>OX439419.1:15000-4815000 GCA_949319885.1 Mecyna flavalis | reverse complement strand
ATCGATACACAATTTATACGAGACTGTAAAATGTTAATGGTAAAACTAAAAAGTTTGAGGACTTTGACAGTGTGTGTGTAATTAATTAACCATTATGGATATACATAGTAGGTACTACCTTTACCCGCTTAGTATTATCAATCCAAAGGTCCATTAGGGCCGGAAAAGTAGGTACCTAAATATGCCTCTGGTGTTGCAATCGTCCATGAGTCTTTGTTTCCTTTTTATTAAGAAACAATCCGTTCAGTAGTTTTTACCTAAAAGAGTAAAATCCATCATCTCAAACTTTTACATTAATATTATTATAGTAGGATTAAATTAAGTACCTACTTTACTCAATAGGCGTTCACGTCTCTTTATTGTTCTTGTTAATTTCTTCAAATTGTGTTATTCAGAATATCTTATTACGCTTATTGAATAAACAATTATGAGATAACATCACAGAATAGGTTCTGAATTTAAATTACGTAGTTTAAGCCTTGTGTTTTATTGGTTACGAAATTAACGTAGATATTATAAACACACGGGATCATTTCACAAACCTTTTCCTCTTTTGTACAACTGATTTACCCATTATACGAAACATATTTTAGGTAATTTTTGTACTTATAAATTTCAATTTACAACTTGGAAATGATTAATGTCTATTAGACATTAACAGTCAAAGAATTTTAAGCTCTATGACATCATATTAATTTTTTTACCTTACTGACGTGATTTTTACTGTGACGAAGTCGTGACGGTCCGGTAAAAACCCCATGTCCATTCTGACATTAAAAAATTGAGTACCATGAACAAAACTTATCATCTAACTAAAGTCAGAATATTTTAGCAAATATAGTAGGTAATATTTTTCTTTCAAATAAAAACATCTGTGTAAATGAGAATATACCCTAAGTTTGTAGTTCATAAAATGAGTTGTGTTCGAAAAACCGACCCGGGAATTAAACCCAGAACCCCTAAATCACGGCCTGGTATTTAAACCATTAGACCATCCACCCATACATACATACAACGAAAAAATGTACAGTTTAAAAATAATTGAATAGCCAGCTTCCATCAGGGTTATTTCCGTTCGAAACCAAAGGTCTAAGGTCACCAAAAGTCATTACGGTAGAATTTCAAGTGACTATTTAAACCCAGTCATTAGATATAGAAAACTTCCAACAATAACTTCTCATTGTTCCATACAAAAAGTTGAACGTATTTTCGGAAACGGTAATTACTAACACTGAGTTAGGAATCATTAGAGTAAAAAAGTCTCAAAGAGACGTAACGACGGAGAACAACTTCAAGTCATAAGTTGCCAAACAATTTTGGGTCTTAACCTCCAAATTATAAGAACTTATTACTTTTTCCTGAACTGTATGGGAAAGATTGTAAAGATGGGCCAGCTATAGTCATTCAAAGCGAGTAAAGTGGCTTTTTAACTATTTATTAAGCCATGAAGATATCTTAGGAATCTCAAGAATCTTTCGGACCACTTTTTAAAGTGCCTTGTACAATAAAAGAACATACTATTGGTAGAATTCGTTAATGTTTAAATTAAAGAAGTCATTTGAACAAGCTTTTTACGGTTACCAAAAGGTTCCTAAATTCATAGATTAAATAGCTTCAAGCTATTCAATCGATAGTGACTGGTGGTTGAAAATCTTTAAGCCCACTTTTCGAAGTAACCAAACCAACTATTATAATCCAAACCTTTCCCGATTAATTTAGCACAAAGCTAGCTACAAAATAATGAATTAAGCACTAAAATAGTAAACACCATTTTCATTAAAAATAACAGTTCGAAACAAGATTCTCACATTAACTTAAAACCTCATTCTAGTTACGTTTTTGTTACTCAAAACATTTTACGTCTATTTCAAAGTTTAATTTGTAAGCTAAATAGCATCAGCTAATAGATTAGCGTTTCTCAAACCTTTTATATCATGGCCCGTGATGATAGAAACATGAACGTGCACTCAGAAAGTCATCAATGTTTTAAATGTATGATGTGGTGATTCGGGACTGTAAAATAAAAAAATTACGGTTTCAACCAAAATATTACTAAAAAGTAAGATAAAATATAAATAATATTATTAATGGAGTAATGATAATGTACGCTGACACTAGCGTATTTAACATACCAACATAACCGATATGAACCATATTTATTTGTTATCGTTTTTTATATAGGCGAGTAAGAAAAATAATACATAAAATTACCCAAGTGCTCAATTCACCCGATAGAATAGATATAGAAGATAGAAAAAGTAAACTAGGTATAATGAAACAATCGATCTCCATTCTTCATTATTTACAATGAATTACATACAATCATTTCAATTTTATTATGGGCCTGTCGTCAAAAGTTTGGGAACCACCCTCCTGATATCAAATATCAGAACGAGCCTTAAATACGGTGGAAGCAATTCTGGGTAATTATATCATCTGATAAATAATTCATTTGCATCATTAGAATTTTATTAGCACCCGAACGAATGGTAGTAATGTCCAAATTGTCCAATGGAAGGAAATGTTACTAGTCAATTTATAAGGAAATGAAAAAAGTTCCCGATTCAATCGTTCCTTGGAAGATTCAATTTTTTATTTAACTTTTTCGGTTTGTCAATTATAATTATCATTAATGAAACCTACCCTTGCTTCTTTGATCTACCTACTACTTAAATTTGCATAAATATAAAATTAAGCATAGCCAATAAATGATTATTTAAATTAATGATTAATAAGGTACGTTTATTTGGATGTTTGAAAAAGTCTTAATATTAGATGATTCATGTTTTTTTTTATATAAAAAAAGGCAAGCGAGTATTAGAATCATTTGTTTAAAAGTGATTGTGCGAGCCTAACATCAGCAATACCAGAAGTTTTGTGACTCTCTCCTAAAGGTTCCAAAATAATAATAAACAAGCCTTCCGCCCGCGGTTTCACCCGCTCGTAATTTCTTTTGTCAATTATCCCCCCCTTCTCCCCACATTTCCGAGATCAAAAGTACCATACTATGTCACCTGGGGATAGTGTAACTTAACAACAGTGAGAGAATTTTTCACATAGGTTCATTAGTTTTGGGGCCTATTCAATACAAACAAGCAAACAATCAATATTTCCTCTTCAGAATATTAAAAAATATTATATTAAATTTAGTATGTATAGATTACTAATTACCTACATTTAAGGAACTGCTTTTTTGAAAATATAACTTGATGTTAGAAGTGCCAAGAAAATGCAGTTCTTTTTTATGACATTTTAGAACCAATAATAAGTTCAATGTTTAATTTCCAAAATGAAAAGCGTTCATATATTCTACTACTGCTGTTAAAGGTAAATGTAAAATTAAAAATCCGCCAGATACCGCCCGCCCGCCACTTTCAGAGTCGATATGTCAACAATTTGATCACGCAAAATATATTATTAATACCGGCAGAATATTTCGTTGCGATGCCATTACAGGCTGAATTATTTTAAGTCTGACTTGCAAATAAAATTTTTGCTCGGAAAAATTTAAATTAACGCTTATTGTGTGTATCCAGGGTCATATTTTCAATACGATAGGTTGTGGTTTTTATTGAGGACTAGCTGACCCGGTGAACTTCTTATCGCTTCGTTTGGCAGGTAAGAACAATTTGTATGGGAAAATAAAATTATCGTTTTTAGCATTTTCCTCGCAATTTTTCCATATTTCCTTATCGTTTAAACCTTCCCTGGACTTCCACGAATATTTCAAGACTAAAATTAGTCAAATCGGTTCAGCCGTTCTAGAGTTTTAGTGAGACTAACGAACAGCAATTCATATTTATTTATGTAGAATTTAGATAGTTTTTAGAGAGTGTATCGGCATTACTATTATAATTATTCTGTTGTATCGGGTTTACTGTTATAAGTACAGTATGTAGTACTGAACTGTAAGTGTAGTATGTTTATTATTCAAAAAACCCTGATCTGACTCAATGTCTGAACTCAAATAGAAATCTATGCAATGGACGATAAGCTACCCACTAAAGTACTATCTGATTGGCCTAAATGTTGACTGGTAGAGAATACCATAAATACCAAAAATTGTGTTGTGCAATAAAGTTTTAAATAATAAAATAAAGCTGTTTGTAAAAATTTAACAGATAGTTTGTAGAAAACCGTGCAAAATCCTGTCCAGTATTCGCTTAGGTAATGCGAATGCATAAATAAACATTTATTATTCAAGGTATTCGCGGTAAGCTTAATCTTTTACAAGCCCTATGCAAATATACGGATGACAAATGACTTATGTTTTATCAGAATATCACACGCTTGTCGCACTGCAATTAGTTGCATCACCATGTGGCTTATACCTAAACCTATATCATATGTTTGTTGCAGGTACATTGTTAAATTGCCTTTGTGAGTCGATGGCTGGATGTATGGGATTATAATTTGAGGATTCAGGCGACTGGGACCACTATATAACTGGGACCGCGGTCCCAGTTGCCTGATTATATTTGTTTATTTCGTCAGGCGAGTGGGACCACCCGTAATTTTAACCACAAATCCATTGTTGAAATACAAGATTTAGTACAGTTAGCAGAAAAGGTGTCACAAATAAAACAAAGTTAATTTTTGCAAAGGTAAGTTAGTTTTTGTATTACCTACTTAAACAGTATAACAGTCTTAATTATGTTTTAAAAATCACGTTGGCTCATATGCCTACCTAACTAGTAATTCTAAGTAAACATTCAACAGAAATCTCCTCAAAACAATAATATAAAAATCAGTCTTCATGTCTCTTAACTTTATACACCATAAAGTAAGTACTCATTACTCCTATTATATATTTATAATAAAGTCAGAAGATGCACATATCGTGGTGTAATATTTATTTGCAATGACAATCATCTCCTCATAACAATGTTACTTAGCAACCGAATGTCACTTTTAGGACAAATCCATACTGACACAACGCCGCACCGCCTGTCTACTCTCCATCCGTCTTACGAATTTTCGATCTACTCTTTGGTGTTTATGGGCGCCTGGTACTTCAAATAGAAGTTTTGCATCACTTCGCTTTTATTTTACATGAATTTTATTCACCACGCTGCCATTTTAGGATGAAATATTCCGTGTGATTACTCTTCGGTACTTATGGGCGCCTGGTACTTCAAATAGAAGTTTGCATCACTCGCTTTTATTTCCATGAAATTCTACTCCGTCATTAGATATTCCGTGTGACTTCTCTTTGGTGTTTCTGGGTGCCTATAACTTCGACGAGCATGGCGAATCAATCTTACTAATCTGTCGCGAGTTTAACATTTTTTCCCCATAAAAAAATTGTAGTCAGAAGTTTTCACTTCAAAAATACTTGACCGTAATACTAAATAAAATAAAATCCTGAGTTATAACTTGATTTTTCTGTTAACTGTACATTAAAGGAAATTAGGTATATGGTCCCAGTCGACCGATTCAAAAATGTTATCAGGTAACTGGGACCGCGGTCCCAGTTTTATTTGGTCCCAGTCGCCTGAATCCTCTATAATTTCACGGGTGCTCAGAGTCAGCGGTATATTGGAAAGAAATTATATTTTAAAGATTTTATTGGACGTAAGATTGAGGCGCACACTGATTTGTTCATTTCTTTTTGATTATTACTATCCTTCCGACCGCGGTTTCACCAGAGCGTAATTTCTTTTTTAAAAAATCCCCCTTCTCCCACATTTCTGGGATCAAAAGTACCCTATGTCACCCGGGATAGTGTAGCTTTCCAACAGTGAAAGAATTATCCAAATCGGTCCAGTAGTTTCGGAGCCTATTCAGTACAACCAAAGAAACAATCAAATCTTTCCTCTTTATAATATAAGTATAGATTTTCTGCTCTCTGTTCTTGTCAACGTAGTCAATAGATTTAGTTCTTTCTTCCTATCTTTCGTGTTCAGTTACGGAAATTTGTTCGTGGTTGGTGATACGAGGTTATCAGAGTGGAACTAACTAATAATTTATTTTTATTTTATTTTATTTTATTTGGGATAACAAACGATTATACATATTATACATATTTGTTTTATATAAAAAAATACTACACATTTATATCTTAACTTATTGCATAATCAACCACGTTGTCCACATGTAACTTATATACACTATTTTCATTTCTAGAGGGCGAATGCTTAAAGATTAATAATTATTATTTTTTTAAAAAGAATATCAACAACAACTTTTATGTAATCATAGCTGAGTCACTCCAACAGGCAACGCCCGACAGCTCATCCATGCAAAGCGCAGTGCTACTTATGTACATCAAGATTAGAGTCTATTTTTCTAAATAAATATTGTATTAAAGAAAAAAAAAGCTGATGTTGTTTTCTTCAGTTTTATTCTTTTAGCGAAGGTATATCTTCCTTTATCATACATTACCTATTTTTTTTACAATATGTATTAATTAAGACTGCTCTAGATGACACTTCAGACTAAATTAGTATTCAGTGTAGCAAATGGCAATACACCGACCGCTGATTTCTTATTAGGTTAATAGTATTGGAATATAATGTGGTGGCTTCTTACGTATGTCACGTGATTGTATGCTAAATTGCTGACTGAAGTAGTAAAAGCAATAAAAAGCTTACAACACAGCACAGTCTGTTTGCAATCATCAATCATTCTAATCAAAACAAGAATCCTTCCTGCGTCACAAATCACAACGCCAGCTTTATAAGTAATCGGTATGTTTGTAATTACTTCCTCTTCACGTCACTATTACATTTGACAGCGGGAACCACTTATTGATCGCCAACTCATAGTAGAAATAGTACACAGTACGGCTTGTATGTGTGCACCATAGTATCTCTGATTATTATACCGGATACGGTTACGGCTATGAAATCATTTCGGATTATCCGTTAGTTTCGGATAATTTCGATTACGGATATTAGATTTATAAGGAATTTCAAAAGTGAAATTCCGTAACACAACACTTTCGTTTCAATTTGTTGAACTATTCTTGAATGCAAAAATGCTCACAAATTAGTTACGAGTCTAATAAGACAAAAGTGTCTCAATTAGGCTTCGTCCCTATCAGATACTATCCGGTTACGGTTACGGAGATTTTTCATATCGGATATCCAATAGTTTCGGTTACGGAGCTCCCTAACATCCCGAAACGGGTCGAGCGGTGCGGTGTATGAAGCGTACTGTAAACTCTTACTACTATGGCCAACCGCTGGGAATGTTACAAGCGATTATAATCATAACATTTGGTCATTAAATCAGTTCACACCTTCGAGGGACGTGTGAATTTACTTCGAACTATGCTAAACATTTAACTGCATTCGACGACCGAATTGGTTTAATGTTTGAGAAGCCTACGCGGTACAAATATTCGTGTTTGTGTCGGCCTGGGTATTTCTAAGTATTTTTTATTTAAAGGTATATCAAAGTAACGCTAACTTTACAGGTACCTGAACCTAGGGTTACCGTCTCTAAAATTTGGAAAACAAGACAAGACTCATGAAAACCCCGGATTTTAGAGTCCGAAAGCCGGACATGTCAACAAGATCGTTTAAACATATTTAATGTAATAAAAAACATCGTGGTGTGCGGGCATAGTGCGTGCTCGCGGGCGGCCCAATTTATTTTTATTTTTTTTAAACTCGGTCTACAAATGAAACCTTCCCCGGACGCTCCCCGGATGCCCTCTAAACTAGGACAAATCTGGGGAAACCCGGACGGATGGCGACCCTGGCTGAACCTAATGTGATAGCGTAGCCATCCTTTAACTATACTATTTGCTTATAGCTAACTTATTTATAATGTAAATATTGCGTATGTCCCATTGAAGAGCAAATAACTGTATGTGTATATTTACAAAAAAAGTATACCTAAATAATGTTTATCTATAATTTGGCATCCATAGTGCAAGCTATGCTTAGTTTGGGGCTAGATGGGTCTCTGTTGATAACGTCCAAGAACATTTATCATGTATTAAGTGGCGTTGCCGTTGGTTTATCGTCACTGGCAGACGTTTTGCTAGCCCCATCGCAAAAACAGTAATATTACGAGTTTTGCAACATTTTATTGTTTTATTACACCACAGGTCGAATTTACAGACACAATGCGTAAGGATGAAACGTTATGGAGAAGCCTCGGGCAGAATCGTTATAAGAAAGTTATTTTATTGTCTCTAAGGCACTGCTCGGGTGTAATTTCGGTTGCCGTTAGGATTTCCAAGTCGAAACTTTATTGTTGATCGAGATTGTTTTGAAATTATACACGCCGCACTCATTTGTGGTATTGACAATCAAGCTTATGTTGTGGAGTTATGTCGATTGCAGTTAAGGTCGGTAGATAACAAAGCGAAAAGCTTTTCAATCTAGCAATCAGCTGAACAAACGATCGATTTACGGAACCTCGCTTTACGAGCTCCCTTTTACTAACATCCGAATGAAAACATCAGTTGGTTTCGCTCGAGCAAAAATTTGCTATATATCGCCGTCTTCTTCCACGAATTCGGTTGGATTTGCGTAGATACGGGGTAATGTACCGATAAAGGCGACAGGATCGTTACATTTTGTAAGATTAGGGAGCGTCGGTGAATCAAGCGTCTCTTTGGTAAGATTTTACGAGTTTCGTATGACTCCGAAATCGGCCTGAAGGTTATTTCCAGAGGCTTATTCAAGAACTTTGGGTCGTCAAATAAGAAATGGTATGGCTTTAAATTACGTTACCAGTATGCTATCATTTCTATGGAGTCGTGGAATGGTAATTAAAGTGGATTTACGATTCTGTTTTTCTTTAACCTCGATTCTCACTTAATTATCGGGATAAGCGGATGTTCTCACGTCTTAATCCTCTTTATAGGTTGAATCTATTGAGTCGATTCCATTGCTATTCATCGGGGCATAATAAAATTGCAATATTTCGAGTGTCGCGCACTATGCTCCCCTTATAATACAACTGTCAACGCTGGTAATAACATCAGGTAGAAATTGGCGTCCAAACATGTCCCTTAACGTTGAGACGGGGATATATTTCGTCTCTTTCACTAATTGGCTCCGGCGGAATAGCAGAAAGCCGAAACAGATGGATCAGGCATTTGTCATTTAGAAACATTCGAATGGAATTCAAACGGCGACCGTAATAAAAATTAGGCATGTTTAAAATCATCTCGCTTATTCGGATCTTATCTTCGGCTGAGAGGTCGAGCAGTTGCCTCTGGCCTGACTTAAATTGAGACGTAGAATGTTTGCCATTTTCTTTTCCCTCCAATTTCGCGCCAATAGCAAAAGTAAAAAGGCCCGATACCACCAACATGGAGGGCAATATACGACCCGCCAGAGAGAACCATTTCCTTTAATGTTTTCATGAAGCTTGAGAACTAAAGACCGTGTAACTCTACGTATCTATTCGTCGCTTTTAATAGCAAGAGAGCGAACAAACTGGCAAGTATTAAGTTTTATCAACCATCTGCAGGAATGTCAC
This sequence comes from Mecyna flavalis, assembly GCA_949319885.1. Lineage (NCBI taxonomy): Eukaryota > Metazoa > Arthropoda > Insecta > Lepidoptera > Crambidae > Mecyna > Mecyna flavalis. The sequence goes on along the minus strand of OX439419.1, from coordinate 4,805,556 downwards.
GTCTTTATTACTACTTATTCTTTGTCCTCATGAATGCAGCGGAGTGATAAGGACCCGTATATGCTCCGTCTCGTTCCCCTGTGGTGGTTGCCGCGCTTGAAAAGGCAGGGAATCGTGCCTCCCTCTCGGGCATAGGTGTTCAATTCAATAAAAAATGGCGTAGGTACCTGGTCCAGTCCCTTGACATGTTTATACATTTTTCTTACTGGTGTAGGGTTTTTGTTACGGATTTTTCGATTGAGACTGAATCGGGGCGTTATTAAAAAAGTTTCTCGACGTAATTCTCGTGGTGATTTCTCTGGATGCCCGCGAATTTTTTGGCAATTTATCGTTTTGCTGTGGCGCGTTTTATCGAGTTTCGCGCGTCAACATTGATTTATTATAGACATTTTTGTCAGTGTACGTTTGACTTTACCGTTTAAAGTTTCGCGCTCGCCTAAAAGCCAATTACATTTGTGCGAACATGGATATTTTTAACACTACCAGTTTTGCTAAAGTTTAAATCTCATCCATCTCTACATGTAAAAGGAAATAAACAATTTAAGTAATTACGAGGTTTATTTCAATGGCAGTACTTTTTGTTCAAATTAAGAAATTATAGGCACGCCTAAAATATAGGTACTATCAGTATCAGCAGCACATTTAAAATACGAAAACCAGCTAGACTAATTATCGCCAAGTCACGTTTTGTAAAAACTAATAGAATCAATAATACGGTACTAAATCAAACTAATATTAAAACAAGTGAAATTAACCGTCGTGAAATTCCAAAGTAATTTGCCTTCTATTTCCTAATTTGTTGATTCAACATTCGAAAGAAAACAACAGCTGGACGTGATCAAACTGTTTGTCTATGGCCGTAGTTTAAAAAATAAAAATCCGAAATGGCCGTTCGCAGTCAGCTGACTCAGCGGCGCCTTGTGACGCGGCGTCCAACCGTTTGCTACTAATACTAGCCTGCAGGTAAATAGGGATGCTCCGAGCTAGGACCAAGGGTATTAACTAACCAAATCAAATAGACATTCTCCTACACCGCTTTTGTAAGTATTCCGGTGTCTAATTGTGGTGGTCGTGTATTTAATTGATTAATTTGGACCTACATTCGTATTTGTACGTTAGATTGCCTTGGGAATTCCTTGTTCCGCTTTTTACGGTATTCAGGGCGAATGGGAATAGGTCTTAATATAGAATTACCGATCACGTACGGATCGAAACGTTTAAATGAGATTGCTTTACTTCTATTGTTTGCTATTTTTAGATAACACACGACTTCAAAGTAAATATTCGTAAACCAATTAATATAGGCGGACTTATCGCTAAATTCGATCTCTTCCTGTCAACAAAATATTGGCTTAGCGCAGTTTTTTTGTTAATTTATATCCTTTCTAATACTTTATATTATTATTATAAAGAAAGTACCTATCAGTTTTTAATCGATACAATTCAATACAAATAATAGTCAAAGGAAATAAATAATTTATAAGAATATTTTATTTAACAGTAGTGTATTATTAATGGGTTTACTATTCCTAATTGTAGTGACGCATTTCATTCTAGAAAAGCTTACTAGAATAGGTATTTAATTGCTGTATATTTTACAAATGAAAATGTGTAATCCCTAGACGATAGCTTTTTTATCAAACCCATCGTGTGATACGACACAGTTCTATTGTTTGATTCAAATTAAGACAAAGGCTGTAAAGTACTATCTGATCCTATATCATGAGTAGGTTTATGTTATACTAGGTAGAATCTAAAAGAACTTGTCGTAAAGTTTGGAACCGTTTGCAGAAACTAACAATTTCATCTGATGTTAGTAACAAATCCTACAAGCTTACCAATTTTAAACCTAACTACTAACTAACTAACATTCACAAAGAAGGGAAAACTAAGCAGCTAAAAATTTTAAGAAGGTGAACTAAGAACTAATAGCCAAGCGTTGTTTAAATTTTGCTTTTTTTTCGAATGATTCACCATCTTGGTGCAAGACTTTTCTAAGCCCCTCATCAGTTGCCTTGTTTTTACGTTTTATCTCAAGATATAATCCGGACCCAGCGTACCTTCCGAAAATTCGCGATCGTTTCAAACGTACACCTGCGCCCCGCTACCTATAATCAAGTATATATGTCGGTGCTTCCGTTTCAAATAGTAAGAATCGCTCGCCGTCTGCAATCCTTACCACCCTCTTCAGTAATTTCTCAACTGGAGACATTGAAAAACTTTACTGTCCAACTGAAAAACCGGACACCTGGTCACCCTAAGCGTTCCATTCGGTCGTTACTGCAGTATTTTATCTTTCAAAGGCGCACTTCGCTATTGGTCCAAAGGAAATTGGTGTCCGGGAATGTATGGCAGAATGTTTGGCCATTTACAGTTTTTGTCCGATTCCGTGTAGAGAAATCTCGTAGCCTAGTTTTCTGCTTATCGGCGTTTCCCTTCATTGACTAGGTATTTTTCGGACAGTTTCATCGCAATTAGCAATTACGCAGTTTTGCTTTAGCGTGATCTGAATTGTCAATTAATTTGATTGTTTTGTCGGCACCGGTCCAAGTTTTTGATGCCTTGACATAGTGGACATCTCTTTTCTTTTGTTCAATTCAAAGTAATTGAGGTATAAAAGAAACTTTTAGATTACTACTTAATCGGAAGACACTTTTCCAAGAAGTTCTATCACAAAATTTTCTGAAAAAACGTCTTTATCATCTTTGAGACTTTTGTTTTAACTGTATTGGCTCCCGTTTTATACAAAGATATTTTCAAACACAGCTGCAGCCATAGAACTATTGATTATCGCAGCTTTCTCTTACTAATCGCCACAAAGTGGGCGTCTCGTCCCTCTTCGGGTGTGAAGGGAAAATCGGGGGAGTTAAGTTGGTAGTCGGACGAACGCTTTTAATCCCGAGTCCAACATTTCGCTAGCCTGCGGTTATGGTGTTTAAAACCATCCTCCAAAAACAAATAGGATATAAGCTTGCTAAAAAGTCAAGGCTCATTTAGCCGACGACCTCCGGAGTAGCAGAACCGCCGTTCATTGCTGGTTAAAAAAAGACGGTAAATATCCCCTCGAACGAAATTCGGAATTTAATTCTCGCAATAAATCGAGCCATTAAAACCGGTATATGTGCGATCCATCATTCTAACATTCCAATTTTCAAACCGGCCAGTGATATCCGAGACATAGACAATGCTCTATTTTTTCCACTAGGTCAAACAGATTCATTCCACATCACAGATTATGTAACATTTCATCAGTGTTCGCTGGTGTGATGTTGCTCAACCAGAAGTGTATTGTTACTGTTAAATGATTCACCGTGAAATAGGAACTTGGAATGGACGTTGCTATGCTTGGTTATCAATTAGTTTTTCTTGGGAAGAAAAAATATTATGTGTTTCTGGGGAGTGTATTTAAGAGATTACCAAAACAGGCAGCAAACGGGCCATCTGCATTTCAATATGGATACATAAGCACACTTTGTACACTTGAAATCAGGATCTCGAAGAACATAGGAGCCTAAAGTGTGGCAATACATTAACACTCAGTTGCAGAAACGTCCATTAAAGTTAATGTTTCATTAAAGCTATTGCTGTCACTTTTTATTTCATGACAACGAAAAGTGACAGCATTAGATTTAATGAAGCATTAACATTTGGAGCTTTCTGCAACAGGGTGTAAGTGATGCTTCCTGGTAAAGTGTCCCTCAATAGAGATAGGCCGCAGTCGACATTTACCAAGTGGGCTGCGTGCATTTCAGTAATGATATTGAATTAGATATCGAAAAAGAAACAAGGTAATATCATTATTTCCGTTCCCAAAACTAATATGATCAGCCATGATATTGATAGTACGGACAATGAATTATTTATTTACGAGTTTTCGAGTGTGCTTCAAGCTGTATTACCTACTGACAAACATTAGGCAATGTGTGACTTGTAAAAGTTTATGATTATAAAATTTCATTCCGTAATTTGAACACAAGTAAAACATTATTTAATTTATTTACTACTACGGTCTCTTGTTAACGTTTCTGACGTCTCACTCTATCTTTATGAAAATGAGGGAATAGGGGTGCACTCGTGATTGCGCACACATATTTTGTGAACTATAAATATCTTGTTGCGTAGTTGGTTGTTCGTAAAGATTGGCCGCCTTGGTCTAAAACTTGGCTAGAGAACATGAATGTCTCTGAGAAAAAGTATTTTATTGTAAGTAATATGTTGTAATACATTTTGAACAATTTTATTTATAAGGTTTGCGTAATTTTTCAATAGTAGCTAAAATGTCCATAAAACAGTTAATTTACTAAATATCTCAAAGGTGTGTTCGTAAGTTTTTAATGCGTACTTGAGAATCCAATAATAATTATACGATGCGAGTTTGTTACAAACCTGTGTATAAAAACCAGACCGCCAAAGAAGAACCACAAAAAACTATGCGAAACACCTTTTAGTTAAGGCGTTTGAAACAAATTGACTCGTATTTTGTAAGTGATACGGTATTTTTTGCTTTGTCGGATGATTGTGTTGAATGATCACAGGTCGAATTATCATTGGACAAAACGTGACTCAGTGTTCAATGATGACGTAAAAATAACAATTGAAGGAAACTGCTTTAATAATACCAGTAAGTACACAGTTAAACTATTGTTGTCGACTGTTAACCTTTTCAACGCCAATGTCTGATATATCAGACAAACCATTTTCGTGCCCACCACGCCAATGTCTGATATATCAGACAAAAAAACATGATCAAGAAACGTTGTATTTTTACTTGCCTGAATGAGTTGAGTATAACCTAATAATTTTTTGTTTTTTTTTTTAATGGTCATGGCGTGTGGTGCATGCACCATTTTCGGAAAAAAGCGTGGCGGGGAAAGGGTTAAGTTGTGTTAAACTGTTTGCATCAGTTAAAAGTACTCCAGACTATAATCAGTAGAATTTAAATTTGAATTTAGAATTTATTGCGCGCCTGAATATTCAATGTAAAGAAGTGCCTAACTTATTTTTAATTTGGAACGTAATGATCGCTCTAATGTTCAAAGTTTAAGAACATAATTTTAAATTCAAATCTTGCATAATTTCGAATTTATAAAATATTTTTTTTGGATTTTGAGGGCGAGGACTAAAGGTTTATAAAATGGAGTGGCAATAGTTTTTTATTTGGCTACATTTTTATAGACATGCATCATTCCCGGATCAGACAACAATTTTATGTTATTAATATTTTTTATGCATAATTTAATTATATTAAATAGTCTCGATGACCTTAACTGAGTTAGATACTTATTTTTTTCAAGTCTCACTACAAAGCAAGTAGCATTAAGCAATTCCGATAGACTTCAAATCTTCAAATACCTAAATATAAACCCAACAAAATTATTCACATAGTAAATTGAAAACTAAAATTCCGCAATAAATTCCCAAGTTTCAAAAGCGCCTGACATTTCAAATGCAAAGTCTATTCAGCTATCTCCAAAACCTTTCTCGAAGTGAACACTCAAGTCCACAGCATATAAAATACGGAATTTAAACTTAAAGGCCTCCTCTATTAGCATAGACGAAGCTGGATTACCTGTCCCTTTCTCCCGTGCCGTGATTTCGTACGTGTGAGTGAGAAAGGTATACGGATAACTTACACGGCTTTTAGTCGAAGCTCGTAAATCTTTTGTAGTCAATTCGCATTGATACGGTGCGTCGGCGCAGATGTGTTGACATGAGATAAAGAAGTGAAATCGCTTGTGCTTGTGTTATCTGGTTCAGATAAATTTTGTTTACCTAGGTGTTTAAGTACTGTACTTACTTTTTAGTAAACAGTTTTTTTATATAAAATATAGTCAAATTTAAGTAAAGTTTGTTTAAAAGCAAAATCCTCTATCATTTAAATCAACTATCGACGGATTGGTGATCACAAAACTTAGCAGTGTTTAAAAAAAGCACCAAAACCCGATTCGGGAATTGAACCTAGGACCTCGAAATTAATAATTATGCATAATAGAATATTTTTTATAGTAATGATGATGTTATCGCTGCCGATTTGGACGAAAATAGGATTCTAAATACCTATGTATCTATAGATCTATATTTTTTCAATTATGAAGATATTTTCGCATATCGATTATCGATTAAAACAGGTTTTAGTTGTGTCTTTTCTATCATAAAAAATTGCAATTTACTAAAAAGTATGGTGCAAATATGTAATGATTCATATTTTTGTCGGCACGTGTAGATTGTGACAACTTGTATTTTTCCCTTTGTATTTTGTCTGACCTATTCAAGTAAATAAATGGTGTACTGTGGGTAGGTCAAATTGATCACATATGGGATTACGGTGGAACAAATTAAATGACTTGCGTTCCGTGACAGTTGCGTTTGACCTTTTTAATTAGTGGTTTGCAGTCCAAAAATTACTGGTTTCAATTTCCGCACTACTAAACAAATTAGCAGCTTTTAAATACCCTACAGTAAATTGAAATTGGAACTATGACACTGATGTTTCAAAGTTTCACTTATAATATTATAATATGACTAACGATGCTGTCGGATTTTTTAATTTTCAAAATAATAAGACAGCATTTTTTTTTATGCAACGTCAGTTGGCAGACAGGCACGCAGACCACCTGATGATAAGCGGTCACTACGGCCTTTTCCATTGAGAGACACTTTACCAGGAAGCGTCGCTCAATGTGCTGCCAGACTGTAGGCTCATCTGATCTTCGAGCCTTTGATTTCAAGTCTACTGGCTCCCACATTAATACTGCGGGAACACAGCCAGAGCTGTTATGGTGGCAGATTTCACCTGTGGGGGTAGCTAGCCAATTTCCAAATGAAAAGTATAGTTGCCATTTTTCTTCCTATATATATATGTCAAAGTTCGGTATAAGAATAACGTGACGAACGAAGTGGACGCTCCATACAAGTATACGAATCCTAAATTAAATGTTTCAACCAGCAAACAAAACAAGCTTGTTTAGATTTCACAATTTCAGCAAAAATTCTTCCACTGGTATAGCAACATTTAACAAAGCAAGAGGTGCGGAGGTTTTTTTAGCCTGGACAATAGGCACCGATGACACCGGTACGAAATATTGGCTCACGCAGTCCACACTATTTTACTATGAAGCGTACACAATTTTTGTTTCCACAGTTTCACTATTGAAAACTTTTACAGCTTTTCTAGTTTTGACCGGTGCGCGGTGGTGAGGCGTTTTTATTACTCTATGGCGGTGGTAGACCAAAATCAAATTTCTACATATTATTATTCATACATAACGCTGGAACCCTGGGGTCAGTCTGTTTAAAGGCAGCATTGTAAGGTGTTAAGCGTTTGCTGGAGTCATCTCGCGATCTAAAAAATTCTATCTGTACCTAGGGCATCGTAAGCCCAAGTTAAGTTATTACATTGAAGCGAATGTTGTCTGACTTTCGTAGCCCTAAATAGGGATACCAGATCTATTGGGTCACGTTTACATAGGTAATGAAAAAAAAAAGAATCGACGACGACACCTAAATATCTATAAGTGCTGAGATTCAAACCATCAACTAAACACATGTGAAGCGTTTTATTGCCAGTGAGTTTATATTAAAAGTATAAACTCACTGGCAATAAAACTTTTCTATCTATGAGACGCTAAAGTGACCATGTTTGTATGAAAAAAGCCCAGTGGCCAAGTTTTATTGCCGGTGAGTGAAATTCTGCTGCAACAACACCATCGTTGCATTGCAACACATACATTCACAATAGATACTCGTAATATCACCGTGATCGAAAGAGACGTCTAGATTTCAAACTTGCGTTTCACTTCCTTTTCAAATTAGTTGTTGTCAATTTTTATTGATGCAACGACATTTTCGTGACGCCGTCGCGTGTGCCAAAACACGTCGAATATCTTTCGCAAGTTAGATGTATCGTAAATATGATTGACGGGCATAAAATATCGCGTGACTGTACAGTCTTAAGCAGATCAACCTACCCTAATCTGTCAATAAGTCTCAATTGAAGTAAAACTCTATGCGATGGACATTAAGCTGAAAATTGTTTGTAGGAATTTACGTAATTCCTACAAACGTCTGTACGTAATTCGTGATTCGTCGATAGTCTTGCGTATGACAAAATGCACACACTATTTGCGACAAAGTTCACTTCGTCACCTAAGATACGAAATGATAAAAAAAATTGTTACTAAAAATACTGACAGAATGGTTGAGATATTAAGTACTAGTGCACAAGTCAGTGCACAAGCACAGGTACACTTCTTATTTTCAATTTTACTTAATCCGGTATTCCCGGTAATATAACTTCAAAGAATAAGTCTATTAAGGGCCAGTTTCCCCACTTATAAATAATTTTGATATCTGCTATTACAGAACAGCTTCCTCAAAATGTAAAACTAAATAACTTCTGTTTTACTTTAAATGTTGTTCAATGTCATAGAATGATACATAAATGTACGTTTTCTCTGCACATCTACCTACACATTTATGCTTATTTATTGTACTTAATATATTTTTATTAAGATTCCATTGTATAACGTATAATTATTTTAAAAAGGCTATTTATTAACTGTTGAGTTTCTTGCGGCATTTTTTCTCAACAGGCCATTCACGTCGAAATGCTGGTAGGATAAAAAGATTTAACGTCTAAAAGAATTTCATGGTATTTTCAGTAAACATTATTAATCGATTAACTTTTAATTCTTCTAGTTATTTAATTTATCAGTGAACTTTCCTTTGTTGCACTCGCTGATTCACAGTTTAGTGCCTATTATGTATGAATGAATAGTTAGAGTGACATCATCTACTAATTGCTATTCATGTATGACGTATGTATGTTTCTCCAATCTATGTGGTTTACGGATGACTAATTCAACACTTTCATACAAGATGCTGCATACAAATAATGTCTACATTGATGGATAAATGGAAATTACTAATTTACATATTATTATTATAGTATCCGATTCAAATGCTATTAGGATAATGAAAACCTTTTAAAATTGAGCAACAAATGACGTCAACTGCGCCTGTCCGTAACGTTAGCAAGACATTATTTTGTCAGTGTGTATGTCAGTTTTCACTATCGCGTAACGCAACTCCATAATCTATCTATCCTGCTATCCTAATAGCATTTGAACCAGATAGTACATAAAACTCCCATACTGTTAAAAAATTAATTTCACGCAAACAATATTTTGTACAGTGCAAGATCTAAACCGGGGCCTCTACTGTAACCGAATTTACTATTCCACCTAATAGGTCGTCGAACTTTGGCAAGACAAGTGGACGACACATGGTATCACTTGAACTATTTGCGATTTCGTAATCTCCTGCGCAAATATATTTAGAATTTAGGTCGCCTAGACTTGTCCGGATTTGACCAAAGACGAAGGTATTAATACTGCTATCGATTCTCTATTTGGATATAGAATGTGGAATCGGAGTTGAAATCTGTTGGCTATATTTTTAAATAGACTGTTTTATTCGACCACATTTTAAAGTCTTTAGAGATTTTAATTAGGAATTCATTAACCGTTCTAGAATTGGAGAATCTGGATGGTAAAAAAAGATGTTTCAAACTAAACTGGCTACTTAAACCATTCTAAACAGACACAAGTTTTTCTTTTTTTTGGAGGAGTATGCTAATAGGCACCATAATCGCAAGCTAGCTTGACCTGCGGACGTGTGTGGGACTCGGGACTAAAGCGTCCACTACCCACTAAACTCCCCCGGTTACTCCCTTCCACCCGATTGTGATGAGCTGGGGGCCTAGACAAAGTAACATTTTGACAGCGATAGCGAAATTCGCTAACTTCAAATTGTATGGATTTGACAGGTCCCTAGAAGTCACGTGGTCAATCGATATTTAAAGTACGGGTTTTGACATCCGCTATCGCAAATTGAGCGATAAGGAACGTCATAAATGCCGCTTGTCTAGGGCCTCTGGTCCCAGCCTTGTGGCTATTAATCGCCACCTGATGTAATCGAACATGTATATAATTAATTTATTTCTCGTTATAAATCTATAACGCATGTTCTGACCACTGACTCGCCTAACCAACCAGACATAAATCAATTTGAGAATTTTATTAAAATGTTACGTAACACTAAGTTATGCGTAAGCGTCGATTTCTTTAAATCAAAATGTCGTCGTTGTCAAACGTAAAATAATTATCGCATCGTAAATCATTGTTTTATTTAGGCTTGGCAAATTTTACGGATTACTATGTAAAATGTTTATGATTTTTGTCGCTCAACTAATAAATTGTATGTTAATCATTTGTATTCTAATAAACTAAAGATGGAATTGTTGAAATTGCTACTGTGCATTTAATATTTTTAATAAGAAAACCATCGGCCGTCTCCGCGGTTTCACCCGCGCGTAATTTCTTTTGTCAATAAATTATCCCCCCCTTCTCCCCACATTTCTGGGATCAAAAGTACACTATGTAGCCCGGGGATAGTGTAGCTTTCCAACTGTGAAAGAATTTTTCAATACGGTTCATCTTCTCAAATACTTTATTGACCACACAAATTGGGTACAAAAGGCGGACTTACCGCTAAAAGCATTATCTACCAGTCAACCGTCGGGGAAAACTAAATGCTTGAATGCGGCAAAGAGCAAACTAAAAACTTTAAGGAGCAGTTTCTTACTTCTTTTTTGACTGTCAGTCGGTAATTATTTGCATTGCAAATTGAACGTACGGTCGATGATTTTAAAGCAAATAAACCGTATGAAATTCCATTTCTCTAGTCAATCAACAGCTGACATCATCGTTTCGTAATCAAAGGTGGAGAATAGGTCAGTGATAATTTCATTTGCACTGTTAATACGAGTTTCTTGCGAATCAGTAGACTTTGATTTCCATTACACATGAGAGGGCTACATATTTATCTATTTGTTAATGTAATTGATGATTGTTACGACATCTGGTTATGAAGTGACTACTGAGTAAGTCTTGATTAGGTGTTTTTACCCAATCATCGCTGATTGACAGTGCAAATACATGATTTATTAATTCTTTGATTGACGACCTAATGTCATAGGACTAAATTGTTGAAAAATTACGATTTATTTATGACCCCAAGAATAAAAAAAAAAGATTTTTAAATATCTGATATTTAACCATTTAGTGTGATGGTCGAGAAGTCGGCTATTAAACCAGAGGTCGCAGGTTCGATCCCCGGTTTATGCACACAAATGTTTGTACGAACATTTGTGTGCATAAACATGTCTGTTTTTATCGGTCTGGGTGTTTCTATCCTACCTATAATCCTACAAAAAAAAACATTTTTGAAATCACAAGCGAAGTGGACGTTTCATACCACTCGGCTCTTTATATTTTAAATAATTACATAATTACATCAACGGTAATAAATGTTACATGCATTACAACACATCGAACATCTTAAAAAGTTCATTTGGAAGAATTGCAGAAATATTTTGACGCTACGTTACGCAACGGAACAAAGGACAGTTCTTCTCTCGATCGAACAAATGAGAGCCTCGTAAGCAATGTAACGTAAAGTTCAACTATACGATTAGATTATCGGCACGCCATCTATTACGTAATAAGCAACAACGTATTTGGGTGTGGTCTAAGTTTTAAGCGCTTGCCCATTTAGGTAAGTTAAGCGCAAGATGTTTTTGTATGGTAATTACATATTAATTAACATCGTTAAACATCCATTAGATATCAGAACAACGCCATCTATGTAGCTCCAAACTAAGCTCACTATGGGTGCCAGACAAACAATACTTATTTATATACTTTTTTTGTAGAAACATCTTAAACATTAAAACTACGTAATAAAAACCAAACCAATATATGTTTGTACTGCACAATTACACTAAATAGGTTCTAAAGGTAAAACCACTCTGCCTTTAAAAAATTAACATTAAAAATATAAGTATTTGGTCTACTCGTAGCAGAAATCATTGTATAAATTAATCTAATTATAAATCTGAAAATCTTTTCTAAATAAAAAATCCCTAAATAACTTTAAAATTAATTAGTATTCTGCCTTTTTACCTGCCAGTATCTGCCAGCACTCGAACACAGCAGTGGCGTCAGTGCACCTGCGTGCGCCGCCGCTCCCGTTGCCGCGAAATTCGAGGCCGAGGCCTAAGCCAGTAGGACATTACAGTCTGTTTCAAACACGATGATATGCATAAAATGTACATAAAACTTCTCTAAACCGAAAAAAAAACACCATGACTCTTATTTAATCGTTATTAATGTACCTACAGTATTTAGTGTTGATGTATTTCTTATTATTCAAATTTGTATTTATATCGAAGTCAACATTTTTCTAAACGCAAACATTTACGTTCTATGGATGTGTCAGGCATATCATCGTGTTTGAAACAGACTGTAATAGGCTGACACTTTGTCATCCTATTTTTAATTGCCACCTTTCCTTGTACCAATCGTCGAAAATACGAAGGTACGAAACGAGGTCGCAGCATCTCCTCCTTGCTTCGGATCATTAATTTGACACTAAACTTGGCTGAGGTACAATGGCGCCGCCTACGGGGTTAAAGGTTAGCTCTCTTTAAAACGTACCACGTTAGGCAACCCTGATTTCTGTTAATGGAATTGTAATGAGAGTGAAGACGAGATATACAAGGTGTTAGATGTGATGTAGATTTTGAGCCGATAGATGACTTTGCGATTGATATAGTCATGGAACTTATAGTGAAAATATGTGCGGTCTTTTTAAAGTGTCCTCGGACTTACACATCTGATAATTGGCAAAGTAAATTGTGGTATCAAATAAACATTAATAATACATGATGTCATTATATCCTTATAATAAAAAATCCTAAAATTATTAAATCTGTTTTTAAATTATTTTAAGTGCTCTAGTCTATAATTGTTTTTTGACATATTATTTTTTGGATATAGTACAGTTACCAAAATAAATAAAAAAGAAAATTATCGCACACGTTACGTTAAGTTATATCACTACAAGTCCTCTATTACATTAAACCAATTCCACTTCATACAACTCACCCTGTATAAATGTAAACGTACAGAAGTGTCGATCAAGTTTAATTGCCTACTTGTGTTGTACTGTGCCGGTCTTGTTGCAAATTACAAGTCACGCTATTAATTGCTACTTATCAGACTGTCATGTGCTAATAAGTGACAAAGGGGTCTGATGAACAACCCACGTACGTAGTGACAGTATGACACACCTTAGGAATTGCTTAAGGGAAACTCTTGAACACGATTGCTTATTAATTATATGTAACTACAAAATGACTGATGATGTATATTTGAATATGATAGGATAGGTAGGAGTATGATAAAGAGAAATATTATAGATAGTAAATAGGAATTCCTGCACAAAAGAGTTTATAAAAGCAATAGAGTAATGCGTATTTATATACAGTCTATTTATTAAATGACTATGCGTCTTCGCATTTCGTCAATCGTCGGATTTCTATAAGTTGCCCTTTGCAATTATTACATTTATCATTCAAATTATAAAACATGATAAATGTTATAAATGATGGACACGTTAGCATTCGTTTGTATTCAGTGGTGATTGCAGAGAACTATGTATTAAGATAATAGGTTGTCCATTTTAAAATATAAATATGTAATCTATTTTTTCTCTTCAAATTTTTCAATATGTAAATATTTCTGTAGATATTGAGTGTATTATGTAGAATTTTAGGTTGCGGTTTAAGTTCAGCGGAAAATTTTCTAATCTCTACAAAGTCATTTTAAAGGCGGAGGTTATTAATTTGTTTGTATGTTTTTTAAAGGTTTGGTTAAATGAGTACGTTTCAAAAGACATGAGTCTTCACAACACTAGCCCCAAATTGAAAAGAATACGAATTGTTCGCCGATATTGTTTTTTAAGTATTGTACTGATCATTATCTCATTTTTTAATCATCAATCAATGGTACTTGCAAAGATACTGTTATAATTTGAAATTTATCGTCCATATATTTCGCAATGTTTCTTTTAATATATACGAGAACGTTTTAATCATGTTTAAAGACTTCAAAAAGCCCAAATTACAGATGCATTAATCATTTTAAATTACAGTTTCAGATGGTCAAAGAACGGTCATTGAACCCACTACCATTTGTATTGAAAGACCACCGCGGATCTTTTTCAATTTCTTAATGACGATCTCGACAAGGGAACGATGATGGATATGTGTGGCTTGCGTAAGGTTCCGGGTTTGCTCTCTGATTTGGTAAATTTTGAGAAATGTCTTTTAATTATATTATTGGTTTGACAAATTATTCCAATAATATTTTAAATCGATTTTATAGTTGGACCCAACCTCGTACAGAACAAACGATGACCTTGTTCATAGCGGGTAGTTCAAATTACTCCAAGCGTTTTGGTGATCAGAAAAAAGAGGTAAAGAAAATCCGACAGAAAAGCTCAACCTGAAAATCTCAGCTATGTACTTAAAATAAAACAGTCGACTAACGAACGCGTTTGTGTTGATAGGTAATTGTTCAAATCAAAAATAAAGTGCTTGTACACTAAATTAAATCGTTTGTCCTGTAACAATATCAACTTACAGTTTAAATGTTGGTTCTAAAAAGAATCACCAAGTACATTTTCTTCATTATTAAATCACCACCGCCCGAAGCGAACGTATCGAGTATCGCACATGATACTCCGAAAGAGATTCTTTCTAATTGAGTGTCCCGTTCACTGAAATGGCCATTCCAGGTATCGACGAATCAGGACATTGGTTGTAAAACTTAATATGGGCCACATATCGATAACTGTGCCATGAAGGAAATGTAACGACTCATAAAACCATAGCGCTGCGTCGGAACATAAACCTTAGAGTATTCGATATCAGGAATAAAGCGGATTCTCGTAAAAGGAGATATTTTATAATGTATGTAGCGATTGCGCGATTTAAGACGAAGATTTTGAGGATATATTTTCGCTTTACATTAAGTACGGGCTGTTTATGTATTTTCCGAAGTAGTTAACTTGAGGTCGTTGGACGTCAGTTTTGTTCTGATTTGTTAGAATTTTTTGACTTTTTTCTTTCTGCAAGGGTTTGGTCCCGATCTAGTCAAGTAAGCCGATCCGATTTGAGGTCGAGGGTTCGATTCCCACCTTGGGTCTGGTTGGTTGTAAGACTTTTTCAGAGTCCCGACTGGCTAGCTACCACGGTCCACAGGTGAAGTCTGAAATCTGCCGCCATAACTGCTTTGGCTGTGTTCCGGCAATATTAATGTGGGAGCCAGTACACTTGAAATTAATGGCTCGAAGATCAGATGAGCCCACAGTCTGGCAGCATATTGAGCGACGCTTACTGATAAAGTGTTCCTCAATGGAATAGGCCGCAGATACCACTTGCCATCAGGTGAGCTGCGTGTCTGTCTGCCAACTGACGTGGTAAAATAAAAAAAGTCAGGGTCCGGTTGTAGTACGATCCAAAATTTTGGTTACTTCCCATCTGGTAAACTTCCCATTTGGTAAACCTCAAACTTTACCTACTAAAATTGTTACTTCATACATTTAATCCCATACAGTTTGAGGTGTACCAAATGGGAAGTAGTCAAAATTTTGCATGTACAGTTATTTCATTGGAGCGACTGCCAACTGAACTTTGTAACCCTTGTCAAGGGAACGAAACCGATTCGATCATGGCTACCAAGCCATTAGATTGTGCAGGTATCCTTATGATGTTTTCTGTTACTGCCAAATAAGCACCATAACTGCAGGCTAGTGATACTTGCGGTTGGGTGTGAATCCGGAACTAAATACATCCTTTCCACGGATTATTCCCGACTGCCCCTACCAAATCTGCCCCCAGTAGGGGCAGTCGAAACTTTTTAGTCGCATCTGCCCCTACTGGGGGCAGATTTGGTAGGGGCAGTCGGGAATAATCCCTTTCCACTACCCACTAGACTTTTCTGGTTTCCTATGGATCTGGAAGGGACGTACAAGTGCCTGTCTTGTGGAAATTAACCGTCTAGGTTGTTACAAAAACGCTATTAGTACAGTACCTACATAAATTAAAGTACTCTTTACCGTATTATTGTAAGTCTCAGTTTTCCAAGATTAGCTGTTTGCCCATTACCATTCAGCGCTTAATATTAGAATCCATAATTAATATCAAAGAAAAACAACCTGAAACTCGCGTTCAAAACCACTTAACAGACACAAACACTATACCTTGACAGGAAAACAAACAGAACCCGACTGTAACGAATTCCGGTAAGCGATTCTTTAGCTAAAAACAACAATGGAATTTAGAAAATAAATAGCGACAGATAAAACCTATCACAGAATTTCACTTATACGATTCCCTCTGAGAAATCTCACCTCTGAATCTTTATAAACAAAAACAGAATTTCAATCTCGAGTTTGAATCAGTAAAGCTTGGGTGTGTGCACGGTTGGGGCCAATCCTACTTTGATCGACTTCTTAAGTCCCGCTTTGGCGATACTTCGAGTTTCGTAGGGTTAAGTCCTTGACGAATTTTAGTCTGCGATTAGCATAACAGAAACTGATAGCGGATTATTTGGTATTACGTACACCTTGTAAGACTTGATCGTTATATTTTGAATGGAATATCATTGTAAAGTTTAATTTTAATATCATGAGAATGCTGTTAATGTTCCACTATTGTGCAAAGGTCTCCATGAGGAAATTCAAGTCATTGTCACAATCATAGAAACTGAATTCATATACAAACTAGGTAAATTCGATGATAAATCGTTGATTGAAACCGCAATTTGTCCAATCGAGCATTGAACTAAAGATGAAGATTTTAGCGAGTTAGTATCAGACCATACTTTACTCCTACTTATAAACACCTAATCACAACAAACTTACAGTTGCCTTTCATTATGTAAACACAGACGACGGACGCATATAAGTAGCTTTGCTATTGCGCTTCATTTAGCGAGGTTCCCTTCCTCCTCATCTCTCGATTCTTATCCTCGATTCTCAAAGGCAACGCAACAGAGACCCTCATCGCAGATGTGCATGAGCTATTAACTACGAGTATACATGAGTGATCAGTCAACATGAGGTTTTCCAAAATATCTTTTAGCTTCTGTCTTTAAAAAAGGTGTAATTATATAAATTCATAAAAATAGGCATGAAAGACTATTCTTAGTGTAACTGAGCTCGTAGAATATGGTCGGTTTTCAATCAATTCACACACGACACAGCGTCACATATATCATTGTACTTGAGACGCCCCTGCATTTAATATAGCTGGATTTACCCCCTTGAAATCTAAATCCATCCTAATCTTTAATGTCGAACTCTATTCCACCACTTGGAACTAGAATTTCATTTGCATAAGTATTTTGTCTATCTAGAATTCTAAATTATTGCTCTACCTACGTGAAATCTATTCTAGTTATTTCAGATTTAGGATTCAATTAGGGTGTCCTGTTTCGTATAATTGAATGCATAATTTAGTGTAACAATGACATTTATTTGATGGTTGGTAATATTCAATTGAATGTTTGCTCTTTGAAATATGGAGTTGAGTTTAATGTCAGATTTACATATCGTGTATAGTAATTAAGATGTCTTCATATTGCATTTAATGATGCAAATCAATGCTTTCGTAGTTTTGTTTTGTCTATCTAGGCAGTGCATGTTGCTTTATCTTCCTAATGCGACCATTACTTTAATTTAATAGCAACTGGCTCTTTGGACGAGATATTGGTACCAATGTCGAGTGGTTTATTGATACATCCGGCTCATATTGAAATATTTTGTTTGAATGTTTATGTTCCAATAACATTGGGTGGTCAATTATGATGATGCTTTTAGGCAACAGATAAACTGTTATCGAACATGAATAATATTATTCTTTATATAGATATGGACACAACACTTATAATATGCTAATCTAAAAAGGATTTATTGAAAAGGAGACATACCACAAAGGATACATTACCACAGAAAAGATTTAATTCTGACTGAAGACTTTAAGCTACTTAGCAAGATTTTAAGTCAGACATAACTGGAATTCGATTCCTTGCATTTGAATTGATCAGACCACCATCATGCGTTTTATAAAAGTTAAAGAGTTAGTAAAACATCGTTGGTTTTTTCATCATCATTGAAGTCTAACTAAGTATAACTGTTATTGCTTACATTTTAACCTAATACCTATGTTCATATTATCGTTTTGTTATTTCTTCATCTTTTTCAAAAACTATTTTATTATAAAGAGCGTAAATTATTATGAATTGACAGTGAGTGTATTCTGACAGGTAACGATGTATTTCTATTTTCTCCCCCTAAAGGTTCACACTGTTTGACATGCCATCCATCCCATTTTGGTGGTTGATAGTTCCACTAAATGTCTATCAACACGACGTATTTCTAAACAAACCTCTCATGTATTATGTTAACTAGACGCCATATGGGATCATTCAGTGTTTACAATTCTTTCACGTTCGTTCTCATCTTTGCCACCAAGTTTTAAAGTTCAAAATTGGTTATCAAATATAGCTTATTTTGTAATGACTAGTTTGCTTTTGTGGTCGATGTGTAAGCTTCATTCGATTTTCAGTTCTATAACTGAAACTTTAAGATGGCTAATGAACTATTTTTGTTTTAGTGTAGTACCTAATGTTTAGACGTTGAAAGATAAGGAGCAACTGGAAATTGCTGTTAGTTCTTAGTTTTTTTTTTGTTTTTCCTTTGTTAATCAATGGTGGCAACGAGGTTCATAAATACGAGCTATGATTTGACTGTTTATCTTAAACACTTATTGTTGAAATAACTTAAGAACTGATTACTAACACAGTCACATATTCTTTCGGTGTTGACAATAAAGGCATGTCCAATTGTCCATGCATTTTACTTTTGGCTGAGCTTCGATTGTTATTTGATTAGCATTTTATTCCAGTATTCATTAGTTATATTGTATTGATTGATCATCGAATCACTTAGTTTTTTAAAGTGCATAAATAAAGTTCTCTTGTTATTTATTTTACAGCGCCCAGTTTTTTAACAAGTTATTTTTTGTTATTTTCAGGTACACTTCATTTGCATTCCAGACTCCGCCCAGAAATATAATCGTAAGTTAACTGGTGACTTGATAGTACAATGCAAAACGTTTAAAAATAATCACAATAACAAGCACTTACTGCATAATTTTACTGTCTTATCCATAGCCACATACAACAGTGTGAATAACTTAACTTAGCCCTTTTTATTTTCGCCTGGTGTATTTTCAGATCAGAATTGGCTTTCAAAAACATTAGGTATCATTTTTCCTATAGAATACCCTTTAAAAAAGAACGCAGTATTTTATTACGTCCTTAATATGGGCGCCCATAATAATATTTTATCCAACAAGTGTCTTACTTTTGTGGAACACAAAGGGGTTTTAACCGGGGGTATATAGCATCCTGCAGGGAGCAGCTATGTGCCCCATTTTTTACAACATTTATGACCGGAGTTGTTCAGTTTTTGTTCGTGGAAAACTTTATTTTAGGGACAAAAAGGCGAGGCGAGGACCACTTGGCATCATCGTGCAGGAAGCAGGGGTCTCCCAGGATGTGGTGAAGGGCCCTTCGGAACGGTCGAAATTGTATTTAATCACTGTATATTGCGAGGGGGTGGGAGGGATCGACCGAACGCGTGCTAGATTTTCGGTGAATTTAAAAGGTTCGTTCGTTCGTTGTTACTATCTATTGTCTTATATTGTTATGAGTTTTTTGATGCCTGTGATGAATTGTGTAAGGTTTTAAGTAATTAATGCAGTTTATTGTATGGATTAAGTTTAGAGGAGTTAGTTTACTCAGTAAAGCAGCTATCTTATTAATTAGTTGTGATTTAGTTTTCTGTATATTTTCATTCAAATCAAACTTGATTTTGATGTTTCTAATGATATGGGTGTGTGGTCTCAATGAATCCCCCTTTATACATGTTTAAATACGCAGCATACTTTAAACATCAACCCTAACATTTACGTGTGCTTTAGACATGTTTTTAATGTCATTCTCGCCTGATATTACACACAATACCACTCCCTTATTGCCCTAGTTTTAGAGTTGACTTTCCAACGCTCAACGTATCTCTGTATCCGCAATCTTCAACTTTGAAATATCTCTGTAATCCGTCTGATATCATTGTAAAAGCGTATTAGCATAATAGTACCCGGGAACTGTCTGTGGGGTAAATTATAAAAGTTTCAAAAGTGTCAGTCTTATTCGCAGCCATACTCCCTTATGTAAGAGGGGTGAAGTTGAAAACTCTTAGAGAAATTTCTCGTTCGTAGTACTAGTGCTTTGGGTCAGTTCAGGCTAATTAAATACTGAGTAGGCCTCTTAACGGTCTTGTTAGGCTCAATCCAAATAGTGACATAAAAGTAGAGCGAAGAACTAGTGACGTCATTGAATTTTTAATAGTAGGGCAGCCTAGTTTTCATTGTAAAGTAAAACTAAGATATTACTATGAATCCTAATTTAAACACATTTTTTGGTGGGGTTGTGTTTTCTTCCGATGTTTATCTGTTAATGATTGATAAAATATCGATTAGAAACCCATTATCATCTAGTGCCGAGTCCCACACACAGGCGCTTAGGGCTCTTAAAAACATTATCCTACGAAACTATGCGTTATATTATGGATAATTTATGTTCCGTCAATACACTTCAAAAATTCAAAGTAATCGACTCTTCTCACTTGATCAAACACTAAATAAACGAATCTGTCACTGCTCCACATTATAAAAGCCAAAAAAAACCATCGGGTTGCCAGTACGTTGAACCTTTGTTTTATTTAAATTCTTGGCAGCGTTTCATTACACGCATCAAAGTAATTCTGTCATGAAATGGAACTAAAAAGAGTCTCTGAATGGATTGAATCTGTGAATGAAAATGTAGTCGAGACTGAAATTTTAGCGAACAATTCTCAAACGCAGACAAATGAACGACTTTAATATATAATTCAAATCTGTCTCGTTGTATCACGTATTTGGTGATTTCGTGAATCAAATTGTGGTTAGATTTTCGTGAAATGGTTAGGAGGAGAATATTTTTGAATATTTACTTTTAGAGATGCTGAAAGACCCTAACCTAGCTATTTACTGATTCATTTATTTAAAAGGATAGTCTGCTGAAAAAGTAGCTGCACATTTTAAGCTTACGGTATTATTTTAGAATCATATTTCTATGGCAATAAGGTATTTGGGTAATTCCCAGTCTACTTCTTTTGCTCGTATGATTTATCGAACGTTTACGTATACAAAACTATAAATTTTGTAACCTATATAATATTATGACTATTAGCCATCAAAATTAATTCATCGTCAAAAAATGGGTACTGGCTTTTATAGTCATATGAGATAGTTTCTCAATTCTTAAACCTAAGGTAAGCCGAGTTCACAAAAACGAAAGAGAAATGTCTTTCGTAGTCAAAACAACTGTCGCGCTGTGTCAGGTTTAAAGTCTCATTCACGAACCAATAAAACTTGCCCTGACAAAATAAACTATATTGGATATCCGCTTATATCAAAACAATGACACAATAAAACTGAATACAATGATGTAAGCACGTCAAAATATTTAATTCGGGACTAATTAAAAGTTATTGTGTAAAAGAGAGAGCGCGGCTAATATTTTTTTATAGGAAAATAATTCAGTCATTGCAGATATGTAAAATTGTAAATATCATCGTACAGTCAACAGCACGTCAGACGTAACACTTTGGACTTTGTACTATTATCTATTATCGAACTGCAAGTGTATACCGTGATGTGCTGTTGACTGTACATATTTTGAATAAAAACATGTTGATGCTTAAACAACACTTGACACATGATTATGATCATAAACATGATAGTGCTGTTATTAGTGTATTAATTAATAAATCTTTCTAAGTATGAATCAAACACTCTTCTCACTGCCTAAATTTTGTTTCAATATTGTATATTGACTTGCAAAATACCACCAGATCTTAATTTATTTTATGTAGTTTCACAATTAAAAGACTTTCATTTGTCAATACATCAAGCTTTTTATATTAGTTACAACTTCTTAAAGTTGTAAATTATCACTTCAGAAAAATATAATACCTACAACATCTTTATTGCATCACTGATACTGTGGCAACAGTGTTTCGTATGTTCTTACTTATTATTTTTGTTTACAACCATGTCAGAGGCAAGCCGGGCGATCTATCAGCGAGTGCACTCTGGCGGCGGGCCAATGCAACTATTCGAAACTATTTCGACTAGTCTGCTAATAGTTTTACAGTTGTTCGTGCCCCTAGTCTTATAATTAATTCCCTACACCGGGAGGCGTTGGTATAAAAATGACAAGCGTTTTCGTTACTTTTCTAACTGAATTAACTTGTTTAGTTAGACTATTGGTATTGGGGGATCATTTCATTGAAAAGTTGGATCAAATGAGTAAAATCTTTGAAAGTTTACAATTAATAGTATTGATAATTTGTTAGATTTGAAACGTATCTTGCTTTGTGTGAAAGTGTAGTGAGCATCTTCTACTATATTTACAACAACAAAACTGCTTCTGTAACCACCATTTATTAGCATGGATTGACCATAATATAGATTGATGCACATAGAAAAGAAAATGTTAAAGCTATGGAACCTGATTCCAATAAAAAAAATCCAACAATTCAAATGTTAAATTAGATTTAGCCTCGTAGTTATAAATGAAAATTAACGTGTATATTTTTATCTTGTTGACATTCTACCCTTACGGTGAAATTAGACATCAAGTGTTTATGGAAAAAAGATTATCGCGTTACATCTAAAATGTATGTGAGCCGTGTTTGGGAAGCTTGTTTAGCTGTATTAAACTAAATCTATATTTGTCTTTCGCGTAGTATCGTGGTCAAAGAGCAAATACTACTAAAGACACGTTAGGAGTTGATTTTATAAATTGAGGGACACTTTAGTGGGAAGCTTTAGGTGGTAGAGCCATGCTGTTTTACAGTACGAATGGGCCGGCTCGTCCGAAGAAGTACCACCCTCTCACTTATCACCAGTGAGAAATAATAGTGACTACTATTGTGTTTCGTCTGGTTTGTGAGAGTGCCGGAGGCCCACACCCCCCATAGGCCGGCAACGCATCAGCGATTCCTCAACTGTTGCATATGTCCATGATTGCTTACCATCAGGCGAGGAGCTGGCACGTTTGCTGCCTCTGACATAAAAAAAGGTATTTCTCAAGGTTTCTCCGATTTTTGAGCCTTTATATAATTTCAGCACCTTTCACCTGTAGATAACTACTAGACAGTGGAATAAAAAGGCCTTATTAACAAAACCCAAGGCGGGAATCGAACCCACGACCTCTGGTTTTTCGAGTGGCTTAAATACTGCTCCAGGGACAACTCATCTTTCACGACAGATTAATGTATTTAGTCGTAAATAAAAGTTAATGCTGAGAATAAAGTCTTTAAAGTGTTTATGAGGCATTTTATTATGATTAATATTATACGATCTCTTTAATGTCAAAAGATATGAATAACTCGACATTTCATATTGGCGTCATACCAATTTACTAAAACTCACAAACCATTTTTAAATAAATCATTACTTACATACAACTGATTCAGAATATTTTTTTTTCTTCCTCATATGATTATATTTATCTAATACATGTTAATAATATGAGATTTTACGCCTATAACAATGGCCAGATTTTGATGGAATTTATTACAGATGTACACTAGACTTTGAGAAAGGAAGGTATATTTGTTATCCTGGGATACAGTTGAGTTTTCATAGGATAACAGAAACAGGGGTGTTTTTTTGGCTTTCTTTTACATTGCAACGTACAAACATTATTATCAGTAAAAACAATAACGGATCGACGTCAGTTTTAGTAAAGAGACAGTTTGAGAGCTGAAATGTGAAATGGGGTACTTTTTATCCCCAAAACTAACACATTCCTACGGGATAACGTCGTATAGTCCACGCGGAAAAAGCCGCAGGCAAGAGTTTATTTAGAATTTATAGTAATTAGTATGGACTAGTACAGATAAACATATACGAAGAACTAGCGGGCGCCCGCGGTTTCACCCGCCTGGTTCCCGTTCCCGTGGGAATTGATCAAAATCCTTTCTTAGCGGATGCCTACGTCATAACATCTACCTGCATGCCAAATTTCAGCCCGATTCGTCCAGTGGTTTGGGCTGTGCGTTGATATCTTTATATGTCAGTCAGTCACCTTTGAGTTTTATATATATAGATGAAGTAAAGTTTGCGTGTGAAAATTCTTCTACTATTATATTATTATTCACACTACGACGGAAAATCCTCTTTTTATATAACCCATTTTATTAGTTTAGTCGATAAAGCGGAAATTCTCCCAACCATCTTTTGAAGCGACTCTGTTTATAGTACGTGGGTGACATAAAAAACGTCTGTCGGTTAAAACCATTCAGTTAATTCAGTGTGTCGCCTCTATTTGTTATAATTATGTCATATTTCTCATAACTGACAGGTTATGTCTTTTAAATGGTTAAAAGATTTAAAACGACGTTTTAGTAGTGTTGTGTGTTAAATTAACACGTTTGTTAGCTCGAGTTAAGTTCGTTAATTAATGCTGGCTTGCCTAAGGCGGTTTGCGTTTGAAGTAGTAACAGAATACCTTTTATAATTGTACTAAACTTTTGTCGGGGTTGCCTGTGTGGTTGAGGCTAAATAGGGATTTTTCTTTGATGATAACTAGTTAAATGAAAACGTTTTGTCGAGTTTTGTTTAATCTGATTATGAGTTAGTACTTTAGCCCTACTTTGCTTGTAATTAGGTTCTGTTAGCGTTGAGAAGGCGAAAGCTTATGACGATGGAATGGATAATAAATGTTTTCGTACTATAATGGATTGCCTGATATCCTTATTCTAGCAAATAAAGCTTTTTTGTGCCTAAATTGCTTAGAAAATTAGATAAAAAAGACCATAAGAATTTTAGTAATTTTAGGGATTCCATTTCGTTTAAGGACCTAAAGTATTTTAAATATTTGTCATGCCAGGATCCTATTATTTATATTATCAAATCAATCTACGTACCTTATTTAATAATCTACTAGCGGCCGCCTCCGCGCAATTTCTTTTTTCAATATATCCCCCTCTTCCCCCTACATTTCCGGGATCAAAAGTATCCTATGTCAGACGGGGATAGTGTAGCTTTCCAACAGAGAAAGAATTTTTCAAATCAGTTCAGTAGTTTCGGAGCCTATTCAATACAAACACACAAATCTTTCCTGTTTATAATATTACTTACCGCATTTTATAATCTATTACGCAACAAGTTATTTAATGAATATTGCTACAACCATCGGTCACCAGACTCTCTTTCCCTTCGCAACCCCTTGTGGGCAGTAGATCAACACTCTGAGGAAATACAAACAAAATACTAAGCAAAAAACGGGAAAGGCTGTTCTTGTGTAGGTACTCTATTTGGTTCTGTAGCTTTTTTATTCGTTTTCGTTGTTGGTTTAACGTAAAAGATTGGCCGCCAGTCGAAACTCGCTAGGATGACATTGTTATTTTCTAGCAACCTAGGCTTCGCACGGAATATTTTTTTTATGTCAGATGCGGCAAATGAGCCAGCAGATCGCCTGATGGTGAGCAATCACCGCCACCCATGGACATCTGCAACACCAGAGAGATCGCTGATACGCATCAGCGATCTGCATCGCTGCCAGCCTTTTCAGAGGGGTGTGGGCCTTCGGAACTCTCAGAAACCAGACGAAACACAATAGTAGTCACTATTATTTCACGCTGGTGTTATGTGAGAGGGTGGTACTTCCCCGGACGAGCCGGCCCATTCGTACTTTAAAACAGCATGGCTCTACCACTACTAAACTATCCAGGCTTCGCACGGAATATGAACTTCTTGTACCGAGCGTTTTGTCTTGATCTAGTCAGGATGCGCTGGCACCACGATCCAGGGTTTGACAAGTCTAGTTATTACATTGGAGCGATTGCCATCATATCTCCGCAATCCTTGACAGGGAAACTATACCAATTGAATCGTGGCCATAAAGCCATTTTACTGTGCAGGTTTTCCATTCGCGCTCCTACACACGATGCCGCCACCGCGCCGTCACCACACCTTTAGGCTACGTCCCCAGTAGGCAAACTGTTAGCGGCAGACTAACAGTTTGACAGTCTGCGGCTTATCGAATTAGTACGCCTTTTCATATATAACAAATTAAGTGTTCCACAGTTTGCTAGTTTTGCGCTCATTGTACGCAGTTTGCAGCGCTACGCGCGCCGACTATCTCAGTGAGTGGCCGACTCCCAGCAACAACGGTTGCGACGTTCGAAATTAAAATTTCAGTTCGCCACTTTGCGGCTCACTCAGTCTGCCGCTAACAGTTTGCCTACTGGGGATGCAGCCTTACACTACACCTATACCTGTAGATACACGCCACTAACCGCGCCGCTCCCGCGCCCCCACCGCGTATTACTAATATCCATAGTATCAATATCGATAGTCATCCATAGTCTTCGGCCCGTGTCGTGATAGAGAATTTCTTCACAATATCTTTGGGCTCGATCTGGTTCCCCCTTTAGTTACTGAAATCTGTCAGGAGTTTCAAAGCCTCGTGCTTTTAGAAGCACGCCGAACTTGGTTCTATGCCTGATTTCTCTTAGATATATCATGTTAGATTGATTGTCCAATTGTGCTGTAAGATTAAGGGAGTCCACTTATTCTTGCGCAAGTTATGAACCCATTCGTTTGTTAAGTTTAGTTCGCTGTCCGAAATTCTGCAAAAAGTTCTACTTTGCAAATTATATAATCCACAGAATCCAACTCTCTGGATCCCTAAAAAGCCACGCCTGAAGGCATCGTAGATAAAACCTACGCCTATCTGGCGGAAGGGCGTATTACCACTTTGCTAAATTACTTTGTCCCTGCACAAAGACCGCTTTGTTGAAGGATTCCGGGTTTTTTGTTCAACACAATAACTATCGGAAGTGATCCGAAGACTTGAAAAGATATTTGAGATGTACTTTGACAAATTAAGTTCTTTGGATATAGGTGTGAAGTGGGTGGAGTCGAGTGTATTCGGTGACCCAAGGAGTTTTGGGCTAAGGTTTATAAATAATATATGTTCGTTTTTATATCTTATTATTGGTCGCCTCCGCGGTTTCACCCGCGCGTAATTTATACCCCCTACATTTCTTTATAATTGAACTTAAATCTGTATCCTCGCACAATACAACTAATAATAGTTATCGGAAAAATAAAACCAACACTCCATCAAAAAAGATGCTGCTATAAAAAATTAGCTTCGCTTTTTCCCCAATATATTCGAAAGTGATGCGGACGTCTCAATTCGTACCGAAAAAATTCACGAGCCACACATAAGGACACCGGATGCCGACATAAAACCGGTGGAACGACACAGTATAACCCATAACTTTTCCCTTAAAACAAGGAGTGAGAACACGTTGGCAACATTTTTGAGCGTACGAGTTTCAGAGCGGGAATTTCGGAGGCGGCATGTTAGTGAAATAAATTAAATGTTGACGAGGATATTTCTTTTTTTTCCTTTTCGTTAATTTAATAAATGAGGTTTTAAACGTGTTTAATGTTCATCAACACTGAACCATGTTTCATGATATGTTGTTCATGATCACTGTTTTAACCATGACAATACTTTCGAATATGGTTTTTTATTCTTTTTTAACATTTTTAAAATGAAAATTGCAACGGAAAATGTAATGTAAGTATTACTGAAATATAGATATTCCTCAGAATGTTAAAAAATGCCTATGTCTACAACTTGGCAATCAAAATGAACCATAAACTCACACGTTTCAAATTATTTTACACCTCTTTAAAAAGCATTAAAAAATAAATCTATATTTGCACCGTAATAGAGAATGCTTCACAAAAATGCAGCACTCAGCTTAGTGTCGCCACGTCAGCACCAAACTGCACGTTTACGTCAGTTACGCCCTCACGCTCTGAAGCGCCCTCTGCGAACTGTTACTTTTTTACTCTTTGGTCCTCAAGCACGCGCGATGCGAAGGGGGGGGGGGGGACGTAAGCGATTTGTAGAGCCGATGAAAGCTCTTCAGATATAGACAGGGTTGTCAACAGCTAATGGAAAACTGGACAGTTTTTTCTCTCTAACCACTAAGCAGATTTAATAGGCGCTTTTTTCGCTTAAGGTGCGTGGTCGGACGCGTTTTGACGGGATCATGGGATAATTGTGCGTATCGCTGTTGATTGTTTCGTAATCTTGTTTAATGCGGGGATTTGGGGATTTTACTGGGGATTCGGGATTACGTGTTACGTTGGTTATTTGATTTGTGGGACATTTCAGGTGTGATGTAACATACAATTTTAGTATGTTAGAAGGCTTTGGTTTTTCATTCAAAATTTATATAATTTTTAAAAACAATAAATAATTATTTGAGTTGATTTTGCATAAAGAAACAATGTCTGAATGAATATTAGGCGTTTGAAATTGACCCGTCCACCTCCATTGAAAAATGGTTCGACAATTCGAATGCAAATACATATGTTTATTATGTGACAGGCAGCACCATACAAACAAATGGCTCTACAACCAGAGGAGTCAACAGTATAGCAGCTAGTTTCCTAGTGAATAATTCGCTTTTGGACTGGTTGTAGTGAATGTCAGGTAAAACGTTTCTTTTGCAAAAGTTTTCCCCAAAAAAAGTTTATTGAATCAGTTAGTAGAAGCGCAAGCTGCAAACGTAATGGTAAACGGCATCTGTTGTTTATTTACCTACCATTGCAATGAATACATTGTGACTAGTTTTTTTGTTTATGGTGCGTCACCTAGCTGTTTCCATGTTACCAATTGCTGCCATTAAAATAATGATTGATTTTAAAGAAGGTATGATTACTATGATTCTTAACACTTGAAGAACGTTTTAAAATTTAAAGGTTTACTTAAAGAGAAAGGCACAGCCCTAAAGGAAAGAGACAAGAAGACTCTAGATAGAGCAGTACTGCGGTTGCAGAATTCACTCTACGAGGTCATCCACCCCTCTCATTAAGCGATAGCTCTACACATTGATTCTTTACGAGCCAGTTAAGAGGTTAAGAACAAAAGTATTTAATACGCAGTAATAAATTATTTAAACAACTTAATATGCCACGTTTGTGGATTTTAAAAGATTTATATACTTAGATCTTATCAGTAATGAAACTCGAGTAATATATGGCGTAATATATTCTTGACTGTTGTAATTATCTACTGCTATTAATTAGTTTACCGGGAAACAAAAACAATGAATCAAGAAAATAGACAAAAAAATCAGGGTCACGCAGCCAGTATTGTTCATAGACAATAAAAAAATGATTATCGACGAAGGCCGTTTCAGTGTTCGAGAAATCCGAGAAATATGATTTACTGTTGACGACACTATAAACTATATCTTAGGATCTTTAGATCTTTAAAATTGCAAGTGAATTGACTCATGGCTTTCGCATTAAACATTACTGGAACTAACGTCAGCAGATTTCATCAAAGTTACTGGTGAAACTTTAGATAAGCAGCATTGAACCTACGGCCTACGGTTTTTTGGTTCCAGTTAACCACTGCTCCATAAAGTTTCGAACAACAAAATACTCTGTACTTACTTCTATACACAGAATCAATACTCTGATGGAAAGTGGCTCTGTCGGGTCACGACGACGCTGCGACGCCTTAAAACTCAAACGGCTCAAAATGTCTGTGCTCATTACACGGCTTTTAGCGAATCCCGAGGTTTATTTAGAAATAAAGACAATTCATTGGCCTCGACGGGGAATCTTTCATAATTTGTTTTAGGCCCTTTGATATGGGTCAACACTCAGTGGGTGATGTGCAAAAGGTAGCATAGTGGATTCACTCGAATAAGCTGCCTTCAACTTACAGAAGACCACAGTCAATTAGTTCTTCATAACTGTTGTGCTATTTTTCTGTTCTCAGTGCTCAAATACGAGGAAATTGTGTTTTTAGCAAGAGGAACACTTCAAAACGCAGATAAATGTGGAATTGTGGACACATTATATATTTTTTCTGACCTTACATATTTTATGTAATCTATGAAGTTAATGCAATAAAAATACTGTTTAATAGAATTCTTCAAAACGTGGAAGGTGAACTACATTGCACAATACTTGCATCTCGTATGTATTTTCCCCAGACATTTCCCAACACCGACCGGAGTTAAAATCCCCAGTCTCGTCCTTTCATCGCCCAACGCTGCAAAGTCTGCTTTCAAAGGCTCTACCTTCACATCCCCTGATAACGTGCCTATTAAAACTGCAATATTAATCACCTCCCAATTTTCGTCCGGTTCATTTTTTGCTGGTCGGACGGCAGCCGAACAAGGCATAATCCACCAATCTACAAAGTAAACAAAGTTGTTTGCTCGCCACTCAAGCAGTGTACCTGGGCTCCCCTCCTCGGTATAACTCCATAAATCCAATACGATGCCCCGATCAGTCAGGTCTCGCATCCGTTTGTTTGTTATTGGTTTCAATTTTAGGGACGGAATTGGAATTTTTGAGGTTATTGAAACATTTTGGGCCTAGGGCCTATTTTGGGCCAATGTTGTAATATTGCCATCAAGGACACAATAAAGATTGAAATTATCTGTTTCAAGTTAGCAAATTCGAAAATAAATCGAAAATATTCTTGTACATTATTTCCTAATCCTTTTCTAGGCATAGCTATGGTAGTAGTAATCGCGTTATTAGAAGACACAAGTTGCTTACTTACAACTCCTTTATTTTGTACTTGCTATCATTTAAGAACGCTTCTTGTTATAATAAAAAGATAATTTGATAGAGTGGAAATTACTTAGGTTGTACAACTTTATTACTAAAGATTATTTTTCTTTTCAGGTACACTTCAATTACTTAAATACTTCGAACATTAAGAGCACACATAAGGTATGGTTTAACATTTTGGATGATATAATCAACAATATTGCTAAACTGCTAATAAAACTAAAACTGCTATAAAGCTATTAAAGTTCATTCTTATAAATTGTGATGTAAACTAGTGCATAGAACGCATCTAGTGCATAACCTCATTATGACCGAACAACGGAAACTACAACCAACCAAATGCAACAACAATCGAAGTAATGTGTCTATTAGTGCGCAAGAGTTTACTAACAGAGTTTCACACGAGGGTCAAATTAAAAAGTCATCAGAAACGTATTACACTAACACCTCGCCACCCGTACCGGCTTTTGTGGTGGACTGCACTAAATGCAATCAATTTTCAACTTTATTTCACTGTGACACAAGCGTCAGCTGAACTAGACGACAATTTAAAAGAATTTGGATCTACATATAGTAGTAATAAAGTGGGAGGTAGAATGGAACCCTGTGTGATCCCGGAAATTTCGAGGCTTTAAACTGGTTTCGATTTTTTTGTGACCACGTATCTAAGTTCAAAAGGAGCGATCATGGTTTGTTTAAGCATGTTTTGGAGGAGTATTTTTTAGGATTTCACCTGGACTGTATATTTATGACTTCATTTAGATCAGATTTAAAGGACGTTTTATTGGTTGCAGTTTGTAAGGCTGTTATTTTATTATACATGATTTTCTGATTCTATTAGGTAAGACATTATTCTGTCGCTAAGATAATAACGGTTGTGATACGAAAACAACTGCACAGACAAAATAGGAACTATGTTCTAAAAGACAATAATATAAAGCTGCGTAAATAGAAAACTAAAAAAAAAGCTGCAGGATTTAAGAACATAGAAACTATTTGGGCAACCTACTTAATTAACGGACGTATACCTTGGATTCTTTCATACTCATGATTAAAATTATGATTCGATTTTAATAATGCATTTCGTATTGGTAAAAAGAAAAAAAAAACTTTTTCCAAAACATTTGCATCAAGACTACCATTTTCATAAGAATAAGAAACAAAAAAATAATAGGCAAAATGCAAGATATTTTTTTTTATGAATTATTTAATAACATAATCAAAATGTATTGTTTTGATCGTCCAGCATTTGTCACAAAATCCAATTCTCATCCCATGACGTTTAACCGAAAATTAAAATCCCACGTAAACATAACAACTTATAGCATAGCGAATTTCTAAACACGTTCAACAGTACAAAGTCACCCGCTAACATTCCGTCAAGTAGGTCGTATAAATTCAAAAGCTCGCTTTGGCACTGAGAACCTGGGTCCTAAACCTTGGGGGCTCTAAACTGTTGGGATCTTCTAAGTTTAATATTTAGACGGACATGGGTGTACTATAAATTTCACTACATTTCTAGATGCCTCCAACTTCGTTAATGTCTGCGACAGGTATTATGAAAGGTTTTACTTGGCGCATTACGTATTCAGTATCCCACTGTTGGAAAGATTTCAGACGTGTATACCGTGGATATTTTCTGGAAGAGTAACCGAAAGAATAACCTTCACTATAGATCTACTTACTATAGCTATTATACATACCTTTACTATAGCTATTAATCTGCGGTTTCACCCGCGCGTAAATCATTTTCCAAATATCCCCTACACATTTCCGGAATAAAAAGTACCTGAAGTCACTCGGGGATAGTGTAGCTTTCCAACAGTGAAAGAATTTTTTAAATCGGTTCAGTAGTTTCAAAGCCTTTTCAATACAAACAAACAATCAAATCTTTCCTCTTTATACAAGTATAATATTAGTATTAGTATAGAGTATAGATGACGTAACTCATATCATAACACAGAAAGACATGATGAGAAAAACGTTGTGATTGTTTGTTTGCTACTGTTTTTGTGCACAAATGTGTGTACAGTTTATCGAACCCGCGACCTTAGGAATAGACGACTTCTCAACCATTACATTACACCAAAATCATTTAGCATTAAAGCATTAGTTAATATTTAATCGTAAATATAATGCTAGAGCTGGGATTTCCCCTAACCCTAAAATAAAACCACCATCAAAAGTCATGTTGTTGTCGGTACTTCAAAGCTCATAAGTACAGTCAGCACAGACAAGTTGATGAGAGAAGTTGTGTCAAGTTCGCTCGTATTGGTGATTGGTTGAGACCGCCCAACTCTGATAGGCTTTCAGAACTGTCAGCCGATGGATGGATTAATTAAGCAAATAGCAAGTGGCTAAAAATGCATACAGATTGCTCGGTGATTGGTGTACGGTTAGGTTAGGAAGAGAAGTTGATTTTTGATTTGTAACTAAAAGTCTGTTGTTGCTTAGCTTAAAAAAGTTTAAGTAGGGTTACTAGATCTCCGGGTTTGATAGGGTTGTTGTTGATTTTGTGCTGTTTTTTTTTTGCGAAGGCAAATGCGCGTAAACGCCATCTTTGCGGACGGGTACACTTGCGGCCATGTGTGGGAATTGGAATTGAAAACGTTCGTCCCAAAACACTCAACTAGGTTTGTTTGTTACTTGCATTTATCAAAACTATTTAGTTTTTTAATCATAGAAAGATTTTGTCGATTAAATCATTTTTTTATGCTAAAATATATTCAACGGAAACTGATAATTATGTCGTTGCTAATTTGAAGGAAGTGTGCAAATCAGCAAATGATTGATAGACAGATGACAGTCCGAATCATTATCTCCTTATTACCATATGAACACATAATATACCGTAAACAAAAAATAAACAGTTAAGTTATTGGAAGTTT
The DNA here is from genome assembly GCA_949319885.1 of Mecyna flavalis. Lineage (NCBI taxonomy): Eukaryota > Metazoa > Arthropoda > Insecta > Lepidoptera > Crambidae > Mecyna > Mecyna flavalis. The sequence goes on along the minus strand of OX439419.1, from coordinate 4,771,956 downwards.
TAATTAAAAACACTATTTTATTTTATCTCTCTAAATGACAAATTAATAATTTAGACCATGTAAGTAGGTTTTTAATCGCGTATTAAGCTACTTAGTCCATTAAAAGCGTTCCAATAAAACCGACAACTAATGCGACAACGGAAAAATTCAACGCAAAAATCCGAGGCCAGTCCGACCATTAAGTTATCTGTGCCATTTGATCAAATTAAAAAAAAAAACTTAAGCCCGCCAAAAAGTGTTCATATCTTAAACCTTACGCTCTTTTGAAATTAGTTAGTTCCTTAAAGGCATTTACATTATTATCTTCGCGTAATTTATATGACTTTATCTAACGAATTAACATAATATACGTTGAAAAACATAGTGCGGTGGTCTCGGAATGGCGCGTACATCGTAAAGCGTAGCCATATTTGCATATGGCGGCATACGTATTGGAAAGATATGAGAATCGCTAATTGTATTTTTAATGTAAAGGCAAAGTTCTGCAAAAAGTTGTGTTGTGAAGAAATTTTATTTACTAAAAAATTTTGGTTCTGGAAATAATGGTTGTAGGATTTTTTCAGCATTCGTTTGGATGGCTACTTTACAGGTCACCTGTCAGCATTATTATTATAGCTGTGTTGTTTGTGTAGCAGACTTAAAGTCAATGATTCGGATTTCAGACGAGCCTACAGCGTGGCAACTCATAGAGTGACGGCTGCAGGTAGATTTGACCGATTTAGGCGGCCAAAAGTCGAAATATTGAAAATCACCACACAAATAAACAATTGACACCATTATGTACCTAACATTCCAGGGCACCTACCCTGATAATTTTAAACTTTTAGCTAACGACTGTGCAAATCTACAGGTAATCGAAATTAGGTCGTCGCATGCAGTGTACGTATCGGTTCTCGGTGCCTTCAGTTTAAGTGGTGTTATAAATTGCAACAAAAAAAATTCGGCGTACTTTTGTGTAGTGAATGCAATGGATTCCTATAATTCAGGTAAGAATCTATTGATTAATTAAAAAAATATGAAAAATTAAGTCAATTTACTGTATCTAACAAGCATTTCAACGTAACACCTTTTTTCTTAGCAATTTTTTGTAAATCTTATTCTTCAAAAGACATTTTGAAATACTTCCCCGGTCTTCCCCGGTATTCTTTATATCACAATAATTTTGGCATATATTCAAAATTAAAATAACAATAACAGTTTCTGCCTAATAGCGCCTATCGCTAAATAAGAGTAAATCGAAGTTGTCAGGGTAAAAACTCTAAAAACCGTTTATTTAATTATATTTCTTATTAGTAATTCCTTTTCTTTTTGTTACAGAGTCTGCCAATGCCTCTGGTGTTACAGTAGTGACTCGCAAATATTTATTTCAGAAGATGATGAGACAGAATTTACCAAATATAAATGTCAAATGTAATTAATTAGAAAATTATCTTATTGAGTACTAATAAAGGTATTTGTCAGTTTTAGTTATTTTTTTTTGTGAAATGACCATATTATGTTATTTATATAATTATTATTGTAGTAAAATCATTGTGTTATTTTTTTAAGTTAATTTTTTTTTGTTTTTCTCTTTTTTTTTCTTTTTTGTGTTTTTTTGAAAATAATAATTATTTTCAATAAAATCCGACGTATTTTTATTATAAACTCCAATTTAAACAAAATTTGACGCTAAAATAATTTTGGCCGCCTAAATCGGTCAAATCTACCTATGTGGGCTGGTCAATAGCCACAAGGCTGGCACCGGCTCGTCCCAATCGGGCGTGAAGGAGAAACCGGGGTTATTTTTTCCTTACATTCGACATAGAATCACCCAGATCTGGCGTACCGCGTACAGGACACGACTAGTGCGTTCGTAGCTTGGCGTTCAAAAGGTTAATGAATGTTAACATAAAAGCTTGTACGTGGCCTTAAATATCAATATCCCGACGAATTTGCGTATCTCAGACGTCGACTAATAAGTTTATAGATTGATAAGTGATAAAACACATTATATACAATACTGAACTGATACCGAAAACCCGTTTTAAATTATTACTTGCCACAATTTGTATTAGAAGATTTATTTCTTGTACATACTTAATGTTTTAATTTAATTATGATGTTGTATATTTAAACCAATAAATTTTAAAGATGATAATGACTAGAATGCTTTTAAAACGGTGCTCAAAAAACTTAAATAAAGCCACAGATATTCTAGAATTTATTGGCTTTACGGAAGCAAAAATGTACATTCATTTTTTTATATAAGTCTTAGCCTATTAATGTATCAATGTACGTCAAAGGTTAAAATCTAGACGTTGTTGAAGATAAGTAACCAGCTTAATATGACGATTGCCAAATGCTCAGGCTATCACCAAATCGCAAATTCGAGTGATGTCCGGAACCAAACACATTGCAAGATTTGGGAATTGGACCCAGTACCTCAAGTTACCCCAGAACATCTAGCCTTGAGAAACGTAAACCAACGAGGGGTTAAATAATATTCATACATCCCAAACATATTCTGGAACAGAAAACGTAATATATTTCCATACAATACGCTCAAAAATTGAAGCCTATGTTCCGTGTATTGCCAGAATACAGTACCCAGCTATTTCATTTAACTTGTCTATTTTACCACAAGATCCTCTTCACTCCAGGAACTAACAACTCGCATGACAATAACAAAAACTTAACAAACCTAAGAAAAGAATATTTTAACAACAAATTTAAGAATTCCAACAATGACTCGAGCAATTCAACTCCGTATATCTCACTACGAATCGCTGGAAACTTAATGCATCTTGTTGAACGAAAAGAATCCTTTAAAAGGGCGGGTAATCTAAGATTTTAGAACAAAAAAGACAATCCTATTGTCTGGGAAAGGAGTGACTGGCTTTTTGCTCGTTCTTTTAAATTAATTAAACACCTGAGTTCGGAGAGAATTTCACGAGCAAACAGCGAATAAACAAAGTACTGGTTTGGATGCAACTTTAGGCAAGGTTGGCTCCAATGCTTGTTAAGAATGTTTAAGAATACTAATTAAAAAAGTCTTGACATCAATGCATAAACTAAATCACAGATTTTAGCACTTGTGGCACTATAAATCGAACCTAATTCCATTGTAATACGGGCGAAAATAAATGTTTTTTTCTTAATGAGTTGAGCGAATAAAATTTCAAATCAGGTGTATTTTATTACGTACGAATCGGAATGCCTTTCATTCAGACGAAAAAAAAAACAATTTATTCATGCTTTATCTGATGATAAATACAAAACTGTGGTAAATGGTATACTATGGTTTCGTATGCTCATATTATTATGTCGATTGCTGATCTACACAATATTAATGGTTTAGATGAAAAATATAAAGCTTGACTTGCTGATAAAATATATCAGCAAGTCCTTACACTTGATATCTTCTTAAAAATAAGCTGTTTTATATTCTATTAAAATTAAAAATGTTCGACTAACCTACATACTTACTTACTAATTTTAAAACGGCATTCACGATTTTACATAATTTGTAATACATTAAGATCCTAAGTGCTTTACTATCCTCTGGCAGGGAGACCACTAAGACGAAATTTTTAAGTGTTCGCAAGTGAACTGACAGTAAGTGTTGCTTACATTAAAAAGTGGAAAACATGGCGAGGTTAATGTGGCGTTTAGTTTGTTAAGAAATGGCATGAGTATCTTTAAAAGAAAAGAAAAACTAAGTATCTTCGAAAACAAAACAAATAGTACGTTACTTTTCTGCTATACCTGTATCTTTTAGCTAATCTTAATCATTTAAAGCATAAAAATATACACACGCTTACACGTTTTTACATGAGAATTTAATTTATTTCCTGAAAATATATTAAAACTCGTATCTGAGATTTCATTAAATACGAATATGCTTTTTAAGTAGTAAATTAGTTTTACTTATTAAAGTTAACTAGTAATTTATACAGAATACCTGCATTGCATAAATACTATTTAACTATGATTAATAAAAAAATAAAATACAAACTTCTCTAGTCTATAATGCGTAGAAATATTTAATAAAAAATAATCACTTTAACTTTAGTCCATAAAATATTCACTTAACACAGACAAAGATGTGTCTCTTGAAAAACAAATTACCAACGCTAAACTTTACTTCTAAAACTCGATTACAAAAATAGCAACGATCACGAAGATCTTAAAAATTAACAGCAAAACTTTCCCGTCACATTTAACTAAAAACCTCGAGCTATTCAAAGCTTATCCATCGTAACTTATCTCGAAAGCCGTAAAGCTCAAAATCGCGCAAAAACTGATCCTTTCAAATCTCATTTACTGACAGTATGATTGATAAACTGTGCAGGGTAAGCAAAAAACGCCTTGAAAATACCTTCTTGCTCATAACTTCGACAGTCAATAACGAGTGATATTAAGAAGGCAATGCTGAGAGCCCTTTAACGTAATTGAATTTCAATTTATGAGAACCTTATCGATTCACATACGTTTAAAATATATATGATAATGAACGCAAACCTTAAGCGTTCTGAAATAAACTTTAACGAAAGAGTATAAGCTCCATTTTCCCTTTTTCGTCCTATGTTTGCACGAGGCATTTTTACAGGTGCCTTTGTTAAAAGAGGTACTAAAAATTTAATTGTTAATGAACTTGGTACACTAATTGAGGATGAGAAGAGGTTTAGAGGAGATGGTAAATCATTACCTCTTTGGAATGATCTGCAGTTTGAGCCTCAAGCTACGTTTAAGTTATAGCTTTGTGTCGATTACTTTTTGAGTTTACAATGTAATACACGGGTTCTTGTCGTTGAGACTTTTCTTCGACTTAATAACTTTTGCGTTTATAGATATTTGATATTAAGATAGATATTGGTCAAAACATGTATATTTTTAGACATAATTTCCCTAGCTCCACTAAGCATACCTTATAAACCTGTTTTATGGAAGTCTTAATTTCTTTCTCCTTCTAGTAAGTGATCTTCGCGGCCCATCAATTTGACAAAGGTGGTTACAGTGGTGATAAAGCTTGAATTTTTAATTATAAAGTCATCAAGTGGGACATTATTCTTCATCCTCATCGATTTCGCATCATCGTTACATACGAGAAATTTTATATCAAATATAATTATTATGGAATTAATTTCAGAATGGGACGTGAATTATAAATCTGATTTGTGACGTCACAAATCGACGTTTAATGCCGTCGCCATGGGAAATCATTCGTTAGTACAATATCGGGGAATGTCGTGGAAAATTAATTTTCATTACTGATAACGATCGACATGGTGAAGCAATTGCGACGTTTCTAAAGGCAGTTGTATTTATGGTTGTTCGTTTCGCTTGGTTCTTTTGTAGAATTTCAGTATAGTGTGAGGTATATAGACTACGTGGTGGCCACTGTGGTTTATTTCATAGGTATTGGGTACGTCTTTAGGGAGTTCTTGCGCAATACACTATGTTACCATGTACAAATTAGCTAGTTATGTGAAAATTACGAAATCTGTTAGATGATAATATAACTCGCTAGATTGTAATGTATCATCCACTGTCCACAGGCTATCTTTGATTGGTCGTTTTTTTTTTTCACTTGAAGAACGTTTTGTGACCAGAAATAATTCAAGCAGAAATTATAATGAAACTGTTTCATTTTGATAGGTTTAGATTATAATCTAATAAACATAATTTGCGTTAAATTGTGCATCGTATTGTACAGGTCACAATACTCCGATAGATGACAATCTCACGATATGTTATTACATATAATCAAACGGTTTTTGCAATTTCACGGTGACAATACATCAAATTGCTTCAAATACGAAGTGAGATTATCCAATAAACAAACGTTACACTTATCACCACTCACTAGGGTACACCGACCTTGCAACTAAAAATAATCCGTCCGGCCGACCCACTTCCAATGCAATTTATCCTCGACCAAACAATTGCCAAAATAATAGATTAGCGGACAACAGTAAACGAAGATAGGAAACTAAGGAAGAATGCCCGTGGGAATTATCAGGGCAAAGTAGATTTACATTTATATGATCCCTATTACGTACCGCTAAAGTTCAATTCCGCTTGGCGCGGTCCGGAATAGAATCGACCGTAAACTGGGTTCAATGTTATTAGCCTGGCTGAATGTTGTTTAGGCCCGAACTAGTCGGAAGTTTTTCCGTATTTTTGAAGGCAAATCTTTGGTTTTTCGCGTCCAATCAGGATCGTGAAGTATTTCGATTCGAATTGTGGAATTGTTCGATGATTTCTGATAACAGTGGATCTTGTAAATATCCACTGATATTAGTAATTAGCAGTAATCTTGTTAATATCAGGTTTCTGATATTTACAAGATTTCTGCTCATTTGTGTACATTTTTTCGGACACAGCTCGGGTTTGTGATCACCAATCCGTATTTGGAAAGCGTGGTGATTAAGCCAGTACCTAGCAGCGTGCCTGTCTCCCAACTAAAATAACATGAAAAAGGTTTACCAACAAACCAAAAATAACTCTTCATAGAGTATTTGTGAACAATTCACGTTGATAGGTAGAAATATACGTTTTTACTCCTTTAAACAAATTGGCCGTGTTGGAAACCGAGCCCAATTGAAATTTGCACTCATCGAACCGATACGGTCGCGTTTCGTTGGTTAAATGTACGTTTTTAAATTTTTTGTAACCGCAGAACATGTCATTGTAATTACGAAATTTCGACGTTCTGTAATTGAAAGAGTATCTTTGAAAGGTTTTACAGATACAGTTTTACTTTAAAGCAAAAATTGGGCATCTAATAACATTGCTTCTTCAACTAACTTAACAAACTTCCGTAAATATTACAAAATAATAGCATTGATTAGTTACAATCTTATATACAGGGTGTCCAGGAAATAGTACGACATACTGCTGGGGGTGATAGCTGGCATCAATACCTACCATAATAACTCAATATATGTTCAGCGAAATCTTACGGTTTTAAAGTAATACAAAATTTTCCGAAATATTGAAAAATCTCTGCCTTCAAACAGATTTTTCAGCACATCTCAAGGAAAAACTACTTTTTCAGTAATTATTTTACATCAAATTATTTGTGAATAGTTACTCTACTAATTGGTGTGTCTTTTTTGTACCAAAAATAAGAACAGTTTCAAGAAAAAAATTGTTTTGTTGATATTTTCCCAAAATTATTTTCTTATCACTTATCTTTAACATACAGTGGTGAAAAAAAAATGTATGTGACAGCTTTGTACAACATGCTTAAAAAATAGCTTGGTTCATGGTGATTTTGGGAAGATACAATACTAGTGCATTTTCGTTAAAAAATACGTAAAAAATGCCATTCTAGTCCCATAGAAGCTGATTTCGTTAAAAATTAAACTAACGTAGTTTTGAGAAAAAGCATAACGAGAATAAGTAATAGCTGCTTTATTTACGCAAATTATTATAAAACAAGTTAGGACAAGTAATATGCGACAGTACGATGCAAGAAGGGTGTGTAATTTAAACCTCAAGGGACATGGTGATAGTAAAAAAAGAGACGGACATAACATTTATAAAATTTACTCAAACTAAAAAAAATTACAACAGATGCTCAAATTGCTTCCCTTGTACCCGAACACACGCTCGGCATCTTTTGAGGAACGAGCTTTTTAATCTTCTTAGACTTATTTGGGTAATTTCTCTAGCTGCAGTGGTAACCCTTGCTCTTAATTCTCGGTCATTCTGAATAGGTTTTTCGTAAATTACTTAGAGTTTTTAAGAGACACCCTACATACGCTCCTTGAAAATAAATAAATAAATATCTCTGGACATTATTCACACAGCGCCATCTAGCCCCAAACTAAGCATAGCTTGTACTATGGGTACTAGACAACGGATAAACATTACTTATATACTTTTTTTTTGTAAATACATACATATTATACATAGACACACCCAGACCGATACAAACAGACATGTTCATGCACACAAATGTTTGTACCGTGCGGGGATCGAACCCGCGACCTCTGGTGTAATAGCCGACTTCTCGACCATTACACCAAACGGCTCGTACAAGGGAAGCAATTTGAGCATCTGTTGTAATTTTTTTTAGTTTGAGTAAATTTTATAAATGTTAAGTCCGTCTCTTTTTTTACTATCACCATGTCCCTTGAGGTTTAAATTACACACCCTTCTTGCATCGTACTGTCGCATATTACTTGTCCTAACTTGTTTTATAATAATTTGCGTAAATAAAGCAGCTATTACTTATTCTCGTTATGTTTTTTCTCAAAACTACGTTAGTTTAATTTTTAACGAAATCAGCTTCTATGGGACTAGAATGGCATTTTTTACGTATTTTTTAACGAAAATGCACTAGTATTGTATCTTCCCAAAATCACCATGAACCAAGCTATTTTTTAAGCATGTTGTACAAAACTGTCACATACATTTTTTTTTCACCACTGTATGTTAAAGATAAGTGATAAGAAAATAATTTTGGGAAAATATCAACAAAACAATTTTTTTCTTGAAACTGTTCTTATTTTTGGTACAAAAAAGACACACCAATTAGTAGAGTAACTATTCACAAATAATTTGATGTAAAATAATTACTGAAAAAGTAGTTTTTCCTTGAGATGTGCTGAAAAATCTGTTTGAAGGCAGAGATTTTTCAATATTTCGGAAAATTTTGTATAACTTTAAAACCGTAAGATTTCGCTGAACATATATTGAGTTATTTTGGTAGGTATTGATGCCAGCTATCACCCCCAGCAGTATGTCGTACTATTTCCTGGACACCCTGTATATAAAAGAAAGTCGTGTTTGTTACAACACTTATAACTCGAGAACGGCTGGACCGATTGCCATGGTTTTTGATTTGTTGGATTTGTTTCCGTCCCGAATAGCAGAATACATCTTAAAAAGAAAGGATTTTGATCAATTCCCACGGGAACGGGAACCACGCGGGTGAAACCGCGGGCGGCCGCTAGTAAATTATAAAAATGGCATGACACCTTAGCTTGGTGATGATTGCATTATCATAATTACATCTTACTATATGTCAGGTTACTACTAGGTATACTGTCAAACAGAGTCCCTTTCTTAATAAGTCAGGACGAATTAAAACATCGGATTGAAAGTATATAACGTAAATCTACGGAACGTATGGAATAAAGTTGGTTATTCCGAAACTGTATGGAGGTTCTCAGTAGGTATACTCGTAGGTGAACAACTGCTGTTCGCGAATAGTTGGACAGCGGTTACCAACTACGGTAGGGCTGTCGATTCAAGAGAGCCGAGACTACATGTACCACAGATACAATAATAACATGTAGGTATTTTTCTAAGCTTGTAGGATATGTGTGTTGTGTGGCTTCGGATATAATGTTACTTAGGCCCATAATAAACCAAATCCAAGCGCGAAAACTCGTCTATAATTGTCTCCTCATCATTGCAAGCCTTTTTGGTCCAACTGCTAAACTTTAGCTTTCCTACATCGTTTCCTACAGCTGTTGCCACAATGATATAAAGATTTTTAAGTCATCCCGCCATCTCCGCCTAGGTCTGCCACGTCTTCGATAACATCAAGGTTATTTACTCTAAAAAAATGAAAGTTCGTTCGCCACAACAGCTTTATTTTTCAGGAAACTTTTTTTCTCTCTTTCCAAGGAAATTGCACCGTAACTGCTGGCCAGCGAGACCTACGGCCATGTATATAACTAGTCCCACAGTAGTTCACTAGGTTGTGGAACGATGCAGTCTCCAGAGACTTAAACTACCGTGTCTTGCCGTTAACATCCAAAGACGAACCGGTTCCCGCTTTGCGGTTGTCTAGAAACTGCCACACGGTATGTTCCTCTGATCTTCGACTCTATGATTTTATGTTTGAGTAAGTGTGACAGCACTTGGAGCAATGTTTCCTGATTAAGTATCCCTAAATAGAATAGGCCGCGGTAGCCGCTATACTAAAAAGCTATAATGGCATCAGATTTCGAGGGTAACTTAGACAGTCAGACTTTGAAAAAGTGTTTTAGAAGCGTGACCTTCGTATTTTAGGCTCGCGTGATGCGGTGAAATTATGATGAATGATTCCAACAGTATAAGTAGAGTATTTTGTAAAGAATACGGACTCGTTAGGTAATTCCTTCGCATAGGTGTAGCAGAAAGTTCTGTTGGCGATTAGTTGCCGGGTTCTGTAGTTGGACAGCGGTAACCGACTTTGCTAGGGCTGCCTAATTTAATTAGGAGAAAAAAAAAATGAAGAATTCAGTGTTTATATTGATGGGAATCATATTTGCCCAGTAATAAAAGTTTAAGTGTTTTGAGGAAGAACTGTGGTAGGCGAGTGGTTTTGAGTCTCGCTTATTATGTGAGAGGTCGATGATTTTAATCTTGGTGAAGCTATGGAATTTCCGAATAGCTCGGCTGTGACGCAAAGCATAGATTTCCTTACTGTAAAGGAAATCTGCTCAGTCAAATTATAATGGCTGTGTACTCATGATCCATTTTAGTTCCCTTTTTAAGGGTTACGGAGATCAGTGGGCAGTCCCTCGAATAATAACTGGACCTGCCAAATCCTGGATCATCTTACTACACTCACTACAAGAAAAAATAGTTCAAGTAAAACTAAATTTTATTTATCAGTATACGACCAAGATACGACCAGTATCTTATCTCAAACTAGATTAAAAACGTCTCTAGGGGGCCTTCCATGTCCGACGGAAGCTTGGTAAAGCGAGGAAATAACTAGACAGCCTTCAATCTATGTCTTAGGAAATAACAAAATAGCAAATAGTTAGTTACATATTAGATGTGATACCGATTTCAGGCCTAGTATCTCTATTTATTAATCTGACCTTAATATCTAGCGATTTTTAAGTTATCAAAAAGCCGTAAAAAGTCACATACGGGTATTCTTCTTTGGTATGATATACAGGGTATTGTTATAAAAGGTAGTAGTAGAGCCATGCTGTTTTACAGTACGATTGGGCCGGCTCGTCCGGGGAAGAACCACCCTCTCACGTAATACCATCGTGAAATAATTGTGACTACTATTGTATTTCGTCTGGTTTGTGAGAGTGCCAGAGGCCCACACCCTCATATCCCCATAGGACGGCAACGCATCAGCGTTCCCTCTGGTGTTGCAGATGTCCATGGGCGGCGGTGATTGCTTACCATCAGGCGACCCACTGGCTCGTTTGCCGCCTCTGACATAAAAAAAGCATCAACCTATTAATGACCCACTGCAAAGGCATCCATCATCAGAATCAAGTCATCGCTACAATGATAGGTATTAGCTTAATCACCACACTTACTGACCCGACCCAAGTTTTCTCCACAGGATCCCTAGAGGCCTAGATCACGGTCAGGCACTTCTTACCTAGAACAACGTTTCACTTTTTTTAACTCTGACAGCTCATCTACCTAAATATGGGGTTGGCAACACTGGTGACAACCCTGTCCAAACGAATACCACTCCCGTGTTGCAGTCATTAAGATCCAAGTTTAATTTGAAGTAATATGATGAATATGCGATTGTTTGGAACGTTTGCCTTTTAGCTAATTTCATTTTGGATTTTACTTAATTAAGTTTCCTAGGGAGTCCAGTCTGGCAACGATTCACTGAAATCTGGACTCAGATTTTTCGCTGTATTTCTGTTGGCATTCTAAGCATCTATGGCAAGATGATTTTCGGGCCAGTATTGCGATGCCAACGGATAGAACGCCTCGGTGTTGCGTCCGTTGTCAAGGTAATTTGGGTTCCCCTTTTGCTTACCATCAGGCTAAGTGGAGCCGATGTACTGAGCTACTTTAAAAACGATGAGTCTTGACAAGTACGTCGCTCGGGTTGCCCAGTATGTCCAATCGAATTCTCATAAAGTCCTACCACCAGATAGAAGGCGGGAATCGAACCCACGACCTACAGGTTTTATGACCCGAGCGGTTCCACAGAGGCGGTCAATGTAAATAACGATGATGTTACTAGGAAAATACTTCCATTTTACTATTTGAATCTGCCACTGTATGAAAGAGGACCTTTCACACACCTCGACTAAAAACGACTGAAAAATATCATACAATATCCCCTAGCCTGCACTTTTGCGCAGTCAACTTTTCGAGGCTTTAAAATTCAGTTACCTCAACCAAAAAGGTGCATTAAAAACCAACTAGCCAACTAAAAGTATTTTAAAGAATGTGTCACAAAGCAACACAACGAACAGTAACTACGTAGAGTAAAGAGCTTAAACAAATCCTATTACAGATGCTTACACAGCGGATCTACAGGTAATGTAAATACGGTTGTATTAAGTACACTCATTTGCAGTTAAAGAGTGGAATATTAATTATTATATTATGTACATAATACAATTTTGTTCCGTAAAAAGTAAGGGAATACGTGTGTTTGCGTGGTTTTTAGTTTCTTGTGTAGTTAGTTAATCATAATGGGGCGGTTTTTGCGTGGATCCGGGTTGGAAGGACCAAAATATTTTACTCCATTTTTTGTTAGGTGAATCCTACTACAATATTAAGAGCATAAAAGATATAGGTACTTTGCTTCAGAAAGCCCATAAATTAGTTATTATTATTATATTCTCAAGCTTCTAACTTTGGGGTTCGATCAATGTGATGTTGTCCAATATTTTTTTACAAAGCCTTGCGTTAATTGTATGTCGGTGACGTTAGTCGTTCTAGCCAAATTGGGCTATGCACTATGATTACAATTTTATTCAAACCACGTTACATAACTAGTTTAACATATAGTTGGTGAACTCCCCCGTCTAATATTACCGAAGTTAAGACGAAAACAGCAAAAGAGAAAACGAAATTTTTAAGCTAGCTTTAACGAGAGTTTAATGTTGCTTAACCGCTGTACCTATGTAGTAGTGGGCAAAAGTTTCTGAAGTGGAATAGATTAGGAGGGCCTGTCACTGGTTTAAAATGTTTTGTTTTAAATTGGTTCCTTTACAATTTTAAATAGTTACGTTAAATTTTAGAGCCGCTAAGTGAAATAGACCAATCACATTGCTTTTCCATATGCAAATAATGTTATGCCTCTGGCGAATATTAGAATGAAATGCAGGAAAAAGATTTATTTATTTTGTAACATTATCACCGATTCCTCATGTCAAGACGTCTTCGTATGACGCTCCAAAAGCTGATCGAGAAAATAGCTAAAAGGCCTGGTTCGAAAAATTCACCGCAATTTTGTTCCCGATACACCACTACACCATCAAATAAAATAAAAAACGAAAACATGAAATGGCGATGAAATCGTAAAATAATATAAAGTAGGAAAATATCTTATTGTCAAAACAAATGACTAACAAAAATCCCCTAAAGCTTCACAAAAATTGATCTCAAGTAGAGTAATAGGTTGAAACTTGAAAATTTTCTGGTAAAATTAGAAGAAGCCAGACGATCAAATCAAGTTACAAGCGATTGCGAACAGATAATAAGGTACCTTTATTTTACATTCGAAATATAAAAAAAAAGTATAAGTAACTTAGTACTAAAAAATCTACGATTCCATTCTTTGTCAAATCATAAGGCGTGAAACTCACTGTTGGCTCATACTCGTATTGTGTTCCCCCTGCCTATAAGTTTGGACTAAAATTTTGCTTTTGGTTAAGTGGAGCCATTGTACTGAGCTGCTATAAAAGCTATGATTTTATTATTTATGTCAAAAAATCGAATTAAAATATGAATTGCTTAAATATCACAAAAGGACATAAATTGCTTGCTGGCTATATCTCCAATCTCTAAATGAGAACATTACATTATAATTTAAAAAGATAGAAAAATTTCAACGATGAAAAGCAACACTGACGTACTCGAAATCTCTTCACGTACTTTTTACCGCAAAGAAATAGAAGACTTTTTATGTAGAGACATAATTCAAAGTACTCTTAGCAAAATCCAACCGCCTGTCATTTAAACCGCAAACAGTTTAATATTTAGACGACGCGTTCTCGAACTCCCTTACTGGAGGGCTCTCCTCAAGTTTCGAGTGTTGTAATTTAATTATTCGTCTCGTACTCAATGTAATTACGCAAGTGATTTACCACTACGCTTCACTGTAGGTCGGTCGAACCGATTTGTAATCGAATGAAGCGATGTTCAATCGATCGAATTCGGCCAGTTTCAAATTTAAAATCGTTGGATTTGACTTGTTTTCTTTAATATTTTATTTAGTGAACTGTCCATTTTAAATTTCTTTCACATTCTAACATTTCTATACCATAACATTGTTTTCATGTTTTATAAGGCTGGTTTCTGAAGATTTTCAATTTGGAATCGATAAATGTTCATTTGTTTTTTTTATCGTTTGTTTATTGTTTATTAAGATGTGTTTCATACTGAACTTGGCAAGATTCTAATTTAGAATTAACTAAATTTGAATCTTGCCAAGAATACTGATAAGATTCTTATTTCGCTTTTTAATTACTTAGTTTTGATTCAAACAATTGAACCTGGCCAGTTAGAATAAAATTTTAGAATAAATTGTCGCATAACTTATTTATTTGAAACATTGTTTTTATTGTCTCGAATGAAAATTAAAGCTCTGATATTCTACGCAGACGTACAGTCAACAGCACATCACGGTATACACTTGCAGTTCGATAATAGCGCTTATGCCCCCGACATAAGAGCGGTACAAAGTCCAAAGTGTTACGTCTGACGTGCTGTTGACTGTACTTTATATTTGTAGAGTTTTATGACTGTTTCACTAACTTTTGCTTTATTTCTTTACAGGTACGTATTTGGAAAACTTGAGGGTTCTTCTTGCGAATTATTTGGGTTTGTATCTATTTGTTATGGATTCTTACGACTACCTCCATAATGTTGGATTGGGGTGATTTGGGCTCAAGTCCCATTTGAAATTGAATCATAGATATAGCTGAAAGTTATTAAATTATTTAGCGGCCGCCCGCGGTTTCACCCGCGTTGTTCCCGTTCCCGTGGAAGTTGATCAAAATCCTTTCTTAGCGGATGCCTACGTCATAACATCTACCTGCATGCCAAATTTCAGCCCGATCCGTCCAGTGGTTTGGGCTGTGCGTTGATAGATATCTATGTCAGTCAGTCAGTCAGTCACCTTTGAGTTTTATATATAGATGTGGTAGCTATATTTAAAGTTCAACGTGCCCGGGGAATAGTACATTTGGTAGGTCGTGGGTTCGAGTCCCATTCAGGACGAAATATGATAAACATTTTGTTCATCCTGTTTCTGGATGTTTATTAATATTTGTGACACCTTTGTTGTGTCTGATACCTATGCCACAAGTATTGAAAATCCTTTGGGGTTAGTACAACGTGTGCCGGTGTCCAACATTTATTCTCGAATAAATAAGTGTTGCAATCGCGTCACCTACAAGCGCGTTTTATGTTTCTTCTGGCAACACTCCAAAAGGCTTGCCAAAGATGAGCAACCGATAGAAGGGACTGTTGTTTCAAATCGATGAATTGCCCATTCGATTGGGTGGTAAGTTTTGTAGATAGTCCCATTTGGCCACCATCGGTGGTGTGCCACGAATAACGGCTTACTATTGCCTCTGTCTTTGCCAACTAAAGAGTTTAGTGGAGAATGAAAGAGCGATTCTTTGAAACAAAAGCTGTAAATTTTTTCAAGTATTGGAAAGTTTATGATACTTATCTTTTTGAAGATTGAGATCGATATAACCTACAAGTATATAATTATACGAGTTGTATTTAATGTAAGATGAGGCTCCATATTTTAATAAATTGAGTGAGGTTTAGTGTTTAGTCAACATCTTAAATTATAAAAAAAATTCTTTGAATTTCAATTGGAGTCATCACCTTTATTGTATCTTTGTTTTAAAAGGTCTGTCAATGTCCACATTCCACCTCAAGTAGTTATGTTAAAAATTAATTTTAAATCAGTTTGTATTTGACTGGAGTAAGTCACGCACATTAGTGTGCTTGAACATGACAGTTTATGTCTGCCTGGGTGTTTTTAAGAAATATATTATAGGTACCTACCATGTTATCAGTTGTCATAGTAGGTTTATCTGTTTTTTTTGGCACCAATCAATCTAAAGTACGGTCAACAGCACATCACGGTTAACACTTGCAGTTCGATAATAGCACTTATGCCCTCGACATAAGAGCGGTACAAAGTCCAAAGTGTTACGTCTGACGTGCCTTTGACTGTACAAGCTATGCATAGTCTGGGGCTTATTGTACAAAGGATAAGATAAAGATAAAAAGACCCAAAAAGCTACTTTTCATAAAACTACATAAACATTCAAGAAAAAAAAAAACCAAAACGTTTTAAAACTTAAGTCATAAATCTACAGTAACGGACGCACTAATACGTACTAATTTTACCAGATATGCATTTCTGTGATAAACACTTTTCATAAGTGCTTTGTACCATCAGACTAAATGCGGCTTACCCAATACTCATCCGAAATGCTCGAGCATTAACTAACGGGCTAAATACCATAAGAATAACGGAAATAATGTTAGTCACGTTTATATCTCATTAATGGTATGGGACCACGGATTATACCCAGTGAGGCAACTGCGTTGTTTTATGATTATCTCATCTTGAATAGAAAATTAGCTGACAACCTTTTATTTATGTGGAATGTCAGAAAAAAAGAAAATATAGATAGAAAATACAGCAATTATAAATAGTTGGCACAAAAACGAACAAGGTGGATGTTTTATGACAACAAAATATTGTAATAAATACGTACGTCGTACAGGTGACATGGTTTTATGTCCCTCACGTAACTTGCCGTTATTAATGAAATCAAATCATCACAACGATAGGTATTAGATCAATAACAAGACTTACCAAGTGCGGATTTGTAATTACAATCCCGAGCTGTTGTTTGAAAAAAAAAACGACACATTTTTTTCGATCCGGCAACTGAACCCAGGACCCTTATTAATTCGAGTCCATCTAAGAGTTGTGTTGATGATGACTTGGTTTAAATGGAAGCATTCATCATCAGCCTATTAACGTGCCTCCCGAAGCACGGAGACGCTCGAAATAAATGTCACTAAATGTGGTCAGAATGGTCACCCATCCATTAACCGACCGCGGCGTGGGTAGCTTGACTTTCGTTATCTTCAACGAACCACTACAACTGGAAGCATTATCGTTACATAAATACGAGTAGGCCCTGTCTTCAGACAGAGGTAGTAAATTCTTCACTGCTATGTCATATGTTGTGGCGAGGGTCTATTTATCTCCCGTCTCGCCTCCACCGCCATTAATACATGTCAAAACTAAGTCCCCACTGTCGTCGGGAGATTTTTGTTTTGTTCCGTCGACGTCCGATTCCGAACAACTGTTTTTGTGGTCGCCATTGTTAATTAAAATTCTGTTGTTTTTCGTCAAAAGGTTGATGATTCGCGTTTAGGGTTTCGAGAATTGGAGTTATTTGGTGTTTAAGAATTTTTGGGTTTAAATGGCTTTTTGTTAGTGTAGCGCTGTGTAAGTGGTTAAGTTTTTTATTTGAATTAAATTAAAATTTATTTGTGAACATAGATGTTACGGACAGCAAATTGTTATTTAATTTTTGAGATACATGATAGTATTGTTTTTTTGTTTGACAGGCAAGATTTTTCCCCGCTTTTAAGATGCAAACTGAAAAGCCTAAATATATTTTTCAGCTCGGTCAATTTAAATAAGTTCATATTTCTTAATAGGGGCGTGGACATCATCATCATTGGCCACAGAAACTTTGCAGACGGAAAAACAAATTCCTAATTCTCTTAGAAACTTGGAAATAGGTGAACTTAAGAGATTATTCTATACGTTACAAACGTTCTTGCAAAGCATGGGATTTTGAAATTTAAAATATAAAACTGAAGCAAATATTTTTGAATAATTAAATCTAAAATATTAATTATTCAAAACCATCACAATTCAATTAAATCTTTACTAAGAGATTATAACAATTCAATAAACTCAAGTGCTCACTAGTTGTAATATTAATAAGGATGTTACTTAATAAAAATCTAATCCATTAAAGAAAATCCTGGTTCCTAAGCTTATTATATTAAATGGATATCTTCACATTATTAAGAAAAGCCAAAAAATATAAGAAGCAATCAAATACTCAACTTAATATATTACTTAGCTCAAATAAGCAATAATCTTCTATGAAAATCTTACTTACGATTTAGTTTCCAAGTCCATTCCGTTACCAAGAGCTTTGATGGTAAGAGAAAGTAGGTACGTTCTTTGTTATTTTTTCTTACAAGGTCAGCCGAATGAAATCTAAGTTTCGTGACTAGGAATACGTCTATTATGTACCGTCAGCAAAAGAAGGGGTTTTTAATTCTATTTAATATCGTAAATACGATAGTTTGGTAGGATGGGTATTCGCGTCCAGTTCGTTTGGTGCTTATTCACGCACGCACTAATATTAAACGGATTTTGATGATAATGTTTGTTACAAAGGTAGTTATTTGATTAGTACTATCTACACATACAACGCTGGCTAAGGCTAGTAATCAATTAATAAGAGCCACTACCACTACAATTTAATCTTGATTGACCCCGTTCTGTCTTCTAAAGCTCTCTATGGAGCTAGAATGCGAGTCAAAAAAAAAAAAAAACGACGGGTTGCACTCCGGGAGTGCCGGCAAAAGTGAAAACCTGAATATTAACGTTGTGCATTTTTGATATGTATTTTGGAATGGTTAGGGATTTAATAGATTGGTAGAGGTATAAAAGTACTATCATTTATGTGGTAAAATACAATATTTATTTATTGCGCTATCGTACACAAACATGACAATTTATATTACATTAAAAAGTTTATCTCTCAGAATTAATGAAATCAGAAACTTTTTCAGACTTATCAGAAACTCCTTGCTGTGACACTGAAACGCCATGTAATAAATAATGATAAAATAATATGTGAGTGAAAATGATTGACAACCGTCAATGTCATACTTTTTTGATTGACAACTATTTATTTTCTAAACAACGAAAACAAAGTTTGGAATTTACAACTAATTGCATACTGGAATCTGCGGATAAACTTTTGAATTTGGAGCAATCGGCCAAGAAATGATTCCCTTTACAGAATCCGCAGACTCCCGAATCGTTAATAACACGAGTGGTGTTACAGTAATCAACATGTCGCTTTCGAGGATGTTCACTGGGAATTTGGGGTAACAAGCCAAACTGTGTGTGAGAACGAGCCTCTTGTCGCAGGAAATCGGACAGCATTTCCAACTTCATACGACCTGATGCATGCTCCGCAGCATAGCGGATCCAAAGACTGCGGAGAAGTGGTGTTAATTTCCACAAAATACTGTTATATAATTCCGGCGAATAAAGATATTCCAAACTTTTTAAATGTTTTATTACGGCAATTAAATTTTGAATTTTGCAGGATATCAAATTAAGGTCTTTGTGCTCACTTTGTAGCATAGGAAGCATATAGGAAGCGACCGCACTGCGGCTATAATAGTAGAAGAGGTCACACTTGACAGTTCATTCATGCAAAGAAAAATATACCTTACGCTAAAGGAATAAAACTCAAGAAAACAACATCAGTTCTTATTAATACAATTATTTACTCTACTCCTGATGTACATAAGAAGCACTTTTCTTTGCATAAATGAGCTGTCAAATTGAACAAAAAACCATTATTGTCTATAGACCGACAAATTATTTAAAACTGTCATTAAATATCGTTTTTGCATTGCATTTCACGTAGTTCCAATTTTGGCCACCGGAACAGATAAGTTTGTAGAAAACACGTGTCCGGACTTCAAATTTTATATGGATTTTCGATCAGGTCACGTGACACATAAATCCTGACGCGAGTTTAACATTTTTTCCCCATACAAAAAAAGTGCACAACGCCGCTAAAGAAGTTTTCACTTCAAAATACTACACCACTACTTACCATTTTTTGTGAGGCTGAAATGGAATTAAATATTTCATTTATGTGAATACTCTCGGAAATTTTCATGCAATGTTAAATAATGCTAAACTAAAGAAAGTCTGCTAAGGTACCGGACAACTGGCAAAAGTTATTTACCTACATTTTATAGCCTATATGAATCAGGAATATTTTGATTTGATATTAACTGGTATTTAGTCTGATAATGACGGTGATGACTGATGACTCAACCACTACACCAAACCCGGTCATGAAACTATCAAAATTGACTTATTGCAGCAACTTTTGCGCCAGTAATTGTTATGCTGACTGTACAAATAAACAGTCCTCACGATTTCAACTTCTTGCCGTCACAACAGACGGAAAAACAGCTGACTTTTTATGTATATTACTTAGTTGTATTCGCATCATTGGTTTCATTGCAGTCATTAAATAAACAGTCAAGCGTGAGTTAAACCCACAAAACGATGGTTCAGTAAATACTCTTTTAGACCCCATTTTCTTTATGATTTCTTTTTTCTAATTTACGTATTAAAGTTTTACCATTTATTTGAGATATTACCGCCTGCCAAATTTTATTATTCTTGGTCAAAGCGAAGTTTTGATTACCCTACGAATGGTGGAAAAATAATAATATATTATAAGATATTTGGAAATTAGAATCCTCAAGTAGCGAGCATGTTTTTTTCTAATAGATAGGTCACTTTGTGTAAGGTATCTATGGTCCGCGGTATTCACTTATCATTAGGTGTGTTGCTGCATTTCATCCCTCTTTTATAAAAAAATATTTTTATTATTTTTTATTACTGGTGTAAAGTATTGCAGACCCGGCCATCTAATACTTGTTACCATAACATGTTCTGGAGTATAAGTATGTATTTTGATATTCAGAAAGACAAACAGCGGATTCCAATTCCCAATTTCTACTACAGAACCTTAAAAACGCGCTGGCCACATGTCTCAAAACACATGGTCCGGAATTTCGCAATTTAAAAAAATGACGCAAATTGAGCGACTAGCATTATTTGATTTGCATTCAGCCTTTAAAAAAAGAGGAGAGTTCGCGCCAAAACCGCAGGCTGTCGCAAATGCAGTCAAAGACCCAGAGCAAACATGTAAACACTTCGGAACGACCGCCACGTTTCCCGCCCGCAAGCCATAAAAAAGAAAAAACTAAAAAAGATCCCATATCAACAAATTCTCCCCCACGGATACGCTAAGCGGAATAGTAACGCACCGGAATACGTTCAAATTTTTAAATTTCGACATTCCAATTTTGGAACAACGAAAAAACTGGCCAAACACTTATAACCCGAGCGAGTAATTGTAAGAGACCAGGTGGCCGCCATTTTGAAAAATACAGTCTTTTTTCTTTTCTCTAATAAAATTAAAACCGAATTACAGAAAATTGTTTGGTTAACCGCAAATGTGTTTTATGGGCGTTTGAATTCGTTGTTTCGTGTAATGACGAGACCGATTCTATCGGATCGCACAAATTGCTTCATTGTTGTTGTAAATAGATATTTTTACATGGACCGTTTGCAATGTTTCAATTGAAAAGAAAAAGACAAACGGCTCACAAAGAGGATTGAAAGGGTCTGTGCGATGCCGATGGAATACTGAATAGTTTCCATTTTAAAAAGATTCATTAAAAGTTTGTGAAAATCTTCTCATTATGAATACCTATTAAAAGAAACTTGAGCACCTATTACAGAGAAATAAAGAAACGTTTCAGGAGTTTGCGGATAAGTCCCTTCAAGGGGATTATTTAGGTCGCTCGACTGATGATAAAAGGCCATCCGATTAAAAAAAGGAGCATTATTTTTTTTCGGAATCTCCCTACTATTGCCTTATTCGAGCGACGAGGATTATATTGGAATACAAATATAAAAATGGTTGTTGTCTCACATAATATTTCTTTTATTGAACATTTTTAAATCTTTTTCTACTATAAAAAATAATAAAATTGAATGGCTTAAATGTACGCGTACAATTTCAAACAATTTCACCTAACTTAGATAATATTTTTTGTTGTGGTGTATAATGATAAAGGACATTAAAAAATCTATTAGATCCTGCTTTTCAAGCAAATAAAATACTTTTCCTTTTTTAATCAACTCGAACGGGACAGTAATTCGTTCAATCAACTTCAAAGTTGGCTTTGTGAGTTTGATTCTTACCAAGTTTACTTGCTTGCCGCCTTAGTGATACTCTTTCTAGAAAGTTTTAGCAAAGCTACGGTCATGATCATTTACAAAAAAAAAAAATTGTATATTATGAGTATTACGACTTTTATCTTCTATCATATCGCGAACCTGTCATTTTGCTAATCTGTCGTTTTGCGAACGTTTCATTTTGTTAATCTGTCCTTTTTACGAATCTGACCATTTGCTACAAAATACTAACACCTGGCAATTTGCTAGTCTGTCATTTTTGCGTTCCTAGCACTGCGCCTAAGACTAGTTGACTTCTTAACCACTGCGTCAAATCGTAATCCAAATCGATACATGAATTTCGAAATCATTAAAGCACAGTTGCATTGCTATTACATGAATGAATCATCTAAAATCTCGATAAAATATCTCGATATGACATAACTTTTAATTGAGAAATTTTGTATGTTAGTACTTAATGATATCTTAATTCATACTTATCCGTATATCTGATCTATAGATCTGTTATTATGGCTTCGGAACTGACTGTGATCAAGATTACAGTCTTTGAGTGTAACAACTTGGATATTGTTGTATAATTACTGTTGTTCTATGCAACTGTATTTGGTCTTCTTTTATTTTCTATTGGCGGTCGCCTCCGCGGTTTCACCCGCACGTAATTTCTTTTGTTAGGTATTCCCCCCCTTCCCCCCAAATTTCTGGATCAAAAGTAACCTATGTCACCCTGGGATAGTGTAGCTTTCCATCAGTAAAAGAATTATTTAAATCGGTTCAGGAGCCAATTCAAAACAAAGGGTATTTGACTGTAGTTGAAATTTTAATATTTTGTGACTGTATTCGATAATACAACACAGACGTATAATATAATTGAAAAAATATTTCAAATCGGTTAAAAATCAAGTGAGTTACAAAGCAATTTATTTTCAGTATATCTGTCTCTTTCTAAAACAACATTTTATAAGGCGCGTGTATGGAGCTACTTGCATGTGACGTCACAGTCATACAAGTAGCGCTCTCCTTGTCTAATCGTGAAGTTTACAACTCTGTAACTCCGAAAATACAAAAGATATTTCAAAATTTTAAAAAGCTAAGTGTTATTTATTAAATTAACTGTATAAAAAGCAAATAAAAAAATTATAGTCAAATACCCTAATATTGTCTAATTCCCCTTGTTAAGGTTTGTGGATGTCAGATGGCGGTCGCGCCAATATTAAAACTGAACTTGGCAAACCCTAGAATAGTAGAAACTATGGCTATATTATATTCTTATGTATTGTACTTGTTTCATTCTATTATCAGTTTTCATATTCAGATTTCAGAGCCCTTCGTACTCTTCTTACACGACTCGTTTTCACAATGATTTATTATTTTTTAAATTAAGCCACCCATCTAGATTCGACTGGACAGATAGGAGCTTAGCTTTAACGACCCTTGCAAAGAAACGCACCGACGTCTGCCAGCTTAATTTGCCCATTAAAAACTTAGATTTGAATACATTTAAAACTGTTACCGAGATTATTATGATTCAAAGACACGTTGGGTCGTGAATACGCTTAAGATTCTCTCATTTATGCATGTTAATGCCTATCAGCCATATTCACCGCCATTTATAGACTTTTTATTGTCTATGACATAAAAAAATACATTAATGATACATATTTTCTTGTCTTTGGTTTTACACGTGTTGTTTTTATTGGGCACTGCTGTTTGAGCGAAATGACAACTTGTATATTTTTATATGTCATAAAGTTTTTGCTTGGAAGACGTTATTTCGGCTTTATGGTATGTTTATGAGTTAGGTTAATTTTTAAACATTAAAACTCCCGTTAATTTTTATGTGATTGACGTACAAAGACAGGTATAATTTATGGCAGAAATGTTTAAACAGATTCAGAAGGCAGAGATTAATCAGCATACTTTGTAGTTAGCAGTTACTATTCTATCGAAGGACGTTCTAAAAGTTTTTTTAATAAATGTTTTCAAACGTGAAAATAGCTTTTTATATCTGCATAACAAATCCTACAGAACATAAATTCTTTTTAAAAAAAACCGATTTAGGCAGGATATTTTTGCAACAAGAAGCAGGTATTGGAAATTCCAGTTATTGCATTAAAGCGACTTACTATCTGACCTCCGTTTTTTTTTATGTCAGATACGCCTATGGTAAGCAATCATCGCGCCGCCCATGGACATCTGCAACACCAGAGGGATCGCTGATGCGTTGCCTCCGGCACTCTCACAAACCAGACGAAACACAATAGTAGTCACTATTATTACACGCTGGTGTTATGGTACTTCTCCGGACGAGCCTGCCCATTCGTACTCTAAAACAGGATGACTCTACCACTTCTATTCTCCGTACCTTTTCACAAGACCAAAACTAATCAAAAATTAATGTATTTTTATAATATTAATCTCAATACAGAACACTACTAACGCTAACAGAATAATAGACAAGTGTTTATTGAATACTTCATATTCCATTCATACTTGACCTTAAAGATAACACAGAACACGTCCTTTTGTACTATCATTGCTTCATACACAATACTGTTATCTATACCTAGACGCAGGTTAATTTTAACTAGACCACAAACGATCTCACAGAACCACTATGATCGCTTTGTTTCATATAGAATCCTTTGTCTCTCATTACGATTAGACAGCATAATTGAACTTTGTGACCAGACAAACGGGATAGTGTTTTGTCAAATTAAAGATAAATAGAATCGATGTAAGTAGTACGAGTTTTAAGTAGTACGTTTATATTGAATACGGCACATAGAGTCGCTAAGTGGCAAACAAGAAAATAGAAAACAGTAAACAAAAAAATATATAATAGCATATATAAAAAAGTTCAAATAATCCTACCACCGTTTGAAACAAAGGGGATTTCGCCTGATGGTAAGCCGCCCATGGACATCTGCAACTGATGATACTCAGTAACTTCACTTACCTACTAAGCCGTGTATGTTACCAATTTTATAACTGATATCTTCAAATACATCGAGATTTTTACTGGCTCTTGTTTCAGAAAACTAATTATTACAACTGACTTTACCTGTGGTCGAAATCACAGAGTTAATATCCTTTTATAATCCTACCAGACACAAGAACCAACCGGGTTATGCAAGAAAGTATAACAATCACATTAAATATTTCATGCAAAAACAGGGTCTAGAAAAACACCCAAGCGTAGTCCAGAATCTTCAAACCTCGTTCTATGCAAACAAAAGGTGAACCCCTCCATCCGCAATTTATTATACATTCCACTAATCTCGCATCTACCCTCGAAATTAAGCAACTCGTCTCTAAACAGCTTATTAAGTGGCTAAACAAAGACTATTGCTAAATTATAGAGGCACTGTCGTCGTCTTGATCGAACATTACCAGTAACGGTTATCGCTCAAAACCTCTTGTGCGCCATAGCGATGCGACGTGCGATAAAAAGTTTGCAACTTTGTCGCGTGAAATGTGCCGAGTGCCATAAAATGTCGACTTGAGGTATTTTTATATTTTGAAAGCGTTGTTGCGTTAGGTTTTTATTTTGGTTTTAGCTTATAGTTAAGTGTGGGTGGTAAGATAAGTTTTGATTCTGATATTTATTTGGTACACAATAAGCTATATGGCTTCTGTAAAGGGTATATTTTCTAGAACGCACACGTTTAATATGATGAATACTTAACAAACTCGTTAATTACGACGATTTTGGAAGTGAATAAGCAGAACAGCATTTTTAAAATTGCTAGTGTTAAAGATAATCTTTTGTAAGCCATTTTTTGGAAAGTAAATAAAATTCAATAAAAAATACCTGTATAATCAAAATTGCAAATAAAACTCTTATTATCATCATAATAAAACACCCAATGTAGCTTTTCCCATCTACTGCGTCTCAACTCACATCTACATACAACCTCCACCTAAATCTGCATCTTTATGGCATCCCCTATACAGGGTTACCGCTGAAACATTAATTTTGTTCAGGAGCAGCTCCACTAAATTCGTTTAAACACCCCCCGTAATTTACATCTTATCTCTTCCCGCCAAGGAAGGGAGGGTTTTTTTTCCGATGTGGCAACACCGGTGACAGATTCGCGGCGTGCACCTGTCAGGGGCAATGTTGCCATGTTCTTGAGGTAATGATGGTGCTTCGTCTGATGGCTGTTGGACTTTGAGATTAGGACTGGTTTGCATCCTAAGGGTGAGGTGCCATTTTTATACATTTAGAAGTAAGTAATGTTTGTTTATCCATTGTCTGGCACACAGCACAGACAAATGAACAGTTTGGGGTTAGATAGCGCTGTGTGAATAAAGTCCAAATATATTTATCATAGGGTTGTATTTAACTGCACTTCAAAAAATACTGATTGAGCATCAAAGGGGTTTGAAGATTTTGGCCTTCCTACGCGTCCGCCATTTTGATTTTTTTTTCAAAATAGCGTTCACTTAAAATTGTATCAAAAATCGATACCTTATATTAATACAATCAAAATATGTTATAAGACAAAAACCCGTAAAGTGTCACATTTTAAAGATATAAGCAACCAAAGTAAAATTTCTTTATTTTGAGGTTTTTTTTTCTCAAGTTATAGTTCACATAAAATTCATTCAAAAATAGATACCTGATATCAATACAAACATAAAATGTCATTAGACGAAAACCCGTGAAGTGTCACGTTTTAAAGATATAAGCAACTAAAGATTTATTTTGAGTTTTTTTTTTGTCTCAAGTTATAGTTCACATAAAATTCATTTAAAAATGGGTACTTGACATCAATACAAACATAAAATGTTATCAGACGAACACTCGTAAAGTGTCAAGTTTTAAAGATATTTGCAACTAAAGTTTTACTTCTTTATTTTGAGTTTTTTCCCAAATTATAGTAATAATGACATCTTATGACATTTTATGTTTGTATTGATATCAGGTACCTATCAATTTTTGAATGAATTTTATGTGAACAATGACTTGACACATAAAAATCTTAAAATAAAGAAATAAGACTTTAGTTGATTATATCTTTAAAACGTGACACTTTACGGGTTTTTGTCTGATAACATTTTATGTTTGTATTGATGTCAGGTATTCATTTTTAAATGAATTTTATTTGAACTATATAATAACTTAAGACATAAAAAAAACTCAAAATAAATCTTTAGTTGCTTTTATCTTCAAAACGTGACACTTCACGGGTTTTCGTCTTATGACATTTTATATTTGTATTGATGTCAGGTATCCATTTTTGAATGATTTTCATGTGAACTATAATAACTTGACACAAAAAAATCTTAAAATAAAGAAGTAAACCTTTAGTTGCTTATAGCTTTAAAATGTGACACTTTACAGGTTTTTGTCTAATAACATATTATGTTTGTATTAATGTAAGGTATCGATTTTTCATAGAATTTTAAGTGAACGCTATTTTGAAAAAAAATCAAAATGGCGTACCACAAGGTAAGCCAGCCTCCATACAAAAATCTTCAAACCCCTTTTTTTTTCTAACCTAACCTATAAATAGTTCCCTATATCATAGTGCCACAAAAGATATAATAATATTTGTGGGACGAGATCGGTATTATCTCTTATGAACCTTGTTCGAATGATATTATCATATTATTCATGTTATTTTTTTTCTAGTGTTACTATTTTTATTTTTATTTCAATAATGTAAATTAATTTATTACTTGAACTAAGATCAGAACCGTATTTTGTGATAGCGTAATTACTCATACTGAGTAAGGCAAGGATATATCCTGAAATAGATACTGCTATTTATTCTCTAGGCAAGTAGTGTGACCATAATATTAAGTTCAAGTAGGAGAAGTCTTGATTTTATATTAGCCTACTACTATATGCCTGGCTCCGACTGATTTTTTAAAAAGACCTTATTTATGAATTACGTTAGTGGATTTAAACGTTTTAAAAACAGCACCATCTAGCTTCAAATTAACTCAAGTTTGTATAGGAACGAAATACAGTACGTAAGGCAGTTTTTAGTGATTTTGTGTAATAAGTGGTCAAACAGAATAGCGTTAAAGCAATTCAGAATGCATGCAAACATTAACAGTGTATCCGGATTTGTCCGTCTCTTTCCCACATCGTGTGGCCTACCCACATCTCGGGTAGCAGGGTCGGTCAAAGGTCTTCAAAAGCGCTTGGTTAATTTATACACTAGTTCCTTGAAAATTTATTTTAAACCTACTGTAGTTTTATGGTATTGTAGAATGATGTAGTTATGAAGGAAAAAAAAAACATTTATTTATACAACAAATGTTTGATGGGAATGGCTCAGGACTGGTCGGTTTGGAGATCCTTGGGAAGCCTGTCCAGTAGTGGTCGTCTTTGGGCTGAAGTGTTAATGATGATTTTTTGTTAAACAGCTGTAATAGCCGAATGGTATCAAACCGCTCGGAGAAAAATCCACAAAAAAAAACTTTTTAGTTTGTTAGGTCTTAAATGAAACGAATCAAAAAACAACAAATACTAACCAATGTGACAAAAAGTAAAAAAAAATTAATATCCTCAAAAGATTGAATTAAACCATTTAAAACCTTATTGCACCGACTTAAGAGCAAACGCATATCGCCCTTGCACTCGATCGCTTGGGTGCTAAAGCATAAATAAATAAACCCCTCAGAATTATCGCGTCAAAACCAGACGGTTGTATTCAAAGCCGAAATTCACAAAAGTCGTCAATGGCTCGCCTTCATATACACTAGTGATGTGACGAGTATCCGACATCCGTGCCCGCGGATATATGACTCCCGAAAATATCGGTCGCTATTCTGACGAACATATTGCTTTTATCATAAAATTAACATCTAATCATATACGTGTAATAACACCGTAACACGTTAAAAGTACGAATTCCTGACCGTTATGAAATATTTTTTTTAAAACAATCCAAATCCAAAATCAATGTCATGTCTGCCAACTAATTTGTCATTTACAACACTTATCCTTTATGGTAGCTGGTTACCGATAGTTATATAGGAATATAACATTTCGGTAACCCATGTAAGGGATTACATGCCTTATGAAATAATAAGCATAATAATGAGTAACCATGCTTTAAACTTTATTCAATATCCTGCGATAATTTTAACTTGACAAAGATCCTTAGGTCTGTCACCTAAATGTCGTTAATCAACATGGACGTTTTCCAGAACCTAAACACTAAATATCCGTATCCGCGGACACATTTCGAACGATCAATCCCATCGCTATTATAAACATGTCCCACAGTGGGTGCAAGGCTCCGATAGCGGACAAAAAGATTCCTCCGCATTGTGAGGGTCACAATGGCGTATGCTCTGAACTTGTAATTACTATTTCCTACAGAGCCCATTTCAGAAGGTGTATTTTTCAGTAAAATGGAATATACCCGAGCTCCGTCCCATTGTTGAGTCATCTTTCATATCTTTGGCATATAGGCCAAGGAAAGTAATATTGGAACTGCATTTTAAAGGGAATGTGGCTTGACTATTTGTCTCGATGAAAATGCCTTTTTCTATTCTGCTATGAAGAGTTGTGGCTACTATTTGATTTATTAATCTGAGCTTCTAGGATTCTAAATATCTTAATATTAATTTTATTTTGACTGATGGTCTAACAGACGTCCTATGAAATCGGAACTTAATAAAAATGGTTGGATGAATTTTTGTTTTTCTTAAAAACAATTTGATAGGTTTGCTAAACTACAAATGGAAAAAAATATTCCCTACAGCATATCGTTTGACTAGTAAAAATCCTTATAAATATTGTTTCAACGTTGCATCCATTCTTGCTTAATTTGTCATCCCTTCCAAAAAATATCAAATTACAATGTTTCGTCCAATGACGTTTAATTTTATATTGAACGTCATTGGTTTCGTCGCTAACCGCTAAATTGTACTTGCCAAAATTTTGGAGGTAGGAAAAAAAACCTCATCTGACAATTTAGAATGCTAAATAAGGCGATGCATCAAGTTTCTTTATATCTACGAGTGACTTTTACTGCCCAATTAAGAATAGATAAAGATTCACTTGACGAACAAACTGCTAATAACACCTAACATAATTAGCATTCTAGCTAATAACTTCAACTCTAATTTATTAAAAAACGACGGGTTGCACTCCGGGAGTGCCGGCAGAAGTGAAAACCTGAATATTAACGTTGTGCATTTTTGATATGTATTTTGGAATGGTTAGGGATTTCATTGATTGGTAGAGGTATAAAAGTACTATCATTTATGTGGTAAAATACAATATTTATTTGTTGCGCTATCGTACACAAACATGACAATTTATATTACATTAAAAAGTTTATCTCTCAGAATTAATGTAATCAGAAACTTTTTCAGACTTATCAGAAACTCCTTGCTGTGACACTGAAACGCCATGTAATAAACGATGATAAAATGATTGACAACCGTCAATGTCATACTTTTTTGATTGACAACTATTTATTTTCTAAATAACGAAAACAAAGTTTGGAATTTACAACTAATTGCATACTGGAATCTGCGGATAAACTTTTGAATTTGGAGCAATCGGCCAAGAAATGATTCCCTTTACAGAATCCGCAGACTCCCGAATCGTTAATAACACGAGTGGTGTTACAGTAATCAACATGTCGCTTTCGAGGATGTTCACTGGGAATTTGGGGTAACAAGTCAAACTGTGTGTGAGAACGAGCCTCTTGTCGCAGGAAATCGGACAGCATTTCCAACTTCATACGACCTGATGCATGCTCCGCAGCATAGCGGATCCAAAGACTGCGGAGAAGTGGTGTTAATTTCCACAAAATACTGTTATATAATTCCGGCGAATAAAGATATTCCAAACTTTTTAAATGTTTTATTACGGCAATTAAATTTTGAATTTTGCAGGGTATCAAATTAAGGTCTTTTTTGTGGTTACTTTGTAGCCTAAGAAGCATATAGGAAGCGACCGCACTGCGGCTATAATAGTAGAAGAGGTCACACTTGACAGTTCATTTATGCAAAGAAAAATATACCTTACGTTAAAGGAATAAAACTCAATAAAACAACATCAGTTCTTATTAATACAATTATTTACTCTACTCCTGATGTACATAAGAAGCACTTTTCTTTGCATAAATGAGCTGTCAAATTGAACAAAAAACCATTATTGTCTATAGACCGACAAACTATCTGTTCCGGTGGCGGCGTCGCTACTGTCTATTTAAAACTGTCATTAAATATCGTTTTTGCATTGCATTTCACGTAGTTCCAATTTTGGCCACCGGAACAGATAAGTTTGTAGAAAACACGTGTCCGGACTTCAAATTTTATATGGATTTTCGATCAGGTCACGTGACACATAAATCCTGACGCGAGTTTAACATTTTTTCCCCATACAAAAAAAGTGCACAACGCCGCTAAAGAAGTTTTCACTTCAAAAACACGATTGTATAGATAAAGACATAAAATTACGTAACGACGCTCTCATACATGTATCAGTTGGGATCGGCGTCTTAAAGCCAGCTATATCATTAGTTATTATACAAATTGCTAGGTACGGGTTATTAGCATAGATCTTAATAGTCATTGGTTACCGCATAATCTTGTAAAAGGATCTAAGCGTGTTGCCGACAATTCTCTCAATATTTACGAGGATAAAGTGTTTTCAAAGGGCGAATGACAGCAATGAGCCGATCTCGGAGCGAACGAGAGAGTGTATTTACCTCGACGGCACCTCCGTAATTACTGTGCAGTGTACACGAGTTAAAATATCCAGGCGCATTACTTGGAATTTTGTCCGTGCGACTGCATCGTAAAGGCCAGTCCGCGACGGGCGATTATCAACTGTATCCCCTCGAATCGTATTCCAAACGAAAAAACAACAATTAAGGATTTTTTCGAATATTATCTCGAAATAACCTCACGAAAATTGAATACCGTTCGACGTCAGAACAACACGCTTTTATCTATGAAACCTTTTATTCCCGACCAAAGGTCACCGGCGACATTGTGTCAGCCTACTAACGGACAAAAAACATCAACAAGCTACTTATTACCAATAAAATTTTGA
The DNA here is from genome assembly GCA_949319885.1 of Mecyna flavalis. Classification (NCBI taxonomy): domain Eukaryota; kingdom Metazoa; phylum Arthropoda; class Insecta; order Lepidoptera; family Crambidae; genus Mecyna; species Mecyna flavalis. The sequence goes on along the minus strand of OX439419.1, from coordinate 4,739,890 downwards.
GAGAACAACGCCTAAGTGGCATTTAAGTGTCAGTCAACTGGCTCTTAGGACGTTTCGTGTGTGAGCGCGCGACCGGCCCGGGGCGGACTGGTTTCAAGCCAAGCCGGTTGAACAAAGTGTAGCGACTTAGTAACTCGGTATGGGTACTCCTTTGTGGGCGCATTCCGATAGATACGGGCCCCAGCCGAGTGAAATGCGGATAATGAAGAGCGGTTATTGTGATTTGTGTGGCATCCAACTTGGAAACTAGATGTGCGTTGCAGTTGTACTGTTTAGTCTCATGAGATCGTTCGATTTATGATCTTAAGAGCATCTTTAGCGTCCCGGACGCGAATAAATAGCTTGTATTTTAAAGCAGTCGGTGGTAAAAAGTTTTTAAGTCTTCTTTTTCGTTTTGAGGGAACGTGGCGCGAACTGCAACGTTCGTGTTGTGTTGCTTTGAGTTAAAAAATCTCGGGGCACGCGAGCCGAGGGCCAAAATCGGGAGTTTTACGAGCGACAGATAGGGTTATTTATATTGAGAGTTTTATTTAATAACGTTATCCGAATCGGCGTGTCGTTAAATCCATTAATGCTTGTCGTCCCAGAATTTTTTGGAGCCCTAAAAGGAAGATACGACGGCCGCTGCACTCTTTGCCTTTTTGTTGGACATGCCTTTTTTGCTAAATTTGTTTTAAGAATTTTGTTACGTACACTTCGCAGAATTAAATTAGGAGAGGATTAAATGAACGATTTGTTTAATTTGGATGGTGCCGCCTTCGGGACTTGGTCCCTTTACTTTTTGAAAACACAATCAAAAATATTTCCTTTGCCCGCCTACTTAAATGCTGGGTTTTAAAATAAGTCTTTCAATATCTCTTGTGAAAATATGAATTCCTTTAAAATCATTGCCGAAATTAATAAATTTAAAACGATTTGTTATTAAAAAGTACTCAATCTTAGTAATAATTTGATCAAACTGTATGCTTGTAGTTTAATACAAACTAAATGAAGTTGCACATATAAATCACAATATGACTATACTGACGCTTATAGTCAGATGACTATTGCAAATAATCGATTGAATAGTAATAAAGTTCAGAAAATGCATAATACAGTGTTCAGTGTTAAGACTATTATATTGAATCACCACTTATAACGTACATATTTATGTTACTACTGCAATAACTTATACACACTACAATGTATTAGACGCCGTACCGACCTCAGCGTCAATAACGCAAGTCATCTCAGCTTATGTTATGGATACCCTTTCTCAATAAGTACCGAAATCCAATGGAACCCTTAATTTGTAACCTTATATGGCAGGCATTATACTAAAATGTTGTTATTTAATTTAATAGCAAAACTATCGACAGTCTCTTATTTTTTCGTGTTAATTAACACTTGGTTAATATGCTGTCAGAGTTCTCTCAACTAGCCATAATTTAGGCCTATGATATGACTTCGTCAATAAATAGTTTAAAAATAAATCGTATTGAAAGTACTAAAATCTATTCATAAGGTCAATTCTCGGACTATGCAGAGTATCTTTCGGATTTATAAATATATCCCATGTAAGAAAGCTACTAGAATTGGTAAATGTAGCGAATAAAGCTTTACCTACCTATTTATTCCGATGACATAATTTCCTTTACAGAGGCTTTTATCTGGTTATTAGCAATTTTTCTTTCGTCAATAACCAGAAGCCATCCATCTATGAAAGCCGTGTTCGGACCTAATATACCTCCAGTAATTCCTCTAAGACCCGCACGACACGTCATAATGGCTGGCATCCTGTTATTCAGACTTCCTCATGTCGTAATACAATTTGCTGTAATCACATTAGTGTAGTAATGACATCAGACGTCGTCCTTTTAACTATAACCATGTTTTGTGGCGTACGGTACTAATAACCTTTTGTAGCGTATTGGGTGTTTGGTTCGGCATCTTCAATAGTTACATAAGGATAATGAAGCCGAGGAAATACATTAATAATGGGATTGAATGGGTAATGGAGACGGTAGTCAAGACTTTCATTAGGATGTCTTGTTATTTAGAGAAAGTGGTGAATTCATTACATTTGACGGCTTGATCATTCTTTGTGGTGCAATATGAAGGATGGTTGTTTGCAATAAGTTACATTATAACACGTCTTTTGGAAATTTAAAATAAGCAATTAAATTTATGGTTATATGTATACGCTTTGGTTGTAAACAGTACTTATGCCTTGTACCAAAGGTTACGCATCTTTGAACTAAACAGTTTCTTCTTATAATTTGATTTACTAAAGAAAACATTCGTCTATAATTCAACCAACACAGATTCGTGCTTTCGATATGGAACTCTTAACGTGTTCTTAAATTCATAAATTAAAGTCATAAATACTTATCCATCACTTACCAACTTACTCTAACTTGAGAAAACCTCAGTCAATTTTACTTAAGTCGCTTTTCGGCGAAACAACGGCCATATATTCGAAAAGCGTTTCAAAGCCATTTCCTTAAAACCGATACTGAGTTTCCTGGCTTCTCTGAACTAGCAGCCACAGAACTACTCAGACCGTTCTGCTACTGTGCACTTTGCATTTTGATGGTACTATTCTGTAAGAACATGCCAACAGTATAACAGGATAACAGTGTAGTAAGAAATAAGAATTAACGATAGGTAGACAAAGTATTTAATGAAATGGTAAACAGATAGTAATCGGATATAAAATTAAACCTAAATAATAAGTTCGACTTGGGTAATACAAATATTAGGAAGATACTACCAGCATGGCTGGCAGCACATTAATGCACATTAATTACTCCCTGGAGAAGAGTCCATCAATGGAATAAGGCTAGGTGGCTACTTAACCTTAGGTATCCTGTCTGCAAACTAAAATTTATCATACCTAATTGTAAATTTTTGCAAATAAGAGAAAAAATATGCTTAACACACTACTTCCTTATTAAAAAATATAGAGTAAAAAACTTCTAGGGTCGCTTCAGTTTAATTTATCTTTTTGTATTTATCTTTTTCTTTGCAGACTTCGCCGATATAAAACTAACCTTTTTACATTTTCATTAGTTTCCTTTTTTTATTCGAGTGGAAGTGTCTCTCTGTTGTTCGCTACAGTATTAAAACAACCTGAGCCAGCAGGTCGAATGCGTTGTTTAGAAACTCCTTAACTGACGAGTTATTTGCTGCCAGAGAATTGATGGAGCAATCTTTGCGAATGTTTGAGGTGGAAGGTTTTCTTCAACCGGCTTTAGTTAAGTCGAATGGGATTTGAGAATGCACTTGGCATTCTGAGCATGCTGACCTAGTAGTAACTTCTGTTTGGCTTGCGCAGAATTAGGAGCGTTGACGAAAATATGTGCCCGCTTAGTTTAGAAGTTGACGGTATAAAATTATTGGAGGTGGTACTTGGACTACGTTTGTTTCAGAATGGTTTACTAAAATCCATATTCTTTGCGCAGTCGAGAGCAAGAGCACATTTTCAGCAATCATAAGGACCAGTTTTAATGCTGTTGTATAAGTTTGTGATCATTTCTTTGATCTCTTGGATACTGTCTCTTTTGGCAAAAAAAACTGTCATTATCACTGTTATCTGACAGATAAATTTATCGCGAACGAATCTGTAGAACTGACCCTTAAACTTTACTGTCCTTAATATAACACCTTACTAGAAACTTAAAGGGTTCGCGCTTTCAGGCTGACATTTAGCATGGTGATTAACCTAGTCACCTCTCATCGAAGCATCGACTTGATGTTGTCCTTTCGCTGAAAATCAAGTAGAGTGTCGATCGATCAATATAAAGAGTGGCACATCACGATATTCTAAAATATGTTCAGGCTTGTCGGATTTTTGAGCTCTCTATTTTAAGCGTACTAGCTCCCGAGAATTTTATGGCAAACAGACAATCACTTGAAAAGTCCTTTCACTAAACCAAAAACCAGACAGGAATCAAACTACAAAGCCCGTGGAACTTACGTGGCGGAATATTTATTGCATATCCGCTAATAATATCACGTCAATATTAAAAATAGCAGCAAATTCCCATCCCGTAGAAAACATCGTGAGGTGACCTGCACGCACAACCGAATGACTGTGTGACCATGTTCAAATTGGTCAAGTTCCTTTGTTCAGGGTTACGGGGGTCCGATAGTAGTCGCTCCAATGCAATAACTTGACTTGCCAAATCTTGGATCACGCAAGCATAACCTGACCGGAGCAAAATCCCGTCACATGCAAACAATGATAAGTCCTATCTTAATTGAATGTTATAAAAGAGATGAGATTTCTCTGTGAACTACTAACATTTTGAACTGTGCCCTTTCAATATATTTTATTGTTTCTTGATAAGATAAGTTACAAAACAACGCCCTGCCTGAGGGCAAATATAGGATTTCGATATGAACATTGAGGGAAGGAAGTCTTAAGTCAAGGCTATAAATATCTTGAGCTGTTGAATTTAATATAAGGGTATTCTCTTAGCAGAGGTAAAATTTTCTTTCGTACCTAATAAGAAAGTATTTTATTTCGAAACATGTATTGTATGGGCTGTAAGGATTTATTTATTTAAATATCTTCTACTCTTCTTGAAATAACTTTATACCTTTTTTTTTTCCTATGAAAGCAAAAAGATTTTGAAGAAGTGAAAACGGTAAACTAATTGTGAATTGATTACCTTTAAAGTTATTATAGATTTTAGTTTGGGGCTAGATGGAGTGCGAATGATGTACGAGGAAATTAAGCTCTTAATTTAGTTCTACAATGCATAACACCCTTTCTTGAAGCGACTGCTGTCTGACTTCCTTAACCCTTAACAGTGGAACCAGACCAATTTGATCATGGGTTGGGTACAAATACAAAGCTATTCGACTGTGTATGTCTCCACACAATGGAAAATATCACCCTTAAAATCTTTGAATAACTGCGTTCTAAACTTTTTAATTTTCACTATTGGATTATTTCATAACAAAGTTGTTGTGCTTACGTCCAATAAGAAAGTTGGTTCAACGAACCACTCCCGTGTGTCGGGTTGTAAGCAAATTTTTTTTCACCCACACGTACCGTCTATTTAAAATATAATCCTATTGTACGGTATTTAAATCCAACACACGTTGCGATGCGGAAACCATTGTTTTGTTGTTTAAAATTCATGAGAAGCAATATTATGTTGAACGTTATATTATAAATTTAGGCCAGTGATGCACTGGGCTTTACGAATACGAATGTCAAACGTTTTTGACGAATACAATTTTGTAAAAAATAAAAAGTATTACTTTGTTTGTCTCTTAGTGACAGGTTAGGTTCATAAATGGTTATACCCATCAGAAAATATTTACAAATAAACGCATTAAAAATTATAAAAAAACACAATGTGTGTGTTTGAATTACGTAAAGTTGTTTGTTAGTTTTGTGAGTTATTAATGTCACTTCTTTATTAACATTATTATTTAAATTTAAGGCCAATCTATGAATGCAATTATTATTAAGGGAATTTACAGTAAGCTTAGTACTAACAAATTACTTTCCAATTTAATGTCTAAACATTCGTCTTTTAGCTTAGTCCATTCATTTTCTAGGTACTTATTTTTAACAAATAATAAATATCCGATAGTCTAGTTAAATATGAGTTATCGTAGCTAATAACTAAGTTTTTGATATTATTGTTTATTTAAAAACTATTGAAATTAGTACTGCTCAAAGCACGTATAACATATTACAGATATTTAAATTTTGCACATACCACCGTATTATACATGAGATCAAATAGTGTTGCGCTTGCTATTCATCCACCCAACCCGATTACATCGAATGAATACAAACAGTATTCGCGTTGTATCTGTTGCCTCACTAATTCAGACGTTTCGTCCCACTGTGCATCTTAAATTTTAAATGACGGCATTTTACATGTTCAGCGTAAAACGTAACGCTCGTAATTTCAAATGCGTTTTTGTATTTAATTAATGGCGCGTGTAAATTCCTCTTCTTGTAGTTGATATAGAGATCCTTATCGCTCATTTAGACACTAATCCGCTTAACCCTATTAACGTGTGGGTATTCCATTACTTTATGTAAATTTTGTGTTAATTTTTACATAGGATTTTATGATTTACATAGATTAGGCGTACCTCACGTTTTTGAAACGCTTTCTGACACTACACATGTAAGCAAATCTTTGAAATGGAACTATGATAACTTCTAATTGGAGTGACAAGTTAAAATTTTACGTAAATTATTATAATATCTTTGCAAATATATTAATATGATGCTGGCTCATGTCGCTATATAATAGCGTATATTTGAATTGGCTCATACCAACCTATTACTGGCATTTCAAGTATTCAATATACATATCAGAGGGGAATTTAGAGATGTCATCTGCTGCCAAAATAGCCCTGGTGTTTAGGCAATACTAGATATTAACACACGTACTCGTACTTGAAATTAAAGATGACCAATGAGCTTACAATAATAACAGTAGTTTCCAGCAGTTTTAGAGCAATGAAGATGACGTCTTACAAAATGTATTATTACACTCCTAAAATCGCGTCCTTTTTTGTTTACTTTAAAGGGATTTAAAACAAACCTGTAGATTCATCAAGAATGTTTCACAGATGCACTTGAAACTCGACAATAATGACTCCACCACAGAAATTAAAACGTTGCAATTTATCAAAAAGAAGTGACCCGAAACTCGATAGTTACTCTTTTCCATCACCTATTTTTTTACTTTTATCAATACGTTTTCAACAACGTCAGCCAATATATCAGTCTCGTGCAATACTAGGCCGGGTTGCTTCAATTGATACCTATCGATGTCAATTTTGTCCGTATGTCGAAACCTCAGTGGATTGGTGCCAGAGACCAATTTTGTCTTGTGATTGTCCACCCGTATCGTAGACTTAACCGCTTTGACTATGCGGGGAGCTATCTGAAGAAGATGGATCTATTTTTATAGATGTATATGTTGGAACATTCTGCTTAAGATAGTAAACTTATAGTATTTTACACAAAGAAAGTAAGAAAATATATTAGGCATTTGCCTGCCTTGCCTCGCATACTAGCTTAATCGCCACCTGCCAAATGTTGTGTTCAAAAGTAAAAAAAAAAAAATCAAACCCAGGAAATGTAGATATTAATGAAATTGAAATGTCCCTTTGTCAATGTAGATATTAATGAAATTGCAATGTCCCTTTGTCATTTTTAAACTTATTTTAAATGAATTGATATTCGTTTCATATTTTAATGGAACTTTTTTCTCTTTACAGGTATTTGCTGTTTACAAGTTTCGGCCGATGGATACAGGTTAATTTTGAATTACTTCATAAGATAATATAGATAAGATATAACTCATCTTCACTATAGATTCATATCTAATCCAGGTATTGGGATCAAATTACTTATTTCAAAACAAAGGAAGAAAATGCGCAAATATTCTTGAAAAAGCTTTCACAATACGACATTTCAAGATTTTATATGTCTTCCTTCGTATGTAAAATACGCGCAGCTTTCTTCAAGACAAAACTCGTGTAAATTTTATATACTGGCCTATCAATTGAGCTACTTGGATGGTTCATTGTTTTTCGATTGCAGTCCACTGTGCAATAGATTTCTGCGCCATCTATGCTTTGGGAATAGCCCATTGGTTCTTCTCAAAACTGTTTTCGGAAATAATTTTGTCCCGCACTTACATTGTATGCACATGGTTACTATTTTCTTCGAAGCTTTTACTACGATGCGTCAGCATTTCTCGGATATATTGCTTTGTTTATTATCCATTGTTTCTTTTAACTGGTGAATGGAATTGCTTAGTCTCAGCTATGCAGCTTACTATAATACGCACGGTTAAAGTTGAGAATAGAATAGCAGTTTATTGTTTATCTTGTATTTAACTCTTATTTTTATTATTGTGTGTAAATGTACTAGAATATTGTTTAGATATTGACACTTGGAGGCCATTCTCTAGGAGGAAGGAAAATATAATATACTTGGGTTTTTCTGAAAGAAAATAGTTAATTACAATCGAGTATGGCAATCAGGCGTGTCAGAATGCTTTCCCATCGACTATGAGTTTAAAAAAATGGACAATGCGTCTGTTTTAGTGAACTCACTTGTGTAGTATAAAATCTGAACTAAGTTTTTTTTTCGTAAAAAGGTTATCTTACGTTTAAATAAATGAAAACCTTCATAATCTTCTAAACTACGGTCGTTATTTGCAAAATTTTAATTTATTACGTACGACTATAATGTTGTCTCTTATATTAATTTTCAAAAAAAGTAGCCGATAAATTGATAGGAACTTAACAGACAGCGGAAAACTGACCCTTAGATTATTTTTTATTTAACTATAGGTAAAGTATGTCATCTATCCTAATGTTATAAAGAGGAAAGATTTGATTGTTTGTTTGTATTGAATAGGCTACGAAACTACAGAAAAAAAGACTTTTACTGTTGGAAAGCTACATTCATCCCGGGTGACATAGGGTACTTTTGATCCCGGAATTATGGGGGGGAAGACGGTTATAATTAAAAAAAGAAATTGCGTGCAGGTGAAATTTATAATAAATACAGAGTTATTAATTTAATTTTTCAGCCCCATCAACATTGGACGGATATCGACCCATTCAAGTGTGCAAGAAAACATGAATTTTCTATGCATAATATGATTACTGAGCACATTTTATTTTTATCTTGTTTGTCTTATAAACCATAACCACGTATACCCATTGACTTAATTCAATGATATTAAATACAAACAAAAGACTTAATTTAATTCAACAACCGATTATTTGCTATTCTTGAAGTCATCTACATATTACACCAGAAGTCGCGGGTTCGATACCTGCACGGCACCAATATTTGTGTGCATGAACGATTTGAACGTCTGTTACAAACAGTGTTTCTAGGTGTTTCTGTATTATTTGTTCGTTTCTAAGATTGTGTCAAAGTTTTATCCAAAATCCTTTTAAATCGATTCTGTAGTTAAGGCGTGAAAGCATAACAGACATGTATAAAATGTGTGGAGATTAATTAAAATAAGAGCAAACGCGCTTGTTAAGAACATAAACATTTCATTTTATTACAACAGACAGGCAATCAATACCAATAAAATACATTCGTACAATCACGACCGCAAAAAAACCGCACGAAACACAATGTATTCGTATTTTACGATCTTCCGTTTTATTAAACATATTATAATACAAATCGACATGGGTATTAAAACTGTGAGAAACAATCACCAATCTGTATATCGCCGTCCTGCTCTCTCAGATGTTTCTCTTATGTGCAAGAAAAAGACAGGTACAAGATTCTTTATTGCCCCAGTGGGTCGGGACAAGATCGGTGCAGCCAAAAACATTTATTACGAGCCATCAATTTTTAAATTCGTGTAACTTGACACCCGGCAACATACGAATGTTTAAGGCAACCGTAAATGTGTCTGGGTGCACAGTGGTCGCTGGTAAAGGAACACGGCCATAACAATTAGTTTTTAGGGCTTCGAGCCACACTGTCCATGATGGAGTGGCTTTGTCGTTCTCTTGAAGCGATTGTCTTTATTCATGCGATTTATTTTGTGTCTAGATTCAATATTTTTATAATATTTTTTGCTGCCTTTAATCTGAACGGATGCGAACGGGACTTCTTGGTTATGTGTATATTTTGTGTAATTTAATATTTTAATGATTACTATGATTGTGATATGAGTTAAACACATCGTCTTCTTTTTGCCCTGTTCCCATTTCCAGTCCCTGTTACTCTTCAACGAAGATCTAAATCTAAAGTTTGGATATGATGATGCTGTTCAAGGATATTTGTCGAATTCTGTACTGTAGCTAAAAGTTCACCGATCTTCATGTAAATTTTTCTTCGTATGTTTTATTAATATTTCGTACCATGTCCTTGACAAATAAAACAAAATCTTCGTCTAATTGTAAGCTTCCAAACACCGCGATTCGACATTATACGACACAAATTAACTTTTAACGTCAACTAAAGTGCAGAAATAATCGCGGCAGCTGTGCTTTGCTTTTTTTCTTTCCCATCGCCTCTGTTATTAACACAAAAGAATTTAATGAGACCTCTGACGATAATAAACCGATATTATAAACTCTCCTTTATAATAACAGTGGGTAAAATAAAAATAACATGTTGAGAAGAGTATTAACGCGTCGAGGCGCGCGGTATCCATGCAATCATAGTGTAAAGTTTTCAGTATAGTCAACTCATATGCGCGCACGCATTCTTGGCGTTATTTGCGCAAGAATTCGTGCGTGCGATGCCCAACTGGGTCAGTTGCGCAACCGAAGTTTCTGAATTTGGTTGGAATTTTGAGAGAGATGGGCTTTACTAAAATCAATGTGAAAATAGATGACTGGTATTACTTGTTTTACTAAATCTTGTATAATATCTTACGAATTTTCAATATTTTTGAGAACTTTTAATTACTTATATATTTTGTGATAGCTTTACTTTTTATCCTGGAAAAATACTAATTTCTAGTAGAAATAGACGTTTATTTATTTGTTCTGCTTTAAGTCGCAACGAAACAACGGATTTTTGGTATAGGGATATTATGGTGTAAAACGTGAAAGTCTCAGCTGGTGAGGCGAATTTTATTGAAACACTAGCGGCCGCCCGCGTTTTCACCCGCGTGGTTCCAGTTCCCGTGGGAATTGATCAAAATCCTTTCTTAGCGGATGCCTACGTCATAACATCTACCTGCAAGCCAAATTTCAGCCCGATCCGTCCAGTAGTTTGGGCTGTGCGTTGATAGCTATCTATGTCAGTCAGTCAGTCAGTCACCTTTGAGTTTTATATATATAGATTGGGTCCATTTTTTATAGATTGGTCCATTTTTTTCATAAGAACCACCAGTCCTTGGAAGTCGGAGCATCCTCACTGCCTTCACATTAACTGTGCACAGTGTCCACGTACGAAGCAAAAAGGCGCAATCTTGACAGCTATCTATCTCTGGTCGGATCTTTACACGGCTTTTACTTCTGTTGCTGTTGGCAAACAATGGGCTGTCATATCGGCTTTCATTTCGCACCGGGCCGTTTAAATTTAAAGACGTTTAAGACTGTGCATTTATTTTGAGTTACTGCATGTGGTTTTTTTTTTGTTTTGTTCTTGCGTTTGTTGGTGACAATGCGTTTATTGTCTAGGGTAATGAAGTAAGAAGTTCTGTTTGTTGGTTTTGTACGCTAAGATTGTCTTGAATTTACGACGTATGTCATCATAAATTGATCGCTACCGGTGTTGGTAAACTCTTTGAAGTTTCTCGTATTATTTATCACAGAGTCATCGCATCTGGCCATTTGAAAAGCAGTTCAAAAAACCTTGTTATTATAAAAGTAAATTACACTAAAATAGAAAACTACAATAATAAATATTAAGCAACGCTTGAAAAAAAGAAATCGCTTTGCTCTTTATTAATTCGACACAAAGGAGACAGTGGCGTTTTAGTGGGTAGTCCGTCTTTTTCAGGACAGGATCCCCACATAACCCTCAACCGCCTCCGATAGCAAGAGGAAACTCCGATAGAGGAGAAATGCGTAAACGCAATCTAAAAGTTCACATACTCCCAACCTTTTTTTATCCCGCGCAACTATAATAAATAAAATATTAAAAATATAAACGCAAGCCCGTTCCATTTTTAATCAACATTTCGAATGAACCATAAAGGGTGAGTATTTTTAGATTTTTTACCGAGTACGCACTGCGAGTCGGTCAGTCGTTAAATTTGAGCATAAACTTGTAATTGCGCAATTACAGGGCTTAATTAGCAAAACTGAAGCGCTTGTCAGGGTAAGGTTTATGGCATACGTGACTGAATGCGATTGGGAAAAGCGTTGTCCAAGCCATTGTTGCGCAATGAAGGGTGGCGCGGTGAAGTTATGTAGGGAAAAGTGGAGTTAAAGTTAGTATGGTCGTGAGTGAAAAACGATCGTTTGTGCTTTCAAATTTGCATCAAAGTCTTCCTAAATAAAAAATGGAATCTATCATGATAGTAGTAGTGAATCTCAGGACAATATTCACACTTCATCTTTGTTATTTTGCCCTAAGTACACGACTTCTGTAGAGAGAAGAAGGCCTCAATTCGGTGTGTATTTTGATAGTTTTTAACAATCAACTACAAGTGTTTTTATTTTATTTGAAATTTGTACATTTTTGTGCGAACTATAATTCAGATCTTACAATTTGATGTCAATGATTTTTTTATCACCTTGAGAAACACAATCGCACACACTAAAACAGTCTACGAACCAAATGGAACTAACTTCCTTACGGTTCTCTATTTCACTATGTACAAGGTCACGTGGTCTGTTTATTTTTGGGGTAAGGGTCAGTTGAATTAATGAAAGATGGGATTGCCAGATAAAGAGCACTTAATGCATAGAATGAGCGTAAAGACCCGTGAATGTAGACCGGTCCTAACGCCCACTTCCATATGTTTTGGAGATTATACGATTCTGGGTCTGTTGAAGGTTAAGGTTTGCAATGACCTGATTAGGGTGAAGAGTTAGTTCTTATTTTTTTATTAATAAAAAAGATTTTTTTTGTTAATACGTGCTGCGGGTGCCTCCTTTGGCCACTGGTCGTCCAGGAGTTCCAGGACTCACGGACTCTTCTAGATTATAGTCTCAATTTTATAGTTCATACTGTATGGCTTGGTATTCTAAAATTTTAATTGTAACTAAGAAATTGTAAGCAATCATGGCGATGAAAAAAAGCAACTGCCGAGTTCCTTGCCGGTGCCTTCTCGGTTAGAAGCAGCATTCCGAACCGGTGGTAGAGTCGTATTACATGTATATTTATTAGTATATCTTATATAATTACAGTACAATATGTATTTAATGTAAACTATTTAGAAGATACATTCTGATGGGATAATCATAAACTCTTTGTGCGATTGAAGACTTTCTAGGTTCACCCAATTTCACGCGAACGAAACCACGCGCCTAACTAGTAACAGTAAAATAACACTTAACCTTACCTATACAACATCATTCCGATCATTCCAACACACTATAAAAGCCTCAACCCACGCAATCCATTGCCTGTTCTCTAAATCCCTCATTTAAAATACCTCCCGTAAATCCAGTAATGTAGCTAGCACATCGTTTCTCTACAATGAGTTCTGTCTTAGCGTTTTAAGCCGTTAAATAATTCCTTAAAAACTCCAGTCTCTTAGACGTTTAATTAACTCGAGTGGGGGGTAAAAGGGGAGGGGTTCTGTGTTTCCTGTTATGGGCAGACGTGAGCGCATGTAAAAGAATGGGATGGTCGTTAGAATAAGACTTTAAAGTCTACCTGTGTTTAAGAACCTTTTATTTTTGTTGAAAATACAAACGAAAGATATTTCTCTCTGCGAATCATTTAATGCATTGTCTTTGACCTTTTGGACACCATAGGTCGCGTGTTCGATATCCGTACGGTACCCTACCAACATTTGCGCGCATAAACATGTCTAGCTTTAATATGTATTTAAAAGAAGAATATTATGATGAATCTTTATCTACTAATCCATAAGAGGTATAGCGTACTCAGTACCCACCCATGACTCAAAATATGTATTGTTTTTTTTTTTCACGGACGATATTGTGTAACAGTTGAGAAGAAGCTATTGTTATTAAACGATACCAGAGAGGTCGAGTAAAAAAAAATTAATAGAAGAAAATATAGTTTCATGTCGCAAGAAAACAACGAATCAAAATGATTTTTGGGAATAGTTCGGGAACTGAAGATTGACTTAAATACAAATTATTTTGGTTTTCGTTATCACAAGTATTAAATAAAATAGGTGTAGGTTAATATTAAATGATTTCATACTACTCGTGCTTCACTGATAGTTAACACACATACGTATCATTGCGTTTAAAATAATTGATTTAGCTATAGCATTCGGAGATGTTTATGGCTGTATAACGTACCGCATCGAGTTAATCTATCCAATTTCCTTTTCAGACAATTGAAAATAGCAGTTTAAAGTAACGGTTTTCCAATTACTAATAACAAGTATAGATGGGTCACCAAGTTAGTACAAATGCATACAATGGGTCAGAATTATTTCGATACGTGTTAGAATCGAAATTAGTCTGTGTTGAGCCACGTCAAACGAGACACGTGACACGTCACAACAATTTGTCAAAAATGCTATCGTATGCGTTTCGGAAGTGTACGAATTATACCAAAAAAAAAAACAAATCTCAAGGGATCTATATCACGTGTGAGTTAATTTAACGAGCCATTTGGTGTAATGGTTGAGAAGTCGGCTATTACACCAGAGGCCGCGGGTTCGATCCCCGCACGGTGCAATCATTTGTGCGCATGAACATGTCTGTTTGTATCGGTCTGGGTGTCTCTATGTATAGCATGTATTTACAAAAAAAAGTATATAAATAATGTTTATCCGTTGGCTGGCACCCATAGCACAAGCTAATGCTTGTGTGAATAAAGTCCAGGGATATAAAAAAAACAATCCATTAGTACAATGTATACCTCTGTCTTTTACGTAATGTAAGTAGGTATCCTATTTTGTTACACTCATCTGTAAAACTTGTCCAAATGTCCATGCGCACAAAACATTATATACTAAAGTCCATGCGTCTGAAGTTTTAACTGTTATCTGCTCGGTAGGCTCGGCATTGGTTTTACACAAATTAATATGTATTATGAAGGTAACACATCTATGCTTTTTAAATAATTGCGGTTTTCACGAATCTAACACGACGTATTTAGTTATAACGTCGGATTAATTATTCATTATTCAAACGTAGTATAGACGTGTACATGTTCCGCCTACCAAGTTCATTCGACTTTAATTTACATACATTTATTATAAAATGCACTTTTTGTAATCGCGTAGTCGTAATATGTCAGATTTATTACGGGCTGTTAAAATGTTTATTACAATGAAAGATTAAGTTTGAAATATTAGTAGGTCGAGGCATAAAGTGTAGCGGTAAAGTTATTGCTTAAATAGTTATAAGCTTTTGTATGGTATTCGGTTTGATACATTGTTATCGGGCACTCTATATAGATATGTAGGTATAAACATCTTTATAAATGTCTTCGACGTTTACACTTACTCGCTTTTGGTAAAGCTATGTTCCACGGGTCATAGGTTCGAATCTCAGGTCAAATTTAGCGATGTAAATTGAAGGTAGGTATGTTAATGTATGTTAACTAAATATGACGAGCCATTTGGTGTAATGGTCGAGAAGTCGGCTAATACACCAAAGGTCGCGGGTTCGATCCCCGCACGGTACAAACATTTGTGTGCATGAACATGTCTGTTTGTATCGGTCTGGGTGTTTCTATGTATAATATGTATGTATTTACAAAAAAAAAAATTATATTTGTAATGTTTATCCGTTGTCTAGCACCCATTAGTACAAGCTATGCTTAGTTTGGGGCTAGATGGCGCTGTGTGAATAATGTCCAGGGATATTTATTTATTTATTTATATACCATTGTAACCTCTATATCCATAACATAAGATTAAGTACTGAAACTACTTATACCACAAAGATTTCCATGTACCTATGTAATGTCTAATTTTAATTATTTTTCTTAATTTTAATCAATAGCGAATAGATGATCTTATTAAAATGATTACCAATAGGTAGGCGTAATAACGCCTGCCTAGTTAAAGTCAAAGAAAACGGAAAGTTACCTTCGCTTAAAATCTGTTAAAATAACTGGTGATAAAAATAATCTGTGTGAAATTCTTATCCCTCAACATTTCAGAAAAGAAAGACCAAAACTCCGAAACTTAATCATTAGGTGCACTGCATTCGTCGAGGTTTAAAATATGGTCGCAAATCCGCTTACGAGGCAGATTGGTCACAGCTCGGGTTATAACTGCAATTGTGCATGCGCATTATGCACACTTTCGAGAGGCACGACGATACATGACTTTGGCGTGACATCACCGTGCAATTCATTTTGGACGGGTAATGACAAAGATTAACAGAGGGGTGATAACATAACATAACATAAATATTCTTTATTGCACACAAAAACAAATAAAAAATAACAATAAAAAGAACAAAAATGTGAACAATATAGGCGGTCTTATCGCTTGAAGCGATCTCTACCGAAAGAATGGGTATATCAATGCGATTTGGATAAAAAAGAGTAAGTTACTTTATTTAATGTGTTTTAGGGACTTGCTTCGTCCCTATAAGATATAACCCATTTCTTTCTTCTAGTATATAATAAAAGCAAATGTTTAAGACTAGTGTACACATTAGTTGATAAACAATGTAATTTTTTACATTTAAAACAAGCTTCTTCATGTGAAATTGGTCGACACAATAGGTCTAGCACTCAGATAAAACCTACGATACGGCAACTTAACGTGTCACTTATTGATTGAATTATCTGGTGAATTGTCACTTGATAGCATGTTAACACTTTGGTAGCCGTTAACCACAGACTGGCCTCCTTTTGGTCAACCGAAAGTACAAACAAAACTGTCCTCATGACTTTAACTTCATATTTATTTGATGGGCTTAGATTCTGAATTTGCATTCACTGCTGTACCATACTCCAATGAAAGCTGTTTTTTTTTATCCTCGACTTCAAAATGTAAACTCCATGCTACTGTAGCCATTAAAAAACTTTTATCAGTTGCACCTTCTGTATATAATTTTTATTGCCCACCGTACAATGATGGATTGGTGAGTCACAATGGGCATTAATTGAGGGTTTGTCAGTTTTTTTGGGTCGGCTCCGTAACCTTTAGAGTTGTGAGTTATTTTCCTAATACCGTATTCAGGTACTAATGGTAGATTTTTATTATATATTGTGGCCGATTCATTACTGGAGAGTATTTAGTACTGTTATTTTTTCTGTTTGTGAATTTGAACCTTAATGAATCGTGTTACGAGTAAATGTGGATTGTAGATTGTATATTTGTATGGTGTATTTAGGAACTAACGTTAGGTTTGACTTACCAGTTATAACTACCAGTGAAGATGATAATTATCATCTTAATTATAATTATTCATATTTAGCTTTGCATCTACGCCAGGAGAAAAGACATGAAGAAAATAATAACTGTTATTGCGTAATGTAGGTAAAAATTTTATATGTTCATAATGCAGAGAAAATATTTTGATACTTTGAAAACAAGGCAAAGTCGTAAAGTATCTTTACATTATTTTAAATACTTCCCGCCCAGTCTAACATTTTGCAAATGTTAGTCCTAGAAGGGATTCGAACCCACGACTCTTGGCACATAGGCGGCTCGTCTTGGGCTCGTCCCAATTGGGTGTGAAGGGGAAACCGGGGGAGTTTAGTGGGTGTGGACGCTTTTTTTTTAGTCTCGAGTCCCACACGGCCGTGGGTCTAGCTAGCCTGCGGTTATGGTGCATAAACGCATTCTCCTCCGAAAAAAAAAGGGCCACGATTACAAGTCACCTATTCAGTTGTATTCTGTTGGGCTCTTAGTGTTATTTCGTATAAATAAGTGGCAAATAAACCTTTTTTTCGGAGGAGAATGCGTTTATGCACCATAACCGCAGGCTAGCTACACTTGCGGCCGTGTGTGGGACTCGAGACTAAAGCGTCCACTACCCACTAAACTCCCCCGGTTTCCCCTTCATACCCGATTGGGACGAGCCGGTGCTAGCCTTGTGGCTATTGACCAGCCCAAAACTATACCTACAAATCTCTTAGTATTTCATACAAATACCTCTTACTCAAGCTTGGTAGTACATAATACAGACATTTGCCAGTAGCTCAGCGATGTCAACGCGTATTAATCACCCCTATCTCGGCATCCATCTTCACCCAATTGAGGCAATTAGGCTCTGAATCACTAGAAGTGTTCCCAATACTTGAGTATGCCATGAAGTGCTAACTGCAGTGAAGCTACTTGGTTTACACGTTGGAGTTATCATGTAAATATAAGGAAAATGGATTTTAGTGTGTAACACAGTAATTTTTTGAGAGAATGCTTTTAGGCACCTTTACCGCAGGCTGGCTGGACCCGAGTCCTACACACCGCAGTGTAGGACTCGGGAACAAAATGTTCCACTAACCTCTAATCGATGTCCTGATCCTCACTAAGCGATGCGTTGCCAGCCTTTAAGGGGGGGGGGGCTCCGACACTCTCACAAACCAGACGAAACACAATAGTAGTTACTATTATATCACGCTGGTCATGGTGTTATGTGAGAGGGTGGTACTGCCTCGGACGAGCCGGCCCATTCGTACTAACGTAATCTATCACTTCTATCGTATAAACGGTTCTATCACTACTAAACATTGACTTTGACTAAATTGCTTTAAAGTATAACTGAGCATTAAGAAAGGATTTGTATGTAGCTAGCCAGTTGGACTCTAAAAAAGTCCCACCTCCGAGTTTTATAACCCGAGCAGGTGAAACGCTTCCACGGAAATATAATCTTCAAAGTGTGTTAAAGAATTTCATTAAAGTAAAATAACTTTACTGCCACCCTTTCTACACTGTCGCCCTGTCAACACGTATCATGTTTTACTCCATTCGATAATAAACCGTATTACTAAGGACATAAGTATGTTGCGCAGGCACGCAGCCCATTGGGACAACTTAATCTAATTTTGTACTATTTGAGATAGATTTTACGGGTAAAAGAAAGTGGTAGGTACGGCCAATTTCCTTGAAAGGTTTTCGTCGAACAAACAATGTTTATAAATAAAATATTGTAGGCTGTAAAATCTTGCGATGTCTAGTGTTCCAGACTAGAATGTCTTTCCTTTTATTCAATGTAAATAAATGAGAGGGAACAAAAACCATCATCTGGTGTCCTTTTTAGGGTTGCCAATAGAACGCTAAATAGGTACTTGACTTGTTTGTTAGATTCAGAGTCGGTTTACTGCTGTCAGATAAGTTCGTGACAACGTATCTGTCAGTTATTTATGAGTTGTCATCATCATCATCATCAGCCTATATACGTTCCCACTGCTTGGACACAGGCCTTATCTCAATTGTGAGATAGTGTGGGTCATACTCCACCACGCTGGCCTAGTGCGGGTTGGTGGAGGGGTGCGTAAGGCAAGTGACCAACCCTAATGTCAGATGTTATCAAGCCGCCAAATGGCCTCTGACTAGGCTTGACGACTAATATTTACATTATAGTAAATATCAGCCGGGACCAACAGCTTAACATGCCTTCCGAAGCACGGAGACGCTCGAAATTAATGTCACTAAATATGGTCAGAATGGTCACCCATCCATTAACCGACCACGGCGTAGGTAGCTTGACTTTCGTTATCGCTAACGAACCACTGTCACAGCTGCGCCACAAGCGCCACATGAGTTGTCACTTCCATCCATTTCCAAAAAAACGAAAAGAGCATTATCTTTGTCTGACAGATATTTTATCTGCAACTTGACTTGAATGCACGAGCCATTTGGTGTAATGGTGGAGAAGCCGGTTATTACACCAGGTCGATGGTTCGATCCACGCACTATACAAACATGTTTTGTACGTACACCACGGTGTTTATAATATGTTTAATATGTATGTGTTAAAAAAAAGGATATAAGTAATGAATGTTCATCCGTTGTCTGGCACCCAATAGCACAAGCAAATGCTTAGTTTGGGGCTAGATGGCGCTGTGTGAATAATGTCCAGAGATATTTATTTATAACTTCTCCGACAGCGAAACGGCCTTAAAAGTCCAAGGGCCAGTTTTACGACTGAAAGATAAGATTATCTGAAAGATAACTTAGATGATGTCCTTTGTCAATTTAAAAAAGAGGGCATTGTTTTTGTGTTACAGTTGTTCTCGTAAGAATTAAATTAATGTTATGTTCTGTTATAAAAATGCTCTTCATGCTTTGATAAAATTTGCCGCTACCACTAAAATAGGCTATAAAACCAACCACACTTCGTTATTATACTCCAATGAAGCAAATATGAAAGGAAAATGTCTTTAATAACGTGTAGATACGTTAATAAAATAAAACCTAATAGTTTCTCATAATCTTATTCTCCTATTACCATCAAAGATATTTCTGAGCTAAAACATGTTTCATGTTTGATATTATTATTGTAATATACTCGTAGGTAAGTAGATACTTTCTTTTCTTTTGATGGCGAGGTTTCATAATATTAACACCTAAAAGACTAGTAGCAACTTTAGTTCTAAAAAGTTGAAGAGAGACGGTGTGTGTAGAGAAACATGGTATAGAGTCACGTTATTTTTTTTTTTTGTTGAATGTTGTCGCCAAAAATTTACAAAACCTAAAGGGCTTATTCCTGAATAGCATAAATGGTCACCCACCCGAATACTGACCATAAGGAATGTTGCTTATCTTTGAGCAATACAAACGTCCAATAATTCAAAGAGAAATCGTGGGCGTTGCCTAGCTCTGACCGAAGTAATTGATGTCTTAAAACCAAAAATCTTTGAATAATTTTGACATAATAGATATAATCTTTCGTTAAATTAACATAACATTTACGTTAATTATAACGTTACGAGTGGAGACTGTTATTACAGCCCATTGTTTAGTTCAAAATAAGACATTACGCGTTAATTTCATGTCACGGTTCACTGTACTTTAAAACTACTTCAAAATAGTCGTCATAGTGTTGTATAGTGTCTGTTATCGATAATCTTCTAATGCTTTCCTTTTAGAAACTAATTATTATCTACATATAGCTTAACTGCACTACCCAAGGCGGAGGCCCCATTGTATTTAAAATATCTTCCTCTCGATAATTACACTATTATTATGTTTAATAAAATATAAATTGTGAAATAGAAATAAGTTAGTTAAAGCGGACATTAATACCATTCTTTATTTAGAAATATCGGTTTGATCGGTTAATCCTCACATTTTAAAATATTTGTGAATTTTGTTAAAACACACAAATGCTATAAATAAATACATTCGTAGAGTTTCAAGACAGACATAAACATCGATGAAAATTAACGTACAACACTATCCAAAATGGCGGATGTCCTAAATAACTCAAACTGGTAACTGACCAACAATAGTCAATTACAAATTGATTCAGAGCTGCCGATTTAATTTATAATCTTGCGTCCGGATACATTTAGTGTTGCGCCGAGGCAATTTTTCATTATAATTACATGTAAAATATTTATAGGCCTTTGTGGAACGTTTTTATAGAACTCCCGTGGTCACAGTTACTCGTGGCCGTGTTTTTGAAATAATTGTATAATTTATGTTTGATTATTTCGATGGAGACGGTCAGATTTACGAAATAGCGTAGGAGGTGACGATATTTTTGGTAACAATGGGAAATGTTATTAAGATTAATTGGTTAGGCAAACTGGTCGTGTTAAATATACTCGTAAATAAAGCAAGTGTTCAGAATTGTCTAAAAATAAAAAAGGTGTCGTTGCCTTAATTTGGCTTCAGATAAGTTTATTAAATCCTTTGAGAATTATGTTAGTTGTGTTATTGCTCCATCTTATGTATTATAAAATATCAGTGTTAGTTAGCTATACGACCTATGATGTGTTATCCCAGTAGCGGATGTGTGTATGTATGTAAGGAATGTTGGTTAATACCACACAACCCCTATATTATACATAATTCTTCAATACCAACTATATGAAGTTTTTTATTTATTGTGAAACTATAGGCGTTTCCGGTGTCTACGGGCGGTGTCTCTCTTGCTTGTCGTTATTTAAGTGGTCGCTCTTGCTCTTTAGGACCTCTTTCATATTCCAACAGAAAGTCCTGCTTATACCTATTACTTGAAAATTATAAATAAACATTCTATTCAAGTTATACGTTCATTATATCTCATGGTTACGTTATCTTATGGTTACATTACGTGTTGTTACGAAATTCCTCTACCTCTCGGACTTGCGTTAAATATTTGATTTGTAACAGCGAATCAACATTGTTTACTGTTTACGATTATTATCAGGAAACTATCTACAATCGATTTGTTGTACAATCAATTGCCGATTGAATGCAATTATTGTGAATTATTTCGTACTTACATAGACAGTTGAAATTATAGTGCGTATTTACTGTAGGAGATAAGAGACACGTAGTTTATTGAGCAATAACTTCTGCCTTTTAAGGGTTCCTTAATCTTGTGTAATGTTATCTCACTTATAGTCGAGTCATTTTAATAGGCCACATTTGACAGTTCATTTATGCAAAGAAAATGCATCAGGAGTATGAACACATCAGGAGTAATCTAATTTTCTAAAGAAATAATTGTATTAATAAGAACTGATGTTGTTTTCTTGAGTTTTATTCCTTTATTGTAAGGGATATTTTTCTTTGTTAAATAAACTGTCAAATGTGGCCTATTAAAATGACTCGACTATAGGTACTCGTTTTTTAACAGATCATAATAAATGTGAGAAAAAAATATTTTAAATTATAGATATTTAAGTTCCAGAGTACTTTGTGTCCAAATCAGGGTATCCTTCACATGTGTTACTGATGAGTAGAGCGATGCTAGATTTTTCGGCTACTTCCCATCTGGTAAACCTCAAACTGTATAGGATTAAATGTATGATGTAACAATTTTAGTTGGTAAATTTTGAGGTTTACCAAATGGGAAGGATGATTTTTCGAACACATCTCGGGCTAACGATCACTAATCCGCATTTGGCAAGCGTGGTTATTAAGCCAGCACCCATTTTTGACGATAACTTTTTTTAATAAATTAAGCAATGGGTCATTTCATAGGTATTTTACTATTCAAAATATACCACTTTAAAATTCATACAGAAATACATCATCGCCCCATCAAACTTGTTTATTACTTAATAAATAATAAAAACTAATCTGTATAACTTCAAAGATGGCGGACAAAACGACCATTATGGCGGGAATCGGTAAATTATCTAGTAGTTTTAATTAAAACGGGCCCGTAAATGCAGAGTCGAGATTAATATTCTAGAAAATTATTCTAAATGAGATTAGTTGTTACTGTTCTAAAGGTATTTAGATTTATTCGCGGGATTTTCATTCGAACGTATTAGATTTTTATTAAGTTAATGGTTTATCCAGATATTATTTTGATCGATTCTGTAAATGAAGCTATAACTGTTAATGTTCGTTATTGAGTGCTTTCGAACATTTTGTGATTTGAAATCATGTTGGTTAATTAAAATAACTTGTTAAGGGCTAGATATTACTTGAATTGTATGAAGTAATCTGGTATAGGTAATGGAATTCGATTTAATTTAATTTCTTTCTTTCTTTTTTCGAAGGAGAATGCGTTTATGCACCATAACCGCAGGCTAGGTAGATCTGCGGCCGTATGTGGGACTCTATCCAAAATAAGGTGATCCAGCAGAGAACCAAAGTTGCCGACATAGCTCGCCGGATTAGCCAGCTGAAGTGGTAGTGGGCTGGCCATATTAGCCGTAAAACCGATAACCGTTGGAGTAAACAAGTTCTAGAGTGAAGACCGCGTCTTGGTAAACGTAGTGTAGGACGTATGACGCCTTTAGGCCAGGTGGAGCGATGATCTGCGCAAAATGGCTGGCAGGAGCTGGATGCGAGTGGCCGAGGATCGATCAGCGTGGCGAGCATTTGGAGAGGCCTATGTCCAGCAGTGGACTGTTAAGGGCTGATGATGAAGTAAAAATAGAATCTACGACCTATAGTCGAATTCTCAACCATTTGTCAAAACGCATTTGTCAGCCCTTTGATTATAACAACGATGATTTATTCAACTAGTGTCTAAGCTATAGTTTTCATTGCAATTGTTACAGGATTTATTCGATTTATTGAAACCTACGATAAGAAAATTGTTAAACAGAATTTCAAATGTCAGATCGTAGGCGGATTTAGTACATATGATAATTACCTATTGTAGCCTAATAAGTCAGCAGTACCAGTTATTATCTTTGACCGATTGTAAGCGTAGAATTATTTATTTTGTCAAGTCTGTTCTACTTATTTGATAAATGGTCGTTCGATATAATGAAGTTGTTTGTTTTGATGTTGGGGTGAAATCCCACTCAGGAACATTCATGTATTTTGTCATACCGTGATCAATATCAGACAACCAATGATATTATAATTAGCAGACAACGTATTATCACAGTTATTGTGATGACAAAAAACTATTGTCACAAATTTGGAGTCCTTAATGTTGTTTAAATAATAAAAAGTGTTTTTTGATTTTAGTTTTTTTATATTACGTCAGTTGGTATGTCAAGCACGCAGCCCTCCTTCTCAATGTGTTGCCGGACTCTACAGTCCGGCAATCATCTTCTCTTCATTCATCTGCTCATCTGATCTTCGAGCCTTTGATTTCAGGTGTACTGGCTCCCACATTAAAGTTGCCGAAACACAGCCAGTGCTGTTACGGCGGCGGCGGCGGCAGTGACCGCTTACCATCAGGTGGGCTGCGTGCCTTTCTACCAACTGACGTGGTATAAAAAATACAAATAAATGAAAAATAAATAATAATCCAAAAACTTTACGTACATTGACCTGTCACCAAAGTATGTACTTCGTATGTACGAATAATACGAAGGAATCACAAATAAACAAACGCTAATATAAATCACACGAATGTTTGCCCTAGACTGGACTTTGACTTTGACAAACTTTTAAATCAAGGTCCCATATTAGTTATTTAAGTAGCCAGTAAAAACGACGCAAAGTGTATTCAAACATTAATAATAATTTTGTGAATGTTGTACGAAAAAATGTAAAGGGACTTGAGAAATTAGGGTGCAGTAAATCAAAGGGGGTGCAAATCATTTATAAAAACTAACGTCAAAATAATCATTAATTTGAATGGAAATAACAGCTTTGGAGTTAGCTTCACGCAATGTTAAGACACGCACCGTAGATAAAAAATATATACCTACCTATAAATATATAGCTACCTAGTTTTCCGCTCACGGCTTCGCTTCGATTATACTATGTTATCTCGTAGGACTGTGATATTTTTCGAGGATAAAAAGTAGCTTATGCCAGTATTTAGCTCACAAACTCTAATCATGCCAAAAATCAATGTTGACTCACTCATCACTTCGTTACTACGTTTAGAAGGTAAAATGGTTACACTACTATTTTGGTATTTTTTTTTAATGTCAGAGGAGTCAAACGAGCCAGCGGGTCGCCTGATGGTAAGCAATCACCGCCGCCCATGGACATCTGCAACACCAGAGGGATCGCTGATGCGTGGCCGGCCTATGGAGGTATGTGTGGGCCTTCGGCACTCTCATAAAGCAGACCAAACGCAATAGTAGTCACTATTATTTCTCGCTGGTGTTATGTGAGGAGGTGGTACTTCCCCCTACGAGCCGGCCTATTCGTACTGAAACAGCATGGCTCTACCACTACAAAGTAGAGTAGAGGAATTTCATAGGAACTGAACATTATACTATAAATAAAAGCCCATGTTTCTTTAGGTACTAAAACGAATACTAGCTTCTAGTGAATATGAAATCAGCCCTCCCTGCGCAGATGTAGACTTTTTGTGTTTGCTTACAGTCAGCGCCAAAATGATCAGATCATTTTGGCGTTCAACTTCAAACCTACCAAAAATATCTGACTCTTAGCACAATACTTTATCGTTTGTTGTCATTTGTTCTCAAACAACAAATGAAAATGCACCTTTACGTCTTAACGTAAGGTTGATTTTTGTCCAATGTTCAGATATTTTTGGTGGTTTTGAATACTCAGATCTTTTTTGCGCTGACTGTACAATGTTAGAATGGCAAAAAGTTTTTACGTTTGAGTAGCGCCATAAGCATAACTGACAGGCAAACTTACTTTCGCATTTACAATATTAGTATGGATAAAGGAAAAATAACACACAAATACCCTGTCTGATTAGTAAGTCATCTGTTTACATTGACCGAGTGAAACGGAATTAGACCTGATGAAGTCATAGGCAATTTTAATGTCTTCTCAGTACATCTCAAAGCAAACAGAATTTATTTTTGGACTATTTTTTGGACACGTGCACTACTAGTTTGTATGTCTGACTCATATCCTACGATTATTCTTGATTAAATTAAAATTGACCGCCTCCGTGGAGCAGTGACTAAGCAGCTCGAGGCTTATAACTGTGGGTTCGATTCCAGCATTGAGTAGTGGTAGAACTTTTTAAAATCTGTCTGGTTAGCTGCCGGCGAACTAATTTGGCTTTAGCTGTCGTTGGGAAATATAAGTGTGGGAGCTAGTCTATAATATAAGCACATTGAGCAATGCTTGTAGGTGAGAACTGAGAATACACTTACAGGAATTACTGATATCACAAAAACAAAAAAACACAACGATTCTGCCAGATTCTGCTAAAATTAATGAGAGTCAGCCCTATTGAAATGAAACAAAAACTTTATTTGTTGGAGCATTTGGCAGAAGCTAAAAAAGATACTCTCCACTTTGACAAAAATTACAATAAAAAACAAAAATGATACGACCACAGTTCACGCAAAAGTTTTAATATATTCAATTTGATGCAGTTTGCATGCACTAAACACTCCGTTCCGCACAATCTATTCTTATTTATAAAACTCTGGACTGTTCTGAACAAAACGAAATCGCATTTGGACACTAGAATCCACTTCCAGTAAATACGTTGAATTAAAATAGATCGGACATGGTGCTTGCGCTTCCCTAAAGGCAGTGGTTGTCAACCTTTTTCAAAACATAACCCCCATTTTTATTTTAAAACATATAACCCGAACCGCTGCGTCGCAGACTTTTGTTCTCTAATGGAGAATTACCTAGTATAAAATGACCTTTTTCCAAGGTCTAGTCTGTGCCAAGTTACAAAAAAATTAGTTTAGTTGTTAGCTATAACAAAAGCGTTACAAACACGCAGAGTTATTTTTCTTATTAAAAATCAGCAAATATTTTCTACTCTTTGAAAAACACTGCTTTAGCGAGCCGAAGTGATACAGGATTACATGAATTAATTTATTAAAAAGTAGATCTAACATTTTAATGGATTTGAAAATGGGATAAATATTTATACTGACGATTGATTTGGTGTAGTGTATCGTTTGTTCGGTGCTCTGTACAAACATTGGCGTATTTAAAGAATTGCTGATATTTACGATTGAGCGTTTTTATGTAATATGTTTTTTTTTAAATAGCCTTCCGCCCGTGGTTTCTCTCGCGCATAATTTCTTTTTTCAAATATCCCCCCTTTCCCCCCACATTCCCGAGATCAAAAGTACCCTATGTCACCCGGGGATAGTGTAGCTTCCCAACAGTAAAATAATTATTCGGTTCAATACAAACCAACAAAGAATCAAATCTTTCCTCTTTATAATAATATTAGTATAATATATTGACTGTTTTTTATGTAATATGATTTTTTTGATTAAAAATCATCACCAATACACAGTTACACATTTTTTACATTCAGTATAATAATTATGAGAATGCTAATAAGAATATTGAAGAAATAAACCATACTTTTGTTTCACTCCGTTAATAATTCTATAATTATTACTTATTTATTTTAATTTATATGAATCTTATAAAGAAAATAACCTCTTATAAAACAATTTTCATTCCACAAAGAATAAACCAACTGTCATTACACGTTTTCACCTCGTATGTCAACTCAACATAATAATTGTAACTCAAATAAAAGGTTAGTTAAATAACTGCTAATTAACCGTTATTTCACGGTTTAGTTATTACTAATACACTAAGAAAAGACTCCATTAAAGATAATTTTGTATCGCATAACAATGCGCATCGGGCGGAAAGTGCGTGCCGACATCAAAGCGAACGAATGAATGAACCGAGTGAGTGAGTGAACTGTGAACGTGTGACCGGTGAATGGATCCGTTCGGTTGGCTGCGGCTGACCTGGGTAAGTGCGGCCGCTTAGACCGAAGTTAAATATAGCGTGCGAATAGGGTTGGATCCTGTATGAAAAGAATGACTGGAAATGATAAAAGCTTGGGATGTGGCAGAAAATCAAATAGATAGAAGAGGATTCAGGCGACTGGGACCACTACATAGCTGGGACCGCGGTCCCAGTTGCCTGATTAGTTTTTATTTATTTATTTCGTCAGGCGAGTGGGACCACTCGTAATTTTAAATACAAGATTTAGTATAGTTAGCAGAAAAGGTGTCATTAATAAAACAAAGTTATGGTCCCAGTCGACCGATTCAAAAATGTTAACAGGTAACTGGGACCGCGGTTCCAGTTTCATATGGTCCCAGTCGCCTGAATCCTCAGCTAGAAACGGGAAGGCTTGTTTTGACATAACATTTACCAAGTCAAAAAAGCTTCAATAAGTCTATTCAGACACATTACAACAACCAACTTTTGTGAAATACTTTGTGTAAATTAAAACTAGTTTTTTTGCGTAGAATTTCAGTCATGCGTGAACACTGTACGTGTTGTGTATGTGTAGGTTTTACCTGGGGAATATAAATTGCTCTGAGTGTTCTTTTAATATTAAAATTATTAGTGGTTTTAATGCAAATCACTTAACACATAGCCCTTAAATCGGGTTTAAACGTAGTATGATGGTATGACGAGATATTATTTTTCATGTTAGTTAGAAATGATTCTATAAACGTAAAAACCTTAAAAGTTCTTATTCTATATAAAATCTTTATTAAGTGCTACCATTTGCAAATTATCTACTTAAATCTGAACACACAGCCTTCTAGACAAAACCACATAAGTTACAAACATACATCAGTAACAACGAGACAATGAATAATGCTAAAACCGCTTCTAGCTCTAAGAAAATGGAAATGTACAACCCTACTTACGGATTAAATTAGTTACATATCATTCTATCCTACTTATCCAGATAGAAATAAGGGTCAATATTAAACGTACTTTTATTATTTTATACTCAAAGTAGGTGTCAAAGTCTTGAATGCGATTAAAGACGAAAATAATTTTGCGAAATGAGACTTTGGAGAATAGTTGAGAACATTTTAAACGAAGACACATTTGATGAACCTATTACAGAAGAAGTGTCGATTACCTTTATTTACTAAAGCCTTCCGCCCGCGGTTTCACCCGTGCGTAATTTATTATTTCAAATATCCTCCCCATATTTCCGGTATCAAAAGTACCCTGTGTCACCCGGGGTTTTTAACTTTTCAACAGTGAAAGAATTTTCCAAATCAGTTCAGTAGTTTCGGAGCCTATTCCATACAAACAAACAAACAATGAAATCTTTCCTCTTTATAATTTTACTTGTAGATAGGCTGCTTTTTTGCCTTAAATCTTCCTAAACATGATAATTCTGAAGCTAAGTGGATATATGGTAAAGGGATAGTGTGTGATAAATGAAAGTAAATAATCTCCGAGTATGTACGAGTAAGTACGAATGGGCTCGTCAGGGGAAGTACATCCCTCTCACATAACACCAGCGTGAAATAAAAGTGACTGCTATTGTGTTTCGTCTTGTTTGTAAGAGTGCTGGAGGCCCACACCCCTCTTAAAAGGCTGGCAACGCGCGCATCAACGATCCCTCTGGCGTTGCAGATGTCCATGGGCGGCGGTGATTGCTTACCATCAGGCGACCCGCTGGCTCGTTTGCCGCCTGTGACATGAAAAAATAAAAACACTTTTAAACTATAAGCGCCTGCCTCTGCATTATTCAAGTTGTCTAAGTCAGTGAATTTATTAGGTGTTTACTAATCTTATGCCTACACTCCGTAGGATTTAGCGCCAACAGGGATTATCTCATACTCAAAATAACTCTGAGTGCGTGTACTGAGACGTGCGTGTCAGAAACCGAAGAAATACAAGATCATCATTGCGTTCAGATTTTTTTGCTGACTGTACAATGGATGCCAAGAAATTGTATGTCAACATAACAAAGGGGAGATAGAGAGATTGGATCAGAGTTATCCTGGGAAGTAACCAACCAAAAAAAGTGAAATCTGCCACCATAATGACAGTGTTACCATACCAGGACCCTTCCCAATATTGACCAACCTCTTGAATGGGAGATACCATGTTTTTCAAAAAGTAATGAAACAATAATACTTCATTAAATATAGAATGCAGAATGTCTAAACTTTTTCAAGGAAGGATATTCTACACACCATACAAACATTTTGGAATACATTTATTTGAGTTCAAAATTTTCCGGTATTGTCAAATATTATATCGGCAATTTTCACCTGCAGGGGTTAAAGCCAAGACTCAAAGTCGAATAAACATGAACAAACAACTAGCTACAGACGATGCACTATATATTTAAAAAAAAAAATAGGTACGTCAATCATTATAAATAATTCACACGAGTCCTTAGTAAGTTAATCTTAACAAACATGCCCTCTTTTGATCTATAATTTCTAACTCTATGTTACCCGCATTAAGTGAATGCTCTTTGCAAATTATAAATAATTCAGACCAACAACAGCTCAGTGTCCATCGGTTTGCGTGAACGAATGAATGAGTGAATGAACGAATGACCGAACGGCTGATTTATTTGTTCGACGGGCTCCCAACGGAATGGTTCGAAGGCAATCGGGGTAACAACAAAGCTTTGACCGAATACTCATTTAGAATGCTTAAATAGACGTAAAGTAACGCTCGGGTTGAATGGGGGTACAGTCTACAGCAAAAGTAGATGATCAAAGTCAGAAGTTCAATACTAATGAACGTAGTTCGCGTCAGAACTGTGTGGTGTCAAGATGATTTTAAAGTAAGTGATTGTATAATATACCATTAAATGCTAAATTGTTCTTTGACTTCTTAGTTCTGATGAGAATTTCGTTTACAACTTTTGGAGTCAACATTTGATCAGGCAAAGTTAATGTTTTTACTAAACTATTTTTTTCCTGCTTGGCCCAAAAGTTGACTGGCAGAGAATGCCATTAGGCATTAGGTCCGCCTTATGTACTCTTGATTGTGCAAATAAGTTTAAGTAAATAAATAATGTTTGGTTTAAATTACTTACTTTAAAATCAACTTGACACCACACATTTCAGACGCGGACTATGCTATCAATATTGAACTTCTGACTTTGATAATCTACATACTTTTGCTGTTGACTGTACTTCGGACCTTTAGCGTGTGGGTTAGTGTTTGCGGTTGTTTTGTTAGGGTTAATAGGCGAATAGAATAACCTTAATTGGTGGTATTTTTAAGCCTTTTTAAAGTTTAATAACCGTGGTGAATGGGATGGATAATTGGATCATCGTTAGTAGTACGGTCACAGAAGATAGGTAATTTAAAAATTTGTACTAAGTGGAAGGGTGAGCCTAGTGTAGATTTGTGATGTTGGGTTTCACAAAGGTATTTCCTGTAGTATTTGTAGATAGGTATGTAGGATTGGGTGATTGAAGCATGTTAGAAGTGTGAAAAGGAATGTAATGAAGTGCTTGAAAAGGAACGTAGACAAAAGAGTGAGAGGGAATGACAGGTGTGAAAGGGTAAGGAGACGAATGGCGTAAGACGAGAGAAAAAGAAAAGACGTGATGTAAGGACGCAAGATTTATTTATTAATACGAAGAGAAAAAAAAATATTGGTTTCAAGAAAAACTGCTTTTCACTGTCCGCAATCCGATCCCACAGGTATAATAGATATACGTATTCACAGTACTCTAAAACTCTTAACTATTGAAACTTGGTAAAAATTGCGAGATTTAAGTGGCAGTGGGAACTTGGGCAGCGCACATTGCAAGGACTGATGGCCGTCGGGGCGGAAAGGTCCTCAAGTGGTGGCCACGTACAGGGAAACGCAGCCGTGGCGTGGTAGGCCTACTACAAGGTGGACCGAATCCACTGGATGCGGGTGGCGCAGGACCGATCGGTTTGGAGATCCTTAGGGGAGGCCTATGGCCAGCAGTGGACATCTTTCGGCTAAAATGATGTAGAGATAGTTCGCTAATGTTCTTATTCCATATTATTAAGAGAGTGATACTGTAATATTGAGAGGAACTTCAATCTTCAATATACCTAATTACAATTTAATAAACAAATATTATGTAACTGAAAACTAACAGTACTTTTTTCACACACAGAAATTTATTTATTTATTTAGTCAATCAACATTTTGATATACATAATATTTCAATACTGTAGTCGGCACTCAACGTAAAAAAATGAGCTAGACAATAAATAAAGAGACAAACTGTCTGTCTAGACAAATACGAGACTGACACGTTTTTTTTTCAATAATATATTCACCAATCACTACCTCACAACGCAACGCCTAAAAGCACAAGTACTGTACACAAAAAAATGTATAAGACCTTGCGGCTCAATAGGTTTTATTCCTGAATTGTGCCTTACAAAAGAATCTTTTTCTGTTCCATGTTAAATAGGCAGGTTTTAAGCTTGGTACTGTTAGCATGCGCAGATAATCGAAATATATATTTTTTTGGAATTTCTATAATTATTAAGTCAATACTTCATTTAAAAATATAATATGCTTTTTGTACAAAGCTCAAGACTAATAAAAATATTTTAATAGGCTTAATTTTTGAATATTTTTTTTATAAGATTTTCTTTAAACCGTGAATTCTATCGATGTAATTTATTTTTTATTTTTGCGATATATAATATGTATATTGTTTTTTTGTTACAGGTATAATTTCATCAATTACTAACTTTCAACAGGAGGCAAGTGTATTGTAATTGATCATTTATTTTGGTAAAAAGAGGACAACAAATTACCCAATCAAGTGTTTGGTTATGTATTTCTGTTTTAAATATTACATCCCTGGGAGTTTGATGTCCCAAAAAATCTTTGTCTTGAATTTTGGTCACCCATCTTTGAACTACCTAAGCTGGAAGTAGCATAACTGTTACAATAAGTACTTGTTCTCTACATCGCGAAGTAAAATCACGCCATTCAAAAACGTAGTCTTATTACTGACTAATTTTACTAAAATTAAGATGTTTCTGGAAAATATCAAGTTGTTATTTATACCAATAAATCTCTTCGTATCATAATATGAAATACAAAATGTTTATTCTAGTTTGTTCTCACGGTAATGGCTTTATAGTACAGGATCCCACTGCTTGATTTTGTAGGTATACGACGAATCACACCAGAGCGAAATAATATTGACTAATATTGTTTCTCGTCTGGTTTGTGAGAGTGCCGGAGGCCCATACCCCTCCATAAAAGGCCGGCAACGCGTTCCCTTTGGTGTTGCAGATGTCCATGGGCGGCGGTGATTGCTTACCATCAGGCGACACACTGGCTCGTTTTCCGCCTCTGACATAGAAAAAAATTAGCGATATTATGCTATTATTATGTTATGTTAACTTCCAAATACAAATTGCAACTGTAAGTTTTCTTTTTTCAATTTTACGTCATTCTTAAGGAAACGATGTAAAGAAATAAGAAAAATAAACAAGTGCCTAGAAATAATTAACTTTATAATATCCCTGTTTACCTCTGGTAATCCAAAAAAGCAACCACTTTTTTAATCCATACATCATTTCTTAGAATGACGTAAAATTAATTTAATACAATTATATAGCTATAATATTGTATACTTCTTCAGACTTTATTTGAAATTTGTTTCAACCAAAAAAAAACAGATACCTGCAGAATCGAGCAGTTGGATCCTGTACTATTATGAAAAGTTATGCTAATACATGCGACTGGTACATGTTTAGCACAATATTTCCATAATTTATACGTGATGCCATCGTTAATATTTGATATTTTAGAACTCTTTCAATGGGATGGTATAAATAGTAGATTTTTAAACTCGAACTATCAGAGACTGCTCCATTAACTAAGGATTATGAATTCCAGTAAAATATGAATGATGTTTGCGGGTCAAAATATAACGCAGAATTAATATTAATAAAATATTTTATTTAAAGAGATAAGTTGTACCTCATAAAATAAACTGTAGCAAATGTAGGCAAAAAGGGTGACAGATAACACAAAGTTGTACAAAAAACAGAATGTAACAGAATTATTCATGGAATATCCACTAGAGTAGAGAATGCTATAAGGCTTAAATCCGCATTTGGTAAATGTGTTGTGCATAAAGTTTTAAAAAAATAATTAAAAAAAACCGAATATTTACAAGGAATAACCAACAATAAAAACCATCGCTACCACTAAATGGTAGTATAAATCACATTCAAGACCTAAAGACGGAACAGAATTTATCACGTAACATTAACACGGTTTTTCTGCTGACGGTACCTCATTCGTCGGCGAAGGGACGACGTCGAACAAAGGTAGCAGAAACCAATTTGTTACGTGATAATATGCCCCCGCCCCGCTCTTATTTGATACACCCCCGATACCCCCCTTAGGGTCTCCAGGTTGGTGGGAAACGCCTGGATAATCAAGGTGTTGACTGGTTAAGTGTCTGGCTAATAATATGCTAAAAAAGGTTAAAGTATCTTTCCGTCCATTCGTAGATAAGGATGACTTTTGATCCTTATAATGAATAGAACAGGCTTTGTTATAAAAGAGGGAGTCAGACAAGTGATATAGGCCACCTGATGGTAGGTAATCATGTTCATGACCAAAATGGATACCTGCAACACCTGTGGCGTCTTAGTGCCTTTGAAATATACTATCCAGTAAAAAATTTCTAAGCTATTTGTATTTAATAAAACAGTTCCAACACATTGTTTTGACGAATGCTTTCTTAGAGGTCGTGGGTTCTTTTTTTGGAGGGGAATACTCTTAGGATAGGCACCATCACTCGCCTGGGGAAGGCGAGCCGTGTGTGGGTCTCGTGCAAGTTTTTAAAACAAAAAACAAATAAAATAATTTAATACCTAC
Source organism: Mecyna flavalis (assembly GCA_949319885.1). Lineage (NCBI taxonomy): Eukaryota > Metazoa > Arthropoda > Insecta > Lepidoptera > Crambidae > Mecyna > Mecyna flavalis. The sequence goes on along the minus strand of OX439419.1, from coordinate 4,705,228 downwards.
CTATTTACAAGGAATAACCAACATCAAAAACCATCACTACCACTAAATGGTAGCATAAATCCATGCCCCAGTCTTGCTCCACTAAACCCCCCCGCGCTCCTGTATCGCCGTCGGCGGTGTCTCTGGGCTGGGACAGACCCTGACAACCAAAGACTGGCTATAGCTACCCTACCGCCAAGGTGAAATCTGCAGCCATAACAGCTCTGGCTATATTCAGGAATTTTTTATGTGAGAGTCAGTACTTGAAACTAAGGGCTCTAAGATCAGCGAAGCCAGGCTCCCTGTAGTGCGGCAGCACATTGACCATTTCTGGTTAAGTCTCCCTCAGTGGATTAGTCCGCAGCTTATCATCAAGTACCTACATGTTGTAGCTTCAGTTAGCAGACAGGCAAGCTACCTAGCTTGCCTTAACTCAAGGGTTCACTGCAATAATGATGAATGTCCAAAAATTAAAAAAATCAAACTTATAACGTCCATTTGGTCGATATATGAATGCAGTTGATAATCACGTTTACAAACTTAGCAATATCGCTTATAGTTCCGAGATAATTAAGTTTATAATACTTGGCTACACGGCCAGAACGCAAGTCTGACTTCTTTTTTCACCGTTTATAAACTTAAAGTTAAAACCCAATTATCTCAGAACAAGAAGGGACACTCATCATTATTGCAGTGGACCCTTCAACTGAAATAGTATTTAAAAAAATCGAATCGGTGTGCTTTTGAGAAAACGCAATAGACGATTATTTTATGGGCGAGGCCTTTGCCCAACAGTGGGACACTCTATAGGGTAAATAAAAAAAGTAAATGAATCTGGCTACAGTCTTATTTCAACCTCAGCACTCCTTGACAAAAAGGCTCCCTAAACGAGTTTCGTGTTTTGTTTTTTGACAGGCATCATTGTTGTGATCTTTGTACGTAAAACATATTCGGGGTGAACGACCTCTGTTCTGTAGGGCACAGAGGAAATAGGTTACCTAGTTAGAGCCTTAGCATGTCTGCAAGACGTTACTAGTTCAGCTTGTATAGAAATGCTGGTAGAATGGGACTGGAAATTAGTTCTGATAAAATGTAACCATTTCGTACCGAATCTAACGTTATCCAAATTGACTTCGCCTGAATCCTCCTATAGCCAAAGCGAATTACATTAAGGGCCTAGTTAAAATCGAATCTAGTTATTTACATGATGTTTCAAATGTTTCGAAAATAGTTTAAGTAAGCGTGACGTTAAACAAGTAAGTACCTACCTTGCATTGTAAAGATAACTTCATTTCAATAATGGAGCTCTTTAGCTTTTCTTGGCGGAGGAGAATGTGTTTAATAACCGTAGGCTAGTGTAGAACTTGGTACCGGATCATTCCAATCGGGTGTGAAGGAGAAACCGCGGGAGTTTAGTGGGTAGTGGACGTTTTAGTCTCGAGTCCCTCACACGGCGGCAGGTCAAGCTAGCCTTTAACCGCAAAAAAATCCGCATTCTCTTCCGGAAAAAAGGCTAGTGTGGGACTGGAGATTAAAGGCGTTCATCCACTAAATTCCCCCGGTTTTCCCTTGAGAAGTGTTTAGCTTGCAGAATTAATAATATAATCTGATACATCTACTCCATCTTAAATTATTGAATTTCAAGGTATGTATTTCGAACCACGCTAAACGCTTCAAACCTCTTTCTGTCAAACTGTTTACTATTAAAGCAGTATATAAAAATATAAGACTTGCAAAAATATTTTTTCTAGCACGTGACTAGGACCTTTGTTCCAATGTGTCCTTCATTAATATCGCCCTTTAGATAAATCATACGTATATCACATTCCACTAGTTAATACAGATATCAAAGTTGTAATAAAATGTTTAACCCACCGATATCGGTGAATATTCCAGTAATATTCTTATAAAGATGCTTTATCCTTTCATATTTTCTAGGTAAGTAAAAGTTTATTGGTACCTAAGTAACCGATCTTACTCGTATTTGAAGAATACGATTTATGAGGTGAACATGTATTGAAATGTATATTTTTTTGATCGCTTATTTATAAATCTTGGAGAGATTTTGTTTCGTGAAAATATTTTGTTCTGTTACAACAACCATACCTTGGCATATAATGTAGTTTCAAGTTATAATATTATTAAAAGAAGATAAAAAAAGATTACATTCTTTTGAGGTAGTAATTCAGCATATTGTTACCAATTTATGAACTTTTTAAATTCCTACTACAGTAAAAACAAAATTTGTATTAAAAAGACAAACTATAGTTTTAATTTTCACCGTTGTTCATTTCGAATTGCAGTTTTCGTACTGCAGGTTGAGTTAATTAAAAGTCAAGATAAACTATAGTTTAAAACACCGTTGTAAATGTTGAACTCCAGTTCTTCTACTGTCAGATTGAGTAAATAAAAGCCAGCCTCTTTAATTTTAGTTTCGGAACGTTATTTTTTATAAATTAAATCTCATGAATGTCAATGTCAAATTATGTTATGATACATAGTAAACTAAACAATCATGTTTTAAAACGATTATGTTCTTCCCTAATATTTCTGTACAAAAGGGGACGTTAATTAATTTCTTCAATAAATTTTCGCCATTCTAGCAAACGTAAAAAATCTCGTCTCGTGTAATAAACAAATTAACTGGTTTTGGACGATATTCGTCAACTTTTGATTGATGTCCCCTTGGTATTCTTACAATTTCAAATTCGGAAAAGCATTTTTTTCTCCAATTGCCACCGTCAAAGATCTAGGACCTATCTAATAAACGGATGACACCCCACGTCACATTAATAATACATAAAACTTCTCGTTCCTGGGGTGCGCAGACGGGTTTATGATAAAAATAAGCTTAATGAATGCAGAGGGGCTGTCAATAAGTGCCTATTCTGTATGGAATTTATTTTGAAATTTCTCACTCGGGTGCCGCCATAATCTGGTATAACAAGGATGATAGATTAGGCAGAAGAGACATTTAAGAAAGTGTTGGAGCGAGGGAAAGGAGAGATGTAGCTAACTTTCTTAACTTAATATTCTGCGTTAATTTGAACAAAGCGTCATTTAGCTTCAAACGAATAATAACTTGTACTTTGAAATATGGCTGTCTGACAATGGATGTCATACTTTTATCCTTTTTTATATTAATACATACATATAGAAAACACAGACTGTTACAAACAGACATCTATTAAGAATAACCAACACTTGTATCGAAGGCCAAGATACTTTTTGGGTCGCTGAGCCATCGGAGTAAGTAAGTAACATTTGTATACAATTATAAGTAACCAACTTAGTTTTTACTAAATCTTATCCTAGATAAATGTAACAAATAATATATTATGTAGGTAAGCTTCAAATGCATAAGAGAGTGCTCGTACAATCAATAATAATAATAAAAAACTAACTAAAGGACGGGATAACTACGTAAATATAAAAACCATCACAAGTTCAGATAATGCTCCGCTCTATTTCCAAGAGTAAATAGATTTGAGTAACTAACTATGAATAGTGTCTGTTGCAATGTAATTTAGGAGATACGACTTCAAAGAAGATTGTATCTTCTAGAATTTTGCTTATGAGTCAAAACCGCGACGTGTTTCGTGTTTTCGTGGACATTCAGTTTTAATTACTTATCTCCAACTTAGCACACTGTTACTTACAATTTACAATAGCCACTTCCAGTGAAACTTATCTCAAAATCTGTTGTGAACGGTCGAATCGGGAAATATATTAAATTCACTCGGCATCACCCTTCCGGGCTGTAACGACGGGCCTCTCTAACCTCTCCCGACCTATCTTGCCCTCTCTTTCCCTCTCTACCCCTCTCTTCCCTATCCCGGACGTCCCGCCTAAACTTGTTAGGATTACGTGTCCAATTCAGATTTATTTACGTTTTAATGTACCTATTCACGTGTGGCGATGTTTAGGCTGAAGTGAATTACTTAATGGGGTACCGGTACCCCTGTCGCCAAATAGGTAAGTGCCTCAGCAATGTTTTGTGTTGGTAATAATGTCCTTGGCGTAAAGAAGAAAACGCCGAAGACAGGGCGCAATAGCGCTTATTGGGGGGCCTATATCCAGCAGTGGACTAATGTGGGCCAATGATGATGAATAATTACCTTAATTAATTAACCTTACCTTAAGTAGTGGTTTATTTAATGTTAGGTGGTGGCTAAATCACCACGCTCGCTTAATACTGGCTGGTTATCACTAACTCGAAAATGTTCGCATAATTTAAAACCATTTTTTTTTTGTCGATCCGAGAATGGAACTCAGGGCACCCAGCCAGTAGTATTTTGAGATATATTTATGCAAACTGTTTTTTAAATTATGGATACTTATGAAGTTCGTTTGGTAATAATACATGCTGCTGACAGGCTATCGGAGTCACTTAATAATAGGGACCTCATCGAAATTACCATTATTACTTGTTTCAATTATTCAAGCCACATTTTCAATAACAATTCCAAATCGATTAATGCCATATTATTTGAATTAAATAATAGTTCAAGATTTTCAATATAGGATTAATAATATACTAGTTTCCCGTCCTGGCTTTGCACTGGTGGTGAAAGAATAAGAGATACAAACCCTGTCATGAGAATAACAAACAGACAAAAAATTCCTAAATTTAAAAGAAAATATATTCATTCGATACATTTCAATTACATAGATTTATAAAAGTACAATTGAAAATGTTATTTTAAGCACCATTATTCAATTATTAATTCAATGTTTTTTACTCCGATATCAGCTGTCAAATAGTTTAACAGCGAAAAGTCAAATGTCAAAAGTCTAAAGGTGTATAAATGTCATAAGAAAATTCCCTTGTTTTAAGTAATTTTACATAGTTTGTTCTGTCGATTGTAATACGTAGTTATACGATACAAGTTAAAACTTACATATTTATTTTTAAGTTTTTTTTAAATATTTTTAAAGGCTTGCATTTGACCACGATCACACCTGATGGAAAGCGTTGATGCGGCCTAAGCTGTTACATGCTTGCCTAGAAGGTACCTATTAACTCGCGACTTCAAGACCGTAATAATGTACTCAATAGGAAACACAGAATCGGGCAATGAGTTCCACAGCTTTGCAGTTCTCATGATGAAGGTTGACGCAAATCGCTTCGTTCGTATTAATGGAATCTCGACTGTTTATTTAGAATCGATAGTTTTAGATATATTAAACAAAGATTAATCTTGTAATGTCAAATAATGATTACTTTAATGTCAAGAGGCTTTAAGGCTTTTCAACGTTCAAGTAAAATAATTTACCCCTTTAAGGCAAATTCAAAATTAATTTTGTATTGCGCACTTAAGCTATCAATAGAACCTTCAAATTCTTAAATAAATCGTTATACATTTAGGTCAGTGGGCCATAATCTTAATACATACGTAAATATTATGTAGTATTCATATTTTTATTACAGAGGTTAGTTTGGAATTGTAAATAGCAATTAAAATGTAGACCTTTGTTGGTTTACGTCTAAAGACATTTTATGTTAATATTGATGTTAGGTAGGTATCCATTTTTAAAAGAATTTGAAGTTTGAACGCTAATTAAAAAAATGGCGGAACGGTAAGTAAGCCGGCCTCCACACCAAAATCTTCATAGCCCTTTATTTCGAACCTTTGAAATAAATTCACAGTTCCACCGTTACCGTATGGTAATATTTAAAGCCAACCCTTTCATCATTACAAAGGGTACATAGGCAACTCCAAACGTTAGTCACTTGCCGCCACTAGCTCCCTCTATAATGAGAGCGAAAACTCCCCCAACCACATTGTGCTACCGGGAATCGTGGAAAAACAAATACCGCTCTCTACAAACACTGAACCCTGCACCTTTTTGATCTGTGTTTCAATTTTGAAATTGGAAACGGGAGCTGTTTTTGACATTTTACTTTTTTCCGTTGTGACAGTGTGTTTTTTTACGTACCTAAGCCAAGACTTTGAGACGCTTACTCCATTGTTTGTTACTAATTTCTTTTTATTTCTTAGGTGCCCGTGCATTGAGAATAATATCTGTCATATATTTGACCGAAGCTCTTGAATGCTATCTGCTGAAGCTTGAATGAAAAACAAACACCAATCCAATTACATCAGAGGTTTTAATTATCCTTTCATTTTAATTTTGTTTTACTGATTACAAAGATATTTTCAAAATTGTATCCCAATAACTCCTCTTCCTGACGAGAAGTAAGAAGGCCAATTTACAATTTTAAAAAATCAAATTGTACATTTTGAGACCTTACCTATTTGATATGCAAAAATTTTAGTCTGATGATAAATTAAATCACATCGTTTTATAAAAAAAAACTGTCAAATATTGTACGCCGGCAACACTACCATAATATTACCTTTTCACTATTTCAAGCCACTTACCGCTCTAATGAAAAGGAAAGTTCGCCCCAACCACAATACCGCTACGTAGAATCGTGGAAAAACAAATACGCGTCAGTACAAACATCGGGCCCTTTCGTGTGTCGTACTGACATTATTTGAATAAAGAGCCGGCCCGGTTGACGTTTGTACACGCCCGTTTCGCTTTTGATTCGTAATTGCTATTGAAAACGGCCAGGAAGGTTGCGAGTTAATTTTAAAATTCGAACGTTGTTCTTTTAACCGCGGGAAATAGGATATTACTCGAACGTTTTATTTTTAAAATGTTTTGACGTTCGTCACTGTTTCTTCTTTTTTCTTTTGTGATATTTCATTGTTAACTTTTTTTACTGTGACGGCCAGTTTCATCATTAGTACCACAAAGAAGATCCTCGTATTTTTTGTGTCAAATATCATTATAATGTTTTCTTTTTTATCCACTTAAAAAAAGGAGACTGCGGAAATGGTGTCTAACAGATAAATAATCATTAAATTATATTATCTGTCAGCAGTGAAACTGGCTCTTTAATCGTATTGAATTATGGATCCTGAACATCTCTTAAAGGCCCAATTATATAAAAGACACTAGATTAAAACAATACTCTCTCTACTCTACCACTCCGGTGGTAGAGTCACTTTGTGTAATTGACGATTCAATACTATATTATGTACAAATTAACATGAATTAAAGAATGTTTTGATTTGATTTGAATAAAATAAAAAGAAAAAGAAAAATATCCTAGCTTTTGGAAACAAGTTCCATATGTCAAAGCTTCCATCATAGAAATCAGTCAAACGTTAGGTGACTGCCTTGGCTTACAGTGCAATTTTCTACGCAGTTTGTCTCGATCTGAATTGCTGATATATGAGTCTGATTTTCCTCTGTTTTGGCAAGCACGTTAAGCCGTTAATCCTTGATGCTATCCTAAGATGGCATACGTAAAAAGAAGTCTTGATAAAGAGAATGCAATGGGTGTTTTTTATTTACATTACTACGGATCGAAGTGAGTTTGGTTTGGGAGCTGAAGAGTAACATAGGGTACTTTTATTCTAAAGAATTATCACATTCCTGTTGATTCCTGGGGTAACGATGAGTTCAAATATCTGACCATTTTTTACAAAATACTAACATCTGACAATTTGCTTATCTGTCATTTTGCGTTCCTGACGTTCTTCGCCTAAACCATTAAGAATAGATACACTGCGTATTGCTTACTACGCATATAAAAAGCACTCAAGATTCATAAAGTTTATTCTACCCGAAAGGTCACCGCTAAGAAACAATCGCGACTCTGGAATAAAACCCAGGACTTCGACTCAAAACAAAAACAAAATAACCCCAATTTTAGGACATTAGCCTAACCTTGACTAGTTCAAAAGTGAACTTGTTGTATACAAAATTATTGCATCAAAAGAAATGTAGTACAACGTAAAAATACAGATAAAAAACGATTCCAGTTGTTGAGTTCTAGTCACGTAGGACACGTAGCAGTTCGTATTCTTTTCGTGTTTCATCTCCGAATCACGCTTGTAAGTCACGTGGGTACTCTGATTTTATTACATCTGTAGAGATGTTAATAAAAACTAATTACATTATTTGGTTGAAATTTAAACTTATTACACTTCGTTAAGTGTAACAAAGTAACGTTAATTAGTGAATTTTGTGAACTCGTATTGATTAAAAGTTAGTTTTATGTGTGCTCTCATTAGATGGATGCTTAGGTGATTGAAATAAGTGTAATAGTTTGATGAGCGCTAGTTTATTAGTACAACTATATTAATTGGTTAACTAACCTTTGATTTTATTGTTTAATATCATCAAATTAGAACTGCTTAGCCAAGGTTAATTTAATTCAAAACCAACTCAAAACCGCTAAAAGATAAAGTTACCCTCGAACATTTCACACCGAACTCTATTTATACCCAGAGCGCCTGTGTAAAAAAAAAGAAAATCCAAAATGGCGCGCAGTCAATCACAGTCTGTAAAGTGACGCGGCAAAATCCGAGCGGGAATAATTGGCGTCGCCGGCCCGCGGTCCATTGCCTGTGACGATAGAAAACCTTGGAAACCTGCCTAGCTAGAGTAGCTAGGTAAAAAGGCAGGCTTTGACGGTAACTCCGTTTGGTGTGGATGCTGGGAAAACTCAAAACAGTATTTTTTTAGGTTATGTTAAATGTATAGTATCGTGTGATGCATAAGATTTTTGAATTGGTTGAGGAGTCGGGGACCACTAATTTTTGGAATGTAATAAATACATGAATTAACAAAGAAATTAGTTTTATTTGGGATGTAGTTTGGGAGTAAATAGTGTTGTGAATAATATGTTGGTGAAGAAGTACGGTATGATATTAGACACAGTACCGATATTTCTGACGTAACGTCACTCATACCTTTGCATCTAAAAATGTTTGTTTATTTTCTGTTTTGTTCTTCATAATAATAAAAAAAGGTTTAATCATATTGTGACTAACAAAGATAACCAAAAAGATGTTCCCAGAATAGTACAAAAAAATATGATCAAATAGTTAAGTATTAAATGAAAATCAGACTATAGATTAAAGCAGAAACTTCCTTGTTAATTTTAGTCTTTTCTCTTTATAACTTTTCTCGTTACACTATTTATAACTCAAGAACGGATGAACCGATTTGGCTAAAAATTGGTGGAGAGGTAGCTTAAAACCAGGAGACGGACATAGGATACTTTTTATTCCGGAAATATGGGGAAGGGGGATAGTTGAACAAGGAAATTACGCGCGGGTGAAACCACGAGGGCGACTGCTAGTAAAATATAGTTTCATACAAGTGTTTTATATAAAAATGAATTAAAACATAAATCTACTCGGAATTTACAAATGAATATTATAATCCAGTCTAGTCGATTGGAGCCAGTAACTCCAATGTAAATCAGCCTCGATCGGATTCTAAGTCACATCCCTATTATTATTGCAAGATTGCATACGGAACCTATCTAGTAGTTCGCTGCAAATTTTTGTATTCCAGCCCCGCATCCGAAGGTTGTAAAACATGAAACTATGCAAGTTGCACAGTAAATATCATATCAGTGAAGTAACTAGCACAGGAGGGGAGAAACTAAGAGATATGGTATCAGAGTTTTCAAAGTAGCTTCGCATGCGTGTGAGGCCGCTTCGGCCGTTATGAAAACCGGAGTTCGGAAACCAGTTTCCTAAAAGGCTTTTTTTATACTTCTACATAACTGGTTTCCTAAAAGGCTTTTTTATACTTCTACGTAACTGGTTTCCTATAAGTACAATATTCGGCCGTTATGGAAACCGGAGTTTGGAAACCAGTTTCCTAAAAGGCTTTTTTATACCTTTACGTAACTGGTTTCCTATAGGCTATGTGCTTCGCGCGGGCGCGGTGGCGGGCGCGGGCGCGGTTCTCGCTACATAGCCCGCGCGCGCGTTTTGACGTGAAGTGAACACTTCGATATACTACGCCATATTTTTGATATTTCGAGACCGCGCCCGCCACCGCGCCCGCCACCGCGCCCGCGAGTTCAACGTGAACAAGCGCTACTTCGGCGATAGATTTTTCTGTTTGTATTTATCGGCTCAGCGGTAACTGAAAACATCGTAAGGAAACTTGCACAGTCGAATTGCTATGTAGTCATTCATGATCCTATTGGTCTAGTTAAATAATGTCAAAGGATGACCATTACTTTGTATTTTTTTTTTTGAAGTGAAAACTTCTTTAGCGGCGTTGTGCACTTTTTTTGTATGGGGAAAAAATGTTAAACTCGCGTCAGGATTTATGTGTCACGTGACCTGATCGAAAATCCATATAAAATTTGAAGTCCGGACACGTGTTTTCTACAAACTTATCTGTTCCGGTGGCCAAAATTGGAACTACGTGAAATGCAATGCAAAAATGATATTTAATGACAGTTTTAAATAGACAGTAGCGACGCCGCCACCGGAACAGATAGTTTGTCGGTCTATAGACAATAATGGTTTTTTGTTCAATTTGACAGCTCTTTTATGCAAAGAAAAGTGCTTCTTATGTACATGAGGAGTAGAGTAAATAATTGTATTAATAGGAACTGATGTTGTTTTCTTGAGTTTTATTCCTTTAGCGTAAGGTATATTTTTCTTTACATAAATGAACTGTCAAGTGTGACCTCTTCTACTATTATAGCCGCAGTGCGGTCGCTTCCTATATGCTTCCTATGCTACAAAGTGACCACAAAGACCTTAATTTGATATCCTGCAAAATTCAAAATTTAATTGCCGTAATAAAACATTTAAAAAGTTTGGAATATCTTTATTCGCCGGAATTATATAACAGTATTTTGTGAAAATTAACACCACTTCTCCGCAGTCTTTGGATCCGCTATGCTGCGGAGCATGCATCAGGTCGTATGAAGTTGGAAATGCTGTTCGATTTCCTGCGACAAGAGGCTCGTTCTCACACACAGTTTGGCTTGTTACCCCAAATTCCCAGTGAACATCCTCGAAAGCGACATGTTGATTACTGTAACACCACTCGTGTTATTAACGATTCGGGAGTCTGCGGATTCTGTAAAGGGAATCATTTCTTGGCCGATTGCTCCAAATTCAAAAGTTTATCCGCAGATTCCAATAAGCAATTAGTTGTAAATTCCAAACTTTGTTTTCGTTGTTTAGAAAATAAATAGTTGTCAATCAAAAAAGTATGACATTGACGGTTGTCAATCATTTTATCATCGTTTATTACATGGCGTTTCAGTGTCACAGCAAGGAGTTTCTGATAAGTCTGAAAAAGTTTCTGATTACATTTGAGAGATAAACTTTTTAATGTAATATAAATTGTCATGTTTGTGTACGATAGCGCAATAAATAAATATTGTATTTTACCACATAAATGATAGTACTTTTATACCTCTACCAATCAATTAAATCCCTAACCATTCCAAAATACATATCAAAAATGCACAACGTTAATATTCAGGTTTTCACTTCTGCCGGCACTCCCGGAGTGCAAGCCGTCGTTTTTTTTTTTTTATTGCTACACCTGCGTGGCGGGCGCCCTTGATTTAAAAAATGTTAGAGATGTTGTTGAGCTTACCCAGCTTTTTATCTGGCTGGAAGGACATTTTTAAAGTCCCACAGGGTGTTGGTAGCGTCCACCCACAGGTGAAATTGGCTGCAAAACCCAACTTCAGGATAATGCTCTTAGATATTTTTGGACAAGAGCATGAGTTTAATATTGCTGTTGATATTGGTGAAATATCTCCATGAATTAAACATCGCTCAGTGGATATTAGTAGAATATCTCGTTTCTTTACTGGTATTATATTGATTGTGTTGCCAGTCTATCCCTTGTACGTGTTGCCATTATGAAGTACGCGTTTTGTGATGGCATTGCACTGAGTATGCACCTGGGGCATCGTGAAAATGTCACACAAGTTGGTGAGGTCAGGAGTGCATCTACTATGACCTAAGAATCAAAACTCATTGACTTTATAGGTAGTTTTGAGTTATTATTAAAATCTACATATTTTAACGACCGATTTGGTGTATTAGTTGAAGGTTGGCATTTACATTAGAGATCGGGGTTCGATTCTCGGTAGGTACAAACATTTGTCTGCATGAACATTGAACATATCTGTTTGTATCAGTTTAGATGATTATATCTATCAATTACATATTTTGTATTTACAAAATAATGAAAAATGACCAAAGATATTTTGTAGTAGAAGTAAAACGTAAAGAAAATTCGTTAAATAAAATCAAATTCCTTTTGTTGGTGAAATCGGAAACGAAGCTTTCAGTATTTACTTGGCTCTCATTTTACATTTATGTGGTTGATGGGATTGAAAATACTCATTCAGAAGTGTTCAGATTACTCTCCATCAGGTGACTTCTTTGTTAAATTGTACCCTACCATATAAAAAAAATTCCAAGCCATAAAATAATATTACAGTTACAATCAATCACATAAGGGTTTTTTTTGACGCAGTTATTAAAATATTTTATTGCTAAAAGAAAATAAAAAGTGTTCTATACAGCAACAATGTCAATAAACGTCACGCACTTCACAGAATCATTGTACTAAAACTGCATGGTGTGAAATTATGAAAACCAATATAAGTAGACCTTTCATAAAGTGCTTTTAATTCATTTCAAAGGACACATGGAATTGTACACCAAACCTATGCAGGGGTTAACTTGTACTCTATAGCATCCTTATTTGTATTCATGTAAGGTTGTTTTTCGCGTAATAGGTTTGGGCAGTCGATTTCAATTTAGGGTTCGATATTAACCGTAGCTCTTATGCTAATGTCGATAAGGTGGTTTTTCGCGTATTGTAGGCTGGTGTTCGAAGGGTCGGCATTAATTGGACCTTCACCACGAGTAGCTAATATAGTGACACGTGCATGGCGTGTGCATCAGGAATTATGCGGAGGGAAGCTGCGAGTACTTGGTCGGAAGATAAATGTGTGAACGGTGTCAGACTGTCTGATTGACAATGGCTTTTGACACAGGCCCGGTAGGTTATTGGAACTTTGGGACAGAAGGGAAGGATTTAAAATGACTCGAGACACTTTTGAAATATCTTACAGTTTTTTTTGTTTACACGGCTGTAGTAAACTTTACTAAACTGCACTTTTGAATTAAAAAATATTTTTGTTTTTCACAATGCACTTGGAGCCATTAAAATGTAATATGGAAGAAAGATGGCGGTATGAAATGTTGCCACATTGCACAGTGTGTAATTTTAGCCTAGTTGTGGCCAAGTATATTTTATGTATTCATTCGAAAGAACTTGTGATACTAATTAATTGGTGAAAATTCCGACAGTAAAATTGTCTTTACTTTCAGAGAAATATTTTTTTTTGTGTAAGGTCAACGACCTCAAAGAAAATTTAATATTTTTTTTTCTCCTAAAGTGTTACTGGTATAGTTTTTTTTAATGACCCAAATTACGTAACAATATAATATCTATTTTTATAAAAAATTAGAAAGCTGTAGCTTTGATAGTTTATGAAAAACGTAAAAAAAACTTAATTTCACTTTTTATTCATTTCTCATTTACCCCTATCATTACCGCATTTTATTCTTTGCTTTAAATATGTATACAACTGTTGTTTATCATGTCCTAAAAAATTACACACGGCAATCAAAGGACTAACGAGAAAAAAGGTTTCTAAATATTTTAGAAATTTCTATGGAAATAGGGTTGTCCAAATGTAAAATAAAGAAATATTTTAAAGTTATACATATTATTATTATGTCGATGTCATATCATAACCGCAATCGACACTATTATTATTAACACTAATATTATCTACATCTACTCTAATACTAAAAAGAGAAAGATTTGATTGTTTGTTTGTTTGTATTGAATAGGCTCCGAAAATACAGGACCGATTTGAAAAATTCTTTTACCATTAGAAGTGGTTAGCTACTTTTTACGAGTATAGGACCACGGGTAATAAGTTTTTTACATAATGACGTGTCTGTGACAGGTTGCCATAGCAACGCATTGTTGATTTTATCCAAGTACATCAATATTTGGGAGCTGGCGAATAAATTCTGAAAAAAAATTCACGTTCTTACGGGATAACGTATAGTCCATGCGAGCGAAACCGCTGGTGGAAGCCTAGTAGTAAGTTTTCATAATTTTGCTATAATTAATAATTACTCTAATTAATTTTAAATAGTTCTACTCAATAAGTTATAATTAAGGCTAATTAAAACATAAATTAAGTTTTTGTCTCCGCTGTCCTTAACAGTTTATCTAGGAAATATAAATTATCAATATCATAAGAACAGTCGTAAATATATTAAATGGAATTGAGAACCTCCTCCTTTTTGAAATCGGTTAAAAATGCTACCAACTGGTTTGCGTAAGTAAAAGAATCATTCATATAGTCTAGGATACTTCAAATGACCATTTTATTGTTGAGCAGAAGAAATTAATTAAATGGTTAAGGTTAGTGACAACCCTAGAAAAAATTTCAAAAATTGATATCTCGTCAGTCCTTTATTCTTTTAAGCTGATATTTTTTATTCAAATGTTATTCATTATTGTACATAATTTCCATCAAAAAGAAAATGCGGTAATTAAAACAGAGACCCACAAAAAAATATTAAAGTTTTTTGCTAAAAAAATTTATTATGTGTTAAGTATACGTATTTCGTGTCTAGTTTTTGGCAATATTATAGTTTTTATTTGCCCAATGAGAAAATATTTTATTTATTCGTAACTGATGTATCTGAACAAAGATATTGCATTTCTATGGTTTCTATGGGTTTTTCTCGATAATGGCAATAAAAGCAAAACTACTTTTAAAAAAACGACGGGTTGCACTCCGGGAGTGCCGGCAGAAGTGAAAACCTGAATATTAACGTTGTGCATTTTTGATATGTATTTTGGAATGGTTAGGGATTTAATTGATTGGTAGAGGTATAAAAGTACTATCATTTATGTGGTAAAATACAATATTTATTTATTGCGCTATCGTACACAAACATGTCAATTTATATTACATTAAAAAGTTTATCTCTCAGAATTAATGTAATCAGAAACTTTTTCAGACTTATCAGAAACTCCTTGCTGTGACACTGAAACGCCATGTAATAAACGATGATAAAATGATTGACAACCGTCAATGTCATACTTTTTTGATTGACAACTATTTATTTTCTAAACAACGAAAACAAAGTTTGGAATTTACAACTAATTGCATACTGGAATCTGCGGATAAACTTTTGAATTTGGAGCAATCGGCCAAGAAATGATTCCCTTTACAGAATCCGCAGACTCCCGAATCGTTAATAACACGAGTGGTGTTACAGTAATCAACATGTCGCTTTCGAGGCAAAGATCTTTGTTTCGAGGATGTTCACTGGGAATTTGGGGTAACAAGCCAAACTGTGTGTGAGAACGAGCCTCTTGTCGCAGGAAATCGGACAGCATTTCCAACTTCATACGACCTGATGCATGCTCCGCAGCATAGCGGATCCAAAGACTGCGGAGGAGTGGTGTTAATTTCCACAAAATACTGTTATATAATTCCGGCGAATAAAGATATTCCAAACTTTTTAAATGTTTTATTACGGCAATTAAATTTTGAATTTTGCAGGATATCAAATTAAGGTCTTTGTGGTCACTTTGTAGCATAGGAAGCATATAGGAAGCGACCGCACTGCGGCTATAATAGTAGAAGAGGTCACACTTGACAGTTCATTTATGCAAAGAAAAATATACCTTACGCTAAAGGAATAAAACTCAAGAAAACAACATCAGTTCTTATTAATACAATTATTTACTCTACTCCTGATGTACATAAGAAGCACTTTTCTTTGCATTTAATAAATGAGCTGTCAAATTGAACAAAAAACCATTATTGTCTATAGACCGACAAATTATCTGTTCCGGTGGCGGCGTCGCTACTGTCTATTTAAAACTGTCATTAAATATCGTTTTTGCATTGCATTTCACGTAGTTCCAATTTTGGCCACCGGAACAGATAAGTTTGTAGAAAACACGTGTCCGGACTTCAAATTTTATATGGATTTTCGATCAGGTCACGTGACACATAAATCCTGACGCGAGTTTACCATTTTTTCCCCATACAAAAAAAGTGCACAACGCCGCTAAAGAAGTTTTCACTTCAAAAATTCTTGGTGTCTTTGTTAGGCCTCCAAAATATTAAAAGCTATCAAATAAACACATAAACTGTACTTGGCCACAACTAAGCCAAAATTACACACTGTGCATTGTCACATTCATAGAGAATAATATTTTTTGTTGCTTGCAGCAATAACTTAATTACTATAATTTCAATTACACATAACATGAAGTGGGGCTTTAGCATACTTTATTTGTTATAATTTCCGGTTATTATATTTACGAACGAAAACTCTTACAAATCAATAAACACAAATTTACCTACTATAAACGCTAAATATAAATGTCTACATTGCAGCTCAATCTCGCTCCGGAAATCATTTACGCCAATACCGCCCCACTCCAGACCTTCCCCCCTTAATAAGGGGGGGTGGCTCGAGAACTTTTGTAAACATAATCTTTGACAGGATGCGTACTCGTGATATTACTCGAGGAATATTGTATTGGAAAATATGAATTTGAGCTATTCGTACTTACTATCCGGTTCAGATGCTTTAGCGAAAAATTACGTAAACTGCAATACTAATAGCATTTGAATCTCATAGTACGTATTCTAAAATGGATGCAGTTTTTTTAATTCTTTTTTTATACTAATTTAGATTACGAGTAATCACGACCTTTGGGATTATCCCGATAGATGTAAATATGTCTCTGAGAGGCGGTCAATATTCACGAATAATAATGGAAACAAGTTATCAGTCAGTAATATATTACCGAAATCGCTTGACATATTGGTAAATTCCTGACAGTTCCGTTTTTCGCAACTTATCTGTCGGATGTCTGTTGAAATTTCAAAAAGAAAACAGCGTTTTTTACGTTTTATGGAAGACAGTCAACTATATGGATATTAACTGACAGTAAATTTGTGAAACGAGCCTCAAATATTGTTAAAAATATTCGATTGATGCCGAAAAATCCTCAAATAACCAAATAGTGTATACTCGTTACGTCACTATTGCAGATTTTGAATAACCCCAGTTTTGTTACAAGTAATACAAGTAAATAGACTGGCTATTTATATTTACGAGAAGATATCGATTCTGCTCGGCTATCGCAGGATTTGAACAAAGGTTATGGTTATTGGTATATAAGTCATGCTTCTGAGAAATATGGAAAAGCTTAGGGTTGTATTAACCACTCAACGCCGAACCGGCACTCGGGTGCCGCATAACAATAGATTTTCTATTGTGTCTAGTAATCCGGGGCTAGAAGGATTAAGAATATTGTATTCACGTGTGAATGAACTCGTTTCGTTGTCCACTTAAATTAACTTAGAGTGGTGACTACGATCTTTTCGATGATGATATATGTAAACTTATACAGATTTTGGTTACAAAACCTGTCGTTTTTTAAGAGGATTAATGAGAGCGATAGTTTGTGTGGATGGATGGATGATTGTACTAAGTAATGTCCAATTCTCAAAATGTTCAATTCCCGAAATGTCCAATTCTCAAAATATCCAATCTACTGTTATGATGAGTTTGTTGAATAAGTCCTCATAGCCTTTCTTTAAAATATTGAATACTAGCAACATGGTGATCTAATATTCGTAGCAACGGTCAGCATTCAGTTTTATTTATTTCGACGTAAAAAAATACCCAATACTCAGTCTCCGTCGTCATCCTAACAGAGTTACAAAAGATCACTCGTCATTCATTAGTGTCGAAATCTCACAATAATACACACATTACCCGCCTTTTCTCGTCTTATTCGGATAAAGGACAGGCCAGTGCTCCTTCCCTTGGGCTATTGTTAGGACTTTTGCGAGTTCTTAGGACCTTTTGATGGTGTCAGGAAGCGGAAGGTTGCAAAGGCAGTAATGAAGCAAAGTTTCGGGACATGGGGTATTTTTGCTAAATGTCGCTTTTAAGGGTGTGATGTATTTGGCCTGTAAGAGGGTCGGCGTACTTTTTAAATTACGTTTCATTTTTAAGGTTTTATACTTTCATTTTTATTTCGTTTAATTCATATCTCAGAAGCCTGTGATGGAACAAGGATTGACGTTTTATACAGACTCATTTTCGTACATATGTAATTTGGAAATGTTGGTACAACACAAAACAGAAAACAATGAACCACCAACTACAATTAGCTTTATCTTTTCATTTACAAAACGACCACAAAATTAATACTTTCATTCTTACTTTAGATTTTTTTGTTATATAACTAAACTAGCTGTAAATATATTCGCTCCCAAATATAGCATACACATATATGCCCAAAGCGAAAAAGCTTTAGTTAACAAACTGTCTGAAACATGGAAAACCTATCAAACGCGAGCCGAGCTCCTAATGTAAATAGTTGTTCGTGATGCAGTTTCTGTATGAATTTTTACTAGTCTTTGATACCGGTTATAGTTTTACAGAACGAATGGGCTGGCTCGTCCGGGGAAGTACCACCCTCTCACATAACACCAGCGTGAAATAATAGTGACTACTATTGTGTTTCGTCTGGTTTGTGAGTGCTGTAGGCCCACACCCCCCATACCCCTATAGGCCGGCAACGCATCAGCGATCCCTCTCGTGTTGCAGATGTCCATGGGCAGTGGTGATTGCTTACCATCAGGCGACCCGCTGGCTCGTTTGCCGCCTCTTACATAAAAAAAACCTGATTTGTCAAAATTCATTATATCATGTGGATATAAATTAACCTGACCGAAATTTGGGCCCATTCAGCAATACTTAGTACAATTATATTCTGTGGCAATACGTTGATATACCTTTATTCTCATTTTCGAATCAAAAAGTTGGTTAGAACGATAGTCGAATAACACCTCCTGTCTTTTACTTTTAATATAATGTAAGTACCTAATTTAGGTAACTAATTTTGTTTTTGTCTTTTTCACAGGTAATTTTCAAGCTGGCTCAAAAACTCTTCATTATTACCCGGTTCAATGTGAGTGTTTAGTGTAAGTTAATTAATTTAACTTGGACCTTTTGTAATTCACTCTGTAGCTGCTTAAAGGGCAAAAGTTCAATCTGAAAGCATTATTAAAATATACTAACATGTGTCGGATAGGCTTTATTAGTGTAACCAAATAATATGGTATTTATGCAGGATTCTAAAATAAATTAAAAGAGAATGAATTTACAGTCTCAACTTGATAATTTATCCATCTGTACATAAAATTAAAACTTCTCATTTTAATGTCATAATATATTATGTTGGACTCATTTGTTAATATGTAAAATAACTACTGAAATTATTCTTCGTCTATATAAGCAAATAAGACTCGTATATGTCTGTCGTGAACGTGTTAGCTTAGAGCAATGTCCAGAAATAATGCTAAAGTATGAAGAGGTATCTTATTTATTTAAACTTATTTTTAATCATACTTTTAACAAAAGTATTTTAAAAATTAGGTATATTTTAATTTTTAGGTATAGTTCCTCTTTTTACTTCGTGCCAATAGGTCTTGGAATTCCCTTCCGGCTCACGTGTTTCTTTTCTCCTATAATCCTGGGCTTTTTAGGCGGGGCGTGAAGCGGCATCTCAGCAGGCCTTCAGGGTAAGGGTGACTGGCGCAATGGGTACTATGTGCCAGTCAACCTTGTATTTGGACCTCACTTCCGCTTACCATCAGGTGCAGTGAGGTCATCCTGACTGCTTCATTATATAAAAAAAAGACCTTTCGTTAACATTGACTATAGAAATCTGTCCTTCAAAAGTTCAAACTGTCCTTATATTCTAGTGACACGTACACACCCTAGGGGTAGACTTATTTTACGACCAAGTATTTGAATTCAAGAAAAACAGCTTTTATTATTCAAGACTTATAAGCTCGGCAATAATGGCCATGTGTGTTTTCTTATTTGGATTTTCTATAGACTCATACAAAAGATACGATTTAGAAACATAGGTCTAATTTGCTATGTTTTGTTTAAATGTGAATGACGATGAACAAATAAATCTTTACTTTTATACTTGTTTTTTGTAAATACATACTTACATATGTATATTAATAGATACATAGAAACTCCCAAAAAGATAAAAACAAATATGTTTAATTTATGCATACGTATGCATTTGTAACGTGCGAAAATCGAACCAGGACTACGGTGATGCAGTGGGATGTCGGCCGTCGCAGTCAACTGCACTTTGCATTTGACTATGCATTATGCCAATCTTTAAACTCCATACAGCCTCCGAACGACACCAGTATACGGTCAGACAGACGCATTGATTCAACTGCACTCGGACACGTCGAACTTATGTCGATGCAAAAGTGCAACGACACTTCCTCCACGCCACAATGCAAGCTTCGTGTGGCTTTTGACTTTTGCACATTCGTCTATAGGGTTGGAACTAGGCAGTTTTTATAGAGAATCCTGCATTTAATATAATAAATATATCTGCCCCGGACATTGATCACACAGCGCCATTTAGCCCCAAACTAAGCATTAGCTTGTGCCATGGGTGAACGAATAAACATTACTTACATACTTTTGAAGTGAAAACTTCTTTAGCGGCGTTGTGCACTTTTTTTGTATGGGGAAAAAATGTTAAACTCGCGTCAGGATTTATGTGTCACGTGACCTGATCGAAAATATATATGGAAAATTTGAAGTCCGGACACGTGGTTTTTTCTGTTTTTTTGTTCAATTTGACAGCTCATAAATGAGCAAAGAAAAGTGCTTCTTATGTACATCAGGAGTAGAGTAAATAATAGGGAACATGCAATGTTTTTATTTTTGTGTTCATTTTAAAGAATTCCATGTAGAATAAACCACAGTTAAATCAAAAAATTAATACATTGTAATTTATCGGAAAAAATGCGGTTTTAAATTGACCGTTTAAATTTTCGCGCGAAAACGGACCTATGGTTCCGATGACACGTATGACGTCACTCCACTCTGACACTGCCTCACGTCGTACTTCACCGTACTTGTTCGTCGCTGGCTTTCATAATTTTGCATATCGTTTTTCGAGTTTCGAAATATTTTTTGGTAAAAATTTAAAATGGACTATCCATCAACATCAGGTGATCGTAACAATACCACTAATATTCCGAAAAAAACCGTGTTGACTCGTGTTTTATGCCAATGTGGACATTGGCATAAAACACGAGTCAACACGGTCAACAGACATCTACTTCAACAAAGTTTCCAAATAAATTGTTTTTGACGGGACCTTCTGACCCAAAACTGAGAAAAAAGTGGTTTCAAGCTGCGAAAATACAAAGTTTAACAACTATGATTTATACATACCGTAGTAATTTAGTTCCTTTCATATTTCTACACTTGAAAACTCTGCATTTTCGACAAATAAAGATAGAACTATGTCAGCACTAACTCTTGGTAAATTCCTGGAGTCTGCTTTGATAAACCCAACTTCCATTTTTATTAAAAAAACTCAATTTATTCCCATAAAATAATATTATCATACTTTTACAACCATATAGACCGACAAATTTATGTGTTTCGGTGGCCAAAATTGGAACTACGTGAAATGCAATGCAAAAACCGATATTTAATGACAGTTCTATATCGACAGTAGCGACGCCGCCATCGGAATAGATAATTTTGTCGGTCTAACCTCAAATAAGTTGTCATAGCTGATTGCTGTTTTAAAATACGTTTCGTTTCAGTAATTTTTAATTCGTTATTACTGTTAAAAAACAACATTATATGAAATAAAAATGTTGCAGAGGCCTTTCTTTTATATTTTTTTAACATTTTAGTCATATAATTTTCATAATTATTTTATATGCATCTTCCCTATTGTATTAATAAGAACTGATGTTGTTTTTTTGTAAATACATACATATACAAACAAGACCGATACAAAAAGACATTGTTCATGCATACAAATGTTTGTACCGATCGAACCTGCGACCTCGCGTGTAGTAGCAGACTTCTCGACCATTACACCAAACGGCTTGTCAAAATTATTTGTTGATAGATATATAACTTACATAATGTATTTCTACTATGGTCTATTCCATTTAGGAATCATTCAACAGAAAACATCAGTTCATGCAGGATATTCGGCGACGTGCTGTGGTTATTCTGATTTCTGAACCTTCAATTTGTAGTGTTTCACTCTGACATTAATATTGCCGAAACAGATACAGAGCCATTATAGCAGAAGATCTTAGATTTCCGAGTAAAGCTGCTATATGTATTTGGAGTCAGACGGCCAAAGCCCAAATATCATACAAAGACCTAATAGACGAATCTTTTTTATGGAATAGTGCTTTGATTAAAAATACTTCTGGTGTAACTTTGTTACACAG
The DNA here is from genome assembly GCA_949319885.1 of Mecyna flavalis. Lineage (NCBI taxonomy): Eukaryota > Metazoa > Arthropoda > Insecta > Lepidoptera > Crambidae > Mecyna > Mecyna flavalis. The sequence continues at coordinate 4,682,994 of OX439419.1, read as the reverse complement.
CTGCTCGTAAAAGTTATTCAGCAGTTGCAATCACTTCAGTAATAATCTGGTTCAGACCTTGTGAAAATGAAAAATAGTCAATCTATAAAATATCTTCAGACAGGTATTCTACTTAAAGCCTCGGCCTAGAATTTCGCGGCAGCGGGAGCGGCGGCGCACTGCGGTTACCGCTTAACACTGGCCGTCAAGAGCAGTACTAGTATACTGTCAAGCGGTGAACCGCAGTGCGCCTGCGTGCACCGCCGCTCCCGCTGCCGCCCCGCTGTGTTCGAGAACGGGTCTATGGGATACAAAACATCTCGCCGCTGCCGCTGCCGCTCCCGCTGCCGCTGCCCGCAAAATTTGAGGCCGAATGACAAAGCAGGTTACATAAGTCTTCTAACAGACAACTTTAGAATGTTGTCTTCGAATGTCTTGCAAAATGAACCAAGTTGTTCTTCGTCACAAATGATATAAATCGATACATGTTAACAGAGCTGAGGAAGTATAGAAGTTGGTAATACGCTTACAGCGCGGCCGCAGCCCGAGCCTACATGCAGATGCGCGGCTTACACGCTCCGCCTAGATTGCGTAGCAGGGCTGTACCCAATAACTAATAAATAATAAAATCACATGATGTAGTTCATTTCATGAGGGCCCGCCATATTGTAAGCGGTAAGGCCTCGGCCTTGAATTTCACGGTTGCGGGGCGGCTGCGGGAGCGGCGGCGCACGCAGGCGCACTTCGGTCACCGCTTGACGCGGGCGCCGTCAATAGCCTGCGTGTGCCACCGCTCCCGCCCCGCTGTGTTCGAAAATGGGTATATGGGAATCCATACAGAACATCTCGCCGCTGCCGCTCCCGACCGCACCCGCTGTGCTCTTCCTCTCATAAGACATTATAATGTTTGATTTAGAGCCTAATGAAGGAAGACTTTGTATTTCAAGACGCCTTACTTTGATAGAACTTATTTTCTGATAATTTTTATGTGAAAGTTAGTACTTACTTCTCAGTAGTTACTTCTCAGAATTGTGCGCCTAATATTTATTTATAGTTCGTTATTTAAGTAAGGTGCCACCTTTGGGCACTGGTCTTCCAGGGCTCACGAATTTTTCTCGATTATAGTCTCATTCTTATACTTTATACTGTATGGCTTGGTATTCTAAAACTAATCAGTAATTGTAACAAACAAATTGTAAACAAACATGGCGATGAAAAAGAGTAACTGTCGAGTTTCTTGCCGGTTCTTCTCGGCACATGACTGCATTTCGAAGCCGGTGGTAGAGTCACTCTGTAATTGACGATTCATAAATACTTGATACAAGTTTACATGAATAAAGAATATTTTGATTTTGATTTTTACTAACCCGTCAACGAGAATGTTAAAAATAATAATTTGTTATTACGAATGTGAACGTTTTCAAATAAAAACAAAAAAAACTACCTAAAAAACTGAAAAGCAAAAAATAATTTTAATAAGACATTCATCAAATGCGCTTATTGTCTAAGCCTATTAATTAAATTGTATTTTACGTGCTAGGTAGGTACCTACTAATCTGTTTGAAGTCGGTGCCAAGCCAAATAGTAGGTACCCAGATTACGTACCTACGTCCGCGGATTAATAAGTAACCCTTTATAATACATAATATTATTATATATCATTTTTTATTACCTTTGGCTTGGCACCGACTTCAAAAAGATTAGTAGGTACCTACCTAGCACGTAAAATACAATTTAATTAATAGGCTTAGACAATAAGCGCATTTGATGAATGTCTTATTAAAATTATTTTTTGCTTTTCAGTTTTTTAGGTAGTTTTTTTTGTTTCTTTTTTTTTGAAGTCGGTTTAATTTTTTTTTTAAAAGTTTGTTTATTTTTCTATTTTTAGTGTGAATAACACGTAGGTAGTGAGTAAAACTCTTTCATAATAATGATAGCGAAAATACGAGTAGAATTGTATTATTTGATAATAATATTAGGTATTCATTAAGTGTTCAGCACCATGGGTAGGAGGAGAATGCGTTTATGCACCATAACCGCAGGCTAGCTAGACCCGCGGCCGTGTGTGGGACTCGAGACCGAAGCGTCCGCTACCCACTACACTCCCCCGGTTTCTCCTTCACACCCGATTAGGACGAGCCGGTGCTAACCTTATTGGCTAGTGACCAGCCCATCCCCGGGTAATCATCAGCTTAGCTGCAAAAGTACATAAAATACAACTAACGTTCCACATATTCCTACAACACTGAAAGAATTAATCCCCTAACTCCTAACCGTTAAGGAGTTGTACTTTCCATCATCACCTTAGCTGCAAAAGTACATGAAATACAACTAACGGTCCACATATTCCTACAATACTGAAAGAATTATCCCCTAACTCCTAACCGTTAAGGAGTTGTACCTTCCATCATCAGCTCATCAACATAAAATGATGTCTATCGGACGCAAAAACTTGAATGGCTTCAGAAAAAACAAGTATCGCGTAGGCGCAGCCTATAAAATTTGAGGTTTTACCTTGATTTTTCCGGGATCCCATCATCAGATCCTAACATGGTGACAATGGGACCACCTCGGAACTATGCACTTTCAAATAAAAAAAGAATTATTTAAATCTGTCCACAATTGACGGAGAAATCGACGGACATACATAAAAAAAAAAAAAAATACATACAGTCGAACATATAACCTCCTCCTTTTTTGAAGTCGGTTAAAAATACAAAATCCATCACGAAATTAAATGTTTGAGTTACCGCGAAACCAAGACTAAAAGTGCAAAATTATCATTTCAAATGCTATTTATATTAAAAATCATCTATCAATGTTAAAAATCATAATCCGAAGGTAATGTTGATTTACAAAACATTTTGCCCGATGAAATAAAATATTCGAATTTACAGTTCGCTGAAATTAAATATTGCATATTATTTAATCTGTGTGGTTTTAATATTTCTGTTATTTCCAATATGGATATTCCTGTCAATAGCATTGTCTGCTTTCGTAATATGGGGTTTTGTTTAATTTCACTAGTGTATAAATTTACAGGAATCGCTGTTTACTATTATTTCAAATATCAGACAAAAACACATTGATTTTACTTCAAACGTTGGTGGAGCTTCACTTGTGTGTTATGTATGTCAAAATGTATAAAGGTTACCCACCCAATTATATTGATATAGATATTGACATTAGACAAAGAACTACCATCCTCAAAGGATAAATTTGCTGCCATAATAGCTGTGTTCCAGAAACACTAATGTAGTTAGTCAGCAATTAAGAGGTTTCGTGTATTTCCCTATATATTTGAATGCGACTACTTACAACGTTAGTTTTATGTGCGGCATTTTAAGAACATCTGTCTCGAAGAAAGCATGAAAATAAGAGTGTGTCGCCAGGTACAATAAAATATGAAGGTGTGATAATATGTGGCAGCCTCGAGTCCACTTTACCGCTCACTTTCACAGCCCAAACAGCAATCGAACTAGTGACTACGATCCGATCCGATGGATTTTGGCTAGCTACCTCCACAGGTGAATTCTGCCGCCATAACAGCTCTGGCTGTGTTCTGGCAATATTAATGTGGGAGCCAGTACACTTGAAATCAAAAGCTCGAAGATCAGATCAGCCTAAAGTGTAGCAGCACATTCAGCAACTCTTCCTGGTCAAGAGTCCCTGAATAGAATAGACCGCAGTGGCCGATTACTGGGCTACATGCTTGTCTGCCAACTGACGAAGTATAAAAAAATCGAAAACTTTTCAATATAAAAATCTTTTTTTGGTAGTAGTGATGTGTGGCAGCCCTGTCATCTTCTTATCGCAGCGCAGGTACGCTTGACGGCGCTCCGTCAATAGGCGGGATCGTCGCTCGGCGTACGTCGCGTGTATTATACCGAATCATAGCTAAATTACTGCTCGCACGTACCAATACGGGGTTGAGTTGCTTCATATAAGCGTGTAAGAGGTTTTTGTACCCCTCCTCCCTCCTTCCTTATAAGGTACATTTTAGCAATAAATAACTTTCGGAGTTAAGCTAAAGAAATATCTAAGAATTTGATATCGCCACTCCGTAATATCTCTATGGTGCTTTTCAAAGGCCTATCAAAGGTTTTTGGGCTAACTATCTTATTTTCGAAGCGAAGCGAAGACTGAACAATAAAATCGCCATCACTAATGTTCAGGTATCTTTTTTTCGGAGGATAATGCGTTTATGCGCCTCAACCAAAGACTAAGAAGACCAGTGGCCGTTTGTGGAGTATCCACTAAACTCCCCCTGTTTCCCCTTCACACCCGAAAAGAAACGAGCCGGTGTCCAGCTTCAAACGATAGATCGGTCGAATGTTTAAGTATCTAAAAATGTCAAATATGTAGATGAAATTGACCACATAGAGATACTTTTGGGGTTGGGAGATATATCTGTTTTTTTATGTCAGAGGCGGCAAACGAGCCAGCGGGTCGCTTGAGGGTAAGCAATCACCGCCGCTCATGGACATCTGCAGCACCAGAGGGTTCGCTGATACGTTGCCGGCCTTTTAAGGAGGGGTGTAGGCCTCCGGCACTCTCAGAAACCAGACGAAACATAATAGTAGTCACTATTATTTTACGCTGGTGATATGAGGGGGTGGTACTTCCCCGGCCGAGCCGGCCCATTCGTACTGTAAAACAGCATTGCTCTACCACTACTACTGGTTTTTAAATAGAAGCCGAAACCTGTTTGTATTCAGGGCTTTACCCTTCTAGATTTCTATACGAAAGCATATCAATTCATTATTCCAAAATTGCCGAGAGATAATCTTGAATAAAAATAAAAATTTCTTCTAACAAAAAACCAACCCGACCGTAGACGGTAGGCCCGACTCAGATTAAACGCACGCTCTGCAATATTTTCCACAAAAGGATACCTTAATCCCTAACAAGTGGGGAGCGGGCCTTAGGGGAGCAATTCTGGAAATCGCTCTCTTCTCCACACTGAGGAATAGGCGATAATTACTTGCCAGGGCTGGCAATGTTAGTTTTTCTTTAGTTGCAGTATCCTGATAGTTAACTGTTTCTTTCTTATACGCCATATTCCAATAATTGAAAGCAGTTATCTTTTATTTTTCTAAAGAACTTATTGTCAGAAACTGAGTTTACGTCTTTTACGTTGGATATGAGAACTCTCCATTGGAATCAAGTCACACGGAATATCATAATTATATAGCTACCTACTTTAGTTTTATATCAATTAAAATTTTAATCTAGAAGTGCTTAACAACCTCATTCAATGCCGATCTCTCCATACAGCCGCTATTTATGTTACACACATAACAAAAGTGACAAATGTTTTAGTTATACATTTGTCACTTTCGTTATAATACACACAACTAGAAATCTTAGTTCTCGAAGAAGTAACCCATGACAAATGGTGCAAAACCCAGTGTTACAAGATTTTACGATTTAAAATCTAGACGCATTTGGTAACCCTAGACACAGTCTAGTCTGGAGCGCAGATTACTCAGTAGCGGTTCGGTTGCGTTAATATTCGTTTTTCTTTAATCTTCCAATGTGTACTTGGAATAATCGTCTGCCATCTGAATAATAGGCCTGGCTCGTATAGCATTGATAAAGTAATGAGTCTGGAAATATTTGCGATTATTAGCCAGAATTGATTGTATTCATTATGTTAATGCTTAATTAAGGATGTAATCGATTGTAGTCGATAAACATGTGTTAGGTTTTATCTTTAATTTAGTGGCTCATTTATTGGATCGACGATGGCGCAATGGTAATCTCTACTTGGGCAAAAGCAAAAATATATTTTACCCTGGACCAACATTTGCGGGATGTTCCTGTGTGGGTTATCTCTGAGCTTAGAAGTTTATGTTATTATTTATGAAACTCATTTTAACATTTCTTAATTTGGATCAGATGAACATATGTGATGTTGTCTGATTAGCGTGGTAAGAGGCAAAACTTAGAATTGTCTTTATTGATTTAAAAACTTACTTAGCGTTGTTTTCAAAAAAAAAATCAAATTATTTTTATATTTGCACTTTTGTTTTTCATAGGATAACACAGAATAACAAAAAAAAATTTTTCTTAAAATAAAAAAATAGCACCCTTTATTACAATAACATATTTGTACCTTTAACGCTCATGTGATAAATTTACGCACGCGTAAAACTTTCCAACTAAGTCAAGAAATAATATTCCAATGTCGCATGCGAGTGACGCAAATGAAACTCGAACGTTTCCCAAATATCGGCGCACTTCTTTCATTTCAATATTAATATTCCTTTCCAACATGGCGATGAGTTTCAGCGTGCGATCAGAATAGGTAGTCTTTTTATTGGAACTTTTTTTATTTAACGACCGAAGTCGGGTCGCTGCACTCTGTATTGTATTGTTCGACTTACTATTGTTGTGTCCTATTCACTACGATCTCGAGATAGTTGGAGGTATAAATAGATAAATAGTAAAAGTGCAATGTGATGGGGAATTACGTTTTGCATTAAGACATTAGCGTTTTGTAATGGTATTTTGAACTTCTCTACAAATTAACCAATTCAGTTCCATTCTGAGGCATTAGGTTTGATTCTTGTTTATTTCTGAGGGACAGTGGATGATAACTTAAAAACATTGACGAGTTTTAGAGACATATACTATGCTTACTGACTGACTGTGCGACCTTAGTCTCCGCCAATAAAGCCGCAACTAAAGGTACCACATGTTCAGCCCCGTTACAATCAGTGTTAGTAATCACAGCCTACAGAAGACGCTTTATAGCCGTAAATTAATCTAAGACAAACCACCTTTGTCATCGCTCGTACCTTAATTGGTTTCCGAACGTCTCTCCTCGGTGACGCAGACGTCAGCCCCTCACCGCTTTGATAGGCAGCCAACATCTCACAATTACTTTCACACTGTATATCTATCTCCTTGGACCAATTTTTGACCAATACTTGGACCAGTATGTGATGGAGTGAAGAAAAGGATTTTTTAACTTGCCAGAGGCTATAAAGGCCAAAAGTTATGTTTAAAAACAGGACATAGGCTGCTTTTATTTTAGAAACTAACGTCCTCAATTGGTGATTCCAAATGTCACGTAGCCAAACCAGATACTAATCCTAGTGTGTAACACAGATTTACTTCGTAACTATTAGTGTCAGTAATCACGATTACATGCGCTTCATAGCCGTAAATTAATCTAAGACAAAGCTTTGTCGCCGGTCGTACCTAAATTAGTTTCCGAACGTCTCACCTCGGGGACGCAGACGTCAGTCGCCTCGACGCTTTAATAGGCCCATTGCCAACATCTCACTTACACGCCTATATTATTATGTCCTTCTAACCGAGTTTTACCTACGGCGACAAATGTGCACAAGTGAGTGCGCAAGCCCTATTCCTTCATCCTCAAAGACTAGTGGGACTAGGAGTCTATTAGGTACGGTTTCACGTGCTTTCCGAGGCACACACTTCCAACTTCCATATTCCAGTAATCCAGACTGTAACTAAGTATTTGCTAAACTCTAAAAACCATTGGTTCAACAGATCTTTTATGCTTTATGGTAGTACCATATGTTGATGAAAGGAAAGTATTTCAACCTAATGAACCGGCTGGAACCGCAAGTCCAGTTCAGAGGATGTAATTTGCCAAAAGGTCCCTTTCTACCAACTGCTATAGTTTAATTCTCGGTTTTTTTTTATCTGTACACTTATATTTTTACCCAACTAACATACCCAATATTATCAAACAGAAATCATTTCAAAAACTCAAGAAAAGAATTGCACTAAATTGGCGAGGTCGCCCTCCTCCTTCCTTGTCTTTTGAAATTTTAACGCAGCCTTGCTTATAACTTGTAATTTAACCCCACAAAAAGCACCTACAAAAAGGCCGTCCAAAAACTGATTTAAGTGCCATAATAAATTAACGAACAAGATACATTAACACTTTCATTGGAACAATAAAACGCGTAAATACCCCGGAACACCCATCGAAGGGACGGCCGCCATTCTAATTAAAAATTAACATTTCGAAAGGGATGTTTTAATTCATTATTAAAATTTGGCGGCGCAGTCTACACTGGCTCACATTATTCACGTCAAATAATGTATTATCTCACGAGTAGCCCAGCACACCCATTGTTTTATTATGTACAGCCCCAAAACTCTTTTGTCCCTAATTCTTTGGCCGGGAATCTTTTCTAAACCCCCAGAATTGTGGCGGTTATAGGCGTAATTACTTCGCGCAAGTGACACTTGGTTGAAAGGGCGGATTGTCGGTTTTTCAGCGGTGTAGAATGGGTGTTGAACGTTTTTAAAACGCTAATTAAATTGTCGATGGGACAGCGAAAAATGTTTGGGGACATGATGTTATGATAACGTTGTACTAGGCAACATTCTTTTGAACTTGGGTTATTTTTTTAATTTTCAGACAGACTTTGATTAACTTAATCCCAAAAAAATATAGGTACCTTTTTTATTGTTATCCAGAGTTGTGACGTTTGCCACGTTTGTTACACTGCCTTGCCTGATCATTATTATTATTGAACCTTTAAATTTTTTGGATAATATATTTCCTGTGTTCATTAATATATTTACTTTTACATATAGCCGCTGTATTCTGTATTAAGCTATGAACAATCCCATCCAACCACGAACCCATGATTCCCCTAATATCTACAATCTACATCAAATGAACCACTTTTGAAATAGCGCCCCAACAAAAGCCAAACCACGGACCTCAAACTTTTGAAAGATAACACCCCAGAATAAATATAGTCTACTACTTTAACCTGTCTTGTGAGTTCCCAACTTCTTAAATATTGCAGATTTATGCTAAACGTTCGCGCGGACTCAGGTTTTTTATTGTCACATAAAAAGTTAATTCGAATTAAGTCTGTGTAACTTGGTTCACCCTTCCCGGTTTGACTGTAATGGTGGTAATAAGTGCGCAGAGTGAGCTATTTTGTGAATGTGTTAGGTTTGCGTTCCTTTATTTATTGGAGGGGTGTAGTTAGAGCGCCGATTATACTCGTAATGTACAATTTAGTATGTAAAATACTACGGTGCAATAATGAGCGCGGTAACATAAGGTGCACAGGAAATAATATTTTGAAGGAGTCGAGATGACGAAGTAATAAATGATACAAATTTTGAGTTTCACCAACCGGACACGCGTCTTCAGATCTCTCGTGTCAGTTGGTAAATAACCCGAAATGTTACGTCCATAATATTGTATCTAAATCTGTAAAAACTGACGTTCATTAATATTTTTCCCTTTAATGATTGGTCAAATTAAATTCTATTACATATCTTTTGTTGATGTATTTCTCGTTCGTATTAAAATCACAGATAAAAATACAACAAAATGACACGATAAAATCATTTAAATGATGCAGTCCTTTTTTTATAATTGGATATGAATATTATTAAGTAGACTTTCAGTTTCTCTTTAAATTGCCATCTATTCATCATCATCATCATTTCAGCCAAACGACGTCCATTGCTGGACATAGATCTCCTAACCGATCGTTCCTGCGCCACCCGTCATCTATTGGATATAATATGGCAATCTACAAAATGCGAGACACCAATCAGACCATCAAAAAACATAATTATCCAAAAACAGTTTAAATATTATCATTTAAAACATGTCATCTTTACCCAACTCCACAACCCTTTCAAAAAGTTAACGAAAATTGATTGTTCAATTTGAGAGTGAAATCAGAGCGATAGCAAATATAAAGTTAATAAACATAATGTGTCAACAGACAAAGGGCCATCAGAACAAACAAGTTATAAAGGGAGTGGGAGCTATGAACTCTTTGTCTTTGGAAACTGGAGGAAATCGATTTCCCCTCATTTAATAATATTTCTATAAGAAAATCACCCTTTACTGATCGGAGCCGTTTTAAGTCCTTTGTTTAAGGGGACATTGGACTCAGAAGTTTTGATAATTAAATTTTTATATCCCCTTTTGGGGAATGGTTTTTAAGTACTTTTTAAAGAAGGTGGCGTTAAGGCTATTATAATTAGGGGGCACTAGCTTACGCTGATGGCTTTTTTAGGAATTTTTAAAATAGTATCTAAACTCATTTTGATTAGACGGAAGTAGAATACTCCCGGCATGCATTGGAATGCTTTCTGTTTTTCATGTCGATATTTTTAGGGATCCGGGTGAACGGAAACCAGATATTTGTTTTTATGTACTCAGTAGTTATATGAATTTTTAAATCCACATTACATTCATTGGTAAGTAGCAAAGTACAAAATATATAGTAACTTATATAAATAAAAAATTAATGCCAAAATAAATGTGCGCTCAAAACTTCCGATATTTTTAAGCCAACTTAAATTGAAACCATTAATATTTTTCTCTTATGGGGGCTTTAACTCTGCAATGAAATATTAATTAAGGGGGCATAAGTGAAAACTGCGCAAGTAAAATTTTGAAGAAATCGACCAGAATCGCTCGCTTCGCTCGCTCAGCTCTTATCGCTCACGCTCATATCTTCTTAACAGCGTTCTTCTAAATGACATTTGCTCATCCCCCGCCAAGTTAGTATAAATAGTAAGTGGCTGCCGCCGTCGCGACAAAAGGTAAAATATTCTAACGGCCCTACCCGCAAAACGTCAATAGTAAACATAGTTAAGATTCTTTTTCGCTTTTAACTCCTTTGATTTCCAAATCTCTAAAGGATCGGAAAGACAGTTTTGCAACTCCCCACCGCAAATTGGACTTTTTTCTTCGGTGATAGAGTTACGTTTGTTTTAGCCGTTTTAGATGTACCCTCTTGATATGAATTATTCAGGTAGCGTTTAATAACGTGGCTTGGTACCTTTGCCTCGGGCAAGGGCGACGCGTGCGACAATCGTCTGTCCCGTTCTGTTCTATAAGGAATGGACGGGAGGGAATGATTTATGTGACATAACACGATGTCGCTCAACGTAGATTAGGTGGAAATGAATTGGAGACGGATCAGTCGAAAGAGGAATCGGGAATTGATCGCCTTTTGTTTTATATGACGAATGTTCGGTTTTCGAATTTCAAATAATCGTTAGTTAAAGTCTCAAGACCTTTTTGTTCTGGTGTATTTTATTTATATTGTCGTGAGCTCGAGGTATTAGGTACAATCCCGGATCTGAATTATACCAACTAAGTTTCTGGTGCTTATAACACCTTCAGGGATATATTAAAGATTTTTTTATGAAACTTCTTCTTCTAATGATTTATTGAATTGAGATAAAAAAACCGGCCAAGTGCGAGTCGGACTCGCCCATGAAGGGTTCCGTAGCAGCAAGTATCATCATAATATAAAAGTTCTTGTAGTTCTTTGTAAGTTTGATCGACGTTTTTTTATTTGAGTTGATTGAATGAGAGGAAAATTGCGGTTTACGATTTATGACGTTTTAAAAAAAAGCTAATTACTTGATCTCGTTCAAACCAATTTTCAATGGAAGTTTGCATAATAATGTACATCATATATTTTTTTTAGATTTATCGTTCTCTTATTTTAGAAGTTACAGGGGGGGGGGACCAACATTTTACCACTTTGGAAGTGTCTCTCGCGCAAACTATTCAGTTTAGAAAAAAATGATATAAGAAACCTTATTATCATTTTTAAAGATCTATCCATAGATTTCCCACACGTAAGGGTTGGATGAAAAAAATTTTTTTGAGTTTCAGTTCTAAGTATGGAGAGCCCCCAAAATTTATTATTATTTTTCTATTTTTGTATGAAAATCTTAATGCGGTTCACAGAATACATCTACTTAGCAAGTTTCAACAGTATAGATAGCTCTTATAGTTTCGGTAAAAAGTGGCTGTGACATACGGACGGACAGACAGACAGACAGACATGACGAATCCATAAGGGTTCCGTTTTTTGCCATTTGGCTACGGAACCCTAAAAATTATACTATGTCATTAACTCCGGGTGAAGTTTGAAAAAAAATTAGTTAATATTATAGCAAGGAAATTACTATTTCCATATTATTTAAAGAATGGTAGCTAGGCAAATAGTGCTTGTTGGAATTCGCAAGTATTTTCTTAGAATCGCTTCTCGTTATTCCACAGGACTGTTATGAGGGATTAATTAATTAGTTCGAATAAGCTTATTAAAGGTATCGAGCAATTGTTTGTTTCCAGATAATACTGTTTCTATGTAAAATAATGGTAAATAGTACCTATTAAAATATATTAAAATGCTCGATCTCCGTGCTTTTAAGTTTCAAGTAAAATTCGTAATTACAATTTAATTAATAATTTTACTGTGAACCGTACTGTCGGATCACATTAAACGACAGATTAATAATCTCGTGACATATATTATTGACCGCCTCTGGATAAAACCTAGTATCATCATCATCATTCATCATTTTCAGCCGTTTTGTGTCCATTCCTGAACGTAGGCCTCTTCCATATCCCTCCATGCCAGGCGGTCTTGTGCTCTCATCATCCAGTCTATGCCTGCGTGCCGTCTGATGTCATCCACCCATCGCTTCGGTGGGCGGCCACGCGGTCGGTTATAAAACCTAGTATACTATAGAGTATATGGGTTCGAGTCTTGCCTTGGATCTGGTTTGCGTTAGGATTTTTTAAAGTCCGACAGGCTAGCTATCAAACCCGCGGGTAAAATCTGTCACCATAACAGCTTTGGCTGTGGTCTGACAATATATATAGGTATTTTTGTAATTTTTATACTACTTCATTTCGCAGACAGGCACGCAGCCCACTTGATGGTAAGCGGTCACTGCGGCCTATTCCATTAAAGGACACTTCACCAGGAAGCATCAATCAGTGTGCTGCTAGACTGGTAGGCCGCTTACCATCAGAAGGACTGTGTGCCTGTCTGGCAATTACTGATCTAGCATCTTTTTCTTAGCGAGTCGATGACTATATTTAACAGACCAGCATTCCGCCACCCGAATAGCATTGTTGATGTCTAGAATGAAATATATTAAACAGTTTTTGAAACTTTACCGTTACATACATAAAATTCAACTTCAAACTAAAACTAACATTGTCTTTCCAGGTACGTGGGGAGTCGAAGCAATCCAAGGGAAGTAATCTAGTGCCCAAGTTTTTACTGTTCCATGCACTAAATCCCGACACTACAAAGAAGTTTCGTGTCTCCTGTAGAGCTTATATCGCAACTCGAAAGTAGAAACACGTAATTTTTGAGAGCTCTCTCTACAAAGAAAGGTACGTCTAGGGAATTAAAGGGTGAGATGGTTTTATAGATATTTAACCTGTTTTTTGTTGGATATTTGGTGGAGATGACTTACAGTACTTCTTGACAAATAATAAAAATCTCTGGAAATTATTCACACAGTGCCATCTAGCCGCAAACTAAGCATTAGCTTGTGCTATGGGTGCCAGCCAACGGATAAACATTACTTATATACTTTTTTTAAATACATACATATTGTACATAGAAACACCCGTATATTTAAAGTAGGTACACATATCAGCTATTCAGCCATTTATAAACTAAATCCAGGTATTCGGAAGTCAATTACAACATTAATGCCTATGTTTCGCACTGCTCGTGTGCGCACACTGGCTGACCCAATTCAGCTGATGCGAGAGGGAGCAAACAATACAATCCTATTACCACCATAGAGGTTAATACTGAATGACTGGAAGCTAGACCATAATATTGTAACAGGACAAACTACCAGTAGTATATGTATTTATAGCTTTACCAAGAAAATAAAAAACCTGTTCTGGAGGCGCCACATTAGCTATGGTTATAGCAATACTTAGTTGCTATGGTTATACTCACAAATAACTCACAATATTCAATAATAACAAGGCACGGTTGACAATTGACATCACAGTTTGACATGCAGAAATAATGAATGATATCTTATTGTCTTTAGAGGAAAGATTTGATTGTTTGTTTGTTTGTATGTACCTATGTTTGTATTGGATAGGCTCCGTAACAACTTAACCGATTTGAATAATTATTTCACTGTTGGAAAGTTACACTATCCCCGGGTGACACAGGGTACTTTTGATCCCGGAAATGTGGGGGGTATATGAAAAAGTAATTACGCGCGGGTGAAACCGAGGGCAGAAGGCTATCTTACTATAAACTAACTGTACGTTCAAACTAGGTTAATACGCTCACAGTTCAATTTTACATAATAATGTAAACATAAACACACGTATCCCAGATAAGCAATTTACCGCAATTCATGAACTTCCTGACCTACATATCGGTTGCAATCATGGAGGGTGCAAACGTCAGTGTTGCAGCTGCCCAGTCAGACTTTATTGCGAATCAAATTGATTGAATTGATTCAAAGGCTGTATTTACCGCCTTGGGTCTGGTTGGTGGTAGGGCTTTTTCAGAATACAACTGGCTAGCTAGCTACCAACCCCATAGGTGAAATCTGCCGCCATAACAGCTTTGGCTGTGTTCCGGCAGTATTAATGTAGGAGCCAGTGCACTTGAAATCAAAGGCTCGAAGAACAGATGAGCCTACAGTCTGGCACCACATTGAGCGACGCTTGCGGGTGAAGTGTCCCTCAATGGAATAGGCCGCAGTGGCCGCTTATCATTAGGTGTCTGTCTGCCAACTGTTGTAGTATAAAAAACTTTTCTATGGAACTGTTTTCATTCAGACGTCTAAAACGGCTGGTTCTCTTCTGCAATACTATGACCACTAAGATTGGTTCACGTCAATACGGCTGTAACCGATCGGTCACGTACGCATTGTTCGAATCAAACCCCGTAACTTATTACCAGTTGTTTGTAAAACAAATTTGTTTTACCGACCGTTCTCTTGCAATCATGATTCATTGCGGAAATTATGCAATTCCGAACGCGGTTGTAATGAAAATATGATTCTTTTTGTGCTTTCTTATCAATCATTCTTGGGAATGTTTTTACTTCAGTTGATTGAGGAGGTACGGAGTATTGATTACCTAAGAGTTTAAAGTATACTTTAGGAGTTAGACAACTAGAACTAAAATAAACCAATTTTATATTATTGTTGTAGGCTTTGGTAATTTAATTATTTGGTATTGTTGATTAATTGGCAGGATTTTAAGGCTTCTTGTATTGTTTTTCCAACCCTCATCTTTAAAATTCCCACTACCAATAAATCACCTTAATATCTAGGTACCACTAAGAAGAGGTTCATGTGTTGTTTAATTTACATACGTAGGTACATAATCTTTTGTAAGGAATATAATATAAAAAATATAATAGATTACTTAAAATATTTTTCACGAAATTTGTTCATAAGATAATTGATTTGATGTACTCGTAATAAGTCTAGGAGTTTAACGTTGCTAGCAAAAAATATCTTTGTAAAAAAAGCTTAACAAAAGCTACATGACACACCCAAACGAAATGATAGTAAAATCCGTTCGAATAACTCAAACATATTGGTTGAAAATGTTGATGGATTAAAAAATTTCAAAGAGTAAGCTAATTGGCCCAATTTGAACCGAAAACCCTCGACTTCGCAGATCCCACCAGAGCAGCGGGATGTATGCTGAAATTCCCGCAAAATCCCCGCTACACTTCGCACAATATAACATAATCAACACCGTTGCATCCTAGGGTTGTCAAGCCGTTTTATTAACAAAATAATGAGGAGCTTTTATCTGAAACAAAAGTTTTGTCTGAGTTTTTACTATATGTGTAAATCCAAGCTACCCGTTTCGATTGTGCACGAGTGGTGAAATAATGAGACAAACCTAATCCCGATAGTTTACCTAAAGATGTTTTGAAGTTAATGCAGGCATACATGGCAATTCATTTTTATTTTTTTACCTTTGACCTGCATTCTCGTGGGTCAAATGTTGGCTGGGGACCTTCTCTACATTGCCTTAAATGGATTTGTACGCATGACCAGTAACCCTGTTTAAATATTTATGTAAACATACAAATTTCTTAATAAGTACTGCGTGGGAGAGGAACTCATTGCCTAGCTCCGTTTTTATAATTTGGAGCTCTTCAAGTCCAGAATAATCGAATTTTAAAGCAAGCGCACTCCATCGTAGACCACATCAGAAAATCTTATAGGCAACCGCGCTTATAATAAAAAAGATGTGCCAGGTTATTTGGCTATTAAACTACAAGCTTATTGATTTGAAGAATGGATATTATGACGATTATAGGCGCTGTTTTTTCTATATCCCAAGATAATTCAAATTCAAAAACTAACCGTGTAATTTCATAGACAACCCTAGCATTAGTACAGTCAGCGTCATATAGTTCGTGATACGCAGGGTATTCTAATAAATAGACGCAACCAAATGTCGATAATATCGGTACAAACAAAGTTGTCTTATTGTTGTAAACAGTTTTGTCGCTCAAAAGGGCGATACATTTAAAATGTCATATAAATCGGTTCAGTCACACTGCTATAAATATGGTTACAGTCATCCCGCCAATGGTATCCAAACATTCTAAGTGTTCAAAAATATGGAACACATTAGAAAAATAAACCTTACGGCTATAATATTTAAAATATTTTTTTTCTCATCAATAAGTATCTAAAAAATTAAACACAAAGTGAAAGCGATAGAAACTACTGCTGTCCTTTTCATTTTAAGCACGACGTCATAGACTTCTCTTTTGTTTTGGATAGAATTTCAGAATTTCTTGCATAGCCATTTACGATATTTGGGGGCACGGCCGTGGTGAGGACCAAGTCGAGCAAAAAAGCCGGCACGGCCGTACCATTCTTTGCAGGCCATTCTCGATCCCCTATAGCTTCGTTTTAGTCAAAACTAGAAGCTTGAATTTTCTGTATTTCAGTACGGATGATATGTCTCAAGATAATTATGTTAAAAAAATATAAGCAATAAACGGCTAGGTACAGCTAAATAGCTGATGTTAACCTCAATGAATGAATATGAGTTATTAGGTATATTTCGTATTTAATTTTACTTGGGTACGTAACTGAAATGAACACATTCCGTATTAACGATACACTGAGCAGTTCTGATAAAGTTACGTTCGAACGTACATAAAGACTGACCCTTCATAAAAAGCAAATCTACACTAATATTATAAAGAGGAAAGATTTGATTGTTTGTTTGTTTGTTTGAATTGAATAGGCTCCGAAACTACTAAACCGATTTAAATAATCCTGTCACTGTTGGATAGCTACATTATCCCCGGTATAGGGTACTTTTGATCCCAGAAATGTGGGAGGAAGGGGGAGATATTTGAAAAAATAAATTACGCGCAAGTGAAATCGCGGGCGGAAGGCTAGTCGCATAATAATAGGAAAGAAAATGACAAATCAATACGACTGATGCTGATGGTTATTTGACATGCATTGACAGATAATAGAATTACATTCAAACACAAGATTGCGTAATGAGGTTTCATGCTAGCTTATTTTTCTAATGTGTTCCATGTTTTTGAACACTTAGAATGTTTGGATACCATTGGCGGGATGACTGTAACCATATTTATGGCAGTTTGACTGAACCGAATTATATGACATTTTAAGTGTGTCGACCTTTTGAGCGACAAAACTGTTCACAACAATAAGACAACTTTGTTTGTACCGATATTATCGACTTTTTGGTTGCGCCTATTTTTTAGAGTACCCTGAGTATCACGAACTATATGACGCTGACTGTACAGTCGCACCAACGGCTCCTGACCCAGTTAGCTAGTGCATTGTGGTACAGAAAAGTCATATTTTCTCAAGTGCCTCTGTCATTGCGTTGCGTGAAACTTTGTTTCGCTCCAGCTTGCTATTTGAGAAAAGGAAAAAACATGTTGGCTTTACAAATGATATTGTATTCCTATTAGCAGGAGGGTTGATTAATGCCTAATGGATAATTCCTTTAGGTTTTACTGTAAGCTAATTAACGTGTTTAAATAGGAATAGTAAGATTTATGTAGAAGAAGGAGGACTAAATTAAGTTTTTTTTACAATATCAGAGAACATTAACATTTATTGATCTGACCCCATAATATAACTGGTGTACGCACAAAATATGTACTAAGAAAAGCCGTAAACACGATTGTCAATTTGTTAAAAAAGGCTATCTTATCTGTTGAGTTTCTTGCGGCACTTCTTCTCCACAGGCCATTCACGTCGAAGTGCTGGTAGGAGAAGAAAATAATTTCATGGAAAAATTAGAAAATAATTACTTTGACTTTGTTGTACGTAAGCAAGTTGGTGTGTTTTAAGAAGTCAGCTATTACACCAGGGATCACGGGTTCGTTCCCGCATGAATATGGTATTGGTTTGGGTGTTAATATTATGTATAATATGTGTGTGTGCATGTAAATTTTTTCCGATGGTGCATTTGGTAGTGACCCTGCCCAAAGCGCCGCCCCCCTAGACAAGCGGCATTTATGACGTTCGTTATAGCTCAATTTTGCGATAGCGAATGTCAAAACCCATACTTTCACCACGTGACTTTTCTATGGCATCTGTCCAATCCATACAATTTAAAGTTAGTGAATTTCGCCAGCTATGAAGCGATGTCATCTTGTCTAAGCCCCCCCCAGGTGTGAGAAACATTTTGTTTGTCTGGATGTTTATTTGTATTTTAGTGTATAATATTTGTAATACCTTCCCTGTTTCTGATACCTATAACACAAGTGCTTAAGCTATTTACTTTGGGGTCAGAATTATTAGTTGTCTATTGTCTGGCATAGAATTATTTACTTCACATATCAATATTATTAATGAAAATACCTATCAGTCCCATGGCTTCATCATAGGCCTAATACTCCGTCATTACAGTAATGAAAACGTCGAAACGAATACCCCCATACAATGCGAAGCCGTGGCCATAAACGCATTGTAATAAACACAATACTTCCCATAAATCGTCCAATAAAGACCATAGTAAATTATCGTTAAGGCGCAGTTGTACCAAATCGCGGATTATACGAATATGGAGTAGGTTATCCTGGGGTATATTCACTTTAGAAATGAGGCGAGTATTGTCTTTATTATATAAAAATGTATCCTTTATTTTACTTTTTACCGCAAACCAAAGTAATGCAAATACGGAATAGGTTATCCTATGGTACATTCACTTTAGAAATGGCGCGAGTTTCTTATTGAAATTCGTTTTTTATTTTTTATTTAATAGGGGTAAAACTACCGTCAACCGGCATTGTATACTGACAGGATAGATTACATATTTCAAAACATTTTTTTCTTTCAAAACATTTTGACATTTTAGGGCGGCTGATGACAGAATGCAAGATGCATCGCGCATGCAAAGCAATCGTCGCTCTTTAGCATAATATTCGACTTTAGCATAACAATCGACTTAAGTTCATTGGTGCATAGTTCCCGAGCATAATAGATCTAGCTCTGAGAAAGATCTTCCACTCCAAAATGAAATCAAATCTCCTACGCGTCTTAAAGAAAAAAAACCTAAACACGTAAGCTTAATCCATCCCTTTACGACATAACAAAAATGGTACTCCTAAATGATATTACCAATATCCCATAAACAATACTTCTATCATAAATCGTATAATAAAGAGTGAACTGTTAAGGCGCACCCACACGCATATCGACAATCTATCGCCTAGTATCTCGCGTTAATATTTTTTTACACCCCCATATTTTGGGGATCAGAGCGCGAATTATGTGAATCGGATTGCAAGTCATGTGAGAGACTCGGGGTTGGGTCTGTTTTTCGAGGGACTTTTTTTTTACTTTTTTTTTCTTCGAATGGGTTGGTAATGATTGTATAATAGGTGAATTAGAGAGTTATGTTTTAATGAGAACTATTTCTCATGCTTTATTTATTTTTACTTGGTTTAAAAAAGGTATACAATTACGTACCTAGATAATATTTTTCTGTTTACAAGGTTTAACAATCTAATATTGTGAAGGGACGTGTTTTTTAATTGTCCAACTCATTCTTATCGCCTTCCTCGATGCAAAAAAGTTAGAATGCTATTTCAAGATAAACGCTGTAGCTTATTTTTACTATTGTACGGTAATGGACTGTCGAGACTGAAAACTGAATAGCAAGTATTTTTAGGTCATAATATTAAATATTAGCAACAAAAAAATTAGTAATGATAATAATTTAAAGTCAATAATACAAAAAAATTGTACACAGTGTGCGTAAAAGGTGGAAATACCACCATTGATATCGCTTATTATTACACTCACTTAAAGCGCCACCCTCTTGGTAAAAAAAATCTTTTTTGAGTACTAAAAACGAATCCTTGAATATTATAAACGAAAAAATACCGATACAGACAGAACCACTCTCAAAACCTTGTTCAAAACGACGTGAGCACAGAACATCTAATTTCCGAGCCGGTTTGCAATTTTTCGTTTTTTACTACTTCATAATCTATCCTGCGCGCATAAAATCTGTATCCATTTGATCGGCAAAGTGGTTCTGCAATGCGGACTATGGTTTATTTGATTCGCTTAGTCCGCCCGATGGAGTTTTAGGTTTTTGTTTAGAAAATCTAGTTTGGCACGGAGGAAATTTGATTTTTGATTTATCGAAGTTACTTTTATAACGTGGGATTAGTTGGAGTTCGATAGGAACTGTCTCGTTTAGTATCGAGTGGTTTTTGGAGTGTATTCGTCGGTAGTTTAATACTTTTAGAAGACTTGTAATTTAAGTAGTAAGCTTTTTTGATCTATTGATTAGTAAGCATAAACACTAACGTTACAAAGTTTATATATTTTAGATTTATAATTAAAAAAAATGAGAAAAAATTATACAATAAATTTAAAAACATTTTTACAATTCACAGTGACCTGCAACAAATTAAAGAAAAACAAATCAAATAATGAGTAGACTTAATCCATGCAATGCATTCTCATCTAATTTGCTCTGTGGTTTTCCCAGAGGACTATTTTAGGAAAAAACAAAGCTTACTGCACCGCGAAAATCAAAACACATCTCCTAATTAATGACTCGCGCATAACAAGCACAAACCCGACACTCCACAAACTTGTATAATTAAAGCCCTACAGTTTTAACAGACCTCGGTTATGGCCTATAACATAATCGCTCGCACGCGACTTCACTCGTTATCTCCCCCGTGTTTTTAATCAGGAGAAAATAAAATACTTTATCGATCTGACGTCCCCTTAACGCGCGGTCTACGTTTGTTCCTAATCACCTTCAAATTAAAGTTCAATTTTCATTGACAAATGTTTCGACCGCAGGGTGATGATTTGTGTACTCTACGCCACAGTTCTATTTGGGATCTTGTTCATCAAATGTTAAAGTTGAAAATTGATTGTATGATGTAAGCTTGGAATTTAGATTCTGTTTGCGTATTTCGAATTGATATTTCATTGTAACTGTTTACGATTTTGTAGTGGCTTTGAACTTAAGTTAGCGAGTTGTTGTTAATTATCGATTGTTAAGTAGCAGTTGTTAGTATTTACTATTCATGCATTAATATTATTTATTTATGTTTTTCTATTGAAGAATAAATAGCTTTTGACCTTTTCGAATGTCAATAGTCGTTTTAACTTCGAAACTTTGAGAAGTCTCAAAATAAAAGAATAGTTCCTTTTATCCCTTTTTAACTAACTCCATTGAAGGAGAGTTTGCGAAAAGAAGAATAATCTTCACACTTAAATTCCTAATTCAAACATGCAATCTCTTATTAACAATTATGTAGTTGTTTTCTAAATGATCCCATAAGTTTTTCTTATTCGAAATAATAGTTAACGACATAAATACCTACATATAAAATGAGATTGAAACAAATAATAATGTACAGAGGTCTTTACAAATTAAACCGACGATGAATTGAAATATAAAAATAAACCTCATATTAACTGGGAAATATAAATCTCGAAAACAAATCTAAACCAAAACACGAACTGACAGTCGAAACTCATCAAAGCTACTGTATTAGCAAATGCATCGATAAAAGAATAAGTTAATCGAAAAAAATCAGTATGCACACATGGCAATCCATGCATCGCGAACCAATTACAAAAACAATAAAACCTTTTAAAAAACAAAATTAGAGCGTCACTACAAATCGTTCGTACTCCATAACTCGATTGGAATCAAATCAATTATAGGAAATCGTAAACTCGCATTCGATTAATCGCAATAGCAGGTTATCGGTAAGTGTTTTTGAGTCGTAAAATCGAAGTTAAATCGATTTGTGATAGCCGATACCGAAATTATGGGAGAAGGAAAATATGACTCGGAAACTGAAGCTATTTGCTCGTTATTTTTTTATTTATGATCTTTCTTTCCGATATTTTCGGCCAGTTGCACTTGTTGAGTTTTCGTTTACATTGTTAAAAAATAAATGGACGCGTTTGATTATACGGAAGCCATTTTGAATCTCTTCTTTCTTTTCTTTTTATTTTTTAGAATCACAATCTCGAAAAATCGTAACGATCTTCATTATTTTTTATTATTCTTCACGTTACTTAGACTTCAATTCAATTACAGAACTTAATTGGTATCATATTTTAGGAGTCATAGCATATACTATACTACGAGTAACGTGTACAACCAACAGTTAAGTCTAACTGTACAATGTCAGAATGTAAACAATTTTATCGCCCTTGAAAGCTAAACTTCCCGATGTACAATAAAAGTGAAATAAAATTTACGAGTGATAGCCGTTTACTTTACCAGGAAATGTTAAAGTTCCCTCCGCACTCTAATACATTATTATTTTAAACGTGCACTTCTGTTAGTTTATTTCTGCAACAGATAACAAAAGCAAAATCACGATCGATTATACACCGAAATCTCGAATTGATTTGCTGCGTACACTCTTTGGCTAGCCCTAAATACAAATACCTCTTATTGTTTAATCAATAAGGTTTACTTTAGCAAGCTATGTTTAATCTATGGAAAGATGCGCCCAGTGACCTGCAAATCGTTATGTCGTGGTGATAAGGCTCAAAATGGGGTGTCAAATGGTAAACAATGCACATCAAATGACAAATGCAATTTGACGTCCGACCATAAATTGTCAGGAGGAATAATAAAAGATTATCTTCGTAGTAATAAATATAGGGGGAGTACAATAGTGGCTTTATTAGAAGCGTGGTCGGGTAAATTTTTTGTTGGAATCGATACTAGACTATTGATGGACGATTTTGGGCATCAAACGGTATCTAGACGGTCCAGTTTGACCCACATGAGTAGTATTAATCCTATCTTGTATACTGTGATACAATTGTACATTTATGCAATTAATATTTACCATTGTAAATCGTAAAATGAAAGCAACTTGGAGTAGCAAAAGTTAGATGCACGAAAATTGGTAAATCCTCGGATTCAGCTAGCTTCTTTAAAAAAGCTTCAAATGGTACAGGTAAATTTAGATAACTAAATGATTATATTTAGAAGAAAAGAAAACGAAAGTGTTAAGGGACACCTGGTATACAATCTTACGTAAGAAGAAGACTATGTAATTGAAAAGCAGGATATTACTGTAGATTATTATCTAAAGACGTCTATATTCCAGTATATAGAGAGTATATTTGCACCCAAATAAGTAGCTTTCATCTCAATATCATCAATCAAATAAACATCCCCTTTGATTTTCACCCTTTCACAGACTAATTAAGCTTTAATCAAATCAAATACTCCTGCGAAAAACAACTCTACGACGAATAATTACTATAGAGGTACCGGCAAACATCTTGAATATCGGGTGGGGATTGCGCAGAACACGAATTTTGACACGCCTGCGCGCTATTGGTCAGAACTAGTCAGAAGTATATCTCTGACCAATAGCGCGCGGGCGTTCGGGAGATTCACTCGCACTATTGGTCACGCGCAAGTGCACATGCGCGAACCCCTCTCCGTCGACCGATGTTCAACAAGTTTGCCAGTACCTGTACCAGATTTAAAGAAATACTACTTTCCATACGTTCGTATCGCGACTCGTATTTTCGCATATCAGAGATTAAATCAATAAGTTCTCAGTTCCATTTGCAATTCAATCCCTTCACAATGGAAGGGTTCGGTCTAATTACTTATCGCCCGGTTGTTTTTATTGCTCGTGCGAATGATTCCTGCGTTCATAAATTGGATTAATGAGCAGTAAATTTTGTATTCGCTAAGTTTCTTGAGATGTGAGAAAGGCAATGTGCCTTATGGGTACATATTAAGGGTCGGTTCCACCGCTGACAGATAAAATCATTATTATTTATCTAGCGGATAACTTAGATATTGACTTAAATTACCAAGATCATATCTGGCAGCGGTAAAACC
This sequence comes from Mecyna flavalis, assembly GCA_949319885.1. Taxonomy (NCBI): domain Eukaryota; kingdom Metazoa; phylum Arthropoda; class Insecta; order Lepidoptera; family Crambidae; genus Mecyna; species Mecyna flavalis. The sequence goes on along the minus strand of OX439419.1, from coordinate 4,658,843 downwards.
GGTCGTAGGTGTTATACATTCTAATATTATAAATGCGAAACTAACTCTGTCTTTCTTTCATGTCTAAGCCACTAAACCGATTTTGATGACATTTGGTGTTAGACTAGACATTGCAAAACGACATAACTACTTTTCTCCTAACCTAAGGCAAGCGTCCACAGACCCGCATCGCACGCATCAAACGGATTGACAACTATCACGGTGCGAATCAGTGGACGCTGTTGTATGAATTTTTATACAAGGCAAACTAAAATCCGTTACGTGCGATGCGTTCTATGCGTGCGATGCGGGCATGTGGACGTTTACCTTTAAGATTATGCTCAGAACCAAGCGTCGCTCCATGTACTGTCACACAGTAGGCTTTTCAAATCTTTCAGTCTTTAATTTCAAGTACACATTTAATCTGATTTGAGAATGAAAGTTATATAATAAACAATCACTTGTTAACATACGATTGTATCAGCGGTGTGCAATCATTTAAATTTATTATTAAATTGGACAGATAGTATCAATTTAGATTTGGTTCGTTTCCAATCCGGTCCCGGCGCAACAGTAGCTACGCTAACTAGTCATCATAGCTGTTGTCATTACATTGTCATCAAATATTCACCGGGAAATCCGTTATGAATAGGATTCCCTGGTAATCGGCGCGGTGAGATTGGTTTCGCGCCGCCGAAAATATAACTAGTGTTTTGAAGCCAAATGGTCGCAGCATAGCTGACATATGGACCTATATCATAAGTCGCAAAATTAAAAAACCGGCCAAGTGCGAGTCGGACTCGCCCATGAAGGGTTCCGTAGCAGCAAGTATCATCTGATATAAAAGTTCTTGTAGTTCTTTGCAAGTTTGATCGACGTTATTATATTTGAGTTCATTGAATGAGAGGAAAATTGCGGTTTACGATTTATGACGTTTTAAAAAAACTAATTACTTGATCTCGTTCAAACCAATTTTCAATGGAAGTTTGCATGGTAATGTATATCATATATTTTTTTTAGTTTTATCGTTCTCTTATTTTAGAAGTTAGAGGGGGGGGGACCAACATTTTACCACTTTGGAAGTGTCTCTCGCGCAAACTATTCCGTTTAGAAAAAAATGATATAAGAAACCTTATTATCATTTTTAAAGACCTATCTATAGATACCCCACACGTAAGGGTTTGAAGAAAAAATTTTTTTTGAGTTTCAGTTCTAAGTATGGGAAGCCCCAAAAATTTATAAACTAATTACTTGATCTCGTTCAAACCAATTTTCAATGAAAGTTTGCATAATAATGTACATCATATATTTTTTTTAGTTTTATTGTTCTCTTATTTTAGAAGTTAGAGGGGTGGGGGACCAACATTTTACCACTTTGGAAGTGTCTCTCGCGCAAAATATTCCGTTTAGAAAAAAATGATATAAGAAACCTTATTATCATTTTTAAAGACCTATCTATAGATACCCCACACGTAAGGGTTTGAAGAAAAAACAATTTTTTGTGTTTCAGTTCTAAGTATGGAGAGCCCCCAAAATTTATTATTATTTTTCTATTTTTGTATGAAAATCTTAATGCGGTTCACAGAATACATCTACTTACTAATTTTCAACAGTATAGCTCTTATAATTTCGGTAAAAAGTGGCTGTGACATACGGACGGACAGACAGACAGACAGACAGACAGACAGACAGACAGACATGACGAATCCATAAGGGTTCCGTTTTTGGCTACGGAACCCTAAAAAATGAACTCAATAATTTTACAATACATGATTTAATAACCCATTTTATTATAATCGAAGTTTTCATCAGCAGTTAAAGGGGTCAATGTTTTCCAAGACAAATAATAGTGTAATACAAAAAACTCGCAATTTGCCTTTGTTCTATCTGAAAAGTGTCTGTAAGTTACTGTTTGTTTCGGTACCAATAGGTAAGTAATAACTCATACTAATTCACTTGCTTAAGCTTGCCTCAAAATCAGAAAGACGCGTACTTTTTGATTAAGATCAGTTCACATATTTTAGTTTCTTTTTCTGCTGTCAACACTTTGACCTCCCTAATTTAAATCTGGAGATCTTATAATTGTTCTGCAAAGTTTCTGATGTCAGAAACTGTGGTTTTCTGTAAGATTGAAGGACGTCCTAAGATAGCAGCTCATTCAAGTAGAATATCCACTATCTTAACTGTACACTTTCCAGGTGCTATCAACCCTAACTTTACTGCCTAGTACAGCGAAGTGGCATTCCGTATTTCATAACATTAATGTAAACGTAACCGAAGCAGGTATGTCTGAACGCTCGCTTCGCTTTATACGGAAGCGTATGGTATTGTTGGTTTTCACCTGCCATGAGCTTACACCTTTTCAGTAGGGGTGTGGTAGCTTACGTATTTAAAATAGAAACGTATGCGAAAAGTCAAAATGCCGTGTATGACTTCTTTGTTTGGTTCATTTTAAATTGGAGAATCAATCATAATTCAAGCTGGATTATGACTACAGAGAAAGACTAGCTGATCTTAAAGCAGCCAATCTGGGGGCCTAGACAAAGTAACATTTTGACAGCAATAGCGAAATTCGCTAACTTCAAATTGTATGGATTTGACAGGTGGTATTGAAAGTACGGGTTTTGACATTTGCTATCGGAAATTGAGCGATAACGAACGTCACAAATGCCGCTTGTCTAAGGCCTCTGGTTGTTTTTGGCCCGATCAATCGCTAAAAGGCTGGGACCACCTCGTCCCAAAAAAAAAATAGGCAAACGGAAACAGAGGAAGGTTTGGATAATAGGACGACCTTCTTTAGCCGCGAGCCCCATAACACGGCTACTAACGTTGCTATTCTTCAGTTTAGACATTATGGATGCGTTCTTTTCCGCTAAAAAAAGTACCTATTTGAAGTTGGATGAAGGAAAAAATCGTGGCTGCGAAACATCAGGGAGTGGCCTGGAATCACATCCGTTGAGCAGATGTTTCGGCTCGCGATGGACAGAGAGGAGTATGGAAAGCAGACGGTCAACCTTCAGAACTGAGAAGAGGCACCTTGAGGGAGAGAAAAAAAAAAACTTATCATTGTGCATTGTAGAAGTGACTCAATTGCATCGATGGTCTTTGCTTTGCATACAGACAATTATAGGCTGATACTTAACTATATTCCAAATTAAAACTGAAAAAACTAAGCTTACATCTTTTAATATTTTCTACCTTTTTCTACCTCGCTTCTTCATTTCTAATTCGATATCGCAGAGTTACGACGACAGTCTTAAATGTGTTCGCATAAATATTAAGGCTTTTAATGTTTACAACAGCCCTAGCCGGAGCGAGTATAAATCACCATTTCCCATTTAAGTGTGCTCAGTAAGAGGTATATGATTTAGTGCGGGACGCGCCGCTCTTATGCTAACTAGCTTAGCAGGGGAATGTTTTCTTGCTGAAAAACAGGTAACACGAAACTGTGGATAACGGAATTACGGAACTGTTTTCTTTTGAATTATGGAGCAGGTCATAATGCTATGGCAGATGTGACCGGTTCTGCAGCTCGTGACGGATCGTGTGTTCTATAACCCGCTTTGGGTTTGATTGGTGGTAGGAGTTTTTCAGTCTTAATGGCTAGCTACCAACCTAATACGCAAAATCTGAATCCGCCATTTTGTTTTTGCCGAAACGCAGTCAGAGTTCAGAGTTCAGAGATGTCTGTCGCCGAATTTCCCCTGAGGGCCTAGTTAGCCCGCCCCTAACCTAACCTAAGGCGGGAATCGAACCCAATAACTTTAGGTTTTTAAACCCGAGAAGCTCTCCTACTGTTCCACATAGGCGATTAAAATCTTTCAAAGAAGAGTAGAAACTACACCTGTTTATAAAAATAAGCTCAAATTAAATTATGTTGAAGGCAATAAAAACATCCTCACTATAATGGGTGGTCGAGCTCAAATAACAATCATATCGTAATCAACTAATCATTGTTTTAATTACGAAACATAAAACCAGCGGTTCTCAGTACTGAGTCAGTAAGTCAGTCGGTTCGTAGAAAAATCGTTGCAATCAACCTTTGAAGTATGGTTTAGTGTTGCTGAATTTTTAGCTCTACAGTTCTAGGAAATATCTAACTGTTTATGTATCATGTGCATCGGTATTGCATTTGATTCAAGAGAATTTTGTAATTAAGTGTGCTTCTTAACTTTCATTATTAAAATATTGCCTATTGACGCTCGTAACACCAGAAGCATTACGCGCGCTTATACATAATTTGAAGGGCAAGGCAAACAAGTTGGCAGCAAAAAAAGGTTCTTCCACCACCATTACTAGATACTACCACCATACTCTCTGACAGAGAAGATACGTAAAACCTTCAGGTAAAGTGTGGTGGCTTGAAAGAGTAACAGACGGAAAGAGTTAGGCCTCCCGCGGGCCGTCAAGAACGGTATGACGCTGTCAAGCGGTGAACCACAGTGCGCCTACGTGCGCTGCTGCTCCCGCTCCCGCTCCGCTGCATGTTCGAGAACGGACCTATGGGATTCCATACAAAACATCTCGCCGCTGCCGCTGCAGCGGGGCGCTCGCAAAATTCGAGACCGAGGCCGTTGTGTCACTGTAAGATTTATGTCTGACGATTCATAAGTGCATCTTTTAAGAATAAAGTTTTGAATTGATAGAATTAGTAAAGATGGGTTCAATCTAAGAGTCGATACTAAAATAAAAGTGTAGGAAGATCAATCAATCCGTACAATGTCCGATTACTCGTAATTACACCGCCCACATTGTTTTGAAACATGTTTTTGTCGATTACTTCGTTGTTTGACCCGAATAGCGATCTGTTGTAAGATTGCGGTATCGTTTTTCTGCGTTTCAACCGAGAAAAACGCTGGCAAATTGACAAAAAGAACAAGTAAAAAGTTTTTACTAATTGAAATTCATGACGCTTTAAACTAATATTACGTAATGCTCACACACTAGAAGAATAAAATTGATGAAAAAAAAACAAGACGATAATAAACAAAATTAATTGTTAGAAATAGTTTTAGTGTTACAATTTTATGGAAAATGTAACATACAGTTTATTGAAGTGAAAACTTCTTTAGCGGCGTTGTGCACTTTTTTTGTATGGGGAAAAAATGTTAAACTCGCGACAGGATTTATGTGTCACGTGTAGTGATGGGCAGTGGATAAATACTCAAAAAGTAAATACTCGGATATTTATCCAAAATGGATAAATACTCATTTTTATCCATTTTTACCCGATATTTACTCAAATTCAAGGATAAATATCTTTTTAGCTGTATTCACACACGACTTTTGTTTCACTTGACCACATTTGACAAAAGCTTAGTATTTTGTGTCCGAATACGATGGCATCAAAATAATTACTTTATTTTAGCACGGTTGGGTGCTATATCAAGTCTCAGGGTAGTTGTACCTATTATACTGTAGCATTGCTTGCTTTTGCAAACGTTGCTCACAAGTCCGCGCGAGAGCGAGAAAAGTATGTAAGTACTTATATTCGGTTGTTTGGTTACAATAATTGTACATAAGAGGCACTCCGTGCGGTTGACACATAGAAGAACTACCGTGTCTATGAGTGGACGGCAGAGCAGAAAGCCCTAGGGGGGCGCCCAGCGCCGATAGAGCGGGCCGCTGTGAGGATGCGCGCGACATTATGGTCCTCGGCTGGCAAGAGGACATGGCTTGCGCGCAACATGGTCACAGGGCGCTCGATGCCATTGGTACCGTGATACAGGATTGGCTCGGGCATCCGCCGGGTTTCTTTCATTCCGTTTGGCACAGATGTTATCCGGGTATGGCTCCTTTGCGTCATTCCTGCACCAAATCGGGAGAAAGGAATCCCCGGTGTGCCATAAATGTGGTGCGGCGGAGAACACCGCGCAACATACTCTCGCCTTCTGCCCAGGCTGGGAGAAGCAGCGTCGTGTTCTGTGCGCGGAAGTAGGTCCGGACCTTTCGCTACCAAGCGTGGTCAATTCCATGGTTTGAAGCGAAGGAGCCTGGAGGGCAATGGCCGCCTTCTGCGAGGAAGTCATCTCGTAGAAGGAGGCTGCGGAGCGGGAGAGGGAAAATGACCCTCTCGCGCCTCCGTGTCGAAGACGTAGGCAGGGAATAAGAAGACGGGTGTACAATCGCTCTCTTCTCGTCGCCAGTGGAGGCCTGCATTGCACCGGTCACCACCTCCGTCGGATGGGATTAGTCAGGTGTTCCCGGCTAATCCCATAAGCCCCCCAGCCGGGGGCATGTGGGGCTCGCCATGTAACGCGGGCATGCGCCGGGGGTATAATGGACGGCCGACGTCAGTCGCAATGTCTGCATGGAATTTCTATGAATTTGTTACACCTGGACCCCCGGTGGAGTTTCCAGGAGCATTTTAAGCTCCTCGCTCCATGGCTGTGTGCCGCCGCCGCAGCCCTCGGGCGGGTCCTCCCCAACGTGGGGGGTCCAGGACCTGGGTGCCGTCGGCTTTATCATGGGGTGATAGGGTCGATGGCACTTTACGGAGCCCCGGTTTGGGCGGAGAGCCTCTCCCTCTCGCTGAAAGTCCTCTTGCCGAGACCGCAGAGGGCCATCGCGACTCGGGCTGTGCGGGCTTACCGCACAGTTTCCCACGGGGCTGCCTGTGTCTTAGCAGGCACAACGCCGTGGGAACTCGATGCACTGGTTCTGGCCCAGGTGCGGTCGCGGCGGGGGGAACAACCCAGCTTGGAGGAGGTGGCGCTTGGTCGTGTCCAGGCCAGGGAAGAGGCCCTGGCCAAATGGACGGTTGCCTCACCTACCGGCCTTCGCAGGTTTTGTCCGCTTACGGAAGTTTCGGACACTACCTGTACCGTGTCCCCCGTCGGGAGGAGACGCCGCAGTGTCATCACTGCTACGCTCCCGACGACACAGCCGAGCACACACTCATCGAGTGCCCGGCTTGGCGACACGATCGCCGAGAACTGATCGCGGCGCTAGGCGGTGAACGCCTCTCGTTGGCGACCATGGTTCGTGCCATGGTCGCCAACGGAGTGCGTGGGAGGCGGCCGCCTCCTTCTGCGAGCAAGTAATGTCGCAGAAGGAGCCAGAGGAGCGGAAGCGCGAGGAGGACCCCCTCGCTGCTCCCCTCCGGCGTAGACGGCCAGGCCGGAGAAGGCGTGCTCACTTAGCACGCCTCCTCCGGCCTGAGGGTTGACCTGCGGGCGGGGGTAGCCATCCAACGTCCGCATTGCACAGGTCGCCCGAGCCAAGTCTAAAGGGTCACCTTGTTTCTCGGGTGGCCCTCCCTAGGTGCCACCCCGACTTGAGGCCTGCTCAAGTCGGGGTACCCGGGGATGGGCTGGTCAATAGCTAACGCTGGCAACGGCTCGTCCCAATCGGGTGTGAAGGGGAACCGGGGGAGTTTAGTGGGTAGTGGACGCTTTAGTCTTGAGTCCCACACATGGCCGGGTTAGCTAGCCTGCGGTTATGGTGCATAAACGCATTCTCCTCCGAAAAAAAAAAGAATTTGTTACAAATGATTCATTGAAAATAATCGCCACACGTGAACACGGCGTTACATCCAAAGTTACTATAGCCAAAAAATGTTGTACTAAAGTATGCTTTAAATTCAAGGCACTTAGTTTTAACGTCGCTGTAGCCAATTGGTCGCTACAACCAAGGTCGTAATAAGTGAATTCTAATCTACCTACACTTTAATTTAAAAAATAAAAGAAAAATGTTTTAAAAGTATTTATCCGCCTTTTTGGATAAATACTCAAGTAAAAATGGATATTTATGAGTATTTATCCATTTTGAGTATTTATCCGGATAAAAACCCAACACTAGTCACGTGACCTGATCGAAAATCCATATAAAATTTGAAGTCCGGACACGTGTTTTCTACAAACTTATCTGTTCCGGTGGCCAAAATTGGAACTACATGAAATGCAATGCAAAAACGATATTTAATGACAGTTTTAAATAGACAGTAGCGACGCCGCCACCGGAACAGATAGTTTGTCGGTCTATAGACAATAATGGTTTTTTGTTCAATTTGACAGCTCATTTATGCAAAGAAAAGTGCTTCTTATGTACATCAGGAGTAGAGTAAATAATTGTATTAATAAGAACTGATGTTGTTTTCTTGAGTTTTATTCCTTTAGCGTAAGGTATATTTTTCTTTGCATAAATGAACTGTCAAGTGTGACCTCTTCTACTATTATAGCCGCAGTGCGGTCGCTTCCTATATGCTTCCTATGCTACAAAGTGACCACAAAGACCTTAATTTGATATCCTGCAAAATTCAAAATTTAATTGCCGTAATAAAACATTTAAAAAGTTTGGAATATCTTTATTCGCCGGAATTATATAACAGTATTTTGTGGAAATTAACACCACTTCTCCGCAGTCTTTGGATCCGCTATGCTGCGGAGCATGCATCAGGTCGTATGAAGTTGGAAATGCTGTCCGATTTCTTGCGACAAGAGGCTCGTTCTCACACACAGTTTGGCTTGTTACCCCAAATTCCCAGTGAACATCCTCGAAAGCGACATGTTGATTACTGTAACACCACTCGTGTTATTAACGATTCGGGAGTCTGCGGATTCTGTAAAGGGAATCATTTCTTGGCCGATTGCTCCAAATTCAAAAGTTTATCCGCAGATTCCAGTATGCAATTATAATAGTTGTAAATTCCAAACTTTGTTTTCGTTGTTTAGAAAATAAATAGTTGTCAATCAAAAAAGTATGACATTGACGGTTGTCAATCATTTTATCATCGTTTATTACATGGCGTTTCAGTGTCACAGCAAGGAGTTTCTGATAAGTCTGAAAAAGTTTCTGATTACATTTGAGAGATAAACTTTTTAATGTAATATAAATTGTCTTGTTTGTGTACGATAGCGCAATAAATAAATATTGTATTTTACCACATAAATGATAGTACTTTTATACCTCTACCAATCAATTAAATCCCTAACCATTCCAAAATACATATCAAAAATGCACAACGTTAATATTCAGGTTTTCACTTCTGCCGGCACTCCGGAGTGCAACCCGTCGTTTTTTTATGTAATACAGCGAGCCGGGTGTTAGTTAAACTAAATATAACAGTTTATCTTAGAAATTCTGAGCCCTTCAGCCCCAATTAAGTATTTTAAGCATCCATGACACATTCCACGCATGGCACCACAGATGCAAATCGATTTTCCCTAATTAAATTTTATACATTGTTCGTGAATATTGGAAAGTGGTGATTTACCTGTAAATTAATATGGTGAGGGCTTTAGGGTGCAAATAGACTGGGGCGTTCGCTGACGAATAAATGTTGTTACGTGACACATTCGCCGAATATTTGTTCGTTGAATTCCACATTTTAGGTAATGGTTTGCGTCATAATGGGAGTCTAATTGAAATATGTTTTTGTTTACAGGTATGTTCGAGTAGCTGAAAAATGGGATTAGTGAATTTCACGTAAGATATATCTGATTTTCCTAGCTATTTAAGCACATAGGATAATTTACCTGGCTGAGTACTCAGCTAACCTCAAGAATCTAAAGACAATTATGTAACTTAATTAGATTTTGAAATCGTACACATTTAACTTTCAAAACAACATTTTCAGCATTTTTCTTTTTTAATTTGTTTTTAAAGGTTAAAGTTTAAGTAAAAAATCTTTTGAGGTATTTGAAATGTTGAAATATGATTTGATTATGATTAAGAAACTCTTAGTATAAGAGTAATCTTATTGCTCTTACACTAGAAACGTTAAGTGAGTAGAAACGTTGACTTTAGGAAATGTTGAGTTAATAGTAGCCTTGTTTAGATTTTAAAAAACCTTCTCATAGTAGTAGTTTGATAATTATAATCATCTTATCTGTTCACAAATAACACTTACGAATTAATGCCAATTCCAATATTGATAACATTTATAATTTTAATTAAATAAACTAACATGCAAAATCACAATCGAGCCACTCAAGTCAGTCTGCCTCTTTCCCGTTACCTTAGCTTACCTTTCTTAGGGCTGACACAGTTACATAATTGGGATTCTTGTGTGAACGGCCATGTTTACGACCGAAGGGATATTGCGTTAGGTTTTATTAATATTCACCGTGATCGTGACTAGTGTTGTAAACGTGACTATATTTAATATGATTAACGGTGATCGATTATACCTAGGAAATATTTTTATAATATCTTTCAAATAAATATTTCTGTCGCCTTTCAATGACTTCGTTCAGAAGTGACAATACTTGTGTAAGTACTTGTGTTTTTAGAAGTTGATATAAATTTTAAATCAAAGTCAAGGTATTTTGCAACTTGAATGAATGCAATTGCAATGAAATTTTTTTGCACGTCGTGACTTTTTTATTTTTCTAGCACTTTAACTTCGAAATAGATGTCTATACTAATATTTTATAGAGGAAAGATTTGATTGTTTGCTTGTATTGAATAGGCTCCGAAACTACTAAACCGATTTGAAAAATTCTTTCACTGTTGGATAGCTACACTACACTATCCCCGGTAAACACAGGGTACTTTTGATCCCGGAAAAGGGGGGGGGGATATTTAAAAAAAGAAATTACGCGAGGGTGAATATATAATAAAAAGTTGTACTTTAAGGTAAGGAATAGTGCAGACCAGAGTCTCTACCAAACGACGGGCCAGTCAATATAGATTTGTGATTAACCTTTTGGACGCCAAAGCCCTGTGCTCCAACGACGTCTAAACTTGACAAAAACCCTGCCTCTAAAAATATAAAATAAATATGTTTAAAACAGCTTTGGCGTTCAGGACACGACAACACTGCGTTCGTAGCTTGACGTTCAAAAGGTTAAAAAATCAAAATTATTTGTGAAAAAATCAATTTTTTACTAGGAATCGTATCCACTTCCAGGTCAGGTAACCCACTAATTCAATGAGGCGTAAATTATTATATTGACGTTTTAATAAAACAAAGTCTAAGATAACAAAGTTGACAAAAGCATTCCTGGTAACTTGCTATTGTTGCCCGTAACTTAGATTGGCTTGAAAGTGATACTTTAAATAATGATAACTTAGAAGCGAGAGTAACATTGTTCCCGGTTATTTGTAAGTTAACCACTCAAACGTCCGCGCGCGTTTCGCTAGGTTGTCAGGACAGTCCGCGAGTCACGTGATACGCGCAAAATAAAATCGGTAGGAGACGTATGCTAAATAAATGCTTATTACTCAGTTAATAACTCAAATATCGCAAAACGAAAAATACTAATGAAAGGCTCATTAGTTGACGATTTTTAGGCAATAGTTATGTTTGATTTTAACATTTTATTCTATTAATGATCTTACAGTGAACTTTAAGAAATGGTAATTTTGTCCTAGTTTTCAATTTAAATATTATTTTTATTAGATATTTTTAACGTTTACAATATTAAAACAATTTTGGGTTTTAGGTAATTTAATGGCCTTTCATTTGGAACCAAAATCCCATAATAAATCATCTTAAAAATATTACAAATAAAATAAAAACTAAAGCTACATGATCTGTGAAATCGAAGTTCACGTATGGTAAATTGTCTAATCCAAATGAAAATATGGAATATTTCAAGAAAGTATGGTAATAACCAGGCTATTATATTAATAAGTTTTCATATTAAAACATTTAATTACGATATAATATAAGAACTTTTTTAGATCTTCCAATTATTCACTAATAAAAACACAAAGTCACCGACCTATTTTTAATCCAAATTTTTACTTAAAAACTGACTGGAATCGCACATAATGTTATAAAATATGAAAATATGTAAGATTATAAATATTTTGATATACAAAACAATAATATTTTATTACTTACGGCATGATTTCTCGAATAAAATAGCTGGAGTCACTCGCGAACAGATCCACAAAAACAACAAGCAACTTGACAATTTATTTTTTTTGTAGCCATGAGCCGAAGTTATGTTCCACTTGAAATAAGGTGTGGTACATATCATAGAGCGTCAAAAACCAGCAACACTACAGACTATAAACATCCACAGCGATAAGAAAAAGAAAAAAACAATCGGCGGGCGCGAATTCTTAAAAATGTAACTGTAGTTACACGGACTGTCCTGAGGTATATGGTCTCTGTAACTGTGGTTACAGTGGACGTATGAGTGGTTAAATATCAACATTTATTTGTATACCGGCTCTCGCGAAGTTATTCATAACTGGCTTTCGCTCACGGGTTTGCTCGCGTTGTGTATTGGTAAAATGTAGACTATGTGTTACTACGACATAAAAAGCCTGTTATTATAAAGTTTCATCCAAATTCGTTCAGTAGTTTTTGCATGAAAGTGTCAGACACATCCAATCACCTTTACAAACTTTCGGATTTATGAAGTTAGTATGACTATAATACCTATTAATGTTTTTTTTATATAGTGTACTAAAGTTATCCAAACTCAATGTAAAAACTTAGGCCCGAACGACTAAACTACTGTTCGACGGCGGTCAAAGTATTTAAGAGGAATGAGTATATCTATACTTCTATACTAATAATATCAAGAGGAAAGATTTGATTGTTTGTATTGAATAGGCTCCGAAACTACTGAACCGATTCGAATAATTTTTTCACTGTTGGAAAGCTACACTATCCCCGGGTGATATAGGGTACTTTTGATCCCGGAAATGTGGGGGGAAGGGGGGGATATTAAAGCGCGGGTGAAACCGCGTGCGGAAGGCTAGTAATATTATAAACTTTCCCTTAGCTATATGTTAAATAAAATGAATATCGTATTACTATAAAACTAAAGGTGAGTAAGTCTTCACTCACAAAGGGATTACTCATTCATTGTAGCACGAAATGTTACATAAGTATCGCATTTCAATGCCCCATTTCGGAGGTTTGCCCTCTATGTGGTTAACTATCTCATTTTACGTGCAACGAGAAATGCAGTTATTAAGTTCCAAAACCCCGGACAACTTTCGCAATGAATAGTACGCAGTTCATTTTAACGCGGGACTGTACAAAGATTAAAGTTTTAATTAAAAGAGATGGCTCTTTACTGAGTTTTACCTATATTCGAACTTTACTTTGTAAGCTTGTCCACATTCTTAAAAAAAAATATTAACAGCGCCATCTAGTCGCAAACATTGTAAACTAGTAAAAGTAAAGAAACAATGGTTAAACATATTACAGTAATTATCTCAAATCTTACACTAGACTTTTTATCCTTAAAGGTGGGCAACGCGTTTTTAAATCAGGTGTTATAGCATAGACAGTCGTGATCACTTACCATTATGTAATCCAATAAATCGTTTGCCTCCCTCTAGAATAAAAAAAACGAATCCTGTTCGCCATAATCTAAAAAATATTAAGCCTGACCCATCAAACAGTGAAGGCACCTTTAGATAGACCTGTTCTTTAAACCCATATATTTATTTTCCAAGCGTTTTTCTAGTCTAGTGTATTTATTCAGGGTACGCTTCGATCGATATCCAGATTTTATTTGAAGCGACTGCAGTGAGATCTGGAACTAGACAAAGTTAAGTGTGTTAGTTTGCGTCCGTACGAGTCCTATTCCAGTAAATTCTACTTGTATAAGTGCACTGACACACTTATAAAATCAAAAGATTCTTTATGATGCCGACTGGAATGGACGCGAGCTTGCGCACTTATTTCCACTTCAGCAACACTGCACATTATTTAAAAATTTCAAAATGTCCGCCATAGTTCCTCTCGCAGGTAGGCATAAAACGAAAAAATGCTTTTCGTCGTTCCTGTAATTAACAGTTTAATCTATGGCAACTGTCCACAAACTATCGTCGGTTCGTTACGGTGAGATTAATATTTCGTCGCAGTAAATATGTTATGCGTCGGACACCGGCGAAGTTGCCCGGTCAAATTGTGGAAGTTGTCAGCCCTGGGGATCGGCTTACACTTCTGCAGGGACTCCTCGTTAAAGATAAAGCTTTCTAATATTAGCAGTACTGGACTTGCGTTGCAATGTGGCCTACTAAGACTCTTCTTTCTCTAAACGCTTTTCCCTGATGTAGGTTGGGTACGCTTCTTGCACATTTTTTTTTTGTGTTGAGGCACCATAACCGAAAGCGAACGAGACCTGTGCGTCCGCGTTTTTTCGCACACAATTTTTTCCTAGTATCCATTAAACTCCCAGTTTCCCTTCAAACCCAAAAAGCCAATGCCCGCCTTGTAGCGATGAACCGGCCCAGGGTAATTGCATCTTGATTCAGAAGTCCAGTTATCACATTGGATCTAGCTCCAACGAGAGTATTAATAGATAGGACATTGTAAATTTACTATGGAATCTTGGAAATTTCTTTACACATGAAGATGCATTATTTACTTTTTCATAGTTGTTGGCTAAAATTTTAAAGTAAATGGAATCGGTCATTGAGGGAATTTATATCAAAGTCGTTGATTATCCTTTTGCACCAAGAAACCTGTAATCAAGAATATCGATATAACTGTCCCAGAGATATTGTAATTAACATTTTGAATGACCTCATCATAGTTATTTCAATTCGATGCTCATTCATCTATTAAGTCGTCAGCATTTCTGATATTTTACGTTTCAATAAATTCGGAATTCTTTGCTTTTGGACGAAAATTGTGGTTTCAGCATTTACATTGCAACCAGAGAATTATTTTATTTTCCATTATGAAAGAGGAGATTGGGTTACCTTTGTTTGCTGCAATGGAAAAAGAAATAACATTTATAGAGTTACTTTCAAAATAACTGTCAAATTGTTAGATTTTGTAAAATAATACTTCAACCGCACTACTACTACTGTACATATATACGCTGCCAACTGAAGTACAACATAAAAGTCCTATAAACTTAACATATCTATTGTCTTCAAGTATAGGAATTAAAGATAGAAACAACAACAATAAGAAACAACTAACTTCAGTGTCCCAATCTCTAATTACCTTCCTTATTAAAAAACTTAAAGACGACACAAATAAAAGTAATCTAACAGAAATTCGGGGTAAAGTTCACCAATAAATAAAAGCACCTCCGAATTTTGTATTTACCTTCTCTAAAGTATTTCTAAGACGTTTATTACTCGGTTCGAAGTTGCAAGAATCGAAGCCACTGTCAAAATATCAAACAAAATGCGAACAGCTTCGGGAAACTTTTATTGCGAATTTAAACAACAATTCGCAGTAATAGGTGAAGGTGGGCGAGTCCACCCCTACCTCCCCACCCGGATATCATGCGGTGTTTTGGAGATGAATACACTTTTTTTCATAGTTTGAGTAGATGAAGGAATGAAGGTTTGGTTTTAGCAACATTTTTTAATTCTACCTTAACACAGAACACTATATGACTGGGTCATTTTCGACACTGAAAAATAAGTTCATGATAATAAAAATGATGCTATTTTTAGAAAAAGAGACAGCGTCTTAGTTATCTGACGGATAACTTGACCCATATATTAAATGAAGATTGTGTTGATAAACGTTCTAAACAATTTTAGCAATTATAAAAAGTAACTATCGCTTGTCTTATTTACAATAAATAAATCAATCAGAAGCCGATGGTAGGAGTCATTCTTTATGATTGTTATTAATACTTGGCGATTCATAAGTGCATCTTAAAGCTTATTGATAAAAAATAATGTATTGAACTTCATATGAAGGGTTATAAGATTCAGAGAACATTCTACAACCAGACGAGGCTAAAGATATCCACCCCAAGAATATCCTCCTCTTCTTAAAAAAGGTTGGGCTTGGAGAGGAACTGTAAAACTAAGTGGCGTGTACAATAGATCAGAATTGGTCGCAGTGACTATGGAAACACTAAGCCGCTATTAATAATATAAAAATGGGTTATAAGATTCGATCAATAGAAAGTCTGTAATGTATTAAACACCCAGACTCAATCGAGCGTTTGAACTAGACGAATCACGCTTCAATGTAACCCTACTCAATTTAAGTAGGTATTCAAGGGCTTTTAGTAGTAGCCTTACTAGAATTAGTTTAGGTAAGTTGTTTTGACTGCCTTTGTGAGACACTGCTAAGAAACTTGGGTAAAATCCTGAAGGTCGCTGGTTCAATTCCCGCCTTGCACCTTGTTGGTCGTAGGATTTTTTTTATGAAATTTGCAGCTATATCTGCTGTGGCTGTGTTCTGTCAATATTTGGTGATATACTACTGTGTCCCAAAAGTACCCGGAAATTGAAAATAAAATTCAAAGGGTAATTTTAATCATCCAAATTAATTTTGTCCTATTTCAATTAACTTCTATTAAAGGGAATAAACATACGCCATCGCTTCAATCAGTCCTCCATACACTTTTAATACGCTGAAATCGAGATTGCCTTCAACACCATCTTCGTTTTTTCTTTCACCACTGTCAATGGTCTGAAATATTTTTCCCGAAACGGTAATTTAAGTTTAGAAAATAGAAAATAATCACATGGTGCCATACCTGGTAATTGGGGTACCTGCAAAACGATATTAGTTGCATGTTTTGCCAAAAAGCTACGAATAATCATGGCTGTGTGAGCTGGCGCGTTATCGTGTTGCGGAAAACAAGTGATATTAACACAAATCTGGCCACAAGTCAGCCAATATGCGGTGTACTGTAGTTTTTGGTACGCTGATGTCTCTGGCTATGTGTCTTACACTCACACGACAATTCTCATTATAATTTGTTTGATATTATTGACATGATCGTCTTTAGTTGAAGTGGATGGCCTTCCAGCCCGCTTGATCACTGTACCTCCCTCTATGAATGATTTATACTGCTCGGAAGTCTGAGTTTTGGACATGCACTAATTAACAAACACCTATTGCAACATTTTAAGGAACTTACCGCAAGAAAATTTATCAAAAACACAAAAATTTAACACAAGATCGCTGCTCAACAAAATCGGCCATAGTAAAAAAACGACGCGACCACAAAACTTGTTTCTCATAAATGTTAATTACTCACAAAATACTCGACAGAGGTAGGATTATTTTTCACCAGCAACTAATTACAGTTGTACCAATGTAATGCAAAAAGATTTTTTTTAATATCTCTAACACGGGTCTTTAAAATGATAATTTCCGGGTACTTTTGGGACAGAATGTAAGTGGGCTGAGTATAATTATAATTAATAACCTAGTCTCTCGGGTCTCTCTAGTGATCTCGGGTTTTTTTTGTATTCAGCTTGACCAATAAGCACTTAGCAAGCGTGGTGATCACTATGATGACTTCATCTTAATGATGGAAGTCTTAATCAACAGTGCGACATTAATAAGCCAATACTTTAATTTTTACTGTACGCAAGGAAATAAACAACAATCTTCAAAAAAAAAAAAAAATTGGCCAATGATTAATAAACCTGGACACAAACGTTTCTTGCGACAACCACCCTTTTTAATACCTAAAAGATGAATTTCCCCCATCTCCTCACGTATAGAGCCGTATTAATCACTTGAACGGACAAAAACTGCCACTAATTCATTCAAAGTTTTAAATTACATGAATTTTGCACGAGCGAGCTCTATGCTAGTAAGCCGAAAAACCGTTGAACGTAAATTATCAAAGTTGTTCTATTGTAGACATCTGCTGTCTCGTTCTAAGTGTATAGTGAATGAATATATCAAAACTTATAAGAGCGCTGGAATGGGTTGTTTTTCTTTTATCGAGTGTATTATCCGGTTCAAATGCTATCATATAAATACATAGTATAAATAAAGATACTTTTGACTTTGATTCTTATTGTATTTTTAACAATCCAATACTAAAATTTGGTTCGACTCTCGAAACTAAATTGCATTGTAAAATCTTCACGCCACGTTTGGTTTACACTGTTTTTACTGGGAATGTATTTGTTTCTGTCTACAACTTGCAAACGACGCGGTTTGCGAGTAAAATAAAACACAGGGACGTATAGAGTACCTATCTAGCGCCCAGAGCATGGCTCTTCCACATTTAATAAATAGTAGCTGAACCGTTATGGTTAACCTGTAAGGTCTCATTAGTTCATTACTAAGCGATCCAATTTTTACAGTAACATCATGTTTTGATGACTTACGTAAATGTAATTAATTCTATCTACACCCACTTCCAAAATGCTTACGTTCAAGATTATTTCTAAAATACAGTTGAAGAATTCTACTAGGAAAAAGTCGGACATCAAATCAATATCTCTCGTTTTTATACTCGTATCATCAAGCCTATGATAAAACTCGCCATAGACCCATATCTAAGTCCGTCCCTGGCCGCTCCCGAAGGCATTACTCCAGGCAGTTCGATGGGAGCGCACTTTTGGCTCGGCGGCAGGTGACAATGGCGCGCGAAACGTGATTTCTTTAGTTTAAACTTTGCCCACACGCTTGTGTTCTCCTTTGCAGCTTCTTTTCCATTCGATTTGAAATTTCTTTGCCTTCTGTTTCGATATAAAAAACTTCGGCGATACCTCTGTGAGTCTTTGGCGGTGGAAACGCTGAGAACCTGGAGTCCAAGTGCTCAAAGGTGTATCGTGAGGTATTCAAGCATTTGCTAGATTCGTCTCATGATCCCAAAAATATGTGGTGAAGCAGATCGCAGTAAGGGCTTACTATGGTGTCCGCCTACGTGAAACAGCAGTCAAATTGCTCGGGTCATAAAACCCGGAGATCATAGGTTCGACTCCCACCTCGGTTCTGTTTGGACTTTTTCAGCTACCACATCAACAGGTGAAATATGTTGTTCTAATAGCTTAAGCTATTTTCCGGCAATAATAATCTGGAAGCCAAGTACACTTTGAATAAAATCGAAAATCAGCGAAGCCCACTCAATGAGCTGCTTTTTTAAGTCAGAGGCGGCAAAAGAGTCAGCGGGTCGCCTGATACTAAGCAATCACCGCCGCCCATGGACATCTGCAACACCAGAGGGATCGCTGATGCTGCTAAACTCTATGTCCCTCAATGTAATTGGGAGTACTGACCACTTACCATCGGGTGGGTTGCGTGCTTGTCTGCCAACTGACCTGGCATAAAAAATGCATTGTACCCTCAAAACTCACTATTAAAAAATAATCAGATGCACTGTTTTAAAATGTTCCTATGTTCTATTAAGTTATCAGTACCCTAAGCATATATCTTAGCCATATCGCCTCCATCGTTGTCCCAGCTTATATATGCAAAAACGGTATCTCGTTTGCTGCATGCACTGAATGCACTGCATTTATTTCTCTGTGGCCGAGGTCAGTGCTGCACCGTTAGCACAGTGGAGTAAATGTCAGTGGGACACGTGGGCAGATGACACAGCGTAGAAAAACGAGACCGATAAACATCCAGCAGTTTGACAGAGTTATGAAATGAACACAATGGGTTTGTTTTGTTCCAAAAAATTTAAATTTGTGTGGTAGAGCCATGCAGTTCCTGTCTGTCAGTCCAAATGGGTCGGCTTGACCAGGCCGGCCAGGGTAGTCCCACCTTTTCACAGAAAATCGACAATAAGTAGCAGCGTTTGGTTTGGTGAGAGTGCTGGAGAACCGAACTCCCTACATCCTCTTTTCTTTCCTACATTTCCATGCCCTATAGCCCTTCACCTTCTCCTACCGAAAAGACTTAAGAAGAAAGAATAGAAGAATTTCTATTACCTACTTTCTTTTCAGTCTTTTCGGTAATCTTTGCTTTGGGCGAAAAAAGATTTTTGATATTTACTACTCATTAAATATGACAACTCAAATAGAATAAAATTCGCGGCCTATAACTACATTTTTACTAAAAATCAAACGTTTTGAATGCTTTACAGCAATCGTGATTACGAAATTGTTTTATTTAATAAACCCATGACATTTTTAGGTAAATGACAAATTAAACTAATATGCCTTACTGGGATCAGCTATTTTATACCGTTACTGTACATGGGACAGACAGACGGGCGATATTTTATCAGATATGGGCTGCCTCGAGATAGGAACGCCGATTATGTACTGAGTAGCCGTAATTGAGAGATTAGCATGTTCCTATGGTTAAGTTTATGGGAAAAATGATGAGGAATTATTATCTTAAAGTGCACATTAAAAACGTGTTTACCGTTTAATTAAAAATAAATATAATAAATGAAAAATATTTCGTTGGTCTAGTGGAGTAAGTAGGTACCTGGGTGTGATCTGGCGTTCGGGTCAAGCAGGTTTTTATGGAAACAGTTCAGGTTGGTCCCCGTCATTGTAACTATGTTTTGATTTCATTGATGCCTTCAATGATGCCGGCCTTTGCCCTAGTTTATTAATGACCTTAATGTTCTTAGAGCAGGCTACGTCACAAGAAAATCATCCGAATGTGAACAGAGCTATTTCTTGAAATTAAGACTTGCCGAAAACCAACAATTTAGAGCATGTGAACCAGGGGCAAAAGAATTTGGGTGATGCATCCTGAGGTACGACTTAATGCAGGAAAACGGTTGGACCAGTCGGAACAGATCTTCCTATTCCGATTCAGAGGACTATAGGCATTTGACGACAGGTGATCTGAAGTTTATGCACTCCCTGACTCATGCGTCTTCAGATTTATTTAATTTTCATGATGTCGATGAAGGAGATACAAAGAACAAAATATCCAAGAGTTCTACGTCCTTCTGTTATTTATCGGACCTTAGCAAGATGAACAGGAAACTATAAAAAGCCATATTAGAAACCCTCAGTTCAACGTTGTGAGTAAAATTACTGAAACTAAAAACGAACTAATGGCATCAAATAAATGTATTTTAAGAACCAGATTGTTATCTCGCGTTTCACGGAACTATTTCGATTCAAATTGTCAGTGATGTATTCCAACTATTTTTTGTGTTTGTCGTGTCTTCACAGATTGATAGAGGGTAATTTGTGTGTGTGTTTAGGGGATATGCTCGGTCAAAACGAAGCAGTTTTTTAAATAATTTTTGTTCTCAATTACGAGTATTTTTAATGGTACACGATTCTTCCGGGTCGGCCCGAAAATTTGTGATTGGGTTTCTTTCTTTCACAGTCCGGAGTTTTGATGTTAGCGGTGTATAACACCACAGGGCCTCGGAAAGCAAGAGATATTGTCTATATTACTAGTTACACTCCAAATGTTATTACGGGCATAAATTAACTATACTTCAGTCAGAGTTTTGGTTTTTAAATTGAAATGACGTTTGCGAGTCTTCACTTTACGCTCAGTAATAATATACTCAAACATATTTGCTTCTTTTATAAGTAAAATATCGTTTCCTGAAAGAATATCAGCTACAGGGTCTTTCTGCTATCAAATGCTTTTTTGGACAATTGTCTCACTACGCAGGAAATATTGTAAAGGTATTTAAATTACTGCACGAATTTTATTGATATCGAGTACACTCTTTGATAATTTGTTTACTAACAATTTTATCTGTTTCGTGGAATATGTAATTGCAGACGACGAAATTTTAAATTGATGTAATCATAATATAAATGAATTTAAACTTTTTTCTGCGATTTGTCTTTATTGTTTTTGACATCTTTTGATTCTCAAAAGAATATAATTTCGTTTTGTATCGCTATTGTTAGGGTAAAAGCCGGATAGTTGCCACACTTTTTAAAAAAGCTCTTTTATTCAAAATCTGTACCAATACATGTTTTATTCAAAGTGTATTCTTAAACACAGTTTATTAATCTTCTTACATAGCCTATTTTTTCAAATATAAATATTATTAGTTTTGAGTAAATCCTGTTTTATGTGACCTCTAAAAAAGGGGATAGTTGCCTACTATGGCGGATACTAGCCTAACGTTAAAAATCGTTCGGGGGATACTTGCCTAATGTGAGGATAGATGCCTGTCTGTCTTTTTTCAAATAGAAATTAACTTACATTAATTTATGTAATCAGTTTTTATTATTAAATACAGTCTTTCACTAAGTATTAATTAAAGATTAATTATTAAAATTATAAAATTACAACTGAAATAGACTCCAAAATGGTAAGTAGGTATCCAAAATAATAATGAAATATTATCATTTATTTATAGATAGAACAATCTACAAAATAATAATTAACTTTAGCAAAATCAAAAATCAAAATCAAAATATTCTTTATTCATGTAAACTTGTATCAAGTATTTATGAATCGTCGATTACAGTGTGACTCTACCACCGGCTTCGGAACGCAGTCATCTGTCGAGAAGAACCGGCAAGAAACTCGACAGTTACTCTTTTTAATCGCCAAAGAAATTTTACAACATTGATAATAAATCTATCTATACTAAGCCATACAGTTTTTCGTGTAAATGTAGAAATAATAATAATAATAAAGAAAAAAAATTATAACTGTAGGACGTAGTGTAGATATAACAACAATGACAACAGATTAAAATACAGTTTGCGCCGACAGGGAGCGAAGCATTCCTACTACCAGTATCTACAGATCTCCATCATTAAGAAAATCTTCAATTTTATAGTAACCTTTTTTCATCAGACGGGTCTTGATACACGACTTAAATTGTTTTATGGGTAAGCTAACAACATCCATTGGCAATTTATTATACATTGTAATACTTAATCCTTTAAAAGAATTTCCAATCTTTTGAAGCCTAATATTTGGAATAGCAAGCCTATGTTTATTTCTTGTGTTAAATTGATGACAATCTGATTTCTTTGAAAAATTTTGTATGTTCTTTTGTACATACATAACACAATCCAGTATATATTGTGATGGCACAGTTAATATATTTATTTCCCGGAATAATTCTCTTAACGAGTCACGGGTTTTGAGGCCATATATAGCGCGGATGGCTCTCTTTTGCAAAATAAAT
This sequence comes from Mecyna flavalis, assembly GCA_949319885.1. Classification (NCBI taxonomy): domain Eukaryota; kingdom Metazoa; phylum Arthropoda; class Insecta; order Lepidoptera; family Crambidae; genus Mecyna; species Mecyna flavalis. The sequence continues at coordinate 4,636,188 of OX439419.1, read as the reverse complement.
ATATTGTTTATGTCAGCGGCAGATCCCCATAAGAGCAGCCCATACGACATAATACTGTGGAAGTAACTGAAATAAACTAGTCTCGCCGTTTCCACATCAGTCAGATTTCTTATTTTTCTGACAGCATATGCGGCTGAGCTAAGTCTTTTGGCAAGAGCTGTTACATGAGGCCCCCACTGCAATTTAGAATCGAGGGTTATCCCCAGAAACACTGTTGAATTGACAATTTCAATGAGTTCTCCATTTACAGTGATCTCAGGAACCACCTGTCGCACATTCGGCATTGTGAATTTAACACATTTCGTTTTATTGGTGTTCAATAACAAATTGTTAACAGTAAACCAGTGTAAAGTTTGTGAGACAGCATTACTCACATCGTCAAATGATTGTTTTCGTCTGTCAACTTTAAATATAAGGGAGGTATCATCAGCGAATAACACTGTGTCACACAGGTTTTCTGTATAATATGGAAGATCATTAATATAAATTAAAAAGAACAAAGGTCCTAGTATTGAGCCTTGAGGGACCCCCAACAGTAAAGGGGCTCCTTTGGAATCAATACCACTCACGTTTACCTTCTGGATTCTGTCAGATAGGTACGACCTTATAAGACTTAACGCGTTGGCAGAGATGCCATAATGCCGCAACTTCATCAACAATGTCTCGTGATCAACACAGTCGAAAGCTTTAGACAGATCGCAGAATATACCTATAGCATCTTGCTTATTATCCCAGGCATCAAATATATGTTGGATGAGTGCTATACCTGCATCTGTAGTAGACTTGCCTCTAGTGAACCCAAACTGATTACTATGTAATAAATTATTTAATTTAAAATGAGAAAGCAATTGAGAATAAATAAGCTTTTCAAATATTTTACTTAATGTTGGGAGAATCGATATTGGTCTAAAATTGGATGGGTCACTTTTTTCGCCTGATTTGAATAAGGGTATTATTTTACTGTGCTTCATTAAATCTGGAAATTCACCATCATCCACGCATTGATTAAAAATAATAGCTAAATGAGGTGCAATAGAATGGATTATATTTTTTAATATATCCATTGAGATTCCCCATAGATCTTCGGTTCTTTTCATGTTCAGTTCTTTGAAAGTTTTATAAATAACTTCAGGACTGACATGGGTAAATTTAAAGGATGTTACACACTCATCCACATGAGATTTGAGGAGGGAGTTGGCAAGATGTGGGCTAGAATTTAATTGACAAGTAGTTTTGACTGCAATGTTAGAGAAAAACGATTCAAATGCATTCGCCACATTAGCATTAGAATCATGAATAATACCGTCAATATTTAAAGAGATCTTGCTAGTTTGTGTTTTATTTTTACAAGTCTCTTTATTAATGATTTTCCACGTAGCTTTGCTTTTGTTAGTGGCTTTCGATATTTTATCTTTTAAGTAATTTGATTTTGCTACTGCACATACTTTTTTAAATAATTTAGAATATTTTCGTACATATTCTACAGTAGCAGGGTTATTTGACTGTGTTTTCATTTCATATAATTCAAATAACCTTCTTCTACTTTTGTAAATTCCCGTGGTAGCCCAGGCACTAAAGTTAGTCTTATTACTATCGATTTTAATAGTTTTTTTAGTAAATACAGATCTAAATTCTTTTTCTACAATATCAAATAATTTTTCATACTGTTTGTGTCCATCGGCACCACTAAAATCTGTCATGGACAATTTATTGTCTATACGCTCCTTAAATAGATTTCTGCGGTGGACTGTAACAGGCCTACAAACAATAGTCGACGGAGAACGAGCAAGAGGGCACTCAAACACTGCCAACTGTCCGCTGTGATCAGAATTAATAAAATTTATAATACTTTTTTTATTTACATTGTCATTGCAAAAAATATTATCTAAACACGTAGCTGAGGTAGCTGTTATTCGCGTAGGTTCATTAAAAAGTGGATATAAATCAAAAGATTGGAAAAGATTAAGAAATCTACTAGAGTTTTGTACATCTAAAATATTAACATTAAAATCACCACACACTATAACTTTTTTATTGGTGGTACATAACTTTCTTAAGACATCTTCCATAACAGACTCAAATTCATTATAATTAGCAGATGGAGGTCTATAAACACAGGCAATAATATGCCGCTCTAACTCTGCACACGCTATCTCAATAGTTCGCTCAACTGAGGCAGAATCAAAATCAAAATCAAAATCAAAATCAAAATCAAAATATTCTTTATTCATGTAAACTTGTATCAAGTATTTATGAATCGTCAATTACAGAGTGACTCTACCACCGGTATCGGAATGCAGTCATCTGTCGAGAAGAACCGGCAAGAAACTCGACAGTTACTCTTTTTAATCGCCAAAGAAATTTATACAACAATGATAATAAATCTATCTATACTAAGCCATACAGTTTTTCGTGTGAATGTAGATATAATAATAATAATAAAGAAAAAAAATTACAACTGTAGGACGTAGTGTAGATATAACAACAACATGAACAACAATGACAACAGATTAAAATACAGTTTGCGCTGACAGGGAGCGAAGCATTCCTACTACCATTATCTACAGATCTCCATCATTAAGAAAATCTTCAATTTTATAGTAACCTTTTTTCATCAGACGGGTCTTGATCCACGACTTAAATTGATTTATGGGTAAGCTAACAACATCCATTGGCAATTTATTATACATTGTAATACTTAATCCTTTAAAAGAATTTCCAATCTTTTGTAGCCTAATATTTGGAATAGCAAGCCTATGTTTATTTCTTGTGTTAAATTGATGACAATCTGATTTCTTTGAAAAATTTTGTATGTTCTTTTGTACATACATAACACAATCCAGTATATATTGTGATGGCACAGTTAATATATTTATTTCCCGGAATAATTCTCTTAACGAGTCACGGGTTTTGAGGCCATAGATAGCGCGGATGGCTCTCTTTTGCAAAATAAATATATTGTTTATGTCAGCGGCAGATCCCCATAAGAGCAGCCCATATGACATAATACTGTGGAAGTAACTGAAATAAACTAGTCTCGCCGTTTCCACATCAGTCAGATTTCTTATTTTTCTGACAGCATATGCGGCTGAGCTAAGTCTTTTGGCAAGAGCAGTTACATGAGGCCCCCACTGCAATTTAGAGTCGAGGGTTATCCCCAGAAACACTGTTGAATTGACAATTTCAATGAGTTCTCCATTTACAGTGATCTCAGGAACCACCTGTCGCACATTCGGCATTGTGAATTTAACACATTTCGTTTTATTGGTGTTCAATAACAAATTGTTAACAGTAAACCAGTGTAAAGTTTGTGAGACAGCATTACTCACATCGTCAAATGATTGTTTTCGTCTGTCAACTTTAAATATAAGGGAGGTATCATCAGCGAATAACACTGTGTCACACAGGTTTTCTGTATAATATGGAAGATCATTAATATAAATTAAAAAGAACAAAGGTCCTAGTATTGAGCCTTGAGGGACCCCCAACAGTAAAGGGGACAGACACAATATCTTTACGTTCTTTAAATTCAATTGAGCTTTTTAGTAATATAAGTGACCCACCTCTAATGGCCGTGCCTCTGGTAAACGAACTACCGAGTTTGTAATCATTTATACTTATAATTAACTCATGTTGCTTTAACCAGTGTTCAGTAACACAAAACACATGAATATTCTCATCATTTAAAAATAATTCAAGTTCCAGCTCTTTTCCAGAGACACCCTGTATATTCTGATGAATAACATTTAAATAATTTTGATTTTCCTTAATTACTAATTTGCAAGAGTTATCCTCTATTGTCTTGGACTTAAATTTAAATGATTAATTGGAATGGATTCCAATGTCTTATTAAAAATGTCCTTAATATTAAATGCTAACAAATTAGCTAATTCAATTTTCATTTTATAAGGCAAATAAAAACTTTTGCCAGTCACAATGAAATTAAAATTAATAAATTTGTTTGTGTCAAAAAACACAAACCTGTCGCTATGACTAAAAGTAAAATTGTATAATGTTGTATTCAATATATGAATACTGTTATTTTGTTGAGGTGTATAACACCTAGAAAAGGGTAAGCCACACAGTATAACCCTTTTTACATTTAGTTCTGAAAGTACAGAAAGTGCTTTCAGAACATCCTTCTTACTAATGTTCAGGCCATCGCCAATCATTAAGACAAGTATTGATTTGTCATTAAAATTACAATTTACCACTTTTGCTACAATTTCACTAAGTGGTGCGTCTGGCATGCAATGGTTAACAACATTACAATTTAATTTTGCATTCAAAAGGGATCCACAGCCGACCCCAAGCCTATCCGAAAAAACATACACTTTTTCATTGCTTTGCACAACAAAAGAGTCCGAAGCATTACAGTCAACATGGGCAGCTGTGCAGGGACTCTTAGGAGGCAGATCAGCAGTTGTTGCCGGCAATACCTCAGTACTCTGAGTGCAGTGCTGTAGAATTATTTCATTAGTGGCCTTTATCTGGGCCCTTATTTGAACCTGCGCTAGATCGTACTTTGAGGTCATGTCATCAAGTGATTGACACAACCTTTGGATGTCAGCCTGGAGCCGCTGTGTGTCCCTTTCATGTAACAGTCTGCTTTTAGTTAACTTAGCACTATAAATCTCAATACTATCAATTAAATCAGACCGTTGTTTCCTTAATTCTATATTTTTAGTAAAACATTTATGTTTTTTTATTAATCGTTCAGTTCTTTGAATATATCTATTTACTCTTATATACTTTTTCAATTTATTTCTACCTACTATATTGCTAGTGTTAGATTTTAAATTTAAATTTATACTATTTATATTGTCTACACATGAATTAGCATATATTAAGTAAGTTTTATTAAATACAATCTTTTATTAAGTATTAATTAATTATATTTTCTATCTTCTGTCTAGTTGATGTGGCGCAGCACCACACAAGGCTTTGTTTATACCTATTTGTGAGGCATTTTGCTGTTGAGTATTTATTTTATTTAAGATAAACTATATTAAAACCAAATATAAACACCAAGCCCTATACAACAACAATAAAAACAATTGTTTCCCTAGGGCAACAATCCGCAAAAGATGTCTGGGCAACTATCCGTTTTGATACGGATACTTGCCCTTTTTATTTACGAAATAAATAAAAAATATTTAACAATAAAATGTAATAAACAGTGCAATTTAAACTCTAATGCATTCAAAGAAATATTTTTTTTAACTAAAATCGCAATCAGTTATAAAAATATTTAAAAGAGATTACAAGCCAATATAATTCTGACGCTTGACAAAGTATCGCCGCGAAAGATTTTTACTCACACAGACAAAACACGTGCGCCTACTTTAACGGCTTATGTGGCACTTAGGCCTACGCGGGGGACGCTTTTAATTATGATAAACAAAAAACACTGTCAATTCGTCTAACATAGAGCATTTGAAACTGAGGCATGTATCCCTCCGAGGCAACTATCCGGCTTTTACCCTATACTATAATACCTACTATACTATACTGTTTGTATGCAATACTATATGTATTATTGTCATATACATTTAAATCTAGATACCCTCAACCACTGACGTGTCATTTTGTTGCACTAACACTGACGTACGTATCGTGTACGTACGTCACTTTGAAGACCTTCTGATGCATGAACAAAGTATAACTTTGATGATTAGTGCATTTAATTTATTTGAACATATTCAAATGAAATAGGAATAATAATAAAAACAGTAATATTAATCATAATAGAATATTTATTAATCAATAACCATACAAGTAATCAAAATAACATAAACATTTTTTTAAAAATAACACAAAAATATTCTTTAACAATAGGAACTTTTTAAATTGGTTTTATTAATGAAAATGGACGGTTTTAATTAGGAAAAAATCACAATTGCCATAAATCACAACATGAAGCACTTTTTAACAACAACTGTTACAGGTCGGCTTGGGGCACTGCATGCAAACCGGTTTACGACAAGCTTGACAACCGGGTTTTGCGATGTTTCAGTTTAAAACATATATAACAATTCTTCATGGTGTCAAATTTGAGTAATTCGCTGCTTGGTTGCCCTATTTCATTTCCTTGCCTAATATATGGCCAAAAAGGAATGAGAGCTCATGTGAAAGTTGCGGCGTTGTGTAACTTCGCTCTAGATTCTATAATTTCTTCGTTATTGACACTATTTACTTGAACAAGTGATATTTTATATGTGGATGGCATAGAAGACGAATTTAGCCGCTTACGGTTCATTTTATCTGTCAATAAACAGAAACAAATATTTAAAAAAAAGTCACTCTAACACTGACGCTACGTACCACATACGTCGGGTAGTCAAACTCACCAGCTTAGGATCGTGGCAGGCTTCCGATCCCCACCGCCGCACACGTGTCACTGGCGACCAAAAAGCTACCAAAAAGGACGCGCCGAAATTCCCGCGTAAACTGAAGTTTTGAACGAAAGACCGTTTGGGTGACGTACCACATACGTACGTCAGTGGTTGAGGGTTAAATTAGATTAACAAAACAGAGTTTTCTATGGCTTATCTTCTTAGAAACTCGACTCAGTTTCGATCACCCATCCTGCTACTGACCACTCTGAAGGTAGCTTAACTTTTAAATTCCCGAAGAACACCCACAGCGCCAACTCCTTGATTCATAAACAATGCTGTCTAGACAATCTTAAAGCTAATGAGTAAAGTTAGACATACTTATATAAACAACGTAGTAAGATAGCTGGGATTATAGTTTCAGTTCGTACAACATAAACAATGCTTTGTCTAGACACATCCTAAACGCTAAAAAAGATACCAAGAAAGCTCTTTGCAAACAAAAATAGCCAAGAGCGGGCTATTTATCAAGTAGGAGACTAGGATTAATGGCGGGAGGACGAATATGAATCTTTGAAACGGTCGCCGGTTGCCGCGTTGCTGTTCTTCACGTTCATTAGCCGACTTTGAAAATGGTTACTTTTTCAAGAAGTATCAGAAATTTTCCATAATTTCTTCTTAGAAATGACGCTGATCGACGTCTCTGCGCGTTTGGTGACCCAAAATAAGACATATTGTATTTCTGCTAAGGGTCATTATACCTTGGTCATTTACTACAGTTTTCCTTCTTCAAGGACTTTTAGATCATCGTGCTAAAATTTTTGATGACTTCTTCTCTTGGATTTCAGCATCAATTCTTAGGAATTAAAGAAGTTGTGAACTCTAGTAAAACCTTGCAGACTGCAGACAAATTAAGAACACCACTGGTATAGGAAAAATAAAAAAAAAACGAAAAGAGTTTTGTCAGGTTTACATTGTCCAAAATGTGTTTACTTTGCGCATATATTTCTCGATATTACTATCGTATTCAGTAAGCGAACGTGGAATTCTGTCCCCAAGTTTTAAACCAGTGCCCCGGTCATAAGCACTAATCTTAGCTGAGCACTAACTAATTACTTAGCTAATTTGTTTAGTCAACTAATGCGGGCACTTAGCGGACGTTGGCATACATTCGTTAGCTAACTTTTGGTACTAAAGTATTTTTGAGAATGTGGCTTGTTGATTTTCGGTCGTATTATAAAGACACTGCATTTCAGTTTATTGGAATCCGGTTTTTTTAAAGGTTGTTTTACTGAAAATGGAAATTGTTAGTATTTCCTTTACAGTCGTCTCATTAGCAATAAATTTAGTCTTAAATCCACTTCAATTTTTAGTTGTTACTCATATTCATTCTTGTTTTCTGTTCCATTTTTGAAATTTCCTTTTTTTTCTTCATTATTTTTTTTAGTCTGGCAGAATGTCTATCGATTTTATTTACATGCAGCCTGAAATTAATGATCTACCTACCGCATTTGACAAGCGTGGTAATCAACTGGTTTTTATATCGATGACTTAATTTTCTTCTCTTTTTTACGATGCAATAAGATATTAATTGGCAGACATACCTTAAATAGCTATAATGCTTTCTTTAGATATTTTTTATATTCTAAATTTAGCCGTAGATATTCATCGTTCTATTAATTAGAAGTACTCTAAATTTGGCCTCCTTTTTCCAAACGCACGTACCTGGAGGAACATTCCGAGCCCATATAAGGTAATAAGTGGCAGGTAGTGTGAGCTCGTTGGCTAAGTGCGGTCGCAGGACACCTGGGACCTGCTAATACAGGGTTGTCCGTTACTGGAAGGGTTAAGATAATATCCATTAACTCATATATTGCTAGCTGCTAGCTAATAACATTTGTAAATATAAAAAAGAGACAAGTTAAAGTAACTTTTAAAATTTTTGTCGTTTCATGCTAAATTATTTTGATAATGATTGTCATCTTAATAAGTAAGTATCTCTAAATTTATAAAACCTAGGATTGTCTCAGTTTTTTCGGAAAATACTGGGTTTAATTGAATTAAATAAAGGCAGAAAATTGGCTACATTGTCAACCCATTCATAATCATCATCATTATCAGCCTGTAATATAGTCCACTGCTGGAATAGGCTGCATAGGCCTCTCCGAATGCTCGCCACGCTGATCGATCCTCGGCCACTCGCATCAAACTCCTGCCAGCCATCTTGCGCAGACCATCGCTCCTTGAGGGCATCCTACATCATTCATGAAAAAATCACTCTATTCAATGTGTTGGTGTGTGATGATTTTAGGAAATATTAGCTTACGCACTGAAAATTCTGAAAGCACTTTTGATCCGACCATTAAAGACCAGGGTTTAGCACAAGTATTTCTCTTTTTCTTTGGTACTGTTTTATTTTAGTAAACGCGTTAATACGGTGAAGCAAGCCAGCATAGCTATTTCAACTTTTGTGTGGTTTGAGCAACTATTCTACGCAATAACATTACATTCTTATACACCTCTGTTACACATATTCTCATGTGAAAACGTTAATATTATAATCCCTTAATTAACTTTCCACAAGTGACAACCTCCGTTTAAAACGGTCCGAAACATTTTTACCGCAACGACATTGTTAAGAGAAAATACAGACGCCATTTTCCTCATTAACATTAAGTGAAACGTCCCGTATATGCCCTTGGACTGACAACCCTGTATGATACGTGTGTATGTAAGATAAGCTGTTTCTACCGTTTTATATATGGATGGCCGCATAGTTGTTGCCATTTGAGAAATGTTTGCTATAAATATGGCATGAATTTTTCTTTGTCTAAATAGGACAAATTGATCAGATAAACTTTGAAAATTACGATTATTATGCATTTTTGACGAGTGGTTATCAAAAATTTACTTCCTTCTTTTAGGTTCTTGGTCTCCTGAGAAAAATTTGGTGCAATATTTTAACCCTTTTTTGGTCCATGGAAGCTATAAGCTATTTCTGTCAATCTATAACTTCTTTATATGACTGCTTCTTTGGCGGACTGGCTAGAAGGTCGCACCGTTACAGCGACGACCGCGCCCATACCAACCAACTCGGACCAACAATTTTTCGGCACAGTAACAGTTAGGACTCCTTAAGAAGCGGTGTACATCACCCCCGTGGCTCGTTAAGCACGTTAAGCTGCATGGTTGTTAATAGTGAGGGAGTACAGAGTGCATCTGTGCTTGCGCGCTCAGTATATCTTGCGTAGTTGGTAGATCGCTTAGCTGAAACTGGGCTACAAGGAATCATGAGTATTATTCTTCTTAATCTTAAAAGGCTTCGTCTCAACCCTACCTGAGTGATTATCAAATGACATAAGCGAAGGTGTAAGCGCAGCTAACAGTGTAGTGCTGACGCTCGCGTGAATATTGTATGAGCGTTCGGTTCGGACGGTCGGATGGCGGTCGTTAACTGCCAGTACTGATATTGTCAAGTTATCGTCTGTCACAATGTAGCTTTCAACTATTTAACTGCTGTTTAATAACTAATGGTACAATGATTTCGTTATTAGCTTAGTTGAAGACCCGGTAAAGAATTGAGGTTTGAGGAACTGCACTTGAAAGTAAAAAAGCACCAAGATTGTAGGCGTCACATTGATGGCTACTGGTGATGTTACTTGAGAATTCAAAACTTTTTGCAGCCAATATAAATGCAGAGGTTTAAAGAGTACCATAAAAATTAAAAATCCTAAAATAGCATAAAATATCCTAATATTTCAATTAACTCAAGAACATTTTTTAAGTGTTCGTTTGTTTTATCTTAGAAGTAGGCAAACGTGCAACTTTAAGTTCTGTAAAACATATTTATTTCTTGTTTTTGCTATCCTTATATACAGTTTCTAAATGACTTGGGATTCGGGTAATTAACTAAATTTAACTCCAGAATGTTTCAAAATTTGGCAATTAGTAATTCAAAAGAGATACCGCATTACTTATTAATAAATAATTTATTAACGATGCCACATCATCCAGAGCTTACGGATTCCCGTTGAACGAAAAAAAAAACTTTTTATCTATAAGTACAGTACGTAATAGGTGTACTTAAAGCCATTATTCATACAAACTACCGCACTAACACGTCCATGTTCCATTGTAGACGATAAAAAACCTAATTTGTATTCAAGTAACGTAATAATACAGCCAAATCCATTTAATTGAAAAATTAACTCATTCAACGCCGAGAAAAAACATTTTGCCGGCAATTATAGAAAAAATCTATCAACAATAGACACCCAGATAATAACCCGGTATAATGTGAAAATTATCCGATAGTCATAGGAATGAAATCTATAGATGTAATTGTGGCGAATCATTCTTAAGGAAGGTGTTAAGGGGAATGTGTCGCTTCTGAGTAGATGATATTTATTTAGTTTCATTTTTTTTTGGTTTGTTGATGGCTTCTACGTGACTTCTGTTGGTAATATCTTACATTTTCCATTCACCGCAACATAGAACGTAGCCATAAATTAAAGCTACAATGATAACCAGACCCTTTTTTCATTAATACATACATTTATAGTTACACTCACTTGTTTTCGCCAGCGACTCGGCCCTCATATAAATTGTAGACTACGTGTTTATCAATCTACTACTATCCTACGAAATAAATTAGGTCAATACCTCTAACTCAGAAATTAGGAAAATTGTAAAAAAATTAATTACGTAAAAACTTTTTTTTTACAATATTTATTTATTAGTAAGTAAGTACCTACCACTTATTGCAGGTACCGCATGCACCTTAAATATTTTGTCAAAATATTTGTCACAAAATGTGTAGGTATTTGTCAAGATGTTGTATGAGCCACAAGAAACCATTCAGAACTTATCTACACACAGCCTTACCCTTAACACCTTTAATCCATACTATTAACCGAATATGCAAGGTAACGCCCGTATTGTTCGCGGGAGTATACAATGACCGGTTCGGATGATCTCTCACGCTTCACTCTCTATTAACAGCGGAGATGTATTACGTATAATGAAACGAGACGACTAATGAAAGGTATCGGGGTGATGGGAAATCTCGAGGACTCGTGTATAAGATCTTTTTGTTACTAATCATGGTTCTATTATTTACTCATCTATGTAAGTAAAACAACTGAGCTGTATGTATGTTTTAAAGGCCAAAGATGTTTTATGTTATTTAAGTTGAAAGATAGGGACAGACCATCTATGGTTAACAGTTAACGGCCTCAAACATAGCTCAATGTGCCTGCACTGTAGGCACCTCTGATTTTCGAGCCTTTGATTTTAAGTGTACTGGTTCCCAAATAATATTGCCGGAACACAGCTAAAGTTATTATGGAGGCAGATTTTAACTATAAATTTTGTAGGACTTGAAATTTGACAAAGTACCTATATTGTTAAAATTTTGGATAGTCGATTATAACATGAATCTTGTTATCAAGCAGCTTATCTGACTTAAATACCATTTTCTTGGTAACAATTATATTATCAGTCAATTGCACATTTGGTTTATATTTAGATAACTGGATTTGGAGCTGTGGTAGAAAAATATGAAACTAGTTTTTCCGACCCGGAAATTGAACCCAAAACCCCGATCGATTTACCCTGCCTAGGAATAGAATTCAGGGCCAACGAGGCGTTAACACACTTAGTTCCTATGAGTTACAACGATATAACCCCTAAGTGGTAACCAGGCCGAAAACCACAATTTCCAGGTCGTTCCGCTAATCAATAGTTAAAGTTTTCCCCACAAATGTTAACTAACGGCTTGATCCTCTTACACTGGGCAGAGTCACACCGAGCGCGTTTACTTTAACTTACTTTAACTCGCGAGTTAAATCACCAACTTGATCAAAACTTGGGGCTTAAGGCTTTATGTTTTATTCAGTTTAACTTTCGGTTGAATTGAAACCGATATTCAGATTGATGTCATTATATTGGATCGATGACGCATTTAGTAGTGAAAAGTCTGTGTGAAGAATTTCACCTATGAAATAAATCTTTCTTTAAACGTGACATTACTGTGTAGAGTATAAAATTTGGTATTATTGTCTGGATTACACCATTAAGTTGCAATAACATAAAAATTACGCCTCTTTTTCTCAAGAAACGAATTCAATAGCATATTTATCACACAAAAAGCGGTCTAAGAGTAATATTATTAGCTACTACGGTCAATCTGAACAATTATGCAACTACGCTACTAAAATGTTTAGTCCCTAGCTCTTTTCGTCCGAGCAGCAATTTAACACAACTGGAGATCCTAAAAATCCAGCTCGAAGGACCAAAAGCTGTATGTGATGTTCTTTACTGCAGACTAAAACTGAAAAAATACAATCCTTCGCAAAATGCAACCGTGGTGGCACAGACAATTAAGAAACATCGCTATATCAACACGAAAGTTACCATTCGCTGAAAACATCCAGTTATAATTCATTGAGCACCATCTGCGGATCCTTCCACATTTTAAATCACAATCGCGAGCTATACCGTGGTACCTGGCAGGTATGTAGCGCGTGAGTTCCGGCGATCCATCATCAGGTGGGGGGATGGAAAGGGGAGGGGCTGACTGCTCTCGGGTCGCGTACGGTTTCGAGGAAACAACAAAACAGCTTCCGATGGGATTGTTGTGCATTTTCTGTTGCGCTGGTTGGTTTGCGAAGGACGAAATGGTTTTGTTGTAATGTAACGATTTGGAGTTATGGCTGATGAGAAGATAATGGTTACACCAGTAATTGCAAGTTTGATCTGTTCTGTACAAACAGTTGTATGCATGAACATGTATGCTTGTATCAGTAAAAGTAGTTATATGTATTATACGTTTGTATCTGAACAATTATTGGACTACGCAAAATCCCTTGGTTCTTACTCTCTTAGCCTAAGCAGGAGAATGACATGATCGGAAAAATCCGGCTCGAAGGACCAAAAACTTTACGTGCATTTTTAAATGTCACCTTAATTGGCAGTCATGCCAGACATGTATGTACATGTAACATTGAACGTAACTCACCTTATGCATGCTACTATGAAAACATGTAAAAATATGTATTACTGATTAATATTTACCTAAGTAAATAAAACATCCAGACACAGAACAATACACATACTCATCACACGAATATTTTATCCTAAATATAATTTCACCTTTAGACATTTCACATGAAACATTACCACAGTATTTAGTAAAAACGCATTGAGAGCCATTCCGTAAGATTTATGTTGTAAGCATCCGCGAAACGGCATTTAATTAACATGCAATCCAGGCTTTGTTTGACCGGAAGATGATTGAGCTGACTGTACCACCACTGCTAAGGGACATTCGACTTTATGTCTAAGTATTAGGGTTGGTAATAGAATAGTTGGGCATTGGTGGTACGGTCACCGGAGACACAATGATTGATGATGCTGGGTCCGAGTATAATCTGTGGTTATATTTGCATAATGTTATGGCCACAGATATTTGTATATCTGTCGGTGTTTGATAATGAACGGAGGAGAAAGGATTTTTTACATTACTCCTGTGACTCAGCCTGTGAGTCTTTTTTATAATGTCTAGGATCGATTTCAAAACTGTCTTGATAATTTTCCTGTCAGATAATCATTATTTGACATTTTTTTCAAAATTTACAAAAGTGACAGCAGCTAAGTTATTAAAGAGATATGTTAGTGGTGAAACTGACCCTTATATTTTTAGTAGTCTTTTATTTTTATCTAGCTAGATCGCGCATTTAGTAGGGATTCTGCCCTACGCACTATGATCGTAGGTTTTAATCCAATCTAGGTCAATTCATAATATACATATTCGTAAAAACGAACAATGACATAGGTTACTTTTTATCACAAAAAATCTTACATTCCTAAAGGATAGCACTATAGTCCATGCGGACCGGACAGCTTTTTTTATGCTAGTAGTTGCCAGACAGGCACGCAGCCCACCTGATGATAAAAGCCCACTGCGACATATTCCACTAAGGGACTCTTTGCCAAGTCGCCAATGTATTGCCACACTGAAAGCTCATCTGATCTTCGAGCGTTTGAAATCAAGTGTACTAGCTTCGCTGTAATATTGCCGGAGAACAGCCAGAGCTTATTCATTACTAACCACAAAATAACCACACGAACCTTAATCCATTCCTATGATAATAACCTCTTCATACAGGGCTGAAGAGTGTAACGAATCGGCTTAATGACTTAATTGTGCGATGCATTCCGTTAACCCTGTATGAGCGTCTGTGACTAATTTGAATTATTTCTGTTACAGGTAATTTTTATGAGAATAAAGCTGAGAGGAAGCGTCAATGTTTGTAAGTTCATTGTTAATTTGCATTCTACGAGTATTATTGTATCGTGTATACCTTGATGGGTTAGCGGTTTAAGTACTGGGCCGTGATTTCGAGGTTCTGGCTTCGATTCCCGGGTCGGATCGGACCAGGGATGTTATGATGAATATAAAGTTTCGGATACAGATTGGATACGGATATAGGAATGATTGTTATACCGGATACTGATACGGTTACGTACGGATATAAAATTATTTCGGATATCCGATAGTGTCAGATAATTTCCGTTACGGATATTAAATTTTCAAGGAATTTCAAAAGTGAAATTCCGTAACACCATTTGTCGAAATTTTCTTGAATGTAAAATTTCGGTTTCGGTTACGGAGCTCCCTAACATTCCTAGGTCGGCCCAATACGCATTTGGCTAGCTTGTTGATTCAACCATTGTGACGTTTTACATTTCAATTATGTAGGGCTTTGCCCTACAGTGGAAAATAACTTGATACTTCACAATAAAAAGTTGCGAACCTAAATCCAAAAAATCATAAGTATCATCGCGAAATTAATAACAGTGTTTTAACTGTGTTCCAAAATGCGTGAAAATCGGAACATTTCCACATTGCGAAGAACAAGACAGGTTGACAGGTTAAAATTAAACTTTATTATGTTATTAATTTGATAGCGCACCATCGCAGGACGGTATATTAATTTTTGCTTCAATGGATTCGAGACAATGGCCTCGATATAATGGACGCTTCTATATTTATCAACCGGTATAGAAAACGTATATTGCACTTTAATTAATTTCGTAATAAATGAATTTCGTTAAAGCTCTTGGACGTTTTCTAAAACCTAGTATACTAATAAATACTTCGTGAAAACATTTTACCCGTGGTGCAATTTTTGAAATATGTCTCAATCTTGTTAGATTTAAGACCCTTCTTACTCACGACTTTTTCTTAGTAACTTTAGTTACTTTTACGTCAGAAAAGACGTTAGGTAAAAAGTCGTCAGTAACTGCATATCTTCTTCTCCTGCGTTACACTCTTGGCAGAGTGGTCGTGGTCGTATTTCCAGGGTTAGTGACTTGCTTCACAATCCTCCGCCACTCGTCTCGTATCGCTGCCTTTCTGGAACATTTATGGACAGGTTCACCGAGTGCAGATTTCATCTGGTCCGTCCATCTCGCAGGTGACCTGCCTCTAGGCCGTACACCCTCAACTCGCCCTTGTACCACCAGGCGCTCAATCGATGGCTCGTCGCGACGTGACACGTGCCCGAAGAAAGTGAGGATCCGAGATTGTACGATAGATGATAGACGTTGCTTGATGCCAAGTTCTTGGAGCACTGATTGGTTTGTACGAAACTCTGTCCACGATATTCCAAGCATTCTCCTCCAACACCACATCTCCAGAGCATCTATACTCTTCTTCTCACTCTCTCGCAGCGTCCACGTCTCTGCGGCGAAGAGGAAAATCGGGAGCACCAACGCCCTCACAAGTCGGGTTTTGGTGGCTTTGGTGATGTTGCGGTTTTTTCAGATCTTCCCCAATTTGCCCATGGCGGATCTTGATATGGCCATGCGTCGTTTGATCTCACTGCATATACAACTAGTTTAAAATAATGCAGTAAGGACTTAGGAGTACGAGTATACCTACGAATATTTCTCCAATAAGTTTTGACCGCCTTCGTGGAACAGTGGCTAAGCCGCTCAGGTGAAATCTGCCGCCACAACAGCTGGCTGTGTTCCGGCAATATTAATGTGGGAGCCAGTACACTTGAAATAAAGGCTCGAAGACCAGATGTGCCTACAGTCTGGCAGCTCACTGAGCGACGCTTCCTGGTGAAGTGTCCCTCAATGGAATAGGCCGCAGTGACCGCTTACCATCAGGTGGGCTGCGTGTTTGTCTGCCAACTGAAGTAGCATAAAAAAAATCTGCCGCCACAACAGCTTTGACTGTCATATCCGGGGGATAGGCTGGTCAATAGCCTCAAGGCTGGCACCGGCTCGTCCCAATCGGGTGTGAAGGGGAAACCGAGAGAGTTTAGTGGGTAGTGGACGCTTAAGTCTCGAGTCCCACACACGGCCACAAGTCTCGCTAGCTTGCGATCATCCTAATCTAATCTTATTTAAGAGCATCGCTCTTGTCGGTGGAGCAGCTTCCACTCTTCTCTGGACTCTGCCAGCCATATTCCTCCGCCCAAAATATTAATGTGGGAGCCATTACACTTGAAATCAAAGGCTCGAAGATCAGATGAGCCTACAGTTCCACAGCTCACTGAGCGACGCTTCCTGGTAAAGTGTCCCTCAATGGAATAGGCCGCAGTGGCCGCTTACCATCAGGTGGGCTGCGTGCCTGTCTGCCAAGTAATCGGGTATAAAAAAAAAATTTAGATGAGAGGCCCAGCTAGGAATCCTGGTTAAATATATCTTAATACAATAGGCTGTGGCCGCATCAGGTGGGCTTTAGTCTTCGGAGACACCTAACTAATAATGAACTCTCGTTATTACTTATTTTATAACTTCGCATAGAAATTAAAACTTCTATTACGTGCGCTAATGAATAATTATAACTTGAAATTTTATTTTTATTGCTTTCGGTAGGAAATGAGATGTAACCTCAGGGAAACCAGTCAGATCCATTAAGTATTAAAAGATCGCGAATCTAATTAATAAGTTCCTGACTGAAGTGGAGTGGCGTTTGACGTTTCCTTTTACATTATTATTTTTGTTCGGAACGATTAGACAGAGAGCTAGCTTTAAAACTATATTCTAATTTATCTTTTATGCTCACTCACATTGTAAGGGAAAATTTTGAAAGTAATTATGGATGTCAGTTTGAGTGAATATATGAATGTACGAGTAAGCAAATAAAATGTATCAGCCTATGCGTGTTCTACAGTAGCATTGTTTTATTTTTTATCTATGGAATAAGTTTCTTATCGTCAGTCTTTGTCGGTGGCGAAGGTTGATTGAGACTCCCCACCATTTTTTTTTTCGGAGGAGAATGCTTTTATGCACCATAACCGCAGGGTAGCTAAACCTGCGGCCGTGTGTGGGACTCGAGACTAAAGCGTCCACTACCCACTAAACTCCCCCGGTTCCCCTTCACACCCGATTGGGACGAGCCGGTGCCAGCGTTAGCTATTGACCAGCCCATCCCCGGTGGGACTCCCCACCATAGTAAGAGTGGAGTAAACAAAAAATCAGTGAATTGGAGTGCTGGAAGCCCGAACCTTCTCTTACTCTCCCTCCTGATCCCCATCTCTCTTTGTAATTACACTTTTCCTAACAGCTTTCCGTGTACCTGAGACCCTGGATGCAGGTCTCAATGGGCGATACAATAGTGAACACTTACCATCTTTTACTCAACGCTAGATGGCTCTCAATAAAATGTCATTGTACTTTTAGATATAAAGACCTTTCTCTTGATAATTACAATTTAATAAGCTTTTACATTATTCGTCATTATTTGTAAACATTGCAAGCGCGGTAAAATCTATCTGTCATCTTGACGGCCAGTGCGGGGCACCGTACACGGTGACCATAGTGATGTGTTAATCGAGTGAACCAATTATTTGCCTAACAGTACTGACCTGTACGGCTGCAGATCATCCTACCCTAATCTGACAAAAATTCTCAATTAATAATAATAAATAAATAAATAAATAAATCCCTGGACATTATTCACACAGCGCCATCTAGCCCCAAACTAAGCATGAGCTTGTGCTATGGTTGCTAGACAACGGATAAACATTACTTATATACTTTTTTTTGTAAATACATACATATTATACATAGAAACACCCAGACCGATACAAACAGACATGTTCATGCACACAAATGTTTGTACCGTGCGGGGATCGAACCCGCGACCTTTGGTGTAATAGCCGACTTCTCGACCACTACACCAAATGGCTCGTCAAATTGAAAGAGAACTCCATCTGAAGTGAATAAAGCTGAAAATTGATTGTAGAAATTTGACAAATTAGGGTAGTCTGATGTGCTGTTGACTGTACGTGTTCATTAAAGGTTCCCCAGCTCTCCGGCTATGAAAGAGTCATCTCACCAATTAGTTCTACTCTTGGTAGATTTCACGATTAACGTTGCTTCGTGTGAAAATTTAATTCGGATTTCGTCTTGGTCGTTGCGATTTGACGCGGTCATTTGTGGCTGACTCAGATGATTATCAACACAATGCGATGACCATTTCAGAGGTGTCCTTGAAGTTTGATGATGGTTAGGTAGAATGCGATTAAGCACCATAACCGCAGGCCTTAACCTTAACTGCCTCCGTGGTATAGTGGTTAGAGCGTTGGGCTCTAAAACCCAGAGATTGAATGCCCTCGGGGAGCATCACTTTGTGTGATTATTTCCAGTTTGGTTAGGATATTACAGGCTTGAATCACCTGAATGTCTGATAAGAATGATGATTCCATGCTTCGGAAGGCTCAGAAGTTAAGGCGTTGGTCCCGACTATGTTCCAAGTAGGTCTGGTTTCCCTTGTTGGGTTACGGAGGTCAGATGACAATCGCTCCATTGTAATAACCAGGCTTGTCAAATCTAGGATCATAGTCGAAGCGGACCCTAAGCTCCATACTGAATGCAATCAGGAATACGCTGCGATGGTGATGGAACCGCAGGCCAGCAACACCTGCGGCAGTGTGGAATTTTGATTCATGTTCCAACACATCAACACATGTTCGTACATTGGCACAACATTTCGATTTTGAGTTTTTAGCTACGGCTGACTTCATAAGCTTTAACTATTCACTTAGTTGGTACGACCGACATCTGATACGATTGGAGAGAGATCGGCATACATCACTAATTTCCAGACACAAAAACAAAGTTAGTTCAGCAATTAAAAAACTTCTCGTCGTTTGGATAATTAGGGTATTAGGATTTAGAAATGTCTAGCTACTTTTATTTATAGAGTCGCTGTCGGCTTAAATAGAATATCCTACTTCCTACTAATATCCTACTAATATTATAAATTCGAAAGTCTGGATGTTTGGATGTTTGTTAATCAATCACGTCTAAACGGCTGAACGGATTTAGATGAAATTTGGCACAGGTATAGTTTTGTTACCCGGATTACGACATAAGCTATAAAATTCCTACGGGAAACGTCTTATTCCCGCCAGATAATTGAGAAAAAAAATTACGCGCAGATGAAACCGCGGGCAGAAAGCTTTTATCCTTGGTGTTAAACGACTTGAACACTATAATAACCTTTTATTGTAACACGTTTTCAAGTTTTATTTTAACCCCTCAAATACCCAATAAGTATCCAAAAAGACCCTCGAAACAAAAACCCGTGATTCAACCCGTCACATGCAGTTTAATTATGCCCTTATTGTATTCAAAACCAAACAGAAACGGAACAATCTGTCTTTAACCGTTCGTCCCTCATTACCCTGGCAAAATATACACTCCGGTCCCGAGATTGACTTACGTATAAAAAAACAACCATATGTCAATCTTTTTGTCCTTAAAACGGACCAAAATATACATAACGCTAGCAACAAAGCGCTGAGTCGTAAGTCTTAAAGCATAGGGCTGACAATTGCTTGAAAATCTTGAAATGTAACTCGTGATAAATTGGCATGCAGTCCACCCCACAAGAAATGTCTCGGTCAATTTAAAAGAGACAGACACATGTTGGATCTACGATTAACCACTCAATCCCGAACCGGCACTCGGGTGCCGCGTAACAATAGATTTTCTATTGTGTCTGGTGATCCGGGGCTTGAAAGATTAAACTAAAAATAGTATAAGTTCGATTTAACCCTCGATTGCTCGCGGTACAAAATATTTTATAGTCTCAATGTTTTTACTACTTTTTAAATTAAAATTAGCACGAATACTCGGTTTGTTTAAAAATATCTGTTTAAAAGTGTTTTCAATTTAGCTGGTTTTTGTGGTTTCCTTTCAAGTTTTGATTGGGTGCAGAGTAATGAATTTGAGGCCACGCTAGGCTGAAACTAAATTCTTGTTTGATTTGGTCTAACCTGCAATATAAAAAAGATATACTACAAATGCGAAGGAAGGCAAAGGAGCTGGATGCGAGTGGCCGAGGATCGATCAGCGTGGCGAGCATATGGAGAGGCCTATGTCCAGCAGTGGACTGTTACAGGCTGATGATGATGATGATGATACTACAAATACGAAAACGAAGCTACATAAACAATTACAGTTGACTTCCAAAACTGCTTTATTCATGTTAGGTAATATATTGTGTATTTAATAAATAGTGCCCATTTTTTCAATCAAGGAGGCCGTGTGTCTGCCAACTGGTCTATCTATAGTCTATAAAAGTTGGCAGGCAAGAACATAGTTTGAAAAGATATCTTAACATTTAGGAGACTGAACTATTTTTTCCATGACATTTATCTAGTTTTCCTAATTGTTTTTATACTATCGTTTAATCCGTCGATGTTTCAAAATGCCCCTCTCACTCGCACTCCAGGGTTAATGCTCAATCTCGTGCAATGAAACCTAAACACGTGAGAGGTCTTGTGCTAATGCAATAAGGTTCTTTATTCAATGACTCTATATGCCGTTGGTGACTGTATGAGTAGTCGTGTTTTGAACAATTTAAAGCAAACCATCGCGGAACGGTGGTCGGGTGTGGAATTTTTTATGCATTTATAAGCGTTTGTTTTGGTTTTGTTTATAACTTTTGTGCAATAAAACATTTTTGTAGTTTTTTATTCGCGGTGCTTTTTCGGGACGTAACATATGTTTAACTAGTTTTGCCTGTGACTTCGCTGATATCACAGAATTTATAGCAATCCTGTGGAATAAAATAGCCGTGGTACTAGGTATATGCTTCATTTCATTATTATACATTTTGTAGCCCAAAGGTAACGACGGACGGATTCACATTTCGACTTTTTCATAGAATGTGAGATGTGCCCGGGATTCGACTCTGTTGGATCAAATTAAGAAAAACACCCTAAATACATGATTTTCTTTGAACAAGAATCAACTGCGTAAGTTATTTAAAAACAGGCGTTCAAAGTTCATTCTTTTATATCGGTCTTGGGTTCAAACCCCAGATGTGATTGAGAATATGACGTCATTATTTTTTTTTTGTAAAAAAAAATGTTATAACCCTGTGCCTCAGAGTACATGTAAAACTGTTAGTTTTTCTTCTTATTTGAGAATGTCCTTACTATCCCCATTCTGATTCATTCATTTATTATTTAGGAGCTTCGCTCTTGTCGGTGGAGCAACTTCCACTTCTCTCTGGACTCTGCCACCACCTTAATCTCCTTATACGTCATGCATGACAATACTTTTTCTTTAAATTGCTGCACGTAATCTCGTCTTCGTCGTCTTCTTCCCCTTTTTCCTTCTATTTTGCCTTTCAGCAATGTTTTAATCAGCGTGTCATGACGTATAAGGTGTCCTATAATTTTTCTTCTCATATTCTGATACGAGAGTAAATTCATAGAAATTATCTTACTACCTTTGCTATACAGTATACACTATAGTCCAACGCAGTTAATCATTGGACCTAGCCTTTCAACCAAAGCAACATCCTTCCAAAACCAAAATGTGGTTTTCCAATAACAAGTTTTGACATACACGCATCAAACGTATGGGACAACCCTAGGTGTAGCAATTTGGCGCCGAATTCGATGTCGGCAAACATCAAAGGCCAGGGTTGCCATTGAGCTGTCGATGCAAAGGAAATATCGGTAACGAATAAACTATAGGATGGAGTTATTTTGTGGGGCTTAATTTACTTTTTGGCAGAAATTAAAGTAAAATTTTTGGATATTTTATTGGAATCAAATCAATAAAGCAATCATTGTCTGGCCTAGTCATTAAACATTTTTTAGATACTTTTTTTCATTTACTAAATAAACTTATCTAGTAATTAATTGTATTGGCTGGCAATGTTACGTAATTAACTTAAGCAAAAGCAAATTCATTAAAACCACTTGAAGGTAATAATCCATCAGATGATATCCTTCAATGTAGTCTTAAAGGCCGCTCACCTCTGGTAGTTCTGCCAATCTGCCAGCTCCAGTTGTTAACAAAAAAAATCCTGATGCCTTTGCATAGTAAGGTCAACAGGAAACTGCCATTGGCGATTGCAAAAGCACTCTTTGCACCTCCCAAACTACTTCAAAGGCCTTTAGTTTCCCAAAGCTGACGTCCAGCCATTGTGAATGTCATCCACTGTTTATATTTATACTTCGTCGGCTTCTTAAAGCAATCGTAAATAATTTATATTGGCTAAGGTCCGAATATTTATCGTTGTGGAAATATTGCAACTTTTTAGGGTTGAAAGATTCGAGCTGGGATTGCGACAATGACACCGGAGGTACGGGCAAAAAACTGTCATGATTTACGAGTATCTCTGGACTCTGGAGTATTTTGTCTTGACCAATTCAATGGCGCGTTTGATGGATCCTGTTTTATACGAAAATTGTCGTGAGCAGATCCCATAAAGGAGAAATTCATATCATCTCAAAGTCTTATTACTATTTCTTTCAAAGACTATTTATTACTATTTCTTTCTTTTAAAATATAATATTATAATATTATATTTTAAATAGCCTTCTGATCGTTGTATCTAGCGCGTGGATAATGCCCTATAGGATATTATAATATATTGCCGTAATAAAACTAGCCATTGTCACTCTCCAGCTCTAACGATTTTTTGATTTGCCTGATTAGTCTTTATTTGTTTATTTTGTCAGGCGAGGGACCGCGGTCCCAGTTTTATATGGTCCCAGTCGCCTGAATCCTCTCCATCACATAGATTTCCATTTCGAAACTTTTAGACAGATTAGAGCAGGTTGATTTGTTGCTTACTGTAAATATAATGCTACGTTTTCAAATCTATCAATTTCAATCAGTTTGGATTGAAACAGACTACGCGTATGCATTTCAATACACACAAATGACTGGCAAAACGCCGAGATTGTTTTCCAAAACAGTTATCTCTAATGCAATTTTAAAATAAGAATTCCTTATATTTTTTTAATCACCGTAAACCATACAACGTAATTTAAGCTGACATTCAATTTGCAGTAGCAAGTCTTAAAAGAAAATAGAAACGACACAGTGCCTCAGGCTACATAGTTCCAATTGTTCCTAAGATTTATCGCTGGAACTTGACACTTAAAGAATTGGGTTGTGTTTAGAGCTTTGCTTAAAAAGACTTGATAATTTAAACCGGTATTATCTTGAGCGTATAAATCTTTGGCAGGTAGAGTAGTTACTTGGTTAATTTTACTTTTACGTGAAAACTATGACTCTGGTTCTATCTAAAATTGAAGTTTTTGAAGATTTTTTCTATAAACAAACAATCAAATCTTTCCTCTTTATAATATAAGTACAGACTAAATTGCTTTATTCATAAACTCAAATAATTCTATTCAGTGTCATATTACCGAGAATCAGCTGTAGCTTGCTATTACGAAGCTTTCAGAGCCTCGACTGAGGTCGTACCGCTAGTGATGTCACTCGATGAATTATTAACTACTGCCTATCGATATTTCAGATACAGTACATCAGAGTATAAATGTATTCATTGTATAATATTAAAAAGAGGAAAGATTTGTTTGTTTGTTTGTTTGGCTATATAGGCTCCGAAACTACTGAACAAATTTGAATAATTCTTTCACTATTGGAAAGCTACACTATCTCCGGGTGACTTAGGGTACTTTTGATCCTGGAAATGTGGGGGAAGGAGGGGATAATTGACAAAAGAAATTACGCGCGGGTCAAACCGCGGGCAGAAGGCTAGTAATTTATAATTTTGTAAATTATTTCCTTTGGTTATAGTACCTAAACTCTCCTTAGAATTTTTTTTTAATCCAGTCACAAGACAAAGTTGTTGTTTCCAATGAGATGCGAGTTAGCGACCACTGAGATAACATGGTATTTATTTCTTGTTTGCTGAAAACGCAAAGGCAATGCCTTTGGTGTTGCAAATGCCCGTGAATTACAGTGATAGCCTACCATCAGATGGTCCGTTGGCTTGAAAAAATTGCTAATAATAATTTTCCTGAAAAACTTTAATCAGGACTTCACACTTTGTACCTAATGGTTATTAAAGTGGTCTTATTGACATCAAATTTAAAAAGATGTCACATGTTCGTCAGGTATACGAAATAAATATCTGTTAAGGCTTAAAAACAGAATTACTTAAGAGCATTTTATTGGTGATATTGTCAACTTGTCGTTTATCGATATCAGTTTCATCGATTATTGACCATCACTAGTTTCCACATTGGTACGTTACGGCCTCTTTATTCCCAGTAATGATATACGGTAGCCGGTTCGATGCCTGTGGGCACAATTACGTGTATCGAAGGCAAATTTCCTCTAACACTGACCTGATACATGGATGTGGGAAACTGTTTATATGGATGAGGCAATTTAACTAATATTAGTTTCAATTATTTGCTAATTATTTAGAAATAATTTTTAATTAAACAAATGGACTCATTTTGTGTTTTATATTATTCTAAAATCTAAAATGCACATCTGTAATAATATTTTTTCACGTCCATGAAAAACAATAATAAAGTAAAACCTGGTAAATTGAAATTAGCTGTACTAAATGTTATCAAAACTAAAAATAAAATATTACGCTGTTGGTTTTCTTAAATAAAATGAAATAAAATAAAGTTTGTGTAAAATTCATTCAGATTGATTAATTAATGTAGTTTAATGGTTTTAAAAGATTTGAAAATAAATACTAGTGGTTAAAATGATTCCCTTTTAATAACCACGTTAACATTTTATGAGTCTACGAATTTACAATTTTTATCTTTCTTTTAAATATAAAATGATTAGATGTCTAAAGTATAAAGTAAAATAAATGAACAATAAAAAACATAAATGGTTCTTATTATACCACATTTTTGTATATTATTTATTACGATACGTGCCATTAGAATATATAATGTCTTCATATAAATTACATGTTTTAGTGAAAGAGTGGAAAATTCAACTTAATTAATTACCCTTAAAACTCTTAAATATATCTATTTTGCCTTTTAAATGCGTTGCCTGTCTAAAGGTTATTATAAATAACCTTGTTTTATAAGCAATATAAATTCATAAATCCTTGGTATCTCCCCTCGCCCAACCCCATACTGAATCGTTAATACATAGTGAAAATCGAAATTGCCTCCAATCAAAATCCAATTTCAACCATAGCCGTGCCCTACCGAATATATCTACTCGTCTCAAATGACCCAGGACATCTAATTTTACGTCTAACTTAGTTATTAGGGTTTTGGTAGTGGTTATAGGCCAGCGTGGTGGAGTATGGCCCACACTATCTCACAATTGAGGTAAGGCCTGTGTCCCAGCAGTGGGAACGTATATAGGCTGATGATGATGATGATAGGTGATATTTTAGGCAATAAGCATGTATTTTTGTGTGTTTCAAGCTAATTAAAAGTCGTTTAAACTTCGAGCTAGCGGGTCGCCTGATGGTAAGCAATCACCGCCGCCCATGGACATCTGCAACACCCGAGGGATCGCTGATGCGTTGCCGGCCTTTTAAGGGGGGTGTGGGCATCCGGCACTCTCACAAACCAGACGAAACACAAGAGCAGTCACTATTATTTCACGCTGGTGTTACCTATGTGAGGGGGTGGTACTTCCCCGGACGAGCCGGCCCATTCGTACTGTAAAACAGCATGGCTCTAACACTACAAAAGTTCTTTAAGGTCGTGGTGACCCGGACCCGGTAAGCCGGAAGACAGTATTCTTCATTGTAACGATAACTTGATTTCAAATATTGAAACTTTTGCCCTGCAGTGGGACATTAATAGGCTGATACTTTTTGTTTTTTAAGGTATGTCGCAACAAAATCACGTTTTATGTAAATGTTATTAATCTCTTAAACTTCCAAAGGTTGAAACCACTTTCATACTAATTCTAAAATTTGTCAACTGTTACTTTAAAATTGATGTAATAAGAAATAACGTATCCGAAAGTTATCCGAATGAATGGCGCTTTCAATTGAAAACGGCAACATACGATCCAGTACAGGAATGATAGGAAATATTTGTCACTGGCCAACTAAACAGCACATTCGCGCGAAAACATCTGCGCTTGCGTTTACGATCACGCCAAATTCGACCTCACTCCCTTGCTTTAATGATCACGCCACTTCACGATTGTACAAAGCGATTATCGATTCCATAATTAGTAGTTTAATAAACGTTCCGTGTCCATTTTGCGGATTGGAAAATTAATTATAAAATTAATTTCGTATGCGTTCGTGAAATGCGTTTGGAAACGTTAGCATGAGTTTTGATATTGAAATATTGGACGTCTATTTGATCGGTTTCGAAGCTCTTTGTCCAAATCTACTTGTACGCTTGAAACTCCAAGTGATTGCAGTTATTACATTAACCAACCAACTGGTTATAAGCCGCCTTTGTGGGACTTTTTCAAAGTCCGACTGGCTAGTTACCAAACCCACGGGAATCTGCCGCGATGGCTTTGGCTGTGTTACGACAATGTAGAAGCCGTTCTAGCTTCTACATTTATCCCACTTGGAATAAAAAGCTTGGAAGGTCAAGGAAGTCTACCTGGGGGCACGCCAAGATGACCAAGCGAAGCGCAAGGGCACTACCTACCTTTTCTCGAAAGGCTTCGTCGTGTTTTAACCCCCACATATTTTGACTAAGGTGTAGAGTTTGTGAAGTTAGGCCTTGTAGAGTAAGGCCGTGTAGAGTTATAAGCTTGGCTCTACATCAGACAGTGCGAGTATTATGGACTCATCTTTGCAACATTTTACATGAAAATGTTTTTGGTGGGATATAAATAGTATGTCAGCAGATTGAGTGTTGCTTCTTGATTAAGTGTCATTTAATGGATGCGGGTGGCGCAGGACCTACTAGTTCGGCGATCCTTTGGGTACACTTTTTCTGAGTCCTATAGGTGAATTCTGCCGCACATAGAGCGATTCTTGTTGAGTAAGAATCCCTCAAAGGAATAGGCCGCAGACCATCAGGTGGGTTGCGTGCCAATCTGCCAATTGATCTAGCTAAAAAAATTGTCCTTGTGTAAGACTGTCCTATGATATGTAAGATGAATAAGTGGCAAAATATTCAAGCAGAAACATCTCACAAAAGGGATGTCAGTCGCATTATTAACTGACGAGGAAGCAAGTCAAGCGCGGAGTGGGTGCGTGACAATTTGCATACATTTCAAATCAGAACTTATTCAGGCTAAGTTTCAAACACGTTATTACTAAGTTAAAGACCGCAATCGGGACCAACTTGGGTACTCTTTCATCAAGAAATCAAAAATTAGAGGTTCAGAGTAACAATTTGGTACTGGGCATTGCTGTGACAATATAAAGACATAATATGACAAGCTTTTTTTGCGTATGGGTACTCTGTTGCAAAAGTCTATGGGCGACGATGATCAATATTGACGACGTTGTAAGATTTATAAAATAAATAAATTATCTCTGGACATTATTCACACAGCGCCATCTAGCCCCAAACTAAGCTTTCGCTTGTACTATGGTTGCCAGGCAACTGATAAACATTACTAAAATACTTTTTTTTTTGTAAATAAATACATAGGTATTATACAAAGAAACACCCAAACCGTTTG
This sequence comes from Mecyna flavalis, assembly GCA_949319885.1. Taxonomy (NCBI): domain Eukaryota; kingdom Metazoa; phylum Arthropoda; class Insecta; order Lepidoptera; family Crambidae; genus Mecyna; species Mecyna flavalis. The sequence continues at coordinate 4,607,947 of OX439419.1, read as the reverse complement.
TACCAAATGTTTGCACCGTGCGGGGATCGAACCCGCGACCTCTGGTGTAATAGCCGAATTCCTCGACCATTACACCAAATGGCTCGTCGTCGTTATGGCAATATAATTTTTTTATGTTTTCTTGGCTTTCTTTAATTATTAGCACAACCTACTATAACCTGTCTAATTAGCCCTGGGGTTGTCTGTAAGTCCGCCTTTGGTTCCTTTGTGCAATAATGAATTAATAATAAAAAATACCTTTTTATCATCGGATCATGGGGCAAGTTTTGTGTGTCCGTCTTGGCGCAAAATGTTCTTTTCTCAAATTTACGACTCTATCCATACAAATAATCTTTATTGGATTCCTTCGTCCCGTTTGGCGCGAATAAATAATGTGCGTTCACCTTAAATACCATTTAATACGAATTTAGCGATATCGCTTATGTAAATGTAAATAAAGTCTTAAATTACGTAATATCTCTTACAAGTCTTATAATGTTTACTTAGTAAATGGTTTATTTTCCTTCGGTTTTGTCGTAGAATTGTTATTTTAAAATTATGTCCCCAGATTAAACAGTTTCCTTTGACGTTACCACTGTAATGCGTACTTGAAAATTCACTCGGCTAAATACTTCAAAAATAAGGTGAGATATTTACAAAATCGAGACTAGATTGAATACAGTTAAGGCACAAATTTGCGTGGCAATGATTCGTCGAAAGGTTCATTGAACTCTGTAACCCCAGTTATTAAAATAAGGGTGTTAGCTATTGTTTGTCCCCAGATATTGGTACATTGTTAAGTTTTATATCGAGTAGCGACTCCATTGTTCGTTAGATTAGACACCTTTGGACAAAGTGAAGGGTAATTTTGTGGAATGAAGGTGTTATTGTAGTGATTTAGATTGTACTAATGGATCGTTTAGAAACTGGACAACATGAAATGCAACACAAATTCAAGCTATATTTTAAGTGACAGCGAATGCACTTAATGTAAATGGATATTTATTTGGAGCTTGTTTAAGCTTAAAATATTTTAGTTTAAATTGTACACTTCTTTCAAAAATATTATAGGTGCCATTTTAAGACAGTTCACTTAATTTTTTTTAAGTAAAACTTTTAGTTATTAACACAAATAACGAACAACGTTTCATATTCACACAATGCATCAAGGTTCAAAAAGAAGCTGGTCCTAATCGGAACTTAATTTTATAAAACAATAAATTATTTTTTAATGTTTTTTGTAGTGGTAGAGCCATGCTGTTTTAGAGTCCGAATGGGCCGGCTCATCCGGAGAAGTACCACGGAGACATCCGGAGAATCTCACATGACACCAGCGTGAAATAATTGTGACTACTATTGTGTTTCGTCTGGTTTGTTTGTGTGCCGGAGGCCCACACCCCCCCTTACAAGGCCGGCAATGCATCAGGTGCTCTCTGGTGTTGCAGATGTCCATGGGCGGCAGTGATTGCTTACCATCAGGCGACCCTCGTTTGCCGCCTCTGACATAAAAATAAAAAAATAAAAAAAAACACGTCATAGACCGATACAAACACACATGTTCATAAAAATATACTAGCCAACTTCCCCGTTACTCGAAATCGGTCGTCAAAATTACCATAAAGGCAAAACAAACTACCCACAATTTAAAATACCTACCTCGCAACATCTCGGCATTGTTTCGCACCGAAATAACAATCCTAAGACTAATGCTTCCTTACATTGGCCGCATAAATTCCTCATTCCAACTTCTATTTGTTACAGTCAAGTCTGAATCTACGTCTAGACGTTTCCAGGAATCTAGGAGATTGATCCAGGCATTAGCATAACATTAGCGATAGCACCTAGTACATCTAGCGTCCCAGCTTTCTGGATTTCCAGTCCATTTATTTTTGCGGATTAACATTTTCTACGTGCCTCTTATGGGAGCTGTTTGTCATCTTTAACGGTGTGTTTTTTTTTTTGTGAAGCCATCTTGAGTAGTTAGGATTTGTAATTTGTATAGCGTTTAAGAGATAACATATTGCTTGTTCAACCATGGTAGAATATACTTTTGCGCGTCTAGTCAGCAGGACGTTATCCCGCAGGAATGATTCTCCAGCTTGAAACCCATTTTCATACCAAAATTACGTCGATTCTTTGCGACTTAAAAAAAGATCAAACAAGAACAATTTTACTTTCGGATATCCCATGGGAACTGAGTTATCCCGGCAAAATTTTATCGGGAATTAAACCTGCGACCCCAACCCGCCCGATACTACTAACCACCTTTTTTTTTTGAAGGAGAATGCTTTTATGCGCCATAACCGCAGGCTAGCTAGACCTGCGGCAGTGTGTGGGACTCGAGACTAAAGCGTCCACTACCCACTAAACTGCCTCGGTTTCTCCTTCACACCCGATTGGGTGGTGTGCCAGCCTTGTGCCACATCCCCGACTACCCCTAACCACTGCAATATTGAGGCATCAATTTATGTCCAGTGCAATTAGCCTTCTTAGTCTACAAGCACCAATGTGCAATGCACCAACACTCACGATAGAAAAGGTATTCAAAACAAACGCATTTACTAAATCCTCCGGAATTTTTTATTCACAAAATCATTTCGGAATTCTCTACCATTGCTGACAGAGTCGCGTTGTTTATTCACACCGGAAGACATCATAACAGCTCGGAGGGCACACTTAAGCCTTCAGAAGGCCGTATCCCACATAAAGAGACGGTAAATCGGACGCCTTTTGAGCCAATAAAAATATAACACCTCTTATTTACGTGCCTAGGATGGGTGCCGGTATTATACCGGCTTTGGCAAGAAAGGTAGAATTTTACATACTACGACAAATAAAACTGTATTTTAATAATTTCGACCGACTAGCTAACTACCACAGGTTGAACCCGGTGAAATCTGCCGCCATAACAGCTCTGGCTATGTTCCGGCAATAATAATGTGGGCTAAAATCAAACGGCTTGTATTTAACTGCACATCAAAAAATACTGAAATGTACATGAAAAAAACTGAAATGCTAACCTAACGTAACCTTTGCCGTGCAATTAGTTATTTTGACCTACATTTCAGAATTTTTTGGATGTAGGCACACTTAAAATATTATCTCAAATCAAACGCTCGAAGATCAGATGAGCCTACAGTCTGGTAGCACTTTTTAGCGACGCTTCCTGGTGTCCCTCAATAGAATAGGCCGTAGTCACCGTTTACCTTGGTGCCTTATAATTATTATAATCGATTTCAAAGCATTCCCCAGTTCAGGAAAAACATTATGACACACGAGCACCTATGTAAATATACCGTGCGCGACAGAATCCAGCACGATTTATACGATACAAACACAACGGAAACGGATCTGGGTGAATTCACGTTAACGGCTAAACATGGCTGCCGGAAGGGGCCGTTACGGCCCGGCGAATGTTAACCCCTTCCAGGCTTTTAAGGAGTTTCGTTTGTATGTTAAATTCAAAAATGTCAGCGAAAATGCCGGTTGAGGGACTAATTGTCCCGTCGGGATGTGATGGGCCGAAAATTTTGGGCTCATTTGATATTAATTTTTCTTTTGTTTTCTCTTAGCTGGTGTTTTAAATTGTTGTGGAGTTTTAGTGCGGGCTATGGTTTCAGACTGCGGAGGTAAATTTTCGGGTGGAGTAAAGGTGGTGTTTTCCGTTTTAGAAATATTGTTTATCTAAGGATGGGTCGAGCAAAAATTTTTTTTTGACGCATAACTTTTAATTATTCATAATCATCATCTGTCTTGCAGTCCACTGCTGGGCATAGGGCATAGGCCTTTTGGTCATAACGTAATCCCTATTGCTGTCGAGTAGTGAATCGTCGGGTTGTTATTTATGTACATATATCTATACTTATATTATAAAGAGGAAAGATTTGCTTTTTATTTAATTTATTTATTAGTTAGGATTGTTTTCTTTGTATTGAATAGGCTCCGAAACTACTAAACCGGTTTGAAAAATTCTTTCTTTGTTGGAAAGCTACATTATTCCCAGGTGACATAGGGTACTTTTGATCCCTGAAATGTGGGGGAAAGGGGGGGGGTAGTTCACAAAAGAAATTGCGCGTGGGTGAAACCGCGTAGGCGACCGCTAGTCTCAATATATTTTAAAGTAATGCATAGCTTTTACATACACAGTAAATCCGAAAAAATAAATAAGATCGATTATGCACATTCACAAATGTTTGTTCTCAACCATCTTGGATAAGGCTCAAAGCATCTATTCATATAAAACTCAATAAAACTTAAAGGTGACTGACTGACTGACTGACTGATTGACTGACTGACTGACATAGATAGCTATCAATGCACAGCCCAAACTACTGGACGGATCGGGCTGAAATTTGGCATGCAGGTAGATGTTATGACGTAGGCATCCGCTAAGAAAGGATTTTGATCAATTCCCACGGGAACGGGAACCACGCGGGTGAAACCGCGGGCGGCCGCTAGTAAGCTATAAACTAAATTTTGTCATCACAATATCTAACCTATAGACATACAGTTTAAAGCAACGATTGCTCATAAGTAAGCACCCTTCGCAATACAAGCTCCCGAGGGAGGACGCAGATTAAGCAGGACAGGGAGACCACAAAGCCATAGGTAAATAAATATCCTATTGATCTTGTATTCTCTGTTTGTCGAGATTAGAATGAATATTTATTCTTCTTCAATGCAGTTTTTTGGTCTTTTGATAATGAATTTCCGAAATGTTTTGTTGACTCATATGGAACTTAAAGGCTTGGGCCCAATTTATTATTAAAATATACATCACTAAAACATTTTCATGTACATTGTACAATGTTGTCAAGACGAGACCATATGACTCGCACTGTCAAAATGTTAACAGATCTCATGTAGAGCCAAGCTTCTAACTCTACATGCCCTAACTCTACAAGTCCTAGCTATCATAAACTCTACACCTTAGTCAAAATAATATGTGGCTTGGCCATTTCGCTTCATTTACATAGGCATAAGGTGTGCAGGGTGGTTTTCATTACTTTCCTATTTTACAATAGTTCTTGTAGTAACGAACTAGGATAACTGTATGACTTAGTTTTAAAACAGTCTATTATGTAAAAGAATTGGCCAGCAAGAAATATTGAGTTTCTTGCTGGTCCTTCTCGAGAAATCATGAAATTACGAATCCAGTGGAAAATCACTCTAAGTGAATCTTTGCAGCCACAATGCATAAAGGCATATGTGATGGATAAAAAATCAATATTAATTAAATAATTTACGTCTACGTAGAAGATTATAAAAAAAAATCCCAACTACATAACAAGGTATCCAATTAAATACAGAAATACATCGGTACTTTTACCGGTAACACTTATAAATAACTGACAATCGTCATATCATTTTACTGTGAGTAATTTCACACTGGCCAATCAATAGATACATAAAAAATTTAACTGAATAACCTACTTGTTAAAATGATAAGACATTTACCAACGGTTTCCGAGTGAATCGATATCGTGTCGGTAGTTTGAGTCGATACATCGGAATGTTTTGAGGAATTTAATCGATTTCGAATGATTGTTCATACTCGTAGGTCATCGACTATTGTCTCACGCAATTGTTTAGTTTACGTCATTTTTGGTTATTGGTACTTTCTTGCGGTCTGGTGGGGCATTTGATCGTGGCCCTATCCAATGTGAAAGGGATCGTGGGTTCGACTCCCACTGAGGACAGATATTTATGTGATGTACATTTGTATGTCTCCTGTGTCTGGATGTCGCATCCACGACCTAAATAATAGTAGATTTCTTACTTTTACCAAACGGTCGTCAAATAAGGCTTTATAAATTTTCGATAATAATTTGTAAGCAATAAAACATTCTAGACTCGGTGTAAATTACGAATGCCATCTAAATTATCGCAATTTGTAAGTATACTCCACGTCAAAAGTGTCTTAGATTCGATTTGTGTCGTGAATTTTAATTTTGTTCTCAAGCAAAATTGTTATCGTAATGTATTGATTTATTATGTTTAGCTATTTGCCCAGTTCAATAGCACAGTAAAGGGCAATAAAGATTTTGGCCTTCATACTGGTCCGCCATTTTGATTTTTTTTTCAAAACCGCGTTCACCCAAAATTCTTTCAAAATGGATACTTAGTGTTAATACAAACATACAATGTCATTAGACGAAAACCTGTAAAGTGTCACAGTGTTTGAATCTAAAAAACCCTCAAAGCTTGGATACGGTAGCCGGCGACACGTCGCCATGGCGTCTTAAGACACTAAGAGTCGATGACCTCGTACGCAGGCAACAGTACAGCGACAGCACATCAGACTACCCTAATCTGTCAAATTTCTACAACTAATTTTCAGCTTTATTAACTTCCCATAGAGTTCTCTTTCAATTGAGAATTTTTGACAGATTAGGGTATGTTGATCTGCTGCACTCCGTACATCAGTAATCAGTATGCGACGGCGCGTCTGTCTGATTGCGCACTTATTGTCCGGGTAAGATTCGTCCTTTATCGTTACAGGCGAATAATTCGGTTCGAATTTAACTTTTCAACTGTTTTGACCTGCTATTTTGTATCGAATCTACAGTCACATATTTTATTACATTTATTTTTATTTTAATTACAAAAAACTGTATGACTTAGTTCAAATTGAGATTGTATTGACAAACTTTAAATTCAAAAGCGTATTTCATGCCGGTTCTTCTTATCAATCTTCTTTTTTTCAAATTACATTTTCTGGCATATGTTATTTACATTAAGTAAGAGCAAATTTTGCACTCAAAAGTAAAAAAAACGCACTCTTTTGTGTAATTCACGATTACTACCATGTTGGGTCGATACGTTGGCTGATCCTCCTTTTATGGAAATCGGGAAACACTGCCGATTCATTAAAAAATCCATTCCAGTAGATGTTTAAAAAATATTCCCGATTTTCGAACCCGAATCCGATGTACATTTTTTGAATTCCTTTCTTTCAAAATTTTGCTTTGAGCTCAGGTGATGTATGTGAAAGGTTCGTTCGGAGAAAAGTACTTGAATAAATCGAATATTTGTCCTTCGGGGCATGAATTCCATACTATGTCAAGTACGCTTAATTGAATTCTATGTGAACTTCTGTGAATTGGCATGGAGAAGCTTGTTGGTGGATTTTGGTACGATTTTGCATCAGGAGTTGTGGGTTTACATCCCAACGACAAACATCAATACAGTATCAGTCTATTTAATTTTCCAGGGCTGGTCAATAGCCACAAGGCTGGCACCGGCTCGTCCCAATCGGGTGTGAAGGGTAAACCGGGGGAGTTTAGTGGGTAGTGGACGTTTTAGTCTCGAGTCCCACAAACGGCCGCAGGTCTAGCTAGCCTGCGGTTATGGTGCATAAACGCATTTTCCTCCGAAAAAAAAAACAAGTCTATTTAATGTCCCTCTGTAGAGCAAAGGATTCCATCAAGTTATCGCCACAATATTGAGTACTGGCTTAATCCACCCTTACCAAATAAGGATTGGTCATGACTAACTCGATTTTTTTTATTGCATTGTGTAACAAGACGAGCAGATCGTACACCTGATGGTAAGCGCCACGTCTGTCCTTAGACAGTTCAGTGCCAAACAGTAACTAAGCAGGTACTAATGGTAAATTCTACCTAACTTCCTTCTATGTCCCAGATACTTAAGCCACTAGCTAGACCATCGACGCGATAATTGTCTTGGATAAAATTTCTTCCTTATAAACAATTTTTAATACGATGGTATATAATGTACCACCATAACCTCAATGATAGGCTTAAGAGGGCTAAATTAAACAATTAGGGTTGCCACCCCGTGACGAATTATCGAATTATGTCAGTTTTAATTGATTTACGAGACCCTTGTCAGAAGAACGAAGTGAGAAATGTGGAGCTTATCAGAATTGATTGTGTTGCAATTGGGAAGTACTTTTCAAGATGGTTGTATTTACCCTGCAGTGGTGCCTCACTGCAGGGTATAATGTTGTTATTTAATGTCTTAAATAACCAATGCCTTTATAATTTAGTGGGGTACCTGACCGCGAACTTGGGGTCCTGTGTTCAATTCCTGGGTGGAGTAAATTTTAGCCAGTTTTCCAATCCGCATTATTGGCACTCGTGGTAATTACGCCAGTAGCTATCATTGTAGCGATGACAATTTTAGTGTATTTAAGCCTGACCAAGAAAATAAAAAACTTGCTCTGGAGGCGCCACATTAGCAATGGTTATAGCAACACTTGGTTGCTATTGGTTATACTCACAAATAACAAGACTTTGACAGACAGCAATCTTATGGTTTTTTTATTTGATTGTTGCCACTTGAAGAAATTAGTTTCAATATTTTTCCGCAATAATATGGCGATGTTTTTTATTTTAATGGTCGGGCTTTATAAAGTAAGTGTATTTCTCAGTAAAATATCTTTATATTTGGGTACATATAACCTTACTAGTGTGAGTGGTGTGAAATGTTTAAACAAAGGGCCCAGGATCGATACAAAACGCTGGCCCAGTGGTGGCTTGATATTTAATCAAGTACGACGACAGCGGTGGTTCTATTCATACGGAGTCAAAACAACTACTGTCCTATTCAAATTAGTAGCGGTGATTAATCAAAATAACCGCTGAGAGCGGAAAGTGGTAAAGACGGGGTTTGCTGACAGCGGATCGTGGGTTTACCAGTGGAATCTTGGGAAAGACTAGCAAAAACTCACTTTTTTATACTAGGTCAGTTGGCAGAATGGCACGCAGCCCACCTAATGGTAAGCGGTTACTGCGGCCTAGTCCATTGAAGCACACTTCACCAGGGAGCCTCGTTCAATGAGCTGCCAGACTATAGGCTCATCTGATCTTCGAGCCTTAGATTTCAAGTGTACTGGCTCCCACATTAATACTGCCGGAACACAGCCAGAGCTGTTATGGCGGCAGATTTCACCTGTGGGGGTGGTGGCAGCCACTCAGACTCTGAAAAAGCCCTACCACCAACCAGACCCCAGGCGGGAATCGAACCCACGATCTCCGGGTTTTTATACCCAAGCGGCTTAGCCACTGTTCCACGGAGACGCTCACTTAAAACTAATGTGGATCTTAAAAGTAATCAAAATATAACAACACTTGAAATATAATAGAACGCAATTTCCACCGTTAAAAGGACATAGTTACTTATCATTAGTTGTGCAACGGTTCTTTTGGTAAACCCTCTTTTCGACCCGTTAATATAAGTTTAAATCTTTGCTAATAGAATACAAGACCAAGTTTTTCAAACCGCTGGTTTACGTATGCATGTAAAACTATGCTTTGGCTTAACTTAGAAATGGCATTCATTCGTCTAGAGGACTTCTAAAACAAAACATTAAAAAATCTCAATGTACTCCGAGAAAAGCCTTATAATCTTTCTGTAAGTAAGGATTTCAGGGAATCTATTCAATGTTAAAATAAATCTTTTCTTAAATGTAAGACGCGAATTCGCTCTACAGTCACGTTCTATTTTCCATTATTTTGTTGAGATTTGCCGTTAAAACCATAAAATTAAAGTTATTTATCACGCAATTTTACATTAAAATTATTTTTTTATTCATAAATTAGATAACCCCTTTTTTTAAATCTTAATTTTCATTAGTTGTACATACATTCTAATCATCCTGTATATACTAAGTTCTATTTTATTTTTTATAGGAATGCTGACGCAGCTCGCAAAGACTAACTAGCCTTCCACCCACGGTTTCACTTGCGCCTAATTTCTTTTTACCCCAAATTTCCCCCCCTTCCCCTCACATTTTCGAGAGTGATCAAGATCCGACAGTGAAAGAATTATTCAAATCGGTTCAGTAGTTTCGGAGCCTATTCAATACAAATAAACAAACAATCAACTCTTTTCTCTTTATAATATTAGTATAGATGAATCTTCTTTCTAGGTTTTGAATCCACGATCCGTGAGGCATTGGGTTAGGCCTCTTAGCCGTATAGTAGGATTAAAAAAACTGATACTTTATGAATAAAATATAAAGCATTGCACTTATTAACTCTTTAAGAAGATTTAAACTCCATGTAAAAGTTAAAGGGTTTATACGAGTCCCTTGAATAATCCGCTCAGCTTAAAGTAAAGCCCATTCTTAAAAGGGACTACTTTCAACTTCAAATAGTGGACATTTAAAGCGGACTTCCTGACCTAAATGCCTATTCTGTATAAAGGAAATACATAAATAAAATACCGGAAAGTACCAATGACGTCAGTTTGTGGTGATACTGAAACTGAATCGTCGAAATAATTTAATAGTAAATAAATATCTCTGGACATTATTTACACAGCGCCATCTAGCCCCAAACTAAGTATTAGCATGTGCTATGGGTGCCAGACAACGGATAAACATATACTTTTTTTTGTAAATACATACATATTATACATAGAAACACTCAGACCAATACAAACAGACAATATGTTCATGCACACAAATTTTAGTACCGTGCGGGGATCGTACCCGCTGCCTCTGGTGTAATAGCCAATTTCTCGACCATTACACCAAATGGCTCGTCTGTAATGCCAATCAAGTTGCAAAATAAATACTTTGACTTTGTTATCACCAGTTGAGCTAAAACAGACAACTATCGTATAAAGGAATGTGAACGGGAATTTTATCACTTTGCTATTCGCTGTCATTGCGCTACTTAAAGTCGATTATTTTTTATTAAAATAAAATAGTTTGTTAAAATTACGTGTTTTTAATGGCGAAAAAACTTCGTAGCGCTGTCTATGATGAAATGTATGTCAAAAATGTAGTTTTTTTCTTCTAATTCGCTTTCGATTTAGTTTGTGTGACGCGTTGTCAAGTAATTTTGTATCGTCGTGGAATCTCGAATGTTTCCATGAAGTTTTCATAATATTTCCGCCGCGGTCCTTTGAAATTTCGGGAGAGCGTAATTGACTTTTTGACGTTTTTAAAAGTAAAAACTTCTACGAAATATAAACCTTATTTTTGTATTAAAAATAGCAGTGTCTGTAATAAATGAATATCTTTCGGAATTGACTACTTTTATAGTGAGACTTGAACTTTTTGACAGACTTTTAAAGTATAATTTTCATCTATAATTTTCGCAGCTTGTACGGTTTTATTTATTGGATAGAGTAGATGCAGAAAACTATTTCATCACTGTCAAATTATTTTCTGGAAATCTGTAAAGTATCAAACAAGCCGTCTTCTTTTTTTTACGTACGTGTATCTGTCTGTGAAAATATGAACACCCAAAATCCATCCTTCCGACTGTTAAACTGTTAAGTTTATATTTTTTTAATAGTTTCGCATTATGCATTTACATAAAAGCTGTATAACAAATTATTTAATTACTGAAATATTAACACACTGCTTTATTTTTACGTATGACGTCTACGAAAAAATACATGGGATATTTTTTGGCAATAATTTATCTTGTCATAATTCTTTTCAAAGAACAAACAAAGCAAAAAATAATGGCCAAGGGACTGGTACATTCGCTTATCAATTGCTACAATAGACATATCCATTGAATACACAAAAAAAATCCATTCCCCGCCATTCAAAACCAATTTCCTCTCCTTGTTTCTCCTTATATTTTCATGTGAAGCAAATGGTGTAGAAATAATTGCATTGTGAGCATTAACACGGGAGGGACAGTCATATCTGGAAATGTCAAAGTCTGACAAACTAATGACAGTCAATATAGCATCCTGTATAATGACTTTACTGGTCGCTCAAGTGGAACTGATAGTACGAAATAGGCAATGTTGTTGAAGCAACTTTCGCCTCTAAACTATTGTATTGAGGTTGGTTTTCCCGTGGGAGTTAAGGTGATAGTTTATAGTAGCTCGTGCCAATTGACTTGGCCAGAGGCAATCTCCCATTGATTCTTTGGAATACGTTTCTTTCTCGTATTTGCATTCGGTTGAGTGTGTACGGAAGGGAATGTGGTTTTGTAATGTTGATATCGAACGACTAAACTTCAAAAATTTGTGACAAAATAACTGTGGAAACACCTGTTAAAATGTTACGAGAAATACTATGGATAATACAATTGTTCATACACACTATGTGTTATTAATATGTAATTAAAAAGTATCAATTTATGGTTGTTCTACTACAGGAAAATAGCGGTCACGTTTGTAGGTACGAGTAATAGTCTGATGACTAGAATACAAAGATGGCCGCCTAAACTAATATGTGATTTTCACCGCGATAAAAATAATGTAACTTATACATATTTTATTCCAAGTCCTAAGAGGTCTTTGGTTTTATTATCTTTATAATCCATTCAGTAGGGTTGTAGGGTAGTATAATGTAATAAGCATTTTTTGTAACTATAATGAAACAAGCAAAACAAGTATTGAAAAATTATTTATCACAATTTAAAATCATTTTTTATTCAGCTTTCAAACGTAAAACGAAAGCCTATTTAAAATACAGAAACAGAAAATCAAGTCTTATTCCTTCAAATAGATCTGCATTCCAAGCCCGAATAAGATATTTCAATCTGTATAATTTTAATTCCTACCTCAATATCGTAAATATGAACTTGAATTACGGACCTACAGAATAAAGATTTTAATATTAGCATTAAATTATCGTTCAAGTCATTCCGGCGTATAAAATCGAAGTCGAGACGAGAATTTCGTCACATCACTGTTTTACGATCACTAATAATCGACTATTCGAGTGCAATTAGGAAATTAATTCGTACGAGAATCGATTTTACGCTGCCCGTATCATTTTGGATAAGTTTATTAAGTGATTTAAAATTGATTGGAATATCATTCACACGTTGGGACGGTAATGAGTGAATGAAATGATGTTGGCGCGGTAATGAGATCTGACGCGACAATTTTGTTCGACATTTTACGGGTTCAGTGTTGGCGAGTAAACGCTGCTTTAATCGATTAAGCTCATAAAAAGAAAAATAACCTTAAAGAACTCAGGTACTTGATGTAACATCGTGCTTAATAATTTTGCTGTGAAAGTGTTAATTATAAAAGTTAAATCGATCTTCTCATTTTTAATGAAATGATTTATTTCTGGAATTGGATTTATAAAAAATACTGTAAGACTATTTTTCCTTTCCTATTAATTGCTTTACAGAAGCACTTATTAAACTGTTGAACTACAATTGAAGTAAAAATATTGTTTATTGAAATGACGCCATATTGTAACAATATTCATGATTCAAACTACATAATATAAACGTACCGTACCGACTAAATGTGATGACCGATTATCGTTTTTAACGAATGTATGTACTGTGTCCTATTGTATTTATCCAATCTTGATATACATAAATGTAGGTTATGTTTTAATACAATTTTAATAGATAATGTCTTAAATATCTATATTATCGACAGTTTGGTTAAAATATAATCGATAAAACTATCGATTGTGTTACATCACTAACAGACTGGATCGGAAATAAGGGGTGATCGGAACGACTGTCATTGTGACGTTTGGTGTGGGAATGAGTTTTATGTCACGGTTGATACTAATGAGGATTCAACGGAAGCAACGTGGGCCATTGATTTTAATTATTTTTATGTATCACTAGCGACCCTTCTCAACTCGCACGAATTAATTTGATAGTGAATTGTTAAAAGAGATATTTATAGTATGTAGATACACCATCAAGTTTAACATAGCGAAATCTGTTGTCGGAATTTTATTGGCTACTGCGGCTTATCTTTACAATCAACCGACTACGCAGTGCATAAGTGAGTGCGCAAGCACAGGTGCACTCCCTATACTCGTAAATTTCCTCACTTCCATAAGCACGAGTGGAACAGCAGTCTAACATAACTAAAGATAGATCAGGCGCTGCTGGTTCAACGGGTTTGTCAGCTTTTAGACGCACGAGATTTTTTTACACCATTCACTTCTGACTCCGGACTAAGTCACAGTATTTTCCGAACAAAAAACCAAATGATTAAGTTTTGATCCGACTAGAGATTTGAACCCAGATTACTAGCCATTATCGAGCCTGGCAAAAGACCGTTGACCGCCTCGGTGGAACAGTGCCTAAGCCTCTCGGGTATTATTAAAACACGGAGGTCGTGGGTACCATTAGAGTCCGACTGGCTAGCTACCACCCACACAGGTAAAATCTGCCGCCATAACAGCTCTAGCTGTGTTCCGGCTGTATTAATGTTGGAGCCAATACTTGAAATCAAAGGCTCGAAGATCAGATGAGCCTACAGTCTGGCAGCACATTGAGCGACGCTTCCTGGTGAAGTGTCCCTTTATGGAATAGGCTGCAGTGGCCGCTTACCTTCAGGTGGGCTGCGTCAGCTCTGTCTGCTAACTGATGTGGTATAAAAAATACTGGGTCACTGCCCTTCTAACTAATATATACGTCAGCAAAGTGTGTACAAATTTTACTACCGCATCCCGGTCCTAACCTAGAAACCTGCCGTTCATGTTTACAGACATCATAAATAGATTGAATTTTATGTCAGGGCAGAGACAATAAAAATAAATTGCCTCGCAGACGTTTTATTATCCGTCAATACGTTGCGAATGAAATGGCGATAACATTGGTTGCGCGGCAGATACGGGATTTTATAATCTGTGAAAACTGTTTTATAATTAGATGTTAGGTTACTGGAAGTTGTGTTTTTCCGTATGTGTAGTACAGGAGCTTAGCTACTGATGATATATTAATACACAAATCTGTATGACTTGGTAAATTTGGAGTAATAGAGATTGTATTGATATCATCATCATCATCAGCCTGTGACAGTCCACTGCTGGACATAGGCCTCTCCAAATGCTCGCCACGCTGATCGGTCCTCGGCCACTCGCATCCAGCTCCTGCCAGCCATCTTGCGCAGATCATCGCTCCACCTGGCCTGAGGGCGTCCTACACTACGTTTACCGAGACGCGGTCTCCACTCTAGAACCCGTTTACCCCAACGGTTATCGGTTCTACGGCTGATATTATGGCCAGCCCACTGCCACTTCAGCTGGCTAATCCGGCGAGCTATGTCGGTGACTTTGGTTCTCTGCCGAATCACATCATTTCGGATGCGATCCCGCAGAGAGACGCCGATTGATATGATATAATTATTATTGTTTTGATATAATTATTGTAAAAGGCGATTCAAAAGAGTAACTAGCGAGTTTCTTGCCGGTTCTTCTCGTTAGTAACAAGATTCTGAATCCGGTGGTAGAGTCACTATGTTACCTTGATAATTGACGATTCGTATGTGCATCTCTGAGGCCTACATGAATTAAGAATATTTTGATTTTTGATGAAGTGGTGATATTTTAGATCTTGAGAGATATCTTAGAGCTTCTGTGTGGTATTACTTGTAGAACTTATTCACACTTAGACTGCTAGTTAAAGAAATTTGCTTAGTCAGCAGAACTATTGCTGACATGTGACTCTGGCTACGGCAATATTAGTGTGAAAGACAGAATTTCATGAAATCAAAGGCTTGAAAATCAGAGGAGCCTACAGTATGACAACAAATCCAGTAATATTGTGAAGTTTCTCTTAATATAATGGAGTTCTTGTTGTACTCATTTCATTTAGGAGCATAGCCTATTTTTGGTGGTGGTGAATTTCTCTCGGGACTATTTCAGCATCTTAAGCTTAATGTAAAAGTACTGGTAAGTAATGTCGTGACTCCCAACATGTAACAAGAAAAAAATATAAGAACGTAGAGGACATAATAAAATCCTTTCGTCATCGCGATAAAATAAACCAGCGCTGTCCAATAACAGTAACAGACAGGATTGTACTATAATCTGTACAAAACGAGCCGTTTGGGTGAGAGTGCAATTTTGAACTGTCAGCCCCAAGCTTGAAACTCGGCATTTGGCAACCAAGCTGTAATGGCACAATAAATAGTTCGCAGCCCTCTCCCATCTGTCACTTAACTAGTAAAATATACAGACGTCATTCAGCTTGCCACAGTGAAAAATCGTACTGTGCCACCCCTGATTCCCCCATCTCCATCAAACAATTACCCACCTTAAACTAAAGAACTAGAGTTGAATCTCGCACGTCCGAAACCTTGAATAAATTTAAATATTTTGTTAACTTAAAATGTAACTCATGTTAACGGAAATACAGTCTAAATTGCAGGACCTGAGCATTTGTTCTTCGGGCGGTCGTTGGAATATAACTTTTATTGCTGAATGCATTTGGTGCTATATTTGTGCGACATTGTTTTTTTTCTGTTCGCTGGGGTTGTTTAACTTTGAAGTCGTTCAAAAGACCCCCGATTTGCGATTCTGGTGGATTTCTTTTTGGATTAAAGGCCCCGTGAATTTAATGATAATGTATTTGCGCGATTACAACTAAGATTATGTCACGTGGCGCAGTTTTAATAAGCTTTTTTTCGGTAATGATTAGTTAAGACCCTTTCATCTCCATACAGTATGCTCCGGAAATAATTAAATTAATAAATTACGCAAATTAAATACTTCTGTAAATTGAATTAAATTGAATTATTATTGCTGAGGCAGAACCCTATTGGCCTGATTAAAGTTAGTTTTTAAGTAAAATTGTTTTATGTTTTATTTTAATTGTTATTCTTTTTTTTTGTGTAATCTTGTGTTTTTTGGGCCAATAAATGTTTTTCTTTCTTTCTTTCTTTCAATTATCTATTTGTTTTTATTCTAACTTCTGACAGAGTCCGAATGTCTAAATGGGTTAGCTAGCACACTTTTTGAATCTGCGGTCATAAAAAAGCTGTATTCTGGCAATATTTCAATATTTATGTGGAAGTCAGTGAATCCTACTATAATATTATAAATTCGAAAGTCTGGATGTTTGGATATTTGGATGTTTAGATGTTTGGAGGCTTGGATGTTTGGATGTTTGTTACTCAATCACGCCTAAACGGCTGAACGGATTTAGATGAAATTTGGCACACATATAGTTTATAACCCGGAATAGGACATAGGCTATAAAATTCCTACGGGAAACGTCTCATTCCCGCGGTAATAACAATTTTGGAATTACTGAACCGATTTGAATAATTCTTTCACTGTTGGAATGCTACACTATCCCCGGTGAACATAGGGTACTTTTGATCCTGAAAATGTGGGGGGAAGGGGGGATATTTAAAAAAAGAGATTACGCGTTGGTGAAACCGCGGGCGGAAGGCTAGTTTCAAATAAAGCGACGATTTCTGGTTATGTCCCTTAATGGAATAGGCCGCTGTGACCGCTTACCATCAGGTGTGCGTACCTGCCAACTGCGAAGAAACGAGCTTAAAGTAAAAAAAATACATGTAATATACAATCAGCCGCACAAACAACTTCATAATATTTACAGAAGCGTCGGTAAATTCACATTTTTTTGTGATAAATGCTTGTATTGTACACTTTATTACAACTCACGGCAGGGATAGGCGGTTGATCAAACATTTGCGTGTGTGCTCTGCAAACAAGCGTCACGAGTCGCTTACCGTCGAATTATTAATAACGATCACTTTTTGTTGCAGGTACGTTCGTTTGTATGGAGAGGATATTGGATTCCGAATTCCGATGGAATGTTCCAGTAAGTTGGGGGGAAGTATTTGGCCTTTTTTTTCGGAGGACAATGCGTTACGCACCATAACAGACTAGCTATACTCCATAAAAAAACTCCGTCAAAGTGTTGTAGCTCTCTCGCTCGCTCTCAATAAACCTCGATGTGTCTCATCTCTAAGATTATTTTTTTTGTAGAGTGAGACACATCGATAGTGGTTTATTGGAGTTATTCCGGTTGGATACCCCGTATTTGATACCCTGGGGGATCAATTTTGTTTTATAATATTTTCTATTCCACTTTGATCCACCGTGCAGGGTATCACAAATAAATTTAAATTTTATATTCCGGTTGGATACCCCAGTTATCTATTAACATATTTTTGGAACAGTCAGCAACAAAACATATTGTTGTAACTGAATATTATTTTATAAAGTTTCAAATAAATAAATATAACGGAAACGTTAAGAACAGTATCAAGCATAATAAAATTAAATCACTTTTAATTTAGCTTAAGTATAAATTCAGATTGTCTTTTTTAGGTATCTGTCCAAATCAAAAGTCCGAATGTCTGATTGTCTGTGATGATTTTATATCGTAATAATTTTAAGTTCTGCTTAATAAGTATTTTTATTAAGATAGTAAAAATCTTTTATTATTATTATTTAGGTTTTTTGAAATAAAAACACAAATGGTCTAATTGTCTGTGATGATTTTCAATCGTAATTTTAAGTAATATTTTTGATATGTAGTTAAGATGGTCAAATCTTTTGTTATTTTATTATTATTAAGGTTTGTCCAAGTAGAAAGTCGATTAGTCTAATTATCTGTGATGATTTTAAACACTTAAACAAATAAAACAAAATATTATTTACATTAACAACTGTTTTTCTATTGACTGTACTTGCCTGTAAAAAAGACTAAGGGGATCAGACCGGAATGACATATTTTGCGGTGGATCAATCGGGAATTAAAACATAATAATAATCGGCAGGGGATCAGATCAGGGGATCCAACCGGAATAACTCGTTTATTGAGAGCGAGCGAGAGAGCTACAACACTTTGACAGCTGTCATTCTAATCATGTTACGTTTTATGGAGTATAGACCTGCAGTTGTGTGTGGGACTCGAGACTAAAGTGGCCTACTACCCACTAAACTCCCCGGTTTCCTCTTCCCACCCAAAAAGCTTGAGCGGTGCCATCACATCCCCGGGTACCCCGGCGTTTTGGTTTCAAGCCGGGATAGCATAATATAATATATCGCATAGAATTGTAATTTAATTGATTCTTTTTGACACATTAGGGTTAGTCGATCTGCTGTGAGGTCTTACTTATGTTCAACCTCGGATCGGTCTAATTTTCAGCACGAAAACAAATCAATCTTTCATAAAAAAATGAACGCCTTTGCCTTCTAAAACATGACTCTGCTTATATTTACTCTCATACAATCTGTCAGTACATTTATAAAGGCTGAATGGTACAGAAAATCTATTGAACGTTGTACCCTCTATATCTTTGAATACTCGGCACCCAGAAACACTTAAGGTGTGAAAGTAATTTACATAAATTTCACATTTAAATTACGGATACACCCCGCTATTCAGTAGTAGTCCGGTTTAGGCGTATTCCGAGGGAAATTGGAAAGATTGAAGGAAAGTGTGAGCACTTCTACATTTGGCATTAGAATTGCTTGTTTTATCTTTAAAAGGTTGTGTTTGATTAACATTTTTAAGGAACCTACATATATCCTAAAAAAGAACCACCCGAATTCAGAACATCTTTTTTCAAAGTTGGTTAAAAATTCATAAAAATTAGAGTGGTTTGATCGACCTAAAGGCTTTTATTGTTTATAATGTGTTATTAATCCTACAACGCATCAGCGATCCCTCTGCTGTTGCAAATGTCCATGGGCGGCGGTGATTGCTTACCATCAGGCGACCCGCTCTGGCTTGTTTGCCGCCTCTGACATAAAAAAACAAATGGTCCGATGTAGCATTGGGTAGCTTGCCCTAGCGTGTGGCAAGGGTCGTGGGTACTAGGTTGGTTATAAAATAGGCCGCAGTGGCCGCTTACCATCAGGTGGGCTGCGTGTTAGTCTGCCTACTGTGGTAGTATAAAAATATAATCAAATTCAATATTGTATTTCTTTCTTATAATTAATGTGGTGGTTAAAAGTTAGAAAAGTATACTTTCAAGTGCCTAAATCGATTTATAATTAGTAAAAATGAGTGGTCGCTATTTGTCGATCGATCGTCTGACTTAGTCGTCAACTCGCGGACGCGAAACTCGCGGACGTCCGCGAGTTTCGCGTCCGCGAGTTGACGACTAAGTCATCGAAAGGTGCCAACTCGCGGATGTCCGCGAGTTTCACGTCCGCGAGTTGACGACTAAGTCGATCGTCTTACTCCGACACATGTCTCCTAAAGTAACTTTTTACATGAACGTAACTTTTTATTTACGTTGCCATGTAATTATTTCTGAATAAGTGTACACGAGTACGATGCTGTCTAATTTTAACGTTATTTCAATTTCCAACCGATATACATACATGTATATTTTTACTTGTATTTTTTTTTCAAAGTTTGCTTCAAACTCATTTCTTTGACAGTTAGCGCATATAGATTAATTAAATTCCATTCTATTTTGCGATACTCAATCAGAAAACATGGGTTTATATGTCGCATTTTTCATTTCTTAAGGCTCCTGTGATTTTTAAAAATTTCATTTCAAGTGTAGCTCCCACGTTAACGTTACGGTAACATATCCAAAACTCTTATGACATTAGATTTCACCTGTGGGGATAGAGAATCGGAGTCTATAAAAGGTCCTTATACCAGTAGTGCGGGAGTCAAACCCACGACCTCCGTGTTTTGTGGCCCGAGATATTTAACCACTGTTCTACGGAGACGGTCAATAACCTACTAAATACTTTTTGTCAATATCGGGGAGAAAAATTTAACAGCAAATATATCCATTACGTCTATTGAACAATCATGACTTATTTAAAATTAATATCAATTATATCACCAGTCATCTTTAGTACTATCGCCTGATGTCTCAATTATTCATAACGCCATACTGATAAATTAATTTATTACAATATTATTGAGTCAATTGTCCTGTCAACATTTCCTTTGTTATTTGGCATTCCATTGTCAGCGGTGTTACAGTTATTCTTGTACATTTAGTTAGGCAATTGTTGACTGTTCTTTGTTTATTTTTTTGTGTGATTGAACCATGCTGCAGATAATTTGTGTCTGACAGTCGAAATGGGCCGACTCAGCCGGGGTAGTAAGGGTTCTAACAGACGAGCGACCCATCGTTCGCGACCGTCCGTGACCCTCGACGACTGTGGTGAGCGGCTGTCGCTCGGGGCCGCTGCGGCAGTCGGCGACAGTCTTCGACCGCCGGCGACAGTCGCAGACCATAGTCGCTGACGGTCGCGGAGGGTCGCAGACGGTCGTAGGCGCGCCACGCGACTGTCGCCGGCTGTCGCTGCGGCCCCGAACGCAGCGACAGTCGCCGAGGTTCGCGCGGGACCGCAGTGACAGTCGGCGACCCACCGATAGTACGCTCAACCTATGATGCAGCGACTGCTGGCGACTGTCGCAGCGGCCCCGAGCGACAGCCGCTCACCACAGTCGTCGAGGGTCGCGGACGGTCGCGAACGATGGGTCGCTCGTCTGTTAGAACCCTAAGGTCAACAGCAAAAGCAGATGATCAAAGTCAGAAGTTTAATGCTGGATAACATCTCACTGAGAACTGACGTAAAAGTAGTAGTTTTGTTTCGTGTATAGAGAGTGAAAGAGTATCAAAACCACACATCTTTGCTGATTTTCACATTTAAAATATAATAAGGAAATAAGGTACCAATATGTAAAGTGTTATCGATTAGAATGCGACTAAGTCAAAACACCGTAGCTAATTGAGTAAAAAGGCAATTTCTAAATTACCTTTCTGAAGTCAAACGCTAAATATTTCATCGACAATACCTATTTTCTAACCAATACCGAGGTGTTGTTTGACACAAGATTGTAATCAAATATTTAGGAATAAATTACCATCTGTAACACCAGATATCACAATTGTCTCAGCAACAATACCTTGCAAGTTAGTTAATCTTAACTCAAATAGTCTGTAATATCGAGATATAAACTTAAACTGACTATCAACGGGTAGGCTAAGTAAATCTTGTATGTAAATTCAACAATTTTGCTTTGTGGTCCAAGTTGCAAACATTCAATGGAAATTGTTGTCATAAAGTTGAATTAGCGTTCTCTTTGACAAATTAGCTGAGCCACAATTAGTCGTGCATGTGTATTATTAAATCCATCAAATAAAACGATAAATCATTCATTGTTTAGAAGTTTAGTAATAAATTTCTCAAATATTCATGTTGTGAATAGAGCTTTGATTTGAGTTATGAATACATCTTATTTATCACTTTTTAGGTCTACCTATTTTAACATTCTTTTATTTTTGGTTTTTATGTTAATTTTGTAATTTGATAGGCATTAAGGTTCCATTTCCTATGATCTAATCAACAAGAGATGAATGATTGTATAAGACCAATAGCCATTAAACACCGGATTTATTACAAGCGTTGTTTAATTTCTTTGTGATCGAACACAATCATGTCCTACGTGGTAATTAATGTCTACTAATGAACTACTTACTAAAAACCAGAGCTATGAAGAAACCATAATAAAAAAAAAACTTGCAATCACCTTAGATTAGGCAAAATATCTTTCCTGTCTTAAAAAATGCATTTTAGTAGCATCATCGCTGCAACTGTTATTATTTATTTATATAAGAACACCTTACAGGTAACAGTTAATGAAAGTATGAAACGGTTGCATAACTAACTTAAGACTAAACTTTCACCTTAAGGCATGCATCCCTGACATGGTAAACTTAAGCATAAAAAATAACATAGAAAAACAAAAAAGAAGAAAAGTCATGCATGCTACAAATGCCCTAAGGTGCATTAGCTCATATACTCGTCAATTCACAGGTAAAATTAAAGTTCTTTCCTTATTTCTAAATAGATGCTGCCTTCAAAACCTAACACACCCGAAACGTCTTATTACCATTGCGGGTTCATACCGCAATTACGTTAACTCCCCTTGGAATTCCGCAACTTATGAATTGCACCAACTAGCACACAAGAACATCCGCGCACAACGATTATGCATATTACTTGCCGAGCGTGGCCAAGTTTTGCTCTGAGGTGTTTTTGGTGGGTAGGTAAGAAGCATTAACTACAATATGTGCGGTCAGTACAGGCGTGCTCTTAAGACAGAAATTGCTTAATCTGTCGCTATAAAGGTAAAATATCTGTGTTAGTATTATACAATGAGAACTGTTCCTATTGTGCATACGCTTTTGGTAAACTATGATTGTAGTAGAGATGATTTTAGCGCGAAAGTACTGCTGTTGTAACTAAATATTTAAAGAGGAATTAAAGATTCACATCTCTCTTTACATCTCAATATTTTAAAAAGTTAAGGCTATTTATGAAATGAAAAAATGGTCCTAAAGAGCTACCCTGTCTGACCTCAAGTTTATCCTTATTTCTGTCTTTTGACTAAAATTAATTAAATAGAAGTTATTGTGAATAGAGAGTAACTAAAACTGATTAATTCTTCGGATTGTGTTTACCTAGCTTTGTTTACATAAAAAATCCAGTCAAAACAACGTTCATAGATTCGAATGCCTTTTGAAATTCAAATCAATCAAAACTCAACAATTTTCAGTTTCACGGCTTCACT
The DNA here is from genome assembly GCA_949319885.1 of Mecyna flavalis. NCBI lineage: Eukaryota > Metazoa > Arthropoda > Insecta > Lepidoptera > Crambidae > Mecyna > Mecyna flavalis. The sequence continues at coordinate 4,584,725 of OX439419.1, read as the reverse complement.
TTTACTTCAACTTTGTCAATAACAACCTCAGATAAATTAACACCAAGCTTAAATTTTAACTTGCCACTTTAACTTACTTTAGACACCATTAATTACCCATTATATTGAATTACTGGTTCGTCGAGTAACTGTTTGTTTGAAGACCTTTGAGAGTAATAATTTGAAAATTTCACCGGGCAACGTTTCAATTTGAAAGTGGAAACTGTGTTTTATAAAAGGGAAAGTTCATTTCACATCGGTGAGTTTCATTTAATTCATACTTCTTGCTTAGGTAACTGAGAATCGGAGACTTAAGAAGATGTTGAATGGAGAAAACACAAGTTTACAAATTTTGTAACGAGGTTAATTTGTTTGTACTTAGTTTTCGCTCACGGAAAACGTTATTCTTAACGCACAATTTTGTGCTTTGTTAAATACAAATACTTATCATTGAATAAAATGATTTAATCATTTAAATGCTTGAAAATTTAGATTTTATAATACCTCAATTTCGCCTGTTTTATTTACTTACATAAGTTCAAAAATAAGTAATTTGAAAATATTTTTCACAATGCCTTTAACAATGGTAGTAGTTCTTGAAATCTGTATTAATAAAATCATGATAAAAAGGTGTATTTAGGAGAGACTTTTCTTTATGCATTATATTATGATTTATGATCATGTTGGTTCGATTCTGTTCTCGTTTGAAATGCATACATTTACTTGCTTAGAAACAAATGCTTAAACCTTAAAAAAGATATAAGAAAATTAAGATTTTATAGGTCTTAATTGGTAAATTGCACCGTGCGAAACTAAGGCGGGCCGCTAATAATCAGATATATTGAGACTCTAATGAATGTAATAGACGTAAGTTATTATTGAACTAATGATACAACTTAAACGCGAAACTAGGACAGAACCATAAACTACAAGTTTCATTTCAAAACACCAACAACGGGTGAACATTAAGTATATTTAAGGAAACATGTAATACAACACATAAAATAGGTAAGTCACTGACTAAAGAATATGCATACCAATAGGTAATGTATGCAAAATAGTAAAAGTACGATAAGTATACGATATCACGCGAAACCGACATTTTGTTAGCATTTATATAAGGCTGGAAACGGAACGACGCGATCCATAACATCAGAAACGTGACAATCGAGAGTGGTAAAATAGAGCTTAGTTACGGTACATAGAGTTCAGTTTGCAACGGGAATGTCATAGGAGATATGATCTTTGAAATAATGGAAACGGAATAGCTAATAATAACAAATGATGGGTCAAGGGTGAATGTAGAAGGAATCAAAGAAGAAAATTAGGAGTCGCAAGGGAAATGTGTTGGAATTACGGTTGTAACTCCTAATATGAATTTGGGATGGTGTTTTTATGCTATTATTGCCTACTTTGCGTTTTTTTATTAGGAGTAATTTAATTTGATGAGTTCGTAATCATCTAGTCAGTCAAATTGATGGATTGAGCTTGCAAATATTGCAGTAGAGTGATTAAATCGAATTTGTTGATTGATATCGGGATAAAATTAGATAGGAGATTAATAAAGAGTTAATCTGAAACCTGTCGTCAAGTAATACCTACTATTCAAGATGAATCCTCTTACTTAAGTACAGTATTAGGAGGTTTTGAGAATTACTATATTAGTTTGGTAATCCGGTTTTTAAATGTGTATAATTGCATTAAATACTTATGGCGAGCAAGTGCTAAGAATATTTATTATTTAAATTCAAATCTAACTCTAATCAACGTTTAAATGTATTTTTAATGCCATACATGTCAATTACCCGATAATTATTAGAATATACTGTATCTTAAGAGACGACAAGAAGCTAAGTTAAAAGACTTGAGAGCTTAGAAAATACTACTGGTGCCACTCGTAGTTTACAAATACGAAGAGGTCTATATAGCCGCTTTCCTATAACAAGCTTGTATCTTTGGACCTGCTTCGATGCAACATTGTAGCAAAAGGTTTGTATTATACATAGAGCAAAGTCGAATCGATTTTATCATGAAAATACTGGTGTCGTTACTCATGGTTCAAAGGATATTTCAAGATTATTATTTAAATGTCAAAAACCATTGCTTACATTGATTTGATGCCAAAAAAGTATCTTCAGCATTTGTATAAAGAATCTGACTAAAGGTAGGATTCTAATCCGTGATCACTGAGGTTAGGGCAAGAGCCACAACCAAATGCGTGAATCAGACAAAATATTTTGCTTCTCGTCGCAAATAAAGTGCTTAAAAATTATCGGGCTATTTGTGTAATTAAATATTGGACCAAAAAGACTACCCTGTCTGACCTTAGCCTTTTCCTCATCATTTCTAACACTTGACTGAAGTCAATTAGGTAGAAAAAATGTAGATAGAAACGAAAACCAATAACGGCTTTAAACTTTATTTAGTTGACAGAATATACGAGTACTTTTAACATTTCCTTTCAAAACATCGTTCATAGATTCGAATGCCTGCAACAAGCTTGTATATTTAGACCTGTTTGGATGCAACAATGTAGCAAAATGTTTACAACAGTACGCTTAATGTTCGATATCCGAGATATATCTCCTGTCGTCGGACCAAAAATATACCCTTGGGTTTTGTAGTAAAGTAAATTCTCAGTTACTGTTTGGTGTTTGAATATTTTTATATCTTTAAACACTTGTGTAACTTTATGGTAAGCTCTAATTTTCCACTATATTCCGGTAACTATTGGTTTTTACACTATTCTGTATCATAAAGTAAATGAAAATAATTTTTTATAGCGACATAACATTGCTGATTCATTGCTATACAGGTTTCTCTGATTTTTTATGTTTAATTTCTCTTGATGGCAACTGTGTGAATTGTCTGTCTCACAGAATAAGAAAAATTCTTATTCTGTGGTCCGTCTGTATTTACGAAGCTTAGAGAATGCCCGATAGCCAGGTAAAGCTTGAAAAAGTTAGTGCTGGGAGCCTGGGACTCTTTAAATGAAAGTGATTGACCAGAAACGGGATTCGACTTTTGATTTTTAACTCGAGCGGTGATTTCACGGTGGGCAATTTAAAATCGACTTTGGTTTGTGTTTTAATTTTTGTGATTATGTCCTGTTTAATATTTGTAGTCGAATGTAAACAACAAAATGGATTTGTTCATATGATGTTATAATTAAATTAGTATAATATTCCTTTCCAAAACAACATCTATTAACTTCAAACCATGTTCCAATGATAATATAATGCTCGCGACATATTTTTTGCACCAGGACCTGTTCGTGCACTTGCTATTAGCATTAATATATTTTATTAGAATTGAATTAAATAGAGCACTTAAAATTTTATTACATGTTACACTTGCTAAACAAGGCAATAAAAGTCTGATAGATAAGTATGTCGTCGTCGGTCGATATTGTCTTATCTTTTACTTATAAATTCCTATTAAATCAGATTTATATTTCCTTTCAAGTTCAATGTTATTAGAAAACGACTATTTATAATTTACTTTTGTTTATACGAGTACATCATGACATTGTACAGTCGGCAGCAGATCAATCTACCCTAGTTTGTCAAAAAGTACATTGGTACTTTTTATTGTTCACCGCATAAAGTTCTATTTTAATTGTAAAATAGAACTTTATGCGGTGAACATTGAGCTATAAATAATTGCAGGAATTTTATAGGATTGATGAGAATAGAACTTGCAGCTTCGTTGGTTGAACCTTCGGCCGTAAAAGATTTAAGTCAGAAAAGGTATCAGACACTTTCGCATTTATTTTCGCAATAGTACCTATCACAAAATGTTGTAAACAGGACACCCGGATATTTTGACTTTTTGATGTCCCTAATCCTTCAGAAGGTATCCGTGACTCTTACCGGCTTATACATAAAGTTGAGAATCGTACTTAACTTCCATTACCTGGATCGGGTAAATGCCCTGTACCTTAGGGCTCACATTACCATAAGTTCGGGTGTTTTGAGCTGTTCAGTTCTGTCCGGGATCCTTTAAGCCAGGCTCAGCCAAGCGTTCGAGATGGATATTTTGGGTGCTCGATATAGCGTAGCTATAGATATTAAGGTAATTACTGGAAAACCTTTCTTAACTTGTTGATATTCGGACTGCATGCTGTAGCGGTTGACCATTACAAAAGCTAAGCGACTCTTTTCACAATCAGTGCTTGGATAGGTCACAAAAAGTGATTTTCCTTCTTGCTTTAACCTGGTTCAATTACTTTTTGATTGACTGTCACCTAAGTTCTGACTTATATTAGATTTGTCATAGGTGGTATTTGACCTACGACTCTAGAAAATGTGTCATCTAACCACATAGACCAAACGAGAAGATTATAAATTACCAATTCAAAATCATTTTGAAAATATTGCCCGAACATAAAAATGAACCCCAACCCCTTTCCGAATCGGAATCAGCCATGATCAGCCATCAAAAAGTCAGTAAGAATACCTCTATTGTCAGGCGCCGAATCTACTTACCTCGGGCGGCCCCGCTCAATGCAATCACTCCGCCACGCCGTAGGGACGTGTATTAGCATTTTTATCGATAGAATATCGCGATCGGAAATTGGCGGGCGATTATCGATTATTCACCTGTCTAGAGTACTTTGTTGGTCTGGTTTGAGTTGTAAATCATGATTTTAGGGTATGGGGTTCGATTCTCGGGTCGAGCATTTTCTATTTTTTGAATATGTCAGTTGATTTTGATGATGATGGGATAGTTTTGAATTTTATCCTGGTGTTACTACAAAAATACGTTCTTAGTTTATACTAAGACTGAACTAAGTAGCACGATCGTTTGTTTAGGTTAGAGAAAATAGAACTAAAAAGCACAATTTAAAATACATATATTACAAATGCGTCTTAATTTTTCAAAAATATATTATTAGCTTATTATAATACCAAAATATATGAGACATGCTCCTCAAGTCATAACGTGCTCAGCTAACTTGCGTTCGAAGAAATCTTTATCCAATACAATTTACTCTAACAGTAAAAATCGTTTCAATATAAAATAACATTTTCTTACGTTCTCAAAAGCTGCCATTCAAAATGACATCGTCAAAGCTAAATCACAATTTTCCAATCTCCGAACGTTAAATTAAAGCAAAACCAATATTGTAACTAAACGCTGAATGTCAAAGCAGTTTGAAATAAACCTGAAGATTTGTACCAATTTTGAGAACGAGACTTTTACATCTCGCCATTCAATTATATTCTTGCCTCCATGGTCTATTGGTTTAAATATTGGACCATGATCTCGGAATCAACGTGGCCCGGCAAATATTTTGACGGATTTCGAAAATATTACTTATTTTAAGATTTTTAAAATAAAGTGACTTGATATAATTAAAATGAATTCACGAGAACGAAGTCACGGGCAAAAAGCTAGTATGACATACAATATACTAGAATCACCTGTATACAGCGTCACAGTATTCACAGATTCACAGTACGTCTCAAAGATGACAATCAAACAAAAAATTGCCCAAAAGTCAAAAATAGAAAGAGAGCAGCACAGTCAACTGCTCTGTCTCGAAGCGTTTTGTCCCAATCTAATGAGGATACATGTACCAGAATCCAGAATTTGGCAAATCCAGCTCTTACATTGGCGTGACTGCTATCTTTCCTCCGTAATCTTTCAGAGAACTAATAGGATCATGTCTACACTTTCTATTTGACTGTGCAAGTTGCGACGATGTTTTCCGTCACTGCCTAGCTATTGATAAAGATGACACTAATAAAAAAATCATAGGTGCGCCTTACAAACGACACTTGAAACTCGGCTACCATAGCAATTTTCAAACTCATTTTTTATAAAAAATATTATAATAACAAAACATCGACGCCGCCCTACCCTGAGGGCGCACGCACCGCGCATTTCCATAGGTACACAGCACAGAAAATCCGAACTGAGTTATTGCCCATCCCTCGGGTGTCGATATATTCCACTATTTTTATTTACGTGAAAAGACCCGGTGACTACCGAGTCTTAGATTCAGGACGGTCGAGGAATACGTTATTTTTAGTGAGGGCACTTCTTTATGTTTTACTGCACTAGCTTTTTAGGACTTAACATTCGTAAGGTTTGCTATACATTATAATAAAACATTTTTGCTACGTTTACATTTAATAATAATTATGTAAACTTAGCATAAATGTTTTTTTATTGATTTGTTTTACTTATAGTATATATGCTATAAACAATAATGTTCAATAGTTTATTGAACAAATGTTTGTCTGGTCAGTACCAAAATGTCAACTGGTCTTTCATTGGCAGATAATCGTTTAAATCATACAAGATAAAATATCGCGATCCCATTAGTAAAAGGAGAAACCGCAGAATATACCATTATTGTGCATAAAACGAATGTCATCCCAACCATTGTTTCACTGAGGTTGTCAAATTCTGTTTTCTATAAGGTTCGATGGAGATTACGAATTCAAGTTTCTATTTCAAGAGTTTCTATTTTTAGGTCATGAGTAAACCTGGTGTCATTTACTTCGGCCTAAATTTTTCGCAAATATTTGTGTCCATACTCGAAAAATAATCAAAACAAAATTTCCGACCCAACGAATCTGCAAAGCTAACATCAAGATAATCTTTAAAACAATTGCGTTGAGGCAAAAATGCCGTGGTTCAATTAACAAAATGGCGTCGAAAAATGGACGCCACTCAACCGATAAACAAACATACGTGACAGTGGGTTTATTCTATCAGCTTTTGAACCCTAAAATTGTAATTGTTTCTATTTACAAACTTAAGTTCACACTTGCAGTAATATTAGCCCATCGTTTCAAATAGCGTGGGATAAAATTATACCACATAACTCAATTATACCAATATAAATGCTTCTCAATCTCAATTAGGTTTGGATTTCCTTTAAAATTTTAATTCTTATAGGAATGAGTTGTATTTTTTTTTTCTAACATTTAAATTACTTTTTTTGCCAATTCTGTACTTTACAATACCAGCGCATGACTTCTTACTTTTTATATGATAAGATGGACGAATTATTTGAAAATTCAACATAAACCACGTCGATTATAACCCTCATCTAAATCCTGAACACAAAAAAGAACAATCCACCCACAAAATTGTCAAAACGTCAAATCTGCATAGCAAACATTAAGATAACTTTCAAAACAATTGCGCGGAGGGAAAAAACCCGCGCTTTAATTAACAAAATGGCGTCGCAATATGGCGGCAAGTCAAACACGCGGTCTCGGCCAATGAGAGCCGTTCTATGTACGTATGCTAATGACTACAGGCTCGTGCGAATGGAAATGTCGTGTAAGTCCTGTCATTATGTTATTCTGCGGGATGCGATGAGCTATATGTTATTTTTGAATTTGAATGTATGATAGATGTTGTGTTTTAGAAGTATGTTAGACTTTTTTTTTATTTTAAGTACGCTTAAAAATAACGGCTCTGAAAGCGTAATTTATTACGCCGTAGTGAAGAAAGGAACTTATAGAATGACGAAAGTCTGCCAGTCAAAACGATGAAGCATCAACGAGACGACTCTACATTTGTAGTGGTAGAGCCATGCTGTTTTACAGTACGTATGGTCCGGCTCGTCCGGGGAAGTACCACCCTCTCACAAAACACCAGCGTGAAATAATAGTGTTTCATCTGGTTTGTAAATCACACATTGCATATTTTTCGTTCACTTCCTTTTGTGTCACACACCGGTCTTGTGGGTTCGTATATCCAGGAGAACATTTGCGTTTCTACTGGGTCTGGAAGTTGGTTTCTACATATTTAAGTGTACTCATTGTACCATCGTATATTCTGAAATCCATAACACATGTGTTACTTACTTCGAGACCAGATCTATGCATGTGGTGTTGTCCAGTATTAATTTATTTAGTTATGTTGTCCAAGGCTATATTTACATCCCCTAAACCAACAGTCATTACCCACCTCATAAACTTCGAAACTTCACATGTACAAGTATACGCGATTGTAATGTAATACACCGTCTACGGGATTTTTATGGGAAAATAAAAGTTCCCTATTTTATTTACGGCTGAATTTGTGTTGTAAATAGGCTTTTAAAATGCAAACTCGATTCACGCTGCCTTCGTTCGGTGGCATTCTTACTTCGCACTTGGGGCGATTTGTGCTACCAGCTTTTAAGATAGGAGTTATTGTAAAAACGATAACATATCCGGGAATTGAACCTAGGACCACTGATTATATCTCAATATATATAATTCTGCTGTAAGTTTTTTCGTCACTTACCTCCTCCAAAACGGCTGGGCGAAATGGTTGATATTCTGAATAATGTATTTTAATGGATTCTTGAATGGTTTAAAAAGACAACTTAGGTGGCGCTGCTATGGGTATATTGTAAAACTCTATTTTAGTTCTGGTCACTATAGTAATAATAATCTTGATACAGTAGGGGGACTTAATACATAATGCGTTTCCCTTTTCTCCGTGAGAAGCAGACAAGGTACTTTAAATTAACAAATTCAATTTTTCTGTTACAGGTACACTTCTAAAACATCAGAATACACCGCAGCAACTCTCAAGGGATTGAACAAAAATGGGCCTACTCATAGTAAGAACAAGTATAACATACTTAAAGATAACAACATTCCGAATCCAACCCCAATAGTAGAGTCAATCTGCTATCTAGATAATTGAAGATTTATAAGTACGGACGGCAGCAGATCAACCTATCCTCTGTCAAAAATTCTCAATTGAAAGAGAATTCTAAGCGAAGGGAATAAAGCTGAAAATTGGTTGTAGAAATTTTACAGATTAGGGTAGTCTGATGTGCTGTTGACTGTACATCTCTGAAGCCTTGCATGAAGAATATTTTAATACCGATTGGAAGACCAATTAAAGAGGAAGCGTCACTCAATGTAATGCCACTCTGTAGGCTCCTGATCTTTGAGCCCTTGATTTAGTGTGCCCATTCCCAAAATCTTTTTGTCTCTTCTTCTTTCCATCCAGATACTTCCAAGAAAGATTGTACTATAAATTCAAAAGGTATCAATTCTTTAAAGTATAATAAGACACCGTATTCTACGGCACCGGAAAGCAGAGACTAAATCGATGTCCGTACATTACATTTATTTATTGGTTACAAAGATAAAGGTAACATCGTCCTTCGTACCAACGAATACCTATTCCGAAGCGGTGGGAAAATGTTTACCACTAGAAATCTAGATGCAGGAACGATTTTTAAAAGCACCAGAGCAATATATTTCCCTGCGCTACTGTGAAATGTTTCTAAGTGTTTCAGTTTGAACTATTAATTTTGTATCTAAGAACAAGATCTAGATAGCAGTGAAAGATGTACCCTCGGAATAGCTTGTGGATTGTCTTATTTTAAACGGTTTTTAAGGAAAGTCTTAAGTGTTTATTGTGTCTTCAAGAAATGTATAATATAATATATTTTACTAGATGCCGTATGGAATTTGGTTATTAATGGAGTCTTTGAGTAGTAAAATGATGTTGTAGAGACTGTAGAGATCTTTTTTTTTTATTCCACATCAGTCGGCAGACAGACACGCAGCCAGCCCACTTGATGGTAAGCGGTCACTGCGGCCTTTTCCATTGAGGGACACTTCACCAGTATGTTCTCTCGGCTCATCTGATCTTCGGGCCTTTGATTTCTAGTGTACTGGCTCCCACATTAATACTGCCGAAACACAGCCAGAGCTGTTATGGCGACAGATTTCACCTGTGGGGGAGGTAGCTAGCCTCTCAGACTCTGAAAAAGTCCTAGACCCAAGGCGGGAATCGAACCTATGACCTCCAGGTTTTATATCCGAGCGGCTTAGCCACTGTTCCACGGAGACAGTCAAATTCTATGGTGAAGTTCGTACAAACTCCCTCACCTCCATCCACCATCCCACAGATCAAGCACAAGTATCCTCAAAGCTGTGACGCACTGTGAGTATTTTCATAACCCCAACACCCCTTAGAAGTATTTGCGTACCTTAGCAATATTTCCCTTCCCACTCGAACGGCAAACATTTGGCCAGTTTAATCAATATTGAAAAAAATGTTTGTGTTACGGGACAAACAAGTAAAATTGAAGTTAGTAGATATAACCGTGTTTGCCTGCTTTTTTAGAGGTTATATTTGACCTGAGCACAGGTGAGGGAGACATGGAATTTCGATCTTTATGTCATTAGCTTAAAGACTAATTTGAATTTTGAGGAGTGCAAATTGTTTGATCAAATTTAAACTCTGATGAATGTGATAGGTGTTTTCTTGATGTGTTTGTGGACGAAGTAGTGTGAACAAAATCAAAACATTGGTTAAGATTTATCAATGCAGAACTTACGTTCAAATACATGAATAATGGATTGCTACTGGGGACTGTGGGAATCATTTGTTTGTTTTGAGATTGATCCTGTTATACCAATCAGCTGACTATAATCTTTTTGATTTTGTTTTAAGATGTATGTTTATTTTTATTTATTACTAGCTGACCTGGTGAACTTTTTTCCATAGTTTCTCATCGTTTAAACCTTCCCTGGACTTCCACGAATATTTCAAGACTGACAATTAGTCAACGATTTGACTGAACCGATGTTTAGCCGTTCTCGAGTTTAAGCGAGACTTACGAACAGCAATTATTTTTTATTTATATAGATTACTTAATCTGCTGCCATAAAAGCTCTAGCTGTGTTCCGGCAATTATGCGCTGAAACAAATGAGAAATATCCTTTCATTAGATAACTAATTTAATTTCATTGATCGATTTCAATTGTACAGATGAACCATAGTTGTTTTCATCTGTAGAATTGAAATCGACTCTTTTTACTCATTCCAACTCAAGAGTAAAATTGCTTTTTTCGACACACATGGTAAAAAATTCAATACCAGTATCGGATCGCAAATAAATTGGCCATAAGAAGCCTTGTTAGGTAAGAATGTGCGCAGAAAAACTAATTTACTAAATTAAATTTTGCATGCAATAGATTCTGAGTCTAATCCCCGAATGTTCTCCAATTTATCGATCCGATCTAAAGATGTGTCTGCAACCTGAGCCTGAATTAACTTTCTTTATATGGAATTTGTCTCCTCTTTTTACTCATGTACGAAACAAAGTCAATCAATTTTATTGTCAGACAGGCAGATAGTCTTATTTATTTGGAAGACGAATGCTTTAAAGCATCTTAACCGCTGTCTAGAACGTCCAGAATAATGCACAGATCCCATGGATATCTGAAATAGAAGTGTTCTTGTTTGAGCAACGGATTAACTTGACTTTTAGTATAGGGAAATTTTGGGAGCTCTCTCTCTCCACTCATTTTTCAGGAATTCAAAGTAGCCTGTGTCACATAGGCTAGTTGTAATCTCGGAAAAAAAATTCTATCCTGCTGAATTGTGTCGCAAAGAGGGCGCGGGCAAAGAAGGCTAGTTTCCCATAATTTTTATCAGTAAAAGCTCTTAGACAATGGTCTATACATTTTCATCTCAATGCCCCTTAAAATTATTAGCAATTCAGAAATGAACAGTTTTCTCAGCGTCTAACTGTGACCTGTACCTAATATGCGATCACCTAATACGTAGGGTCAGGTATCGCTATTCAAACGATCTGTATAAACGTGCTTCAGATTAACACGATTGCAGGTTGAGCCATTAAGGTATTGTTAGCTATTATATAACTAGAAATCCTCGTAGTGTTGGGTAAAACTAAGCTTGTGGTGTGTGGGAGGAAGAGAGAATAAGCGTAGAACCAACGTCTTTACTTGCTTTTCCTCTCCGGATTCTGACTATTTTACGAGAAGAAAAACCAAATCGCATATTTTCGATTCGACCCGGGTTTTAAACCCTGAACCTCTGTCGTCGCTATAAGCCATTGCAACACGGAGGCAGTCGAAAGTTTTGAGTATCCAAAGTGTAGGTATTTCAAAAAATATGTGTTTCAGAAAAATCATTAAAATGTTAAAAACAAAGTCAGCGGAAAATGATATCCCGTGACCCATTTGATCGGATACACGGGTAGCGTATTTGGACCCTTCCTAAAATCGGTTTTACCAACGTAAAAATATCAGCATACCTCTAATATGCCAATGCTGCCAGTGCAAAAAACGACCCGAAAGATAAAACATGATATCCACTTAGGGTTGCCTACGTTATTCGGGTAAAACACCTAAGTCGAAAAGCAGGTAAAGACGTTGGTCCTGCGCCTGATATATCATCGGTCGTGTCGATAGATTTATTGCATACAAAGTGGACATTCTGCGTAAAAGATTAGATAAGATTATTCTGCGAACAGGAAATTTTGGGAAAAAGGCATTCTGCGAACAGGATATTTTGCGAAAAGGACATTCTGCGAACAGGACATTTTGCGAAAAGGACATTCTGCGAACAGGACATTTTGTGAAAAAGACAGTTTGGCGGTAGCCACTGGTAAGTGGACATTTTGAGAAAGAGACATTCTGCGCCTGAGCAGTGTCAGACTGCTGCCTTACCGTGCTATAAGAGTGAAGGAATAGGGATTTCACTGGCTTTTGTGCACTCACTTGTGCACTATTCTATAATATACCGTGCGTAGTTGGTTGGTCGCAAAGATTGGCAGCCTTAGCCGAAAACTTGGCTAGTAGGATAATTATTATCATGCAAGTTTTATTTACCATAAGGTGGGTTGCTAACCTTTCTGTCATCTGATATAACATAAAAAGACTCAATTATGTATAAAATATAATGTTGACTTATAAGTAATTAAACTCTTCTTCGACAACCCTGTGTACAAGTCTCTTTTTACATACATATTTGAAACAGATCCGATTTCACGTCAATGCTAGGTTGGCATATTATTTTTTTCCGTTTCCTTAATGTTTTATGATCACCTTACCTCGAGGTAAGAGGATTAGACCCTCTGGTCCTCTATCGTAATAGTTCTGTAGTGGTTTTCGATTGAATCAATTATCATTATTGCTTTGACAATATTTGCTTTTATCTTTTAACGTCTCTCGCAAAGCCTATTTACGTTTGTTTGTGGAGAAATGATATTTAATTTCTCTGTATTGTGTATTTTATGACTCTTGAGAATTGTGGGTAGTAGGGAAGTAAGCTGACGTTTCCGAGTTGCTTTAAAAACTTTCTATGCTTGAGTTCAGTAGTATGAATCTCGGCACAAAATATCCTGGGAGGTTATTTACGTAGTGCAATCTATCCCCAATATTAGTATAAATTGTTCTATTGAAGCCAGGCAACACTCTAATATAATTTTCTTTTATAAATCAATTCATATACATGTATATTATCCGATTCAAATGCTATTAGGATAATATCTTTTGGAATTAAGCGACAAATGACGCCAACTGCGCTTTTTCGTAATGTTAGCAACGCATTATTTTGTCAGTGTGTGTCTCAGACATCACTGTCGCGTAACGCAACTTCAAAAGGTATTATCCTAATAGCATTTGAACCAGATAGTACATAAAAATCCAGATGGATATAATTCAAACAAATGTTTTTACCATGCAAGGATCAAACCTGCGACCTGGTGTAGCAACTGACTCTGCTCTCAGAAGCTCTGATATGAGGAGATTAATAAGCGACTACATAACACTATCAGGATGATTTCAATGATTTAAGCTTTTATCTTGCTATGGGTCCTTAATACTTTTCAAGTCTAAACAGACAAATGTTCACATACCGAATACACGCCCCTCTATCTATTAGACTTGTGGTGAAACACTCCTTCTTTCAATAGAATTTTGCACGTTGGGAAAACATGATTTAACTTGTTACACAGAATAAGAATTTTCACTGCAACACACACAGCAACACCTGTCCAAATATGCCGCGATTTGTTTAAAAAGCCTGCATTAGGGAGTTCTTGCCCCGCGGTCGGGTAACGTAACAATCGCTGCCTGTGTTGCTAGATCTGTTTCAAAATATAATTTGAATAGAAAATCGACATTCATTTAGTAGTTCGAATTCTAGAACAAACATTTGTTATTGAACATTTGCGTTCGTTCTGTGCGTCTCCTTCGAACAGAATTCTGGCAACTTGGGTCCAAAGTCTGGTTCCTTAAAAATAGGACTTTACAGAACAATAAGCTGGTAACTTATTTTACAATGCATACAGCCATACAGCACTTACCTAAGCTTAGGTTGCACTACGGGAGCCAGACTACTTATGAACATTACTTATACAATTTTCTTTTTTGCAAGTAAATACATATTTTATGGAGACATTTTAATGACACAGAGAGAGGTCTTAGTGCCCACTAATTTATTAGTCAACGTATATTTTATCGCGAATAATGCATCACACAGCGTCCCTCCTTTGTAAAATGACTAAGAGGGCTGTTCTCACGTAGCAAAGGGTATCCAGGAAAAGATTTTCATATTTTTTAAAATCTCAGATAAACACAATTTTTAAAGCTCTAATCTGGCAACACTGGTGGCCGCTAACCCAGGTGTTGGGGGCGCCATTTCTCCGCGTCAGAATGCAATCTAGTTTTTACAACACAAACAATGTGTTTCTAACATTTGTTACGTGTACAAAGTTTTGCAGCGGTTGTGATGCAGAAATATAAATTCTGCTTTTTATCATCATAATATAACAATGTACGGTTTACGCTGTTAAGAATGGCTGTACCTTTTATTGTTGGAAGTTTTTGTGGGTGTTTTCTTGTTTCTTTTCGGTTGCGGTCAGGGGAATAACTTGGGGTTATGTTTCTCCCGCTCTTCTGCCAAATGGTTCGAGATCTACGTTGTATATTTTGGTAAATATACTGTGTAAAATAATTAGATTTCTATGAGTTTAGTTCGCTATATATATTTCATGAGTAGTTTTATCTTCCTTTCACCGGTCAGAAGCACACTAAATTTTCCCTTTTTTATGGTGTTGCTACATCAAAAAGCTAAACTTCTTGTAAATGATGTGGTTTTAAAGTTTTTTTTAAAACATTCTAGCACCTTGTGTGTGATCTCTTAAAGACATATCTTAGACTAAAATGCATACGACTATTTTATTTTTATTTATACACTAATGATTTGCATAATTTACCGACTTTTACGTCAAACAATGCAATCACTTTTTACTGCACTGCTGGATAAAAAAAATACTATGAATCATCTCTAACCGAACCCTTGGGATTCGCGCTTTCCCCCTCATTCCCATCAAATCCCATTAGCTCACTAATAATGAGCCAAGCTTCAATTCCTATGTAGTTTTTTACTTCTTCTGAGCTAATTAATTCATCCTTAACTGTTAATGGTGTATTAAATATGATTATTAATAACAAAATACGGCTCTTACGCCTAAGGTAATGAATATCAACTGATAAATAAACGTTACCGCGAAATTTGCATTTATTTACAATATCCTCTGCTGTTCGCTGTCTACTTAGATATATTCAACGTTAATTGGATATATTACAGTTTTGTTCAGTAAGGACATATTCTTTTAAAGAGCATTTAAAATTAGCAGAGGACTAAGAAATATTGCTGGTATTTACTCAGAAGTTGGATATACATTTTGCTATTGGCTTTAGAACAAAATATAATGTCAAATTGAAATTCGGAACGCACAAGTTTAGACCGTAGGAAAGGATACTGTTTTACCCGGGAAGGTGCTTAGTGTTCATAGGATAACAGAAATATGTAGAAGTAATATGGTTTGTACTTTCACATAGCAACGAAGCAACAAATTAAGGTATTTTTGGTTTGGAGATAGAGTTTGGTCAGCTGTTCCAAAGAGAAGGTGTAACTCAAGATCACTTTTTTGAAATACCAAATTTTAAACCGTCTTCCCGATATACAAGTTTTTGAAATATGAAATCAAGGCTTTCGGTTGTAAGTTTTATACAAATTCAAGGACCTTTAAGATAATTTTTCGTTAGCCGCAATATTTTGGCCCTAAGGGTTATTATTGCTTAGCACGGAACACTGTCTCAACTTACACTTCGGCTGTCATTAATCGTCTCGTATGGACTTGGAATTAATTTCAAATTTGGGGTTCCTTAGTTAACTAGGTTAATTGAAAAATTTAACTTCTGTGAAATTTGTAAATCTAAGTCAAGGGGGTCTTTGCTTATAAAGGTTTAGTGATATTCCAAAGAAAAAAGGTTCTTTTTTATCCTATAAATAATAAACATGCGAAAGTTTGTGAGGATGTATGGATGGATCTTTGTTATTCTTTCACGTAAAAACTACTAAATGGATTTAAATGAAACTTTACATTAATATAGCTTATAAATCCGAATAACACATAGGCTACAATTTATAAAGATATTCGTGCGGGATAACGTCCTATAGTTCACGCGGGCGAAGCCTTAGGCAGAAGGCTAGTATGTAAATACGCGAAGGAATGTTTTTAGTTAATAATTTTATCTGCACATTCAGTTAAGCTTTTTCTTAATTATTTACTTAATAAATAATAAATATTCCTTAACTGTAAGGCAACTTTTTTCGGGTTAGTAGTCGATTCGCACGAAAATAATTGGCACTAAAGCACAGATTATTAAATAGTTACTAACGACTAAAGTGCGAATCGACCACTTTTAATCAACCCATCATCCATATCCCTACATATTCTTTCATAATTAAAAGAAACTCATCTGAGACCCCAATCGCAAGTGTCTTTTGGCGGTAGTGATAGATAACTTATTATCTTTCACACTTATTCGATTGCTTCCCTCTTTTATAAAAAAGAAATTACTACGGAACCGTATTGCAATATTGAACTTAATATTAACCGGGATATTCTCAATAACGACGTCTAAAATTAGTTTTTTGTGTGAAATAAAAATAAGAATGTATGATCGGGTGATTGTAAATTACCGTCGACTATGTGTGTCCTCTGTTTTGTGAATTTTGATACACTTTGCCATAAATTACTTTGCGTCACAAACTTTCTATA
Organism: Mecyna flavalis; assembly: GCA_949319885.1. Lineage (NCBI taxonomy): Eukaryota > Metazoa > Arthropoda > Insecta > Lepidoptera > Crambidae > Mecyna > Mecyna flavalis. The sequence continues at coordinate 4,567,882 of OX439419.1, read as the reverse complement.
TACTTGTGAAGTTCGAGCGGAATACAATGGATTGATAAATCAAACATCTGTGTTTTCAATGGAAGCACAATAGCGAAATGAATTGTGCGATGACACTTTGATACCCACTGTCAATTGCCGTATTATAAATTAGTCTTTAAATGACAAAAAAATCCAATGGTTTTATTTTTATACTGCATTTAAACAGTCGAATGTACAGTCAACAGCACGTCACGGTATACACTTGCAGTTCGATAATAGCGCTTATGCCCCCGACATAATATTAAGAGCGGTACAAAGTCCAAAGTGTTACGTCTGACGTGCTTTTGACTGTACGTACATTTTCCAAATCCTGGATAATGGTGCAAACGTTTGAAATTGACATTGGAAAAGTTTTTTTATAAGAATAGTTTTGTTTCGTTTGTCGTAATGTTATCCAAGACGCTTGATTCAGAGTTTCGAGTATTTATTTTTGAAAATTCAAAATATTTGTTAAACGTTAAAGTTTATCTTAAAACAATTAACCAGCCAATCAAATTTAGTCAACAGCCCTACTAACTGGTATCATAAACAGTTTTTCTTTACAAGTTACCAAACACGATTGCAACAGATTGAGGCGTCGAAATGTCGTAAAGTTTTACTGTATCACCGTTTCACAGCCGATCGCCATCGGATATAGATCCTAATTTACCCTTCATGCTTTATGCATATTCGATACATTACGCCGTAATAGTGACGGCGAGATATCGAGATAAGTATCGATAGCACGTAATAACAATTACATCATCGACGATTATGGTAAAATCGTTGATATTAACGGATGAGTTGAAGCTTTTTTATGTTTATAGGCAGATACACGCGTAATCTTCCAGATAGAAAGAGACTATGGCTTAATATTCAAATGCTCTTCGTAATAGGAATTTAAGATTGATATTCTGCTTTCTTTTTTCTGAAGCATAGTTTGAGGTTTAATTAACTTTAAGTATATCATAGGATTGAAAACGTCCAGTTGTTAAAAGTACTATCATCGCTTGAGAACAATATGTTCAGAACTTTATATTTACACCATAATAACAATGGTCTACTTAACAAAAATGAGTGATGTTTTCATATACAAACTCATTCAGATTGAAAACCTTGGTTACAAACAACACTGCCTGTGTAACATTATTTCATTTGGTGTAGTTTTTTTTTTATCAAGAAAGATGTTACTATGGGAAACCATGGTTCCAGAGTATTAGGAGTAAAAAACTCACAAAATTAACATATTTATTAATTAGCTTAACAAAGTTATCGATATCGATAGCTTGTTCCATCCATCTACATCACTAGTCCATAACACTTCAGAATTTAACAAAACACGCCTCCAGTAACTTATGGCCTTTGCTAACACTATAAGGGGGTTTTCAGGGCACACGAAGCGAAGTATTTCCTTAACAAGACTCCACGCGAATAGGCACTTAGGGTATGAAAATTTCACGGCACACTCAATAGTTGAACGGCGATTTAGTGGAAATGCATTCACCAAATTGAGCTTGAGTTACGAACAATTGCCTGGCCAGTGGGATGGAGAAAAATAACAGTGTCCACCATTTTGTGTGGTTAACTTGTGAAGTTTCAATAGCTTAATATGTGATAGGTTTAGTGGATCTATATAAAGTTAGCTTCATTTATTTATTTATTCCTACACTAACTGGGGCTGTGGGTGGATTCATTAATATGGAGTTTTAAGCATGCCAAGGCAGATGGAGGATTTTATTATCTCAGTAGACAATGCTTATTAGACACAATGATTTCTGCTATGGCGCCATTTTGTACAAACAGGATCACTACGATTATGTTCAATGTCACAAGTACTCAAATATTTATACCAAGCTTGTCAAATATATGTAAGTCATCAAAATCCAATTAGTCAGAAAATTCTTAAATAACTCTTCAACGAATTGAACCTCTTACCTCGTCAAAGCACTAGACCAACAAGTCATCCATATACGGTAAACATAAAAAAAATGAAGAATGCCTCGACCGAGGCGAAATTTAGCGTAATTGCATTAACTTCGCCATTACTCCAGCGGCCATCTTTCTTGGATGCAATTTCCTGACAACTCAGGTTAAGTGCGGACATTAGCGACAAAAACTTAACCATCCAGCAATGAACGTAGTTGTAGTGAGGTACTTTCATGGAAGTGTTTCTGTTTGTATACATCAATAAATATCAGACAACATAGCATTGTATTACATACATCGGACTGTAGTGCAGCAGCTTGTAGGACGCTCGCACTACTAAGGCGACGACATCAGAGGCTGGGTTTTTTTGTTTGGAAAACATTCAGTCTCAATCCGGAGTCTAGAACCTACCTATTATCACCTTCAATAAGTTAAAGCTGTTGATCTTGCTGATCTTTCTTTGGTAGAGTCCTATTGTCTGTCCCACTGTGCTAAGAGAGTGAGGGAATAGAGGTAGCACGTGTTGTGTCTATTATTATAGTGCAATTATTTCATGATGTCATCAGGTGATTGGTAAACACCTTTTTAGTCATGTTAAGTACCAGACGTGGTTTAGATCCATTTTCTGTGTGTTTACCAGTTTCCGAAAAGGTTGATTTCAAGGATCAAGACTTTTACATTCAGTGGCATAATATAGTGATAAATTGTGTCCTATACTGTGCATTTAGTATTGCAAAGACGCCGGAATAAGGCTACGACAGGCTATGGCCGCTTATGGACGTGAAATTTTAACCCTGCTTCCCGACAACGCCAGGATTGCCGATTATCGGTGGTCTAAGGGATAAGGTTTCAAGATTTTGTGGGTCATTAACTATCTTTACATAGAAATAGGTAATACTGAAGTAAGCTAAGTGGCTTCAAGGGCTAATTTACATGTGCAAAGTCGATGCTCCAAATCTCGGCGCGAGTACCACTAGTTCGGCGATGACGGACTACATTGTGAGGACACCTACACAGTTGGATAGATGTTTACCGTTGATCCTATTGGTCAAGTTCTCCTATAGAATGACGGAGGTCAAATGGCAGTCGCTCGTATAACTTGACTTGCCAAATTTATCACGTTTCGCTTGCACAAGCGTTTTCTGAGTAGATCAAGACAAAACGTTCAGAGAAAGAGTAAAGGTACAAAACCAGTTTATTGACATATCAGCTATAAGCCACAGCTAAATATTCAAAGAGGCTTTATGTCCAGCAGTGGACTGCCATAGGGTGATGATGATAATGAAACAACTCCTTTCGGCTCTTCTCAGATTTTCATTAGCAGTAAGGACCATCAGGTTTCACACCTTTTTTTGTTTACGTCTTTCATAAGTAAGAAAAAAGCAAAAACTTTGCGTACTATATTAACACTGCCGGCATTTCTCATCAAGTATTCATCAACCAATATTATGTCTAGCTACCTAAATTCGACTTAAAGCCTCCTTTATTACGGGCTTAAAGCTATGTGAGACATCCGCTTTGGACCCGTAACTGAGACCCAAGCATTACTAGGAATGCGCCGCCATTTCTAAATTTAGATCGGACATAACTACCGTTCCCTTAAAGAGCAACGCTGGCCATTCGTACTTGCAATACCGGTTAATGAAACCTATTAAATTATTTACAACTGTCTTGTGTACAATTATGTATGAATTTTAATGATTCGGTTTATTTCAAACGGATTGATCGGTCGGTTTAGTGTGCTAGGTGATTAAAATTTATGTTTGTGTTTTTATGTGTCAATTTTGCTGTTTGGTTCGATGGCGTATTTCGTAGTGACCCAGTCAAGCCCATCAGGGATGGGTCAGTGAATTGTCATACGGCGACCACCGGCTCGTCTTATGGCAATTCTCTATGGGGAAACCGGGGGAGTTTAATGGGTAGTGGGACAAATGTTTACTCTCGCTAGCCTGCCACGGTGCTTAAAGGCATTCTCTTTTATTGGTCCTAAACCGTGGTTCACGTTAAATGCCAGCAGCGTATTTGTGAATCCACCTGATTTGCAGATGTCTATGGGCGGAGGTTAGTCACTTTCCATCAGGTCTGCCCGCTATACCATAAAAAAAAAATCACACCTAGGACAAGACAAACATTTATGTGATGAATTAAAGTATTAGTTCTGTGTCTTTTTATTTACTTATTTGTATTTCTGTGGTCGTTACTGGTTACCTCCGTTACTCAAGACGAGTGTTTATGCTGCTTACTTTGGTGTAAGCTCACCTCAGCTCTTACGTCTCTTTGTTTATATCTAGAATAATAAAATTACGTACAGCAGGACAAAAACAAGATAATGAGGTTATGTTATAGTATTTTAACCTAATTAACCCACTTCTAAAATCGCCAATTCAAGAAGGTTTAACGATGTGTAGGCGATGTTAGCACATCTTTTCGTTAGACGTTATCCTATTACGTATCTATCTGTTCTATTTATGGAATAAGGATAATGTTATTTTAAACTCGAAAGGTAAGGTTAATTCGTAAGTGTGTTTATACGCCAGCAGGAAGTGTTGAAGAGAATGATTACTTATCCTATCCAAAAAATATTGTGTAGAAACTGTTTGCACGAAATAATCTAGCTTCAAAATAAACTTTAAAAGGGAAAATTGTTAATAACATAGTAATTACAAAACTATGAATACTTTTAAAATCTGATATTATTTAATTTTAATACATATTTTAAATCCCTGATCGAACCGCGCGTCCGGTAAATACTTGAAACAACAAGCCTGGAAGTTGGCCGTGGAAATCACGTGTTAAAAACTTTTATCAATCTGTAGAATTCTTTCAAACTTTTTATTTTATTGATTCAATGTGTAATATATTTTTAGTTATTTCTTTTTAGGCCACTAAATACTCAGTCGATTATTTCAATTAAAAAAACCTAGTCCTAGCATGTTAATAGTGTCATAATGAATAAGTGGACGCCGACAGGGACCGGAGAAATATAAAGTCATTTATTGCAGATCCCGGGATCCCGGGTCCACTCGAGGACACAGGTGCGGCTCCCGGCTTGACTGATTGTTTGTTTTGCCATTCCCGGTTTCGGGGTGTTTTGCCAAGGAATTTGCAGTTGCAATCGCTTTACTGGTGTGTCGTTTGGTTTAGAAGAATTTTACGGTTGTTTTGAGGTAGTAAGATGAGTGTTGATGACGTAAAGGATTCGGTGAAAGTGGCTATGCTTTTGAAAGTAATTACTTAAGTTTGGACCTGAAACTGATCTTCATAGCATGCCATTCACGTGAAAGTGCAGTGGTACAAAATGAAATGAGACTTGTAAAAGAATTAAATCGTAAATCAAGTTATATTTGGTGTAATAGTAAATTTGGTTTAGACGTCGGCTACGTCAATCTTTGCATCTTAGTGCCTATAATTAAATAGATAAATAAATATCCCGAACACTATTCACTATTATTATGCTTATTATGCGTGTTTGTCTGCTAACGGAATAAAAATTAACATTATGTATGCTTAAGTTCACATTCATTTTTTAGTCTAACTAGCCTTCCGCCCGGTCCGCGGTTTCACCCGTGCGTAATTTCTTTTTTCAAATATTCCCTCCTTCTTCCCACATTTCCGGGATCAAAAGTACCTTATGTCACCCGGGGATAGTGTAGCTTTCCATCAGTGAAAGAATTATTCAAATCGGTTCAGTAGTTTCGGAGCATATTCAATACAAACAAACAATCAAATCTTTCCACTTTATAACATTAGTTTAGATTTGGGTCCATTCTATATCCATTCGACGTGAACCAATACAACATACATTAAAACTAAGTCCACCTTAACAATTCTGGATGTTGACATAAATAAGAAAAGTTAAAATCGTTTTTAATACACTTATTTTAATCATTCTAATTACATCCCTCATCCGCCATCTTGAAACAAAACAAACTGCACCTCATCGATCCTATCCCATTACGGTGGTATACGGGAGTGGGAGAAGATGAACGAGCGGCTAGCCGAGCGGCCACCTGCGCCTATGCACCGATGCACTGGGGGATCAGCCTGGATTAGCAGCAAAAACGTCAATTGCACTTTGTGTTAGTCTTCTTGTAAGAACTGGAGTGTTTTTCATTAAATTAAGTGTTCGATGGGATAAACAATCTAGATTACGTATATTTATAATTTATTTAAATAATATAATAAATGCGAAAGTCTGGATGTTTGTAACTCAATCACGCTTAAATGGCTGAACGAATTTAGATGAAATTTGGCACACGTGTAGTTTATAACCTGGATTAGGACATAGGCTATAAAATTCATACGGGAAACGTCTCATTACCGCGGGATATTTAAAAATAGGAAATTACGCGCGGGTGATACCGCGGGCGGCTAGTAAAATAATAAATCATGTATTACTATTAGCTTTCCATAATGATCCTTGTGCGCTAGACATCGATGCGCTAAACATAAAAATGCGTTTCCGAATACAATGTGCCTGAATCGTAAGCGAATCAATTATTTCACTAAACTGATATTATAAGATGTGTAGATTTTGTCCGCCTCCGTGGAACAGTGGCTAAGCCTCGGGTATAAAACCCGGAGGTCGTGGGTTCGATTCCCACCTAGGGTCTGGTTGGTGGTAGGGCTTTTTCACAGTCCGACTGGCTACCCCTAAAGGTGAAATCTGCCGCCATAATAGTTCTGGCTGTGTTCCGGCAGTATTAATGTTGGAGCCAGTACACTTGAAATCAAAGGCTCGAAAATCAGATGAGTCTAGTCTGGCAGCACATTGAGCGACACTTCCTGGTGAAGTGTCCCTCAATGGAATAGGCCGCAGTGGCTGCTTACCATCAGGTGGGCTGCGTGTCTGTCTGCCAACTGACATGGTATAAAAAAAATAAAAAAAAGATTTCACAAGAGATGGGACTCAAACTCCCGACCTTTGGGATAATTCAGAGTGTCACAATAATGATTGAACGCAGCGTAAATTGACCTAAGCGGAAGTCAAACCTCGTGCTTTATGTGTGAGACTAATATGCTAGTGAGGTCATCAAATCATTATAATGACTTGAATAGTAATAGCCGGGATTTGTAATCAATCTGTCACATTATTCACGCTCATGTAATGACGGTCATTCCGCTAATATACCACTGTGACATAATTTTATGGCCATCACTTGTAATTCCGTTGTCGAGTGGTTGAATTCGTCGTTTTATATGGGTGAGGTCGATGGTTCGAAACTTAGTTCAGACCTGTGGATTTTCCATGTTCGTATTTACAATACCACTAGTACGGCAGTGACGTATTTACATCGTAAGGAAACCTTACAGATTGTCATACGTAAAACGATATTGGTAAAAAAAAATAGCCTTTGCAAATATAACACATTTGCGAACACACTAGCAAACCAGAAAAAAAAAATGAAATGCAGACTGCCTTAAATACTCTACTCCTGATGTACATAAGAAGCACTTTTCTTTGCATAAATGAGCTGTCAAATTGAACAAAAAACACGTGTCCGGACTCCATATATTTTCGATCAGGTCACGTGACACATAAATCCTGACGCGAGTTTAACATTTTTTCCCCATACAAAAAAAGTGCACAACGCCGCTAAAGAAGTTTTCACTTCAAAAAAATTCTTATAGCTTACTGTATCCAGTCAAATATATCTACATAAAAAATTTAATCATCTACCCACACTCTTTTGGTATCAAGTTACCAAATTACAAATCAATTTGAAAAAAAAAAACGGAAGGGAGAAAAACATTTTAAAGATCCTCATTACTTCCTACAAGCAATAATTGACACTGTAATAAACGGCGTGGAACCCACGTCCCGCCGATATTTTTATGCGTAACGACTATCGGGTATCTGTCCTGTCACTGGGGCCGGTGAAAGATCGTAACTGAAAATTGTTTCGGACCCCGAGGGACAACGGAGTTAGAAGGGATCTTCGCAGGTGTCATGAGTTATTGTGTAAATGGCCTAAGAAAAAGTTAAGAAAAAAATAAAATGTCTATAATAGTAGAGCATAGTTACTAACAAATTCGATCATTGTTGTCCGAATAAAATCATTTTTTTTTATAGTGCATCCTCTACTTGAAATCATAGGCTCGAAGATCATATGAGCGTCAGTGTGGCAGCACATTAATCGATTAAAATTTTAAAAAATCTAATGAACCACCGTCGTGGGAAGTACATCTTAGTGAAGACCACAATGAAGTAAGTAGCACTTTATAACTATTGTGCTATGTTTCTGTCGGTAAGATCTCCTAAGCTTAATTTGAAATGGTTTTAGAACATTTATTTGCTGCCAGTAACGTAACGTTTTGCTCGAGATGCCTCTGATGTTACAAGCGTCCATAGGCGACAGTACAGGTACTGGCAAACTTGTTGAACATCGGTCGATGGAGATGGGGAAAGTTCGCGTATGTGCACTTGCGCGTGACCAATAGCGCGAACGAATCTCCCGAACGCCCGCGCGCGCTTTTGGTCAGAGATATGCTTCTGACCAATAGCGCGCAGGGGTGTCAAAATTTGTGTTCTGGGAAATCCCACCCAATATTCAAGAAGAGTGCCGTTATCTGTAACTTGTTATAATGCGGGCCGAAGGCTCGAGCGCTACCCTTGTATTAGTGGATAGCGATTGTATAAGCACCTGGTCGATGATCTCGGGGTCCTAGGTTCTATTCCCGGGTCGAGTAAAATGTGTAAAAAAAGTTTGGTCGATTTTTTGGAAAATTTTGTATGTAAGAAAATCTTAGAAATAGAGATATCCAAAAGAGGGTGGGGATGAGAACCTCCGCAGGTGCCATGAGTTATTGTGGCGCTGCACTGGCTTTATTGGTCGTGAATAACCGCTTTATCCGCACTCAGAACGTTATTACTTCTCTTCCGGGTATTTTAGGGGATTAGCTCAAATATCAAAAGAGTAATATCGGTGAGATCTTACTGAGATGTCTGCGGTTTGTAATATCGGCTGGTTTTAGTGAAATGTGGCTGGGCGGGCTTTTTAAAGTCATTTATTGCTTCCGCTTTTAAAGGTATCGTCTGAAGACAAGTCCTTAGGTGCGCGTCGATTCCCACCATAGAACTCATGCTTGTTAAGCGATATTTAAATCAAAGCTACCAACAACACAGCTTATAAAAACTTTACATAATTTTACTAAAAAAATATAATTTATAATTATAACACACCAGTTATAAATACCTAATGAAAAAAATCTCTGGACATTTTCACGCAGCGCCGCGTCTAGCCCCAAACTAGGCATTAGCTTGTGCTATGGCTGCCAGACAACGGATAAACATTTTTTTTGCAAATACATAGAAACACCCAGACCGATACAAACAGACATGTTCATGCACTCAAATATTTGTACCGTGTGGGGATCGAAACCGCCCTCTGGCGTAATAGCCGACTTTCCGACCATTACAATGCCTTGTCAAGTTAGTATCGAAACATAATTTTCTCACAGCACTAAAATTACAAACCTAGATGGCGCCGCATTCGATTCCATAATTCCCCTCCATTATCTACACTACACTTAATAAAAACCCACCTCATTAGCAGGTCTAGACTATTAATCCGAGTTGTTTCAACAAGTTCATCCTGAGACCTCTTTATCTCCGTCAGAGGACGCAGGTGTCTCAAATGCATCCCCCCTCCTCTCCCCACCCCTCGTCGCGATAACATACTGTCACCTTGATGAATTGCTTATTACATTGTCGGCATGTGTTCTGTGTTGGCACTTCGATATTACAGGCATTTTTATGATGCCCGAATATGTGTCATGTGGTTGCAAATAGATCGACGTAAGAGGTTGGGTTATTGATTGTATGGATTAGAAAAGTGTATGTGGTAAGTCTATGGTAAGTCAATCACTACAAAAGAAACGTTGAAAATGATTCCGTGAAGAATAACTCTGGCTGTGTTCCGGCAGTATTAATGTGGGAGCCAGTACACTTGAAATCTAAGGCTCGAAGATCAGATGAGTCTACAGTCTGGCAGCATATTGAGCATCGCTTCCTGGTGGGCTGCGTGCCTGTCTGCCAACTGAACTAGAATTAAAAAAAGAACTGTGGCTACGGCATTTGTTCAAAAGGCAAAATATTTGGTATGAATGGGAAAAGCGCAAATGTGAATCAATGTATTAAAAGTATACTGTTAACCTATGATCGTATACTATTTACCTACATATGAGTTCATGGATTGCTAATAAACTATCTAAGTGTTGATGGAAGTTTATTGTTAGTGAAAAGTCTATTTCGGAGATTATTTGCTCACATTTACCACTAATTATAATATCCTCTGTGCGATAACCCTTTGTTGTAGATTTTGCAAATAAGCCTAGCGTGATTGTTTCACTGTGCGCTCAACTTTGAAACTGTGCCCACGTGCGAGTGTTATTTGAAGCAAATAGTCGTGTTTGTGTCTATTGAAATTTATAATATTGTGTGTTAAAATTAGCTGAGGATTATTTATTTGGCCTTGGTGGTTCAGTTATCAGGATGTATTCCGTGTTGAGTAAAATGTAGTGGGTGAAAATGCTTCATGGGTATGTCAAAATTATTAAGAATAATACTTATTGGCAATTTATGAATCGTTTGTATAGTTTGCAATGACATTTTAATGAAGGAATATGCAAAGCGACTTATTTATGCAACGGTGATTCAATAATACAATTGACTATTGTGATAATTTTGGCCATTCAAAGAATAATTTTATTATAGATCTTCTTGCAGATTCTTCACGACAGATAATAAAATTACGAATTCAATGAAAGAATGTAACATTAATGTTTAACGATTCATACGTGCTTATCTGAAGCACGCACGAATACAGAATATTTTGATTTTTTATTTCAACTAGATAAGGCAACTCTTCTTAGTATTTATTCTGTGAAAAGATCCTGTGCTGGCGCGCTTGGCTTACTTTCATACTTAACTAACATACATTTTTCCTTGTTTCAGATGCGGAAAGAAGATGACGCGACAATTTGACCACAACACAAACCATTAGCAAAACCACATTCAAAATGGCCGTCGCTCAAGACGAACCTTTAGAAAAAACAATATCAGATGAAAGAAGGAGCCTTCAAGATCTCAAATCATTATTAGAAGACCGAGGAGGCACGACGAGTGAATGTTCTAGCAATAATAGTCTTAATGGTGTTAATAATAAGATTAGTTGTAGCATTTGGAGGTGTAGGAGCGGACGATGGTGCTTTAGGTTAAAAACAATAGTGGTTTTGTTATGTGTGAGCGTTTTTGTGGACACCTTACTGTCAGCTGAGGCGAGAAGTTCAGGTGAGTTATTCCTTTACTCATGTGTGATTCTTTTTTTGGTGGTGTTTATTTATTAAAAAGTTTCTCGTATTTATGTGTCGGATATCAATGATCCTGTCAATTATTGTCAATTATGAAAAAGAACTACATAATTATTTATTGTAGGCAATTACTAGATAATAACTTATATCAGACGGGGGCTTCGTCGTTTGACCCCGGTCCTGAATACACCGCGGTAAAACTGGGCCTCTGAAGTTTGCCTTCTAATCAATAGGGCTTCTACGAGAATCTATGACACTGTATAAAATATCTTTTTTTTTACACAGGAAGAGTTACTGGTAGTTAAAAAGCCTGTATGATTTGTAAAATGAGTTTCTGAATTTTGTGACAGCTCGGAAGGAAAAGTAAAAGATTAGTCACATCTTTTAACTTACACTGAATATAAAACATACTCGTACTTATAACGACGATAGATTTATCCAAGGCAACAGATTAGTAATGAATCATGTCTTTACAGTTACGTACCTTTCATGGATTTTGGGGAAATTTTGGCTTAAAATTTGCTAATTACGAAGACAAACAGTGACTCTACCGGTTTTACCGTAAACAATTTTTTTTTACCACATACTACTCATCCTTTACAATGTCTTAATTCGTGCTAATTTGCGATTTACCTTTCCATGTCTATGACTAAGTCTATTGTTAATCACTGAGTAATCTTTTAACAAAGGAACTGAAAATATTTTTTTCTAAGTAAGGTTATTTTGAATACGAAATCTTAATGTGGACTTGCCTGTTTATAACAAGATAAGTAACAGGATTGTAGCAATATATCCACTTCCATAAAAACTAAAACGTCCCGCCTTTAGTTGGTGATAATAAAAAAATATTCAAAGTCCAACAGGTTCCTTTTCTGATTGGGTTGATGTTAGTCAAAATGAATAGAAGATAGGTCTTCTATACATTTTTTTTTTATCAAAAGCTTTTCTTAAGTTAGCTGGGAAATTGTTCACAATATGTTATGAACCCAAATCAGTTTTTTTTTTCAACATGAATCCTTAATCAGTATTGTTTTATTGGGTTATGTCCATGTTATGATCTACGTATCTATATAATTATTATATCTACGAATTTTGATTACCGTTGGTAAATCATCAATTTCTTTGAACTAGAATCAAAGGGTTGATTTCATAGAATTGATAGAATTGTGCATACAAAGTTTGTTAATATATCAAACATACAAAGGTTGTAAATATTTCTATGTAATATTTATAATTATGAAGTAACGTAAACATAACTTTGTTATTTAATTACTATGTGTTGTGTGTATTGACACTTTGCTAATCAGCAGTTCTTTCGAAGAAAAATAATGGTATCGTTTCCCCATATAACTTATTTTCGTATGTGAATGAATTGATGTAACATAATAAGCTATTGAGAGACACTAAGGCGTTCGTCCCACTACCCACTAAACTCCCCCAGATTCCTCTTCACATTCAGAAGAAGAAGGGGTTTATATAACTATCCGATTATATGAGATATCGCCACCGCTGTATCCATTTTATAATAAACCATAAAAATGGAAGAAATAGCAATATCTAAAAAACAGACCACAATTTAAGTATGCATCACAAGCACAGATGAAATATGTAATTATGTATTCAGTTACGTTCTATACACGATAGGACATTAATGTGAAACAAAAGACGAGGCGTAGGATTCATGACTTCACCTATATGTTTTATAAGCTTCACTCAGACTATAAGTTTATTTTCAGACTTTGTCGATGTAAATTTTTTTTTGGTTCGGTTCAGTTTAAGAACAAAAAGGGTCGCGTTATTCTCTCTTGTGCTTAATGTCGGTAGTTTAGTCACTAGCAACTAGTTTCTCAAGAAAAGCTGTAATAACTATGATACAAAAATATGAAAATAAATACCAACGTCACTTCTCCAAGTGGTACAAGTAACTAAACCAACATTATTGCTCCGACTAAGAAGATACAAATAGACTAACGCTATGAGAAGGAAAGTTCCGACTAAGTCTTTGTTTGTGTACAATAAAGTGTTATTGTTACTGAGTTTAGATGCCTCGTTCTTGTAATCTCTCTCTGCTATCTCTGAAGGGTCTAGTTGCCACTCAGAATTGTACCTTAAAACAAACAGTTAAGGTTGAGAAAAGGTTAAGAGATCGGATGTAGACATAACAGTATCAGAGTCATCAAATCTCTTCATAAGCAAATAAAATTAATAGAGGTTGGACGCACAAAAGAAACAATTGCATGGTTACAAATATGGGCTTGCATCAATGTTATCTATCAGTCTTATCTGTTTAATGACATAGCATAGGGAACTTTGATAGTGGCCCTTCTAATAATCAAGTCCTAATTAACAATAGGAACCTGTAACGAAAAAATTAAGTCAAAAGTTAAAGTTTAACATTTGTATCTGTCTACAAATGTTGATCAAAATGAAGGTGCCAAAATTGAAAGACTATTTTAAAAATCAATATTTTTGTTATTTTTATCTACTAAATATATAAATAAAGTTTATATCAACTCTTTGTTTGACCCTAGTATAGAGTAGGTATAAAAACAAATGTATCACCTAATTTAAAAAAAAATGAAGTACATAACTAACGATAAGTACTTACATTGGAAAGCCATATGAACTGGATATGGAAATACTTAAAGCGCTTAAATCTCTTAATATCCAACAACTGTTACTAAGACGCCGAAATTACAACATTTCCTAAAATCTTTAAATGTAAGTTTGGACACAAGCTTGAGTTAAGTGCTAAAACGTGCGCCATCCCTTACTTTGGGCATTAGCTATTTAGTTCAAAATTCTAGACACCTCTGAGCGAGCCCAGGTGTAACATCATGTCTTTAGCTTTAAATTTGAACATGAACTTACAACATATCTCTACCGCTAGTTTTAATATCATCATCTACATATACATAAATAATAAAATATAGCGACAATTTATACTTTTATTATGAATGTGTAAATTAAACAAAGTAATCCCATATTTCACACAGACAAAAACAACTCCAGAGCAACTTCTTCTAAAAGTAACTTTTCAATATATATTTTTTATAGATCTTATTTTGGAAAAAGGCACACAGGGCACCTGATAAGTAGTTGCTACCGTCTATTCCATTAAGGAACACTTTACTTTAGGATTTCGCTCAGTATGCTGCTACACTTTTGGCTCTGATCTTCGAGCCTTTTACTTAAATGTGACTGCCATATTATTCCCGAAACGCCGTCGAAGCCGTTTGTGAGAGTCTAGAAGTCCTAAATTATGAAAATATATTGATCAGATCCAAAGTTTAGTAGCTAAGATTATTAAGAAACGAACAAACAAATCTACGAAGATACCATAAACACTTTAATACGTCCGGATCCAGAAAAATGCAAAAGTTTTAGTTTGCTCATAATTCAAGGATGTTTAATTAGTTAAGTTTAAAATAGTTAGCTTCATAGAGCTCCTCCAAAATGAGTAATAAAGGTATTTTCAACTTGCTGAATATTAGTTAAAATTTAAAAATGCACGACAATACTGATATCATTTTTCAATCCGTAATTTGCAAACTCTCGCAAAATATGTTTACTAGACAAGTCAAATAATTCAGTCCAACGTTCAAGCAGTGGAATGTTCTTTAATCCCATACACAGAAAGCGTCCAGAAAAAGCCATTTAAAAGCGAAACATCGATCCCAAATCGATTCACTTACGAAACATAAGACCGAATTGGATTAGCCGCAGACTGCGAGAAAAAATTAAACTGTTATTCCTCCTAATTGCTCTCTCAAAGGGACTAAAAGGACCAATCCCGATACTTTACAGAAACCAATCTACGCTGAATTGAAAAACCCGCAAAATATCCTCAGGTAAACCGAATGGTCCAATCATACTATAATCCATTAAGATTTCTCTCTGCCTCGCCGAACACACTTCCAAACTCCCGCGAGGTAAATATTTCACCCCCCCTCCCTTACCCTAGTATAATGTATTCTACACCACCCCCTCAAACCTCATCTTTCCGTCCCTATTTTGCATGAAGGGGGAATTTAAATTGTGTAATCTAACTTTCAATTCATTCATACATTCAACGCCATCTCTCGGTGATAAATTGAAACTGGGATAGATCCTTACAGTCATTTAGCTTTTGGACGGCGCAGGCGAACGTCCCGGCCGAGGATTCATATGGAAATATGTTATGAAGTATTTTCCCGATGTTTTCGCGGCGTTTAAGTAGTTTAACATAATTTGTGATGTAGGTCGGCCGTGTAAGGTGACGTTTTCCGACAATGTTCGTGGTGTTCTTGCAAGTAAGATTTATTGTTTTCGCAATGGTCTGCGCGTTTCTGCGTTTCTCAAACATTGAAATAACTGTAAAGAAAATTTCTATCGTTTTGCATCTAATGTTTTCAAAAGACGTTGAATGTTTACGAAATAAGTTAAAAAATGCATTGTAACGGTTGGAAATTTGACTTACGACGGTGTACTCGTTAAAAGAGTTATTTTTACTTATATTAAAAAATAAAATTATTAGAATGCATGAATTAATTAATCAAGAGATAGATGGAAAGACGGTTACTTAAAAACTACAAAATACGTTTATACAAAATTTGAAAAACAAATTATAGTCTATGTTTCTTTTTGTAAACAAAGCGAGCAAAGCCACACGCAGAAGCCAGTATTCTCTATTAACTCGTTAGAAAACTAATAAAGCTTTAGGAATGGCAACCACGAAACTTATGTGTTTGATGAGTTTTGTAACTTTAAAGATTCCGACATTATTTCGGATTATAGTAATGTCAAGGGTTAACTAACTAATACTATAAAGCACAGAAATTGCTTGCAAAACTTAAACTCTCTGCACGCACACGTTGACAGTTTCGGTACACGTGCACTCACGAATTACGAGTTATTGTGAAGAAGTTTCTTTCACACAGTTAGGTTTTCTACATTATATACTAAACTATAACTCTTGTACAAAAATAATGTGGGAGTGAAGTGGCTACTGATATAAAGGTTAAGAATACAGCTACATCAACCACCACAATTTTTTGGCGTGAAAATGTCTGTAGCGATTTGGGTATTTCCCTGTGTGGATGTGGGGATGTCCAATGATTTTATTATATTGGTAAGTATCTTAAGATCTCCCGCTCATGAATCCTTTGAAACACGGTAAAGCTAACCTACAATCAGTGAAATTGAGAGATGAAATTCTAATTTCTTTTTTAGAAAATATCCATTGTTTGTAAAATATCTATTTGTCATTATTCCATGTTCATAACAGATTATGGCATCGTATTATCAACATGGGGATAATCAGACGATAAATTCCTGTTCAAAGGACTTGTAAATTCGTGCCAAAAGGTCTCAAGTCTTTTCATAAAATGGTATATTAGCCAAATGACGTTCGGTCTTGCTTCCCCGCTTTTGTTTTTCACATGTGAGTTCTTTGTTTTCATTTTGAGCTCAATTTTTCTTATTTATCTGTCTGGGCATGCCTTTGAATGTAGGGTAAAGGGGAATTTCATTTGGTAAGTGCATGCTAATAAGATTAGCTGACGGAGCTTTGCTGGTGTTTTTGATCTCTATTCCTATCGTAATAAGGTTGATAACGTAAAAAGGTTTTTATGAATTAAACAATGTGATTAAAGTAAGTTTCTAATGTATTTGGAGAAGTTACTTTGGATAAAGTGTATGGGTAACTTTTCCTTCGAAGTTTGTTTTGCCCTAGTTGCCGATTCTCGTTTATACTCGTAGGATACACGCGTGCCAAATTTCTTTTTTTTTTCATACATACATAAGTTGGATATCTTGAAGATACTACACTCCAAAAAACTGAAACACGACACGTGTTTAATTAATTGGTTGATAAACTAAATTACAATTTGCAAGTAAATACGAGTATCACCACAGAAAAGAAAAATGGAGAAAAAAAAATCTTGTTCTGTGAGTATCATCATGCATATTGCATGTTTTATCTGTGTCTTCTGCTATTTGTCGATCAGTAAGTCTTAGTATGACAATTTTTGTACTTACTAATATTTCATAAATGTAAGAATTATGTAGGCTTACTAATGTCAGCAAAGGCCATCATTGAAATCAAGCCATATAGGCATTACAGTATAGGCAGAAAAACATCCTCCTTTCTTCGCAGATTATTTTACCAAAAGTACCTATAGATTTATTACTGTAAGTGGTGGGGAAAAATACCATAGGGCGACCCCCACAATCAGATAATTCGGTTAATTTGTCCATGACCCAATTCCATTGTTTCCTGTCCAAAGGTTATGCGGTCAGATAGTAAAATGGCTGGCAGGTAGACGATTCGCTAAATCTATAATCACGGTTGAAATACTTTGACAAGATAACAAGACATTTTGTTATAAGTATCATCTCGTTATTTTGAACTACTTTTTTCTTTGTTACTTTAATGTCATGTTTTAGAATCTTTTGTGGTTGAATCAGATCAAAATGTCTTTATTAATGTTACAAAGTTTTTACTTTTATATCATCAGACTTTATTCTTACCTTGTTAGCTACCCGAATATGGGTTCACTATTCCCTTTCGAAAAACGTTTCGTCGAATTACAATTCATCGATGACAACTAGTAGATTTATAGAGCTGTAGACGCGCGCAAGTGACAACATATAAACATGTTCGTGCATAGTTTTGGTTGTACCGTGCACCTTTGGTGTAAATCTCAACAATGAAATCGAATCGATCGTCAAATTAAATGTAGTAGGCCAACAACGCCACAATGTTCTTGTAGTTGTTAAAGTACCGGACCGGGAACTCATAATTCTGGGTACATTATCTCGGGTCGGGCTAACTTGGGCTGGTCAATAGCCACAAGGCTGGCACCGGCTCGTCCCAATTTGGGTGTGAAGGGGAAACCGGGGGAGATTAGTGGGTAGTGGACACTTAAGTCTCGAGTCCCACACACGGCCGCGGGTCTAGCTAGCCTGCGGTTATAGTGCATAAACGCATTCTCCTCCGAAGAAAAAGGGTCGAGCTATTTAATTACTTAGTTTATGATCACTTTTGGCAAGCAAAAATTGTAAAGAAAACTTGATTTCAAAAATAGAGTTCTGTACCCTGTAGTGGGACATCAATAGGCTGATACTTTACTTTTTACACCAACATAGTTTTAAAACCAGTAGCAAAGTTAACACCGAAGAATGTAAATTTAAAATCCGCCAAACTCCGCGGACATGATTCAAAAAGTAAATAAAACAAAGTTTAGTAGGCTCGGGGAAAAGATAAAAAAGTTCTTTCAAGTTCCATCAGACGTAAAATTGCAATCAGCACTAATGAACGGGGGTGTTGGTCCGTCTGTCATCAGCGAATTAACCGGAGAATCGACACGGGGGATTCTTTTGGATTAGGTAGTTGATTGTTTTGGTGAGATGTTGTAGTCTAGTAGTTTGACTTATCTATATTTGGCCACAATTTTTCGACTCAAAGAATGCCTGTCTAATAACCACAGTACAATTGTGTGGTAGATGTTTTGTTTGTCGAAATGGGCCGACATGAACGGGGCAGAATTATCCTCTCAAAGAAGACCGACACAGAACGCATGTGTCGTGTGTGTTATAAACTCAGTAACTTTGCTATTGTACTTCGTTTGATAAGTATCTGAGGACTTTTCAACATAATATATCGCAAATCGCCATATTGTATAAAAAGTCTCTTAAAGAATTGAAGAGGTTTAGTATACTCCAAAAGTTTCGTGAGTTTGATATTTGAAACCTCGGGCCTCGGCTCCACTGGTTATAATAATGCCATAACAGATTTAGCTGCGTTTAAGTAACCAATTACACTTAGATTTAAAAACGTGAAGATTAGATGAGCTTATAGCAACTTGAGGGGTTACTCTTGGTGAAGTGTACCAGATCGCTTTTTATAAAGCCACTTTTTACTAGTTGAGGCAACATACGAAACATTACGACTAAAATCCTTTGTGCATCAAAAGCATAGTACATTTATGTATATGCATATTTCATGTCATACTTGAAAACGTTAACAATTTCCAGAGTAGATCTCGATTTTCATGCTGGCATCGCATCCGGTCTGTCCTAAATTCATTTTTCAAGCCTGTACATAGTACAGCTCAGCTCAGTAGGTCAACATGAAGTTATGATGATAATATTAGACGGTTCTTTTACATATTTTTCTTGTGGAAGCAAGGACTTTCGAGGAAATTTGTGTTTATACTCCCTACGTAATTTTGAGATGCTCGTGTTCAAATATGGGAGTGGTATTTGGATATTGTGAACAGAGGAATTTCAATGAAATTATGGAAGAAGGCTAGTTTGGTGAAATGTATTTTATGAATGCACTTATGGATAGTCAGTTATTAATGTTTTGAAAACAAACAGTAATGAAATACGAGAAAGACAAAAAAGCGTACAACTTCTAATTACAACATTTAGCCATCTACGAAGAGATCTACGTACATGGCTATCTTTGAAGAGCTTTAAACTATTGAAAATTTTCTAGCAGATAACTAAAATTATAAAGTGTAACGTTGGCTTATTCTGTCCCATCCTCTAAGGAAACACAATTTACCCAGTGGAACTTTATAAATGTTTCTGATAAGCAAAATACACGTTGATACTGAACCTACGCTCGCATCCATCACTGTACTTGCATCCGAGTTATCCTACTATGATTTAT
The DNA here is from genome assembly GCA_949319885.1 of Mecyna flavalis. Lineage (NCBI taxonomy): Eukaryota > Metazoa > Arthropoda > Insecta > Lepidoptera > Crambidae > Mecyna > Mecyna flavalis. The sequence continues at coordinate 4,547,985 of OX439419.1, read as the reverse complement.
TACCCTATGTCCCCCGCAGCAGGTGTCATATGGAAACTGGACAAGGTTTACGTCCGCCGTTCCATTCTTTGTTCCACTGCGCGATGGGTTTTGTTCCACTACAATAGGATTCGACAGTTTTGTGGAACGCTGGGATGTTGTGAAATTTCGTGTCAATGGGCCGATGGCGAGATTTCTGTCTTTGTTTGTTTTGAAGCTTTGTTGTTTCGGCGGTTTAATTTGTTAATTAGACCGGTGAGATGGAATGTCGTTGTGTGTTTCGTAATTATGTCAAGTTTTGTAATGTGGCCATGAATAGTTTTCTGTTTTGAATAATATAATGTATCATGTCATTTTTTAGCCGAGACAAGACATGCGTCTTAGCGAGGTTTGCAACTAATGACGTATGTCCCACTACCCACCAAACTCCCCCGGTTTCCTCTTTCCACATGATTGGGATGAGCTGGTTCTAGCCCTGTGGATATTAACCAGCTTTTGTCAATTAAAATATTATCTTAGTATTATCGTGTTGAACTAAGAAAGCTCTAAACAACGTAATCCAATACTCTGATTATATCTTCAGCCCATGTGTATAAAAATAAACTGTTAGACAGGTCTCCAATTCATTCATTCCATATCTTATTGTCTTTCTCTTGATCTTGAACGGTTACCAACACCTATTGTCCTGTTCATCATAAAATTTCTATCCAATACCTTGATAACTCCACATCGATGCGATATCAAATTTATTCTCTAAGAAATAAGGTTGAAAATTCTATATTTACCTGCTCATTACCGCTCCTTCCTGATTTTACTGGTAGGCACAATTTTATCGTCAAATGTAAATTATTATTGGCCTTTGAAATGTATGGAATGTGAATCTATGGAATGGAAGAAATGTCGCGTAATAAGCATTGTATTTCCAGGAACAATGGATAAATAGGTATTAAGAGTAAATTCAAAATGGTTGACATAGGTAATCTTTGTTTATATTTGACGATCTCCGCGGAACACGAAAGAATAAAATTGGACTCGATCGATGCAGAATTTGGTAGAGTAACCCTGCGACAGGGTTTGTGGGTTCTAAACCACCACGATAAATATTTTTGTGATGAACGTTAATGTTTTGCTGTGTCTTAGTTTTGTTTGTTTTTAAGTTTACATTTGGTACCTTCTTTGATTCTAAAACCGTAAAACAAGTACTAATAACTTTATGGTCAGATCAATTAATATGTGATGTCCAATATTTACAAGGTCAACATACCTACTCAAGGTCTGTACGCGGTCTGGTTTCCAGTATTAATATAAAACACTAAGCTATTACTACTACAAACAGACAAACATGTTACACCTATCTATCTATATAGGGATCTTGGAAAGTAACTAACATCTCAACTGTTACTGATACGTTAAATCGACCTTCAATTCATTCTTACTTCGCCCACTTATCTCTCAATTGTTTCAAAAGGTTCACTGAACCATTTCGGCCCATCCAAAAATATCCGAGTAATAAAGTCACCTCCTTTAAAAGAATTTTTAATATCTGTTAATTCATTTAAGTGCATTGAAGTGTTGGAAATAAATTATTTCATTATATCATGGCCAATGTAGCGAAAGGGAATCCTCAATGAGTTTTGGGTTTGTAAGAGCAAGACTTGAAACTTATAAGTTTTAACGAACTTCAAATACTCGTGTAAAGTATCAGTATATTAATAATGGTGTCTTCCTAGCCGAGTTTTTGTTCGGAAATTACTCGGACACATTCCGGATTCTGAAAGTGGATAGTGTTAACACCTTGGTGCCTCGAAAATAGTACACTACCTGGTTCAAATACTATTAGGATAATACCTTTTGGAGTTGCGTGAAGCGACAGTGAAAACTGACACACACACTGACAAAATATTGCGTTGCTAACGTTACGGACAGGCGCAGTTGACGTCATTCGTCGCTCAATTCCAAAAGGTATTATCCTAATAGTATTTAAATCGGATAGTGAAGCCGTTGGTTCTGGGCCTGATTTCTCTTCGGTCGTTTCAGACTGCTGTCCCACCTTGGTATAAGGTGGGGGGATATGGAGTGCATCTATGCTTCCGCACAATATTATAACCTGCGTAGTTGGTTGCTCGTAAAGATTGGCCGTCATAGCTGAAACTTGGCAAGGATGCTATATACGTTGGGATCTCTGCCCCAGTCTATTTGTTTAGTGATGAAATGGAGAAGAGAGCTGTTCGTCCTACTTTTTAATGGCAATAAATTAATTTAACGCTAACAATCCGCTACTTAAGACAAACGTCCACAGATATAATATCTCTCGCAAGTTCCTAATTTGCGATTTCATAATTGAATGTTATCAAAATGAATGTCCAACGAGGTTTCTTCTTAAAAATTTATGTTCTAGCCCTACAAAAGGACTTTTTACTCCAAATTACCATTTCAGCTTACCCGTTCGAGCGGAAAAAAAACCATTTCACGTTGTCGTAAGGTTTAAAATTGAATGTAGGATTTATTCATGTGATTGTATTTGAAAAGGGCCTTTTATTATTTTACATTATTCTTCAGTGGCGTCTAGTCAGGTGAAGGACGCATAAAATGAAATGTTGCTTAATATTTAGTTAAGATTTAACGTCTCTGGTTTTTTAAATCTTGATTTGTTGAAAGGTTGAGAGTTGTTGAGCTGTTGAGGCATTTTAAAGTGGTTTGGGTAAATCAGCGATTCGTTTTTTTATCTTTTTAAATACATCCTTCAAGTATTCTATGAATCAGAACACTATACCTATAACTTAAAAGTTCGTTTTATATAGAAACTATTGCGATGTTGATCATCCTCGTCTTTTATGAAATAATCAAATGAATAATTCTTAAGTAACATCATTAAATAATTCATATAAATCACTCATCACACTTACCAAATCAAACTCGAGCAAAGAAAAAAAATGCCTGACCCTAAATGGAATCTAGATCTGTACTAAAACAACACTAAACCAACGAACAAAAATCTTATCGATGGTTAAAATGTCAAAGGGCTTAAAGGACATTTTGGCGAAAATGACTTTTTGTTACATTTGTATTGAGTTTTTTGAGCTCTTTCTAATGGTATATCAAAGATTCTCCTATCCCTTATAGTTAGCAAGATATTCATGGTTAAAAATTGGCCATTTTTGTATTATTTGCTTAAAGGTATTTGGATAATGTATTATGGCATTTAAAGCCTACTCTTGCATATTTTGATTCAGGCGTTTTGGGCTTAAAGGACACTGTGGTTTTATGTCAAATAAATCACATTGATTTCCCTGCCCTTTACGCCAGGAGTCGTGGGTCCGGGATCATTTGTGTTTGTTTTGTGTCTGGATGTTTATTCGTATTTAAGTATACATTTGTGGTACCTTTGTTGTTTCTGACACCTATAACACATGTTCTTACGCTACTTACTTTGGGGTCAGATCAATGTATGTGATGTTATCCAATATTTATTTAAGACCAATACAATAGTTATAATTCTGTTAATAAATTGATGAATGAATCTATGGATCTTTACAATCATCATCATCATCATCTGAATATTACAATCCACTGCTGGACATAACCTCCAAATACTCGCCACACTGATCAATCCTCGGCCGCTCGCATCCTGCTCCTGCCAGCCATCCTGCGCAATTCATCACTTTACCTGGCCTGACAGCGTCCTACACTACGTTTACCGAGACGCGTTTTCCACTCTAGAATCCGTTTGTCCCAACGGTTATCGGTTCTACGGCTGATATAGCCAGCCCACTGCCTTTGGTTCTATGCCGCATCATCTCATTTCGTATACGATCTCGTACGTCTCACTGAGCCACTTTTAACTTGCGGACCAGCCGTGCCGTAAGTGTCCACGTTTGCCTTGCCTTTTACGACACCCAGGAGAGGGAGAGAGTGTGCTGGTCAATAGCAACAAGACTGGCACTGGTTCGTCCCAATCGGGTGTGAAGGAGAAACCGGGGGAGTTTAGTGGGTAGTGGACGCTTTAGCCTCGAGTCCCACACACGGCCGCAGGTCTAGCTAGCCAGAGGTTGTGATGCATAAACGCATTCTCCTCCGAAAACAAAGGAGAGGGAGAGATTGATGTTTTTTGACTCTGTATGCCGACAGCGCTTCTTTTTGTACTATATTGAAAAAGCACAATACAGCTTAACAGGCAAATTCATGTTAGATAGGATAATTATTTTTTTATCGAAATTTTATCTTAAAGGACCAATCTATTCTAACACCTGTATTAACATGTCCTTTAAGCCAAAGCTAATGATTTATCTCAACAGAAACTTAAGCTTAAAGGACAAAATAATCGAATTTCAATTCTTAAAGGACACCTATCTCGAAAACTATGCTATCTAGAATAAATAAAATGGTTGCATACGGTTCGGCTTGAAAAAATAAATAAAAGTGTCCTTTACAACAAACCGATAGCTTTAAAATCAAAAAAGTTATGCCCAATTTTTTACTTATTTCGTTTTTCTGCTCTCCTGAAAAATCATGATTTGTCCTTTAAGCCCTTTGACATTTTATCCATCGTTATATTAGTAGATCTTTATTTTTGTTACAATGAGTGCCTCATTTCTGAAATAGCAAAAATCTTGCATTCGTTATTGCTATTTCGCTGGCCCAGGCGTCCAGTCTGTCAGCCGCACCGCACTGCTCCTATGGGAGCCGTCATTCGTAGAGAGGTTTATACGTTAACAACATCACACACTTAGCACTGGGGAATTATCACTGTTTAAAACAGGCTAAAATTGTGGTTTACACAAGACAAGATACAATATTAAACCATTATGTATGTATATGAAAAAGCAAGGATATGACGGCACATTCAGCGATGTCTTCTATCTGTCATGGGCTTATATACAGGCTACAAAGATGCACTTAAGAATTTATATCTAGCTCTATTACTTAGGAATATTATCTATCACTATAGACAACACCATTTCGAATATGGTGGTTAAGAATAGGCGAGAAACTTGATTTTTTCTGTGTTATTTTGCCAAGTTATTTAGAATTCTACTAAAAGAGATAATATTATAACTATGTATATGTAGACCTCGAAGTAGAAAATGGCAACTCCTGCAAATCGTGTTTTTATCTTAAACCGCGAAACGATAAAATGCTTTTTGGCAAAATGTCTAATGAAGAAAAATGGTCGCCGGTAAAGTCGGTATGCGGCAGTGTTTTTATTGTTGTTGTTAGCCCCACATTAATAATGCCGCAACAGCCAAAGCTGTTTTGGCAGCAGATTGCTTCTGTAGGAGTGGTAGTTAGCCAATCGGAATCGTCATAACAGTCAAAATGACGGGATGATAAAATGATGATGGACTTCCAGATTTGGGCTTTTATTTAAGATTTCTTCACCTTAGCTCAGCTATTAGACAACTGACACAAATGGGACAGCATTGAACGTAGTTCGAGATCATGGCGGTACTTAAACTTCTTAAAACTTCTTCTGTAAAGTGCTAGGAAGACTGAAAAAGTCCTACCAGAAACCAGACCAAAGGGTAATTAAGCCAATATGATTCCGATAACACAATAATTGCTACGTTCCAAAGACCTATTTTTTACAAATCGTTTTAACGACAATAGGTAGGTACTAATGCCTAATAATATAATTGCTGTTTTTATCGGACATGAAATTAAGAAACAATTTCGTCTAGAAACGTAAGCATTAACCAATTAAAATAATTTGCTTTGCGGGCTCTCGAAACTCCGCCAATAATCATAAAATAAAAGTTACCCCATATAATCAGTTACCCTTACGAGCCTAAGATGTATGGTCTTAATCCGTTGGGATAAGGTTGAAAATCGTGGGATATTTTTTGGTGTGGTACATTTTAAGACTACGGATGGTAGCGTATCACCCTCAAGGGAAGAACGTTCCGATTCGGATACAAAAAGTGAATGATTACGGAAGTTTCTTTGAACAGAACTTTTTTATGATAAGAAATGTAGCTTCACTCTACATTCTCTATCTAATATTACGACAAGTGCTCTGAGGAGTTTTTGGGACTTCTGACAGCTTTTGAATTTCACCACCGTACTTCGGGACATACCATTGAGATCCGTTCCGCATCATGTCAACGCACGCTTCTTGCGACATTTTTCTTTTTGCAACGCACTAACACAAATAAGAACGAATTACCTTATACATGTTTCGGATGAAAAAGCGATGTTCAAAAAAAGATCGTTACCTTCCTAAAGGGCCGGAAACGCATATGCGATGCCTCTGGTGTTGCAAAATGTTCATTGGCGTAAGTGATTACGTACAATCAGGCGATGTAACTAATACATCGCCTGATTGTACACTATCGTCCATGGACTGTACGTTCGTTTGGTTCCTGTTTATAAAAAAGGCTATCCAAAAATTTGACCCTTGGTTAGCAGGACTACTTCTCAACAGAAGCAGTCAATGATAAAGGTACTATAGTTGAGTAAAGCTCAGATATACTATTCAGAAGCACATTGTGTGGGCTCTAATTTGTTTTCCGTCTAGTCACTAGCGTGTGTCGATTCACACGCTTTTATTATGACCATCAGCGTTTGAACATTTTATTTTGTGCCGCACAGAGCACTGTGTTACAGAGAGTTTTGTTAAATACAGAACAGTTTGTTATTTGAGTTATCTTGCTGTGAATTTCTCTGAATATTCATTTTTATACACTCTAACAGACTTTGTCAAAATAAAACAAAATGAGACATTTTGTATTTTAGTGTAACGCTACTAAAGCACTTTGGTTTGATATTATTCACGCATTTAGACCTAAACTAAGCATATCTGATACAATGATTGTTATACAATGTATTAACAAAACTTATAAACATTTTTGTATGTAAATTCATAAATTTAATTCACAAGAAAAGCCTATAAAACATGGCTGTAGCCATATTTTTCTCGTATGGAGATCGTCCGGCTTACTTTGGTGCAATAGCCGACTTCATAACCATTGCACCGAATTGGTCGTTAATAGTAATTCACAGCTTAATACTTTAGCACAATATTGTAGTATTGGTCTGCATACAATTTTCTTGGAAAATAAAATCCATTTGCAATTTCCCATCGCGTTTTCTCTACCCCCTCATTACTCTGAACTTGCGTAGCTAGAACGTGTTGGTACGAAGGTAATGGACTATCTCCGAGCCGAATAAACTTCTACAAAGCCCGACATTCTGTTTATTATGATTGCTTCGAACATCGACATTACTTGCGTCTATCGTACAATAGGTGGTTTCTTTTGGGATATTTAGAAAATTAGGCAGTAAAAAGGATTTATAAGGAGTTAGCGTCGATGAAAACCGATGATTGTTTATTTAGTTTCTTAGTAGCCTCGGTCACATAGGTGGGCAGGTCAATAGCCACTAGGCTGGCCGGCTCGTCGCAATCGGGTGTGAAGGGGAAACTGGGGGAGTTTAGTGGGTAGTAGAAGCTTCAGTCTCGACTTCCACACACGGCTGCAGGTCTAGCTAGCCTGCAAGTATGGTGCTAGCTTCCACCGAAAAAAAAAGCCTCGGTCACACAGATTGGGACCAGAAGGTCGTGGGTTCGATTTATGAAGTTTGGTGGCTAACATCATCTCACAGGTGAAATGAGATAATTTTAATCATAAATAAATATTCACGGACATAGGTAGGTACATAATTCACACAGCGCCTTCTAGCTGCTAACTAAGCAATGCCTTTACGAAAGAAGAAGACAAAAAGTCTATATCTGTATGCCACAATTATATTTACCCTAGTAATTTACCTATCATCGTCGGTCTGTCTCAGTCACTGCTGGACATAGGCCTCTCTAATTTGCCTTTGTTCACATAATACATATTATTATTACAAAATCCAGTCTAATATAAACAGACTTGCTCATGCACAAATCGTTCGAATTTTCAAACCGAAGGTACAGCCAATTTAGCCGCGCTCAATCGACAGTCGTATAATATCAATAATTTTAATATTACACCGTCCAAGTAATTACCACACAATTTAAATTCCATCCATAAATCACCGGTCAAAATTTAATTCATGATTTCATTAGCGTACCTCCTAAATCAAGTCTCCCATAAATTCATTAAATTTTAACAGTTATTAATTTACCAGCCATGCATCAAAAATCTGAAGACAACAGCTCTTACAAGAAAGGACTATTAAAATGTTATATGTTATAATATAGCGACCACCCGTATGTCCAAATTAATATGCTCTTAAAACCACGTCATAATCTAACTAACTCATTAGTGGGAAGTATAATTTATGGACGACAATGCGACAGTTTGGACGACGAAGAGGTATAAATCATGGGAGGATGCGGTAACTTACGGGACAGCGTAAGGCCTGTGCTTAGTTGGTATGCTCACTAATGAGGTTTTTTGATTTAGCGGTTACCACGAAAATTCGGTGTTTGTGTAGCTTCATTTTGGAAAAATACTTTCAGTGCTCTTTTAGATCAGTAAACCGTTAGTGGTTGATTTCTTATATCTGAAAACACGACTGGCGATATTGGTCCCAAAAATTTCAATTACATGGTGAATACTTTAAAACTCGCGTAATTTTATGAGCTACTCATTTTTGCACCATGAATGATCGTAGTTAAAAAACGTCTGGAGTTTATACTCGTAAGTCACAATTTAACTTTAGTATTTGAAAGATAATATTATCACCAGGTATTTACTTGATATTCACTGCTCACTCACAAATGTTTCATGATAAAAAGTAAATGCCAATGTTACTGCTTAAAACATTTGACTTTATTTAAATTTAAAGTTTGTGTTGTTTACACAATTACAGGTTTAAATTTTTTCAATAATATTAGCACACTGTCTTTCTTCTCTTTTTTTCATTATTATTTTACATGTACTACAATGTGCATACTACGCTTTAAATTCCAAAATGCCACGTCCAAATAAAAGTGTTTGTCGAACCTCCGAGTCGGCACAAGCGTACATAATAATTCATATAGAGCGATCAATCTTGCGCCCACGCATCGAGAAGATTTAGACCCTCATGCGGCTCATTTTTATTCAAATCCTAATACACTTGATGAGTTTATTTTGTAATTAAATTTCTAATTTCTTTACTAAGTCAATTATGGTTATGAATATACAAGATTTTAACGTTGCTTTGGTCTAATCAGTTAAGTCTTTCTTAGAGGTATTTGATACCGAGACTAAAAGTTGAATTGTTTGAAAGGGCTTTTTTTGCTTAATACCCATACTGACACATAGAAATTAACAGTTGGTTTTATCTTGTGCAGTTTTATGTGTAGTTTTCAAAATTAGGTCATCTTTCATGTTTCTTTATTTAGGTTTCCACACGCCAATAAAAATATATTACGTGCAATAATATGCACTAAAAACCGGCAAAAAGACTTATAATAAAATGAATTTAATAAAACAAGTGAGCCTCACGCTATTCCGTCCAGATCTCATTCGAGATTAATAAAATTTTTATTGTTCCCGCGCCGGCCGCCCGCCATTTTGTTTGGCGCGAAATTAATTCAAAATGGCCGATGGACGCGTAGCTATGTGCTTAATGAGGGACGATTAAAATTGCTTCAGGAACGATGGGAATGCATTTTTTGTGTGTACTGACTAATAAACTGGTTATAGCAATGGAATATCGCACAAAGGGAATTTGCAGAGGATATACTATACGGTTCAATTAAAAAGCTTTTAACAATTTCATAACGTATACATACTGTAACGGTTTATCGAGTGCTGGATTTTGAAGCTATTATTTTTTTAATCTCACTAAAATAGTTGGTGTTTCGCTTTTCAAATATACTGCATGTGACTTTTAAAATAATGGGTCGTCTATAACGCTCGCAACAGTATCATATAATTTATAAGCGTTTGTAGAGTGTATTCATTTACAGCAAACGCTGTATGACTGTATTTAACGATGTTGTTGTTCTCGATTTTATTAAAATATTTAAAGAAAAGCAGACTGATGAGTTTACCTCTGAACTTTCTTCTCAACAGGCCATTGATGTCGAAATATTGGATTATGAATCTTTTTGCAGAATAAATTATTTCATTTCGTTGCGGTTGGACCCTGAATCATTAATTGGCAAGTCCAGTAATAAAATTAGTATGACAGATTACACATTCCGTGTGACTTACATCAGCGCGAGGTTTACCCAAGAAGTTTTGATTATAGGCCAGTCAAAATAGACCCTGAAAGCACAGTAAGTAGTGGCATTTTGATTTTAAGATATGTTGTTAGGGACGTTAAAACGTACACCTATAAAAAATTTCAACCCTCTGGGGTGAATGCTAAGGGTGAAAAGGGATAAAACAGGTTTTTGTTTATAACATTGGAAATAAAATTCTGAATCGGTTGAAATTTTAAAGGAAAGTTTAATTAATAGTTTCCTCCCTTGTATTAAGTTTTCAACCCTCTATGTTTATAACAAATTGTTTATTTATAAAAAACGACGTTTTTTGAAAAACATTGTTTAAACAAATTCTGAATCGGTTGAAAACTTTACAAAAAGTTGTTTATACCAATATTATTAAGTTATCAAATTTTCACCCTTTTTTATTCACCCTAACTTCAATTTTTTTATTATTTATTATACTTTCAGGATCATAAATGTTGAAATGGTAGAAAAGTCGTCCAAATATGTTAATGAACTTGGGAAGTCGTTTTAGTTTTTGTATTGAACTTGTAATGTATGTTTAAAGCTTTTTTTATAACATTAACATTATTTTTTCATTACCTAATAAATTATGTTAAACAATCGCTGTTTTAAGTTCATAGTTGGTTGAAAAAATCAAATTGATTTGAATATAATTAATATGCTCATCATTATATTCGTTTCAATATGTTTAAAGGATTCTTACAACAAAATGGAAAACAACAATAAACAATTGCAAAGATTAACAATAATAAATACGATTATTTGATTTAATGGAAAAGACATTGGTACATTGTACGTTATTTAAGGTAAGTAATTTTATTGTACTCGGGTCAATACCAACGAGAGTGTTATTTGCAAATTTTGGTGGCAGATTTTTTTTAAGGTTTTTACCACAAATAAGGTCATATTCCTAAACTTCTAGGCGAAACATTATACTTTTTCTAGTTTAGCCACTTATGTGATAAATAATTAATTACTGAAATATTAAAATCTGAAATTTGACATTGCCACCAAGCCTGAAAATTAGCCACCTGATTTGAAATGGTGCCACCTACTCTGAATTTTGCCCAAAAAAACTGAAAACTTTATACAATTTGTATGACAAACAGAAGTAACATAAACAAAAGATATATTTTGTTCAACTTATAAACGTCATTAGGCTCCTTCAAAAAAAATATACCATAAAAAATTACGAGTTTTAACCGATACGTTATGAGCCCTTGGTATTATAGCATCCATTGGCCACAGCATTTGCATACTTTTAGGAGGATTGTATACGTTATGCGACTGCTACTTTAATAATAGTAATCCCTCTTAGCCGTTTTTCGGCTACGGTGACAAATCTTTACGATCAACCAACTACGCAGGATGAATTGTAGTGTACCTACAAGTGAGTGCACAGATGCACTCCCTATTCCCCTCATTCTCATAACACGGTGGAAAAGTAGTCTCACACGACCGAAGGAGATAGCGAGAGAGGACAAACTGTTTTACGTGCATGGGGGTGTTACACACCGCTAACTTCCAAAATCCAGACTGTAGATGAGTATTTTCTTCACAGAAAAACTACTATCACATCTCTACTCTTCTCAAATATGAGAGTATGACTGATTCAAACAGGGCATAAAAAAGTTCCAACTTGCGCGCCATTGTATAGCTAGTTATGACGTGCTGAAATTTTGCCACCAAAACTTATAGTTTTGCCTGGACAAACTTTGAACCACTGTCATGTGCATTCTAATAGGTAAAATGATGCAGTTGTGTCAAAATTGATAAGCTATAGTATTATCATTTATTTATTAGTCGTCTTATTTACCCAGAATCGTAGAGCATATTAATGGCAAGTGTTTTTTTCAATACGAGGTACGTTAGGGACAAGCCACCTAGACCTTAAAACAAGAACTTGTAAAAGAGAGTATTTTGGGTGTTTTCAAGAATGCACATGACAGTGGTTCAAAGTTTGTCCAGGCAAAACTATAAGTTTTGGTGGCAAAATTTCAGCACGTCATAACTAGCTATACAATGGCGCGCGAGTTGGAACTTTTTTATGCCCTGTTTGAATCAGTCATACTCTCATATTTGAGAAGAGTAGAGATGTGATAGTAGTTTTTCTGTGAAGAAAATACTCATCTACAGTCTGGATTTTGGAAGTTAGCGGTGTGTAACACCCCCATGCACGTAAAACAGTTTGTCCTCTCTCGCTATCTCCTTCGGTCGTGTGAGACTACTTTTCCACCGTGTTATGAGAATGAGGGGAATAGGGAGTGCATCTGTGCACTCACTTGTAGGTACACTACAATTCATCCTGCGTAGTTGGTTGATCGTAAAGATTTGTCACCGTAGCCGAAAAACGGCTAAGAGGGATTACTATTATTAAAGTAGCAGTCGCATAACGTATACAATCCTCCTAAAAGTATGCAAATGCTGTGGCCAATGGATGCTATAATACCAAGGGCTCATAACGTATCGGTTAAAACTCGTAATTTTTTATGGTATATTTTTTTTTTGAAGGAGCCTAATGACGTTTATAAGTTGAACAAAATATATCTTTTGTTTATGTTACTTCTGTTTGTCATACAAATTGTATAAAGTTTTCAGTTTTTTTGGGCAAAATTCAGAGTAGGTGGCACCATTTCAAATCAGGTGGCTAATTTTCAGGCTTGGTGGCAATGTCAAATTTCAGATTTTAATATTTCAGTAATTAATTATTTATCACATAAGTGGCTAAACTAGAAAAAGTATAATGTTTCGCCTAGAAGTTTAGGAATATGACCTTATTTGTGGTAAAAACCTTAAAAAAAATCTGCCACCAAAATTTGCAAATAACACTCTCGTTGGTATTGACCCGAGTACAATAAAATTACTTACCTTAAATAACGTACAATGTACCAATGTCTTTTCCATTAAATCAAATAATCGTATTTATTATTGTTAATCTTTGCAATTGTTTATTGTTGTTTTCCATTTTGTTGTAAGAATCCTTTAAACATATTGAAACGAATATAATGATGAGCATATTAATTATATTCAAATCAATTTGATTTTTTCAACCAACTATGAACTTAAAACAGCGATTGTTTAACATAATTTATTAGGTAATGAAAAAATAATGTTAATGTTATAAAAAAAGCTTTAAACATACATTACAAGTTCAATACAAAAACTAAAACGACTTCCCAAGTTCATTAACATATTTGGACGACTTTTCTACCATTTCAACATTTATGATCCTGAAAGTATAATAAATAATAAAAAAATTGAAGTTAGGGTGAATAAAAAAGGGTGAAAATTTGATAACTTAATAATATTGGTATAAACAACTTTTTGTAAAGTTTTCAACCGATTCAGAATTTGTTTAAACAATGTTTTTCAAAAAACGTCGTTTTTTATAAATAAACAATTTGTTATAAACATAGAGGGTTGAAAACTTAATACAAGGGAGGAAACTATTAATTAAACTTTCCTTTAAAATTTCAACCGATTCAGAATTTTATTTCCAATGTTATAAACAAAAACCTGTTTTATCCCTTTTCACCCTTAGCATTCACCCCAGAGGGTTGAAATTTTTTATAGGTGTACGTTTTAACGTCCCTAACAACATATCTTAAAATCAAAATGCCACTACTTACTGTGCTTTCAGGGTCTATTTTGACTGGCCTATTATGCAACTGAAACGCTTCAAAAAAAATATATCATAGAAAGAAAGCAAGAAAGAAAAACCATTTATTGACCATTACACAAATAAAAAATAAAAAAGGAAGAATACAAAAATTAGAATGACGAGCCATTTGGTGTAGTGGTCGAGAAGTCGGCTATTACACCAAAGGTCGCGGGTTCGATCCCCGCACGGTACAAACATTTGTGTGCATGAACATGTCTGTTTGTATCGGTCTGGGTGTTTCTATGTATAATATGTATGTATTTACAAAAAAAAGTATATAAGTAATGTTTATCCGTTGTCTAGCACCCATAGCACAAGCTCATGCTTAGTTTGGGGCTAGATGGCGCTGTTTGAATAATGTCCAGGGATTAATTTATTTATAGAATACATAAAGAAAATTGTATAATTAAAGAAACTACAGATCAGAAAAAATTACGTTAAACAAAACGAAAAGAAAAAAAAAACACAAATGGATGGTAGGTATGGCTAATAGGTTATACCTTAGCTGCTGCGACGTTTGAATAAAATTGCAAATAAGTAATATACAAACTAAAGAATCATATAATGTACGTTAGGTACGCGAAAACTCAATGAAGTCATTCGTTCAGTGAATATTGTAGTATTCGTAAAATGAAATAGGTATGTACATTAGACGAACAACACCAACCCGATGTTCATGACAGTAAAAAGTAGTGTTGAGATCGAAAGAAAAAAAGTTACTTTTTACAACAATCCCTGTCAAATGCACCCTTTCCTTCCTAGAGGGGCGGCTAAATATTTAACTAGATCTTTTTTGTTGAAAGGCATAAGCGATGAGCGATTATTCAGCCAGTTCTTAAAGCTTCATAATAAAAATTAATAATGTTATAAGAACGTGTGTGCATAGTAATTTGTATCAAAATCAGTTGTTTTTTTAAGTTTTTTGTTAATTGGCACTACCCACTATATTTTCTTTCTGCTTGGCCTAAAGGTTGACTGGGAAGGAATGCCATTAGGCATTAAGTCCGCCTTTTGTACTCGATTTGTGCAATGAAGCTTAAATAAATAAATAAAAGACGTCTTTCTTAACATTTCTGAAATTTTATAAAACTGAGACGTCATGTTTCTGTTGATTCAACAAAGATTTTATCTAACTTCGATACCTCCTATCACTTGCTCCTCATCTTATAACGTATTCATAGTACGGCCTCGTGGGCTATGCCTTGCCCAGTCCACTGTTATTAAAGTGACTAGCTATTTTATTCGACGTAAATCCGTATTTTCATCATTATTCAATACGGAAAAGTGTTATCTGTTAGTCTGTCATTATAACGCGACTAGTGCAGAAGGTATGCATTAAAGTTGCAGTAATGAAAAGGTAGGGAATATTGAAAAAGTAAGTTTCTTTGAATGGAAAAAGTCAATGTTTGTTGAAGTTAATGATGTAATGATTTATGAGAATCAAGGAAGAAATGTAACAACTTAGAAACTTTGACATACCACCCGAATATTAAGAACCGTTTACATCTGTAAAGACGATTGAAAAGTGGTTATTAAAAATTACGATAATTTCTCTTTTTTCATGACTTCAATTGGCAAAGAGGTATGTATGTAATATACCTGATGGTCCAATTCCATTGAGGGACACTTCAACAGGAAGCACCGCGTAATGCGCTTGACCGTAGACTTCTTTGATCAATACCATTTTGGTACACTTCTTTGATTTGAATCCATTGATTGAATCCGAGTGTATAATCTCCTGTACCACGAAGACAGGTGTTATGATATCAGTATAATTTAGAGTCAACTTATGGACAAAGAAGTTTGACAAGACAATGACGTTTCAATGTTGTATTACAATGACAAGCCTATTCCTTGTGTGACGCCTTGCAAATGCCCATAGGTGTCAGTGATCTATTACAATTTAGGAAGTTCGTTTGCTCGTTTACTTATTTTAAGGTGAAGTCAAAATCTGATTCAAATGAAACTCTAATATCTCTTGATCTCTCTTTCTTACCGACGTACTGTCTCGTCTCACTGTCTGCAACCATAATAATGTAATTTAAATCAAGGACGACTAAGGACTGCGATTAATAAACGTTTTGAGGACAGCGGTGCAACGTGACTGGAATACATACAGTCAATCGCTATTCACACAATATTGAACCCTACGCCCTTTGCATAAGCATCATCCCTTTAACATATTTATGGGATGGGCGTATGTGGAATGTGTATTTTTATCACTGTAACGTGGCTATTATTCGTTCGCATGAAACTCGGTCACGACCGAATTCTGAGATGTTATCAAGTTAGTTTTGCTTTGGACTGGTTTGAAAATAGTTATTTGTTATACAAGAGTGCAAAGTTGCTTTTTAACCGCGTGTTCAATTTTGATGACCGAGCAAGCGAAGGATTCTAAAATTGAATCACGAGCGCAGCGAGTGATTCAAAATTAGAATCCTGAGCGTTAGCGAGGGAATCAAAAGAGCACGAGGTAAAAAACCTTTGCACTCGAGTGCAACACGTAACTTTTCATTCCACCTCAGCGAGGAAATGACTAAATGCAAAAAAAAGCAAATTGAAAAAAGAACACCAAGAAGGTTCCGAGTCTGAGTTTTTAACAAATTAAAAAAAAGTTGTATGAGGTTGTATGATATATTCGGCACCATAGAGGTAGCAGTAAATAGGTTTAATGTTTTTTTTAATTCACAAACTTAGTGCACACGATGTTCTAAATTCAATTTACTTTATCCTCTAGAGAATAAAAACGGCTTTTCCACTCAGATATTGAAGATTAAAAATACTCTTTCCGAGATGGTGGGATGAAAAATATATTACTTTTTATTGAATAACGTGTTAGTAATAGGCGTATGTAAAGCTCTTGTGATTTTAATTTGATTTATGTAATGCAAGCCTTATATTCTAAAGATGGTTAATTGAAATAAAATATTAAGGAACATAAACAAGGAAAAGCTAAAGTTAACTAAGGAGTAAGTAAGGTAGTTTAGGATTTTTAAATATAAAACAATTTTAATTTATATTATCATAGATTTTCTTTTGAACTCAATTCAAATAAAAACATCAATTAAAAGCACACGGTATCGGCATAAGCGTTAGTAACTATTTAATATTCTGTGGCATAAGTAATATAATGAAAGGTAAATAGTGCATTCTAAATTCAAAACGTTCCCGTGTCAACCACGTGTCATTTAATTTCCTCGACTGTAAGGACGTCTTCTCGGAAGGAAGGCAGAACAATTAATAAACAATTTAGTGTCTCCGTACGCCTACGTGCCGTGCATGAAGTGAGGAGTGGGGGAATGCTACTCTGATTACTAGTTAGACTGTATTCACAGTCCAATTTGTATCAGTGTGTTGTATGATGTTTCACCTGAAAGGCATTGACATAAAACATTTGGAAAAAATCTTCAGAGGCGGTCAGCCTCTAAGGCTTAGAGTCTAAGCAAAAGTGGATAATTAGGCCAGTCGAGTTTTAATCATAGGTCATCGGTTTGAGTCTGATTTTAGACTAGCTAGTTAACAAAATAGCTTCGCCTGTGGCCAATACACTTGAAATGAACGGCTCGAAGATCAACAACAAACCTGTTTCTCTGTTTAAGTATTTTTATACTTATTGTGTCATAGTGTTCAAAGAGTGTGTGGTACTTAAGACAACTTCACTGTTGCCCAATTTCACTGTGTTGCAGTGATATTTTTATCACGTAATATTGAGTGAAAAATGGTCATTAAAGCCAGTGTAACCGTCGCAACGTGTTATTAGGGGTGACATTGTGGGGGGAAAGTAAGGGGCATTGTTTTAGTTGAAAATTAGTGGAAGTACTTAAAAGTAGATTAATTTGATATTACTTGAGACACAGTTAAAATTTTTGGTTGTAAGTGAAACGAAGTATGGTTATTAGAGTAATAAAAAATAAAAAAATAATAGAGAAATACCAACCTTTTCAGAAAACGGAAAGGGAGATTTTTTTTTATCACTTTTCGTTTGGTGAGTGATAGTACCAGGACGCGAACTCCCCCTCCTTCCTCCATATTCTTTTTTCAAAGGCGGGCAAGGTGTCATACTTACTCGTTGGCCACACTTTCATAAAAAAAGACCAACTTGCTTTTACTGGCATGAGGCTAATTCATGTTTGTTAATTATTATAACACTTATGCGGTGAACACGTGTGTTTGTTCTGTGTCTATGTATATTTGTAACGTGATCGTATACCTTCGTTTTTCTGATAATTTCGTACCTACTTTACTTTGGGGTCAGATCAATGTATGTGATGTTGTTCAATGCTTAAATTTCTTTATTTTATTAATATATCGCCTTAATATTAACCGTATATAATTATTGTTTCAGGTAAGCTTCCAAACTTCAATGCTGTTCCGGTTCGCTTCGTATCCAGAAACTATATCCGATTCATCCCGTCCACGTAGCAAACTTAATTACAATTAGATTAATCAAAAGTTATTACTCGCCCGAACCCTTAATTGACAATGATGAAAATCGCACAAACGACTCAGCAGACGGAGCGGGTGATCTGCTCGAGTTATTGTTAAGAGACTTGGAATATTGGAGATTATAAATATATTTATAAGTATATATATTCACACAACACTTCTATAAATATAAAACTCAAAGGTGACTGACTGACTGACTGACTGACTGACTGACTGACTGACATAGATAGCTATCAACGCTCAGCCCAAACTACTGGACGGATCGGGCTGAAATTTGGCATGCAGGTAGATGTTATGACGTAGGCATCCGCTAAGAAAGGATTTTGATCAATTCTCACGGGAACTGGAACCACGCGGGTGAAACCGCGGGCGGCCGCTAGTTTAACGTATAATCAGAGTATATTATTTGGTCGATTTTTTCCGAAGCCGTAGATACCAATAATGCCGAACTTCAGCTAAAACGGAAGCCGAAGACTCAGTCGGACACTATTCATCGAATCAATATGTACAATACAATGTTATCGTATATCCTCTAGGTCGTTAACCCCCCATCGCCAAGTAAGCAAGACGCGATAAATTCAAGCAACAACTAAGACTAAAGTGCGTTCACGTCTCAGTTTAATTTGTTAACTTATGCACTTAGATGCTACATCACGAACTGTGGACGCGTTCGGAATAGTTAGAAAAACAGCTATTTTGCTTGGAAAGGCAAAAGGGGGTGAAGATATAAATGTATGACTATGAATCTTATTATCCTATTTTCTAGGTTTAATTGCTAAAATGCTTGTTTTTTTCGGAAGTCAAGGGGAACGACTATTATATCATAAGTGGGTTTGGTATTGTAAGTTTACAAAAAAATATATATATATATATATATATATAAGTAATGTTTATCCGTTGACTAGCACCCATAGCACAAGCTATTGCTTAGTTTGGCGCTGTGTGAATAATGTCCAGATATATTTATTTATCGAACCCGTAATCTATACTGTGATAGTCGACTTCTCAACCATAACACGAAATCGTATAATTTGGAAGCCTCTTAAAGTGTTTCAAATAAAGCGTAATATAATTTATTTATATTACCCGGGCTCAGTTTCCGCAAGACGGCTTAAACCACGCGTCTTAGATTTTAATTTGCCACTGTCAGTGTACTCGTTTTAATCAGTGCAGAAAGAGCTTTGCTTAGTGATGGGAAGAAGCCTTAAATAACGTCTTCTTACGATAATAAATAGATTACTTGATCTTGTTAAAAGAAATAGTTAAAAGAAAAGTTAAAAGAATGGGACAAAATTACAAGTATCAGCTTTTGAATAAAAAAAAGTATTATTAAAATCAGTACACTCAGTAACAAGTAATAAAAAGTGACATACATACCTACTTGTTATTACAAAAAATATCACAATATTCCTTCAGGATACCGTCGTATAGTCCATAAAGGTTAGTGAGTTATGAATATCGATTCTCAAAGTCTCGAGAACTCGATTAAAATCGTCTTCACCTCACTAGGGTGTTGTTTAAATTTCCCATTAAGTCCTCGAGACAAGCACAGAAAGACAAAAGCAACGTTACGTATCTCCGATCTATTAATAAGGCAGTTTAATTTGGTAGCTCGGTAAGGCCAACATAGGCGGAAATTTTAACCCTGTATAATGTCGAAGTGTGAACTTTGGTGGGGACTTGGGAAGATGTTTGTAGTTATAATGACTTTTACAAGCGGTTTGAGTATTGGTGAATATTAATGCTCTATCCGTGTTAAAATTTTGATATACTGAAAAAAATAAATATTAGCCTCTACTTATTCGATGTCGCATTTGTTTTGTGACCCTATCCGTTGCGCCAGGGGATTAAATGTGATGAACGTTTGTGTTTGAAATATGGCAGCCATGGCAGGATGTCGATGTATGTATATTATGTTCTTTCGTTGTTTTAATGAACATGAAGCGAAAAAAGCATTTTTCGATTTTTCGTTGGAAGTATGGTTTTGTCATTTCCGTTGTCATGGTAACAGGGTACATATTTTTTTTGCTCACCATTTCCAAAACAATAAATATTATGATGTTCTAATACAACACTACGTCTTTACTTTCTTTTTTTAAGAGAATTTTATTGTACCACGCTCAAAAAAACCTGGTTTAATCCTAAATTCACTGAAAAGTCTAAACAGCAGATAAAGCTATGACTGACATGTCCAACAGCTGAATTCGATTGTTATGCCGACGCTCCATTTCGCGACAGCGGCCAAGCCAGATTAATGGTTATATTTAAATTATCCCTGTATATTTCATGTTTTTTTTCTGTCGTTGTATTTTTCAACGTTCTTTATTCCCGTGTTTTTCACTACACGTAATCTAAGCTTGCATTTTTCATTCTGATTACATAGTACTTTGTTGTCTACCTTTGACATTCCCGTTCATGATTTATTAAAGGTTTTTCTGCTGGCTGTAGTATTGTTTTTATTTTAATTTTCTGCGAGATATTTTTTGTCGGATACGCCAGTCATTACATTAATGTTTTTTCGTTTGTGAGAGGAGAAGAGTTTTTCTTCTTTTATATGCTTTGTTGAGGGAAGAATTTCTTTATGCGATTTTACTGCAGATCTCATGTGAATATGCCATTCATGGATAATTCAAAAATAGGATGGCGTGTTTTTGTCTTTACAAATATTGTGACGTCACAAAAGAGTTATTTTTATAGGTATATTTCTTGTGTATGTTGTTTAGACCTACAAATTATAGGTACGCGTCAAAATTCAGAAAGAACCAAATTAGATAGTTAGGTTTAGGTAATCTGGGGATTTTCCGCACTTGGCCTCTAAAATGGGCCATTGAGAACCTCAAATAATGTAGGAAATTTCGAGTCTGGGTTCTGTAGACGCGACTAAATTATTTTTAATGCCACGAGGTTTTGTAGTGGTAGAGCTCTGCTGTTTTATAGTACGAATGAGCCGGCTCATCCGGGAAAGTACCACCCTCTCATATAACACCAGCGTGAAATAATAGTGACTACTATTGTGTTTTGTCTGGTTTGTGAGAGTGCGGGAGGCCCGCACCCCCCATAAAAGGCCGGCACCACATCAGCGATCCATCTGGTGTTGCAGATGTCCATGGGTGGCGGTGATTGCTCACCATCAGGCTACCCGCAGGCTCGTTTTCCGCCTTTGACAAAAAAAAATAATAATGCAAGAATATAATACATTTAGGAAATCATCTGGATATACGTTTATCTGCTGTAATAATGATTTTTATGATTTCATATTGTGTGATAAATGTTCTCCTTTTTCCTTACGACTTCATATGACATTTTTTCCCATTCTTATGAAGATATAAGGACTTACTCGGGGTGTACTATGGGGAAAGTTGCGAACGAAATAACCTATTCGCACTTATATGAGTTAGGACTGCTCTTGAGAGTTAGACTGTACATAAATAGGTCATACAATGTTTATTGTAAGGGTATAAGTATGAATGAATGTTTTTTCACTATGTTCCAAGTAGGTCTAGTTTCCCTTGTTAGGGTTACGGAGCTCGGAGGTCAGATGGCAATCGCTCCATTGTAATAACCAGGCTTGTCAAATCTAGGATCATAGTCGAAGCGGACCCTGAGCTCCATACTGGATGCAATCGGGAATATGCTGAGATGATGGTGACTCATTTTGAAATGACAGTACTTTTCTTTCTTCACATTTACATTTCTATTGTATAATCATTTTGCGTATTTTCGTTTTTGAATTTGGACTATACTTGACAAGAGATTTGAACTTCGGCATGCTGTCTCAATCGAGTAGAATCCAGTAAGGAACTCAATAGTATTATGTAGGTACATATTTATCTATAAAGGTGACGTCAAATATCTTCGTGAATGACAATTTTAATTAAACCCGTTCAATTATATTGCAATGACAAACAGCTTTCATAACCTAGAGAATAAGACATGACCCATTATTTAGACTGAGGGGGAGAGGGTGACTTGTAATTAAAATTCGTTTCGGATCATCCCCCACAGAGGGCATTGTAGGTGCGATCGGAACGAATATTCATCATTAAAATTACATTTTGTTTTGGGATTGATATTTCCAATTGTGTGTAAGGAAGACAAAGGGTTTTGTTTGCTGAGAAATTAATTAAGTGTGTTTGTGGAGCATTTGTATTTTCTAACCTTCAAAGCAAAGGCCGCCATTGAAATCAAGCCATCTTTACGAAATATAAAGGTTATAAGTTTAATTAATTACTACAAGGTCATTATTTCATTGACATTGTAAAGTTTTGCTTTACTGTTGACCGCTAACCGGACCCCTATGGGTTCGAAGCCCATATAGACACAGAGCAAATATTATGAATGCAGGATGAAAATTTGTGTTATTCCGAAAGTTTTTTGTTATATTTATTTTGAAATTGAAGTACTATGACAAGACAAGCTGTGCTAATATGCTTAGATTGGGAGCTTGGGGCTAGACAGCCTATGAACAATGTCAAATCTTATTTATTATATTTACTTATTTATTGCACAAACCAATGTGAATCAAAAATCATGAATGCAACCCTTTTATAAAAGGTGCGATTTCCAACTTCCGCCAATGCATTATGTAGCTAATGTGCCTCTCCTACCTCCGTCTGATGTAAAATATAAACTTTCCTAATACCCAGGGGTCCATTAGAGGCTTGTATTACATTTTCGCATGTTGTCGGATCCGCGAACCGACATGAGCTGCTAATCGATTCGTTTTTCACATAATTGTAATGTGTTTTAGATTTAGGATGAGATTTAGTGATGGTTGATTAGCGGGAGATATTATATTTTGATTCACTTTTTATCTCTTGTTTAGGTGACGCAACGCTTCTGTCAAAATTAAGGCACGAAGATTCATAAGCCTCAATGTGGCAGCACTGCGTTGGTATTCCTCAATGTAATAGGCCACAGTGTCTGCTTATAAGGCAGGCTTCATGCGCTGCTAACTGAAATATAGTAAAAGAAAATAGTATTGCTTTTTTATCGTAAATTCGAAGAGCATTTATTAAGGTCAAAGTAATTTTTTATGATAATCAGATATAAAGATAAATCTATCTTTCATACAAACCATAATGGGAAATGTTACTTCCAAAATGAATGTATTAATCCACTTTCTTTTACCATTTTATTAACGAACATTTAACTACTAAACATCGATAATAAAATTGTTTGTCATTTCTAAAATCGCCTCCGCTTATCGCTCCTCTCATCACAAACCGAACTTCCAACATACTTCGCTAAGTTCTAATATTAATGTACATTTAGCGTGCACGTTAAACAGAGATTAAGCACAAACTAAGTTTAATATAACATAGGTGCTTATTTATTATAGGAAAAGTTTTATTATAGAAATGGGGTTAAATTCAAAAACGATTCACGGTAGGTAAGTATTATAGTTATTACGAAGGTCCGTAATCCCGTTGTTTTAATTAAGTTTAAGTATGATTTGATTCTGTATATTGTAACTATTGTGTTTATTCTCTTGTCGTTTATACACAGTTTATCTGAATTGAAAATTTGTTTGTTGTTTTTGTACTGTTTTGTTTTGCTAGCAAAGGCTTTCTAATTAAAAACTGCCATTTAGAAAAATGCTGACCCAGAGAATTAACTCAACAGTTACTTTTTGAACCTGACTGTAGTTTTCGAGTTGAAGAATCTGGGATCCCATGTTCCTTTCTACAAGTAAAGACCTAAGGGCCCTAACATTTTTTTTATTGATCCAAATGGCAACTATCCCACATCTAACAAAAAATTATTCACGTAAATATTATACATAAAAAACCCAACTCCTCCATTTTGAAGTCTGTTATGAAGTAATGTGTTTTGGCCTGAGAATCGATCCTGTATCCCGCAGTCCGGTGCGGCCTCAAAATTGAATAATAAATATGTACATTCCGTGGGCGGAAAGGATCGCGCTGGTATTATAAATTCAACCTTAGTCGGTGCTTAGCTAAATACATTAGGTATTTAGAGGACTTAATGCCCTCTCGTCTGCCTAATTTGCCGTGAAAACACGCGGAAGTGGGAGGAGTTAGTGACACTAGATTTGGCTTGGGCGTGGTTTATTCGTCCACTCGAAATGCCTTCTTACCTAATGAAGAATGTTAACTAATTTTGATTATTAGCACTCCATATTCTTTGTAAAAAATAAAAAATACTAGTGAAAGAATTACTTCGATACGTCAATTAGTTTCCGATTTAGAAGTAAAACAAGTTGTAACCGCACGCGCGGGCTGCTGGCCGGTGTGACGTCATAGTACAACTCGCTCAGTCTGGCGCACTCAGTCCGCTAGCGTTCGGCGCCCGTGCCGTCGAAATTAAACCTAAATACTTTTAAAAATGTCCAATCCAAATACTAGGAAATCATGTGGTGTGCCTAAATGTAAAAATACAACTACCAATTCGCAGGAAAAGTTGTTTTTTATAGTTCCAAAGGACGTTGAGGCTCCTCGCTTCGACGATGTAGCCACATTAAAAATCCTAGTATGTTTACAGCCACCTCTGCTGGCGGCACAATCTTCGCAGGTTACATTTAAAACTTCTTGATCCTTATCAGTTTAGAATGCAATGTTATGGTGTGGTACGTATGCGGTGTTCTGGCGTGATTCTACATTACATACCTACATCACCTAGGTAGGTCTTTTTATTTGAACATGACTAATAGCATCATCGCCATAGCTGTCTCTTGCTGATCTGAAATAAGCTTCTTTTAAAAATAAATGGCCTTACGTATTTTGTAAGTAAAAAAAAATACAACACTATATTTACTTACATCCTAAGAGCGCTTACGCACTACGTCCGATCCGAATCCGATCCGTCTCCGTGAAATCAAAATCACAAAGACATTCGGATGACGGATCTAATTCGTAAATCACTAGAAATACTCCGGACCGTTATTTCACGGAGACGGATTGGATTCGCATCGGATTCGGATCGGATAGTGCGTTACCTTACCGCTCTTATTCCTAGGTACTATCCTAGTTTCTACTAATATTATAAACGCGAAAGTTTGTGAGTGTGTGTGTGTTTACTTGTTATCTTTCACGCAAAAACTACTGAATGGATCTGGAGTCTGGACGAAGTCTGGAATAACATATAGGTAGGTAGGCTACTTTTAACCCTGGGAAAATGTACAGTTCCCGAGGGAAACGGGGGCGAAGCTGCTGGCGGAAGCTAGTTTGCAATATATCAATGTACCTATGTAGGTATGTATTTATTTAAATTTACTTAGAAGAGCGGTACCTATATGTACATACGTACCTACTTACCTATAGTTACAAAACTATAATACCTACATTTTTATTTGTTGTCTATAACATAAACATTGAATGGTAGGTAGATACTTTTACTATTTGATATTCCTCGCATTTCGGCGGCAACGAAATCACTATTTGTTGTTAAATAATGCGCAACCATTAATCTATCTATTTTAGGTAGATTATATTATCCGATTGCCCTTTTTCGTCCATATTATTAATTGAATAATATTTACTATTAAGTCTATTAACGAAAACACAACAAAATACTGCACAAGCCAAGCGCAAGCTATGCAACTTGTATTAAGCCGGGCTCGGCCCGCGCGGCGGGTTGTGATGTGACGTCACAAGCGGTCACGTGACTGTTAGCGGGACTCGATATTTTTCGAAACTTTGAATGCCTATAGAATCAAAACTACTAGGTATTTTTGACTACAACAAAAACTAGTGTATTTGTATACATACAGGCATTACTGAGACAAAATTTCAAACGATTTGGCATACCTAGTAACATTCTCCATTTCACATGATGCTCACCATCAGCCGGACCGCAGGCCGCCGCCTCGCGGTATAAAAAAAAAACCATTCAGATCAATGTGTCTAATGATGTTCAATTAATAAAAAAAAGACGAAACTCGTCTTTTCTCTGTGACACATTTATATACCGATACTTAAAGTAATCGTTTTTCCAATTTCAAACTAATAAATTGTCGTAGTTTTCAAGTTACAGATTGGGGAATTTGGGGATCACGTCAAAACTTTTTGATGGACAACCCTATAAATCATAAGTTCCACTATCGAGTTTCAAATGAAATTTAATTTTTTTTCACCCATTAATGTATAACAAATAAAAAAGTATCAGCCTATTTATGTCCTACCCTCTCACATAACACCAGCGTGAAATAATAGTGACTACTATTGTGTTTCGTCTGGTTTGTGAGAGCGGGGTGTACACCTAATGTTGTAAAAAGGGGGTTGACATTTTGTGTTTAAGTCCTGTTCTTAAAATAAGAGACTTAACATTTAAAATGTTTACTCTCTCTGTAGAGTCTCTCTCTCTACTCTATTTTTAGATATCAACCCCCTTTTGGGGTATAATGTGCACATAACAAGCTCCTCGCTTTCGAAGTCGCGGGCAGCCGCTAGTATCCAAATATTCCCATTTCAACTAAAACAAACATTGAAATAATGTCGGCTTATTTTTCAATAAAATGTAACTGCTGTTTGTTTTATAAATAATTTGTTTGAATACGTGGAAGCCATTTATTGAATTTTAACAGGTTTCCTGTATTTGAAAGCTTCGCATTTAAAATGTTTCATCATCGAAAAGCTTATTAATACTTTGCGTTATTGAGTGTTTTTATTAAGCCTTTTGAATGAGGGGAAAATAAAATTGTTGTTACAAATAGAACCTTATGTACAGTCAGCATATTAATCTACTTTAATCTATTAAATTCCCACGACAAATTTTTTCAGCATTATGTCTATCGGATATGTTTCTATTTAAATTGTGACATTTACATTTACTAACACCGCAGGTAAGTTATCAATGATGCTGTTTCTTTTGTCAATTATGATAAAAGGAAAATAAAATAAATCAATAAATAAATATCCCTGGACATTATTCACACAGCGCCATCTAGCCCCAAACTAAGCGTTAGCTTGTGCTATGGGTGCCAGACAACAGATAAACATTACATAGAAATACCCAGACCGATACAAACAGACATGTTCATGCACACAAATGTTTGTACCGTGCTGGGATCGAACCCGTGACCTCTGGTGTAATAGCCGACCTCTCGACCATTACTTTATTATTTGACTGACGCTCTTTCCCAAAATCTCCGTGAAACCGCATCGTATACTTCATAAGTCTTGATCCTCAGCGGTTTTATTAAGGTCATACGTTACTGTCTCACTCCCACAACAATGTAAATTATTGCCACTCCACAACGAGCATTCTGTGCACCTCGTATGTAGGGAAATAGACGAATAAAGAGGGATATATCCTCACTACCTCTCAACTATGTTGAGTCAATAAATGCGGGAGGGAAAATAAAACGGTGCGCTTTATATCCAGATTGGCGTTTGGCTTTGCCTGTTCGGATGAATGTAATAACGTGTTTATTTTATAGTAATATTGGTTATGGAGAGCTGTGTTAGCCGTATGGAACTTCTCTTCACAATTCACATGGGTGAATTCGATAATTCGAATCTACCTAGCCATTCTTTTAAGAGTCTTTAAGCATTTAATTTTAGGTTTTTACTTTTCATAGAATTTATTCTGTTTTTATTTACAACTAGCCTTCTGCCCGCGGTTTCAACCGCGCGTAATTTCTTTTGTCAATTATCCCCCGTTCCCCCCACATTTCCGAAATAAAAAGTACCCTATGTCACCCAGGGATAGTGAGGCTTTCCAACAGTGAAAGAATTTTTCAAATCGATTCAGTAGTTTTGGAGTCTATTCAATACAAACAAACAAATCTTTCTTCGTTATTATATTAGTATAAATAACCCTAAGGGTCAGTTTTATCACTGTCAGATAAGTTGCTCCTCATTTATCAAAACAAAAGATACAACAGTTCTTTTGTTAATTTTGAAAATAAAGAAAACAGCATCATTATTTTGACAGCGCTGTATTTTTTAAATTCTTCGACATATCGAGGCAAGGCATTATACCATACAGCCATAAAGCCATGTCATTCTTAAACTTCAAATCTAAACTACAAAGACAGCGGTGATATTGGCCCTAAAAAGTCTGGTATTATCAAACACACAGTACCATCATTCCAACAATACACGGGACATAGCTCGGGATTGACAAGTTAAAAAGACGTTCGCCGGCAAATCCCGCGCCATCCCGGGAAGCATTCCCGCGGGGATGGTCCGTGAATCGTGCTCCGTGACGGTATTCCCGCAAAATCAATAGGAAGGCATTTGAACATGGCAGGAGCGTAGAAACTAGGATGTGGTGTTTTATCTACGGCTTTTTTTTATTGCAATGTGTAACAAGACGAGCAGATCGTACACCTGATGGTAAGCGCCACGTCTGCCCTTAGACAGTTCAGTGCCAAACAGTAACCAAGCAATTACTGGCTGGCACCGCCCTGTGCCCGCTACACCGAGACGACAGTTATTAGGTCTCATATACCCAGTAATTTCACTAGTTTCAGTGCACTTTCCCCGAAACACAGCTGAAGTGCTTGACACACTTCTATTTCACGGGAAAATATCTGGCACTGCGGTAGTACCCACCTTGACGGTCCAGTACAGGAACCTACCACCTAGTTTTTTTTTAGTCCGTCTAGTAGACACAGTTTATGTCTGTCGAATATTATTTGCTTTTTTTTTGTTTAGCATATTACGGCTCGACTGGGGAAATCACCATCATAGAGAAGACTGACGTACATTCGGCAGCAGATCAACCTTCTCCGATTTAAAAAGTTTAAATTGTAATACAACTACCTAAATACTATAGACATAAAGCCTATGCGATAAAAATACCAAGCTGTTTTAATAAACAAAAATTGAAAAAAATATATATTAAAGATGTTATAATTTTTTTTGCAAAAAATACTTTCTCTGAGTTGTCCGGGGAAAACACCAAGTTACGATCAAATGTTCGGGATTTTGCCGTGTTTATTCGGCATAATCAATTTAGGTCATGGCAGCCCTATGTGAAAGCATGAATTGCCGGCATATCACGATTATCCTAGGCAAATTACGACAAATCCAAACCAAATATCGGCCAACTACATATATAGTAATATACCACCTCCATTAAGTAACTGACTTCCCACATCCCGCCAAGTCGAGTCGGCTACCGTCTATTGCAAGTAAATTCAATACTGGCAAATATAGACTTGAATTTCCCGACTTAGATCCGGAGATATAATGATATTATACATTTTAGGCTGTATCAGTATTGAAGTCATGGCAGGCTTCGAGATGGGAATATTTTCGGCGCCATATATTATTCGTTCCTTCATATTGTGGTTGAAATAGGGATTCTGGTATTGTTTTATTTAATTCTAGTGTTACGTATTTTCGTGAGGTTGGAGTTAGATTATCGTCAGTCTTCTCTATGGTTAAATATACGAGTATTTAAGCTACAGTTTAGGCTTAGTTAAATTGTGGTTATTAAATTAAAACGGGATGTTTTTCACACAAGGGCGTCATTTTCTGTGCCCCATTATTATCCATCTGCTACGCTTTCATGTTTAATACTAGCGCTTGCCTCCGCTGTTTTACCCCCACGAAATTTATCCCCCCCTTCCCCCACTTTTTCGGGATCAAAAGTACCCTATGTCACTTGAGGATAGTGTAGCTTTCCAACAGTGTAAGAATTTTTTCAAATCGGTTCTGTATTTTCGGAGCCTATTCAATACAAACAAACAAATCTTTCCTCTTTATTAGTATAGATTCTTGCCTGATCATGTCTTATAGTCCACGCAGGCAAAACCGCGGGTGTAAGGCTAGTTTCTTTTAATTACCTTTTCTGAAATTACCTAGATGGAAGACGAGGAACAAACAAAACACTCTCAATTTGACTGTTGATGCCGACATAAACCACAGTAATAAAAGCATTGAGAGATTTCATTATAATAACTATGTTCTCAAGACAATTAAATATGACCTAGATACAACTAGGAATGCATATTTCATGGAACTTCTGAGAATCATTCGAGTTAAAGTGCACTTAAAACATAATACATTTTATTTTATTCTGAAATTACTCTATTTTCTGGTTTGTTTTAATCGTGTTTTTGTTCAATAAACTTAAAAATCGTTTTTTATTGTAACAATAGTTTTAGTGATAATACTATTCAGATTTGACTAGTTAATACTACTTCCACAAGTAAATGTAAGTACTTAAAAAGTTAAAAACATAATAAACCAGTTCTCAACTTATAAAGGAAGTTTTCAATATATCCGAATGTTGACGTTACAAAAACCTTGTGCCCTCCAGTAAGCTGCGTCTGGTATCCGAATGTAGATAATTTACTTCCAAATAAAATTTAAAGGTACAGGCCCCTGCAAACTTCTTGACTATGTGTTGCGCAGAACACGAACTTTGACATGCCTGCGCGCTATTGGTCAGAAGCATACCTGTGACCAATAGTACGCGAGGGCGTCGGGAGATTCGCGCGCGCTATTGGTGCTATTGGTCATGCGCAAGTGCACATGCGCGAACTTTCCCCCACTTGTCGACCCATGGTCTAGAAGATTGCCGACACGTATAGCGGTATTGCATATTAGGTACGTACGCCACACAAATGCAGCAATCATTTGCCACTTCCAGTTAATTGTGCCTTCGAGTTGCCCAAGGGTAGTAGGTTCACAAAAGATCACGAGACTTATATGCCTGGATTTGATTGTGATCTGTACTTATTACACTCGTGAGTACAATCAGATTGGAATTCGCGAAAAGCCTCAGGCTTGTACAAGTTTGGTGTGAATTGGGGGGGAATTGCTCTAATAGTAAGTGCTATTGGCAAATATTGTAACAAAGCAAGAATGGATCTAAATAGGGTTGTAAGATTTAGAGCTGTGATATAAATAAAGATCGGACAACATCACACTTTTTTATGTCAGAGGCGGCACACGAGCCAGCGGATCGCCTGATTGTAAGCAATCACCGCCGCCCATGGACATCTGCAACACCAGCGGGATCGCTGATGCGTTGCCGGCCTATGGGGGTATGGGGGGTGTGGACCTCCGGCACTCTCACAAACCAGACGAAACACAATAGTAGTCACTATTATTTCACGCTGGTATTATGTGAGAGGTTAGTACTCCCCCGGACGAGCCGGCCCATTCGTACTGTAAAACAGCATGGCTCTACTACTACAAAATAACTACATATAATATTTTCCTGCGTTAGTTGATCGTAAAGATTGCCCGCCGTAACTGAAACTCAAATACTCTTCGGCCAGCCTGTTTAGATACTCTATATACCTATTTCTATATTCATTCGGCAAACGTGCAGCGGGTCATTAAAACCCAGCCATTACTATAATCTCCTCCAGTTCGAGCCGAGAACTAATTGGACAAGCCGTGTAATTTACACACTCGAACGCGTTCTGATGCTATATTATCTGTGGTTGATAGCCGCTTATAATCTGTGCTGTTTTATTTATCCTGTGGCGCCGAGGTGCTTTAAGTTTAAATAGGTCTTAACTTTAAAGAGGTATGTTAGGGTAACTAGAAGGTATTTTATTAAAATGGCATATAATATAATCTTATTTATCGTTGATTAAAAACCGGCTAAATAGACTCGTCTTTTCACATTATTCTATTCCCAAAAGTACATTTTAGGTGCCTTTTTAGAAGAAACAGACTTATTGACGGACAATCAACGCCTACCCCAAAAAGTTTACATAACACAAAGTGTCTGCACCAGATGCAGATGCAGATGAATCTTAAGTATAAGTGGTTATATAATTTTAAGTTGTCTAAATCAAAATAAACTGACTTTAACCATATTCAAATGTATCAAAAGATTTTCATGATTCACTTAATAATCCTTTGTCAACTGAAAGCATTTCTAATTAATGTCTCAAGAGTCTCAAGTTCCAAAAATTTGATTTAACCGAATGCAAATTCCTGTGAACACTAGAGACAGACTTGTGTCAGATGTTGACATCTGTCACTCAAACTGAATTTAACACAGACAAATGATGGTTGACTGTTATAATAAAATCAGAACGACTTGAAACAATGATTATTTTATAGCCTGACCATTAAAATAAAAAACCTCGCCATATTGCTGTAAAATATTGGAACTAATTTCTTCAAGTGGCAACAAACAAATAAAAAAAAAACAATAAGATGTCATTCATTATTGCTGTCTGTCAAAGTGTGATGTCAAATTGTCAACCATGTCTTGTCATTTCTTGGATATTGTGAGTTATTTGTGAGTCTAACCATAGCAACCAAGTGTTGCTATAACCATAGCTAATGTTGCGCCTCCAGAGTAGGTTTTTATTTTTTTGGTTCGGCTGTAAATAGATTAGCTTTGGTAGCCCAGTAGTTTTGAAATGCGTGAAGTCGATGGCTAAATCTCGACCATCTTTAATTGAAATCGAAATAATATAATTTTATTTAATAAACTTTTTTGCTGATATTTCTTTGCAAAAATTTTGCTTAGAATTGTGAAAAAAAACTCAGTGGGACGAATCGCAAAACAAAAAATAATATATTTTTGAAATCACTGTTTCGTCCCAGTGGGACGAACGTGTTGTGGGACGAATCAGCGAACGAGTCATAAAATGTATGTGCATATTCATTTTTTAAAGAATACAGACAAATAAATTTTCAGGAAATTACCTGACAGTGGTGAAACTGTCGTCAGTACTTGAAAGTGTTGTCAGTAATTCAGTCTTAACTTTAACTGGCCTTGTGCTATATTCGTGGGTTCGAATCCCACAACGGACAAACATTTATGTAATGAAGTTGTTTATTCTGCGTCTGAATTTTTTTTCTATAAAGTATATTTATGTATATATATTATTATCCCGATTCTATATCCTTAGGGGATGCCTATGTCCAGCAGTGGACGTGTTTCGGCTGAAATAATGATCCCAAATCTAAAATGCACACTGAATTCAGTTCAGAGCTTAGTCTGGAGTTATTTTAACTTTCCTAGAATAAAAACGGTCTTCCAACCCCCGCTCAGGTTTAATATTATTCCTTGAAATTCCCTGTAGTTCGTTGAAGTCGCGGTTCAGAGATAGCTCAATCATAGTAAAAAGAGTACAGAGTACGCTATCTCCATACACTGCACGTACTCGTACGTTTGTTTAAAAATAAAGTTAATAAAATAAAATTAATAAATATCTCTGAACAATCTTCACACAGCGCCATCTAGCCCCAAACTAAGCATAAGCTTGTGCTATGGTTGCTATACAACGGATAAACATAACTCATATTTTTTTTGTAAATACATACATAATATACAAAGAAACACCCCGCACGCATAGACATGTTCATGCACACAAATGTTTGTACCGTGCGGGAATCCAACCCGCGACCTCTGGTATAATAGCCGACTTCTCGACCGTTACAACAAATGGCTCGTCAACTAATAGCACACACATTTACAAGCCGCGCGTTACGTTTGTATGAAGGTTATTAGGTGCCGGTAAACTTCTTGACTATTGGTATCCGGAGTGGGGGAAAGTTCGCGCATGTGCACTTGCGAATGACCAATAGCGCGCGCGCTATTGGTCAGAGTTTTGCTTCTGACCAATAGCGCGCATGAATCACTAAATTCGCGGACTGCGCAATCCCCACCAGATTTCTAGATGTTTTTCGGTACCTGTACCTTCATACAAACGTACCGCGATCGGCTGTGTACTGTTTACTTATTTTACTATGACTCAGTTATCTCGACGGTTGGTGTTGAAGCCTGGATTTCGGGAATCAGGGAGACAAACTTGTCTGGATGACTCATAGTAAACTCTCACAAGCGTGTGCAGTAAGTTTAACAAGATTTGACTATATCTAATTTTATTCTAGATAGTTAAATTAAGGGGGATTTGAAATGTTGATTCTAAGAATATTAATACACTAGCACCCAACCTACGACTTTGATCGCGTAAAATCAATGTTAAAAATTATGAAAAGTGCCTATTGGGATCTATTTTGTAAATTGGCTGGTACACATTAAACCTTTAAGATTATAACTTAATGCGCATCTTTTATTTTTTAAATTTCATTGTACAAATAAGGTACAAAAGGGCGGACTTAATGCCTCATGGCATTCTCATGCAAAAAGAAAAAGTATTTAGTGCTAATTAACAATGAAAAGAATTCTTATGTCAAATACGGCCAGAGCAATTGAAACTCTAATCGCACTAGTACAAAACAAAAAGTAACTATTACTGTATTATATAACTAGTAGTACTCGTATGTATAATGGTTCCGAAAATCAAATAGCGCTTTGAAATATAAACTATATCGCGTAATCAATTTCGAGTGATCAGCTAATACTGAACAAACAAACTGGACATTTTGTAAACATACGGAGTTAACAAAAGCCAGCAATATTATAATAAAACCTTTCACATGCGATTTTAATGTCAATATTATGTGTAAAAACTAAATAGATTTTTTAGCATTTTGATTAATACAGATAAAAAGAATCAAGGAATAAAAATATTACTACTGGTTTAGGTCAGCTTATACCATAGTTAACGGGTTCAGTACTCGCTCGACTTATTGCATAAACAAACATCTATGTATCGTTTCAACAAATTATCATGTGTCTATTTACAAAAAAAAGTACTAAAGTATGTTTATCCGTGGTCTAGAACTAAAGTTATGCTTCGTTTTTATGTAAGTTAGAGGTGAACGAGCTTGTGTGACATCAGGTGGTAATTCATCACTTTATCCCATGAACACCTGTGACCGGGATCTTGGATGTATGGCCTGCTTTTCAGAAAACATTTGCAAGGAGGGTAAGGGCAAGGGCGGCTCGGGCCTCTAGCACTGACTGACCAAACAAAACTCATACAGGGTGTCCCAAAAATGACACGTCACAGTGACACTGGAGGTTTTTTGCTGTCGACAAAATAACACTTCTGTTATCTTAACCAACTACTTAAGAGTACAAAAAAATCCAAACATGAGGGCATCTAACTTAATGCTAGCACTGCACACGTTAAAAAACGTGAAAATTCGGACAAAGTTTGAATTGGCAATATCTTGAAAACCGAGCAACTTTTACTGAGGTCATGTTAGGCTTGTTTGATGCCTCTTGTGCTAGCCCACCCCCAGTGTCACTGTGACGTTTCATTTTTGCGACACCCTGTATAGCATAGATACTAATACATATCTTTCATGATAGAGTGTCACCCCCGAGCCGCCCTATGTCGACTGACATGCAGAAACCGTCTGCAGCTTCACCCAAACCCAAAATACACCTTATTTACAAACTTTCGGCTACTGTAACGAGTGCGCTCGGTAATATATCAAGAGGAGTCTAAAGTAACAAACAACTAAATGTAACCGCAGGGATCCGCAACCTGCGAACCAACCAACTGCAAATTATTTCGTTACTGCGGCAGTAAACTGGGTAATCATCAAAGGATGAATTTTCTGTGTGAATTGTGACGTGTGTGCTAATCTGGGTGTACTTGGAATAAACTTATATCTTCAGTTTGAATGTGCGATAAAGTTCAGTGAACGCAATTTGTATAAATGGAAATGAATAGAACGTCTTTACTACACTGCCATCTTGACCTAAACAAAACATAGCTTGGACTATGTTATTCAAATTGTATGAGGATACGACCTTATGGAGTTGCGTGACACGACAGTGATGACTTACACACACATAGATAAATAATGCGTTGCTATTGGTTGCTAATGATACGGATAAGCGCAGTTAACGTAATTTTTCGTTCAATTCCAAAAGATTTATCCTAATAGCATTTGAATCGGATAGTACTATATTGGCCGGAAAAAAGAATAAAACTTTTTACCTATAATTGCAACGGTTACTTGATTTCAAAGTGGTCTTTCTCTTTGCATTGACACGTAAATGACTTGCAAATACTTATTATGTTTTTGATGAAACAAAATATAATAATCTCTGGACATTATCCCCACAGCGCCATCTAGCCCCAAACTAAGCATAATCTTGTGCTATGGGTGCTAGACAACGGATAAACATTACTTATACTATTTTTTGTTAACACATACATATTATTCATAGAAACACCCAGACCGATACAAACAGACATGTTCAATATTGTTCATGCACACAAAAGTTTGTACCGTGCGGGAATCAAACCCGCGACCACCATACACCAAATGGCTCGTCAAATAAATCCAATAGTTTCACTTTTACTAGCTTCGCGTTGAAGTCGTAAATGGAACATTATTTATTGCGGCATGTAATTCTCATGTACTATGTAGATTATCAAATTGTAGGGAGGTCTTCACAAAAGCCATCAGCGGGATGAAAGTTCCCTGGCTTCGCGCCAGCACTAGATTTCACGTTCGAACGAACATGTTTTGATCTTCAGTTGAACTACGGTATTTTCCCCATGTCAGGTAGATGATTTATTTCTATGTGAATTTAAATTATTGTCGTTCGTGTTACAATTTTGCGATTTTTAAATTTGATGTGTGATTTTTTTGAATTTACATAGAAAATAATCATACCGTGTAAAAACTAAAAAGTACCTATAGTTAACTGTTTTTAGTGCGCAATAGCTAATAATTATGTCGCACTTTAAAAAAGACGGCTACTCGAGTTCAAATATGGGAGTGAAAATATATATTTCTGTTAAAAAACGCTAGGAATCTATAAGTCTGGAAGTTAGCGATGTAATTACATCTTCTTAAAAAATATATAGCCATTAATCTTGTGCCTGGTAGTCATCATATCATTTAAGAGCATACATAGGTTGTGTGAGATTGCTGTCCCATCGACCTATGAGAGTAAAGGAACAAGGCACTGGCGCGTTCTTACTTAATGCATTTATCAGTTTTTATAAATTTTACAAAGATAGTTGGCACCAGTTATACGGATGCTAAATCAAAAATAAACATATTTTTAACCAAAATTTATGTACAGATCCTAATGATTGTCGAATTCCCAAAGTGCTTACTGCGCGCAATTACCCAACCCTCGCGAAATCCTCGCCAAAAAAGAGCAATGGACTCATACAATTTCCTCGCGAAACTAAACCCATATATTTGAAGTGCAGACAATTCATTTTTCAAACACCGGACCGACGCGGTCCCGGCAACTTTGCCCGACTTGGGAACTCTTCGGGAGTTGTTCGCTAAGTTTTGATATTCGTACCCGTTCGAACCCGGGTTCGGTTAAATTTCATAATTCGACCGCGTGAACTTCCCTTAGTAACTTTGCGCATGGCTTTGCGGTGGTTCCGGGCGTTTTGATTTCGGTACGCAAGTTGGATTACGTGAAAAGAGGCATAGTTTTGGGATTTGGACCGTCCTAGCTTTAGAAGTAATAGTTTTGACCGCCTCCGTGGAACAGGGGCCAAGCCGCTCGGGTATAAAAACAAGGAGGTCGTGTGTTCGATTCCCGCCTGGGTCTGGTTGGTGGTAGGGCTTTTTCAGAGTCCGACTGGCTAGCTACGGCCCCCACAGGGTAAACCTGCCGCCATAACAGCTTTGGCTGTGTTCCGGTAATATTCATTTGGGAGCCAGTACACTTGAAATCAGAGGCTTAAAGAGAAGATGAGTCTACAGTCTTGCAGCACATTGAGAGACGCTCCACGTCCAGGTGATCAGGTGGCCTGTCTACTGACGTAATATGTCACCCGGGGATAGTGTAGCTTTTCAACAGTGAAAGAATTATTCAAATCGGTTCAGTAGTTTCGGAGCCTATTCAATACAAACAAGCAAACAAACAAACAATCAAATCTTTCTTCTTTATAATATCAGTATAGATATGACTGCTACTATTATTCATAAACACTATACTACACACGAAACCATTAACATTTCCCACACGTACGAACAAAAACACAAACAAGTTAAATTCATAGCAAATAAAAGCGGCGGGTCTGACCGGGACCACGATCAATCACATCCAGTGTCTCCGTTCATCTTCCCGGTATTAAAGGAACGGGAACACGGGAAAAAACCGATGGAATTATTCATGTAACTATAGCGCAGAAAAAGCCAAGGTTTTAGTGTTCCGTAGGGTATTATGGTAAGTTTATGGCTTTATTTGGTCAACATATGCCGCCAGAAACAAACGCCGTCTTCTTTAGATCAAATAGAGTCTGAAGTTTAATGAACATGTTAACATCACAGTTATTCCGAAAGAATGTAAAACCACTATACTTGATCTCCCTTTGGACGTGTCAAATTGCTCTTTTATGTTTTTAATAATAAAATTATCATAAATTCCTTGGAGACAAATTCAGGTGTAAGTTCTAGTGGCCACCACACTGATTTGCATAAAAAAATTTCGTTTTAAAAAACGAAACGAACTCCAAACATTTTTAACTTTACTAACCGTGGCTGGGTTTTACTAATTCATATACAAGTGTGCATCCCTAAAAATGTCTCGGATTGGATACGTTGTTGGAAATAAATGATGCATTTCTATGAGTTGTGGCCCCACTAAAGTTTTAATGATTCGTTTTTAGCGCAAACAGTTGCCCAAAAAAGTGTTTTATTAGAAGGTAGTTTACTTAAAAACGAACGAAGGGTCGAAGATCAGAACAGCCTACCAGTCTGGCAGCACATTGAGCGACGCTTCCTGGTGAAGCGTCCCTCAATGGAATAGGCCGCAGTGACCGCTTACCATCAGGTGGGCTGCGTGCCTATCTGCCAACTGAACTAGTATAAAAAAAGAGTACGAAAAATATGACGACCGATTCTTAAACATATTCACATAGGCATAAGGTGTGCTTTTCATTACGGCCGAGCCACATATTTTGACTAAGATTTGTGAAGTTAGGCCTTGTAGAGTAAGGATGTGTAGAGTTAAAAGCTTCTTATGTAGAGATAAGATCTGTTTACTTTTTGACAGTACGAGTCGTCGTTATGGTCTCGTCTTGGCAAATGTTTTTGGTGGGATTTATTATTCAAACATAAGGCGAAATGCCTTTTTGGGCACTCGGCCTTGTTGAAGGACACACTAACAAGAAAACTGTTTAAATAAAATATTTTTTTCTGTCAGCGTAAATGAAGTCTTTCAAACTTTAGTAATTTAGCTTTCGGTGAGTGAAATGTTTTGGCAAATTGAATTTGGAAAACAAATTTTAAATGTTTCTTAAGTTATATATGTAGTTTACCTTTTTTATTACTTGCTCCGCGCCTACATAAATTAAGCATCATTTATTTTTTATTTTAATTCGATGTTGAAATGAAAGTACTTTATACATTTTAAAATGCGTATGTATTTTATTTCACTACAAAGCAAACCTTCATTGAAATTTGAAATCAAGGCATTGTCACAATGACAGGTAACCACGCCCACTAAGTGCAGATTGGTGCTCACAAATCCAATATTTAAAAAAATTGTAGGTTAATTTTTTTAATTTTTTTTTATACTAGATCAGTTGGCAAACAGACGTGTGTCTGATGACCAGCCCACTGATGGTAAGCGGCCACTGCGGCCTATTTCATTGAGGGACACAACCAGGAAGCGTCGCTCAATTTGCTGCAAGACTGTAGGCTCATCTGACCTTCGAGCCTTTGATTTCAAGTGTCCAGTACACTCTCACTCTCTTCTCACATTAAGCCATAATTTGTACCATCATGTTTATTTTGTTACATTATTTTAAACCGTTCTTCAAGCTCTGCAAACTCTTGAAGTATATCGTAACTCGTAACATAAAGTATACAAATTAACTAAAACCGTTTATGTATCATCAACATGGTTTTATGTGCACTCTTAAAAACTTAACTTGAATGCAAACTTTATCCATAACGACGAACGTACAGAAGGATATTGTGGGGATTAAATAATTATTTTTACGGCTCCCATCATTTTATCGTACCTACTCGCAATTTAGAACAATCCAAAGCAAAACAATAAAACTGAATCATTTATGCGGGGTTTGGTCTGCCGTTCGGTTAAGGCGACGAGTGGCCTCGAAATAATAGTTTAGAATTGGCCACTTTAAGAAAAAAAAAACAAATACTAAGTTGAGTTGGAGTGAATTCTCAATTCCTACCTTTTTGACGAGCCATTTGGTGTAATGGTCGAGAAGTCGGCTATTACACGAGAGTAATAAGTAATAGTTATCCGTTGTCTGGCATCCATAGCACAAGCTAATGATTAGTTTGGGGCTAGATGGCGCTGTGTGAATAATGTCCAGAGATATTTATTAATTTATTTATTTTAAATAATATCTAACAAGATCATCTGAACAAAACTCAACGAAACTAACAATTTTCCCTTCGATTTCTAATATCTATAACATAATATAAAAACCCTTGTAGTTATCTGTATACTAATGCAACGGATGTCCCTAAAACAATGATATTTTAAACAATAGATTATGTTACATCTATTGTTACTTGTGCCCAGTTTAAAACAGGGACATTGGCATGTTTCACTTATGACCAGAGCAAAAACGCAATCACGCAATAGAAATATATGGATAATAATTTTAATGATTGATCAAATGTCAGCTTTAGTATATTATTATGATGTGATGACATTGCAAAACCTGCTAATTGATTGCTTTAAGATTTTTAAAATAGACGAATTGATGACGTATCTGAATAACCAAACAATATCCAATTAAAGCAATAATTCTGGTGAAATTACAAAATTATTTACACAAATATTCAAATTGTTTTCGTTGCGCCAGTCGTCCTCTTAACGTGTAGACACAAAAACGAAACATCGGAATTCCAAATTGAACTCTGGTCTGCGACAGTGCGGTCGTACTATAAAAGCGTTATTCGGCTTTCGGCTTTCGGCCATCAATCAAATTCGTCTGCGATGTTAGTCGCCGCCTTAAATACTTACAAAGTAATTTTGAGAAAATTTATTAATTAGTTTATCATTGGATCATTGTTCTTGTTAATATTTAAGGTTT
Source organism: Mecyna flavalis (assembly GCA_949319885.1). Taxonomy (NCBI): domain Eukaryota; kingdom Metazoa; phylum Arthropoda; class Insecta; order Lepidoptera; family Crambidae; genus Mecyna; species Mecyna flavalis. Next base: position 4,506,936 of record OX439419.1, on the reverse strand, counting down.
TTATTAAGTATAAAATACACATACCTAATGTTTTTTGGGTTTCTATCGTATTCATCTTTCTATCTTTCGTTTATTTATCAAAACTCATGTTAGAGAGGCAATTTTTTTTTTTTTTTACTACTAGCTCACTTGGCATACATTTATGCAGCCCACCTGATTTTAAACAGCCACTGCGGCCTATTCCAATGAGGGACACTTCACCAGGAAGCGTGTGGAATAGGCTAGCTTACTGCTCCTGATTTTTACCTGTGCAGGGGAGGGGGGGGAGCTAGTCAGTCGAGTCGGACCCTGGAAAAGTCTTACCACCAACCAGACCCAAAGCGAGAATCGCACCAACGAGCGGCTTAACATCCGTGGAACTTCAGCGACATAATTACAGTTGTAATTCAAACCATGTCTCCTTAGACATAAATGCAATGTAACTGGGACGCTCACTCCAAGTTAGAAACAATTCATTCGCAACAGTGTCATATTCTGTAGTTCTATGCATAGCTAAAATGTTGCATTTGCTCTATGCATCCTGCATTTGTAACAAGAGTGCATTTATTGCACGTACATGCCTTCTAAACGGGAACCAGACTGCGAAATGGTTTTACGGCCTTAATAATGTGAATATTTTATTGCGAGCTACGTTTCGCCAGTGGACCGTGAGCCGTTAGCTGTATGACATTTAAGTATTCAGGTATCATCAAGCTTGGTTTAATATTGAGTGTGTTTAAGACAGATTTTGTGGTATTTTGTACGGGTCTGGTTACATTTTGTACAGTCAGCGTCAAAATAAACTAAACGTTTAAAACCACCAAAAATATCTAAACATTTGACAAGAATCAACCTTAACTTAAGACGTAAAGGTGCATTTTCATTTGTTGTTTGAGAACAAATGACATCAAACGATATTTACACCTAAAAGTATTGTGCTAAGAGTGATTTTTGTCAAATGTTCAGTTATTTTTGATAGGTTTGAACACTCAGATCATTTTGGTGCTGACTGCTAGCCTTCTGCAAGCAAGCGGCTTCGTGTAGACTAATCAAGGGATAAAATCTAATCTTTGTCTTTTCCCAACGTCTAGTTTACGTGTGTGCCAAGTGTCATCAAAATCGGTTCCGTAGTTTAGGGCGTGAAAGAGTAAAAAAAAGTGTTTCTTAGTATAGGATAGTTTGGGAGATAGACAATGACATAAGCGACTAATGACATAAACGAAGACGGAAGGCAAATAATTTGTACTACCTGATTCAAATGCTATGATAATACATTTTGGAGTTGCGTTACGCGACAGTGATGACTGACACACACACTGACAAAATAATGCGTTGCTAACGTTACGGACAAGCGCAGTTGACGTCATTTGTCGCTCAATTCCAAAAGGTATTATCCTAATAGCATTTGAATCGGATAAATTCTCAGTTACAGTACGGAGTCTAAAAATCAACGGTGTTATTTTCCCAGCTATTTTGCCTACACTATTTAGATAAAAGTGAAGCGAATTGGAATTAACTTGTTTAAAATTTATTTAATCAAATAAACAGATACCTGCAGAATTTGAGCAATGGAAGCTTTTACTCGTATATCTTTTGTTTTGCTTAGTTCCTAGTGTGGAATGAACTTTAGAATCTTCAAGCCCGTTCCTATAAAAGTCCTCTTTGTACGAACCGTCTGATGCTACCCTCATTTTTGCATTATGCCTATTCTTTCCTTTCGTACGATTTGCATTTGAAATTATAGTAGTCGGCTAATTTCGTAGGGAAACCTTTTTTCTCGAGGAAATGTTGAATTTAAAAGTAACGTTAGATGAGTGGGAGTTTATCTTAGTCCTGTATTTGGCAGTTCTGTACGTTCTTGTTCGTTGGTTTTCAATGGTGACACTTTAAGGCGAAAGTCCTTGCGAAAGGTTTTTCAAATAATATAGAAACAGAAATGAACTTACTCCGAGTTTTTATACATGATTTGGCAAGACCACAGTTATCCATCTGACCTCCGTAACTCTTAACAGGAGAACAAGACTAGATCAGACAAGAGAAGATCTAATATCGTGGTGCTTTGGAGGCGATATGTCGGAACAAAGTATTGCATTGGTCTGCCAACAACACCAAGTTCTTTTGTAGTGGTAGAGCCATGCTGTTTTACAGCACGAATAGGCCGACTCATCCGGGGAAGTACCACCCTCTCACATAACACCAGCGTGAAATAATGGTGACTACTATTGTGTTTCGTCTGGTTTGTGAGAGTGCCGGAGGCCCACACCCCCCATAAAAGGCCGGCAACACATCAGCGATCCCTCTGGTGTTGCAGATGTCCATGGGTGGCGGTGATTGCTTACTTTCAGGCGACTCGCTGGCTCGTTTGCCGCCTCTGACATAAAAAAGGCTAATTTGACTTAACAGGGTGCGAGGGTATAAACATGTACCTTAAAGTCCCTTATAGACTATTGCAATAAAATCTCTCGGTAGGGCCCAGAACCCTACAGACTACTACTTGAGACATCAGGCCTTCCGTAGTTGCATAATAAATAAGGTTCAATTTATTTCTCAGTATAACTGACAGCTGAAACCAGGCCAAAGTACTGTCGCCAAGAAAAATGTCATGGGCCATTCTTAATTTAGTAGTAGCATTCGTTTTATAATGCGAGGCGTTTCGACGTCCAATTTCCGAGAGGAGAATCGTGTCACATCCAGAAATATAACGTTGTATAGCTAGTCATTATGCCGTTTTTACATTAGGGCTGTCATTTACAGTTTTTATCAAGAAAAAATGTGTTATTAACAATTGCATTATTATGACAGCTTCCGTGGAGGTGATTACGTGGGTTTGATTAATGACTTGGGTTTCGTAGTAGGACCCAGGATCTGACTGGTTAGTCACCCCTACAAGACGAATACTACCATTAGCAGCTTTGGCTGTGTTCTAGAAAAAAAATAGGAACTAGTACATTTGAAATGACAGGCTGAAAGATCAGAGTAGCCTAGACTCTGGCAAAAAATTAAGCAATACTTCTTGTTAAAACATCCCTCAATGAAATAAATCGCATTGTCTGCTTTTCTTCAGGCAAGATACGTGCCTATCACTCAACTAAAATAAAATTAAAAGAATAACAAACTACTAATCATACCGTTTGACATAATGATCACCCTTGTCAAATGCGGGATTCAAAACTAGACCCATTAAGTGCGTTGCATACATAACTTCTTGTTACGTTGATTTTTTTGATGAGTACGTGTCACTTCACTCCTGTTCTTACCTCTAGGGAAATGACTTATTATAGTTTACCTCAGTAGTAGGTACTTCATTTACATGTAATTTTCTAGCTGTGCTACTAATAAATATAATTTACTGGTGGAATTGGCTAAACAATTTTACACAGCGCCATCTATCTAACCAGACAACAAATAACCATACTTTATTATATAAACATACCCTGATCGGTCTAATATACATCGCAAAGATTTATATTATGTCAATTTAGATTTTTTGACAGATTAGGGTATTTTAATGTGCTACTTACTGTATACGTACAAAAACAACTTATGGGGCAGAGAAAACTCCAGACTACAACATTTTTTTTAAATACACGAATATTTTTATGTTTGGAAATCAAACACCGTACACCGTAAACGTACTACCGTACGTTTCTGCAGACATTTTCTGCCGCGCACGACTGTTCTATGGAACCAGCTTCCCTTGCCTTCTTCCCTTCCTTGGAACCTTATGGAAATACCTTCAAGAAGCGAGCATATTCCACCGTTAAAGGCGGGCAACGCGCCTGTGACCCTAAGGGGGTCTCGGGTGCTTATGGGCGGCGGTGATCACTTATCATCAGGTGACCCACTTGCTCGTTTGCCCCCCTATTACATAAAAAAAAACCACATCTTTTGATCTTTTGATGCAGTAGCTGAAATCGCAAAAGTTAAGAGAGAATTTGTAGTAATACAGATACCGTACGATCGCCATCCCTACCGAGAGGAACTGGAAAATAAGCCGCTTACAGGAAATTAACAAACAAACGTAACTTTGAAGCGCGGTTGCGGCGATTTTTAGCAGATCTGACTTTGCGGCGCTTAATCACTTTCGGCGCTTTGACGTTTATTACGTCACCAATAGCACTTTTGTACGCGACTGTTCTAATGGACTTTTTAAATTTTTTTGCCATAAAAGTTTTTTCTTAAACGCCCGAATGATCTAGTAGTTTAAGTAATAGTCTGAGATGGGTCTTAGGTCCATGATCAGCATTCCGCATTTGGCGAGCGTGGTCATCATCATCATCATTCCAGCGTGTTCCTGATTGCATCCAGTATGGAGCTTTGGGTTCGCTGTGACTATGATCCTAGATTTGACAAGCCTGATTCTCAACCAGGTTGGAGCCCAACGCTCTTACCACGATCTTTTTTTGAAAATTTACACTATTTTTTAAGTTTTTTATCATAATTTAAATAGTTTTATTTAAGACCATGTATATTGTATAGATTTAGCGCTTCTAAAATCTAGTCCATCATACAGTTTGATGTCGCAATCTGTTAAGTGTCGTATAAACAGAACTCACTATGCCGGCATAGTGAGCCGACTTCGTGATAAAATGTGTAATGCCTGGCTTACGGCTCTAGTGATGTGACACGATGTCGATGTTTTGTAGGTTATAGAAATATATTCCGTATATATGCTCCCTTTTGTTTTCAATGGGAAAAGTCACTCCACAATTAGTTTTGATAAGAATTTAAAAACCAAATATTTAATGATATAATTGCCTAGACTGAACAATAACAATGTTGCATAGCTAAAATGGTAGGGCCTAGAACTGTGAAATATATTTAGGCAAAAGCTATCGAATCAGTCAAAAAATAAAGTCTAGTTATCAACTTGCTTAGTGATTTGGCCAGTATGTATTTTATGACTATCATCTTTTTTTACTAAATAAAATATATTTCTGGACATTATTCACACAGCGTTATCTAGCCCCTAACTAAGCATTAGCTAGACAACGGATAAACATTATTTATATAATTTTTTTTTTTTTTTTAATACATACATATTATTCATAGAAACACCCAGACCGATACAAACAGACATGTTCATGCACACAAATGTTTGTACTCCATGCGGGGATCGAACCCGCGACCTCTGGTGTATTAGCCGACATCTCGACCATTACACCAAATGGCTCGTCTAATCGTCTAATGCCTTATAATGTACTATTTCGTGCGTAGGCTATAGTTGCCTTTTAATAAATACATGTTAGTTTATCGATATCGATACAGTCACATCCCTAGTCGTAGTAATTTCCATAAAGTCGTTGTGTAGGGCTGAATCGCAATTAATAGTGATTAGGCACAGCTGTTTCTTTCATATTCCATCTGCCGTCGATGCACTGTACGTACGAGTATTATGCTGTATTACATATATGGATCGATATAGCTCAGTGGTTGGGGTTGCGGTTAGTACGCAAGAGGCTGTGGATTCGATGAATTCATAGTACCAATATGTACGTTAAAATGTTAAATATTGTTATTGTTCCGGGTGTTTCTTAACATGTTTGCACTAGATACTGCTTGTGCCTTTGTTAGTGAGGATTTTAGAATTAAGTGATATGCCTTGACAAAATTCACTGTGTGGTAATCCATGTCATGTCAATTTTATCCATAACTGCTGCCCGACACGGGCATTAACCCTATCTGTCAAAGATGACATCTAAGTACAGTCAGCAACAAAAGTCTTTACACATATTCTAGGTACCGTTAGCAACAAAATTAGTACAAAAATTAAATATGCTTAGAAATAACTTGTACTATACAATAACGTCAGACCGCGGATAAACGTTATTCATTTAACTACTGTCATTATGACAACATCAGATAGACTTATTACTATTATCAAGTTCTTAGCCACTTTTTTTCCGACCATACTTAAGCTAATACTCGTCATAACCGTATCCGCATTAAAATACTAAATTTCAGAAATCGCTCTACAATCCGACCTTAAATTATTCTAAATCATAATCGGCTTCTGTATTTCCTCATAGCATAACAAGTCAACTCAATAAACTAGAATAATCTTTGATACCGGAAAATCCAAAAATTTGGGCCACATGTGTCGAAATACGCATCCGACTTCCATTTGAATATAATTACGAAGGTTAGCAGGGTAAAAGTGACTCTATTTTGTATGGGCAAGGTTTGTTTTTCCATTAAATATATCCGAGGGGGATAATTACATATTAAAAGCGATATATACAATGAAACATGTGGCGTTATTACGGGGTATAGCGTTTATAATCGCCGATTTACTGGATTTCACTAATGGCGTAGCCAGTTTGTTTCATATCCGCTTTTAGGAAAGGTTAAGTTCTACTAGGGCTGGTCAATAGCTACAAGGCTGGCACCGGCTCGTCCCAATCGGGTGTGAAGGGGAAACCGGGGGAGTTTAGTGGGTAGTGGACGCTCGAGTCCCACACACGGCCGCAGGTCTAGCTAGCCTGCGGTTATGGTGCATAAACGCATTCTTCTCCGTAAGAAGAGGTTTAGTTCTACTATTTATCCACTGGAAAGACTTGTTACCCTTCCAAAAATTGTCTGTTGTTCCCCATTTACCCAAAAACCACCGGATGGATTTTATTAATTAATGAAAACTAGATTGACCACATAATTAGGGTACAGAAGGCAGACTTAACGCTAAAAGCATTATCTACCAGTCAAACTTTGGGGGAAAAGTATCTAAATTGCAATGAAAATAATTTTTTTAGTTTTTATAATATAGTCCTCTACAACGTATACGTTAAAATTTATTTTAAAGATCTGAATATAAGCTGTAAATACCTTTGCATTTATACGCACTATCAATGTTCATTATACCATTAAAAATTTTATTTTTGAATAATAAACACTGCTTTATAAAACAAAATGCAAGTAATAAAAACTTGGCTGCATTTTTACATCTTCCTCAGTCGCAGACAGCTCGTATGTCAGACTTGTTTGTTGAGTCATACGATTTCATAGTATCAAATTCGTACCTATTGACTAGTAATAGGCCCTGACTTTGTATGCATTTTGAATGAAATAAAATTAAAGATTTATACTTTGTACAATAAAATTCTATGTAATCTCTTTAGTATTGTAGTTTAGTTGATGTGTCAAGACGGATTCGTTTCTGGTTTTCCAAATTAATCTTTGGTTTATGATGATGCTAAATATCTTTAGTATGACTTTTTTTCAATGATTAAATGTAGTGGACCGCGAATATATCAAAACTTTACTATTAAATAAAATAATATATTTGTTAGTTTTACTTAATGTACAGAAAACATTAATGGAATAGGCGGTGACGTACCACAGGTTAAAACACGCGTCTGCCAACGGAAGTTCCTTTAAAAATCAAGAAAATATATTTAAATTTTATACTACAATGCAAAAACCCAAACCTCACAAAATACCAACATTCTAGTTCACTTAAATCCACCAAATATTTTTTATCTGTCCTAAAAAACACATGCACGTGTTCTGTGGTAACTGCACACCGAGGGAATGAACGTAAAAAAAAAAGAATAAAAAATGAAATTCCCGCGCAATGGTGCGAAACTTGCCAGAGATAATTAAGGTAGATATAAAATAGAATATTCGATGCCTCTCTCCAATATCCGGTGCGGGGCGGAAGCGTCGCCATTTTCAGTTATATTCCAGTAACTGTTATTTTTTTCGATTGTGGCAAATTCACAGTCCCTGCCAGTTTTGTTTGGGAGTAATAAAAGTGTTTTGGGTTGAGATATTATAATTGTCCATTTGCGAAGATTTACGAGCTAATCTCTTTTCTATATGTTTCTCCTAAAAATTATCAAGAAACAAGTATTTTTTTTTCATAATAGCATTATTTTATTTTGTTTACTAATTAGAATATTTTGACTAAATAAGATAATTAATATGGGTGACAAGGATGAAAATGTATAGGTAGCTTTTTTTAAAAATCAAATTGCAGAAATAAATCATTTAATTTTTTTACAACTGCAATCAGTGAGATCCGTTTTAACCGGAACTTTTGTGTGGTGCTAAAGAAACTTATTAGGTTAAACATAATGTTTCTTTTGTAAATACATTACACATACGTTAAACCACAAGATTATGGAATCAATATAAGAAACTTCCCTCATATTGCGGTCAGGACGAGCTCAGACAAGCCTGAACGAAGCCCTTGAACCAAGACGTCTGATCTGCGGTTGCTCATATCATATTTTCACCTCTTGTCAGGTGACAATACTCGTAGATCAATATTGAACCTTATGTTTGTTTTAAGATAAGGCTCAGACCAAATAAAAAACCAAGACGGAACGTCCCGAACAACGCACTGAAGCCAATAAAAACTACGTCACGGATGTATATGACACAGCGTGACGCAAAACTGACGTAGTTTTGTTACATGTCTGCCGTGTCAGGCGAATGTCAGTTAACTTAAGATACATGAGTTACGCGTAACAAGTGTTTTTCGTGGTTTTTATGGGTCATCTATCTCGTGTATAAAATATTATTTAATTATCTCTTACCGTTATCCCAAAAAATGCTCTAGAAAAAATTACGATTGACTACGATATTATGGTTAAATACTGTATCTTAAGTTACAGGCAACGCTTGACGAGTCGACAAGACGCGGTTATGGCAAACTCAGTTAAGTGTCTACTAAAATACATGACTTAGCCACGATAGATACGTAGTTTACTTATATATTATGCTGTTATGGGGTAATTACTAAGACTTATGCAACTACATAATATTTAGACTGATTTAGTAGACCGGTAGGTAATGTTTTTGTTGATAAATGAAAAAGAAATACATTTTAGTTTATTTGAATACCATTTCCAGTTTTGTCATAATATACTTCTTATTTGATTACACCTATGTTCCTAATTAAAATATGACTGATTAAAATTAAGATTCTTATTAAAACCTACTTTTATTCTACCTCTCTAAACAAAATAATGCAGAAATGCATGTATGGCTAAATAATTCTTACTCAAATTGTCACGGCTAAGTCATGTATCTTAAGATACGGCCCTTCGCGTAACAAGATTTGTATGAAATTCCTATCACGCCTATCTCCGTTTTTGGAAAAAACATAGAAAATAAAGATAAAACAAAAAAGATAAGTACATCACAATAATATGTACATCTTTACAATTCTTATGATATGAAATAAGTTTGGAAAAATCTCTTGAAACATAGATATAATGGCAATAAATGCAAAAAAAACTTTAGGAGTCGTTTACTCAAAACTAGGTTTTTTGAGATAACGGAGATAGGCCTGACACGGCAGATGTGTGTCCGTGTCACAGCCAATCACAGAGCGCGAGGGTCACGTGGCATCACCGGCACGCACACATCGAATGCAAAAAACTGGCTTCAGCGCGTTGTTCGGGAGGTTCCGTTTTGGTTTTTTATTTGGTCTAAGAGATAAGGTTCAATATCTAAGAGTAATAATAGCCTTCCACTCTCGACTTCGCCCAAGTGGACAGAAGAAAAAATAGCATTCCCACGTTCTGTTCTATGACTGTACTAAATTTTATCAAAATCGGTTTAGTGGTGTTTTAATTTTTAATAGTTATTTGTGATTCCCATAACACCATATTCTTAAGCTACTTTCGGATTAGATATGTGTTATGTTGTCCAATTTATTTATTATTATTGATTAATAATTTAAATCTTCTTTTCCAGGTACGTCCAGTTCATTAAAACAATACATCAAAGGTAACTAAACTCCAATATACCGACCGTTCACTTTACACCTCGAAAATCCCATCAAATAATGTAAATGAAACAAAACTAAAATTCGACCTTCGGGGTCCCGCCTAAATAAACAGTGGGTTTAATTAAATTAATCCTGCAATCAGGAATTCGGTGAAGAGTAATTACTTATCTGTAACTCCTTCAGGTAATTGGTTTTGTAGGTGTTCTGATGTGGACCCGGGAGCCATTGTTCCACCACCTACCACCACCCCCTAGAAACTCACAAAAGGCGTTTGCCGATGCATAAAATTTTTGGTAAAAAAAGGGCCCTAAGGCGTCGGCCTCGAATTTAGCGGCAGCGGGTCGGGAGCGGCGGCGGCGAGATGTTTTGTATGGAATCCCATAGACCCGTTCTCGTACATAGCGGGGCGGCAGCGCAGGTTCACCGTTTGACAGCATCGTACCGCTCTTGACGGCCCGCGTCAAGCGGTGAGAGCAGTGCGCCTGCGTGCGCCGCCGCTGCCGCTCCCGCCCCGCTGCCGCGAAATTCGAGGCCGAGGCACAGGCCGAGGCCTAATTGGTAAAATCCCACATAACCCTGCCGCTACCTCATACCATGACTCATTTCTCCCTAGTGAGGAAAAAACGGTTGGCTCTTTTCGATTGGTGGCAGAATTTTTTTAGGCCCGTGAGCCATTGTTTCGAAGACCGTGACAGCGAGTAAGATTCCGCCAAAAACCGTCTTCTTTTTTGCCCTGTTCAAGAATAGCTGAATTCATCAGATAGATCTTAAAAAGGTAGACCAGGTCCTAGGCAAAAGAATTAAACAATTTATGTGACTTTCCCAAAAAAAAAGAATATCATGGTTTGTCCCTTTGACTTGTATTTTTAAATTAAAACTAGCATTGCATTTTTTACTTTAAAAAAGTCGTTTAAAAATTACAAAAGATTAAGTTACATGGGATCCACAACAAACCAATCTTGGTGCGAATAAAACAAAGCTTAGACAAAGAAGCTCGTTAGCGGGACCGGTCAGTAGGGTTGCCAGAAACAAATATCCGTTTTAAAAGTACATTATAAAAAGGTAATTGAACTTCTTGTTAAACTCATAACTAAAAAGCTTAACACCCATTAGGGGAATCTGAGATTGCTACGGTCAAAATGTGAATTTTACGATAGATGTCATCACATTTTTTGTCATCAATTTTGAATTTATTGTGCTTTTTTGAAACATTACATTTACCCACACTTGGACATGTTCCATACAGCATCATCTAGCCCCAAACAAACCATAGCTTGATGACCACGTAATGATACTTTTATTACTGTTATACTTTTTTTTGTAAACAGAAAAAACACCCAAACTTTTTTTTAAATATTAAGCACGCAAATGCTTGTATATTGCGTGAATCAAACCCATGTTCTATGGCGTCACTGCTGCCTTTTAACCATTACATCGATCAGTTATCTGGAGTTTTCTATAATTTATAGTATTTTTTTTATCTCAGGCAACATTGGACATCCTTACCTCCAGTAACCGCGTTAGCGGGTAAATCGTTCATAATGGCCGAACTGCGCAGACACATAAATCAGTGGAAATTTTCGGCGATGGTAACACTGATTGGAATACTAGTTAACTGTGCGTGGGGTGGCTGCCCTTTCGGAGACAGTGGGATTTTCATTAGTTAAACCAATCAATGTTTTTGTGATGTTCGGCAAATTTTGATTCGTAATTTTTATATAGAGTTTAATTTACTAGTTATTTCTGGAACCACTGGTTCAATATTACTATTTAATAAGGAAATGTATTATTTACTTAAAGCTTTTTTATATCCTACTGAAAGGAAAATTGTGAATTGTAAACTGCTTAGTCACTAAGACATATTTACCAAAATGATATACTTGCCAGATGAAGAATAATATAATAAAATTTCATTTTTAGCAACCAACAATACAAGTAGCAAAAAAATTAACTATCAATTGAAAGGAAAATTTAAAAGCATTGTTGAGTGTTATTCATATTTTATCGTAAAAAGTGCTATTCAATTTCATCTGATGGAATCTTCTTGTTAATTGTGTATATTGAGAATAAAAGAACAGTGGTTACTTCAATATTTCATGCTGCGTTAAATAAAAATAAATTTTATTATCTAGAATAAAATCAGCCGACGACTATTTATAAAAAAAAATCAGTTGAATTCTATTAATTTCTAAAGGTTCTTGCGTGGATATTCTAGGATGTTTGAAGGGCTTTTAGAAATTAACTCAATGTATTTTCGTTAGTTCGAATCTTTTGACAATTGACTTGAAAGCGGAACAAACGCATTTGATTTTATTAAAATATACATATATTTTTTTGAAAAACATAAATCAGTTTTTCAATCTTTTGCTGTCTCATAATAGTCATAATATATTGAAAACTCAGCTCCTATCCTATGTCACATTTTCCAGATCGTATAAACCAAAACAAAAAAGTCATCACGGAACAACCATTACGCGAAATATTCGCGAACAACGCATCAACGTCGATTTATTACAAGCAAAACGTATACCGGCCCGTCATTAATACAACCGAATCACATTTAAACATTTAATTTATTCCGAACCTGCAGAAACTGTTGGTATCTGAGATAAATGAGTGAGCAAACGTGATCAGTCATCTGTATTAACATTATTAAACTCAATCCCATTCGGGTTGGGGTGTCGAAACGATTCCCGCCTTATAATTAAGGAAATTTGAAAACGGTCGTCGAATGAGAGCCCCGATGCTCCCCTTAAGGTGGTTCATTAATCAGTTGAAGTGACAGTGGGCCCCATGTTTCACATGTTCTATTGTACCTGATTTGGAATTAGTGTTATCTGGGCTGGTCAATAGCCACCAGGCTGTCACCGGCTCGTCCCAATTGGGTGAAACCGGGGGAGTTTAGTAGGTAGTGGATGCTTTAGTCTCGAGTCACGCACACGGCCGCAGGTCTAGCTGCTCTGCGGTTATGTTGCATAAACGCATTCCCCCGGTTCCCCTTCACACTCGATTGGGACGAGCTGGAGCCAGCGTTGTGACTATTGACCAGCCCGTCCCCAGGTACCCCGACTTCTACTGAACTGCCTAGACACAACCTAGATCCTGAACTATCACTATTCCTCAGGACGCTTGGTCGCCCTAATCTTTGTTTGCCACTTTGAGATATTGTTTGTTTTTAATTACGGCTAGTGAGATCTTAGGTAGAATACAGACGAGCGTATCGAGGCATTTGTTTATTCGCACATCAGTCTAGATTGCGTTTTAATTATAGTTTATTTACCAATTAAACTAGAATAAAGATTTTTAGATCAACTAGTCCGCCCGCGGTAGTTTCGGAGCCTATTCAATACAAAAAAACAATCAATAAATGTTTGTCACGTAGATGTCCAGGATAAGATTCGAAAACCAACTGGCGCCCCTGGGTCAATAGGATATTCAAACTGGTCCGTTTAAAACATGTTACGTGTTCCCACTCCCTCTCCATAAGACCCCATAGTTCGATACGTCTCGATCGACCCCACCGCAACAAAAGAATCGTCACGGCTGAGACCTGGCCCAATCTCACCCCCTATAATTACCGTCGGTATAAATGCATTCGGAGACTAATGGACGATTTGTGCTTAGGGTTGTATAAATACGTTTAATTAATATTAATAAACATATATTTTTTTTTGTAATGTAACGACATCAACACTGAATGTTGTGTTGATGTCGTGTTGGTTTCGCGTAGTCAGAAAACGGCCGTGTATCGTTATCCAATTCATCCATCATAAACCGCATAGTTATTTAACATCAGGCAACTTTGTGGTCAAGTGCTAGCTTAGATCAAATATAAAAAAAGTTCTTTCGTCAAATGTCTTCTTTTAGGCTGCGAATAATATATTATCTTTTAAAATCCTACAATTATTTTTAGTATTGTGTTTGTCCATCCTCTAACGAATACTTTATGACTGATTGTGTTATTATCACTCGAGTTTAGTGGGTAGTGGATGCTTTAGTCTCGAGTCCCAAACACGGCCGCAGGTGTAGCTAGCCTGCGGTTATGGTGCATAAACGTATTCTCCATTCTCCTCCTAGAAAAAAATTGGTTCGCTTAGATGAGAAATGAATACTTCCTAAACCAAGCTTTCGGCACAGCCCTACCAATGGCGCCCTTCCATGACTGAGTGCATACGATCATTACATTATGGAGTTTAAAGCGCCACTATCGCCCCTTTATAACGTGTAATTAACAATTGTACTCACCCTTAATTAGTTGCACTACGACTGCAATTAATATTCTAAAGATACAATTCCTATATGAATATTATTTTGCAAAAATCAAGTAAATTATTGTGGTTGGAATACAGTTATGACAATCGTATGGAATATAAATGTGGTTATGGTGGTAATTATACGTAATTATTGAAAGTTGTGATATGAATGGGGTTTGGAATGTGTATTGTTCGAATCTCGGTGCGAACCTTGAGATTTGTAGGTTTGGCACATGGTGTTTAAAGCTATAAGATTATAATTTATTTCGAGCGTCTCTGTGCTTCAGAAGGCACGTTAAGCTGTTGGTCCCGGCTGATATTTGCTATAATGTAGATATTCGTTGTCAAGCCTAGTCAAAGGCTATTTGGCGGCTTGATAGCATCTGTCATTAAAGTTGGTCACTCGACGCACCCCTCCACCAATCCGCACTAGGCCAGCGTAGTGAAGTATGGCCCATACTGTCTCACGATTGAGATAAGGCCTGTGTCCTAGCAGTGGGAACGTATATAGGCTGATGATGATGATGAAGATAATAATTAAGAGTTAATATCCTTGGACATTATTCACACAGCGCCATCTAGCCCCAAACTAAGCAATGCTTGTGCTAGTCGCAGAGAACGTATAAACGTATTTTTTCTTTGTATGCACTTATTCTTTTGTAACATATGTATGTACGATGCAAGCAAGTATCGAACCCGCAAACTCTGTTGTAATAGTCGACTTTGAAAAAAATGGAAATGTATTCTAAAATAGTTATTTATGTGACTGCTGCATAATGAGGGTCATTAAAATACGAATGTGGTTTTATGAAACGAACGAAGTGAGTTTCATAAAAGGATCGCATGAGTATTTTAATGCCTAATTATGTACAGTCACATACATAACTTTATCTTCATTCATACGATAAATGTCTATTTTAAAGTCAGGATTGATGTGAAACCGCGTGGAATATAATCCGTAGTACCAGGAGAGCAGAGAAGAACAAGAAGCTAGGCTAGCTCGCGTCTTTCAAACTCTTTGATTTAATGAATAGTTACGCTGCGGTTATGCTCTCCTGGTACCTTTGAAAATACATCAAGATGTTTTGCTTACATATGTTAGCTTCAAATCCATTAATTTTTACTTTTTAAGAAGACGTTCGAAATTTGAACGTAATTAAAGTATCGGTTACCGATACTAAAATGTAAACATTACGATGCAGCCACAGATACTTATATCTAAATGTAGGGCGTTTGCTCATCGCTCCTGACTATAAAATAGACATATTATGGTATGGATGTAGATAATAGTTATTTATGTGACTGCTGCATAATGAGGGTCATTAAAATACGAATGTGGTTTTATGAAACGAACGAAGTGAGTTTCATAAAAGAATCACATGAGTATTTTAATGACTAATTATGTACAGTCACATACATAACTTTATCTTCATTCATACGATAAATGTCTATTTTATAGTCAGGATCGATGAGCAAATTAGTACAATATCATGTCATAATTTGTAGGTCAATTTGAATAAATGACGTTTGTAGTTTTTAAAATCCATAAACAATCTATACTCGAGTTGATTTCGATTCTCAAATCGATTGTTATAATTTCAGCATCGAATTAAATGTATAGGAATCGAACATAAAATTACTAATCGACTGATTCGATAATCGAAAAAACCTATTAATTTTTACTTTTAAAGAAGACGTTCGAAATTTGAACGTAATTAAAGGACACTAAAATGTAAACATTTCAATGCAGCCACAGATACTTATATCTAAATGTAGGGCGTTTGCTCATCGCTCCTGAATACAAAATAGACATATTATGGTATGGATGTAGATAAAGTAACTTAAATTTTATTTTAAAAGATTTATTCCTGTTTCGTCCCAAAGTTTTGTCCCACATTCCAAATTTCCAGTTCGTCGCACATTCCTGTTGAGTTGCGTTTCGACCCGAATCAGAAATATTGTACGATTTATACAAGTAATTTTTAAACACGTTAAAAATATCACAGCTTTATATTTAGTCACAAAAAGAGAAAATATCATCAAGATAGTTCCTAAAGTAAAGCAAAAATTAATTACTTACAATAACAAGCATAAAAGTAAACACATTGTAAGGAGACAAATTTGCTCAATCCAAAATGTACCCTAACACGGATAAATAAAGTATTCTTTACCATTCCATTCAAGTCTATGGGAAATCCTCCCAATGGCTTTAGTTCCACTAATGGCTCATTTGGGTCCAAATGCTCTTAAATGTGACACTAATTACCTTCCCGGGAGTCCTTTATGTTATATTTCTTTTATAATGCTCCATATTGCAACGTATCAGAATATGGATTATTCGCCTAAATTCTTTAGTTTATTATTCCCCCCCCCCCTTCCCCCACATTTCCGAGATCAAAAGTACCCTTTGTCACCCGGGGATAGTGTAGCTTTCCAACAGAGAAAGAATTTTTTAAATCCATTCAGTAGTTTCGGAGCCTATTCAATACAAACAAACAATCAAATCTTTCCTCTTTATAATATTAGGGTGCGCTTGCACCACGATCAAGGATTTAGTTAGTCTAGTTATTACATCACAGGTAAATGTACTATTATTTAACTTAAACGTATTTTCCGAAGGAAAAAGCACGAATGGAAATTCAAAAGAACGAAGCCGCCATCTTAAATATGTACATAAACAAATATTAGCTCGCACAGAACGCGGGCAGAAACTAGGACACGCTTAAATACCTCTGTTTATTTCAATAAAAAAAAAAACTAACATTATTCCGTTGAAAATGTAAATTATTTTTTCCTCTCGGTATATTTTTCTTCGTAAAATATAAATAAGGGCTCGAAGGCTTATGCTGTCTCCAAACATGTCCGCGACTGTAATGTACCTGTGACGTCACAGGTACAGGGCTGCCACGTTATAATACATAATGATTGGGCTCCGTGGATATCTATGCGCGAATTTACCGCTAGTTCAGCGGAGACGAAAATCATCACGAGGAATAAGTAGCTATGATCCAATTGGTTTAACGAGTTACAGAGGTCTGACGGCAGTCGCTGCAATGTTATAATTGGACGTGCTAAAATTCTGGATCATGGTCGTAACAAATACACTCGAAGAAAGCGGTAGTAAAAGCTCTTTCGCAGATTAATCTGATCTCTTTCAGAGGAGATGCGTTTTACATAAACATGATAGAAAACGACTTACTTAAGCATTGTACATAGCAGCCATTTTGTGCCTAACAACCCTGCGTCCGCCATTTTGGCAAGGTGAAAGCGCGCGAAAAACGATGTCATGGCGTCGGAATAATTAGATTTGGCCTCTTTCTCCGGTTCATTTCTGTATATTTTGTTAATTATTTCACCGCTCATGTTGCCTGACTTATCCTGTTCCAAGGAAGGTGCCTTGACGAGATAGGCTCACGGGATTCTGGAATAAGCCGTTTAAAAACGGGAGAGGGAGCCCAATGCGGGACTGTAAAATGGGATGTATAATTTTTTAGGTCTAGATCTCATTATTGTAATAAGGATTTTTTTTCATGATGGCAAAGTAGGTAGCTGATAAGAATTACAAAACGTTTTTCGTCTTATACTTTTATATTTTTCAAACGTGTGGAAAAATTAAATAATATTTTAATAACTGGGGAGATGTTCTGTGTTGATAGTGATTCTCGAATACCTTCAGAAGGCTGATATTTCCAGTGAATATTGAAAAAAATCTAAGATTATCAATTTTGGCTTGTGATAAGCTCAATTTCGACTGCAATGGCTGACCTTCACTTGATTTAAAAACAACCATGAACATATATATATCTATCTATCTGACCCATTTAAAAGAAATATAATGGTTGGACACATAAACACTCACTTTGACCACTTAAATTATTCTTCATCTAAAGCAAGGTCATAAATACTGAAAAATAATTTGTATGAGAAACCCAATCTCTCAAATATCTCATAAAAAGATCCACACATAAAAATTTAACCCAATTGGCCACTATAATAAAATAAGGACCCCTCGCTATACTAAATTGATATTAATTGTGTTACAAGCCCGGTCGACACTACCCCGTGTATTTCTTTTCATTCAAACATTTACATTCTTCTACAGACCACTAACAAACAAAAAATATAGCATTCAATGCCTTATGTGTTTAGTAATAAAGACGAGAGTTAATTCTTTTATGTTCCGAACTCAAATTGGTTGCGTCCACATCTATCTCTTTCACACATTCAAATTCTTAACCACCACAGCAACTAATCACAAGGGAATTTGAACTCTAATTGTAATGTTACAAGATCTTTATAGCATGAAATGCAATTATCCATCTTTTCGGGCTCCAAGTTCAATTGAAAGCGCGAAACACAAATTTTGGTGGGCCTAACCCCACTTTGGCAATGTTTAAATTAATCTTTTGTTTAACGAATGCATCCCACATTTGTTAAGCAAATTTTCTGGGGTTGTTTATTGCACTCTAGTGCATTGAAACTTGTTAGGATTGCAGCGTGATTGAATTCAGCGTGAGATCTTTTTAAATTGACAAGGCGACGACGCCATTGTGGACTTTATTTTTTTTATAAAGTCTTTTTCGTGGCATGGGATTGTTTACCGTACAGCCAATTGAATTATGTATATTTTTATGTTGTTTCTTTTTAAAAGCAGAAGAAAGAGACGAGAACATAGTTAAAAAGTAATGAAGATACTTTATGTAACATATACAGGCCCCAAATAAAAAGTATCGTACCGAAATGAGAAAAAAGTACCCGAAAAAATAATGAGCAAACTTTTCCAATTATTATAGTTTGATGATAGCGAGAGAAAAAAATATCTGTACAACAAAGTTTCGGTATCGTACGTGAAAGTCATGTTTTCTCTCTGAGATATATTTTTGCGTAGCGTTATTACATATCTGTTGCATTTTGTTTTATTATAACTTATAACATAATTTTTTTTTAATACTAGCTGTCAGCTCCGTCGTGTGTGTGTCATGTGGGCGGTTCAAAATGTTTTTTCTCTTGATTTACTTGTTTGAAAAGAAAGGAATAATTATTCTGCAACTGATTTTAAAACATTACTTTTGCACGTGAATCTTGTTTTTCCCTACCAGAACCACCACCAGTTTGTATACAAACTTACCTTCACAATTTATTATCTTTATTTATAATCGAAAAAACTTAGTTTGTTTTAAGAAAACAGAACCCACGATCATTGCACATTTCACTTTGTCTACTACGATCTAATCTAGTGCAAACGTTGTTCCATAAAATCAAATCCATGGAAATAAATTGCGGGTAGAACCTACTTTGAACTCCTTATTGACTAAGGTATGACAGCCCCATAGAGCTCCAAGACCTTCCAGTATCCTAATACAGTGCGGTGTGGATTATTGTGCGTAACCCTCACCCTTCACACACCAACACTATTACCATGCCATAAGGACTACATTCCTTCCGCACCCAACCCATTCACTAAGAAAATATCACGACATTTCAGCAACATACAGTGGTGGACATATAATTAAAGACACCGAGGAGATATTAAGTTTTCAGAGTTTACCTACCCTTTATACTTTTATTATAATACATTTATTATCTTGCAATATCACTCAAATTATTCTTAGGGTTATCGTAAAATGTTTGATGTAAAATAAAGATACAAAGATGTTCTATGTTTTGTTTTTTTGTTGGTTAAGTTTATTGCAAGCAGTACGAACGAATACAAAGACTTGGCCAACTAATTAAAGACATACTCATTAAGTAACTATAAAAAAATCAACTTAGTAAATTTTGAAACGATAGATAGATATTCTTTATTGCACCACAAATTTGACAAAGAAAAACAAGTAACATAAATGAACTGCACAACACAGGCGGACTTATCGCTTCAAGCGATCTCTTCCAGTCAACCTTTGGATAGAGGAAAGTCTGATAAAAATAATTAGAACAAGATAAAGGGCAGTGCAAAAAATAAGAACTAAAATTTTAATAAACAAAATTTGACTCCAAACTTCTTATATAAATAAAAACAAAAATACTACTAACACTATCTATAAATATAAATACTATATACAGTCGTGGTCAACTAATTAGGGACACTCTATCACTTAAACATAAGATCGTACCTTCAGTGCGAAAAAAATATTCTACGAGGCTTTGAAGCTTGTACCTATTGATAACAAGTAATTTGACTAGTATTCTAAATATTTTAGGGTCAGGAAAGAAAATAGCAGGTGTCAAAATTTTTTTTTAATAAAAAAGTCATTGCCGCTTTTACACAATTGAATTAGGGATGGACAACTAATTAGGGACACGTAAAACTTTAACTGTAAATATGAATAAGCTGGTAATTGTTTAAGTATTTATTACATAAAAAGTCTTCATACATAAAAATAGAATACAAAACATATCATTTAACGTATTTTTTATAATTAGTATGGTTGTCTTTATTAGCTATAACCATTTGACATAAGCGCGGCATCAATGCAATCAAATTATTACAGGTGTCTAAAGAAATATTATTCCAAACCCCTTGAAATGTCCCGTAAAGCTGACTTTTACTGGCAGTATGTTGAGCTGCAACTGTTTTCTTCGCTTTATACCATAAGTACTTGGTCTGGGCTGCTTGCGGGCCAATCTAGTACCGTCACTGACTGTTGCGCTAGGCACGATTTCAGAGAGTGCGCGGTGTGTTTTCGGTAGTTCTCGTGTTTAAACCGTCCATTAGACTGGTAAGACTTCTTCAGCATACTATAGCATCGTTTCCTTCAATATTCAATCCATTGGAATTGATCAAGTTTACTTTCAATTATTTTTATAGATCCTACTCCATGTCCAAAAAAACAGCCCGTTGGCGATTGCAAGAAAGTATGGACATTGGACTGTTGCTCAATGGAGAAATTCGCGGTTTTCTGACGAGACCAGTATAAATCTTAATTCATTCGATGGCAGACAATACAGACAATACGTGCAATGACTTATAAAGTCCGAAATTAATCCAAAGTACACGAAAAAGCAGTGTGAAACATGGAGGCGACAATATTCAATTCTGGGGCTGTTTTTCTAGACATAGAGTGGGGCTTATAAAAATAATTGAAAGTAAACTTGATAAATTCCAATGCAAAGGAATATTGAAGGAAACGATGCTATAGTATGCTGAAGAAGTCTTACCAGTCTATTGGATGGTTTAAACACGACAACGACCGAAAACATACCGCGCACTCTGTTAAATCGTGCCTAGCGCAACAGTTAGTGTTGGTAGTAGAATGGCCCACAAACAGCCCAGACCTAAATCCGATAGAGCACTTATGGTATGAAGCGAAGAAGAAAGTGCAGCTCAACGTACTGGCACTAAAAATATAAGCTTTACGGGACATTTCAAGGTGTTTGGAATAATATTTCTTTGGAAAACTGTAATAATTTGATTGCATTGATGCTGCGTTGATCTCAAATGGATAAAACCAATAAAAACAATCATACTGGGTATTAAAAATACGTTTAATGATTTGTTTTATATTCTATTTTGATTATTGAAAACTTTTTATGTCCTAAACACTTAAATAATTACCATTTATTTATATTTACAGTTAAAATTTTACGTGTCCCTAATTAGTTGTCCACCCATTAAGTCAATGATGTGTAAGTGACAAGGATTTATTTATTTAAATAATATTGATCTCAACTAGCTATTAGCTTACCTAGCCTTTAAATATTTGGAATACTAGTCAAATTACTTGTTATGAATTACTATAAGCTTCAAAGCCCCATAGAGATTTCTTTTTCGGACTTAAGGGACGATCTTGTGTTTTAGTCATATAGCGTCCCTAATTAGTTGACCACGACTGTATATATATATATATATATATATATATATATATATATACATAAACATATTAATACACATACATAATTTAAAATAAATACAATACATATTAATATAACAGATTCATGGATATCACGCAAAAGATCACGATCTTGACTTTAATACATTTTGGACGTATTTTAAAAACATAAAAACACGACATTAATATTTTGTCGCATATCCTTTAGCAGTAGTAAAAGTCCAACCCCGCCTAGGCATTGATGCCTTCAAATTATTGCAGGTTTCAATCGAAATCTGCACCCATGCCGTTTTAAACGTCGAGTAAAGTTAATGAACATTACTTGTATGTTTTTTGCTACTATTTTCTTCACATTAGATCACATGTTTTCGATGGGGTTAGTGTCGGGACAGTACGGTGGCCAATCTTCAACTGTTACTTATTGGCTCCTAAGCAATACTTTGACTCCTGCTGAAGTGTCTATGGGATCGTTATCGTGTTGACAAGTCTATATCTCCGGCAAATGGTCATTGGCGTAAGAAAACATGACTTTTTCTAAAATATTCCTTTATTAAATTTATTCCTGCTACCTTGTATTTTTTTTTATTAGGTGCCACACCGTTACCAGTAAAACTTCCTAAAATTTTTGTATTACCCCCTCAACGTTTGACTGTTTTCTTTGTGTACTTTGGATGCATTTTTTTTCTTTGGACGACGCCTAACGTAAAATTTTCCTTTAGAGTTAACTATATTAATTAAAGTTCTTCGGAAATAAACACATTTTTTCCTCAGTATTTCTGTCCAGATGTAAATAGTTTTGGGCAAATCGTAATTTTGCTCCGATTTTTTTCTTCCTTCAAAAGAAGCACCTTAGGAAAAATCTTTCAAAAAAGTCTGACTTCCATAATTTCCTTATAATCGTTCTGTTAGATACTTTTTTAGACCCCTCTACACCAAATACTTCAAAACGCATGACTTTTGAGCCATTTGATGGGTCTTTTTTATCCAAATGATGCTATTTTTGAGAGGGTTGTTTTTCTCGGTCTAGATTTCCTGGGCATGTAAACCGTATAAAACTTCTTAAAATGCCGGATATCGTCTATAACCATATTTTAGAGCATCGTAAGTGATCTTTTAATGTACTGTCCGACCAACCTTTGATATAAAAAAAAATTCAATTTCTCCCTTAACAAGGGAGAATCGCAACTTTTCCCCTTTCCCATACTAATTCATTTTTATCACAATAAATACTTAAAGCAAGTTTACAACTAAACTAGTTTTTGCTTGTCAGGATAAAATCTGCATAATAGAAAAAGTTAAAGTGCTCCTTTTATGGTTATGCTTACTTTAGAACATGAAATACGCACTGTCTTTAATTAGCTGACCAGCGAAAAATGTATCGACAAAGTTTGTGTTACATTTGAAAAAGGAAAAAAGACTAAAATATTGCTTTAATAACTTTTTTGCTGTCCGCATTTTAAAAATGCGACAACAGTGTACGTATGAAAACCAATAAATATGGAATTAATACTATCTTGGGTCTCAAAATATCGTTTATTTTGTTGTACGTAGTCAACATGAAGAGTGTCTTTAATTATGTGACCACCACTGTATATGATTTCGACATTTGACAAAGGTTGCGAACCATTATCCTAAAATAACAACTGAATGTAGTGGTGAAAGTTCACCTTAAAGGCTTCTTATTTTATTTATGTAATGTAAGTTACTTTGTACAGTTTATTTAGAGGAGAACTGTGAAACTTTATACGTTGAACACGTCGCACGCACACATACAGTCTTAGTACAGGCGCACTCGGGCCTTTGATGTGAGAAATCGATGTAATTTCTATTAATTATTCTTTTTTTAGTTTTCATCGACCATTTTAGTGGTTGAAATTTTGTTATACATACTAGAATCACGTAGTACGAACACAAATGTTCGTAACCCACACATCTGTTTGAATTGGTTTAATCAAGATTTCAAAAATCGATTCTACAAGATTTTAGAGAGTCGGGACTAGTCGGGAGCGGAGACATTTACCAGGAAGCATCGTTCAATGTCATCTCTGATCTTTGAGCCTTTGATGTCAAATGTGTTACGTCTTGTATTATTGTTATGGAAACAGCCTGAGGTATTATCACAGCGTCTTCGTCTATGGCTTACTAGATTGTGTTCAAATGATAGTATCATTTGAAAAGGTTTGGAGGCTGAACTATTGCATAATACTTGAATTTACCTACTATAAAATTTAATGTAAATACAAATGCACAGACGAATTTAGCGCCACAATACAATGACAGTACAGTCGTTAGTAACTATTTAATAATCTGTGGTACAGTTCCTATCTGTTAGTCGCTACAGAACAGTGACTTTTGAATGGTGAGTGCCAGAAGTATTTCCCCTCATGGGCTGGCTGGCACTGGCTCGTCCCAATTTGGGTGTGAAGGGGAAACCGGGGAAGTTTAGTGAGTAGTAGACGCTTTAGCCTCAAGTCCCACACGCAGGTCTAGCTAGCCTGCGGTTATGGTGCATAAGCGCATTCTCCTCCGGAAAAAAAGAGGTATTTCCGCTCTTACTCCTTGTTCCCAAGCGGGAACTCCGTTATTTTCTTTTTTCAAAGACAAGTAACGCATCTGAGAACCTAGACGCAGACGGGTTCTATGGGCGGTAGTGGTCAATTACTATCAGACGTCATAAAAGCTCTCCGCCGCTATTTTCATTAAAAAAATCAAATCATAACTTTGATTTCTGCCCTAAAAAACTATGAGTTACGGATGGCAGCAGGTCAACCTACTCTTATCTCTCAAAAAATCTCAATTGTAAGAGTACTCTATGTGAAGTGAATAAAGCTGAAAATTGGTTGTAGAAATTTGACAGATTAAAGTAATCTGATGTGCTGTCGACTGTACATTAGTATCCGTCCAAAATTATTGAATTTCTCACTAATCGCTCATCGACGAAGATTGCTTTTCATTAGAAACTAAAGTTAACAGTTTTCCATTAAATATTCCACGAAAACCATCGCTTTTCACAAATGGAATTGTTAATGTGAAATCCTAATCACTTTACAGTTAAGGTATCACTGTCTAAAGACTATTAGTGTCATAAAAGTGGTAATTAAAGCTAACTTATAAGAATAAAAAATAATATACTTGCGGTTTATAATAATATCTTTAATATGAAAAAGTTTCTGAGAATGTATGTTCGTTTCTCTTTCATGCAAAAACGTACTGAACGGATTTAGAAAAAACTTTAGAGAAAGCCAACACTTGAAAAACACAGTTATTGCTACAATTACGCCAAAATTACCAAATTGCAATTTTGATCACAGAATGACTTAAAGTTGTGCGATAAGAATTATTCAATTCAGTTCAGAGGATTCAGGCGACTGGGACCACTACATAGCTGGGACCGCGGTCCCAGTTGCCTGATTAGTTTTTATTTATTTATTTCGTCAGGCGAGTGGGACCACCCGTAATTTTTGACCTAAAATCCATTGTTGAAATACAAGATTTAGTACAGTTAGCATAAAAGGTGTCATAAATAAAACAAAGTTATGGTCCCAGTCGACCGATTCAAAAATGTTATCAGGTAACTGGGACCGCGGTTCCAGTTTCATATGGTCCCAGTCGCCTGAATCCTCTCAGTTCAGTAGTTTCGGAGCCTATTTAGTACAAACAAACTAACAAACAATCATATCTTTCCTCTTTATAATATTAGTATAGATTTTGCTGGCTGGCTGTGAGCCTATTGACCAACTGATATTTATAAACAAAAGTCCTAAGTCTGTTATAATGTCGTTTTATGTACCTAATAGTACTAAAATACTCCATCTTATTCCAGGCATTAAAATAATATCATACCAATTATATTTACGTAAATAGATAATGTTTGAATACGTTTATTTCCGAACCGCACAGACGTGAGAAACACTGATCGCATACCAAAATAATTTCATTCGAACGCGTACATAATTATTTCGGTTAAGCCTGCGTTAAGCTCACATTACATAATTTAATTGATACAGCACACAAAGTAACAAGGTGAGCTTCAAAACCGTCCCGATTTGAATCCGCGCCGATAATCAAAGATAGCTGGCAGCCATATTGAGGAGACCTCCCCTGGTACCCGCAAGGCGGTGAATTGTAAGCAATGAAGGGTAGATGAATGTGTAGTTGGAGGTCTTGTCTGTTTGGACAGCCATATTTCCGTGTCGTCGTCTGTTAGAGAGATGGAATAGGGGGATGGTCTAATTTAAAGGAGTTCTGATATGAAGGCGTGAACTTTAACTTGAGAGAAATCAGTGTATAAATTCTTCTAAATGAGATTTTAAATGAATAAATATATAAATATCCCAAGACATTATTCACTCAACGACGTTTAGCCCTAAACTAGACAAGTACCTATGGTTGCCAGAAAACGGCCAAGCAAGCATTTTTTTTTAAATACAAAGAAACCTCTAGGGGGCCGACTTCTCTATTATTACACTTACTCTGCTATCCCAGTTTAATCTTGCAGGTGTTTTTTTTTTTAGTATTTGATAAGACTTACTCAAAGTAATAAAATGGTTCAATTAAAGTGAAAAATGGGAAGTAAGATGGCACATCATGCATACTTCAGATGTTTGATCTAAAGCTTTTTGATATTAGCGGCAAATCGCTCCCGCTATCGCTTCTGCCTATGACATATTCCAAACCGTCATTGAGTAGACGTTACAGTGGTTCTAGATGGAAGCGTACAGCTGATTGCGGATAAGGTGGCGAATACGAGTCCTAATTAGTCAAGCGGGACTCACTGAGGTGACACCGGGTTCCGTCGTACTGATGGCTAACTTAGCTTCTAATTCATGGAAGACCTTAAGAGCAGGACGCAAGGACGGTTTTCCCATGGCTCATTAGTTCGGATTTAGATGTTTCGCAGAAGTCAAATTTGATTATTGATTTATTACTTAGTTGGAACATGTGATGGTTCTGAAATCTTTTTGGGGTAATAAATCGTGTATTACATGCACAAATGCGCATAGATTCTAGAGTGGAATATTTACCTAAGATTCCTAACAAGTACTAACTGATAGTATACATATTTTTAAAATAATTAATAATTTGATTTGATCTGAAATGCACACACACACACACACTATAGGTCCTCACATGTATACAAGTATGTTACATAAGTGGTAGCGGCTTATGAATGTCCGTTCCATCAAGATTCGAACCCACTACCCCTGACCTACCAAGTACTTTATCGAAGAAGTCCCTCTTACTTACCTATCCCATTAGTTCCGGAAAACCACTTACTTGTTTAACCAAGAAAGTCTCTTACATACATGTAAGTAACAAGAAAAAAAACTCGAAGTTAGCCTACTCGCCTACTTTACATAACTAGTAGGTGGGCATTTGAGACTTCCCATCCGTCACCTTCCCACGGCCACCTAGACCTGATGACAGATGATACGATACTGCCTGTTGTTAACTTAATCTGATGATACACGGACAGATAGATAGACGAATGTTTCGTTTATTTATATGACCTTAAATATAAAACATAATTGAACCGCTGAAATGCATAGATCATGATGCAATAAATGGAGTGCACCAAATTAAAAAATTTTTGTTTGATGTGATTGTTTAATTCAATAAAAAGTAGTATCAGTACTATTTAACTTCCTACAGAAGGGTTAATTCCGCCATTATTGAAATCAAGTCAGTACTACACTGAAGGATTGGTGTGAACAAACCCACGAACGCCTCCGTGGAACAATGGCTAAGCCGTTCGGGTATAAAAATCCGGAGGTCGTGGGTTCGATTCCTGCCTGGGGTCTGGTTGGTGGTAGGGCTTTTTCAGAGTCCGCTTGGCTAGCTACCACTGGTGAAACCTGCCGCCATAACAGGTCTGGCTGTGTTCCGGCAATATATATTATGTAAATGTGGGAGCCAGTACACTTGAAATCAAAGGCTCGAAGATCAAATGAGCCTACAGTCTGGCAGCACATTGAGCGACGCTGGTGAAGTGTCTCTCAATGGAATAGGCCGCAGTGACTGCTTACCATCAGGTGGGCTGCGTGCCTGTTTGCCAACTGATGTAGTATAAAAAAACCAAGCTGTGTTCGCAACTAGCACAAACTTTGCCCGACCCGAGAATTGAGCTCAGGACCAGGTCATAAGCTATCATATCGTCGTAATGAATCTTCAAACGATCCGTAGTCGTAAAATACCAATAAACGCAAATAAATCCTAATATTTTCGTTTCATTGAAACGTAAAACAAACGAGAAAGTTTATTAATTAAAACTAAACTTCAGCACTAAATCGGCAGCCACTATTAAACTTCTCACTCAAACAGAACGTATATTGACATGTTAACGATCACTCAACTATGAACCTTAACACATTAACTTTAAGGATTATTTCTTGCTCACAGTTGGTCCTGAACATGGCATGAAATGTCTTGGATTAACTAGTAAGGCTGGGTTAAGCGTTATTCAATATACAGTATTTTAATAGGCGTAGCGTTTAACTGAGTAGGTGCCTGCGGTAGGAAAGCGGTGCGGGAGGGGTGACATTTGATGTGACAGAGCTATCAAAAACTGAAACATAATCTAGTAGTGGTAGAGCCATGCTGTTTTACAGTACGAATGGTCAGCACGTCCAGGGAAGTACCACCCTCTCACATAACACCGTGAAATAATAGTGACTACTATTGTGTTTCGTCTGGTTTGTGAGAGTGCCGGAGGCTCACAACTCCCCTCGCCCAAAAGGCCGGCAACGCATCAGCGATCACTGTTGTGTTGCAGATGTCCATGGGTGGCGGTGATTGCTTACCATCAGGAGAACAGCTGATTCGTTTGCCGCCTCTGTTATATACCATGTTAACAAACACAGCGCCATCTAGCCCCAAACTAAGAACCGTGCGGGGATCGAACCCGCGACCTCTGGTGTAATAGCGTCGGCTATTACCATTACAACAAATGGCTCGTCGAATACGTCTTATTGGGACTTACGTAGAACTGGGTTTACGTCGAAAACTTTCTATCATTGCTTTACCTTGTTCAAAGGACTAATGGATCTTATATTGTTGGATGGTTTGTTTGTCCGTGTGTCTCGTAAGTAGGGTTGTAACGGAGCCCTGCTTAACGGAGGCGGAGGCGGATGCGAAGGCGATGAGGTTCACCTCCGCGGATGCGGAGGTTAACGGAGGCGGAGGCGAAGGTGAAAGTGGATGTAAATAAAATAGTAATTTAAGGTTCAAAAGTTTGTATTTTAAATACTTAACACATAAGTAAAGATTTAAAACATAAAGTAAAAATTTTTAAGTTAACTTTTTTGTAATCAAAATTAAGGAGAGGTAAATTAAATTTGACAAACAATAGTTTTGCGGCTTTATCACCTTCCAAACGATTTCTAAGGGATTCATAAATTAATCCAGCTGAATTAAATAATTGTTCACTTGGCACTGAACTTGGCGGCGCCGATAAGTACGTGCGAACGATGGGAGAAAAGGCTTTATATTTATTGTTATTTAGTAAATAAAACTCCGTTACAACTTCGCAAAAATTGTGCGGAGGCGGAAGCGGAGGCGAAGGTACGATTTCTTGCGGAACTTCCGCAGTAACGGAGGCGGAGGCGAAGTTCCGTTACAACCCTACTCGTAAGCTGGGGTAATGACCTGGCTGTCATGGGCTTGTAAGGTATTGGGGATCATTGTCTGAGTCATGGGTTGTGAACCTGTTCCAGGAACGTATCAGCTACTTATTTTCTTGAGTTAATCAATTTATAGACGAGCCATTTGGTGTAATGGTCAAGTAGTCGGCTATTACACCAGCGGTCGCGGGTTCAATCCCCGCATGGTACAAACATTTGTGAGCATGAACATTATTTTTAATTTATGTTTCTTCAAAATCATGTGTTAATTGTCATTCATCATCGTCATGACTAAATAAGAGCTATATGCTCGATCAAAACGAACAAAAATTTCTACTTAAAATAGCTCTTGTGAAATTCATGAAATCGGCAACGAAGCTCAGAATAGCTTGAAACACTCCCGAATTTCGAATGTAGCCATGATGTCATAAAACTAGACATAATATAAAAGGTTGAGCATCCCCGCTCTAAGCTATTGTGTGTAAACGCGGGCACTGCCTACTGGATTATGTTAACGCGACGCATTGGCAAATGCGTTTACTGTGTTCAAATTACAGACACCAGAGGTTGAGCATAGTAAAAAAAATGCACAGTACGTAGCCATATTTTTTTTACTTGTAATATGCTAGCACTTGACCACAAAGTTGCCTGATGTTAAACATCTATGCGGTCTACGTTGGAGCGCGCTTGTTTAGGAAAAGCACGTTAATTCTGGCCTTGAAGAGCCCCTAGTTATATTGCGTAGGAAAGACTGATCCCGGCAGAGAGTTCCACTCCCGCGCAGTCTGTTTAAAAAAAGATAACTTGATGGCTTGATGCGTGCGGCGAACTAAAGCCGCGCGCGCTGCGTTTGTATAATAATAAATAAATATCTCTGGACATTATTCACACAGCGCCATCTAGCCAGTTATGCCATGGGTGCCTGACAACGGATAAACATTACGCATATACTTTTTTTGTAACCAGACCGATACAAGCAGACATATTCATGCACACAAATGTTTTTACCGTGCGGGGATCGGACTCGCGACCTCTGGTGTAATAGTTGACTTCTCGACCCTTACACCAAATGGCTCGTCATGTATGGAGATGGCGTACTGTTCTCTTTCTACTGTGGTTCAAATTACAGACACCAGAGTTCGGGCATCCGTCATCAATTACTCTAGTCACTAGTGTATATTGACTTCTGTACAATGATAAATTATTTTAAACAATGTGAAATGTCCATCTCGTCGACCAGTTTCACTGTGGTCGGGAAGGTATCACTAATTAGTGGAACTTTATAGAAGATAATAATATATATTATAGATACCATACGCAAGAAAAAGAAAAATCTGTTCTTTTAGTGATTGAATAATACAATATGTCATCCTGAGTATAGAATTGCAAAATGAAATTGGTGAAGTTTAGACTATTTACTGTGTTATAATCACTTCTGAATTCACCATTAACTATCAAATATGTATTTGGAAGCCTACATCCATGGCCTTTTCAAAGTAATATCACATATAACTAGGTGTATATCACCTCAACATGAGACATTCCAAAACACTATTGTTCCATCTAAATGGCCCAGAAACCTATTTACGTAACCGCAGGCCCATAACTTGAACCTATCTCGATCACTGAGGTGTTAAAGACACTAATGAACAAATTAATTATAGCACAATGGGACCCCTATTAATTACCTGTTCTATCAGCTTCAAGGACGAAGAAGCGAAAGTTCACAATGCTGCCAGCGACTGTTTGTGGCAACGAAGAATTTATGGCCGTTCGTTGGGAACAAAAGCATGGGTCGTCCGCCCCTTTTACATGGATGGGGGAAGATGGGACGTGGCATTTGGAAGTTTGAGGTAGAAATTTATATCGGTACGATCATAGAGCGAATGGTGCGTAGAGGTGCTGTTGTGTCGATATTGTTTTAAAAAAATCACATGTTGTTGGTGAAGAAAAAGGGAGCGTTATGCATCATATACATATGTAGCTTTTAAATTTCATGGCATTTCATTCCGTCTAAAACTTAGTCTAAGTTACATTCACCGACTACTTTACTGTATTGTTGTGAAGTGACAAAGACTTTTATTATTTTCCTTGGTTGTGTGTCTACATGTTTCAGTATAATTCTGTAACTGTCCTGTTATTTTCTTATCAACTTGAGGACTCAGATCTTGTATATAAAAAAAATCTTATAGATCGTGTTTTAAAAAAAATATTCTGTAAACCAGTCATCTCCATTTTTATGAGCACTTTGAACATTTTTATGATACACATAGTGGCACTCCTTGATAATGATTTTGATTGAATTTTAAACAAGCAGTCACAATACTACATGTAATAGAAATCGTTATAACGAACAGAACTATCCATTCAGTGTAAATACATCTTCGTGCTCAGAACAAAGTCGTGATAAATCGCATTCGGTTACTTATCCAAATTACCGGGAGAGTTCCAAGATCCCGGCTCCCGACGTTTCATTGAATGCCTTAATTTCCTGCAACATTCGCCCAGTCGTTGGTGCAGACAAAGATTTGTTTTGGACACTGCTAGCGGTGGATTGTGTTCCACTTGAGGCAGAATTTTGCCACTGTTACTTTGGCACCTGAGTTATAGAATGAAAAGAAAGTAAAAGAAAGAAGAATTTTATTGTCAACCAAGAAGATAAAAAAGAATACTAAATTAAGGTACTAAGGTGAGCAGGGGATCAAACCCACGACCTCTTGGTGTCTCGTGTAGTATTAGCCAATTCCCTAGTCATTAGACTTTATTTTTTCAATAACTCATCAAATTAATGATCTAGTTTTCATAACTAAATTCCCAAAAAAGATTTTATTTACTTTATCTCGGAAGGCGGACGATATTCTTCTGAAAGGCATTGGTAGCAGTAATATTATTAGCGATAGCATTTTTAACAGAATTAGGTTTTTCTGCAGAATTCTTCGAGCAGTTTTTAAAACGTTTCTTTCTAAACTGATTTTAAATAGGCAGTAACTTTTCTATTTCGTTTGACGATATTGCTTTTCATGTCAAAACTTGAATTCTGTACTTCAAAATTTGTAAAGCAAACTATAATTAGATTCTCTAATTAGGTGCCGAAGTTCGACATATCACAAACGGAACACACCAAAAAGGCGCTATCATGGATTCTCTTTGACGTCCAAGAAAATGAACGCTAAGGATAAAAGTCTGCTTTTTATAGCCTTCATTGTTCGTGTCCTGATTGTGTTTAATGACGATATTAGTACGTGGAATGTAAAAAGTGAAAACGTTTTGATTAAGGATACCTTTTGTTGCGGCGAATGTGATGTAAAGGCAAATGAGGGGGTGTTTTGAGGAAAATGGACGTGAAATTCAGGTGAAAAATGCACATTTTTTGCTTCTGAAAGTTATCGTCTGATGTTCACAAAAAGTCCTCTAATGAACGTTTTAATATAATAATATTATGTCTTCTGTTATTGAAACGTAAATTTTTCACTCAGAGTCACTTTGATTATGTGCATTTTTGTCTATATCATCGTATCTAAATACTATCTTAGACAGTTTTTCTACTGCTGTTTGGGAATTTAAGTAAGCATTTTTAACAATATTGAAGAAATCTCTTTGATATGAGAAAGCTAAGCTAAAATTAAAACACACAACGTTATATTCCAGACCAAAACTTAAGGATCTATATATAGTTTGTTAATAGCTTTAGTTTCAAATTACTCGCATTCTGGTGGTACATTTTGGTTAATTGGATATAAATGATATAATATTGGTATATTTAATCATACACGATACATGTTTCATAATGGGCCTGTACCTTTCATTGTGACGATTATTTGATTTAAATTATGGATGTTTTTGCCTTGCAGTGGGTCACAAAGTCACTAGTGTATCTATACTAATATTATTAAGAGTAAAGATTTGATTGTTTGTTTGTATTGAATAGGCTCCGAAAGTACTGGACCGATTTGAATAATTTTTTCACTGTTGGAAAGCTACACTATATCCGGGTAACATAGGTACTTCATATCCCGGAAATGTGGGGGTAAAGAGGATATTTAAAAAAGAAATTACGCTTGGGTGGAACCGCCGGCGGAAGGCAAGTATTTTTCATCATCATCATCCCAGCGTTATCCCGGTTGCGCCCTTGCGGGGCCCGGGGTCCGCTTTCCTACTCTTCCTCCTCCACTTCGGACGGTCTTGTGCATCCCTTGTGGTGAGCCCATTGACACGCATGTCATCCGCCAAGACGCCAAGCCAGCCCTTTTTAGGTCTTCCTCTCCTGCCGGGGCCAGGCGGGGGCGGCATAGCTAGGCATTTGTTTCCCACGTAGTTAGCCGGTTTCCGTAAAACGTGCCCGTACCACCGTAGGCGACCCTCTTGCAGTTTGTCTGCTATATCACGGACATGAAGGCTGCCGCGAATGCGGGAGTTTCTAATGCGGTCTTTCCGCGAAACTCCGCACATCCAGCGCAGCATATTCATCTCCGTGACTCGCAGTTCCTGCTTGTGTCGCTCAAGTACCGGCCACGTTTCACAGCCATATAAAAGGACAGGCCTAATTATGGTTTTATAGACCTGTCCCTTCAGCTTAACCGGCATTCTTGGGTCGCAAATGACGCTAGACACCTCCCGCCATTTTGCCCACGCTGCAGCTATGCGTGACCTGACGTCACAGTCGATGTCGCCGGATGCGTGGAGAACAGATCCCAGGTATTTAAACTGGTCCGTCCGCTCGACCATGTCTTCGCCTATGCGGATGGGTGTAGGATCCGTTGTGTTGCAGGCCAGGTACTCGGTCTTCGCCACATTGAGTTTCAAACCGCCGTTCTCAAGCGAACCTCTCCACTCATTCACACGTCTCGCCAGGCGTCCCCTATCCGCGTCTGCAAGCGCGATATCGTCAGCATACATGAGCAGCCATGGAGGATGCTCATGGTGGTCTCTGATGCTGTCCGACACAACGTCTAATATCACGCTAAACAGAAATGGGCTTAGGACGGACCCCTGGTGGACTCCAACGGTGATGGGGAATGGTTCGGTGTCGCCAACAGCGGTTCGGACCACAGAAACTGAATCGCGGTACATGTCACGGATGACTTCGACATAAGCCTCAGGGACCCCCTTAGATCGCAATGCCCACCAAATGATCGCACGAGGGACACAGTCGAATGCCTTCTCCATGTCCAGGAACAGGAGATGTAGAGGCGTATTCTTCGATCTGTATCTCTCCATGACGATCCTTAGCGCAAAGACGGGATCCATGGTTCCAAGGCCGGGGCGGAAGCCATATTGACCCTCCGAGATCGTGCACTCCTGCCGTATGCGAGAGTCAATTATGCGCTCAAAGAGCTTCATGGTGTGGGACATGACCTTTATACCGCGGTAGCTGCCGCACTCCTGCACAGATCCCTTGCCTTTGAAGACTGGGGTGATGACGCTCAGCCTCCACTGATCAGGCATTCTACCGGTAAGCAGTATGCGGTTATAAAGGTGGGTTAAAATACCCACACCACGAGGACCCAACGCCTTCCATGCCTCGATGGGGATCCCATCGGCACCAACGGCCTTTCGGTTCTTCATGTGACGAAGAGCTTTGAGTACCTCCTCAGGTGTTACAGGTGGCACTAGTCCCTGATTAGGGGGAAGGTCAGGTGGCTGTACCTCTTTGTGCTGTTTATTTAGAAGTTCGTGGTAATACGAGCGCCATCTCTCCTTCACCGCGAGGTCCTCGCATAACAGATTGCCGCGGAGATCTTTAACACAGCGGCATTTGGTAATGTCCTGTGCGGCTTTAACCCTAGAACGTGCCAACTTGAAGATAAACTTTTGCCCCTCAGTCGATTCCAGCTTGTCATAAAGCGGATTTAGTTGTTCTCGCCTGGCTCTGGCTACAGCTTTCTTAGCGGCACGTTTAGCAGCTTTGTACGCGTCGCGATCTTAAGGAGATTTGGACGCTTGCCACTTCTTAAAAAGTTCCTTCTTCCCCCGAATCTCCACCTGCACTGAGTCGTTCCACCACCAAGTCTCCTTGTCAACTTTGCGTCCACCCTTAGACGTGCCAAGCACCGCCCTTGCCGCTTCAGTCATGGCGGCTTGAATTCTGTCCCAGTGGCTCTGAACTGGTTCACTGTCGACTCCGGTGCACTTGTCACCAGTGCAGGAAGCGAACATCTGGGACGTGTCTTCATCAAGCCGCCACCATCTGATTTGGCGTCGGCAGCGCTCAAAGCGTTTTGCTTTGGGTTTAACGCACAGATCCATTACAAGAAGACGGTGTTGTGCAGCAGTGTTGGGCAAAATGTAATTAATTACTAATTACAAATTACAATTACAAAATGTAATTGAAAACTTCAATTACAAATTACTTGTAATTGTTAAAAGTAATTCAATTAACAATTACAATTTGTAATTGTAATTGGTAATTGCAATTACTCAATTACTTTTTCGGTTCTTTTAAAGTTTAGGTAGTATTTAAATAAAATAATTAAGTAATGATTCATCAAAAGTATATTTACGGAAAACAGATCAAACCAAGGTATGTTTTCGAAAAATTAAATGTGATAATTTCTTCAAACATCTGATCAGTTGTTGATTTTGGTACATTTATTATATCGCTATAGTATACGAAAATCCACCTCATCTTCCGAGATCGGATCTGAAAGTATTTGATTTGCTCTGCTACTTGTACATAATTGTCTGATTAAAGCAACAGCTTCATCTCTTTCGGATTCAGATCCTTCGGCAATAAAATCAGAAGATTCTTCGTCAAAACCAAATTCTTTAAAGGCTTTTTTTTATACTAGGTCAGTTGGCCGACAGGCACGCAGCCCCCCTGATGGTAAGCGGCCACTGCGGCCTATTCCGTTGAGGGACGCTTCACCTAGAAGCGTCCGTCAATGTGCTGCCAGACTGTAGGCTCATCTGATTTTCGAGTCTCTGATTTCAAGTGTACTTGGCTCCTCCTCTTCTTTTTACGCGTGTCGAAGGCTAATTTATTAGCCATCGTGGTGAAAAGATTAGTAAATCTGCGTTACCGATTGTACTATATTCCGCAGATTCAAAGCCATGCCATGGTGCGCCGGGCGTATAGGGAGGGCGTATCCCATATTAATATTGCCGGAACACAGCCAGAGCTGTTATGGCGACAGATTTCACCTGTGGTGGTGGAAGTTAGCCAGTCGGACTCTGAAAAAGCCCTACCACCAACCAGACCCAAGGCGAGAATCAAACCCAAGACCTCTGTGTTTTTATACCCGAGCGGCTTAGCCACTGTTCTACGGAGGTGGTCAGAAATGTGCCATTATAAGAAACATTGGCAAAATAAATGCTCTTTTAAAACAAGTTATAAGAGACATTGGAAAACTAAATGCTCTTTTATAACAAGTATAAGTGTTTAGATTGTTTGTTGTTTGTTAAAGTAATTGAGTAATTACAATTACAAATTAATGTAATTATAATTACCAATTACTTATGTAATTCAATTACAGTAATTGCAATTACATGTAATTACAATTAAAGTAATTGAATTACTTTTGGTTCAATTATTAATTAAATTACAAAAGTAATTAATTACGCCCAACACTGTTGTGCAGTGAGACTCTCACCCGGTATGACCTTGCAGTTGGCTACTTTGCCGATGTGGTGACGCCTGGTGAGTAAGAAATCGATCTGGGTGGCATGCCTCCCGCTTTTGTAGGTGATTAGGTGCTCGGGCTTCTTTTTAAAGAACGTGTTGACGATGGCCAGGTCTGCAGCCGCACACGTCCGGAGAATATCTCCCCCTTCCGCGTTGCAACTACCATACCCAGAGCCACCATGAACACGTTCGAACCCCTTCCATGATTCACCCACATGCCCGTTCAGATCCCCCCCCAGAACGATATCCTGAGATGGTGGTATGGCACGTAGCACCTCACCGAGCTTGTCCCAGAACGCTGTCTTATCAGTGTCACTGCAACCAGGCTGAGGTGCGTAGGCACTTATCAAGTGGGTCACAACCCCTTCGATAAGGACACTCACGGCCATCAACCGCTCGCTGAAGCGTTTCACCTCCAAGACATCGCCCTGCAACTCGCCCGAGAGCACCACGGCGACGCCGTTCTCCCCATTTGGTGCGCCCGTGTAGATCAGCTTGTAGCCATTCCCGATGGCCCGGGATCTGCTGCCTTTCCATCGAGTCTCCTGCAAGAACGCTACGGCCACCCTCCGCCTGAAGAGCACATCGGCTAGCTCCCTCGCACGTCCGGTCAGCGTCCCAATGTTCCACGTCGCGAAGCGGATCTTTTTAGTTGGTGCTAACGTCTTTGGCCGGGTCCGCACGTGACCCGGTAGCCCTAGCAAACTTGTCACGGGAGCAAGGCGATCCTCCCGCGCGTCGTTACGCGGCGACGCCCTAGCCCTATACCAATTCCTGTATCTACACACCATATTGATTTGGCCGGTTTGCTTTTACTGAGGCGACTGCCGTCTGACCCCCAAACCTCAGGGGCGAACCCCAGGGAAAGCTAGCGCCATTGCCTCGTTCGTTTGTCAGCAGGATGCACCACTTGCAGGTGAGGTTGGCTTGGGCACCTAGGATGGTAGGGGTGCCCCGGATCATCCCTTGGCAAGGCAAGTATTTTTATATATTGCTTTTGCAATATGACTTTATTCCGGAAATACAGTATAGTGCAGACGTTGACAATCTTTCATTCTTTTCTAAATCTTTTGACGAATGATGTTACATTGTTGAGTAGATGTCAGAAAGTGTAAGGAACAGGAAAAAGTGAAAATCAAGTCTTATTTCGAGTTGTGGATGGCATACAGAGACTGTCAGAACGTGAAATATAATAATTTAACTTTATATAGAAGGCTTATGATTTAGTTACATCTTACCTCAAAGCATTTGTATAATCGTTACAAACAACGTGAAACTACAAAGAGACAAAACAAACATACTTTGATAATATTGTGAATAATAGAATTGCGTGGGATAAAAGGCCAAGATCTAAGTGGTATGACAATGTATTTATCAGAATAACGTTTTGAAATCAACGGAAGATATCATTTTCTTTTGTGAGACAATTTTAACACGCCCACCTTTTCAGATTGACATAATTATTTACAACTTCTTCAAATGATGTTTACGATATTACGTACTAGAGAACCTTTGAGAAGCCTAGATGGGTAAGACGTGGGTGGCATCAGGGTTCGGGGTTCAATTTTCCAGTCGGGCCAACATGTGTGTCGGAATTTTAGAACACAGTTCTTGGTGATTAATCCATAACCAATCATTTTGAGGTTGACTTGATTTCAACGATGAAGGCCTTGGCTCTTCAATGGAACATCAAATAGGATGATACATTGTTTTACTAGACAATCTGACTTTGCGAAGTACAATTTACTAATTAAGCTTAAAATTCTTATTATTTCTTTTGGTTATATCATACAAAGTCATATTTCCAAAACGAATTTATTTCATTTAGGAAAAACAATTATTATATAATATTATTAGCTTGATATACGAATATTTTATTGCATTATTATTATAAAACAAGAAAATAATCAAATTGGTTAAGCCATGTGAACGATGATCTCACTTGGGGCAATGTTTGTTATTAATATAGACTTTTATATAATTCTATATTCTAGTCTAGATAATTCAATGTTTTTAAGTAAACATCACTTTTAATAAATTCACTTAAAGTTGAGAATCCATTAAAATTTACAAAGTTTAGTGGATGATAATCTAATATGTTAGAAAACAAACCTGTTATTTTTAAAGTTATATGATATGAGTCTGTTAAAATTTTTTGAGAAATTATTTAGAGTAAACCAATAATTTTTAAAGATGCTGTTGGATTATACGAAGCAATATTGATCATACAAGATTACTTATTACTTACCATATACACTGATAATATAGATACGTACAAACGTGTGCTTTCACATACTTAGTAAAATATTATTGTAACAATCAATATTTATCTAATATTTTTTTTCGTTTTTCTAGTTAAATTAAAAATAAATACTGAAACATTACAAGAAACAAATAAATAATATTCAACTTAGCGACTAAGAAACGAAACGAGACGAACTCTCTAAGAAAATTATTTGAACAATTATTGTTAAAAAAAAATCTTTAGATCTTCAGTTTAATAACTAATTTTATTTTAGTGAATATAGGTAGACCTACTACAATTTAAATTGAAAAACACTTTTCTTTATTTTGAAGTCAGTTAAAAGACAATAAAATAAACATAACATTTAAACTAAATAGACTGCAAAAAATACCAGTATTTTAAAACACAGAAAGAAAAAATGTAATCCAATTACAATTAAAGTTAAGTTGAAGCCGCTTTTCTTGCTACGGTCAACTGTTTAAACAAAGAACTTTTTAAACGAACATTGTTCATCAGCTAGTTTTTTCTAAACAGTTACTTACCGGCTCACGTACTTATTACTTCTTCCTGTTTCATTATCTTTCTCTCTTACTTACAGGAACCTACAGGAACTACTGGTATAAATCCTGTAATTAAATTTCCTACGTTGCAAGCTAGAGCAACTCTTATTTTCTCTACCGCACAATTGTTCAGATTCAATTTGCGGTCGCTTCTTTTAATTCCAAGAGGTAAGCTAAGACCAACCTGATAATTTGTCTACGTGTGCAGAGTTAGAAACTCTCGATCTATTGATACTTGAAAACTTACAATTTCATCTTATTTACTTCCACTAGACGTTTAAGCGTCGAACAGTTTTCAGTAATAGGATTTTTTCCGACTCAATAGATTTTTAAGGCTGAAATATCAATTTGAAGTTTGAAAGAGTCTAGCTTTATCCAGTATTCAGTGAACACTGGAAAATGAAGGTAGAAGATGGTCTCTTTGGACAAAGAAGATAATAAAGGCTTTCACCTTTTGAAATACAGATTTACATTCCTAGTAAAATAAATGGGGTATCCTCTTTATTGTAGGCGCACTTGATGTAGTAACTTAAGACACTATGAAAGTAATAAGATTTATGAGACGTTCCCTTTTGGAATTGGTAGTGCATTTATTAATTTACTAAGTAATTTTAAAGGGTATAATTTATATACGCAGTACCAGATAGTAGTAGTCGTAGGTCGCCCAAAACACCATTAGAAAGTGATGAATCAAATCAATATCTTAACGATGAGATTGAAGATCATTTGAAACGCAACCAGACAGTCGTGATCAATCAAATATTTTTCACGACCACCCTCTCATTAGGGGGAGGATAACGAATTGCATCCATTTGTAATTAATCCAAAATCTGCGGCACCAACAAGTCCTCAGACGGGGGTAACGACCTCATTTAGGGCACTCCGTGTTCCCCTTTGATTGATTGTCAGAGTTTTCTTCCCAATATTTGTCAAAACATTTTCCGCATGGATTGCTCTTTTAGTGTTTCCGTTTCATTAATTAATGTAAGGTCTGTTGATGGGCTGAGTGCTTTTTATCTGCAAAAAGATCCTCTCGCAAAAGGCTCAGCTTACAAACAAGCGTTGGTTTGCTCGTTTATTTTTGCGGCGAATTAAAAATTTTGAACGTTTTGGGCACGGTTGAAATTGATAGCTATTTACGAGAATTTAAATTGTGAGCAACAAATTTTGTTTTACACATGTTTTTATTTGGGCTTCGTTTAGGTCGGGGTCTGTCTGTTTAACTTAAGGTTTCATCTATATTTCTTTGGACACGTGTTTTTGATACTCATAACCTGCAAATATTAATAATAGCATTTCGTGTGTTTGTTTGTGTAGATTCATTCGTTGTTTCTGATGTGTGATGTGATAGTAATATTTCAATACGGTTATTAGTTTAACAATGTCTTCCTCACTGTTCTTGGAAAATTTAAATCGGCTTTGTGAATATTATGGTTTCACTTATGTACAAGAATATCTATCTGAATTTTAAAATAGGTCATTTATGTTTGCGTAGGCAATGTAATTTGTTTATATGGATGACATTATAATCGATCTCGTTCAAAAATGCATACGCAATTTTTTTTTAATCAATAGATAATTGTGTTACGTCCATATTAATTTAGGTTGTAATCTTTGCCAACTGCCAAGCTTAAAACTATTGTACATTGACGAGTTTCATTTATGAGTAAATCAATAGATACTCGTTCTATAGCAAGAGAAAAAGCTGGCTAAAATTTTAATGCTTGATCTAATATTATCTTCAGTAAAGGATGACATTGCAAAACCTACGTTGCTTTCAGAGTTTAAAAATAGGTGCGTTGGTAACACATCTGTAATCCACAATGATATAACAGTGTGCATATATCACTGGGTAATTCAGTTCGAATGTTCAGCATCGGTGGTTGACGTTGTTTTGAACAAAGTGTTGTAACAGAACGCTATCAGAGTTGAAGTGAGGGCGGGACAGCGAGTGATATACGCGCGAGCTCAGGTGCGGGAGATTTACTACATCGCGTCGAGTGTTCACCAATTATGTCGGAGGTGTTGGGATTGAGTCTTTGGAGATTTTACTTTTAATGTATGTGTGTTTTTGTTTTTAAGTCGTTGGTTTTATTACATATAATTCTGAGTGTATTTTATATTACTTCAACTGGTAGGGGGATACCTAGTTGTCACACGCCTTTTGATTCGTCACCATGGCGGCAAATAACATTAACTGATATTCATTTTCAATGTCGAGGACTAAAGGAATACGTTGTGTGTTAGTAGATTTAGTATTGAACATCTGTTAAATTGTCGTTATCTACATCGTAGAAATCTGGTCTAGATCCGCTCTGATTGTTTCCAAAAGATTATACTATGAGCGCTAAATTGGATACAACTACTTAGATTGAATGTTTTATTCGTCAGTTGGATTAAATTAACTTTAAAGAATTTTATAGATATCTTGAGGATTCAAGTTATAACGTATAAGTCATAAAACTTTACACACGTATGTAGGTAGGTACTTTCTGCAATTTGTCATGTCAAAAGGCTGGCAAAAACCAAAAATATCCTGTCAAAATTAACTTTTAAAATGGGTTCAGGTTGACTTCATAAACTAGAAAAGGAAATACGCACATGCTTGACCTAATTTTAACCCCTATATTTCTACACAAGAAAAATTGGGCAGCGAAGTGCAGGACTCGGGCAAGTTTAAAACAGGGCAGTTGGATGAGCAATTACGGGGTGACCGGTGACCCGAAGGACTAGAGTTGTAAGAAACTCGAGTCTTTAAGTCTTCATTTCGAGACTCGAGTCTCTTTTCAAAACTAGAACTCATTAGTCACATGAGTTCTTTGAGTCTTCCGAGTCTGGTAACGAGGGTTATGAACTTGATTTGGTATATTATATTGCATTAAATACCAATAATCTGATACAGCCACGGATTTAGTGGACTCAGTTATGAGTTTCATATTATGTAAGTCTCGAATCTTCAAAAATAGCTCATCATCATCATCATCATCGGCCAGTTTTAGTCCACTGCTGGACATGGGCCTCTCCCAATTCTCGCTACTTATCGAATATTAGCTACTCTCATTCAGCTCCTGCCAGCCATCCTGCGCAAGTCGTTACTCCACCTGACCTGAGGGCGTCCTACACTGCACACAAAAATAGCTCCAGTTTTATTAAATAAGACTCCAAGACTCGAGTATCTTACAACACTAGGAACCCACCCACTACCCCCTACAATGTAATCGGGATATGAGTTACATTGGGACGAGATGGATAACTGGGGAATGTGATATTTTCGACACGCGAATGTAGATTCTTTTCGTGTCAATGACTTTTTTGAAAGGGTCAATCTTTTTTGGGTCTTTTTTTGTATTTTTGTTGTACGTGTGGTTATGTTTAGTTATGAGCGGATATTTTTCTTAATTTAAGTTGACTCATATTTGTTTAAGTTTACCAGAATTTATTTTTTAAACACTGTTATATTTTGATTCATAAAATGTGGTTTCTTTTGTTTATTGTAGCTCACGATTTTATTTAGTGAATCATTGAGTAAATCATTTCTATTTCCTAAAATTATTATAAATTCATTATCATTGTTGAGTATTAAATTACTGTTGTTAAACTACTTAGGGCTACTTTTACTACATTCAGATAAATACTTGTTTTTTTTAAGATAATGTTGTTATCTTATTAATAAATGTTTCCAAATCCATTTGATTACTTTCGAAGTAAATAAGTAACAGTGGTGATAACTATACGTTATCCTTCAAGAAATCTCAAAGAGATAACATTATACGTAGATATATTACATAATTAGATGCAACTTAGATGAACTAATCGAGACAAGCATTAAACATTAGCTAAATCCTGAAATCACGATTCGCTTTGAGGACATACTATCCTCATTCGGAAATCAAGACAATGTGTGTATTGTAGTGACTTAAATTGCTATCTCTGTTAGGAACACTCGAAAGCTAGACAATGTAATTTGGGCAATTCATTTGCAGTACATCTAAGATAACTCTTGCACTAGATTAAATGTTGTGATGCATTTGATTTGTGGGTAATGTTTTGTTATGTTTTGTTCCAGATTTTCTATCTGTATATCTATTTATATATATTTGGTAACGACCCTTGCTTTATGCACCAGACGTGTGATCATAGTTCATCCAGAACAAACATTTATATTTGTATTGAAGTACATATATATTAGTAGTACTTTTGTTCTTTCTGAATCCCATAACATAGGTGCTTATGACTGACTTTGGGGTCAGATCAATGTATATGATCTTGCCTAGTATTTAGTTATTATATTTTAGCAGTTTGACTATAATGAGCCAGTTTTTTTGTGCATATGTTACGCTCAACGATCGAAAACGCTCATTGAGCGGAACACGAATAGCTCACAACTCGTGGTCACAAAGTTTTTTTCAGGTTTAAAAAAAAATAACCACGAAGGCCACTTCTAACCTATATCCATCAGAGTCGATTTTCGCCTCAGACGTTGTTTTTGTTTAAATTAATATCTCTCAAAATATAGTCTGCTCGGTGTGTCAGTAGGTACGTTGGATGTTTTACTGTGACCACAACGCGTTGTGAGC
Organism: Mecyna flavalis; assembly: GCA_949319885.1. Lineage (NCBI taxonomy): Eukaryota > Metazoa > Arthropoda > Insecta > Lepidoptera > Crambidae > Mecyna > Mecyna flavalis. Next base: position 4,462,517 of record OX439419.1, on the reverse strand, counting down.
TATTTTTCCGCTCAATGAGCGTTTTGATCTTTGAGCGTAACACATACATTAAAGACTTGCTTGTCAGTCTGGAAAATTGTAATCATTCAACTCCTTAGTTTTACTAGATTTTTTTTTTATCAAGGAGTTGGAAGTATGTCATTGACTTTGCAAATAAATGTTTTCTAATTTAGATTTGCTTGGGCTAGAAATATTCCATTATTTCATTTGGGTTGCAATGAGGACAGCGAAGCCGATGTCCCACTTTTAATTTTCGTTGCAGCAGATAAAGGTCAACGACCTCTTTTATCCACAAAGCCAGCAAACAGGCTGACCTAGTTAATAAAAGTCAATAATTAACACGCATATTCGCGCAGCAAAAATAACCATGTAGGTGTCCAAGACATCACAGCGAGCCGGGTTCGATGCCCGTGCAAAATAGAGCGGGAAATGATCGCAACGCGCTACTGGACAATTATGTTACCCCGTGTGTTAGGGATAAGTCGGGAGGTGTGAACGTCATTTGCTACTTGTTTAGATGGGGGGGATGGATCTATTTTCTCTTACTATGCAAGTCTTTTTTGCTACAGACAGTTTTTTTTTATGAAGTACCGCTCGCAGAAGAATTAATAATAAATAAATAAATATCTCTTGGTCTTGGGTACTTTTTTTTCCCATGGACGTAGGTTTCGGCCAAATTTTTTATTTATCAGTATAAAAATATAAAGTCCAGTGGTTCATAAGTATATTCATACACAAATATGGTTTTTTTAAGTTAATTATTGAATATATTCTTAATCCCTAATGTCAAATACAATCGTTGTTACTCTGAATTAAATATACCGAACTTAATTTAGTTCGAAGCAAAGTAATGCAGTTGTTTTATTGTTTGTATCGTTACACTGAGCGACGACCGCGGCGAGGTAACCACTGCGTGTAGCTCTGTGCCATTCAATTAGCCAGGGAACCAGGTTATACACGGACTTAGGATGAACCGAATGCTCTATCTAGATAGGGCATTAGTTTTTTTTCTTTTGGTTATTGTACTGGTCACGATTAGTCAGTGAATCGATGTATTTTTTTTCGTTGACAGATAGGCACGCCTCCCACTTATTCTCAGGTGTACTGGGTCCTAGAATATTGCTGGAATACAGCCAAAGCTTTTATAGCAGCAAATTTTACCTGTGGGATTATTAGCTATCCTGGCGAGGTCTGACAAAATACTACAACCAACCAAACCTCTGAAATCGAACCCACGACCTCCAGCTTTAAGACTCGAACGGTGCCACAATGTTTGACGGACTGCGCGGGAGTGGAACTCTCTGCCGGGATCAGTCTTTCCTACACCATATAACTTGGGGCTCTTCAAGGCCATAATTAACGGGCTTCCATCGTAGACCGCATAGTTGTTTAACATCAGGCAACTGTGTGGTCAAGTCCTTGCTTAGTACAAATAAAAAAAACACGGGCTAAATCACATAATGTCAAATATCACTTCCAGTTAAGTTAACATCTAGGTGGCGGATATTTTGATGTTTTAGCTTTTAGCAAAATTGAACCGTTCGATTTGCTATCGGCTTAGCACCGACTGGCTTCCGTGTAGGCGTACAGTACAGTCAGCCACGTTAATCCGTGGTTACATTTTACCTCGTCAAAAACGTAACACCTGATTATTTTTCGCTCGTTTTGTTTCTTAAAAAGATCCGCCATATCGTTCAGGCTAGAATATTTTAAAATAATATGTTTATTATTGTATGAATAAGAGATAATAAATTTAGCTTTCTACTAAATAGCACAGCTTCCGTATTGAAGAATTGAATTTCCAAAGTACACAACAACAAACATATTTTTTTAAGTATAAAATTAGGAAAATTGTCTGCGGTGTAAACTTTTTACTGTTTTATGACATTGTAACAAAAGAAAATATTTTTTTAATAAATCTCTGTAATGATAAATCGTTTGCACACTACGTTGAATGCGTTCGCTGTAATGCTGAATTGTTAGATATTTTTTACGTTGACTGTACCCAGTGTTTGTGTACGTTTGTTTCATCATGTCGTATAATAGTAGTGTTTCAGGCATCTCTAATGAGGAATGGATGGTGCAAAATTAGTACTGTCTATAGTAGGACGGATTTGATGGGGTATTTAGTAGCGATGATACGCCAGTGGTCGTGGGTTCGAAACCCACTCAAGGCAAACTTGATGAACATTCGTTTTTTCGTGTGTCTAGCTTTTTGTACACGGATAAAGAATCTGTTTACTATTATTACAAAATCAAATAAGTAGGAGTTCAAGCGTATATATACATAGAATAACATCAAGAGGCGCTCGTGGCGCAGCTGTGACAGTGGTTCGTTAGCGATAACGAAAGTCAAGCTATCTACGCCGCGGTCGGTTAATGGATGGGTAACCATTCTGACCATATTTAGTGACATTAATTTCGAGCGTCTCCGTGCTTCGGGAGGCACGTTAACCTGTTGGTCCCGGCTGATATTTACTATAATGTAAATATTAGTCGTCAAGCCTAGTCAGAGGCCATTTGGCGGCTTGATAACATCTGACATTAAGGTTGGTCACTGCCTTACGCACCCCTCCACCAACCCGCACTAGGCCAGCGTGGTGGAGTATGGCCCACACTATCTCACAATTGAGATAAGGCCTGTGTCCCAGCAGTGGGAACGTATATACCTAGGCTGATGATGATAAGTGTTTTGTGTGTCCTTCTTTCAATAGCTATATAGCTGGTGATTGACATAGCAGTAGCTGATCCCGAAAAACGTCATATTGTAGATATTGAAAAACTATAAGGCTAGTATTATATGTCATCAAATCTTTTTGGGACATGTAACTTCATAAGTAAAACACCGGTCCCCCCGCCAACAGTGGGTTAAGTGGCAGTACCCCCCTTCCCCCCACGATGTCACTCACGGGCCACACGATTGCCCTAACAAGGGTCAGTTTGCATATAATTTACATTAATTCATGTCTACGTTTTAAACATCAGTCCCAAGTGGATTGAGAACGAAAATACACATACGTGTTTTGACAAATAATAATGTCGGGTGAATGGGTAAAACGTAGGTGGTGTTTAATATACTATATGTATGTACTGCTGTGTTAATCTTAACTCTATGGAGGTGAATTGTGGGGATCAATGTATTTGAACATTATACACACAGCGCCATCTATCCCAAACTGAGCAAAACTTGTGGCTTGTAACAGGGTAGGGAAGTACGGTCAACAGCACATCACGGTATACACGTGCAGTTCAATAATAGCGCTTAAGCCCCCGACATAAGAGCGGTACAAAGTCCAAAGTGTTACGTCTGACGTGCTTGGACTGTACAAGTAATACACTGTTTATTTTTATCAAAACCTTTTGAGTGAAAGAATTTTCGAAATCGGTTCAGTAGTTTCGGAGGCTATTCAATACAAACAAACAGTCAAATCTTTCCTCTTTATCATTAGTATAGATACTTATAAATTTGTGTAGGCTTCAGATATGCACTATAAATACTCAATTGTATGAGTTACAGTGACTCTCCGGTTAATATCTATTGAAAAGAACAGGCAAGTAGCTCGATAGTTACTCTTTTCAATTGCCAAAGTTTACAGTCGATAGTAACTCTTTTCAACCGCCAAAGTTTGCAGCAATTGTATCGTTGCAACCTCAATTTGTCTATTATTTCTAACTCATAAAGTGTTTTGTGTCAAAAATTAAATTAATAAAGAGACGTGGCGATGAGTAAATAACACTATTACAGAAGTCAATTTAAAAATTGATGAAACTTTCAATTACTTTATTGGATACGACGCATTTTGAGTGCTTTAACAACGTAATTTAATTTTATCATCTGTGTAAAAAATGCAACAAACCATAATTGAAACTTATTATTATACTAGCCTTTCGCCCGCGGTTTCACCCCTTGTAATATCTTTTTTCAAATATCCCCCTATACCCCCAAATAGCCCCCTCCCCCCACATTTCTGGGATCAAAAGTACCCTATGTTCACGGGGGATAGTGTATTTTTCCAAGAGTGAAAGAATTATTCAAATCGGTTCAGTAGTTTCAAAATTGTTATTCCTGCGGGAATGAGACGTTTCCCGTAGGAATTTTATAGCCTATGTCCTAATCCGAGTTATAAACTATGCGTGTGCCAAATTCTATCTAAATCTGTTCAGCCGTTTAGGCGTGATTGAGAAACAAAAAAACATCCAAACATCCAGACTTTTGCATTAATAATATTAGTGGGATTAGTAGGATATTTTTTTAAAGCAATGTGTAACAAGACGAGCAGATCGTACTCCTGATGGTAGACGCCACGTCTGCCCTTAGACAGTTCAGTGCGAAACAGTAACCAAGAGTTACTGTCTGGCACTGTCCTGCGCCCGCTACACCGAGACAATTATTATGCTACTTAGCTATAAATATAATATTGGCGTTAAATTCAACGTAGTTTATGTCATTATTTTCTTATATTTTATAATTACAATATTCCTTTTGAACATGAAATCTCTCTGTGTTAACCTGAACCAATGTTGCGAATAACTTTGTAATTCCACCATTATGTTCCACTCGTTACTTTTCATTAAGTCTAGTGCTTAACCCACTTACAGGTTACGTGGAAGCATCGCTTTTACGTGCATTTTAGCGCTGTTTCCACCAGAATGGCCTGTCGTTCATTTGGAAATAAGCATTTGTGACGTCATAAGTTCATAACACATGTCAGCCATCTGTTTATTATAATATGTACAGTCAACAGCACATCACGGTATACACTTGCAGTTCGATAATAGCGCTTATGCCCCCGACATAAGAGCGGTACAAAGTCCAAAGTGTTACGTCTGACGTGATTTTGACTGTACTAGCGGCCGCCTCGCGGTTTCACCCGCGCGTAATTTTTTTCAAATGTTTACATTGCCCCCACATTTCCGGAATAAAAAGTACCCTATGTCACCCGGAGATAGTGTAGCTTTCCAACAGTGAAAGAATTATTTAAATTGGTTCAGTAGTTTCGGAACCTATTTAATACAAACAAATAAATCTATTCTCTTTATAATATAACTAGCCTTCCGCCCGCGGTTTCACCCGCGCGTAATTTCTTTTTTCAAATATCGAGGATTCAGGCGACTGGGACCACTATATAACTGGGACCGCGGTCCCAGTTGCCTGATTAGTTTTTATTTGTTTATTTCGTCAGGCGAGTGGGACCACCCGTAATTTTAACCACAAATCCATTGTTGAAATACAAGATTTAGTACAGTTAGCAGAAAAGGTGTCACAAATAAAATAAAGTTAATTTTTGCAAAGGTAAGTTAGTGTTTGTATTACCTACATATTAACAGTATAACAGTCTTAATTATGTTTTAAAAATCACGTTGGCTCATATGCCTACTTAACTAGTAATTCTAAGTAAACATTCAACAGAAATCTCCTCAAAACAATAATATAAAAATCAATCTTAATGTCTTTTAACTTTATACACCATAAAGTAAGTACTCATTACTCATTTTATATATTTATAATAAAGTCAGAAGATGCACATATCGTGTTCGTGGTGTAATATTTATTTGCAATGACAATCATCTCCTCATAACAATGTTACTTAGCAACCGAATGTCACTTTTATGACAAATCCATACTGAGACAACGCCGCACCGGCTGTCTATTCTCCATCCGTCTTACGAATTTTCGATCTACTCTTTGGTGTTTATGGGCGCCTGGTACTTCAAATAGAAGTTTTGCATCACTTCGCTTTTATTTTACATGAATTTTATTCACCACGCTGCCATTTTAGGATGAAATATTCCGTGTGATTACTCTTGGTACTTATGGGCGCCTGGTACTTTAAATAGAAGTTTTGCATCACTCGCTTTTATTTCCATGAAATTCTACTCCGCCATTAGATATTCCGTGTGACATAAACTCTTTGGTGTTTCTGGGCGCCTATAACTTCGACGAGCATGGCGAATCAATCTTACTAATCTGTCGCGAGTTTAACATTTTTTCCCCATAAAAAAGTGTACAACGCCGCTAAAGAAGTTTTCACTTCAAAAATACTTGACCGTAATACTAAATAAAATAAAATCCTGAGTTATAACTTGATTTTTCTGTTAACTGTACATTAAAGGAAATTAGGTATATGGCCCCAGTCGACCGATTCAAAAATGTGATCAGGTAACTGGGACCGCGGTCCCAGTTTTATTTGGTCCCAGTCGCCTGAATCCTCCAAATATCCCCCCTTCCTCCCACATTTCCGGGATCAAAAGTACCCTATGTTCACCGGGGATAGTGTAGCTATCCAACAGTGAAAGAATTATTCAAATCGGTTCAGTAATTTCGGAGCCTATTCAATACAAAGAAACAAATCTTTTCTCTTTTATTATATTAGTATAGATGAGACATTTTCCGGGGGAGGGGTTGATCATGTGTATTTTTCTACAAGGAGGAGATGTTGATAGTATTTACAAAAGGGGACATAAATGAGCATAACTGAGAAATTTCCTAGTTTCTAAAAAATCAGAACGTGTTACGTGTACGTTTTACCGTTACAATTATTTTTTATTTAAATTGACCTACAAATTATGACATGATTTTGTACTAAGTACTAACTTTGCTCATCGATCCTGACTATAAAATAGACATATTGTCGTATGAATGAAGATAAAGTTATGTATGTGACTGTACATAATTAGGCATTAAAATACTGTAATGCCTAATTACTAATAATTCCACATTATCATGGTAATAAGATTTTATGAGCTTCTAGGTATAATTTATCTTTTTTTTCTTCAATATATTTAAAAGAAGTTTTCTTTAATATACTCCAATATGAACGAAATGAAATACCCAAAGTCAAAGAATTTCTACAATTTTAATACAAAAATAAACTTGATATGTTGACGTACATTCAATTGTAACAAAAGCAATGCTTCTTGGTACTCTTGTCACGTATGCTTAGGTAAAAGCAAATAAACAACATAAATATGAAGGAAAACTCGAGACTAAATACTCCGACCGCCGCCATCTTAATCCTCCATTTAATAATGACGTTTGGCTGCGTCAAAGTTTGCAATTCGAGTGGGAGTTACAAGTTAAAAGAGAAATGATCGCAATATGCAATATATTTTTAACCGCCTCCGTAGAACAGTGGCCAAGCCGCGCCGGCTTCCATACTTACAGATGAGAGCAGGTCTCAGGCCGGTCACCATAACAGAATCAGAATTTTTGGTTTATTTATCAAATCATTTTTTTATTTTGAACATGATCGTAAAAGTTTGTTCGTACTTAGGTACAGTAAAGTCTTGAAAATGTTGATGTATTTGTGTGGTAGAGGCACGTTTCAGACATTTTCCTGCATTTTCCTGTCTGTCAGTCGAAACGGCCTACTGCCACCATCTGACTTGCACAGAAGACCGAATTATGAATAGTAGCTTTGCTATTGGTAGTGGAAACCGGGTTAGTGGGTAGTGGGATGGTTTAATTCCGAGTCCTACACACAGCTATAGGTCTCGCTACCATGCGGCTAAAAGCATTCCTCACTCCTGCGCCAAAAAAAAAGGTTTGCTATTGCGTATTTGGTGGATTTGGCAAATCCGGTTTTTACATTGGAGCGACTGCTGTCTGACCTCCGTAACCCTTAACAGTGGATTTAGACCAATAGATCATGAAATGAAATGAAATAAATTTAAATGAAATGAAATAAAATAAATTGAAATGAAATGAAATAAATTGAAATGAAATGAAATGAAATAAATTGAAATGAAATAATTTATTTTGCAAATAGATTATAGAAAAATACTTTTGCACGTCAATCTTTTTTTCCCTACCAGCCCATGGCTACACAGCCCTTCGACTGTGTCCATCACAAAGGCGGGCAATTGAGATCCTAGTCTATAAGGCAGACCTTATGCCTGTCAACTGTGTAAAAACCCTACGATCTTGGTGTTCCAAACTTAAACCGCTACCTCTCGTCACATACCCCACACGCCCCACACGAGAGCCAGTCGTATTGAACAAGACGTTTTGACGTACCCTCGCGTCACAAATTGTCTCGCACGGGATTCACGACTCGGCTGCGGGAACGTGACAGCCGGCGCCATTACTCGCTGCGATCACGTGGCAGCGTGATTAGTGCACAGTTATGCTGATTAACCAATGCAACTACTTTAACTGCTTCCGTGGTACAGTGGTTTGAGCGTTGGGCTCTAAAACCCGGAGTTCGTGGGTTCGAATCCCACGGGGAGCATTTCTTTGTGTGATTGTTTCTAGTTTGGTTAGGACATTGCAGGCTTAAATCACCTACCTGGGCCGCCCGCAGTAGCCCCCCAACGCCCGCATTGCACAGGTCGCTCGAGCCAAGTCTGAGGGTCACCTAGTTTCTCGGGTGGCCCTCCCTAGGCACCACCCTGACTTGAGGCCTCTCAAGTCGGGGTACCCGGGGATGGGCTGGTCAATATGCATCATAACGATTTTGCATTTTTCCGAGGAGAATGCGTTTATGCACTATAACCGCAGGCTATAGCTAGACCCGCGGCCGTGTGTGGGACTCAAGACTGAAGCGTCCACTACCCACTCAACTCCCCCGGTTTCTCCTTCACACCCGATTAGGACGAGCCGGTGTGCTAGCCTTATGACCAGCCCATCCCATTTTATCCACCCAGTAAAACTAATAAAATAGATCGTACTGACTACTTGACATCATCACCTAAGTCGCTGAAAGTATACTTAATTAAAAAGCTCTAATGAAAAATATCTTTATTAACATGAATACAAATACAATTACTCCACTCAATAAAGCGCAGTCAATAAATAATTTCCTGCGAACCTTACTTAATAACTATCCCCTAATTCTTATTAATATCACAAAATTCAAGATGGAGGGTGGATGCCTTATTTCTTATAGGGTTCATTAATAGAACACATGTATATAGTTGTACACACGTGTCGCGAAGGGACACGCATGGAATATAAATATATGATATTATATAGAAACACCCAGACCGATGCAAACAGACATGTTCATGGACACAAATGTTTATACCGTGCGGGGATCGAAACCTCGACCTCTGCTGTAAATAAGTAGTCGACTTCTTGAACATACACCAAATGGATCGTCCTAACATTGTATGTAACATTACAAAATAAGGAAATGTTGAGTTGCACGATAAAGTTTCCACTTTCTTTGACAGATGGAAACCGCAGGCCCGGAACTAAGAGCAATAATTTATACATTTACCTACTTCAAATGCATGGAGTTACAAAACTTTGCTCAAAAGATCTCTCAGCTCAGGCTTGCAAGCCCGAATCCACGCAAAATACAAATGTCATCGCGCAACATCTTGCTGTAACCCTTGTACCAACTTTTACCGAAACTCCGAAACTGGTCAAGCCCTAATACCTTCCATCTCACTCCCTCTTATAAGCAAAACACGCCATCCCGCTCTCACGTTTTGTAATTAATAATGTATGAAAGCTGTAGAGACTACATGCATCATTATGATAAAGAACCACCTCTCAAGCCTTGTACAGTTGCCAAAAAAGTCATGTACAATTTTAATTAACGTCCCATGGTCGCATTAATATGGATTACTTCAATTTATTCCCAGTGCATTTATGACAAATGAAGATTCGGCGAACTGGTTTTTAATTAGTCCTGTCGTGGAGTAAGAATTAATGTTTTGCGAGGACGCCTTCCAATGTTCCTTATCTCACAGTGAAAAATCTGATATAATGTTCCAGTTTGTAAAATGTTTTGTTATTACACAGCTTTACGGAGGTAATTTATCAAGCAACCGTTATTGTTATTTATATTAACAACATACCGACGCCGCAGATAAATAATCGCGGTTTTACATCGTTTTTCTTCATGTTGATATTATTTTTTAATTTGTGAATACATCTTCTTTAAGAATGCAGTATGGGCAAAACTGTCTGCAAGTTTTTGGGGCCATCAATTTTTAGCTGACTTTTAATTTATGTAGTTGAAACATTTCTTTACTGATAAAATCTTCGAATATGTAACTGAAACATTGAGAAACTTTCGTTTTACCCTTTAGGATGTACTTTATTTTTTTGGATATTTAAAAAAAAATATTTTAATAGCCTCAGCTTTTACGGTACGAAGATATTTGTGTATGAAGTACTGTATGTTGGTTTATCCGATACAAACCAACATGTTCATATTATACAAAAATGTGTGCATTTATAATATCAATATATGTATTTACAAAAAAAAGTACAATAAGTAATTTTTACTGGTTGTCTAGCACCCACAGAATAGTTTGGGGCTAGAGGGCACTGTGTGAATCAGGTTCCGGGACTCGGGACAGAATGTACTTCTTTTATGTAACGGAAAAAAAGATTATCACATTTTTTTTACGATAATGACATTGGTTATTATTATAAGACACAATACACACGCTTATGAAGTTGCAGACATCGCCATCTTATTTTAAATAAACTCATTCGTAAATTATCATGCTGTCGGTACAATACGTCCTACGCCGTGTTAATATAACACAGAGGTATTTCAGTACACTTTTGCTACGCCTTATACCTACTAATTATGTCTTTACTTTGTTACAGGTATGTCAATGGGACGGAACGACTTTCTACACACTTTGCTGGCGTATGTAACGCTTTTTTATGAATAAGTAATTACAGTAAGTCGGCACTATATACTACGATTATAATTTATTTTATCTACATCCATACCATAATATGTCTATTTTATATTCAGGAGCGATGAGCAAACGCCCTACATTTAGATATAAGTATCTGTGGCTGCATTGAAATGTTTACATTTTAGTGTCGGTAACCGATACTTAATTTCGTTCAAATTTCGAACGTCTTCTTTAAAAGTAAAAATTAATAGGTTTTTTCGATTATCGAATTAGTCGATTAGTAATTTTATGTTCCATTCCTATACATTTAATTCGATGCTGAAATTATAACAATCGATTTGAGAATCGAAATCAACTCGAGTCTAGATTGTTTATGGATTTTAAAAACTACAAACGTCAGTCATTATGTCAGTACTAACTTTTACATACAGATTAAGTTGGTAACTAGGGCGTTTGCTCATCAATCCTGACTATAAAATAGACATATTATCGTATGAATGAAGATAAAGTTATGTATGTGACTGTACATAATTAGTCATTAAAATACTCATGTGATTCTTTTATGAAACTCACTTCGTTCGTTTCATAAAACCACATTCGTATTTTAATGACCCTCATTATGCAGCAGTCACATAAATAACTATTTTATACGTCAGTTGTAGATGTTTCGTAGTGGTAGAGCCATGCTGTTTTACAGAACGAATGGGCCGGCTCGTCCGGGGAAGCACAACCCTCTCACATAACACCAGCGTCAAATAATAGTGACTACTATTGTGTTTCGTCTGGTTTGTGAGAGTGCCGGAGGCCTACATGCCCCCTTAAAAGGCCGGCAACGCATCAGGGAACCCTCTGGTGTTGCAGATGTCCATGGGCGGCGGTGATTGCTTGCCATCAGGCGACCCGTTGACTCGTTTGCAGCCTCTGACATAAAACAAAGTATCCTCATTTGCGTCTGCGATTAAGTATTCCACAATTGAAAAGGCCGAAGTGACCTCAGGGTCACTTCGGCCCGGCAGGGAAGAGAGCTCTTCTGGGGTTGTCAATGTTTGTCACTTACCATTAGGTGAGCATGCTCGTCTGCCCCTCTCATAAAGAGTCTAGGTTACTTTTTTTACCTTCACCATTCGATATCAGGCAGGTCTGCCAACAATTAAGACTCTTAAATTTACAATATCGACAGAATTCCAAATCAAATTTACTGTGTCGACAGCTAAAACGATTCCCGTGTTCTGAAATGGGATAACGTATGGTCGATCGAATTTTAATGCCGGATTTGCCTACTCTGTGTAATATCAATTGGTGGATTTAATCAAGCGATTTTAAGTCCTATATTGATTGCGGTATGGCTTGGTTTTGAACCAGAATAAGTGAATAATACCTACTAGTATTTTGGGAGTGAAAAGATATAAGTTCAGATGTGATTATCTTATATGGTAAAGTTTTAAATTAAAAAAAAACTTTATTTGTCCATATTATAAGTTATATTCAATCTCAAGTTTCAGATTTACTCCAAATTAATCGAATAACTTGGTTGAAAATAGCGGTCATTGAATCAATGTGCCTTTTTTTGAAACTCACCAATTATTAGTTATTTTATCCATATTTTTTTTGCGTGATGTAGGTATTTGATGTTTTAAGACTTTTAACTTAAGCTCAAGATTTATTTCGACACAAATAAGTAAGGACGTAATATCCATTGTTTCAAATATCAATGCCTAATGTTACATTTAAAAAATTATTGTAGTTATAAAAGGAGTCTTTTCAAACTAAGCCTAAATGGTGAATGTTATTTCATTAAGTTTTCTTATTTTTAACTACTTTAAGGAGTAATAAATTAAAGTACAGTTTGTTTTATGATCACTTTTGGAACAGACTGTAGTTACCTACACATTCAGAAGCAGACGAGTAAAAAGTTAACCCATAAACCATGTGTCTAGAAACTTTGAATCAACCCTAACACGTCGTGGACAAAACACACTATTGTTCAGTTTGGCAAAATAATTTTGTACATACATAGTTAGGGTTGCTGCTATTTTAGGTTAAGAAGTCACGGCGCGGTTTTTAATCGCGCAAGCAGGGGTCGCTGGCTCGCAACCTCTGTAGAATGTTGATTTGTATGAAAAAATTAAGCGCAGTTTTCACGACGTGATTTTGATCCAAAGCGCGCGCGGTTATTTACGATTCCCGCCCGCAGTCGCGGCGGTAAGCGCCCGCGTGCTTTTCGATCGATTGGCTTGCGACCGCAATATTAACCGGCTCGGGCGGGCGATTCATAAATCCGACGCCATTTTACACTAGTGACATATGGCAGCGTGACGTGACGATGTCCCTACATTCCAACAATCTACTCTACCCGATATTTTCATTGTAATGTGGGATATTAAACGGGCTTTTACCACTTTCCAGACTATGAATTGATATAAATATTTTTTTGGTCTCATTTAGATCACTGCCAGAATATTAAATTTTTATGGGCACATGTACATTTACGAGCAAAAATATGGAATCATCCCTGTTCCTTTGAACTTATTTTCAGCATAGAATTAACTCAGGTTGAAACTGAAGTGTCATCATTATACGGCGGCCGTTAAAATGATACCGATATAATTAATTTACTTAAATTAATTGTATGGTAAAAATAGGTACTTATGAAGAAACAGTTGTGATCCATATTTTTGCCCGTAAGTTTCTACAAGGTATGCTTTTGTCTTTATTCGTATTCCGTCTAGTCCCAACCCTAAATGTGAAACAAGTTCATAGAGGGTCTGACGGGCCCGCGCTTAGTGGAAATGCCTAGGATTTCGCCCGGGTCACAGGGAGGATTGAATTTCAACGCTTTGTGTTTCAATCAAGTTGAGTTTTTGCTCATTTCAACTATTGTAATGTTGTGGTATTTTTTTGCTGTCTTCCCATTTGGTAGTGACCCTGCCCTGTGCGCCAGGATTCGTGGGTTTGAATCCCATCCAGGACAAACATTACTGTGATAAACATTTGTGTTTGTGAGAGGTGAGAACAAACAGTTCTCTATGTTTTTAAGTAGTATATTTTCGTTTCGTTTGAATCTTGAAGTCAATTTAATTATGTGTCCTTTATATGCCTTAATTCAAAATATGGATTTGATTTCTTCTTTATTTGGAAGTCAGATCAATGTATGTGCTATTGTTTAATATTTTACTTTATTATATTATACGGCGTCATATCACAGCCTCATCATCATAGCACAAAACCTTTAATCAATAGATAATTAGTTCCAAAGTACCTATTTTTTTGCGAATCCCTTCCTAGCTTAAAACTAACACAATGACATACATATATCACTGATGAGAGCGCCATCGGGCCGGACAAACAACTCCCGCTAAAGTTAACGCGCGGCTGCCAACGCAAACCCGAATCAGATAAAACACGGGGTCAGAACTAACCAAAGGTATGTTTATGTTTCATAACTGAAAGCTGTGATTTCAGCCGAGCCTTGGCTTCCGAGAACTTAAAATTATACATTGTTTTGTTACTGAAATTGGATTGGGCCAATAGTTTAATTTTGATGACGCGCTAACTTGGGCTTTAGGAGTTAAGTAATAAGGTTGGAACGTGATTTAAACTCTTTTAATTGTCATTGTCTAAGGTAATAATTATGATTTATTGTGAAGACTCGAAAACTGGCCTATTGTTTTTTTTTATATTTAGACTAAGCCAGCACTTGAGCCACATAGTTGCCTGATGTTAAACATCTGTGCGATATGTCTACGATGGAGCGCGCTTGCTTAGGAAAAGCCCGTTAATTCTGGCCTTGAAGAGCCCCAAGTTGTATTGTGTAGGAAAGACAGTTCCCGGCAGAGAATTCCACTCCCGCGCAGTCCGTATCAAGAAAGATGAAGCAAATCGCTTAGTTCGTACGCGCGGTATCCCCACTGTATACGGAGGTCTTGTTTTGAAGACCCTATCTGACACTAAGTAGGGTCAGCACAGCATGTTTTTACCTTACACTCAATCACGCAGAAAAAATATCACATTCCTGTGGTATTGACGAGGTCGCGGGTTCAATCCCCGCACAGTACAAACATTTGTTTGCACGAACAGGTCTGTTTGTATCGGTCTGGGTGTTTCTATGTATAATATGTATGTATTTCACAAAAAAAAGGTATGTGAGTAATGTTTATCCGTTGTCTGTCACCCATAGCACAAGCCAATGCTTAGTTAGGGGTTAGATGGCGCTGTGTGAATAATTTCCAGAGATATTTATTTATATATAAAATGTGTGAAGCCGCGGGCGAAAGGCAATATTGTAAAGTAACGGGAAGCGAAAAGGAACACATACTACGGAGTATAACCACCTACGTAAAATATATTGTAAAAATTACGTCGCAACATAAATACAAAGCAGCTCGCAAAAGCTCTTAAAGCGAGCTTAATGGATTTATAGCTTAAGCAGCTTACTAACCTTCTTGCCTCTGACTTGTCATCAGGAAGAACCGAGGTTCGTATATATTGCACTTCAAGACTAGCTTTTCGTATATGTATATAGCAGATGGTAGGTTCCTGTACTGGGCCGTCTAGGTGGGTACCACCGCAGTGCCAGATGTTTCCTGTGAAAAAGAAGTGCGTCAAGCACTTCTGTGTTTCGGGGAAAGGGCACTAAAGCTAGTGAAATTACTGGGTATATGAGACCTAATAACTATCGTCTCGGTGTAACAGGCGCAGAGCGGTGCAAGACAGTAACTGCTTAGTTACTGTTTGGCACTGAACTGTCTAAAGGCAGACGTGGCGCTTACCATCAGGTGTACGATCTGCTCGTCTTGTTACACATTGCAATAAAATAATAGCACATACTGTGGGCTCCTCTGATCTTTGAGCCTTTGATTTCAAGTATTTTTTTATACTGGTTCAGTTGGCAGACAGGCACGCAGCCCACCTGATGGTAAGCGGCCACTGCAGCCTATTCCTTTGAGGGATGCTTCACCTGAAAGCGTCCCTCAATGTGCTGCCAGACTGTAGACTCATCTGATCTTCGAGCCTCTGATTTTAAGTGTACTGGCTCCCACATTAATATTGCCGGAACACAAGCAAAGCTGTTATTTCGGTAGATTTCATCTGTTAAGGTGGTAGCTTAAACAGCCGGACTCTGAAAAAGTCCTACCACCAACCAGCACCAAGGCGGGAATCGAACATAACATAAAAGCACACACTATCAACCCGACAACACTCTTTCATAGTGGTAGAGCTATATCCTGTTTTACAGTACGAATGGGCCGGCTCGTCCGGATAAGTACCACCCTCTCACATAACACTAGCGTGAAATAATAGTGACTACTATTGTGTTTCGTCTGGTTTGTGAGAGTGCCGGAGGCCCACATCCTTAAACGGCCGGCAACAATCAGCGATCCCTCTGGTGTTGCAGATGTCCATGGGCGGCGGCGATTGCTTACCATCAGGCGACCCGCTGGCTCGTTTGCTGCCTTTGACATAAAAAAAAAGTCTTAGGAGTCATATTTCGAAAATTCCTGTGTTAGTCAGCACCTAAGTCCTAAGCGGCCGCTTAGCAATACAAGTCTTAAACGCTGATGGTCATCACGTTCACCACTAATCTAAAATCAGAACAAACATAAATCTCCTTATCTTAACCCGTAATCATTCAAGATTATAAAATGTCTGCCAAAACATCTCCCTACATTTCTTACGAAACAGAATCTTAACGCATCTGCGGAATAATCCTGGGATGAAACGAATAAATCAACCGGAAGTATCAGAGACATATCTGGAAATATAGCGGGTTCGAATCCGTTTGGGTACGCGGTTTCATAAATGGAATTTTGTTTTCTTTACTGATTGCCTCGATGGTCTAGTGGTTTAAGTACCGGGCCGAGATCTCGGGGTCCTGGGTTCAATTCCCGGGTCGAGCTAACTTTGTGTCGGTTTTTTTCGGACACAGCTCGGGTTTGTGATCACCAACCCGCATTTGGCAAGCGTGGTGATTAAGCCAATACCCATCATTGTAGCGATAACTTGATTTCAAGGATGGAGGCCTTTGCCCTGAAGTGGGACATTAATAGGCTGATACTTTTACTTTATTGATTGGGTGAAATGGTTGTTGGTCTGAGTACGCGGGTTTGATTCCCGATGTACTTTTATTGTTTTATCATGAAGCTGATATAAAGTTTCGTTTGATTTTACGATGAAAATGTAAACGTTATTTTAATGAGTAATTTGGACATTACATGTACATTTTTTATAGATTATACGAGTAAGACTACTTATACTTACTTACTTTTTATTACGTCTTACTAGAAAGCTGTTATTTTAGCCATAACAAAACATTTCGATTTTCACATTATGTAAATGAAATCTTAAATATACAACCCTTTAAACCCCTATAAAATGGCTTTCATCACCCCAACGCTTTTTTCCTAAACCTATTACAGAAATCCTATATAAATCAATAACAAGCATTTGTCATTATAACCCTAAAATACCTATAGCGCCCCACCTGCAAATGTCGTCTGGAGTTAAGCTGATAATTATAGGATTATGCCCCGTCTGGGACCGTCTCCCCCCTTCCCCCTACTTGGGACCCCCACTTCACTCGTTTCAATGCACCGCGGTATATGTGCTAATGGTTTTTAGGGACATAATTTTTCGTCTGATGGTTTTTTGAGCGTAATTGTAGGGTTTTGAGTGTTTCGCGTTTTTTAATTGTTTCAAACACAAAAGATGTTTTAACGGTTTTAATGTGCGTTGGGTAATGTGTTTTCGTTTAGGATTGTATGTGTAAATTTTTGTGTGTGTGTGTGTGTTTTGATGAGGTGATAGGATTCGTTTTGCGAAATTTGTAAAAAGTAAGCAACCTTTGCAGCAGTAATACTTGGATAGATGTCATATTACTTGTGGCTTCAAAAATGAGTTGTTTACATTTTTTATTCAATCAATAAATTGTACCATACACATAAGAATATGTAAAAAAGAACATACTTTTTAGCACTGCCAATTTCAAGACTCCAGATTACTCCAGATTATTAATGATTTTCCACTGTGTTTAAGTACTTTCTGTACTACCCGGGAATCGACCCTTATTACACCAGAGTGCACCCATCGTAAAAAGAGCTATCATGTACCGTCACTGTCGAAAAAGAAAAAAATATACAATAACACCGTGTATAATGTTGCCTAGAATCCGAACGGAATGCAAATATTTTTTGACAGTGACGTTTTTACATTTTTATCACGGCGCGTGTCAAGACACGTTGTATGTCAAATTACGCGCTCCTCCTTACAAATTGTACAATTACACTTGACATATTGTTTGAATATGTTACGTTTATTATGGATTTTTCTATGTACCTATACGCCGCTTGCTCGTCGGTGAAAGGAATCTATGTTTTGGTAAAGCTGGCATTATAGCCATGATGAAATTAGTGGAATTGCTTTGTTTAATGGATATCGCTTTATATAAATACCTAACAATGTAATAATTTTTTTTTAAATAATTAAAACGTTCGATCTATGTTTAATAAAATAAAAAATAGTTTTATTTATTATTATTTTTTACAAAATGTAACTGTCAATCGAAAAATCGGTTGGACTACGTGCAGAATCTTTTTTAATTTATCACATTCTGAAGCCTTAATTAAAAACAGGAGGACTTAGGGGTGAATCAAACTCAAAAATATCTCACGTTGTGGTTGTTTTACTTAGAATTTATTTTATGTGTTACTTTCCAGTCTTAGCACTAAATAAAAAGAAAAATATTCTCTATTCATGTAGGCATCAAATCAAAGATGCACGATGATAAAAATGTCATATTTATGGAATACAAGTATGTAGAAACAATTTTTAATACCTATCTTCAATAGTTTTTGTTTGTAAATTGCTGCGTTACGTTTTTCCTAAAGGTTGACTGGCAGATAATGCTTTTAGCGTAAAGTCCGCCTTTTGTACCCAACTTGTGTGATCAATAAAAATTTTATAAATTTAATAAATAAATTTTATTTTATGCAAAAACACTCCCGCAAACCGCCAAACGCAGACACTAACAATGTTACAAACTGATATTAATACCCACCTATCTGGTCAACCCTGAAATTCCGAGGGCATTAACGACCCGCCCGCCAAAACTTGCAATAACCCTAATAAATTACTATCCAATCCAAGTTGGTCTAATAAGACGCCTAGAGAGGATTTCATTGGTCCACCGCGCTAGTCCTTACTAGTGATGTTATACATAGACGCAATACATCGATAGTCAAACCTACATAGGTTTGAATATCGATGTTTTGCGTCTGGGTATAGGTATTAGAGGGTTAATTGGCATTAAGTACTATGCAATTGACAAACCATGTAGGTTGTAAATGAAATAGATATTATTTTTTCTTTAACGATTTTGTTTCTTGGTCCGTTAACTTTTTTATATTGCCTATGGAATGTCCCACTGCTGGGCAAAGGCGTCTCCCATACTAGGTATTCCATTGGAGTCTCTCTAAAACTAGAGACTGCCAAACTCGGCAAAAAGAGTTGCGTCACAAAAAATTCCGTAAATAATAATTTCCCTATGTACTTATGTACCGGCTCTTTTAATACACAAAAAGTGATTTTTATATTTTTTGGACTTTAACAGTAAACATTTTGTTTCAACTTAAAATTAATATATTTTCATGGCGCTTTGTCTACAAATCTCTATCTTATATACAGAGAAGAGACATTTCGCCATCTTAAAATCGATATTTCGAATTATGACAGATAACATCACTATTCAAAGCCTGTATAGAATGTTGGATAATCATTAATTTAATTGAATTTGGTAACACTTTAATGTAATGTCGTTAGGTCGAAGGTTCTCTTAACTCTATATATCACTTGTGTATGTACTTATCATCAGCTTATTTGATATGATTAATGTACATTCTGATAGAGTAAGACAGACATTGTTCCATAAGACGAGACAAGATTGTAAAAATTAAAAAACCTTGTGTTGTTTGTAAAAAAAATATGCTGCCTACCGATGGAGGCCTTTTGCCCTGCAGTGGGACATAAAAAGGCTGATTAAAAAAAAACTAAGTCATACAGTTGAGAGCAAAATTAAAACTATTATAGAAGGACCTGTGAGCTCTGGCAGAATATGAGTCTTTCCAAATGTGTCATGTATGTAATCGGTTGTATACTGTATCAGCCTATTAATGCTCCACTGCATGGAAAAAGCCGCCATCATATTTTTTTTTATATTCAGAAAAAATATTTTTACACACAAAAAATTTTAATAAAAATAATTCCACATTCATCGCTTCTAGGAATACGTTAACGTTATTTTTCGCATTTGAATAAACTTTCTTTTTACATCATAAATTAAAAGATTTGCGTAAAATATAATTTCGAGAACCTCCAATAAATAATTACATTGCGAAAATATCTTATTTTAAAATAGACCTTATAAAAGTAAATATAAGGTATTTATCACGTTACACCACTTCGTTTTCGGATATTAAATAATTGCAGAAGAAACATTCGAAGGAGTCCATTGAAAAGTAGAGCTACTGTGAATGTAAATAAGGTGGTATTTCCAACTAGAGGGGTAAAGGCATAAATCCCAACTCAGCTGGGAGAATTGTGGGCGAATTCAAGAGGTTTTACTACTTAGGGATTCGTATAAAGAAACCCTATTTCTGGAAGATCCGAGGCAATGATTTTTACGATAATAGTGTCGTATAGCGAACGTAGTGAACTGAAACTTAAATGATAGTTGAGTACAGATAATTATGTTGATTTACATATTAAATTACTAGCTTTCTGCTTGCTGCTTAGCTTCACACTGTATACTAGTAGGCACTCATATACTAGCTCTGGCTGTGTTCCGGCAGTATTAATGTGGGAGCCAGTACACTTGAAACCAAAGGCTCGAAGACCAGTTGAACGTACAGTCTGACAGTACATTGAGCGACGCTACTAGGTGAAGTGCCTCTCAATGGAATAGGCCGCAGTGGCCGCTTACCATCAGGTGGGCTGCGTGCCTGACTGCCAACTGAAGTAGTATAAACAAAAACCTGTAGGTTCTAATGGTGTTTGTACCCGGGGACCAGCTGGTCAATAGCCACAAGGCTGGTACCGGCTCGTCCCAATTGGGTGTGAAGGGGTGCGGGGGAGTTTAGTGGGTAGTGGACGCTTTAGTCTCGAGTCCCACACACGGCCGCAGATCTAGCTAGCCTGCGGTTATGGCGCATAAACGCATTCGCCTCGGGAAAAAAGGCTCTTAGGTATTCAGAGTCTTGGCTCCCACATTTCTATTGCTAAACAAAACAACCTAAGACAGAAATCGAACTCATGACCTGGGTTTTATACTCGAGCGGCTTAGCCACTGTGTTGCTTATGTCTAGATGTTTATTTGTATTTAAATATTTATTTGTGGTATCTTTGTTGTTACTGATACCGACTAATTCACGACGGCAACTCTATTTATTATTTGTTCTATGGCCATACATTACAGCCAACACCAGTTACAAGTTGGCGATAAAAATCATTCACACATACCCATATAAAACTGTTTAAACAAAGAGTAGAAAACAAACAGATTTAGGAAATGGGCTATAGTACACTGTCGAAACTTTACTGCCCGAGTCAATCGGACATAGAACAGACATACTCTGAACAATGTAAACATCCGAGATGCAAGTACTCTTTGTTATTTTAAAATAGGTCGGGAGATCTCTACTGATACAGTAAATGAGAATGTTTGTATGTTCCGTTTTTAAAAAAAACGGCTGGACCGATTTTGATGTTTTTTTTTTTGGTGATAATTCATTGTTGTGCTGAAATGTTAGACTCATGCTGAATCTAGATGTTGACCTTGTCTAAGCCAATGTGATTTTGTTTCTTAACAACAACCAAGTACTTTGACTACTATAATTTCTACCGTTACACTAAATCTTCAAGGAATACCAATTAACATAACGACTAACTAACTTTATATATTATCAAAATATGTTTGTCCTTGTGAGGATTTGAAACCGATTTACTTGCGCACAAAGCAGGGTTACTCTACACTACTATAAACTATTTATTTACTAGTTTTTCCTAGAACAAAAGTAGCCTAGTGGGTATATGAGATCATTAAATGTGTCATTAATTCCAAAAGTGACTAATAGTGGCGGTCTGGAGCTAATCGAGTGACGTACAAGAACCATGGGGTAGGAAACACAATTATTTTTATGGCAACACAATTTTCCTCGGCTCATTACATACGTTGTGAGGGTTGCCAACCTTTTAAAATGTTTGTACCGTAGAAAATCTGAACTGATTGTGACTTTCAATAATTAGGGAAGTCTGGATATGTAAGGTTTTGGGTCCAAAGACAAATAAATAAAATAAGCCATAATAAGCCATTACATTAAGGAGGAGCTATGGAAAATAAAGTCAATAGTTTTGATGTCAACATTTCTTCAGATATTCCTAATACCTGAAAATCGGACCTTGATTTTGTTAACATAACAAAATTGTTTTTATTTCTATTTCACGTATTTTAAAGTTTAAAAAACTCGCCAAAATTATTGTTTATTAATTTTGAAGCGACGAAAACACGCCGAAACTTAACAAATTATTTTAATAATGAATTCTATGTAGCTAAGACGATTCAGCCCGATACACCCAGTATATTAAGGTTGGTAACCCTAAACCGCGTTATATGTACTGGCAACATTAACATGGCGGCAGGGCTCGGCCGACCTAATGCCCGGTGGGCACGCGAGCTTTTTTGATTATTTCCCCCAAAATTATATCCCATTTTCACACCGAAGGAGAGTGGCGTGTGTGCACGGCTTAAGGCGTTATGATCGTTCGTGACCAGAGACAAATGCAAAGAGTCACGGGTTGGGTATTCCCGCTTACAGTTTTCATTTTCTGCAAATAACATCTAGAACTATCGCAGTTTATTGAAAAACAAGACGTAAGAATGGTAGAACGATACGTAAGGAACGGATAACGGATTTAAAAAAGAAAAAGAATTTACAAACTTTTTAAAATGTGTACTCCCTGTTCCAAAGGAGTTGGCTAAATACAGTTAGGGCCACTGCCTAGGCAATGTATAAATACTTTACCTAGTTGTATGCAATACTGGGAGGCTAAATGTTAGTCTATTGCGTGAAAAAAGTTTCAGGAACTTTTCATTTTGTAATAATATTGATAAATATATTCATTAAAATTCCTACGCCATTAGCTAAGCAAAACATCTACAATAGATTTTTGCTGAAAACTTTTGACAGGCGTTTGTGCACGGTGTACAATTATGAGATAATTGGGGCCTGTTGTTCAAATGACAGCTAAACAGTTTCATAGATTTTCCTCACATGAGCGCGCCAGTCATGCCGACGAGCCGGACTAAATACAATCGTCATAGTAAGAGTTAAAAACCCTTTGTAAGACATTTGGCTATTATATAGAGGTAGAGATGGATTGTTACGTAAATAGTGCTGCAGTAGAATCGCTAATTAAATAAAAGCTGATTTTTCAACCATCAGATAAGTTTTAACTGATCGATAAAGAATAATACGACTTAAAATAAGATTTCATAGTCGAATTTCTAAAGAGCATAGATTAGTGGCATTTTGTATTCCGTCGTTATTATGCTGCTGCTGTAGGTACATATCCGAGTGTTAGGTAATTTTGATTTTTAAGAAATCAGCCCTAAGACGACTGAATAAATAAATACTTGTTTGTTGATGTTTTTATATATGATCATTATTTTATCATTTAACGTTAGTTGACATTAATTTATTTGAATAGATTAAACAATGTTGCATTTCAAAGATAATATCGACTTTTTTTCCCGTCCAGTTCAAATATCGAGTTCGAAATCGAGTATAATCGACATAATATGACATTTGTACGCGCGCCGAACAGTCAAAGGTCACCGGATGTTATATGAATAACTTTTAAATAATAATTTATTTTGCTAAAGTTCTAGAAGAAAAGTAAACATGTGATTAATTATTAATTATTATTTTAATGTTACGAACTAGTAAGATATATTTATACATGTTCTAGGCAGACGTTTAGCCATCACCTTTGAATTTTTCTTAAATCGTGCCTTAGAACTTCTGCTGCGCCTTTTATCTTATGTACTTATGTTTTTAAAAATAAATCTTATAGTTATTAACTGTTGTCCGTATTTATAACGTTATTTTTTTACAATAAAAATACTGTATAGTTGTGTACTAAACTTTTCACCCCTTCAAATTATTTGAACTTCACTCCAAGACATAAAAAATTGAAATTCACCCCAATTATTTCACAATAGTATTTCCAAGATTTTCTATTCGATAAAAAAAAAACTCGCGATCTCAAAACGAAAAGGCAATTTGTAAAGTTATTCGGGAAGGGGCGTACTTATTCCCAACAGTAATTTTTATCGTGTTTCTGTAATGAAGATATTATTCAAAAATATAGAGTACAATGCTTTGCGACACGCATGGGTCAAAATCCCAGTTTATCAAGGGTCAGATCTACCAAGATGGTCAAATCATAAAAATAATCGACAAAGCTCGCTTAAACGACTATAATGATGAAATTTGCGTAAAAATACTATGATTACTATCGTCAGTCCAATTTCGACTAAATGGTCCGAAGAAATGGTTGACGTATAATCGGAAGTTATTTTTATTAAATGAGCAAAATTATGCATCGTTGTGTTTACTAAATGGAAAATATCTACGGTATGGTAGTTATAAAAATATCAATAGTTAAACTTATCATACCACAAAAAAATATTTTACGCCAAAGCAAATATGTGATTTTTTATTGCTTATAGTTAGTTATCAATAAATAGACCCTGCTTTATTTTTCAGAAATAAAATTTAGGTAATATGTGGAAATGAGGAATAATAATAATAGGACCTTTAAATATCCCTTAGGTTTTCCTACTCATGGATCAAAATACATTTTCTTTGTCAACATAATATCCGCAAAAAGACATTACGAACAACTTTTGCACGCTCAGAAATGATCATCAAAAGACAACATTAATAGATTGGCATGTAGAATTAAAATAAGCATGACAAATTCCTACCAAAAAGGACCAATAAAGCCATCCATTAAAAAAAGAACAAATTTTTAACAATCCGTACACAACATTCCATAGCCGTGTCAATCGCGTGACCAAAGCAAATAAAAAAAAACCAGCGGGCGAATTTGACACAGTGCGTACATACTTAACTCATAATATCTTTATCTAAATCGGCTAATAAACAAAGACGACAAATTTTTTCACAAGATTACGGATATGATTTCGTGTTTTGAACTTGGAATGCATGTTGGTAATTTTTTTTTCTGTTTGCTTTGACTGCCATGGTCAAATTTTAATGCTGAATTGAAGTTTTATCGATAGTGCGTTTCGGACAAACGATTGACTTTAAAAAAAATTGGTACATTTAACTGATTTAACTGTGCGTTGCTTTGCTTTTTGAAAGACAAAAGTTTATCCAAGTTTTTCAGCCAATTTTTAAAAGCTTAGCTTGAGACAATAGCAATATTGTAAAAATAAAAAAAAAGAAAGATAAAAAAAAATAAAAATAAAATAAAATTAAAGAAAGGCTGAGAATTTACAGTTTTTGTTATTTTTGTCTGTATAAATCTTTTACGTGTTTTTAATTCATAAAAGTTTTCTGCTTTCAGCACAAGATCGTGCAATAGACAGCTGTAAAATTAATGCTGACTAGCAACTTGCTGTATGTCGTATTGGCACAATAAAAGCAGAGAAACTTCGGACAAGACCAAGTTAATTTCAAAACCGTAAGACAGCTATCTGGGTCTAATCCTACCGAGCAAATTAACCGTATAAATAACTGATATTATAACGCGATTAAACTCAACCCCATTGTAAATATTAGTGTTTAACAACTCGGAACCCGATATCAAAGGCTTCTTGAATTTTTAATGTACTAAATGGGGTTGGCCGGGGACAGCAGTTTGACGTAAAGATACCGCTATTTCAGGAATGGTAATCGTAATGTCCCACTGGTAAATACAATATCGTTGTGTTATTAACGTTATTATAACGTTATTTATAGACCAGCATGTGATAGGTCATAAATAAGCGTATAGATAATATAGTACGTTGACTTAATAACGTTTTATGTAAGTTTTTGCGTTGGAATTTCGACAATAGTGATAGATTTGTGGTTTGCGAAATGCTGGTGTCCTAGAATGCGCAGTTGGATTTTTTTAGTGGCATTTTTTTTTGGCGTGTTAGGCTCGGACGGAACTAGAGGCATTCGTACCACTACCCACTAAACTCCCCCGGTTTCCCCTTTCTACCCAATTGGTACGAGTCGGTGCTAGCCTTTTGGCTATTAACCAGCCAGTTGAAGAGGTGGCATGTTTTCTCGGGTCTTAAATTCAATCTCTGTCTTGGACAATTGCGCTAATGTCAAATGAACGAGATTGATTGGAAATTTTAGTTTATGAAATTGCAAATAAAGTTAAGATTAATATTTCATCAGTAAACTACAAAAACTGAAACATTTAAAACCAAAACGCAAAACTTTAAAACGTACAGTCGAACAGAACGCTGATGGCGAGATTAGCTTGTCCTTTCACATCGGAATACGGATCCGAACGTTGTCGCTGAGCTGGCACAAAAGAATTGCCGCGCTATCTGTCCCGCCGCCATCTTGACACCGGCTCCCGCCAAAACGTTTGAAAATCGAACGCCCCGGGACGTGTCAATCGCGCTCTCCGATTCTCGTTTTATATTGGACGTACGTAATGCTACTGATAAAATTAAAGTGGAATTTGTTGCCGTTTCTATGGCTTTTATAGAAAAAAACTTGATAATCTGAGAAATATATTTTTAATAGAAAATAAATTAATTTTTGACTTATAATCAATTAATTTTCAATGTTGATCACTTGCTACTTGATATAAAAGTGTATAAACTCGACATCACGACATCGCAACAACGAATATTACACAAAAAAAAAAAAAACAATGTCCATTATATATTTTTTAACTGTTCGAAAACCAAGCCGTAATTGGGCATAGAAAAACAACAAAGCAATACTATCTTCAAGATTGAAATAATTTAAAGTCAAAATGTATTAATATTACCAACAACAATCTTACCAATTCTGACTGAGCTAAATCGTTAACAGCCATAATATTGAATTACGATACTCAATCATCACGAAATCGCCATATTATTAAAGTGGTGTAAATTCATCTCACGAATTCTCTTTAAACTAGTTGTCCTTCAGTGCAAAAGTGAATGGACATCTTCCAAGATTATTCTATACGATGCACTTACAATAAAATTAACAAACTTTTAGCCAGGCTAGGTAGAGTTGAGCGATTTTATAGTAGGAGGAAATGCATTACGCATAATATCTCGTCCGTTGATAGTCGGGCCGGTGGTATGTCGGACTATCTCTTTCCGTTCCCGCTCAAGTCGGGGAACGGGAAGGGGGGACTACTCACTAAAAACTCCCACTACTTCCTCTCTCGCTGCTGGTCCTTTATTGGGGGTCCAGGATAGTACTCACCCCATTTGACCACGCAACCTGCTCGGCTAACTGGGCCCAACTCGCAGCTGGAGTGTGGCCGCGGAAGTATGGCCAAGTATTTGGTGAAACTGGCACCAAATATACTATAGACACTCTACTGAGTTAATACGTACAGCTTCGGCAGAATTCGGGCAAGAACGCGACACTAGCGCATCTAGCGGCTTGAGGTGAACAATTCATTGTATGAGAAACGTCAAGAGCTGTGCGTATTAACTCCGTCCGTTTCTATAATATTTGCTGTAACAGAAGACTGACGTGTGAGTAGTTTTGCTATTTCGCTTCGTTTGGTGAGACAATACCATTTCTCATCCCTTATATTCTTTCCTCAAAGTCAGCTTAGAGACTCTAGTTGCAGGTGGCAGTCCGTGGGCGGTAGTTATCACTAACTGCCTTTTATTTATTAATTTAAACTTTAATGCACAATCAAGCGTACATAAGGCGGACCAATGCCTAATGGCATTCTCTGCCAGTAAACCTTTGGGCCAAGCAGAAAAATTAGTAGTAGGTAGTGCTAACGGGCAAAAGTGAAGCGGCCTTTTAACATGAGTTGTTATTTTTTTAATCATTTTCACTTTAGTTTGCTTGACAGACTCATCTAATTTGCTTATTATTTTGCTTCCGTTTGTAAGTTCGTCCGTTGTCTAGTTCTTATAAGTTTTATGGCCTTGGTTGTACCAAAATAATTATTGCGTCGAGGTTTCGGACAAGATTGCGTTAAAAAACGTCAAAGAATATTTATCAGCAACAATCAAACGAACAAAGGGAACCAAAAACCGTCAACTCCCGGAAATTTCAAAGTGAATTAAAGAGTACGGAACGTAAACTTCGTGAACCAGTACGGAACACGGTACGGAATTTCATTAAACCCGTCTGGTTGAGGTAAACACAATTAATGACTGATCAATTTTTATTCCCACTTCGCGGTTCATTTGTCGCCGACGTGTTTTTGTTTTTAATTATTTTCACTATTTAACTAGCGTGTTTTGATAGGGAAACTAGTTTAGTAATTGTTTATGTATGGTAATTAGTGGAATTTCGATTGTGAAGGCTTTGCGTGCTTTCATACGTGCAAAAGGCTTTAGCTTGTTTTGAAACACACAATTAAAGATTAAGTATAGGTATCTTACACCGCCGATTTTCGGACTGTTACTGAGAATTGAAAAGCCCAGTT
This sequence comes from Mecyna flavalis, assembly GCA_949319885.1. Taxonomy (NCBI): domain Eukaryota; kingdom Metazoa; phylum Arthropoda; class Insecta; order Lepidoptera; family Crambidae; genus Mecyna; species Mecyna flavalis. The sequence goes on along the minus strand of OX439419.1, from coordinate 4,434,209 downwards.
TTTCCGACCTGGTATTTGAACCCATGATCCCTAGCGCGTCCCTCTAACCTCTAATCCTCGGGATGATCCACAAATAAACGTAATTTATGTATAGTAACACTCTTATCACTATGCAACAATATACAACCTTCATTTACATGAAATAAAGCGAAGTAATCTCCTTTCGAGATCTTCGCAAATACGAGTACATTTATCGTGTCAGCTCACACAAAAAATACCAACTATAAAGCTAAGCCCTAGCTCTTGGCAGAATCTAGACCGTCTTGGGACACAATTTATCTGAAATTCTAGTAAACGGATTACGAAGATATGACAGCTATGAAGGGTACATTGTAAAATATGACACAGTGTAAATAGGTCAGCAGTAGTTTACAGTTAGCCGACTGTAAGGACTCGACCTCAAATTCCACAGCAGCAACATTTATAATTAACGAATCCTGTAGTCTGGAAATCAACGAATCACATCTAGTCTCCAAATAAGAAAGTTTTGATTTTGAATAACATGTTATCAAATCAACGCACAGCCCAAACCACTGAACGGATCGGGCTGAAATTTGGCATGCAGGTAGATAGATGTTATGACGTAGGCATCCGCTAAGTAAGGGTTTTGATCAATTCTCACAGGAACGGGAACCACGCGGGTGAAATCGCGGGCGCCTGCTAGTTCATGTATTATTTGTCCTGAGCCGTCATATCCTCGATATTTAGCACTATACACGTGATAGCAACATGTATGTCGCAGTAATACGCGAGTGATAAATACATTGGTTTATTATCGGGGTTACCTCGCCGCCGCGGGCGCGCGTGTGAGGATTGGATTACGCATCGATGCTAGTGATGTGCTGTATGGATTGATAAATATCGTTATTTATTATTTTTCAAGTCTAGTGAGTCAGGTTGTGTTTGTGTCCAGCCTTGGTGTCGCTTATGTAATTTTCGAAATAATAAGTTTACATTTTGGTGGGGCGTTTATGCAGTAGGCTAGCTAGATCTATAGGTGTATGACTCGGGACTAAAGACGTTCATCCCACTTCGTTTTCTTAGAATTTGGAATTGGAATGTCGATTGAAATTGGGACAGGCTGAGAACTATGTTAAAGCCAGGTTAGAACATTTACCATCTATCAAAGTTCCATTATGTCGTGTTAATATAAATAATAATCTGGAGCGGAATTTCAGCTGCAGAGATTTGATAGAACCATACCATTTCTTTTTCTAAATTGAAAAAAAATAGTTACCTGCCAATGACTACAGTAGCAGAAGAAAATTTTCGTCAAGGTAAAGTAATTCTCGTATATCCTAGGACATTTTTAATTTTCACAGAACCATCTATTAAACTGAAAATTGCAACACCTAAAATACAAAATATACATAATATCGTCACGGTTTCAAATAATATCAGTGACAGGACCATCACTACGACAGATTCAGTCGCCTAAGGCCATAGGGCGTCACGGGGAAAATATTATTTCACACATTAGTACGCGGTGACTGGTGAGGCCGTAGTGACAAAAGGGGAATTATTTTTCTTATCTTTATTTTTGCGAAAATCCCTCGGGGTATTTTATTGGAGGCCGTTTATATTGCTTATATTTTTTCGATCCATTAAAACATTTTTGCGATCCCAATGAGCTGATCCATCAATATGAAAATAGTTGAAGACTATGATGGATCGAACCGTAATATAATTATTTTGTTTTATTTATAATTGGAAAAGTTTTATAACCTAATGGAGTACTTATATGAGTATGAGATAAATACCAGACAACATTGCATAATACTTATGTATTGTTGAACTCAAAGTAAGTAACATTTTGGGTTATAGTAGAACTAATAAACAAAAAAAAATCTAAGTAGAAAGATATCCTTTAATATTGACAAATACTAATGTTTCCTCAGATATTTATGTTTCCTGGTGGGATTCTAACGTACAGTTAGCGGCAGATCAGCCTTTCCTAATCTGTTAAAATAACTCAATTTGAACCTTGAAACTAGATGCAAAACGAATGAGGATTGGTTGGTGTGCTGCTGACTGTATCTTTTGCATAAAGCTGAGTCACATTCAAAAACGCCAATATGTCAAAAAGAGTATATTATATTCGTGTCTTCTAAATTCCATGACCCAAATTCCATGCACGATGCAGAATAAACACCACATTCTATTTGCAACTAACGCTGAAAAGGGGAAATCATAAAAGAGAGAAGAAAAACTTATTCCCGCTCGCGAATCGCGATTTGTTTGAGAAAACCGAAATACGTGACTCGATCGACGCCCATCACCAAGATGGCGACACGTCAAAAGCGACACTTTCCCGCCACTTCTTCCCGCCCGTATTATTTTTTTTAACCGCACACGCAATTTCCTGAGTTTTTTATTTCTCGCCAGCCTGTCTTCGTCGTTATAAATGGTATTTGCTCCTGTAATGATCACTTAATCGAGGAGAAAGAAAGCAATTTTGTGAGCGGTATTTTTTTAAATTCCCGCTCGGCCGAGGCCATGATATTTTCTATTTATGCCTAATGCTAGACTCTTTGGTGAAATATGAGCGTGATAAGAGGAATTTCGTTCGCCATAATTATAATGGCTCGGAGTTATTTATTGTGAAAGAACTCGTTACTTTTTTAATGGTGACCACTATATTACGCGGTGGGCGTATCCACTGTACGGCCTACCGTAATAAAATACTAGTTCTTATTTATTGTCGTTTACGTTCTATTGCATTTTATTTGCTACTTTTAATTCTTTTCAACATGAACTTTACTTAGGAGTTTCTAGGTTAGATAAAAGAAAACCTTTATTCTTTCGCATTAAGTATGTAAAGATTTTCTAAATATAGGTCTAAAGCAGTAGGGGCCTTTTACGGCTTTAAATCTAACGGAATGTCTACAATACGAAAATATACATTTTCAGTAGGTAGGTTTTCTTTAGTAGTTTTTCTTTTTCATATTTTCGTTTCTGTCGTGTGAAAGTCAGCAGTCAGCTTCAGAAAGCAGTTTTTGTAAATGTCGTCTTGCGATATAATTTAGAACCAACAGCTGTAAGTTCCTTTTAGGTCAACCGCCTCGGCACAGAAAAGTTAATTACAGCTCAAAGATAAATTACTAGGAAACAACTCAGCATTATCCGTAAAGTTGCTAAAAGCATTTTTAGGCGTAAATCTAGGACGATTTTTGGTTCTTTTCAATGCTTAATGAACATCGTTCTCTTAACCAATGTTGATAGAGATGTTCATTACACACCATTTGTGTTTTTAAAAAAGTAAACACATAAAAACAACGGTGTGATAATGGAATAAATCGGTACGGTACAAACATTTGTGTGCATGAACATATCTGTTTGTATCGGTCTGGGTGTTTCTATGTATATTATGTATGTATTTACAAAAAAATATATATATAAGTAATTTTATCCGTTGTCTAGCACCCATAGCACAAGCTAATGCTTAGTTTGGGGCTAGATGGCGCTGTGTGAATAATGTCCAGAAATATTTATTATTATTATTTATTATTATAAATGTTTCTAATGTCCTCCTAGCCGAATTTCAGCTACGGTGGCCAATCTTTACACAAGTTTGTGCGCAGGTGCACTCTCTTTTCCCTCACACTTCTAGCATTGTGGGACGGCAGTCCGAAATGACTGAAGGTACGAGTAGATCAAAAGCTTTACGTGTTTTAGACTGTTTAGCTTTACATCGTTGACTACCAGACTTCAGACTATGATTCATGATAAAATTTTCTATCAGACCTGTAAAAACACACAAATTCAGGCGTTTTACAGATAGTTGAGAAACCATCTAGGAGACGCCACCTAGACAGTTTCTCAACTATTACGTCAAATGGCATCAAATAAAAGTTTATAACTAAACCATTAGAAAAGCATTTACACATTAAAACCGCAATGATAAAATGGCGGCCGCGGTTACAAAATGGCGGTTACATTCCCAAGATGGCGGCGGCTCCAGTGGTAGGACCATTATGCGTCATTTAGACGTTTTTCAAAGAATGCCTTTAACGGTACCATGTGTCGCAACAGTTACTGTCGGAATGACATTGTTATCGTTATGTGGAAGGGTTATTTCAACGACAACTCTCAAGAATTAGTAGAGTTTATATCCATTGGAGTAGATATGGGTAAACATTGCGGCACCTGTGTTTAATAGGTATTAGAAGGTCTCAAATATTGTGGAACATTTCAATATGTCGCCATCTTATTATGTGCCAAACAAAACTTATAAGTACTATGGGTACTGGACAGAATACACTTACAAATACTTTACAACTTTGTTGCGTGGACTTCAGAATTAGACTTTTTACCGTACATAAGGTGAAAAGTTTAATAAAATTACCCTATGAGTTAATCTAGGTAGTAATTTACAAGTGTACTAAACTCTATCAAGCTTATTGCGTCAAAAAGTAACAAACATCTATAAATCCTTAATAGTTCTGTTTACTATTAAGGTCATGGGTTAGTAAATTAACAGTCTTTTTGCGGAATTTAGTTTCCTCATGTGTTTGACAAATTGCTGACATACTACTCTAGAGAACATTTCCTCTATAGATTAACAGTACGTCCCTCCTAACTCACTCAATAGCCTCATACGATTAGCTAAAATCAGATAGATAACAAATAACAATCAGCAACTCCCATTTAGTATCTGCTCAGTGTCGCACCCCACGACATTAATAAGCAGATAATTTTTTAATGAACAACAAAAGCCGTGTAATAACCCTTTAACCAAACATAATCCTTCGCTCTTCGACGAAGCCAAAAGGCCTGACCGCATAATTCCGCCCGTATCGTTTGCGACCGCCGGTGTCACGTGATCACCGCGATACGTGATACTGCTATTGTGACTTGATAAAGTGAAAATATTTTCACAGCGCGCTGTTTATGGTTAAGTTGGAAGTTTTTTTGAATATTTTTTGCAGTAGATGGGATTTCACACTTATTTATTAAGTAAGAGGAGTAATCTTCAAGCCATGATAATTTAACGTTGTTTCTACTATGAGGTTAGATGATAGGCCGGCAACGCATCAGCGATCCCTCTGGTGTTGCAGATGTCTATGGGCGGCGGTGATTGCTTACCATCAGGCGACTCGCTGGCTCGTTTGCCCCATCTGAATTAAAAAAAAAGTAGTAAGCTTATTATTATTATTTAGACATTAGACACAGACACTTAAATTTTACTTTAAACGTCTCAGTAAATCGTGTGTACAAAACCCTCTCCCCATTATATTAACCCTAAAATGCCTACGGTGGACAATAAAACTCTATAGGGTCTTAAGTGTAAAGGAACTCAAGTATCAGTTTTTTATTTGCAAAGATACCCTGCGAATGTGTAACGTGAGACCAAGTGCTATCGTGTGGTCATTGAGATCGCAAGGCTTCGTTGAATGCTTTTGCATGTTTCAACGGAGGGTTCGAAGAATTTGTCATTTGGTTGAAGACAAAGGCGTTGTTTATTTGGAATGACGATAGAGAATTGACCAATTTGATGAAATTTGATACAGATGTAGACTAGACCTTAGGAAAGGTCATGCCTTCATGAAGGCTACAGAAGTAACATAAGGCTTTTTTCAGGTAGTGTTATGAATAAAAAAGCAAATGTCGCTAGACCAGAAATATGCACTAGACCTCGGGAATGCTTCATCTGAGATATTATAACTATTGATTTTAATTATTTCCTTTTTTTACTTTATTATTGTACCTATACTAGCGGCCGTCTCTGCGTCACCCGCGCGTAATTTCTTTTTTCAAATATCCCCCCCTTCCCCTACATTTCTAAGATAAGAAGTACCCTATGTCACTCGGGGATAGTGTAGCTTTCTATCAGTAAAATTATTTTTCAAATCTGTTCAGTAGATTCGAAGCCTATTCAATGCAAACAAACAAACAATCAAATCCTCTCTCTTTATAATAATAGTATTGATAAAGATTAGTATAGATATCCATGCAAACAAACAAACAATCAAATCCTCCCTCTTTATAATAATAGTATTGATAAAGATTAGTATAGATATCCAATTGATTTTAAAAGAGGCAGACTGTCCAGTTTGTGGCGGCACTTCTTCTCGGCTGACCATTTACTTTGCAGTGCTGGTAGGTTACAAAAGTATTTTTATGAACCAAATGCAGAACATAAGTAACATTTATCTATTTATTAAAAAAAATCGCTGCAAAATGATGAACCTTAATCACATTGACGCTAAATATGACTAATTTCAATGCGAATTGGTTAGTATACCTAGTAATGCAACTTCGGGTGTCACCGTTAATTCCGATGCAGTCACGACCATAGTCTTAACAACACGACTTAAGAACGTGATAAAGCAAGTTTGTAATCAAAACTAACTGACAAATTGGTTGAGTCTTTGTCATTAGGGTTGCGAAGAAATATTCCTGATACACTTCTTATTCCAGACAGGAACTGAGATCACTGGGATAAAAAATACCCCATGTGGTTACAAATACAGTTTAAAAATGTCAGCCTCCCGCCCACTTGGACTATTTTTTTTTAAATACTAAGGTAATAAAGATTGTATTATTATTTATTATTATTTATCATCATTTCATTCATTCATGACGAGCCATTTGGTGTAATGGTCGAGAAGTCGGCTATTACACCAGAGGCCGCGGGTTCGATCCCCGCACGGTACAAACATTTGTGTGCATGAACATGTCTGTTTGTATCGGTCTGGGTGTTTCTATGTATAATATGTATGTATTTACAAAAAAAAATATATAAGTTATGTTTATCCGTTATCTGGCACCCATATCACAAGCTACTGCTTAGTTTGGGGCTAGATGGCGCTGTGTGAATAATGTCCAGAGATATTTATTATTTATTATTATTTATCATCTCAGCGTATTCCCGATTGCATCCAGTTTGGAGCTCAGGGTCCGCTTCGACTATAATCCTAGATTTGACAAGCCTGGCTGGTCCGTAACTCTATAAGGGAAACTAGGCCTACTTGGAACATAGTCGGGACCAACGGCTTATTGTGCCTTCCGTAGCACGAAATCATAATAAATTCCTCTCAGACATTCGGGTGATTCAAGCCTGCAATGTCAAAATGGAAACTGGAAACAATCACACAAAGTGATGCTTCCTGCGGGATTGGAACCCACGACCTCCGGGTTTTAGATCCCAACACTCTCTGTACCACGGTATTTTTTTAAAATACTTATATGTACTACTTTTCCAAACAATTTCCATACCAATAACCACGTCGTCAATAAAAACTAAAAAAGTAAAATGCTGATGCAAGAACTCTGTGGGCATTTTCGTTTGTCATGTAATCTTCTTCTGTATCAATGTATTGTCTGTCCTTTATGTTTGGTTTTTTTTTATCTTTAGGCAATAAATGATTTTCTTTCTTTTTATTTCTTAAAAGTAGCCTATGTCCTGTCCCAAAGCTTAGTTTATGTCCGTAACAAATTTCATCAAAATCAGTTCAGTGGTTTAACCGTAAAAGCGTAACAGACAGACAGAGTAACTGCCCTTCCAAATCGCCAATGTTATCACTATAGATAAAACAGAACTCCCAAAAGCAATACAAAGGTTAACAAGAACAATAAAACTACCTACAAAAGTGCAGGATACAACGGTATTGCTGACAAAGGCTTGCAACCAAAGGGTAGGTAACCCGCATTCGCCCCGGGTAAGAAAGGCCCTTCCGAAAGAAATTTAGTGCCCAATGTACATCAACAAGAGAATAAGACCGAGTTTATTTATTGCGGTGGGGTGGGGAGCCTTTAACACTTAAAAAATAATTCAGCTCGAGGCTGTATAGCGGGGTGTGGCAAACGACAACTAGTGGTGTTATAAGAGGGTAAGGTGTAACAAACATATGTATTTGAAATTTTGGTGTCAAAATCAGCTATTGGAATGCGCTACATACGATAGACTGACCACAACAACGCGAGATTGCAAGTCAGCGAAAAGTGCTCGTGTAAACATTGGCTTCGAGACTCGTCACTCGCACGTCACTGAGACAGCCAATCAGATTTCGATCCTGATTCGCGCTAGCAAAATTATTCTCTCGGCTAGCATATTACCTATACATACATATATGTTACAGTCAAAACCCAAAACCAGTCAATAGACATTTTGACCGGTCAAAAGACCTTTTGACCGGTCAATATCGATATTGACTGAGAATTCGGTTCGTTTTCGCTCGAGGCGTTTTGTGGTCGCAGTTCTAACCTAATCTAACCTGACACAAAGGGATGCTCCCCGTGACATTCGAACCCATTTTTGAAGTTCAAAGTTGCCTTTAACTGACACCCTAAATCAACTAATTTTGACCGGTCAAAAGGTCTATTGACTGGTTTTGGGTTTTGACTGTAACATATACAACACAATTATTTTCTTGATAGGCACTTGGAATGTAACAACAAGTTACACCAACTGTTATGGTTTGTTTTGTATGTTGAATATTATAAACATTGACAGTCTAATCACTTTCTATATAGTAATAGACCTTACTTATCACATATAAAACAATACACTACGTGTTAACACTATAATCCTCACAACAAGAAGCAATTATTGTCGTCACAGCAATCAATGTAGCAGATCTAACCCCCGGCCGTCGCAAATTGTATAACCGGTGGGGCCCGGTCTAAGAGGCCCGGTAGAGGAAAAAATCTTATTTGACAACCCCCTGCTATTCTCACCTCCCCTAAGGTTTAGTCTCACGCTTTCGCTTCGAGGAGTTGATTGTGTGCAGTTTTTGGATTTGGGTAGCGTGGAGGTGGCTTTCGTCGAAATAATTTTTAGTTTATTTTTTTGTAAAACTAGAAGAAATTCAACATGTCTTTGAGTTTTTTCTGGTACACTTTATGTCATCAATAAGTAGAAAGATACTGATACTGTTTTGACCCACACAGTTTCGTCCCACATTTCGTCCCGAACAATATTCCTCTTTTGTCCCAAAACATAATATTTTTGATTAAAATATTCTCGTGTTGTCCCATTTTTTTTGCTTTAAAACTTAAAAACAACGAACCTTATCAAGATTTAGGAGTCCTGGGTTCTATTCCCGGGCTAGGCAAATCTTGTGATTTTTCGAACACAGCATTGATTTGTGATTACCAATCCACATGGGAAGCGTCCAGCTAGTACCAAATCATTTGTGCATATACATGTCTGTTTGTATCAGTATGGGTGTTTCTATGAATTCAATATGTTTATTTACTACAAAAAAGGATATAATATTTTAAGTAATGTTTATCCGTTGTTTATTTATAGTACAAACTAAGCTTAGTTGGGACGAGACGGCGCTGTGTAAATAATGTTCAAGCCTATTTTATTTACTCTAACATAGACGATAGTTTTTATTTATAATAATCTGAATCTGTATTTTTTTGTATAGATATATATAGATAATAGACTCAATCGTCAGTCCCCCAATGCACCTTTTGGCTTTCCAAAAAAAAAAAGTTGTCAAAAACAATTGACAATAGCCTTCTCCACTCTATCCAAGAAAAATGCGTAAATGCGTATGCGTTATGCAGGAAGCGGCTCATACGATACGTGACCGGCGCGCGTCGGCGAGCTGTTGAGAGCACCCGAGGGCCTCGGTACACTCGGGGGCACTGGTGTTGCCATGACGGATTTATGTCCCCCAAGCTGAGTTTCGTATTAAATCTTGGCACCAACTTCTAGAACAACAGTATGACTATTACTAAATACACGTGTAAGCACGTTAAATTTCGGTGGCAAATAAACGCAGGATAAAATTGTGCAGAAGTAAGTGGAGGTTATGACCGCCTCCGTGGAACAGTGGCTACGCCGCTCGGGTATAAAACTCGGAGGTCGTAGGTACGATGCCCACCTTGAGTCTGGTTGGTGGTAGGGCTTTTTTAGAGTCTGGCTGGCTGGCTACCCCCACAGGTGAAATCTGCCGCCATAACAGCTCCTGCTGTGTTCCGGCAGTATTAATGTGGGTGCCAGTACACTTGAAATCAAAGGCTCGAAGATCAGATGAGCCTACAGTCGTGCAGCACATGGAGCGAAGCTTCTTGTTGAGGTGTCTCTCAATGGAATAGGCCGCAGTGACCGCTTATCATCAGGTGGGCTGCGTGCCTGACTGCCAACTGAACTAGTATATAAAAAAAAGTGCGCAAGCATAGATGCAACCTCTACTCCTTTACTCTCGTAACACGATATCAAGCGTAGGACCAACGGCAACGACTTTACGTGCTTTCCGTATTACGGGAGTATTCTACACTGCCAACTATGACTGGGTTTTTTCATAATAGACCAACATTGGTGGTCTACTTTTAAGGTGGTTTTTCTGGTTGTTTAGTTTTATAAAAAAAAATTGCCAAATATGCCAATTAACTCAATGAAACTTATCAGGTAAGTTTATTAAATTAAAATAAAAAAAGGTTACAGGTTCGGTCCATGATTGGATAATTCTCTGAATAACGAATTAAATTGAAATGGTTGCCCTGCCTTGAAACCATAATAGTGTGCAATATGATGAACTGAAAAGTATTTTAAAGCTTTAAAAATAAATCCAATTCATCTGTACCCATATGTAATATTTAAAAGCGTACTTTAAAAAAATATTACTTACTAAATCCAATTTTCCACTCGACTGTACCGCACCCTCATATTATGTTGCAGCTACGAGTATATGCGAGCGATTTGGTAAATCTAAAAAATAACACACGTGATAACAATATCTCTTATTTCTATTGGTTTAAGGTCTATGTTGGCGTGCCAGATTAGTTTGGTTATTGAAACATAAGAGAGATGTCTCAATTAGGTATTATGTCCACCCACTCGATATGACGTTGTTATAACAAGCTGCTAAAATGTTTGACACGTGTTTTGATAAGCGTCTGTTACCCCTGGTTTTCCGAGTTCGATGCCTGGGTCGAACTAAAGATACCTACCTGCTTATTTAGTACTTAATACATATTTATAGTGTAGAGGTTACATTTCTTGCTTCGCAAAGCAAAAAGTCGTTGACCCTAGTACTGGCTTCTCTTCACTTTATTCTAATTTTTATCCAGCTATGATTTTATACAACTTTTTAGACTGTTGATAAAAATGTTAGCACAAGATCAGACAAGATCTGTGCTTCTAGCATTTGTTTGATTGTCGTATGGATAAGATGGATGAAAAATAAGTATCAGTAACTAAACGATCTGTTTAAGCACTTTAATAAGAATAAAAACAAACAGCATACGTCACTGTCAATTGTTATTAGAAAAAACAAATGGAATAAATTACACACACCAATCTTTGGTAGTCTCTACAAGTCTACATACTCGTAGGCTTTAAAGTTTAAACGTACCACCGAAATCAGGCACTGCTCCCCGAATGATACCGCTCGGCATTCTAAATTTAAAACAAGAGGCAGTAAATTGTCGGCCAAGTTCTCTCTCCAAGGCTCAGTGACGGCCGCAAGGGGTTGCCAGATTTGTTATTTAAAAATACCACTATTTAATTTATTTTCTTATTTTTTTACGAGGATTTGAACAGTTCTGTGACTGATGAGTGATGGTTGAGCCACAGATTATTAAATGAGTTTGACGAAGTGTTTATTTGAGTACACACACTGTTTATCAACTAGATAAAATTATATTGAATAAAACCTTATCTCCCAAAATATAATAAAATAATGAGCCTTTAAAAAGGGGCTTAAAGTTTCAGCTTTTTGCGGTTGGTAGATAGTATTAAATCTAGTTACTTACAGGATTTGACTCTAGAGAAGTTATCAATCATAATAAAAAGAAACTGTGGTCTTTTACAAGAGCTATTTCATGTTTCTAGCGTCTTCTCGAGAACAGATCAGGCCATTTTACTGCTGTCAGATTATTCCTAATAATTGATCTGTTAAATGTAAAAGACGCAGCTGTCTTCTTTTCTTGAGAAGCAACGAAAAAGACAGTATTCATGATATTTCCAAATTAATCACCAACTTATCCTTCGTTGGTGAAACTTGCCCTCGTTGTCAAAATGGTCAACACAAGAATCGTTAACTTTTCTCCATGCGTCGTAAATATCCAAAAAGATACTATGAATGCTTCAAAAGATTGCAATGCAACCCTAGTAGTGACGTCCGATGGAATCGATGTTTAAATCGAAGCGGAAGGTTTACAGCTTGTTTTACGGCCTGGAATAGCTGTTCGTCCGGCGACGACTGGGAGCTCCGGTGCTGATAAAAATATACCCCACGGGTCGGTTCAATCGCACACTTTGCCTAAGTGTCTTATTGGGATCGGATTGCAACGGTTCTGTTAGCCAAATTTTGTATGATTTGCTGGTCTGTGATAGTGATAGGGTACAGGCAAAAGAGAAGATATACCTACCTACACTTGTGATTTTAGATGGAAAAAAAGCAGAAAAAGATGTGATGGGTTCGCGTTATATGGGTGAATGTAGATTTGATGAAAGGAAGTGGAAAGAAAACATGTGTGGTGGCGACTCTTATTGTGAGAAAGGGACAGAAAAATAATAGACAACTATAGTGTTAGTATAAAATCATTCCGTATTAGAGTTTACTTTAATGTAAGTATACAAATAATATTATACTACAACTATGTCCTGTTAAATGAAACTAATAAATAAATATTAGGAAGTTTAAGAGACACCGTCGCATCAAGTAAATCGATTGAAAAGTAATAAAGAACTTTTTAAAATCTCTAAATATCCTGTATATTAAACACAAAGCACTCGCTGTATAGTCTATCTTCCGCAGTTTCGGTTGCTGAATTGAGTACACATCCTCAGTACATGTGCACTCGAGCGTCAAAGAGGCTGAGTGCACGTGTACCGACCTGTGATAGTGTGCGTGCATAACCTACATAGGCAACTTCGTCACTGCCAGCTTCCATACCGTACATTCGCGGTCCACGCCAGTTCGACACGGGAAATATGCAAATTCACATAATTAAATCCGCAGACCCTATTTCCGTACGAAATTTATTCGTCAACAGTTTTATTTTTCGAGTTAAAAGTTAAAGTTACACATTACCTCATTTTACTTAGTTTCAAATTTGACGCGTCAAAATGTAGCCTAGATTCATAATTAGGGCTGTTAAAAAGCGGTTTTATGACACTTTTATAGTATCATAAAGTTGATATACCTATAGATGTGTCGCGGAGTGAATAGGGGTAGTAAGGTTTTTTACACGTTTCTTGGACTTATAACGTCGTAACTCGTGGCCACCAGTCAAGGAGAAACACGAAGTTATTGAAAATTCAAATTATCATGTATCTCCGACAAAAAATGGTTTCTATAGCCGTATAGCACCTCTACGCATAAGCAGTTCGCGTAAACACAAAAAGTCTAGATTATATGACTTCTTAGGAGGCCTATAGTAAAACCAAGTTTATGGTATAACGGAAACGGCAAAGATCTAGGCAAGGCACCTACGCTACACCCTGCCCTTCCCATACGTGACGATTCCTTCGGGCCCTCGTAAAATAAGCCATAAAACACCTTTTCAATTTGTAACCTTTGACGTCAAACAGTGGCAGGTTTATAGGCTTCAAAAACTATAGAGTATATTTTTATGTTTGTCATTCAGTTTTCGAAATAAAAAAACATGGGTCATGTGTAGAGTCTGTACCTTTAATTTTTGCGTGTTGTAATAAAAAATAAACTGCCAAATGATAAAACTTTTTTTGGTGGACAAAAAAAAACAATACGGGCCGTTTTCAGTCTAACATAAGAGACAGCTCTATTTACATCACCAACCGACTAACAAATTAAAATTAAAATCATTAGTATTTAAAGCTAACGCCATGTTGAACATGTTGAATTAGGTACGTACGCTTATTCATAATATTATTTATGTAAGCAATAAATGTTAATGTCTTTTAAAACAACGAAATATGATAGCAATTGTTAATAAAGCTTATAAAACAATAAAATTATACGATATTCTACTCGACATCGAATTTATTATCTTGTTAACCACAAAGAATGTATAGGACACGGTTTATCAAAACTCTTTAAACCAACCGCGCCCAAACAACTCGTTCCTACGTTCCTTTTTCAAATACCGTAATTACCCGGTACCTATCTCCAAATGTTTTAAACGACCCCCACTAACACCATATCCGGACGAGATAAGGCTTAAAATCGCATAACAGTTGTACATGCAAAATACGCGCGTATTATGGAACCTCGTTAGCGATACATGTGACTGTCATTTGATATCCCGCCGTCGAATGATGCCACGTTTACGTGTTTAACAGGATTTCACTCGAAAATAAACATTAGTTCAAACGGAATAAAGTCCGTATTCGCCTGTTTGTGTTTTATTGCAGCCACAGATGTAACAATATTGGTTTCCCGCCGAATTTAATTTTGTCTGTCGTTAATCGAGGGCGGCAGAGTGGTCTAAGGGATTATGCCGAATTTTATTAGCAGACATTTTATTGCGGTTATAGTAATGATTTTGGGTTGACAAAAGGATTCGTAATAATACTTGTCCCTGTTCTTCTGATGACGACTCATGAAATCTGTCGTAACCTCAAAATGTTGATTGGAAAATACATTTTGATACACTAAGTATTATTGTTTTATGCCAGCTTGTACATTTTGTCAGAAATAATAATGATAAAGCCTTACGAAATTAGCTACAGTAAAAGCTAATTTTCTAAGAATTTATTTTAACTAACCGTAAATTTTCAAAGCCTTTGCGTGTTGTATTTGAGACTAAATTGTCAAAGTATTTGTCCTAGTACTTCTCAGAATAGTCTTTATCGCAAAGAAAAAAAGATATAAAATTAGAACCTGGAAGTATTTTTCAAAATGGCTGCCAATTTTTGACGTTTGATAAATAGTTGGATGATGATTTCAGAATGCTTGCGTATTCATTGAATTTTCCCAGTTACCCAAAGTAAACACTTAACTATTGAAAATTGGCTCATAAATTATCTTGTCTGTTTATTTTACATATTCGCTCTATAATAATTACCTTTTTTCCCCTTTTTAAGGGTATTTCTTGTAAATTGTTTTTCCACCCTTCATATAAGTGGGTACTGGACATCTCTTATAAATCATTTTTATGATCCCTTTCACCCTCACACCTTGAATTAGGGGGGTGACTGGCGTTTCTGACGCCAAGCGTTGCTGGGTGATTTAAAATAGTTTTTCCCCAGTAGCGGCCATATTTTTAGGGTTCCAAAGTATCCTGTTTGATCCTGTTTCTATATGAATGTATAGGTATAAGCCCGGGAATTGCCCTCGTGGAATAAAACTAGTAGAAATTGAATCAAGCCAGGTAAGGCGTTTTAGTATCAGTTATCTATGGAGTCCCGTTCAAAATTCAACTGCCAAATAATCTAGGTATTTGCCATGAAAGTGCATGTCAGAGGTTGTTAATAATTTTAGTTACCTGTATCTATTAATAATGTTTGAATTTAGTTCTTGGACACTTTTATAGTATTTTCTCATTTTAAATTAAGTCTTTTGCTAAAGGTATTTTTTTAATGTCTACTTCGGGGGAAAATAATATTACTCGGATTAAGTGGTCCATTTTTGGTACAGAACATTTTCTATTACAGAAGCCTTTGTTCTACTTAACCGTACGCTGTTAACTTGTGTGTTTACTTAAGTATTATTCCCAATGTGACCGAATGTTCCCAGTTGGTTTGGTCATTAATAAGGTAATTACTTATGGTAACAAAAAAAGGAAGACGTAACAAAAAAGAAATGAAACAATCCTGATTTCGCAATATCGGTCAGTCTGAGATTGTAATCGGTAACATCGATATTTCGACGCGCAACACTATTACTTCACACGCGAAACTGCAGTTTGCATCGATAAACATCGATTGTATCTTAAAACGCTAGGGGTGCGCTGTGGAAGGGGTTTGAAGTAATTTCTTATAGGAGAGCATATAGTTAGATGTATTTTAAGTTGGCTGTTCCTTAATATAGCTTTGGTCCAATGAATTGCAATAGTCAAAAACCAACTTGTCTGAGGTTTTTACCAGGAAGGTTCCCGTACTGGACCGTCTAGGTGGGTACCACCGCAGTGCCAGATATTTTCCCGCGAAATAGAAGTGTGTTAAGCACTTCTGTGTTTCGGGGAAAGGGCACTAAAGCTAGTGATATTACTGGGAACATGAGACCTAATAAATACGTCTCGGTGTAGCGGGCGCAGCGCAGTGCCAGACAGTAACTGCTTAGTTACAGTTTGGCACTGAACTGTCTAAGGGCTGACGTGGCGCTTACCATTAGGTGTACGATCTGCTCGTCTTGTTACACATTGAAATAGTCAAAAAACCAACTTATCTGAGGTGTCAGACAGGGTTTGAACCCAGAACAGTGTAGCAGTTCAGGGAAATCGTGCTCCAAATCATACAACGAGAAACGTAACAGATATATTTTTAAAAATGTCACACACACGTTTTTGGTCTAAGATTCCGTTCTCGGGTTTGTCACCAAACACATTTGGCGACGGTGGTGATTATCATTTTCTATTTAGAACCTCTATCTACATACCTATCTGACCATTGTATCTGTTTCTTTATAAGTAGGACTTAATACTTCACTTTATAAATACTGAAAATAGGAAACAGTTTCTCAGGTATTTAATATATTTTTAAACCAAACACGCGACCTCTGGTACAGTAATCGACTTCTCTACCATTACTCCAACCATGTGATGAGATAAAACCGGGGTTAAAAGGTCACCTTAGTATTAAAATAACATTAATTGTAATGACCAGTTATTTCCATAATTCAAACAGAATCCATTGTCAATATAAATGCTTTATAGGCAGTTGCGAATGAAGGGGAGATTAAATGTGTTAATTAACTTATATTTTAAATATTATATATTCAGATATGAAAATAAGCCTTTATAATAAACTTATAACGCAGTTGTGGTCTAGTACATTTAAAATTTAAGGCTCGAAGATCAGAATATGAACCCACAGTCTAGCAGCACATTGAGCGACGCTTCCTGATGAAGTGTCCCTCAATGGAATAGGCCGCAGTGACCGCTTACCATCAGGTGGGCTGCGTGTCTGTCTGCCAACTGTTGTGGTCAGGTAGGTACTAAATATATTAAGGCTAAAACTTTATATGTACTAATTTTTTGTATAGGTTCAGATAGAGAACGAAAGTGATCCAATGTAATAAGGATAGTGGTTTAGTTCTTCCAAATATCAGGAGTTCCTGCATGCATTAATACCTAGTGCGCCAATGTCAATTTCCCTACTAAAGATGTATGAAAAAGAAAAACTGCTCAATACACAGGGTTGTTTAAAAATAGGCACCAAAAAATAAACCATTGTGATGGCTTAATACCTAGTGTGCCAATTTAAATTTTCCTACTGAACATGTATGAAAAAGAAAAACTGCTCATTTACACAGGGTTGTCTAAAATTGGCACCAAAAAAAAATCGTTACTCCCATCAAAGAAGGACCGCATCGACAAACACCCTGGGGACGGGAGTTGCTCTCAAAACAGCCAGAAAACAACATTCACCGTTCACCGCAAATAAATCCAATTAAACGCTTTCGGCACAGCTAAATCTATTATGCAGTGAATTAGGTAGATAAATAATTAACGCCAATATGTGTGACAAAACAAATCATGATTCGGCTGTTGAGTGGTTGCAAACGTTACGAGTTTACCCCTAAGCATGTTGTTATTTGTAGTGCCCTTACAGGGTTCTTGTTTTGGTCATTATACTATTATTAAGATCTTAATGTACAACAAGAAAAGCAAATAAATATTATGATTATGATTATGATTATAAGCCTGATACTGTCCAGTACCTACGCACTAATTTGTTTCAGATTATTTTCGAAAAATGTCGTTAAGATGTTGTATTTATATCCATATCCATGGAATCATTAATTTAGATCATTGGAAAGAATCTGTAGGGTTCCAGAGATCTAATGAATGTCCTGTTAGACAAGTTTTCGGCTAAATCGGCCAATCTTTTTATGATCAACCATTACGCAGGTAAAGTATAATTCGTGAGTACGAAAAATAATAAAACAACTGCTCAGTCTCATAGCACAGAGGGATACACCCCCTATTCTCCACACTCATAGCACAGTACGGGTACGGGGTTGATTTGTACCGCCAATTTCCAGACTTCGGACTGTAACTGCGATTTATTTTTTTAACGGAAAAACCCAATCACAAAGAACTTCCATCGTTTCGCAAATGTGTGCAAAAATGGATTGGATATGTTAGGAATTCCATGCACAGTTGATTCACTGCAACCTTCTACACTGTGACCTCGTTACGTTCAGAACCATTTGTCGGGCACGGAACAACTGAGGGACAAAACAAAAAACTGTCGACTCAACGTTCCATAATCAATTTCTGAACGGAACACAAACCGTTTCTAGAGGTTATTATTAGGGTGTTATGATCGTGATTGCTTTTTTTTTCTTTTGTGTTACTTGGGTAATGGTATTTCATCAGAATCCTACTTCAACATTTTCACTTGCCTATCGTGAAATATTTCGCAGTCGTTTTGTCGAGGCTTTATGACTGACATTTTTCGGAGCTGGAGTTAACGTTTGTATAAACAGAGATAATAGAGTTATAGTCATTTTATTTCCAGAGCCAGGACATGTGAATTTAAGGGCTTGATAATTTGGGAAACCTAAAGAATGATAGTACATTAAGGGAAGCTTTTGATGAAGTCGTGTCCGTAGCTTATCGCTTACTGCCAGTTCCGTACTCAATAGCAGACTGAAATCTGTTACGACCGAAGATCGGGATTTGAACGTCACCAACTTCCAGACTCCAAGCTACCTAATTGAATCCTTATTGTGACATAATAGGCTTATCATCATTATTATTAGCCTATCACAGTCCACTGCTGGACATAGGCCTTCCAAACGCTAACGACTTTGTTCGATCCTTGGCTACTCGCATCCACCTATAATAGGCTGACATTTTATTGTATTAGTCGATATAATTATGTTAAGTTGTTGTAGATCTATCGTAAGGTTATATACGATACAAAATCTAGGTTTATTATCTAGGGGTACTATCATGCATCTTCTTCTTCTCTGACTGACTGACTGACATAGATAGATATCAACGCACAGCCCAAACCACTGGACGGATCGGGCTGAAATTTGGCATGCAGGTAGATGTTATGACGTAGGCATCCGCTAAGAAAGGATTTTGATCAATTCCCACGGGAACGGGAACCACGCGGGTGAAACCGCGGGCGCCCGCTAGTTAGTAGATATAATTCTGGAATTGTGTTTAGATTTTGCCAGCCCTAACTTCATTGCATATCGCAAAACACGATAAATCTGCGCAAATTAATGGCGGTTCTGACAGATCTCGCGTTCAGACGAGTCATACCGTGGAATGAGGTAGCTTCTGTTTACGATGCCGGGGCACACTGGTATGTAATACGATACTGGTGCCGTGAATATGAGATTTAAAACTGCTAGATACTGCGTCTAATATTTACAATATTGGTCCCTATGTATTTCTTACAATTCAAATGACTTACCAACTACACATCATAGTATGTATAAATTGTTTCCCACGAAAAACATTTTCATGTAAAATGTTGCCAAGACGAGACCATAATATGACTGCACTGTCAAAAAGTTAACAGATCTAATGTAGAACCAAGCTTCTAACTCTACACGCTCTAACTCTACAAGGCCTAACTTCACAAACTTCACCTTGGACAGAATAAGTGGCTTGGGGCACGGCAACCAAATTCGTACGAAAACACAGGTGGACTCATTATTCCCTTGCTCTTATAGGCCAGTAGGACAGAATTCGGAACCGAATTGTTTTCTTTGCTAGACTAGTTGGCAGTTATCTGCGATACGGGATTCATGTGATTTCTGAAACACGGGGTTGATGCACTTGCGCCCTTTGCATTGTGACTAATTAAAGCAAAAGTTCACCTGTGAAAGAACCAATGAATGCCACAATATGTCTTGTTTAGTCCTGTGTTCAATAAACTCCAAATCATATCTGATTAAATTTCAAAGCTAACTTTAATATTCCAGTCAGACACTTAAACATTACACCTAAAAACAATCAACATAAAATCTACGCTTAAACGAACATTAAAAAGATACCTCCCGTTTTTCACTCTCCACAATAATATGCCGTATGTACTATTAATCAAAGGTCGGGAGCGATTTAATGTCGCGACAGATTAACGATAATCCTCTTGTCCTCGCAATAAATTTAACCAAACGTTGGCCGGAGTTAAGCGTTGGTGAGCCGGCCCGTCAGTGACGTCATATGCCGGTAATTTTTACGAAATGTGCATAATATTTGCAACAACTTAATAGCTGTATAAATCCTGAACTATCTTGTTACGAGGACACCGAATCGAATATTTTTTAGATATACCTAAAATTCCCCGTCTTCTTTGGAAATACAGCTACCGAAACGCAATCAAATACTAAAAAAGGATTTATTTCATCCTTATCAAAATATCATTAGCACGCCTCCTCCGGCCTGAGGGTTGACCTGTGGGCGGCTGTAGCTCCCCAACCTGCAACCTGCCCGCATTGCACAGGTCGCCCCAGCCAAGTCAGCCAAGACCTAGTTTCTCGGGTGGCCCTCCCTAGGCGCCACCCTGATTTGAGACCTCTCAAGTCGGGGTACCCGGTGATGGGCTGATCAATAGCCACTTGGCTGGCAACGGCTCGTCTCAATCGGGTGTGAAGGGGAAACCGTGGGAGTTTAGTGGGTAGTGGACGCTTTAGTCTAGAGTCCCACACACGGCCGCAGGTCTAGCTAGCCTGCGGTTATGGTTCATACACACAATTAAATCTCCTCTGAAAATAAATGTCTTCCTTGCATATTTGGGGTAATAAATCGGTTACAGTTTTAGATTTTTTTTTCTATCTGAACTGAAATTTAAAACAAAAAAAAACTGAATATACTTATATCTCTTTTTTTTTCTTTCCAGAACCAAGATACGAAACGGCGTACGCGTGCGAAGGGAAGACGTTGAAGATAGGCTGCTCAGAAGGCTCCGTGATCCACCTAATCAGAGCCAACTATGGCAGGTTCTCCATCACCATCTGTAATGACCATGGCAACATCGACTGGAGTGTTAACTGCATGTCTACGAGGAGTTTAAGGGTTTTACATAGCAGGTATGTACTATAACACTTTTCTTGTGGATTGGAATGCATTAACTATGTATAACTCGCCTGGGGTAGACGAGCCGCCAGCCGGATTGGGGACTCACTGTAACCTACATGCTGCAGTCTTATAAATGTTTCTTTCTTTCTTTCTTTCAGTCTTCATAAAAAATGGTGTATGAAGAAATACCCATTTATTCTTTGCATAAGACTACTTATCTTACACTTAAGGTTTAGGTCCTTAGGACACTACAGGCACAGAATAACTAATAGTATTGCCTTAAGGTCAATAGCGTATCGAATATTTAAACCGATAAACGATTTAACGGTATTTTGAATACATACAACAACCTAAATTGTTGACAATGATTCACACTACTTTTTTTTATTAGTGGCCAGCGCTTCTACAAGACTGATTTCGTCAAATTCAAATGACCACGTCGTCACGTTCGATTTTAAATTATTTGACAGTTCTTTTTTTATTTTTAAAGTAGATCGAATAAAAAAAGAAAATTATAAATGTCTTGTTAAAACATTTCAATCGCCAGTTACTTTTATCGAAATCAGTAACGTTTCTATACGTAAAATATTATTATAACCATCGTTAAATCATATCGTGTCTCCAATTAGGTGCGGGTATCATATTACGTAATTATCTTCAAGCAATTAATTATAATACGAATGTTCCTTACGAAAAAATATAATAAATATGAAATTGCCGATCAGATATTATGGACACCGTAATGGCTGTGGCTATGTTTATGTACGTTTTATGTAATTAAAAACTTGTTTTGTGTCTTAATTAATTAATATTTCGAGATAACGCGGCGACTTCTTGTAATCAATTCATGTAGGAATGGTCGAATTAGAGGAAACATAGTTTTCTCTCTGATAAGACTTGTAATGCGTATTAAGTAATGAAATGAGTAGTTATTCCCACGGTAATTATTTTAAAGTGGTTCGGTTTTAATCAATCGAATTCCGTTGTTATTACTTTAATTACTTATATCGGTACTACCTAATTACGCAAAAAAGCAGCCATTTTTATTTATCTAAGGTCGGCAACGCATCAGCGATCCCTCTGGTGCTGCAGATGTCCATGGGCGGCGGTGATTGCTTACCATCAGGCGACCCGCTGGCTCGTTTACCGCCTCTGGCAATTTTTTTTAGTTCTTAGCGCAGAATATAACTCATAACTCAACAACAAATTTTGTGGGTTTCAAAATATCATTGGCTATTAAGGGTGCGGGTCTCGGGTTCAAATCCTGATTCGGACCACAAAATTACAATTCTTTAAAGCCCTTTAAATCGTTGCGATCGACATCTGTTAATGATTTGATTGTTTATATGAGCTACGAGAGATAGTATGTTAGCGCTTGCACGCTTTTTCATCTTTGGCCATTGAACTGCAATAATGTTTTTGGCCTGTTCTTAGCCAGATTTTGGCTTTATACAGGTAAACTGCATTTAAGTGTTTTAGAATGGTAATGCACTATTATTATTTTTTGTCATTTTCTGCGCAATAGGTTAATAGCCAGAATCTGGCTGGAAACCATACCTGTATATACTGGGTGACTTTTTTTACCGTCAGGAAAATTTGCGTGTGAGATAGGTAAATGATATATGTGACGATAGCATGATTAGTTTCATCTAATTTTAAAATATTTTTGCGCATTTACTATGGCGAATCCGTTCGAGATTTACGCGGTCGCCATAGTAAACGCGCAAAAATATTAAAAAAAATAATTAAACTAATCATGCTGTCGTCATCTATATCATTTACCTATCTCACACGCAAATTTTCCTGACGGAAAAAAAAGTCATCCAGTATAGGTACGTATATTAAAACAGTAATACCGTATCAATTTGTCCGTCGTTTAAGTTAGGCCCCCGCGCATTTATTGCCAATCTCGCGCGGCTAACGCGATAAACTTCGCTGTAGCGAATATTTAATTTTCGGCAATTTTCGACGATCCCGACACTCGGGGACGGTTACATGTTTACGGTCGTTGAGGTGCGACTTCACAGTCTGAGGAATCCCAGTGAGGTACGGTGAAACGGGGCATTTGTCGATTCATACCACGAGGGGTTTATACCAAGGAATGAATCGCACAAAGACGTTTTTTGAATTTAGTATTTTTTCGGTATGTAACGAACGGCGTTTATCTTTTTACTTTTCCAAAACGTGGTATTAACTGTATCTAACGTCGAGTATTTTTTCGGAGGTTTTTAGAGCCACCCTTACCGCAGACATGTGAGACCTGCGGCCATGTGTGAACAAGTCACAGGACACTATAGTACAAACTTTGCTTAGTTTTGAGCTGTCTGTGTGTCTTGTCAACAGATACAGTCAGGCACGCAGCCCACCTAAATGTAAGCGGCCACTGCACCCTTTTTATTCTATTGAGAAATACTTTACTAAATAAATAAGCATACTTTATTATACTAGATCAGTTGGCAGACAGGCACGTGACGCAGCCCACCTGATGGTAAGCAGCCACCATTCGATTGCGGGACACTTCACCAGGAAGCGTCGCTCAATGTGCTGCCAGACTGTAGACTCATCTGATCTTCGAGCCTATGAATTGTTATTAAGTAATTTATCTGCTTATATTTATGCGAATTGTGTGCCTATTTATCAATTCAAAAAATAGGTAATTTTTTTAATAATTTATTTTAAAGTTAAATCGTAAACCCTTTAAGTTTGTTGCAACAGTTTCTCACTGTTATTTACTTTATTACTATCTTAATCACGCAGATCAACACAAGCGAAAAAATTGTTGTAACAAGATTTAACCGTCGAAGGAGGCCGTAAATATCAATTTGCGTTAATCGTCACATTTTGTCCACAGATGCAGTATGCACCAAAACTGCAGTATACTGGCGAGCACGAATGTCTTCGGTGATCCTTGTCCGAACACTTTGAAATATCTTGAAGCGCATTATCAGTGTGTTCCAGGTAAGAACTGTTTATTTATTGTATTGTGGGTTTCCGTATAAACTAATAGATGAGACCGTGTCTTTGGTCGCGTATAAGTATATACTAGGACTGTGTCCACTTAGAACAATTCGAATTGAAATTGGAAAGGACCAATTTTGTTACGGATAAAAAAAATGACGCCATGACAATAATAATTAAAAACCGTTTTCGTATTGATTATTTTATTTCGTCCCATGTTTGATATAATGCTGGATTCAATATTGCGGACCATATGGCAATGCTAAGGTATAGACGCTTGTCACACACGTTGTCACGGTAATGTAGGCTCCTTTTATTTACCAATAGAGAAGCGAATATTAAAAAAACCGTTCAATCCAATACAAAAATACTTTGAACGCTTCGAAGCAGACTTTCCAACAATCCGAACGTTATCTGCATTTAGCATTGTTCGTAGAACTTTGCAAATTAGACCATGGTTTACGTGGTTTCGAAAGCTGCAAACAGACTAAACATTGACCTCCGGTTACATTCAAATGCTAGTCAAACTACGTATCGCGTTCGCCGTTCGGGTTTTGATACACCGTACGGACTGCGAAGCTGTCGAGAGTTGAGAAACACAGGAGTTAATAGCAAACATGAGGATGATAGCATTTACGAAAAGATTTGTTTAAAGCGTTGACTATGGGTTGCTAAAAGAGCTAAGCCTTTATTGGGCGTTGCACCACACCATACAAATATATCAAATAAAGGACAAACACGACCATTAACTAAAAGTACCGATTTAGTCACTACATGATGGTCTGAGTAAACCCGAGCAGAATCTTTTGGTGAAGGATCCTTACTCAAAACATTCAATTTGTCAGGGCATAAAGCAACACACCACATCCCTTATTTAATAGAGTCACTAAAGCTACTGTTACACATGCTCATTTCAAGCATAGAAGCATGCTTCTATCAAGCAGTTATCACTTAGCATGTGTGACGGAATGTTGCTCAAAATTAGCATGCTTATTTCGAGTTTGCTCAAAAATCGACGGGCGTGCTTTAAGCTCGTCTAAACAGGTTTGCTTATTGAGCATTCTAGTATCGATCAGTCGTTCGCAACAGACAGAGAGACAGAAAGTTGTTTGAACTGACAGAGAACAAGAAAGCACACTATAAAATGGCATGTGGATTTACATATGACAAAAGCATACTTAAAACCTAGCATGCCTATTGCTAGTAAATGTAACTGCTCATAAGCATGCTCGTATTGAGCATACTCAATAGCACACTTTTAGCATGCTATTTTAGAGCATGTGTGACAGTAGCTTAATGTTATCTTATTTCTACACACAAATGCTTGTAACTAATACATTCCTTCTACTTCTTCCAGCATCAACAACAAGCACAACAAACCGGCCATCACCACCCTGGCTGATTACGTCACAGCCAACAGTCTGGAGGTCTACCGCCGCCCCTGCCCCGAAGAACCCGGTTCAAGTCCAGCAAGGAGAGAGGAAGAAGCCGACAGTCATCACGCCGCCTACCTTCAGGCCGCATATTACTCTACCACCAGAGGTGAAGCTTGGAGACATTGGCACTAAGGTAGATGATTTGCACACAAATACGCTTATTGCAGCTAAAAAGCACTTTATGCTTGTTCTTATAAAAGTATTTTAGGGGCTTATGCAATTTTGTTGTGTGGTTTGAAAATAGCAGTCTACAGAGCATTTTTGATTAATAGACATTATTGTGCATCAAAAAGCTAGTTACGCAATATAATATTTCCCCACTTTACTAAGGACGTGAGCACATGTCACTAATGCTACAGAAATTCTAAACCGAATGTAGGTACCTTTTATTTTAATGAGTATCAGCAGATCGGAAAAGGTAAGAGATCAACATTCACTTCCAATCTCATCTTGGCTAGAGTTAGTCCCGTTAATGTACTGCTTCTTAAAAACATGTCTTATGTCAAGTATTCTTAAATATAAATAACGTACGTATTTAAAGAAAATGTAGCGACGTACCATCGAGGACACCCGCGCGTGATCACTTTTGGGAAAATATACCGTGCACGCGCATCGTGACTTGTTAGGAGCGGCGCTTGTAAACGTGAAAATACTGCACAGGATTTTAGCCTTTAAGGTGGTCACGCGCGGGTGACCCCGATAGTACATACATGGTCCCTAAGAGTTCTTTTGGAATTTAACCACCAAAAATCCAAAATTTCTTGTTTTCGCTTGCGTTTCTCCAGCAAACAGGACAAGTTGTATAATATTGTATCTATAGACTTATTTATAACATTGCTTCCAGAAGACCACCACTCGACAACCAGACTCGTCTTCTGAAAGAGAACCCCCACAAGTGCCCCGGGAGAGTGTGCCAGAGGTCAAAGAAGATTCGCCTAAAGCAGTGGAGGTCGACCAAAGCCCAAGAAATGATAAGCCTAATAAAGAAGAAGAAAGTGGTAAGTGGATTTTAACAGTACTGGATATAGACAAATAGACAGTCGAGTATGAAGCAGTCAGCTTAAAGAGGACGCCATATAGTATCTAAAACAGATTATGGATGAATGTTCCTAATCCTCATACTTAATATGAAAGAATAAATCATTATAAAAAACAAAATATCACGGACTAATATTAAGAAAGAAAGAAGCAACAAGAAGAAAAGCAAAAGAGTTTATGATTATGATAGTGTTTTAGTTTAACTTTGAATTTTGAGATTTAAGAATAAATAGTAACTTAGAACCAGACCTATATTTGTATAATAGGATCATGATTATGTACTTATACCAAAATATATTGTGCTTAGTTTCAATGTTCAACTTCTCATTTCTTCATATCTTTATAACTGTAGAATTTGAGTATCGAGTAGGAAGCTACGCTGTAGATTCTATTAAGCTAGCGTTAATTTTACAGCGGTTACAGAAGAAACAATGCAATGGCCAGTCAAGGATGAAGACTCAGATTCTTCCCCACCAGTACAGGAACCCCCGAAGGAAATTAGACCTGAAGAAACCGATGATGAATTTGACAAAGCTTTCTGTGAGTATACATAAGTATTTTTTATACACTGAACACCAAATTGAGGATCGACATCTTCTTAACTTTCTTAATACTGAATGCTACTATTCGGTTTGGTATGATAAACCATTAAGTATTACTTTGATATATTATGCTGGCTATTAACATTTCAACTCTTTTACGAGTTAATCGTTTTATATCAAACAGTTTAGGCATCGTGTCAGAGTTATCTTTTTATTTTTTCAGCTACAAATGCGACTCCATTAGGAAGGAGGGCATTCTGCCCTCAAGTGACCGCTAGAGGTCTAGACTGGAACTGGACTTTGGCGGGATCTTACGCACTTCAACCTTGCCCTGGGGGCGCCACTGGACTCGCCAGATGGAAGTAAGTTGGCTTATTACTCTCCTAATTTTTATTACATAAAATTACGTAATCAATTTTATGGATAAATCTCTCTAAAGATTTATTACACAAATTGAGCTTAGGTCCATTGAATTGGAAGGTTGAATTTCCAACTTTTTATTCTATCTTCGCTCTAGTGACCGCCATTCAAAACCAACTGTTCATTATTCGTGAGCACTATATTTACTTTCTTGTAAGATGTTATAAAATTAACAGTCTCAGAATATATCGAGGCAACAGTTTTATAACTGATAACTCTTAATTTCCAGATGCACTCTCTCTTCACACCATTTCACTGAAGAAGACCGGAGGAGTCCCAGAAGACGGGGTTCAGGACTACAGTCTGGGGAGAATTACCATGATCTTGGCTTAGACCAGCCAAATGATAGACAGCTTCAGCTCATACGAAGATTGGGGTCGGAGGCATTACTCAAAGGTAACCC
Source organism: Mecyna flavalis (assembly GCA_949319885.1). Lineage (NCBI taxonomy): Eukaryota > Metazoa > Arthropoda > Insecta > Lepidoptera > Crambidae > Mecyna > Mecyna flavalis. Next base: position 4,406,322 of record OX439419.1, on the reverse strand, counting down.
TCTCTTCTTTTTCCAAGCGTTTTGTGCCGAACTATTCAGGGTACGCTTGCGCCCCTATCCTAGATTTGGCAAGACCTGGGGGCCTAGACAAAGGAACATTTTGACAGTGATAGCGAAATTAGCTAACTTCAAATTGTATGGATCTGACAGGTGTCTTAGAAAACTCACGTGGTCAATCGATATTGAAAGTACGGGTTTTGACATTCGCTATCGCAGATTCAGCGATAACGAACGTCATAATGCCTCTTGACTAGGGCCTTATTACATTAATCTTTCGAGCCCCGGATTACCAGACACAATAGAAAATCTATTGTTACGCGGCACCCGAGTGCCGGTTCGGGATTGAGTGGTTAAAGAGACATCTGACCTCGATTAGCATTAACAGGGGAACCAGACCAATTGGGTCATGGCTACACAGCCATTTTACTGTGCAGGTTTTCTCACGATGTTTTCCATTACCGCCGAGTTAAAGGTAAACGCACATAAAAAATCCATAGGTAGACTCAAACCATTGACCTCACGAATGTGAAGTAAGGCAAAGCTATTAAACATTTAATTGGTATAATTACTTAAAAAGAATAAAACTTTAGTAAAAGTTCCGAAAGAAATTTTGGAACTTGGTTCAGAGTTTTTCCTGATACGTATTCAGGTGTTACATGAGTCTTTAACGAATAGAATCTTGAGATAGTCGGTAGTTCTTATTCTGAACATAAAGTTGGCTACAGGCCTGGGCGATTTAATATCACCTAAATTGATTATTATTGTGGCAATAATGTTTAATGAAAGCTTACGGCTGAATGTACTGATATAACTAAATATCATTTGGGACCGAAGTTAGAAAATCTGTAAAAGTAGATCAATGCTTATTAAACAAACCAGACACCAACAATTGCCATTTATTTTATTTAATATAATACATTTAGTAATATATTTTATAAATACACAATGTGTATGCAACATAAATTTTATGATCACACCAATGACGTTCAAGATCACACGTAAAACATGACGTCTTTTCAATACCTTATTAATTAGGCTTGCAATATAAAACATCATTTTACTTATCTACGTTTACAAAACAGATAATTTATGAATAAAAGCGTTGGACGAAACTAAAAGATATCCCCAATTAGATAATTAATATTGGCCTTAATCATTGGTACCTAATATGTGTTAGGTCGGGAAGGGGATTCTCCTGAGCATCTGATAGACTACCGCGGAGGAGCCAGCCTTCCAGACGCACAGGCTTCTAGTCAAAACCCTGCGACCAGCTCGGATTATGCTTATCGTGAGTGTATACAATTGAAATTAAAAATTGTTTTCAAAAATGAATACTCGTTACTCGTCTTACTCGTTGTCTAAAATCGGTAACGAATAGCTTGGCCATTTCGTAGTACCTTTACCTTCTGCCTTTTTGCGAAGTATGTTTTTAATCTTACACAATCATCATGAAGTTCAGACTTTGACGTGATGATAATGCCAGGTATAAAATGCCTTCTTCTTTGCTCAATACTTATGTTATAACGTATTTGTTTCAGCGGATGCCATTCCAGAGTGGTTCGGCTCGACTCCCGATCTGAGCGAGTGTCGATCAGTGTGGCTCAATAGCTTGGAAGCCAGAGTACGGGAGGGGGAGTCTCTGCTCAGTATCAGCAATGACTTAGCACAGGTAAAGCCTAGTTTTATTACCTAAGTTTTTTAATTCATTTGGGGTTATTGGGAGTGTCAGTGCACCTGTGCTTGTACACTATAATATATCCTACGTAATTGATTGTAAAGATTGGCCGCCATAGCCGAAAACTTTAACGGAGGACATCATTATTATTCCTAACATGTGCAGTTTCTGAGGTTTCTTAAATCTTACTATGAGTGCTTTTAATTTTTGTGAGTTTTTCCGCCAATGAATCAAATTTTCGGTAACTTTTATTTGGCCTACCTGTTTTATCTCTTTTTAAGTAAATAACATCTGTGAAGTGGGGTTATTGTGAATAATTGTTATTTTGTGGCTATTTGTATACTCTATGAACTCTATTTTTTTTTTCAGGTTACATCATCAAAAACATTATACGGTGGCGACATGATGACCACTACGATGATCATGAAGAAGCTTGCGCAGAGGATGTCACACAACGTCCAGACCTTTCCAGACCCTCGACAGAGGGAAGCATTCGTCACGGACATGTTGCTTGGAGTCATTAAGACTGGTAAGTGTATACCCTCCAAATGAAATATGTACAATTAGTGCTTTTAACACGGGCTTGTATAGGTGATATCTACATATTATATTGTTAAGGACGATATTCGCTTTACAGAGAAAAATACCTATTTTAAAACTTACTCTGTCTATAAATAAACACAGAGCGTTTTAAAGTAAAAATACATGGTCAATTTCATGACACAAATTGAAACAGTAAGAAATCAGATGGATATTAGCGTTGGATACTATCAAATATGCTAATAATTGTGGAACTAGAAATTATCCCGTTTAGATTAAACTCGAATAACAATTTATCCGAGAATATATGCCCTAAGGATAGAAATACAAGGACTTACTAAAAACAAATATTTTGTGTGAATCGTAACCATGCTGTGCATGGTAAAAAATGAGCAACTTTTACCTGGATGATACTCTAATATGTAAAAAAGACAATTTAACCAAACACCCTTTCTCTTCATCAGGATCGAATCTTCTAGAAGAAAGTCAGCGAGCATCTTGGGCCGACTTGAGCTCCGACGCTCAGAACAGAGCGGCCAGCGCTCTCTTAACCCAGCTGGAGGAGAACGCATTTCTCTTGGCTGATGCTGTTACTAAGGAAAAGACCATTCTGCAAGTTGTCAAGAATATCTGTAAGTATAGTCAAAATAATGTTTATTTGACCACCATTACTTTACATTGTGCTTTTCGTAAAGCTATAAATTCAGGGGTGTAGTAAATAGGGGGTGTTAATTTAGGAATAGTTGTATTATCTATCACATAAGGGGTATTTTTTTGTGGGGTTTTGAGGAAATTTGATGCAATTTTTTATTTTTGTTTTATCTAGATAAAACAATATTTAGCAGACTTTTTTTGCAATTTTCGAACAATTTTATAGCTGTCTCATCGTAGTATGTTTTTGACCACATTTTTCATTCAAATTGCTACAATTTATAAAAGTGGATTGATAGATTATGTAATAAAATCCATTTCGTTGAAGTTTGACTTAATGGTAATCTATATTGAAAATCATATTATTTTTGTCAACAGGCCTCTCCGTAAGGGTTTTAGAAGTGAAAAACGTGGAAGATGAGACCTTCCCTTCACTTATCACTCAGGATCAGTGGAAAGCTTCTGAGGACACCATCACCATACCCAAGGCTGCTTTACTTGGTTAGTATTAATTACTTAATAAGACATAGATTTCATGAAAGATGATTTAATTGAAAAAACTGTGCATTTTTTAAATAGAAAAGATAAACTTATCACCGACAACAAAGAACGTATCAGCAGGGCAGAAGTATGATTGATGATGAGCATATCTCTGTATCTAGCACAATTAATACAAGTGGATGGCATTTACATGTGTTAAATTATGTAAATTCTAGGAAAAACAGATGTAGTTCTAATGTGTCTCTCAATTTCGCAAAACAGTATTATCTTTTGTTTATATATGCGAGTACGCGAGTTGAAATCATTCTTGAGCGCCATCTATATCCAGTTAAAACATATTATGTTAACGGCGATTTATTTAACATTACCAACACCCACACGAATACCCATCTTCCAGACAACCGCCAGAATGACCTGGTCCGCATCGTGTTCTTCGCATTCGACCGATTGGAGCAGATCCTGCCGCCGACCTTCATCAAGAACCCTCAGTACGCCGCCTTCGCATCAGACACGGCGCTCTCGTCTTCCACCAGTATCAACTCGGAGAAACGGAATCTGACTAGGGTGTTAAATTCTAAGGTAAGGTGTTTGAAGTATTGTTTGTATTTACCATAGTTGATTGAAGTAGAAGCACGCAGTTTCACCACTGAAGTTATATTTGTCTGTCAGTTTATCTGTCAGACAGCAATTTCTGCTGCGATGCTGTCTGTTTTTATGAAAATTGACGAAAGAGATAGCGTCTTAGTGCTGTGACATATTATGATATCAGGAACTTATTTGTTCGTGACTAAAATGTAGCGAAAGAGGCAAACAGAAAAAACAAAAACTAATATGTGATCTTAGTGACTAAAGTTGTTTAAAGAGAAATTTCCAAAGATCAGCTTTCGTAAGATTATTTAAGTCTAACCAAAGCCCTCAATAGTTCATGGATTTATTTTTCCAACAGGTGATATCAGCCAGCCTGGGCAACGGCCGCCACATCCAACTGTCCCAAATGGTACATCTGACCATGAAGCACCTCAAAACCGAAAATGTTTCTAACCCTGCCTGCGTCTTTTGGGATTATACATTGCAGTAAGTCATAAGTTTTGTTAAAATGCGATCTTCTAAATATAAAGCGGAAAGATTTGACTGTTTGTTTGTTTGTATTGAATAGGCTCCGAAACTACTGAACCGATTTGAAAAATTCTTTCGCTGTTAGAAAGCTATACTATCCCCGGGTGACATAGGATACTTTTTATCCTGGAAATGTGGGGGAAGGAGGGGATATTAAAAAAAGAAATTACGCGCGGGTGGAACCGCGGAGGCGGCCGCTAGTAAATCAATAAATAATAATAATATTAGACAAAATCACATTGATCTCCTAAGTAAGTTGGGCACTTGTGTTATGTGTACCAGAAACAACGAAAGTAGCACAAATACATACATAAATACCAGTACACATACAGACACAGGAGAAACCCAACTTGTTATCACATGACTTTAAAACAGGGATGTCTAGTTCCAAACATGCATAGTTTTATTTATAATAATAAGTAATTTTATCCGTCGTCTGGCACCCATAGTACAAGTTATGCTTTTATTCGGCTAGATGGCGCTGTGTGAATAAATAAATAAATAAAATAAATGTTTGTACCGTGCGGGAATCGAACCCGACTTCTCGATCATTACACTAAATGGCTCGTCTATAATCGAATAGTTTCCAGAGATATACAATTTATCTAATTTGAGTTTTCATAGTGTCAAATTCCTTTCATTTTTATTTTCCCCGATAAAAACTGACCTTTTTCCTCCCACAGCGGCTGGTCATCCGAAGGCTGCTCAGTGGAGTGGTCAAACGCCTCCCACACCGGCTGTGCTTGCTCCCATCTCACAAACTTCGCTATACTAATGGACGTCCACGGTGTGACTCTCGGCGCTCACCACGAGATGGCGTTACGTCTGCTCACGTTTATTGGCTGCGCTATATCGGCTGTGGCGTTGTGCGCGGCGATCATTGTGTTCCATTGCTTCAGGAATATGAAGGTAAGTTGGTTTTCCATAATACTATGATTAAGTAAAAGACTTCATTATTTCTCATTTGAATTATAATTTGATTTTTAACTGAGAAACATATATTTTAACTAATATATAAAAATACAGCAACGAGCGCACATAAAAACACTTACCTACGAGCTTAAAGTTCAGAAAAAAAGGTAATTTTACATTTACCAAAACATGGGGCCACAAAGAGCGTACTAGAGCTAGATAGTAAAGGGCCTCCTCCTGATCCCCATAGGGGAAATGAAGGGGATGTCCGCACCTCCTACACTCTACTCACCAAATGGACCGCAATTTTAAAGCTTCTCATACATCGATCTTCTGTTAGATACCTGCTAGGTCAAGGCCAATTCCAACAGGGACTATCTGTAGCATGGCTCTTACACACTTAATTCGAACCTTGTTCATAGTTGTGCAGGGCTGTACAGAAACCCACCGTCGTCACATGGCATATGCTGCAAAGTGGATTTTTACGTGCCTGCCTTAAATTGTATGATTCTTGTACTTCTTTATGTAGGTCTTCATCCTTTTCTTTCTCACTTTCAGTCGGATCGCGTGCTAATCCACAAAAACCTATGCGCATGTCTGCTCATAGCTGAAGTGGTGTTTATGTGGGGCATCGACCAGACTGAGAATAGGGTGCTGTGTGGGATCATTGCCGGTCTTCTACATTACTTCTTCCTGGCTGCCTTTGCTTGGATGTTTCTAGAAGGTGAGTTTCATTGAAGTCATTTTTGTAAACCACATGACACACTTTGTCACCCTTGTATCTAAGTAAGTGAAGTGTGAACAGAAAAATTGTTAACATCTACGCTGGAAGGGCTAATTTGTTACTAGTGGATACTTTACTGTCGGATGACACCAGACACAAAAGTGGATACGTCTTCGCAGCGCCTTAATTTCAAATATTATGATGTGCGCGAATATACGTTGCAATTGATGGGTATTATTTAGTGTCCGACCGAAGGTTCGGTTTCGGTTTCGGTTTCGGCCGAGGTTCGGCCAAAAATCAAGTTTCGGCGGCAGTTTCGGTTTCGGCCAAAATTGGCCGAAACTTTTGCCGAAACCGAAACTGATTTCGGAAGTTTTCGTGCACGCTCGCCTAACTTCGTTTCTCGTGGCAACGCTTTGGCGGCGTACCTGTTTAGGAATTATTGTCTTGCGCCGTTCGGATAGCTCTGTAGCAACACAACATAGTCAGTGCGTTAAACAGTAACAATTAGTGAACTGATAAACATTTTGCTATGAGAACTTGATTTGAAAAAATAATAAAAGTATTATTAATAGGTATGTTTTTTGTATTATCTATAGGTACTTGTAAATATTAAAAAGAGAAAAGATGTGATTGTTTGTTTGTTTGTATTGAATAGGCTCCGAAACTACTGAACTGATTTGAATTATCTTTCACTATTGGAAAGCTACACTATCCCCGGGTGACATAGAATATTTTCCCGGAAATGTGGGGGGGAAGGGAGGGTATTTAAAAAAGGAATTAGGCACGGGTGAAACTGCGGGCGAAAGGCTAGTCTTTTATATAAATGGGAGGAAATGGACTGACTGAATGAATGCCTGACTGACAATCTACGCCCAGCCCAAAGTACAAGACCCAGGAACTTGAAATTTTGTACAAGGATTCTTTATAATGCGTAAGTTCTCACTAAGAAGGGGTTTTTCGAAATTAACCCCAAGGAGGTAAAAAGAGAGCTAGAAGTTACCTATAGTGCGATTTTAAAAGTTACAGTCTTAAAATTCGGAAAGTATATTTTTAGTTTGGTTTCAGTTTCAAATAAAAAGGTGTTATAGAAAATTTACCCCCATGGGGGTTAAAAAGGGGTATAAAAATAAAAAATGAAAGGATCATGCAAAAAAACGTCCCCACCCATCAACAGATTCCAAACGTATCTCTATTCTCTGTCAATACATCTTGCCGTACTGATTTGTATTACATCGCCGTAGGAACGGGGATTTCACGCAAATCGAATTTGAATGTTGTATTTTTTTCATATTTTCAAGTATTTTTTTGACACAGTTAATTGTGAAAATAATGTGCAGGCGATCAAGAGTAACCCCCCTGGGGGCCTAGACAAAGTAACATTTTGACAGCGATAGCGAAATTCGCTGACTTTAAATTGTATGAATTTGACAGATGCCATAGAAAAGTCACGTGGTCAAAGTATGGGATTTGACATTCGTTATCGCAAATTGAGCTATAACGAACGTCATAAATGCCGCTTGTCTAGGGGGGCTTGTCTAAATAAAAGTGTACAATCAAAATGTAATCTTAAAAAATATTGTACAATCGAGTCTACTTCAAGCTAGACACTTACAGCGCAATTCTGCATCTTAATCGTGCGGCATAAGTACGGTTTTTTTTTCATACCCTGTCATTTTTTGGATTAAAAATGGTTATTTGTCTTTTTATGGAATCTTTATTTATATAAACTTAAAGGTGACTGACTGACTGACATAGATATCAACGCACAGCCCAAACCACTGGACGGATCGGGCTGAAATTTGGCATGCAGATAGATGTTATGACGTAGGCATCCGCTAAGAAAGGATATCTCGATATTCCCACGGGAACGGGAACCACGCGGGTGAAACCGCGGGCGGCCGCTAGTGTCATAATAATATTGAAACTAGTGCCAAGTCTGTTGGTGGGTGGGGATAGAGCCCATACAATTCTTTGCATGATCCTTTTGTACAAGAGTTCTTTATAATGTTTAAGTTCCCACTAAAAAGGGTTTTGGATATTTCACCCCCAAGGGGTGTTAAAAAGTGGTTAAATTTTTTTAACTTAAATTTTCTAAAAGCTTGCTTTATAATGTGTAAGTTTCCACTAAGAAGGGGGTTTTGGAAGTTACCTGGGGGGTTTCATGGTAGTTTAAAGAGTGTACGCCAGCGAAGCCAGGGGCGGAAGTCTAGTATAAAATAAATAATTACAACAAAATTTATATACTGTAATTCCATTTCATGTCTCAATTAATGCAGAATAATGGGTGCACCAAATTTCAGTATTTTAAGAAATTTTATACTTGACCACGTGAGTTTCGGTTTCGGTTTCGGTTTCGGCCGAAACTGAAGCCACGGCCGAACATTCGGTTTCGGTTTCGGTTTCGGCCGGAAAACCAGTTTCGGTCGGACTCTAGTATTATTTATATTAAGATTTACTTTTAAAATTAATCATGTGACGAAATTGTTCAATTTACTTCAAGTGTTTTTGTTTTAATGTGTTTATACCAAATGATCAAGGAAACACTCAAATCACTGCATCACTTAGTTACTAAATATAAACTAAACATCAGTCCTCGGGCGAGGGGTGGTACTGCGGTGTCCGTACTTCGCGTCCGCTTTAACAAACTTACTCACTCACTCAATAACTCATTCATTCACTCACACTAAATATAATCTAATCACCAGGTTTCCACCTCTACGCGATGCTGGTGGAAGTATTCGAGCCGGAGCGTCCCCGAGCGCGGTGGTACTGCGTTTGCGCATACCTCGCGCCCGCCCTCGTGGTGTTCGCTTCAGCCGCCGCCTTCCCGCAAGGCTACGGAACCCCCCACCACTGCTGGTTGTCGACTGACCGAATGTTTGTCATGAGCTTCGTTGGACCAGTCGCGCTGGTTCTATTGGTAAGTTTATTTTTGAGATTGTTAAGACTTTGTATATTTATAGTACCTCATCTTAAGTACCTCTGTTTCTTGAGTGTTCTGTGTTTCGGAGAAAGTGCATTGAAGCTAGTGAAATCACAGGGTATATGAGACCTAATAACTGTCGTCTCGGTGTAGCGGGCGCAGGGCAGTGCCAGACAGTAAATGCTTAGTTACTGTTACTTACATTGCATAAAAAAAACCGTTCGCTATACGAAATTCTAGATTGGTGATCAGACATGACATGGTCATGCGAGCTAGGAAATTAAAAAGACTATTTACTTGTTTTTTTTAATTTTATTCCTGGATACGCGAAAAGTTATTTGGTTACATATATGAAAACGACTTGATTTCGCGCGGTCAAATTGTGACAATTAGAAAAATTGAAATCAAAATATTCTTTACTCATTTATGCATCAAATTAATGCAATTATGTTTTATTTCAGGCAAACTGGATTTGTCTAAGTATGGTGATATACATGATGTGCCATCACTCAACAGTCTCAATCAAGGCTAAAGAGAATTCAAAACTGTATAAAATAAGGTAAGATTAGCTTTTTTTCACGAACATTCTAACATTAATATAAATAGTTTATCTATCTATCTATCTTATCTATCTTTATCTATCTATCTATCTAATAATTTTTTTTTCCTAACCTATACTGTCCCACTGCTGGGCAAAGGTCTTCCCCAAATCTCGCCACGTATCTCTGGCTTGAGCCAGAGTCTGCCAGTCCTCGGAAAAGCGGAACAGATCGTCACACCATCGTTTTCTGGGCCTTCCCCTGCGCCGCTGTCCATCTTCGGGAGTCCACTCTGTGACGATTCTGGCCCACCTCTCCGCGTTCATTCGGGAAACATGGCCCGCCCAGTCCCATTTTAGCTTGGCGGTTTGTTTACCAACGTCTGTAATTGAAGTTTTTGAGCGGTTGGTAGAATTTTTTATTTTGTCTGTTATTTTGATGTTCAGAATGCTCCGCTCCATTGCACGTTCTACTATTTAATAATATTTAAAATTTTTGCGAATACTCTAACAAAGATTTTTTCAAGACCAGACAAGCTTATAAGACACAATTGAAACTTAGGATTATTGGATGATGCTTATGCATTATGAATGCGTCAGGGGGATTTATTTTAGCGGAAAGAAGAAACCGGGGGACTTTAATCGGGACGCTTTAGTCCTGAGTCCCACACAGAGCATTCTCCTCCCGAAAACATGGGACTTTAATTGAAAAAATAATCATTAGTTCAATTGCTTATCTAACTGAACTCCAGTACCAAAACTGAGAACTTAACATAAAAAGATATCACTGCTTTCAAGAATCTTTTCTAATACTAGTCCTATATTCCAGGGTGTGGCTGAACAGCTCTCTAGTCCTGGCCTTCCTCCTGGGTCTGACCTGGACGTTCGGCCTGCTGTACCTCAACGAGCAGACAGTGGGCGTGGCGTACGCGTTCACCATCCTCAACTCTCTGCAAGGACTCTTCATCTTCATATTCCATTGTCTGCAGAATGAGATCGTAAGTATTGTTTTGTAATTTCTAAAGTCTAAAGTTCGATAATGCTTATAAGTTACAGTCAAAAGTTCTTTATTGCTAACAAGTTTTAGCAGTAGTTGATGGCAGTTTTACTTTTAATTGAACCAGTAAGTTTGGACTTCGTAAGTCGGCATTTTAGTAATATTAATATTTGGACCGAGTATTCGAATACGGCGGCCAGTCTATACGATCGGCCAATTAGTTGTTTGCATAGTTATGCAGGATATATTTTAGTGCACAATAAATGCGCAAGCAACTTATCACTTCAAAGCGACGGCGCACGTAGTGTTGGGCCAACAATTTGTTATTGGGTTTCTGTCGATAATATTCGGTTATAGTCTAAAGTCTGGAACTTGGAGGTGTAATACACCCCCGTGGTTCGGGAAGTACGAAAAGTTTTAGTTTCTTGTAAGTCTTATAACTAATATGTCTTCGGCCGTATATTGTCCCACCGTGCTATGATACTGTCGGAATAGGGGCAAGTTATACTCTAAATTATGGACGTAATTATATTGATCTATCGTTAGGAGTTTCAGAAACAACAAATGTATAAAATTAACACTGAAACACAAAAATCCTTATGTTGGGTTAGCTCGTACAGCAGTGTCTTACCCAAATTCACCATCAAACTAACACGAACAACAATAACCCATCAGTTCCAGAAAGAATGCGCCCGTCTCGGCCACCGCCACCGCTGGCTCGCCTGCTGCCTGCGCCTCACCCCCCCTCCCGCGCACCAGCCCACCGCCTCCTCCTCCAACCACCTCGACACGCGCCAGGGCAGCGTGAAGAGCAGGAGGTACCACCAGAACGCGTCCGCGGAAGCTGAAGATGTCGTCGACCCGAGAGATGTTACGGTATGTCCGCCATTTTGAATTTGACATGAGCTACGTCCGCCATTTTGAATTAGGCAGGGAGTCAGACGTCCGCCATTTTGAAAAAGATACTTAACCTGATTCCGTGCATTAATAAAAAGAATAACTACGCATATAATGCAGAAACCGTTTGCGATTGACAAAATACTTTGATAGTTCAAAGTTTTTTAGTTTGGTTTTAAAATCACAGCTACTTCTGTTTCTCACAAATTAATAGAAAAAACTTTATTTAAGAATCATTTCATACTATACTTAGGAAACGAAAGGTCCACAGTATCTAAGTGCTTCCAAAAATGGTGGTGGGAAAATATTTTAGTGTAACCAAATTAGTTAATAATTTTTAACTTTACAAAATATAAAAATAAGGTTTAAATTACTACAGAGTTCAGCGAGCACATCCGTATCAGCGTCAACGACCAACAATCTCGTCATCAACAACTTGAACGTTGTTGTCAACAACAACAATCACAACAACAACAATGTAATAAACAACGCCGCAGTGGCCTCCTTAGCCGCTGCCGCCGCCGCCCACAGCTATCACTCCCATAGAAATCGTAGAAACTCCCAAGAGAACCAAAGCTTCGGCCCTCCAAGCAATTTTGGGCCTACTCTCAACGCCACAGGGGCAAATTTCCCTCACAACATACCAGAGAGAGAAGCGGCTCCAATGTCCCATCTTAGAAACCCTATGAATGCTGGCAGTGGGAGGTACCCTCAAGGCTACAGGCAAAATGTTCAACAAGGTGCGTACGCATTACCGAGATAGGAAAATTAATATCCACAGACTATAAATTAATTTTGAATAAAATAAAAAACCACCAAAAACACCACTTTGGCTTTCAATGTTACTAAAAGGCAGCTCAATTATTTTGTGTTCGTTTTTTAACAATTTGTGTACGTCAATCTGTGTCACTAACAATGTTTTGTTTTATTTTGTCACGCACTGCGTAAAACGAAACGCACATTTTTTTATTTGTCTACAAGGTTCGGTATTTGATGTCAAAAAATGACAGTTCAAATACTTTGAAATACTTATAAGTATGTACGGTAAGTAAGTACTTTTCATTTTTTTTGTTACTAAAAACTAATGCTTTCTTACTAACTTCCTGCCATATTTTCCTACTAACACATTTCTAGTGGTGTGGTGGTCTAGACAGCATCTGAATGGTATGAAATACTTCTAACGATGCTTCTAGTATAAGTATAAATTCTCGATCAATTTAGTATAAAAATATTATTCCTATCTCTGTGTAATGCGTATGTTTGACTGTCTTTCCAATAAAATGCATACTATCTTTAAAACATTATATATTTTATACTTTTCTATATAATATTCTATAGATGAAAAAACGGTATCATAAAAATACAGTTTAAAAACAGTATTCTAAAACTATCTGAATAATTATTTCTAATTATATTAAGTTCTTAAACTGTAAGATTTAAAAAAATGTACTAATTTTATTGCCAAAAAAATTTTGAGTGCCAAAACAAAAAGTTACCAATCGATCAGAAGGAAAAATAGAAAAAAAATTCTTGTGACAAAATTTATTAATTTGAATAGTTTCTCAAGAAACGTGAGATTAAATTCTTTATAAAGAAATAGGACAAAATATAATACTTAGAAGGTGTATGTTTTCATTGGTAAAGCAGTTAGCCTGAACTTCATAGATTCTTCTATTTATCTATATAGAAATTCCTCTTTCGAACAGATTTCTGTAGATATTTTAGGTCGTTGACTCTTTTACAGATGCTATATTTTATATTATTGTTACGTAATTATGTAATACAGGGTTTGCAATATACTCTGCTAAAGAATTTGCATGAAAAATATTTTATTCATAGAATATACAATAACTACCTAATATACAGGGTGGAATTTTGTAATGCTTCAGGTGGCATTACAAAATTCCACCCTGTATAATATACCTTAGGTGGTTGTGGGTATTTTATGTAAATATCTATCTTATAAAACATTATAATATCACTATAATAATTTAACTTCAAAAGCTACGGTCTTAGAAGTTTTAATATAAATGCTGTCTTATTTATAGGTCCATAATATTTCTAGAACCATGAGACTTATCACTATAAACATGCTAATAAAATATGAGATAAGTGGCGAAATAAAAAAGATACACAATTTTTAAAAGAAGGCCAAACATATTTTTTTGTTGCGGTTTTCCTTATTGCATCTAAAAGTCTGGTTCATTATTTTTAACTAAGAAGATGTAATATATTAAGAAAGGTGCTATTTGTTAGTTACCTTCACCTGTTCTTATTAGTCATACAAAAAAAATTGAAATATTAGAGAAGAGTCTATAATCCTTAAGTTCGATTAATGATTCAAGTTTTTCATATTTGCGTACAATGCTTAATTCAAACTCTATGATGACATGTTTAAAGTGATTATTCCTAAGATAAGATACTAAAAATATTGTATATTTTTATATTTTCCATATAAGACGTATTTAAATATAAGTATTTCTTTTATATACGTATATATAAACCTATAATATTATAACACACAGAGCTACAACATTCATCCTGAGACAGCGAGATGGAATGTACGCCCGACCGCTCCAATATACGTACCAAACGATGAGAGAAACGCTCGCGTACCGACGCCTCAAACCATACCACACAGTGCATCGCATACGCAGAGTATTGCATCAATGCACAGCTATAGAAACAATATCGAAGTCCCCAACGATTACCAGAACCTCCGCTCGCGATCGCCATCTTGTTTCTCGAACAAAATGGCGGCGTCGATTGGCGGGAACGACTGGACGCTTGTGGCAAACGGTGGCGGTATATGGAAGGTGAGGGGTGGGCCCAGTGTGCTAGTTTAAACTTTAGTTTATGCTTTGGTAAGATCTCGATGTTGGCTTTATGCTTTTTTTTATATGCTTAGAGCAAAAGCAGTGTTCCTTCGTTAAAAGTTGCTCGTACATTTTGAACATGTTAACATAGTTTTATTAGGAAATCAATAACATACATGTTTTTTATTCATATGTTCATTTACATCTTGTCGTGTTGTTTTTGATTATAAAGAATTATTTAATAATATGAAGCTGCTAAGAAACTCGCTCCTGCGGTCAAACCATGTGTTAGTATCCATCTTAATTCTTAGTCTATACTAATATTATAAAGAGGAGGTATTGAATAGGCTCCGAAACTACAGAACCGATTAAAAAAATCCCCGGGTGACATAGGGTACTTTTGATCCCGGGAAAGTGGGTGTTTATTGACAAAAAGAATTACGCACGGCTGAAACCGCGGAGGCGAACGCTATTAATTATAATTTCAATATAAAAACGACGTTCTTTTGATGTAAGCGTAATTTTCAAATAAACTACAGTGCGAGTTCAACAAATTTATGTAGTCTATGATTAGCTCTTAAAAGCATACGACCATTTCGTCTGAATCAAATATACAGAATAGGAATTTGAGACACACAGAAACATTTATATTATTATTATTTTGATACATAAAGATTACACTATTTATTAGCATGTAGGTATTTATTATTATGGACTTTTTTCAGTTTTCAATAGTTAAAAACTTCGTTCTTTAATTTAATTTTATTGAAATCGCTTCATTGTACTCTTAGTTTAATCTATGTAGATGTCTTAAAATTAACTAAGCATAGACAATAGACTTAATGAGATCTTACCAAAGAGTATCAACCCTCTTTTTAATCCGCATGATACCTAACCATAGATCATTGCATGACATCATCCAAATTCACTAAATTGTACATACATACATGCCCTGCCCACTCCTTTAACACTCCATAGATATAATTAGCATAGACTAAATAAGCACGCAGAATCGCACTTTTATCATTATCTTTAGCATTAACCAATGATATTACAGATATGGCATTATTAATCATCAATACACACTTTAAATCAAAGGCTCGAAGATAAAATGAGTCCGTAAGTGGCAGCACATTGAGCGACGCTTCCTGGTAAAGTGTCCCTCAACGGAATGCATGTCTGTCTGCCAACTCATCAAATATATAAAAAATCTGCCAGCTTAGCCGCCTTTGAAATGTCATTCTATATTGAATATAATCATTAAAATTAAAGCCATATTTTCTTTTGCGTAATGTGTTTCGCTCTACTCATCAGTGAAACGTCTCAATGTATATCAGTTTTACGCTTGGTACAGATTTTTGCAAATTATTTTGGGCGAAATATGAATTTTCTTTACTCTTTCACCAAGCGTTTGTCCTGTTCTAGCCAGAGTTTGCTTGCAACATTATCCAGAATAAGGCTAGTTCAGTTATTACAAACGGAGCCATATACTGATGCTCCTCTGTTAGTTTTGACAGGGGAACTAGAGCGGAAAGAGACCATCGTGGTATTAAATAAAAATATAATTTAATTGGGATACGGTTAAACCATAATCGAAGAGTTGGCAAGTCCAGTTATTGATTATATTATGGTGTTTACCTATAATTAGTTGTCTGTATGTTCATACAGAAGCTATTGATTTTTTATGGACTCTTTCCCGCGTTTGTATTCGACGCGGTGAATCTGCCAATGTCAAGTCAGAAGCTATTGGTAGACCTTAATAAATAAATGACATTAAGGTCCCTTAAATGTCATTCATAACGGGACCAGACCAATTAGATCATGGTTCCGTCATTGCCATTTAACTGTGCTGGTTCTTCGCGTTTTATGTCATTATCGATATTATATCTACTGAATAAAAAGTATATTCCTTAAAACATAAAATTATGTATGTATATTTTTGTATATATACACGATATTCTAGAAGACATCAGAAATAACGAGTATTGTGAGAAAAATATGTGATTTTAATAGAAACGTTTTTTCTAGCTTCTAGCAGAAGAATTGAGCTGTCTTTTAATCTTTTTTTAATTTATTCGTTACCTACTTAGTTTTTTTATATGATGTTTTTTGTAGGTACAGTGCGACACAACTTATCTAACTTTCAAAGATCTATATCACTGTAATTGATATAGTTAATAAAAAGTTAAATACAAAACTAAAATAATAAAAACAGCACTTGTATTATGGCTATCAGAATCAACAAACGTACTACAAAATATACACTTAAATGCTAATAAACATCCAGACACAGAAAAATTGAACATTGAACCATCACTGTGACTTTTTGGAAACTCAATGTAACGACAATAAGTTGTGTCGTGCTTTCAGTTTTTAATTTTACTTTTCGATAACGACTATCATTGGACGAAGCTTTACTATAAAATTACACTGAACATCTCCTTTCATCTTAAAATATTTGAGGTGGACCAAAAATTATGACTGATTTTACGGCAGATTGCCTGTCTGAAAAAACACTGAGGCTGATATAAAATTAATATAAAAGTCTTTCGTCATTAAATCATGGCCTACTTTGTTTAAATTTTGTATTTCACATTTAATTTACAAAACTCAGTACACACTGTATCCATTTTGGGAAGGATTCTGCTTAATTAAGCAGAATAATTCTTGGAAGCAATTCCTTAAATTTACATTAAATATATTACTATTTAAAGGCAGATGATATCTTTCATAAGCTGTTATCTAAACGTACCAATGATAGTCCAACGTCGTTTAATACCTACGTTGTACTAATGTTCAAATCTGTTTACAGAACACTTCTTCTAAACACCACCCGGGAAACGCGGCGACTCTGCCTCACCACGACACATTATCCCGCCAGATGGCGCAGCAGAACCACATCCACAGTCCCTACAACGAGTGCGACCTCCCCCTCGCCCCAGGCTCCCCTCGCCACGCCATCAAGGACGAAGAAAGCCCCCTCCACCACCAAGGATACCAAACAACCCGCAGCTACAACCACGACTTCCGTAACCCCCACGTGTACATGTCCCAACACTCGCCAGGCAGTCAGGAAATGATCTTCCGCAAACATTACAAGGACGAGAACAGACGCAAACACCACCACCATCACGGCAGCCAGAACGTGAACCACACGTACTCCGAAATCGGGTCGCAGCAAGGTAGAATGTACCGGCGCGGTTCCGAACAGGAATTTCGCGTGATACAAGACGACCCGGTGTACGAAGAAATAGAACGTAACGAAACCCTGATGTCTGATATGTCTGATGACAACTCCGGACCGGATAACTGCAGGCAGAATCAGCATCACGGGTCTTCTAGTTCCAAGTTCTTCGGTGACCACCGTCCCCTCATCTCGTATAGCCCGGGAGAGCGGGTACACCATGAGGAACACTATGGCAAGTACGGGAAGTGGGACACCCTCGAGCGTTACGACCCGAGGCACTACGAGAGCGGTAGACTGATGCACCAGTATCATCAGCCCCAGGAGAGCAACATGAGGGCTTTAGCAGCTGTCCTGAACGGAGAAAACAACGTGGTCTGCCACTTGGAACCGCACAATTCCTACGACGTGTACCAACCGCAGAGTGGTAACCCAAGGACTGTATCTCAACCCAGTTTTTAAATCAGTGAATCGAGATGTGATTTCGGGCGGCAAGCTCCCGTTTTATATTAATTTTCAGTGTTAGTGACTTGTAAAGGAAAGGTGTACAGAATAGCGAATGAGTTTTTCTATGGACGTAGTCATAGTTGTCATAGGGACACGATAAGTGATAGCGGTTATGTAGACACTTGCCATAATATGGACTTTAAATAACATATTATATTTATAGCATAGTTATAACGTAATTTACATCACTTTTCCACTGTGATCCTACTTAAATATAAACGCTCAAGTTTCAGTGTTGCGACCACTTTCGTTTTGAGGTGAAGGCTCTTGCAAGCATGCTGGGAATGTTAAAGACTTCGTAACGATTTCGTGAGATGTTGAAATATTTTTTTAGATTTTTTTTAGCTATGTTTTGGTATCAAAACTAATATATAATATAGAAGCCAGTAACATACTAAAAAGGCACAAAAATCAGAGGCACATACAGCATGAAAAATAAAATAAGTAAGTAAAATAAATAAAAATAAAATGAGTGATTCTTCCCAGTGAAATGTCTGCCTGCCATCTAACATTCAAACATATTTAAAATGAAATAATGTTGTGAAATTATTACAATTATTTAATTTATATTGGGTACTGGCATTATGTCAAATAAATAATAGTTACTAATATCAGGGGTTCAGACAATGCCTTATTGGTTTTCGTCAATTGTTGCTTATTAATAAAAAATCAAGCAAATTATGATCTATGGTGTGCGAAAGCGATAGCAAGCTACCCCTAT
The DNA here is from genome assembly GCA_949319885.1 of Mecyna flavalis. Taxonomy (NCBI): domain Eukaryota; kingdom Metazoa; phylum Arthropoda; class Insecta; order Lepidoptera; family Crambidae; genus Mecyna; species Mecyna flavalis. Next base: position 4,387,617 of record OX439419.1, on the reverse strand, counting down.
CCCTTTCGTTGTATTAATTTTTAAGGTCTTAATTGCAGCTTTATTTTGTAACGTATTTTAATTTGAATATTACAAAGGTGTACAATATGTATACATATTATGCTTTATTTTTTATTCAGGCGCAATCGTTACGTGGTTAGAAAAGTTACCAAGCCATGAATGCAAGCACCTAAAATTGTGTGTCCAAAAATTGACGGAACTTAAATAGTTTATATATGAAAATGTTTTCAAAAGGTCTGTTAACTTGTTAACTTACAACATTAATATAAAAAATCATGTCAATAAATATTTTAACTTTAAAATAAAACTTTGCCAAGTCCCATGGATTTTTGGACGGACAAAATGGCGGATTTGTATATAACTAGCGATTAGTACTAGACTTTTAGTACTTCCAATGTGACCTTACTACTCTCTATCGACCTTTCCTTTGAAATCATGGCATTTCCTCATTACTTGCATTTCCTTGTAGATATAAAAATCTGTGATGTTTCATTTTATGCTTTAGATTAAGTTTGCTTAGGCATTTTTTTATAAAAAAAATACTACACTGCCATACCAACTTTTGCGGTAACATGGCAACACTGATCATTTAATTTTCTACCAACATAAATACAAGCATTTCATATATTTATTGAGATAAGGTAATCTTTGATACTAATGAGATGTATTCAATTTTAAATAGAAGCAAGTGTAATGATTTTATAATAAATGGATGAAAGTCCATTTGAACTGATTTTATTACCATTTTAAACATAGATAAGATCAACGAGGACTCAAAAAATGCGGTGTTGCCATGTTCAACCGACAATTTCGTACTATAAATGTCTTTTTACGCGTATTTTACAGTGGCAATATTTACAGCTAATTTAAGTTTTTAATAGTGCAGCTTTTTATATCATTACGTTTTTTTTTTAAAAAGTTTCGGAAAAAATCCATCCAACCTATTATAGACTGACACTCCTTAATGTTGTGCACTTCCTGTATATTAGAAACTTAGTGTTTAAAAACTTAATTACTTAAAAATAACAAAAAATATATTATTTCCACAACATGTTATACTGATGTTTGAAACTCGTTGCCTGTAATAGAATTGTCTATGGCAGTTGGGTCTTAGTGACATAACCAATGTCGATTCTTGTCTATGGTTAAAATTAGCAGTCGAGATGTGACGTCACGTACCCGTCTCCTAGGATCTATGGCACCGCAGGCAGCCAGTGTTTAATCCAAGTATAGTAAGTTTAATTTTATTAATGCCATGAATAAACTGTTGTTTTGCCGTACAGTTAAGGAATTGTTTGTCGAGAATTGATGAATAAAATACAGTACAATGTAAATCATTCTTTTTCATGTATATTTTGGATCGACTAAGCAATATATTAGACTGAAGTATTTGATAAATTTCCGGCGATTGAATAAGGTAATTTTTAAAGATATTAATTTTAGTGATGCCGAAATTTATAAAATACTTTTTTAATGGGAAAAAAATCTGATAAAAATGTGGGAAAATCTTATTTTTTGTAATTCGGTATACTAGTCCATCTATTTTTCCCACTGTCTAAATATAGTAAATGTACATTATGTCCTGTGTATTTCTGTTATATATATTTTTTGTTTTGATTGTATTTTAACAACGTTGACAAGTATATTAATGTAAAGTAGGACAAACAAAATGTGTAAATAATTTAAAGTTTATATAAATAAAGAGTGGCTGTTCTGAGAGAATAACCACAAACTAAGATATTTTCTTTTCTTTTTTTTTTCCTATCTTAATATTTACCAGATTGATGTAACTATTCTAGGAGGTAGGTAAATAAAATGTCCAAAAATAATTTGATAGAGATATATTTCCATATAAAAGACTTTACACCCACAAAATAATACAAATCGTAAATATGAGTTGATTGAAAATTTATTCCGTAAAACTTACAAAGAGAAAAATGTTAGTTAATTTTGTTGACAGCAATAAAACCATAAAGTTATTACGACAGACTTAAAACTAAAAAAAAAATGTTTGTATAAAAAACATTTAATTTTGCATTTGCGTTATCCAAAAGTAATGAGAGATCCTTGTAAAGGCATAAATTGTTTGCCTTAGAATGAGATCTAATTTTTGAAATTCTAACTTCCGACAATTTTTTCTAAACCTTACATAATACATGACATAATAAAAAGTATCCAAAAAATATTATATTTTAATCACGCCAAAATAATACGTCACATTATGTTTCTAATTAAAATTGGGTAGGCACCGATTCAATCGTAATTATTACAATAAAAGAATATTAAGCACCTCCCGCCTAACATCAAAAACACAAATTTTGAAAATCATTTCAAAAGAAAATTATAGAAACACATCAAATTACATAGAACCTACTTAAAATTAAATTAGAATATAAAATAACATTATGTAGGCACCTAACTAAAATGAAGAATCGATGAAAAGTGAAGGCACGACGTTCCATTTAAGTATTTTTTAATATGTTTAGTATCTGTGGCCGAAATACAAAATGGCGCATGAGTACATACGTGTTTAATGTCTCAGAGTCGCAATGAGAGTAATAAATATTTCTATAAATAAATTCAGGCTAATGAAGAGTGCCGTTGAAATGTTACAATTTACAATAATGTATTGGTAATGAAATGATAATGTACTCTTAAGAATAAGAAGTTGAGACTTAATAATGAAAAAAATAAATGCTACTTTGAGATGAAACGCTCACAAGGCGTTGCTTGATAAATTCATATTAATGCATAAATATAATGATAATGCACTATCATTTTGAACTCTTACACAGCATTATCGGAATTCTGTAAATAAAAATGTCAAAAGGTTGACTCGATTTGAGATTATTAATTTAATAAAATAAACTATTAGTTAGATTATTTCAAGTATCCTGCTTTAAATAAAGGTAATTAACAATATACTGGCAATTATGAAAATTATGCAGAGGTTAAATGCGATAATATTAAATAGGGCAATTTTTTTATTTAAAACATTCGGAACTGTACCTTGAACACTTTTTTAGCCTTGAAATAAATACAGTTAGTAATTATGTGGGTACCTTTGACTTTGTTTCTTTATCAGTATAAATTAAAAAAAAAGATATCATTTAAAGTTATTTTTGAAAAGCTAATTTTAACATAATGGTTTCTTTTCTATTAAAATATCGAATGAGGGAGAATAATGTCACAAAGAAATTATTGTTAGTTTACTTAAATAATTTAAGCTGGACTCGATAAGGTATTTTTTTTAGTAAAAATCATAATTGAATTAACTGTAGGTGCAAATTAAAACCATCTCCCAGAGATTCCCCTAAGTAAATATTTTTAAGTAAAAAGAAAAGTATTGTGTAATCTCGAACTTTGAATAGCAACATTATGGGATGCAATGAGGATGTGTGTAACTTTTTCTGACATTTACCTAAGACAATGATTTATTTACAGTTTTGGAAAATTCTAATGGAAGGACGTTTACACACGCACCATACGAGTACACAACACTGAGGTTCGCAGTCTTCAACCAAAATTATCACATAGCAATAGACACTACACTTAAAGAGGCTCCATGATTTTTTTATCTTTGCCACGTTAATGCAACGCTGTGGCCAAGAACACACGTCATAAAAAAAATACACATTGAATTTTTAAATACCTATTTAAAAATCGAACAGTAACCAGCCATGATGGTAGGCCTGTACGATGTACGCACGCGTTTAATTAAAAAAAGTTGACAAGACATTAAAAAACAAAAAGTCATTATTTTTTTAAATATTAAGGCGTTCGCAAATTCAATAGAGTCAAAATTGAAAAAGTTTTTACACAAAACGAAAATAAGTTCACATTATGAGAAACATACATGAATTAAAATCTGGAGCCTCAACTAAACTAAGCCGACGTTGCTATGAGCAGCCACAACTATCAACCACCATGCCTGGTATCGTCCCATATATGATGTTAAGATCATGATCGAAGTACAGCATTGAAATACTGCTCATTCTTCTGGGGGCACAGCAGGGCCCCCCGCTGCCCTGGGGGGCCGCTAAATGCACTAAATGAGTGTGGGGGTACTTCTGTAAGAAGCTGTATGGGCATTCCCCGCTGCAATAGTTTGCGTCGTATAGTTTCGGGGCTATGATCCAATCCCAGCCGAACTCTTCGAAGTTGACAACGAGGGGGTACCGACAGCAACGCACCTCTTTCGTGCTTTCTGTACAGTCCATGCCGATGGTTCGGCGTGTGCGCTTGTGCGAATTGTCCTTTAGACTTACTTCTATGTATGGCATCTGGAAAAAAGAAAAGTACATGTAAGCTAATGCATATTACATTTGTTTACATAATTATGTCATTATGGCATCAATTTTATCAAAATATGGAGAGGGCTTTGTCCAGCAGTGGACTGCTACAGGCTGATGATGACATCAAGGCGGCTATATTTAAAATTACGAAATTATACCAATTATCATCTTTTGCAACGTCGTATTATTTCTGAATAATTATGATGATCGATAATTAAAATCACAGCCACCTTTATCTATTGCATGTTATATCGTATCGTTCTGTTATAACCCTGTATAAATCATGTTCTGTTATAATCAGGCAAATCGTCTCAATACCTTGTACCTGACCTAATTTGTTTTTTATTGTCACAGTGATATTGTCTAAGGACTCGAAACTACATTAGATAAAATCTGCTTAACAAAACACCCTTTATAAAGACGTAAATAGATATCAATGATATGTATATCAATGATACAATAATATTACATAGACATGTACAAAACAAACCAAACAAAACAAATAGGTAGACACCTATGCACGTGAAAATTGTAATTCCAGTTTTGTAAACCAATAAACAAAAAAAAATAGATGATCAGTGGTCACTAACACAACGGATTACAATTAACTCTACTTGTCAATACACCCTGCACAAATATGTAGGTATGTTACCTTCAAGATGATAATAACCGTTTTGCTGAAAAAATCAAGCCAATTTGCTCTTTAAGTTTGATTATTTTGAGATGGGATTGGCTTGCATAAAATCTTTAAGATTAGACCCAGATCTTGAAAGTCAGTGTCTATAATTATAATTATGAGCTTTATTCGCTGTAATATCTAGTAGATATCGCGCGGTACAACTCACGTGACAATGAGAAACAAAAATAGAGCGTGACAATCGCATTTATAATCAGGATTCCGTAAAACACAGGGAAAAGCCTTATTATACAGCGTGTTAGGTAACCCGAGGGACATATTTAAGGAGAGTGTTCAGAATCCGATTAAGAGTCCAATTCGCTATAAAAAAATATATCCTTAATTTTTTGCATTTTTATCCTAATATGCATGAACTACCTAAAAATCCCGTGTGCCGGCCGGCCGGTTATGCCCTAAACTCAAATTGTACGCGAGTACAATAGGTCTACCCCTGAACGAGTGCACGAAATAGGTAGGTAGGTGAAAGGAAGAGTGCCCGCACGTTACGCGGATTTTCAGGAAAATTTCGACTAAGGTTATACTTTCGCACTCATATAGGGGACCCTATATTTCAGATATTGATAATTTGGGAAATGGAGACTGCAATGGCAATATACCCCGAAAAATATCAAATACACGGGAGAAGCCATTGGCGAAAGCTAGTTCCTAAACTGTGTAACTTGTTGATAATGTTTCTTATAAAATATTATCACAGAATTGCGACATATTGTCTGCCAGCGTGATGACGATGATAAATCTAATCTGGAGGTCAGTTTTACTAAAGTCGTTTTACATAGTCGTTTTCATATTGAAGAAAAGGGTTCGGGACCTGGACTCATTTCCTATTCGGGAAAAAGAATAAAATTAAAAACGTCTCATAGCTAATAAGTTACATTCAAGATTATCTGACTGCCTTAACCTTATATGTGAATTCCGTCGCCATGTTTTTTCAATATTAATGTGGGAGCCTCTACTTGAAATCAAAGTCTAGAATCAAAGTGTTTGCTCAATGTGGGCACCACATCCTGATAAAGTATAACTCAATAGAATAGCCCGCTTACACTTGAAGAAAAGAAACCTGACTTCTAATCGTGTTGTGGCTTTGGGCTTCGGGCTAAGTAAAATATGTTCTACGGAACCGGTCAAACTTCAAATATTTCTTCATGGCAATGTATATCATCCTTTAAATGAGAATTTATTAATGAAATTGGTGTAGGTTGAATCACGTTTGTTAACATGTAGATATATCTCAGCTATGTAGATATCGGTCGAACATTACTATCTGACTATCTTGCGCAGTGGCTAGAAAAGTATAAGTTTATTTAAAGTCCCACTGCCGAACAAAGGCACATTGAAATCAAGTCATCATCACAATGAGTAACTGGCTTCATCACCGCACTTGGCAAAAGTGGATTGGTGATCATAACCCCCAGCTATGCTCGAAAAATCCGCCTAACAAACCCCTTTGACTTTCCATCACCTTTCCTTATTCCCCACCTTCCTTACTATTTTCATAAACGCTCGTATCGTATCTGAAACCTTAGTTGCAGCCCAGGTGTCCATGGACGGTGGTGATCAGTGATCACCATCAGGACGTGTCACACTTACTTATTTACTTCCCTCTTTCATCAGCTAAACGAAAACTTCAAAACTGTTCCGATTCCATTTTTCCTAATGTGATTACAAATTGCGGGTCCCCTATATGAGTGCGAAAGTTGATAGTTCGATTTTCATTATATCGAACACGCTGTGTCTATAATTCAGTAGTACGATGTTTTATTACATCAAGTCGCGAGTAAACATTCTAGGCAGGCATGTAACAACGTAGGCCGCTTCATCACTTAGGTATCATCAGGTGAGATAGCGGTCAAACACCAGCCTATTACTTATTAAAAACAGAAATTCCACTGCTGGACATGGCCTTCCTAAAGCCAAACTGGTCAGACAAAACCCAAGGACCAAAAAACATAAAAGAAACTCACCAAAGCATTATTTGATTCAGAGCTCGGATGCGGCACGACCAAGCTCATACGATTCCTAGAGTCTTGTACTCTCACTACTATCGCTAAATACTCTCTCGGCAGTCTGAAGAACTCCGCCACCATCGTAGTCACGTTCATCTTCAACCATTTGCCAGTCTTCAGTTCCTTTCTGCTCATCTTCACTGAGTTGTCCGTGTATGGAACAGACGATTTGCTCCCTTGACTGTTCCTCGTAACTCGGCTCACTTGAAAGTTGATTGTGAAGTGGTCCTCAAGGTCGAGGGTTGTGGTGTTCTGCCGAGGTTCCAGTTCTTGCACGTGGATGTTGAGGACTGCTTCGTGGACCTCGTTTTGCAAGACTTTGTTGGTGAAACGGAAGTTTATGATGCTCAGCCCTTTGAAGTGGTTGTGCCGTCTTGTGTCTGTGAGAAAAAGGGTTATTTTTAATTTCGGGTTTATGATAACAGAGTTTTCGAATTTGGGCGAGAAAGTCACCATCAAATTTTTGGTTAAATTATATTTTACAAATTATGTTGTCTCGTATTTATTTATTATTTATAAGATAAAGGCCCAAGATCAGTTGGTTGATAGCTATACAAAAGCGTAACAATGTTTTCAATGACATTACAAACATAACAATTAGAGACAATAATAGCGTTACAATATTTTTAAAAACATCACGAACTTAACAATTAGAGAACTGCGTATGAGTGGAAGCTTTGTTTACATTCTTTTGATGAGCGTAGTTAAAATGTATAATATTTTTTTAATCCGTTTAATTAAAAAATAGGTCCGATCTTTTCCTTACATTATATACCTTTATAACAAAATAAAGTATATATAGCTAATATGCACAGTAACAGCTTCATTTGTAAATTAATTGATAAAAATACTTTTATTAATTGGACCGTCATACGCATACGCAATTCATCAGCTGATGTTTTATAACAATGATTTCTATATTTAGAATTTATATCTTGCATCTGATATCGAACTTCATATTTGTAGATACGCTTGAGATACGCTTAAAATAATAATATTTAATAAGCTTAATTTTGTTTTAAACCGACTTAGCAAAGATTTTAGAAGTAGACGTCGGATAAATGCAATATAATACATATTATTATGTACGAAAATACTTAGGTATTTACTTAGGTAAACCTAGGTCTTTCAAATTCCTATTTCTTTAAACCTATTGACTCCTTTTGTTTCCTCACGATGTTTTACCTACCTAAATGAATTAATATGAATTAAAGTGAAAGTAACGCATACAAATATATAAAATACGCAAAAGATTACTCGTATTTGTAATCAGTTTATGAGAGGTCATTAAACAGCGACAAAATGTAGTTCTATTTATAAACAAAGAAGATAGGTATTCAATGATTTTTTTATCATTTGCTTGAAATTATCTAAGTAACTAAACAGCTCAACGTTTCTTTTATAGGTATAGTCGGCTGCAGATTAAACTACCCTTATCTGTCAAAAAGTCTCAATTGAAATAAAACTCTATAAACTTGACATTAAGGTGAAAATTGGTTGTAGGAATTTACTTTATTAAGGTAGGTCGATGTGCGCCGACTGTACATAAAGAAAATGTTATAGCTAATAATAAACAATAAGTATGAATAATAACAGGAAGTATGTTAATTTCATATGTGAATAACTTTGTTTAAATTATTCAGATATGAATTATATTCAAGCGTCTTTCTACATTTTACTAACATTCACAAAACACGTACATGCAGTCATCTGTCACCTAGTCTATGGTAAATATAGTACCCGAGAGCCGCCACTCTAGAGACCATAAAATACCATAGACGACCCTACCACACAATTCATCCAAATTTTTTGAGAATGTTAAAAATATGTAAAAACACACTTAATTATTCTCTTAACTTCCTCGTCTACAATTACAATATTGTTTTATACATGTTTATCGCTAATTGTACTTAACTGAGGTGTTAAATTTAAATAACGTAAAAAAAATATAGACATAGGTATAAGGCCTTTGCCCAGCAGTGGCACAGTTTACAGGCTATTTAAAAAAAAAAATAATGCGAAGTAAGAACTTGCTGCTATTTTATACATAAATTTTAAAATCTGATTTAAAACACAATTAAACCCCTGCTATTTTAACAATAAGGAAATTTGACGTCACAGTTTAATATCTTAGGCATTTTTAAGTAAGCTACCGTTCAATATAAGTTACTGTGCTTTTCTAGTCAATTACAAAATCATAATTTATCCCTCCATATAAAATATCTTATGTGGCGCAGTACACAATTAAATTTATTTTACTGTCTGACGCCAACCCAATTTGGGATGTGTCGTCATTAACCCTAGTATTAATTAAACGTTACGCAATTAATAATTATTATATTTTTAGATATGCAGCTCTGCCATCAACGGTTTGTTATACCTGAAACAAAAGATAGAAAAATTAACATTTAACAAAATATGTATAGTTATTTAGATGTTTTGCTTACGAGTAGCTTGAACTTACTAAACAATGTCGTATTACTTTCGATTTGTTACAAAAAGAGATAAACTGTCGATTTACTTTAAGACATGTCAGACAGAAAGACAGCACAGAATCCTATAGAAAATCATGAAATTAAAATATTAAAAAAATATCCTATTACATGTAGCCCCAAACTAAGCATGAGCTTGTACTATAGGTGCCAGACAACGGATAAACATTACTTAAATACTTTTTTTGTAAATACATACAAAATGAAATGAAATGAATACATAACACACAGCCCCATAAACAGACATGTTCATGCACTCAAAGTTTGTATCGTGCGGAGATCGAACCTGCGACCTCTGGTGTAATAGCAGACTTCTCAACCATTACACCAAATGGCTCGTCATAAGAACAATGTTCTGTTTTAGGCGCAATATTCAGGAAAAGTTCTCTGTTAAAGGCAATATCTTTACAATCTAGATATTTAAAAGTATAACTCGTTGTCTATTTACCTATTTTTAACCTTCCCTTATCGGAATTTACCAACATCGGCAAAACTGAAAACGGTTAAGAAGGTCAAACACAGAAGACGTAGGCAATGAATCCGCAACGTACTTTCAACAAATTCTAACGTGAGGTACGATCTCAAATATCTCTACTGGATGTAGGGTTCCCGCAACTATCGATAGTTTCGCTATCGATACTTGACCTCGAGACCTAGTAACAATATCGATAGTGCTATTAATACTATTGATAGTATCGATAGCACCATTTTTTATACTAGGTCAGTTGGCAGACAGGCACGCAGATACCACCTTATGATAAGCGGCCACTGCCTATTCCATTGAGAGACGCTTCACCTGGAAGCGTCGCTCAATCTGCTACCAGACTGTAGACTCATCTGATCTTCGAGCCTCTGATTTCCAGTGTACTATATTTAACCAAATCAATGCAATAGTATCGATTGTATTATGATACCCCTGTGCCTTGGAAAGGACGTCAACTCGTGGGTCCTGCGCCTGATATCTCTTCTGTCGTGTCAGACTGCTGTCCCAGTGTTGTGAGAGTAATGATATAGGGTGTGCACCTGTGCTTGTGCACTATAATACATCCTGTGTAGTTGGTTAATCGTTAAGATTAGCAGCCGTAGAAGTAATGTCGGCTAGAAGGAAGTTATGATTACTACCGATAGTATCGAACTATCGATAGGCTATCGATACCATTGAAATAACGTCAGCTATCAAAATCAAAATATTCTTTATTCATGTAGGTCTCAGAGATGCACTTATGAATCGTCAATTATTGCTACCACCGGATTCGGAATGTAGTATCGAGAGACTATCGATATTTATCGATAGTTAATTGCCAAAAGGCAACTCTAACCAATGATTCACTAATGTGTAAGCAGGAGAGGGCGACTTTTTAAATTATAGCGAATGCCCGAACTATTCCAGGTGTTAGAGAAATGGCTAAATATAAAAAGTTCGTTCATCCATTTCGGAGGTTGAGAACCGCCCACGGACAAAAAACTATCTGCAAAATATAATACAGCCCAAGTTTGTTTATAAGTCTGTCATCGACTGTTTACAATAACCTCTTGTTTGTTGATAAAAAGCACCTGCTTCGTGTAAATATAAAGATCTTGGAAAATAGATTTTTGCAAATTTTTCTCATTTCAGAAAGCAGTGGTTCAGTTGGTTGCGGATTTATTCTGTTTATATTTATAAAGATTTTGTTGCTAACCCGGTCCGTTATAGGATTCAGGTCATGTAGCATTTTACACGTGTGAACTTGATAATTCAGGGAAGTGTTAGTCTAATTTTTTGTAAATAAATGCTGTTAAAATAGCATTTCATCAGTGTTTAGATATTAATATGTATCTGGTATTTTATCTGTAGTATCTACTATAACCATATTATACAATTAATTCGGGAAAATAAAATATTATGTTTAAAAATGTTGTATCTTGATGATACTTTATGTCCAAGAAAAAAATCTTACCTAAGTTTAGCTGCTTAGCTACTTTGAAATCAAAGTATAAGGAGGTTTTGAATTGAACCCAAAATAAGTAGCGTCATGGGTATTAAAAACAACGAAGGTTTCATAAAATATACTAAATACAAATATGATATTATACATAGATGTGCATTGTGCAGGGCAGGGTCACTACCAAGTGCATTGGTGAGTCATTCCTGGCTTAATTCAACGATCAATGTATAAAGTTTTCCGATTGTCCAATATCTGTAATATTCTCCTTTGTAGGTTATTTATCGCTCAGATTAACAGTCGAAACATTATAACAGGCCTTTGCCCTGCACTGGCATACAGACAAGTCGAAATCTCAACGTGGAGATAAAAAAAAATGTGCCAATTGCTATCAGCAGCGTTATCAAGCGCACTAGGAAACTATGAATGGTCACTGATGTAGGGGTCAAACGGGGAAGGTTGCCGCTAAAATTGATTAGTCTGTCTTCTTGTGACGTCGATGACATTTGTATCGACTGTCGTAGCTCTTTGAGTTTTTTTTTTATACAACGTGTTAAGTTAAATGCGCAAAACCTGAAATTAGTTTGATAAGAATGACGAGTAGAATCTATTAAACCACTTTTTAATATAGGTCACATTTTTCAAAAAATATTCATTAAAAACGTTGCCCTGTCTATTTATTAATAGGTCAAGCCATCACGTGCGAAAACCATGCCTACCGACTCGTCCCTAGACAAAGCGTCGTCACAGGCGCAAGAACCGATTTGAATTGCCAGTGAAACTAAAAAGCTCATAAAATCATTTGGGGTGTCTGAGGTTTTGCGCATTTAACATAACACATTGTACCTATACTGCAACTGCGGTTTACTTTTTTTGTTTTATTATCAGAGGCGGCAAACGAGCCAGCAGGTTGCCCGATGGCAAGCCATCACCGCCGCCCATGAACAACTGCAACACCAGAGGGATTGCTGATGCGTTGCCGGCCTATAGGTTTATGGCGGGTGTCGGCCTCCAGCACTCTCACAAATCAGACGAAACACAATAGTAGTCACTATTATTTCACGCTGGTGTTATGTGAGAGGGTGGTACTTCTCCGGACGAGCCGGCCCATTCGTACTGAAAAACAGCATGGCTCTACCACTACAATACTGGACTACTTTGAACCTGGAGGGAAAGTTTGGCGAAAAATAACGAGATAAATGTTCTCACCACTTAACAGGAACAGCAGTATTCTATCTAGTTCAAGCCAAAAGAGCCCTTTTGGCTTGGCTACTTAGTCTTGTTTTTTTTTTAATTTGAGCCAAAGTTGCCTTCCTTGTCCTGATCCCATCAAAAGTATCAGCTTATTAATGTCCCACTGCAGGGCAAAGGCCTCCATCCATGAAATCAAGATAGAGCGTTACAATGATGGATATTGACTTAAACACCACGCTTGCCAGATGCGGGTTGGTGATCACAAACCCGAGCTGTGTCCGAAAAAACCGATACAAAGTTAGCTCGACCCGGGAATTGAACCCTGGACCCCGATATCTCGGCCCGGTACTTTAAACCACTAGGCCATCGAGGCGTTCCCGTCAAAGTAACCCGCAATTACAGTACTACATCTGAAGACTGAACGCAGCTCACCTGATGTTAGCTGCCACTGCAGCCTATTCTATTGGGGGAAACTTCACCAGGAAGCGTCGCTCAAACGCACACACATTGTAGGCTCATCTGATCTTCGAGCCTTCACAGTCTGGCAGCATATTTAGCGACGCTTCCTGGTGAAGTGTCCCTCATACTATCAAGTGGGCTGTTAAACCACCGGCTCCTCAACTCGCGGGCAGCCACGCCCCTCTTCGGCTACGCGGACTTGAAATACACTCTAGAGGTAGGTCAGATAAGACTACGCGGAATCGGTTTAGCGATTCGTTTCTGTCACGTCATTTTCGTAGCGCCTTTTTTGGTAGGGATGGCGATCTGAGATCGATTAATCGAAGAATCGATTTTTTGAGCCAAAAAGATCGATTTTTTAAATCGATATGTAGTACTGAATCGATTCAGTGAATCGATATTTCACCCTTGAAAATCGACATTCGATTTAATTTTATGTTTTGGTATAAACCAAAAAAGTATTTACAATTAATTTAATGTAAGTACGCGTATTATAAGAGCGCTGCCGGCTGCCGGTTAAAGGATTATTCGAAAACTCGCGAAATGGCTGAATGTTTGGGTTCCTGCCTTTCTTTAAGTAACATTTGTAATCTTTGACTTTTGTCTGTATCTGTGACTGACATTTCTTGTTGCGTCATCATTAGAGGTCGGATATTCGGATGCATAATTATTTACCTAAAGTTCATTTTTGCTACAATATTATGGAAGCGCCTTCTTAAAAAATATTTTTTCCTTATTAATCCCGCGATTCCGGGAAATTAGTACATGCGAATCTAGTAGATATCACGGTGGGAATTGACGTCTTTAGCATGTGGCATTTTTTTTACCGACTTCAAAATAGGAGGAGGTAATATATCCGATTGGATGTATTTTTTTTATATATGCCCGGCCATTTCTCCGTCATTTGTGAATTCATATGATAAAAATCTTTTTAAAATTAAAGAAAAAATATGAGGCAATCTTTATTTCTTTAAAAAAATAATTTATTCGTCAAATCCAAAACCCCCAAATTATTTTGATACAAAAGTGCACTCCATATTAACACCTTAAAATAAATAAGTAAAGATTCAATAATAAAAAACTACATTTGTCGATCGCGTCGATTTTATCGATACAAAAGTGCTTTCCATGTTATGACAATACATCAATTTGAGGTAAATATGCATCCGAATATCCGATCTTTATTTATAATACATTATAAATCAACTTGAAAAAAAGATCGATTTTTCAGAAATCGATCTTTTTGGCCTCGATTTTTTGTGGATCGATTCATTGGGTCACGATTCGAATCGATTCAAAAAATCGATTTTTTTTCGGAAAGAATCGCCATCCCTATTTTTTGGTCCATATGTTTTACTAGCTTTCCGCCCGCGGTTTCACCCGCAAGTAATTTTTTTTTTTTAAATATCCCGCGGGAATGAGACGGTTCCCATAATTTAAAACCTATGTCCTAATCCGGGTTCTAAACTATACGTGTGCCTAATTTCATCTAGTATCCGTTCAGCCGTTTAGCCGATTGAGTAACAAACAAACATCCAGACTTTCGCATTTATAATATTAGTAGGATTTGTTTTGTTATTTATTTACTTTGTCTCTACCTTCGTGTGTGTATGTTAGGCGGAGGTATTTACTCAGACAATTGCTCATTCGAGTAAAAGATCTCTTAGGCGAATACTACACACTCGATATTTTATCGTGATATTTGGATCGAAATCCAGGATCACGATATTTATCGAGTAGGTATGTAGTATAGCGTATCACATATCGTGATACGTGATACGTAATACGCTATACTACACACTCGATAAATATCGTGATCCTGGATTTCGATCCAAATATCACGATAAAATAAATCGAGTATGTAGTATTCGCCTTACTCAACCCCTCTCGAGATTAAATGTCAAATTCTATTAAAAAAGTTGCATCAACATATTATTGTAAAAGTCGATAATAATATTGACGAAGATTATAAGTAAAAGATTGTATTTAATTGGTCTGTTTAATCATGTCTAGACGATTCTAGACTACTTGCCCAGGTTTATCTTGTGCATAAAGCAAGCATTCAGATTCATTGCATTGCGTAGGTCATAAGAGGAGCTTCATACATAGTATTACCTATATTCGACCGATTTGAGAATGGATGAGAAGGCGGCTGTGACACCAGAGGTCGCGGGTTCGATCTTCACGCGACACAAACTATGTATAATGTGTTACATACATAAAAATAAGTAAGTCGTGAAATAGAAGTGTGACAAGCACTTCTATGTTTCGGGGAAAGGGCACTGAAGCTAGGAAAATTACTGGGTATATGAGACCTAATAACTGTCGTCTCGGTGTAGCAGGCGCAGGGCGGTGCCGGGCGGTAACTGCTTAGTTACTGTTTGGCGCTGAACTGTCTAAGGGCAGACGTGGCGCTTACCATCAGGTGTACGATCTGCTCGTCTTGTTACACATTGCAATAAAAAAAGTATTTATTAGTGTTTTACTTGTTGTATGGCACCCAATAGTACAAGGTACCTTTAGTTTGGGGCTAAATGGCGCTGAGTGAATAATGTTCAGGGATATTCATTTATTTATTATTCTTACGATGGTCTAGTTAGTGGTTTAACCCTTTATAGGGCAGTGTCCAAATAGTGGCCACCATAATTTGAACCTTAGGTAACACCGTCGAAAACCAATGAAAAATTTAAACTGCCTGTGCGCGTTAAAGGGCCATGATCTCGGAGTCCTGGGTTCAATTCCCGTGTTGGGCATTTGTGTATTTTTGAACACAGCTAGGATTTGTGATCTCCGATCCTAATTTGGAAGCGTGCTGATTAAGTCAATACGTCATTGTGACGATTTCAACGATGGAGGCCTTTTCCCTGCCTTGGAACATTAAATAGGCTGATTCTTTCCTTTTTTGTTTATTTTATTAATTAATATAAATGCACGATTTTTTTTTTCTTTTCTTGACTGATGGGCCTACAGGTGTGATAGCATTTGAGCGATGCTTCGTGCTTTTATTTTAAAATAAATAAGATAATTCAGCAAATCAAGAACCTGTTGCAAGGTAAAGATCTTACACCCGAGAATATTGGACATAATTTTTACACGACTGGGGAATTGAAGTCAGGACCCCGAGGTCAAAGGCTGGTAGGTAAACCACCACACCAACGCAGCATTAAATAATATCTATTTTCTGTACAGATTACGGATTTCATATAGATTCTAAAAGTGTGGACAGGAATTTGAACGGCGCTTCTTCACCAAGATTGAATTTTTTTAGCTTTTTCTGTTGTCACGCTTTTCCGCGTAAACCAATGAACCGGCTTTGATAAAATTTGAAACAGATATAGATTAAATATTGATAAGGGACATAGACTTCTGTTTATCCCGGTATAACGCATGGTCCCCAGGGTACAACAGAAACATAGGTCCGCGCGGGAGAACTAGTTAAAAAAATTTGTTTAAAAATTTAAGTTTGAGCTAAACTAAACATACCTAATGTCCATAGGAACAAAGAAGTCCATTATTTACAAATTATGACAGCGACTAACTCATTCACCAAGCTTGCCAAATTAAAAAACTTTTATGAAAATATGAAACTAAGCATTTTTTACTCGAATCAAGTCACCACTATATTTTGTAAAAGTCACAAAAAGTCCAGTAAATATTTTCTTTTATGTAATGATTTAGTAAAATTTCTGAGAAATCTTATAATTTACAACATTATATTACTAATAAAAACTAATATTTGGATTTGCAAAATTTATAAATTATGCCAAGGCATTTCAAAAGAAAAGTTGGGAACATGCAAAAATGAAAAAAAAAGAAGAAAACATACAAACCGCAAAACAGAGCGCTGAAACAAAGAAAACCAACTTACAGAAAACACAAATCACCGAAAACGGAACGCAATTCGGAATCTGCGCTTCCCGCGCGTCAAATTAATATTTTCGAATTTCGGATTCGCGAATTCCATCCTTGAAAATTTGTACGCGCGCGCCCCTTTACACACTGTACCAAACTGATGAAGATATACCGAGACTGGTGAAATAAACCGCGTGGGTTCGCTCACAAGCAGATTGAATCATGTACTCGCAGTTTAACGTTTATCCCAAAATCAACTTTCGCTCGTTCAATTAGGGAGCAAATTCGCAGACTCCCGGCCTTATCTGTGCGTTTACCTTTTTAATTTTGCCAATTCGTTTAATTGTTCCACGTATCGTGCATTGGCCAGTGCTTTTTTTGAGTTTTTTTTCGTAAATGTTATAATTTTAGCCTTTTTATTAATTGCACTATATAAAGCCTTCAATGTACCTACGTAAGTAGTAGTTAGCGTAATATTTTCTCTACAATCCATAAAAAGATACAAAAGCCTTCAAAAGATTCTGATTTTTTTTTATCTACATTGTTAATATGGAAATTCTTATTTAGTCGCCCAACCAATAACGATCACGGAAAGATTACTACTTATTTATTCTTCCTTTTTTATTTATTGCCCGAATCTTGGTCACTTCTAACAAAATCTAAATGACAGAAATGGCAAAGAATTCTGTATTTATTTCATACCTCAATACTACGGTAATATTATGATATTAAATGTGGGATATAAACATAATTTTGTGTCCGTTTACATTATTTTAGTCATTTACAATCTACAGTTAATGCACTAAGTATACTGTTTATTTACAACTAGCCTTCCGCTTGCGGTTTCACCCTCGCGTATTTTCTTTTTTATATCCCTCCCTTCCCCCACATTTCCGGGATCAAAAGTACCCTATGTCACCGGGGATAATGTAGCTTTCAACAGTGAAAGAATTATTCAAATCGGTTCAGTAGTTTCGTAGCCTATTCAATACAAACAAACACACAATCAAAGCTTTCCTATAAAATATTAGTATAGATTGATGACGTTCAGATGATATAGACGGTAGGATCCCACTCATTTTCCGTGGTTCGAATTCCACCCAAGACAAATTTTTCAGGCTTAGAGAAAAACTTGATTTATTTTTTTATTTTACATTCGATAAAAACAATAACAAGTATTGGACTGGACAAGCGTCAGCGCTCACGTTTTGGCTGATCACCTAGCGCTTCGCCGAATCCCACAAAGGTCGTTACCACTCGAGAATGATTGGTTCCACGCACGAAAACTGGGACCCCATGTGCTCGAACATAATGTCAAAAATTGTGAACATTATAAAAGACAAAGAGAAGAAGAATAATAAATACAAAGACAAAGAAAAATAAGCGATAAATAAGAAATGTTGAAAAAATCTCTGTAGATTATGGAAAAAAATATTTATTTTTATTCTTGTTAATAGCTTTTAAAACTATCGAGTGTATTAGGACCAAAACGCCTCTCACTGTGCAGATTCCCTCATGATGTGTTCCGTCACGGCCGAGCTAGTGGTAATTATAAGCACATCGAAAACTCCATTACGAACCAGAGTCTAGACCTCAGGTATGAGAAACGTTTGAAACCACTCAGCAACTACAGTTCTTGCTCGGAACACGTGACCAAATAGTTTCAAACATAAATACTTTGAGAAAAACCGTTCAAAACAATTCTCATAAGGTCAAAAGAGATGACTGACCTGATCTGGAAGTGAGGGAGGAAATCGCCCAAACAACGCACCGGCAGTCCATCACCAATGTCGCTCAAGGGTATATTTACTATCGAAATTGTCTTGTTACGCAATTACTTGCGAGTAGGGTTGTTACCATTGTTACACACCCCCTGATGGTCTTCGCCTTTGCTTTGGGAAGGCTTAGTAGCCGCCGTTTAGCATTAAGTTGCTCCCGACGTAAGAGTAATAACAATAATGTCCTCCTAGCCGAGTTTTCTTCTACGGCGGTCAATCTTTTACAATCAGCCAAATACGCGGGATATATTATAGTGCACAAGTGAGTGCGCAAGCACAGGTGCACTCCCAATTTCGTTAATAACAGTCAGTGGGACAGTGGGACAGCAGTCTGACACGACCGAAGAGAGATCAGGCGCAGGACCAACGGCTTAACGTGCCTTCCGAAGCACGGAATCATCATTATTTTCAGACATTCAGGCGATTCAAGCCTGCAATGTCCTAACCAAACTCGAAACATTCACACAAAGTGATGTTTCCCGGATTCGAACCCACGACATCCTGGTATTAGAGCCCAACGCTTTAACCACTGCACCACGGAGGCAGTTTAACTAAGAGTAAACAAGTATGCAACCCGTCGGTCGACGGTCAGCCTGCGACAAGGGGTGTTCCGGGAGCGCAGATAGTGATCTCGCTGTCTGCTTGTTGGGAGGACACCTTGTCTGCTAGGCATGCCTTGGAGAGCAAGACGGGGCAACCGGTAGGGGAGGAGCAATAACAGAGGGCCGGAGTTACATCCATTTCACCCCACCATCGGCGACGGCACGCGGTAGTGCTAGATTGACTCCAGTGCGCGCCTTCTGGTGCGAGGTGGGCGCCGCGGGGTGTAAACGGTTGAGGCGGCTGGACGTGACGTTGCCTTCCCTGCACATCGCTACAAAACAGGCAGGGGAAAAAATTCAGGGGAGTTTATTGGGTATTTGGACGAACTTTTCTAGTTTCAAGACTTATTCACTTATTCAGCATTCTCCTCCGAAAAAAAAAGCCTTCAAATCTTATGGACGTTTCTGGATCTCAGGACTTAAGTCGTTCGTCTTCATTTATGATGCGTGTTGTACACCGGAAAATAATTATATATTATAGAGCACAATCGAATGTGCAAGCTCAGTTCATTGCCTATTCCCACACTGTCAAAGCACAGTGGGAAAAAATTTATTTGAGCAAAAAAGGGATATATAGTATCTTCTTCAACCCTGGCTAGTCCGTCATCAGTCAACTCAAGTAGTGTTTTGATAGCATCGTGGGGTCAGGTGCACCGCAGAACGCACTCAACAATGTTTTTCCGTTTACAACTGCGTATAACGTAGAAAGAATAGTAATATTATGTTTTTTTTTTGTTATTGTTAGAAAAGTTGTCTAGAAAAGTTTTCCTTAGTGCCTTTAGAAATACTCTTTAAAAAGTTATAATTGATCATAAGTACGTACATAATAATGAATAACTCGTCTCTACCTTGTTACTTCTCAGCAAGAAATTTTTCAATCTGTAAATCGGCAAAAATTGGTAATACTGGTAATGTAGTATTAAATAAAATAACAATGATAATAAAACTGCGGCCATTTGAATAATAATAACTAATTCATACAGTTTTCTGTGTAAAGATTGTAATCATTTTAGCAGGTCTATGGTAGGATACCTGGATCAGTTTATTTTACTAGTGATCACGGTATAGGTCAAATAAAATAAATTATAAAATTTCCTTAATGCAGATGAAATCCTAGGCTAAATTATTTGTACTCGTACTTAAAATCGTTTATCCTAACCAACAGTCAAACCATCCCCGGAGCGTTGAACTTAACAGTTCTCATTTCACAATCTCGCAAAAGTAATGCGTATGGTCTAAATTGAAAATGCTATTTTTATCGCAAAACTTATATCTTTATATCCATCGTGAGACGTCAGCGAATGCCGAAATGTCGGCTACATTAAATAATTACATCCATTATTGCCATCTGCACATATGGATACACCAACCAACAAAGAATTGCTGTTCGAGAAAATTTTGCTACAGCAAAATCGACCTTATAGTTCTTCTGCTAAGACATCTGCTACAAATTTTCGCCTGCAACCTCGCACGGTATTGAATGGTTAAAGTTGAAGTGCCTAAAGTTCAAAGTCACCGCTGGTAGATAGCGTATTGTATGACTCGGGATTTGCTGCGTCATTTTGAGTGTTCTGGTTTCGGACATACGAGGCCCTCTGAATCCTCTGATCGGTGTGATATGGAGAAGATCTAGACTCTGCAGCGGACCCTATAGGACATCTATTCAAGATGTTTTTACATCGCATTTTTTAAACAAGGCCCGAGGCCCTAACCAAGCGGCACTTATGACGTTCGTTATCGCTCAATTTGCGATAGCGAATGTCAATATCGATTGCTCACGTGACTTTTCTAAAACACCTATCAAGTCCATACAATTTAAATTTAGCGAATTCCTTACTTTGTCTAGGCCCCCTGTGCTGTGCAAAATATCTTTCTATTATAGTTGCCTGTTAAATCTGTGCATAAAATATGTTTAGGGTCTAAAATGTTATCAGATTTTCTCCTCAGAAAAATTTAAAATTTGAAAGTTGTAGATAAATTTTCTTTTCGTAATGTGGATGGTTCACGACATATTATATATTTCATCTAAATCCCGGTTCAAACCTCGTGGGGTCTCCACTAAGGTCACGAACCTTCCCAAATGGTCAAATGACACAACAAAGGACAACGTACTCGCTCGCAAACATCATTTCACTTTTGGCAAATTGGATGAGTTGATTGATTTGCTTGGTAACATCTTGTAACGAATATTAAATGAGATGAATGGAACGATACATTATCTCTATACGCCTAGTAAGAAACAGTTTTAAAAACTCCTTAATACCTATAGACAATTTAAAAAAATACTAAAGCTTGCTAAGTGAAAAAGTCAACTGATTGACTTTTTTTAAATTCTTTTTCGAAGTCACATTTTTTCTTCACTTTCAAGTATTTTTCTTTTTTACATTTTGTAGTCCTCTTAGATCTTTTGACATCCCTCCCATATGGGAGAGTCGCCATCACGCTGATATCAGCGTGATGGCGACTCTCCCTAAGCGACGAAGAAAGTAAAGTATTAAATAAATGTCCCACCGTTAGGCAGGGGCGTCCCCCTTAACGAAATCGTCAATCAAACAATTTTTTTTTTATTATAGGGGGGCAAACGAGCAAGTGGGTCACCTGATGATAAGTGATCACCGCCACCCATAAGCACCCGGGACCCCCTTGGGGTCTCAGGCGCTTTGCCCGCCTTAAGAGACGACAGTTATTAGGTCTCATATACCCAGTAATTTCACTAGCTAAAATTTTAATTAAAAATACAAATGGAGGAACCCACGTATTTGCACTGAACGAAGATTATTGTCCTTATGAAAAAAAATTGTACTAATAAATATCTGAATGTATGTTGTATGGTACTGTAGGCATTTTTCTCGGTCAGTTCACTCCCAAGGTTGGGCCGAGGAGTTAGCGAAAGGGGCCATTCCCACGGCCGACGCCCGGATGCGGTCACTACCAGCAGCAGGGATCGCTTAGGGATGCGTTTTATTCGCAATATCGATAAGAAAATAATATCAGATAGCATTTGTCTAACATTAGCCTAAACAGTAGTTGAAATTAAGGAATTTTGTTATGTATGACTCTATCTAATCAATTCTAATCTTATCTAATTTAAGAGCATCGCTCTTCAAGTAACAACTTCCACTCTTCTCTGGACTCTGCCAGCACCTTAAGTTCCCTATACGTTTCAACATTAACTTTTTCCTGTAGCTGTTCTGTGTAGTTTCTTCTTGGTCTTCCTCTTCCCCTTCTTCCTTCTATTTTTGCTTCTAATATAGTTTTGATATACATATAGGTCATGGCGTATAAGATGTCCCATCATTTCCCTCTTCTATATGACCAGTTACAAAATGGTTTCATCTATCGAGAAAAACCGGTAAGACAACAGTTTTACAAAAATTATAGGCAAATATTATAGTGGATAGGATATACATGTGCATACGCACCCAAACATTGTGTCATGCCAAGTTATTCCTTCAGAACAGCTAATGTAAATTTATCAGAAACCATTATCGTAATGATTTTTATAAATACTGAATCAATTAGCAGACAGACACGTAGCCCACCTGATGGTAAACGGCCACTGCGGCCATTGAGAGACAACTCACCAGGAAGCGTCGCACGATGTACTGCCAGACTGAGGCTCATCTGATCTTCGGGCCTTTGATTTCAAGTGTACAATTTTATTTATACAATTTCAGCTGTCAGACTAGGATTATTTTAGCTACAAGTCCTACGCCTTCTTTCTTGAGTCCTTTATTGGATACAAAATTAAAATTGTCTCCTCAGGGTCCATTAGCGTCAATGATTGACTTACTAAAATAACATTGACACAAATATCTTAGCTGGCACCTAACAAGATGCTAAGAATAATTAGGTTTAGGATGAATGTGCTTCTAATTTATTTAGCGGAACTGATGATGTCGCTTTCGATTGCTTTCTCATACACGTAGTCCAAGATTAGAACAGGACTAAAGGACTTAACGCCATTTGCCTTGTTTACTATATTTACTAGCTCCGAGGTGACTGAAAATATTGTGTGCAAACCTTATAAGTAGTTAAGTCAGTTTGTCTATCCCATTCAATTAGTCTGTTTCATTCAGTTGATAGTTTTAGCCGCCTTAATCATTATCAATTTCTCGGAATAATTTTTGCATAATTCTTGCACGGGTAAAAACTCAGTTATATATTTTTTTGCAAATGCATATTATAATGTGATACATAGAACTGAAATGTTCATGTACACTCATACTTATGTATCTATATCTTGCGGAGCCCAGTCGTTACAATGACATCATACAGCTGATAGGACACGTTACAACCGAAATCGGGATCGATAACTTTTACAGGAAGTATTACTTAATTTGAATGATGATAAGTGTAGTTGCGTAGGCCTAAAATGATTTCGGTCGGATTACAATATACACCTGCTGAATGCTGATTACGTGGATACGATCAACTGTCGTCAAGTTGAAATTATTGAATCATCGACGGACGCCTAACTGTCTGGAGCTATTGAAACTGTTTATTTAGGAACTATTTACTATGGAAGATCTGAAGGTATTTCTCCATCACAAGATTGTTCATAATCTATAACTATACTAATGTTACTAATATTTAGAGGAAAGATTGGATTGTTTGTTTGTATTGAATAGGCTCCGAAACTATTGAATCGATTTGAAAAATTCTTTCGTCGTTGGAAAGCTACACAAATTTCTTTTTTCCAAATATGCCCCCTTCCCCCCACATTTCCGGGATCGAAAGTTAGTAAGTAGTAAGAAAGTAGTAAGTGGGTATGTCACCCGGGGATAGTGTAGCTTTCTAACAGTGAAAGAATTATTCAAATCGATTCAGTAGTTTCGGACAAACAAACTAACAAACAATCAAATCTTTCCTCTTTATAATATTAGTATAGAAAACACCCAGTTATAACAATCAGACAATTTATAATACCCTAAGCGAATCGATTAATCGATATCATATCGATAGCGCACCTCACTAGCTGAGAATAAGGTCATTCGCCCTCTCAACAAATCATTTTTAATTATATGACTATTTGCCAATCTTTTTATTGAGCCTCGCGATATAGGTTGAAGGAGGGGCATTGCATTTGTTAAATGGGTCTTTTTTTCGCGAAGGGTACAGTCGGCTACAGTTTAAAATACTGTACAAATATTGTTTGATTTTTTTATTACAATAGGAGGTAAACCAGCATGACAACATGACATCGCCCATCAACACTTGAGAGTGCGATTAAGGTCCCAGGTAATGTCCACCTTTAAGAAAAGGATGTAGAGGGGGGGAAGTAAAAGTAAAGGTTTGTAGGGGTAGGGAAAGGTAGGAGAGGCAGAAAGGGAAGGAGAGTCTATATCTTAGATCTCTGTAGCGCAATCGAAATGCAATAAATTAATGATTGAAGTTAATAGCTAGGGCCTTCGATAGTCTCATCCTCCAAACGACAGACTAGGAACTGTTAGTATTATGAAAGTATGTAAGCAGGTTCTTTGTATGTGGGTATATCTAAAATTATTAGTTTTCATCACGCTGAGTTATGTATTAACACAGCTTGGCGATCAAAAACTCATTAGTAAAATATTTTTTAAATAAATATAAAAAATGGATTTTTGCATCGTTACCGCAGGCTAGAGAGCTAAGAGTGGTAGAGCATTTTTCAAAACTCGTTAATATGTGGCTATAGGGATTAAACGCATTTTCCTCCGCTAAAAATAATCCAGTATAAAATTAACTATATTCACCAAGGCGACTGTACCACGGATGAGGTCTGTTAATAAATGGGTCAGGAAATGACCGTCGGTCGCCCCAAAATTTGGGTCACGATGAAATTTCTCGAATTGATTTATATTGATGATCTGACTTCGCGAATCTCCAATGAGCTTGCAGACAGCCGTCTCAGCCGTACAGACATGTCAAATAGATATCAATTTTTACGCTTAATGTAATGTAACTATCTTTTTTAGTTTTTGACATAAAACTATTGCAATATTTTCGGACTCAACATGTGGAATTGTGTATATCCATACTAATTTATAGCACTTATGCATTTACAAAAAAGTCGGTAATGTTTGTCCGTTGTACAATACAAGTTATGCTTTGCGGTTACATATAGCGCTGTTGTATCTAAGTTTATATTTAACATACTACGTGAAAATAAAAAATAATTCCGTATTTTTCACCAAATCCTAAATAATTAGGATATTTTTAGATCAATCTTTTTTTAAATCGCCGCTGACTCCAATAATATTTCTTCTACATTTAGTAACATACAAAGGACGTGATTGTTTTATGACTTGTTAGTAATATTTCTTTAAATATTTTTTTATCTATTTTCAAAGTTTACCTACTTCAATTTCTCAATCCGTCCATCATGTAAGGTCAAACGCTCCCAGTCACTCGTCACCCACACCGCGTCATTCTACCAAGGAGATATTAACCTCTTATTTCCCTTCATCCTCTATAAAGTACAAATGGTTTCCTTCCTTCGACCCTCGCGTGTGCAAACACCCATTTATTGAATCACTAGGGAATTTTTCGCGCGATACTTTCCAATTTTAATGCGAGTTCGATGTAGCCGTGGTCTGGTTTACCAGATGGTTACGGATAGAGATTGCAAAATATTTTATAGTGATTTCTCCAATTAAACCGTATTTAATAAATTGGTTAATTTAAAAAAATACGTGTGGCACTCGGGGACTGCCGCGGTAAAGCTATTGCATAGCATTTTTTTATCACTGCTTACGTATTTCAGTTCGGCAGACTCCGAGACTCAGAGACAAAGCTCGCACGGATCGAGACGAGCTGTTCGTTAGGAGCAGCTCGTCTCGATCCGTGTGAGCTTCGTACAGTCTAAACGCATACGTCTAGTCGCACCGTCCCACGCACACAAACATCGTGACGAACTAAAACGACGTTAGACGAGTGTCAGGCTTTTTCGTCACAAAGATTTTCGTTACGGAATGTTTTTGTTCGGTCGCCGCGCTCAAAGCCCGCGATAAAAGCTATACAATAGCTTAAAAACTCGGAGAAAGACAGTCTCCTGCTTTTGAAATAACCCCCAAGCCGGGTGTCCTTCACCTCGATATCTCGCATCCAATCAACGCATGCGGGCGTATTCTTTTTCTATGCGCCATTGAAATTTATTGTGCGGTAATTCCGCAGATGAATTGACGCCGGATGCACCGCTCTGGGCGCGGGAATCAGGACTTATCTGTTGTTATTCATTACGAGTATAGTATGGTTTGGAGATGGGGGAAATTAATATTAATATGAGTGTTTTAATTTATCACTTTTGTGACAATATGGGATCAAAGTGACAATTATTGGTGGTGGTATAAAAAATACCTTAGATGGTGGGACCACCTTCGAAAAGAAAAGGATTTTTCTTTTCTAATATATAGAATTAGTAGTTTATTAAATCTGTGTGCTAACTCTATCTTTGTACCGAATTTAAAAGAAAGGAACGTTGGAAAGAAGGGCAAATAAAATCACTTTACTGTTATAAAAAATAGCCTATATCCTTTCTCAGGGTCTAGTTAGTCTATGTGTGCACAACATTTAATCACCAATGGTTCAGTAGTTTAGGCGTGTCAAAAATAGCTTGCCAGACAAGGTTACTTTCGCAAGTTTCGCATTTACAATATTAAATATAAAAGTTATCTTAATTATTCACAACTTCATCTATTTTGTAAATAAAACAAAATTAGACTACTAAGTAAATAGCGTCTCTTATTCATCAAACAATCCCTCTTGTGAGGTCTTTGTAATCTCAGCCCTTGTTCAGCGCGCAAGCGCCGCTATGCGGGCGACCGCACGCACGCTTCCGTCGGCTTTGGGAAATTAAACTGCAAGGGTTTTTTGTCCTTTTCACACAGTATAAGCGTCCCCAGTAAGCAAACTGTTAGCGGCAGACTGAGTGAGCCGCAAAGTGGCAAAGTGAAATTTAATTTTCGAACGTCTCAACCGGTTTTGCTGGGAGTCGGCCGCTCACTGAGATAGTCGGCGCGCGTAACGCTGCAAACTGCGCACAGTGAGCGCAAAACTAGCAAACTGTGGACACTTCATTTGTTATGTATGGCAAGGCGTACTAAATCGATAAGCCGCAAACTCAGTCTGCCGCTAAAAGTTTGCCTACTCGGGACGCAGACTAAGTCGACCCGACATAATAATGGTTTTCGAAAACATTCAACACTGCTTATAAAATATGTTTGACATGTTTCTCACTAAAAAAAAACTTGTAGTAGAGCAATGCTGCAAAAAGTTCCCAACAGACGTATTAGCCTTTCTCCTCCCTACTCCCCATCCCCATAGCCCTTTGCATTACCCCTTCTTCCATATTCTTTCAAAGGCGGGCAACACGCCTTAGATGGATCTATAGTGAGATCACTGACCATTAAGTAGTTGTCAAACCTACCTATTGACCTCACTATTTCATAAAAAAAAAATATAACGAAATGTTTGACAATCTATTGAATGGGGGTTCACTATTCCATTTCGAAAATCATCTCGTCGAATTACAATTCGTCGATGACAACTAGTCGATTATTTGTTTGAACGATGCGTTATTTACCCGAAAGTTGTTAATGGAGTTATTATGGAAATAAGTCAATGTTTCTAAGTTTTACAGATAATTTATCACCTTTTTGCAGCACGCTTATTTCTGACGGAGACGTGCGCGGGCGCAGTGACGCATGCTCTATTTGCGGTCTTCTTTGCAGCCAGCTGTCAATTTTGGGAACTTTTTGCTTTAGGGGTGTGTGCAGAATTACTGACATGCATATTTTATTTAGGAGAGTCTCCGAATTGTGACACATGGTAAGGTACTCCTAATGCAAAATGGAAAATGTTTTTTTATATTATATTAAAACAAACGGCATTGTACGGACGGCAGCAGATCAACCTACTTACCCCAATCTGTCAAAAATTCTCGATTGAAAAAGAACTCAACCTATGAAGTGAACAAAGCTGAAAATTGGTTGTAGGAATTTAACAGATTAGGGTAGTCTGATGTGCAGTTGACTGTACTAAAGGATATTTTGAAGGGGAGTTTTCGAAGACCAAGAAGATTAGTTTATTCATTCAGCTAAGAAAAAAAGGATTTTTTATATAAACTAGAGGTACCTATAAGAGTGACCACAGTTGCCCATGGAAAATGAACATTGGTAACTGTGGCCAATCGCAACGCAAGACGCATCGATACGTAGTTAATTCACTGATGACTTCACTTATCATTAAAATTAATTTAATTACACTATAGGGTCTTTTTATCTTTGAAATACACTACCGAAAAAAGCTAAAGCCAGGCGGCTTATTTCAACTGAGGGGAAGCTAGCCAGTTAGTCTCAAAAAAAGTCCTACCACCTATCAGACCTAAGTCGGGAATCGAACTTACGACCTCCAGTTTGTATCTAAAAGTCCAGCCATTGTTAAAGGGAGGCGGCCAATACTTAATGACGAGTTAAGTATTGGCGAAATTCTTGTGCATTTGTTCGTGCATTGTTACATAGAAATATTATGTACTGACGTACTAGAACAGACAGCTCGAACAATGTCTATGCGCCAAGCGCGGTGGGGTGGGGCGCGCGGGGGCGGCTAATAAGTCATAGATGCGATGACACCGTCAACAGGCAACAATTTGTTTATATTCTGCCTATTCAAACAGGTACCTACGAGAGGCTAGATTAATAAACGAAGTCTGTTACAAATTTTATCCTAAGTTTTGATTTGATACAAAATTAAAAGCCGTATAATTTTGAAGTAATATTACATTTATTTAGTTACGAAGTAATGAAGTATTCCAAAGACATTTATTTAACTGAAATTGTATTTAGTAGAGAGACTAATTCCACCACTTTTTTTTAAAAGGTTTCGTATTACTGTCTCTGTAGCGAGACATAATAAATGTATTTTATATAGGTACATCTTCTGTGGAGTACGACAAACCACCCATATCTTTGATAGTTATTTTCTAAATAAGCGTATAAATATTATTTTTCGTTATACAGAGAAAAATCAAGCTAAATTCTACCTATACTTGTTACATACAAAATGGCACATCTTAATTTTTAGTCTTTGAAAAATGACATTATGGCGTCTCCGATAAAATATTTTATTATAATTAAGTTTGAATTTGATTTTCTAGTTATTTAATAGTAGAATGTTATTCCTTTGCTCTTGGATGTAATTACTAGAATTATTACTGCAATATCTCAACACACACGAGGGCTATTTAGTGGATTATGACGTATTTTCGTATATAATCAAAACAAGACTTTGGCGCTGGGGAGCTAGCAAGTGACTAAATGCAGTGCAGCCATCTGACTGCAGTTGATCGGAACATGTCAGTGATGACTGATGTCTTCTCTATACGTAGTAATAATAGCTCAATGCATTGTTATGCAAATATCATTTGCATATAATGATTAGATGTTCGTGTAAGATAATTTGAAAATATTCTTATTTCTTGCATTGAAAAGGAGCAAATATGCCTTTATACCTATAGGTACATAATGTATTTAAGTATATGTGAAACAATTTTTCAAATCGGTTCAGTAGTTTCGGAGTTTATTCAGTACAAAAAACAAATCTTTCCCCTTTATAATATGTATTAGTATAGATCACTTATCAAAACAAATTGAATACTACAATAATGCGAAATGTTTTAATTAATTAACGTTTATCTTGTCTGTCTGTCCATAATGTGAAATTTACACGCATCTGTCTGTCAGACTCTGTCGAGACAATGATTTATAGCGCAATAATAATAGAATGTGTTTTAGATAAGGACATATTTGTGGAATATGTTGTATAAAGATGAATATAGATAATGTCCTCCTAGCCGATTCGGCTATGGCGGCCAATCTTTTACGATCAGCCAACTACGCAGGATATATTATAGTGCACAAGTGAGTGCGCAAGCACAGGTGCACTCCCTATTCCCTCACTCTCATAGCACGGTGGGACAGCAGTCTGGCACGACCGAAGAGAGATCAGGCAAAGATGAATATAGAGAAAGCACCTGACCATACATAAGTTAATATGTTATCAATTTTTTTTTCTAAAACTACAAACTACTTCTCTACCACACTAGTTTGTTTTCTTGTCTTATTCTGAAAATATGATTCTATGCGCCTGATTTCTGATTTATCGTTCCAGTACAATCGTAGATAGAGTGTAGGCATAGGTAATCGTTGGTCCTGCGCCTGATCTCTCTTCGGTCATGACAGATTGCTGTCCCACCGTGTTATTAGAGAGAATAGGGAGTGCACCTGTTCTTGTGCACTGTAATAAATAATTTTTAGTTCTAAATGTTGACAATAGATGGCGTTGTAGTATTTTAAAACGCGCTATCGTTGTGTTTTCACTGAGTTACCTGATGATGGGTGGCCGCCGTATCTAATAGTACATATGTCTGCTGCTTAGTTGCTTGATCGTCAAAGATTTACCGCCGTAGCCGAAAACTTGGCTAGAAGGACATTTAATTGTAGATTGTACTAGAAGTTGATGAGTAGTTTGGCAGCGTCACTGCGTCAGAGTTTATTAAATGCATTAATGCACCAGACAGTAGGTCACGGATCGATGCAAGGCCAATCATTTTATTGACATGTCTACAAGTATTTTTCTCTTGCCTGTCAGATAAGGCGCAGTGGCTAATAGAACTTTATGCGAAGGACTAAGTAGTTACCTTACGTTAAGTTTTTTGAATTTTTATGCTAGGAAATCCCTGGGGAATCAACTGGTTGACTTCCGTAGGGCAGTGGCTTAGCAAGTATTCAATCTGTCGTGGGTTCGATTCCCACTTTGCGTCTTTTCAGAGTTTGACTGGCTAGCTACCATCTAGGCCTTTGCCCTGCAGTGTCAAATTAATACGCTGTCACTTAGATGGGCTGGTCAATCACCACAAGGATGGCATAGGCTCCCTCTTTGTAAAGCGGGGAGTTTAGTGGGTAGTGGGAGAATCATATTTAGTTTGGAGCCGCATGTCTCACTGGCCTTACTTAAACGCATTCACCTCCGCATAAAAAAGGCTGGTACTATTTTTATGCTAGGTCAGTTGGCAGACAGGCACGCAGCCCACCTGATGGTAAGCGATCACTGCGGCCTATTCCATTGAGGGACACTTCACCGGGAAGCTCAATGTGCTGCCAGACTGTAGACTCATTTGATCTTCGAACCTTTGATTTCAAGTGTACTGGCTCCCAAATTAATATTGCCGGAACACAGCCAGAGCTGTTATGGCGGCAGATTTCACCTGTGTTGGTAGCTAGCCAGTCGGACTCTGAAAAGATCCTACTGCCACACACTTACTACTTACACATTTTTAACATTATATTTTCTTTTATTACAATGTGTAACAAGACGAGCAAATCGTACACCTGATGGTAAGCGCCACGTCTGCCCTTAAACAGTTCAGTGCCAAACAGTAACTAAGCAGTTACTGTCTGGCACCGCCCTGCACCCGCTACACCGAGACGACAGTTATTAGGTCTCCTATACCCAGTAATTTAACTAGCTTCAGTGCCCTTTCCCCGAAACACAGAAGTGATTGACACACTTCTATTAAAATATCTGGCACCGCGTTGGTACCCACCTGAAGGCCCAGTACAGGAACCTAAAACTGGAAAACATACACAGTTAATAGGTATTCAAATGATCTGCATTTTGCAGTACGATTGGTTCAAGGTCCGTCAGCACAGACAGACAGACCGCTTAATCGGATCGCCTTTGGGCACTGAAATTAGGCATGCCAATGAATACCTCATTGTTCTAGTCTAGACTATTTATTAAGGCGCAGACATCCAATCTATACAGCGTGGAATTTTAGTCGTTGTTTTCCCGCAGTAAAATGATTCTATCTTAGTAGTAAAATAAATTAATAAAGTTATTTTTTTAGTTAAATCATAAGTTTTACGATTATGATAGACGAAACCCGAACCAATAGTACTAGCTTCGTCACGGACGGTCACCGGCCGGGGTTATTGCCCTTCGCGTTTATCAAAAAAATGATTATTTACTATTTACTCACATTTAGTTTCCATTTTCCCATTATAATTTAAGAAAAAAATTCAAAAAAAGTTAAAAAAAAAATTTCAAAAAAAAAATTACTAGCATAAATCGATAGTACTACTGAAGGTAAAGCATTCTGCTGCGGGAAAACAACGACTAAAAAAACACGCAGTATAAATTAAAATAAGGCGACCTATTCATTGTTGTGGTTGAGTAGTCGGTTATTACTCCGTAGGTCATGGGTTCGACGCAGTACAAACATTCATTGTGTGTACCATCATGTCTATTTGTACTAGTATGTCTGGGCATTTTGTTTAAGTAGTGGGCTTTGATCTCGGGGTCCTGGATTCAATTTCTGTTTCAATTCATATGTTTCTTAAAAGTGAAAGATCTTTTTTCAAACTATCGTCTTTGCTTGGGAGCCATAGCTCGTTTTTTTTTAGGGTTCCGTATTTTATAAATAGCGGACAGACGAGCATGCGACAAACCTGCCCGACCATAGACATCTAAAACTCGGGTGGGTTACGTTTTAATCCTACTAATATTATAAATGCGAAAGTCTGGAAGTTTGGATGTTTAGATGTTTGGATGTTTGTTACTCAATCACGCCTAAACGGCTGAACGGATTTAGATGAAATTTGGCACACGTATAGTTTATAACCCGGAATAGGACATAGGCTATAAAATTCCTACGGGAAACGTCTCATCCCCGCAGGAATAACAATTTTGAAACTACTGAATCGATTTGAAAAATTCTTTCACTGTTGGAATGCTACACTATTCCCGGTGAACATAGGGTACTTTTGATCCTGGAAATGTGGGGGGAAGGGGGGATATTTGAAAAAAGATATTACGCGCGGGTGAAACCGCGGGCGGAAGGCTAGTTTTATTTATAAATTATATGAACCCCCCCTAAGGCAGCCTAAACACTAGGCTACTACTTCCCCTTAACCCCACATTCGTTGCATACAAAACGGATTGCCGAAAATCGCATCACAATCACAAATTTGCATACAACATACGGCTTGTCTAGACTCTACGTGAGTGGAATGGTGATGTCTGTCTGACTGACATGACCGGTGCACTCTGATGGATGGAGAATTACAAGTCATTTCGGTGAAACTATAAAGAAATTGGTTAATTTTCGACCACCGTGTTTGTCAAGTAGCAACCTTTTTTTATGTCAGAAGCGGCAAACGAGCCAGCGGGTCGCCTGATGGTAAGCAATCATCGCTGCCCATGGACATCTGCAACACCAGAGGGATCGCTGATGTGTTGCCGGCCTTTGCGGTATGCGGGGTGTGTGTGGCCCTCCGGCAATTTCACGACAGACGAAACATAATAGTAGTCACTGTTATTTCACGCCGGTGTTGTGTGAGAGGGTAGTATTTCCCCGGACGAGCCGGCCCATTCGTACTGTAAAACAGCATGGCTCTACCACTACAGCTACCTTCAACCTTTCAATGTCCCACTCTGCAGGGCAAAGATCACCATCAGTAAAATCAAGTCGATACTATAGGTACAGGCTAAATCACCCCGCTTTCTAAATGCGGATAGGTGATCACAAACCCGAGCTATGTCTGAAAAACCTGAGACAAAATTTGTTCGACCTGGGAATTTAACCAAGGACTTCGATCACGGTTCATATATATTTTTTAAATACCATGTCTGTTGGCAGACAGGCACGCAGCCCACCCGATGGTAAGCGGCCACTGCGGCCTATTCCATTGAGGGACACTTCACCAGGAAGCGTCGCTCAATGTGCTGCCAGACTGTAGGCTCATCTGATCTTCGAGCCTTTGATTTCAAGTGTACATATTTGGCTTGTTTTTTTTGTGAATTTAGTTAGCATGACAATAGACCGGTGTTAATTGCTACAAGCCAGGCACAAAAATTGCCGGTTATCCCGGCTGTTCCCAACGTCCTATAGGCTCCCCAACTGCCGGACATGTAGGACCCACCACGTAACTGATGGTAAGCAAAAGGGAAACCCAAATTACCATGACAACGGACGCAACACCGAGGCTTTGTATCCGGTGGCATCGCAGTATAGACAAGCGGCATTTATGACGTTCGTTATAGCTCAATTGGCGATAGCGAATGTCAAATCGCATACTTTCAACACGTGACTTTTCTAAGGCATCTGACAAAACCATACAAATTGGACTTAGCGAAATTCGCCAGCTATGAAGCGATGTCATCTTGACTAAGCCCCCTGACCCGCAAGGTGCTTCTTCACAGGAAGGGGGGAATACATGAGCCGGCAAAGAGTTTCACTTCTTTATGGTTCGACAAAGAAAGGAATCTTCGAACTTTTTTGTACGCGATAGAATACTTTCCATGGGGTAGCACTAACGGCGCAATGGGAACACCAAGTGATGTTTAGTGGGCAGGGGACATCTGTTCGAGTCCCACTAACCACAGGGTTACGGCACAGCCCGGCACAGGCCCGGGGGCTTTATAATTAGCACAAAAAGGGGGATGGGTGTAAAGGGGGTAGGTGTATGATGGCGTGCGAGTCCTTTAGTCTCATGATATTCATTTCCAATATAAAAAGTACGATGCTTCCAAGATATGTATCTTGATAGGATAGCCGAAGCTTACCATCAGATGCGGTGCAGCGATAGGTAGCCAGGTGTCTGTCTTAAAGTTGTAGGTACGTAAAAAAATAAATTATTACCCCTTACACCCCCAAACAAACAGCTATATTCGTACGTAATAATACTTCGAAATTATTTTTCTTGGAACATCCTGCACTTTTGATTTCCATATTGCTACCACTAAGAATAGTCGGAAAAGCAATAAAATGTTGACATTTATGAAATGATTTGCGCACTGTGAAATATGTCGTTAACTGTAACGATTCGACTGTACACTGGATCAAAAAAGTACAATAAGAATGTCCACATCATAGGCACAACTATCGGTGGGTGATTGATAACCACTATGAGTTGGCACTATGTTAAAATAATAAAACAGCCAGCTACTTAAAATCTGGATCAGCTAGTTAAAGTACCTAGTCAGTTTCTATTTGAGCCATTCTGAATTCTTATTTCAATAATTATAGATCCTTTATACATACCTACTCGTATCTTTGAATCGCCGACATTTAGTAAGTCATTAGAATATTTGATTACAAGTACCTATCTATATTGATTTTTTGTTTGTATTGAATAGGCTCCAAAACTACTGAACCGATTTGGAAAATTCTTTCACTGTTGGAAAGCTACGCTATCTCTGGGTGACATAGGGTACTTTTGATCCCGGAAATGTAGGGGGAAGGAGGGATAATTGACAAAAGAAATAACACATGGGTGAAACCGCGAAGGCGGCCGCTAGTAACCCTATAAGATAGAAATTGACAATGACATCTCTTAATATTTAAAATAGCACGGATTGAGGGTTAAAATAAGATTTCCTTTGTATCCCTTTTGGTAACTTTACGATCAGCGGGTGGTTTCCCATTTGCGCATCATCTTAGCAATATAATAGTACAAGTAGGAAAGTATGGTAGCTGTGAAAAAGCCTTGGTAGGCTAATGGTTAAGACTAGTACTCGTATAAGTTTCGGATCGTCATCTTGGAGTCATGTTTTCAATTCTGCAGCAGGCAATATTTGTATTGGATTTTTCGAGTAGGTACACCTCGGGTTTGTGATCGCCAATCTGCATTTGGCATCCAGTATCCAGGTGTGTCACGATCAACCTGCGGGCGAGGGTAGCTCCCCAACGTCCGCATTGCACAGCTCGCCCGAGCCAAGTCTGAGGGTCACCTAGTTTCTCGGGTGGCGCCACCCTGACGTAAGACCCCTTCAAGTCGGGGTATCTGGGGGTGGGCTGGTCAATAACCACAAGGCTGGCACCGGCTCGTCCCAATCGGGTGTGAAGGGGAAACTGGGGCAATTAAGTCGGTTGTGGACGCTTTAGTTTCGAGTCTTACACACGGCTGCAGGTCTAGCTAGCCTGCGGTGTTATCCTACTAATATTATAAATGCGAAAGTCTGGATGTTTGGATGTTTAGATGTTTGGATGTTTGGATGTTTGTTTGTTACTCAATCACGCCTAAACGGCTGAACGGATTTAGATGAAATTTGGCACACGTATAGTTTATAACCCGGAATAGGACATAGGCTATAAAATTCCTACGGGAAACGTCTCATTCCCGCGGGATATTTGAAAAAAAAATTACGCGCGGGTGAAACCGCGGGCGGATAGCTAGTGGTGCATAAACGCATTCTCCTGCGAAAAAAGAAATTGTGTCAATTGTGTGTGACGATGACTTGAATTCAATGATGAAGGCCTTTGCCTTGCAGTGAAACACTACCTTAATAAGCTGATCCATGGCTTTTATGCTTGAAAAATATGTCACTTCATGCCTAAATTTAGTACGATTATATGGCTAAAGTAATGTAATTAGTGCGCAACTGATGTGTACGGTCAACAGCACATCACGGTAAACACTTGCAGTTCGATAATAGCACTTATGCCCCCGACATAAAAGCGGTACAAAGTCCAAAGTGTTACGTCTGACGTGCTTTTGACTGTACAATAATTAATACATTAAACCAATAATATAAAGCTTACCTACTTTATTTATCACTTACTATACGTAATGCTCATGCCGAAGATATCAGAAGTGACGTTTACCGTCGCCATATTTCACACGCCTTTGGCCATAAAGAGCGTAACTGGAAAGTGGTTTATAGTCTATGCTTGTCTTTTCATCGCGCATTTCCTTGTTTTTTTATGTCTGGTTGTGTATATTGTTGGCTTTTACACCCGAGTTCGCGGGTTTGATCCTGGCGTTTTCATCTAGGTATGTATTTACAAAAAAAAAGTAGGAATAAGAGTAAGTTTATCCGTTATCTTAAGTTTAACTCTCTTATTCTTTTCACTCACTCACTCATTGTCACTCATTGTCACTTAGCTATTGTTGATATTGTTGATTATAACTTATAAGGAACTCCTTAAAATCAACAATAGCAAAGTAACTCCCATGTCCTGAACAACTTTGCACTCTACGAAAATAATTAGTTAGACATTTTGATAAATCCCATGTTATGGAAATAAAAGAAAAACATTTGATTTTATTATTTATTTCACTAATATTATTAATACTTTGTTCCAATTTCAACAATATTCAGACTGCATTAGGTAGCCTTTTAAAACACAAATCACAATTTTTATTTCATCACAAAAAGTTATTCTAACATTTCTAACGTATAACAACTAACTAAACAAATAGGTACTATTTTTTTTATTTATTTTATAATAAAATTACATCCTATTGTTTTTTTTTATTTGATTTTTGCCACTTGAACAAATTAGTTCCAATATTTTTCCGCAATATGGCTAGGTTTTTTATTTTAATGATCGAGCTATAAGTAAAAGTACATAATTATATTGTTTTTTATGAAAATGAATGAATCTATCAAAATTCTAATCTAAGTAACTGCTTTCTTAAAATTGAACTTAACTTAACCTTACAAAGTAAAATCTACAAAAACGTAGACCAATAAACGATGTTGAGTATAAAGAAAGAGAAAGGGAAGAAGAAGCGAGAGAACCGATCTATGTAGACAGCTGTCTCCCTCCCGTTGCAGAAGGTATCGTATTGAGGGATGGACGCTGAAGTGCTTGCTCGGGGGTCCACCGTATTTGGAAAAATATGCTGGAAGAGATACAAAAAGTTACATTGAAATACATATAAAACTGTACACATATTGAATATGAAATGATAGTAAGTGTTCATACATGTAACAGACGCCAAACATCTGCCAATTTGTCGTTATTTTCTATGCGAGTAAATGACTATGGCCTTTGATTTCAAGTGAACTGACTCCCTCTTTAATATTGCCGGAACACAGCCAGAGCTGTTTGTTTGATTGTTTGTTTGTTGTATTGGAGCAGAGATTTCTCCTGTGGGTATGGTATTTCTTTAATATTAGGTCAGTTGGCAGACTGGCTCGCAGCCCACCTAATGGTAAGCGGTCACTGCGGCCTATTCCATTGAGGGACGCTTCCAGGTGAAGCGTCCCTCAACGTGCTGCCAGACTGTAGCCAGATTTCAAGTGAACTGGCTCCCACATTAATATTGCCGAAACACAGCCAGAGCTGTTCAGGCGGCAGATTTCTCCTGTGGGTACGGTAGCTGGCCAGGCGAACTAGAGTAGAATTTTACCTAAAGTCCTACCACTAACCAGAGTCGATGTAGGAATCGAACCCACGATCTTCTCGTTTTATACCGAGCGGCTTGGCTACGCTGCTTGGCTACTGTTTATCCGTTGTTTGGCACCCATAGCCAATGCTTAGTTTGGAGTTAGATGGTGCAGCATGAATAATGTCCACAGATAATTATACCTTAAAAGCATCCAAATCTCTAGACAGATCTTCGTCAGAGTACCCCTTCATGGCTTTCGTGGCCACCGGCCCCATGTAATTGTTGACGACGGCAAACTCAAACAGAGAGAGAAAGACGAACACGGAACAAGACGACATCCACACGTCTATAGCTTTCACGTAGGATACTGGTGGGAGGCTTTGCTGAGACTGGGTGTTCTGCGTCGCTGGAAAGAAAGATAGAGGTGGTTCAAGCTTTGGGACCGTCCATTATTCACGTAATGTTTTTTTGGCATTTTTTAATCACCACCAGAAATAATTAATACACACACCCAATGCGGGCATCGAACTCGCGACCTCCAGCTTAGGCTGCATACTCTTGGCTGAGCCACTGTTTCGGATGCGGTCTGAAGCGTATTAAAACCATTTTTTTAACAGTGATTATTTTATAGAATTTAAATTGTTTCTCACCCAATGTGAGCAGTGAAGTGACGCCCAAAGTGACCCTGGCAGGTATAGCTTCAGGCTTGATCCAGAAGGAGATCCAGGACATGACCACAATGAGGGCAGATGGTATATACGTGTGGAACAGATGGTAGCCAAGACGACGTCGTAGGTTGAACACCACTGCAAGGCATGTGAAGTTACCTGGAAAAGTGGAAATATAAATAAATATTGGACAACGTCACATACATTGATCTGACCCCAAAGTAAGTAAGTAGCGTAAGCACTTGTGTTATGGGTATCAGAAACAACGAAGGTATCACAATATCTATACTCTATACTATAATATTATAAAGAAGAAAGATTTGATTGTTTGTATGTTTAGTAGTTTGTTTGAATTGAATAGGATCCGAAACTACTGAACCGATTTGAATAATTCTTTCACTATTGGTTAGCTCCACTATTCCCGGTGAACATAGGGTACTTTTGATCCCGGAAATGTGGGGGGAAGGGGGGATATTTAAAAATAAAATTACGCGCGGGTGAAACCGCGGGCGGAAGGCTAGTACTTTAGATATGGGTATCAGAACCAACGAAGGTATCACAATACCTATACTTATATATAAATAAACATCCAGACACAGAACAAACACAAATTTTCATTTCATATAGGTTTGTCCTGGGTGGGATTCGAACCCACGACCCCTGGCGCATAGGGCAGGGTCACTACCATAGAAATTTTCTTGTTCTGTGGTCACTACCAAATGCGCCATCGGGCCAGTCATAAATAAAATTGATCCAAAAAAATGATTGTGCGCGAATAACAAAAGACAGTACCAAGCAAGTCAGATGAATTCTTTTTAACTTGATGCTTTAAATAATAAACAGTTTCTATGGCATTTTTTTATTGCAATGTGTAACAAGACAAGCAGATCGTACATCTATGGTAAGCGCTACGTCTGCCCTTAAACATTTAGAGACACTTTACTAAATTGTTTATAAAAAAGTATATTTACGCTAAATTACGGGCAGGATAAAAAAATATGCATGTTTTTTTTATGTAAGGGGCATCAGGGGTCCTAGACAAAGTAATATTTTTGACAGCGATAGCGAAATTCGCTAACTTCAAATTGTATGGATTTGGCAGGTGGCTTAAAAAGTCATTCGCTATAGCACATTTACAAATTGAGCGATAACGAACGTCATAAATGCCGCTTGTCTAGGGCCTCTAGAGTTAATGGTGAGACAGTACAATATACACCGAAATTCATTTAACATATAAAGCAGAACAAACACATATACACCAAAATTCATTTAACACATAAATCAGAACAAACAGTAATGTTCCTTTTAAAAAATTCTCCATCGAGCTAGGCAAATAGATATGCCCGTAATAGTTACCTGTCGAATATTCTATAGTGCAGTCTGATGTGTAGTTGCTTGCAATATCCAGTTGTGGTAACTCTATGTCCGGGTTTACAACTAATGGATCGGTCAGGTTCCATATGAAAACTAGATCGTGGTTTGTGTGTGATACTGAAAAACGAAAAGAATATTTTAAATAAATATTGGACAATATCATATACATTGATCTGACCCCAAAGTAAGTAGGTAGCGTAAGTACTTGTGTTATGGGTGTCAGAAACAACGAAGGTACCACAAAACATTAATACGTAAACGTTGTACCAATTTTATTTTATTTAATAGTATAGAAAAAGTGGCAACTTCGTAGCGGTCGGTAATAGAAGTAGAAAAATTGGAAATAGAATCTTGCCGCATTCTATGGGTCGGTATTAGAATCAACTACTCTTTTAGATTAAATAATTATTTAGTAAATATTGTGTTATTGAATATTGAATTTAGTTACTGAATTGCAAAGAATCTTTTCTAAAATAACAGCTTATATCTTTTTTTTAAAGTGAATCCTAAGACAGCTAAAACTGGCGGTAATAGGAGCATTTACGTTAGTATAAAAAAACTCTCAATAATTGCATTGTTGTATTGGATTCTTATAACATCATACTGCCCCGGCATATATATAATAAATCCACAGACTGCAAGTTTAATGCACAAATAGTACTTAACTACCTATTGAAGCTAGCTAACTACATAGTTAGAAACAAGCAGACTTACAACTTTCAATCATCATGGAACAACTTTGAGTGTCGTGAGGATAGGTTTCGAATTTCATAGCACACGACAACACCAGAGTTAACCTGAAAAAAGGGCTCGTCATGAAAAAATCCGCCATCATTGTGATTTTTCGGTGTGTTATGTCGTTAGAAGAGCGACTGTTAGACCTCGGCCTCGAATTTCGCGGCAGGCGGAACGGCAGCGGCAGCGGCGGCACACGCAGGCGCACTGCGGTCAAGGGCGATGCTGTCAAGTGGTGTTCGAGAACGGGTCCAACATTCCATTGCACCTTACGTTGCACCAGTTTGTCCTAGCGTCTGGACTTCACTTCCACTTAACATCAGGTGGAGTGGGGTCAC
Source organism: Mecyna flavalis (assembly GCA_949319885.1). NCBI lineage: Eukaryota > Metazoa > Arthropoda > Insecta > Lepidoptera > Crambidae > Mecyna > Mecyna flavalis. The sequence goes on along the minus strand of OX439419.1, from coordinate 4,346,054 downwards.
TTGCCGGGCTAAGTTAAAAAAAACCCCGCTGCCGCGAAATTGGTGATGGTGCAAAAATTTATTATTCCTCCGTAAAAAAACAAGTAGTTAGATTATTGCTGTATTAGCACAGCTGCAAAATTGTGAACTTGAATTTGCTTGTTACTAGTCCCAATTAGATTTTGGAAAAAAGGTGGTGATTGCGCAAAACACGTATTTTGAGATGCCTGTGTGCTCTGGTCAGAAGCATACCTCTGTCTGACCAACAGCACGGGAGATTCGCGCGTTATTGGACATGCGCAAGTGCACATGCGCGAACATTCCCCCACTTCGACCGATGGTCAAAAAGTTTGCCGGCACGTATAAAGACATTGTCAAATTTGTCAACTTACTTAGACATATAAAGCAACGTTTTATCATGGTACAGCCAGAGGTAGTGGTTGGGTATGCTCATCTCGTGGAAGGTGACCTTCTTCGCGTTCTTGAAGAAGCAGTCAGGCCGCCAGATGTTGTTCAGCCACTCCACGTCGAGGATCCTGTACTCTTCGTGCATGTTCTCTGGCAGACGGAGACGAGGGTCCCGCCAGGATTGAGCGAGGAAAATGTCTGCGACGTATGTCTGGAGAAGAAAGATATTTATTAAATACCCGGTATTTAAGGTGTAGACAAATATTCTACATTATTCATTAAGAGCTCTGTCTGATTAGAACACCATGGCGACGTCGCCGGCTACCGTATCCAAGCTGTAAATATTGTAATGTATGGGAATATCAAATTCATAATTCGTATTTTAAGATGCCTGGTCAGAAATATACCTCTAGCCAATAGCCCGCGCGGGCGTCAAGAGATTCGGGCGCGCTATTGGTCATGCGCAAATGCACATGCGCGAACTTTTCCCCACTCCGTCAATCGATCAAGAAGTTTGCCGGTACCTGTACAAGTATTCATAGGAGACAGTAACCGCTTACCATCACGCGTGCCGTAGAATTGAGCGCCACCCTCGTAGTATATATAAATTAATTATATTCTTTACATTTTGCCTCTTACCATGCTCTCCTCATTGATGGAGTCTAAAGACAGTACAGTGACGTGGAAGTAGACTATGGTTGGCTGCCCCAGTAGCTTTGGGGCGCGATTCTTGTCGTAATATTTCGCCTTTACTGGTAAGATGTCCCGGAGAGACAGACTGGATTCGGATTTGAGCTCTATTTCTTGATAGGAAGCATTTGTTCTGGAATTGTAAGCAAATACAATACATTTCTGTCACCATCATAGACATATCTGACCGAATTTAGTAGCTTGAGCAGTGAGCACTTGTGTTATGTGTACCAGAAGCATCGAAGGTGCCACAGATATACGAGTATATTTAAAAGTTGCGCCCAAGATGGCGTCGGTTTCGGTGGGAAATGTTGCGTGTATTTTCCAATATTTTTGAATGCGTCCACCTACAACGCAAGTTGTGGCGTGCGGCGTTTTAGGAAAACTTAAGTCATCAGAATACACATGAAAATGGCAGCAGTAGTCCTTATAAACAGGAGTGTATTGCCAGTTACACTGCCGCGCTCACACGCGGCAGTACAAGAAGAAGAAGAAGAGTATATTTTAATACAAATCACAGACACAGCACAGTAAAAGAATGTTAATCACAGTTATGTTTGTCCTTGGTGGATTTCGAACCCGCGACCCCTGGCAAATGAGGCAGGGTCACTAAATGATTTATTTTATACTCCAAAGTAACAGACATAACTCAAAGAAACCCTCAGGGGCCTCAGGGAAAATGGCAATGATCGGAACCCATAGCTCGCAGAACTGGTGGCCGTTGGGGCGAAAAGATTAGATAGATCATGGAGCTACACACTATGTAGGCCACGGTCCGTGGGCAGACCGACTGTGAGCTGATTAATATCCACAAGGCTGGAACCAGCTCGTGAAAGGGGAGCGGATGAAAGGGGAAACCGTGGGAGTTTAGTGGGTAGTGGGACGCTTTAGGGATCTAAAAGACGAACGACCCATCGTTTGCGACCCTCGACGACTGCGGTGAGCGGCTGTCGTTGCGGCCCCGAACGACCCTCGACGACAGCGGGGACGCAACGACAGCCAGCGACAGTCGTCGAGGGTCGTTCGGGGCCGCAATGACAGCCGAAGACCCTCTGCGACTGTCGTTGACATTCGTTGCGGCCCCGCGCGACAGTCGCAGAGGGTCGTCGGCTGTCGTTGCGTCCCCGCTGTCGTCGAGGGTAGTTCGGGGCCGCAACGACAGCCGCTCACCGCAGTCGTCGAGGGTCGCAAACGATGGGTCGTTCGTCTGTTAGATCCCTTAGTCTCGAGTCCTACACACGGCCGCAGGCTTAACTAGCCTGTTAGGATGCCTTAACGCATACCTACTCTTCCGAGAAAAAAAAGGTGGACCAACTGTGTGGTGGAAGACTGACCGTTACCAGTTCTTTGTGGTCCCACAAGAAGAAATAAGCATTCGACACAGGCCAAACCACGATAAACATAACACAAAAAAAAACTTACAAAAAACTAACTGCGGCCTGCACCCTCTTTGCATCGGTGTTTCTGCTGAGCAGCATCAGTAACCGAAGGAGCAACGTCATCACTATTGTTCTCGAGTTCATCGTAACACTCCACTCCACTCACTGTTCACTGTACCACTTCACTTACGAGTGTTTTTGTTATTTGCGCGACATATTCACTTTTTTATTTATTACACATTATTGTTTAATCTGCATGTTAATTTAAAGTTGATGGTAAGTAGTGATTTTTGGCAAGCGTGGTGACTGGTGTTTTAGCCAGTTACTACTAAGCCTTTCATGATTTCCCTGTTAAAACGTATTTTTTCACTATAGCATTGCATCATCACTTGTCAAGGTTATAATAACATGTAGTTTTATTAAATTTGAAGTCTTACTAATGTTACAAGCTTAATCCGTTTAAAAGGGTTGCATTCACACCAAGAATAGATAGATCTTTGTATATGTAGATGTAGATATATAAAGATCTTCTTGGTACCGTAATACTAAGATTGTAGGTATTGTAAAAAATGTTATGAAATCCACAATATTTAGTGAACAAACCTTGGACATTATTTACGTAGCACCATCTAGCCCCGAATTAAGCATGCCAGACAACGAATAAATGTTGCTGACTGTACTTTTTCTTGTAAGCCCAGCTGATCATGAGCTTAGTCTAGGAGGCTAGGACGTAAAAATACTAACACCTCCCCTGAGTGGGTAAAATCCCCCTTAGTGTGGTCGCTGGTGCGGAGAATGGGGGTCCAATCGCACAGCCCAAATAGCTTGGGGGAGCAGCTGAGGTTATATAGTACTGAACTCGCTATCTATAGCGAGTTCAGTACTATATAACCTCAGCTGCTCCCCCAAGCTATTTGGGCTGTCCAGTTGCCAATTGAAACTCCATTGTAGCCGTCTTTAGCGATGATTGGGGATCAAATATCCCTGTACAGGCATCGCTCAAGACAGTGCCTGCAGCCATCTGGTCTTAGCCGCATGGTAGCAGCACGCCTCATGGGGCGTGGAAGGTAATGGCGCCTTCCCCTTCCTCGTAACGTGGCCTCACACTGAAGAATTTCTCGGGGGTGATTGGGCGATGCGTTGAACCCACATCCCCCGCACCGCCCTACAAACCCTGAGGACCCTGGCTCCATTTAGGAGGTTTTGAACCAACGCAGGTAGTATTTTTACGTTATTTTACAGGTCACCGGGCCGTGGTAGTATTTTTACGTCCCCAACTGCAAGACTCAAGATCAGATGGGCAGCGTACCTTACTGCAAACATTTTACGATGACAGAAAGAAATGTAATGAATGAATCTATAATAAATATTGTACAGAACCAATGTATATCAACAATATTGGCAACATAGTATACTAAAATAGTATAATCCAACATAAGGTGAGTGCAGGCAAGTATAGCATTGCTTATACGATATCGTATGGCTTCATTACCCAACGCTTCAATATGGCGCGAATGCCACTGTTATAATGTTTTATAGCTGTTTCAACAAAACATTAAAACACAAAAGGTATTTTATACCAGGGTTGTTTCTGATAATATTAAATTTTTTAATTTACGATTTCTGATTAAGACTTCTAAACAAATATAGAATAAAGTATAAGCACAGCCTTAATCAACTTATGCAAAAATGGACCAAGCTGTCTGTAAAACACCACGTTGGGCGCCAAAATTAAGGTCAATGCCAATCAATAAAATGATACATTTAGGATTAGTGATATTGCATCAACATAAGTACGTTAGACACAATGTTTAAGACTGAATTTCAAGCTAAATTCAATCTGACTTTTTTATTAAAATTTGGTAGCCATAGGTACCGCCACGATCCACAGAGTCCCGAAAACTTTTAAACTTACATAATTATGTGTATTTGTATCATAATAATTATTTAAAACTAGACACATATGCATACAGTTCAGTGAATTTAAAAGATAGATATCTCATCTAAGTATTATAATATTATAGCAAACAATATACAATACACATTTTCTCATAAAATACACTTTTAAAACTACCTTCAAAACTGAATTTTAGTTAAACGCACTGTCACAACAATTTTCGACGTCGTGTAAACAATGTAGATTTGTATCTAGATGACATAATGTTTGGCCTAATTGGTTAGTGGGAACGTCTGTCTCTTGTTACGAGTGGACTGCTTTAGTCACGTCAAGTAAACTGTTAGGCCGGGGCTTGGTAACGAGCGGTTTTTAGGGTTCCGTATTATAAGCATATTAGAGCCAATGTTGGAAAATACAATCGTTTCGTTTAGACGAAACGGCCACAAATCTCAGCTGCTTGTGAAGAGAACTGAACTTGGCCATTGATGCGTCAAAATGGCCGAATTTCGAGTGCATTTTTGGAAGCCGATTTTGACGGTTGAGATATAAAAGATTGGTAAGTAGTGATGGCTAAATTTTTTATGAAAACTGATCTTAAACATTATTGATAGTGACCTTTTCTAATCAGTGACTTCTGTCAGTGCGTATGGTCTCCAGAGTTAGATTGGGTAGGAGAGATGAGGAGGAACCACAGAAATCTAAATTATATTTAGATTTCTGTGGGAGGAACTGTATTTTGCTGCCTTCATGGGCGTAGCCAGCCATGGGCTCAGGATGGGGCAGCCAATGTGCTCAGGGTGGGGCAGCCCTTCGTAGAAACCACAACCAGTACAAACATAGAGAAAAAATATTAAAAATATTCAAATTGCCATCGCCATATTGCCGACCCCGTCTTATGTCCGATATTTTCAGTCGAAAAACAAGGATGTTAGAAACAACTAGATAATGCATTTTTATCACAAGATCATGTCCTCTTCATCTAAATTTATGAATAGGACCAATGTCTGTATTCTTTCTGTCCCGAAGTAAGCACAAAAAAGCAAACGAACAGGTACTTACATACAATGTCCAAGAGCAAGAGCTGTCGCAGATTTCTACTGGCAGCTAGGCCGCCTGTCAGACTCTAAATATACCCAAACCGGAAATCGAACCCAGCCACGATGTTTTACGCTTGAGCTCAGACCAAATAAAATTTGGTCAGAGTGCCTTTAGTATCTAAGTCACTGTGGCTCTGGCCTATTATGTGTTTTCTCTTCCAGTTATCCTAGCTCGTTGCTCGCCTAAAGGGATTACCTAGGGGTGTGGTCGTGTCAAGCGGAGTGCCCTTGGTCTTCACTCGCTGCCGACGGCGTTTTGCGCTCTTTAAGGTGAGTATAGACTATAACATTTAGGTTTATGACCCGTGGAACACCTAAGTGGTACACCTAGGTGTTCCACGGTGACTTGTTTGTACCCGTGGATCACCTAGGTGTTGGTGTTCCACGGGTACGAAAAAGTAACCGTGGAACACCTAGGTGTTCTGTCTGTCCTTCCTATCTGACCAACTGAAACGGATCAACTATTTTTCTTTCTCAACGGTACAACTTTTTAGTTGGTCTGGTTCAAAAATTGTGACACTGTCCACCCGTGGATAAAGAGAATTTTGGTTCATTCCCGTTTGTCCTTAAAAGAATAATTTACAAATGTACTAGGGCAACATGACCTTATTGGAGATGTAATTTTGTCAAGCTTTTTTTACGAGTTGATCTATAGAAGAAAAAAGAGATTTTAAAAGCTGCAGTTTGTAAAATCTTGATGAAAAAATGCATGAAAAAATTAAATACATCTCCAATAAGGTCATGTTGCCCTGGTACCATACCAGTATCCGCTTTATGTGGATGGGGACAAATTTGAATTAACAAATAAAATCAGACCAACTAAGAAGTTGTATCTTTGAGGAAGAAAAAAGTTGGTCTGTTTCAATTGGTCGGTTCAGTTGGTATGGTGGGGCAGAAGCGCATTTGTAAAAACCTTTGAAATACCAATTAGTGTAAGCATTCGCAAAAATTCGAAAGAGATAGAAAACCTGACATGTTTATTGATCTGAAGTTAAAAAAACAGGTGCAAGCGATTTTCGACCTTATCGACATTTACCAAAATAACTGATTTTAATGAACTAGCAAAGATAGTCGACAAGCGGTTGCGAAAAAGCAACAAAATTTTAAATGTCAATAAGGTCGAAAATCGCTTGCACCTGTTTTTTGTACTTCAAATCAATAGACAAGCAAAAAAAAAACAGATTTTCGACCTTAGGGGCAGACGCGACTAAAAAGTTTCGACTGCCCCTACTGGGGGCAGATTTGGTAGGGGCAGTCGGGAATAATCCGCTCCGTAGAAATAATCCAATCGATTTTAAAATTTAGAGGTGCAGAAAGTTAGCCGTAAAACTAGATCAGGGGTACCTACAGAAAATTCCTTTCTGACCCTTGGAACGTCAAAGTGGTAGCAGAACACCTAGGTGATCCACGGGTACAAAAAGTTAACCGTGGAACACCTAGGTGATCCACGGGTACAAAAAAGGAACCGTGGAACACCTAGGTGATCCACTTGTATCAGAACATCGAGCATTCGCCATTTTGTTACAGCCTTTTTTTTTGAACATTTCGTCGAGCCTTTGCACGAGCGCGGGCGATGCGCGGGTGCGGTGTGACGCGGAGGAAGAGGGACAAACATTTCAAAGAAGAATGAACGCAGGTACAACGAATGTTACGGGTACCTAAATGCGCACTCGCTTTAAGCGTTTACCTACCCGTAACACAACGCCGAGCATTCGCACAAACGTTACATTACATATAAACGCTCGAGGAAATGTTGACGTCTATACTCACCTTTAGGTACTCAGTAAATGCTCTTTGAAAATTTCGTCCGAATGGCTCATTATAAAAAAGGGGAGACTATGATAGAGATTTTTAAACTTTCTTTCTAGCGAGTAGAAAAGATAAATTGTTTTTAATGCAAATACCTATGTAGTTCTAAAGGTAAATCTCTATATTTATACCTATTGCCTTCTTTCTTTTACGGGTTTATTCCCGCTTGCTCCCACCAAATCGAAACTTTTTAGTTCCGTCTGGTCCCACTTGGGCCAGTCGAAACTAATTTAGGTTCCGTCTGGCCCCACTGGTGAGAGATTTGGAAACTAAAAAGTTTCTACTGCCCCCACTGGTAATTTAGATAGGTAGCCCAGTAGATGCCTTGTATCCTTAATTCTCGGTTGGTATTTCCTAGGGATGGGCCTACTAGGGTACATACCTATCCAAGGATGGACCCATCAATCTTCACAAGGCGGGTACCGGCTCGTCCCTCTCGGTGTGATGGGGAAACCGGGGGAGTTTAGTGGGTAGGTAGTAGTGGGACGAATAAAGTCTAAAGCTAAGCTCATATGACCGCGCGTCGCCGCGCGATTGGAGCATTCACATGACGGCGTATGTACGGGAACGCGCCGCGCGTAGACGCGCGGTACCGCGTGGTAATGTAGACGATATTATACCGTTTACTTTAGTCTTGTACCGCGCGGGTAGCAGTTCCGCGGTCATATTATGAACTTAGCCTAAGAGTCCCACACATTTTTTTCTATTTTTGCAGCAAGGATTTAAGCTAATTTGTAAATAATAATAATAAAACGTTTAAAAATTATGTAGTGGTATTTATTAAATAATAAATCACAATTTTACAAGCCCACTTACATCTAAATGTAGAAGGTATTTAAAAGTACGAATAAAACATAATTCCAATATGTACTTATATACAACTTCATATTCCCATTTAATATATTCTTTACCTACAACATCAACAATCGAACTATCATTTTCCTAACATATCCAAAGGTGTTACAAATATATCTAATATTGTATTTGACAATACAGTCTATTTCACAATGTACAGTCAGCACATCAACGTACCATAATCTGTCAAATTTCTTTAACGACTTTTTAGCTTAATATCCACCGTATAGAGTTCCACTACAAATGAGACTGGCCAAAAATTCGCTAACTCCAAATTGTATGGATTTGACAAGTGCATTTGAAAAGTCTCGTGGGTCAATCGATATTGAAAGATCACAAATTGAGCGAAACGTCACAAGTGCAGCTTGTTGCCTCTGATTGGCCAGGAAACAGACACCCCGTAGTTATAACTGTATGAAAACATGTTTTATTCTACTCTAATTGGCAGGCACGCACGCAGCCAACCCTATGGTAAGCGAACACTACGGCCCATTCCAATAATGGTCACTTATGCAGGCAGCAATCACACTGGTAAAGTCCTCCTAAAACTCGATCCAATACTTAAAAATACCAATGCTTTCATACTAAAACAAGTCTCTGCTAGTTACATTTGTTACCCGTTGTCCTAGGTGAACGACAAACGCGGCAACGCGACGCGACGCGTAAATGTCAAATGGTCGTTGTGTATGATAGTGGCCTACGTTGGCGCGTTAGTCAGTGCGCGACGTAATGCGTACTTGTTTTTTGCGCGACAAGACGCGACGACGCGCGACGGCTTGACATTTGCAAAGGAATTTTTGTGAAGGAGTATGAATACACTTTTGACAGATTTATTTCGCTCTAAATATATAATATTTGTTGTCTTTTTTCTATGTTTACGAAGTTTCTGTAGGGCTAAGTATTTAAAATATGAATTTTCTAGTAATAACGCAGTATATTTGCCCATGGTTAAAACACTACTGCCGCGTTTGTCGCGCACGGACATAGGACACACGTCGCGTGAAGTATTGGTCGCATTACGTCGCATTGCGTCGCGTCGCGTCGCGTCGCCCACCTAGGACAACGGGTTACCTTTACAAATTACATAGCTTCTGCAGTGCTAACAATTTCAATCCTCTTTCCCGTCCCATATATCTTTTGACATAATTCATAGAACCTCCAAGTGTCCAATTCATTCGGATTCTCCCTTATCATAGTCTTATACTGAGTTCTTATTTCACTCATTTTCTTCGAGCAAGCCAGTGGACTCTTCCCAAGAATAGAAGACGCTTCTAACCAAAGATATTTACGTACAAACTTCGGATTTTTAAACTTGTCCAGATTAGCTAAATACCATACTAGGAGTTGTTCGATTTCACTGTCTGACCAAACCGTTTCCTCGCTGCCATGTACCACTGAAGTCTCTGTTTCAACTGATGATGTCAACTGATTTTCTTTATTAATGATTTCTTTCAACAGTTCTCCAAATAGAGTCTTTTCACCATTCACTTCATCGGTTTCAACGTTGTAATATTGTTTCAAGTAATTTATCTTGTTGAACAATTTATTCACAGGCACTGTAACAAATGTGGCCATTTCGGTCCAAAGATATTTCTTCTCATATTTAGGACTGTTGAACTCTTCAATATGTTTCAAATAATATTGTAAAGCCAATTCCACTTTAGCCGTAGGCAGCAGCACATCTTTATATGGTTTGCCATCGGTAGAACTAATCGGGCTTTTCTTAACAAATTTAGTCTTAATACTCATAATCTTCTGAAGTAAATTGTAGTACGGGAATTTTTTCTTAGCTTCCTCATCTTCATCTGCCAACTGAATATACCTATTTTTGAGGAAACTGAACACCTTTCTGCAAGACATACGAGGTTTGTCCGGAAACTTTGAATATATTTCTGTCCACAGTTCTCTGGCACTGATTTCAGTTCCCCGTCTTGCTCTGATATAGTTCAAATATACTAAGAGAAGTCTTTTCTTCATCCTTTTAGTCCATTTGACGACTACACGTTTTCTTTCAGGGATTTCCTCTGTTTTAGGTTCCTCTTCATTTTGCTGTTGTATTATTATTTGAGCGTTACTGATGTCAGATATATCCTGTCCTTCTGGTATTACGATGAGGCACTGGTAATCTTCTTCTGTAATAGAAAATTAGTGGGTAAGTACCGGCGTTAATTTGCACATCGGTAATTATAGCATTTTCTAATACAAAGGAATGCTTTCTTTAAAAGTTTTGAAATTGTATAAACTGTTCTTTAATAACCACGACTAACAAAAGTCATAAATTAAAAGTGTGCAAAAAAAGCTCTACAAAACAAAAATAAATAAACCTTATTTAATTTCTGCTTTGACAATATTTACGCAGCGCTGTCTGGCCCCAACCTTAGCATCGTCTATACTAAGGGTGCCGGAGAACAGATAAACATTACTTATATAGTTTTTTGTTTTAATAAACACAAACTATACATATACACACCCAGAACAAACACATAAATGTATGTCCTGTGTAGGATTTGAAACCACGGCAAAAAAGGTGCAAGCAAAGCCAAGTTAAATTCTGCGATACATACCATCTTGTCCATCGACCTTCTCAATTTCCTCCACCATCACCTCTTCATATGCCCCATCGTCGATTTCCAACTCTTCTACTTCCATCTCCGACCCAACCTTATTATAAACCTCATCGAACAAATTATAATACTTCCACGAGACTTTACACTCCGGATTGTTTTCTTTCATAGCTTTTAACTTCCTATATGACCTTTGCAGCTCTAAGAACTTGTCATTAACAGAAGTCTCAGATTTACCCATAGCTTTAGCAAGGCTTGCCCATTTGCTACTATCATTATCATCACTATTAGATATCTCAACGAAATTATTAGCAAAATATTTAATAATTTGCTTTATTTCTTTAGCAGCCCATTCTTCAGATTCATCGGAATCAACTCGGTTGTTCTTCAACTTTGACTTGATTGCTCGGTAACCGAACACTTTCTTGCACATAGCATAGTAAGGCCAGAGTATAGGCATTTCTGGTTTGTTGATCTCTCTCTGTACATATGTTGTGTAGACTTGTTTAAGATTCCTGAATCTATGTGCGCACTGTTCTCCGGTCAGGCCAATTTGTTCAGCTAACGTTTCCCATAACGCTTGCTTCTTTCGTTGCGTCGTTGCGAATTTATCTTTGTTCTTTTGGTAGAATTCTAATATTTTGAAAGCTTTCGAGTCTCCCACGCCACGCTTAGTGCGTTTAGTAAATCCTCGTTCGTCAAATTCTTCGTCATCCGAGATCATGTCTGTTAAGTCGTTTTCCGTTTTGATGTTTACTTTCTTCACTGAAACATAATCATTGTTTTATTATTTAAAAAAACTAAATTATTATTTTTTTATGATTAAGTTAGGCAGGCACTTTAGTGTCTTAGTGTCCATGATCGGTTGTGATAACTTACCATCGGTTGTTACGATATAAGGCCTCAGATGCTTTGCCCGCCTTTGAAAAAATAATATGGAGAAACATTACATTCATGGCAAATATTTGCCATGAATATATTAATATTAACGTCCAGACAATAAACGGAATTGTTCAACATAATAATGTTATTTGTCCTTGACTTTTGATTCTCAAAGGAAATATTATATAAAACCATGGCCGCAGTGGCCGTTTACCATCAGGTAGGCAGCGGCCATTTAAAAATATCTGGAAATGATAAAAATGGTCTTGTATAAAAATAAAATACCCGCCTCTCTTTTAAAAAACATACCAAAACTCACCTCCAATTTTATGCGAAAACAATTTCGCATTTGTCTCCTTATACTGCTTGAATTCGCTAAGCAAATTAGTGTCCATACCATAGTCAAATATTCTATCAAACAATTCGATGTATCTCCAATCAATTTGCATATCGGGATTCTCTTTCTTGTCATCCAATATCGACTTGTAAAGCTTCTTCAAAACTTCCCATTGCTGCTTACAAGCTTGAATGGTTTTATCCAACTTGTAAGCAATTGCAGAAAAACAAACGTAATAGCATACAGGATCCTTAAACATTTCTATGTTCTCATACAAGTATTGCACTAATTCATCCACTTTGTCGGAATGCCACATCTCACGTTTTTTATTTTTATCATTATTTAACTCTAATTCAGTCTCTTTAGATATTATATTATCAAATAGGATCGCTAAAGGATTTCTACTACGTAAGGAATACCCTCCCTGAATGTATTTCTCAATGTGAGCTTGCTTTAATTCTTCAAACTTCTGCTTACATACATCTGGCTTTTTATCCAACAATCTTCCGACTTCGTTCCAAAGGAAATTGTCTGGAATGGTCGAGTCTTGAAACTCATCGAAACAGTCAAAGTAATATTTGACTAGAATCATCATTTCCGTATCGTTCCAATCACTATTGTTCAAAGGAACTTCTATAAGTACCGGTTTTACTTCCAATTGGTTAGTTTTATTTCCGCCAAAGTACTTTTTTTGGAATTCAGCATCGTTTTCGAATATCTGATCAAATAGTTCCATATACGGCCAATTGACGCTTGCAGGCCCATCGGTATCTCGTTTCGCAACCATTCTCAAATAATGCTGTTTAAAATTTAAAAATCTTTTGTGCCAATATTCAGCATCTTCTTCACCCAATTCCATAGCAATTGTTTCCCAGAGCCCTTTACGCCAGTAGTCCTTTTGGAAGTTCTTTTTATACCTCAAGTATAGAGTCAACATTAGCTGCACATTTGCATCTGCATTTGACTTCGTATTAACAGTTTTGACAGTGATCACACCGGTATTGTCTTCAGCCGGTTTTGATACTGGAACTTTAACCAACTTTTGCTCCTGTTCACTTTGCTCTCTAAGCATGAATTGCACATATGCATCATCATGGAAAGCTTGGTGACATAGTTCAAATAATTGCCATGTTATTGGCGTACCATTCTGATGAGCTATCAACATCATCGAATACTTCCTCTTCAAGTTCCGTAGCTTCACTTCACAGTTTTGTGCAGTCTTGCCAATCAGCATTGTCTTGCACGCTACAGACCATAAATGTTTCTTCTTAGTAGTCCCACTACCGAATGCATCTTTATTATCGATGAAGAATGTTAGAAGTCTCCTCACCTCATCATCAGTCCACTTGTCTTTTGTAGATGTTTCCTGTTCTTGGAACGAAGCCCAGTCTGATGGTTCGGGGGCTTCTTCTAGTTCCTGGATTTCAAAATCAGTGGCCTCGTGCATTTGAAGCAACTGGTTTTCAATGTTGTCATTTTCAGCTTCAGCTTCTAAAATGAAAAATATGTAATGTTAATGTTTTTCACTGTCTTTAATTATCTTAATATCAGTTTATTGGTGTCAGGTACCTATAAATTAGAATCAGTATAATATAGTATATTTTGTTGTTAGCAGTCCCAACAAATGGTTTCTTAAGGCATAAAAATATAATTTCCTTTTTTTATTAAAACAAGGTACAAAATTCCGGGTATATGTTAAAGAGTTCATTCATGCGTAATTTCATTTGTGAATCTTACTAGCTGACCTGCTGCAAACTTTGAACTGTCAGCAGCACCACCTACCAAGGTGGTTTAAAAACAAAGGCCACCGGGTCCAGACACCAATAGAAATATACATATCTGTCATTTAGGGGCAGTTAAGGGATAAATATATATTCAGAAAAATTATATTAAGATGTAAGAAAAATAGCTTAATACATAAATAAAAATACAAACCATCAACGTAAAACAGCAAAATCTCTCCATTTGCTTGCATCTCAGTTTTAACAACAATTTGCTCCATTTTGTTGTTTTCTTTATCTATTTTGATCTGTAAAATAAGCCAATTATTTTAATGCAGACAATCTTAAGATAAAGATAAATGTAAGATTAAAAAGCGTTCATTCACAAATTTCTTTGAAACCACCAACCAACAAAGAAAGACATAGTTTTGTTTAACCCATTCTCCCTCCGACGACTGGTGGACGAAAGGTGACGACTTATCTTCTGACATCATGGTAGAAATGTGGAATTGTCACCGTAACAAAGTTTGATGTCTACCCAAGCGATGGGCAACCGTGGGCGAGTGATGGCAGGGATTAAATAGGTTGATACTCTGCAGGGCTAATTCGTCATCATACGGTTTTCATTCCAGTGCTGACAATTTTTATGATAACTGGCTCTTCATTCTGACTCTTAAACCAGGCTTACTGTCCAGCTTAAAATGCCTATCAATTATCATGCTTTTTTGGCAAAAGTAATTTGAAAATTTTACTGTATTGTATATACACATATTGTTAACATAAATAACAACTTTTTGTCAATAAAATAACAATTATGTGCAGTAATAGTAAACAGATTCTAGAGATTCACATCAAATAGATTAAAAACATTTAGATGGATAAAGATATCATATTATAATTTATATCTAGGTACCCATTCAAGATATAGATAATATGTCTTATCCTGACTAGACTGTAGTCAGGCTTAAGCAATTAGTGTGACCTAAAACCTACACTTTTTGAGTGAACTAAGTGCCTCTCCATTTGCATCATGGAACGGTAAGCCTAAGTCTGCCTATCTATGCCCTATCAGACAATATAATATCATTGCTATCAGATTATTAGGTATACCAACTCAATATTTTTTCCTACATCTAAGTTCTGACTTTTTTAAACTTGAATGTTTAGGGGCAACGCAAAACATGAGATAAACAAAGACCCATTTATTTTTTTAGCCGGTAGCAGACTTACCAAATTATTAATGAAGTGATATCCAAGATTTTAAACATCACTCATGCTGAACAATATACTTATTTTTTCACACAAATTCAAGGAAATAAAATGTTTTTAATAAAATTTGACATTGGCGGCGAAAACAATTCGGTCCGAATACTCATCAAAAATAAATCAGAAGCGCAGCAATGCGGTTAGCACGAAGCGTTTTGATCCGCCATTTTATTATATCCGCTGACCGCTGTCATCATGGCTGTCATGGAAATTTTGCATTTCGTTTGCGTGCCAGTCCGTTCTCATTGATCATTTTGGAGTGAGTGAGTGTGGTGTGGTGGCGCTGGCATCGCCTACTGTGATGATATAAAATGAACAGTGAACTATAATTAATATGATGATGACGCAGAAAGAGAGTTGAAGGGAAAATGGTACTCTAAAATAATGTGTAATCCTTTGTTTTCTATTTATTGATCCCATAATTTCAGCTGCAATTATTCCAGTGATAGCCTCCCACGAAGATTTCTATCTCACCAATCCAAACCGATCGGTCCACAGTTCCCCACCAACCTGCACCAGGCCATCTTAACGGGTGAAGGCACTACTTTATTAAGAGGGCTTTATTTTACCATTGATTTCTTTTTTGTTAATTAAGTATTTGTTTATTAAATTTCCTTAAACAATTCTTTCTCTATTTTACCATTTATTATTTTTTTTGTTAATTTATTAAATTTCCTTAAACAAAATAGTTCCTTAATTTTCAGAATATTTCTAAGAAAAAATATTTCATTAATTAGGTACATTTTAAAATGAAGCACCAGTAATCTACAAGACTCAAATGACTCTCCTTAAGAATAATAGATCTGCTTAAAAAGTGGATACAGCTTTTTAACTTTTAAATCAAATAGAAAAATGTGAGAAAAACTAATTCTGACTTGACTAAATAAATTGAGCCTTCGGCCAAAACGGGTCAGACACTAAGCATGTTTATAATGCAGAAGAATTTAAATATCGTTACCTACTTACGAAATATATTAACATGACCTCAAAGTCGTCATTGATTAATAAAATTACGAACGTAGGTTTAAGAGGAAATAGTAAGGGCGAGAGAATTGAAAAATAGGTATTTGTAAAATCTATTGCTGTCGCGCAGTGTCCGAACATCCCACGCAGAGCGCGATGTCCGAACATCCCACATAGAGACAACTGCAGCTTGGAGCGAAAATACCTTTAAAATCAACGTTTCGTAGTCCCCTGATTTCTTTTCCAAAACTTGACCCATTTAACTACTTTTTTTATCAAAAATTAAAGAAAGGCTTTGGCCGTGTTCCTATGTTTTCTTTTTTTTATTAAATCTAGTTAAATTTGTTTTCTGGATGTTTGAACACAGCGGAAAATCTGGTAATTTTTTTAGGTTTTTGAAGGTTCATAACTCTTTTAATTATTAATTTATGAAAAAAAGGAAAACATAGGGACATGCAAATAGTGGTCATAGATTTTTGGAAAAAAAAATATTTCACTAATGGCATTATCCAGGGAGAAAACAGAGGACAGCGTTTGTATGAAAAAACGGCCCTACTCTTTCCTCTTAAGTATACATAAGGAAAGCAGAGGGAAATAAAACAATAAATAAGACACAAAATGTAATGTCATACTTTCAAACAATTCAGTCAAAAATTATTTGCCATGTGTACACATAAAATAAATTTGTTTCTCAAAAATTATAATAAGTGGACTATAAATTTAAACCGTCAAAATTACTATATAATAGATTATAATTATAATTTATAATCAATCCATACTGTTGCCAAATTCAATAAAAAAAATATAATTAAGATGGTACAGTCAGCAATCCCACATAAAAGTTATATTTAATATTGTAACTTGAACAATTAAAGTAAAGTATAAAATTGATTTTAACGGTTTAAATTTAAAATCGATGTAAGATATCAATGATTTATATTAAGTTTGTTATTCAAATAAATACAATTTAATAAAAATATATAACAAAATATACATCTATAAACGATGGACATAATCATTGCCAGGCGTATTTTGTTTTTTAGTACTTTAATATATTTTTTTTTATTAATAAATGAGAAACTCAATTGTATTGATTAAATTTACTATCTCTTTAAATTATACATAATATAATTCATGTTTTTTCAACTAAAATAAATGGTAAAAAAATAATAAAAAATACTAATAGAAATGCTAATTCTTTACTCACATATGTTCTTTTTTTGGTCTAAAAATCTATTCTATGCTCGGATAATATTCAATTGAGAGAATTTCATGATAGTTGACCTTGACCGTGATTATGTGAATAATTTATCATTACTCAAATTTAAACGCATGGTTTTCAGTACTTTTTTTTCAGTAAATCACCACACCTATCCCTGTTAAATTTCATCATTATTTTCTTTATTATTTAGAATCATTTATAAGTTACAGAAATTTTGAAACTTTTGCAGTCAAGCGAGTCCGCACTCATAATATTATGAATTGACAATAAAAAAATTAAAGTTAGTGAATGATCGCTCAATTAAATATGATTTTAATTTTTATCATTAGTAAGATTTATAAAAATAAGTCTAACCTAACTTAATATTTGTTTATTAATAAATTAATATAATTATAAATCCTTGCAAATATTATTAACCAAACTATGACATCAATCTAAACATTCGTATAAATATTTAGTTTATTATGCTATTTTTAGTTATTTCATTATAAAATAGGTACATATTATTATGCGAAGTACATTTTGTGGATTGTCGTGATTAATAATTTAATAATACTGTTGTTATTTTCTGTGACAGCCTTCTGTTATCTTGTGCTAGATACTAAGAAAATTAATCGCTTAATGATCGTAAAAAATACCTATTATTTGAATATTATATTATTATGTATTAGATCGGTACAGTCTCTATCTATTTGGTCTCAAACTACATTATAACAATTCCGCAATGATATAAAAACAGTTTGAAGGAAGTGTTTTTTTGTAATGTTCATCACCTAAACGACAATTATTATACATAGAAACAGCATTTCAGATAATGAGATAAGTAACCCGAAAATTTTAAATTCAATACATTTTTAAATATCTGACAATACGATAAAGTTAACGTTCAAGACTAAATGCTATTAAGTAGTTTAGGGTGGTCTGTTACGCAATTTGTTCGTACACTGACTGCTTCAAATGAACTTCTTAATAATACGAATAGCAATAAGCTTAATGTACAGTGATCTTGGACTGTGGCGACCACGAGGTTTCTCAAATATTTAATTTAAGCTAAAACCATCTCGACTATACATTTTAATAGAAACAGCGATTTAACAAGAAGTTTAAAAGGTAAGGCGTACTATCAATGTAGAGGTATTTAACATTATCCTTTATTTACATGACAAGGATATAATATAACACATGAATGTATTTTAAAATGTTTAAGATAAACAGTATTATCAGAAATAGGGATTCCTTGAGTCGGAGTAACCATTCAATAATACCAAGAAAATTTTGCGGAGCATATCTTTTGTGTAATAATTATGTATATTCGAACAGGGTTGTCTACTCTAGCTTTACTTTTATTTTATATCAAAATAAAAGTGTACATTCTGATTGTCACACACTAAAATAAAGTAACACTGAGACAAAAGTTTATTGTCTTATTTAAGTGTACGTACATATAATATTATGTAAATATTATTATGCTCAACAAAATACACTATGCATCATAGAAAAAAATAAAGGTTAATTATTTTGGCAAAGTAGCTGAGAACTTTACATGATTTAAATATCTTCACCAAATTAATAAAAAATTGTGGCAGACTGTATTCAAAAGTCTTCAAAAATTTTAATAAAGTTATTTTAATCATATAATTTTTTGTTCGTTTAAAAGTAATTTTTAATATAATTATTTACTGTATTTTATACAATCAATAATGTACTGGTTTGTGCTTAAAGTTATTTATAATATTTTTCCGATACTAATTATTGTGTTTAATATTATTTGAGAGTATTCGATGCAATATTTTTAACAATAATTATTAACAAAATGGCTAAATTAATCCAGTGTATATACAAAATCTTAAAACAAAACCCTGACTGTTAGATACATCATTCGGTATCCTGAATTTAAAACGCGACACTCAAATTAAGTTGTTCAATTAAACATTTAAATCCGACAGGGCTTAAAAACTTATAATCACATTTAATTAGAAAATTATGAAGTTTATACAACAATAAAATTACACTTAGCACGATGACATTACAAATTACAACAACAATATGTAAATAATAATAATAATGATTAATAATGAAAAGTATAATGACATAACTATGTTTATTAATAAGTTCTAATGAAAAAATGACCAGCATTTTTTATATTATGTAACTTCACAAACAAGGATGCTACATTAGTAAATTAAATACCTTATATACCTTCCAACGCTGGTTCTTGACTATAAAATGGCACTAATTTAAAAAATATATTTTCACTTACAATTAAGTACATCTAAACATTGCACACATTCATGATTTAAAATATATTTACTTAAAAACCCTAAAATAAACTACGATATACATTTAAAATAAAATGACATAGATATTTGGTAGCATATTTCAATATTATCATTCGTAAATATAATTAGTATAATAATAAATTGTACATTTAATTTTGTTCGCGGGGAAAGCACTAACTATCTCTACATCTTTACATCTTTATATCTATCTATCTACTACACAGTACTCCTAAGGATAATAATTCATACCTAATCAATTTACCTTTTTATGTCTTGTTAGTGGGTTCATCTGACAATAACATGCAAGAAATACTCAAAATGTCATACACATCTCAGTATTTTATTTTAATTGATTGTGGGTATTCATATGCCATTATACAGACTTTACTGTCAGGGGTAAAGAACAATGATTATGATGAAAAACATCTCATTATACTATCATATTAAAAAGTGCATTATACCTATTTTATTGCAATCTTAATTATTACACCCATAGGAGTACATTGTGATCAAGCTTTTAAAATTTATTTCATTGTAACAACTAGAACTCATATTGTACTAGAATAGAAATGCAAAATCGCAACTGAACTTTCATAACGTTTCATCGTGATTTTGCAGTTACTATTTTGATTACAATATGAAATTTTGATAAATAAGATACCCGTTTTCTAGTATAACCATTGCTAAGCTCTATGTTATATACATGTTTTATATCAAAAACGTTACACCATCTAATCATCATTACATTAGGGTTGCGGATACCATAAGCCATTTTTCTATTTGCTGCCAAACATTAAATGATTAATATAATCAGTCAATTGACTTCACATCATAAATAAGGTCACGATAACTCGTAAAAGTTGTTAAAAAGTTTTTCATTTGTCTATTCCATCCGCTCCCCTATTGTGCGAGCAACAGGACCCATGAGATGTTTAGTAAATGCACAAGTTTTAACTGTTACTTTTAATTATTATAGAAATTCAGTGTTTTTACTATAAATTCTATCATTAATTTTGATCTATCTAATTGTTAATTCTGGTAAGATTAAGAAAACATACTTTTTTGGGTATGGTGTGTCTTTAAGTGTCATGCAACTGTGTAACTTTCCATTTAACTGAAGTGATCATAGAAAATAATACGAGATCTCGTAGTACAAGAGGAGAAATGCACTGGAAACAAAGTCATAAAAAATCCCCCTTATCTATAACAGTTAGCATTTCAATTCTATTCTTCTGTTAGCATAGACTCTCCCACTTTTCAAGACACACTTCGTGTCAGAATCAGTTTAACACCACACCCTAATATTTGCTTCTAAGTTTCCTTCCAGCTTGAACCAATTTTCAACAATCATAAAAAAATCGTGCGTTACTGCTTGGAATAAATATGCAGCACAGCCTAAGCTCATAGCTATAGCAATATACTTTTTTCTTCGATCCCAATAAGCTATGCTTACATAAAGTTAGTCACTAAGTAGCACTAGAAGACAGGTCAGTGACTAAATGACATCTATATCAGCCCCATTCGATTAATGCTAATAGGTAACTAAAGCAATGCAACTTAGCTTGAAGTTGTTCCTATTACCAAACCTCGCACTTATGAATCGGATTCATTTTAGACCCAGGTTTACAGTGGAATTCGTCGGAAAATTCCCTGAGATTTGATATAGGGCCTATGACTCTGTACTTGGCGACGGTATGGTCATCCTTTTCAATCTGCATTTTCGTTGATTCTTTGGTCATAGCTGAGCACCATACCTGTAAATGATGAATTTTTATTTTAATGCTTTCTTAATTAACATCAATTTTAAGCCAGCTACTTAAAGCACCTGTGGTTCCAAGTCCTCAGTTTTATTCCAAGGTAAAGCAACAATTTTATTTTGAAATTTTCTAAAATTGTCAAGATCAACCGGCTTATGAAAAATTGAATTTTCTTTTATCAAATTTTTACTTTTAATAGATCTTTTATACAAATGTCGTAAAGAAAACGATAATCGTTGAATACTTTATACTTTGATTATAATGTCCTAATTTTTTCAACTAATTCTTACCTGCGCAAACGATATGAAGAACAACTGTCGATGGTTGTATTCTAGACCAGGAAGTGTAAGGTTTTCTTTGGCTGATTTGCTATAATCTAAATACGCGTGGAACGACGCCTTCAAGCCACCGTTGTCAGCTATATTTTCCCCTGAAATTAAAATTAAACAGTATAAAATTAATTACTACAATATAAAAATAATTAATTTAAAAATTATGTATCTGAATGTCAAATTTCGCTTACCCAAAGTCTGTTTTCCGTTTAGATGCTGGCCATCCATTTTGTATTCCGAATATTGTTTCTGAATACATTCAGCCCGTTTCTTAAAGCGAGCAATTGTAGCGTTATTCCACCATTGGTTCAAATTTCCAAACCTTTACAAAATAATAATCATACATTATTATTTTAAATCACGTATACAACCGTATGATTTATTTCACAACAGTATTATATGAAAAGTTACAATTAATAGTCAGTCCGTAGTTATATAAACATCTTTGGACATTATTACAGCGCCATCTAGCCCAAAACTCGCTCAAAGCCATCTAGCTCAAAAATAAAATAATACCTGTCGTATTCTCTCCCCTGGTCGTCGAAAGCATGCGTCAATTCGTGACCCATTACTACTCCCATGGCTCCGTAATTGACGCTCTTAGGATTATCACCGTCGTAGAAAGGCAGCTGAAGAATGCCAGCGGGAAATACAATTTGGTTCTTAGTCGGTGTGTAATACGCATTCACGGTGGACGGTGTCATGCCTGTAAAAAAAACCACTCATCAGTAAATCATAAATTCCATCGAAAGAGACATTGAAACTTATTCTTTTATTATAATGTTATGAACTTCTTCACGAAAATTATTTCACCAATCCAATTTTATTAATGAAAGTCATATTTTTTTGGCGGACTGTACTATTTCCTAAGAAAGTATGTTTTCATTTACAAACCTTTACAAACACAGATAATGAAACCGTGAAAACAAAACGAAAACTGTCAAGTTTTATTTTAATTTGCTGCTGTCAAAATATGTCAATCGAAGAAAAAACGCGGGACCTTAAGCGCGGGACGGACACTTTTTTAAAACCACTGTGTGTAAATGTTTTATTTTATTTATTCAAGCTGTCTAGAAAACTGGCTAAACGTATGTACATACCCTGATTTATTACATAGGCAATTCATGCTAAGTTTGATCATTATTAGAGTTCAGTAGTATTGTTTTCAAAACGCCCAAAGTTTTGCGTATGTGGGTTTTGCACTGTGCACTATGTGCGTAATTTTTTTATTGGAAAGAGTACTGCAACATAACCGCAGGCTAGCTACATACACCTGCGGTAGTGTGGTGTGTGGGACTCAAGACTAAAGCGTCCACTACCCATTAAATTCCCCCGGTTTCTCCTTCACATCGATTGGGACAAGCTTGTGCCAGCCTTGTGACTATTGACCAGCCCGACCACCACTATACCCAACATGGGAGATTAAACATTCAACGGTATAGCCACTGTTCCACAGAGGCAAACGCCTTGCTACTAAATATGTTTTTCTGCATATTGACATATTCTGATTGCATAGCTACGTAAGTAATTCTCTAGGTGTCTAGCTAAGTGGTGGTGAGAAGACATGAATCCTGTTCCATAGCAGAGACAGACTACTTACCCCATTTAGTCTTATTAACAGGTTGGTCGAGTTTCTTCAGATCATTCCTCAAACTAAACACATTGAATGCAATGTTGTTCTCGAAGTATTCGTTGGGAGTTACTTCCAGCTCATCGTACTGCTTGTCCAGCTCGTGTTTGAGGAGGATATAGTCGGGGAAACCTGTGGATTAATAAATAAAATTATTATATAATCTATATGTACATTGTAAAATGTCAAAAGATATGTGGTTCGCACCTTGTTTATGAGAGACTGTATTAATTAAATATAAAAGATTAAAGTAATGTATCAGCCTATTAAATGTCCCACTGCTGGGCACAGGCCTCCATAATTGAAATGAAGTTATCGTTACAATGATGGGTACTGGCTTAATCACCACGCTTGCTAAATGCGAATTGGTGATCACAAACTCGAGCTGTGTCCGAAAAAACCAAGACAAAGTTAGCTCGCCCCGGGGATTAAACCCAGGACCCCGAGATCTGGGCCCGGTACATAAACCACTAGACCATCGAGGCGTTAATTAAATATAACTTACTTACAGAAATAATAATAAGGTAATACTACAAGAAAAGAATAATTAAATAATAATTTACCAATCATATCAGTAATGGCGTCTGCTTTGGTGTCAGCAGCTTCCCTGGTTTCAGCGTCCATCCAATCCAAGTTCTTCAAATTCCTCTTGAAAGCGGACCGAATGTGGTCTATCATGATTTCACCCTGCGTCTTTGCTTCGCCGTGGAACACTTCTCGGACAAACATGGCGCCTACCGCAAACCCTACAAAAAAAAAGTTTAAGAGTTAGTTAATGTAGTCATTAATTTAAATCAATCCTACTTCATTCCTATCGATTGTACAGCTATTCTTGTTGAAGTCTGATTCTGATTACTTTGGTTTTGTTACTTTATGCTTCGGAAAGCACGTAAAGCCGTTGGTCCTACGCCTGATCTTTCTTCGGTCGTGTTAGCCTGCTGCCCCAGCGTGCAATCATCATCAGGCTGTAATAGTCCACTGCTGGACATAGGCCTCTCCAAACGCTCGCCACGCTGATCAATCCTCGGCCATTCGCATCCAGCTCCTGCAAGCAATCTTGCGCAGATCATCGCTCCACCTGGTCTAAGGGCGTAGAACCCGTTTACCCCAACGGTTATCGGTTCTATGGCTGATATGGCCAGCCCACTGCCACTTGAGCTGGCTAATCCGGCGAGCTGTCGGTGACTTTGGTTCTCTGCCGGATCACCTAATTTCAGCGTGCAATGTTTATTTTTTGCTCAATGTGCTGCCGGCTGCAGGCTCCTCTGATCTTCGAGCCTTTCAAGTGTGCCAGCTCCCACATGAATGTTGCCGAATCGCAGTCAAAGCTGTTATGGCGGCAGATTTCTCTTGTGAGGGTGGTAGCTTGCTAATCAAATTATAAAAAAGTCCTACCACCAACCAGACCCAAGGTTTTCAACCCAAGCCGTGTAACCTTTATCAAAGGCGAACAACGCACCTTAGAATTAGTCGCAGGAGTCGATATTCATAACATACCTATAGCATTGTTGGTGTCCGTTACGCAGTATCTCCAGGACTCCTCAGTTCCCTCCGAGCCGAAGAGCGCTTTCCTCAGGATCTTCGTAGCGTCTCGGAAAGACTTGGAGAGGTACGTTGATAACGATCTTGATACTTGCCACATCATATAGCTTGTTAATGTTCTGGAAGAAAACAGGACTGGCATTAATCATCAAGTTTGAAGGCTAGCATTGAAAAATTTACAAGAATTATTGAGTATAGAAATATAAATAACTCTGACTGTTCATGAGGGACATTTTGTGTGCATGAACATGTCTGTATCGTTCTGGGTGTTTTTCTTGGTATAATATGATGTATGTATTTACAAAAAAAAATCTAAAGGATTCCCGTCCTTTCAACTTTATAAGTAAAAGTTTACCCCAATATTTTTGTCCATGAACATTGTATAATGAAATATCAAGTAACAGGAAATCCGATTTAGATAAAATTACTGAGCCAAGTTCTGAAATGGATACTTACTTTTGGTCGTGGTCGGTCCGGTTATATTTTTCTATGACTTTGGTTAAGTTTCTAAAGTAATCTGGCGCGTAGACCACTATTCTTTCGCTGTCCGATATCTGGAATAAGAAAAAGAACTTTTCATCCCACCATCTCGGAAAGAGTATTTTTAATCTTCAATATCTGAGTGGAAAAGCCGTTTTTATTCTCTAGAGGATAAAGTAAATTGAATTTAGAACATCGTGTGCACTAAGTTTGTGAATTGCACACGATGTTCTAAATTCAATTTACTTTATCCTCTAGAGAATAAAAACGGCTTTTCCACTCAGATATTGAAGATTAAAAATACTCTTTCCTCGCTGAGGTGGAATGAAAAGTTACGTGTTGCACTCGAGTGCAAAGATTTTTCACCTCGTGCTCTTTTGATTCCCTCGCTAACGCTCAGGATTCTAATTTTGAATCACTCGCTGCGCTCGTGTTTCAATTTTAGAATCCTTCGCTTGCTCGGTCATCAAAATTGAACACGCGGTTAAAAAGCAACTTTGCACTCTTGTATAACAAATAACTATTAAGAAATTATAATACCTCTTTAGTCTTTCTACTTACGTGTGGTAGAGCTACATAGGTATGCTGCAGACCGTTCCGACCGACCAAACTCAGTCACAATGAGCTGATTCTACCGGTGAAGTACCACCCCCTCACAAAAGACCGAGGTACCTACGAGTAGCTTTGCTATGACGCTTCGTTTGGTGAGTGAAAGTGCCGGAAGCCCGAACCTATTAAGAACTTCATTATTGAACAAATCGATGATAACTAACTCGACCGTTTTGACCGCCTCAGTGGAACAGTGGATAAGCCATTCGGGTATAAAAACACGGAGGTCGTAGGTTCGATTTCTGCGTTGGGTCTGGCTGGTTGGTAGGGATTTTTCAGAGTCCGACTGGCCATTGCAGCATCCCCAATAGGTGAAATCTGCCGCCAAAACAGATCTGGCTGTGTTCCGGCCAGAGAGAAATTTTTCTTGTTTAGTGGTTCCGGCAATATTCATGTGGGGTGGGAGCCAGTACACTTCAAATCAAAGGCTCGAAGATCAGATGAGTCTACAGTCTGGCAGCACATTGGGGGACATTTCCAGGTGAAGCGTCCCTCAATGGAATATGCCGCAGTAATCGCTTACCATCAGGTGAGCTGCGTGCCTGTCTCGTGTCTGCCCCATTGCTCAACTCGATTGCTCAACTGGTTGAGCAGTTGAGCATTAGGACATAGTTTGTATTACCGAATATTTTATGCTCTATAGCTCAACTATTTATTGCTCAACTCAGATGATCTGTAGGACATATTTGTTGTTTAATTAAACATATGACCTACCGCTCAACTCTTGTTATTACTAAGAAGTTTGTTAAAACCGCTTGTTTTCCTGTGTACCCTTAACTGCTCCCTTGATGGTACAGTGGAAAATAAGTTTTTAACCGCTGTACCCTTGGCTGTAAAACCCAACCAAATCAAATTGTACACGTGACCAAGAGAACTGGTTTTTCTAAAATTTGGACAAAAATTAAAAGAAATGAACAGCATCGGTAAAAACAAATGAATGTCAGAAAAACGAATGTGGGTAATACCCACTGCTCAACTTTATGGAGTTGAGCAATCTAGTTGAGCAGTGGGGAAGAAACGGCCTGTATGCCAACTGTAACGATCACTTACATCATCTTTTATAAAAAAAAAATGGTATTTTTTTTAAATAAAAGATGATGTAAGTGAAATACCAACAACTTCGAAGAGTAATTCGGAATCAACTTACACTTCTATTCACCAACTTGAAAGCATCATTGAAGAACATAGTCCAATTCAGGAACGGCGCTTCCTTCTGCCATTGTTTTATAGTGTACGGGTTATACAGTCCTTCTTCATCTCTCCTATCCTCCGACGGTGTAGTGATATTTGCCAGATCTGTTTCAAACTGGATGACTCTGCTCATCTGGATCCTGGCTTCAGTCTTGTTGGCACCGAGGAGGATGCATATACGAGTCATGTAGTCTAGGTATGCGTCTAATACTTTCTTGTGCGCTGTTTTGTTGAGGTAGTTGTCGCGTGTTGGGAGATTCAGGCCTCCTTGGTCCAACTGAAAATGAAGTATAAAATATTGAATAAAATATTTTTTTTATTGGTGGTCATATTAAAATGAGTTATTTTCTCGTTAAATGGATAAAAATGTGTTCTGTAACTATAACTATTGGAATATCTTATCAAAAAGTCAAACAAACTATAGTTGTTTTACCTAATTAGTTTAGTGTTATGTATGTACATACCACAATAACATGTTTTGATGAGTTTCGGTCGTCCTCCGTCACAGCCCAGTTGAAGAGTCCACCCAGGTTATATCTGTTTTATACGATAACGTTAAAATGCTATGTTATTAGAAATTAATTTCACACTGGCACGTGATGAGATTGTTTATTTTAAATGAAAGATGGAGGCAAACATGCTCGTATGACTAATGGTGATTAATGCTGCCCTGAACACCGTGACTATAGTCTTAGGTTCGTTCCTACAGGAGGGTGCCTTTGAGAAAAAAATGTGGAAGGAGGGGGTTGATAAGATAGGGAAGAGAATGGGAAGGGTCAGGGCCTCCGGCACTCTCACTCACTACTTTATACCGCGATCTTCTGTGTAAGAGGGTGGGTGGGTGGTTCTAACACGGTCGAGCAGGAACATTTAGTCCGATAGACAGAAACTGTGAGCAGTAATTCTCTGCCACACATACTTTCGATGCATTCAAGACTGAAGGAAGGGACATAGAATCCGTTGCATTTAAGACTAGAAAAAAAGGAAAGGACAGACGATCATGATAAAAACAAACTCACGTGTTTTGTACATCTTGAAGCAGCGTCTGCAAGTTCCACTTGTGCGGCTTGGTAGTGGTATTGGGGAGTATGTGCCATCCTCCCAGCTTCTCGATCACGCTGAGCAACGGCTTCGGACCTAACTTCTCAATGGTCTCGTTCGTGTCTATACACGCGTCGTAGTAGATCCGCGCCTTCGACTCCGCTCCTCCGTCGGTGATGTTGACCTTTTCTGGAAAAAACATTACCTTTGTTATTTTGCCTGACGACCCATTTAGTGTAATGGTCGAGAAGTCGGCTATTACACCAGAGACCGCGGGTTTGATCCCCGCACGGTACAAACATTGTGTGCATGAACATGTCTGTTTGTATCGGTCTCGGTGTTTCTATGTATCATATTATATAAGTATATAAGTAATATTTACTTAATTACAAAAACAAAAGTATATAAGTAATTTTATCCGTGGTCTGGCACCCAAAGCACAAGCTAAAGCTTAGTTTGGGGCTAGATGGCGCTGTGTGAATAATGTCCAGAGATATTTATTTATTTTACGTAATTTTTGTACATTTTCTGTTTCGAGGTCTTGTTTGTCAATGAAGATGGCATAGGTGCACCGTTTATAATAACATTATCATTAGCTTGGCGATGACGAAAAACATTGAAATGAAACCTGCTCAGTCAAATGGCTGTGTAGTCATGTCAGTGGCATTCGCTCAAATGTAATAACTGGACTTGCCAAATCCTAGATCATAGTGCAAGCATACCCTAATAGGTTAGGGAAAAGCAAACGCTCAGAGAAAGAAACGTCTTAGGGATCTAACAGACTAACAACCCATCGTTTGCGACCCTCGACGACTGCGGCGCCGCAACGACAGCCAGCGACAGTCGTCGAGAGTCGTTCGGGGCCGCAACGACAGCCGACGACCCTCTGCGACTGTCGCTGACGATCGTCGCGACTCTCGACGACAGCCGCAGAGGGTCGTCGGCTGTCGTTGCGGCCCCGAACGACAGCCGCTTACCGCAGTCGTCGAGGGTCGCAAACGATGGGTCGTTCGTCTGTTAGATCCCTTATGAGCTAAGCTATTTCATAGATTACCCGGAATAAACACAGAAAGAACCTGCACAGTTGAATGGTTGTGTAGCCTTGAACCAATTGGTCTAGTTCCTCTGTCAAGGGTTACGGAGGTCAGATGACAGTCGCCACATTGTAATAACGGGACTTCTTCTAAATCCTGGACTTCTACCCTTACTACAGGAGACAAAACTCTAGGGGAAAGAAGAGTCAAGTGACGTCTTACGTCGTCGTTACGTTTTCATACGATCAAAATAATCACCAAATGTGTACAAATAATAATTCTGTAAAAGATAATGTTCTAACAAGTACAAATGTGGTCGGAAAACGTTGAGATGGAATTCACAATGCCCGTCTAATTTGATATATTAGTGGACAAGATTTATGTATAAACTGTATTAGGTTGTAGCAAGAATGGCAAGTAAGGCCAGCAAAATAATTGTTTTATTTGTTAAAAATAAGTTTTTGACGTTCATATAATCGTGTTTTCTATGTCCAAAGTCAAATTCCCAGGTCGGGCAAAGTTTAGGTCTGATTTTTCGAACACAAATCACACTTAGAAATCTTAATAAAATAGCTGTCATTCTAATGATACCTTGATTTTAATGGTGGAGTCTTTTTCCATGCAGTGGGACGAATAAAAGAATATTGCTACGAGTCACTAATATTTTTTTATAAACAAGTGTGGCGCTCAAACCGTCGAATGGTTGCCGTCTCCTACAGACGATTGTAACTTCGACCATGAAGTTTCATAAATATAACGTTGGAAGCAACAAAGAACGTTCTTCTTGGTGCCAAAACCAACCTTCCCCAATTATGGTCTGAAGACCTTATTCACCGACAGAAACAGCACAACAGTTATGAAATACTACTTCGCAGTGGTCTTCTGTAAGAACTTCCTCAGACGAGCGGCTCATTCGAGTTGAAGTTCAACTCTGCTCTCTACTTGTCATAGTTTTTTGTAGTGGTAAAACAGCATGGGCTGTTTTACAGAATGAATGGGCCGGCTCGTCCCAGGAAGTACCACCCTCTCACACAACACCAGCTTGAAATAATAGTGACTTCAATTGTGTTTCGTCTGGTTTGTGAGAGTGCCGGAGGCCCTCAGCTCCCACACCCCCATAGGCCGGCAACGCATCAGCGATCCCTCTGGTGTTGCAGATGACTATGGGCGGCGGTCATTGCTTATCTATCAGGCGACCCGCTGGGTCGTTTGCTGACTCTGACATAAAAAAACAGTTTCTGCATTGTGATTTTTTGCTCACCGTACCGGTTCCAAGCAATAATAGTTATAAAGGAACAAGTAAATATTTCAGCAAGCTCTTTATAAGGCATGATCTATGGCGACTGCGCGTATTTGCTTAACATTTTCGTGAGGCGATAATTTTTGGCAATGTATTTCCTATTAATACAAGCGTCTTTCAATACATGTAGGTAGTTTGTTAACCTAGAATTCACGTGTATTTTTTATTTGGTGATATCCTTTTTTCCAGGCGCGTGTATTTACATCAAGGTTATTTCATTAGGGGAGGCATGGGCGTAGCCACGGTGGGGCAAATTGGGGCAAGTGCCCCACCCTGGGTCCATGGCTGCCCCACTCCGGGCCCATTGCTGCCCCACCCTGGGTCCATGGCTACCCCACCCTGAGCCCATGGCTGGCTACGCCCATGGGGGGAGGGTTAATGATCGGCTAAAACTTTACCATAATTGAACGCCTCGCGCATATGGCAGAGTCACCCACCAATTGGCCGTTGGAAAAGCTTCATCTCTTACCATAGAGTATTTGGTTTACTCCTCTGTCACTTACGGATAAGTTCGTAATTTATCTATCATTGGTGAAACTGGCCCCAAGTATTATTTCTCCATTCTCTCACATCCCACATTTCCAAAGGGTCTAAGTCTAACTCGTTGCTAAACTAATTCCGGATGCGGGTTGACTGACGTTAGTGCTGCTTTCTACAACAACGAGCTCGATTGCGCTTCCGGGATTAAAAGAGTTTCTTCTCACTGAGTTCGCGTGAACTATATCAAACCTTTTTTTATCATGCCACCTCCCTCATTTCACTCATTTTAAAGGCAAATTACTGGATTCACTTTTTTTTTTTTGATTTTATATAGTACAAGCGGTCGCGCCCTGCGGTTTCACCCGCGCGTAATTTCCTTTTTCAACTATCCCTCCCTTCCACGATATAAAAAGTATCCTATGTCCATCTCTTGGTTCTAAGCTACCTCTCCACCAATTTTCAGCCAAATCGGTTCATCCGTTCTTGAGTTATAAATAGTGTAACTAACACCTATGCAGATACAGATTATAATATTTCGTAAAAAGCATTTGGCGCGGTTGAACCATGCGGCAGCCAGTATCACATCACATCCACAGAAAACCGATTTTGGAGTAGTATGTAGCTTTACTATAAATTACGCTTTGTTTTCCACTACATACCCCTCCTTCCTATCTTTTTTTGCTGCTTGAGTCTTAAGATGTCCAGTTGGCGCAACGAAATTAGTGCAGCGGCAGAAAAAAATATCTTCAAATCATCGAATAGCATCCACATATTCATCGAACAATTTTCTCAAAGCAGAAATATCTTACGTAGATAACCACGCGGCAGGATCGATTTATTGACCTGCGTACTGAAGTCTGTACCAATTCAAGGGCGCGCCTACTGAACTTGACCCTGACTGTTTACGGACGATAACTGTTGCTTGCCTGAACTTAAGTGTACTTGTTATTCGATTATTTTCTTTCCGAAAGTAGATAATAACTAATGTGATTAACGTACTTCGGTTCCCGTTCGAAAACGTGAGTTTGGGCGGCAAAAAACTATGAAATAATGACATGACTGGTTGGTACAATTACTATAAGCGTTATAATACTAGTATTCGGTATAACCATAAATTTTCTTGTTCTGTGGGTATAACAATGTCCATGGATACTGAAATCTTTTCATTTTGGTGAAAATCATATGGGTATTTTTAACAATTACTACGAGTGGTATATAATATGTATATTACTTACAAATAAAGATATTGATGTCTACAATATTCGTCTATTTTCCAATATTTATTCAAACAATCGTTTTTCCAATAGGATTGATTAGTCAAACATTTATGTACTAAATATAGTCGCAAATCTTCAAAAATGGTTTAAAATCATTTCTTTGCTCAAGAACCACAGTCAACCTTTCATGAGGACCTCATAGATATTCTTATATATTTTTACCCACAGAAATCTAAATAATTATTTGGATTTCTGTGTTTTTACCAAACTAAATCTACCTACGAAGTAAAGGTTTGAGATTTATGGACAAAAACCCATGTAAGACTAGACGTCTACGTAGACCATTATGTATTTGATGAATACTTATATAAATGTACTACACAAAATGACAATAGAATTTCTGAGATGTAAATCTACCTAAACCTTTTTTCTGGATGATGCTGTTTCACCACACAAAGGAACTTTTGAGGGTGGGCGAATAATCCCTTTGAAAGGGTTTGCGAATAGAGTTACGTAGGTATAAGTCTTTATAGCTCTTATGATGGTTGTTTCAGGGGCTACTATGTATGTAAATTATATGATCTTTGGTAAATTATAACAATTTCAAACGGATCACCTGATCAAAGTCAAATTTTATTTAAGTACCATGAAATTATCTTGCACGTCAAAACTTTCTTATACCAGCATCGTAACTCGTAAGTGATCATCGTCGCCGATGGATATTTGCAATACAAGAGGCATCGCAAATACGCTCCCAGCCCTCAAGGAAGGAATAACTTATTTTCTAGTCATGGTAAGTAGTATATATTCTGTGGTCATGGTACGTTTGTGCCATGACCCAAGATTTCGTAAATTCAAGTATTTCATTTGAGCGTCTGCAATCTGACCTCCGTAACCCTTTACAGGAAAACAAACTTGTCAAAAAATTATAATTATGCATAACTGTCTAAATAGTAAAATAAGAAACCAGTCATATTTAAATAATTTTAGTAATTTGTTCACCAATATTTTGTCGTGGCAAAAATCAGTCACTTAAAAGTAAGTTAATATGTATACCGTATCTAATATGCTTAGTCGAAGCAAAGTAAAAAGGTGATTCTAATTTATATTAAGGTTAACAACAGCGCTTTTTAATGATGTTTGTTGATTTTTAAGATATTATGGTCAACAGGTAAGTAAAGTGTGCTATTAATGTCCCACTGCAGAGCAAAGGCCTACATCAAAATCAAGACCTCAGAATAATAGGTACTTTATTGCAGAAGAGAATGATTTTAGTCACCATAGCCACATGCTAACTAAAAGCTGCAGCAATATGTGACATTGAATAGGCTGATACTACTAACTTATCAACCAATAAGGTCTTAGAAAGAGTTTCAGAGTCACGCCGACAAGCATGCGAACAGCGCGCGTATGAGCAAAGTATCGCTGTTCTTGTAAGATAGTGAAGATTTGAACTGCAAAGAAAACCGGCAGTGTATAAAGCTACGCGCGTGCCACCACCGTTACTCTGAAACCAGCCTTAGTACAGAAACTGAAGTTTGCAATTACTTACCAATAGCAGACCGTATAATAAGCTGATTATGGAGCTCGATCTTGCTGAAGATGCCCCAGCTCGACTTCCCCTCAGGGATGGGGTTGTTCTGGATCCATCCCCCACAGGCAAACTCGTAGAAGTCTTCGCAAGGGTCCTGGGTGGTGTCCAACGCTCTGATGACTTCGCTAGCAGTGTAGATGCAAGAACTTGACAGGCATACTGGCGTTTCTGGAAAGGAAAATATTTATTATTTATTTTAGGAGAGGTAAAGCATAGTGGATACCTATTCTACTCGAATGAGACAGCACTCCACAACTCATAAGGTTGGACATTATCCAGTGCATACATGTGCTTAAGAATAATTACAGAGTTACAGTGTCATATTTATCTTGATTATGACGAGACTGAGTTGTTGCTCTCGAATATGTGAGTTATACATTACGAAACACACACTACATACATACGCGCACACACCCCGTACGACATACTCTCACACATTTCACACAGATGCACACACACATTTATTTTTATAATAATCTTTATAATTATTAAGTACCTAATTATGTCACATATTATAATAATAATTTGTAATTTAATTGTATACTGGTTTCCCAAGATACAGGTCTGACCTAGTTTGGGAACCTCTGAACAGTTAGAGATAAGCTTGTTTCCTTCTCTGATATTAACTTTAGTTTAGTTATTTTTAAGTGGTGCCAATAAAGATATATTATTATTATTGTATCTCTCCTTCGGGATATCACGGCCCGGAGGCCGGTCCTTTTGGAAGGCGTACGTGGGGATACAGATCCAACACGAAGAGGCCCCTTTGAGATACGATATTATATTGTGGGATACATACACTTAGCTGGCACTATCTCTGCCTATACTATGAAAAGATACAGCCAAAGACAGCGCCAGCTAAATGCAGGGACTATTGCAGAGTGAAGGGAAACTAATTCGGGTCTATGGTAAGGTGATTGCTGGACTGGTTGCTGGGCTATTGATGAGACAGCGGGACGCCTGCCATATCAAATGTCTCATCTTGATTATCCTGGCAGACGGTGACTCGCCTCCCACTAGATGGGCCCCCGAAAACAGCCACCACTCAGCGCGGCCACTAGGGTCGCGGGCAGCACGGGCGCAACACCGACCGGCGTGGTCGGCATAGGGTGCGGAGAGGTGTGCACCGGTTTCTGGATCGCGGTAATTCGGTCAGCCGTTCCCCGTTATTACGCAGGTTGAGCACTTCCACCCTTTCGAGCATATAGCTCTTGCGCTCCACTCTGGACAGCCAACTAAGGCAAGCCAGAGGTGGGGGATAAGATGGTAAGTTTCCCCGGGAGGTCTCGGGTCCGTGGTGTCGCCACACACCAACAGCTCGCCACAAGCTGCCCTGCGGAGACTAACTGCACTGGTAAACCAGTGGGCGATGGGGTCGTCACATCCCTACGCACTTATTATTATTATTATTATCTACCGTCATCTATCGTGCACAGTTGCAAAGTAAACAGAACTAAAGTAATAGCAATTCACCCAGTTTAAATGCGAGGATGAGGAAGGAAAATGTTTATAATTTTCTTCAGCAGCTCTTTACATTACGGAAGTGTTATCGTTAAATATAGTTAGTAAATAATTGTTCACAAAGTGCAGTTTCATATTTCATAATAGTTTAGTCATACCTACTTAGTAATTAATAATCTACAGTGGGAATTAAAATTACAAAAGTTTTTTAGAATCGCATGGTTTCAGGCCGAGGATTCGAAAAACTCGAAAACCGGAACACCGAAGCACAGAATGTCTAAATAACGCTAAACCCAAATAAATAAATATTAAGTTTTTTTCAGGTATTTCTAAAGCTAATATTATATGATGAAATCTTTCTCAGTAAACAAAACACCTCCTTCTAATAGAGCTTCGGCTGTGCAAGAAAAATTAGAAAGTTTGTATCTAATATTTTTTTCCATTCTTTTGATACGTGTTTGATGACTTTGATGACAGTAGACACAACTTTGTGTGTAGCTAATAAACACTTTATAGCTTCCAGGTGCTAATATAGGTCATAAACACTATGATGCTTTAACCTTTCCCAAACGATCTTCCTTTCAATACCCGTCCATAGAGAAAGATAAAAAGAAAAGGGGATAAAACGCTTTATGAAACATTTTATTGGCTATGAAAATTGTATAGAAGTGAAGGCATGGCAAGGTTATGTTATTGCAATTATATTGGAGTTCAGTGTGTTATTGCCAGAAGAACACACCCAATACTTGTTACGAAGGCAAGAATACTACCCATAAATCGTGACGTAACCTACACTTGTTCGGTGAATAAATCCATACGAGTTGATTTCCGCCTCCGGTCGTTTATACAATATTTGTTATCTCACTAATAATATTAGTTCCCAAGTTATTATTTATTACACCTCATCAAACACATGTTTTACTACGGTCACTACGGAAAGCCATTTTTTTATACATTTCCTAATACAATATTGGATATGTATAAAATAAAGAATTTTTAAAACAATATTTTATACATTTCCTAAATAGCTTCGGAATTGTAAACATTTCCTAGGAAATGTACACAATTCCTGAATTTCATACATTTCCGGTAACATAAAACCTAGTGCACCTGTGCTTGCGCACACACTCGTGTACATATTATGTCCTGCATAGTCGGTTGACCGTAAAGTTTGGCCGCTGTAGCCGAATACTCAGCTATTCAGCTACAGCGGCTAAACTTTACGATCAACCAACTAAATAGGAGCTAGGATGGCATTATTATATACGTCAAAACATTCTACAAACCTTTAGGCTCAGGTTGGTAACAGGGCGGCACCGGTAGATACGAAGGACCTCTGGTAGCCACAAGCAGGGTAGCAGTAAGCAGTATGGCCACGAACAGAACCGCTGTGGTCACCAGTAACACCCTCTCCAACTTTGTGCGTTGATGCCATCCTATGAACGAGACTCCCTGTAACAAAGAAGGAGATTTTACATAAGCATAAGGAAGACGATAAGACATGGAAGTCTTAAAGAAACGAGCATATTTCTTTCTTTAAGGCCGGCAACGTACTTGTAACTCCTTCGGTGTTGCGGGTATCTATGGGCGGCGGTGATTGCTAACCATCAAGTGACCCGCTTGCTCGTTGCCTCCCTCTTACATAAAAAAGACAAGTGCTGGAATAACTGGAAATGTTGTAAAATATATAGGTACAAAATGCGTTGAGTTGATAATTTTTGCTAACATTCCTGTTGAATGTAAGTTATCCAGGAGGAGTTGATTTTTAAAGTCAGTTTCGCCGGTGTCAGTTATGATCCTCGTTATGTACCTATCTGTCAGACTCTGTTTTATTTTTGTCTGACTTTGTTTGTCTACGTCGTTTCCCAAAAGATACGGCATCATGGATATCCTTATTTTACCGACGAAATATAAGCATAGCGCTTTTATGTGTAGATTCTTGTTTGGTTTTTTACATCAAATGCTGCGAGACTTCGGTGGAAATGTATGACTTTCGTCATTATAAACTGTCCTTTAATGTGTGACAGCTCTGTAACGTCACATAGTCACCCCTCCAACATTGCCCTAGGGCCCTACCCAAGTAAACGCTTTTGTACTACGCCTGTAGTTAATGCTTACTTGTGCCTATAGCACACATGGTGTACACTGTACATTTAAACTAACTTGTAAATATCACCCAAAATAGATTCAAGAGTAAACAAAACCACTTTAGTAAATCAAACGATGTAAAAATAACCAACGATAAGTTTACAAATTGCTGTAGTTTCACGGCTACTAGACCACTGGTCGTAAATCGAGCTGAACATTTATAATTTATTCATGCCGCCATAAAACGGGGCCTTCAAAACTACTTTCATATAATAATATACAAATAAATAAAACTTAAGTGTTTAAGGGTGTATGTTATGAACGTCCCATTCCTACTTATAATAGTAAAGTATGAGCCTAATAATGTTCCACTGCAGGGCAAAGGCCCATCCTTGAAATAAAGTTATCGTTACAATGATCTTGCCAAATGCGGATTGGTGATAAACCCGAGCAGTGTCCGAAAAAACCGACACAAAGTTAGCTCGACCCGGGAATTCAACCCAGGACCCCGAGATCTCTTCCCGGTACTTAAACCACTAGACCAACGAGGCGTTCTTAAAATATATTACCATTAATTTAAGTACTAAATAGTCCAAAGTTAAATCTTGATATTACTCCTTTATCGAACTTTTAACATTAGCATCATTCAATAGGCAAGTAATTGTTCAGAGCGATGCGATCAGTAGTACCTGAAGAAAGTAGAAGACCTAAAGAACTATAAAAATACCTATGCTATTCCATTCCTAGAAAATTGTCTTGAAAGAAATGTTCTGAAGTAATATCCGCATAAATGATAGCGTGGGAAACAATATTAAATAGTGGAAATGGATTGCTCCTTCATATAGGTAAAAATACAGCAAATGTTGTTCTAAGAATCTCACTACTAAGATGTTTTTGTCGCTGTAGAAAAGATGATCATTTTATATCCTAGCCTACTGATAAGTATAAAGTGAGATGAATTAGATGTTTGTTTGTTATCCTTTTATTTTATACTAGCCTTCCGCCCGCGATTTCACCCGCGCGTAACTTCTTTTTTCGAATATTCCCCCCTTTCCCCCTATCCCCTATGTTCACCGGGGATAGTGTAGCTATCCAACAGTGAAAGAATTATTCAAATCGGTTCAGTAGTTTCGGAGCCTATTCGATTCAAACAAACAAACAAACATACAAACAAACAAACAATCAAATCTTTCCTCTTTATAATATTAGTATAGACTAGCGGTCGCCTCCGCGGTTACCTACGCGTAGCTCTTTTTGTCAATTATTCTTCCGGGAATTACATTTCCGGGATCAAAAGTACTCTATGTCGTCCGGGGATAGTATAGCTTCCCAACATTTAAAAACCATTCAAATCGGTTGAGTAGTTTCAAAGCCTATTCAATACAAACAAACAAGTCAAATCTTTCCTCTTTATAATATTAGTATAGATTATTATCAAGTTGACCAAAAAAATCAAACAAAGCGACCTAACAGACTAAAAACTCGTTGAAAACAATTGAATTTGATAGAAAAACATGGCCGCCGGAATGAGTTTTTTATAGATTGTGAAGAGACTCGAAGAAGTTTATTCTGAGGGAATGAAAATCGATAATTCCTTTCTCAACATCAATTTTGAACTTCGAACAATCTCGTCCCATTTGTAGCTTGCACAGTTACGTAAAACAGGCAAAGTTCAATTGAGCGATAAATGCTCGTCTAGCGCCCGAAATACGCTCGACGTCACACGATAATTATAGAGTTGATTTCAGATCTGCTTTCGGTATAAGACGAAAACCGTTAGGAGCTACTAAACTTTATATTTAGTACTAATATTTTAAATGCCAAAGTCTGGATGTTTGGATGTTTGTGACTCAATCACGCCTAAAGGGCTGAACGGATTAAGATGAAATTTGGCGTATAGTTTATAACCCGGGTTAAAAGGCTATAAAATTCCTACGGGAAACGTCTCATTCCCGCGGGATATTTGAAAAAGAAACAGCGGGCGAAAAACTGGTTCTTAAAATAAACCTTAGAATTTAGTTATGGGAGATGACTAGAGAAAATTATTAAGTAAGACATTGCTACACAGCGTCATCTAGTCCCTAACTAAGCAAAGCTTTTACAAACGATTTTCACTGCATCTTTTGATTCTTGGCTTTGAAGATTGAATTGCGAAGAATCGCACAATTTTTGCGGTTCCCGAGAAATTAAATTCTTGATAAAAAGAACACAATGTTATTGTTTTTTTTTCTTTGAGTGGTGTTCAATGATGATGAAACGTCAACAACCACCGGAAGTCTCTTACTTCTTCCGCAATATACCTTTGATTTCCACAATAAGTGGATCGCGTGCGTTTTTCGCGTGCATGGATTATAGTAAGAAGAAATAGGACATAACAGCGTTCCGCCCGCGTGAAAAATACGACGTTGTCCCGCAGGAATGTGATATTTTTTTGAAATAACAACTAGCTGATGTCACTTTCCTGGACCCAAACTATCACCAAACCGAAAATCACGCTGGTCCGTTGCTCCATTACAGGATGAAGAGAGCACAAACAAAAATATCTGTTCGTTACTACAATAAGTATTACTCGTATATTATTTAAAATAACAAGAAAGTAATGAAAAGCTCACCTTGCCTATGTCGTCATCATCATCATCATTTTAGCCAAACGACGTCCACTGCTGGACATATCCCCCAAGGATCTCCAAATCGGTCCTGTCATCCTGTGCCACCCGCATCCAGTGGATTCCGGCGATCTTTATGAGATCATCGGTCCACCTTGTTGTCTTGCCTATGTGAATGTAACGAAATGGCCAAGCCACATATTTTGACTAATGTGTAGAGTTTGTGAAGTTAGGCCTTGTAGAGTTAAGGCGTGTAGGGTTAGAAGCTTGACTCTACATGAGATCTGATAACTTTTTGACAGTGCGAGTCATAATTGGTCTCGTCTTGGCAATATTTTACATGAAAATGGTTTTTGGTGGGACTTCTATTTCTGTTATCTCATGGGAACTGTTAATAATCCCGTAGTAGAAAGTAGCCCATGTCCTCCCCCAAGGCCGAGTTTTTCTTTGTACCAAATTGCATCAAAATCTGTTCATTGGTTTAGTCGTGAAACGGAACTTCTTTTACGTCCCATCGGAGCAACAGATCACGGAGATATTTGGTACGGGAATTTTTTTGGAGCTGGAGAGTAACATACACAATTATTATTGTTTAACCCGAAATAAAGTTATCATGTACAGTCAAAAGAACGTCAGACTTATACACTTTGGACTTTGTACCACTCTTATCTCGGGGGCATAAGTGCTATTATTGAACTGCAAGTGTTTACCGTGATGTGCCGTTGACCGTACCTGCAGGACAATGTCGTTCTAGTCCAGGCTTGCGAAGTTGATACCTATTTGAAAACAAAAAGCGTTGTAAAAACCTTAACTACTTACATAAAAATTCTCGCTGCTTTACATTTTCTAAGGCAGCGGTTCTCGAGTGATGCTAGAATAGGGGATCTGAAGACAGAGGGGCATTATTCATGAGCTTTAAAGTGGACCCAGATGCTCTCGAAGGGTTCAATCTATGCATCTACGTTATACATATTTTATGGGTGTAAAAGCGAGGGAAATATTTTTTTCTTTTAGGAAGAAGAAAATATTTATTTAAAAAAGTCGTACGTGTAAAAGGTTTTCTCAACACACACAACTCTGGCCCTACACAACCTACAACCCTACTTAGCGCCACGTCAAACATTCATATATGATAACAAATCGCGTTGGTTCTGTCTGGACGTTTATCTGTTTCATAGTGGCCTTCATTCACACCCACAAAACAATTGCTTTATAATTGCTGGACCGATCGGTTGAAATGATGACGGCGATGCTTGCTCAAATATTCAATTAAAAACCAAAGCGTTGGATATTTGAATAACGGACGTAAGAATTTAAAAAAAGATGTTGATTTTCTATTGAGCGTCGAATAAAAGCAAATAATCAAGTATAATCCATCGTCAGTACATAATATTTCTATGGTATAATCCGATTCAAAAGCTATTAGGATAAATACCTTTTGGAATTGAGCGAAAAATGGGGTTAGGGGGCAACTCGTCC
The DNA here is from genome assembly GCA_949319885.1 of Mecyna flavalis. NCBI lineage: Eukaryota > Metazoa > Arthropoda > Insecta > Lepidoptera > Crambidae > Mecyna > Mecyna flavalis. The sequence goes on along the minus strand of OX439419.1, from coordinate 4,304,865 downwards.
CAGTCCAAAACTGGGCCCGGAGCCAACATGACGTTGGGACGAAAAAACCCCTATAGAAAATTCAGAGGTCAACTGGTCCCAACGCCAGAATCAAGATGGGACCAGTTGACCACTATCAAATTAGAAAGGGTGCAACTGGTCCCCGGGCCCAGTTTCGGACTGGGACGAGTTGCCCCCTAACCCGAAAAATGACGTCAACTGCGCTTTTTCGTAGCTTAGCAACCAATAGCAACGCATTATTTATCTGTGTGTCTGTAAATCATCACTGTCGCGTCACGCAACTCCAAAAGGTCGTATCCTAATAGCATTTGAACCAAATAGTACATATTTCTATGCAAATAATATTGTTTTTGAGAAAGGATACAACATTTTCTTTCGACGAAAGGTTTAACTTCTTTTTCGTTGACGGGGCCCCTAACGGATGCGGGGTGTTTAGGCCTAAGGGGTAATCCGATTCTGATTACAGATCTAAACATAATATATCTAATCGCTAGTTGCACAACCCTAGATGCAAAACAAGATGCAGATTGCAATCACGTGTCTGTAAGCCAATTAGAACATAAACAAACGGACTGTGGACTAGCGACCATTGTAGACGATTACTCATATCTAATTAATCGATACTAATTAGAAACAGTTAATCGGAAGCGGATTTAACTAATAAGTGTAACTGTAGGTACATTTGTCTTAATCAATGTTAATTAACGCAAAGTTCATGATATGCTTCAATGTTATAGAGTTCCTAGTTGTCTGTGGATCTGCGAACGTGCAATGGCTTTATTCGATATTTTTTTAGTTAGAGTGAAAGGCATAGTGGATCGTCTACTCGAATGATCCCCAGCTCTTCTGGGGAAGAAGTACCTACCTTCTACTTTAGGAACGACTGCAGTGAAGTAGCACATATTTTGTGCTCAATTGGGGTGGGCAAATTGTTCGCAGCAGGAAGAACCTTTATTTTGCTGTCAATGTATTCCCTTCAAATTATAAGGTCTACTAAGCGCAATTGACGCCTCTGGTGTTGCAATGCAAGCGGCCAAAGGCGACGTTAACCGCACACCATCAGACAGGCAGTAGACTCAAGCGCCTACTCGTCTATTAAAAAAAACAGCAGAAAAGGACAAGTTTAAAATTGTATATAAGTATATTATAAATGGTGTACCTGCCTATTTTATTATTTGTGTTCCTTATTCAGTTTCCAATTATTTTAATTAAGTATATTACTTGAACACCTGCCCTGAACTGTCAACAGAAAAAGAAATTGTGTGAAAGTAAATAAGTTAGTACTTAGACCCTTTATTAGGTATCCCCAGGATACCAGCGCCATGGTAAGCTTGGCTTACCGCGGCACATGCTGAGCGGAAACCTTTTAGGTATTGTTAATCCTTTTGTATAAGTCAACACTAGATTTAAGTTAAATTGTAAAAATACCTAATATTTTTTTTCTATTCTATTTTATTTTATATTAAATTAGTTTTCTTTTTACTTTGAAAAACTGACATATTAAATGTACGTTAGACAAGCTTCAGTGTGAAAGTATTCCAAAAATTCACCTACAGTTATTGAACCTAGTCAATTTGTGTCATACGTTAGCCACAGAAAGACGTGTCGTTTTGAATGCGTGATTGCATCTGCGTACGAATGACCCATTGTACTTCTATTCTAGGCTCAATACATTCACAAGAAACGTGGGACACGAGTACACTAGGGCTGCCTCTTCTGCAGAATCTCTGTCACAGTCGTATGGTATGGCTCGGTGTTCCCAGCCATTTCAAATGCACTGCAAGTAAACTGTGAACGAAAATGCGTTGAAGCACCATAACTGCAGGCTAGCGAGACTTGAAATTACTCAGCTCCCCGGTTTTATTACACACCCAAAAGGGACCAGGGTCCGTCTTTTCGTCTTCGGCGATTGTACGCTCTGATACCATGCCATGATGGTTTCAGAAGATCGAGCCCAAGAGGTCCACAGAAACTGGGTGATCCCTAGATCTCCTAATATGCGCATTTTTTTTTCGGAGGAGAAAGCTTGTACCTACGCCACGCAACGCAGCTTAAAAGCAGGTTAGCAAGATCTACAACCTTGTGTGAGGCTCGGGACTAAATCGAGAATCTTATTTAGAATGTGGTTCCCCAAAACAGTCGAGATATTTCAAAAGCAAATGCATCGGATCGTCTTAATTTCAATTGATAGCCGATTGGCGTGTCCTGTGTATAGTCAACGCTCCCGGCTCTCCGCACTCGGTCGTAAAGAGAGATAATGTTCAGTAATAAAATTGAAGGCAGCTGGCTAAAGGAGGATATTTTGTGCAGTCGTTAAATTGTGTGAAATGATTCTGCTCAGATCTTCCTTTGTACTAAAACTCTAGAGAAATTTAATCAATTTTCTTTGTTATTTTCTTTCTTTATTCTTTATGCTCTGGGCAAGCTCTGGGATTATATTACTGCTTAAGATTTTTCTTTCGTTGCTTGCAAAGATCACTGACACTAGTTTTCTGTAAAAAAAAAAAACAACAATTTTTAATAAAACTTGGTACACACAAAGTCTTGACCTTGAAAAAGCACACAGACTAATCCCGGGATAATGACAAAAATAGAAGTGTTTTATTTGTCTTCTTTTACTTACGTCGTCAACGGTTGAACCTACGTGATTTTTGGTATGGGGATTTTTGGAGCTGGAGACTAACATTGCCTATGTTTTTATCCCGTAAAAATCTCACATCCTTGCAGGATATCGTCGTATGGTCAACGCGGACGGAGATCTAGTCTTAGTAATATAGATAACAGTGATGCTATTCAAGCTCGAGCTAACAAATGTCCTGAATTGGGTAAGCATATGACGAGCCATTTCGTGTAATGGTCGAGAAGTCGGCTATTACACCAAAGGTCGCGGGTTCGATCCCCGCACGGTACAAACATTTGTGTGCATGAACATGTCTGTTTGTATCGGTCTGGGTGTTTCTATGTATTATAATAAGTATGTATTTACAAAAAAAAAGTATATAAGTAATGTTTATCCGTTGTCTGGCACCCATAGCATAAGCTAATGCTTAGTTTGGGGCTAGATAGCGCTGTGTGAATAATGTCCAGAGCGGAACACAAAACATTTTTCGTGACACTTCTTAACTACAAGGGCCATTTGGCCTACCATAGGTTAAAATAGATAATAGCATCGGTGCATTGCCACTGCGTTTGTGTGTCAAGACGTGCGTCATTGTGCATAGATAGGATATAGCATAGATAGCCCTTCGAAATCTGTGCTAGGTTTAAGTTCCTCCTTTTGTTTGTACTTTGCACTCTTTAGCATGAATATGAAATGGCTATCGAAAGACACGTGAAAAGAGAACACGTGACAGCGGCCATGTTTGTTTATTTTTATTGTAACCGATGACCGACAACACCGTTCAGTCTGTAGTAATCTAAAATTATCCTCTCGTAACGTAACTAGCGAGTGACATAGTTGAAAATGACAATGTCAATTTAAATAATAATAATGTTCTATTCTAGGCTGGCGGACTTTGGCCCTAGTTAAAGATAATGTGAAAAGGCAATCTCTCCCAAGAGACTTTAGCCAGTGGGACAGCATTATGCTAAGAAATCTAAGTCGCCTAATGGTAAGCAATCACCGCCGCCCATGGACATCTGCAACACCAGAGGGATCGCTGATGCGTTGCCGGCCTATGAGGATATAGGGGTGTGGGCCTCCGGCACTCTCACAAACCAGACGAAACACATTAGTAGTCACTATTGTTTCACACTGGTGTTATGTGAGAGGGTGCCTTCCTCAGACGAGCCGGCCCATTCGTACTGTAAAACAGCATGGCTCTACCAATACATAAAAAAAAACAAAAACTCAGAAAGCACATAAAGCTTGTTTGTCACGTTGGTCCTGCGTCGTAGGTACCTACTATGAAATGAGGAAATCATTATCAGGTACGAGAGTCAGTCTTGACCATTATCAAACGTGACAGGTTAAATAGAGCACAAGAGCACTTTCTGAACAGAAAACATTTACAAACAAAATTCACAAAATTATCACTCCGCCCCCGGGTTAAGAATCGCAAACCAATCTTCACTCTAAAATGTAGCACTCAACTCAATAGTAATTTAGCACAGTTCAAAATGGGTCGGAGCATTAGCCGGGTCAGATAAGATCATTCAAAAAGGAACAACCACTTTGATAAACGACGTGATACCGTGTCGTGACAGTGTGTCGTTTGTAAACTATTATTTGTGTATCTAGCTGTCTAATGTCTGCTGAATGGATGGTGCGGAAGAGAAATGTGTTAGTCGCAAATGGAAATGTATCTATGCAATGGGGAGACCTGAGAAATAGTAAAATGGTACCTACGTAATCCAAAATCCAGTCGCTAATCGCTTTAGTAGGTATGTTAAAAGGTTTAATAGGATGTTTTCCTTTTCACCGGCCGCAAGCAGGAAGTCAAGCAGATTTGCCCTAACACAAGGAAATGCAAAGTAAAATAATTTCCACATTAAATAATGACCAGGAACACATTGTTCCTGGTCCACGACCTGTTATTTCACAATTATTTCTAAAGTCTTACAACTAGGGCGGATATCGAACCCACGGACTCCTGGGCGGAGCGGCTTAGTCACTGTTCCACTGAGACGGTCAAAAAGGCTACTTCCCATTTGGTAAACTTCCCATAATCCCACTTGGTAAACCTCAAACTACACCTACTACAAAGTTGCGTTCGGTAAACATTTTGTTCCATTATTTACATTTCATACATTTAATTTGGTAAACTTTAGTATTTTTATTCCGTAACGCATTGGTTAAGATGATCATTGATCACCAAATGTCGGTATTAAACTGACTCAATAAATCAGGATAAAAAATAGCAACATACGAGTAATCATAACGCAATGACATTATTAAAATGCCCTTGGCCGATTTGAATGTTGTAAGTAATTGATACGCCATACTATCGATTACGCTCTTAAATGCTAGGAACGAATTAATTTAGATCGAATTAAAAGTCAATCCCACCAAACACATTAATGTAAAAAAGGAGAGCCAAGTTCAACACAAAAAATTATGCTCGGCTACCGCAAAAAGAATGGAGATCTAAATGAGTGCCAAGTTCTATGATCTTAAAGTAGGTTAGATTTTGACTTGGCCAGTTTTCATTACATTAGTCATTTTATAAAGTTATTCAACATACCTATTAATTATATTTATATATTTTAATTCTGATAAAAACTGAAACCGCGGGCGGAAAGCTAGTAGTTATGTACATAGTTTGAGAGCTAGAGAGTTTTTTTTTTTTATAGTAGCCCAGTAGTGTAGTAGTGAGCTGAGAGACATTAGCACCTAAATTACCATGACAACGGACGCAACACCGAGGCCCGTTGGCATCGCAGAACTAGGTGCTTCTTCAAGCTTCGATAAGGGCTACTATTTATCCCGGACATATCACATACCTGCGGGATAACGACGTATAATCCACGGGCAAAGGCTAAATATATTTATTAATAGCATTACAAAGAACATAAAAAAGGTACTTTATAGGGTACACTTAGTAACAAAAGAACCTTGAGTAAATACAAAGTTTTATACAATGTAAATTTGTACGTACATGCCAGCTGTCACGCAAATTTTCTTAAATCCTATACAGCCATAAAATTCGTAAATTTTACCAAATCTTCTCTATAATAATGAATTGCTGTTCGTTAGTCTCACCACAGATAAAATATAATACTAGTAGTCTCGCTAAAACGAACGGCTAAACCGATTTGACTAATTTTAGTCTTGAATATTCGTGGAAGTCCAGGGAAGGTTTAAACGATGAGAAAATATGGAAAAATTGCGAGGAAAATACTAAAATTTACAATTTTATTTTCCTATACAAACTCTTCTTATGTTAAACGTTTGATAGGTAAGTGATACGAAGTTCACCGGTTCAGTTAAATTAAATAAAATCACGGCCCATACGCTTAACACCTTGCATAATTACGTATTCAAAATACTAGCTCTGACGTCATTCGAATGACGTATGTAGCATAAACATCATACAAACCCCATACACGCTATATTGTTTGCTGTTGCCGTATTCAGAAGGTAATAAAGTATGTTTATATGGATAGTAAACACGGATCAAAAGTCACTTAGTACCTACGCTATACGCGATATGGTGTAAAATTTACTTTTTTTATACCATAAAGTTTGCAATCAAGCGTATGGCCCACCTGATGGGAATCGTTTACCGTAGCCTATGAACGCCTGCGACACCAGGGGTATCACGTGCGCATTGCCGACCTGTTGAAAACCTTTTCACGCCCTTCTTGAAGAACCCCATTACGTCGTCTCGTGGGAATACCTAGCCGGGGAGCTCATTCCACAATTTATCACTACGCTTGCCATAAGCAGCTTGATGTGGTGATAATAAAAATGAGTACCTTCATCGGTACTTCAATTGAAACTTTGAGGCCTATGTCCAGCATTCCACTGCTGGACATAGGCGGTTTCAAACGCTCGCCTTTATTTACTGTAAGTAGGTAGGTACTTTTGTCACAAGTATCTACCTTTTTTAACTTCTGCGATAATAACAAATGGCAAATAGATCAATCAAATGAAATGAGAGCAACGACCACATCTCTTGCATCTCGTGCGACCGTGAATAGAGACACAATAGTTAGTTGTGTATCTTCACCGAGCAAATACAGAGTAGACTTGCTGTATCACGTTTTTATAAAGAACTAGCGGTCGCCTCCGCGGTTACACCAGCGCGGAAAATCTATTTACAAATATCCCCCAATTCCCCCCACATTTACGGGATGAAAAGTACCTACCTATGTCACTCGGGGATAGTGTAGCTTTCCAACAGTAAAAAATTTTCAAATGGGTTAAGTAGTTTCGGAGCCTATTCAATGCAAACAAACAATTAAATCCCACCAAAAACATTCTGTAAAAAACTAGCCAAGTCTCGATGGAGCTGCTTGTTTATCTCTAAAAAGTAATGAAATCTAGACATAGTCGTGCCAAGTCTAAGGTTCCTTACTGCGATTTCTTTATTATTATAGTTAATGTTGTGTGACTTGGCCGTTGAAGGGCCAGACGGCTAAACGGACTTGCAACTCAACTTCGAAGGGCCAAATGAGACACTAGCGTCCAATTACCAATACCAGTATGGGCTATTATCTCGCTTAACAAACATAGGTAGTTACAACAGATATAACATTACATGTAAACAATGACAGATTGGTGCAATGGAGTAATGGAGCACCTGGTTTTGTACCCTTGTGTACACTTCAACGGCCAAGTCACACAACATTAACTATAATAATAAAGAAATCGCAGTAAGGAACCTTAGACTTGGCACGACTATGTCTAGATTTCATTACTTTTTAGAGATAAACAAGCAGCTCCATCGAGACTTGGCTAGTTTTTTACAGAATGTTTTTGGTGGGATTTCACTTCTTTTTGTAGGAACGTGGGCATATTGATTTATTTTGTATCTATTTGGAATGAGACGTTTTCCGTAGGTAAGAATTTAAAAGCCAATGCCCTATTCCAGGTTTATAAACTATACATGTGCCAAATTTCATTTGAATCCGTTCAGCCGTTTCAAATATGGTTATTCCCGCGGGAATGAGACGTTTCCCGTGAGATTTTTTTAGCCTATGTCCTGTTCCACGTTATAAACTATACCTGTGCCAAATTTCATGTGGATAGGATTGATAATGTACTACTATCCCCATCCCCCCACCTCCCCCTCCCATTAATATCCCCATCCCCCACCCATTCCCATGCCCCCTCCCATCCCCCCTCTCATCTCCTTTCCCCCTCCCATCGCCCCTCCCATCCCCCTTCCCCCTCCCATCCCCCCTACTCCCCCTCCCATATACTATCCCCCCCACCTACCCCTCCCATCCCCTTCCCCCTCCCGTACCCCCTCCCATCTCCCTTCACCCTCCCATTCCCCTACTCATCCCCCTCCCCTTCCCTTCCCCCCATCCCTCTCCCATTCCCCTTACCTCCACCCCCCCTCCCCCTACCATCTCCCTTTTCCCTCCCATCCCCCCACCACCACCAAATGAAGCGGCTCATTAAGTTGTGTATTTTTTGTAAAGGCGGTATATGTCGATCTCTAATAGTTTGGTTGGGCTCTAGTGTTTTCTAATCAGGGTCACCAGGTACTTCAGATCTTCGAATATACTAGTTTTTATAGTTTTCCCTTTATGTGGCCATTAAACCCTAACTCTGTACCAAATTTCAGCTCTCTGAGTTTATGGGAAGTACTAGTTCTATTATGATGATCATCAGTGAGTGAGTCAGTGAGTGTCTGTCATAAATGCGAAACTTTGCTTTCGCTTAACTTCGGAACTAAATGACTTACAGCCTTGAAATTTTGTATTTTAAGTATGTGATTATAGCTAACTATATACTAAATGACGAAAATTTCTGCGTTCTGGTCTTATCCAGAGGTTCTCAAATAGGGGCCTGAAAATGCGGCGAAATGGTTCCAGTAAAGGATGGTACGGCAGTGTTTGCTTCGCGCTCGACTTGGCGGGGGCACTACCGTGCCCCCAGATCTTTCCTCATTGTGAAGCCATCAAAAGCAAGAGAGCACAGGATGTTACGCAATAATTTCTTTAAAATTATTTCTGTCATCAATTATATCAATGAACTGTTTAATAAATAAGACTCCAAAAGACATTGGGATCACATTGAATTAGAGAAGACGTTTCATAGACCAACTCTACGTAGCATTTGTTTTATGACTGTCTCAGGCTGGTCTTATCTTTGATTGGCTAATCGTTTCACAATCCTTGATTGAAAGATTGCATTTGATTAAGTTATTAAGGGCTTCGTTTCCTTTACTTTTGAAAAGATATTTTTTTACTAGCAGTCGCCTTCGCAATTTACCCGCGCGTAATTTCTATTTTTTAATATTTCCCCCTTCAAACCAGATTTCCGGAATAAAAAGTAGGTACCTAATGTCACCCGGGGATAGTGTAGCTTTCCAAAAGTGAAAGAATTATTCGAATCGGTTCAGTAGTTTCGGAGCGTTTTCAATTCAAACAAACAATCAAATCTTTCTATTATTAAAGATGAGACTTTAGTTGCTGGAAAAGAACGAAGCTTGCTTGATGGTAAGCGGCGACTTCTATTCCATTGAGGGACACTCAAACAGCATCGCTCAACCAGCCACACTAGGCTCGTCTGATTCAAAATATAGCTTTTCCAGAGTCAAAACATCTTGCTATAAAGGGGAATGGTTCAAATAAACTATAAAATGTTTTAATTGAGTTTATGGATTGGTAATCGACTGCCTTAGTACAGAATACTGTGTCAATGACAGACAAGTCATAGACTTGTTCACACACAGCAGATTATTCGCTCACGTTATCTTTTACTAATTTGGTTATGTGCCTCTTAAACTTGATAGTATAGGCCGAAGGGGTCGCTTAACAGCAGGTGAGCAGCGTGCCTTTCTGCCAACCCTTATAGCATAACATCAAAATCAAATATTAAAATATGTAGTAAGCGGTAGCTAAGCAAGTGATTATTTATTGAGTGACACGATACTTCATTATTCAGTATTGCTCAACCAGGAAGGCTGAACTTCAGACACATGATTTCAAAAAGACTGGCATTGATAGTCTAAATACAAACATTTAAGAGGTGGACATATTCGCAGACTTGTGACCGTTAGGCTAACTAGAAAAAGAAATCTTATTTATTAGCCATTAACATAACCTTGACAGTACCTTGACAAATCCTCGACCTTGCACCTCAGGTTTCGGAGTAGTTTCAAAGAGATTCAATCTTGAACTCTGGAAGAAGTCACTGCTAGAATTCTCTCTAGAAAACAGCTCTGCTGTTGAGCTCTCTCTTGTTAACGATGGTCGTGGTTTCACGAAAGGGTTCGCTCTGTTTTGAGCGGCTCTTGCTTGGAGCCAGTTGAATTTGCTTAGTTTAAATGGCCCTGGGGAAGGAGACGGCGTCTCTTCTGGAGTTTCCGCCGGAGAAGGTGTCTCAGATGTTGGAGTTTCCGGCCTTGGAGTAGCCATTTTGATTCCAAGTCAAATAATCTTCAGCAGATTTTTCAATTACTATAATTATGTCCAATTTGCAGGGACAATGTTAACAACGTCTCTTTAAAAATTTTGGAATATGAAGATTTGCTACAATCAAATTTGTGCCCTTATTTGTGAACAATATAAAACGAATCAGAATGCACAAGTTTCTGTCCGAACAGAGATCGAAGTTTTTGTGTATCTAATTACCTATATTTATTTGGGCATGTTGACATTTTTTTATTTCGAAATTGTTGCTTTTTTGTTTATATTATTAATAGTTATTTACGTAAACTTTTTACTTTGAAACATTTTTTAAAAGTACCGTCACTTTTCACTACACATTTACAGGACACCTCAGGGCGGTTTCTTAGCACCACTTTTGTAAATACTCTATTTTCGACACATTGTAATGGAAGTTTGTGCTATTGTTTTAGTCTATTTATATGTTTGTTTGGGAATGTGGGGGCGTGTATGCGCGGTAGTGCGCGACGCAGGACTGACGCCTGTCTCGTGTCTAACGACCGTGCTCTTGCGCATATAAAAACTACGGCGGTTACGCAGATCGCATCTACTTGTGGATATAAACAAATGTGTAATGACTAATGATTAAGCTTACAGTTTAAGTGTAAGCGTAGGCGTAGTAATTCAGGTATGCTGTGGGTATTACGTGTCATTGAAAAGATTAGGGTCTAAAATTTTCTAGTTTAATGATTTAGACGTTCTTCTTGCAGTGAGTTAATTTCAGACCGTTTTTTTGGTTCATTCCCGTTCGTCCCACCAAGTTTGTCCCACCAGTGGGACGAACGGGAATACTTATTTTAACTTCCCGTTCGTCCCACCAGCAAGTTCGCAGTGACCGCTTACCATCAGGTGGGCTGCGGTGTCTGTCTGCCAACTGATGTGGTATATAAAAAAAGCAAAATAAATTAATGAATTGTGTGAAGTATGAAGATACATAAATATGGAACCAAAACTTTACTCTTTTTACTTTACGAGGAGAAGAAGGATAAAACACTATGTGCTTCAGTTATATTAAATTTTTACAGAGTAAATAGGTAGGTAAATACTGCAGTCCTGAATAAAAAAATTGGCAGTGTTAAAATCCCATGCATAGGAAAGCATGTAAAGCCGTTTTTTCTGTACTGTTCCTGGGCTCTCTTTCGTGGTACGGTCAACAGCACATCACGGTAAACACTTGCAGTTCGATAATAGCACTTATGCCCCCGACATAAGAGCGGTACAAAGTCCAAAGTGTTACGTCTGACGTGCCTTTGACTGTACAACATTGCTGTCCCATCGAGTAAGTAAGGTATACATGCCGGCAAACTTGATGACCATCGGTCGAGAGAGTGGGGGAAAGTTCGCGCATGTGCACTTGCACGTGGCCAATAGCGCGAGCGAATCTCCCGAACGCACGCGCGCGCTATTGGTCAGAGGTATCCTGACCAATAGTGCACAGGCGTGTCAAAATTCGTGTTCTACGCAATCTGCTCTTTAAAGTCATGAAGTTTGCCACGGCCTGTATATAAGTTCGGGAATAAAATGTGCAGCTGTGCTTGCCAACTCACTTTTGACCTGAGCTGCGTAGTCGGTTAATCAGAGAGGTTAAACGCGTGTAGAGATGATTATCATTGTTATTTAGTAAAAGGGATTTTTTAGCGAAAAATCATACTTTGTTACGCGAAAACCAGTTGTATTATAAGATATACGTCAGCAAAGTTTATGAAACAGATGTTTTACAGACTGCGTGCAAAGGTCGCAAACAATACGTTTAACGACTATTTATAGAAACATTTAATAAACGTCATTAATTGATATGGCCGGAACGCAGCCAAAGCTATTACATATATCGGCGAATATCACCGTTGAACACCTCCAGGTAGTATTTAGCCAGTAGAACTCTCTTTTTTTTTCGGAGAGAACGTGATCGTAGGCTAGCTAGAACTGCGGCCGTGTGTGGGACTCGGGACTAAAGCGTCTCACTACCCACTAAACTCCCCCGGTTTCTCCTTCTCACCCGAAAAGTTTTTTTTTATACTAGGTCAGTTGGCAGACAGGCACGCAGCCCACCTGATGGTAAGGGGTTACTGCGGCCTATTCCATTGAGGGACACTTCAACTGGAAACGTCCCTCAATGTGCTGCCAGACTGTAGACTCATCTGATCTTCGAGCCTCTGATTCCAAGTGTACTGGCTCCCGCATTAATATTGCTGGAACACAGGAGAAGGTTTTTTGAAAAATTATCTCTTTCTTCATATTTATTTAGAGCCCTAGTCGCAGATGTCTTTGGGCGGGTGGTAGTAGGTAAGCAATTACCACAAGATGTCACACATCTCCCTCTTTCATAAAAAAATATACGAATTTCATTCAGTGTTATTATGTAATATTCGTTTGTAACGAACAATAGCGGATGATTGCATAGACTATAGTTATGTTTACTATTTGTTTATTTTCTGTACAGTCGCAGACAGAATAGTTGCATTTTCTTATTTAAAACATCTCTAAAGGGGAAAGCATGGTGTTGACCTGTGTGGTGTTGATAGCAGAAATAATATTGTTTAAAGCTTCCAAGCAATATTTATTAACGAATAAACTTACATTATTGATTGCCGCCTTTGAGTTCAGACGTAGTGAATATGTTGTCCACTATATTATTTACTAGCTTTCCGCCCGCGGTTTCACCCGCACGTAATTTCTTTTTTCAAGTCGATATTTAAACGCAATTAACACTTTTCATCGCAACTGTACATCTACGAGGTAATCTTTAGTGATGTCATCTTATAATCATTCAAAATACCTACACGACTGAAAATACAAATCAATAATATCAAAAGTAAGCATTAATTAACTTATAACTATATAAAAATATTTTTTTGTAAATTTTGTTTATTAAACCAACTCTATACTAATAATATCGTTGTTTTATTTTATACTAAGTCAGTTGACAGACAGGCACGCAGCCCACCTGATGGTAAGCGGCCACTGCGGCCTATTCCATTGAGAGACGATTCACCTGGAAGCGTCCCTCAATGTGCTGCCAGACTGGTAGACTCATCTGATCTTCGAGCCTCTGATTTCAAGTGTACTAGCTACCACATTACCTAATATTGCCGGAAAACAGCCCCAGCTGTTATGCTATGGTTGTTAGAGAAGGTTTTTTAGTTTTTTTGAAGGCTTATGTCCAGCACCAGCACAACTGATTTAACCTTAAGTGTAGAAACAACATTAGCATTAGGTGCACTAGGAACGCAGATCCATCACAGATGTATCTAGGTAAACTAATTGCCTCGCAGTTAATGGGGAACAAAGCGAGTGCTCGACCTTACTCCGACCCCATTGTATTCAAATGGCTTTGCTACTCGATAATGTAACTGACACATACATTCATGGCTGTAAAGCCTTCCATTAAAGACGTAGATCTAAATAGAAATAATAGACAGCACAAGTATTGCGAATTGTGTAAAAACTGAGTATGCCACATTTTCTATACCCAAAAATTTTTCTGTGGACAAGCTATTCTTCATCATCATCAGCCTATATACCTACGTCCCACTGCTGGGAAACAGGCCTGATCTCAATTGTGAGATAGCCAGATGCTCCCCAGAGTAAATATTTTCCTTGGTTAGATGACTGCATTCCGAATCCAATGGAAGAGTCACTATAATATTTTTTGCTTCTCGATAAGAGCATCTTTGAAGTCTATTTGAAAAAGCATATTTTGATTTGTTAAGAAAGTTAGGAATGAAGGAAAAGACTTACATGGGCGTTGGTCTATCGTAAAAATTGGTCGCCAGAACCAAAACTCAGATATAACATTATATAAGTTGCATTTAACGAGATGATTCGGCATTTAGTAAATACAGAAAATCAGATAGGTATTTGAATGACAGAATATTGAAACAAAAGAATCCTGGTTTTTTTTTATATGATATAGATGAGTAGGCAAATCGTATGGTAAACAGTCACACCACACCGTACTTATGATCATGATCTTCGTGCCTTTGATTACAAAATTGCAGAACACAGCCAGAGCTGTTACGACGCCTGTCAACTGTGAAGGTGCTAGCCAGTCGGACTCTGGAAAAGTCCTACCACCAACCAGACCCAAGACGGGAATCGAACCCACCACATCCGGGCACAAAGGAGGTCAAATATCAATATCTCATTACAATAACGAGTGGAAATGTACCACTGAAGAACACTATTCAGTAAATGTACTAAACTAAAATGTAAATACTACTCGCTAATAACACGATACTTGTATGTCTGTCCATCACCAAATTGCAAAGGCAAATAAGTACAGTGTGAATTAGTTATTTTGTATGTAAATACTTGCATTGTAATCTTATTGGTGCTGAATATATCTTTTGGCATCCGCCTTAGAATGATTTTCATGTTTCAAATAGCAAATTTTATGTAAATAATCTACCTACATAATATATTGTCGCATGTACAGTGGGCGGCACATCAACCTAACCTAATCAAATTCTTACAACCAATATTCAACTTAATGTCCATCGCATAGAACTCTATTTCAATTGAGCCTTTTTGACATAATATAAGGGTAAGGGTAGATTTGATCTGCTGCAAACACATGTCCTTTACTTTACGTAGGTACAGTAACTGGCTCAGATTTTTTTTGAGAAAGAGAGTCCCCCTTCTCCTATGATTTTCCTCAATAGATGTTAAATTTTCTGGCTCTATTAGAAAAATGCATTTTTATTGATCAGTAACAAAACAACACAATGTTGTCGCATGTCGACGTATTTGACTGACATTTTTAATTATGTTCATGATCGTTGGAATATGGTACAGGCCCCGGCAAACTTCTTGAATATCAGGTGGGGACTGCGCAGAACACGAATTTTGACACACCTACGCGCTATTGGTCAGAAGCATACACATGCACATTCAACAAGTTTGCCGGTACCTGTATCTTCTATCTTCTTCTTCTTCTATATATATAAAACTCAAAGGTGACTGACTGACTGACTGACTGACATAGATATCTATCAACGCACAGCCCAAACCACTGGACGGATCGGGTTGAAATTTGGCATGCAGGTAGATGTTATGACGTAGGCATCCGCTAAGAAAGGATTTTGATCAATTCCCACAGGAACGGGAACCACGCGGGTGAAACCGCGGGCGGCCGCTAGTCAACTAACGCCCTGTTGCAGAAAGCTCCATTAAAGTTAATGCTTCATTAAATCTAATGCTGTCACTTTTCGTTGTCATGAAATAAAAAGTGACAGCAATAGCTTTAATGAAACTTTAACTTTAATGGACGTTTCTGCAACTGAGTGTATAAGTTTTTAACACATAGTATTTCCTAATCCTAAACGCCAGGGTCATACCCAAAAACATCCGGTTTTTAACGGCTTGGTTTTAAACTCGGGTGGGTGGATAAGTATTATATTAAGTATCTTTATCTAGGATTAAGATAGACGTCTTTTCATTCTAAAAATGGCGGCGTAAAAGTATTTTTTAAATACCCAAGTTTGCCAACCGATCTGATTATGAAGACAGAAGACGTCCAAAAACTTTCTTAAAAATTCCAATAAATTGAAAATGTCCTTTTGCTTAAGTTGTCAAACTTCACCCGAGTTCCCCATAAGAACGGCGTTTAATAACCAACTTTGAGGGTCCAACGGATTACCGAAGGCATTCGTTGTCAAACTTTGTAAAGACGCGTTTAAAGGTTGACTGCCTCCGGGGGTGCATTTCCTTGGCCAGAATTATTTTGTTTGGGTTTTTCTGTTCAGTAAATAGTTACAAACTGTAGCTGCTCAGATGTCACAATGTTAAAATGGTACAAAGAATACGGTTATTCGTAAAGACTGGTGACATAAGCGAACAAATATATTTATTCAAGCTAAGTAAAATACCATCACGTCTCCACCCCTATCTAAAGAAAAAACTAAAACTAATATCTGTAGGCTAATTTTGACGACTTCTAAATGAATCCATATTAGTTCATTAATTTTCCAGACAAAGGTATCGATTAGGAATTTGCTCGTTTGTATCATAAGCGGCTTAAATTTGTACGTAGGTACATACCTAACTTGTTTACACTTATACGCAAGCAGAATGTTTGGTTTCGTACTTACTTATGTTTGAAATAAAGAATTAGTATTAATATGTTCAATCTAATAAAACAAACTTAAATTAATTAATTTGAATTTGATTAAATTTCATAATTTAACCCTATTATGTAAATAAAATAAAGCAATCGTGATCGGAATTTGAATCATAGAAATCAGGATTGCTCTAATTGAAACGTCTTTAACTTAAAATGTAGATTTGAATAAAGGTTTTTGTTTTATTCATCTTAGCGTTAATATGTTAGTACAATTCTTTTTTCTATTTCAGTGTATAGCTTTGCGTCAACAACGATAAATTGCTATTAAATAAAGCGCCTGAGTATTAACAGCAAACACCAACACTGCAACATTGCCTATCTGCTTTGTCCAGGCGCTGCTCGGATTGAGCTGAGCGCGCCTCGCTAAATATTAAATAATGGACAAGTTTCCTTTGTTTAAGCTCGAACTATTATGTTAAACAATAGCTTTGTTATAAAGTCATTGTTATAAAGTTTGTTTACTTTATATACCTCCTGTGGGTTGTTGTGGATGTTATTGAGGTTCATTACTTATTTATTCAAAACTTTTACAGGTTTACAAGCCATGAAACGTAAATATCGGCACAATTTAAGTAGGTATAAGTAATGTGTTTTGGAGTTCGTATTTAATCAGTTTTATCCCTGTTCCCAACTACCCAAGTTCTTTTGGGTCAAGGTAAATAAATGCACAAAACTGAGGCTATCGATTTTGAGACGCTGGCCATTTTTGGCATGATATCGAAGCCACTTTTAGCAAACACAAGTAATATTGCTCATAATCTCAGCGAGTTAAAACGTCATTTCTGCGACATACACAAATTTAAAACGTGACTGGTCGATTCTGTCTTATTTTATTAAACTGTAGAATTAGATATTCTCATCCATGATTGGTCCTTACTGGTCCTACGAACTGTTTTTAAAAAATACGTAAAAAGTGACTTCCTTGCGTATGGTTTCAATTTTAAATATGCCTCAATTGTGACTGTGTGAGCTTTCATGTGCCCTGTCCCGTAAGAAGTTAAAAAAATGTTAATTTCATAGTTTACTTACCATATGGTACCGAATGTGCGTCCCTCCAGACCTGACACCTTCGTTCAATTGGATGGAGCTAACACTTCCAGCATCGTCATCCATAAAGCCAGTCTTCTTGTAGCGAGCCATCTGAAACAAAATATAAATAAATAAAATAATATAGACACATTCTACGGCCTATTGCTGCTAAGGGACCACTTAGCTAGGAAATAGCTTAATATGCCGCACTGTAACTTCCATGATCTTCGAGCCTTTGATTTCAAGATTTTATGTCTGATTTCTATATAATAAAACTCAAAGGTGACTGACTGACATAGGCAGATAACAACGCACAGCCCAAACCACTGGTCGGATCGGGCTGAAATTTGGCATGCAGGTACATGTTATGACGTAGGCATCCGCTAAGAAAGGATTTTGATCAATTCCCACGGGAACGGGAACCACGCGGGTGAAACCGCGAGCGGCCGCTAGTCATCACATAAATTAATCTTACCGCAAAGTAACTTGAGCACAAGTGTGTTTATGTTTATCAGACACAGATATAATACCTTAATAAAAATATACGTCTAGACATAGGACAAACCGTTGACGAGCCGTTTGGTGTAATGGTCGAGAAGTCGGCTATTACACCAAGGGTCGCGGGTTCGATCCCCGCACGGTACAAACATTTGTGTGCATGAACATGTTTGTTTGTATCGGTCTGGGTGTATATATGTATAATATGTATGTACCTATTTACAAAAAAAAAAGTATCTAAGTAATGTTTATCCGTTGTCTAACACCCATAGTACAAGCTATGCTTAGTTTGGGGCTAGATGGCGCTGTGTGAATAATGTCCTGGGATATTTATTTATTTTATTTTAAACGTAAATTTTAATTACATAAATATTTGTCATGTATGGGATTCGATTCGAACCCACGACCCCTGGCACATTTAAAGGGAGTTGTGGCGTTTGGTTCTGTTACATCCCGCATCTGAATGGTTTAGGGCTGACATCCCTATATTATTGCTAGATCAGCATTTTAGGCTTTAGCCGGCGCACTCGCTTCACGAGTACGCCAGTCTGGGTTAGGACACGGCGCGTGACGGTTGCCAATCTTCAAAACTCAAAATCGTTTTTTTTAAAACCCCCTCGCCCAGGCTCGTCCTAACATTTGGTGGCAGCGTTAAAGGGATCTGTAAAGTTAGAGATCCTCGGTCGTCTCCTAAATCAAAGTTAGTGAACTATATACTGTACTCCTAGTGCCGTGCAAGTGCCCTGTGAAACTTTCATACGTGAATCAGTGATATCTCTGACTTTTACCGTGGCCGTCAGCACTCAACATCAAAGTACAAGGGAAGGCTCATCGCCGCATCTTACTATCTCCGCTGTATCGTATACTTACCACGTCCTGGAGCATCCCGAAACGTACTTACCATATCCCGGAGCATCGCCGTGTCCTGAAACGTACTCACCATATCCCGGAGCATCGCCGTATCCTGAAACGTACTTACCATTTTCCGGAGCATCGCCGTATCCTGAAGTGTACTTACCATATCCCGGAGCATCGCTGTATCCTGAAACGTAATTACCATATCCCGGAGCATCGCCGTATCCTGAAACGTACTTACCATTTTCCGGAGCATCGCCGTATCCTGAAGTGTACTTACCATATCCCGGAGCATCGCTGTATCCTGAAACGTAATTACCATATCCCGGAGCATCGCCGTATCCTGAAACGTACTTACCATTTCCCGGAGCATCGCCGTATCCTGAAGTGTACTTACCATATCCCGGAGCATCGCTGTATCCTGAAACGTACTTACCATTTCCCGGAGCATCGCCGTATTCTGAAACGCACTTACTATATCTTGGAGCATTACCATATCCTGGAGCATTATCCGCAACCCTGAAGAATACTTACCGTCATCACAGCATCACTCGCATTCCTAGAAACAAAGAGGTAACACCGATTGCGCAATCGCCCAGTAACAAGAAGTGCAACATAGTAACCGAGCTGCGGGAACGCTGTCGTCGGGCCGCGCCGTCTTATCGCCTCGCTACAATGTATCGATTCCTGACTGCAACATTGTTATTGTGAGTCTGATCCTTTGTTCGCCCACATCTCGTTTAGGTAGCTTGCTTAATCATTCAACTTAGATTTATTTGTTTTAATTTTCCATTGTTTTAATCATGCCGGACACCAAAAACACGGAACTGCTCGTTCCGCCTACTGATGTGGACCTGCCTTTCGACACTGAGGACGAAAGGCCTTCTAGCCCTAATCCAAGCGAAAAGAAATCTCGCACTAAATCCCAGAAGGCTCCTACTATAAGCCTGGAACTAAATATTCTTTTAAAATTTATTAAACCCTACGACGGTAGCAGGGACACTTTAAATTCATTTATAATAAATTGTAACAATGCCTACGAACTCGCTAGCAACGCGCAGAAACCAATATTATTTAAGTACATTCTCTGCCAGCTTCAGGGAAAAGCTGAATTGGCATGCTCCATCAAGGAGTTCGCGAACTGGGAGCAACTTAAAGAGTTCCTTAAGACACAATTTAGCGAAAGAAAACATTACTCGCATCTTCTCACCGAATTACAGGAGAGTAAACAACTCCCATCTGAGAATGTCAGCCAATATTCTCTTAAAATCGAAACCTACTTGTCACAACTTCTTACAGAAGTTGCTTTGTCTAATACAAAGGTTAAGGAACTCCCAGGTCGTACTGCAGCTATGGAGGAATTGGCTCTGCACCACTTTTTGATGGGTCTACACCCGCGAATTTCATGTATCGTCAGGTGCAAATCACCTAAAACATTAAATGAAGCTATAAACTTTGCTATTTCGGAGGAAAGAATCCAACAGACGATCTACAAAAGAAATATCCCAGCAGAGCCAAGACCTCGCAGAGCCCCTCAATCATATGCTAACTCTACTAACTGTAACCAGTCAAGGTCTCTGGTCCCATACGGGTCAAATACGGGCCCTAATAGACCCATTCCGGGTGGTCTTAATTCAAACACCATGATATGTAGATATTGCAAATTCCCGGGGCATTCAATAGAGAATTGCCGCAAACGGGAATATAACAATAGACTCAGGAATCAACATCAGTCAAATCCTAATCAAGGCCCTATCCGTAGGGTAAACTTTACTCAGGACCATGAGACCGAAGACCTTGACGAACCAAATCATGACTATACCGCCGCTTCTAATTTAAACTAAATCGCGTCTCGACTGGGTGTCACTCGAGACGCCACGTCTTCTTTAAGAAAAAGGACACCACAACTACTGCTACTCATGAACCTACTACTTCTAAATATTATGAGACAAGCCCAAAGAGGACATACGCATCCGTTGCGTCCTCTGCTTGTCAATCCACTGTATCCGCTGTATCCTCCGAAGCAAGGAGACCCACTGTATCCGCTGTATCCTCTGAAACAAAGAGACCCACTGTATCCGCTGTATCCTCTGAAAGAAAGAGACCCACTGTATCCGCTGTATCCTCTGAAACAAAGAGACCCACTGTATCCGCTGTATCCTCTGAAAGAAAGAGACCCACTGTATCCGCTGTATCCTCTGAGACAAGGAGACTCACCGTATCCGCTGCATCCTCTGAAATAAAGAGACCCACTGCATCCACTGTATCCTCTGAAAGAAAGAGACCCGCTGTTTCCGCTGTATCCTCTGAGACAAGGAGACTCACTGTATCCGCTGCATCCTCTGAAATAAAGAGACCCACTGCATCCACTGTATCGTCTGAAATGAAGAGACCCACCGTATCCGCTGTATCCTCTGAAATAAAGAGACCCACCGTATCCGCTGTACCCTCTGTATCTGCCTCAGAGAAGGCCACTGCTAAATCCACTACGTCCGTCACATTTTCAAATTCCAAACCCACTGTTTCCGAGTCCAGATCTTCTTTGACAACTTCTAATTCCATAAATGACACGAAAGTCTATGAAATTTCATTCGACCCCTCGAAGAGATCATTACCACATGTTTTAATAAATACTGCAAGCTCCGACATGCCTCTCTCACTCCTCGTAGACACAGGTTCTTCAATCAGCCTCCTCAAAAAATCTGTTATCAGATCTCATACTCCGCTCAATAAGGAAATACTTAAATTAAAAGGATTTAATGCCACTGATGACTCTGTCCCAACGCTGGGCTCTCTCGACCTGATCATATATCCAAATAATTCCAAAGACTCCATCAAACATAAATTTCATGTAGTGGGAGATATAGACTTCCCGTACGATGGCATCGTCGGTAACGACCTCCTCAGCAAATTCCAAAGCAACATCAACTTCACACAAGATGTTCTGAACTTAGGGAAACACAAACTAAAGTTATTCTTCACCGATCCATACTACGTTATTCCAGCCCGCACCGAAAAGGTAATAGAATGCTCAGTTTCCAATCCTGAACTCAAAGAAGGTCTCATCCTAGATCAGAGCCCATCCAATGAACTCCTAATCTCCAATTGTCTCGTTCAAGTTAAAGAAAATAAGAAAGTAAATCTTACAGTAATAAATACCTCCGAATCTCCTGTGAACCTGAAAACAGACCTTAACCTAATACTTACCTCGATAGACTCAATCCATTCCAAGCCAGACTCCAACGCCGCTCCTGTCTTCTATTCCAACTCCGAACCTGAAAAAAAAAACAGTGTCGAAAGAACCAAACGAGTTCTAGATTTATTAAGAATAGATCACCTCAATGACGAAGAAGTCCAAGCTCTTTTCCAGATCTGTTCAGACTACTCCGATATTTTCCATCTCCCTGATGAGAAGCTCTCCTATACTAATGCTATAAAGCACGACATTAAAACTACATCCGAGGTCCCAATTCATACAAAAACCTATAGATTCCCCGAAGTCCACAAACAAGAAGTGAATAGACAAGTTGATCAAATGCTTCAACAGGGAATCATAGAACCCTCCGTATCGCCCTGGTCTTCTCCAATTTGGGTAGTACCCAAAAAGCTTGACGCATCGGGCCAACAAAAATGGCGTGTCGTTATCGACTACAGAAAATTAAATGATATCACAATAGGTGATACATATCCAATTCCCCAAATAGCTGAAATATTGGATCAACTCGGGAATAGTAAATACTTCTCAACCCTAGACCTGGCGTCTGGATTTCATCAGATACCAGTAAATAATGCCGAGAAAACGGCCTTCAATGTGCCTCAGGGCCACTTCCAATTCAATCGCATGCCCTTCGGGCTCAAGAACGCGCCAGCCACTTTCCAGCGCCTGATGAACACAGCTCTATCTGGCCTACAAGGCATCCGCTGTTTCGTCTATCTCGATGATATCGTCACGTATTCGTATGACCTCTCCTCTCAAATCCAGAACTTAGCTGAAGTTTTTCAAAGACTTCGAAAATTCAACCTAAAACTGCAACCGGATAAATGCGAATTTCTCCGACGCGAAGTCGCATACCTCGGTCATATAATCTCGACCGAAGGGGTCAAGCCTAATCCGGACAAAATAAAAGCGGTTGTCCAATTTCCAACTCCTAATTCCCCAAAGGACATTAAATCATTCCTAGGACTCGTTTCCTACTACCGTAGATTCATCCCAGACTTCTCTAAAATTGCCAAACCTTTAACAACACTTCTTAAAAAGGATACCCCCTTCAATTGGGAAAATCAACAACAGGTGGCATTCGATGTCCTGAAACAAAAGCTCACGTCCGCTCCACTTCTCGCTTATCCCGACTTCTCTAAACCATTTATACTCACATGTGATGCTTCCAATCATGCCGTCGGCGCTGTACTCTCCCAAGGTTCTATTGGAAAGGACCAACCCATCGCATATGCTTCTCGCACCCTCAATAAGAGCGAATCAAATTATATTGTACTACTGAAAAGGAACTCCTCGCTATAATTTTCGGCACAAAGCAATTTAGACCTTACCTGTACGGCCGTAAATTCCAAATAGTCACAGACCATCGCCCTTTAAAATGGCTATTTAACCATAAGGACCCCAGCAGTAAATTACAACGCTGGCGCCTCAAACTGGAAGAGTACGAGTACGAAATAATATACCGAAAAGGCAAACTCAACTCTGCTGCCGACGCACTCTCCCGCCAACCTGTAAATCCATTGTTAACCGATCAACCTACTAAGTCCACTGATTCTACTATTTCCCCTGAATCCATCAACCGCGCTGAACCCACTGTATCTACTAATCCTAATAACCCTGAGCGGGGTCACTTACCTGAAAGAACTCCACCTGTAAGACAAAACGAAGACGTCGAATCACCACTTCCCTTTAGCCCTCTAACTCTAGAAGATCTAGGTGTCCACCTTCCTATTGACTCCAACGCTGACAGTAGCAGCTTACCCTGTATCGACCTGCTGGAAGAAGACGATGACCTCATAACTTACAGTCCTCTAAATCATGATGCAGCAGGTAAGGTTGTAAGCCAACGCTCTGAGTCCCCGAGGGTCACTGAACCCCAACCTTCTACGAGCCGAGAAGCTCCACCTGTAACTCTGAATCCTAAAACCAAAAACTTACCTTCTCAACCTCCATCTCTGCACCCGCAACCTGCTAAATCAGACTTACCTATGTCATCTCCTCAGCCACTCCTGGAAGCTCTCGATCCACCACCTGGAAATCAAGATACCTCACCTCTGCTCCTTCCAACGCCTGACTCTCCCCTGCAAGATCCTGAAACACTTAACCTAAGTCCCAACTTACCTTCAAGTCCAGACCACGTAGCCCTCGGTGATGATTACTCCAAATTCCTGAAAGAAATCAATAATAAAAACAGAAATTATAACACAAAGGTGTTAGAACATAATCAATCTCTCCTGAAATCTCATGCTAAAATCCTACTAGTCCCTACATCCATCGATTTAGATGAGTCCAATGCTTATATTTCTGAAATTCTTGAACAAGCTACAGACCCCAAGGAAATATTGTATTCAGAAAAACAGCTATATTCATTCGAAAGAATCCCTGACATTAATAATAAATCAATTTATCTCATCTATCCAAAGGTGAACCACTTTGACAAGTGTACTTACCCAGAAATATTCCAAACACTGAAAACTGTAAGAAACCACTTATTAGAATCAACAGATGACGTTATCGAAATCGCATTACCCGACTTTAAAAATCCATTCGAAAAACATTCCTTTGCTAAATTATACAACATCATTGTCTACCTTTTCCACGACACTAATATTACAGTAAACATCTACCACAACAATATAATTCATCCAAGCCTTAGCGAAATAAAGAAAATCCTAAGAGAAAATCACGACCTCCCGATTGCCGGCCATTTGGGTTGCAATCGAATGCTAAGTCGAATCCAAGAACGATATTACTGGAAAGGAATGAAAAGCGACGTAGAATCATATATTAAAAACTGCACTCCCTGTCAAGAGAACAAGGCCCTTAGAAGAACTAACAAGGCGCCCATGCAAATAACCACCACCTCTACTAGCCCTTTTCAAAGGATAGCCCTGGACATTGTAGGTCCGCTTCCCGAATCAGGTCCCGCAAAACTTAAATACATATTAACAATACAGGATGATCTTACCAAATTCTCGGTAGCTTATCCTTTACGTAGTGTCTCTTCCGAAGAAACAACCGACTGTCTGGTCCATTTCATTTCCCTATTTGGTATCCCAGTTTCAATTCTCACCGACCAAGGCACAAATTTTACCGCTGACCTCTTTAAAAAGACCTGTTCCTTTCTCAAAATAAAACAGATATGGTCCACTCCGTATCATCCACAAACTCAAGGAGCTCTGGAAAGAAGTCACTCGACGCTTAAGGAATATCTGAAGTCTTACGTAAACGAGAACCAAGACGATTGGCCCCGTTACGTTTACACGGCTATCCTAGCTTACAACTCAGCTGTTCATTGTACCACAAACTTCACCCCTTACGAACTACTGTTCGGGCACAAGACCTTTATTCCTGATTCCATTTATAGCCAAGACCTCACTACTTACCCCGACTACGTCCGGATGCTCCAACACCGACTTAAATTATCCTGGGGACGGGCTGCTGAAAACATTGAAAGATCCAAAGAAAGATCCAAGGGTTATTACGATAGCAGGACTCATCCCATTAAATATAAAGTGGGAGACTTTGTATATTTAAAAAATCATGTAAGACTGCGTAAAGCACTTTCACCCATATGGAAAGGACCATACAAGGTTATTGCTGTTCACAACAACAATACCCTTACTCTTTTAATAAATAGACGCCACGTCAAACATCACTGTGACGAAGTGAAACTAGCTGGCGTCTTTCCCAGTTCTCCTTAGTTTAGGTAATATAAATTAGATTAGTTATCATTAGACGTTAGAACTTACATTTAATTTGTTTACTTTCAGTGTGTCGGTCTCAACCACGCCAGACCATATATCCCAAATAGCATCAGGTCCCGGCATTTATTTTGATTACATAGGAAAATCTAAAATAATTAATAAACATCTTAGCGTAATTATACCATTAAATATATCTCATATAGAACCTCATATAGAAAACGTTGGGTCCGTACTTGCTACCGCCGTAGATTTTTGTAGACGAATGGAGGCAACAGATAGTTCAGAATGCTCTAGCATGTTTGAATCTCTAAATATCAGATTTAAAGAACTTCAGATGGCATATTCATCAATAACCCATCTGATAGACACTAGACTTAAACGTGGTTGGATAAATGGAGTAGGTTCTGCTATGAAACTGATATTTGGAACATTAGACGAAAATGATGCCATTAGATATGATACCGCAATTAATCATGTGCACAATAACCAGAAAAGATTGGCTTCGTTAATAAAAGAACATATACTCGTGACTAAAAGTGTCTTAGGTAAATTCAATGAAACTTTCAATAAACTTCAAATTAACGAAGAAAATCTTAACGTAGCTATCGACAAGCTCTCTGTAAACTATCAAAACCTTTCTAATATCACAAATAACTTAATAATAAATTCCCAAATTAATTCTGTGTTTAACAATTTAGAAACATCCCTGGTTTATTTATCATTTCAAATTGAAGACATAACGAACGCGATTCTATTTAGTACTGTGAACATTGTTCACCCCTCAGTTATAAATCCTAAACAGTTATACCAAGAGCTTGCAGATAATTACAGATACTTACCAGATAATTTAGAATTAGCAGTAGAATTAGACTTACGGAAAATTCATACCTTATTGACTGTATCTAAACTCATTAGTTATTACATGAATCACAAAATTATGTTTATACTGCAGATACCCTTAGTAGAACCCCAAGAGTTTTATTTGTATAATATTATTCCATTGCCTATACCTCATAATTCAAGTAAACCGGACTCATTTAGTGTAATTATCCCCAGTATTAAATATATAGCTATAACTAAGGACAAAACTCACTATAGCAATATAGAATCTTTGGAAGTTTGTAAAAACATAGACGATCAAAATTATATATGTAAATTAATGAACGTTTTCCCAACAAGTGCCAACCCTAGCTGCGAAAGTATCCTCTTAGCCAATGTAGTTACAGAAATACCAGTTCAATGTAAAACAGAGTTCATTAGAGGAACCGTAGATGTCTGGAAACCACTCCGTAATAATAGATGGATTTTTGTACAATCTGCATCCAGTAAACTATCTATTGATTGTGTAGATTCCGAAATTATTGAATACAGCATAAAAGGCACTGGGATAGTGAATGTGCCAGCATACTGTAAGGCTTATTGTAAAAACACACGCCTTCTACCTAATTTTAGCGTTTTAAATATAAGTGTACCTAGTATTAACTTAGATTTTAACCTCATAAAGGATCCCTGTTGTGATTTGTTAACATTCAATAAAATTAAAAGTAATGCTCCCAGTATTAAACTAAAACACCTGGATTTAGATAAAATAAATTTCAAAACCAGTAATAATGATAACAATAATAAAGAATTAGATGAAATCATTAATGAACCTCATATTTTAAAATATGGAGCACATTATTCCACTTTGATTTTACTTTCCATCATAATTGTGATAATTGTAATAATGTGTAAATTCTTTCAAAAATATAAAATAAATATGATTGGCAACATTCACCGGCCTCGCGAAACTCCTGAAATTACAAATCCTGAAAATCATGAAAATATTGAATTAGATAGCGCGCCCGTAGAATTGGAATCCACAAAATCTATGCCTCCTCCCAGAATCCGTAGAAACCTGTAAAATAAATAAATAATTATTAAAACATAAATAAATAAATATTTAGAAAACTTAAAGTAAACTCACCTTAGTATTCCAGCCTTAACTCAGAAACTTTGAGGATTTAACCCCTAAGTTTCTTTTTCATGGGGGGGAAGTGTTACATCCCGCATCTGAATGGTTTAGGGCTGACATCCCTATATTATTGCTAGATCAGCATTTTAGGCTTTAGCCGGCGCACTCGCTTCACGAGTACGCCAGTCTGGGTTAGGACACGGCGCGTGACGGTTGCCAATCTTCAAAACTCAAAATCGTTTTTTTTAAAACCCCCTCGCCCAGGCTCGTCCTAACAGTTCGAATGCCATCATTAAAACATGTCACAAACAAATTAGAATTTTCCAAAATAAAATATTCAAATAACTTTTAATTAGGGAATGCAATCTCGATCTCGCGAGATCTCGTTTTCGCGAGATCTCGGCCTTTTTTTGCGAGATTGAATCTCGGTCAAAAACAGGACGAGATCTCGCGAGAATAACGAAATTGCACTCGAGCACAAAAACCTCTTCGAAGCCCGAACTGACACGGTCGGACTTGCCATCTGTCGGTTTCGTTTGGTGCGAGTGAAGCGGCGGCTTGAGATAGTAGTTGTGGGAGGTGTCTCTCAGTTTCGTTCGTGTCGGGCGTGCAACAATGAGGCTCAAACAATGTTTGAGCCTTGATCATCGGAGGAGGATTGCTTGACTCTCTGTCTTTTACAGACTCCACTTTGGCGAGTGTTCTTCTCAACTGCACGACTTAATTTCGCCAGCTCCGTTCCATCACTGAACGACTAGACTGAAAGACTTCATCCGTATGCAGTCGAGAGAGAGTTAAGACAACGGACTAAGCGATTTGCTTCGTCTTTTTTGACACGGACTGCGCGGGAGTGGAACTCTCTGCCTGGGTCAGGCTTTCCTACCTATCCATTATAACTTGGGGCTCTTCAAGGCCAGAATTAACGGGCCTTTCCTGAGCAAGTGCCCTCTATTGTAGACCGCATAGTTGTTTAACATCAGGCAACTGTGTGGTCAAGTGCTGGCTTAGTTCAAACATAAAAAAAAATATATATTGAAAAAAATCGTAAAAATAATTACTGGTTTCTGATGTTTACGCGGATACTACTCATTAAATAAAACAACTTAAAACGGATAAAAAAGCGCGATATATTCTACATTTTTAATTTAAAACCCGACGTTTCGACCACTTTTCACCAGTCGTGATCACGGATTTAAAATGTAGAATTTGTCGCTAGTTTTTATCCGTTTTAAGTTGTTTTATTTCGTGAAAATAAATGTTTATCTTATAATACTTATGATTTTTATTATAATTTTATCCAAATGTAATCAAATATTGTGATTATTTGCAAAAAAACACGCAAAACTGCCAATCTCGCGAGATCTCGATTTTAGCGAGATCTCGCAGCACTGATATTCATAATCTCGCGAGATCTCGCTTGAGCTCTAATCTCGCGAGATTTGCATTCCCTACTTTTAATGCGTCACCGGGATTAAACATAGGTACGTCCTGCGAGCGCCCGGTCCGCTTGCCCAGAACGTAGGAATACTGGCAATTTATAACGGGCGAATACTCGTAATACTAGGAAAGTTGCAAGCGTTTTGAGAGGCCTCTGTCCAGCAGTAGACTGCCCACGGTAGCCGTCGTTACAGGTACCCGTGCGAAAGTTACAGGTAATCGCGCAGCTGCTACACGGATCAGGTATTATGACAGTCTATGACTGTGTGCAATTTATCAAAATGAGTTCAGCGGTTTAGGGGTGAAAACCGTAACAGACAGACAGCCTTACTTTCTGTAATAATAATAATAAGGACACAGTTAAACGGATTACAGTGCTCTGTGCGTCTTGGCTTTCATCAGACGCAAAAGTTTTACAAGCTTTGCAAATTATTGCTACTTATAAACTTTAAGGCGCCTCAACAAAATGAAGTAAGGTTTTGTCTTAGAAAAACAAAGAAGGAAATCAGGACATCGTCGGAGCAGAAAAGTTAAATAATGTCTTATACTATTACTTTAATCTTTTAATATTCCTTAAAAATGTTTAATGAGCTGTGGAAGCCGAGTGATTTCAATCATCACTTTATGCGTGAGGGCGATTTAAAACTCTGACTTGACTTTGACTTTGTATGTTGTTTGACGTATAAGCACCATAACCTCAGGCTAGCTAGACCTGCGGCCGTGTGTGGGACTCGAGACTAAAACGTCCACTACCCACTAAACTCCCCCGGTTTCCCCTTCACATCTAAATTGGGACGAGCCGGTGCCAGCCTTGTGGCTATTGACCAGCCCACCCTCGGATGATTTTATGACAACCCTAGCCCTGGGATTGGGCAAGTGCGGTCATAAAGTTAAACACTACTTTATTTTGGTCGAGCACTACACTACAATGCACAATGGCGCCTGTTTTGTCTGGAGTAACTACCTACCCAGCAAACATTTTAGGTCAAAATAACAATAAAAATACCAATATTAAGTGGCAATTTTTACGGAGACCAAAATGAGGCACCTCGAATCGACGTGGAATTCACGTGGAATCCACCTATTTGGGGAAAAAAGGCACGTGCGGGCTACGTGGATTCCACGTAACTCTAGTAATTGCAACCGACAGGTCAACGGATAGGTCATGTTTTCGACGTAAACTCGACGTTACCACGACGTGCCTTGTAGTTGCAATTACTAATTTGGTAATCATTTACCTCTTTTAAACGTGGATCCAACGTATTTTTTACTATTTAATTACATATTTAGGTGAAGTTTATATCGGTAGCGATGGAGAGTAAAAGGGACAAAAATATATTACCTTTACACAAACAAAATGTCTAACCAAAAAGCTAACCTCTTTAACATTGATATAATAATGGCGGCTTGCTAAGTTTCCAAATTATCGCGCTTTATTACAACGCCATATTACGATAAAATCTTGTGCGATGAAAACTTCTTCGTGCATTTATTGATTTAACGTTGAAATCTACTAATGGGCTTCAAATATAGTGAAGAATTATTATTTTTTAATGTCAAGATGAATATTTTATTTAATAATAGTGGTCATTATCTTGCCTTAGCAGTATTTAGTTAAATAAACCCAACTAATTACCAGAATATAAGCGAGTAGATGTGACGTTTAACGGTATTATCCCAGAAATAAGAACAAAAAATATGCGTTATGAATTATCACTTCTTCGGATTACTAAAATAAAATGGCGGTTTTACCAAAACGTTATTTTAACCTAAATATTGACCTATAAGTATCTGGTAATTATTTTAGGTCAATGTGACATAATATTTGCGACTAAATGGTATCAGGTTACCTAATTAAGTCAATAATTCCAACCACTTTTTTGTTCGTGTCGTGCACCGACATAGAACAACAAGGACAGAAAAGTACCTACCTATTTCCTCTTTCATTTCAAAATTTTATTTTTCTGATTCTTCATTATTATTTTTCTGTACATTGTCATCATCAGTTTGATTTTATAAACTGACTTGAAGATGAATTTTCATGAAAAGATGGTGTGGAAGCCGATGGATGAGCATCGGATGCTAATAAAGACCATCGGGCGTTTTTGCCCCGGTACCTCAAAGTTCACGAACAGTATTGAAATGTGGTTTGATTTAAAGGCTTAGGGTAACTATTTTACGGAACGTTTTTCTTTTAATCCTAGTGTATGGAAGAAGAAAATTATAAGCAAAACAGTTTTACCAATTATTGATTTTCAATAATATAATAAATATTATACTAAACTGTGATACGCTCTCTGGCGCTTGTAAAGGGCGCTCTACACTTAGCCCGCGGATCACAGCGCGATTTCGCGCCGCAAACTTGCCGCGAATTCAACAATGACTCTACACTTGCAATGGTTCGCGGTATTTTCACAGTTAAGTTCGCAATGTTGAATGAAATGGACGTCGAAGTAGCTGTTGCTGCGTCCCTAACAATTTGCGCGTTAGCGTACTTTAATTATGAGATATAGAAAAATTTAATTTCTTCCGGTTTCACGTGATGGCGCTGATCGGCGATAAAGCTGATGACTCTATTCCCCCATAATAAGTTACTCTATGAACAATACTGACCATCGCGGACTGCGAGTGTGGAGTCATGCACGTTAGCGTCGCGTTCGCGTTTCGTGCTCCCTTTGAAGCCCGCTCTACACTTAGCCCGCGAATCGCGCGCGATGGCTGCGAAAGGGCGCGAACGCTAAGTGTGGAGCCGTCTCCTATTTTATGCGAAACGGCTCCACACTTAGCGTTAGCGCCCTTTCGCAGCCATCGCGCGCGATCCGCGGGCTAAGTGTAGAGCGGCCTTGACGCGGAACAAAAAAACCGACAAAAACTAGGGAAGAATGCGCGAAACCACGAAGAATATGCGAAACGGCTCCACACTTAGCGTTCGCGCCGTTTCGCAGCCATCGCGCGCGATCCGCGGGCTAAGTTTAGAGTGGGCTTAAGGCGCAATCCTTTCAACATTGCAACACACAGTACTAAATATGTATACATGTTACAGTCAAAACCTAAAACCAGTCAATATCGATATTGACTGAGGATTCGGTTCTGGCACTCGCCGGCCCGCTACGGCGGCACGCTTGCTTCGCTCGCTCTGTTTCTACAGTTTAAAGGGAAACGCCGAAAATAGGCCCAGAGTGCACACATTCAATTTCATGAATAAAATCTAAATATTCGTACTTGATTTGTCGTCTTCTTCTTTTTTCAGTATAAGTTGGTTAAAACAATTATAAATAATTAAGTATTTCAACGATTTTTCCTTTACATGATGTTTACATGTCACTTCTGATGTTTGATATTAAATAAGAAATTAGTCCGAAATAGTTTATTTTTAATTACGTTTTTCGATATAGCGGTAAATATTTTATAAAGTGTTAAATAATATTATTAAAGACCAAATAATAAATGTATATTTATGAATAATGATAAATTGTTTTAAAACTACCTTTTATAATATAAATAATTAATAAATAACACTATAAAATATTTACCGCATTAACGAAAAACGTAAATTAATTTCGGACCAATACTTTTTTTTCTTTTTTCTTGGCACTGCACGGTTTGTGCCTCAGAATAAGGACTATAAGGTTTGTGCATCGGCCACTGACATTGATCATTTATTTTTATTCTTCTTTTTGGTTGGTCCGAAATTAATTACGTTTTTCGATATAGCGGTAAACATTTTATAGTGTGAAATAATAATAATTATAAAAAGTAGTTTTATACTAATTTATTATTATTAATAAATATACACTTATAAATTGGTCTTTAATAGTATTATATAACAATTTATAAAATATTTTCCGCTTTATCGATTAACGCAATATAAAAAAGTAAGTTTCGGACCGGTATAAACATACGTCATTAATGAAATGTAAAGGATATAGTCGTTGAAATATTAAATAATTTATAAATGTTTTTTCCGACTTCTACTGAAAAAAGAAGAAGACGACAAATCAAGTACGAATATTTAGATTTTATTCATGTGATTGAATATGTTGTGCACTCTGGGCCTAAGTTACTATGGCTTTCTGGCAATCCCCTTTTTTACAGTTTACCGTTTGTAATATCTAAGCGGTGTAGCAGTAACTCACGGTTATTGCATTTCTATGTATATTTTACATATTTTAACTATTGTGATAGAAAATATACCTAATATTATACATGCATACACTACATTTAATAACTAAAAATAACAATCGCTAACTGAACAAAAAACCTAATTTTACAAAACATCAATTATCTTTAAACTTGCTTTCACTGAGGTCGCTTTTGTCCTTAGTAGGTTCTTTATTAGTGATCGAAGTTAGTAGGGCAGTATAGTAGGAAGTGGAATATCTGTACAGTTTTTTATCTTTGCCCATTGGACAGTAAGTAAAACTTTAATGATAAAAGATAGGTTACATGTAATACGTCGTAGTTTGCCAAAGACTGACTTACTTTTAACTAAACCACGATAAACGTCAAGTCGCCAACATCACTAAGACTTATAAGTTAAATTACTGAGTAAATCTAACGTTAAAGTTATCAGAACATAACCTAATGGTGTTGCAAACACATTACAAGTATCTCTCACTTGATTGTCGAACTTAGGTATTTACTATTGGTGAGATTTACTTCACATTTGGTGTCATATTCAACTTAGAATCGATGACCTTAATGGTCACTGAATAAGAAATAATTACATCGCAAATACCAAGCAATCACTTACAAGTATTTATGACTTATTGGTCAAGCTTTCAACCGTCAATTCTACCATTATTTTCGACTTACTTTCGACTTTTAAGTTCTCTACCAAATTCAGTGAAAATAACGTTTTAATTACTATATATTTCGACGTAGCAGTTAAAGTGTGTATTAAGTGAAAAAAAATGTTGCGTGGGACGTTATTTTTACTTAAATTGGTAATATATTCTTTAGTCTTGGACCAAAACACTTAAAATGTTTGCTGGGTAGTACCTATAGAGTACCTACGTTATAACCTAAAGTAGCCCCCCTGAAACATTACGATTTAGTATCCTACTTATTATGTATAAAGTCCACAAACAAAACAATTGTCAAAAAAGTGGAACTTTGATTTTGTATTAAGATATTTTCTGTTGTTTTCCCTCAAACAATAAGCAAAGATATTTCTCTAGGGACTTGTCAACTTCGTCGTGAAGAAATACCATTATTCTTTGAGGATTCAATCTTCTGACGTTGATTTGATGTGTCAGTTTATGGAATCATAGTCTGTTGTTCTGTTCAGTTTATTTTGTGTAAAAGAGAGGCAACGGGCAGGTTTGACACCTGATTGTAATAAAATTGATAAAAATTGTAAGTAATATTGTCCCGATCAAGTCAGAATCCGACATTTTCTGACTATAATATTATCCGTCACCGTCGAGCTTACTTTACTTACTCCGCTGGCTCAGCGACCCGAAGAGGATCTTGGCCTCCAACTCATGACGCCACTGCTTCCTGTCTAGTGCAACCTCTTGCAAATTGATAGGCCCCAGCAACTCGAACAGGTCCTTCGCGACCATATCTCTTCAGCGGTACATTGGACGCCCGACTGGCCTTCGCCTTGGCACCCCCAATACCCCCATGTCCCCCATGTACATACGCACGCTTCATCGCGCGATCCTCCTCCATGCGTTCCACGTGGCCAAGCCAGCGGAGTCTTTGCTTTAGTTTCTCTTATAATGTTAGGCTGCATTATGAGTTCCTCAACCTCGTAGTCCTTGCGTATTCTCCAGCTGCTCCTCGTTTCTCGTCGGTCCCAAAATCTTCAGCCATATCTTTCTTACCGCCGAGCTAGTGAAAAAAATCCTCCAAAACCCTTGTTGCTCAGTTAATATACCCGCTCCTACCAAGGGTTTGGAGACCCATAAACCACTATTTGCCCCAGACTAAGGGTGACAGTGCGTAACGCATTCCCCGGGTTAAAAAGAAAGGCTTACTGAAGTTTTGTTAAAAAAAATAACAATGCTTTTCCAATACTTTGCGTTCGTTGCTTAGCAACGAAATCGGTGATGGACCCCATCTAGTATATCTCTGTAATAAATAACCATGAAGGAAAATCAATCAGGCTCAAAAGCTTTTTCCAATAACATTGATAAGAGCGGGAATAAACAGACTGGGATCAGATAGCGGCACTCTATGATTTATCGATTGCTTTCAAATGGTAATTCTGGTAGAGTTGTTTTTGCGTAGCAAAATGTGTACTCAAAACACTTAATTACAGTCAAATATGGCTGAGGGCCCGTTTCCTGCTAGCAAAAAAGTAAGCGTCAGATAATTATAATTGGATTGGAAAGGCTTTTTAAAGACAGCGGCATTTATGACGTTCGTTATAGCTCAATTTGCGATAGCGAATGTCAAAACCCGTACTTTCAATATCGATTGACCGCGTGACTTTTCTAAGGCACCTGTCGAATTCATACAATTTGAAGTTAGCGAATTTTGCCATCGCTGCTGTCAAAATGTTATTTTGTCTAGGCCCCCCAAAAAAATAAGGCAGCAATCAGCTTCATTTACAGGGGTCCGAAAATTGGTGATTAGATTTTTCTGTTCAGTCCAGAGTCTGGAAGTTGGCAAAGCAAAGCACCCGTACGCACGTACGGACTTGTCATTAACTCGGAACGTACGTAAAGTCGTTGGTCATCCACCTGATCTTTCATTGGTCGTGTCAGACTTATCCTCCTAGCCGAGTTTTTTCGGCTACGGCGGCCAATCTTTTACGATCAGCCAACCACACAGATATATTATATTGCACAAGTGAGTGTGCGAGCACAGGTGCAGTCCCTATTCCCTCACTCTCATGACACGGTGGGTAGGACAGCAGTCTGACATGACCGAAGAGAGATCAGGCGCAGGACCAACGGCTTAACGTGCCTTCCGAAGCACGGAATCATCATTCTTTTCAGACATTCAGGTGATTCAAGCCTACAATAAGCGTAATGTAATGCGTGGCAGACTACTTACTGTGCCACCGTATTGTGAGAATGTGGAAATTTGAAGCGCACATGTGCTTGCGCACTCAGTTATGCACTATGCCATCTTCCGTGTATTTGGTTGAAGGTATTGATTGACCACCGTACCCGAAACTTGGTTAGGACATTATTTTGTACAATAGCGCTCATATTGTACTGTTGATAACGAGGTTCCTTGAGCCAGTAGTCTCCCAATACGATGTGTATATTAGCACAAGGATGTAACAAGCTTAGTCTTGATAACGTCATGTTTGACTTGAGATAATGACTAAAATAGTTCAGGTCAAATGCTGTTTGGATACATTTACATGGTAACAGACAATGATAATAATAGTTAGGCATAATGTAATTAAAATGGTTTCTACGCGAATTTCAGCTTAAGTGCGTAATTAGAATGAAGATCAGTGAAGCCACATTACGGCCAGCACATTTAACGACTCTTCCTAATTAAGTAACTCTAAATGGAAAAGGCCGCAATGACTGCTTACCAACAGGTTAGCGGTGTGCCTGTCTGCCAACTGATATTGGCTACATTATAGTTCGTAAAATGAAGGACCTGCGACAGCTGTCATCGGTTTGACAGAAGTAAAGTTACACAATTTTTGATAGTCAATTGTATGGAGAGATTGGAGAGAAATAACGTTCATGATTGGCCGGCCCCGCCAACTTAGGGATGTTTATTGCTGTCGTCTTTCGTTTGCTTGCTTGCTTATTCATATACGATTGAGCATCCAATGTCTGGAACTAAACAGTCCACAGCATAGGGTTGCCATTCACAAAAAAATGAATTTTCTTTACTTTGATTGGGCGAGTACAAGCTTTACCATCTGCCACTGGCAACACTGCTTAAAATTTAACAACAGTCATTTGATGAAAGTCATACCTATCAGTTCGTTTAACGCCTTGATAGCCAGCAGCTAGTTATCCTGATTGATGCTAAACACTGTGGCATATTCCATTGATGGACATCGCTCAATGTTTTGTCACACTTTCACCTGTGATCTTCGAGCGTCTAATTACTCTGCTCTCTGAGACTACAAATTCCTTTGTACGAAAAAGCGATGTCGCCTGTTTCGTAGTAGACGCAAAGCAAATAATGATCGAGGTATCCATGGAAACGGTTGGCTATGCGTAGATAGATGTTTTGTGAACGCTATGACTAAACACACAGATAACGCCTATCAAGAGTAGAGACGATAAATTTTAACGCGTTAAATCTGTTTTGATGTAGGTAACTTAGACGCAAACAGTCCTGGATGGGGTACCTACGATGGGAAAATTTCTCTTATCTCGTCTATGAATAAAACAGTGACTGTCTCCGTGGTGCAGTTTTGTAGTAGTAGAGCCATGCTGTTTTACAGTACGAATGCCTTTATTGCCCGTGGTCCCTGTTATTGGGCCAGCTCGTCCGAGGAAGTACCACCCTCTCTCTCACATTATAACACCAGTGAAATAATAGTGACTACTATTTTGTTTCGTCTGGTTTATGAGAGTACCGGTGGCTCACACCACTCCTTTAAAGGCCGGCAACGCATCAGCGATCCATCTGGTGTTGCAGATGTCCATGGGCGGCGGTGATTGCTTACCATCAGCCGACTCACTGGCTCCTTTACCGCCTTCTCGTAAAAAAAGTGGCACGTAAGGTTAAAATCTCAGATCGTCGGACCAATTTGTGATTGGGTTCTGTTCAGAAAAGACTCGATTACAGTCCGGAGTCTAGAAATTGGTGCTGTCAAACACCGCCGAGCCTCAGAAAGCACGTAAAGCTGTTGGGTCTTGCGCCCCCGATCTCTCTTCGGTCTCGTTCTAACGAGACCGAAGAGCGTAGTATACTTCTGTACGGCCTTCGCCTCACTTGACGGAAATTACGTCGCGGATCTTTCGCGCGCGACGGAACGCCAATACATGTAAGAATTTCCAGAAGTTACACACATATTTTATTAAAATTTGAAAAAAAAAACACAAATACAATAGTGGGAGATCGGAACTTTATAAGTTTCGATGTCCACCGCTGAGGGACAAAGCAACTCATTTATTTCCAGTGTCCACCAATAGGGGCCAACGGGAAGATTTCATTAGCGCTATCCCCCACTGGTGGACATAGCAATTTTTTTGCCGATGTCCACCAGTGGTGGACAAATACTGGGGGACATCGGGAATAATCGAAAACGCCTAGGAGGACATGCACCACGGAGGCGGTCAAAATTAGTAGTAGAAGCTGAAGTAAGTAATATGAAGAGTCCTTTCTGCTCTTAAGAATTCGTACGAAATTTAGGTATTCACGTGGTATCCACCCGTTTAACGCTCCCTTTCCCCCAGGATTCTAGTGAATGTTTTCAATCCGTCTCCATTTGCGTGAATCGATTTCTTCGTATGTAGAAACGGATTTGTATCTCGAACACGTTTCTGCAGTCGTTTTTCATCTCAGACATATTATGTTCGGGCTTGTAGGATAGTATATTTTATAATTTAAAAAAAAGAAGACCTATTGGATCTATTGCTGCACTTCTTCTGCACAGGATATAATTATTGACATCTGTGTGCTGGTAGGAAAAATTTACGTGCAAAAGTATTTTCAAAATTCTATTCTCGATTTGTCGATCACAATTTTTGTCTACTGAGGCCGCTCGAATTTTTCCCGAGTGATCACTGCCTTGATCTAATGAATGTTTTGGACAGGTTTGTGATCACCAAACTGCACTTGACAAGCGTGGTAAATGAGCCAGTACCTATCACTGTCCGGAGAAGGGGAGCTCACTTAGCACGCTTTCTCCGGCCTGAGGGTT
Organism: Mecyna flavalis; assembly: GCA_949319885.1. NCBI lineage: Eukaryota > Metazoa > Arthropoda > Insecta > Lepidoptera > Crambidae > Mecyna > Mecyna flavalis. The sequence goes on along the minus strand of OX439419.1, from coordinate 4,266,180 downwards.
GACCTGCGGGTGGGGGTAGCCCCCCAACGCCCGCATTGCACAGGTCGCTCGAGCCAAGTCTGAGGGTTACCTAGTTTCTCGGGTGGCCCTCCCTAGGCCCGGGGATGGGCTGGTCAATAGCCATAAGGCTAGCACCGGCTCGTCCTAATCGGGTGTGAAGGAGAAACCGGGGGAGTTTAGTGGGTAGTGGACGCTTCAGTCTCGAGTCTCACACACGGCCGCGGGTCTAGCTAGCCTGCGGTTATGGTGCATAAACGCATTCTCCTCCGAGAAAAAAAAAAAGGTAGGCTATCACTGTAACGATGACTTGATTTTAATTATGATGCCTTTGCCCTGCTGTGGGACATTATAGTCGAGTCATTTTAATAGGCCACATTTGACAGTTCATTTATGCAAAGAAAAGTGCTAGGTACTTATGTACCTACATCAGGAGTAGTCTAATTTTCTAAATAAATAATTGAATAAGAACTGATGTTGTTTTCTTGTTCCTTCAGCGTGGCATATTTTTCTTTGTATGAATGAGCTGTCAAATGTGGCCTATTAAAATGACTCGACTATAAGTTGTGGGTATTAGGTACTTTTACTTTTTGCCAAATAAATTAATTCATTCCCAGCATTTGTTTTCTGAGTCTGACATAAGAAGGGTTTCTTACCACTCGGCTATGACAACATGGCAACATCCTACTTAAACCAGAAGTAACGTAATATCTTTCGACCTTCACGTTTATCCCGGCTTATAGCTGACGATATTATAACGTTACATAAGGTTGTGGTTACTGATTTATAGGCATCGTAAATTTTGCGCGTTCCATGACAAGCTAAACGAAGTTATATACCATATTACACTATCTATTACGATCTTGATAGACCTTTGGTAGCTGAATGTATCAAACGTCTTCATCATCAGCCTATATACGTTCCCACTGCTGGGACACAGGCCTTATCTCAATTGTGAGATAGTGTGGGCCATACTCCACCACGCGGGCCTAGTGCGGGTTGGTGGAGGGATGCGTAAGGCAAGTGACCAACCTTAATGTCAGATGTTATCAAGCCGCCAAATGGCCTACCTAATAACTGTCGTCTCGGTGTAGCGGGCGCAGAGCAGTGCCAGACAGTAAAGTGCTTAGTTAGGTACTGTTTGGCACTGAACTGTCTAAGGGCAGACGTGGCGCTTACCCTGTACAATCTGCTCGTCTTGTTACTCATTGCAATAAAATAAAATGAAATAAAAAACCCTTTTAAGAATCGGGACAAAAACGCTCGGAGAAAAACTGTCTATTATAATCATGAATTACATTTTCTTCATCATACAACTTCGCTTGGCTGACAGGCACGTAGCCAAGGTATACAGATAAATAAAATTGGAGTGTCTGTTTGGTTTGTCATAATAATAGCATTTTACTATGTAAATATTAGATGTGAAAGAGACATTTTTATCTCTGTACGCGTGACTTGTTCGAGTCGATCAAACAATATGACTTGCCTTTTTTATAAACATGGTAAGCAAATCATCAAGTGTGACACCTGATGGTAAATTATCACTGCGGCATGTGGAAATGCACGTGCGAGCATAACTTCAGAACTGCTGCACCTCTATATCTATAATTCTATATATTATTTAAAAGAAAGTTGGTGTTAGTTACACTATTTATAACTCAAGAACGGATAAACGGATTTAGATGAAATTTGGCACACGTATAGTTTATAACCTGAGCGACGAATTAGAAGACACTGCAGGAGTAGCCTGGCACAGACTTGCCGCTGAAAGGAAATCCTGGAGTATGATGGGGGAGGCCTTTGCCCAACAATGGGATGATTTGTAGTGCATTGTTTTACTATAAGTTTCAATTTTATTTTATTTCTTGTTTTTGTTAATGTACTACAGGGCTAATATAAATAAATAAAATAATAGTTTATAACCTGAAAAATGTTGAGTTAGAAGAACTGATGGCTGAGCCCAACATAATCGGGGAGACCAAAGCACACAGACTCCGATGGCTCGGTCATATTGAGAGAATGGCTTCAGATCGAAGTGTCAAGAAAGCATATCTCGGAAAACCTGCTGGTCGACGGCCGGTCGGTCGCCCTCGCTACCGGTGGAGTGACGCTGTAGATGCAGACCTCCAAGAGCTTGAATCGGGAGACTGGAGCGAAACCGCAGGGGACCGAGATAGATGGCGGATATCTTGCATCGGAGGCAAAGACACACTTTGGGTCGCTGAGCCACAGGAGTAAGTAAGTATAGTTTATAACCGGGATTAGAACATAGGATACTTTTTATCCCGGGGAAAGGGGGGATAGTTATAAAGGGGGCTTCGTCGTTTGACCCCGGTCCCGAATACACCGCGGTGTCAAACGCACAAGGACTCTTTTTGAATTGGCCGTTTGACACCGTTAATAATATCGCGGTGTCAAGCGAGGAATAACGTTTTTCGACTTCGTCATTTGACACCGCCAATAAAAATCTTATTTTTGATTTTTGTACAGCTGAGTACACAAGTAAGTTGTAGATTGGAAGGTTCCTTTAGTGAGTAGATACTTATGTATTAATAAGATAGCGCGAGTGATTTTTGTGATGTCACGTCTATATGCTACAGTAACTCCTTACCACCTGGTAAAGCAAATTTTTGTTCGCCAGCTTTCATTATAAAATAAATCTATTGAAACACAGAATGTTAATTAAAATATTTTTTTTTTGATAAATAAAAAAAAAACAAGATCATACTAAATCGCAGATTGATTAGAGTTAAGAGTTGTACAAGCACAGTTTGATTTGGCTTGTTATTTTAAATCTTAGTTAAATCATAATATGCATTAATAAATTCCAAACAAGCATAACATTTTTTTTTAAAACAAGAAGAAGATGTACTTAACATTTCTTTATAATCACAGTAAGAGTACAGACTATTTAAAAAAAAATATCTTTTTTATTAAATCACAGATTGATTTGGTTTGTTGTTTTAAATCGAGTTCCACGTCTTATAATAAATAATAATATTTTGCTAAGTCATTTAAAATGGTTATTTGTCTTTTTATAGAATGCCATAATAATATTGAAACTAGTGCCAAGTCTGTTGGTGGGCGGGGACAGAGCCCAAATAATTTCATGCATTGTCCTTTATGTGTATAATAATATGAACGAATTTAATGTTTCAATAAATGAATTACTTGTCGCTTTGTGTATTAACGAAAATTTAACTATCTATATTATGTAAAAATAGCTAATAATACAATATAAAAGCATGAAAAGCATTAATTAATTTAATTAAGTATGGATATTTTAGCGCTCGCGTCGAACGTGTAATGTCGCACTGGAGTTGCAATTTTAAAAACACAAGGGTGTGTGTTTGCCGCAGTCAACGTGTTAACAAGCTTAAATGAAGCTAGATGAAGTGACCATATCCGCAAAGTGGCTGATAGTGGTTGGAAGTGAAGAGCTGAAATACGAGCGTTCTATTGGTGCAGCCTATGGGGACAAAGTTGTCATGACATAAAACAGATACTTATATTGGGATATTTATTTCGATGCAATTTTGTCTTTAACTGTACATAAATAATAACAGCGGTGTCAAGTGACGAAGTCGAAAAAAGTTGTTCACCGCTTGACACCGCGGTGTCAAATGGCCAATTCAAAAAGAGTCCTTGTGCGTTTGACACCGCGGTGTATTCGGGACCGGGGTCAAACGACGAAGCCCCCGTTATAAAAGGAAATTATGCGCGGGTGAAACCGCGAGGACGACCGCTATATAGTTATTAAATAAGAAACTGTTTTATTGCATTTTCTGTTTTCTTTAGACGCCAGAGCGAAGCCATAGCGGCAAGTAGGTACCTAGTTAGATTTCTTCTTTTGTATTTTGTTGGTTGTTTCTTCTTTATTAATTTTATAAAGAGGAAAGAATTGATTGTTTGTTTGTTTGCATTGAATAGGCTCCGAAACTACGGTGTGACTCCGGATGAAACCAGGGGGCGGAAGGCTAGTTAAAATATAAGAAAAATAAAAAGTGGGTTAACTTCTTAATTTTTCTGGTAATTTAACAATTTATTATCTTCAAGATCCATATCTTAGGGTCCTGGGTTCAATTGCCGGGTCGAGACAACTTTGTGTCGATTTTTCCGGACACAGCACGCGGGTTTGTGATCACCAACCCGCATTTGGCAAGCGTGGGACATTAATAGGCTAATACTTTATTTACTTTTTTTAATCGTTTATGTAATATAATAATCTTATTTTATGTTCTTACGTTTCGACAAAAAGGTAAACAGTAATTCTTTATAGAATCACAAAAATGGTCTCATCTTTTTTGTCACTTGTTTAAATGGGAATACTACTTAAATATTTTACAGCCTGACAAAAATTTTGAATGTGTACCTATTTAATTGATTTTTCCTTGATGAATTTTACTGGTCAGATTCAGGTTGTGTGAAATTAAAATCGTAATAATGCAAATCCACATGTTGGGCGCCAACGCCAATGTAATTTTTTAATTTTTAAACTTTAAAAATAGATTAATAAAAGGTATATTTCTACGTGTAAGCCGTCACCATTGAAATTAAAATTGTAATTAAAAAAGTCTTTCGTAAAAAAAAGTTATTTTTATTTTTCATCAATAATATCCTTTAAGACATCTAAAATACATGTACTGGAAGAATTTAGGTTCTAAGAGGTTTCCAGTTTCGTCCTACATCTTTATTTGGTCAGCTTCCAGCCTTCCAGCCCATAGAAACAGAAAAAAATATTTTTCAGAAAATCCTGCAATTACACATTTAAATCGAATTCCTAACCTACGCCAAAGCGATTTTTTCGGCGTAAAGAATAATAAACGCTATCTCAAAATACTCTTTTCTATAAATATTATGGAGTATAAAAATATCTGGATAAACTGTCGGCGATGTAAAGGCTGGTCTTACCGTGATTCCAGGCTTCAGATGTAAAGTGGGCATGTGTGAACACTGCACTATCACTTCACCTCACATCGGTAATAGTTTTAAAATTTATGAATTTAGTTTTTTTTTTATTTAAAAAAATCGCGACGGAAACAGCCGCGAATATCAGTAGCGCTCAGCGCATGTTTCGATTGAAATGTTTTGGTCGACAGGGTTCGGTACGTTTCATCTCAATGTAATGATCGACCCTGCAATCTTTGGAACAACACCATCTATTGCATTTTACGTAAAACATCTCCTTAGGAAAATTCTTATGGAATTTCCAAATCGTAATGAAACAATATTTGATTATAAAAATTAACTTTAATAAAAACTAAATGTTATTATAAAATAAAGTAAACCAATAAATAAGTTAATAATTTCATAGCATAACGAAACGCTTGCTTTCGACAGTAACGCTATCTATTGAAAAACAGTTGAACTACAACAGCAGGTGGACTGTTTTGCTCAAGCATCAAGGCGAAGGGCAGGGCATGTTTGTACGCATGCGCGACGGAGGGGAGCGTAGTTGTTATACCCAATGGAAATAATCAGTAGGCATTTGTCGATAACCGGTGTGCGGTGGGCTGACCATAAGAGTGCCGAGAGGAAGCATTAAAACGACCGTTAAACACTGGAACATTTAAAATAAAACATTGTGTTTTGTGAACTGTGATTTCAACTTGTGATAATGGCGAACGCACCGGTGAAAAAAGTACCCATTCATTTGCAGGTAAGTCAATTGGCACCTGTTGTTATATTACGCGTTTTTTTTAAATTAAAACGTTCGTTAAATTTTGTAATTAATATTTCTGTTACTTTTTTTTGCAATTTTATGATATTCGAACTACAGATTACGTGTATTTGCAACTTTTATACACGCAGTGGTTCGTTGGAGCGGGAATGACCTAATCTAATTCTCATAGAAATATAGGTTGCCGGAGCTTGCGAAAATCTGCTCAGAAAATAGAACTGTAGCAATTATTTTGAATCAAGGGGATTTCTTGGTGGTAGGTAGTTAGTTGCTTTTACTAAAAAAACGTTTTATTTTTTTGTGTGGGTACCTACCTACTTATATTAAGAACGCTTTGTTATCGCTTTGTTTTATTGCTTGTTGATAAATTTTAGCAAACAGTATTGGCAATATTTTTTTACTGTGTTTTTTGTTGTTTAGTTAATCATGGAATTCATGGATCTACGAATTTATTAATATTTTTTACATATTTTGTAATTTTATGTTATCCTACCTACTGACGGTCGTGGAATCCTGTCCAGGGTAATTTTTTTGTTAGTGGTAACTGTAAGAGAATAATTATTAAAGTGTTACCTTTACATTCAGACGCTGCAACTTTATGGTCTAATAAATTTTGTTTGTTCGTTACTTTTATTATCATAATTTAGTCATTATGTTATGGAGTGGAGCTACAATTTAGTTTTAAATAGCCTTTAAATTTTTAAAATGCCTCTACTGCAGGGTTGCGTGCCTGGGTCTGTCTACCAACTGTAGCAAAAAAAAAATAAAAAACTTTCACAAAAAAAAAATTGCCAGTATTGCCTTGCCACAGTGTAACGAAACGTTCCGGTAGCTTACTCGTTTGATAATAAAATATAAATATTTCTGTAACTAGTGTAGATACTTTTCCGTAATTTACATAATCAATTAATTAATATGCCGGCGCAGTTACACATAAAACTTATACACTGTTATCTAACTAGAATTCCGTTACGTCATGTTTTATAGGTTAACTGTTAAGTTTTGGGTGTTCGTATTACCTTAAGAATCAGTAGCATTACAATTTTTTCACATACGTACATGTATTGTTATTTTTAATATATTACTTACCTACCTTTGTTACCTACCTACTTACCACATTCATTAATTCTTATCAGAAAGCGTTGGAGCGCTTAATTAAGAACCAATCCCCTTTAAATCGAATGATAGACTGTGTGTTGTGAAATACTTATTTATTTGTAGGTATTTATATTGACTTTGTATCGCCTTAGAACCACGGAACGTTTCAGCCCGAAACCATAGGATTAGAAATATGGCCCGCATTGCACAGGTCGCCCGAGCCAAGTCTGAGGGTCACCTAGATTGATTGAGGCCTCTCAAGTCGGGGTACCCGGGGATGGGCTGGTCTATAGCCACAAGGCTGGCACCGGCTCGTCCCAATCGGGTGTGAAGGGGAACCGAGGGAGTTTAGTGGGTAGTGGACACTATAGTCTCGAGTCCCACACACGGCAGCAGGTCTAGCTAGCCTGCGGTTATGGTGCATTAACGCACTCTACTCCGAAAAAAAAGGATTAGAAATATGGTAGCATGTTCCATACGTAAGGAAGAGTTAGGTGACGAACTCACGTACAGAATCATTAATATTAAAAAATATTAAAATGTATATCCACCTATCCTAAAGTCCACACAAACGAGCCCCGGTAAAATCTTTGTACTTATATCAAGGTAGGTACGTACATAATAATCGAACTCGTGACCTTTGCTCTCTGAAATGAGCTTATCATTACCCGCTACAAATAGGTCAACGACCCTGCCGTATGTCATTTGCTACACCCTTAATTCCCCTGCAAGGGTTGCCATTTGCGGAATACGATATTCCATTTCCACTTATTACTCGACTCGTAGAAGTCCCTAAGGGTAAAAGTCGCGCCTGTGGGGCTAACATTGGACCAAAGTGAAAAGTAATTCGATAAAAATACAAGATTCTTTAGGATTTTTTTTTAACCCATGGCCATGGAATAGGTCCGTTACGCGTACCGTCAATGAACTTGATTAAAGGGCAGAGGACGGCGTGTGTATTGGCGCCTGGCGGTCCACTTGTCACTGTATAGGCATTTCACAGGGGAGCAAATCATTGCTGTAACCTGGCTTAGGTCGCTGCGACAAGGTGACTGGTGGTGGTAGTGGTGGTGGTGGTGGTTGACTGGCAGAGAATGCCATTATGCATTAGGTCCGCCTTATGTACTCTTGATTGTGCATTAAATTTTAAATAAATAAATGGATGGATGTCCCGTCGGAAGGGAAATAATAATGAAATAAGTCATTTACCAAAATAAATTATTTAAACTTGCTTGCCCTTTTACATTGGGTAATGCTAAATACGAGTATAAATGCAAAATATAATACAAAAAAAATTTACTAGTAATACCTACTTAGTACGTTTAAGGTACCAGAGCAAAACTATTCCAGAATGAACTTAATCATTGTAAAGGTACCAACAATGGCCTATTCGCATCAAGGACGTCTTTTATCAATGGGTATCTATTTTGTGTTGCAATGAACATGTTGTAGATAAAAAATATCTAATCTGCAGCAAAAAGATTCCGCAAATACCTATTTTCTAATCCAATTTAGTACGAAGTAGTTACCTGAATTCGATTTTTAAAACACGTTATAACTAACTTTTGAAGGTATTTTTTTGTAAACTACAGAAGTACAGAAAATATCATTATTTTATAAATGAAATTAAATATTTTCAGATAATTACACATATTGGCTGGTTCACTGGGGCGTTTATTAGTGTGCTTACTGTATGTGCCAAAGCCCAAAGGTCGTTAATTTGAATCACACTGGAAACATTTACTAGAAGCGACAAAAGTCACCTAACACAGAAAAAAACTTATCCATTTTTTTTTACAAAAAATTATTGTACCTACTTAAAATATCAAACAGATAATGTTTTTTTTAAATACAATGCGTTAACTGCAAACAAACATAAAACAAACAAATAAATCATCAAATACACATTTTAACAAATCACGACTTGATCCCTTAATTTTCGTACTCTTTCATTAATTTTTCTCATGGCCATCTCATACATTGGAAAAACTCGGGAAAAACGGGAGTCTATCATTGCGCCTGGCAACCCAAGACCTATCCTGAGTAATCCTGACATGCGCACTAGTTCCCTGGACTAAATTCAGATTCACTTCCCTTGTAGTACCGGATCGCCTTCGTACAATGGTGAGTTAACCTTGAATTTACAACCTTAAAAGCCGATTTCTCTATCAAAAACCTTAAGTAAACTATTCAAATGGGCGTATGTTGAATTGGTGTGAAATTCAAAGTCATGGAGCTACCATATTTTAGTAAATTGGAATATAAGTGATTGGGAATTCCAGAAAAATGTGCTTACTCATTCGAGTTTGCCGGTTGGAAAGTATTCTAAATTTTCTTAATTAGAAGTTAATGTGAGTTACTGAATGTTGATTGTGATAGTGATTCTTAAAATACGTTAGTCTTTGGAGGATTCAGGCGACTGGGACCAAATAAAACTGGGACCGCGGTCCCAGTTACCTGATAACATTTTTGAATCGGTCGACTGGGACCATATACCTAATTTCCTTTAATGTACAGTTAACAGAAAAATCAAGTTATAACTCAGGATTTTATTTTATTTAGTATTACGGTCAAGTATTTTTGAAGTAAAAACTTCTTTAGCGGCGTTGTACACTTTTTTTATGGGGAAAAAATGTTAAACTCGCGACAGATTAGTAAGATTGATTCGCCATGCTCGTCGAAGTTATAGGCGCCCAGAAACACCAAAGAATTTAAGTCACACGGAATATCTAATGGCGGAGTAGAATTTCATGGAAATAAAAGCGAGTGATGCAAAACTTCTATTTGAAGTACCAGGCGCCCATAAGTACCGAAGAGTAAATCACACGGAATATTTCATCCTAAAATGGCAGTGTGGTGAATAAAATTCATGTAAAATAAAAGCAAAGTGATGCAAAACTTCTATTTGAAGTACCAGGCGCCCATAAACACCAAAGAGTAGATCGAAAATTCGTAAGACGGATGGAGAGTAGACAGCCGGTGCGGCGTTGTGTCAGTATGGATTTGTCATAAAAGTGACATTCGGTTGCTACTTAGCATTGTTATGAGGAGATGATTGTCATTGCAAATAAATATTACATCACGATATGTGCATCTTCTGACTTTATTATAAATATATAATAGGAGTAATGAGTACTTACTTTATGGTGTATAAAGTTAAGAGACAATAAGACTGATTTTTATATTATTGTTTTGAGGAGATTTCTGTTGAATGTTTACTTAGAATTACTAGTTAAGTAGGCATAATATGAGCCAACGTGATTTTTAAAACATAATTAAGACTGTTATACTGTTTAAGTAGGTAATACAAAAACTAACTTACCTTTGCAAAAATTGACTTTATTTTATTTGTGACACCTTTTCTGCTAACTGTACTAAATCTTGTATTTCAACAATGGATTTGTGGTTAAAATTACGGGTGGTCCCACTCGCCTGACAAAATAAACAAATAAAAACTAATCAGGCAACTGGGACCGCGGTCCCAGTTATGTAGTGGTCCCAGTCGCCTGAATCCTCAGTCTTTGGATGTACATAATTTAGTTGTATCGTAGACGTCCTCTTAAAATGTACGCAATGCGTCTTCGACTCTCCGTTTGCATTCGATTTTTGTCTTTATCTGTCAGGTTTTACAGAAAAACAAAAAAAATAGTACTATTTAATAATTATCATTTTCTATTCTATTCTGTCTAGCTCGTGTCCACTCCCTGTTGGACCATCGGGCTGGTGGTCTGCCTCGCGATCGTACAGCAACCCCTTTGCCACCACTCTGTGATTAGCTTCGTCCACCTTTCTTTGGTCATGTCTAGTGATGTGCCGCTGAGAACTTTCTCGTTCCCGGCAATATTGCCAGTGAGAATATTCTCGAGAAGCTAGAACGCTCCCGGGAATATTCTCAACGTTCTCAATAAAATTTTAATTTATAATTTGATATTTTTGTATATTTATAGCTGATATAATTATGTACAGTGTTTCCATGTTTTATTATTGGCTAAGTTTACACAAAGAAAAGACAATGCATTAAATCAGTTCATTTTGCGGCCACTATTTTGGACCCTGGTAACCAAGGTACAACTTTACCTGCTAATGCGAATCCCGAAGGATGCCAGGCAATAATGAATATTGCACAGTGTGGATACGAGACAAAAGGACCAAGAATCCTTGAAGATTTAGCAAATTATAAAGGACAAACTGGCATTTATGATAAAACTTTTCTTTATGAATCAGCGTGTTACACGATTCAACCTTGGTCTTGGTAAAATTTATTTTTTCCAAACTCAGATTTGGGGAGACCTGCTCTGAAAATTTTATCCATACCATCAACTTCGGCAACTTTGGAAAGGAGTTTTCGACAGTTTCTAATATACACAGCCAGACAAGAAACAAACTACAGACTGATAGAGCTGGAAAACTATGTAACATGGCTCATAATTGGAAGCTTATGAATAAAACTCCTAATGGCTAATTCCTCAAATAAGACCCAAACACAGATTCATCAATCATCGTCTTCTACAATTCAATCATCAGCCACCTTAGCAAACCACGAAAGTGACTCTGAACATGAAGAATTTATGCTTGAATCCCTGGAAACCTTTTGATTTTGATGAGTTTCAGGATATTCAAGAAGAACCATTACATCATGAAGATCCTCTTATTATAGACTAAAACAGATCTCAGTGTTTATTTTTTATAATCACATTTCAGAGTGGTCATTATATTTTATGGTCGTTAAATATTGTTAATTTAATTATTTTTGTTGATTTTTAGATGTTAAGGGCTCTTTCAAATTGGACGTTTTGTGTCGGACGGCTGCGGTACGGTAGCCACGCGTTTGCCGTACCGCGTACGGACGGTCGTTATTTTTCATACGTTGCGGGTACTGGGTACGTTAATTCAATTAAATGCCGGTTACGAAAAGACAATTATTTATTTTGAACCACCTAAACTGAAATACATAACTTTAACACAACTTAACACTTTACAATCCACGTAGACAATTCTGAACAAACACTCGTAAACGCTGTTCACTTCAAACGTCGCAGGATAGTTCGCACTGATCGCTTTCCGAAGAATTAATACTTGAGGCAGCGTCGCTCACTCTCTATTTATACCCAGCGTGGCCGCTCTATTAATTTCTTGGATCATTCGCAAAACCGCGCGATCGCACGCGATCGAACAGGATAATTCTTCGGATCTAAACAAGCGCCCACGGATGTAAACAAGCAGACGAGCGCGCGCGAGAATGAACCTTATTGCGTAGAGGAAGTAGGTCCGTTTTCGCGTGCATGCTCCGTTACCGGGTATCGTCGTAACAATACATAGCACGCGGTGCGGTAACAGTACGGTTGACGTATTGCTGTCGAGCGTTCCCGGTACGTCTAATTTGAAAGAGCCCTTAGTTCTAAGTTGATATTTTCCAATCAGTCGGTTAATTTTATCTTTGGATAGTTGTTGATTTATTTTTAGTTATAAACCAGTAGTTAATAAGACTGAATTATCTTTTTAATTTTTTAAAATCTGATTTCAGAGCGTTCACTCAGTCGTTCTTAGTCAATATTGCAGTCCTGAAGTTGATGTTATCTTGTCAAATTACTTAAACAGAGTTGATTGCTAGTTTCATTATGACCATTCTACTATACAAAATTTATTATATTTCATGTCAGTAAACGAACAATTTAACTGTTTATTATCTAATTACGTATAAAAAGAAAATGCTGTCATAGTCCATTATCAATAAAATAATATTTCACAAAAAAATATTATAGGTGCAGTAATGCTGAGAATATTGCCGAGAAAGTTCCCGAGAATATTCTCGAGAACACTGGGAATATAGTATTTTACTGCAAATAGACTGTATTGTATTATACACAATGATCTGTCGATCTTATTTGATACTATTTAAATTAAGAAAGGTTGGTTCTTTCCATTTTATAAAAATGATTCTCAACCATTCTCACTTCGGAGAACGTTGCCGGGAGCGTTCCCGGCAATATTCTCAGGTGGAAGAACGTTCTCGAGAACGGCACAACACTAGTCATGTCGTCTCGCCAAGTGTCCCGCCCATCCGCATACTTCGACTGGTGCGACGTTGAATTTCATCATTATTATGTTTTACACATTTTTAACAATTATTATACCTATATTCAGGTATATACAACTAGGATGGTTTTTTGCACCAACCAAAAGTCGAACCACGTTCTCCGTGGTATGTTTCTTACAACCAATATTCCATATAACCAGTAGGTATTTGTTTTTATATTCATTTCATTACTTTTAGTTCCCACGTGTGCTCATACCTAAGCGTAGGTCGAAATAGCTATTGTAATCCAGCCCAATTATGGACAAAATTGCTCAATTTACCTCGTTTTTTAATTTAAAAACCGTTTTACTGACAGGAGGGTAAATTATTACGACTATCAATTCTAATTTAAACCCAATAAATCCAATAATGTATTTAAGGGTAAGTCTTGATAAATTGGAAGATTATATTGTCATCATTACCTTTTATAGGTAGGTATTTTACTCTATTTACAAAAAGACACACTGGATAATGGTTTAGGTAAATAAACAAACTACTGTTCTGTACTACTGCCGTTTCTGTTCTGGTTTCGGTAAAATAGTTTTGGATATTCTTATTCTCATTAACCTATGTAACCAAAACTACACCAGCAATATTTTTAGTTGGTAGCAAAGATTACGATCTTAACGTGGCCAAACTGCCAATTGTCACTACATAATTTGGTGTATTCATTAAGACAGTAATCCTTAAATCACGAGAACTGCTACGGGTTGTTTTATTCCGTCGTAAAACTGCAAATAATTATTTTACAAAGGTAAATGCGTTATAATTTTTTTACTTTTCAATGCATTTTGGATTCTTTTACTTACTCACACCACCCGAAAAAGGAGGCATCCGGCGACTGTCGGTGCAGTCAGCTAGTAAATAAATAATAAAATATAAATAATACAAGTTCAAACACAAAACCATTTTTAAAGCATAATTCAATTTGTACAGAAAAAAATAAAAAAGGTAATTCGTTTAATTGGGTGTACTACAGACTACATGTTATATATTTTTTCCTTAGTTTCATTAGCTGATGGTGAGCTTTGCTGTTTTGTTGTTACTCACTTGCAAAAACTAATTTTAATTCAAGGTTAATTTTGTTAGAGAATCGTTAATTGTTACAGAATTGTAGCCACGCATGTGTTTTAGATTGTCTAGCGTCGTTTGCGCATCACATTTGGACCGAAGATACCTATTATGTAAAATTGTAAATACAAAGGAGTTCAATTATATGAAATTAATTTTGACGTTAAATTCGGAGTTAGCTATACCTACGAGTAGTACAAGACCCCGCACTGCATGATAAAAAGATCATGATTGGTATAATTAATTAATTAATTATGTATATGGTCCAAGAATATTTTATTTATTTATTATTTTTATAATACTTTAATGCAACAAAAACCATAGAATGATGGGTCATCTGATTGCCAAATTAGTAATTTTAGCTACACACGCCTTTCGTGTTGCTCAAGTTCCAGTCTACACCATTGGACACATTTTGCAGGTTAATACATAGAAATATTGGGATAATATCGTTATACTGACGTAGTAATATTAGCTCAACGGATAATACATAGAAATATTGGGATAATATCGTATTGTTAAGTAGAAGACTTGTAGGTATATAACAATAATTTTAATTAGCTTCCGTCCGCGTGGTCGCTATGTTGATAAAAATTACCCTACTGTAGGTGTATGCTACATTACTGTAGTTTCCATAATCCGTTTGATAGTTTTTGCGACAAAGAGTAATAAACAACCGTACCATTCATTCCATTCCTACAAACTTTCGCATTTGTAAGAAAAGAAAGAAAGAAAACTTTATTTATACTAATATTATAAAGAGAAAAAATTTGTTTGTTTGTTTGTATTGGGATTTGGGCTCCAAAACTACTGAACTGATTTGGGAAATTCTTTCACTGTTGGAAAGCTACACTATCCCCGGGTGACAAAAGTTTCTTTTGATCCCGGAAATATAGGGGGAAGGGGGGATAATTGACAAAAGAAATTACGCGCGGGTGAAATCGTGCGCGGAAGGCAATAAAAAATTTAATAAAATAAACAAAACTGACGACGTTAGAACCATAGTGATCCAAGTGACATTTTTGTCAAAATCGATATTTTGTTATTAACATCCCAAAAAAAGATATATTTTTCATGCCACACTGATCCAAGTGCTTATTATAGCAATTTTCATAAGGAAACTCATATCGGTCACTTTGGAATAGGACAATTTCAGGAACAAATCCAAACGCGTTTCCCTCGTTTTCTCAAAAAGTTAAAAATGTGACTTGGATCACTATGGTTCTAACGTCGCTAACTGTACAAACGTTTGTCTGCATGAAAAATATGCTAAAAATATTGGCAAAGAAGTAAATAAATAAGTAATGTTTATCTGTTTGAGGTTATCAGGCGCTGTTTGAAAAAATAATACCTACAATAATATAAACTATAAATGTACATAGATAACTGAATAACGGTATGACTCATTGTGAAAAGATGTTACATAAATTATTCTAAGCAATTCATTTTGCATAATTGTTAAATTCTTATGATTCTTTATCTTAATCATAAGAATTAACAATTATGCAAAATTAATTGCTTAGCATAATTAGGTCAGCGACAAGTCTTTACAGAAAATGGAGTTCTAAAAGAACAATCATATCAATTACCTATCCGTTTATAACTCCCGACCACGGATTTTAATCCATCAAGCCCCGGAAAACCAGACACAATAGAAAATCTATTGTTTACGCGACACCCGGCTTTCGGTTGGGTGTTTAAGAGTTATGGCTTCATATTTTTGGGAGCTATATAAGTTTTTTTTTTTAATTAAATATGTCTTGAAAAATAATAATTTATCCCCGAAATGTATGTGCGCAAAACCTGTGAACGTCTGCACCTAATGACATGGCGTATAAAGACTTGCATTCGTACGAAGTCGTTTGTTTTTTTTTTCGGAGGAGAATGCGTTTTTATGCACAATAACCTCGGGCTAGCTAGACCTGCGGCCGTGTGTGGGACTCGGACTCGAGACTAAAGCGTTCACTACCCACTAAACTACCCCGGTTTCCCCTTCACACCCGATTGAGACGAGCCGGTGCCAGCTTTGTCTAGTGTCTAGACAAGCTTGAAGTACTCTTGTGACCTTATAAAGGGATTTTCTTACTCATGAATGGGCACTTAATATTTTTTATTATCCTATAATAGATACTTAAAACATAGATACGGGCGGAAGCTGGTAATTAGTCAATTAGACTCTAGTGGCAATAGGTAATCAAGACCTTGGTTTGATAATAGTCTAAATTTATTGTTTATCAGTTTTTTTCAGTAATTCGAAAGTCAAACATGTTGTTTTATTTTTTTGTTGAAGAGTGAGGCAAACGAACAAGTGTAGCGCCTGGTAAGTCTGCCTGGAAGTCATCCCCATCACGATCGCCGTTGGAGACATGCACCTAGCGTGGGCTGGTCAATAGTCACAAGGCTGATAGCGGCTCGTCTCAATCGGGTGTGAAGGCGAAACCGGAGGGGTTTAGTGGGTGGCGGACGCTTTAGTCTCGAGTCCCCCACACGGCCGCAGGTCTAGCTAGCCTGGGGGCTTAGAAAAGATGACATCGCTTCATAGCTGGTGAATTTCGCTAAGTCCAATTTGTATGGATTTGACAGATGCCATAGAAAAGTCACGTGTTGAAAGTATGGGATTTGACATTCGCTATCGCAAATTGAGCGATAACGAACGTCATAAATGCCGCTTGTCTAGGGGGGCTGTAGTTATGGTGCATAAACGCATTCTCCTACATTCGAGGCCGAGGCCTTACAGTACATCCTAAACGATCCAGCACATCTAACAGTTTGGACAGTTGATTCGACTAGGAGGAGGATAGTAATATTTAATGTTAATAAATGCCGTGTTGAAGCAATTTAATTATATTAACTAAACAGTAATCTCGGTTAATGTTTATGTTGTCAGTTTATTTCTAGACCTGTTCGGCATTTCACTAAAGATCTAAATGTGGGGAAAGTCAGTTTGTATAAACATAGTTTGACGGATTTCTGTGTTCGTGTAATCATCGCTTTAGATTGCTTAATGTATTATATTTCTTGGTAAATATGCTTTGGTGATTTGGTCTTGTTTTGTTCCGAGCTGTTATTTAGGGACCTGTATATTTAGTTTCAGCTGGAAGTGTCTAGTCGGCCAAAGCATTTATTGAATTATCATAGCATCTTATGATAACGCAAACCTATTTTTAACTCTTTTTTTTCGTCCTTCTATCACATCGCAACGTATTGACGTGATCTTTGCTATGGATTTGCTTAGAAGCCACAGATCTGTGTTAGAAGCTAAAGAGTGTCATAGACTTACTTTTATCCCGGGAAAATGCTACTTTCCGTGATAACCTCGTAACACAGCGAAGGCGCGGGCGGTAAAAATGAATTGCTGTTCGACGTTCGTTAGTCTCGCTAAAACTCAAAAACGGCTTAACCGATTTGACTAATTTTAGTCTTGAAATATTCGTATAGGTAAGTCCGGGGAAGGTAACAGTGAGAATGAAAACAATGAGAAAATATGGAAAAATTGGGAGGAAAATACTAAAAACGACAATTTTATTTTCCCATACAAACGGTTCTTGCCTGTCAAACGTTTGATGTTCGTCTATTATGGTTTATATCAAGAGGTGAGTGATACGAAATTCGGGTTAGTACCGCTATGGTACTGTACCGGTATGGTACCCTCGCAAAATACCTACCAAAAAGTCCCACTATGGTACCCTTCAGTTTTTGGGACTGGTGTAATGAAAAGTACCTATTACAGAGTTTCACCGGGTCAGCTTAGTGTAATATAATTGTGGAAGATAGTTTTTAGTCCGCGGTCCAAAAACGTTAAGTCTATTAGGCGGTAACCGCCTTAAGTATTCTGTACCAAAACTATTCACAACTCAATATAAACTGCAACAGTACGTCGGTGTTGCCGACCAGTTGATGGGTTTCGAGAAGCGACAAGAAACATCTCATTCAACGTTTCCTTTGCAATTTCCGTCCGCTTAGTTCCTTATTGTTTAGTTTACGGTTAGTTGTGACTTGCGAGTTGACACGATATGTTAATATTGACTGACCTATTGGGGCATGTCCTGTCCGTCTGTGTATAGGTGAGTATAAACTTGAGCATTTCCTCGAGCGTTTCGGTGTAATGTAACGTTCTTAGGAATGGTACAACACAGGCAAAAGCTCAGTTAGCCTAAGCATTGCCATATAATGTAACGTTCGTCCCTCTTTCTTCCCGTCACCCCGCACCCGTGCATCGCCTGCACTCGTTCAAAGGCTCGACGAAATGTTACACCAATATTATGCTCGTTGGGTTTTAAAAGGCTGTAACAAAACATCGAGCGTGAAGAGCGTTTTGAGTAAATTTAAAAATGGCTAATGCTTGATGTTCTGATACACAAGTAAATGCTCTTGTCTATACTCACCTTATCGCAAGGGCGAAAATGTTCGTATAAACGCCTTTTCATACATAATAACTTACAAAAGAAATCGGTTTCGGTGCGGTGTCTGCGCGTACGTTTCGGCGATTGATTTTAATAGAATACTAGCGGTCGCCCTCGCGGTTTCAACCGCGCGTACATTCCTTTTTCAACTTTCCCCCCCTTTCCCCATAAAAAGTATCCTATGTCCGTCTTCAGGCTCTAAGCTACCTCTCCACCAATTTTCAGCCAAATCGTTATATCCGTTCTTGAGTTATAATTAGTGTAACTAACACCACTTTCTTTTATGTAAACAGCTAGGTATCTGTACTATTCTATAGTCCGCGTGAACTTTATGACTTAATCCTGCAGGAAAGTGATATTTTAAGAGGATAAAATGCCTATGTCTCTCTCCAGCTCATGTCTGTTGCTTTTTTGCAACGTGAAAGCAGGACAACTTCATTTCTGTTATTCCGCCATGTGAACTGAGAATTATCAAGGGATAAAAAGCCTATGTTTTTTTTTACATACTAGGTCAGTTGGCCGACAGACGCGCAGCCTACCTGATGGTAAGCGGCCTCTGCGGCCTATTCCACTGAGGGACAATACGCCTGGAAGAGTCGCTTAATGTGCTCCCCCAGGTAAATCAATTGCCAAGTCAATGACCGTTCCAAACCAAACATCAAAATTAGTTCAGTAAACAACTGAAACTTTAACCACATAATATATGTATAGTATAAACTAAGCGTGACAGTGTAACATACAGATACGAGAGTTACTTTCGCAATTTTAATGGTATTTATTATGGATTAATATTACTACAAAGTCAGCTCTTTACCAATTCTTACACTAACGTACTCGTACAATGACCTGCATGAAATAACTTGCATGACGTTTACTTACAAAGCGTGTCATTTCGCACATAAATAATGTGATTAGAGTAAGTGCATTTTAATGCAATACGTGTGCATTTGACCCCAATAACAGGATTATAAATAGCCAAGATCTGTAGGTGGCAGGATAAAGCCGTACTCATGAATCAGAACGCTAACTGACTTTGCTTTAGTTTTACCCTAGACTCAGTGGCGTAGCGTGGGTGTCAGCCGCCCGGGGCGGAAGACAATTCTGCCGCCCTTTTTTTTGCTTCTCCAGTCGGCAAAGCAGCCCACGGGGCGGAAGACGATTCTGCCGCCCTTTTTTACAATTCTGCCGCCCCTTTTTTTCTTTTTTTTTGCTCCTCCAGGAAATTTTGCCGCCCCCTTAAAAGGTGCCGCCCGGGGCGGACCGCCCCCCCGCCCCCCTATCGCTAAGCTACTGCCTAGACTAGCCCTCCGTTTGCGGCTTCGCTCCCGTGGACTATACGTAGGTACGTTATCCCGTAAGAATATGATATTTTTTCGGTATTTATTCGCCAGCTCCCAAAATCCATAAAAAAATTTAAACCCTGAGTCAGTTTGTTTATAGGTATATTTCAGTTTTGAAAATATTTACAGATCGTGTTTCCTTCCTCCTATAATCCTGGGGTTTTTAGGCGGGGCGTGAAGCGGCATCTCAGCAGGCCTTCAGGGTGAGGGTGACTGGCTCAATGGGTTCTAAGTTCTATTGAGCCAGTCAACCTTAATCTGGACCTCACTTCCGCTTACCATCAGGTGGAGTGAGGTCATCCTGTCTGCTTCCTTATAAAAACAAAAGATCTGTGTCTGGAAGTTGGTTGTGTTGGAATTCTACGTTCAAACTTGTTTAATTTCTTCTTTAAAATAAGCCATAAAGGAAGTACCCACTATTTCCACTATGTGATCTAATGGTTGAAAGAATAACTGGCACTTTTATTAGGTAGGTGTCAAATGAAATGTTATAAAATGTACCAAGTTAAATCAAGACGAACACATGCCGGTTGACTTACGCGGGAACTTGAACACTGTCACAGTACGTTACATTAGTCAGTATCTTGGTTTTAGAGTAACGATGTTTTTGAATGAAGTAAGAACTATCAAAAGTAAGAATACTTGGGCAAGGATTAAAATTACTTTTAACAGCTCGTTTATTTACAGTATAAATAAAATAAAAATGAAATAAAATAAAATTAAAATAAAATAAATTTATTTCAGGTTTTGCCCATAACAATGTTAGTATAAAAACGGTTATTTAAAAAATGTTTAAGACTTAAGTAATGCTTTAATTCGGCTATAAATACGATGGTCGGTCAGTCTTAATCACAGCACAACAAATTCTTAAATCCTAGCGTACCTACTCTGAGCGTTGTCGACTACAGTATAAATAAAATCCGACGAATTTACGTAACCGACACCAACACCAAAACAACATTACTTGTATGACATGTACATTAAATTACATACAGAAGGTTTTTTATTTACCATTAGTTACTGCATCCTCGCTGTACTGTGGTTTCCCAACAACTGAGGCCAATCTATTCTCGCATTGACGGACATGGGGGACTCTTCCCCTCCAACAAAGGGCCGTAAACAATGATTTATGCAACCATTTAACTAAGGTCTTGGTACGCGTTTCTGTAAACCGTTAAGCAGTAACTCGGTTAAACTTAATTGTGAAGTTTAACGGCAAGGCTGAACGATTTTGCCTTTCGAAATGTTAATGTGACGGTCAGAGTAAATGACGCTGGTTTTAAATGTTATATTTTATTTTTGCAAAAGGTTAAAAAAAACCTTTGGTGCATGTTTCAAAATTAATTTAAAGTTTAACTAATTTTTCAGTTATTAATGTAATAATTTTTATGGTATGTATAATTACAGAAATTTGCGATTCCCGAATGCCTATTAAAACTAAAGGCAAGGTATACAGGCAGGCTGTACGACCCGCATTACTATATGGCTCGGAGTGCTGGCCGATGAGGAAGGCGGACGAACAAGATCTGCACACCGCTGAAATGAAGATGCTTCGCTGGGCTGGTGGGGTCACAAAACTGGACAAAGTCAAAAACACCTATATTAGGGGAACATTTAAGGTTGCAGATGTTAGGGACAAATTGAGAGAGAACCGCTTGAGATGGTACGGCCACGTAATGAGAAGGGAGGAAAGTCACATGACGAGAAGAGTGCTGGAGATGGAGGAGGGAAAGAGGGGCCGTGGACGACCACCGACGACTTGGATGACGACTATACGAAATGATATGCGAGCGGCTAAAGTTGATACGGATATGACCCAATTTAGAGCCTTGTGGCGAAAATGTATAAGGAGTGCCGACCCCAAATAATATGGGAATAATAAGGCAAGGCAGAAGAAGAAGAAGAAGAGTATAATTACAGAAATATATTTATACAATACATGTATGTATATCATTACGAAGGAGTTAACACTTCATGATTTTTATTTATAATAATATTAAAATTTGAGTTGGAATCAAACTGTTATTTTGCGCACATATAGATATTTCGCTATCGGACTATAGCCAATAATTTACTAACTTGTACATTTTTATAAAGACTCAAAGATCAGAATAGCCTAAAGTGTGACAGCACAGTTCTCTGTTAATTGTCCCACAGTGGAATAGGCCTCAGTGTCGTACTGCCTACCTATTTGCCAATTGATTAGCATTGAAGAAAAAATACCTGACTGGCAATCGAATTCTGTACCTCAGCCATCGCATGGTAGGTAGGGATCAAATTCATCTCCTGTTCCCAACTATGTTAATACTCGCGTTAGTCATCCAATGGCCTATATAACGTGTCATCGGCCTATTTCGCGTGGGGGTACCCGTTTCCAGTAAGTAGTTCTTATGTCCTGGAGATAAGGATCGGAATTGATTGGCAGGTTCAGTGATAAGCGGCTGGGCAGACACCATGGCCACAAAATGGATTAGTGCTACCATGAGTCTTAATTATGTTGGACAGTCCTATTAATTATTGTGGAATCATTTGGTTTATTAAATTCGCATTATTTTTTGACAAAAAAGGTAAGAATCAGTTGATGTAATGAATCGGTGTCCATTTGATGAGTTATTCTTATGTTTAAGTAGGTGCTTCGGTTATAACCGAAGCTGTGAAGATCTGATAATTATCAGATCTAAACTTCAAAATATGAAATATATTAGTAGTATACTTTTGCAAATAAAAACAACAGTGTAAATCATTCTTTTTACAGTTCTTGCTCTTTTTGCTACTGTCTTCAATATCCTCGCCACCGTTAGACCCATGGCCACCGCAGCCCAGATTAAACAATTTCACAGCTGACGGGCTGAAGTGGCGGCGATGGACACGTCATCGCACCACTTCACTCCACTTCTGGATAAATACTGTAAATTAGTGTTTACTCGTATGTAATTTGTATTGGTAGTACAGTCAACAGCACATCACGGTATACACTTGCAGTTCGATAATAGCGCTTATGCCCCCGACATAAGAGCGGTACAAAGTCCAAAGTGTTACGTCTGACGTGCTTTTGACTGTACATACTATCTTGAATTCTTGATATTGCCACAAGGTCAGCTTTTGGTTTGAAGTTCGGCAAATTTTGGCTGAATATTGTCCCTCTGTGTGCCATATTCGCCACCAGATGGTCACTCTGGGCATAATCGCCATAAGTGATACGTGAAGGGGACACCGGGGGAGTTTAGTAAGTAGTGGAACATTTGGTCCCGAGTCCCTTCTCTTTACACTCGAAGAGTGACAAGCCTATGGTGCATACCTTGTGGTGATTTTTGGCCTCCTTTTTTTCCAAAGGAAAAAGCGATTGGAAGGAGAAGGAGAAGCGAAATGGAATTATATGTTGCCCAATGACCTATGTCTGCACAAATATGGCTAATTTTATTTTGCAAAGGTATATAACTTGTCTACGTCTGCGCAGCATCATGATGTTTCAAAAGTTATGATGTTTCAATTCCCTTGTTCGAAAAAACTACTACGGTCAAATACCTAAACGCTGGACTATTGGGCTAACTATCCTTAATCTCTCACATCTGTAGTCATTAGTGCGTATTGCATGCAACGGTTATGGGCGCTGTGACACGCACCTAAGCGCTAAAACAAACGCTGCTTGTGTCATTATGACGTAGGGCTGACCCTATTGTGTAATGGAGTATTCTGTATTTGACATCAATTACAAAATACTATACCTGATTTATTCTTTTTAATTTTTGAAAACCTTAAGGGGTGGTGGGAGTACATAAAAGAGGTATAGACCGACAAACTTATCTGTTCCGGTGGCGGCGTCGCTACTGTCTATTTAGAACTGTCATTAAATATCGTTTTTGCATTGTATTTCACGTAGTTCCAATTTTGGCCACCGGAACAGATAAGTTTGTAGGTCTGTATTATGCGACGTCCAAATATGGCGCCGCGCTCGCACATTTCGTAGTTTTTTAAACATAGTAAACGAGACACTAATTTTATCAAGTCAAACTCTGCGAATTTATCTGTAAATATTTAGTGGCTATAATTGAGTGAAAATTCAAATGTTAATTGGCAGGAGCTTAGACATAAAATACGAAAATCGTTAAAAAAAGGGGTAACTTTGGGATTTTTTTCTATCGAGTGAAGTTTATAAAAACATGTAATTGAATGCGATTTTAACTAGATCAGATCCTTAACTGATACATATATTTTTTTTAGAATTGAAAACACTGATTTGTATGTCTCAGGTGGTTTTTAAAAACCATACGCGCAGCATCTGCGGAACTACACAGCCTTAAAAAAGCATTAGTTACACACATTATACAGAAGACGTACAAAGGACAATCATACACAACGTTATTTAGATCTTCTTTCTGACTCATATTAAGTTGCGAGAAAAAACAATTTCCCTGGGCTGTTATAGATAGGCTGATCATAATCATAAAATAACGCGTTGTTGTTCTAACCGTAGAGGTATAGGTAAGGTCCTAGGTTGAATCCTCACACAACGAGGCTTTGGTCATCTCATCCCGCTTAAAACTTATCCGGCGGGATAAGTTGTCCACATTAATATTTTTATTATTTTTCTTTGGTCAACTCATCCCGCTTTAAAAAAGAGGTATAATCTTTTGTTTTATTTGAAATATTTGTACAATAGTGAACAAAAGTGTTTGGGGAAAAAATTATACACTCGGGTTTGTGATCATCAATTCGGATTTGGAAAGCGAGATTTTTAAGCAAGTACCTATTCTAACATACTTTATTTGTGATGATGTAGGCAGGTCTTGCAATGTAATAAAAATGTATTGAATAGAATAGCGATATTACACATTTTTTATAACCATTGTATAAACAACAAAATTGGAACAAATTATAATGAGAATAACTAATGAGTTAATTAAATTAGTACCAAACTGTCTCTGGCATTTGGTGACTAATCGTTTTGGTATAGGTAATCCGCCCCGGTTACGCACGAATTATTTTCACAGGCAATTTTACTAATGAAGAAGATTTGTCTTTTCGTAAAAGTTAATTGATCGTTGATTTTGACGACCAATAAATTGGCTATTACACCAAAGGACACGGCACAAATATTTATGAAAATATAATGTTATTTCTATTTCATGTCGGATATCTTTGCGAACACGAAGTTAGTCTGCCAATTTATTAGTTATGCGTTGAGCTACATACACGTGGTACCAACTTTCGGCAGCCGTGTTTTTAAGCCAACAATAGAAAATTTATGATTTTTCAAACCCAGCAACGCAGTTGTGATTCAGGTGTCCATCCATTTGATCGTTTGCCTCTAACATAAAAAAAAAACACTGCGCTGTGTGAATAATGTCCAAGAATATTTAATTATTGATAAGTAGACGTTGTAGTAAGACAACCCTGTGGTTTCATAGCACCGACAAACGTTAACCCACTTCTCACAATGTTTGCGAGGTCCAGTTTAGATAAGATTATCTAAGAACGGTTATGAGTTGTTTTCTCAGACGCGGACGTCCGTAGAATTAAAACAAATGATGGCGAGAGATCGCTTGTTTTGTTTTGACGAAATTTATGGCAGTGCTCATTATACCTACCTATTTGTTTTATGTTTTTTTATTAGGATTTGAGATTTATTTGATAAATGTAGATGACTAGCCTTCCGGCCGCGGCTTCGCCCGCGTGGAATATAAATAAACATACGTCATTGAACACGAAAAAGGAGATTATGCAAGTCTGCAGTTCCCAAATTATCTAAAATCTAGGCCGTTGCAAGAGGACAAACAAACACTTTTATTCCTTTTATCGCAGTCGAGCTCGAGCATTATCCCAGGATAATAAATTTGTATTTGTCCATTCCTAAGTCTAGTGTAGGTATGTGTGTATGTAGTTGATGCGAGAAAGCGTAACAGACATACAGAGTTACTTTCGCATTTATAACATTATAATATTTATATTCGCCTAACCGATATCTAAGCTCCCCTAGACAAGCGGCATTTATGACGTTCGTTATAGCTCAATTTGCGATAGCGAATGTCAAATCCCATACTTTCAACACGTGACTTTTCTATGGCATCTGTCAAATCCATACAATTTAAAGTTAGCGAATTTCGCTATTGCTGTCAAAATGTTACTTTGTCTAGGCCCCCCCCCCCCCCTGGTCCAAATACAGGCCGATTTAACAGCTACTACAGCTAGCTATCCATAAAACATATTGCGCTTCTTTGATCCGTTCGCAACGGCCGTAATCATAATCTTTATATTTAACTAAAGTGGCAGATAAGACAAGCGTTGCATCACTTTACTTTATACGGTGATAGAAAAATGCATTTTCTTTTATAGGTTTTACTAGCCTTCCGTACGACTGCCCTCGTAGACTACTTATACGAAATTATCTGTGGGAATGTGTTATTTATTCGGGACAAAAACTATTTATCTCACTCTCCAGCTGCCACATTATCGGATAATTATTATCTCTATACCGAAAATCACGTTAATTTGATGTCCTACTAACACCGTACGGCGCGTAGTAGAGGAAACAAACAAAAAAGCTTTTTATCCAATGGTAGCCATTTTTGACGAAATTATTTTAAATTAGGTACCTACTTCTCTAAATCTTTATGAAAACAAGCAGGCATGTTTTCTGTCTGAATCGGGCATTGAACCTGGACCCCTAGGCGTAGCAGCCGCGTTGAAAAATGCGACCTACTATACCATTACGATTACGATACCCAAGTTTGAGTGTTTAACTCTAATGTCAAAACATATTTACTTTAATTCAGCCTTGTTCTCTAGCTTAAACACTTGGGTTCATTGCGACATCGTTTTGCTCGAAAGAAGGATTGCCAAAGTTTAGCAATGTCTAGTTTTGTCGGAACATGTCGTTGTGGAACTCCCAGCACATGAAATGACATCCAAAGATCTGACCCAAAGTAAGTGCATAAACAACCAGACACAGATATGACAGACACAATTTTTTTTGTGCTCTGGCTATGCTATTGCCGTGCCGCCCAGAGTACGGCAGGATTACATTTTTTTGAGATTCGTTCTGCGTTTATTAAGACTAATTGGGGATAGCCGTTCGCTAATGGATACGAATCGACGGATAAGATACAAATGTTGATCACATGCATTTTGGGTGGGATTTAAACCCACGACTCCCACGCAAGGGCAGGCATTACCAAAAGCGCCATCGGTCCAGTCAAGAATTGCCACAATCTGCATTGTTTAAACTTTATCGATATTTCAGTATCTCAGTGCCGAGTGTAGTGCTAAAGTGAACGGACGTCGGTCAGAGAAAACATGGTGAGTTATAAATAAACGGCCTCTCAGACTCGGAGAGAAATGTGAAAGTGTTATTTTCATCTCTAAAGCCACTGCGATAACGTATACGCAAAGTTTGTAAACATAAACCAGTGTTTTATGCTGTATTTTATCGGCAAATGCTATTTATCTCACATAAGTTGCAGTTTTGAGAACTCGTTTGTACGAGGTTGAACTTTTTCTTGTTGCACTCTTGTGAATTACCTCAAGCATTGTTTCCAGTAAGCTTTTGTAAATCGTCAAAAACATATTAAAGTTATGATTGTGATTTAATGTAATATGTTGTATTGCCATTTTTAAATGTTTTTCATTGAGATTCACGCTGTTAATATATGACTAGATTTTTGTCTAAAACAATAGGCGGTATTACCAGAAGATCCAGAAGATGTGATCGGCCATAAATGTAATGGGAAATAAACACCAATTTTGAGGGTCTGTAGAGGAGACTGCAGTCAGTTCTGCCAGTCTAAATAAACCGGCTCGCCCTATGAAGTACCATTCTCTCACAGACTGATGTGTGAGTAGTCTTTCCAGCTTTTTTTTTTCCGCGGAAATGTGATAATTAGTCGAGATTCTGGGTTCGAATTCCAGCACTAGTAACATCTTGTGTGCCTTACGCCCACATACGACTATGTTGACTAGACGACCATATCGCAGGAATTTGATACTTTCGGCGGAGCGGGAGCGAGAGAACAGCCCTCACGCCACCTCACGCTCCCTTGTTCTCCTCTCTTGCTCCCTCACGCTCGCACGATGTGGTTTCCTAGTAAGCTTCTTTTGGTGAGAGAGTGCTGGAGGCCTGAATCTCTTCCCTCATCATCTCCATAATCCTCCCCCTCACTCCATAGCCGAAGGCAACGCCTCTGAATTCCAAGTCGCTAGGTCTATGTCTAGATGTTTGCATCCCACGTCCATACACAATCACACATACAATCCTTTCAAAGATTTGACAATCGGTGTGTCACGGACTACATAATTTACACCCATGTAAATACTGACATTGTACAAGGACGGGACAAGCCGCCTTTAACGTGCCGATTTTTTAACCATTTCGGAATAAAATTCGGTTGGAATGTTAATTCTTCCATCAAATAACCGGTGCGGTTGAGTTTTATTTACTCTTTTTAATCGCAAGGACAGATAACAAGTATATTGTGCTATGTTTTTGTTTCGTATCGCATTATACTCGTATAGTTTTTGAGTGACCGAGATAGCGAAATCATATCGACAGAATGAAGATAAATTGACTTGTGAAATGACATGACTCAATTATGTTTAGTTGAGAAACTTAAATATTAGGTATTTAATTGGTAGCCTTCTGTCCACGTGGACTATACAACGTTATCCCGCAGAAATGTGATATTTTAATGGGATGAAATGTGGCCTTTACATTTGTTTTCATTCAAAAGTCGCTCTAAAACGTCGATCCGTTGCGATGTGACTTGAAAGAAGGAGAAACAATGCACTTTTCTTTTATGCCTTGTAAACTGAGCTTTATCCTGTGATTAAAAGTAGCTGTAATTTCCATAGAAATATTATGTACGTACGAGTAGCAAGCTCAATGGTCTTTTCCCGGGGTCTACTTGTTTCCTTAATTGAAACGACCTTCTTTGGAAGATAGTTTAGAACATTAGATCTGACCCTAGATGAGAATTTGTTTCAAATCAATAGATAGCTCGCAAAAGTATCTGAGTATTTGACATTATCTTTGACTTTGACCACAGAACTTAAACTAAACTTTGACTTTATTAATAACCTTAAGTTTGAACCTTCATTTGCCACCGAGTGTACATACTTACTCATTAAACGTGCCAAACCCACAAAAACGTGTTAACAAATTCAAATTATCAGACTTCTGAGAACTAGAATGCAAAACTGACAAAATATTTTATTTTGTAGTTAGTTTATTTTGTTGAATACCTGGGTCAGGAAAATTAGTGTTGGATTTGTGTGGTTTGGTAGCATCCTACTACCATATTGCCCCGGTTTTCCTTCATACTTTATAGAGGCGAGCCGGTGTCCGCCAAGTAGCAATTAACCGGGCCGAATATGAAACACCTTTGGTAAATTATATGGTATCGGAGGAGCACAGAGTAAGATCTTCCATTTTGAGAGGATATAAAATCTTTTACACAGTTCAATAAAAATAATTAGCCTTTCGCCACACTGACTAATAGCTTAGTAGAGGCTTTTTTTACCAAGACAGTCACATGACTGTCTTGGTAAAAAAGCCTCTACTAAGCCCTCTACCTCTACCTCTTTAAGCAATGGTCATCACATGATGACCATTGCTTATAGAAGTACCTCATTACCTACTAAATAACTTATCATTATTACGATCGCTTGTACTAAGAGGCCTTTGACCTGTAATAAAACAATAGTAGACTATTCGTATGTTTAGCAAAGTTATTATTAGTTGGCAAGAATCCCACAGTTCCGCTATTCTATTATTGGTTAATTGGACGTTTTGTCCTATTTCACAAACCGACATGTTTTACTATTTCTGTAAATAATATTAGTATTAGTAATTTTAAAGCCCCTTATAGATCTATTTATTGATACCATTTCAGTTTAAAACCTTGGTAAACTAAAAATAACAATAATTTTAACAAAGCACCCCGCCAAAATAGAACCTATACCTTTGGTATTTTCGCGATTACTCACCTCTTCCCTAAATCCGTCGCCAAAGCTGATTAATTGTTGTTTTGTTCGTGATATCATAACTTAGGCCTTGAACTTGCTATCTGTACAAACAATCTTTATAGGTTCATTGAACTAACTTACAAAAGAATAAATTATATTAGCTAAGAACTGTAATTGGCAGGCGGGCACGCAACCCACGACCCGTTGCCATTACGGTTAATTCCTTGGAGGGCTTTTCACCAGGATGTACCTATAATTTGCTCCTCTGATCTTCAAGTCAGTGTTTAAATAGCTCAACGTGAGAGCACCATCTAGTAACACATTTTGAAACAAATACCAACATGGCGGACTTGACAGAATGTGCCAGCCAGCAAAGTGGTTATCAATTATAAATAATTAATGCCAGTCACAGTCAATGTTATAAAAGTCACAGTCCTCAAAGCTGTAATAGCAGATTTTTTTTATATTGGACCACGTCACATACTTCTTACCCCCAAAGTACCTACATGTAGCTTTGCGTGCGCATTTACTAGCTTGTCACTCTTGTCAGTGACGGAAAACAGCGTGAGGAAAACTGCACAATCGGATGATTGTGTAGTCATTATTCAGTTGGTTTAGTTCCTGAAAAAAAAAATAAAAAAAAAATTATGTTACCGGCTAAACCCGATTTCATGATTTCAGTACAAACTGATATTCCTCTGAGCGTTTGGTTCCTATCTGTCAGGGTACGCGTGCGATATTATTATCTAGGGTTTAGTTACACCAGTCATTAGATCGATTGCTATCTGACGTCTGTTCCTTTTGACAAGGGAATCGATCATGTCTACGACGAAGCCATTCGACTACAGTCTGTTCACCATAAGTTGTCCTTTAGCCGCTATATTGGCAGCATTGCCTACGCTTTGTAAATCTGTCAAAAAACAGATTGAAAGTATTGAAAAACAGAAGTACCAATATAGCGGCTAGAGAACTTCTTATCGTGAACGATCTGTATGCAGCTCTCCTTACCACGTTTTGCGTCACCACCGAGTAAATGTCCACTGACATTTGAACCATTTGACGTTTGAAACCACTTTGCAACACTCTGCTGTACCGGAAAACTTCTTGAATAAAGGGTGGGGATTGCGCAGAACACGAATTTTGACACGCCTGCGCGCTATTGGTCAGAAGCATACCTCTGACCAATACAGCGCGCGGGCACTCTGGAGATTTGCGCGCAAGTGCACATGCGCGAACTTTCCCCTTCTCCGTCAACCAATGTCCAACGCCGATACACATAATATGTAAAAATAAAAATTGTATTCAGTTCTAGTACGAGTATATTATACTCGTACTAGAACTGAATACAATGTTTATTTTTTTCGAAATGGTTTCGTCATTTATGACGGCTGGCTTTAGCCAGCTGTGATTTTCTCAGCGTTCCATTTCTCTGCCAATGTTTGTTCTACGTTAATGTAGCGAAGATTGTGTTTGTATTGTTAAAAGCACTATTGTAAATATATTTTCTTGTTTATATTTTGATATCAAGTATACTTAGACATAATTAAAGGAAACAGAGGTCACTTAGTTAAGCACTGAATTCATACATTATACCTACCTACATTGCATTATTTATAAAGTTACTTGAGATAAACTTGAAGTAGAAATAGACTAATCAAGTCAATCCCACCAAAAACATTCTGTAAAAAACTAGCCAAGTCTCGATGGAGCTGCTTGTTTATCTCTAAAAAGTAATGAAATCTAGACATAGTCGTGCCAAGTCTAAGGTTCCTTACTGCGATTTCTTTATTATTATAGTTAATGTTGTGTGACTTGGCCGTTGAAGGGGGGTACACAAGGGTACAAAACCAGGTGCTCCATTACTCCATTGCCAATTAGTGTTTCCACAGTCTCTGCGACCAATTCTGATCTATTGTGAACGCCACTTAGATTACAGTTCCTCTCCAAGCCCAATCTCCTCTTAATATAAAAACTGGTCACCGTAATATTACCAGTTCACTACAATTCAATGCACAACGACATTTCTAGAACAATAGTAATTGAAATCTGCATAATCACAAATACAGTGTCATATAAGTATACTTATTACAAATCAGCAAGAAGTAAGACAATAACTGCCATAGTAAACGGTTATAGAAAAAGTGAAACTTCACATAACGTTGCCGTAATTAACCGTTTTTGTAATTGTAAAAGACGTAACGCCGGTTCAATGTCTGCTTTCAATGAAATGAAACGTCCTATCGAGCGAGAAAGTAGATCTTGTTTGTATTGACAGGTCACAGTATAAACGAGTCGCAGAAGTTTTTTGACCTTAATGTCTGACAACATGATACAACATCATCATAAATACTTACATTGATTAGACATTTGGTACAGCCGTAGACTAGACTTTGGGAAAGGACAATAGCTACTTTTTATCCCCATGTTAATTACCAGTGGATAAAAGAAATAGAATCGTTTTTTTATCCTTTCATCACGTCGCATCGGAGCAATAATACGACGTAAGTTTTTGTATGGGTATAGTTTGGGATCTTAAGAGTGAAAAAGGCTACTTATTATCCTGAAAAACATTGATTCCTGAATCCTGCGATATAATGTCGTATACCCCAATTGGGTAAATCATAGGCGAAAGGCTAGTCCGTATATAACATTAACTCCAAGTTACTGGTTAAACTTACACTGTGTACCGTAAACTCCCCTAGTTTTCCCTCGTTCTAGTTTTTCTAACATTTCGCTATCGAAGCGGTTTTTCTATCAACTTTAATACGGAACACGTCGTGTGCAGTTGAACGTTGATACAGTGCTCTCGCCAATTTAAGCGAACGGTTAACCGTATAAAGCATAAGATGTTATGAGCTGATATTTTGTATGGAGCCTTCAGAATATTGACTCTTTATTTCAAGATTTTCACTCATCTTCGGGCACCTGGGGATTTGTCATATATTGCAGGTACCGGCTGTTCCTATGCCGGTGTATGTGTTACTATTACTAAGGCACTGTGGGGTTTTGTGGGTATATCTATTCCCTAGATAGGGAAGTCCCACAGTAGTGAAGCCCTCGGTCGGGTGATATTGTCGCTTCTGGCCAGTACCACTCTGCCTTTTTTTTTTTTTTTTTTTATTATTAATAGCGGCTTAGTGTTTCCACAGTCACTGCGACCAATTCTGATCTATTGTGAACGCCACTTAGATTACAGTTCCTCTCCAAGCCCAACCTCTTCTACGAAGAGGAGGATATTCTTGGGGAGGATGTCTTTAGCCTCGTCTGGTTGTAGAATGTGCTTCCCCAGAATAAGGCTACGTTTGTGCATCAATGGCTCGCAGTCCGTGAGTATATGCAGAGGTGTTTCGTCGCTAGTGTGACAGAATCTGCATTTCCTCGACTCGCGTAGACCCATTACAGTCATGTGCTTATTAAGACAACAGTGTCCTGTAATGGTTCTAACCATGATGCGTACCTGTCGCTTACTCAGTCCTAAGATCCGTTTTGAAGTTTTCGGATCAAAGGCTTTTGTAAGTGATTTTGCGTGTTTAAGTCCTGGCATGTTTAACCATCCCTTTTTTGACTTTTTTGTGTATAGGTTTTCCAAGGTGGTACGGGCTAGGCTTTTGGGGATTCCACAGATTGGCTCTGGGCCATGTTGTGTTGCCTCCGCACCTGCTTTTGCGAGTTCATCGGCCCTCTCGTTGCCTATTATTCCCTCGTGTCCCGGAACCCACCTTAGTGTTACCCTATTATTCTTTCCGAGAGAGTTTAGTCGGGTCATACAGTCTGCCACCAGTTTTGACGTTACCTGGTTAGCGGCGAGTGCTAGTATCGCCGCTTGACTGTCTGAGTTAATGTATATTCCACGATTTACGTGGTTACTTTGCAGGTTGATTTCCGCACATTCGATGATGGCGAAGATCTCTGCTTGAAAAATGGAGGCGAATGTGCCCAGATTTTGTGAGTGTTCATATCTTGGTCGCTCTCCATATACTCCATAGCCCACCTTTGGGCCCATTTTGGAGCCATCGGTGAACCAGTTTAGGCTTCCCCGTTCACAGGTAACTTGGTTGTTTAACCAGTTTTCCCTGTCCGGTATCTCAACCTTGAATGTTTTGTTGAAAACATGGACCGGTGTCATGACATCGGGGGTCATCCTCAGAGTTGGTGTCTCATGAACTGAGTCCAGTAAGGTCCTCAATTTTTGAGAGATAGGTCTGAGTCCTCCCTGGGCGTTGAGTCTGTATGCGCTAGCTTCCGCCTCTTTGATGATGTGTAGGTCAAGAGGCATGATGTTGAGTAGCGCATTCAGAGCCGCTCCAGGAGTGGTGGACATGGCCCCCGTTGCCATTGCACAGGCAGTCCTTTGCAGACTGCCTAATCTGTCTGATGCGGATTTCTGGCTGGCTTTATTGTACCACACCACCGAGGCGTATGTTATTATCGGCCTCACAATGGTTGTGTACAGCCATAAAACTGCTTTGGGTTTTAACCCCCATGAGCTTCCTACCATACGTCCGCATGATCCTAAAGCTATTTTAGCTTTTTGGATTATGTTGTTTAAATGAGTGTTCCACGTAAGTCTCTGGTCTATGGTAACTCCCAGATACTTGACCTCCGTGGAAAACTCAATTTCATTCCCATTCAGCCGAGGTTTGATCAGCTTGTTCAGCTGTCTACGCTTGGTAAAGGGAACTATAACGGTTTTTGTGGCGTTAACCGATAGGCCATTGTCTCCACACCAGTCATTGATGGTATTTAAGGCCTTTTGCATCCTTAAGGAGATCGTAGTTTGACAGAAGCCTCTGACCGTGACCACGAGGTCATCAGCATAGCCTTGTGTATCAAAGCTTAGGTCTTCCATCTTATATAGCAGTTGGTCTACAGCTAGGGTCCATAATAAGGGGGATAATACTCCTCCCTGTGGACATCCCCTAGTGGTTCTGACTTCAACTGTTGTTTGTAGAAGGGTTAGCTTTACATTTCTTGTGGTAAGCATTGCTTCGACCCACCTAATGGTAACAGGCTCGACGTTCTTACGCACTAAGCCTCCAACCAGTAGGTTTGTTGGTGTGTTGTCGAAGGCGCCTTCTATGTCCAGAAATGCGCATAGTGCGATTTCTTTGTCCTCCAACGCCTTCTCAATCCTGTCAGTGAGGCTGATCAGGGCTGTTTCCGTGGATTTTCCACTGCGGTAGGCGTGTTGGAAAGGATGTATCGGGTTCATCGGTAAGATGATACTCCTGATATATATATCTATTACTTTCTCCATTGTCTTTAAAAGAAATGAAGTAAGACTTATTGGTCTGAAGGATTTCGGCTGAGCGAAATCCTTTTTCCCAGGCTTAGGTAAGAATAGAACTTTAACTGTGGTCCACCGTTCTGGTATATGTCCCCAGGCCAGGCTGGTCCTGTAGATTTTTACCAGATGTGGTATGAGGATGTTTGCTCCTTCCTTTAGATGTATTGGAAGAATGCCATCCTCCCCACAGGCCTTGTATGGCTTAAAGGAATCTATTGCCCACCTCACTTGATCTGGTCGAATCATAATGGCGGCTCTTTTCCAGTCCTCTATCCTTGGCCGGCTAGAGTTGCCTGTACTTGAGGAGTCCGCCGTCTGCTTCGAGCCTGGAAAGTGTGTGGCGGCTAGTAGTTCCAGTGTCTCCGTTTCGTTTTTTGTGAAAGATCCATCTGATCTTTTCAAAAGTCCTATTTGATTAGTAGTGGCTTTTGAGAGCATTTTGTGGAGTCGTGCCGAACGGGGGAGACTTTCCACCTCGTCACATAGCTTCCTCCACGATGCTCTCTTCGCCTTCCTAATCTCTAGGTTATATTTAGTTAGAGCTTGCTTGTATGTCTCCCATTCTTGGGAGTGTTTGGCTCTATTGAAAAGTCTCCTGGTTTCTTCCCTAAGCCTTCTCAGCTTAGGGTTCCACCAGGGGATTTTTGTGTTAGATGTTTTCACCCTCACAGGGCAGCTGTCCTCGTAGGCTTTACAGATTCCTACGGTGACTCCCTCCACTGCGAGTTCTAACGCATCCACAGTCCTAATATGTTTAGGTAGTACCTCTAGGTTTAATTTCAGTTGGTTCCTGTATTTGTCCCAGTCTGTTGTCCTAGGGTTTCTGTACACATATGTTTGACATGTAAGCTTTGCTTCTATATCAAAACGTATGTGTCTGTGATCCGACATTGAACTTTCGTCACTGACCTGCCAGTTTGCTATGTACTTGGCGAGGTTTTTAGAAGCAAAAGTTATATCAAGAACTTCTTGTCTGGCACGTGTAACAAAGGTCGGCTTGCAGCCTAAGTTAAGCGTGATCAGATTATTTTGTACGAGAAAGTCGTATAGTTTCTCACCTCTCCCGTTGATGTCTGAGCTGCCCCATGCTGTGTGGTGGGCATTGGCGTCACATCCCACTAACAGATCCACTTTGTTTCGCTGGGCAAATTCCACGACTCGCTCCAGGTCTACTGTGGGATCAGTTTTCTCACCTGGTAGATACGCAGAGCACAGGAGCACTTTCGGTCCATTTAGCCCTGGGATCTTCAGGAACCCTGCTACCAGGTCATCATTACATAACTCTGGTACAGGTAAAAGATTAATGTTGTTCTTATATACAATACAGGATCTGGGCCTTCGCCCTTCTGAATGCACTAAGATCTTACCCGCAGAAGAGAGTCCCCGCACCACTGTATTGGCTAACCAGGGTTCTTGTATTAGGGCGAGGTCCACCCTGTTTTCGGCAAAGCAACACTCCACCACCGCAGACGCTGCTGCCGCATGGTGAAGGTTGCCCTGCAAGATCCTCGCCCTATCTCCCGTGGTCATCGCCATTTCAGAGGTACCTCTACGGTGGAGCTGGGGGACATGGACGTCCTCTGCTGCCACTCGTTGCTCCTCTGCTCTTCTGCTCTGTCCCAGGTTTGGGTGGTCGACCACAATGGCATTCCACGGCTTGCGGCAAAGGGTCAGGGCCTTTTCGGCACACATCTCCGTAGCCAGAAGCCGTTTCAGCCTTTTCTTGGCCGCTCCGTTAAGCTTTTGCAGCTTGCAGTTTTGTGGGGTCTTTTCAGAATCAGTCAGTGTCTCGGCTGTTGTGCCCGTCACCGACAGATTCGTCAGACTCTCCGCAACTTCTGTGCTGGGTGATTTGGAGGCACTAGGCTCTCCGCTCGCCCCAGAAAGTTGTTCTCCGAAGGGAGAATTGGGTGGTGTTTTTGGTAGCTTTTCTTCCATGAACGTCCCACAAGTAGCTAGGGAAATAAAAGGTCACCCCCGGCAGAGCCCCGCTTGCCGGGGGAAGGGCTAAGTACTGCACCGATTCGCCCTGGTTTCGGGCAGGCTCCGTTAGAGACTGAGCTCCCTCTCAGCCACGCATTCTTCGGCACGGATCGCAAAACACCTTGAATTAGGGTTGGCGGTGCTTGGGAAGGAGGGGATAGGATGAAGCGGATAGGAAAGGAAAATGGAAGACGGGTTGACGCCTGAGGGTTTTTAGTTACGTCTGTTTCAGAAGGAATCAGACCAAAAACAGGCAGCAACCTCGCGAAGGCTGGCCCTCAGGCTTGCCTTGAGGATCTACACGACCTGCGCTCTCCCTCAAGGCCATTAGCCAAAGCATTGGACGGGAGTGAGCCATGCAATAAGCGAACTACATTGTATTCTACGTCTTACTAATGCGCTAAGCTAATACTCTGCCTTTCGCTCGCCCTACACTCTGCCTTTAGTCCTGACTCCAAGTTCCACACGGCCGCAGGCACAGACGGTCTTGCTAGCCTAACTTTTAATTGGCGTTTTGAAGTGCTAATTCAGTGTGATATTTGTGGTAGTTTCTGGAACATTTCTTCAGAAATAAGTAATCAGTCTTTATAATCACCATCAGCCTGTCGCAGTCCATTTGATTGCTCGACATAGGCCTCTATTGAGTATACAATTAATGATTTGAATCGAATGATAACACACAGAGGCGAAGTCACTTTCACATCTACTCTTAAATATAATCGTACAATCGTGAAGTTCGTGCCCTACTCTGTGACATCCCTGATTGTCCCTGAAAGTCCTATGCTCTCACTTATGCTTGTGCTTTTACTACATTCCGGGTATGAACCGGTTAAAGGCAGCTCGTGCCATTTATACTTTCAGGGTTGTCGAAATATTACAATTTTCTAATTATTATTTTTTCTGGAAGAGAACGCGTTTAATAAGCTCTAAACCGCAAGTTAACGAGACCTGCGCCATACGTGGGACGCAAGACTAAATTTCTATTCACTTAGCTTTCCTTGGTTTACCCCTTGAGGGGGACAAACAAGCACCGGTCCGCTTTGTTGCAATTGACCGGTCACTGCTCTATATTGTCATATTATAAAGATTAAATTGTATTTCTGAATCATCAACCATCATCATTTCAGCCGAAAGACGTCCACTGCTGGACATAGGCCTCCCCCAAGGATCTCCAAGCCGATCGGTCCTGCGTAGTGATGTGCCGCTGAGAACTTTCTCGTTCCCGGCAATATTGCCAGTGAGAATATTCTCGAGAAGCAAGAACGCTCCCGGGAATATTCTCAACGTTCTCAATAAAATTTTAATTTATAATTTGATGTTTTTGTATATTTATAGCTGATATAATTATGTACAGTGTTTCCATGTTTTATTATTGGCTAAGTTTACACAAAGAAAAGACAATGCATTAAATCAGTTCATTTTGCGGCCACTATTTTGGACCCTGGTAACCAAGGTACAACTTTACCTGCTAATGCGAATCTCGAAGGAT
This sequence comes from Mecyna flavalis, assembly GCA_949319885.1. Lineage (NCBI taxonomy): Eukaryota > Metazoa > Arthropoda > Insecta > Lepidoptera > Crambidae > Mecyna > Mecyna flavalis. Next base: position 4,227,799 of record OX439419.1, on the reverse strand, counting down.
GCCAGGCAATAATGAATATTGCACAGTGTGGATACGAGACAAAAGGACCAAGAATCCTTGAAGATTTAGCAAATTATAAAGGACAAACTGGCATTTATGATAAAACTTTTCTTTATGAATCAGCGTGTTACACGATTCAACCTTGGTCTTGGTGGAATTTATTTTTTCCAAACTCAGATTTGGGGAGACCTGCTCTGAAAATTTTATCCATACCATCAACTTCGGCAACTGTGGAAAGGAGTTTTCGACAGTTTCTAATATACATAGCCAGAAAAGAAACAAACTAAAGACTGATAGAGCTGGAAAACTATGTAACGTGGCTCATAATTGGAAGCTTATGAATAAAACTCCTAATGGCTAATTCCTCAAATAAGACCCAAACACAGATTCATCAATCATCGTCCTCTACAATTCAATCGTCAGCCACCTCAGCAAACCACGAAAGTGATTTTGAACATGAAGAATCTATGCTTGAATCCCTGGAAACTTTTGATTTTGATGAGTTTCAGGATATTCAAGAAGAACCATTACATCATGAAGATCCTCTTATTATAGACTAAAACAGATCTCAGTGTTTATTTTTTATAATCACATTTCAGAGTGGTCATTATATTTTATGGTCGTTAAATATTGTTAATTTTAATATTGTTGTTGATTTTTAGATGTTAAGGGCTCTTTCAAATTGGACGTTTTGTGTCGGACGGCTGCGGTACGGTAGCCACGCGATTGCCGTACCGCGTACGGACGGTCGTTATTTTTCATACTGTTGCGGGTACGGGGTACGTTAATTCAATTAAATGCCGGTTACGAAAAGACAATTATTTATTTTAAACCACTAAGCTGAAATACACAACTTTAACACAACTTAACACTTTACAATCCACGTAGACAATTCTTAACAAACACTCGTAAACGCTGTTCACTTCAAACGTCGTAGGATAGTTCGCACTGATCGCTATCCGAAGAATTAATACTTGAGGCAGCGTCGCTCACTCTCTATTTATACCCGGCGCGGCCGCTCTATTAATTTCTTGGATCATTCGCGAAACCGCGCGATTGCACGCGATCGAACAGGATAATTCTTCGGATCTAAACAAGCGCGCGCGGATGTAAACAAGCAGACAAGCGCGCGCGAGAATGAACCTTATTGCGGAGAGGAATTAGGTCCGTTTTTGCGTGCATGCTCCGTTGCCGGGTATCGTCGTAACAATACATAGCACGCGGTGCGGTAACGGTACGGTTGACGTATTGCTGTCGAGCGTTCCCGGTACGTCTAATTCCAATCAGTCGGTTAATTTTATCTTTGGATAGTTGTTGATTTATTTTTAGTTATTAACCAGTAATTAATAAGACTGAATTATCTTTTTAATTTTTTTAAATCTGATTTCAGAGCGTTCACTCAGTCGTTCTTAGTCAATATTGCAGTCCTGAAGTTGATGTTATCTTGTCAAATTACTTAAATTGCGAATATTTGTTTCATTATGACCATTCTACTATACAAAATGTATTATATTTCATGTCAGTAAACGAACAATTTAACTGTTTATTATCTAATTACGTATAAAAAGAAAATGCTGTCATAGTCCATTATCAATAAAATAATATTTCACAAAAAATATTATAGGTGCAGTAATGCTGAGAATATTGCCGAGAAAGTTCCCGAGAATATTCTCGAGAACACTAGGAATATAGTATTTTACTGCAAATAGACTGTATTGTATTATACACAATGATTTGTCGACCTTATTTGATACTATTTAAATTAAGAAAGGTTGGTTGTTTCCATTTTATAAAAATGATTCTCAACCATTCTCACTTCGGAGAACGTTGCCGGGAACGTTCCCGGCAATATTCTCAGGTGGGAGAACGTTCTCGAGAACGGCACAACACTAGTCCTGCGCCACCCGCATCCAGTGGATTCCGGCGACCTTTACAAGATCATCGGTCCATCTTGTAGGAGGCCTACCACGGCTGCGTTTCCCAATACGTGGCCACCACTCGAGGACCTTTCCGCCCCAACGGCCGTCAGTCCTCCTTGCAATGTGCCCTGCCCACTGCCACTTAAGGCTCGCAATTCTTCGGGCAATGTCGGTGACCTTGGTCCTCCTGCGGATCTCATCATTTCTGATGCGATCGCGCAGGGTGACCCCAAGCATGGCCCTTTCATTGCCCTCTGCGCGATTTTTAGCCTTCTAATGCGGCACATTGTAAGTGGCCACGTTTTTGTTCCATATGTCATCGCTGGCAACACACACGTATTAAAGACTTTCGTCTTGAGACATTGCGGTAAACGGGCCGAGAATACACTGCGAAGCTTCCCGAACGCTGCCCAGCCGAGTTGGATTCGTCGATCGATCTCTTTCTGGAAGTTGGACTTACCATGTCGGACTTTTTGTCCCAGGTAAATGTACTCGTCTACAACTTCCAGTGTTGAGTTCCCAACTTTTACAGGAGTGGGTACGACATGGGAGTTCGACATAATTTTCGTCTTTTCCATGTTCATTTTAAGACCCACTTGTTGAGACACTCTACTGAGATCGTTGAGCATTGTGCCTAGGTCTTCCAAGGTCTCAGCCATGACTACGATATCATCGGCGAACCGAAGGTGCGTCATGTACTCACCGTTTATGTTGATGCCAAGTTCTCTCCAGTCCAGAAGCTTAAACACGTCCTCCAACAGAGTAGTGAACAGTTTCGGCGATATAACATCGCCCTGTCTCACACCACGCTGGAGCCGAATGGGTTTTGTCTTCTGGTCCTGGAGGCGAACTGACATGGTGGCGTTTTCGTACAGCGACTGCAACACTTGTATGTATCGGTAGTCTATTTGGCACCTTTGGAGTGATCGAAGCACGGCCCATGTCTCGACAGAATCAAAGGCTTTTTCATAGTCCACAAACGCTAAGCATAATGGCAGATTATATTCTTCGGATTTTTGTATAACCTGCCGCAGCGTGTGTATGTGGTCTATGGTACTAAAGCCTTTGCGGAATCCGGCTTGTTCGGGAGGCTGGAAGTCATCAAACCTACGTACGAGACGGTTCGTTATAACTCTAGAGAACAGCTTATAAACATGACTCAGTAGCGTGATGGGTCTGTAGTTCTTCAGCTGCGTCCGATCGCCCTTTTTGATGAACAACTTCACCACGCCCCTGTGCCATGCTGTTGGCGTTTGACCCTCAAGGATGACGGAGTTGAACAGCCTCTGGAGAGCTTTCAGGACCGGTCGGCCTCCTGCCTTTAGAAGCTCCGCTGTTATTCCGTCATCCCCCGGCGCCTTGTTGTTTTTAAGCTGTTTCAGAGCTACACTAATCTCGTAAAGGCTGACCTCCGGGATATCTTCTGTGTAGTGTCGGGTCAATTTGGCTCTACGATCTGTGGCCTCTGTGACAGGTGTTCGTGTCGTTGCGTAGAGCTGCCCATAAAAGTTTTCGATCTCGGCCAAAAGCTCTGGGCGTGACGTGACGATTCTACCATCCTCCGTCTTCAGCTTCGTCAGCAAGCTCTCTTCAAGAGACAGATCTCTGGCAAACACTTTGGAGCCTTTGTTTCGCTCAATGGCCTCTTTAATACATTCCGTATTAAATCGGCGTATGTCGCGGGTAAGGCACTTGGAGATCTGCCTGTTGAGGCGCCTGCGTCGTCGAGCATCTTCAGAAGATAGCAGAACCATACCACGTCTCTCCTCCATTAGCTTTAGCGTAGGCTCTGAGATTTTCTTACCTTTTACAGTACGGCTAGGTTTAGAGAACTTAGACCCCACCGTAACAACAGCTTCCACGAACCTGTCATTGTAGATGTCCACATCTGTACAGTCCTCCAGGCAATCGAAGCAATTTTTCAATTCGAGCTGGAAGTGTTCGGGGTTCTGGATCTGGGTGGCTGCAGGGCGGAGCGTAGACTTCATCAGTCGATACCTCTCGGATTTAACGTTAAGGTTCAATGTGCCTCTAACCATTCGGTGATCACTCCCCGTCCGAACTGAGTTGATCACTGAGACATCATTGAATATCCGAGTCTTAGTCGACATGATGAAGTCAATCTCATTTCTCGTAACGCCATCCGGACTTTCCCAGGTCCACTTGCGATGCTGCCTCTTTTTGAAGAAGGAGTTCATCATAAAGAGTCCCTCCCTCTCCATGTATTCGGCTAGCATCTGACCACGGTGGTTCCGGTTTCCAGATCCAAATTGCCCAACTTTCCGCTCGTCATCGCCACGTTTGCCCAGCCTTGCGTTAAAGTCTCCCATGACAACGGTGTAGTGAGTCTTGGAAGCATGTATTGCCCGAGAGATATCCTCATACATTGCTTCCACTTCCTCGTCGGGGTGCGTCGAGGTCGGGGCGTATACCTGTATGACCTTCAGCGAATACCGATTGGTAATTCTGAGTATAAGGTACGCTACCCTATTCGACACACTTCCGATCTGAACCACGCTGTTCACAAGAGACTTGTGGACAATAAACAATTTCTGAATAACCGACTGAATTTGGTGCAGTATGTAGTACTAAAGTTATGTGCGTTTATAAACGGCGATATTTTTTTCTTTTTTTTAATTTGGGGTTGTTATCTACATGTATATCAAGCCTCACCCTACATTTAAGTAATAATTAATACAAATTCAATGCCAATTTCGATTAAATTATTATGAAAGGGAACTAATGCACAGACTTATTTAGGGGTGCATAATTTTTTAGCTAACTCTTATTTTGGTTTCACCAATTTTAATATTCAAATTAGAAGATCCTTCCTAATAATACTCAGGTTATTGGATAAATTAAAAATTAAAGGGTACGTTCACAACCGCAAAACCATCAAGTTTACACCTACTTGTCGGGCTGCACCTAATCATTTTATATTTGTCGTGAAAACATTACGGCTTAGCGAGGGGAAGGCGGCTTACCTTCTATTTTCGGACACGCATTTCCAGTCAGTGTCCCGTGCGAGCTGCGGCGGCCGCCATACTGCCGTGGAGAACGCGAATTCGAAATTTAATTTTTCAAACTTCGATTTTTGAAAAATGACGGCAGACGTCAGGCCGATCTCCGGAATAAACATCAAAGTGAGTTCCAAATTCAAATTCGGGGGCGTATTCTAAAACGCATTTTGTTTGCATTTTGTCTATAATAGGAGGTCTATTCTAAAACAGATGAGCAAAGGAATGTGCTTCAGCTGTATTTTGCAGGGCAGTGCCAGACAGTAACTGCTTAGTTATTGTTTGGCACTGAACTGTCTAAGGGCAGACGTGGCGCTTACCATCAGGTGTACGATCTGCTCGTCTTGTTACACATTGCAAAAAAAAGAAAAATATTTTTTGCAGAAACAAAAGAGATCAATAATTGGACTTTACCGATAAGATTAGCGGAATGAATTCGATCGATAACGATTTTACGATGCATAACTGCGATGATAAACTTATCATACACAATGATCATTTCGGTAACTTTTTCTTTGGAATATAATAATCGAATGCTGTTTTTAAGGGAATTTTCTCTTTTTTGCAGAGTTCGCAAAACCGTCTCCTCATCAAGAATGGAAGGGTGGTCAACGATGACGGGATGGAAGACGCTGATGTGTACATCGAAGATGGAGTTATCAAGTAAGTGCGAAAAAACTAACTGATTACATTTATAATTACTAATTAAATAATTATGAATATATTTCAAATTCCCTAAATTTTGCAGTCAGTTTTATATATATATTGATTCTCATTCTCAATAACAAAATGATCAACTCGCAAACAGTTTAAATAAACTCGTAACAACGGAAAAACGCAAAAAAGAGTATTTTAATTTTGAAAAAGCCCAGTCAGTCAAACTAACTTTCTTACTTTTGTTATAATTCATAATGAGTATATTTGTTTAACAAAGAATTAGTTCTTTCGTTAACCCATGAAACATTCGAATATTTTCCGAAAGAGATTTATTAATGACTAGCGGCCTGCCCGCGGCTTCGCCCGCGTGAACTATAGGACGTTACCTATACCGCGGGAATTGAACTATAGGACGTTATCCGCGGGAATATCTTGTAAATTGTAGCCTATGTGTTATCCTTATCTATAAGCTATATTAATGTAAAGTTTCATTAAAATCAATTCAGTAGTTTTTACGTGAAAGAATAACAAAAGTTCATCCATCCGCTCCCCGGCCGGAACCGCCGCAACCGCTATGTCCCTGCATTTTAAATCTGTAATATCTTCGAAACTATTCATTTAAATTATATGGTGTAAAGGGCCATATTGATCTATATTACATGCACAATTTATTTATGGTACTTTATAGGATAAGGATTAATACTGTATTGCTTAAAATCACTTTTTCGTAAATAAGCCATTATTTTATCGTAATAAGTAAAGGAAAATGGTTATTGTGGGTTATCCCTAAGAGATAGACATATACCATCGCGGACTTTTTTGTAAAACTTTTTAAGGTGTACAATAGTGTAGTACATTATTTTGATCTATCTCGTAGGGTTCAGCCAGCGTTTGCAATGTAAGCGCAAAAAATGCGATTATTTACGACCTTAAATTAAAAACTTCTAAAATTATCAGTGTTTCTCTACTATATTATGCATGTATTATACATATAAACCTTCCTCTTGAATCAGTCTATCTAATGAAAAAAACCGCATCAAAATCCGTTGCGTAGTTTCAAAGATTTAAGCATACAAAGGGACATAGGGACAGAAAAAGCGACTTTGTTTTATACTATGTAGTGATAGTGACTAACTATATTTTTCTTATGATAGTGACTTACTACTAGCTTTTAAATATGTAAGTAAACCGCTATCGTTTTGTTTTATCTGAACTTCGAAACCCTACTAGGAATTGTATTTTTTTTTATAAAATTGGGCCCAGGCAACGCCCTTGCGTGACACTCGCGAAACTAACCATTATTATAATACAAAATAACCGAAGCAGCTCGTTGAATAAAAAATTAAAAACTGTTTCTCTATTCTAAGAAATTTCTGATTTTACTTATAGATCTAGTCAACCTGAAGACTGTCCAGAAAAAAGAACCATTTGTAGGCTACAATCTCAATATTACACATAATATTTCAGAGATTCATACTGACATGCTTAATAGACCTTAATACGATTTATGAATTAGGCGATAATACTCGTTGTACATTTATATTAACAATAAGAATTAACAATGATGATTAGATCCATTGAACTGTTGATAAAATCAATAATATACAGCGTCTATTTACAATTACGATTGTCATTGATTTTATTTACATTGTCTGGCAATGATCATATACAATTGTAATAACAATGTGTTGGTAACGACTGTTGATAGTAAAAACTTTACGAAACACTTTTAAGATGAAGATCAAAAATATTTTAATAGTTCAACCGAATTACTTATCTATATTTCTTTGATACATAGGATATTGTTTACAATTTTATTGTGATTCTTTAGTTTATAAAAATGAAAGCGCATATTTTATTGCACGATGTAAAGAGTTCTGTCTCTGAACATTTCAGACTGCTACTGTGTATTCATTCGTACGCAAAGAACAAAAGAAAAGCTGCTTTTGCCAAAATAGACAATACATCTGATATAAAAAATAAACATAATCAAATGTAGACTTTGAATAAGAAATCCTTTAAATAGAAAATGAAACCCCTTGTAAAAATCTGTGAAGATCATCTTCAGAAAGATATCTTTCTATCGCTCGAAGATTAAAAGATCTAAGATATTTTTATACAATCCTAATCTAAAAAGACAAAAACAATCATTATAATTTATTGCAACAGATTTGTAGCCCAGTCAAACAAAAATAAATTAAAACTATAAATAAATGTCGGATTACGGTATACAAGATTTATGAGTCATTTCCTTAAAGAAGTAGGGGAATCTTTGAAGACACTTCCTACTTGGAAATTGATCGAAAACGAAGTGGTTGGTTTACTTATAGATTAATGATTAAAGTTTATAGTCAACTGACAGACCACCATACAGTCTACGATATTAAAACTTTCCACAGAGGTTAAGAAATAGCCACTGTTAGTCTGAAGAATAACAAAGGACTGATGAACGGTTAAAAGTGACTTATTGATTGTAATGACATTTTCAAAGTGAATATAGGAATATAACTAGCGGGATAAGGAATCTACTATTAATATTGGAATCGTTTTAGTAATAACTACCTCTATCGGAGTGAAATTCTTTACAATGAAAAAAAAAATCGAAATGTATGTGCGTGCCATGTGTGCATAACGCCAAAAACCATTTGGGGGGTTCTTACCCGAGGCAGGGAGCACGGTAGTGGTAATTTTACGCCCCCGACTACAATAATTTTTCTGTCTCGTCTCAGGGCACTATTGGGGAAAGATTTTTCTATCCCAACAATTTGTTTTCCTTAGGTAAAAAATCTTGACTTTTACTATTAATCTCCTTAATATATTGGCGATAGTATAGTAATTTAACAAAATTAACGTCATGACTAATCCAAAAGAAAAGCATGACAAACCCATCGATAGCTTAAAGTTGATACCTTGCGTGTGGATATGCAAAATAGATTGGTAGGAAGCAAGCTCGTAACCTGCAGTAAAAGTGATTTATTAAATTCTTCCGCCTTTTTTGATGACTCAATTGAATTGGAAACAGAAGGTGTAAATGCAAGCAAGTGTAAGATTATTGGAAATAGTAAACTTAGGAATCTACAGTATTCTGATTTTGGATAATGAATAGTATACTAGTGCTAGGAACTGGGGAACAGTATATTTGGGAATTTTTTGTAGTTTGATTTCGGATAATGGATGAAATGTGTTTCAATTGGAGCGCAGAGAAATTAGCGTCTAAAAAGTTTGTTATTAGCCCACATTTTATCACTTCTTCATTTAGATAAAATTATACTCGTAATTTCCTTTGTACTCCAGTCTTTACATTTTTCATTCAGCGCTATCTAGTCTGACACTACCAAAGTTAATACTGTACAAAATCAGGAGGATAAATATTTAATTGATTTATTACTTCGTTATTGTTGTATATTGAAGGTTCTTTTTCAGAGTACTACATAATGAACCTGATTTAAATTTTAATGAATTCTCTATTTTAATGTCCTAAATTTTTGAGGACATAGAGACGATATTCTATCGATCAATTTAATATTTATTCCATGGCTTCCGATGTCTTCTGCAAAGAAAATGTTAATAGCTGTTATGTAATAAACCAATCGTACGGAACTACTATGTCGCTACAACGTTCACTTTCATTGTTCTTAGTAAGCATTGCTTTGTTGATATCACGCAATCGCATTCAGATGCATCAAATATGATTTATTCGTTCAGTCTATGCTTGAGCTGCTTCTTCTACCATATGAACAAAAATGACTTAATACAACTATCATTTGACTTTCTTTTAACATAGTGAAGATGCGTAATGTAATGTTACTCGTATGAATTACTTATTTTGCATCTATTTTGTAACATACACAGTTAGGTATAAGTTATGTAGTACTTACTTTCACCACAATGCTTGTTTGCGTTTACTAACCGTTTTGCCGTTTGCTCCTAATTAGGGTCCTTCCTTTTTACGCGTTTAGCAGTTAGCGCCGACATGACAGTTAGTATAGGGCTGACGATACCTTATTAATTTAGACTTTTAGACTAATTGATGAGACTAGCTGAAATTTTATTTAGGACATTTATGTTATAATAAGTTGATTATAGGTTGACGGTTGCACCACATCTGTCAGTACGAATGACATTATCCTATGCTTGTATGAAATTTTTCTTGTTCTGTGGCTTGTATCCTTTTCTATCACTGATAACAGTCATTTACAAGAGATAGAGATGTCGGACTTGGCGTTTGATGGGCACCCTACTAGGTTAACCTCCACGGATTCCATCCCCATTAGTATGGGTAAAACAGCCGTCTACTTTACCAGACTTGACCGCTGGCCCCTTAGGAGGGACAACACCCTGCCCCCCTATGCGATGAAGTCTTCTTCATCCTCGGTAGAGGTACGCCAAATCCACTCCCCCACTATGCGCCACAGTGTGTCCTAGGACTCCTAGGGAATGAAATCCTACTGATACTACTTATTAGGTATTTCCAAAAAGAAAAAAAATAACTGTGACCAGCATTAACGACTGACGTTTATGCAAGCCGTCCTACCGAGATGAGTGTACCTAGAATTACATCCCAGTGCACAAAAATATAGTCATAGGTGCTTATAAGTTTACAGCCCTAACTGTTACGCGTTGACGCGCATGTGCAGTTATAAAGGAAGTGACAATAAATGCACCGTCGCGCCGTACAAAGCAGCGGATTTTATATGACAGCCAATGACGTTCAATATAAAACTAGACACCCAATCTCTAAGAAAAATTTTATTCCTCAAAAAATGTCCGAGTGGCTTTGACACTGATGACATTAACACATTCGTTCAAATTAACACCTTATCTCGTGGCATTTAGTGTTTAATGTCAATTGTATACAACTAAACGAAAACTCTGCCCAATAGTCGGGTGGGCAGACTTTTGCTTCGGACAATATTTGAGCGTGATTGTGAGTCTAGTTTTTTAATTGAACGTCATTGATGACAGCGCATATTTTAAGTAGTGATGGATGGTTGAGATTTTATTAGAAAAGTTGTATTGACCCGCTATCTTTTTGTGCCAGAATAGTGGCCGTCATAAATTGCACATTATTTCATTATGATACAGGCAAAAGGTGGACCGACGATCTTGTCAAGGTCGCGGGAACCGCTGGATGCGGGTAGCGCAGGACCGATCTACATGGAGATCTTTGGAGGAGGTTTATGCCCAAGAGTGGGCGTCGAATGGCTGATGATGATGACAGGCGAAAACCAAGAGTAAGGAACACAAAGTTATAATCATAATAGACGTCCACTGCCGGACAAAGGCCTACCCCGAGCATCTCCAAACCATCCAGCGAGTTCTAGCGATCTTTATGAAATCTGTCTCCCGGAATAGTCCACCACTTGTAGACTTGTAAGCCCCAATGGCTGTCAGTCCTCTTCGCAATGTGCCCTGCCCACTGGCACTTATGGCACACATACTTCAAGATAAACCAGTAATTTTACCTGGTCTTCTGTTAATTTTGTTTTTGAATAGATTAGTTGGCACACAACCATGCAACCTGATAGTAAGCGACCACTGCGTGCGTGATACCAAACTAATCATTTGTAAGTAACTTAATTAGCGCAATGAAATCGAACCCAATCAATCTGTTTTCCCTCACGTACGTTTCTTCGTGCATACATTTACAAATCAAACAACTTTCTGACAGACTCTTCACCAATTAGCACTATAAAGGCCCGCATACTAATTTGCATTTTGGACGGCAGATGGCCCTTTTATTAGAGCAATTTGTTAATGAAAGTGAAAGGTTCTCTTGATGGCCTGATAGTAATGTAGAGTGGCCTTGCCAGGTGGTCGTGGGTTCCAATAACCAATACAATTATTGCGTTGGAGTTTTCTACTCTTTGGGTCTACATTTTAAATGTTTATTTTAATAGATGTTTGTGGTGAAGTCAGCAACAAAAGCAGATGACTTAATGTATTTTTATGACTTAATGACCTATGTCCCCGCTGTAGGGTAGAGTAGAGAGCGTCTATTAATAGTAATTTGTAATAAAGTAATTTTATATCGCGTTCGGTCTTGAGATTCGCGCTTGAACACAGAAATCTAAATTTATTTAGATTTCTGTGCGCTTGAAACAAAAGTAGTTTCATGTATCATAATTTAGCGCAAAGCTGAAAGGACCGTCTTTTTTTTCATATCCAAAATCTTAAAATATTGAGTACCTTTATCTGAAACTTATCTGACAAGCTTCAGAATTTAACCGTCGGACGGAACCCAATGAGACTCTTCGGTAAATGCAATCTCTGAAACTGACAAACTGTTCAAAACATTCTAAAGCAACTTACCCCTACCTGAACCGAAATCTGTAGAACCTAATTTCAATGTTTGTCTAGCAGTGAGGTTTAGGTTTACATACAAGATACAAGAAGGTAAGCTTATCTCCAAACAAATATATCTTCCAACAGGCCCATGTGTAGATATGATAACAAACATTCACTGGAGTACCCCTTTGTTTTACTGTCTAGACGTCGCGTCAGTGCCCCTTAGTTAGGGGGTTGCAAAATACATAGTAACTGGTAGGAAGATAAAGTGAAATGAATTTGAAAAACCACTGGCCAAAAAAAACTTGGCTTAGATGTTCTAGTTTTCACACACACACACACACACACAGGACAAACGCATGTGTTCATCATATGAATGTCTTTCATATGTGTGACTCGAACCACCCATGGCATAGGGCAGGGTCACTACTCTCGGTTGGGCTGGTCAATAGCCACAAGGCTGGCACCAGCTCGTCCCTATCCGGTGTGAAGGTGGAAACCACGGGAGTTTAGTGGGTAGTGAACGCTTTAGTCCCGAGTCCCACACACGGCCGCAGGTCTAGCTAGCCTACGGTTATGGTGCAAAACGCATACTCCTCCGAAAAAAAAGGGTCACTACTCTGAAGAGGTACTCTCAAATCTTTCTCATTAATCAAGTTTACTAGAATTTAATCAAACTAGAAGGGGTACCGACCAACAATCAAATCCCAGCCCTCCCGTACGTTTCGCACCCTTGCCGACTCCATATGACAGATAGTGAAATGATGGGATATTAAGTTCGCTATAGTAAAGCGAGTTGAAATTCGATAATCCTAAAAGGCTATGGTGAGTCACGCCCGATGATATCATCAGTGACAGGGAAGGGACCGCGAATTTGTGGCCATGGCGAAAAACACCATGTGCCATAGTGCAACAGAACACAGTGAAACTGCTCTGTGATGGTGCGTAAAAACGTCGTAAGAAATGTTTGTCAGTTAAGCCAATCTTTTTTGTCTTGGTAACTTAACTACAGTGTGCTTTTAATTTTTTTTGGATGCCCATGATTATGTATGAGTATTTGTTTATAGCTTTTCGCCATGTGGTACTTTAAAATATTAAGCATTTTCGTGAAAATTTTGACCAAGTGTCTAAAGATTTACGTTTACGTTAAAGGAAAGGTTATTGAGATTTTTTTACTAATTTTCGTTCATACGTTACGTTATATTTACTGTGGTTACGAGTATTTTTGGGGTGTAGTCGAATTTGCATTAGTTTCCACTTTAAATATTGTTTGCGGGTAAAAATATTAAATAAGTCGCTTGTCCCCTCTTTTCGATCGAACTCCCGTATAATTGCGAAACTCATGCAACACAATATGTCTGAGGCTGCTATTCCGACAGTTTAATAATATCTATATAAATATTTCTTAATAGTTTCTACTTTAGTTAGCAGACAATTAAATGGCCCAGTTTATGTTAAGCGGCCAGTGCAGCAGTGGTCAATTCCCTACACCTTCATAAGAAACGTAACCTCAACCCATTTTCACGTGTTTATAACATTGTTCAGAAAAATCATGCTGATTAACTGCCAAAAAAAGAGAAGAGAAAAATTGAAGCCAGCCCATTCTTCACTTCATGATCCATCAAGCCTCAACGATTCACTTCAATTGCTTTAATTCATCTTTCCACATGTCAAACATTTTTGTCATACTTTCATTTGATTTTGATACAGATAAAAAAATAGCATCTAACGAGCCGTTACAGATCAATCGATAGAACAATAATAAACTTTCGATGTTCAACCTTTTTACTGAACACCGATTACTGCGCTCAAACTTCGCGTGGTTATCTGTAGAGTGTGGTGCATTTTTGCGCGCGCATTGTTTCGACAGAAAATAAATAATCTGTGGATCATTTTTTCGCGCGCATTGTCTGCACAGAAATGAATTATCTGTGGCACATTTTCGCGGGAATCATCTGTTGTGGTTGTGGATAAAAAAGTTCGCAAGTGTGCGTTTCTCTATGAGCCCTCGTTGCACAATACGGGTCAAGCACCTGCTCGCTCTAATTAGTGACGTCTTTGTTACCGCAAACGGTAGGGCTGCCATCTTGGATTTGAATATTTATTTAATGTTGGTGCATTTTAATGCGGTTGAGGTCATAAAGGCAGAAAAGTAGTTTCAAATAACTTTTATCTACATCCATACCCTAATATGACTATTTTATAGTCAGGATGATGAGCAAACGCCCTATATTTCGATATGAGTGTCTGTTGCTGCATCTTAATGTTTACATTTTAGTATCGATAACCGATACCTTAATTACGTTCAAATTTCGAACGTTTTATAGTCAGGATCGATGAGCAAATGCCCTATATTTAGATATGAGTATCTGTGGCTGCATCTTAATGTTTACATTTTAGTATCGCTATCCGATACTAAAATGTTTACATTTTATTATCGGTAACCGATACCTTAATTACGTTCAAATTTCGAACGTCTTCTTAAAATGTATTTTATTCAAATTGACCTACAATGAATGAAGATAAAGTTATGTATGTGACTGTACATAATTAGGCATTAAAATACTCATGTGATCCTTTTATGAAACTCACTTCGTTCGTTTCATAAAACCACATTCGTATCAGGGGCGTGCATTGGTTTTGAGACTAGGTAGGCAGTCAATATTATTTTGCTCAGATCGATTGCCAAATCGATCGATTTGGTACCCAATTTTTTTGTGCCATCGGATAAGAATAATTATCATTGTAAAACATGCATCTCACAATGTAATTTTTTTAATCAAAACGTAAAAAATTGCCGGGCGCGCCAATTAAAATTATTATCATAATATTCTAATTTTAAGATCATTAGATGAATAGTTTTCCGTTGACCTAAAGGAACTTATCCAATCATAATTATCTGAACAAAACAAATGAAATTTTGGGGACATACCGAACAGTGTTATTTTCCATCGTCAGAAATGCACATCACACAATGTTCCGTATTGCTTGAAGACACAAACATTGATTAAAACATCATTGCACTCCACAAAATAACATAAATTTCGCTATTAAGTAATTAAAATAGCTCTAAAAAGTTTTAACACACGCACCATGAAGATAGGTTAGAGAAATGTAAACACAAATGTAAACAACCAACAAACAACCAACCAAAAAGCAAGCAGATTTGACCTTGACGTAAAACAAATAACATTTCATTACTTTATATTGCCAATAACTTTTATGTGTGTGTTTTAAATAGTAAAGTAATATCTATCTATCATAACAATATAATACGAGAATTCTGATATACAAATCAGCCAATAAAATTGTGTTAATTAATAAAATATGATTAAAAATAATTGTAAACCGATACATTTATTCGTTTTAGCGCCATCTATTGAAATCGGTGAGATTCATAAGCACTGACATGTTTGCTTGTTTGTGGTAAATTAATACGGAAGTAGAAGCGTCTTAATTTCACAAATATTGTTATTTATCAGCTTAAACATCGAAAAAGATGCATTATAATTCGTATTTTATTATATTTTGATTTTTCTACAGTAAAATTATTGTATAAATCAATTGGAAGCCAGACGAATTTCACGTAGTAGGCTAGACTACCCAATGCGACTAAATGAAGGAGTTGCCCTTTCTCGTTATTTTGCTATACGCTAGAGTGACTTTTTTATTTTGTCGCATAGCACATTTTAAACGAAATTGTGTTTTGACGTGTTCGATTGTATGGAGCTTGGTAGGCAGCGCGCGGCCAGAGCCTACCTCGCTTCTATAGACGCGTAGGTATACGTATATGTCATGAATGCGCTGTTCGGATGAAATTATGAAGTGTTGTGGGAAAGTATATTTCTTTATTTATGTTTATAGATTTTAAAAATAAAATATATCTTAAGGTTTTCTGCGAATGAGTTTTAAAAGTAGGCAGTGCCTAACTGCCTATATGGGATGCACGCCCCTGATTCGTATTTTAATGACCCTCATTATGCAACAGCCACATAAATAACTATTTTTAGCAAATTAAAAATTTATATAACTTTGTAACACACACAATCATAAACTGGAAAATTTCTTCAAATATTTCAGTGAAGAAAAACCCAAATTTGTCTTACTACAAAAATTATTTTGGTCAGAAACCGTTACATCAAAATCGAAGCGAGTCAGCGAGCCGAAACTACTTTTGTGGTTTTAGATAAACTGATAAACTATTTTGATGATACTTTCTAGCTCCCAATTCCCATGGTACACCATTTTCATTGTTTTAGGTGCCTCTTTTTGAATAATTAAGAACATGAGTAATCCTAAAGACACCTAGAAATCCACACTAATTTTAAAAATGCGAAGTGACTGTGTTTGTTCGTCTGTTACTCTTTTACGCATTAACTCGTTTTTATCATGTTTGATACAGACTTAGACTAGACCTTAGGTAAGGACAAAAGCGGTTCCTTGACACTAGTACCATAGTACAGTTCCATGATGGAACTACGGATAGTAATTTTTATCATTAGTTCCATTACTTATAAATGGAACTCGGCTACCTGATATCTCGAGATAATGCTCAGTTCTCATAAGACAACAGAAAGAGCAGTGTTTTGTTTGTTTCTCTGTCACGTCCCAATAGAATAATAGAGTAATGGATTGACTGACATGTTTGGGAGCTGGAAACATAATCATGGTGATAAAGACAACTTTTTATCCCGAAAAATATTACATTTATAATAACGTCATACTATATACATCCTATAGTCTTCGCGGGCGAAGTCGCGAGCAATGATTATGACGGAAGGGCTATTGATTAGGCAACCCTATAGTATACCATTAGACGTACTATAATGTACATACAATGGCTAAACAACATTTTTCTATTCTATAATACTGCGTAATACGGTTAAGATTCGATGACAGTGCAAGATATAAAACCTGCAAAATATTTCTGTCTGTAAGCCACATTTTGCTTCCTTTTACCTATACATTGTATATTTATTTTTATGGATCAAAGTTCTGAGGCTTTGCAAAGTATTTTGGAATTAACCTTTAAGTTACTCAACTTACTGCTCAGTCATTTAACGGCACGTAGTTTTTTCACATTTTCCTTATTTTGTAAAACGAGTTTACCCGTCGGCCTTTTAGCTTCTCACAATATTCCTAAAATCATAAAAATAGCTGAGCTCTAAGGCGAAGATTTACCATTTCTTGTACCGATACTTTTGTCGTTATATTTTCGGGTATAAAATACATTGTGCGTAACGTTTCTTTATATTATAAGTAACGTTTCCAATTTTTAACGTTATTGCAAGCCATTCAGTTCCTCTTTTTCTCTTATAATCGGGCTTAATATTGTATAGCATAGCTTACTAATAACACAATACTGCACATCTGTCACAGCGTGGCAATTCGTACAACAGTTACAAACAACATCGCTTACGCCGGTACAGTCAGCACATACGGGATATCGGTACAGTTAACAATGAGAGTTGATGGATGGCATTGTACTTGTTTATCTGATTTTGCCACTCTTAACAACTCTATGGTCTAGTGGTTCAAGTACCGACCCATGTTTTTGGGTTCTTGGGTTCGATTCCAATTAAAATTTGTTTCTGATTTTTTAAGGAAGCGAGTTCAGCTAGTTTGGAAGTATGTTCAATCTCAAACGAAATCGAGGGTAATTTCTGCAACTTTTATAGCCGTATCAAATGTATCAAAACATGTCGGTCGATGGTTCTAACAGCACGCAACGATCAATATTTTCACATAACGTATTACGCAAAACCCCGTAAACATAAAGTCGCCCATACCAAAAACTGATCAATCACGAATTGGATTGACACGAATGGTTCCGTTGACTAAGATTCATTTAGGCCTTTACACATAATAAAAGGAAAATGCAAAACTTGCATTGTTCTTGGGCCCAAAAAATTTAAGTTAATGTGCAGAGATGAGATGTTTTCTACGTGAAAGACCACACACACAACATCAACTTTTATTATGATGACACCATAATCAGTCCCAGGGGGAAAATAGTTATTTATTATTTTTATATGAACGTACCTACATAATAAACATATTTTTTTCACTAGGACCAATTTTTTCGACGCTATATTAAAAAAATAAAGGTGTTTTTTATTGGATACATGACCACCCCTCCTTTGAGATGCCATGAAAATGGCTTTCAGTTATTAGTTTATTTAATTCGGAAATTACTAGTATACTTTGACTAACGATAACGATGTTCTGTAATAGGTTTAGGTACGGAACCCTTAAATACAATTTTCATTGCCAAGAAAGGCGAATGATCTTATTTCGTGACCGTTGTGCGTGACAGTCGGGGAGCTATTCTCGACTTGCGAGACTCGGTAATAATACGGATTAGACATAACTGGTATTAAAAAAATTCAAATCTTGTAATATTTTTCACGCCAGACCAAATATTAAACGAAAATTAAACTTTTGTATAAAATGCGTGTATTGTTTTCTCGGATTTCTTAGCATTTCTTACAAAATTTCAACTTATAAAAATATTTTATTGAATAGATTTTATTCTCACCCATAACTTTAACTGCCTTCATGGTGCACTGGTGCAGTGACTAGTCGCTTGCGCGTAAAGGAGTGCATCTGTATCTTTGCGAACACACTCAGTAACTATATCTATCGTGCTTAGATGAATTAGGTTTACCGCAGTTGTCATGTCACCTAAGAGAGTTTCACAACTTTATTGTATTTGTAACCCAAATCGACATTGGCACTGTTAAAATAGTCCTCCATTCATATAACCACGACATTACTTTCTAAAGTACATAAATCACCTACTATCTCCGTATTAGCGTATTCAGTACACGCCATCTAGACTATTACCTTACCTAACCTCAATGTCGTGCACGCTTCGTTTCTCCTAACAACGTAATAGCCGCTCTTATTGTCTGCGTACACGCAGGCATCGTGACTTCTTATCTTAGGAAAATCGGAAATTCTCTGAACCTATTGAGCAAAAAATTGCTGTGATAAATATCTGTATATAAATAATCGAATCGCGCTTAAATTAGGTGGCAACTTTTTGTCGCATTTATTAAGATTTTCATCACGATAAAACTTTTGTAAGATTGTGTTTTGAGGACCGAAAACTACGATTACATCTGTTTTATATAAATTGTTTTATATAAACCCACTTATTTTGTAAGATATTTTTTTAAAAGTATGATTACTTATTTCCTCCACTATGTAGGCAAAAATAAATAATCATCAACCTACTCTCCCATTGTAATATTTATTACGTAAATAAAAAAATACACTTTATGTTCTTTGCAACTAGAATTTTTTTAGAACCGACGTAACCACATTTTTGCAATAAATTATTGTGATTATGATTTATTATTTTACGTAATAATTATCAAATCTCTCTTCTATGTCGGGGGCTAAAGTTTAGTGGGTAGTGGGACTAACGCGTCCTACTACCCACTGAACTCCCCCATTTACCCCTTTAAACCAGAAAGATACGAGCCAGTGCCCGCCTTGTGACGGTTAACCGGCCCATGGAACTGCATTCCATCTGCAACAAATTAGCAGTTCTTAGAAATAGCCCTGATTGACCATTAAGCCATTACGGTCGTATGTTAAGATCAGGGATGTTACGGAGCCTCGATTCCGATTCCGATAAGTCGGAACTTCCGATTATTACCTATTACACTTTCGGTTCCGATTTCGGCTCCGAAACTTTTCAATACACTAATTTTGGAGTCCATGCATTTGATTTAAATTGTTGTTTAGTTAGAAACATGTTGATTTTTTCATTGTCTGTGAATTAATTGTTATTGTCATAAAAATTAAAAAACATTACTGAATGATGTTTTTATTTGTCCTTTAATAAAAATTGCCACTAAGTACCTGCCTCTGCATTCGACTCCGATTCCGATTCCTTTTCCGATTCCGATAAATCAAATTTAAAAACTCCGATTCCGACTTCGGTTCCGATTTAACCTCCGTTACATCCCTGGTTGAGTTGATGGTTCTTCGAATAAACCGACAAACACATTATAAATAGCTCTACACCATATAGGATCGCCATTAAACCAAACCTTGCTTGAAAATTAGAATCCATACATAAACATATTGTTACTCCAAATACGGAATGTAATCTTCGTGACCTGACTATTGAAATGGATGACAAACTCTTAGCATTCATCATCGTGATGAACAGACAGTCGATACTAAATTATTTAGCTGATTTATTGACAGGTCCGTCCAGTCGTGTTTCGTAATCGAAGGTCGTAAGTTTGATTCTTGTCTGAATAGGAAGTATGCTAACTACCTTCTTCCCTTAAGATAAAATTTTGTCTGTAAACTAGCTCTCTTTTTTCCAGCCTCCCGCCTCTTGAACATTATAGTCCATAAAAAAATAGTATTTAAATTCGGTGCAGTAATCCGGCAACTGAGACCGCGGTCCCAGTTTCTTCTTCTTCTTGTATTGTTGGCAATACACTCCTCTTTATGAGGATTATACTGCTGCCATTTTCATGTATATTTTGACGACTCAAATGTTTTTAAAACGTCGCACACTACAACCCACGTTGTAATGCTGGCCATACACAATCGATCGCTTCAAGCCGATTTGACAATAGGCTTGATGGTGTATGGCCAGCATAAAGCATTCCCACCGAAACCGACGCCATCTTGGGCGCTACTCGGTCCCAGTTTAATGTGGTCCCAGTCGCCGAAAGCCTCATTTGCTCACACTATTAACTGTGCAATTACGTATCATCTAAGCTTAACATCTGCTAGGTTAATATCAACTAAACAACCCAATCCACTTAAAATAGCTAGTAAAAACAGTAAACTACTACACTATTCATATTCTCCAACTAAATTATTCTTTTAAGATTATTTTCCACCATTTATTAACTATTGTCGTCATAAAAGTTGTTTAGCATGTTACCAGTGCAAAAGGAGAGAGCGACAATTGACCAATAGCTGTCTATTAAATATAATTACTAGTTGTTGTCAGTCCGATGTAGTAGCCAAGTTTCTCACTGTTTTACATAAAGGTTATAATCTCCGCGAAATGTATTTATATAAAGTGAATGGTAAAAGTAACTAGTAGGCGTTTGGTTTCAAGTGCTTGACACCAACGTATTTTTGAGATAAGTATTTACATAAGGAGTTACTAATGTAAGCTGCGCCTGCGGCTTCGCCCACTTGCAATAGGATTGCAAATGATAAATTGTAAAAGTATTTTCTCTTTTTAATCTTTATCTCTTTATATAAATAAAAATTGATTGTCAAAAAAGATTAATTGGCAAACAGGCATGCAGCCCACCTGATGGTTGTTAAATAGTGGCCACCACGGCCAATTCCATTGAGGGCTACTCCAACAGGAAGCGTCGCTAAATATGCTGGCATACTGTGTAGGCACCAGATCTTTGAGCCTTTGATTTCATGTGTTTCTGGCACAATGGGGGTGGTAGCTAGCCAGTCGGACTATGAAAAAGTTCTATCGTCTCTACTCTGTAGTAAGGTTTCCAGATCTCAATTGGGAAAAGCATGATGTTGGCAGCGGGAAGAATTTTTTCTGCTGTCAACTTTATTTCCCTTTAAATTACAGCGTCGACGACGTGCATGTGATGTCTCTGTTGTTATAAGCACCCATTAGCGACTATAACCGCTTACCATCAGACGTAGACGTGAGAACCACCCTCGTGGTATTAAAAAAATTAATCAATAGTAGCCGTTGCGAGGATTCAGGCGACTGGGACCACTACATAACTGGGACCGCGGTCCCAGTTGCCTGATTAGTTTTTATTTGTTTATTTCGTCAGTCGAGTGGGACCACCCGTAATTTTAACCACAAATCCATTGTTGAAATACAAGATTTAGTACAGATAGCAGAAAAGGTGTCACAAATAAAACAAAGTTAATTTTTGCAAATGTAAGTTAGTTTTTGTATTACCTACTTAAACAGTATAACAGTCTTAATTATGTTTTAAAAATCACGTTGGCTCATAATATGCCTACTTAACTAGTAATTCTAAGTAAACATTCAACAGAAATCTCCTCATAACAATAATATAAAAATCAGTCTTAATGTCTCTTAACTTTATACACCATAAAGTAAGTACTCATTACTCCTATTATATATTTATAATAAAGTCAGAAGATGCACATATCGTGGTGTAATATTTATTTGCAATGACAATCATCTCCTCATAACAATGTTACTTAGCAACCGAATGTCACTTTTATGACAAATCCATACTGACACAACGCCGCACCGCCTGTCTACTCTCCATCCGTCTTACGAATTTTCGATCTACTCTTTGGTGTTTATGGGCGCCTGGTACTTCAAATAGAAGTTTTGCATCACTTTGCTTTTATTTTACATGAATTTTATTCACCACGCTGCCATTTTAGGATGAAATATTCCGTGTGATTACTCTTCGGTACTTATGGGCGCCTGGTACTTCAAATAGAAGTTTTGCATCACTCGCTTTTATTTCCATGAAATTCTACTCCGCCATTAGATATTCCGTGTGACTTCTCTTTGGTGTTTCTGGGCGCCTATAACTTCGACGAGCATGGCGAATCAATCTTACTAATCTGTCGCGAGTTTAACATTTTTTCCCCATAAAAAAAGTGAAGTCAGAAGTTTTCACTTCAAAAATACTTGACCGTAATACTAAATAAAATAAAATCCTGAGTTATAAATTGATTTTTCTGTTAACTGTACATTAAAGGAAATTAGGTATATGGTCCCAGTCGACCGATTCAAAAATGTTATCAGGTAACTGGGACCGCGGTCCCAGTTTTATTTGGTCCCAGTCGCCTGAATCCTCGCCGTTGCATGGCTATCGTTAGCAGATCTCTCGCGGGACTCAATCGTGACTTCGTGAGATACGCAACACACTTGCAATGTTTACAAACACGCCAGGCGTGACGTAATTGGGCACGCGTGGAGTGGGCGACGCGCGAATATGCGCGGGGGCGGCGTTTCATAACTATCGCTTAGTCTCAGTATTATGGCCTTGTTTCAATTTGCACTTTCTTTTTTACTCGGATCATCTCATCACCCATAGAACCAATTGAGTAGGATTATTTCGATCTGTATTATATTCTTCACTACCTACTAAACTCCCAGGGTTTCTATTTCATATCCGAAGAGGGACAAGCAAGCCGTTGTTCGCCTTATAGCGGGGGGCTTCGTCGTTTGACCCCGGTCCCGAGTACACCGCGGTGTCAAACGCACAAGGACTCTTTTTGAATTGGCCGTTTGACACCGTTAATAATATCGCGGTATCAAGCGGGAATAACGTTTTTCGACTTCGTCATTTGACACCGTCAAAAAATCTTATTTTTGATTTTTGTACAGTTGAGTACACAAGTAAGTTGTAGATTGGAAGGATCTTTTAGTGAGTACCTAGATACTTATTAATAGATTGACCAGCCCACCAACTTACCTAAGGGGAAAAATTTAAGTGTACATCCAAAAAATACTGAAATCTACATCAAAATAACTTATTGCACACCAAAGGTTAGGTTAGGTTACCAATTACCTAAGTAACTAATCTAAAATAGCTTAAGGGTTTCAAACCCGGGGGCCGGGATCTTTCGCACACAAATGAAATATAAATGAATAATATATCATAATGATAAGATAACATAGACCAGTGAATAGAACTTTTAAATAGGCCGCTACATAGTACTATTAGGTTATACATTGTGTGTTCTGATTAGAAAGAGTAAGCCGCTCTTTTCATTATTATCAGAGCGGCTTGTGAATAAATAAATAAAAAAATATCAGCCTATTAATGTTCTTCTGCAGGGCAACAGAAACAGGTAGTAATCTGGAACGAATTCTATTTTGCAACAAAGTATTTGGATCAATATCAAAAAATACACGCTCCATTTATCATTAGGCGCCAAACATGACAGATTAGTTACGGGAATAATGATTAATTAATCAGTTAGGGTTTTTGTGTAGCAAAGCGAAGCAAAAGGGCTTTTAACTGATTTCGAAGAGGAGGTTCTCAATTCGATGTTTTTTTTTGTGTGAACATATCTCTGAGAAACTTATCTCTTCTTCGTAATTCTGAGAGCTCTCCCGCCCGAGGTACTAATGAAAAAATCAGCACGATAAGATTTTGAATTTTTTTCCCAAGAAGATATTACATTATTATTACCAAATTATTACTTTTCCAGCGAATGAAAATTACTTTTTTTTATGGTATAGCGGGCAGACGAGCATGCGGCACAGGTGATGGAAAAAGTGACTACCTACCGCCGCCAATGATATTAGTATTTAAATTCGTTGACCGCCGCCCATAGACATCTGCAAATCAGGTGGATTCACCAAATGCGCTGCCGGCCTATGAATCTTTGAATTTACATAAATCTACATTTTTGTCACTCAATTTATGAATACAATAAAAATCAGATATATCGGACTATCCACGATTTGTTTTAGGTATGTGTACAAAAGAGTTTGTCGTAGATTATAACATAAACAAACCACGCTGTTTTTTAATTGGCAACAATAGTTAAAACTCGTTTTATCTTTCAACGCATTATTATTCCTCATAATACCTACGTATCGGTATATTTTTATGACTTAATAATCTAAAACGGGTACGGATTTACAATCTGCCTGTTTTCTATTTTTGTCCGATGCATAATCCTTATTACTGGGATTACCAATGTTTACCAATAGTGGAGCGATAGCATGTTGAACATATTAGAGGATTACGATTAAACGAATCCCAAAAAGTTATATTTATTTTAGGAATTAAAATCACTGTGCAAAGAGAACTCTTTGATTGGGCACAGAATAAATAATTGTACTAACGTATTTGGGATTGGGTAAATCATAAATAAATAAATTAAAAAAAATACGATCAAGAAAATGATTTTTAAGAGAGGTGAGCGTAGTTCGCCTCGAATGAATCACTCGTCTGGAGAAGTAGCTTCACCTGACAGAAGACCGCATCACAGTAAAGTGGCACTTTATCTATTGTGATATGTTTTCGTCGGTGAGTAAGGTCTAATGATGTTGGCAAGCGGGAAGAACTTTTTTGGCTGTCAATGTTGTTTACTCTTCAAGTTACAGTTTCGGCTACGCGCGAATGCCTTGGTATTACAAGCGTCGGTACAGTTTCAGCGCCACACAGCTAATATAAAAAAAAAACAAATAAGTTAAATATAATGGCAGCCTTTTCTTTTTCTCTGATCAGAATGCTTTTACGCACCATAACCGCAGGTTTGAGAGACCTGCGGCCGTGTGTGGGACTCAGGACTGCTCGTCCACTACCCACTAAACACCCTCGGTTCCCCTTCACAGTTCACACCCGAAGAGGGACGAGCCGGTGCCCGCCTTGTGGCGATTGACCGACCCGTCCCCGGCTGTAGATTCAGACCGGGACGAGTGGCAGCCTAATAAAAAAAAAAGAAAAAAGAAGTCGAGTCATTGAAACGTGCGAACTCCGCGGAAGCAGTTCCGAATTCAAATTCTTTCCGCGCATTGCCGCGCGTGCTATCGTTCGAAATTCGAATGCTCGTCGCGCGCCGGAAGCCGCTAATACCAGCGAAATACTAAGGCTAATACGCATGCGGTAACGTGGCCCGTGGCCGTCACCGTCACAGGCCACCGCCCCATGTTGGGAAATGTTTTGCTGGCTGTTACGGAGTCGGAAACACTTTTTGTGTTGAATAAAATTAATCTTTTTTCATAGAGACGAGACATACACCTCAGCCGCTCAGCCTTGTTAAATTTTCAGTGGCGTATTGATTTGAGGATCGTCGCTAGTAAATCACAACGACTCTATGTGTTCTTTTTCTTTACTAATATCATTGCTCTATATTGTATGGATGGAGTTAAGGTTAAGACATTAATTGTTAGATTACTGACAGACACTTTCAAAAAAAGTTTATTTTTAATGTCAGTTGTTGCAAAAGAAATTATGGGACAGTTTCACCACTGACCGATAAGTACGTGATAGTTTATGGTCAATATTAGGCATCATAAACCCATAGCAAATTACAATTTTAAACAAAATAAAATATAGATATACAATTTATTTATAAAACGCAACTCGCACTTCAAAAGCGAAAGCACATTAAGCCGTTTGTCCTGCGCCTGATCTCTCTTTGATCGAGTACTCGAGTCAGACTGCTGTCCCACCGTGTTATAGAGAGTACAATGCACCTGAACTTTCGCACTTACATTCTGCGTAATTGGTTAATAGTAAAGATTGGCCGTCCGTCATAGCCGAAAACTCTGCTAGAAAACAATGGGCGATTTTCTGACAGCTCGTTTTTTTAGTTCTAAATTTGATCAATAGATGGCGCCACCCCATCTATGATAAAAGTCAATGTTAAGCAGCCACAAGGAACGAACGAGTAAAATTTTTCTATGCAAGGAACGGAACGAATGACTTCGAAGTGAATTTTGTTTCATAAAACGGAACGTTTTGTTTATGTTTGGTGTCAGATGTCATTGTCATTCCCGAAATTCTCATGCATGCCATATAGGTGTTCTGTGCATATTAGCTTACCTCGGTTCGTCGAATGCGCTCACTTGTTTATGTGCGTTACTCTGGTGGCATGCTAGCACGTCTAGAGATGAAACAAATTAGAATAATTTGTGCATTATATGCTGTAAATGTGCACCAAATATAAAATTTGTGCCTAGTGGGGTTTCTGAGATATTAATGAAAATACGATTCCGCCAGCGTAACGCTTGAAAACGTTATCCTGGCGGAACGATTTTTACCTATTGGTCCTAGGGCAATTTTAAGTAGCATAAAAGATAGCTTAAATTTGTGCCCTAAAGTAGCCAAGCAGCGGCATTTGTGCCCCCCGTAGTTTTTGAGTAATTGCAAATGCCGCTGCAGTAACGTTTGGCTTATTTTCCATATCTTCAGAACAGCTGGACATACAGAAATGATTTTTTGTGAGAAGATGCCTTGTAATTTGTGCCTTCATAGTTATTCCAAAGAAATACATGGTTAATGATTTACAAAAGATTTTCTAAAAAACGAAAACAGCCTCTACCTCTTGAACTACTTACGATAGGCGCTGAATGTCTCAATCAAGTAGCTGATGCCTATATGATACAAGGTTCTTCTGACAAAATTTTATAACCCTACGTCTGATATTGACGAAATAAATCAACTTTTTGAACTGAAAACTGTTTACTTATTTCGTACGTATAATGCACAAATTATTCTTTATTGTTTCATCTCTAGTCTAGACTGCTAACATTTCGCGCTTTCCGCCAGAGTAACGCACAACACTTGTTTCGTATTGTGTTTTGTGTGGTGAATCCTGTTTGACCCTGGCTTGCTTACTGGATTCTGGACTCTACTTAATACGACTATTTCGGCACGCATTAACGGACTTTGATTTGGCCATACTGTATTGGATAATAATAATTGAAGTTGGTGATATTGCGATTGTCATCGCGAGACATTTTTGGCATGAATTTTATATAAATTAATAAGTAACTGTTTAAAAACTCAAAGGAAACTATTAATACAATTATATGTATAAGACTAAAAGTAACTTTTCTACTGATGGATGAGAAACAAAAACGAATTATAAACTTAAAAACTTATCAAAAACAATGAACAAAATAACAATCACAACAAAACGTCAGCGAACACTATGACACATGCCATAATATAATCTATGGGCATGCAGGTCGTTATGTTTTTTCACTTGTAACAGCAACCTTATTACTACTGCATTAAAGGTCATTATAGATACAATACCAGAGGAAGAAATCATAGAGAAATAGCAAGAAAATCATACATGGTTCAACGCCATCTAGTAAAGCTTTTGGAACCTTATTTTTTTTTAAATGGCCTGTCAGAAAATCGCCCATTATTACAAAGAAAATATAAATGTAGACCTGTACAATTTTCGAGCCTGTAAAAAGTAAAGTATCAGCCGACATGTCCCACTGCAGGGCAAAGGCCTCCTTGAAATCAAGTTATCGCTACAATGATGGGTATTGGCTTAATCACCACGCTTGCCAAATGCGGGTTGGTGATCACAAACCTGAGCTGTGGCCGAAAAAACCGACACAAAGTTGGCTCGACCCGGACCCCTTGGACCCATTGAACCCAGGACCCCGAATTCTTGGCCCGGTACTTAAACCACTAGACCAGCGAAGCCTGTGAGGCTTCACATTATTATTCTAGTAGGCAGAGACGTCTTCCATTTACAGTCTTGACTTACGCCAGTTCTTCAACTTTCATAGTTATTCATCTATCTATTGTGTGAATGTCTTTACGTAACAACGAACATAAGTACATTGACTGCGAAGTTTCCTTGACCCGGCGACATCGCTCATTATTTTATGCAATTCACAGTAGTTATTACATACATAGGTACGGAGTTTCGAATATGATGTCATGTTTGTATTTTCATTTACCAAGTTACTGGACATGCTGTCTTGTCTGGGGGCCTAGACAAAGTAAAGTAGTAAAGTAACATTTTGATAGCGATAATAACGAAATTCGCTAACTTCAAATTGTATGGCTTTGGCAGGTGCCTTAGAAAAGTCTTGTGGTCAATCAATATTGAAAGCACGGGTTTTGACATTCGCTATCACAAATGGAGCGATAACGAACGTCGTAAGGGCCTCTGTTCCTCTTGAGATATACGCAAAATCATTCCAGTTTTATTTCCAAACCTATATGTTTGTGGGTGTTCAGGTTAAAGCCAGTGTTATGACTTAATTAGTACCAATTAAAAAAAAAGAAAAAAAGTTACGCAATAAATGTACCTAATTGGTGGCTACCGAAAAATACGAAAACTGTGTGTGTGAAAAAAGTGGTGCAATCGGGGTGGTAAAAACTTCGCCAAACCAAGATTTTAAAAATTGTAAAGAATTGAATCAAAATGTAAAAAAATATTATACAAACTTAGTAGAAGTTTACAAAAGAAACCTTTTAAATTCTACTTCATTAAACGTCCCACGCGTTAAAAGTCTGAACAAAAAATGTGTCGAGTCACCCTCTTCTCTCAGATTTATTCCCACAAAGCTATTTAATTTAACCAATTGTTGTTATTGCTTTAACGAAACGCGTTAAATTAGGGTTAAGATTCTATTGACCTGACGTTAATAAATCATGCGGGAATTTTTTATGAACATTAAAGATAGCTTAGATGTTACATTACTTTAGTTGCGTTAATTTACACTTGTCTTTAAAAATATCAACTTTTTACTACGTCTGAATCCCGTTAGAGTAGTGGTTATTTTGTCTCTGCAGTCAAAATGACAAAGGACTCATGAGAAAAAAAGTATCACTAGTTCCGCCGGAACTCTTTTGACTGGAACTAGTGAGAATAATCCAAAAGTATCAGGAACTTGACGCAGACATTTTAAAGTGCAGCCTATAAGTACTATATCTGTAGAGTTGGCAGCACATCATCTTATTCTAATCTGCCACATTCGCATAGAGTTCTACTTTAATTGAGACATTTTGGAAGATTGGAATATTTCAGACTTTTTGACCTGACATAGAAACACATTTTCACATTATTGTTAGTTAGTAGGCAATAGATTTGAACAGGAGAAGATCAGAAAACATTCTCTTCAATACTGTACGACATTAACATAATCCTTGAACAATGTCTAAAACAAAAACCGGAGTTCACAAAAGAAGCAACGATTAGTACACATCAACTGACATCAACTGTGTTTTCTGTAATTTACAGAACAAAAACACATGTAGGTAGGTAACATGTGTAACAAAAGATTGGTGAAAGAACAGGGTACCCATCTCAAAAATTTGGAATCTGCCACAGTTGGTGCAACAATCTGCCAAATTTTAAAACCAAACTAAAATATCCCAAAATTATTCTGGAACACAAAACTTATAGTGCTGATCTGAGGAGTAAAAACAGCCCGTTTTATCACGAAGATCAAATGATTTTACGCCTTAGCTGATAATCTTTGAAATCTGACACAACGAAATCGTCCCCATCATAATGCCACTCAAAATTAGGGACAAAATTTGCCAAAGTAGCAAAAATGTGGTCACCATTTGTGGCAAAGAATTTGAATGAATATAGATTTGTTTCTCATCTCATATACATACATTCAAGGCAGTCAGCCTGAGTCATGTTCGTTCAGATTTTCATTCAAAGTTTGGTGAAATGCCAAACACCTACTTGCAATAGGCTATCTGGTATATTTCGGCACTTTATTAGTACGTAGGATGCGTAATGTTTATACATTAAAATTGTTTTAAAATACTCCATAGAATGACTTTTTTTATATCTATTCAAACTTGGATTTGATATTACTAATATACATACATAATACATTCGCTGGGCGAAATTATGGCAGGTCCATAGGTGGAGTAAGGCAGTAAGTGGTGGCCCAGAGATAATAACCAAAATAGTATGTAGGTCAAACCTTTACCAGATTATCGCAGGACTAAAGCGAAAGTATATCGAAAGTCCCACACACACCGTCCTGACTGACTCCAAACAAGAGTCATCATCCCAGCATATTCCCGATTGCATCCAGTAGTACTAGCTGCGTTGCGGACGGTCACCGGCCGGGGTCATTGCCCTTCGCGTTTATCAAAAAAAATATTATTTACTATTTACTCATATTTGGTTTCCATTTTCCCATCAAACTTTTAAAAAAAAATAAAAATAAAAAAAAAAAAAAAATAAAAAAAAATACTTGCATAAATCGATAGTACTACTAAAGGTAAAGCGTTCTGCTGCGGGAAAACAACGACTAAAAAAACACGCAGTATAGAGACACCCAGACCGATACAAACAGCTTAGACATGTTCATGCACACAAATGTTTGTACCGTGCGGGAATCGAACCCGCGACCTCTGGTGTACTATCCGACTTCTCGACCATTTCATTAAATGGCTCGTCAATATACAATGAGTATTGATCTAATGACCTATTTCTCCACCTTCCAGACAAGTGGGCCGCAACCTCATCATCCCCGGTGGTACTCGCGTTATCGACGCCACTGGCAAACTGGTGATGCCCGGGGGCATCGACCCCCACACGCACTTCGAGCTCGAGATGATGGGCGCGAAGGCGGCTGACGACTTCTACAAGGGCACCAGAGCTGCTGTTGCTGGAGGCACTACTACTGTCAGTAAGTAGCCCTTGGGGCCTAGACAAAGTAACATTTTGACAGCGATAGCGAAATTCGCTAACTTTAAATTGTATGGATTTGACAGATGCCATAGAAAAGTCACGTGTTGAAAGTATGGGATTTGACATTCGCTATCGCAAATTGAGCTATAACGAACGCCATAAATGCCGCTTGTCTAGGGGGGCTTATCTCGTTTAGGCTGGTTTTAGAGTCACGCTGACGCGCACGCGTTATGTACAGTCAAAAGCACGTCAGACGTAACACTTTGGACTTTGTACCGCTCTTATGTCGGGGGCATAAGTGCTATTATTGAACTGCAAGTGTTAATCGTGATGTGCTGTTGACCGTACACTGCCGGTTTTCTTTGCAGTTCCAATCGCCGCTATCTTACAAGACAGCGATACTAGATGATACGTGCGCTGACGGCCTGCTTGTCAGCGTGACTCTAAAACAAGCCTTTAATAAGTCTGTTAAAGGTTTTTAATGTTAAAAAAAGACAAACTAGCAAGAGTAACGGTTGATTGTAATTGATTACTACCGCCTCAAAACAAGGGCCTATGAGAAAAGAATTAGAAAAAGGGTAAGAAGGATGATGGGTAGGTGAAATGGGGTTTCGGCACTCTCTCTCTTGTGCTCTTTGTATAAACTAACCTCCTTTCTTCTTCTTGTATTAATTTATTATAGCTAGCAACCCGCTTCTCTTTAAGAAAAGTATTATGATACTTTTATTTAGTGGTCACCTGAAAAGAAGAGATTAGGTGGTAATTACAAAAATGTCTTTAAAGTGTGCTTAATAAAGCTGGTTATTTAGCTTTTAAAAAATTTTCATATGGTTGGCTCAATGAAAAAATGTAGCTTAGAAATAATGGTATATTAAAACTATGTTGTATTTTCAGTTGACTTCGTTTTGCCAGAGAAGGGGCAGTCCCTTTTAGACGCTTACGCTAATTGGAGGCAAAAGGCTGATGGAAAGGTAACTTATACGAAAATGCCTAATACCTTTTTTCCCACTTTTTTTTTCCTACAAACAGATTTTATATGTAAACACAAGTTTAAAACCACAAATCCTTTTCTTCCAGGTGTGTTGTGACTACGCTCTCCACGTCGGAGTAACCTGGTGGTCACCCTCCGTAAAGAAAGAGATGGAGAAGCTGACGAGTGAAGAGTACGGCGTGAATTCGTTCAAAATGTTTATGGCGTACAAGGACGCTTGGATGCTGGACGACTATGACCTGTACTGCGCTATGGAGACTTGCAGTGAATTAAAGGCGTTGCCCCAAGTAAGATCTACAAAACACCTAGCTTCCTTTGTTTTAGAGCGTTTTGTCGAGGTAGTCCACTTAGTGTGCTGTGCTTTAAGTGGACCACCCAGCCGAATAGCAACCGCGCTTACAGAACCAACCCCTTTCTGACCCGTGGAACACCAAAGTGGTTCACCTTTTTTTTTTTTTTTGGTATCGCAGGGGAAATGCAGCCTTTTGCATATCCGCCGTCGGGGGACGGACGGGGTATGTGGGGCTCTCCGTCTGGGATGCTTCACAGAAGAAGCTACCCAGAGGCATACCCACTAAAACCCCTGCTCCCGCGCGCGCTCCGCCGCTTCCTTACCTGCCATGACCTCCTCGCAAAAAGTGGCGAAGGCTTTCCAGGCATCCTTACTCACCAACATAGCCAGAACTATGCTGGGGAGAGCAAGGTCCGGACCCACCTTCGCCACCAGTGCGTTGCGCTGCGGAGCCCACTTTTGGCACACCGCAAGGGTGTGATGTGCCGTATCCTCCGCTGCACCGCACTCATGGCAGGAAGGGGCCCCCTCTCGACGGATGCGATGCAGGAATGACCCGAAACTGCCATGCCCGGTCATTACCTGCGCCATCCTAAAGGAGAGGGAGCCATGCGGCCGCTCAAGCCACCGGTCTAGTACTGGGGCGAGCGCGTCCAAAGTTCGTCGGCCAAATTCCGCATGGACCAGGTCTGAGGCCCAGAGCCGGACAAGACTCTCATGGGCCTCTTTGCGGACAGCCTCCCGCTCAGTGGGGCAAAACGGCTCCCGCGCCGCTTTCTTGGCAGCCGTCCACCGATACACGGCCGCCAGCACCCCCGCCTCTAGCTCCCATGGCGCTGTGCCCGCCAGCGCACAGGCGGCAGAAAATCCTACCGTGCGGTAGGATCTTGCGACCCGCTGAGCGATTGCGCGCTGGGGCGCCCGTAGAAGGCGGACGTTCTCCCTTCGGCAGAGGGCCTCTGCCCAAATGGGCGCGCCGTACAGGGCCATGCTCTTCAGGATGCCGGAATAGAGATTCCGGCACCTGGAACCTGGACCACCTAGGTTGGGCATCAGCCAACTGAGGCTGCCCGCCGCCTTTAACAGCCTCGATGACAGCCAGCGAAAGTGAGGACCAAACTGCCACCGGGTATCTAAGATAAGGCCGAGATATTTCATCTCGGCCTTCACGGGCGTTCTTACCCCTCCGACATTGAGGTGCGCATCCGGCAGTATTCGTCTTTGCCGAGGTCCATGGAAATATATGGCCTCGGTTTTTTCAAGTGCAACGGCGAGTCCGAGCCTTCGGATCCTCTCTACGACTAGGTCTCCTCCGACTGAGGCCAAAATGGCCGCATCCCTGAAAGTCTTCCCCCGGGCGGTAACGAGGGTGTCATCTGCGTAACATATGACATCCATGCCCGGAAGAAGGACACCTCGGAGGAGCCAGTCATAGGCAATGTTCCACAAGAGTGGACCCAAAACCGACCCTTGTGGAACTCCGGACTCGACGGAATATCGCACCACTTCACCCTTACTGTTTACGAATACAACCGTCCGGTTGTTTAAATAATCTTCAATTAGAACCTGGAGGTACCTTGGGACCTGAAAGTACCGTAGAGCTTCAAGAATTGTCGCGTGGGGGAGGGAATTGAATGCGTTGCGAATATCAAATGATATCGCAATTACTCCCTCACCCCGTTCTTCGGCTTCTAGGACTAACTCCCGGAGGCGGGTCAGGGCATCGACTGTAGACCTCCCTGACCGAAAACCAAATTGGGCGTCCGACAAATTGACACCAACATTATCAAGATGCTCAACAAGGCGAGATGACACCATCTTCTCGAACATCTTCCCCACCTCGTCGAGCAGAATTATTGGCCGGTACGCCAACGGGGAATCAGCCGGACGCCCAGGCTTTTGGAGGAGGCACAATTGCCCCTCCTTCCAGATTTCAGGGAACCTTCCCTCCCGAAAACACCGATCGAAGAGGTTCCTGAAATTACCTTTCATCTCTTCGGCCGCAATTGCCACAATCCTGGCCGGCACGCCATCGGGCCCTGGGGCAGTATTTTTCCCTCGAAGCCGAAGCTGCACCGCCTCGTACTCTTCAGTAGAGACGAGGGGGGGAAATTCATCCTCCAGAGGAGGGACGACACCACGCGGTGGAACCATCGCTGGAGGAACGAAGTCCTCATGGCGAGTCGGAAACAAAGCCTGAACTACCTGTTCCAACAAAGCCGGCTCGAGAGTCTCTGTGAGTGGGGGACCAATGGGGCGCAGCTTTGAGCGCGCCGCCTTGTATGGTCTCCCCCACGGGTCTTGATCGAGGCTCTCGAGCATTTCGGCCCTCGCACGGTCCTTCGACTGCCCGATCGCGTGCTTCAACGCCCCCTTTGCTGTCCGATAGATCTCATAAAGATGAACCTCTTCGTCCGGGTCGTTCCTCCTGCGCCGGCGTCTACAATAAGTATACGCCCTCCGGGCTGCAATGCAGGCAGCCCGGAGTCCCGCAATCTCCTCTGTCCACCAATAAACGGCATGTCGGGGATCGGGGCGGCGAGACCGAGGCATGGAGAAATCACACACCTCGGTCAGGGAGGCTCTAAGTTGGTTTGCAGCCGAATCCAGATCCACATTGGAACAGGGTGGGTAGAACCACCCCTGAATAAATGCAGCCTCCTTGGCTAGACCACGATCGAGCCGTGAGAGGGCCCAACGTGGAAAAGGAGCCGGCCGTCTTGTAACCTCGTCTTGTGGAACCCGGCTAGAGATATCATATCTGATGTATTTATGGTCAGACAGAGTCTCCACCGGTTCCACTCGCCAATCCTTGATAAGGGCGGCCAAGGCAGGAGTGGCGTAGGTTAGGTCGATCACCGAGCCGCCCTGTTGCCGAACACAAGTCTGGTCCGCACCCGTATTGATGAGGGACAGGCCACACGTAACTGCCCAAGCTTCTACGGCTCGGCCACGGATGTCAGTAGCGGGGTTGCCCCATTCCACCGACTTCGCATTGAAATCCCCAGCAATGACGACCTGCCGCGGTGCCAATCGGCCCAAAACAGCAGACAGGGTGTTCAAGAAATCTTGAAACTCCCTAGGGGGTCGATTGGGGGAGAAATAAACACCCACAACAGCGAATGGACCCCAGGATGCGGCAACAAAACCCCTTCCCCTTTCCAACAGTGTAAGAGCGGGAAAATTAGTGGACGGCCGCGTAAAGACAGCCACCAGATCATCCGTATCTCCCAACCAGCGCTCTGGAATATTGTAAGGCTCCGCCATTATGCCTAAATCGACCTGCCACTCGGCTAAGGCCTGGAACATTAGATCCTGGGCCGAGCGGCAGTGATTAAGGTTGCCCTGAAGTATGATGCGATGGCCGACCTGATCCATTATTCGGACATCGCACCATCACGCGTCGCCGAAGGACCAGCGACGACAGCAGCGGCAGAACAAACAGGTGCCGGTTGCTTTCCCTTCTTAGGGGGAGGATTGCAATTCCTCCCCCGCATTACGTGCCCAGCTGGCCGGCCGCTTGCGGCACAAACGGCACAGTTGGGCTTGGCCGTGCAGCTGATCGCCTTATGCCCCTCGGCCCCGCATCGGAAGCAAAGCTCCGTGCGGTCTACGGAGGACGGGCAGCGCGCTCGAGTGTGACCTGTGCCCAGGCAGCGGAAACATCTGAGCGGCTCGTCTTCGAGCGCGCGGACAGATGCCGAGCTCCAACCAACCAGTATTCGGCCCGCGCTCAGTACTGCTTTGGCGGCCGAAGTAGGGCACTGGAGATGGACAGTTCCAACGCCTCCGCGGCCGGTGCGGATCGCACCGACCTTTATTGCTTCTACTGCGCAACCGCCGATTTCAGCCACCTTGGTTGCAACCTCCTGCTTGGTGACGGAATCATCGAGATCCGCCACCTGAAGCGAGGTACATTTCACCGGGCGCGTCACATTTGCTACGCCCGCCATCGCTTGCCGTAATCTTGCCGCAAACGTATCTGCCTCTTGAACTCCGCTCTGTGCGCCCGAAAACTCGAATAGTCGAGCTCCCGTTTGCGTCGTGCGACACTTTTTAGGGGTGAAACCTAAAGCCGTGGCATCTCCGATCGCCTCACGAGCCTTCTTGAGGACAGACTCGTATGTCTCCCCCTTCTCAACGGCCTCTGTCGTCAGGGTGACCACAACGGCAGCGGATTTGGGCGAGACGAGCTTCTTCTTAGTGGTAGCGGATAGTTGTTTGGCCACCGGGGCAGAGGAAGACGAAGCGGCTTTCTTCTTTTTCTGCCTCTTTAACTGGGCCTCTGAGGTAGACGCAGATGTCAAGGGGACTGTCTTGGTTGCCTTTCTGGTTTTCCTCCTAACAACCATGCTCCAGCCTTCGTTAGCCGGAGTAGACGACGGGAGAAGGACATCATCATCCATAGGCACCTGTGGTTCTAGAGTCTTCGCCTGGGCCGAAGAGGTAGAGGGGAGCTCAGTGTTGAAAGCCCCCGAAGTGGAGGCTCTGGAAACTTTTGTCTTCTTACCCGCTCCTTTGCCCTTAATCTGCGGGGGAGGAGAGAGCTTGAAAATATTCAGCTCTGAAGCAGAGTCCACAGACTTTCTTTTGTCCGCTTCTAAAGGTGGCCGGACTCTCACCTCCGGGAGAAGACGGTCTTCAATGCCAGCAAGGCAGGCTCGCGTGAACTGGCGCTCCTCTGCAGCCTTTTTGGCCAACATGGCCTCCATTCGCACCTCGAACTGAGCGAAGAGATCTGCTGGCACAATCGAGGTAGAGGACGGTGTTTTGCGTGGGGCCGATTTTACCGCTGTCTGAGCCGGAGAGGGAGAAACCGACAGAACGGCATGACTAGCCCGGAGTGTTGTTAGTTCCTCTCGGACCTTGATTAACTCTTCCGAGAGGCGCTTAACGGTCGCCTGCAAGGCGGAGGTCTCCTCAGAGATACTTCGCTTACCCATTTCGGAGGTTACGGCTAGGAAAGACAGCGCGTGATCTTTTAGGGCTTTTTGTAAAGTGCCCTTGAGGTTACTCGACTTCCGAGCGATAGATATGATCTCTTCCGCATCACTTTTTGCAGTGGCCTGTAGATCAGCCACTGACTGGTCGGAGTAATCCAAAATGTGGCCGAGGCCGTAACCAGCCTTGGTCCTCAGCTCTCGGGTGCGTCGCTCCTTCGCCTCAATCTGGGCTTCGAGCTCAGCCTGTAGAAGCTCACGCTTGGCTGCTGCGGCCTTCGTCCTGAATTCGGCCAAAGCTACGTAGTGGCCTGAAGTAGGTGGACGACCGCGACCGCGTTTAGCCGTAGAGGCCCTACTCGCAGTCGACTTGCCAGAGTCAGAAGAGTCCTGCATCTTCACATCTGCGGTGCGCTTTCGCGTCGACCTCAGATATTTAGAGCTCTCACTCCCCACCGGCTCACTCGCCAGTGAGTCCGCGTCCGACATGCCTTTAAGCGTATCATCCGAATCACTCAAAGACATGACCTCCAAATCTCCCTGGCAGAAGAATTTACTTCCAGCGAACAGAGGGTTGCTGTTGCTGGACAAAACTGAAGCCGTGTCGTCTTTAGAGGACGAAGCCTCGCCACAGGGAGAGGGACTCGCAGTCCTCCTGCCTCCTTTTTTACGAGAAACAGCAGCCTTTGCAGGCCTCGCCTTCACAGAGTCCTTTTGCAAGCCAAATCGTTTGGCAGAGACCTTCGGTGTCGACGTCTCCGCCGCCGTTTCATCAGAAACCAAATCGTGTGCAAGAATGGGGTCCTTGCGAACAGCCAAGTTGTTTGCAGAGACGCCGACCATCGGGGCCGACGTCTCCACTGCCATTTCAACGGTATCCAGATCGAAAGCAGAATCAATATCCTGAGGAACAGCCGAGTTGTTGGCAGGCCTATCTTGAGAAAGACTGGACCCACCTAAAGACACCAGGTTGGCAGGCCTATCCTTAAGAGGACTGGACCCACCAGAAGACGAAGGGTTCGTCGCAGAATGCATCGCAAACACAAACAAGGCAGTGAAGACTGCGAAGACAGCGATGATCTAGTCGCTCTTAGCCACCGCCCTGCCACTCCGTTACGGTGGTCAGGGTCGGCGTTGCCCGGGGTACAGCACGTGGAGCTAGCAACTAGGGGCGTACCCCAAAGTGGTTCACCTAGGTGTTCCACGGTTAACTTTCTGTACCCCTGGTTCTGGTTCACCTAGGTGTTCTGCTATTCAAAATAATGTACCCGTAGTTCATCTATCTGGTAAAATACAAGTCGTCCTAAATATTTTTAAAGAAAGTAAGTTTAGAAAAAAACCTTGAAGTACCAATTAGTGACGACATGTCATGACATGAAAGTAACGTATTCAATCGGCTTTTTTGGCCGCGTAGAAATAATCCAATAGATTTAAATATTTAATGGTGCAGAAAGTTAGCCGTAGAATTAGAACAACCTACAGAAAATTTACACCTAGGTGGACCAGGGGTACAGAAAGTTAACCGTGGAACATCTAGGTACCACTTTGGTGTTCCACAGGTCAGAAAGGAACCAACCATGTCCACGAAAAACTCCTGACTAAAATGTTAATATGAACTGTTAGTGGACTAGGTTAGATTCAGCTTGGTACTCCTACCTTTGTCCCGATATAGAGATTCTTTTTTAGCAGTAGGTAGGTATGCTTTCAGCGTCATATTCAGAACTTAGGACTAAATACTTCAACTAACGCACATTCCAACCTTCAATACACGCATTGAGCAAAATTTGTGTCGATTTTTTCAGACAGCTCGAGTTTATAATCAGCAATTGCCAATTCGCATTCGAAAAGCGTGCTAATTAAGCAAGTATCATTATTTTCATTAATATCAATT
Source organism: Mecyna flavalis (assembly GCA_949319885.1). Lineage (NCBI taxonomy): Eukaryota > Metazoa > Arthropoda > Insecta > Lepidoptera > Crambidae > Mecyna > Mecyna flavalis. The sequence continues at coordinate 4,188,688 of OX439419.1, read as the reverse complement.
TAGTAATTTGTTTTGCCCTTTACAAAAATTTCTAACTCTTCAATAAGATTTGAACATCGGAGGCTACATACAACTTTAAAATTATAATAGGCTATTTGACTACTGCTGGAAAATAGTTTTATATTATTAATTATTGCATAAAATGCAAACCGTTTTAATATTTCCTGGAGATCTGTCGTATATACGGAGAAAATCAATGTTAAAGTTTGAATTAAAAAATTACCCGCCAAAACGCAATTTTTGACAGATGACGTCACAAATAGATAAACAACAAAGGTCAACAAACTGTGAAATAGTTTTGAAATTTATTGCATAAATAATGGTTTATAAGTGGTGTGTTGTACCCAAATGTACAAGTACATCGATAAAGACTCCGGAAAAACTATTTGTACCAGTTCCTATAGATCCTGAGAGCCGAAAAAAGTGGTTGAGTGTAGCTCGTCGAAACCCTGAAAGCATTGGACCTAATTCAAGTGTTTATATGTGTAAAGATCATTTTAACGTAAGTAATATTTGTATTGTTGCGTTAGTTTAGGTTACGTTAGTTTAGGTTACGTGAAAACAGTGCGTGCGTGACACCAAAGAAATGTAGGAGTTAACATAACCTAAAAAATGCTGTCAGCTCGCACAAAATGTCTCTCCATTTTATGCACAGAACTTTAAATAAACAAAACTGTAATAACTAGGACGGTTGGGAAATAACGTAAATAACACGTAGATCGCACGATCAATATAAAGAAAAACAGAAAGCATGCACTGAACTAATGTTTACATTTTTTGTGACGTCATCAAAGTTGCAACCAATCACAGAGCGTTTTCAAACACGTGATTAAACCACAAAAAAATTTAAATTTCATTTATGTTTTTTATACAGAAAATGACCTTATTTTTTCAGAACATCCAATAAAATATGCTTTTTACATTACATTTTATTAGGATGACAACAAATTGTTCCATATTTTAAACACAGTCAAATAGCCTAATTTGTTTGAAATGTTTTCCGCCCATTTTATATATTAAAGAAGGTACCTACTGGTTAACTCTTTACTTCCCAGGTTCACGCCGAAAACGGTCACATCATCGCGCGCAACACTGAGAAGCTGTTAGCTGCTGGAATAACAGGTCCTGAGGGTCACGAGCTCTCCAGAGATGAGGAGGTGGAAGGAGAGGCTGTCAACAGAGCCTGTGTTATTGCTAACCAGGTTAGTTACACATTCAGATAGGTATTATTCACTACATTATAAAACAAAGTCGCTTCCCGCTGTCTGTCCATAAGTATGCTTAGATCTTTAAAACTACGTAACGGATTTTGATGCATTTGTAGTTCAATGTTTTGATGCGGTTTTTTTTAGTAGATAGAGCGATTCAAGAGGAAGGTTTATATGTAAAGGGTTTTTCAATAAGGACGGGTAGATTGATTGACGTCCTTATTGAAAAACCCTTTATAATGAATGCATAAGAAGAGAAACATCATTGTAATAGTAGTCACTAGTAATAGATAAGACATCTTGCAAAATATGGTAGTTTACATCTAGGGGGATAGATTTATTTATTTACTTAAACACACGTGACAAGTCACATTGCAGACCTCACAAAAGTGACAAACCGGTGCCCGCCTTCCGCTTCCGCCCGCAATTGAAGGCTCATCCCTGGGTACACTTGATAGTCAAATAATAGTCTTAATTATTTGTTTTCAGGCCAATGCCCCCCTATACGTGGTGCATATGATGTCGAAGAGTGCCGTTCAATTCATGGAGATGGCGCGATCTCGCCAACGACAACCGTTGTTCGGAGAAACCTTGGCCGCCACGGTGGGAACTGATGGTGAGGACTGCTAATTATCTTTACTTTTTCTCTCTTTTCCGTACTGTCAGTGGAAATAAGGACCGATGTGAAGTAGCTATGCGAATGCTAATGATATTGCGGGTCATTTGGTCAGTGTATCGTAAATAAGTACAATACAACAAATACAAAAATACAAAATATTTTATTGAAATTTAATTATTTTGTTACATCTTGCATACCTAAATGCGGTTTATACAATTTGTCAAAACAAAACAAATGTGGAAGGTTAATAATAAATAAATTGCAAAGTTGTAAAGTATCAAAAAGAAGTAAGTATCTTTATTTAAAATCAAGTCATCGTTACAATTTAATGCCAAATGCGTTTTGGTGATGCTGATGTCCGAAAAAACCGACACAAAGGACAATGCAAAAGACTGGGCCCAAAAAAAAAAATTTTGTGCAGATTTGGGACATAGCCTACGAAGTAGATTTAATAAACACCTTCAACTTTTATTATGGCGTCGACAAAATTGGTCCTAGTGAAAAAAATATATGTTTATTATGTTAATTTATTTATGTTCATAATATTTATAAAACTAAAAAATTATTATGGACGATAACTTTTTCCCCCTGGGACCGATTATGGTGTCATCATAATAAAAGTTGATGGTGTGAGTGTGGTCTTTCACATAGAATACATCTCATCTCTGCACATTAACTCAAATTTTTTGGGCCCATTGTTCTTAGCAAGTTTTGCATTGTCATTTTCTCGAATCAGGAATTTAACCCAAGACGCCGCGATCACGGCCATATACATAAACTACTAGACCAATGAGACATTCAATATACTCAATAACTTATATTTAATCCGTATTTTCCAGGATCCCACTACAGGAACGCTTGCTTCCGGCACGCGGCTGCGCACGTACTCTCTCCTCCCTTGCGCCCGGACACTGAAACCCCCCAGGCTATGGTGGAAGCTTTAGCTGAGTAAGTGTATACCCCTTAATAAGGACTCCACAATTGAATACTATTCGACGAGCCATTTGGTGTAGTGGTCGAGAAGTCGGTTATGACACGAAAGGTCGCGGGTTCGATTCCCGCACGGTACAAATATTTGTGTGCATGAACATGTCTGTTTGTATCGGTCTGGGTGTTTCTATGTATATGTATGTATTTACAAAAAAAAAGTATTTATGTAATGTTTATCCGTTGTCTGGCACCCATAGCACAAGCTTATGCTTAGATTGGGGCTAGATGGCGCTGTGTGAATAATGTCCAGAGATTATTTATTTATTTATTATTATTCCTTTTTGCTTAGCCCTAAAGTTGACTGGTAGAGAATACCGCATTGGTATTAAGTCCGCCTTCTGTACCGTTTTGTTGTGCAATAAATAGGTAAATAAAACACTAGCATCAGTACAGCAATAGATATATCTATGAAACATCGTAGTCTTTTCGTGATCACTATTCCTGTAATGCATTCAAAATGTCGGGAATGTCGGGATAGGTAAAATATAGTGGAAAACCACAAATTTTATCTGTTTAAAGTTAATATCTGTAACATATAAGATGAGGTAAAATATATTTATTATTCAAATCAACCTACAGTGACCGGCTGCAGCTGATCGGTAGCGACAACTGCACGTTCCACGAGAAAGACAAGGAGCTGGGCAAAGACAACTTCGCCAAGATCCCCAACGGCGTGAACGGCGTCGAGGACCGCATGGCCATCTTGTGGCAGAAGGCCGTCAACACTGGTAAGTTTACCACAAATTTAGTAAAGATTATATAACTTTGTTGCAGGTTGGGTGGCGCAGCTGTGACAGTGGTTCGATACCGATAACGAAAGTCAAGCTACCTACACCGCGGTCGGTCAATGGATGGGTGACCATTCTGACCACATTTAGTGACATTCATTTCGAGCGTCTCCGTGCTTCGGAAGGCACGTTAAGCTGTTGGTCCCGACTGATATTTACTAATGTAGATATTATTCGTCAAGCATAGTCAAAGGTTATTTGGCGGCTTGATAACATCTGACATTAAGGTTGGTCACTTGCCTTACGCACCCCTCCACCGACCCGCACTAGGCCAGCGTGGTTGAGTATGGCCGACACTATCTCACAATTAAGATAAGGCCTGTGCCCCAGCAGTGGGAACGTATATAGGCTGATGATGAATAATATTTTTTTTTCCAGGCATAATGGACCCATGCCGGTTCGTAGCGGTGACAAGCTCAAACGCGGCCCGCATCTTCAACCTGTGGCCGGCGAAGGGCCGCGTGGCCGTCAACAGCGACGCGGACGTCGTGGTGTGGGACCCGCGCCTGGAGCGGACCATCTCCGCCGCCAACCACAAGCACGCCGTCGACTTCAACATCTTCGAGGTAATTATATCCTCCAAAGTTCCGATATAGCTCAAACATTTGGTGGCTATGGGCATTGCAAGAATCAGTAACGTAGCGATGGGGGGCGGGGGGCGGTCCGCCCTGGGCGGCACATTTTAGGGGGCGGCAAAATTTCACAAAAGGGCGGCAGATTGTCTTCAGCCCCGCTGCGTGTATGTTTGCCAAATGGAGGAGCAAAAAAAAAAAGGGTGTCAGAATTGTTTTCCGCCCCGGGCGGCTGACACCCACGCTACGCCACTGGCAGGAATCCAGTAGGTTTTTTATACTAGGTCAGTTCGCCTGTGGTAGCTAGCCAGTCGGTTTTTTTTTTATTGCAATGTGTAACAAGACGAGCAGATCGTACAAATGATGTTAAGTGCCACGTCTGCCCTTAGACAGTTCAGAGCCAAACAGTAACCAAGCAGTTACTGTCATGCACCGCCCTGCGCCTGCTACACCGAGACGACAGTTATTAGGTCTCATAGACCCAGTAATTTCACTAGCTTCAGTGCCCTTTCCTTAAATATCGAAAGACTCGAAGATCGTATGAGCCAGTCTGGCAACACATTAAGTGACGCTTCCTAGTGAAGTGTCCCTCAATGGAATAGGCCGCAGTGGCCGCTTAATATCAGGCTGGTTTGCTGCCAACAGAAAATATATTCATTTATTTTATTTTATTTTATTTTAGGGCCAGCATGTTGTGGGCAGCCCTCAGTACGTGATTGTCAACGGGCGCGTGTGTCTCGATGACGGGGACTTAAGAGTAGCTGAAGGTAGATTTTCATAGTCATAAATTGTACTAATAGTATAAAAATGTACTGATGAGAGACTTTGCAGGTCTTCACATGGTATCCCAAAAATCTATATTATTAGTTCATCATCATCATACGTTCCCACTGCTGGGACACAGGCCTTATCTCAATTGTGAGATAGTGTGGGCCATACTCCACCACGCTGGCCTAGTACGGGTTGGTGGAGGGGTGCGTTAAGGCAAGTGACCAACCTTAATGTCAGATGTTATGAAGCCGCCAAATGGCCTCTGACTGGGCTTGACGACTAATATGTACATTTGGTAAATATCAGCCGGGACCAACAGCTTACCGTGCCTCCCGAAGCACGGAGACGCTCGAAATAAATGTTACTAAATGTGGTCAGAATGGTCACCCATCCATTAACCGACCGCGGCTTGGGTAGCTTAACTTTCATTATCGTACTAATAATTGTTTATTTCCTCGTGGTGTCCAGGTTTCGGCCGGTTCCTGAAGACGCCTGTGAACAGCCCGACGGTGTACGGCGACCAGCCGCCCGCCACCCCCCACTCCGCGCCCTCCTCCCCCCACCGAGAGGCCAATGGGGGGACCAATGGCGGGACGCCCACTACCACCCATGGTCAGTACTATTGCAAATATTACAATATAATTATTATATAAGTACTGCGTGACATTTAAGTCGTTGTTTTTTCGCATTAGAATGATTCTTAGTAGTAAAATATATTAATAAAGTTTATTTTTAGTCAAATAAAATTTTGACGCTTATGATAGATGAAACTCCAACCAATAGTACTAGCTGCGTCGTGGATGGTCACCGGCCGGTGTCATTGCCCTTCGCGTTTATCAAAAAAAATATAATTTATATTAACTAACATTTGGTTTCCATTTTCCCATCTAATAAAAAAATCAAAAAAAGTTTAAAAAAGAAAAAAAAAATAGGTACTTGTTTCGATCCAAATATCACGATAAATTATGGAGTGTGTAGTATTCGCCATTCGATAGTACTACTGAAGGTGAAGCGTTCTGCTGCGGGAAAACAACGACTAAAAAAACACGCAGTATATTAATATTTATTATTATAAACTAGTCAAAATTATGACAGTACAATGAAGATGCCTTTTGCTAACTGTATTTCCATGTCCAGACCTGAACCTGGTGAACAAGCACCTGGAGGCGATGTCGGTGTCGTCCGGCTACAGCACGCCCACGGGCCGCAAGATGCGCGAGCATGGACAGAGGGACCTGCAGCATTCCACCTTCTCCATCAGCAGTGAGTATCCTGTGGCGTAGCGTGGGTGTCAGCCGCCCGGGGCGGGTATTTGACTGTAGTTGAAAGGACAATGCAAAAGACTGGGGCCAAAAAATAAAAAAAATTGTGCAGATTTGGGACATAGCCTACGAAGTAGATCCATTAAACACCTTCAAATTTTATTATGGCGTCGACAAAATTGGTCCTAGTGAAAAAAATATGTTTATTATGTTAATAATTATGTTCATATAAAAATATTAAATTTTTATGGACGATAACTTTTTCCCCCTGGGACCGATTATGGTGTCATCATAATAAAAGTTGATGGTGTGTGTGTGGTCTTTCACATAGAATCTCTGCACATTAACTTTTAGTTTTGCATTCTCTTTTTTTATATTTTGTGACTGTATTCGATAATACAACACAGAAGTAGGTATAATATCATTGAAAAAATATTAAAAATCGGTTAAAAATCAAGTGAGTTACAAAGCAATTTATTTCCAGTACATCTGTCTCTTTCTAAAACAACATTTTATATGGCGCGTGTATGGTGCTACTATGTTGTGTGACGTCACATGCATGTAGCGCTCTTCTTGTCTAATCGTGAAATTTACAACTCTCTAACTCCGAAAATACAAAAGATATTTCAAAATTTTAAAAAACTTAGTGCTGTTTACTTAAATAAACTGTTTAAAAAGCAAATATAAAAATTGCTGTCAAATATGTACCCTATTCTGCCACCCTTTTTTTTTGCTCGTTCGTTCCGTTTCTCATAAAGTGCAAACTTTTTACATTAACTAGTTTATTTCTGTTAAATTATTACTTTTGTTGTAGGAATCGAAATTTTAGTATTTAAATATTGAAAATAATAATAAACGATCACAATAATAGCTAATTAGAATTGGAAGTGTGTTAATCCTTCTAGCCCCGGATTACTAGACACAATAGAAAATCTATTGTTATGCGGCACCCGAGTGCCGGTTCGGCGTTGAGTGGTTAATAAAATAATTTTACATTTTTAATATTATTTTTTCGCTTGACACAAATTGGTGCCTATAATAAAAAACCTAAATATCGTTTTTTCTAATGCTAAATATAATGAAATAGTCTGGCAGCACATTGAGCGACGCATCCTGGTGAATTGTCTCTCAATGGAATACATCAATGAAACGGCTGCCAGATGACTGCACTCCGAATCTAGTTGTGGAGTCACTATATTTTCTATTTTATTTCTGACGATTCATATGTGCCTCTTTGAAGCCTATTTGAATAAAGCATAATATTTTAATTTTTTGGTTTAGTATAAAAAAAGTAAGCAGTGAGAAAATAATGACCACTGTTTTTTTCTATTTGCAGAAGAGGTCGAAGGACTGGATACGAAGACAACAGTCCGCGTACGGAACCCCCCTGGAGGCAAGTCCTCGGGATTCTGGTAAACGGTCGTGAGTCCGAGTCCCGTTCCGGCTTCGCATTGCGTCGGCAGAATCTTGCTTGTGGAAAAAACTGTATGAGATTTATCTAATACTAATAAGTACTTTATTCTGTTAATTTTATTGTTCTTATTAATTATTACATAATTGTAATTTTGTTATGTGAATTGTTTACAAGTTTAAATTGGAAATCGAATTTTGCATTACATTACATCATTGTACCGTAAAATTTTAAATTACACTCATGTGTAAATTGGATGCGTATTAAAGCAAAAATTACATTCAATGTAAGTTGACAAGCTTTTACAAACTATTTCTAATGTAAGTATAAATTGTGGAGTCGCAATAGGGAACATGCACTATTTTTATTTTTGTCTTCATTTTAAAGAATTCCATGTAGAATAAACCACAGTTTAATTAAAAAATTAATACATTGTAATTTATCGGAAAAAATGCGGTTTTAAATTGACCGTTTTAATTTTCGCGCGAAAACGGACCTATGGTTCCGATGACATGAATGACGTCACTCAAGTCTTGTCACTGCCTCACTAGTCGAGTGGTCGTACTTCACTGTACTTGTTCGTCGCTGGCTTTCATACTTTTGCATATTTTTTCGAGTTTTGAAATATTTTTTTGTAAAAAATTTAAAATCTATCTATCAACATCAGGTGATCATAACAATACCACTAATATTCCGAAAAAAACCGTGTTTTATGCCAATGTGGACATTGGCATAAAACACGAGTCAACACGGTCAACACACATCTATTTCAACAAAGTTTCCAAATTAATTGTTTTTGACAGGACCTTCTGACCCAAAACTGAGAAAAAAGTGGTTTCAAGCTGCGAAAATACAAAGTTTAACAACTATGATTTATACATACCGTAGTAATTTAGTCCCTTTCATTTCTACCCTTGAAAACTCTGCACTTTCGACAAATAAAGTTAGAACCATGTCAACACTAACTCTTGGTAAATTCCTGGAGTCTGCTTTGATGAACCCAACTTCCATATTTATTACAAAAACGCAATTAATATTCCGATAAAATAATATTTACTTTTTCAACCATATAGACCGACAAACTTATGTGTTCCGGTGGCCAAAATTGGAACTACGTGAAATGCAATGCAAAAGCGATATTTATTGACAGTTCTATACTGACAATAGCGACGCCGCCATCAGAACAAATAAGTTTGTCGGTCTAACGTCAAATAAGTTGATTGCTGTTTTAAAATACGTTTCGTTTCAGTTATTTTTAATTCGTAATTACAGTTAAAAAACAACATTATGTAAAATAAAAATGTTGCAGTGACCTTTCTTTTATATTATTTTAACATTTTAGTCATAAAATTTTCATAATTATTTTATATGCATCTTCCCTATTTGGATAAGGCATTATCTGATTATTTTGAATGCGAGTTACATTACATTTAGTATAATTTCGAAATGACATTCGTTAAAATAATAATGTAATTTGAAAGTGATTTGACGGGCGTTACAGTGAAAATATTTGAGTGCGAATTACATTTTGTGTAATTTTACAATTACATTTAGTATAATTTGGTTGTCGCGGTTAGAAGCTAGCAGTACAGTTCGATACCTCCAATGAACACTACGCTAACTTCAAAAGTGCAGGTTTACAGGAGGAGCTCTTGAAAGAAAAAAGTTGATAAAATCTTTATTTTTGTAGTTATTTTCTTGATATTTTTTGTGTGAGTAACTAATTTACTGATGCTTAAGATCCGCATAGTAACATTTAAAAAAACTTATGGGTTTTTTAATTAGCCTCACTTAGCGGGATGTAACGCAGAAAGCTCTAATTTAAGATCGGGATACACTCCGCCAATACTAAGTTAGCGGAATATATTCGGGAATATTACAGGCTACAAAATAATAAATTAAATGTATACTACATAAAATAAAATTAATAATTACATTTAAAATCGACTTCATTACCAATTTAGAGTATTTTGAACAATGTTTTTATTATAATAAGATCGTAATTTATGAAAAAGAAAAGTTAGCGTTTTGTAGTAGGATAAGCCGAAAATCGTTGAGCCGTTATACAAGCCGCTAACAAATAAATAGCGTAGAGTATCTTAACTGTGTCATTACTTAGCGGCCTTTCGTCCATATTAGAAACTAAGCTTAAGTAACCAGTTCCAAAAAATATTATTTTTTCGTTGGTATTTTATGTAGTTGTGAGGGAAGAATTATTTTTCCACTTCGTAGATTAAATTATTTCCATTATAGTAACCCGAGACATTGTGCAAAAAATTCCGATATGATGTGTGATTGTCGTGATATACAACTGGCTCGGTGTAGTTGATTTGAATTAAAACGTACTATGCAAAACACTTTTAAATCTTTTATTAATACTTAGAAAAATTTCAGGCAGTGGCCTACTGTAATATCTTAAATTTTTAATTGCTGAATAGTTGCACTTATGTCTGTGTCAATTTCATAGGTAATAATTATTTGGTATTTTTTCGTTTTTAACTGCTGAATTTATTTATTAAATTTTTGTTTCCTTCATTAGAATGCCCAACACTTATGCGATGGATGGGTTATTATTTTCCACAAAACGATTAATTCTAGCATGCCATCCTTCCAAATGGCTGCCATCCTTAATACTGCTTAACTGTTCCCCTTCACAACACCAGATTTTAATAAATCTTGTAGCCAGTTACGATCAAAGTAAAAATTTAATTGTGCTATTAGATCAGCTAATATATTTATTAAGCAATTGGGCCAAACCTGCACATCTTGCAACATGCCGCCTCTGAGCTGACTTGATACTTAGGTGTTCCGCTTTTTTAAAAAGACTTTGACTAAAGTGGTTAAAACAATCTTTTACATCTGTTTGAGGATATGGTTTCTGAATGCCATAAAAAGCAAATCTTCAAAAGCAACAAGCATTTTACGTGGTTTCCAGAGAGGAAATTTAGTTTTGATTATTTGTAAAGGTTTTTTTTTTCTTGTCTTGGTTTTGGAGGATGGCAAAAAACAATGGTACTATTTTTGGGTAATAACAATCTAGCTGTGAATGGTAAAGTAAAAAAAAATCAAAAGTACAAGTAACAACTTTGTCGTCAAAATTCTAACGTCATTTATTTAATCAGCCAATAAAAATCTGAAAAACAATCGTTTTCTCCATAACTAATAAAATTCACAATTATTAATATTTGGTTTTCTTGACACCCAACACATAGTATAATAAACAATCATTATAAATGACTGTAAGTCATTATACTAATAATTATTTTCCGATAGAAGTGGCTAGTCACAAACATTTAACGTTCATAATAGATAGCAAAAAGTTACAAAAATGGAAAAATTATTCTTCTTCCACAACTAGGTAGTTACCAAACAGCAAAAAAAAAATTTTTGTAACTAGTTACATAAGCTTAGTTACCAATATGGACGAAGGGCGTTTTATACTAGAAATCAAAATCGTAGTATGATAATTGTAGCATTTCATGCAGCTATTTTCGATTTTAATTTACTACAAGTTAGTGAAAATTATTAAACTTAGTAATGTTTAACTCTGATTTACACTACGTTTTATAATTATTTGTTCAAAAGTGCATTCAACGGGCGACACACACCGCTAACTGTCACATGAACAAATACTTTCCCGCGCAACACCCCGCCAACTCCTAGTTGGCGGCGTATCTCCCGCGGGCCGGCAGTCGCGCTAGCCGAATACACACCGCTATATTAAGACAGCGGCTTGTCCACCCCGTAATTGAAGAAAGTACCTTTACTTAGCGTTATGTAAATCTCAAAACTTTTTTGTTTTTAAAGATAATGTCATGAAAATTTGGGGGCATAATATTAGTAAAAAAGAGGGTCGATTTCTATAAAAAACGAAAAATGGCAAATTTTGAGTTAGCGTAGTGTTCATTGGAGGTATCGAGTTAGTGTAATTTAATCGCGCAGGATTGAGAATTGAATGTGGGTAATTTTGTGACAAAGCTTTTTGCTTTTCTTAAAGTGGTCAAAGACGGGATAGTTCTAATAACTATTATAGAACAATAGGACATTGTATGACTGGCGCTCTTTAAGTGAGCGTCTTAGACTAAAATGGTAACGAAGTGACATAAGAATAGATAGATGGCGCTTTAATAAATATAATACCTCCTGGCTGTGATCTCGGGGTCCTGGGTTCAATTCCCGGTTCGAGCAAAATTTGTACGGCCCTTTTGGATACAGCTCAGGTTTGTGATCACCAATTCGCATTTGGCAGGCGTGGTGATAAAGCCAGTACCTATCATAGTATCGATGCCTTAATTTCAATGATTCAGGCATTTGCCCTGGATTTTAATATGCTTTATGAATATATTCTTAAATTAATATCTGATACTTTTCATCTATTGAATTTATTTCATTGGCTTTTAGTTTTTCCACAAGCAATATTCAATTGTATGAGCTTAGGGCAGCTAAGAACCAATTTTAGTGTATTCATTTGTACCCAAAGCTTACAATAGATAAGTGTTAGACTGTTTAATAATAGCATCATGACATAATAACATTGTACCGTTATGTAATTCAGTATTTATTCGGTTCTCGATTACATAGACTGATGTATACCCCAATTTAATTACCGCATTCTTGGTGATTAAACATTATGTATTACAAGAAGTATGTATATTGTTAGGGTGCCCATGATTTTGGACAACTTTTGGTTGGTTTTTTGACACAGCTCGGGTTTGTAATCACCAATTCATTTCACAAGTGTGGTGATTACCAGTACCAGTCATTATGGCGATAACTAGATTTCAATGAGGTCTTTGCCTTGCATTGGGTCATTAATATCGAAGATCAGATGAGCCTACAGTCTGGCAGCACATTGAACGACGCTTCCTGGTGAAGTGTCCCTCAGTGGAATAGGCCGCAGTGACCGCTTACCATCAGGTGGGCTGCGTGTCTGTCTGCCAACTGATGTAGAATAAAAAAAATAGGCTGATACTTTTTTACTGTTATTAATAAAACTTCATAACGGGCCAATGAACCTTATAATAAATATGTTTAAACATCAAGTTTGAATGGCAATATAATGACAATTAATCGAAAATAGACAAAATGTATTTTACAATATTAATTGATTAATTATATTAATGTTTTTACACAGATCATTGCTTTTGAATATGAAAACTAATGGTAGATAGAATGAACATAACATTTTCACATCTAATGCCTCGATGGTCTAGTGGATCAGTACCGGGCCATGATCTTGGGGTCCTGGATCCAATTCCCGGGTCACGCAAAATTTGTGTCGGATTTTTCTAACATAGCGCGGGTTTGTGACGGACATCTGGCAAGCCAGAATCATTGTGACGAAATTTATTCAATGATGACTTGAAAAATAATGATCTGTGTAAAAAAAAATACCATAAATGTTTATTATTAAAGGAATGGTAACAAATAGTATAGAATGTTATACTAAAATTTGATTTTAGAAAATATTTATTTTATATCGATATAATACCTATTATTTTTAGGCCAGTCTTAAGTTTGTAGGTATTTACTGACCAATAAACTAACTTTACATTAAACTAAAGTTTTTACGGTTGCATGCCAAGATAAAGTTTTAGTACATTTTTCTACTATTTTTAAATAGTCGAAAACGAACAGTGTAGTTACTTAGTTACTTCCACGAAAGTTTTTCCAACATACATAAGTGTCAAATTGGATTTTTTCAAAAAGCATTTAATTTATTATAAACAAGTTTTGTTTTAAATGTTGTTTGTTTGAATGATTGTGTATAATGACAACAGTAAGTGAATGATGTTATATGATTGTTTTACAGTTCTTTTCTCGTGCATCCACTTTAATTTACTAATGAATAATATTCAACTCCATTAAAATATCCATTTATTAAAATTGCTGCTGAAGTATTGACTAAAATTTACTAAAGAATCCACTCAACACTATTAAAAATTTACATGTCTTTACCATTTAATTAGACTAAAACTTTATGATTATAATGCTTTGTGGATCTCTTCTTTAAATCAAGATCCACTTTTATCTAAAAGAAAAAAGATGGATTTATTTGTTCTTCTGTAGTTTTATTGTAAACAAGGTGGATTCACGAAAGGAACGCATTCACGATAAGATTTAGTAGATAAGGTACGTTTTATTGTTTTTATACTAAGCACTGTAAGCCAAATCCACTCCTTACTAAATAGTAACACAACTAAAATACTTATCCAATACCTACTAAAAACAAAACAGTTCTTTTTATAATAAAAATATTCAAAATTAAAAGCAGTTTTTAGTTTGGAGTATGAAGTCAAAAGATCCATATTAAATATTACAGGTCCCGGCAAATATCTTGAAATCGGTGGGGATTACGCAAAACGCGAATTTTGAGACGCGTGCGAGCTTTTGTTTAGAAGCAACGAATTTAAATACTTTTATTAGGGTATTTAATATCGTTGGTCAAAAGCAAACCTCTGACCAATAGCGCGCGCGGGAGACGGGATTTCGCGCGCGCTATTGGTCATTTCCCCCACTCCGTCCACCGATGATCAAGAGTTTTGCCGGCACCTATACCTTTTTTATTTTAATCACAATCCTGTAAATGTTTAGTTTATCTTATTTAGTCCAGAATTTAAACCTTAGACATTAGGACCACAGTACAAATGTTTTGATCGCGTCTTGAACTTTTCCTACGAAACAACTAGTCTTGGGTTAGCGTCACTGTTTTATAGCGTTTTACATTTTTTCTAAATGTATTCTCTATTATGCATTGTCACAAAATAAACAATGTAATCTTACATGTTGTTTTATTTCCTTCCTTAGTTTAAACAAGGATATTGCTTTATTTTCCACTTTCATGGGGTTTTTCTCGCTCTAGTGAATGACTGTTTAGTGTGATAGTAAAGGATAGAAGCACACGGTTCAACCCTCTTATCCACGAATTATTTACTTATTTTTCAAGGATAATTGTAATGTTGTATATTTTCGAGTTAATTTTGTGTAATGTGTGCTTTGAATTTTATTTACGTTATATTTTACAAAAAAAAAGCATTTCCGGTAACCTTGTCTGAAAAATATTATGTCATTGTAGTAAGTAGATTGATATTATCAATTTTTACTTCTACCTTCGTTTGAGATGGTGAAGTCAGTCGCCTTACAACTGCTTTCGGAGAAGGAACGTTTCCAATCTCCTGTGTACACCGGGACATTTTATAATAATGTTATTTCGTCTTTATATTGGACAAACCGTGCTTGTGTTAGTCTGGGCTAGTTAATATAGAATTACTTAGATGCCATGTGACACAAGTGATATGTGTAAAAATCCCTAAGCAATAATCATATTTAGAATCCGATCGACGTCACATTTTAAGTAATAGCAAACATATCTATCTACCAAAGCGGCTTTCCTTGTGACGGTATAGATGTTTTCTCCGGTTCTTCCGGGTGGTCAAACTATTTTGTCAAACTGATTTGACCACGAGGCGGGGGTGGGCCTTAGTAATTGTAATGCAAGAAACGCGGTCTAGTATGCGTAACTGAAGGTGAGTAGGTAGCGGATCGGTCGAGACTGCCAAGCGCTCTCGAGGCTACGCACACTAAGATAATGTACATGTATATTTACACACAAGTATGGCTCACACGCATTTGTTAGATTCAACGTTTGTATTAGATTTTGTGATGGAAATAGCAGCAATTAAAATTGCTGTTTCCATGACCGTCGGCGGTAAGGGAACTATGATAATTTTTCTGGCACCCATCGTTCTGAATCTCGGAACATTTAATTAACGTAACTTGCGTGTTCTATCGTGTTCTATGGTGTGATCTCGTTTGTGCTAGAAGCCATGAGACTGTGAATCTGTGCTAATACTTAAGTGTCTTGTGCTATGTGGTGGAGTTAGCTGCTATCCTGATTCCTGGGAGTTGATGGATTAAAGGTAAGTGGAGCTTTGTATATTTACCAAATATCGGCGAAGATTGACATCATCATCAGCCTATACACGTCCCACTGCTGGGACACAGGCCTTATCTCAATTGTGAGATAGTGTAGGGCATACTCCACCACGCGTGCCCAACACGTTTGATGATTTTTTTTTACTCGAAAGATTGGAGTTGATGTCGTCCCATTTAAATAGAACAAAATCAGACAAAAAGTTATTAAGTGATCAACGCTGATGATGTTTTCATATAAAGTCGGTTTATTGTGTTAAATAGAATAAAATATGTTTATTTCATAATCCTGTACTATCAGATTCAAATGCTATTCGGATAATACCTTTTGTAATTGAGCGTAAAATTACGTCAACTGCGTAATGACTTACACATACACAGATATTATTTTGCGTTGCTAACGCTACGGACAAGCGCAGTAATTTTTCCCTCCATTCCAAAATTTTTTATCCTAATAGCATCTGAACGGGATAGTACCACCAATAACACTTCCAAAGACAACATTTAAATTCATAACAACAAAATAAAACAATCATAACAATTTTTAAGTTGTTTATTAAAATAATATTCGTTCAACTGAACACAAGAAATGGGACCAGACCTAATAATTGAGTTCTCTCTAATTTGACAATTTTCCTACGAAAAAGAAATAATGACTGGCTCCTTCGAGCCAGATGTCTTTACCATCTTAACAATAAAAACAACCTACAAAATATATCAACATAAGATGTTACCGAGGTATGCGGTATCCGGGAATACCTATACAACACCGTTATAGTTAAATTTGGCACAGATTTTATAAATAACTGTCCACTCAATAGGCATACATTGCATTCACAAAATATGGGTATTATTAAATTTATTAGCACTATTTCACTGCTATAAAAAAAGAGAATCAAACAATTATTTAAAAATAAAAAATAAGAAAATATAGGATTGAAGCATAATTTCTTCATTAACACAAAATAGATTATAATTTTTATATGTAATCAAATCATTAAATCTTTTAGGAAAATAAATTAAAAAAATATAAATGGAATCGCTTTTTAGATAAAAACAAAATACATTCTAATTAGGTACCTACCAAGTAATTATTAACTTACAGTACTGTAAATGGATTCATCATTACAATCAATTCATTGTTGCAATGGCAATATGGCAAAAGTGGTTATAATGGTAACTAAGCCAAATACGGTTTTATGGTTAAATATCTGAGCTACAGTCCATAATTATGAAACATGCTTTAAAGTACTAAGTCCATAGACAACATTACATTACGTAATCAAAACAACAAAAATGGTAAATAAAAACTGAGAAAAGAGAAATATTTCTCACATAACAGTAGTTTTTTTATGTCTCTTAAATTAGCATACAGGCCGTTTATCAGGTGGGCTCCTGATGTTAAGAGACCATAGTGCTCTATTCCATATTGTCAATGTTTAAAATCTTATTTGATTGTAAAATTCCATATTTTGTGAAAACAATGTATGAAGGTTATAAGATCCCTGGCAAACTGTTCATAGTTCTAGATGGTTTTGGCACGGGTTCCTACATTACTGTGAAATAAAACATAAAAATAAAAGTGAAAAGAAAAACTAAAAATCATTCCTTTTTAGGCGAAAAAAAAAATCTAAATTCAATATTTTCATCTCGAAAATAGACCTTAAAAATTAATTTTAAGAAAAATTCTAATTTATATTTAGAAGACTATACAGTACCCATAATATTAAATATTGCACAGTCACTATTTTATGCAAAATCATACGACAGATTCGTTACAATTGAATTTTCAATTGGTCATATTGTAAATTTTTTATCTTTATGCATTCCGACTTTGATAAATACTTAATTTATCCAATAACAAACTCGATTATTTTATCCAAAACTGTCACAATTTTAAGTCATGGGCATAGATATTGCAGTTAACAACATTAAAATTCTTATTTATAACAATAAAAGTAAACAATAAAAAGTTGTGTTGAATAAAACAAACCATCTTAGAACATTCCAAGGGCTAATTAATCATTTTCCTTTTATAATAATATAAATGCAATATTTTTTATACCAAAAATTTTCTAAATATTTATCCATGAATTACAAATTTATTTACATACACATTCCAGTTATATATAATCTGGGGGTCATCGAACTGATCAAAATAATAATATTATAATCACCAGACGACGATTTATTTCGTTTTGAGTCAGTATTCAACTAATATTTTCTTTAAACTTCTTTTTATATAGTAATGTATAGGTAAGTAGCATAGTACACTTAAACTCTAATATGACACAGTTAGATTAAGCCTATATTTTATACATTTACATTATGTATGTACTTACACATATACAAAGGCTGACGTTGTGCCAAAATGCCCTTTACTGACCTCATATAATAAAAAACAATAACCGAAATGCTAAAAAACATATAAAAACACATTTGTTTAACATAAAAACCATAAACGTAACTCGGTAAGTCCTAAAAACATAAAAATCATGCAGTTTCATACATAAAACAATAAAAAGCAATGTTTAGTTCGTTCAAAATTTAATAGATGGCGCTAAACAGTATTTTAGGTCACAACGTCGCAAAAGGGCAAATCGGTACACCATCCATGTAATAATGTCACTCAAACGACGCCTATTGTAACCTACGACAGTCTAACGGGTTCCGTACAACGGACAAAATTATTTTCCCTTCGGCGCCTCTTAACATTAACTTTATACAAAGATTTCGAAGGGAAAAATATTTTATTAACTAAAACATCTACGCTACATGGAACCTTGTGCAGACCATTAAGAAGAGGACTTCATTGTTCCATTTAATATGTCATACAAACATCAATGTCTAGTTTTGTATCAACGAAGAAAATTCATACACCGCCAAAACGAAATTTTTACAATGCATGAAATTATAGTCCGTTTTGAGAGAGCTACATAGGCCGAAACCGTTAGTAAACATAATCATATAACTTTTAATTTAAAATAAACCGCTGTATCAATTATATGTTCAAGGATCAAGTCGGTTTCCTTTAATTTAAAAGTTGAAGTGTTGGTAATAGAATTAAAATAAATACTGAATTCCCTATATCGATGGCTAAATAAAGTCCTAACTCCACTGGAAGTATGGTAAAAACCATAGTTTTAATATCCAAACGTTAAGTTTCAAAAATGTTAGGAATATGACAGATAAACAACTAAATGTATGCTATATGGCACTGTTAGTTTTTAGCGTCTTTGAATCAGTTACTACTCCACGAATTGACGAATTTGGTGTAATTCTTGAGAAGTTGCCTATAATACAAGAGCCAGAGGTCACAGATTCCTTATGTAGTCCATAGTAGTTAGTCCTTAGGTTGGGGCTAGATGGCGCTGTGTCCAAGGATCTTAAAAAAATGGAACGGTTTATGAATGTCCCATTTCAATGTAAAAGCGTAAATTATTAAAATTAAATAAACATTACAATAATTGGCATCTTTAATCTTAGATATTGCCAAAAATTGTTTTATATTCCGATCTAAGTTCCTATTTTGTCATCCAAAACAGTTAACGAATGTCATGGACAATTGAAAGGAAATAAACGCCGAGTCAATATTAGTAAAATAAAGTTAACTTTGATTCTATTAGAATTCTATTAAAGTTCTATTAAAATTTTATTAAAAAGTAAGTTTTAAATATCAAAGACAAATCATTGTTTAGAAATATATCACATATTTCAAGCATCTTTAAAATTTGGATATAAAAAATACGGATTATATTAAAATGCAAAGAAAATGACTGGATTTGGACTCACAATTTTGAGATCATTGTTCAGGCGACTGTTCACTTCGTTCCAAGGGAATCGACAAGGAGTTAATATAAGACTTTATTCCATGGTATAATTTGTAAAACAAATGTAATTCCCTTATGTTAATCACGCGATAGCAAGAAATACCGTACATTTGGTGAGGAAGATCAACAAGAAAAAAATGTTAGGCCATATTTCAAAGCTTAAGACCGTTTTTTAAGTAAGTGATCGACCTGTTCCCAGATTAGAGGCATTGAGCAACGAAACATAACTAATAGTTCACAAAAATGCCGGTATTCCGTGCCATCGCGATTCTAGCACCCGATTAAAACATCGCGCCGAGGAGGTAGTATTTCACTACAAAATCGTTGAAATAGTTTTTACTCAGTTTCTGGAAACGGGTTACCTTGCTTTTTATCACAACCAACACGACTTGCTTCCAGACGCGTCCGCTAGATGGCGTTGTTTCAAACTTTCGGCAGCGGCAACAGATGTCGCTGAGCGTACAAGTGAGAGTTATGTACCCACGATCATCCCGTGAAATGAATTAGAATTAGTATGAAGACGGGTAGATAACTCTCAGTGAAGCTAGCCGGATCACGCTCTGTCGTAATTCTACCTCGGTACCAAACAATAACGTCTCTCAAGCTAAAATTGCCACAGAGTGTGACGCGCGTCCGTTTGTCCGTGGGCGAGGCACACGTTATCCACTGTCACTATGAGACCGATATGACCTCGTGGCCGGGTCTGGCCTGCGCGGCGCGAGGCCACGACTGGGAGGTCAGCTGACCGACGGACAGGGGGTTGTTAGCGTCCCGCGGGTTGGTCCCGACGGGGTTCCGCGGGGGGTTGGGGGGCGGGTCGGAGGCGGGCGACGCGAGCGACGACAGCGCGCTTAGCCCACCCGGGCTCGACGCAGAATTGAGGGGAGTGTCCGCATCACCGTCACTTGAGGCATCCGACAACTCCTCGAGTTTGACGTCTTCCTCAGAACAGGGGGACTGGGGCGTCGCCATCGGAAGGGGGACGTTCCCCGCCACTGCTGCCAGGGCTTCCATGTATCGTACGCACTTCTTCTTCCGCCTGTAACGTTATAACATACGTTTTAGTACGGTGTCATGCAAGGGTCTGTGATAGGACCATTTTCTTTCCTCATGCATAAATATGAAAGTCAACAAAAATAACACATACTAGTACTAAATTAATAAAACCTAAAAACAAAACATCGAGATAAGAAAACGTTTCAAAAAGACAACAATAAATATAGCTAAATCTAGCCTACTGACAAACGAAAACAGGGCACAGAAAATCAAAATAAAACGATGTAGGTACTTGTTAAAAAACGCCATGCTATAGACTTGTTAAAAATTAACCACACGAACTAAAAACAAGACAATTTCACTCATGCTGAGTTACTGGAAGTTAAATCAATTATGATTTTAAAGACTGTATATAATAAAAATGACACAAGCTCTCTCGAACAGTTTTCGATACGAACCTAATTAAAAACAAAAGCTTAACACTACCTACGACAACAAAAAAACACATTCATTACTTCCTAAAGACAACATCGAAACTCAACTCCATTCATTCAATAAATCATCATCGGGTAGATGTTGGTGTCATGATAATTGCACATAAATCAATATTACTTAGTTAATTATACGAGTGAAAGGGAACTCGATCGTTATCAAATTCCTTGCATTTATTATCTTTTCCTTGAACACTCTTTATTAATGTTACGTTTTCCAATTAGGCATAATCATAATCATTAAATCTTAAAATTCATAAGGGTTTGCCGTATTGTTTTGGGAAAGCAGCAAACAAAAGTTCAACATGAATTTCTTTTTACATTTTCTACTCTTCTATATAATTGACATGGTATTGACCAGAGACATCCTCAACAGATGTATTATCGAATCCAAATAATACAACAAATTAAAATCCTCATATTACATTAGAATTATCAAAGAATTTCCTAGCACTTTCATCATGAAAACCATCATCATCACACTCATAACCATCACAAACTGACCGTGGTATGTCCATCGGCGGCGGTTCGCCGGCACTAGAGGTTCACATACGTTGGCTCCTGTGGGGGGCTCCCGACCAGACTGGCGGCCGAGAGGGGGGTCGCTGGCTCTGGCCGAAGCAGACCCAAACCCCCAGACACCATTACGCTACTTGATTCGGGGCTGTAGCCCAGGAGGTAAGGCAGAGGGCTTAAGGGGTAAAGGTTTAGGGACATTTCGAAGTTGAGTAAGCAGAATTTATGTGCAAGTATGATAATAATTAAGAAGATTTGATAGTTAAAGACATTTAGTTTAATTTAAATGTTATAAGAATTATAGAAGCATTAAAGGAAAAATATAATGTGTGTGAAGATGTAGAGAAATGTGTTGATATAAATAATTGTGTAAATATAATAACAGATGAGAAAGGTTGTAATTACAGATGTAAAGATATAAAAAGTATCACAAAAAATATGGTAAAATTCAGTACGGCAATCAAAAAAGAGAGTAGAATAAAGTATGAAGACAAATATTTTAAAGATATTCAAGTAATATATAATAAATTAGAGCGAGGTTAATACACATAACGTTAATGATGTAAATAATAATATATCGAATCACGTAGCGTTTGGTGTCATACCGATATTCGTAAAGGAGCAAAATGAATTTATAAAATCACCAATAGTGCCAGCGGAATGCAGCATCGATCCGTGAGAAGCGGCAATCATGAGTGGAAAAAACAAGTCGATAAGTACACGTATACCTTTAAATTTAAAATCAAAAGTTTTGCTAATCATCGAGTCTTAAAATAAAGCGAGTGCATTTCAGAAAATGTGTCAAGATTTTTTTGAAAGCTTTCTTTAAATTCTTTAATTCTTTTCGACGACAAATGATTGCCCTTCCTCTGATCACTATTACTATTCTTCTAACCTATGTCACTACGATCCACACTTGGTCTACTTTCAAAAAAATCTATTCCGTATCTTTTACTAATTTTCGGAATCTTATTTCTTTGTGAAAAGACACATTTTCTGAACAAACAGCTCGCTCTTTAAAACATCTTAATCTAATACTCTCGTCAAAGAGCGCATTTAAACAATAATAGTAATAACATCACAACAACTACTACAATTGTTTTGTATTAACAAAAAATAATGCTAAAGTAAAGATTTACGACCAGGCTCCTCTTGGAAATGTCGTAGAAAAAGACTAAAAGATAAGCCAAGTCTTTCCACATAGAAACAATATTTGAAAGGCCAAACCAGCGGTGAAAGAATCACCGCAGGAAGATTATCTCGTAAAAGCGAAAATAAATAAAAAATAAAGAATGGAAGACCCACCTGCAAGGCTTGCACCATTGGTTCTGTTGGTCGAGGCCATACCTCGCACGGCATTTCTTCAAATTATTTCCTGGAAGTATTCATATAAACTTTGTTAGTTCCTACTCTTCGATGAGTTGTCAAAAAGCCGCTCTCAGTTTATATACGACTTGCATTCAATAGATACTGTTTAATTTTTTAAATTTTAAATCTTTAAAAATCAAAATTAAATCGCAAAACTTAATTCATGGAAGTCATCAATGTCGAAAACATATAAAATATGATGTCGAGTAAATTTTGCGGTATACGGGAAAAGAATATTGCGAATGTCGTTACAGCGAAATAAATTTACCGGAAATCATATTTGAAGCGTCTTAAAATAATTACTGATACAACTACACACTACGAAAAAGCCATGCACAAACCCCCTTCACATGTTAGTAGCATGCAGGGAGGGAGGATAAATGAACGGGATCATAACGGAAAAAACATTGGTTTTAAAATAACATACTACACGCATAAACTTTCGAAAATAATATCTAACTACGATATACTGCTATCGGAAAATAAAACCACAAATAAAGATGACGCTTATAAGCAAAATTTAAGCAGAATAGGTTCTCCGGAATCAAAAGAAATCAAGTTTTGGCCAGTATCATTGAACGCCGCAGCGCCGCGCGCGCCGCCCGGCGCATTCTGTCTCTTGCATGCACTCTGTCTCATACTCCTTTGCATTCGTAACCACGGAAGGCTGTCCCAGCCTGTACAGCGATGACTATCTCCCTGCAAAGCAATTACTCAACTGTTCATTGACTGTACTGATACATGCACGCTTCCCGTTTCGCAGACTCTCGGAGCAGAGTAGCCAAAAACCGGGACAACCTTCGAAGGAGTGCCACATACGTCAGGGTGTCTCGATAAATAGCGTTCGTATAAACAAAACAGAAAGAAAATAAATAAATGCGATAAATATTTAAATAAACAAAAAGATACTGGTAAGTCTACAACCTGTACCCCAACCATAGACATTCGGCAATATCGTTCGTTCAGAGTTCAAAGCAATTGAACTTCCGCGGGGAGGGATAGGAGCGGGAGGGGAACAACGGGCGTCTCCAGTCTTAATCGTTAATTAAGCGACCTCGACCGGGAGATCGGAGACGAGCGTTGCTCACGCGCCGTCGCTCTTAAGCACGCAGTTCGACGGAGAAAAGGCAGTACCTCCATCGGTTGTCTCCTGTTTTCGCTTCCTCTTCTTGCCCCTTTGCGTATTAGCCCTAGACGACCAATCGGGATAGAGTTGCATGTGCAGCTGGCGTTCCCGGCGCGCCAACTCGTAATACTTGGCTTGCTCCTCGCGGCCAAGTGCATGCCACTATAACCGCAGCGATATGGAAAGAAAAGAGAAATTGCACTTCACGCGGGTTCCCTATCGATGGTGCTAGAAAAACAGCCCCGTGAGCAGATTGCAGCCCCTTGAGAGAAATTTTGATCCTATTGAATGAGAATGGCCAATTGTGAAGTTCCTCACAGAACCTATTCTGCGATCTTTCGGAGTCGCGGCTCGTCTATACATATAACAAACCAATATAGTTTCCGATAGGGTAGGGTGAACAACACGGTCACTCGACGACTAAGTACACAAAACACGTAACAGCGGGGCGCGGGGCGGCGCGGGCCGGTGCTCTTGCGCAACGCTCGAGTCCGACGATGACTCGAATCGCTTTTGCGGGACTCGGAGTCTAGACGAGAATTGAAAGCGATTATTGTCGAACTCGCTTTAAGTAGAGACATTAAAAATTTAAAATATTTTTAAAGATAGTATCTTCTTTGATGGCGCAAGTCAGGTCTATTGGAAGGCTCTTATTGTTGCAGGCCAATATTCAATTAGAGTCGCTGCGCCATCCTAGTTAATTATGTAGTTAAGAAGTAGTTCTACTTAGTTTAGTTAGTAGTTGTACTGTTTAAGTAGCGCAATTACTATTATTGCTACGATTGAAAACAATACATTTGCAGATTGTGTCACCCAACTAAAATTTAGATAAATTAAGAAATGATGAATATAATTAACGAATTTCATCAATGTGTTGTTGGAAACTAAATCAGTAATTAAGAATTTTGCTAGAGATTTAATTTAGTAGAAAAGACAACGAGCGCGCAATACGATAGAGCAAACAATTTAACCGCGAAATATTTCGAGTCCTAAATTAACTTTCGAGTCATTTAAAATCGAATCTCGAACATTGTCCGCACCAGTCGTCGCCGCCTCGCGCCCTCTACTCCGACTCGTGGGCAGGTTTCTGCCGCTTTTCTAGCACGTGCTCCCACTGTCGAGGTAACGGAAGGTACGAGACTCGAACACCACACACGCACACTCACATACAGGAGGGGGGATGCTCAGTTAGTGACAAGCCTCGGTTAGTCCTCGGGACGAGTGCCCCTTCCCCGTTCATGACTGGTTCCACTGACGAAGCTAACTGCTCAGACTTTAAGATCCATTGATGGTGAATCTGACAGCATATTTGGGTCTTCTTTCATCCAATACAAGTCCCATCCCTTTCTCTTTTATCTTCCAATTGTTCAGTCTTCACGGCAGAAGACCTTTGTGGTCTTTCATCCGAAAGACCGAAAAATGTCCGAGATATTTTGCATTCACGAACTTCTACCAGGGAAACAGATCTTGGAAAGCAGCATTGGATTAAAGAAAGATCAAATAAGTTGTGAAAATGAATGAGTACAGAAATAAGAATAACGTCACAAAGAATACTAAATCATCATGCTAGGTAACAATTAAGTCCTCAAAATCTCATTAAAGATCAGAAGGAGGAGCGTCAAATGAATGAATACTTTATGGCAAGTTCCATAAGGTTCTTAGTTGGCTGACAATAACAATGGATCTTAATAGACGTTCAGATATAGCTTAATTCAGCAGTGAACGGGCACGTCTTCATGTTTTGCTTACACACTTCAATAAGAATGCTAAAAACATTGACATTGAAAATATGCTCGATGATATTGGAATGAATTACAGTGTAAAATCTAAAATTTCTTCCAAAACAGTCAGTTCTTCTCAAGAGAAGACCAAATTTAGGTTTATAAATATAGTATTAATCCTAAAATTCTTTCCAAAAATTTCTGTTCTTTTAAGGTTTTAAGTCCATCAATAACTCTGAACTTATCGTCGTTCGTTCAAATATCATTGTGTATCACATTTTCGTCTTCTCCAAGATTTAGTCAGATTTTCAAGGAAACTTATTGAAGATTGTCGAAAGAATGAATGATGCCCCGCATACCATGAACGGTGAAGTGCAAGATTCTCCACGAGCGAGCGTGTTAGTGCGAGGAGTCTTGCCGGTCTGGTGTGGGTGGGGAAGGGACGGGGGTAGAAGCGAGTGTACAAAAGCGTCGTCGTGGCCCATCCCTCGCGCACCCCTGGTCCAATACCTCCCAGCTCGGCTGGACTACGGTCCTTTTTCCGCTTTTTCTTTTTGGACCCGTAACCGTAGTTGTCTCTCGCGCTCCAACCGGGGTACAGCTGCATATGTAGTTGGCGCTCTTGCCTCGCTTTCTCATAGTACTTTGCCTGCTCCTCGCGACTCAACGAATGCCACTGCGTTTGACAGGATACTCGTTACGATTGGTCAGTCTCCGGGACAACCCAAGGTTTCTCGAGTTCTCGATTGGTTGAAATTCTCGGTAACGAAAATGTCCGTACTTGTAACTTCTTCGTCGGTGTCAAGAGTTGATAAGATCATAAGAACCTTGTGGTTTGGTAGTTTGGCGCAATTTATTGTAAAGTTTCGTCTGTCTTTTTTTGGTATATAGTTAATATCTACTACACCCTACTTATATTTTAAAATTTAAAACAGTATTTAGTATCAACACTGACAGATAAGATCCTAATAATTCATATGTCAGATAGACCATATCATAAAATTAAATATCATAGGGGATATTTGTATCTACACATTTATCTATTAAATGTTCTAAAAACTCGTGTTTTTAGTGAAGATTGGTGAAGATAGTGTATTTATATTCTTAATTCTTCTCTACCTTAATTGTAACTTAAAACTACCTATTATAAAAATGTGATGAGTCATTCCCTAATGGGCAAAAAATAAAGGAATGCACAACAAAATCCTGATTGACATTCTCGTAAAACAAAATCTTATGATTCAGGTAATAACTAAGATCAATATTGTTATTTATTTTTGGTTATTTTACCGGATAGCCGGATAATAAATTCATGTTTGCAAATGCAAACATGAATTTATTATCCGGTTATCCGGTAAAATATCTATTATAAATTATCTGCCAAATGGCAGGCGTGGCATATTATTAGAGACTAGATTTCTATTTTAGTAGCTTGTACCAGGGGGATGGTATATAGGGGTGATTACTAGATATGTATTGTATATAATAGTTAGAATATAAATCGACGTATTTTCGTTACCGATAATATTTTACCAAATGAGAATTCACGAAACAAGAACAAAAATAAACTTCAAAACTATAAATAGGTATTGAGACTTGTTACTCTTGTACGGAATGGTACATATTCCGAGAACGGTAGCGGGTTCGATTCTCGGAAGTTGTGGGCGTTTATTATTCATCGCTAGTACAGATAGCAGATATGGCGTCGCATTGTTTGCCATAACTTTGTTTATTGATGACATGTCGCATTCCTAACAAGATTAACAATGAGAAACATAGTAAACACAATCCGACAACACAATTTGATTTTTTACATTTAAAATTTTAAAGTAATGTTAGCAAAAAATTTTTCTTAAAAAGTAACGTCGACAAAAAAAATCTTAAAAAGTAAGGTCAACAAAAAAAATTTTTTTTTTTTGGAAAATTTGAACTCACCCGTCTGCCAAGTATTTGGTTGATAGCGGCCGACTCTTTGAGCGTGCACTCCGCCACCACTTTCGCCCGCATCTCCTTCATATACAGCATGAAGGCATTGAGGGGTTTCTTTATGTGGGGCTTCTTGTTCTGTTCCTTGTTGTTTGCGCTGGCTGTACTTTCAGCTGGCTTGTCGCTCGCTGAGCTGCTGCTGCCTTTCTCTAACGATCTGAAATTATATATTTCCATATTGTTATACAAATACAAAATGAATTTCATATTGGCTGACACTATAAGCGCCAGGGTCGTGGGTTCGAATACCACCTAGGGGTCCTAGGGCATACACAGTACACACACACCCATGATGAATATTTGTGTTTGTCCTGTGTCTGGATGTTTATTTGTATTTAAGTATATGTATTTGTGGTACCGTTGTAGTATTTGATACCCATAGGCCATAACAGAAGTAATTAGCTAGTTAGTTTGGGGTCAGATCAGTATGAATAATGCCAAAATATTAATCTATACTAATATTATAAGAGGAAAGATTTGATTGTTTGTTTGTTTGTTTGAATTGAATAGGCTCCGAAACTACTGAATAACTGAACCGATTTGAATAATTCTTTCACTGTTGGATAGCTACACTATCCCCAGTGAACATAGGGTACCTACTTCTGATCCCGAAAATGTGGGGGAAGGGGGGATATTTG
Organism: Mecyna flavalis; assembly: GCA_949319885.1. Taxonomy (NCBI): domain Eukaryota; kingdom Metazoa; phylum Arthropoda; class Insecta; order Lepidoptera; family Crambidae; genus Mecyna; species Mecyna flavalis. The sequence goes on along the minus strand of OX439419.1, from coordinate 4,160,463 downwards.
AAAAAAAAAATTACGCGCGGGTGAAACCGCGGGCGGAAGGCTAGTGTTGACATAAAGCAGGCAATAAATATAATATATTATCTAAAAGAAGATCATTTTCGCACTTAATTAGAGACTATCTGGACTTATACTACGGCTAATATCATTAGATATGAATTTGTTGACATACATTGATAGCCAAACGAGCTGTGAATCTTGTAAGTCTAAGACATTTCAATAATAACATCACGACCAATTGAGTTTTATTGCTAATTAGTTCTAGTTTATTCGTTGACAACTAATATGATAAACGCATAGGTAGTATAATATGTAGGACAGTAGGACAATTTGAATATGCTAATTTCTTTAGGTATTTATTAAGTCTCCGACAATTCTTACACTCGATACGAGGTATTAGGACAAGAAAATATTTATGCATTAAAACATAATAGGTACTTTTTTTTCTTGAAGTGCATTTTAGCACTTTTTTGATTTTGAAGTCGTTTTCTTTAAACACAGTATAGCTGCCGAAAAACTTGTTGACCATCGATCGACGGAGTGCGCGAACCTCCCAACGCCCGCGCGTGCTATTGGTCAGAACCGAGTCAGAGGTATGCTCCTGACCAATAGCGCGCAGGCATGTCAAAATTCGTATTCTGCGCAATCCCCACCCGATAGTCAAGAAGTTTGCCGGGCCTGTATTTTATTTTATATTTTTTGTGTTACGCTAATCCGATCAAAATTTTTAAAATAATCGCTTTAATTAAGAACCAAGTACCTACCATTGAAAAAACATTAGCCGCGTAAACATTTTGTTGGATCAAATGGCAACATCGAAAAACAAAATAAGGGTTCCTTTTTGGCGGCTTGATAACATCTGACATTAAGGTTGGTAAGGCAAGTGTGCCTTAAGCACCCCTCCACCAACGCACACTGGGCCCGCGTGGTGGACCATGGCCCACACTATCTCACAATTGAGATAATAAGGCCTGTGTGTCCCAGCAGTGGGAACGTATTTAGGCTGATGATGATAATGATCAGGTGAGGAACTAACTGATATGCCATAATAAAAAAAAAACTGAAACCACATACAAGTTTGACTATACCCAACAGATTACTTCCATTCAATTGTCCTACGGTCTATCAGATGTATCTAGCAGGCGGGGGATCAATATGTTAACGAGTCTAGGTGTTAACGACGGACAGACAGACGTAAACAACACGCGTCCGGTTGGATATAGACGCGCCGTTTCCGCTGCTCGCGCGCAGTTTCTACTAAACTCCATATGTGGCCGGAGTAGTGCGGTGATACTGGTGGTAGCGATGTATCGATGCAACAATCGTCTTTTTTTAATCCCTTCTCGATTTTGTTTCTCGGTTTGGGTAGGCTTTTCTGGTTTTTTTTTTATAATAAGCCAGCGCTTGACCATAAAGTTGCCTGATTTTTAACAACTACGATGGAGCGCGGTTGGTTATAAAAAGCCCGTTAATTCTGCTTGAAGAGTCACAAGTTATAATGGCTAGGAAAGACGGATCCAGGCAGAGAATTCCACTCCTGCGCAGTCCAGTCACAGTTGTAGAGGATATAATTTTTTGTGAATCAGTGACTCGAGGATCTAGTGTTGCAAATACCGTATTGAAGTTCTAGGTTAAATTCTCGGTTCGGCCAAATTTGTGTCGTATTTTATTATACACTCAACTTATGAAATTGAAAGAAAAACTACGCCAAAAATAAAAATATTTCAATTTATCAGACTCAGTTCCATCACTACTAAAATGACGTCACAATGGCGACAACAGTTACTAATTTGAACCTTAATCATTTGACATAAGAACCACACCTAACACATAAAATGCAAAGTTAATATCATCCAGTTGCATCTAAAGCTCACAAGTGATGATCGTTCTGCTATAACTGGCGATAAGTTTTCGACTTAACTGCTTCAGTAATAAAGTTTAATTTTGTTTGTGTGAAATAGTATAGTAGCTTACTCTTTGTATGAATGCAACATTTATAACATTGCATGTTGGGAATGTGGATTGTTTCTTGACTTCTATAAAATGTACAAAGTTCAAGTTTCATAATTTTAAATTCGTACATTGAGTTGGGACTGATAATGTGTGTTCTATTTATTTAAAACTTTATTGCACACCATAAAAGTAAAAAAGGCGTAATTAATCCCTTATGGCATTCTCTACCAGTCAACCTTCGGGTCAAGCAAGCTGAATAGACGTTCGTTAGGTTATAGGTCTGTGTTGTGTAGACGTTCATTTGAAAAAAAAAACGCGACGGGCAGCAACCGGTTTGTGTTAAAAATATTTTCTCTATATTAATTATTAAAATTATTATTTGAATAAAACAATATTTGTAAAAACAAGTAAATTATATTTAAGTGTAAACTATGTGTCTAACACCTCGCCTAAAGGAAAAAGTTATAAAAGGAACTCAAGAACAGGGACTGCTTACCGGTATAAAATATCGTTATAGTACCAGTAAAAATATCAGTACTAAAATTCTATACCCATTGAATTTCGGTACAGATTTCATTCGTTTATACAGTTATTTAAAAATAATTTTATTGCTGATACTGAAATGATGAGTGCGCGCGCCCGCGCCCCGCGGTGCCGCTCGCGCGAGGGGCCGCGGCGGGCGGGAAAGGATTAGGATTTACGGAACACGCGCCGACAGGTTGGCGATCGCGATTGTTTTTCTTTCATCCGGCGGACGAGTAATACCCAAATTATAACGTTTTACTTTTCTTTAAAAGTTTATAATTATTATTTCTTTAAACATACTTACATTACCTACCTACATACATACTTTTACATATACGTATCAACATAGGGTGGAGGCACCAAATATCGGCCCAACATTTTTTGACCTTTCAGTGCTTATAATTTTTACATTAGGCTACTTCTTGGAAAAGCATTTTCAGAGTGTCACAGACTCATATCTCCTATTAAAATAAATTATTACGATAAAAACTATTATTACAACGTTTCTTCATTTCATTAAGCATCAGGTCATATAGATTTCTTTGATTACAAACTACGAAGATCTGAGTAACTCACCATCAACACCTCAAATCCGGTGAATTTTGCACGTTTTTTACGTGTCACACGAGCGCCGACTTCTGAACAATCGTACATATTTTTAAAACCACCCACGTTTTTAACCAGTTTTCTACACACATTTAAAATAGATAAATCAGTTTACATACTGGTCAAATTTTAAGTTAATTGGAAGGAAACTTTTGATTTTATGGTCATAAGTATATATGTCACACGCTTAGCAAGATTTTCGCGGCGCGCCTTTCGAGGGGCACTGCTCAGGGCTGGCCAGGCGTAGGCGAACCCTGATAGGTGTATTCGAATCGTCAGTTACCCCGCAGCTAGCAGGTGAGGTGGCCATGTCGCTGGTTCCCGCGCTTTGGATGCTGGAGTACGTTCTTCAATTTTAAAAATTTTGGTTCCCAGTTTTCCGGCATTCCGGTGTCACATTTTTTCAATGTAATTGTACTACTTTTAGTAAATGGGTTTTGAGGTGAAATACCTAGCTCCTTAATGTAGATGGACAGTAAAAAACTAGCTAGTTATATCTTTTCAATGAAAAGTTATTTCAAAATATATGTTTTTTTGTAATTTCCATGGTGTAATTTCCATGGATAAAACACCATGGAAATTACATAAGACCCATGGAAATTACCTTGTTTCTTTTAAGTTCATCATCATCAGCCATACGACACCCACTGCTGGGTATAGGCATCCCCCAAGGATCTTTACACTGATCGGTCCTTGCGCCACGCATATCCCGCGGTTTCCGGCGGCCTTGGCACGGTCGTCAGTCCAGCTAGTAAAGGGCCTTCCCACTGAAAGTCTTCCAGTGCGCGGTCAAACTGAAAGACACCATTGCAAAACCTTTCCACCCCAACGGCCGTCGGTTCTGCGGGATATGTGTCCCGCCTACTATCACTTTAACTGAGCAACTCTTTGAGCTATGTCGGTTACCTACATTCTTTTGCGAATCTCCTCATTTTTGACTCTATCGCACAAAGAAACACCAAGCATAACTTTCTCCATTGCCCAATGTGTGACCTTGAGGCTTCTTATGAGACCCATAGTGAATGACCAAGTTTCGCTTCCATATGTTATCACTGGCAACACACACTGTTCAAAAACTTTCGTCTTGAGGCACTGAGGTATGTTGGATGCGAATATATTCCGTAGCTTCCCGATGCTGCTCATCCGAGCTGGATTCGTCAAGGGATCTCTTCCTCGAAGTTGGACTTACCTAACTGAACTGCCTGTCCAGGTAAACATAATGGTCAACAACTTCAAGCGTAACGTTTCCAATGCTAACTGGAGCGGGTGCAACATGGACGTTCGACATAATTTTCGTCGTGTCCATATTCATTTTAGGACCAACTCTTATGGAAACGTTACTAAGATCTTCGAGCATTGTGTTCAGATCCACCTTGGTCTCGGTCATGAGAACTACAGCGTAGCTGTGTAAGGTACAGAATCCTTGCCAATCCAGAGGCTTGAAAATATCATCCTCCAGCACAGCAGTGAACAGTTTAGAAATTACGTCTCCCTGTCACCTCGCTCTAGTTGGATAGGATTTGAGCTCTGGTTTTGCAATCGAACCGATATGCAGCGTTTTTGTATAAGTACCTCAATACGTAGATATGCATGTAGTCCACTTGGCACCTTTTTAGAGACTGCAGCACTGCCTAGGTCTCGATTGAATCAAAGACTTTCTCATAGTTCAAGCTAAGCAACGCTTTTAAAGAATTTCAACAATTAAATTGAAGACTTAAACTGATTGATGAAAAGACTTATTTTATAAAAATTCAATTTGTTATTTTTTATGTTTACTATTATGTTTATCCATAAGTATAATGTTATGGGAACAATTTTAATGTATAAGAAAGTTAATTGATAACAGTTTTATCACTTTCATGTTCCTACTTTGAGTATCATAAGTAAGTTTTGAAATAAAGCTACTATTTTTGCTTAATATAGTTTTAATACAATGTAGACCTTTATACTACCCTAACTAACTAATATGACAGCTTAATTTCATATTTGACATGGTTTTTAGCTAAATTTAATCTGCTGGGTAATTTCCATGGCCTTTATTGTAATTTCCATGGGCCGCCAATTTTCTCCATTTTTTTTTAGCAAAAGTATAGATCCCGTACGTGGCGAATTTTGATATGTTGTTTAAATTTGCACAAGCTTTCGGAATATTTGTGCAATTCACCATAATTTAGCGATTTCAAAAATGCCGTGGAAATTACGCGGAGAGCACTTTTCTGAAGATCCACCCATTAATAACTTTTGCTTTCTTTCAACTACTTTTTAAGGTAAAGGGATAATGAAACTCCATTATCACATTCGCGAAATAACGAATTCTTTGTTAGATTTGAATATATAGATGTTTGTTTCCGAACTTGCCGATTTCCCCTAATATCGGCCTTTAGCACCCAAATATCCGCCGCCTATACCATAATATCGGAATACCTTTTCAAAGGGAAAAAAATTGGTCAAAAAGTATAAAATCAAAGTATTATAACATTTATTTATTTTCAAACCATATTTTATTTAACTCTATTATAAATAAGTCTTTTAAAAATAATTTACAATTTTTTTCTTTAAAATATTTACTATGCCATCACTAAGACTTCATCACAAAGTAGCCTGATGTTAAACATCTATGCGGTCTACGTTGGAGCGCGCTTGCTTAGGAAAGGCCTGTAAATTCTTGCCTTGAAGAGCACCAAGATTATAATGGTCAGGAAAGGCAGACCCAGGTAAAGAGAGAAACTTGCGCAGTCCGTATCAAAAAAGATGAAGCAAATCATTTAGTTCGTAAGCGCGGCATTTTCGCAGTATAAGGATTGGAGTCTCTGACCGAGTCAAGTCGTTCGGTGATGGAACGGAGCTGGTAGAACCAAATCGTACAGCCGAGCAGCACATTCACCAAAGTAGAGCCTGTAACAGACGGGTAGGCAATCAATCTTCCTACGATGATCGAGGCTTTGCAAGTTCTCGACCAAAGCATCATCGCCGAAAAGCCTCTTCGCATGCCGCTCAATAGAGTCCAAGGCAGCCAGCTGGCATTAAACAGAACTATCCCAAATATGGTAGCATATTCCATGCAGGAACGGACTTGAGTTCTATAAAGGGTAAGGAGCTATTTCGCAATCAAGTAGCGTATGGTTCTTGAAAGGATGCCAATCTTTTTATAAGCAGTTACTGCTACGGACTCTATATAGCTCCCGAAGTTAAGGTTGGAAGATAATTCCATACCTAAGAGCTGTAGTCGGTCAGATAGAAGAACGGATACGCCACGAAAAGTGGTAGCCAGCCCAAAACCACTCTTTTTTGTGGAAAATATACAAGCCAGCGTTTTGGTGGGGTTGAGTCTGAGACAATTTGAAGGGTCTTAATCAATTTGTCCACCATGTTAGATCCTAAAGCCTCAGTTTCACCTCTACTTACACGTGTACGACAAGTATCCCTCGACTATCGTACTATCATCGGCATACCCCAGAATCTCGGACGTAGCTAACAATATAATCGATGTGCAGTAGAAAGAGTGTAGCTAAAAGCACAGATCACTGAGGGAAGCCAGCATTTATTGCAAGTGAGTCGGAGGTGTACCCACCCATCATGAATTACTCTGATGCGACGTTCAGTCAGGAAATCCATGATTCAGGCACAAACTGCAGAGGGGATCCCATAGGAGGGAAATTTACCAAAAACATTACATAATAGGTAAAGTTATCTTCAGACAGTGATGGCAATATATTTTTAAGTGTATACATGAAACCATTTGGGGCATACGTCACATCCAATATTTTTATCTTCTTCTTCGACATCACTCATCAACTCTTTCGCATAGCTGGCACACAAAGAATATCAGGCAGCCGACATTAGGATTTCTAATTGCGATAGACAAATCTCAATATCGACCACTCTGCCGATATTGAGATTTGTCGATCATACTGATCCCTAATCTCGGCCACGCAATTATTAAATAAAAAAAATAAACAAATTTTAAAATATACTACCTAAACGGTACCTTGACTCTTTATCTTTAAGAAGAAATAAAATAAAATAACTTTGGTATGTTTATTACAATTTAAATACTTCTCAACGCAATGATTCGATTCACGAATTTGACCTGAAAATGCCACAAAACGACGCACGTCCGTACCTCCTGCACTTTTTAGGGTTCCGTAGCCAAATGGCAAAAAACGGAACCCTTATGGATTCGTCATGTCTGTCTGTCTGTCTGTCCGTCCGTATGTCACAGCCACTTTTTACCGAAACTATAAGAGCTATACTGTTGAAAATTGGTAAGTAGATGTATTCTGTGAACCGGATTAAGATTTTTATACAAAAATAGAAAAAAAATAAGAAATTTTGGGGGCTCCCCATACTTAGAACTGAAACTCAAAAATTTTTTTTTCATCAAACCCTTACGTTTGAGGTATCTTTGGATAGGTCTTTAAAATTGATAATAAGGTTTTTCATATCATTTTTTTCTAAACTGAATAGTTTGCGCGAGAGACACTTCCAAAGTGGTAAAATGTTGGTCCCCCCCCCCCCCCCTCTAACTTCTAAAATAAGAGAACGATAAATCTAAAAAAAATATATGATGTACATTACCATGCAAACTTCCATTGAAAATTGGTTTGAACGAGATCAGGTAATTAGTTTTTTTTAATTCGTCATAAATCGTAAACGAACCGAAACTCAAAAATATTTTTTCATCAAACCCTTACGTGTGGGGTATCAATGGATAGGTCTTTTAAAATGATAATAACGTTTCTAATATCATTTTTTTCTAAACTGTATAGTTTGCGCGAGAGACACTTCCAAAGTGGTAAAATGTTGGTCCCCCCCCTGTAACTTCTACAATAAGAGAATGATAAAACTAAAAAAAATATATGATGTACATTACCATGCAAACTTCCATTGAAAATTGGTTTGAACGAGATCGAGTAATTAGTTTTTTTTTAATACGTCATAAATCGTAAATTTTAAAAAAAAATACGCTATTATTAAAACATCGATGAAACTTACAAAGAACTACAAGAACTTTTATATTATGATGATACTTGCTGCTACGGAACCCTTCATGGGCGAGTCCGACTCGCACTTGGCCGGTTTTTTTGCCTATCATTTGTTCAAATTTTGAGATATTCATAAAAAATTAAGGGAGGTTAAGCGTAAGGGTATACAGATGCTATTTGCATAAAAACAATTATGATTTTAGGACATTCTTTTAAGTTATGGCGCATTTTCTCTAGACGGCCGATATTAGGAGGGGGCCGATATAAGGAGCCTCCACCCTACATCATAGCACGAACTGAATAGCTGACTTTACTTACCAGTACTTACACCAATGCTTGCTTTATGATCTTATTCCCTATCTAGCACTTTTCGTCGTTAAGTAAGCACGAAGCAGCTAAGTAGGTAGTTCAATATCTATCGAGTGTAACTGCCATTGAAAGTTATACTTACCTTTAGATAGATAGGTACCTAAGTTTAATGTCAAATAGATAAATTAAAACTTACGTTGAAAAGCGCGAAAAATGCTTTGCTTCAGCCTCTGTTCTTGTGATCCATTGTTCAATATACAGACCGGTGCGAGCGGACGCGTGAGAGGACTGAAATCAACTCCTAACTAGCTAACTAAGCTAGAAGTACCCCCGTGTCCCTCCATTTAAGCCATTAAAAAATTTCAGTATTTTAATATAAATAACAGTTAAAAAATTGTTGTACAAAAATGTTTATACTACAACAATTTTACAGTACCAAAAAAAAATTCTGTACTGGAATTTAACAGTATCAAAATATATTTAAATGACGTCATACAGAAAAAAACTATACCGTTATTCATACCGGTAAACAGTCCCTGCTCAAGAACACGTCACTCACAAATACAATAATATAATCACTGTAAACTTAAAGGGTGGGTTATCACTACTAGCGTTTAATTACAACAGACGGATACTTTGACACTTCACGGTCTTGAAGTGTCCATTTTAGACTTAAGTCGAGGAAATAGAGCAGACTTAACACACGTTTGTATTATTGTGACTAATTGAATTTATTATGAGTGTGTTTAAACTGAGATTAAAATTAAGGTGAGCAAGTCAATCGAAAAATTGAGAGCTTTTACAGTTAATACACTAAGGGCTAGTTTTACCGCTATTCAATACAAACAAACAAACAATCAAATCGCTCCTCTTATAATATTAGTGTAGATTTATCTGGCAGTAGTGAATCTAGCCCTAAGAACACTATTTTGATAAAAAAAAATGACGTTGGGACTAAACTGTAGAATAGACTACATTACTTAGACCATAGACTACATTACTTAGACCAACTCAAACTAGTATCTCTATAATTATTCTGTTTTCAAAATTAGTTTTTCCTGATGAAGTGTGAGGCTGCTTATTTGCATACATAATATTTCTATGCTTATTTGTGAGTTTAATGCATGTTTACTAACCAAGTTGTTTAAACAAACTAACCTGCTTAATAAAACAATTTAAAATTTCTTTTTCCCTCTTATTAACCCGCTAACACCGCCCCCACACGTCACCCATACATAAAAGTCCTGGTACAATCATGTAAATAAGTTTGTGCCGGTGAAATTTAATTAAGATGATATATGAAGAGGCCAGGTTAACGGGCCCGGTACAGTCGGCAAAACAAGGCGTGGAGATTAAAATCATTTTTATGTTACGCCAAACGAGAGAATAAAAATGCAAATGTCAGAGACATTCTGAATTGACGATTTATCGACTCGTTTGTGGGTTAACTTTGACGTATGCAGCTGTCACTGTCACGAAGGGCCACTTAACAGGTTGAGTTATGACTGGGTCAATGTTTCATGACATAAAGACAAACTTGGTGAATGTCCTCTGCATAATTTTGATAAGATTAAAGCTTGTTTAATGAAAAAGCTTAACAATATTTAGTTTTAGCCCCACATACATAATAATTACTAGCCTTCCGCCGATCTTAATCTTAAATGACGTCACGTGGTGCAAAACAAGATATTTATTTATTAATTTTAATTTTGAAACACGTGACGGCAAGTGACGACACTGTTTACTGTCTTGTGACTAAATTCAAGCGAAGTGTCCCTCAATGGAATAGGCCGCAGTGGCCGCTTACCATCAGGTGGGCTGCGTGCCTCACTGCCAACTGACTGCTGACTGACTGTGCTAGTATAAAAAATATTATTTTAAAAATAAAAATTATTATTTGAATAATCATTGTATCTGATTTGTCAGTGTCACAGATTCAAGGCTACGCCGACTCCTGTGACATTACCACTAAGGCGTCTGATGGTCATTGTGAGATTTGTTTTGAAAACCTACTATCTTGGAAGAGTACTTAGTCCCACATATTACCCTTATTCAATGGTATTATCGCTTTTCGCCAGCACCACCTTGCAGAGAGCACGCAGAACGCATTTCCCAAAAAAATGGGTGCAAGTGCTTAAGTTATTGTTCTGAGGGTGCAAGCGTATAGTCCGCGTCAACTTAATTGGCTTGTTTGAAGTTAGCTGGTCGCGTCGTTTGCGCAGGTGCGGGGCGTGGCTGCGTCCCTCTGACACCTACGTACGAGTACATTTGTGTTTTGCGCAGGTTCTAGCACGATGTTCAGACAAGCCAATTAAGTTGACGCGGATTATACCCTAAGTCGATCAAAACACTCGAAGAAAGAAGGGAGGTCAAATTGTTGAAGGCAGAGGGCGCCACAAGTTTAACATGACTCCCGGTATCAACAGTAGCGATCGGCAGGCTCGCGTGCCGACAGTACGTAATCGCCTCCACATACCTCGTTTGGGCTGCGTTTGCGCACAATGGGTTTTCTTTTTCTCCCGTTCCTTTTTTATCTTTTCCCATTTTTAGGGTTCTTTTGTTAATAAGATGGAGTCTTTATATTTTATTATATGCAAATAAGTGAAGTATCAACCTATTACTATTGAAGGGCAGACTATCACCATTTAAATCAAGTTATCTTTACAATGATGGGTTTGGCTTAATCATCACGCTTGTCAAATAATAGTAATCACAAACTAGAGCTGTGTTTAAAAAAATCCAACACTACCCGACCCGGGATTTGAACTCAGGCCACCGAGATTTTATTAGGCCCGATACGTCACTACACTAACGTAGCGTCAAACTGTTTGTATTTACTTTATTGCTTTTATTAGTATGGTAAACACCTAGATGAGGAAGTTTAGTGGGTAGTGGTCGCTTTAGTCTCAAGTCCCACACACGGCCGCGGGTCTAGCTAGCCTGCGGTTATGGTGCATAAACGAATTCTCATCCGAAAAAAATAAAAAGATGTTAGATTTATATAGTAAAAAATACCTGCAAAAGAACATTAGTTTTCTATAGCATACGGAACAGTGTTCGAACGACATAACTCTTCCATTTCCATTTCTATCCTCCCATTTTTAAACGACCGCAGCAGGAAGTCATATTTTAACATCGCCTGGTTCCCCGAACTAATTTACAGTACTACTTCGCGTTAGTACTAACTCAACATAACGCCTGTGACATTTTACTTTATAGTTTTTCTATTTTAGAAACTCTGGATCCAGAGGAAGTTGTTAATCTGCGTTCTTTTGTTCGGATATTTAAACTTTTTCGGACGGTTTTTCTTTTTTCGAATTTCCACGGCTGGGCTTGTTTGACGTTTTGTTTTTTAAATAATTGAGGCGTGAAGGCGATGGTTTTGAGTTTAGATAATTTTTTATTTTTTTATTTTGTGGCTTAGGATTTTATTTGAATATACAACAATAAATTTATTGATGAAACATTTCGGGAAAAAATATTTCTCTCATTTAATTATTAATGCTTAAGTTCTTTTTTTAATCTTTTAAATCAAATTATCGTCGTAACTGTCTTCATCGACAACAAAACTTACTAACTAGCTTAATTACTACTTGCCAAATGCGAGTTAGTGATCACAATACAAGACCATACAATATATTAAATGTTACTTATTCGTCACTTTTTCTTTGGATAGAAGTCAGAACGATTAAGTAACAGACCGCAATTGATTTATCAAATCAGGTGAATCCTAACTCAAAGATTAGAAACCATATTTGGTGAGCGTGGTGATTTTACTAATCATTAATCACGTTTAAGATGGCTTGGTTTCTATGATCGACAGTACCTTTTGAAGCGATATGGCATTATTTTAATAATTATTTTTTTATCCTAAGTCTGTTATGGTGATCAGCCCGACTTGAGGCCTCTCAAGTCGGGCTACACGGAGATGGGCTGGCCAATAGCCCTTAGGCGGGGAGTTTAGTGGGTAGTGGACGCCTTAGTCTTGAGTCCCACACACGGCCGCAGGTCTAGCTAGCCTGCGGTTATGGTGCATAAACACATTCTCCTACGAAAAAAAAAGGTCTGCTCGGCAGATTTCACCTGTGGGGGTAGCTAGCCAGTTGGACTTTGAAAAAGTCCTACCACCAACCAGAGCCAAGGTAGAAATCGAACCCACGATCTCAATGAAACTTTATTTTGTTTGATCAATTGTAACGTTCACTGCGCCGAAGCATTCGCATTCTATGAATTATGAATGACAGTAGAAAATACAAAACGGTAAAACAAACAGTTATTCACCCTTAAAGTAGCCCTATTCGATTCCCGACGCATCTGTCCTGAGGGCTTATCAGCAATCGCTAGGGGTGGACATTCATAGAAGATACGATCAAATGACTGGGGTGCCACCTTTTCGACAAACGATCGTGTTTTAGGGGTTTACACGTATAGTAATTGTAAAGTTCGCTTTTAAGAAGTTTTTATTTATTTGTTATCTCTCCGCCAAAGCTTTCTGTCGCGTGGATGTTACACTCTGTTCACCTTAAGTTGTCCTTTAGCCGCTATATTGGCAGCATTGCCTACGCTTTGTCATCATCATCCCAGCGTATTCCCGATTGCATCCAGTATGGAGCTCAGGGTCCGCTTCGACTATGATCCTAGATTTGACAAGCCTGGTTATTACAATGGAGCGATTGACATCTGACCTCCGTAACCCTTACAAGGGAAACCAGACCTACTTGGAACATAGTCGGGACCAACTGCTTAACGTGCCTTCCGAAGCACGGAATCATCATTATTTTCAGACATTCAGGTGATTCAAGCCTGCAATGTCCTTACCAAACTGGAAACAATCACACAAAGTGATGTTCCCCGTGGGATTCGAACCCACGACCTCCGGGTATTAGAGCCGAACGCTCTAACCACTGTACCACGGAGGCATTGCCTACGCTTTGTAAATCTGTCAAAAACGGATTGAAAGTATTGAAAAACAATAGTACCAATATAGCGGCTAGGGGACTTCTTATCACTTCTGAATCTTCTGATCGTGAAGTAGTGTATTTTCACTCTGTCACTCAATTCACTCAGGAATGTCATATTTTTGAGTGATAAGTAGCCTATGTCACTCTTCAGCTTTCAAATTATCCTCATACATATCTAAAACTATTTTCCACTGACTCTTTGGTATGTGCCTTTTATAAGGTTGGCCTTTTTTTTATGTTTTTTAAGGTGAGTACAGACTACAACATTTCCTCGAGCGTTTTGGTGTAATGTAACGTTCGTGCGAATGGTACAATACAGGTAAAAGCTTGGTTAGTCTCAACTTTTCCATGTAATGTAACGTTCGTGCGAATGCTCGGCGTTTTGTTACGGGTAAATGCTTACAGCGAGTGAGCATTTCATCATCATCATCATCAGCCTATATACGTGTGTGAGCATTTACCCGTAACATTTTGTTGTATCTGCGTTCATTCTTTTTTGAAATGTCGGATCTACAATGTTACACCAATATGCTCGTCGAAATGTTTCACCAATATTCTAGTTGGTTTTTAAAAAGGCTGTAACAGAACATCGAGCGTCGTGTTCGAAGAAAGGTTCGAGTAAATTTAAAAACGGCGAATGCTCGATGTTCTGATACAAGTAAATGTTGTAGTCTATACTCACCTTTATAACTGTTGAAAGTTGCTCCGCGCAGAAACAAACTTTTGGGTTACTACTTAAAAAAGTAAGGGACATAAAGGATTTATAATAATATTAGTAAGGATAGAATATAAAACATGAACTACTCAATGTTTAAAAATACGAATGGGGTAACAACCCTGGACTGTAACAAAGCGATATGATCAGGAATGGGTGAAAACTAAGTGCAGTTCCGATAGCATCGCTATCGCGCAACGATACCGAACAATGAAATCAGGGCGCGCTGATTGAATAGTTACAAGACTTGTTATTAAGTCAGTCGTGTGACTGTTATTAGCGTTGTGTAGTAGGCGTATCGTTTTGGAGTTTGACATCACTTTAAACACTAGTGTTATAATAGGCTTATGTTTTGGCTGCCGTGGACCAGGTCAGCCGGGGCTCGAAAACCGGAGGAAGTGGGTTCGATTTTCGCTTTAAGTATGGTTGATGCTAGAAATTTTTAAGACTGACTGGCTAAGTACAGCCATAAGTGACATCGGCGACCATAAAAGCTCAAGGGCTTTAAGATCTGAGGATCCTACAGAATGGCAGCACATTCAGCGATGTTTCATAATACAGTGTCCCTCAATGGAGGCTGTGGTGACCGCCTAACATCAGGTGGGCTAAGTACCTGTCAGCCAACTGCAGAAGTAAAAAAAAAAATTGTACTCAAGTGCAGTAGGAAAATATTAACACCATAATTTGAATTTGAACCATAGGTACTTGTAATACAGACGAGAAGGAATGAAAAATGAGATCCTCCTGTACCTTATAAAAGAACAAATACGTACTCCTGAGTCCTGAATCTTGGATGAGAAACATAAGAGTGCAAGATAGCTTCTATTGGAATGCGCTGTATAAGGAGTAGATGACACGAAATTCAAGTCAGCGAAAGGAAACACATGTGAACATCTGCTTAAGACTCGTCACGCATTCGCTTAGATAACCAATTAGAAGTCTCCGCTAGCATAATAAATAATAACTAACAATAAAAGTAAAGTTAATTAATGTCCCACTGCAGGGCAAAGGCACTATCTATCTATGTAAATACAATAGCAAAATCTTTTCGCGGCGAAGTTTTTAATGTTTACGGAGGTCAAATGGTAGTCGCTCCAATATAATAACAGGACTTGCTCCTCAATTCTATTTAATTTCTTGCATCGATTGTTTCATTTAGAATGACGTAAAATTGATTAAAATACATAATATACGTAGCTGCAATTTATTAGCAAATTAATTATTCAGAAATTAATTGCAGATAATATTGTGGCAATTTTTTTGCAGGCAACCGATCGCTAACCTGTAACGTCTTCACCGTTCATTTAAAATTTATTTCATCAAAAACACAGATACCTGCAGAATCGAGCAGTGGTGACCTTGGACTTTAAAAGAAATAAATACATTAATATCTAACTTACTATTGAAATAAATACATTAAAACCCAACGTTAACGCCTCGATGGTCTAGTGGTTTAAGTACAGGGCCAAGATCTCAGGGTCCTGGGTTCAATTCCCGGGTCGAGCTAACTTTGTGTTGGTTTTTCGGACATAGCTCGGGTTGGTGATACCAATTTGCAATTGCAATTTGCAAGTCGAGTTATATGCTCTCGATTTCCTCACACTTTCATAAATTCTGGAACGGACTGAATAAGAAAATTAAAGTAATAAAAGAAATGAACTTACCTCGCGTACCGAGACTGGTAGGAGTCGACATCGGCCTTCGATGAGGGCGGAGGGACCAGCGCTGGGCCGAGGCCCAAACCTAGACCTCCGCCTAGGGTCGGTGAGAACCGGTAGAGTTCACTGCGACACAAAAACAATATTACTATCACACAATAGCAACGTTACAATCACACAATAACAATGTTACTATCACAAAATAACAATGTTACTATCACTAAGTGATTTACAAATTAGGTTTCATTTTTTAATTACTATTTTACAAAGTATCAAAAGCAATACCAATAGTGCATTATAATAATATGGAAATAACAAAATCATGTCAAAAACGGACCAGCCATTAGCCAAACCTTCAGGAAGCCAGAGAAATGTGGCATAGTTGATGTTTTCGGATGTCTTTTATTTTACCTTACATATATAGACAATCCAATTTCATTAGAGATTTTAATTGTCTGGTCCAATGGCGCATTTAGTAGTAACCTTGTCCCATTCAATAGGAAACGTAGGTTGTATTCTACCCAGTACAATCATTTATGTAATGAACGTGTTGTATTTTTGCTGGGTCCTGGATGTTTAAGTAAATATTTGTGGTAGGTACCACCCCCAAAAAAGGTATCAAGAACAACGAACCTTCGTTGTTACCTTAGTCAGGCCTCCGTCACTCGCTCAAGGTCGCGCGATAAACACCTACTGCTAGCCGTGTGTTCGAACGCACAAGTGAGCAGGGGGCGCCACACGGCCGCCTGCGAAGTCGCGCGGCACGTTTACCTACCTTACTGCGTATTTTGTATTTTATTTCATTGGGCCAACCCTAACGTATTCTCACACCACGCGGCCGCACGTCATCGCGCGTTGTGCACTTGAAACCAGGGACCGAAAAGGTTACCCTTTTTGGTGTATTAAACTGTTTAATTTTTACGATTCTTTGAAAAACCTTAACATGGGATTCAGCAGTATATACGGCTGAATAAACCCGAACAGAAACAGTTTTGTTAATAAAGTTCATTTTCGTTCATTTTTTGATCTTAGAAAAGGACAGTCCGATGAGCGTACCGTCATTGGATGCGATAGAATCGTGTCACAACGTGTTGGCTATACCTATAAGGCTTCAATGCTCTAAAATAATATTTACTGCGTAGACATTAAAATATAACTTTTGCAATGATTCTCGCGTTGATCTTCGCATGTTGTGTTATTCTTGTTGTTTACGTTTTTAGTTGTCATGAATATTGAGTGGTAATATTGAGTCCAGTCAACGAAGCTCTAACTTTGCCATTTTAGCTGAAAAGCTGAAACTAGTGGCAAATTTTTTTTTATGACCCCGTATTATAATTATGACATACTAAAAATGCAGGGTCGTGAGTCACCGGGGTTATACAAAAAAAAAAATTGAAAAGGGTGAAAAAATTACTTTTTCCTAAACATCTCGAAAACTTACTGAAATATGAAAAAAAATTTAAGGCAAAAGTTGTAGAAAATTGCTTTGTCTACAAAAAGGTTTAAATCAATTTAGGGTGGAGGCTCCTTATATCGGCCCCCTTAAATGCGCCACAACTTAAAAAAATTACCTAAAATAATAATTGTTTTTATGCAAAAGAGTGCGGGAGGTACGGACGTGCGTCGTTTGGCGGCATTTTCAGGTCAAATTCCTAGATCGACTCATTGCGTTGAGAAGTATTTAAATTGAAGGATCTAACATGGTGGACAAATTAAGTCAGACCCTTCAAATTGTCTCAGACTCAACCCCAGTTACCCCAGTAAAACGCAGGCTTGTATTTTTTCCACAAAAAGAGTGATTTTTTGGGTTCTATCTGACCGACTACAGCTTTTAGCCGTATGAAATTATCTTCCAACCTTAACCCTAGAGTAGTCGCGCCTTTCCGTGTAACGTGAGTGATCGCGCAGGGAGCATTTTGCCGCCCATACTCTAACAAGCTTTATTTTGATAATTGTATTTAAATTAATTTTTAAATGATAGAATATATCATAAACTTTCAGTAAATAACATTTATTAAAGTTTTGAGCTAAGTATTTAATCTTTCAAGCCCCGGATTACCAGACACAATAGAAAGTCTATTGTTACGCGGCACCCGAGTGCCGGTTCGGGATTGAGTGGTTATGAAAAAAAAAGCTTTTGAATATATAATGTAATTATTTTTTAATTTTAACAAGGCGCATTTTCTGCATCGTACGCCCCTGTCGCTTACTTATATTTTTTTTAGAAAAAAATGTCACAAAACTGATTTATAATGTATGCTATTACGCTATTTAGACTAAAACAACATGATATACGACTACAACTATTCATATTTCCACTAATCTAGAAAACCTGACACACGAATTTTAATTACGTGAGTAGTCGCGCGTTGACCAATTTGCCGCCAAACGCGACACCCCGTCAATAATCGGTTCCTGATTTGGTCACCCGTGAACTGAATTTCTTCTAATTTCCAAAAAAAGACGGTGAGGAACGGGGTAGCAGCTACTAGAACGCTTGACCTCGTCAAATGCATCGTGTATAAAATAATACGATTTTTTCGCCGCGGGCGACAAAATGCTCATAGCACGAGCACTCTAGGGTTAACTCGGGAGCTATAGAGTCCGTAGCAGTAACTGTTTTTAAAGAGATTGGCATCCTTTCCAGAATCATAATACGCTACTTGATTGCGTAACAGCTCCTTAAACTTTACAGAGCTCAAGTCCGTTCCTGCAAATAGTTTTGCTACCATCTTTGGAGGTGGTTCTGCTCTGCTCAGCTGGCTGCCTTTGACTCTATTGAGCGGCATGCGAAGAGGCTTATCGGCGATGATGCTTTGGTCGAGAACTGCAAAGTCTCGATCATCGTTGGAAGATTGCTGGGCTCTCCGTCTTTTACAGGACGTTCTGTTTTTTTTTTTTTTTTTTTTTCGTCTTCACGTTGGTGAATGTGCTGCTCGACTGTACGATTTGGTTATACCAGCTCCGTTCCATTACCGAACGACTTGACTTGGTCAGAGACTTCATCCGTATACAGTGAAAATGCCGCGCGTACAAACTAAATGATTTGCTTCATTTTTTTTGATACGGACTGTGCAGGTGTGGAACTCTATACCTGGGTCCATCTTTCCTGACCATTATATAACTTTGTGCTCTTCAAGGCCAGAATTAACGGGCTTTTTCTAAGCAAGCGCGCTCCATCGTAAACCGCATAGTTGTTTAACATCAGGCAACTTTAAGGTCAAGTGCTGGCATAGTAAATAAATATATAAAAAAAAGTCGGTTATATTTTTTATATATTTTTTGGGGTTCTTTTCTTTGTTTGTATTAAGAATGTCGAATTATTGTAATACATTCGTACTTTTTGAACAAACTTTTTCCCTTTGAAAAGGTATGCCGATATTAGGGTTATAGGCGGCGCATATTTGGGTGCTAGAGGCCGATATTAGGGAAAATCGGCAAGTTTGGAAACAAACATCTATATTTTGAAATCTAACAAAGAATTCGTTATTTGGCGAATGTAATAATGGAGTTTCATTATTCCTCTACACAAAACAGTAATTGAAAGAAAGTCAAAGCAATTAATGTAAAAATTACAAGCAGTGAAAGGTCAAAAAAAGTTGACATGGCCGATATTTGGTGCCTCCGCCCTATGTTATTTTACGGGGTCATAAAACAAAATTATAAATAGAATAAATAGAATAAATCTTTCTTTGGTACCAATAAAACTTTAACTAAACAGTACAGACACAGTAAAGTTGCTAAAAAACAAAAAAGAAATCACAGAACAAACAAAACAAAAGGATCAATATCAAAACAAAAAATCAGTAACGTAGTTATTTAAAATTACAATAAAAACAAGGTTGTTGGTACCAAAATGGTCTCCGCTCAGTATTTGGCCGTGCCGTCTTTAAGTGCAGATGAAATACACTGCATCTCATGCCTTTAATCCAGGCCCCACCTACTAAATTTGTTGTCTCTTTCGTTTATAATCGCCGCAGGATTAAACGGTTTAATACTGCTTAAGACAAACGCAAAATTGAAAACAGTATATATGAATGTTAAAAGATAAACGGTTTGTATCGATACCGCTTCAGCCGTATAGCGGATTATTCAGTCCCTGCTTGAAACGCTCCGTTGAGTCAAAGCCGTTAAGTTCATTTTTACTCGCGTCGCTTGACAGCTAGAAAGTTGAGTTCAATAAAACGTAGGTATTGGTCGTTTTGCGGGGAAGTGATGGATCTGTTACGTAGTAACTTATTAGTAATCTGTGCCTTAGTTACCCATAACACAAGGGCTTAAGCTACTTACTTTTGGGTCAGAACAATTTTAGTGATGTCTAATATTGAAAAACAAAATTGCAAAATTGTTCTATATTACTATAGAAATAGTTAGGTTTAATCTAGTGCTTACCTCGACAGACTAGAACTTGGGATGGGCAGCGAGGTGGGGTATGGACTTCGGAAGCCGCTCGCCGCCGAAGATATGGGGTACATGCTCGGAGTATGCCTGGATAGAAACAGTACTGATTGTAGAGATTGACTAAGATTCGTGTCCCTGTTGTGGCAGAATTGAAAATGTTGTGTTAAATGAATTATCCGGTTCAAATGCTATTAAGTAATTTCTTTTGGAATTGAGCGAAAAATAACGTCAACTGCGCTTGTCCGTAACGTTAGCAACAAGCAATGCATAATTTAACTGTTCGTGTGTAAGTCATCACTGTCGCGTAATGCAACTCCAAAAGGTCGTATCCTAATAGCATTTGAACCAGATTGTACACAAAAATGAAGAAATAGATTTTTAGTTTTATTTTATGTTACTTCAGATTTTAATCTTATGTGAAAGTCTCGTAGATATTTCACATAAAATTATAATAAATTAATGATTTTGTTCTATTTAATCATATTTAATGATCCCAAAAAATAGAAATTTTGCTTTAGTGAGGCAAAATTTGCGGAATATATGGATTGATGTTTTTTACTCTTTTATACAAAAACTACTGACCGTATTTGGATGAAATTCACAGTAGTAGGTATAGCTTATACATTAGAATAAGACATAAATGATGAAGATTTATTGAAAGTGCAAAAGGCAGAAGCAAGAAATAATAAAAATCTGTTACTTCTTCAACATATTACCATATATATTTCTATGTATAAAAATGAATGTGTGTACTTACCACGAGGCTGCTACTTGCGACATCTCCGGACTGAGCATGGGGTAGGGGTAGGTGCCCCCCGGGAAGGGATACATGGGCGTCCGCGCCAGCCCAGCCGCTGAAACACAACAATCCCATCGTTATTAAAGTCAAAGTATTAGGTACCTTCGTAGTTTTTGATACCCATAACATGGGACGTTTTCCTATATTTATTTATTATTTTATTTCCACTGTGGTATTTACGCAACAACAAAATGAAGACAGAGCGCGTACCAAATCAATAATAAAATCAGTCATCCTACGCAAATATAAGTTGTTCTTTTTATACTTGATCAGTTAGCAGACAGGCTCGCAGCCCACCTGATGGTAATTGGCCTCTACGGCGTATTCCATTGCGGGACATATATAGTTATACATCCTAGTGGATGTATCGCTCAATGTACTGTATCTTCGAGCATTTGCTTTCAAGTGTACTGGCTACTACATTATCAATGCCGCAACATAGAGCTGTTATAGCGCAAAACCTGTAGAGGTGGTATCTAGCCAGTTGAACTCGTAAAAAGTTCTACCACCAACCAGACTCAAGAAGCCACAACTTCTGGATTTTATACCCTAGCTTAGCCACTGTCCACTTAGGCGGTCAAACAATATTTTTTATAATATATGTATATGTTTTTCCACTTACCGAGTTTGGAGTCGAGCTGGTAGGGCGGCGGGATGCCCATGTGGGCTGGAGGTGGCTGCCCCAGATCACCCCCGGGGCAGAATAACGATAAACTGCCACCTGCAGGGAGGCCCATCTTCCCCGTCTGCAACAGATAGGGCATAGGTTAACAAAGAGTAATAATGAGACTGAGGAGAGAGTACAACTATGGAATGGAGGGGGGGGGGGGGGTAAAAATATATTGCGTTAATAACGCCTCGATGGCCTAGAGGTTTAAGTACTGGGTGATGATCTCGGGTCCGAAGGTTCATTTGAAAATTTGTTGTCGCATTTTCGAAGTCTTAAATTGTTAGAAAATAAATAATCCAAATTATTGTAACACAAAACAAATGAATGTAATGTGACTTTATGAAAACAATATTATTACTAGTGTTTATTTGATGTTATGGCGGGCGACTTTTACCAAAACAACCAAAGGAGTGTCGACCAAGGTGACCAAGTGATACAAAATCAGTTTGGGCGTGTTTGTAATATGCATATACCTAATTAAAAAGGTCTGTCAGTATGTTGAAGAATGTATAAATAACGTGAGTGAAAATCTTCTCTACACTAAATTTGTTTCGAAAGAGTTTTATATGAGAAAAGATCTAAGTTTCGAAAGAGCCAAACGCTCAACTATTAAATAGGAGACGCCGCGTCATTTGCAAGTAAATTGTCGGTCGGGACGTATAAATTTTGATCGCCGTTCGCCGTCAGTATTTATTCAAAATGGCGCCCACCATGGGGCTACCCGCTGTTGCAAGTTAGTTTAGATTTTTCAAAATGAAATACTTTCTAAGTTCCTGATTGATAAATCAGTTTTTTTAACGCTTAAAAGTCAATCAAATGAAGTAAGTACGAAAACCCTATTAGCAGGAAAAACACGTCTTTTTCTTTATAAATTGTTTAAAATGGACCGTAACGTGACAATGACGAAACACAATGATGAGTATTTTCGAACATATTATCATGTAGGTCAGTTGATAAATAAATTTACGTTTCATAAAAAGAAATATAAATTCACAGGACATAATTATAACACGCTATTTACATGTTTAATAGCCATAATAGTATCAGGGTGCCATTCTCGTGAGTAATACCAAACTATTGTTTCAAAACGAACACGTGTATAGTGAACTGTGTACGCAAAACTGAAAAGCCGAAAGTTCCCTAACAAGCTAAAGCTCGAAAAAAGGCCGAAAAAGTGAAGCCGAAAGCCCAACTAGTCGACGGGAAGACAACGCGTCATTAGCAAGTAAATTGGCGGCTGGGCCGTATAAATTTTGTTCCGCACTCCTCGTCGCCAATTATGCAAAATGGCGCCCAACGAGGGGCTATTCAGGCGCGGCGCACTTCCGACCTGAGTGTCTCACCTCTAATTAAACGGGACTTCTTTTCAGCACTTTATTATGCGAAATAAACGCCAGTATCGCGTACTGTTCGTGTCGTTTAATAATTTTTAATTATAATAATACTGGAAGTTAGGGTGGTGTTACATTGATATTGTTGAAGTTTTCTCTTCTTTTCTTTTTAACGATATATTTGACGAAGATTTGACGAATATTGTATGTTACTAAAGTAATGCTCAGTGAAATCATGTTACACTCTTAGGTTTACTCATTTTAAAAGTCACTAATTAAATGTTTTTAAATTCATTACTCGCATACATTATTTATAATGTATAATAATATTTTATCAAACCAGAGTGGTTGTATAAAAGTACAATTACTTTTATTTAACAAATATTTACACATACCTTTAAAAACAAAATCATCAATTGCGCGAACAAACAATAGATAAACCATTCTAATTAAAACTAAATGAACGTAATTTATACAATCGTTCATTGCTTATTAAGGCGTAAACACATGAGATAACTACTTTAAAAACTACTCCAAATAACAATAGCTTGCATTCCAACTAAAACCAGTTTGAAAACCCCGCATCATTACAAACAATTCAAAAGCGAAAGGAGCTGACAATTCCTTCACCACTCGTCCATACCTAAGAGCAGGAACTGCTTATTAAGACAATAATTACCACGAACAAAGCAGCCCACTAATTAATAATAAAACACGCACAAACAAAGCCTTCCATTCACGCTCGGGACAGCTCAAAAAAAGACAATAAGAGAAAAAATAACCAAAACGGTGGTCCAAAACCTCGACATGCGAGGACGAACAAAAAGAACCTACACAATGACGGTTGAGATGCATAATGCGGGAGCGCGGTCTTAATTTGAAAATATTTCCATAATAAGATTTGTCTATGGACGCAAAAACAAAAGGCGTGCGCGCTTTGTCGAGCTGACAGCTCGTAATAATTTAAAAAAATGAAATTAGATCGCGCTATTAAAAGTGGACGGGAGGGGTTATTAGCTAAACAACTTTACTCGTTAAAACTTGCATTTTTTCAAATTAGTAGATTCGCCTTTTCAGAGCTGGTTCATTGAGGAGTTCGTAATGAAGGCCCAGGTGGAGTGCGGGCTATTGAGGAGCCGGGCTGAGTGGGTAGTTACTGCGGCCGCATGAAAACACGTGACGTCACCGCCACTCAAGCGACAACCCTCAGTCTCTAATTGGATCTCGCGGCGATAGGACGCGAGAAACGCTGCCTCAATCGACTAATACTTCAAAATTGAAAAGGTTTGTTAACGAGCCCGTTGAATGTTGCGAATGAGAGGTCGAGAGCACGGTTTGCATTCGCTAACTGCTTTAAGTTTTTTCGAGTTTTCCGAAGCAATTTTGACAGTCGATATCGTTAAATTGGAATTCCGTTGTAGCCTAAAACGCACGCACACGAGCGTAGGGTCTACACCCCTTTAGTTCACCAATACGGACGAAGTAGGGCGTAATATCTTGAGAGTTCGCCCCCGAACAGGGGGCGTGGAGTTCGGATGCTGCGTTGCCATGACGACCATGTGTAGGGTGAGAGCTGAGCACGTGTGCGTGGGGGGAAGGGGGGAGGCTCCGTGCGACTGCGTTTTCCGACCTTGGAAGTTTTGGTCTAGTTTCAGTGTTCTTTTAAATAGAACAGTCTTGACTTTTGATGTTAAAATCTTTTCGCACGCTGTCTTGATTCCACTTTTCTTTTTAGGAGAATTTTAGCTACATTACGTTCACAAATACACCATCTTCCGTTAACATTTAAATTCAAGACCCTATAATATACAAACCAAGTAATAGTTACTTACCATCAAATAAGATTTACAACCAAAACTATATATATATATATATGATCAAAATAGAAAGAAACTTTTACAGATTTGAAATTGAAACAAAGACGTCTTTCTAATGTAACTTCCATGAATATTTGCAGACATAATATTCAGCTAGTTCAGCTACTATAACTTTAAGAATCTTCAAACCCCTTTAATAATAGATCATCTTTATCCCTGCCGTATTACAAGTATTCTCAAATCCTCAGGCTATTAGACGCTATGGCGTTTTTCATCCGTTTCCGGATTGGTCCTTCGAGCCGGATACGGACGGCGGAAGCACCTAATGAGGGTCGGCGTTATGATCCATTACATGCATTCACGGTACCACTAGTTGTAGCCTTGGGGTAAGATTTGTGACTTTTATTTATTAACTCTTGTTCAATTTATTTGCGAGTTATTCGTACAAGATTATTTTATGTTGTACAGTCAACAGCACATCACGGTATACACTTGCAGTTCCATAATAGCGCTTATGCCCCCGACATAAGAGCGGTACAAAGTCCAAAGTGTTACGTCTGACGTGCTTTTGACTGTACAATGAGATTATCTTAAGATTTCTAATATCAATATTTTTGTCAAAGTGTAAAGAGTAGTACATTTGTGTTCAATCGGAAAAGCGAGTATTCCCAAAGCTTATCGGTGCAATGCTTTAATAATAAAAAATAATCTAACATTATTACAGTACGGTCAACAGCACATCACAATATACACTTGCAGTTCGATAATAGCGCTTATGCCCCCGACATAAGAGCGGTACAAAGTCCAAAGTGTTACGTCTGACATGCTTTTGACTGTACTTTTTAGCTGAAAGTTGATCGTATTTTGATAATTCTCTGAACCTTTTCACACTGGTCCAATATAATTGAAATGTGATATTCGTTACATTTATTGATACTTTTAATGACTCGAATGACCTATATTGCATTTGAATGTCAATCTATTAGATACTTATTAAACAGCCTTCAATAAATAAAAAAAAGTCGGATACGACTGCACGCACATCTTAAAGGTCTTTAGCAAAACATACATATTTTAATTTATCATACAACATAATTTACTTTAAAAACATATTTCAAACACTTAACTTTTACAAAAAATCGTATTTCTCGTTAGACAAAAAAACCTCTCATTTACCTCCCATATTACATTATATAAATTCAAGTAAACCCTTAAACGCGCGCGGCTATTCCAATATCGTAGCGAAGGCTGGTTGGAGCACGTCAAAAACATAATTGGCGTGCCCTTCGACAGAGCGAGGGTTAACTCCACTGGAAGCGGTAGCGGGGTATTATTTAGTTAGCTACTTACTATGACGAGCCATTTAGTGTAATGGTCGAGAAGTCGGCTATTACACCAGCAGTCGCAGGTTCGATCCCCGCACGGTACAAACATTTGTGTTCATGAACATGTCTGTTTGTATCGGTCTGGGTGTTTCTATGTATAATATGTATGTATTTACAAAAAAATATGTATATTTAAGTAATGCTTATCCGTTGTCTAGCACCCGTAGTACAAGTTATGTTTAGTTTGGGGCTAGATGGCGCAGTGTGAACTGTGTGAATAATGTCCAAGCATATTTATTATTATTATTTTATTATCTCTACCATTAGGTGTCATACATGCTACTTTACCTACTTTTTCATAAAAAAAAAACCCCGTCGCATAGGGCATATATTCACTATACAACTCACAACGTCCTATTCCATTGAATTTAAATCTGTACTGTCTATACGCAGCCTCTGGGAGGTCGACGACCTCTACCCACCCTCCGATATTTGCAAATCTGAATACCACCGACCCCTCTACGATTAGATTTTCTTCGAGTTCCATGGCTGCAGTTTCGAGGAAAAATTTCGTTAAAATACGGGTATTTTCTTTACGATATTCGTTCGCATGCTGATATCAAAAATGTTTCATGACAGTGATGGTGGTCGGATTTGTATTTCACAATTTATATCTCTAGTTTTTATTTTATGTATGTGTGTGTACGTTTTTTGATTTTATTTCGGTTGGAAGACTTTTTATTTTAGTATAGTGGTTTCATATTTAAATTATTTGTTTGCTTTTATATAACTTATTTTATTTATTAACGCGATTACTACTTATTATAAAAACATTTTAATAAAATCTTTGTTTTAATTAGACTACAAATGACTAAGATTTTTGTCTTTTGTCAAATTATTGCATCTACAGTCTTTTATAATTCATTTTTGAGTCAGCAACCATAGTTTTTCCATTTGATACTTTTTATCTCGATACTAGCCTTCCGCCCGCGGTTTCAAACGCGCGTAATTTCATTTTTAAAATCGTCCCCCTTCCCCCAACATTTCCGAGATAAAAAGTACCTTATGGCACTCGGGGATAGTGTAGCTTTCCAACAGTGAAATAATTCATCAAATGGGGTTCCGTAGTTTCGGAGCCTACTCAATACAAACAAACAAATGAACAAACAATTAAATCTGTCCTCTTTATAATATAAGTAAGTATAGATAACTAAACTTACCATATTTCTTAGCCATAACATTGCTGAATAATCCAACATTTTCAAAAGTTACTTTGGAAACAAAACCAAGACATCGTACACTTGATTTCAACACATTCAAAGTATTTTCAGTTAATTACCGTTATTAATTTACATTTTCACTTGTCAAACTTTTCTTACGTCTACTCAAAGTATTAAAAGTAGTTTTTTTGAAGCGGCATCTTTCAATGCATAGAGTTACATTGTCATAACATAGGACTGTTCGGATGTTTGAATATTAAATTTAAACACCGGAATTGAAGTTATAATTCTTTAGACGAGAGTTCAAGACGCCATTCAGACCAAATGTTTTATTTAATCTATCAAAAGTATTTAATTTAAGTATTTTATTCATGACACATAAGTATTAAGACGAACTAAATCACTAGTTAAGTCACTAGAATCCTAAACACAACTAGTTCAAATTGCGATTTTCGTAACACTTCTTAGCACCAAAATGAAACAAAACTATAATAGTTATTTACAGTGAGCCTTTGTACTAAAACAGCGAAGCACTGATAATCCTTATACCGAAAGATTCGAACATAAAATCACGTCGTGTCGGTACCTAGACTTCACTCAATCATTTTAAACCGATACTTTAAATCATTTGAACTATTATCTGTATTAAATTGTCGACAAAGTGACATCCGATCCGCGTATCATTAAGTCTTTGATATTGATTGTTGTAAATGCAATAATAATTTGTAATTCTTGTAAGCCGGTGTAATCTGTCGTCCATATCTTGGATTAAAAACGCAAAACCGATTTTACAACCTCTCCCCAATATTATAAGGTGCAAATTCAATCGTTACAAGTTGAAATCCTTGAATAAATCCATGTTGATACGACGAATAAATCCCAGATTTTTCGCGTTTTAAGATTTTCTTGTAATCCTCAGTTTGTCAGGTAATCGGCGAAAGATATTACAATGTTTTGATTTTACGTGTGACTTGCGTCCTCATTTTCAGTAATCTAACAGTTATAATTCAAGAGGGCATTTTATTAGGTCATAGACTGGGATTTTCTGTTTGAAAAATAAAATCCGTCACAGTACGGAGTCAGGAAATTGAATAGAGAGTGCTTGCGCACTCTCTTGTGGCCTATAATGTATCCTACGCAGGGACGTAACGGAAGTTTTATGGGAACCGAAATCTATCGAACTCGGAGTTTTTAAATTTGATTTATCGGAATCGGAACCGGAATCGGAGGCAGAGGCAGATTGATTATTTTATTATTATATAAACACAGATAATGAAATAAAAATCAACATTTTTCTAATTAAACAACGAATTAAATCAAATGAATTGAATTCTAAAATATGATATTATAGGTATTTTATAAACAAAAGTTTTGAAACAATTTTAATCAAATGCATACTATAAAATGATGATGACAGAGTCCGAAAGTAGTGCATTATACTTCAAACAAAAGCTTCGAAGCGCGACGGGTATAAATTAACCTGCTATGCAATTTACTAAGTAGACACTCGTCACGGCTGAGATCACGGGTGTGTCAGCCTTAACATCGTTCGATTTTTTCACGGCCGATGTTTTCATGACACAGCCGCGGCGACTAAGGCTTTTATGACATTTGCGCTTAGTGAATCGCACTGCTGTCCGCGGCCGCTATTTGCTATGCTTCGACCTCCGATTGAAACCTCCAGTTTAAAAGTTTCGGAACCGAAGTCGGAACCGAAAGTGTAATAATAATCGGAAGTTCCGACTTATCGAAATCGGAATCGAAGCTCCATAACATCCCTGATCCTACGCACTTTTATCGTACGTAACGTCGCCTAGAAGGGCAGTTGTATTTAAGCTAGCTGCATATTAACACATCGGCAGACCATTCAGTTTCTGTCACCATTTTTCCTCACACTACCATTAATCGGTCGATGATAAGAACAAATTAAAACATCCGTTGCGGTCGTAACAATATTTAAGTTTACGACCGTACGCCTTGACTGTTTTAATAAATGAACCAAATTAGACTTTATTATGCTTGATTTAAAGTTGGATGACGTTTGATTGGGAGTATTTGGGAGATAACCGTGTAGTGTAGTGGGGGTTCAGTGAAGTAGGCCCACCTACCATCAGGTGAACCGTTTAGCGTTTTTAAATAAAAGTTGTAGTCTCTGCGTATACATTTTTAGCGCATTTTTCAGGTTAGATTTTCAATGTGTATGTCACAAAAAAAAAATGAACAGATGTGGAAAAAAATATTATATTATTATCTGCAAGTTTTGCTCAAAATCCTCAGATTTTAAGAATAGAATAAGAAGAAAATAAGGGAATAATTCTTATTCTATTCTTATTCAGATTTAACTAAAACTCAAAAGTCAAAAAAATTATCCATAAAAAAATATTGATACCGTTGACGATAAAAATGTTGAAGTTGTTCAGCGCCAAATCACTCCCAATAAGGTTTGAAGAAGAAAATAAGAATTTAATAATGTTTTGTTTTAGGAAATTCTTGAGATTATTTAGGTACTATATTCGACTACACCCTGAAATCCTTTGTCTTTGCTGCAGTTAACACAACTATGACAGAGTATATTTTTGAATGGTCGGTAGCAATCCTCGCGTTGCGGCCGAAATATTTGACGTATACGCGACTAGGATAAAACCCGATAAATTACTTGATGGCGCATTCTGTGTGATCCTGCCTTTGCACAAGGGATCGTAGATATGAATTCCGCTCAAACCAAATATTCTTTAATTTGACGTTTTTAAGGCCCACAGAAGGATATTCACAAAATAAACCTTACTTTTTTTATTCCAGATCAGTTGGCAGATAAGCACGCAGCCTGATAGGAAGTGGCCACTGCCGCCACTTCCATTTAGGGGCTCTTAGCCTCCTAGCCAGGAAGAGTCGCTCAATGTGCTGCCACACTTTAAAGTTTAAGCTCATTCATATGAACCTACTACAGTGGGCAGCGATCGATGCTTGATTGCAGATGTTGCAGATGTCCATGGACGGCAGTGATTGCTTACCATCAGGCGACCCGCTGACTCGTTTGCCGCCTCTGGCATAACAAAAAATAAGTTCCAAGAATCGAAATAATCGAAGAACTGATCGAAATACTTCACTGCATTTATCATCATTGTGGCAGAGTATATTTCTGAATGTCGGTCGCGATCCTCGCGTGGCGGCGAGGATATGTGACGTATGCGGTGGGATGGTTAACACAGAGAAAGCTCCCGCAATAAGAGCAAGCAACGCGCGCCATCTGACCTGATCGTCGCGGCTTTTTGTCAAATAAGTCCCGTCGGCCGGTGGAGATTGCGCGACGGTAGCGTCGGAAAAACAAATGACAATCTGAATGACGTGCACAATTTTGGATGTTCTTCTTGTTTCATCATCATCATCTTTCGTTTATCGAGTACTTTGGAGAGGAGGGAGGAAACTACTTGGGGTTACTGCTGCACAAATTTTATATTCTTTGAAAAATATAGTCAGTTCAGTTTAAATTTAAATGCAAAGTGACAGAGATAAAACATGTATTGGCAAATACATGCATACATGCTTACAATAAAATAAAAAGAACAAGTATAAAGTAGCAGCTTGAATCAACAACGACATAGTTTATAACATATGTGCATGTAGCAGTAATGGTAGAGCAGTTGCCCAATAAACAAAATACATATTTAATTTATTTATTATTTATTGCACAACATACAAAAGACGCACTTAACACCACTTGGCATTCTTTAACAGTACACCTAGGGCTAAGCAAAAAGAAATATTAGGTGCTTGTGCTTATAAACAAGGCAGGAATAATATTGATAGTTAAGTATAGTAAATAGTATATATATATATCTATCTATCTATAGCTTTTTATGCAGTCGGTACTGTGAGTCAGGCGAGGTATATTGAGATTGATGCGCACGCGTTGTTCTTCGCGCAATGACAAATAACCTACTTACACTGCGTCCTCACACCGTGGAGTCCGAAGCATGTGGGGAATCTTGCCTAAATTAGGATATTCACAAAATAAAGCTAAGAAGAATTTAACATTGTGTAGGCACACTTCACTTAGGTATAGTTACGCAGTGCTCAAGTTTCTTTTGGCGATTATATTTTTTAGTTTTACCAATCAGTGAGTTTTTTTTAAACCACGAAGGTGGCCGCTTCGGTTTACCTGATGTTAAGTGGATGAACGTGTTCTATAGAGACTTGTAAAACCAGAGGCAAATTTAAACTTAAAAAAGACATGCTCTAGTGTGTGAATTAAATAAGTAGTAATTTTTTTATTCGAGATTAGTTGGCAGCCGGTTAAGTACGAGTAAAAGTAGGTATCCTTATTATTGCATTATCATGAACAAGTAAATATTTTGTCAACGATTAAACGCTACCAAGCTGTTAACTTTAGATCCATATCTTCACTTGCATCAATTAAAACAAGCCAAGCTAAATTAGGCGCTAAAAGATTCGAAATAGCGCCCCCAAAAAACAAACGCGACAGTATCATAAAAGAAATTCTTAAATTGATAATGCTTTCTCGCTCGCACTAGAGACTGAAGCGTGCAATTTTCTCTTCCCTCTCGCTCTGACTGCTGGGCATTTCCGGTGCGGGTGTGACAAAATTGCGAGGGTATTTTTACAGTGTCGAATGCGATGACCGTAACTAAATGTCGCTATTCAACTTTTATGACATTTTCAATGGGGATTTTTGAAGATTTCGATAATTGGTTAATTTTTTTTATTTTACCAAGGATTCCGATGATTTTAGCACGGGTAAATTCTACATAAAAGTAATTTAAATGCCCCTTTAACTTGATATCGTTGATTAAATCATTTCCTATATTCACGTTAGCCATGACCCAATTTTTCTTTTACCTGAAATTAAATGTAACAATATTAAAGCCATAAAAGGTCAATGTTAATTCACGACAAAGTAAAAATTTTCCTTTAAAAAAATACCTAACCAATTATTTAGGTACTTCTAAATTCACAAAGCAAAAACTCGATCGAAGTCAACCCTCTCAAAAACCTACTTCTTTTGAAGTGACCGAGAATCATAAAACCACGTTAAATGGAACAATTTTATCAAACAATTGAATACTTAGAACAAAGTGGGCTATTAGAATTAATAACAGAGAACATAAGCGGTTAATTTTACAATAGAACCAACCGGCCTATTAGTTCGTCTAATCATGCTGTCTGATTGTAGAAGTGTCGTTGAATTATAGTAAATTGTCATGTGTGCACGTATTCTGTATTCTGGGAAATGTCTATTACAAGAAGCCTTTAGTTTGAATAATTTCAATGTCTGATAATTTCGCGACAACTTCTGTGAATAAAAACTAATTTCAACCTGTTTTTTTCTCTATTTTCTAATTTTCCCTTTTCAATTCAACAGCGCCCAATTTTTCAAATCGCCCTATTTGACTAACGTATAAAAACATATAAGGTGAATCAGTAAACTTTATATACTCTAGTATCTTGACCATATAATAAGTCAAAAAGCTCATTCGAATTATAAAAAAACACCTATATACTTATGAACATAGTGGTTTGCGCGATGGCGCATTTTTGAACCTGTCCTATGTGCCAGAGATCAAAAAGAATATTTATTTATGTTTGTCCTAAGTCTGGATGTGTATTAGCATTCAAGTATACATTTATGGTATCTTTGTTGTTTCAGATACACAAGTTGAGCTACTTATTTTGGCGTCAGATCAAGGTATGTGACTTCCACAATTGTTTTTTCTTGTTTACATTTCATAACATTCCAACGAACTTATATCAAGAAAAAATAACAAGGAATCCAGAATATACCTGTGGGAAAACGATAACGTGACAAATCGCCGTGTGTCCGAGACGCCCGCTAAACAGGGGGCAATTAATGCACACGACACGTCAAAGGGTTAATAGTGGGTTTGTAGCGTTGGACGGCCCTTGCTTTCGAGGCTTCTGGCTGTCAATTCGTTTAAGGAAAGGCTTTCTCACCTGCACGTTTCTTTTTTTATTGATATAATATTTTAAAAAATTATGTGTAAGCTACTGGAAGTCGGCTTAAGAAAATCAAAGTTTTTTGAACCCTATCGATATAAATTTTTTTAGTAATTTCTTGCAAATTAGTGTATACTAATAAAAAAATTATGAATGCTCCTATTTTTCGAGCAAATTATGTACGGAGTTTTTCGAATCAAATCACTCGGATTTTTAATATACTGCTTTTGTCAAGCGTAGCGACTTGGCTTTTTACTCAGCGGCTTAGTAATTAGTAAGTATTCCTGAATAAATGGGTTGATTTCAGTGTTCGGGGCCTTACTTTGCATTTTTTTTTAGATAATGTCGTTTCAATTAACTAAGATCCAAAAAGTATCATTACGTACATCCTTAACTAAATTACCATAAGAATTTACTTAAAGATGCATTACATTATTACAAAACAACAATACGAACAACTCTAGATCCGATTTACACCTACACAGCCTCCGTCAAACACGTATCCAGAATTTCACTAACAACAGCGAAAAAATTACCAAAAAAAAAATTACTTATTACACTAGCCCCCATTTTACACGTAGCAATAACGCACAGTCAATTTTCCACGTGTTACGTACAGGTTGCGAGTTAACCCTGTAGTTGACGCGCGCCCGCGGCGGGACTTCAAAGGAAATAAATGTATGAATTGTTTAGCGCAAATCCGCCGCCGGCAACTGGGTCCTTCCGACCCGCCCGTACATGTTAGGGTTATATTGCTTTAGTATTTATTAAACATTACATAATTTCAATACGTTTTCTTTACTGTATTCCTAGTAATGTAAAGGGTTACAAGGGTTGGTTTTTTAACCCGAACATTTTACGCAGTGGAATATTACGCTTCTGGTTATCGTAAGAAATTTTATATTTGGACTTCAACTTTTATTCTAACCTTATGATTTTAACAAATCTTACTAATGCAAAATCACGTAAAGTGAAATGTAAACAAATGTGATCATAAATGAATGCGATAATAAATTGAATGTGTATGTATGAAAAATATAAGTGATCGTAACTATAAATAAGGTTCTAAGTATAAGTAGTGTAAAATCGTCATGTTGTGTCGTCATTTACTAAATCTCACCATGTTTAATCCCCGATTTATCAAAAGTTAATCCATATTTATCCAAACGTATTTTTCCATGGTATTTCGAAATCGTTTTTATCATTTCTATCTTTTTATCAATAATACCAGGGATTACAACTTATATTTGATTTCAAATCAAAGTGAATTATCTGATCTGGATTTAAAACCGCTTTAAAACCATAATTAGTTTTAGTTGTTTTGATTCTTTTCATAAAATGTATGAAGCAGATTATTATATCTCTGCTATGTACAGTCAAAAGCACGTCAGACGTAACACTTTGGACTTTGTACCACTCCTATGTCGGGGGCATAAGTGCTATTATCGAACTGCAAGTGTTTACCGTGATGTGCTGTTGACCGTACATACAATGCTACTGAAAATGAACGTATTAATTTGTATTTAAGTACCAGTCGTATTAAAAAAAAATTAAGGAAAAAAATCAATTAAGTTAATGTTGTAATATTAATTTCAGAAAAAGTATTTAGTCTTAAAACTCGGCTTCTGGCCAAACCTAAATAGGCTACTAAGGTTGTAAGATTTCCACCATCCTTAAAACTAAAAAAAAAAAATACATTGTAAACTGAATCCAGTCCTAACACGATGTTAATTCTTTAGCTACAAGTTGGTTTATTAAAATGTACTTTGATAACTAA
Source organism: Mecyna flavalis (assembly GCA_949319885.1). NCBI lineage: Eukaryota > Metazoa > Arthropoda > Insecta > Lepidoptera > Crambidae > Mecyna > Mecyna flavalis. Next base: position 4,125,441 of record OX439419.1, on the reverse strand, counting down.
ATTATGATCATAAACAGAGTTTTCTTATTCTTTTCTTATCCCAAACCTATATCTTAGTCACACAAACATTGTCTCCATCACGCAACGCGAAAAACTCGAAAATCGGATCCAAAGCCGCGTTAAAATGGGAATAAACAAAATTATATTGCCTTCAGACATGAGCGAACATCAAAAGGAAAAACTAATGCGCTGCCGCGGGTAGACGTCATTTTCCCGTAAAATATTAACGGGGGTCGGCGGGACCGCGCCCTGTCATTGCAGGGTTAATACAAGTTAATGCCAGTACGATTGTAAGGCATTATCCGTTTTAACGAGACTTTGCATTTTCATGTATTAATTTTCTTTTTATATTATCGGTTTATTTTGGAGTAGGTGAATTTTTCTTTTTGTTATAGCTACTGTTTCGTGTTTTTCTCGATCTTGCCAGTTTTACAACGGTCTTTTGATAATTCAACTGCCAGATGGATATCTAATTATCTATGCTGCCACTTATGTTAATGAATAAATAAATAATGAATCTTTAATTTATGACAGATAAATTATTAGGAACTTATTTGTCCTGCGTCTGAATGTTTATTTGTTTGTAAGTAAAAATGTATACATTATGTGGTACCTCCGCTGAATCTGATATCCATAAGTGCTTATATTTATATCTTCATTAAGTGGACTAGCCTAAACCACACACAAAAGCCTTGTGAAAAATACTTGTTTAAAGAAAAAAAAACAACTCATGGTAGTTAAGACCATAATAGGTGCGTTAACCTTACTTAGCTTGGGGCCCTAGAGATCTCAAAAATGTTCTCATACATCACTTTCTTATAAAAAATGCTTCACTACAAAGTAATATGATCTTAATATATTTGGTTCCGTATATTTATAAAAGCTTTATAATGCGGAATCCAATGGCAGTCGCTTCAATGTAATTAATTAACTGGACTTGCCAAACGTTGGGTGACTCTACAATCTTATAATATTCAGCTATTATTTTTATATTATTGACAAAAATGCAATAAAGCAATAAGTCCAACTTGTGCGTAACTATGAAATAAAATATATTTTTTTTGTTTCCCGGATCATCTTTTATAGAAAAGTCCATTTATGACTTACCATTAAACCCGGGAAGGCGGGAATTTTACGGTTTAGGTACACATCCATTGCTCTATTGTCCTAGTTTGTCTATGTCTAATATCCTCAAGTCTCTACCATCAAACTCACGACTCTACTTTTACTCTTAGCCATTAAACCATACCGGTTATATACTTGCGTTTTTCTAACACGACTCTCAACTAAGAACGTACGGATCCCTGAAAAGTCCCATAGCACACGCACAAACACAGACGCAATAAGTCTATTTTAATTACTAGCATCGATATCGGCAGATTCCTGTCTTGCCTACTCGGGAGCTGTGCTCTACTACCACTAGGGATGGGGCGTGATTTTATTTTATCGATAAAATATAATATGTTTGGATTGTATGGGGACATATGGCACAGATTCCATTCTAGAGTAGGTAGGTTCCCCAGACATTAATTATGATCTAAGCTTTTTGTTATTATTAAAGTTTATGGTTCGATTAAAGAATAAACTTTGTCTGTTTCAGACGTTTTTAAAAATTTACATCAGAAATGATGAACTTTACAGAAGAACCAGGATATGAATAATTGATGTGACCTTCTCTATTTGTTGAGATGTGAAATTTTATTAAAATTTCATAAGTTAAGCAACTTTGACAGCAGAGTTCAACAAGTAGATCATAAAAAGGGTCAGGAAACTTTAAATTATAATCTGTATGATTTTTATATCGTAAAAAAAACAATAAAATAACATAATGTCAATATACCAGAACAGTACTATTCAACAATAAAGCCCAAAACAAAAAAAAATATGTTAAACATAAAATTTACATACGAAATTATATGAACTTTCAATAAAATAACCTACGTCTATATATAAAACTCAAAGGTGACTGACTGACTGACTGACATAGATATCTATCAACGCACAGCCCAAACCACTGGATGGATCGGGCTGTAATTTGGCATGCAGGTAGATGTTATGACGTAGGCATCCGCTAAGAAAGGATTTTGATCAATTCCCACGGGAACGGGAACCACGCGGGTGAAACCGCATAGTGGTAGTACATAATGCAAAAGTAGCAAAACACTCATTAATGTAGGACAAACAAGTGGCATTCTACCTCGTTTGAATAAGCATTTGATTCATCTTCGCAGGTGTACACAGTACAACCGTCAACAGTTATACTCCACCTTCCTGATTCCCCATTAGGCTCGAATAACAGAACACAGGACGCATCGCTAATTAATCAATTGATTAGTCAATACATGCAAATTGATTGGTGCGAATTCTTTACTGCGAATAGCAGTCTCTTAACCACATTAACGATTTATGGAGAGAAAAATACCGACAACATTCCTAAGAGGGATGTAGTTAGAGTTACACGTAGGTACAATAGGTTTTAAAATAGAGAGACAGAACTTAAGTGCAATATGTATAGGGCTTTTAGTAAAATAAAAAGTGAAATTTCAATAGGCAGACGTAACCTGTATGGTAAGAAGCCTTTATTAGGGTTCAATGAATCTTAACATGTAATTTTGAGTTAAACACCAGGTTTTTGACATAAACATAAAAATGTAAGTAGGTTATAATAATGAACTTATTGATAGTTCAAAATCAAAAATTTAATAGAACAAAAATTACACAAATATTCAAACATTCGCAACATTGCTAAAATCTCTCGATATCGATAAAACGAAAACCAATACCCGTCCCCATCTAACACAAACAAGACTCGATAACGAGGTGAAATATTCACGTTGCAAGCGCTACATAATCAGTGTCGTCGTCTCTTTCGCACGTACGGGCATCGGGGAGAAGTGAGGAAGACGGCACGCGACCGTCGGCGCTCACAAAAGGGTCGCGAACTCTTTGATCTTGCCGCGCGTGCGTACGCCTGTATGTAGATGAGTCGTCAAGAATTTGATAATTGCAAAGATTTATGTATGTCCCAATCTAATATTAATTTTGTTTAGGATGCTGTTTTAATGGTATTGGTGGGAATCTTGACCCGATCTGTTGAGGACAGTATGATTTATTTTCCCTTATGTTGACCGCCCCGATGGCCCAGTGGGTTAAAAACCGGGGCGTAATCGGTGCCGGGTTCGATTTTCGAGACGGGCATTTTTGTAAACAGCTCGGGTTTCTGATCACCAATCCGAATTCGTCATGGGTGGTGATTAAGCCAGTACCTGTCATTATTGGGCTGGTCAATAGCCACAAGGCTGGCACCGGCTCGTCCCAATCGGGTGTGAAGGAGAAACCGGGGGAGTTTACTGAATAGTGGACGCTTTAGTCTCGAGTCCCACACACGGCCGCAGGTCTAGCTAGACTGCGGTTATGGTGTACAAACAAATGCCTCCGAAAAAAAAAGTACCTGTCATTGTGACGATGATGATTAATTCGCAGATTAATTAACGAGATTAAGTACCTCACCGAGCTTGAGGTACTGGGTTCCATACCCGGATCGCGAGAAATGGGTTTTTGTTTCAAACGAACAGGTTTGTAATCACCAACATTCACACTTGGCAAGCGTGGTGATTAAGCTAATGGTGATTAAGCTATGCTTACTACGTGTGATCAACGATCACTTACCTAATTATAATGCGAAACTTTGCCCCCAAGTGTGACGTTAATATGTACTTTGTAATCATAACTTGATTAGATTGATTGCATTTACACCATTTGCGAAACTAATTGTGTAATTTTACGAAAACAATGATTTGCATAAAAATGGTGTTAAGGAATTGTTTGACACAAATCGATTTGAATAATGGCTAACATAAATATAAATTAGATAATTGTTATCTTGTCACAAGCCATGAAATTATTATTGATAGGTAATTTATATAATCAATTAAGTATGTAGCTAGTTCTCTAGCTAGAGATTATTTAATATACTATAACTTAGGTAACTTTTACATAATGGCTATAAATAATTATCGTAAATCGTCTAATTCGTCTAAAACTAAACAGACTTGTGACACATTTAAAAAAGTTATGTTCATGGCTCTGTTTATCTATTTTTTTCTTATTTTTTCTAAACATATTTTGAATATGATAGTTTTTATATGAATACAAACATAAATGTTTATCCTGGACGGGAACTAATTCCCTCCTAGTGTATTTTTTTTATTTCCCATTTGTTACATTTACATTGTCTTTCCTAATTGAAGAACCATGTGCACTACAGGGGAATGACGGGTGATAACGGGTATCGGACCCGAGTGGCTCGATGGATTCTTATCACTGTTATCACTTGATCCACAGGAGTGCGTTGATATGTTGCTTCATTATTGCTCATCGTCAAGGGAAACTTTTTATACATAGGTGCTACGTATACATACATAGATACCGTCACGCCTTTTTCCCGTAGGGGTAGGCAGAGAACCAACTATGCTACGATCCGGCTCACAACTATTGCTTCCTCCACATTTGGACGTCACTTATGGTCCTGGAATGTCCTTCTAGGCCTTCCCCTTCCAACGATTCCATTCACACTCCCCTTATATATTTCTTTCGTTAACCTAATTTCATTCATCCTCTCTATATGACCAAACCATCTTAGCATTAGCATTTTTGTCGCTACATCTTCTTTTATGCCACATAGTTCACTTATTTTTTCGTTCTTCATTCTATCACTCAATTTTACTCCTTGCATACTTCTCAATGCTCGCATCTCCACTGCATTTATTCTGCTTTCATGCTTCTTCTGTCATACCCAACTTTCACTTCCATACATTAATACGTATAGGTACGTATTATAAATGCAAAAGTCAGGCTTGTTTAAGAATTTCGCTGACAAGCAAGCCGTCAGCGCGCGTAACAGCAAGTATTGCAAGCCGAGCAAAGCCGCGGGCAGAAGCTAGTACATACATATACATAGGAAGCACATAATCCAATACAAATTGATGTAATATACGGGGATCAAACCCGAGACCTCTTGTGAGTATAATGGATTCCTCGTCGAATTATGGCCAGACTGCTAATTTCTCCCATTAATTAACGACACACGGCACGTAAACTGGACTAGTTGTGGTAACTACGCAAACGAGACGAGGCCGAACGTCGTGGGCTCGATGCTTGAGTAAGTTTATTGTGTGACAACGGATAAACATTACTTAGGTATATACTTTTTATTTAAATACACAAATGTTTGTACCGTGCGAGGATCGAACCCGCGACCTCTGGTCGAAGAAGTCGGCTATAACACCGACCGTGTAATAGCGATACCGACCGTGTAATAGCCGACTTCTCGACCATTACACCAAGCGGCTCGTCAAATTTATGTAAATAAAGGCATTGTCATAGCGACAAAATTTTAAATAAAAGTTTATGAATAATAGCACTCTTAAGTACACTAAATAAAATAAACAATCTATTATTTTTCTGTGTCGAATAAATAAGATACGAACATTTCGCATCCCGTATTTGTTCGTTTAATTCTATCGAAACACAAATCGAAAGATCGAAACGCAAACCATAGGGTTGCCGCGTGAAAAAATACCTACATAGTTTCACCTCTGACAAAAACTCATGTCTTAACTATTGTAACTTGGTTTTGAATGAAGGGTTATTCCACAAATCCCCATCGGAAATCCCCATCAATTGAACACGTTCAATACTTCATAATATTTATATTTTCGAGTTAATTCCTTGGTTTTTTGTTACTAATCAAAATTTAGGCTGTTTCCTAAATGCTTATAAAAAACTATCAATGTAAAACTTCAAAGGCCCCTTAAAACAATACATAAAACATAAAATAACAAAAAATTATAAACGCCAATCAATAAAATCCAGAGGTAGTCAACCCTCTTAAAAACACAAAAACAAAACACAAATGTCACCCCGCATTCGCAGCGAATCGCAAACTAGGTTCGCGACAATTTTACCGTCTCCTCAGTTTTTGCCAGTCGAAAATAGAGCTGCCTATCGATAGTCAACTATCGATAGATTTATCGATAGTGTATCGATAGACGTTTTATTTAACTATAGCATCGATAGCACAAATTGACTAATACTATAGAATTAAACAGATTGAATGCAATAGTACAGTTGGTTGGCAGACAGACACGCAGCCCAACTGATGGTAAGCGGCCACTGCGGCATATTTCATAGTATTGATAGTGTTAACATCGATACTAAAGACTGTATTAATACTATTGAATCATGGTACTATTGAATCGTAAATAGTATTGACTCTTTGGGCCCAATACTAATCGGTACTATTGCATTTGATCGATAGTATAGTCAATTTGTCTGGCAAAAACAGACGATACAAAAGTAGCAACACTATCGATAGTACTATCGATATTTTTATTCGTTTTCAAGGTCAACTATCGATAACGAAACAATCGATACTTGTGCAACCATACTTCTTGGTTTTCGCCAGTCGAAAATTCGAAAAGGCCCCGATTTCCCTGTCCATTGTCGTTATTTTTTTTTTTCATCTTATTTAGCGCTTTGTCGGCGTGTCCTTTGAAGTTCCCCCTCCCTCGGTGGGGGCGACAAATTGCGTCACACTCGCGTTCTGGCGCGAACATAATATTTTTGTGCTGTTGATGTAAAGCTTATATTTTCCATATACAGTGGAATTGTAAGTTTAAATCCCCTTGTTTCTACTCGTATTGTGAAAGAGAATTCAAGCTATATTAAACTGGACATCTTTTTTTATTTATTTATTTCATACAAATTACAATTGATACAAATCATAAAAACAAAAATGTATATTTTCTGCTTCTGCTTAGAAATCACACGGTCTTGAAATTACAGATTAAGCCACAGATAATTTTACGTAGCTCCAATTATCAGATCTATCGAACACAGCTCGGGTTTATACCAATGCGCATTTGGCAAACATGGTGAAGCCAGTTCACCAGGCAAAGCCTATTGTGATTTCAATAATGGACGCCTTTTCCTTGCAGCGGGACATTAAATAGACTTATAACTAAACTTCTACTGGCTCTTGATATTTCAGGAACACAATCATTAATATTCACCAGCAAAAGCATTTAATTATAAAATAAGCTCATTTTGAGAAATTGTAAAAAGTTACTAAGTTGACTTTCCATTCTAACCAGCAACCATTACAACATTAATATCGAAACATATTTTCACAAAAATAAAATAACAGATGATTCACATCGCAGACACCGTGCGAGTTATTAACTCATTTAATATAAAAACAATTTTAAAAGCACCAATAAATTCACGCATTAAACCATTTTACGTTAACTAAAACACACTAAACGAAGCTAAACAAATAGATAAGAGTGCATTAGCGCGAGATCGGCCAAGCGCGAGTTGCACTAATAGGATTAGTTCCATATCAACAGAGAAGTATAATTTAGTATTAACATACTATCAATTGTAGATGAATGGTTTTAAACTTCGCTTTACTACCTTGTCCAAATCTTTACAGATTTGCATTTTTCTACATGTATTTATCACTAGCTCGGCGATGACTAAAAACATCAAGTGGAAATCGAATGGTTGTGTACCCATGATCAAATTGATTTAGTTCCCCTGTTGGTTACGGAGGTCAGATGACCTCATTATCAATTCTATAGTCAGATGGTAGTTGGTCGTGATAAATAGACTGCACATGAATATTTCTCAAAGATCATAGAAACTTCATTTATATTACCAATATCACTTCCAACTGATCATTTTGTAACGTTATAATTTTGATGATTTTTGTATATGTATGTTATTTTTAAGATTTGATCTGTGTATTCAAATGTGTTTTCTTTCTTTCAATAGTTCAAGCGATATTCTAAATCCCAGCAAAGTGAAATATACATTTGAATGAAATTGACCATAAAAATTGATAAGTAATTGCGACAACTCATTATTTGGACTACCTGCCAACTTTCCTTATGTTGCGTAACCAAAAAAAATCCCAAACTTAGAAGGTTAGATAAATTATGATTGCCAGCCGAAACATACGAAATCCTCCCAATTAAGAAACGACTCGAAAAACAAAAAGTTTTATTTAATTTTAAACGGTCGATTCCTAAATATCAAAGACAGTTTTCTTTGGTGTACGTCATTTGTTTAATAGGCAGTTATTTCTAAAACAAATGCGACTAAATCAAAGATTCCGCTGCTCCGCCCACTATCAAATTTTGTATGGATGAGGTTATTAGTATAGACGAAAATATAAAATGAGTAGTTAGCTCGCGTCTTCGTTGCGAATTCACTCACTAAAATAGTCTTCCGAATATTTTTTCTTTTTTTCTTTCGATTTCGCAGAAATATGTATTTTATACATATAAAATATCTAGGGACATTATCCACACAGCGCCATTTATATCCCAACAAAGTACTGCTTGTTATGTAGGTGTCACACAGATAAACATACTTTTTGTAAATACGTACATACAAAACATGGAAATTCCTCAATGGTCCTGTCAAATCGTCCTGGGTTCAATTCATAAATCAGACAATTTCCTAAAATTTGTGTCGAATTTTTTGGATACAGCTCGAGTTTTGGTTACCAGTCCTCACTTGGATAGCGTGATGATAAAGTTTGGTTCTCTAGGGTCTCCTCACACCTCCTTTTATACATATAGGGAATAAGAGAGTAATTCCAAAATGTGCTGCGTCTATGTAAATCATATGACATTTCTAAACAAAACTCGGGACATACATACACCACGTTCAGGGAACTATTTGGGGCTGAGAACCGCGTAGAGTTGAAGATCCCTTTAAATCTGATATATTAAAAAATATTTATTTTAAACTCGATTAGTTGACAGTCAGGCGTCCAGCTCACCTGATGGTAAGTGTACTGCGTCCTGTTTCATTAAGGGACTCTTACCCAGGAAGAGAAGGAGACTCTGTATTTTCTACTTCTTCAAAGACAACAGATATATCGAGGACTTATTTGACAGCGTTTAAAACTGGCCCTAATTATGCAAATAAATCAAACAATTTTGCAAGACGCGCACTACGCCTGTGTGTGTTACGGCAACTATAAATCTACAGCATCGCTCATCAAAGAAAATTTTTAAATATGCATAAAAATGTCAAAAGTTATAATTGATGGTCCCATGATGCGACCAGAATTAGTTTTAACGAATGATGTACTTTAAATAAATTATGCTTGGGCGATTTGTAAGATATATAATGTGAAGACAGGATCCTGGGTCGTTATTTATAAATACTGTCAAAAAACTGCTCTTAAGTATTTCAATATAATAATAATCGATCCAAAAATAATTTAGTTTATAGCATGAAAACTCATGCGCAAAACATTAATAGTAAACAAATGAGTCACAAGCATTGAAGCACTCTATATTCCCATTAAACTCAAAGCTATCGAAGGATACTATTAAAATTGCGGAAGGGTAGAATGAAAAAAGTGCCTTCGATAATCCGAATACTGGAAAACTATCAAAGATTGTAATCCCAAATAAATGTATAAATATGTTTCTAAAACAAACACCATTGAACGCTAATGCTTTGGAACTAGGGCAAGAGAATGATCATGAATTCTGAAAACTAGGGAAACATAACATTCAACAATGTTTTTCGATTTTACGAAAGCATAGTTAAGATATTTATAATAGAATTTAAAATGTTAGAACATGGTAAATATGGAGACCAGTTGAAAAATAAAAAGAACATCAGGTCATCGTCACATTAATGCTGGCTTAATCACCACGCTTGCCAAATATGGGCTGGTTATCACAAACCTCAGCTGTGTTCGAAAAATTCGACACAATTTTTTCTGGCCCTCTACTTGCTTCGGTTCTTAGGTTTAAGTAAACCATTAGAAATTGATACATTTATATTCGTACAAGTGTGCACGATAATAATCCTAAACACTCGACAAATATCAATGAGTCTCTATTTCAAACAGATAACATCATAAATATCAATACCATAATCAGAAACCACATATAAAGTAAATCGGTCAAACTAGATTCTAATTTAGACACGAGTTATGTCCACCATATTGTCTTAGATTTATAGCCAAATCTCGCAAATAGGTTAATCCGTTAAGTTTCAAACGCAGAAGTATAAAAGCCACTTGGGAACAAAGTCCAAAGTCATCACGAGAAATTACGAGGTTTCAGTTTTATGGGCGAATATAAAAAAACTAAACTGGACGCTTTTTAGAATAAGCTGGCGGGGATCATTTTTATGGCAGACCGAGCCACAATGGACCATCTTTAACCAAATGATTTAATGAACGTCTACGCGATTATGCAAAAATAACGCGTATAAAACAATTTGGTCTTAACAATAACCATATCTTGCTTAAAAATGTTTACGATGAACATTAATTTAACAATGTCAATTAATAGCCTTAAGATGAAACAAGAATCAAGTAGTCTAACCACAAAATGCTATATAAAGCAGGAGTTTCACAAGGGCGCATCGTGAGACCGCTTTTATTTCACATCTAAAGCTCAACACACCACCATAACTCCGTTGTTTCAACGTCAAACTAGTCGTTTAATTTACTAATTGGTCATTATTCTTCCAAGTAACGAGCCAATTAGGTCCAATCAATCCCTGATACAGCATTAACATCGTGGGTGCATAATATATTAACAGTATATGACAGAAAGCGGGAATTTATAGCTGGATGTTAATGGGAATAGGGAAATTTGATGGCTCCAACTGGTTAAAATAGGAAACGTTTCTTAATTACTAAACTTGGAATGGACAAAAAGTCTCCAAACAGAAAGCATGTGAATACTCTCATACCTGCGGTTGTAATTTGTAAGAAATTAATTTCCGATTATGGTCAGACAATCGATTAAGATCTATAATTGGTTAACGATTTAAATTCTTCCAATCGTTTATATCTGTAATAATTAGTCATTCTTACACCATAATTATATTAATGTGTTCTAAAGAGTTGCTGCAAGGCATTTGTCAGTTTTTGATAATAATTTTATATATTTAAATGAGAGACAAAATATTATTACAAAAAATATGATTTACGTCTTGTTTTTCTAGTGCACGGGAAGTTTTAAATGTTGTTGACATTTAAGAAGGAGAGATTAATATTTTTAGTATTTTTCTAGATAAAATCGACATCAATTTTTAATATCTTTGGCGAAAAGGTGGAATCTATTTGAATACGTCGAGACAATATTTGATTGTCTCGCCTCTCGTGGCTTGTTTTGAAGACTGCCATTCTGTAATACCTAACCTACGACTGAAGTTCTACTTCCAAACTTCCAAAATGGATACACGCAGTATATTTGGGAAGCTCGTGATTTGCATAGTTTAAACTAATCAAAATATAGAGTTTAAGGGCCAGTTTTACTGCGGTAAGATAAGTTCCTCGGAATTTTAAGATTTCTATGAGTGTTTGTCACTCACCCAGATATCGAAACAAAAATAGCTACACAATTTCAACAAACAGATCTAAAAACAAGACCCAATAAAAACATAAACGGAGTTGATAATAACAACCGCAAACTAGATATTGTTGATAAAAATGAAAGATCCTTATACTCGCATGAATGGGTCATACATCGTACCGAAGGGGGAACGATACATATACGATGATAAAACAGTGCGCACGCATGTCGACACGGGCATAAATCTGTTCCTCCAAGACCATTCTGTTTTGTGCTAACGATACTTAGATCTAGGAAGCGTGCAGGAATAGGCAATGGACAATAACCATATATAGATCTAATACATACCTGTGATTTTGAAAGTAGAAAGGCAATAATTGAGAGGATTTTTGTGGAAAAATTTGTGTATTCTGATAAGTAAGATAAAAAGGCCATAAGGATGGTCGTTGGATGGTCGCCAACAAGTCTAATGGGGGCTAATGTAATCTGGAAAGTTAGAAGTGTAGTTTTTGTTTTAGTTTTTACCTGAAATGAAAAAAAGGAAAGGCCTAAAAAGAGATGTGTAATATGTACACAAAGCATGTGGTTAAGTATGATATGGACAGGAAAGGAGTGAATGTAGAATAACGACTGACAGGAGTAGGAGGAGGAGGCTTAAGGGCAGAAAAATGATAAGCTTTTGCTTTTTGAAAATCAAATCTTTTCCCACAAAACTGTCGGACCATAGATTTTTAATTGTACATGTATGCAGAATCAGATCTATAAAAGCAAGGAAACGATGATCTAGGCACTAAAGACCTAGGAAGCGTACAGAAACCGTAGGTAGTGTTTACAATAGGTATTTTGATTTGCATAGAGAAAGTTTTGATGCGTAGGTGTATGAAGAGAAGGGAAAATTTTACGTAAGCGATTTTCTTACTAGTATTTTGGTGATCGGCTACTTCATAGAGAAACTATGTATGTAACATGTATGTTGTTTATTGGTCATGTCAAAAATCACTCGGAATCAATTGTCCGGTATACCTAATCCATGGGTGTATCATAGTTTAAACTTGGTCCTTACCATGCCGTCCGCCTAGATTCTTACGATTAATAATTCCATTTAATAAAGATATTATTTTTGGCTTTGATAGTTTACCCCTTATCTTTTGAAGAAAATCCTATTCTCCATAGAAAATTTCCATTAGCGACCGAAGAAATCGATTCTACAGTTTGTTAAGTCTACCGTGCGAGTATTTCGGAGTCGTTTGATCTTGCCGGCGGTTTAATGAGGCGAACGGCAACTAGTCCAGAATGCCCTGCCCACTGTCCCACTACTGTTTGTTAGTTTAACGCGGTTCGCTATTGTAGAATGAGTTGTGCGGTTTTGATGCGGTAAACGCTAAGTGAACGATTTGGTGCAATGCTTGAGATTGTATGCATATTTTGGTGAGGGAAGAAACCGGAATGACTTAGGCACATTAATGTCTTAGGCTTTGATGATAAATAAAACGACATAAAATACCTAATTTTAATATGTAAAGAAATCGTTTTTGTAACAGATAGATTAAGATATCAAAATCAAAAATCAAAATCAAAATATTCTTTATTCATGTAAACTTGTATCATGTTTTGTAGTTTGAATTTTGTTTTGTTATTGTATTAGTTTATTAATTTAAATTTTATAAAAAGTCACTCTGGCTCCGCCAGAATACCAGCGCTGTCGCGACATTGTAACCAATGACGTGGCAGCTCAAGCTGAGGCGGATCCAATTGGCCATCTGCCATTATTTTTATAAATGTATTGGTTACATACCTACCTGTATTAGTACCTGTATTTTTTTTTTTTATTGTGTAATGTTTTAATTGTAGCCATTTATGTAACAGCCGATATTATGATGGCTAATAAATGTTTTTCTTTCTTTCTTTCTTATCAAGTATTTATGAATCGTCAATTACAGAGTGACTCTACCACCGGTATCGGAATGCAGTCATCTGCCGAGAAGAACCGGCAAGAAACTCGACAGTTACTCTTTTTCATCGCCATGTTTGTTTACAATTTGTTTGTTACAATTACTGATTAGTTTTAGAATACCAAGCCATACAGTATAAAGTATAAGAATGAGACTATAATCGAGAAAAATCCGTGAGCCCTGGAAGACCAGTGCCCAAAGGTGGCACCTGCAGCACAAGTATGACGTATGTGCCAGCCATAATTTCACTCAACCATATTAGAGGGAATGTAACCACCCGACACATAACGCCACCACCCCAAGCACATTTTAGCGAGCATGACCGCCAAGGTTACAAACTCTTCAGGATTCTTTGAATGAAAAATAAATTTAATTTTATTGAATTATAACATTTAATGTGTTACTGTATAGCAAAGTTAACATAACATAACATCTTAGGTAATATTGATTGTCCTTGCTTTATGTCTACGAAAATAGTTATACTGGTCTCTATCTCTGGTTTAGCAAGTGACCAGCAATATTTTTTGGAGGAATACAGGAACTGAAATATGTAAGAATACTTTTATACAAAAACTGAAACGAGACGTATTACTGGCTGGAATAAACTTTTCTGTTGTAAAATCCCAACAATCCACGAAGTTATCGTGGCAAATGCAAATAAAACTTAACAGCGAGGAACACTAACAAAAATACTTAATAACTTCGCAATACGCCACACTCGTAACGTTTTCCGAAAAAAAAAGTGAAAAATAAAAATGGAGCGCGACTTTTCATTTTGTTGCTCCGGCAAAGCGAACAATAGGCGGGAAAATTGCGCGTCACTCCGCCATTCCAATTTGTCAAACGGCCTGCACAAGATGGCGGAGCCGGATGCGAGCCAACATGGCGACTTCCGGTGGATTTTAATTAAAAATGCGACTTATTTGATGCTTCGGACGCAACTGGTACGGACGTGTGCTGTTATCATTTATGCGAGTTTTTTTAATATTACAATTTTCAGAAGAGCGTAAGATTACTTAATTGACAACAAGGTTTTTACCTATGCTAATTGACTAATCGAATCATAGTAGCTTTCTCAGCCAAACCGTGGATTTCCGTAATTTATACGTACCGTTAGGTTAACAAACACCCTTATTTCTAAATTATAGATGCGAAAGTATGTATGTCTTTCAAGCCGGTACCATAAAACGATTTAATGACAATGCTACATAGGCCACTTTTTATCCCGGAATAATCTCAATTTAACAGAAATCAAAGCCGTCTTTTAAACTCTGCTATCTTTAACCGTAGTCAATAGCTCATCGAGAAGGTACGCTACGCGTCTAAAATTTTAAAATATATCCCGAACTCAAACTTCAGGAAATAAGGGTTCCATAATGAGGATCGGCGGAACCAGGGTCAGTTGCCACGAACCTCCGCAAATAGCCTTCGGAAGTTGAGAAATGGCTAGCCAATACCTAAAGCTGCCACTAGCACCCTTATTCCTTAGACTTAAGGTTTAAAATCCCTTATATTGACGATTGGGGGAACGGTAATAGTTGAGTGTCGGCGACAGACCGGAATGGTAAGAGTGATTTCGGGACAAACAACTTTCAAGTGGGGAACGGAAAATCTTCGGGAAACAAAGGAAATATTAGTTGTTGGCTTGAGGATTTGACGCTTCAGTTTTTTTATACCATTTTTATTGCAGTTAGTTACGGTTACTTTTTTTATGCATGAGAGATGCGCGTAAGATGTGTGGAGTCAAAGTCAAACTGGATAAGATTAGAAATTCATAGTCATGCCCAGTTTCACAACTGACAGATGAGTTTTTGACGATTAATATCTGTTAGATAACCTAGATACTGTCTTATTTGTCAATTCTTGTCACATAGATTCTGAATATGGTTTTCAAAACTTCTCCAACATTCAAAATATACATATAACATCCCTTCGGGATAACGTCATTATAGTTAATGACGCGAATTATGTAATAGTAGATTGTTAACCAAGGGCTGTATGACATCAATTGCATACGAGGTTTTTGGCGCCCGAGCGCAGCGAGGGCGCTAATTAGCCCGAGTATGCAATTGATGCATACACCCGAGGTAAACACTCTGCTTTACATATCGATTGTGAGGTAAGTAAAAAAACTCAACTTTTAAGAAAGAACTCCAAAACACGAAAAAAATTTACTTTCGCGCCTAGTTAGTCGACCGACTGCCTTTTTTACTCTTCACGATTTTATGGCACGCAAGCGCGTCAAATCGTGCTGGCCAGTTTGATTTTTAATAACATACAATGTGACTGAGAAACAAATCGTTCGATATTTAAAATAAAATCTTCATAAATTCTAATATAATTAATTGTCTTGATTCCGATTCGAGAGAAAAAAAAATTACCTAACTTTTTAAAAATATTCTTCTTGCAGTATGAGTATGACAGTTCTTTTTTCAAATTCAAAAACCTATGCTGTAATGATATCCATACACCCCGGCATTTAGGGAAGTAAGTGACTACTTACAGAGCAAGAGATATGTAAAAATGATTTACGTTTAATCACCAAATTACAAAAACAAGTCTCAATGAACTAAAAGACCCCCTGTCAATAAATAAATAATTCTACAGACTATTCGTCTATTACAACCCTTGTAGTACTATTTCATCCCCACAAAGTACCATATCACTTGACCGCCCTAACATGCGAAATAATTAATAAAACGAAATGTCCCATAGACATCGTCATGCCCCATAGAAAAACCCCAATACACACACAGTGCAGATAGAACAGTAAGGTAACTGAAATTAATAGCTTGGTACAAGTGCAATCAAGTCTAGAAGACTTTTAAAAAAACTGTGTTGTCTGCATGAGCACGTATGAGTCTAGATATTGTCAGTGTGGATTACAAAAAAAAACATATAAATACTTGTTGTCTATTGTCAAGCAGTTTAGAAGCATGTACATTACAAGCTATGGTTAGGTTAGTGTGGGCCTAGGGGGCGCTGTGTGGATAGTACCATTTATCCAAATACTCATTTGTAACATTCAATCATTTTAAAAATGCAAATAGACCTACTCGTAATAGAAACCGAATGTTAGAAGAGAGGAATACTCATTAAAATTGAAATTACTTCTATGATCTAAAACTAACCGTGAAAATGCAATCCTCTGTACGTTTTAGTCCAATAAAGAGTCTCACACCACTTTCATAATCTGAATTCTCAAGTCTGGCGTGGAGATACCGCACTGTCGTTTATCCGACTGTGCCCACAGCCTATAGCAAGCCCAGAGTGTATGTCAACGCACGAAAACACCGGGCACCACACAATGCGAATAATAGAAACTACCCTCCGTATTAAAAAACAAGTGGGAAACGGTACACAATGGAATCGAACCTGAGACCCTTCTGCCCACTCGACGTAGGGCTGCCTGACGGGAATATTAAATTCGGTTGTTGACTCCGCGACATTTTTATGAGAGCGAGATTTGTATTCAATATGCGTTTGGAACATCTTGATATAAAACAGCGGGTTTACGTAAATGTGTGTGTCAGAACTTATTTTTAACTTTGGATGTGACTTATGGGCGAGACTGGGCGCAGTATAACCGATATTTCAGTCTGGCAGCACATTGAGCGATACTTCCTGTTGAAGTGTCCCTCAATGCAATAGGCTGCAGGGCTGCTTACCATCAGGTAGAATGCGTGCTTATCTGTCAACTGATCTTGCATCAAAATAAAATCTATATAGTGGCCCGATCGATCGGACAAGCCGGTTGGACCACGTGGCCTAAGGGTTAAAATGTCGTTACTCCGATAGTAGGAGTACAAGGATTTGAAAAGTCCTGATGGTCCGATCAATCGAACCAGCAGGAAATAAAAAAAATTGTGGTCCGATCGATCGGACAAGCTGGTCGGACCACGTGGCCTAAGGGATATAAATAGTGCATACCTGTAGTGATAATAAAGAGCATTGCGAGGTGGACTGACGGCCGTTAAGGCGGGAAAGTCCTCGAGTAGTGGCCACGTACCGGGAGACGCAGCCGTGGTAGGCTACTTTATTTGTGGAGAGAATGCTATTAGGCACCTGGGGTAGACGAGCCGTGTCTGGGACTCGTCCAATTCAACGCCCCAGTCGTTATGGATACTGGTGCACGGAGGATACCCAACAAAATAAACCTCCCCGCGCTCCTGCATCGCTGTCGGTTCCACTTAGGACTTCGAAGAATAAAAAATATCCAAGGCAGGAAAATATATTTTTTATTGCAAAGACGAGCAGATCGTACACCTGATGGTAAGCGCCACGTCTGCCCTTAGACAGTTCAGTGCCAAACAGTAACTAAGCAGTTACTGTCTGGCACCGCCGTAGCGCCCGCTACACCGAGACGACAGTTATTAGGTCTCATATACCCAGTAATTTCACTAGCTTCAGTGCCCTTTCACCGTACAGGATCCTACCACCTGGTACCAATAGTACAGGATCACCAGGTTTTTAGCGAAAGGTAACTACTGTTCCACAGGTTGTGTTATTTGTATCAACCCTAACGGCTCCTCCCCTACTCTCAGTTAGAGTGTATCAATAATAGTCGGATTTGTTTGAATTTGGTCTTATTAATTAACCAAATAAAATAAGGCTTGATAGACAAAGAGACGTTGGCACAAAAAGGTTTCCTATTTTAAAGGGAACAAACAATTGCACGGAATTTTTGGTTCGTCGTCCGAAAAACAATGCATTACGTTACGTATTTATCGAAGCCAATACATTAAAGTTTATTTTGGATCTGATTTTTGAATTATAAACAAACAATCATGATTTCTATTTAACATCAGGTGAGCGATGTGCCTAATTATTAATTGAAGTTCAATAAAATCTTCCCATACATTGATCTGACCCTAAAGTAATGGGGGAGGGAAGGTGAAGGGGGTTGGGTCACTCACTCACTCACCAAACGAAGCGCATTAGCACAGCTACTACTCATACGTTAGTCTTCTGTGAAAGGGTGGAAGTACAGTCAAAAGCACGTCAGACTTTGGTCAGACTATACACTACGGACTTTGTACCACGCTTATATCGGGGGCATATATTTTTTATTTTTTTATGTCAGAGGGAGGCAACGAGCAGGCGGGTCACCTGATGGTAAGCAATCACCGCAGCCCATAAATACCCGCAACACCAGAGGAGTCACAAGTACGTTGACGGCCTTTAAGAAAGAGATATGCTCGTTTCTTGAAAATTACCATGTCATAGCGGTCCGGAAATACTGCTGCAGGGAGCTGGTTCCACAGTTTGTTCGTATAACACGCATAAGTGCTATTATCGAACTGCAAGTGTTTACCGTAATGTGCTGTTGACCGTACCTACTTTCCCGGTTGAGGCGGCCCATTTCGACTGACACAGGAATTACCTTTATCATGGCATTCTCCAGTAATCATTCAGTCTAACAGAATTTATTCAAATATCGGATAACCTAACATACATAATTTGACCGAAAAATTGCCTTATGCATACGTGTTTGTCGTAAGTAAGATTAAAAAACACGACCTCTAGCGCGTACGGCAGGGTCACTACCAAATACATCATAGAGCTACCATTACCATCCATAAAAAATAAAAATCATCATTAAAAATATTTTTATCATTCGTTTTACCATTAAAATGTATACTTTAAAAGCTACCCTTGTTTCTTTTAAACCACCCCAAAATGCATCCCACGGTGCGGCGCGTGTCATTCGCAACCCGTTATGTATGACAACGCAACTCATTACCGCTAAACAACGCCATCTATTGTGCCAGAGGCGCACTTCTAAGCGGCCGTCCAATTAAACTATTGGCGCCCAACGTGGTGCGTGCCACTGAATATATTACACTAATTACACGCCAATACTAACGATACAATTGCGGGGAACCGCAATCGATTTGTGTTTTTGAATGGATAAGATTAATTAATGTGCATTTTGTCCTACAAATATATGATTTTTTTGTGGAACTAATAGATAAGTTGGTTTCAGGACTGCGAGAACGCTTAATAATTAGTTAATAAGAGCTATTTGCTAAATCAATATGGAATCTGAACATTTAGATTACTTCAAGCCCTGAAAGGTATGTCTAAATGAATACGCACGAATGTTTGATAATTAAATTAAAAATATTTTTATCTTTCATAATACTTGCTGTTTTTCTTAAGCTGTTCTATTCATTATCTTAGACTTCACAAAAGTCACTAAAGTAGGCAAGAAAATAACAGGCATTTGTCAGTGTGGTTTATGAATAAAATTAAATAGCTTTTGTGTTCTTTATAAGTTAATATCAAGAAATATTAGAGTGGTACCAAAAAAATTATATTATCCTTTAAATCGTCCACATTATTTTACTCCGAGGCCTATCTTTTACCTATCAATGATATATTGTAGCCCTAATTTGGACAAAACGTATAGATGTATACTTCATGAAACAGACTACTCTACACTGCGCCGCCACAGACTATGTGACTTTACTACGCATGGCGCCCAACGTGGGGCTGTCGAATGTATTACATTAATTAATATACTACATTAACTGCGGTCGACCGCAATCGGTTACAATTCAGATGCCATGCCGTTTGGTAATTTTATTTTGTTAATTCCTCATTATTATAGTGTTTTGGGTTGATGTTAATTTAATTTGATTGACGCATGATTGCTGACTTTTGTTGGAGGTTATTTTTGGGAATGGCTTTGCTGTTTTAACTGGCCTGTTTTGTAGTGATTCTATCTTATGTGCAAGAAGTCGTGTTTTCCAACTGACTTTGTATTGGATCAAAGCCTAAGATTCTGTTAACGTCCGTCTAGATACTACTGATGGTACTTGGGATCTAAGACACTTATTAAAGTTCACCTATGTTATGTCAGGCGAGACTCAAACCTTAAACCCAAATAGAATCACTATTCAACGGAAGCAACATTAATAATTCTGATTTTACTTTAGTTGGTAGAGAAATAGTTAAAGATTAGACAGTATTTATAACAAAAGAAAGTTATACAATTCACACATAAAACGAGATTAAAAGCCCATAACTCAATCAGAAACAACGTTATAAATATTCCATAACATATTCTTTAGAGGAAACGCGTCAGACTGAATAACTTTCGTCTGTCCCATAGACAAGCTCGACCTATAACGAGAGATATCAATATTCATACCCAAGACAGACACGTGCCGGAAAGAAAGAGACGGAGATAGCATTGTATAACTGCGTCCCTATCGCACACACTTTAATTTCGAGACAATCTCGTTGGCAGCGTCCTGTCTACATTTAAAATTCGAACGCTCTCTCCTGTTTATTGTTTGACGCGCACTACGGATATTGTCGTTTTCTTTTTTATTTTACTTTTTTTCTGTTTACAGCTTTGGGTGGCATCAATTGTAATCTATGGAAGATATTTAATAAATGGTGTCTTATGAGTGATTTGAATAAAATCATATATACTGGTATTTTTATACGCCTCTGCAAAACAGGGGATCGCGGGTTCTAGTCCCGGCCTTAGGTTTTGTAAATCGTTCGAACTTTTTATCGTTACCTACGTGGTTATACAAAAAAATATATTTTGGGTCGGAGAGGGAATCAAACCAAGGAGTCAAGAGCAAACAACTCCTGGCCTTCATGATCTTAAATATAAATTGTAATATTCACATAATATATTTGCGAAACATATATTAAAGGTGTCAAGAACATACCCGTGCTACGATTGGTCGAGAAGCTCACATCCGCAAAAATCCGCCCCCAACCAGTTTTATCCGGATCGACCCGGATAACCGTTAAGATTGTCACCTCCAGACCCAGTTTTAGGTAAACATACGCTGATCCCTACCCCAAATATATGGCACCGCAATGTATAAACGAACGTTTTCGCCCCAGGGTGGGGGGTTAAGGGAGGGGGGTGCGGTTGCCATCCCTTTGAAGTTGCCGCCGCCGGCGTCTGCGAGAGAAAGCTGGGTAACCAACGCTTAGCTTTGTTTTCTAGTTAAATGATAGACGGTTAGAAATTACTACTGTTTTGGACGGTTCGTTGGTCCTTCGAGGCGGATACGGTTTTCTGAACGGGGAAATTGGCCTTCTGCCTCCCGGAGCGTGCTGTGGTGAAATTGACTTTAATCCGTTGTTCGAAGGTGCAATTTGAATTGTTCGGATCGAGTAATTAAATTGTTAATTGGAAAGAAAATATTTATTATAG
Organism: Mecyna flavalis; assembly: GCA_949319885.1. NCBI lineage: Eukaryota > Metazoa > Arthropoda > Insecta > Lepidoptera > Crambidae > Mecyna > Mecyna flavalis. The sequence goes on along the minus strand of OX439419.1, from coordinate 4,103,902 downwards.
CAGAGATTTAGCGAGTTCAAATACAAAGATTGCTTTTATACTCATCATGCTACTATGTTTTAGACGTTGTCGTTGTGACAAAATGATATTTTAATGAACAGCGAGACTAAATGCGATGTAACTTAGTACAAGTGATTACATTTCGTTACAACTATTGTTGTGGACTTAAGCTCATTAGGATAGGTTGTGGTGGCGGATTTATGCGGATGTCCAGAGATATTTATTTATTTATTATTATTATTTATTGATGTGACCATTTCGTGTAATGGTTGAGATGTCGACTGATATCGCAGATACGATCTCTGCACGGGTGTTTCTTAAAAAATATGTACGTATATATTATTACAAAAAAAAAATTATGAAATATTAAACGTTGTGTGTCACCCATAGTACCCAAGTTAGTTTGTGGTTAATCAAGAAATGACAAAAACAAGTCAATTTACTTACATGAAATCGCTAAATCAGCATCTATCTCATCACACTATTAAAACAAACTATCTGTCTCACTTACTCACGAGTGCAATTCACTCGTACCTTAAACCCAGACAGCTCAAATCGAACATCAACACGTCGCCTCAAAACAACCACTCACCCACTTGAGTTAATATGAAAATGTGTCCAGTAATTTCGCCTGCAAAAGTGCTATGAATATTGTATCGAGTAGGGCGACCACATCGCACGCGGGACAGTCTCCATGGCACCCTTTGACATGCTAATGCGTTCCGCCTAATATTTTCCCCCGTTTTTTTTAGCTAAGAACAGTACGCCGACGTTTTAAGGGTGGAATTCTTTAGCATATTTTTTTGGGTTTAAAAACATGTCATCTGAGGAATATGTAAAGACTTTGTGTCTTTTTTGTTCGTGTTCTGAAGTTTATTTATTCAAGAATATTATACACGTGTTTATAATTAAAAAATAGTATTAACAAGCAACAAGGAAACAAATTATGTCACACAAAATAATTAATGAGTAGTTAAGATGCTCATAATACTCAATCTTTGAATATTAACGGGCATGTATTTTATCTTATCCTACTAATATTATAAATGCGATGTTTGGATGTTTGTTCCTCAATCACGCCTAAACACGGCTGAACGGATTTAGATGTTTGGCACACGTAGAGTTTATAACCCGGAATAGGACATAGGCTATAAAATTCCTAACGGAAACGTCTCATCCCCTGAACCGATTTGAATAATTCTTTCATTGTTGGAAAGCTACACTATCCCCGGTGAACATAGGGTACTTTTGATCCTGGAAATGTGGGGGGAATGGGGGATATTTGAAAAAAGAGATTACACGCGGGTGAAACCGCGGGCGGAAGGCTATATTTAAATAAATATAGCACTTGTTACTTAATATTTTAAAGAAAAGTATAGCGCATTTTGGGCCGGTGTCCTCTCGGACTCAGAACCCGTGTCATTTTACCAGTCCTGCCGCCCTATAGTTACAGTAACGCGACTGTTAGTCTCTTTACTATACCGAACATCTCTACAGATGTTAGGTTTTAACTAAATACCAAAGCTCAACTTGTTACGAATACTTTGACATCAGCCGTATCCCGAGCTAATTCCCCCTCCTCCCCACACATCGTAAATAAAACATGCGGCACCGTGCGCCAGTAGATTACGACATTATCTACCAATTTGCATTTCACTAATCTATTCAAAACATCGCGTTTCTTTGATGTCCCTACACACGCCGTTTAACCTTTGACCCTGTTTTGATATTTTTATTATGCCCCGACCGAAGGCGGGGGTTTTAATGAAGGCGGTTACGTATTCTTCTGACTGTCAAAGCGTTTGGAGTAAACATCTTTAAATATTTTTTTATACTATTCCTGTAGGATCTATGGTAGCGGTCTTTATTGCCCCATAAAAAGTCTTAATATAAAATAAAATACCGTTTATCAATTGACTGGCAATAATAACACAAGCTTTCCTTAGTATGAGGCCAAAAGGCGATATTAGGAGTTGAGAAAATATAAATAAAATAATTTTAAGGTGGCGTTTCGTAAAGTACAGTAAAGAATATCTATCTATGTAAGTACCGTTTAAAGTGACAAAAATCGCGAAATCCGATAGACTAAGTGTTAAGCAATGCCTATAGGTTGAAAAAGTTGAATAAAATTATAGGTTTCCTGAATTCTCGCCCTCAGTAAAGCCCTGCCTTAAAGTCCATGTAGCAAGGGAAGCTCTACGTCACTTAACAGGATACTAGGAAATGAAGTAAAAATACTAACAGAAGAACAACCGCATAATTGCTAACGACATTCCGGGCTATGCTATGTTTTTATGCATTTCTTTTGTAAAACATTTTTATGATGTAAAGTAAGTTTTTAACTATCGCCTTGATAAACATTATGATTTGCGTTTTCAAAAATGCCCAAGTTTTTTTTATAATTTTTTTTTCGGAAATAGATTGTATCTTTTTTAGGTAAAATGAAAGCATGAATAAAATGAATGAATGTCGCGAATCTAAAGAACAAGCGTCCGAAGTTCGAAAAACTGGTAATAAACATAACATTGTTTAATTTACATCCGGCATGCATTTTTTCCTAAACAGTTTTTGTCTAACATATCTTCCCCTCCCACGAAAACTGCGCCCAACATTAGCAATTAGATCACAAACGCGATTACTGTAGTCACGTGTACTGACGCTTACTCTCACAGTAATATCAACCTTAGGCTTTTATTAATAAGGTTCATATTCAGTTATAATAGGTATACGAGATAGCGCGGTGTAACGAGTGAGATGAATAAGAATGACAGATTTGAAATGTCTGGAGTCCTAGATAAGTGGGTTCGTGTGGTCACTGGTTTTATGGTTCCGTCTCAGACTGGAATTAAGACCATTCATAATAATGTAGAAGAGTATGAAAAACGCGTTTAGGAGATCTCAATGCCAAATGCGGAAAGTTCAAACCAAAATTTTTATTTTGACAATATCACAAAAGGTTCATCCTCCGAGTAAGGGTTGTCAAAGTCAAAATAACATATTACTTACGTATTGTATTGATTTTTGTGTTTTTACATACCTGAAACAAAAAATAACACATACATTAATAAAATACAATCAGACACATTTTGTACAACACATCAAGTAAAAATTATGTAGGTTTAATCACCGCGTTTGGCAATCGCATTTTGGCGATCAGAAAATTCTAGCCGTGTTCAAAAAATCCGACACAGATTTAGCGTGACCCGGAAATTGAACCCAGGACCCCGAGATCACGATCCAACTTCTGAACTTACGTACCGGTACTTTAACGACTAGAATATCGAGGTATTAATATAGAGAAATGTTAACACTGATTTAAATAATTTTCTTTTTAGAATAACTGAGATGAGAACTGTACCGTTTTAACACGTCTATGACTACGAATAAAGAAGTCCGTTTGTTTGTACAATGTAAAATTCAAAACATCAAGCGCTATCTCGGGTGTAATCCGTTTTTCTCTCGCGTTACTAAGCTTTAAGCTCGCAAAGCTCTCTTGATAAGCTTAAAGGGATTTTTTTCTCGCACCTTTAAAATACTGATAAAAATGTACAAAAGATAAGCTTTTATGTTTTTGAACGCCTTTGGCCTTGGTTTTTTGGTGATCTGGGTCTGGGTTCAACTACTGGGTGAGGCAAATTTGTGTCTCAATTTTTCTTAACCCGGGTTAGTAGTGTTAACCAATCCGCATTTTGGCAATTTGGTAAAGATGACATTTATCATCTTTTGTTATTTTAATATTAAACCATAAATAAGTTAACAATATTGTCTATGATTAGCCCTACAGTAGTAAGTTAGCAAGTTTTCTAATTATTATTTCTTGGAACAGTCAATTCAAAAGTTAAGCTCACAATCAAAGGAGTCATAAGTTGAGAAGACAAGGATAACATTATACTTTTTCACACGACTGTACAAACATGGCGGGTAAAATGGAACGTCATTTTTTATTTCAACGTCGACGGATCAACGAGGATTTAAATTTCTTTTTATACGTCATTTTGGATTTTATCAGTTTAGAACACATTTGTTTACGTATCGGGATCAGTTAGACGTTGACGATAATTACACTATTATCTTTCTTTCTTCTAGCGTTCTGTCCCGAACTAACCAGTATACGCTTACACCGTGATTCAGGAATTGTGAAGTCTAGTTATTACATTGGTTCGACTGCCATAATATGACGTTAATAGAAACCCTTAACAGGGGAACTGGACCAATTGGATCATGGATACAAAGTTCGAATGTGCAGTTTTCCTCACGATGCTTTCCGTCACCGCCAAAGTACTGGTAAATAAAGTACTTTAAATGTTTTTTATTAATCTGTAATCTAATATCGTTGATTTCAAACTTCACATTTAGACTTTGTCCTTTTGGCTGTGCGTCGCATCTATCTAGCCACACGATTAATAAAACATCAAGATTTAAAAAAAGCTAGACTATTAAACTGAAAATTAAAAACGAGATCACAAATCATAAGATTTTATTCTCTATTCCATATTCAATCTGGATTATAAATACGACCTATTTTACTGCTGGCTACATAAAAACGTTCGCGAAATGACCACCAAACGTTTACAATAAATCACGGGTCGGATAAAGATGTTATCTGTTACTGTTTTACGGCCGACTGTTATGGTTTACGAATATTTGACGCGGTGACATCACTTCGAACGATTTGAATTTGTGTTTTTTTTTAATTTTCCGGGTTGAAAGGCAAAGGTTCTATTATACATTATTCCTGACCTGACATTTTATTTTTTAAATTTTCTTTTATAGGCTAAGATCTCTTGCATTAATTTCTTAACTTAATATTTTTTATTTTTCTTTACACATGGCAAAGGTCGCATCTTAATTATGTCAATTATAATTCCTTTTTTTCAAAGGTACATACCTATCCCGTTTTAATATCATAGAATATTTTGCAATCTACACTACAAATAAAGTTATACATTTTTAGAGCGAATTAAATCGTATTTAGGTACCTTGCTTTTTTACGTCTTTTGTTTACTTGAATCATTATTATAATTTTCTATTACTGGTAAACTTACTTACATAAAACACATTACATCATAAACGTTAACTGTACCAACAGGTTCCCTTACCGCATTAGTTCGCGTTACACGATGGGCGGGGATTATGAGTATTAATTATAATAACTAGTCACGAACGCGAAAACTATAAAACCTCATTAATTAATCAATGACCGAACAATGAATTATTAGTTTTCGCTATAAGTGATTTGTATCACAATGGAATAGGATTGAAAATAGAATGTTCGCAAAAACGTAAAGATTAGTAGAAAGGATATGGACGACACAGTATGCGAGAAAGGAGTAACTTGATTTGGTTTATTTTAGAAAATAGTTTATTGCAAGTTACATTTGTTATCTGACGTTACCATCCATTCAGAATCTTTCAAAAAGGTAATTGGAGTGTTGAAAAACAAAATCTTTTCATGATAATTAATAAACAATTCCTTTATCATTTTATGCATCCGTTATGAATGCACGTCCATAAGTTTCGGATATATAATTCAGACTCCTTCAGAAGACTTTTTGAATTCAAATGGCTACCACTGCCACAAGTGAAATCTTAATAGCCTTGCTCCATAATAGCTCTCGCTGTACTGTATATTGGAATTTCTTCAAGTGGCAACAATCAAATAAAAAACCAATAAGATGTCATTCCATAACTGTCTGTCAAAGTGTGATGTCATTATTGTCAACCGTGCTTTGTTACTATTGGATATTGTGTTATTTGTGAGTATAACCATAGCAACCAAATGTTGCTATGACCATAGCTAATGTGGCGCCTCCAGAGCAGGTTTTTATTTTCTTGGCCAGGCTATATCATCATCATCATCATCATTAATTATGAATGAATGAATATTTTAATAATTGAAGTTACTGACTACAACTTGTAATGTGCGCAGTAATTTTATTCTAATAAGGAAAGAGGGCGTGTCCGCTCCCGCGCTACGCAGCATGGCGGCGTCTGCGCCGGCGTTCATTACCGCGTAATGAGTTTCTTGATTAGCGAAGCGCTAGTGAGTAGTGGGTATATTGCGGTCTTAAGTTCTATTCCCGGGACGAGCAAAATTTCTAATGAATCTTTTGGTTAAAGCTCAAGTTCGGGGTGACGTTTGAAACCCGGAGGTCGCAGGTTTGATTCCTGCTTTGGGTGGGGTCGTAGTAGTACTTTTTTATAGTCCTATTGGCTAGCTACGAACTTCGAGTTTGTTACCAACCCGCATTCGGCAAGCGTGGTGATTAAGTCAATATTAATTCATCAAATATTTTAATGATATTTATTAGTTCTTAATTACATACAAATACCATAATTCTAATCACAAAAAAACTCCGTTCCGGGATTTGAACCTAGAACCCCTGCAGTTGCTTAAAAGCTCAACCCACCAGTTACTGCGTTACAAGTACTGGCGGAGGCAGACAAAATATATAAAACTAAACACATACCGCGTGTTTTTTTATAGTTTACTATCATCTTTTTGATAAAGGCGAAGAGCAATGATCCAGGCAAGTAACCGTCCGCGACGAAGCTAGTACTATTGATTCGAGTTTCGTATATCACAATCGTAAAACTTTTGATTTGACTAAAAAGAAAACTTCATAGATAGAATCATTTTACAGCGGGAAAACAACAACTAAAATGTCACGCAGTATAAACTAGTCTTTAAAAACCTAGTCACCCACTTATTCGAATCGAAAGCTCGTCACCCAGATCTAGGTTCCCGCCTAAGACCTAGGCAGACGTCGTACATTTTTGATAAGCCCGCGCCGAAGCTTTCAAAGCCTAAAAGCTTAGGGCTTAAATGCGGCTTGCATTACTTTAATAATAAAAGTCTTTTAAGTGTTCTCTCGTATTTGAAAAGACTTGGGCATTTGTTTGTGCATGTCTTTAAAAACAGAGCGATTTTTATACCAATTTAAGATCAGAATATTGTAAAGTGTAAGTATTAGGTTTTTTTTATTTATAGGGTGGCAAACGAGCAAGTGGGTCAACTGATGGTAAGTGATCACCGCCGCCCATAAGCACCCGAGACCCTTGGGGTCGCAGGCGCGTTGCCCGCCTTTAAGGGTGGAAAGAGCTCGCTTCTAGAAGGTTTTCATTTCGTATTGGTTTGGAAACACCGCTGGACCGTCGGAAGCCGTGGCCTGTGCAATGCAAGAGGTGTTAAACCACTTAACTCCCCTGGTTTCTCCTTCACAACCAAGGACGAGGCAGTGCCAGCCTTGTGGCATTGACCGGCCCATTCTACTCAACATACAACAACAAATTCCTCGAAATGCTATCAACTTAAACTTCTTGTTAACCATGCATTATGCATTATTCAACAACTTTGACATTTATGTCATCTATTTGTCAAACTAACTCGGGGTCATAGCCTCATGGATAGGAAAAAAAAGTATAAATTCTTCTTAATATATAAATATAATTGCAAATTAAGTTTATTGTAATAGATGATCTTGAACGTTTTCTTTGATTTACAGTTGTACCACCTGCGGTTTTGAATACATACAAAATGAGTTTTAGGGTATAAATTATGGTTGATATTTAAATAATTTCTTTGTTGATAAAACGATGGATTGGTATTTATTGTAATGTTGGATAGTTACATTTATTTAACGAGGTATTATGTAGTCAATTGTACTTCTACGAATTGTCAGACCCGAATGCCGCATCAAAAATATTGATAAAATCAAAAGGGGCTTTTGGGACCGCGGTCCCGGTCTCAAAAGCCTCCCGACTCTTAATATCTTCCATATTCAATGCATTCGTCAATTGTCAAATCTAGGATCATAGTCGAAGCGGACCCTGAGCTCCATACTGGATGCAATCGGGAATGATGTTGATTCATATTATTCGTCATAATGTACGGTCTGTTGACCGTAAGTAAGTGGCACATCACGGTATACACTTGCAGTTCGATAATAGCGCTTATGCCCCTGACATAAGAGCGGTACAAAGTCCAAAGTGTTACGTCTGACGTGCTTTTGACTGTACATATGACGTAAGTAAGACCCATCAACCTACCGTAATCTGTCAAACACCACTGTGTTTCACCACTTAATGTGTGGCCAAAAGTATTAGCTATTAAGTACCTACTTATAGTAGTTATTTCCTATCAATGAACAGTGCCTCGGATGTGCCAAAATCACATTCAAATGATTGAACAGGCGACATTATGTCTCGTCTAATGACTCTTATGCTAAGTTCAGACAGTAGGTAGACTAACTATGATAGTCTGACATGGATAAGTCGTAAGCATGGTTAGGTTATAAAACACAGAGATTGTGGGTTCGATTCCTGTCTTGGGTCTAGTTGGTTGGAGGACTTTTTCAGAGTCCTATGTACAAACAATTCTGAGATGTTTCTGTTAAGTTTTTACGTTATATTCCAAAATACTAAAATATACATCTGACGCCAAAATGGATCACATTATTCTTTGATGTAAGTAAGGCATCCGGCGACTGGGAACACATTGAACTCGGACCGTGGTCCCAATTACCCTCTTGGTAACTGGGATCACGGTTAACAAATACCTTAGTACAGTATACTTAATACCTCCAACGCCAAAAATTCTATAAAGTATTCTGGACGAAACTGACCAGTAAAAAATAACCCCTACAAAGTTTTCATGAAATCACACAAAAAACCTACTAATTTGACAATTTATTATACTTCCAAGTACTAATGAGTAGCGAGCCTTACCCAATGACGTCACAGTATTGTAAGCCAGCCGGAAGTAATCGGTATTCCTCTCACAACACCCAGTTTTGGGCAGGCGGAAGCTAGCACTAGGCTAGTCTATGCGCCGGTCTAGACAATGCGATGGCTAGATCGTTATCATTAGTATAATCTAAAAGACATAGTACATGCTAGACCAATTGGCAGACAGGCACGCAGGCCAACTGATAGTTTCTCGGGTGGCCCTCCCTAGGCGCCACCCTGACTTGAGGCCTCTCAAGTCGGGGTACCCGGGGATGGGCTGGTCAATAGCAAGGCTGGCACCGGCTCGTCCCAATCGGGTGTGAAGGGGAAACCGGGGGAGTTTAGTGGGTAGTGGACGCTTTAGTCTCGAGTCCCGGACACGGCCGTGGGTCTAGCTAGCCTGTGGTTATGGTGCGGTCTATTCCATTGAGGCACACTTTACCAGGAAGCGTCGCTCAATGTGATGCTTACCTAGGCGCATCTGATCTCTTTATATTTACTTTCAAACAGTCAAGTGTACAAAAATTTCTAGTTTTTTTAAATGAGATTTCGAATGACAAAGTTGTACGTAGCTCACACGATAATACAACCACCATAGACAATACTAGACCGCCAGTTTTAAAAAAAAAAAAAAATTCTCTGTGCACGTCAAGCGCATGCCGTTTGCACCAGACAGGAGCGATGGGCGTGAACTCATTTCTACTAATGTAATCCGTTTAACCACTGAGCCATCACAAGAACTTAGTTAGTGAATTTTATACGAACATGCCAAATAGAATGTTAGCAAAACTTACTTCAAAAACAGGTTTTTATTAAAATTAAATATTTTTTTCTTGTGTATTAAATAAAATACAGAGGACGAAATAATTTTTGACCAATTGCGAACCTCCTCCTTTTTTTGAAGTCGGTTAAAAAGTTTTAAATGCTTTAAAGCCCAAACTACTGAACCGATTTTGATTATATTTGGCATAGATCAAACGATGGATAAGCTATTTTTTTCACGATCTCTGCCTACCCCTGCTAAAAAAATGTGTGGTTGTATGTATGTTCATATTATTGTCAAAAGTTTTATCCAGGTTATTTCACACTGACCACAGCGGGCCACCCATCTCATTATTCCGGCGACCACAATCACCAATTCTAATCAGCGCGGTGGATTAATATTGAATCTGTGCTCGGTATATATTGACACGTCGCTAATTTGAACCATGCATATTGTATAGACCGACAAACTTATCTGTTCCGGTTGCGGCGTCACTACTATCTATTTAGAACTGTCATTAAATATCGTTTTTGCATTGCATTTCACGTAGTTCCAATTTTGGCCACTGGAACAGATAAGTTTGTCGGTCTGTAAGATCGCTTCTAATTCCAATATAGGGCCAATCTACACTAATATTATAGAGGAAAATTTTTATTGATTGTTTGTTTGTATTGAATAGGCTCCGAAACTACTGAACAGATTTGAATAATTCTTTCATTGTTGGAAAGCTACACTATCCCCGGGTGACATAGGGTACTTTTAACCCCGGAAATGTGGGGTGAAGGGGGGGATATTTTAAAAAAGAAAATACGCGCGGGTGAAACCGCGGAGGCGGCCCGCTATCACTTATAATTTACTGCAAAGATCATTGATAGTTTTTTTTTTATACACTATAAATGGCAAAGATGCTAATAATTTATGCTAGGAGGTACCAGTTCAAAATATAACGGAGCAATCAAAGCAATGCACAACAAAACTTCAAAAACTGCAACTATAGGGGTGTGCCCCCTGTTCCGATCGTCACCTGAAGATGTTCGGCGCGTGTCGGCCGATGGAGGTATACATTTTTTATTAGTAGCATCGAATATCGCATAGTATAGGCGAAGCAGTGAGGTTAGGGGTGATTTAAATGTAAATAATGGTCCAAATAACTAGAATAACATGAAAACTAAAAGCTAAATGCCGAAGGTACGATGACCTTTAAGACCCCATAAGGATTTTAATATTTACATATCTGTGGTTTCTTTTCTCGTCTTCTCTTCTTCTCTTTCACTCGAATGAGCCACTCATCTAGGGAAGTTAGCATCTTCGCCTTTCAGAAGACCACACCAAAGTAACGCTTCATAATTTTTACTATGTTTTTTTTTTTCTGTGTGTAAAAGCTCGTGCGGAAAGGGCGGGACGAACCTTTTTTTGCTGCTAAAGTTTTTTTTTCTTACAAATTACAAGGTCAGCAACGCTCGATGCGTCTATAGGCAACGACGGTAACCGCTCATCATGTTGAGCACGAACCTCGTGGTAAAATAAATTGGTTGCCTGTAAAGTCGGTATACGGGCGAAAGTTTTACGTGACAACGACTTTTTATGTCTGTCTCTCTCGCTCTTAGGCGGGACGCGTGCCTCTCACTCGCTCTCATTGTGAGCGCATAACGTGAGCGGAGCGTAACGCAGTTTCTTGAAGTGTCACCCGGCAAACCAATTTATAAGACGTTGTCACGTCAAAAAATAAACCTGCACAAAGATTCCTTCCTCACTGCCTTGCCCTACGTTGTGTCCCTACCCTATCCCACTGACATAATCGCTGAGTTTTCTGAATAAGACGTCAAAAAGGGCAATTTAGTACCGCATCGATGGCGCACGTTGGATTATATTAAGCGTTTTATATCTGGGGCGTGTTGCTGACTTCGAGGGATGCGTGTGAACTCATACTTGTGATTAATTACTGGTTTCCCAGGGTTGAGAGGTAGGGATGTATTAATATTGACGAGCCATTTGGTGTAATGGTCGAGAAGTCGGCTATTACACCAGAGGTCACGGGTTCGATCCCCGCACGATACAAACGTGTGCATGAACATGTCTGTTTGTATTGGTCTGGGTTTTTCTATGCATAATATGTATGTATTTACAAAAAAAAAGTATATAAGTAATGTTTATCCGTTGTCTGGCACCCATAGCACAAGCTTATGCTTATTTTGGGGCTAGATAGCGCCTGTGTGATTAATGTCCAGAGATATTTATTATTTCTCTCTATTTTATCAATAACAATGATGATCAGTCGTCACATGATAATACACTCACCGGCAATGAAACTTGGCCACTGGGCTTTTTTCATACAAACTGGAACTCAACGCTCCATACATCGTAGTATGGAACGTTGAGTTCGGTTTATTGTTTTTCCTTTTTGAGAAAATCGAGCGGTTTTTGGCAAATTTTGAAACTGTAATTCGACAATTGGGCGTTTGGCCTCTCCATTGACGTAATAATCATTGCACAGCTGCAAATAGTTTTCTATTTATGAGACGCTAAAGTGACCATGTTTGTATGAAAAAAGCCCAGTGGCCAAGTTTTATTGCCGTTGAGTTTATTTGTCATTGTTTTTTTTAAATCAACAGTTAATTAAATTAATACATTTTGTTAATCATCAATTATAAACAGAAATGTAAGGGTAAAATTAAATAACCCACTTCATTTAAACAGGATATCGACGGCTGAAATATTTTAAACGTAATCCCTTTTGATTCCGAATGATTAAAAGATTACCTCGAAACGCATTATGAATGAAAATCATATTTTTCATTAAATGGCGTTTATTAATGAGCCGTCTGAATGGATATAATAACATTCAGTGCATTCAATCAAGTGGTACAAGGGGCCATTGTAATACTCTAATAGAGCTAAATAGAATTGCGTTCGCCGACAGATGGGAGCGGCGTATGACAAATTCGCGATATTACATGCGGATTAATGTCCGTGCACCATTTTTTAGGGTTAAATTGTCTTTTCAGGATCACCCTCTACGCTTTATCAACATCACAACCTAAAACAAACCTTACCAACTTTCAGTTAGACTCTAAAATGGTTTGGTAGAGCGAGAATTTGTCGCGAGCTTTCGAGATCGCAAGGGTGATTCCCTAGCTAGATGCCATTCGTTCGATGGTTATCATAATCCTCGCATTGACATGATGTGATGACACATGTCGTGTCGTCGCTCTAAAATGTCGTTTTAAACCGTCAGACGTTTATTTGCCGTCAGAGATTTGAATTTTCGACCTTATTTCTTTGGGAATAGAAGTTGAGAGTCACTTTTTTGGATGTAAGGTTTATAGTACTGCCCTGGGAAGTCGCAGGAAAACCAGTTCACAATGTAGAACGTTGTTTGGTTATGAAGATCAGTATTTACGCTGTACTCATCCCGTGTATTTGTTTATCTGTATTTATACAACCGTCAAGAGCGAATCTGTTTCGTCAGTTGAATGTTGTAATTGTTTTTTTAATCTGTGTGACGTTAGCGAAACTAAAACATTTGTTACGAACATTTTAAACTGTTTGTTTTACAGGAGAACACAAATCATTGGAGAACATTAATATTTCAACTAAAAGTATCTACATTTGTTGACATTTTACGTTTTTTATAAAAATACATGAACTTTACAATTTATGAAAGAAGTCCCAGATATTTCATTTAAATAAAAGTTTTTAGTGACTTACAACAAGATCTTGGAATGACTATAATGTTGCTCCAAAATATACAAGAGAAAATACTGTACATCATTTTACATTCCTATACTTTTTATGAAACAAAAATCCAAAAGCAAAACTTCTCGACAGACTGCAAAAGGGAATAACTGACATATTAAGTCAGATTAAAAATCGCCAACAAAGGGAATTCTGTATTAATATCGGACAATTACTATGAACGGGGCAAACGACAGAATCATAGGAAATTACAGGATTCCGATCGGGCACAATGGCGCCCCTTAGCTAAACCCATGGCGAAACTAATGGGGACAAATTTTTAATATGGGGTGCGTTCAGTTTTTAACAATTAGATGTGGATTGAGTGATATTTGCAGTGATGTTTTTAGCGATTGTTTTTTTTTGATAAATTATTTTTTTTATACCACATCAGTTGGCAGACAGGCACACAGCCCACCTAATGGTAAGCGGTCACTGCGGCCTTTTCCATTGAAGGACACTTCACCAGTGTCGCTCAATGTGCTGCCAGACTGTAGGCTCATCTGATCTTCGAGCCTTTGATTTCAAGTGTACTAGTTCCTACATTAATGTTGCCGGAACATAGCCAGAGCTGTTATGGCGGCAGATTTTACCTGTAGGTAGCTAGCCAGTCCGACTCTGAAAAAGCCCTACCACCAACCAGAATCGTGGGAATCGAACTCACGACCTCCGAGTTTTTATACCCGAGTGGCTTAGCCACTGTTCCACGGAGTCGGTCTAAGGGAAGAATAGCACCAGATTCAGTAATGATAGAGGTTCCTAAAGCAAATCATAATATAACTGAGCTAGTTTAGGTACAATTCCCGGGTCAGGCTTTGTAAATAACTATTATCGCTTTCTTCCATAAATAGTATGCCGTATTTGCAAAACAACTCGTTTGCATGACGAAGAAAAGTAGAAAAACAAAAAATTGTCTAGACCACATGACTACAGGTATATCAGATGAATAAAAACTCTTTCAAACCCTACATAAGAACAGTATGTAATCCCATTCAGGATATGTTACTTTAAATCAAGTGCTACAAGAGGACATTCAACGCGAAAGCAAACCCATCAAAAAAAATCAAGGCCACAAGCAAAAGCATCGCAATGCACTGTGGATCGTTACACGGGCATAAAAATATGGAGGAAAAAAGTGAAATAATCGTACGCAAACCCTCGCGACAAATGAACATCGGGACTGGAGAGGTCATTAAAATGAGGCTCGATCTAAAAATGAGGGCCGGAGGGGGACTTTTGAGAACTGTAATTGGACCAGGGAGGGACTCAAATCGCATTCGAAGTAGTAGAGGCGGAAAGACGGCTCAACCGACTATAATTAACAACAAATATGGGTGAATCGATTTTTTTGAGTCGAGTCGGGGGAATTAATATCGAGTGAAATTGCTGAATGAACTCCTTTAACTAACAATGGCTTCCTGACTCGTGCATTGAAATTTCTTTCTCAATCGCAATTAGTTAATTAATTTGACAAGCATGTAAAGAAGAATTTTCTTTTAGGCTTTTAATGTCAATAATTTTATTTTGAACAATAACGTTATATTAGGTCATAAAAACGTGACGCGTAATCGCACACAATATTTTTTATAACATTGAATATAATTCTTTTATCAACAACTAAATTTTCGGGATCAAAAGTACCCTATGCCACCCAGGGATGTGAATAGCTATCTAATGGTAAAAGAATTTTAAAATGGTTCAGTAGTTTCGGAGCCATTACAATACAAACATACAATCAAATCTTTCCTCTTTATAATATTAATATTCAATGGACACTTGTACCCTTCTAACACCACTAAAACTATAGTTGTAAGAAAAGCTTTAGTATTTTTCCTTACAATTCTGATAACGTAGAAAAAAGTAGTAACTTAACTTTTTAAGATTTAATAAATTTTTAAATACAATAAACAAGTCTTACAATTAAAAGTGAATACTCCCTACTGCCATCGCTTACATTGTGGCTAGGTCAACTCGCGACGCGAGCAATTACCCACACAATAACCTTTTAAAATATTAACGCGCAAACTCCCATTTTTGTGGGAAAACTTGCCTTGTTTAGCAACCGGTGGGTAATCGTATGTTGTGCTTTCTTCCACGTGCAGGGACTTTGCACACTGTGTAGTAATTATGTCAGAGTACAAACATATTGATATGACTCAAGGGCGAATGTTACGAGTTGTTTAGTGCAGAGGGAATGCCAAACATTTTTTAATGGATTCTTCTTCTATAAAAAAATTAAATGACGATGCCAACTAATATTATTAGTATTACAAAACATTAATAATTAAAAATAATAATATGAACGAAATAGGGTGCATTCTGCTAAGTGAAATATATTATTATTTTATAGGATTGAAACAGTTTAGATAAAATAACATTTATAAAAAAATCACAAAATATTCAATACAATTGCATCAGGACAAAAAATACCTAGTAGTACTAGTTATTGAACTACTGCCACACCTTTTACATGTTAAGATATTATTTGTACAATGACTTTAGTGGTTTGTACAAGCCATTTTTCTAGACAAGCGCACGATAGGGAAAACTCAAACATAAGTCTGCTTACTGAAGGTTTCCAAAAAAAGTAATTCATTAACTATTTTTATTTAACAAACTTCGGTAGCAACTGAAACCACAAAGTGTGCGGACGCCCTAAACATAATCGAACAAAGTTTTTATTTTCTTTTCCTTGTTTACGTAATTGAGTATTTTGTCAGCAAACAGAGGGATGTAATCGGCCGCAATTTCGATGTAACTGGAAATATTGTTGTATGCAGTTGTCATTTCGACGTCGGCGCATTTTAAATTGACTTGCGCCTTGTAAATATCGAAAAACATAAATTGAACTTGTGGATAAAATTACCATTTTTATTAAGGTCAGGAGTAAAGAAAGATATAAATGCAGTATATCTTTTGAGAAAATGTTTTCATGACTAGAAATGTAAAGTATTCATCAGCCTTTCAATGTCACACGTTCCATTTCCAATTTGGATATTATAACGAATATCCTTTTTTGGTTAATAAAATATAGAGTTGTAATTTTTTTGTTTTGGATAATTAAAACACGGTTTTTAAATGTAGCAGAACACTTTATAAAACATCTAGGAACGTCATAATATTACATTTTAAGAAAACATAAAAAAAATTACATCATCTCACTCAGGTAGTACTCTTATTTCAAGACATTAATAATAAATACATAATTACGTAAAGTATCAGCCTATTAATGTCCCACTGCAGGGCAAAGGCCTCCATCCTTGAAATCAACTTATCGTTACAATGATGGGTATTGGCTTAATCACCACGCTTGCCAAATGCGGATTGGTGATCACAAACCTGAGCAGTGTCCGAAAAAACCGACACAAAGTTAGCTCGACCCGGGAATTGAACCCAGGATCCCGAGATCTCGGCCCGGTACTTGAACCACTATACCATCGAGGCGTTATAAGAAGTATTATTACGTATTAAGTTTTAATTTTAAATTAATTGTCTTTGCTGATCCCTCATCGGTATGATGCGTTTAGTTTCCTATTCAGTTAATCACTTACTAGGAAAATGATTTAATACTTAATCCTTATTGACGCAACATAATTCCTCGCTAAGACCGGATCAGTCATAGCTTCGTAAAAAACACGTCAAAACAGACCACACAGTGCGCTAAGAGCAAAAAACAACAGCCAAAAAACCCTAAACAACAGAAATCAGTCACCGCATTATGTTAATAGAGATATGACAACATCCAAGTAATCCGCTTTGTCCAGGGAATGGGCACATTACCGTCCACTGGGGCCTTTGGGAGTTGTCTCCTTTGATTTTGGATTTCATGGAAATTAATATACTACCTATACATCTTTAGGGTACATATTTAATGCCACGCACTGATGGGCACGGCCCGATCCATATTTATGAACTTACAGATCCAACGTTCATTACCGTTTAAATCAGTTCGAAAAAAAAATTAAATCGAAACATCATCGAATCAATTAGCATGAAATAAATTCGTTCCATCCGAAAACCGCATCAAACGACTTGCCACCATTAAATTAGTGCCGATTATAATAGCCATTCACCTGTCAGGAAAACAAACATTTATAAAACTCAGCCGCAAAGCAAGATCGCCCGTAATTATAGGTTTACACGGCGCATTGTGCGATCCCGGACACGCGATACGAGGCGTCAAATAGCTCGTTAAATCCCCTTCTAAACAGAAATATTACTCATAACATAATCCCCAGTTATAATAGATTTAACCTGCCATAAAATCATATTCATTTTTTTGGGCGCGCAAATAAGCGGGGTGGATCACTGTGCGTTGTGCGTATTTACAACGATTGTCGATTAGCAGCGCACAATGGTTCAGAGAGGTTATAATAGTCATAATTCGTGTTATTTTTCGAGAGGATAATCGAGGGTCGAGTATGTGGGGTAGTTTGTAAATTGGATTTAATATTTTCATTTTTGGTAACACTTGGTGTGAAATTGGACGATCGTTTAAGGGTTGTGGATAGGGTTAATCCGGATCGGTGGGGTAGTGGCTTTTATTGATATGAATAGATGCAATTTGTTTTTAAGTGCCGACTTCAAGTTTGTGGAAACAATTTGAAGTACCGTTTGTTTTTGTAATTGAGTTGTTGAATGTTGTGGCCTTTTGTTAGCATATTGATTTTTGTATTATATTTTACTTATACCTACGTAAACGGGTAATAATTTAGGAATTTGTTTTGTATCTTAACGTATTTTCTAAATTTTGCAGTAAATATGCAAAAAATGTTTTTAATGGACCCATTCTGATGTTAATCGAAGCTGTGTGTACAAGTTAGTATTGGAATAAAAAGAAGCCCCTAGACATACAAAATAGAACCTTGGTGCTTTTAATAATATAAACCCTTTTAGTAAACTTACTTCCTGAAATAGAACATCAATTAAGAATATAAATCTCATACCAAGAATCCATACAAAACGAAATCATAACGGGATAGCCTATAAAAATATAGTTCGTATCAACAACCCTTCGAAACGAGATTAGGTCTCGAATAACATCTAGAATCTAGACCAGACGGGTGGGGGTGAAACTGGGCCAGGTATGGGGTGGGGTGAAATAGGACTTTCTAGGCAATTACCATCCGAGGTGGATGCGGATGTCGTATTGAGCTAGGGGGTGGCTGTGAGGGGTAAAAGGGGTAAAGGGGTGAAATGTTTAGGTTGCACTAGGTTTTGATCGCGAATTCGGTTGGGGGGAATGATTACACACTCAGATATATCATGGGTTTAATGTAATATTGTTTGTATTCTGTTTTAGTATTAATACTAATATTGACTGGGCGATTTAAAAGGAAGGACCACTGTGTTTATTTAAAATAGGTAATTATTCAATGTACCTGTATTAGATACCTTCCCAAACTATCACATTTATCAAAATATAATCCAGCAGGAATTTGATAGTCTATGTTAATGTAAAGCCTATCATATTAATAATCACGTCAATATGTTGCAACGTGAATTTTGTGTGAAAAAAAAGGTCTAATAAAAACTCTTCTATTTCTGTTATCTCAAGGAAACTAGAATTATCAAGGAAAAAAAAAGATAAGGTGTAGTCTTTTTGACCATTCAATAAACATAAATGTAACGCTATTTGTAAATCTGCTATTTTATAGCAGCTTTACAAAATGTGTCAGATTACCTAACTTATTGTATTTCCTTTTTGTTATAAATCTAATATTTCTTCAAAAAAAGAAGGAACGAACTACAACCGTCTATATCTGGACAAAAGTACGAAAATAGAAAACAACTTGGTTTACAGTCAAACAAAAGCGCTAACAAAAAGAAAAACCATTACGCAATTCTCTTACCGACTGTACGCACCGAGATCCGTCTCTAGAAGGGTGCCGACGCTTTTAAAAGTATTACGGACCCCCCTCCCCCTACTACACCCCTGGCGCCCCCACGCGATGACACTGACAACCCTTGCACACTTTGATTTTGAGTTCTGATACATTTATGTACTTATAGGCGGTGTTTTGTCTTTCGGTTTTATCAAACGCATTTTGACCGATTTAAAAAATATGATGAGGTTGAATGTATTTTTTTTATATGTGTAACCATGTTTTACTGAATGCGACTACAAAGATTCTTCGAGATGACTTCTTTTTGTATTAAAACTTGAACGAGATAAGGCAAGTAGTTTTTGAGTTATTCCTCATAGTGTGTATTGAATTGTTCTAATTTTATTTACAAAAAAATTTTATGTTATTTTATTTTTCTCCGTTTTCTGGCACCCCTAGCACAAAGCTATGCTTGGTTTAGGGCTAGATGGCGCTGTGTGAATAATGTTCAATAATTATTAATATTATTACTGTAGTGCATATGAAATTATGAATCAACTAGTTTTTAATTCATTTAGGTACAGATCATCGCCTCATATGGGTCTTTCCAAAAGCTGATTGTTAAATCAATTCTCACTTAAGGCAAAAAAAGTAAGTAATTAGTAGTAATTTCAACAAAGACTTCATTAAATGAAGCCTTTACCCAAACCTTTTACTAAGATTGAAAGTTTGACGAATGTCCCGCACTGTAATTAATTGCAGAACGCGCCTATTTTAGCTAGTGCTTAACTTAACGTCTGAATTATAGTCTATGGAACGAGGTTCCTTTGTCGCGACGCCATTAAAATAACATAAACACTGATACCGATCGCCGTTGGCGCAAAACCGTACGTGTTTCTACTGAAATGAGCCGACAAAGGTGCGTTAATGTTATTCATACTTCCGATTTGGTTAGGTGACAAGCCACAGGATGGGGCGATTGAAACAGTTTCTATTGGGAACGGACAGTCATTTGGCTTTGCATGTGTGCAATTTATTATAAGTGCAATAAAGTACAATTATAAGTAAGTTTAAGAAGTTCGACAACCGATTTGGTTTAATGGTTTAAATTAAAGTCTACTATAAAATTAAGAGGTCACGGTTTCGATCAAACTTTCGTGTTCATGAACATGTCTTTTTGTTGTATCGGTCTGGGTGTTTCTTGTGTACAATAATAATAACAATTCTTACAGTTCGATTCTGACTCTGACAACATTTAACAGGAACTCCACCTCATCTTTGCTTGGCCAAAAGCCCGCAAAAATGAAAATGACCCCCTAAAGGGGAGATATACAAGATATACAAACAACATAATAATAAACATTATTTATTGCACATAAAACAGACAAAAATACAATAAAAAAAGAAAAAAACGCACAATGTTTGAATTTACAAAAAAAAAGTATATATATTATGTTTATCCGATAAGTGGTAGTAGAACAGGCGATACTTGTTTGGGGCTGGAAGGCGGTGTGTGAACGTCACAATAACGTCAAAGGAAGAATTTCAAAATTGTTGCGGTAGTCGCTTCAGGCTGTGACTTAGGGCACAATCCTTACGCCTATTGTGGAGGAGTGGCTAGGTTCAAGGGCACGGCAGGGAATGTGGCCTAGCTTCCGCTGGATTCGGCGCTTCTGATCAGAATACTCATTGCCCAGGAAGGATCGTCCGGTTAACCACTAATGGCTGCTATAAATAAAAAGTATAATTGGATATGATACATGGTTACTTCAGAAAAAAATAACTTGTCACAGGTGTTAGATGGGACTCGAATGCACACTAGCAATTTAGAAATGACAAACTGTTTGAGCATTATTTCATACTAATTTAACATTTTAGAATAATGAATGTAGAAGAAGCAGAAGTTGTGACCAGGATCGTAGCAAATGGAAGGAATTTGCCTCTGCCTACCCCTGCGGGGAAAAACGTGAGTATGTATGAATGTATATTTTAGTTACTGTACCATTTATCTAACTTTTTACTAACCATAACTAGGCTTGTTCTTACTCGGTCACTGAACGGAACGCTCTGAACTAGGACAACCGTTCAAATGTACTAGTTCGGTCTTTTAGTACTATTAGTTCATTTAGTTCAATGATCACTATGACATCAGTCGGACCGGGAGGCTCGGATCTTAATTGTTTCCCTTCATACTTTGCAGGCTTATGACTGTCATTTTAATATATCACACACACACATCCACTTAACATTTATATAAAGTAGAATAAACGCTTAAAATGGATACATACACTTACATAAATTAATTTACTTTCGCTAAAGAAAACAAACAAAATTATCCTGATCTGATCTAAACAGACTAATTTTCAAATCAGTCGTACTCGTACATCGTCCATCACGCTCACACGCACGCGTCTCTGATCTTTCAACTCTCTCTCTCTCACCCACCGCTCAGTCACTCGTAATCGGTCGGTCGGTCATTTGATCCCGTTGTCGCTTAACTATGGTGAATGAAATGTACTAGAAGACCGATTTGAACGATCAGAAGAGAATAGTTCGTACTCGTTCAGTTGAACGAACTATTCCCTTAATCGGACATGAACGAGTAGGACACAAGCCTAACCATAACATTTGTTATTGTTATTCAAGCGTGGTGATTAAGCCAATACCCATCATTGTAGCGATAACTTGACTTCAAGGATGGAGGCCTTTGCCCTGCAGTGGGAAAAGCGCTTTTAATATTTTTTATTATTTTTGTGGGTGCTACGAATCCAGGATTTAGCAAATAGAGTTATTAGATTGGAGCGACTGCCAACTTATTTCCATAAGACCAACTGACTGCTTCAGTAACTCTTCAGACATTAATAGGTAGACTAATTGGATCACGGCTAAACAGTTACTCGACTGTGCAGGTTCCCTCACGATATTTTCCGTCACCGCCGAGCTAGTTTTAATCGCACATTATAAAGATAAGAGCACATAGAAGAAAAATCCATAGATCTGATAGATAGAACATCGATCTTTCGCTTATAACTACTCAAATGCTTCCTTAAGAGTCTTTTCCCTTATCTTATATAAATATTCGTTAGTCTCGCTAAACCCGAGAACAGCTGAACCGATTTGACTTATTTTAGTCTTGAAAAATTCGTGGAAGTCCGGAAAAGGTGTAAACGATGAGAAAATGTGGGAAAATTGCGAGGAAAATACCAATGTAAATGATACGAATTCACCGAGTAAGCTTGTAAATACTCGTATAAGTTAAATCAACGCCCGCCATAATAGAACACGGCTATTCCCCACATTTCCGCGACAGACTCATTATTACGGATAAGCACGCTCCATCCAATCATTTCACTAAAAAGACCATCGTATCCGTCTCCGATGGCCATAATTCCCGGGAAAATCATTACACACGCCCTGGTAATTCGGATTTTGTACCCTCCCAGCCCCCATACCCCCTACCTTGCATCTCATTTTCAAATGTTCTAACGAGTACGTTTGATTTTCCGTGTAGCTGACCGCTCGAACTGCGAAGGAAAAGCAAATCTAACGTCTAGGCAATACGACTTTCTTTCCAAAGTTTCTGTATAAAACCTGACAGAGGAATAGGGGCCCTATTACATGTCGGTTAAAGTTCGGTTTAGGTTGGCGTTCTTTAAATCCCTGCGTGCCATTGTAGCC
Organism: Mecyna flavalis; assembly: GCA_949319885.1. Lineage (NCBI taxonomy): Eukaryota > Metazoa > Arthropoda > Insecta > Lepidoptera > Crambidae > Mecyna > Mecyna flavalis. The sequence continues at coordinate 4,081,174 of OX439419.1, read as the reverse complement.
TGTATCGACTGAAGGTGGGGACTTTCCACTGAATAATGGGTAGATTTTCTCCCCTTATATTTTTTCGTGAATTTTTTATTTAAGAAAGGGATAAGATTTTAATGTGGGTTCGCTTTATTACTGTAGATTGTGAGATACTTCCATTGTCAAGAGTTGATGCGTATGGGGTTTCCGCATAAAGAGTTTTGTATGGAATGACTTTGTCAGTATCGTTTTTGGGGGTTTTTATATCTGTTGTAATGAAGGCGGTGTATTGTAGTCTGGACTTTTGTCCTTGCCTTTTATTGGCTGCTCTTTGCAAGTTTCTGCTTGATTGGTTGGTTGGTAGTGTGTTGAGATTAGATTAGTTTTTCCGATTAGTTGTAGTGGTTGAGAAATTGATTAGGACACCATATACATTATACAGGGTGTCCCAAAAATGACATGTCACAGTGACACTGGAGGTAGGCCAGCAAAAGAGGCATCGAACAAGCCTAACATGAGCTCAGTAAAAGTTTCTCGGTTTTCAAGATATTGCCAATTTAAACTTTTTCTAAATTTTCACGTTTTTTAACGTGTTCAGTGCTAGCACTAAGTTAGATAGCCCTCAAATTTGGATTTTTTTTTTTGTACTCTTGTTGACTCAAACATGAGGGTTATTTAACTTAATGCTTGCACGGTAAGGTATATCTGCATGAACATGTTCGTTTGTATCTGGGTGTTTCTACGTTTAATATGTGTTATTTTGCACCGATACTATAAGCTATTTTTAGTTTGGGGCTTGATGACGCTGTGTCAATAATGGCTAGGGATATTAAAATCATTTAGTAGATTCATGTTTGACAGGGTCGACGGTGTGTTCGGTATTTTCTGACTGGTCCAACACAGGTTTTGAACCCAAGACCCCTGGCGTGTCGTCGCTTTAAAGTGAAACCAACTAGTCACTGCAAGACGAAAGCATTTATTATAATTCTAAATGATTTCATGACAATAAAAGTACTACTTTATTTAGGTACTACCATTATTATCAATTTATTTTCTAGAAAAGTTTGTTCCTGCATAAATTATCGACCTATAATGACGCAATTCAATTATTTTCCTCATCAATAGAGTCTAGTGCCAGTCATTTTCCTTGTATTTAGAGCAAGTTCAAACAAAGGGGCTTTTACCGCCTAGGTTTATAGGTATGCTGAAAGGCGCATGTACAAATTTTAGACTATGAACAAATTGTGGAATACTCTCATTAATTAATCATAATGGCGGGACTAGTAGGTAAGCCAGTCTCCATATAAAAATCTTCATAGCCCTTTGCGTTCCACTTATCCCACCTGGGTGGGAAGAGTGGAAATAAAAAATCCACTTTTCCCACCCGGGTGGGATAAGTGGAAAAATCGCATGACCTTTTATTCCACTTATCCCACCCGGGTGGGAAGAGTGGAAAAAAATCCACTTTTCCCACCCAGGTGGGATGGCTAGGTGGGATAAGTGGAATAGCCCAAACTTCTCAGGGCTAACTATTATAACATAGTATAATATTAAGTAAATATCAGCCTGGCCATCCAGCGCAGAAACGTTGCAAGTGTCTTAGGTACTTTTCCCATGGACGAAGATCTCGGCCATTTTTTTTATTTATAAGTATGTTTAGTTCCTTTTTGTTTACTTTATTATTATATATATTCTGTTCAATGTCATTAGCCTTACAGTAAATATTTGCAAGTAAACTTACTTTTTATAAACGGATAAAAAGTTGTTGACAAAAAGAAAACAGAATTCATCTGGCCCTTAATATAGCAAACGTATTATTAATATTAGGATAGAATCAGCCGTTTCATGTACCACTACAGGACAAGTTTCGTCAACTCGGGAATGGCACCCAAAACCAGAACCCACAGCCAGGTTCTTAAACCAAAGGCTGGTCAATAGCCACAAGGCTGGCACCACCGCGGGAGTTTAGTGGGTAGTGGGACTTAGTCTCGAGCTCACACACGGCCGCAGGCGTCGTCGCTACCTGAGGTTATGACGAGTAAATGAGTTCTCCGCAATAAAAAAAGTTCTTACACCAAGGCGTTGTAATAACAATATTATTAGTAGAAATATGAAGAAATGTCCCAAAAACTAGATACCGTTAGTGCTGTGCTAACAATCCCTGGGTGAGCGGTACGTGCGAGCGATGCCGCGTGGTGATACGAGTGCATGCATCTATGTATACAAAGTCATTGTAAAATGGACCTAATACCATTGACTTAAGACCACACGAGTATATAATATCATTGCACGTGACTGACTGTACTTTGAGATAAAAAGAAACGTTGCTTAGTTCGCGTGCATGATTACGACTTTGTATGTTTTAAGTTTCAATATATCTTTTGAGACCATATATCTATACTAATGTTATAAAAAGAAAAGATTTGTTTGTTTGTTTGTATTTAAGAGGTTCTAAAACTACTGAACCGATTTGGAAAATTCTTTCACTATTGGAAAGCTACACTATTCGCGGGTGACATGGGTAATTTTAATCCCGGAAATGTTGGGAAAAGGGAGGGATAATTGACAAAAGAAATTAAATTAGTAAAAAATAACGTAAAAAATGTTTATACTATTTTATACAAACGCAACATAGGATTTCTTAATCTTTGTATTAATAAACAATCTTTGTATTAATATACATAATATATTAATTGTTTTTTTTATTCAATGAGGGCTCCACTTGGCGTCACCAATCGCCATAAAGTCTTCGCACTACACATAAACAATTTATGCGATCAGCTATAAATATCCGAGTCATAACTCATAGTAACATTATTGCGGACCAATAGGAACGTTTTAACTCGATAAGAGTCTTGACAACAACAATTGTTTAATTAATTAGCTTTATCAAGTACCACACACACTCAAGTATGGAAAAATACTATAAAGCACGTATTGTAATACTATAGTTAACAATTAACCATTAAACTATTTATTTTATTATTATTTTTCGGAGGAGAATGCGTTTATACACCATAACCGCAGGCTAGCTACACCTGCGGCCGTGTGTGGGACTCGAGACTAAAGCGTCCACTACCCACTAAACTCCCCCGGTTTCTCCTTCACACCCGATTGGGACGAGCCGGTGCCAGCCTTATGGCTATTGACCAGCCCAACCATTTAACTATAGTTTTTAAATAAGCTTTATTGCACAACAAAGGGTAAAAGGCGAACTTAATTCCACATGGTGTTTCCTACCAGACAACCTTTGGGCCAAGCAAAAAGGAATGCCGTAACTACAACATATTTCGATATATTAAAATGGTCACAATATCTGTACTACTGAGTATCTACAATCCTAATTTGCAGTGTCATTTAAATAGACAAAAACCACTACAGACCTAACTGTGTTTGATAAAAATTCGATTCGACTGCAATCAAAGTCAAACAGAACTTTGTAAGGGACTTTTTTGTTCTAAAGTCAACCTTTACCTTACCATCCACACCTTTCAACAGTATATTAAAAGAAAAACAAATATTGTCTATGAAGCGTTCCATTTTAAAAATAAAGCATTCGATTTTCAAATCCCGAGACGGAACGCAAGCGACCCCGAAATTGCCGGCCGCATTCACCCAGACAAAAGCCCTAAACACACCCCGTGAGCAAAAAGAAAAGCATTTCCATCGTATCCCCTCCTTCATTTAAATTTCCCGCCCTACAGCGGGGGCGGCGACGTAGGGGCGGCTTCCGCAGAACAGAGACGAAACTTAAAACCTCGTAGAAAAGAATGAGACGGTCGTATGTCCACCTGTTGCGTTTAGTGCCATATTTTCGCGGCGGATTCTTTTTTCGTTTCTTACCGCGTTCCAAAGGATTTGAATGGCGCGCTCCGTGCATGCGTACTGGCTTAGGTATTGAACGCTATTGACGCGGGCAGAGCGGCGTTCGATTTTTGAACGCTCTTTCTTAATTCAAACTTTGCATTGGCAGACTTATTTTTTTCTAGTCGAATCCTTTTTCGAATTTTAATTGCTTCCATTTTATTCATGCAGATTTTTTTTAAATGGGTACGCAAAGATATTTAATACGTGGAGCCATATGACTCCTATGAGTGCCTATAAAGGTCGAAAATAAATTATAAATATTTACAGTATTTAGAAAGCGCCTTCTTGCCTCAAATTATTAAGAAAAACTTCTACTATGATTTGTAGGTTATTTTTTTCTTTTTAAGCTTTATCAATAGAAATAGTATATAAATCGATGGTTGTTAGTAAAACAGTGAATTTCGATATTCAAAATAATAAAGAAAACCAAAAACACAAGTCTTTTGACGTTCAAATCGTCATTCTTCCAAATAATTAGAAGTCACACTTTATTTTCACAACTTGCGATTCTACGTATATTAAAAACAGGAGTATGACATCAAAAGGGGTGAAAAGGGATTGTACAGCCGACTGTACTTTGGGTTGTAATTCGTCACCCCTCCGCCAGGGGTTCAGACACCCGGCCAATTTGCAGCCCGATTTGGATAATGCATCTTACGATACCTAACTACAGTCTACACTTTTGTCTGCTGTTTGGATACTCGATTCGGTTTTTAGAAAGGATCTTTTTGAAATAAGAGATATAGATTTGTACCTACTTAAAACTTTTTTTATATAGACGTACAAACTAGCAGATTTATTTAGCACTAGCGGTCACTTTCGCGGTTTTACCGGCGCGTAATTTTTTTTTTAGTTTTCCCCCCTTTCCCCCACATTTTCAGGATCAAAAGTACCCTCTGCCACCCGGGTATTGTGTAGCAATCCAACAGTGAAAGAATTTTCCAAATCGGATTAGTAGTTTCGGAGCCTTTTCAATACAAACAAACAATCAAATCTTTCCTCTTTATAATATTGGTAGGATAGATATCGTAGATGTAATTCTATCTCTAAAATACAATAAATCTATCATAGATGTTATCTCGATATTTTAGAGTACTATTAGGAATAATTTTAGGAACATTCGTTATTTTTATTATTTGGGGGTAATTTCTAATGAGAAGTTAATTGCTATTCTGAATTTTAAGATTAAAAAAAGAAAGGAAGAATTATTGATTATTTCATTTTAAAATCATAATAGAAACAAATGATACCAAATGATAAGTAAAGTTAAGGCTATTCTTAACGTTTGTCCTGGGCGGGAATCAAACACACGACTCCTGGTGCATAGAGCTACCACTACCACCAATCACCATAGAGCTACCACTACCACACCACTACCAATAACGTGAGGCAAAACTAAAGTATGTAATTGTAAACTTCTTTAACATAAACATAAAATCAATTAAACGAAAAAATCGAATCGAAAAAATCTTTCTACCATTCCATCCACATCGGATGCAGGATGAAGACAGAAATAAAAAGTGTTTATGTTACCGTTTCCGGTGCGGGTTCGATTCCCGCCGCGGCACGTGGTGCGGTTATTACGGGGAAATGTACCAATAAAAATAGTATCTTCGTAGATTAAATTACGACTTAGTCGTCGACGTTTGAAAATAGTCGCTTCGTATTAAATAGATTGGTACGATTCATGTTAGATGTTAAATTGGCACCATTGATAAATATTTGCTTAAGAAATTAGAGGTATTCCTCGAAGCGCAACCATTTTTAAGCGCAACAAATTAAGCGCAACTGAACTATTCCTCAAAGCGCACCAACGTTTTATTTTTGAATAGTGATGGGTACTGATTGAAACTCCGTGGTACAGTGGTTAGAGCGTTGGGCTCTAAAACCCGGAGGTCGTGGGTTCGAATCCCGCGGGGAACATCACTTTGTGTGATTGTTTCCAGTTTGGTTAGGACATTGCAGGCTTGAATCACCTGAATGTCTGAAAAGAGTGATGATTCCGTGCTTCGGAAGGCACGTTAAGCCGTTGGTCCCGACTATGTTCCAAGTAGGACTGGTTTCCCTTGTAGGGTTACGGAGGTCAGATGGCAATCGCTCCATTGTAATAACCAGGCTTGTCAAATCTAGGATCATAGTCGAAGCGGACCCTGAGCTCCATACTGGATGCAATCGGGAAACGCTGGGATGATGATGATGACTGATTGAAACTATCGATAACAGTAATGCACGTATTTTTTTAATTTTGCAAAATCTCTTTACTTAGGACTTAGTCGTCAACTCGCGGACGTGAAACTCGCGGAAATCCGCGAGTTGGCACTTTTCGATCCTCTATGTTATTTAAATTCACAAGAAAGTAAAAACTAACTACATATCAGAGGCTCGAAGATCAGATGAGTCTACAGTCTGGCAGCACATTAAGGGACACTTTCAAGTGAAGCGTCCCTCAATGGAATAGGCCGCAGTGGCTGCTTACCATCAGGTGGGCTGCGTGCCGTCTGCCAACTGACCCAGTATAAAAAAATAAATAAAGTAATAGTGTTTTTGCAGGGGCGTGCATAGGTTTTGAGATTAGGTAGGCAGTAATTTTTTTTCTCAGGTCGATAGGAAACAAATACCTACCATTGGTATTTGTTTTTGGTATTATAAAGGGATAGATCGAAAATATATTTTTTTTGCGGACGGATAAGAACAACATTGTAAAACATGCATATTTATTGGCAAATAAATAAAAAACTCACATTAGTAAATGTTTTACTAACGCTAACTAGGTCAAAAACGTCAATAAAATTTGCCCAGCGCGCACCAGCGCGCCAATTAAAATTATCGTATTTTAATTTTAAGTGCATCAAATGAATATAGGTACCTATTTTTCTGCGTGATAGTAAACTTATATTAGGCGTTGGCGAGAAACTTATCCAATCATAATTTATCTAAACAAAACAAAACGTAATTTGGGGACATTCACATACCGTACATTGTCATTTCTCCATCGTCAGAAATGCACTCACTTCACACAATGTTCCGTGTTGCTCGAAGACACAAAGATTGTTTAAAATATCAGTGCACTCCACACAATAACATAGTAAGTTATTTAAATAGCAATTAAACGTTTTAACACACGCACCCATGACATGAAGATAGGTTATCCGAAATGTAAACACAAACAAAAAGCATGATTTTGACCTTGACGTAAAACAAATAACATTTCATTACTTTTTTAAGCCAATAACTTCTGGGTGTGTGTTTTCAATGGGAAAGTAAAATCTATCTATTATATCAATATTATAAAATAATTTTAAGATACAAATCAGCTATTAAAATTGTGATAAATAATATAAATTGATTAAAAATAGTTGTAAGCTGATACAATTATTTCTTTTAGCGCCATCTATTGAAGTCGGTGGGATTCACAAGAACTGACATGTTTGCTTGCTTAATGCGGAAGTAGAAACGTCTTTAATTAATAAATATTGTTATTTATTAGCTTAAACATAAAAAAATATGGATTATAATTCGTCTTTTATTATATTTTGATTTTTCTGCTATAAAATTATCGTATAAATCAATGGTTAGCCAAACTTAATTCTTCGATTAGGCTAGCTTACCCAATGCGACTATTTAAGAAGTCGTTCTTTCTGTTTATTGTGCAGCTATACGCAGGAGTGACATTTCCATTTTGTCGTATAACACATTTTATACGAAAATGTTTTTTGACAAGTTCGATTGTATGGAGCTTGGTAGGCAGCGTTCGGCCAGTGCTTACCTCGCTTCTATACACACGTAGGTATACGTATAGGTCATGAATGCGCCGTTTTGATGAAATTATGAAGTGTTGGGGGAATAATTTAATTTCTGATTTATGTTTTTAGATTTATTATTACAATATTTTTTAAGGATTTCCGCGAATGATTTTTAAAAGTAGGCACTGCCTATCTGCCTATATGGGATGCACGCCCCTGTGTTTTTGGAAATTATCAACATCAATCAAGCTTTTCCCATTATGTAAGTAGCGCTTACTTAATTAATTTCAATAATGTAGGATTTTACTCAATCCCAGGACATTAAATAGGCCAATACAATGACTGGCCCGATGCACGATGGCGCATTTGGTAGTAACCCTGCCCGGGGTCGTGGGTTCGAATCCCACTCAGGGCAAACACTTATGTGATGAACATTTGTGTTTGTTCTATGTCTGGATGTTTATTTGTATTTAAGTATATATTTGTGGTCCTTTCGTTGATTCTGACACCCATAACACAAGTGCTTACGCTACTTACTTTGGGGTCAGATCACAGAAATCTAAATAATATGTCTTAGGTTTTTTTTTTTCTAATTTAATAATAATAATAATATTTATTTGACCAAAAAACATACAAAGTTAATAACTAGCTTAGACTAAGTAGGTACATAACTTTAAACAATATTATGATCCTCTGTTGCTGAGCTAGGCTGTGAAGCCTGTATTACAGCAAACAGCGCCATAACCCCCATGTAATGGACAATTGTCTAGGTACTAGTACTAAATATACAGATTGACTACTATTGTAGTATTTTACACATCAAAGATACATATAGATTAATAATATATAAACACTAGAAAGCACACATAGAAACTGTAAACATGTAATATAGAATATTAATTGGTAACCTTAATGAGTTTTTCAGTATCCTCATATGAAAGCGATTTTAACCACTCGGATGCACATAATTTACACTCCATTTTGGGCAGTTTGTAAATGTTTAGTTTTTTGTTAATTTGCTTATACACATAGGGGCCCAAAAATGGAAAGAATCTGTGACCAAAAGCAGTGTTACATGCCAGGTTATTATTTAGATTTCTGTGGGTCAGATCAATGTATGTGATGTTGTCCAATATTTATTTAATACATCACTTTTTTACCTGAAATTAAGGATCGTGAAATACAGCCAGACAAGAAATAAAACATAGTGTATACCATACAATGTATACTATATTTCAGTGTATGCAATGACGTTCAATTAAAAAACTAGACTCACAATCACGCTCAAATATTGTCCGAAGCAAAAGTCTGCCCACCCGACTATTGGGCAGAGTTTTCGTTTAGTTGTATACAATTGACATTAAACACTAAATGCCACGAGATAAGGTGTTAATTTGAACGAATGTGTTAAAGTCATCAGTGTCAAAGCCACTCGGACGTTTTTTGAGGAATTTTTCTTAGAGATTGGGTGTCTAGTTTTATATTGAACGTCATTGAGTGTATGCTATACATTTCCATTTATTATGTTCTACCCACCGAACAAAAATCTAACAACCAAAATTCCGTAACATCAGACGATAATATTTCAGACATGTTTCTAATCTCATTTTTCTATTTGCACTTAAAGATTTAACATGTGAGAACATTCTAAATTACACCCGATCAACCGTTGAAGTGGCTTATCAGATATCTTTGAATCGAACTTGTAATCTACATTTGTCAGATAACCACCGAGACATGATAACAGGGTTATATAATGCTCTACCTACACTATTTAGGACACTGTTCTGGTACACTTTAGTACATTACCTATATTAATCGAAAACGCGCTAAATACGACTAAAATAAATTAATATCCTCTTTCAAACTCTTAACATAACGTCATCCATCTAACATGTACAGTCGACAGCACATCAGACTACCCTAATCTGTCATATTTCTACAACCAATTCTCAGCTTTATTAACTTCCCATAGAGTTCTCTTTCAATTGAGATTTTTTTACAGATTAGGATAGGTCTACATTATGTGACCATATCAAGCATACCATATGGTTGGACCACCAAAGAAAACCCTTTGGATAGTTCGCAATTTAATAAGCGACAAATGTATGTATAATAATTAATAGTATAACAATAAATACTTACCATTGAGACGGGTAGAGGATGCGCCCCACCATTGGGGTAGGGATAAGGAGCCATTAGGTAACCCATGTTGAAACTAGCGGCCGGGTGTGGCTCGAATTTACCTGAAAATAACAAAGAAGTACATATAAATTAATTATTTACAAATGAAACTCGGATGAGATTATAGAGAGAGAATGATGGCAACAGAGACTTTTTTGTTTCATTCAACTTCTTAATATAGATAAAAATACAAATTCACGCCTTCTGCTCATCAGCTTGCACAATGGACACGTCTTTTCGCAATCGTTTTTCGTCATTTTCCTTTCCATCTTAGTTACCCGAAATGTAACCAACCTTAATTCATAAACAACTCGTGCATATAGATAGCTCAGTACACGTGCACTTAAACTTTGGCGCCCAACGCGGGGAAATTTTATGTTTAATGAAATGTTATTTCAATGGTTTTCCATCCAAGTTAAGAACTCTTTTATCCTGTTGATTTGTTTTTGATACAGCCAAGGTTGAGTATTCTGTTGCTACGACAGGGTTTACGGTTCACTAGTTCGATTCCCGCACAACACAAAATCTTTTGTGTGCTTGTCTAAATAGAACCTAAATGTTATAAGTTTCTACTAAAGTAAGTTTGTAAGTTGTCTCATTTCCGCAGAACAAGCATTGTTAAGTTTATAAAAATGTATCATTAAAACAACAAATAATACTTTATTAGAGAGCAAATTTTAAGAAGATAGCTAATCTAAATGAAATTGTCGTTTTAATCTTTGGAATTCAACAGTCAATTTTGTACTATGACTGTACTTTGATATGATTGTCCTTCACAATGTTTTATCTGGCTAAGTTGATTAGATTGACGGCCAATTAGACATACTAAACGTAGGTGTAACTAATTTATCTTGCATATTTTTAATGTTTAATGTAAAGAAACATTTTTGATTGCTCTAACGTATACCAAAATAACGTAAGCAACGAGATAAATAATTCAATGCATATGATTGTGCATATGATATATAGATAGATATATTCTTTATTGCACCAAAATTAACAAGACAAATATACAAGATACATTATTAAGTGGTACAATGTAGGCGGACTTATTGCGAATAGCGATCTCTTCCAGTCAACCTTTAGATAGAGGAAAGTACAGTCGCCAGCACGGGGCCCGGGGCCCGGCCCGGCCCGGGGCAACCCAGAATGGGGACACAACGGCCGGACCCGCCAGCACAACCTACCCTAATCTGTCAAATTCCTACAACCAATTTTAAACACAATGTCCATCGCATAGAGTCCTAATTCATCGCATAGAGACAAATTAGAGTAGGTTGATCTGCTGCCTACTGTACTGAAAACATCACGTAATGTTTCCTTGAATTGCACTACTGAAACATCACTATCAGCATCGGCTACACGAATCAAGATAATGTACCGATAGGAGGCATGTTCCGTTCGACATACGATACATTTAGAAAATATTTTATCAGATATGTATATAGATTGTGTATCAGAGTAGTAGATGGTGGCGTGATGAAAATCCTGGGTTCAGAATGAATAATATAATACGACATAAGTAAAATCCTCCTTTATTTAAATCAAGTCCTGCTACGATGATAGGTACTGGCTTAATATCCGCGCTGCACTGATTAAATGCGCATTGGTAAAGAAGTTAATAAAACTCCACCAATTATGTTAAGTACATTATACAAAACAAAAAAAAAACTTGTCCAGGTATCAAGCAACAAGTTAAATTTTTCTAGCACAATGATAACGTATTTTATCAGTAAGCAGATACTTTTAGATATGTATAGGATGAACAGTCAGCGTTAAAATGATCTGAGCGTTCAAAACCACCAAAAATATCTGAAAATTTGACAAAAATCAACCTTACCATAAGACGTAAAGGTGCATTTCAATTGTTGTTTGAGAACAAATGACAACAAACGATATTTTCACCTAAAAGTATTGTGCTAAGAGTGATTTTTGTCAAATGTTCAGATATTCTTGGTAGGTTTGAACGGTCAGATCATTTTGCCGCTGACTTCGAGAAAAAAATTTAGTTAAATCTTTCGGTACATAAAACGATATGTATTCCTTTGCTGAATAAGATTCAAACCCACGACCATTGCGCGGGCAGAGTTACTGCCTATAGTGAGTGAAGTCATTTTAATAGGTCACATTTGACAGTTCATGCAAAGCAAAGTGCTAATTAGGTTCATCAGGAGTAGTCTAATTTTCTAAATAAATAATTGTTTTAAAAAAACTGATGTTGTTTTCTTGAGTTTTATTCCTATAGCGTAGGGTATATTTTTCTTTGCATAAATGAACTATCAAATGTGACCTATTAAAATGACTCCACTATAAATGCTCGATGGCAAACCCAACAGTATCAAGCTATTTTAATTTACCAGCAAAACTGTTTTAATATAATTATCACGAAGTCCTAATGTCGGTAATGAGTTAGTACTTTGTTTCAAAGATTACAGAGATTAAACAACTACCGCGCCACGACGGAAGTTTCATTAAGTTTCAAAGTCACAGACGAACGGGATAAGGTTTGTGGCGGTATCGCTTTCTCTAAAGGACATGAAAGGCCATCTCTATAGGCTTGAATCACCTGAATGTCTGAAAAAAATGATAATTCCGTGCTTCGAAAGGCACGTTAAGCCGTTGGTCCCGACTATGTTCCAAGTAGGTAGGGTTACGGAGGTCAGATGGCAATCGCTCCATTGTAATAACCAGGCTTGACAAATCTAGGATCATAGTCGAAGCGGACCCTGAGCTCCATACTGGATGCATTCGGGAATACGCTGAGATGATGATGATGATCTCTAAAGGACATGAAACGTCGCAGGAGTTTGAGAAAGAAACGAAGACAAAAAAAAAAAAGAAGAAGAATTTTACGACCAATTTATTTCGATCCACGCTTATAAACATTTGTGTGCATGAACATTATACGAATACAACAATCTTCATTTTTTTTTATTCATTTTTTTATAGTAGGTCAGTTGGCAGGCAGGCACGCAGCCCACCTAATGGTAAGCGACCAGTGCGACCTATTCCATTGAGGGACACTTCAACTGGAAGCGTCCCTCAATGTGCTGCCAGTCTGTCATTTACCAATTAACACATACAACTACAATTTTTAAAGTTTTTATGATGGAACTTATTGATAGGTACACTATTTATTGAAGTAGGTGCCAAAGATTTTAATTGTGGCATCCCACACTAGACTTCGTCTGTATCGCAGGTGCCGGGCAGATTTGATTTGTTTTTTTTTATTAAAAATATACCCGAACTATATTCGGAAAGTGAGATACAAAGTTGCCCAAGAAGGGAAATGAAACCAAGGCCCCGAAATCATTCATCATTCTGATATTGTACTGAAATCACTAGACCATCTAAGGCGTAACGAATAAAGTTGATCCCACCAAAAACATTTTAATGTAAAATGTTGCCAAGATGAGACCATATAATTATGACTCGCACTGTCAAAAAGTTAACAAATCTCATGTAGAGCCAAGCTTCTAACTCTACAAGGCCTAACTTCGCAAACTCTACACCTTAGTCAAAATATGTGGCTTGGCCATTTTGCTACATTCACATAGACGTAAGGTATGCTTTTCAGTACTTTTCTGTTATACAAATAGTTCTTGAAGTAACGAACAAATTTCTTAGTCACATTGCAATCGTTGAAAGTCTGGACGCATCACTAGTCAGCCACAATCCAATTAAATCGTTAATCAGTTAAGTGCATCCAATATGACATGTTCTGATATCAGAACTACTGGACTCTTCGCATTAAGTATAAATTTCTCTAATTTATTTAATTAATATTTTATTAATAACGGTTTATCAGAAATCGGTAGCCAAGGGCACTCTGATTGTAATAATAATTAGCCAAACACTTCTCTTATCAACCTTATCATTATTAAAAATATTATCTCGAAATAAGGTCTTATCGAGAATTAATCAGATTTACATATTTTTTTTACTAAGGAATTGTTATAACACCGGAGTCTCCTTTTTGTTAATTTGTAATTAAGGGTTCGGTCTTTGGCTTAAAAAAAAAGGTTCTAATTTTAAGTTGGCTATGCTTATCCACAAAACTATTTGATCGTTTGCCTCCATCTTTCAAAAGTAGGATTTTGTCTCTCTTTTTTACTTTTTTTCGTTTTTTGCATCAATTAGTCAAATATTATGGTCAAAGAAAATGTATAAAGAATAAAAGCATTACAACAAAAGTAAGCCCATCAAAAAGAAAACAGCTTATACCTAATGGTTCGATTACCGCGCAGTAAAAAGATTTAAAAATGAACATTGAACAACATGTCTGTTTGTATTAATAGATACGGATATTTTCATGTTTATGTATGTATTAAAAAATAAAAGACACTCAAAAACTAATCCTAACTAAAAATTAATCAAGTCTAAACCTAACATATGACCTCAGTCAAATTGAGTGGGTACGGGAATTTTAATTTTAAATGTGTCAATCAACGTATAAAATTACTGTTTTTTAAACCGACACTCGTCTAAAATAATGACGGTTTTTATTTTGTTTCCAAGATAATTAATGACATCGAACCTTGTCCGTTTCGGAGGAACTTGATGACGCGTCAGGATAAATTAATATGTGGTTACTTTTTTATAGAAAAAATTTACCCGACTGCAACAAAAAACGTGTGGGTATTCGATTTTTTAACTGTAAGATAAAGGGTTAGATAGGATGAGCCTACTTTTTAGGCCTGCAAATTATATTTTTCAATGTACGCAACTACGCATCTTTGTTTATCTTCTGTAATAAAAAAAAACATGTTATTTTTTTCTGATATTGGATAATGAATTAGGCTGTCAATTCTGATAAAAATCTTTCCGGAAGTCTGTGTAAAAAAAAATGTTTATATTACATGCGTTTATACTTTATATATATTATAATTTACATAATATAAATGCAGTCGGTTCAAATGAATGGTAGGAAAGCTTAAGTACCAATCTGAATGTAATCCTTTCCGTTGTTCTTTCACTAATTGTAGTAGGTATATTTAGGTATTCGTAGAAAATTTTATACGTACTACCTGGTTCAAATGCTATTAGGATAATACCTTTTGGAGTTGCGTTACGCAACAGTAATGTCCGACACACACACTGACAAAATAATGCGTTTTATAACGTTACGGAAAGGCGCAGTTGACGACATTTTCTGCTCAATTCCAAAATGTAATATCTTAAGTAAGATTATTATCATGATATCTAATCATAGTTTTGAAATCTTTCAAGTATAGTACACAACCCTACATCCTACTATTATTATAAATGCGAGTCTGGATGTTTGGATGTTGTTACTAAATCACGCCTAAACGGCTGAACAGATTTAAATATTTGGCACACGTATAGTTTATAACCCGGATTAGGACATAGGCTATAAAATTTCTAAGGGAACCGTCTCATTAAATAAATATCTCTGGACATTATTCACACAGCGCCATCTAGCCCCAAACTAAGCATAAGCTTGTGCTATGGGTGCCAGACAACGGATAAACATTACTTATATACTTTTTTTTGTAAATACATACATATTATAATATAAACACCCAGACCGATACAAACAGACATGTTCATGCACACAAATGTTTGTACCGTGCGGGGATCGAACCCGCAACCTCTGGTGTAATAGCCGACTTATCGACCATTACACCAAATGGCTCGACAAGCCGAATAATTGAAAAAAGAAATTACGCGCGGGTAAACCGCGGGCGGAAAGCTAGTTTACCATAATGCAATGAAACCTCTGCTAACCAAATTGTTATCACAACCAAGCGTTTACGTTACAAAACCTATTCAAAATCACCCACAAAATTCTTTAAAAAACTCAAGTCCCATTTCTGAGAAGGCCTTCCCGGTGGGCCAGAGTGGCCTATACAAATATTGACCAAAACAGGCCAGTGTGTGCTATGCACACGGGTTTGTGTACGGAACTTGTATGGACCTTGTAGGAGAGGGGGAACGCTACCGATTTTGTAATTAACGCTGTTTAGGGTCAAATGGGTCCTTGTGTAGGATCATATTCGATTTCAAGTAAAGGAGATGTTCCACGAATGTATGGAGCCTCGGCCTGGACATTGTACATATTCAATTTATAAACTAAAGTAATTAAATAAAAGTATTTTATCTAATATTTCGGCTCATTTTGGCTTCAATAATTAGTGAAAAAACATTAAATAAACATAACGCAGGCAACACGCCCCACAATCATATTGACATTTGAAGTCTCATAGAAGTCATAGAGCGTGCGTTCGAAATCACAAGTAAATGCGCAACCTAATACGAAATAAAAAATAGAAATGTATAAAAGCATACAAAAAATTCATCTCAATGCAATGAGATGTACACTTGTAGATGAAAGGTCGTCCTTTAATACCTTGTTTCTTAGTAGCTGTGGAACCAGTTCTGAACGGTTGTCACGATTCATGCCCCGTTCATTCACTGGCTATTTATACTGGGACAATATGGCTGAGTTACAGATTTACATTGCGTCTCGGTAAACGTAGAGCAGGACGCCCTCAGGCCAGGTGGAGCGATGATCTGCGCATGATGGCTGGTAGGAGTTGGATGCGAGTGGAGGATCGATCATGGCGAGCGTTTGGAGAGGCCTATGTCCAACAATGGGCTATTACAGGCTGATTATGATGATGACTTATTCATTTAACTTATAGACTAGCTACTACACGGGTGAAATCAGCCGCTCTAGATGCTTTCCAGGAATATTAATGAGGGAGCTAGTACACTTGAAGTAAAAGGTACAGAGATCAGAGGATTATTTACCTTAAAAAATATGAGTTCGTGATATGCACAAAAAGCATTTAAAGTTGTTTCACAGAAAAATTATCACGAACTTATGTGTAAGTGATGAAACTGGACCAGAGTTGAGTTAATATTTGACCACACAGTTGCCAAAATTATAAGCCATAATTACGAATTTGATTATTTTATACAAACTGTAAATTGCATATCTAACCTGCCATTAGATAAATAATAAACATCAGTTTAACGAGCCATATTCCTCTTGTTTATAAAATGATTCATTGCCAAAAAAAACTAACTGGGAGATCTTATTAGTGTTATTTAAATGGCTACGTTCGTAAGATGATTCTTAGAATTGATACACGTAAAATAATCATGAATGACTGTGAGAACTGATGTTGGGGGACGCATTGGGGGGATTTTTTATACCACTTCATTTGGCAGACAGACGGTACGCGGTCACTGCGGCCTATTCCATTGAGGGACACTTCACCAGGAAGCGTCCGTCAATGTGCTGTCAGACTGAAGGCTCATCTGATCTGAAGCCTTTAATTTCAAGTGTACTCCTACATTAATACTATCGGAACACAGCCAGAGCTATTATGACGGCAGATTTCACGTGTGGGGGTGGTAGCTAGCCAGTCGGACTTTGAAAATGCCCTACCACCAACCAGACCTAATCAGGAATCGAACCCACGACCTCCGTGGTCAAGAGTTAAGACATTTTTTATCCCCGAAAAATTACGAGTATTCTACGTCGTGTCGTGTGTTAGCAAACTCCAGAAAATTCTAGGAATTTTATTCCGCTAGCTACCACTAAAACATCCAAGTTACAACCTCGCCGTATAATTTTAACGACCCGATCTCCATACCTGGACTTTAATATAATATAATGGAAAATTTTTTCATCCGCCATTCTGTCCCATCCCATACCATCACTCACCTTTTTACCCCAAAACATTGCTTTGCATTCGAAATGTCGACTGCGTAGTATCACGTATGAAACCAGTACCAAATAGTCTTGCGTCCTTATCGCACTCGCGATCAGGGGGTATATGTATCTCTGTCCGTTTTACAATTTGCAAACCTTACTTGGAAGCTTAGTTAACCTGCTCTGTGGGTATGTGCCACTTTATTTTGAACTCTATAGAGATGTTAATAAGGTGTAAATTTGTGGGGAAGTGGTTAGAAGGCATCTTATGTCATTTTATACACGTTGAGGTAATTGGAACTTAATATGCGTACACAATTAGATTCTGGTTGTTGTGGGATTAACGAGCTTTTTACACTTTCTGCTATCGTCAAGTCATCGTTAGGTGAGTTATTCGTCATCTCGCCCGAATTAAACTGGCCCGATCGGGCGACTTGGCACCTTTAGAATTTATTAAAATTTCTGTCGTCAACTCGCCCGACCATAAAAATGTGAGGTAACTATGTACAGTCAGCTACAAAAATCCTTTTTAAGAAACGTTTAATATTTTATGGTTGGACTTGAAAATAAAACAAAATGTTATTATTATCATAATTTTAGATATATTTCACAAATCAACATCTCAAAAATATAAAAGCATATTAAACCAAATAATAATCAGCTTCAAAAAAAAATCACAAAAGCACTTGTTTAATAGCTTAGTTTGAGGGTCCATAACATTGTTTCTAGCAATGTGCAATTTACACCTTTTTATTTAAAGGAATCTACCAACCACTGAGATTCTAATAATGAAAAAAAAAATTGGATCTGGACATTAAAAAAAAGTAAGACGGGTTTACAAGGGAAAGACCGGTACAAAAGCGAAAAAAAATTTGAAATTTAAAAAAAAATAATTAAAAAAAATCTTGAGGTCTAGGTGAAATCTTTTGAGCTAGTTAGTTAACAGACCACCCCGACTACCCCCATTATCGTATGTTCAACGTTCTTCCGCACACCCTGTATTAGGCACCCATTTTCGATTTGATTAAGACATAATAAATAACACTATATTAATAAACTTACCTCCAACGTACATGAAAAACACTAAAAACACCCACATTTTGACAATAAATTACCTACTTAATGCATGTCGCAGTTTTAACACTTAACAGGTAACAATTGTCAGGTGAAAATGTACCTATTATGTGTTTGTTAAGTGTTTTAAAGACTAAGTAAATAAACAAATTAAACATGGATAGCAGTCCCTTCAACCGAAGTGGTAGGACGGCCCGCACTCCTCCACCCTCGCCCCAAGCTGCTTCCGCATCCAACCAGGACTCCACTGGACATGGACCTATCTCGACACCAGAAATACAAAACTGGATGACGACCATCGAGCAATGCCTGAATGAGGTGTGCCAGATAGCGGCTGAGGGTAAGCTGAACTCGGACCAAAAAGTACGTATAACCAATCTTTGCCGAAAAGTCGGACATGGCACATCACAAATGGCAGTACAATACCAGTCCCTGAAAGTGAAGACCATGCAGACCCATTGTTCTCTCCAGGCCCTTCAAGAAAAGTGCACTCTCTCGCAGCAATTGCAGGACCTTCAGATCAGTATAGAAGAGTCAAAAAAATCTGAGAACAAATCATCCTTTGCTGATATGGTAAAGAAAGGTGCCGGCAACTTTATTCAGCCAATTAATTTAAGCTCAGTGGCTATCTATCCGAATGATAAACAAAAATCGAGCGAAGATACTAAATCTCTTGTTCAAAAAATTATATGCCCTGAAAAATTGAAACTCCACGTGAGAGGCCTGCGAAAAACTAAAAATGGCGGTGTCATCATCAGCACTGAGAGTAAGGACGATATAGAGAAGCTGAAGCAATCGACTCAGATAACGAGCTCAGGCCTCACGATCGACGAGCCCCACAAACGAAAGCCCAGAATTGTGGTAATTGGAGTGCCCTCAGCTATGCAGGACAAAGAAGTTTTTACCTGCCTCTTTGAACAAAACATAGCCGAGAAAAATCAAAATCTAGACCTCCAATTATTCCTCGACTCCATCAAGCTCAGTCATAAGTCAGGTAAGAAAGACGCTGAGACCTGTAACTACGTGTTAGAAGTCTCAGCGGCCATCCGTAAAGCTCTGATTCAAAAGGAAAGGGTGTTTATAAATTGGTCCTCATGCCCCGTAAGAGACTATACTTTAGTCACTCGCTGCTTCAAGTGCCAACAATACGGCCACGCAGCCAAATCCTGCCGGGAGACAACACACACATGCGGCCACTGTGGCGAACAAGGACATAACATCAAAGAATGTACAAGAAAGGCAGAGGATCCAAAATGTGCTTCTTGCTCTCGGTTTAAAAAACCAAGCAATCATAGCACGGGTGCCGCAGATTGCCCGGCAAAAATAATGGCCGAAAAGAGGTACATAAACTCTATTGATTATGAGGGCGCCTAAGAGCGCCGTAATTTAATTTTATTTCCGTCCTTTTATTTAAATTTACTTGTTTTTATTGTTTAATGCTTAATAATTTAATTCATGACTTAGATAACTTCTCTGTATCCGAGTCTAAAGTTTGTGAAACCGATAATTGCAGACAATATCTATCCTCGGACAATAACATACTAACAATACTTACACAAAACATACGCAGTATTCATAAAAACTTCGATAACTTTAGTGCTTTCCAACAGAGGCTAAATATCGATTGTGATGTGATTGTTTTAACCGAATGTTGGCTAAAAAAGGGATATAATATACCGCAAATTCCAGGATATAGTATGTATAATAGTGATATAAATTATAACCAAAATGATGGTATAGTAGTCTATGCCAAAAATGAGTTAAATGTTTCTATTGAGGAGCCTAATATGCTGGACTGTAATAGATTGTTAATTAAAATTGGATCTGAATTTGCAATACTAGCAATATACAGACCACCCTCTTTTCAAAATTTACATCAATTTACTGATAGCCTCAATGACACCTTAAATAACTTATCGTCCTTCAAGAATGTCATACTAACTGGGGACATTAATATTAACATAATTCCAGAATACGCGGATGCAGTGGCCCAGGACTATCTTAACATTTGTTCTTTTCATGGTCTACTCCCTGCGCACACGCGCCCAACCCATCAAAGTGGTTCTTGTTTATATCACATTATATTAAAAACATCATATCCGGCAATTGCACTTGTTATTAACTCGTCAATAACAGATCACAATGCTGCCCTACTAACCTTAAACTGCAAATTACGTAAGACAAACAATACTCATTTAATCAATAAATTAAACATCAATAGTCTCGGAAAAGAATTATGTAAAATCGACTTTGGCCCAGTTTACCATTCTGCTGACCCGCAGTTCTGTTTGTCTTATTTAATAAGCAATATACAAGTTGCATTACAAAACAACACAACAAGTATTCGGCTTAGTAACAAAAATAATAATATAAAGCCGTGGATTACGCCAGGTCTTATTCGCTGCATGAGACATAGAGATAAATTGCATATGAAAGCAAAATCTAGCCCACATAATTCCATTCTGTCATTATCTTATAAAAGGTACCGTAATTATTGTAATGATCTCTTAAAAAGGGTTAAAATTAACTACGAAAAAATGGAATTGGAAAAAGCAGGAACGAATAGCAAAAAAATTTGGAAACACATCAAAAAGGTAACATACTCATCACAGCAGCATGAGTCATCATTTAGGTTATTGAACACCCACTCAACATCGTCTTCATCTGCTAACATGGTGAATAATTTCTTTGTTAATGTTGGGAAAAACTTGGCGGAGAAGGTTCATAGACATTCACATTCTCAGACTAACACGCATCCCGAGGGTAACACTAACGTATCATCTTTTGTATTGCTAGACACAGACGAAGCTGAGGTAGACAGGATTATTATGAGTCTAAAGGACGATTGTGCGGTCGGTTGGGATAACATAACAAATAAGATAATTAAACAATTTCGGCACATTTTAGTACGACCTTTGACTAATATTTTTAATAAATGCTTAAATCTTGGCATTTTCCCCGAATGTCTAAAAAAGGCGGTGGTTATTCCGGTTTATAAATCTGGCAGTAAAGATAATGTTACAAATTATAGACCCATTTCCTTATTGCCAGCCCTATCTAAAATATTAGAGAACATAATCAATAAAAGATTGGTAAAATATTTAGAGGATAAAGGAATTCTGTCTAACATGCAATTTGGTTTTAGACCTAAACTATCCACTTCCGATGCCGTACATCAGTTGACTGACTATCTAACACGGGAACTTGACTCAGGTAACCACGCGATAGGAATATTCCTGGATCTTGCCAAAGCTTTTGACTCCGTCTCGGTTCCGATCTTACTGCACAAGCTTGAAAACATTGGAATTAGAGGAACACAGCTGAAACTTTTTAGTAGCTACTTAGAAGAACGTTCCCAGTGCGTACGTATCGGCAGTGTTTATAGCGAGGATATGAAAAATACGTCCTTTGGGGTCCCTCAAGGAAGTATTTTAGGTCCAACCTTGTTTTTAATATTTATTAATGACCTTTGCAAACTAAAACTAACATTTGGCAAAGTCATATCGTACGCCGACGACACTGCTCTACTTTTTTCAGCTGACTCGGAAGACCTAGTTTACCAACACGCACAGAATGGATTCGATGTAGTTAATAATTGGCTTCAGCATAATTTACTAACATTAAATGCAGATAAAACTAGGTTTATAAAATTTTCTATGCGGAAAAGAACGCCTTTTCATGGTGCTCTTACTGCCACCACTCTGCATGCCCATAGTTGTAAGATCCCTAATAATAATCAATGTGCATGTCCAGTCATTATTTTAACAAATAAAATAAAATATCTGGGAGTTATTATAGATGAAAATCTCTCATTTAAACCACACATCGATGCCTTAGCCACTAGACTTCGTAAAATGATATTTATATTTAAAAAATTGCGCTCCATTACTGATTCAAAACTTATTAGACAAGTTTACCTAGCTTTGTGCCAATCAATAATAACCTACTGCATCACCACTTGGGGTGGAGTCGGGAAAACTTTGTTACTAACCATCGAAAGGGCTCAGAGAGCAATTCTCAAGGTAGCTACTTTTAGCCCTTTCCTATTCCCAACTAATATTTTATATAAAAATTGTAACGTACTAACAGTTAGACAGTTGTTTATAATGAATATAGTATTAAAACAGCACCTTGACCTCCCTTATATTCCTACACTCACTAACAAAAGGCGAAAGGATATTGTTTGCATAACAAAAACAATATTCAAACATGCATTTACATCAAAATTTTACTTGTTTCTAGGTCCACTTCTCTACAATAGACTAAATGCAATATGTGACTTATATCCCCTTTGCTACAGCAAATGTAAAACCAAACTTCAAGATGCCCTCAAATGTATGTCCTACGAGGATACAGAGAATTTATTAACCGTATTGAAGTAGATAGACTTGAGACTTGTTATTATTTTATAAAATAGATATAGTTCCATTGTATTTAGCACTTATATATTTCACCTACCCATTTCACATAGTGATATAATTATTTGTAGATCTTAAGAATTTATTTTAGATTTTCGCCTGAAACACAGGATCTCCTAGTTCAGGCTCATAAAGTTAATTAGATCTTAAGAAAATGTTTGTACTAGCTGATAAAATAGTTCTAAGAATTTTAATAAATTGATTTGATTTGATTTGATTTTGAACACATCACGTCACTAAGATGCGCCAAGATTGAGATAAAGGGTTAGATAAAAAGAAAGAGATAGCGCTATCCTTCTGTGAGCATAACCTGTTTAGCCCGGTAGTGTAGAAGAGCGCTATTCTCTTCGCGTCAGAATTTTCTTTGAAGTGTACAGCCGAAATATTTTATTTTTATAGATATACTTAATAATGTAATCTTTTCTATATATAAAACAACAACTGTAAGTTTGTAGCTTTATTATAAAATTTAATACTTATTCGAAGTAGTTTCCAAATATAATGTCAAAGTTTTTTACCTGGCTGTACTTTGTATGAGCGTGCGAGTTGACGACAGAAATATTAGGTAAATTTGAAAGGTGCCAAGTCGCCCGATCGGGCCAGTTTTTTTCGGGCGAGATGACGAATAACTCCGTTAGGTTTATTTTGGTTTTATTTTATTTAATCTATGGAAGGTGAACGCGTGAGATAATATCTTTTTTTTTTTTGATTTTTACAAAAATTATTAAAATTTAAATATGGTAAAAGTCATTCGTATTACTTGTTTTTTCTCAATATGATACATAAACCCGAATTGACTTGCTTCCTAATTTGACTGAATCAGGAATCGAACCCGCAACTTGTACATTTTAGTTATGATCTTACTTAAAATCAATCAACACAGTCTTGAATTTTTATTTTTTTAATTAGTCGAGTAACGTAAATAAAAAGCTTACTTTGGTGTAGTATTTCCAAGAATAAATAACTTGGGACATTATTCACACAGCGCCATCTAGCCCCAAACTAAGCATTAGCTTGTACTATGGGTGCCAGACAACGGATAAACATTACTTATATTTTTTATTGTAAATACATACATATTATACATAGAAACACCCAGACCGATACAAACAGACATGTTCATGCACACAAATGTTTGTACCGTGCGGGGATCGAACCCGCGACCTCTGGTGTAATAGGCGACTTCTCGACCATTACAACAAATGGCTTGTCATCGTCAAGAATAAATGTTTAGATATTTTAATGACTCCATTTTTTAGCTTTTGTTACCTGCATTTATCAAAAACTTCAATCCATTTCATTCCCAATTCTAACTAGTGTTCGAAATAATTTCATATCATAAAATTTTAGTGTTTGCATTCGTCATTTATTATTTGATGATCGTTCTAATTGTAATAATCGCATATTTAACTTATTCGCCATTTATGTGAACACGCCTGCGGTTTTTGATGTTGATAAAATGATAAACATGTTAAATGCAGTGGTAATTGTTTTAAACTTGATGGAATTTAATATCGGTGAAAGTTAAATCATTTAGAGATAAAATAGCGAATATTAACATCATGTCAAATTAAACTGTAAACTTTTAGTTTTGTAAATATTTAGTAAGTTGACAGGCCCATAGTTTATTTGATGATAGTAAGTTTATAGAATACTAGCCTTCCGCCCGCGGTTTCACCCGCGCGTAATCTCTTTTTTCAAATATCCCCCCTTCCCCCCACATTTCCAGGATTAAAAGTACCCTATGTGCACAGGGGATAGTGTAGCTTTCCAACAGTGAAAGAATTATTCAAATCGGTTCAGTAGTTTCAAAATTGATATTCCCGTGGGAATGAGACGTTTCCCGTAGGAATTTTATAGCCTATGTCCTATTCCGGGTTATAAACTATACGTGTGCCAAATTTCATCTAAATCCGTTCAGCCGTTTAGGCGTGATTGAGGAACAAACATCCAAACATCTAAACATCCAAACATCCAGACTTTCGCATTTATAATATTAGTAGAAGTTTCACCAGCGCGTTATTTCTTTTGTCAATTATCTCCCCATTTACCTCCACATTTCCGGGATCAAAAGTACCCTATGTCACCCAGGGATAATGTAGCTTTCCAACAGTGAAAGAATTTTCCAATGTATGTAATTTCATATAAATATTGTTCGCGACGGAGCGACCGATCTTTGGCGTAGTGTGGCCGCTATTTGTATTTTTTATTAATTGGCGTTCCGTCGCGAAAGATCCGCGACGTAATTTCCGTCAAGCAAGTGTGGAGAAGGCCTAAAAGTCTTGTTGCCCAGTAGTTTAACCCAGGCGGTGCCATATTATAGAGGTTCTCGGTTCCCCCTCACTGCGCTGAGAGGGTCATCGTCAGGTTTTAGTCGGTAGGGCCGAAGTGCGAGTCCGACACACCGCTCGGGACGAACCTCCGTCCCTGAGTGACCCCCGGCTTTAGCAGGGGGGGTCCGGCGTCCGTTTTGTCAGGGACGCCGGGCCTGAGCGTAAAAGCATTTCCTGACGCAAAAACAAAGGCGGTGCCATATTATCTGCTTGGATACGTAGCCAGCAACGTCGCCATGGCGTCCTAACGCCTCTTAAAGTCCGGTTGATGAGTAGATTCGTCAGTCGGTTAACCCGAGCTGTGGTCGTGGCCGACTGATCAGATTAGTCTCAGACCGGTTCTCGACGGGCGAGGTAAAAAACAACAAAAAACGAATGCTAATAACAACAAATAACGAGGCTTCGAGCGGTAGAGATGCGCGAGAGTCGATAACTGACGGATATATTTAGTTTATCTAGTAAGTTTGTGGGTTGATGCCCAAAATACTAGGTTCAGATCGGTCTATACAATATACCTTTCGTTAGTGTATCGTGTGTATTCATTGTTGTAAAAAATAACAAACTCTTTCGCGAAGAAATTGTAGTTAAATCAAGTTCATTATACGAGTTAATTATATTTAACATTATACATAATATTAATACTTATTAAGATCACGAAATAGAAAGTATAAACCGATGTAAATTGGATAGAAGATAGAATAGTAAGCAAAAAAAACTAGTTATCATAATTATAAGTCTTCCTCCAAGAATCTACATGCAGGTCAGTTTGAGATTTAAGACTAACACTAGTCTTCTTCAAAATATAGTTCGAAAATAAATACCGGTTCATCGACATCCAACCTATCGACACCTCCCACCCCTACAGAAGGCGTACCCAGTTGAAATTATACGAAAATATTGTAACCATAGTGACAGATGATTATAAGCTGGCGATAAAACACACATAATTCCGAAGTAATGACCGAGGTGGTAATTCCTTCGCCGGAATCGATTCACATCACTAGACTGGATCAATCGCGATCGAATCTTGTGGGAATCAAGATTTTGTACGAGTCAGATTAGCTTGCATTTGACTGTCTATTCGGAGGAGTGTTGAATCTATTGGGTTGTCCATAACGAATATAACGATCGTGTGAGATAAGCAAACTATCGAATCTTAAGTTAACGTCTAGCCTGTGAGGCCTGTTTAAGGTTTTGTTGTTTTTCTTGTTTGCACTTTTTTTTGTTTGCTCTTTGCCCAAGTTACTTATTTCTCATTTGGTAGTAGGCAGGGCTACTTAAATTCATGCGACGAAGTATTTTGTTTAATTTGTCTGGAAAACTTTGATGGGCCAGTGGTTTATTGATACATAAAGCACCCCTAAGTGTCCCTCAATAGAATAGGCCGCTGTGGCTTACCATCAGGAGAGCTGCATGTCTGTTTATCTTATAAAAAATATATATCCATATGAGATTAAAGCATCTGAAAAGAAAATTATAAAAGAAAATATATGATTATTGACTTACTAAAAACAGGACTTAGATCCGATTTCACCGATAGTTTTCCGGAATAAGGTTCCCCGGATTTTTCCTGCAACAAAAAATTTAAATATTAGTATTTAGCAATCGATAAATAGTTTTAACAAAGCATAGTGGATATTTCACTGTCTAAAATTTTAATGTCATTTTTAAAGTACCTATAATACCTTTGTTTTAATCTGTAATTTTCTCATATTTTAATCTATACTAATATTATAAAGAGAAAAGATTTGATTGTTTGTTTGTATTGAATACTACTGAACTGATCCGTTATCCACATCAGTTGGCAGACAGACTGGCACTTATGGTACTTTCGATCCCGGAAACGCTAGAAATGAATAATTTGAGATTCGAACCAGAGCGATGAATCGATTATAACCACTGAGCTACCACTTTTATTATTAATTTATTTTAATGTCCAATAAAAATACTTCATAGTTATGATGATGAGATGATTATTAAATTACATTTTTATTTTATAGTTTAGTTATAATTTCGCAAATGTTCTAAGAGCAATGAACTTGCGAAGGTTACAGTAGCCAATTAATATTATACTTGTTTTTACGAACTTACGATTATATGCAAAACTTAATTCGCCTCCGAACTACTAAAATATGATTTATTGGACTCCCCATGAAACAGTTTTATACGAGGATCAAACCCGCGAACTATTATGATCTTAAACAAGTTAAACCTTTGGTGTGCTAGCAGTCTCCATACAGGAAAAGAACTCATGACTTTATAAGTAGTAGATACCTAAAATTCACCCGCGCATAATAACATTTTTCAAATTACCCCCCCTTCCCCCCACATTTTCGGGATCAAAAGTATGTCCTAATCCGGGTTATAAACTATACGTGTGCCAAATTTCATCTAAAAATGTTCAGCCGTTTAGGCGTGATCGAGGAACAAATAAACATCCAAACTTTCGCATTTATAATATTAGTAGGATCTATGTTGATGCTACTATGTAGTTATATTACGTACTATACAAATGATTACGCTAAGTTACTTCTTGAAGATCAGATGCAAATAAAGGTTTCAACTATTTATATGTGTACAACGTGATGTTATCCTACATGTAATATTAAATTACAAGAAAAAACTTAGTAACTAAGCGGTGGATAAATTCTATCTAACATTGGTTCTCAACCTTTTCAAACACCCCTTTTATTAAAAAAAGTTGAACAGTCCCCCAGCCCACCCACAAAGTAATTAACGATAACAAATAAAAAACCATCTATTTTACACCTTGACGTAACCGTTTTAGTTATCAAGAAGTCGCTTAAGCTTGTACTAGTTGTATTTTTTTGTGTCTATTAAATAGGTTATTATCAAAGGCATGACATTCTCTATACCATATCAGGTGGCGAGTCTGACAGGTGCGAAGGGACAAACAAGAGAGGTAGCTTGTACTTGCATTTTGCATAACTACTGATAAATATGCATTTAGTGTTCCTAGGAATCTTAGATATACAATATGATATGTTAATGTTCAGGGTTGAGCGCCCCTGAGAATCTATACTTCGATTTGAGATTTTTTTTGGAATTTGTGGTTTCGTCCCTAGTTTCTGGGTTCAATTCCAGTCTCAGTTCAGTTAAAGTTGCCTACTACACCAAAGGTGGGTTCGATCTCTGCTCATTACAAACATTTGTGTGCATGTTTTTTTTCTGTATTATTGTAGGTGTTTTCTGAGTATACAAATAAAAAGTACCTAATTATTGAAGAAAGGATTTAATTATGTTTATTACGGCCCACATGGTGGACCGATGATCTCATAAAGATCGCCGGAATCCACTGGATGCGGGTGGCGCAGGCAGGACCGATCGGTTTGGAGATCCTTGGGGGAGGCCTATGTCCAGCAGTGGACGTCGTTTGGCTGAAATGATGATGATGATGATGATTAGCCGAGTAGCACCCATGGTTTAAGCTTTGCTTATTTTAGGGTTAGATGGCGCAGTAAAAAAAATTATTATAATTTTATTAAACATAATAAAGATAAACATACATACATACATATTTTACATTTTTTTATTAAATATTTTGTAAAAGAAGCCCTGAATTCTTATACCACACTAATGGTACCTGTTAGTGGGTTTAGAGAAAATTCCAGACTGTAAGTTAACATACAAGTCCGATCTAGATTCAATAAACATTAGGTCTTAGACTAGCTTAGTATACTATAGCGAGCTTAGAACGAGTTAAAATAGGCGACTTGGGATGGAAATTGAATGACTATCCTGATCCCTTTAGGCCGTGGGTTGGTTCCCGCCGTAGAAATGCAAAGAAGTATTAAATAAAATGTTTTTTCTACTGATAAATAATAGTAGGCCCAGCCTTCACAGGCATTCGATTTTAAAACATCGAAAGCTGCATTAAAGACTGATAAACATTATTTAAAATAAAGCTTCGATAGGTATTTTCCATCGCCCAACTGTTAAATGAAAAGTCCCTTTGTCGTGCCGCCCGCATTCTTGCAATAGCCTGTTTACGATGATATTTTAAATTATAAAAATACAAGTAAAATAAAAAAATAAACAGAATTGTAAAAAAACACGTTAAATAAAAAATAAATAAAAATAAAAATTCTTTAATTCAGATTTGGACATCCTTATTACTATTAGTATTATTAGTAACAATGTTTCTTATAAATATGTTAGTTATTGTAAGTAAATATTAATATTTATGGGCTTATTTTATTTGGCCAGTGATTGTGGCTTTGATTGCGCATAATCGCGTGGAAACCGTCAAACCGTGCGTCCGCGAAAGAGCGAGCTTTCGAGTTCTCATAATTCGAGTTATTCGTCATCTCGCCCGAAAAAAACTGGCCCGATCGGGCGACTTGGCACCTTTCAAATTCCTAATATTTCTGTCGTCAACTCGCACGCTCATACAAAGTACAGCCAGGTAAAAAACTTTAACATTATATTTGGAAACTACTTCGAATAAACTATTAAATTTTAAAATAAAGCTACAGACTTACAGTTGTTGTTTTATATATGGAAAAGATTACATTATTAAGTATATCTATAAAAATAAAATATTTCGGCTGTACACTTTAAAGAAAATTCTGACGCGAAGAAAATAGCGCTCTTCTACACTACCGGGCTAAACAGGTTATGCTCACAAAAGGATAGCGCTATCTCTTTCTTTTTATCTAACCCTTTATCTCAATCTTGGCGCATCTTAGTGACGTGAACGTCAGTCAGAGTCATCCCTTAAGCGTCTTTTAATGCGCCCGCGCATATAAAACTGCGACATGCATTAAGTAATTTATTGTCAAAATGTGGGTGTTTTTAGTGTTTTTCATGTACGTTGGAGGTAAGTTTATTAATATAGTGTTATTTATTATGTCTTAATCAAATCGAAAAAGGGTGCCTACTAATACAGGGTGTTCGGAAGAACGTTGAACATACGATAATGGGGGTAGTTGGGGTGGTCTGTTAACTAACTAGCTCAAAAGATTTCACCTAGGCCTCAAGATTTTTTTTTTATAATTTTTTTTCAAATTACAAAAATTTTTCGCTTTTGTACCGGTCTTTGCCTTGTAAACCCGTCTTACTTTTTTTTTATGTCCAGATCCAATTTTTTTTTCATTATTAGAATCTCAGTGGTTGGTAGGTTCCTTTAAATAAAAAGGTGTAAATTGCACATTGCTAGAAACAAAGTTATGGACCCTCAAACATGAAATAAGAATAAAAATAAATTTTGAAACTCAACTTCGCGTAGCATTTAAAAAATAAACAAAGTGATGGATGACTTCTGATTTGTTAAAAGCATCTCCAAAGTGTGAGCTTTCTAACGATATGTCGTTTATTTTGATATCTTTAAATGTTTCTTAAATTATTTTTATTATTAAACGTTTCTTAAAAAGGATTTTTGTAGCTGACTGTACATAGTTACCTCACATTTTTATGGTCGGGCGAGTTGACGACAGAAATTTTAATAAATTCTAAAGGTGCCAAGTCGCCCGATCGGGCCAGTTTAATTCGGGCGAGATGACGAATAACTCCATAATTCGCGTATTAGTTTTTTTTAATCCTAATTTGGGAAATGGTGAGGATGCATGTTGGTTAGTACTCTTTCACGAAAGAAAAAATAAGTTAGTAAGTAATAATTGATTAGTAAGGTGGGGGAAACTGCGGGCGGGAGCTGGTATAATATCATTGGCTGTATAAAAATTACCGACAAATTGGGGAATTCCGTTACGCCTGATTTGGGGTAAACACGTTCGAGTGGGGTAAACTGATTCGGACTCATCCAATTACATCCCTCTACAGTACGCAAGATAATGCGGGGGTGTATTCTCAGATGTCCGAATTAAGTGAAAGATTTTTTGTTTTGTTCGTAATTTGACTGTGTCTTTCGGCATTATTATATATTTTCGTGAATGTTATAAGAAGAATGAGTGCGTGTGTGTGGGCAGATTTGCACTAGAAATAATATTAAACGATGCTGTATCTCCTCTGCCATTGAAATTCAGTTTGTAATTTTTTTTGATACTTAATCGAAGTTAAGACAAATCTAGCTAGTCTCTTTCCAAACTAAGCATCGCTTGTACAGTCAAAAGCACGTCAGATTATACACTTTGGACTTTGTACCACTCTTATGTCGGGGGCATGAGTGCTATTATTGAACTGCAAGTGTTTACCGTGATGTGCCGTTGACCGTACCTACTATGGGCACCAGACAAGGGATAAACCAAATTTATATACATTTTTTGCAAATACGTCCTTATAGAATGTCCGTAACTTCATAGAGATCTAAGGAGCTGTGCAAACCTACATGTTTATTGTTCATGAACACAAATGTTTGTACCGAGCTAGAATCAAACCCGCTACCTCTACTGTAATAGCCGACTTCTCAACCATAACAAAAAAGCGGTCCTTAATCATCCTCGAGTCAGTAGTTTGCCATAAAATAGGTGATGAACAAAACCATCAGATTTACAATATCAGTTGGGGCGTATATAACTGCAATCCATCACGCCTACATAATTCTGTGTTATCTGAAACTAAATATGTACTGAGATAAGCCGAGATCAATATTTCTGTATTATCTATTCTATTTCAGTGAGATAAGAGGGCATGAGATTGCAATATTTGCCGGGATGTTTCCTATCCCAGACAGAGAAAAAGTTTTGTTGAGTTCTATAGACTCGTAAATTCAGATGTTTGGCCAGAATAATACCTCCTTTATCTTCTTGGATACATCCCACAGTTAAGAAATCTTATAAACTGTGGAAATAATGCAACAGATAAAAATACTGTTTATTTTATATCAAGGTATTCTTAGTTAAGATTATTGAATGCTTTTTTATGTCCGAAACAATTTTTAACAATAAACAAAACTCAAATATTACACACAAAAACTGCATCCATCAACGAGCATCGAAGAAATAAATTATCGACCGTTCACTGTTGTCGTTATCTAGTGGTCAGTATCGAGCGGTGTATATCGAGTGACACATCGATACCCGCCCACTATCGATAAGGTGTCGAGATTTCAAACGCTCTATTGGCTCTGTAATGGCTCTGATAGAGGATATTCTTCATTTAAAGTAAACGTTAGGAAGTTACCAGTACACAGACATACAAAGGTAAATATTAGTAGATAAAAATGTTTGTTTGTGGTGTAGTGGGAAGAAGGTTGAACGTAGGTTTATCTTTGATTGGTTCGATTCTCGGATCGGACCGAAAATATGCAATCTGCATATTTTACTATTTTATGTCATTTCTTTTAATCAGATGGTAAGCTGCCAGTATAGAATAGAGGTAAACTTTAACCTGTATAACGCAAATCGCAATACAGCCCCGTATTATATTTTTTTTTAAATTCTTGATTACAGTCCGGAGTCTGGAAGTTGACAGTTAAAGACCTCCCCCTTATTTCGAAAAGAGTCCATCTAGTTCATGTAAAAGACATTGGTACAGTAAAAGTCAGTAAAACAAAATATATTTTCAGGTTAAGCCGTTGACTCCGGATGTCACAGCAAGATGACAATCGTTCTTCACACGATGACTAACTGAGATTACATCCGTACTCACATCAACGTCAAACAGCATCGCACCTAACTAGCTCGTATCGTCACAACAGCGCTTCTAATTAACCACGGTAGTGTTGGGAGTGACATATTAAATCATCGACATCGATTAACTTAGCAGTTATGAGAAATTCGATAAAAAGAAATTTAATTTTCAAACAAAAAGTACATAGTTAGGGTTGCCACTGTTCTTTTGGATAAGAATCATTAATTTTAATTCCCTTATTATTATATTAGAAAGAATCCACGAAGGTTAATAATATTCGTGATTCTGATAACTATGACAAGACACATTTGCTAGTTACTTTAGGGTCAGATCAAGGTATGTAATGTTGGTCTAATATTTTTTTTGTACTACATTTGTTGGCAGAGAGCCAGGCAACCCACCTGATGGTAAACAGCCACTGCGGCCTATTTCATTGAGGGACACCTCACCAAGAAGCGTCGCTCAATGTGCTGCCAGACTGTGGGCTCATTTGATCTTAACCGTTGATTCCCCCCGCCCTTTCTCTTTTCTACGCTCCATTCCTTTTCCCCATAGCTCTTATTCTTAACTTACCATTAAATATCATACGTGCCCGTTTGCCTTTCTTTTTCATAAAACACATCAAAGGCTTGGTGATTAGAGAAGCCTACTAGCAGCACATTGATTGACTCCTGGCTAAGAGTCATTCAAATAAACCGCAGTGGCTACCTTACCATCAGGTGGGCTGCGTGCCTGACTACCAACTGATCTAGAATAAAAAAAGCAGATTCATACAAAGAATAATAAACAGCTTTAGTTGATAAGGTGACGATACCTTTCCAAGTTGATAAGTACTGAAAGGACCACTTAGTTCTGCGAAGGGTCAGCGTAATGGCTGCCGCGGGCGAGACCTGTCCGGTCCATTCACTCATTCGCTAAGTTAAGGGGTGCCGAGTGGTAAGCTACTGGACAACACTGGGGAAATATGCCGTGTTTATAAGTGGTTAGGCTTAAGAGAATGTACTAATCGTCAGAGTTGAATTGTCAAAATTAAACTCTGACATTCATTCGACGTAGGGAAATTGAATGCTCTAAAACGTGGGAGGTTTCAATAATTTAGCTGAAATGATATTATACAGACAATTTTGCCATCATTGCGTGCATCGTGAGGACTCGAATGATATACTAATTGGCAATTTAGCATGTCAAGTTGCAAGTATGGCATAATATTTCACCAAATTATTAAAATTACAGCTAGGTATATCTTTCTCTTGCGTAATTATTGATGTTGCGTATCTTTTGCTCTACTTATTATTCAAATTTGTTAATGTGGGTGCAGTTTCACGCTGCACACAACTGATAAACTGATATAAGCTTCAAGCTTTGTTTTAAATTAAACTACAAAGGTAAGGCTCAAGCCTACGGCACCCCTGATGGTAAGCAATTACCATCGCCTATGGACAATTGTACGTCATGACATGCTTATAAAAACCTAACTTGAAGGCAAAATATAGGGAAGAAGGAGAAGAGAAAGACCTGGACGAAGTTACGTCCAGCAGTTGAAAGAAAAAGCTAATGACATGACGTATAGAAGAAAAATGGAAGTTGCTCCACCGACAAGGGTTAAACTCTTGAGTCAATGATGATGATGGATACTTGCAACACCATAGGCATTACTCGCCGACACTGTAAAAACCGTATCACGCCATTCATGAAAAAAAACATACTACTCTCTTGAGAAAATCGGTTTTTTGGGAATGTTTTTTGGAAAGTTCTGTAATTTAAGAATTGTTAAACCTTCAGATTTTTATATTAAAATACTTATTATTGTCTAATCTATCGATATACTAATAATGGAAAATATACCCAAAAATCTCTATAGACAGCCCTGCGCATACGCACTGTCCGTGGGAGGAGACGTCTAGACGCGTTTTTTTCACACGTAGTCCGACTCTCGTAAAGTACGCATTAAAATTGTTAAATTGATTTCACCTCCCGTTACGCCTCCGGGGGACGCACGTATACTATTACGTTAAGACCCAACGATATTAAATACCCTAGATACACTGACAGCGCTCAAAAAATGTCCCGCAAAACAAGTGCTTAAAAACGGTTTAAGCACTTGTTCGCTCCCAGTCGCGCGCGAACCGGCCTAGCGTCATTATGCCGAAGTGCTCCGTAAAAAAGTGCAAGAACAACACTTTAACCACTCAAAAAAAGGATGGAGTTTCGTATTTCCGGTAAGTAATAAATCGATCTTTGATAATAGAATGCATTAATGGTAAAAATTATCCTAAAACGTGCTAAAATTGTAATTTTCTAAAAAAATCGGAAGAAATCAGACACGTGGCTGGCTGTATAGTTGTCCCTTTCCCACGCGCTGCGGTATTAATGCTTCTAACACTTTCACACAGAGTAATATTTAGAACATAGTAGTCATGGAGTCGCGTAGTACTAAAATTTACTATGGTATTTTTTTTTTATTTTGTCCAATATTACAACCAATATTTGCACAACTTTTTACAAAAATATCTGTATAACAATAAAAGAACTGTAAGAATAAAAAAGAATTCGGTGTTTAATGATTAATTGGCTCGATTTCACGCGGGTTCGAAAAATCGTGTTTTTGAAAGACTGTCGTGTTTTGACTGACTGATGGCCTAAAACGGTTTCTTTTGTGAAATTATACACCCCTAATGATAAATTCCGAAGGGGTTAGTGCTCAAAGTAGGAAAAAAACAACATTGGTGTTACACGAATGAGTTGGGTGATTACACTAATGAAAATTTATTAAACACAAGTGGTGTTTAATAACCCTAATGATGTCTTGATTAAATTATAAAAATGTGTAACTTTTGAATGAGTAATTAAAATAAGAAGACCCGGATCTAAGCAGTTGTATTTATACCTAAATATTTTTTAACACAAAAACACATTCTTTAGTTCTCACTAATGTGAAAATATCCTCAAATTACCGACCAAATAGAGAGTATGATAATAGAGCGTATAATTAATAACCGCTTGCTTGCTTATTTAAAAGGTAACGATCTCCTATGTGACTCTCAATTCGTGTTTGATAAGTAGTTCTACAATGGACCTTCTTGGTTACGCACGCAACGCATTTATAGAGCGAGACCACAGTAAGGCCATTGCTGTCCTTGGACATATCAAAGGCATTTAACAAGGTCTGGCACCAAGCCCTTGTTGGCAAACTTCCTTCCTATGGGATCCCCGCTCCAGTTTATGTTTGAATAAAACATTTTCTGACTGGACGTCGCATCAGAATAGTTGTTGACTTTAATCTAATGGACCAGCCGTGCTGTAAGTGTCCGCGTATCAGCTCCGTATTTCATGACATTAGACGCAGGTGTTATGCATAGTTTTCATGTAATATTAAAGTACCCATGAGAAACAATTTCATTCGTGTAAAAATGAATTTCATTAGTGTTACATAAAAATCGACACGAATGAAGCGACACAAATGACATTTTTAACGAAATCCTAAAGTTTTGTTTAAGGAATTGTTCCAGACACCAACAGAAAGTATATCGAAACATGCGTGTTTATGTGGCTAACCATCAGGCAATGAATTGAATTTTTAGCTAAAATACTTTTAATATAGTAATAATAAACACGAATGAATTTTTTTTATTTTTATATTTTTATTCATAACATCTACCTGCATGCCAAATTTCAGCCCGATCCGTCCAGTGGTTTGGGCTGTGCGTTGATATCTATCTATGTCTGTCAGTCAATCAGTCAGTCAGTCAGTTAGTCAGTCACCTTTGAGTTTTATATATATAGATATAGTAAAGCCAATTACAAGTTTCCACCTTTAGACAGACAATTTATCTAACAGTGGGCAAAAAGCTATAGTAATAATAAATAATAATAAATAAATAATAAATAAATATCTCTGGACATTATCCACACAGCGCCATCTAGCCCTAAACTAAGCATGAGCTTGTGCTATGGGTAGACAACGAATAAACATTACTTATATACTTTATTTTTTTTGGAAATACATACATATTATACATAGAAACACCCAGACCGATACAAACAGACATGTTCATGCACACAAATGTTTGTACCGTGCGGGGATCGAACCCGCGACCTCTGGTGTAATAGCCGACTTCTCGACCATTACACCAAATGGCTCGTCGCTAATAATAAATCATTAAGAGTTTAAATTTAATAAAAAATCGTTCCTTCAGTAGATAAACTTTAGTTAGTCATTTAACAAATAATTTTGTTTTTCATTCTAATTCATTATAAATAAAAAAATAACATCGATGACGACTCCTCTACTAACTCTGTTCTAAATGCAACGATTTAATGATTTTCAAACAGCGCAAACTGAACTAGACCTTATTTCTATTGATTTACAGCCTACATTCGTCTTTACAGCAATAAAGCAATAAAAATTTTACGAGCTTGATGCCTGCGTACATTTTAAAATGTCGTAACTCGCGGACGCCTGCATTTGAAGTGAGATCGTATACCTGTGCATTAAGGTCAACTTTTGAATATTGAAATTAGAATTGATATTATTTTCCTCCTTAGCGCACCCCCCACCGTTGCTATGTACTTTTGGGACACTTTTTGAAGGCGGTTTTATAGGCAATGTTGCTTCTAGGGTATTTAAATTCGTTGTTAAGACCACTCAAATTAAGTGTGATGTAAGAATTATTATAATGGATCGGAATTCATAGTTAAATTTAGGTACAGCCTATATCTCACTCAGCCATTTGCTAATATGTACATGACATGTAATTATGAAAGTGTATCAATGATGAAAATGCATCAGTCAATTAAATATGAGCAAATAAATAGATTTTTCTACTACCAAGTCTTAGATTGAGCCAGTTTAAGTAGTGGTAGAGCCATGCTGTTTTACAGCACGAATGGGCCGCCTCGTCCGGGGAAGTATCACCCTCTCACATAACACCAGCGTGAAATAACAGTGACTACTATTGTGTTTCGTCTGGTTTGTGAGAGTGCCGGAGGCCCACACATCCCACACCCATCCTATAGGCCAGCAACGCATCAGCGATCCCTCTGGTGTTGCAGATGCATGGGCGGCGGTGATTGCTTATTACCATCAGGCGACCCGCTGCACGCTGACCCGTTTGCCGACTCTGACATAAAAAAAAGTTTCATCACTGTCCGATAAGTTCCTAGTAATTTAACTGGCGAATAGTATGGATGCTGACTTTTTTTTTTACTAAATATACAGGATTATTGATATCTAGCGGACAAAATCTGACAGCTATGTAAAAAATCATAAATGAGAAAGTTTGTGAGGATATAACAGGTATGGATGTTGGTCACTCGTTACTACGCTACGTTCTGTTTACATATATGTATTGTAACGAGACGCATTAAACGCATTGTCCTCCGAAAAAAGTTATAAGTTTATACAAAGACGAAAAATGATGATGTACGGAGCTCCATTCCCTAATCACTTATACGGTTTTTCCTGAACATATAAAGAACTCTAAAACAACTCAATATTCATGTTTCCTAATGAACTACACCTGACATCGCAGTTCATTTAAAACAGCATTTAATTTAAACAAAACTTAAGGGAGGGTAGTAGTCCAAATTCAACCAAAAGAGGTATTTTTAAACGCCTACGTGTGGGGGTATAAAACATATTTATGAACTATAAAAAATATGGTAGGTAGAGAACAGTCTGTTGCAGTGGAGTATCGGAGCATAATTTGAAAAAACCATCTGGTTTCTTTCAAAAAAAATATTACAAAATGACGAATAAAAAAACTGCGTAAATTCAATTACTCTGAATTTTCAGCGACGACCCCAATTTTTTTTTTACAAAATAAATAGCCAAGCTAATCCTCTAAAGAAGTATCGGATTAGATTTTTTATTTCATAATTATATTATAAGTAATTAAATGAAAACCCGCAAAAAATATAATCTTCGAACTCAAAGCCGCCATTTTCATTATGTGTGATATGCGATTTTCAACTCAAAACCCAAAGCGGTAGAATAAAAATAGACCGCGGTAACCCGTTTAGTTGTCGAGCAGCGCTCGAGGTGAAAGGTCGGCTCCGGACGCTCTGTGTCGCATGACAGCTGCTTTTTTGACAAGTTCACTAGAGATGCGGTGCTGTCGATTCCCGAACGAACACCGATTTTAGATCTAAAAATATTGTTTTTTACCTATGTCAATCAAATATGATTCAACAGTTTGTAAAATCAAGGATTAATACCTGCGGCGACATGTGTCACAGTGAAATAATATTTATCTAGAGACGTCGATTTATCTTAAACTAATAGTTAAAAATCGATTCCTAAGTATCTAATCGATTTTTTAACGACAAATACTGCAAGATTGAGTAACTACAAGGAAGTATTCTTATTTTCGAATCTGATTCACATTTAGATTTTTTATCCAAGGCGTTATACTTTTAATCAATTTGATTATTATTTTTATTATACGATTTTACGTATGAAGTTATTAACAAAACAATTTTTTTCGAAATTTAACTCGGTTACAATCGATAATAATTGTAAGCGAAAGATGACCACAATGCAATGGACATCTCTAAGTTGGCGGCGCCGGCAATCATGAACGCTTTTTCTCTGCATACATTTTGACAGTAAAAAATTGTGAAACGTTAATCATGTCAATCCGATGGCATTTTGACACAGAATATAGTAATAGTACTAACGTAATATTCAGATGATTATAGGGTAGGTAGGTACTATTAAGAGTTTACTATTCTAAAATACATAGACTTTTTTTTGAAGGGAGTTGTAAAGTATGTGTACATAGAAAGAGAAAATAAGTTTTGGAAATCAAAAATGAAAAAAAAAACCGTTGACTTTTATATGCACAGCATTTTCCCGGAAATAGTAGACCCGAGGAATACACGCGGGATGACACTCGAGATATTATCATCAATTGATTGACAGCAGGAAAGACAATAAAAAAAATTATTATACCTAAATCAAAACCTAAATCAAACCTTTCCTTTATTTACATGTTAAAGATTAAAAAACTAATTATAAATAACAGTAAATATAGTTTATGAGTTGCAATTTATGATGTACCTACCTAATATAAGTAATTTAGAGATTACAAAAACTTATTATAAATAAAAATATTTCCTGGCATACTATTACTATGTAATCTCCTTTGCCACAAGTCTAAATTACATTTCGGCTTAGATTATTGTAGGCATTTCGGTATCATCAACCCTAGCGTAACACGCTCTGGCTCAAGGTCGCTGGCGCTCGATCTCTCACGTACAGAGAGTGTCACGGCTGTGATGGTGCGGAACCCTTCACGTTCGAGTTTAACTCACACTTGGCTGGGTTTTTTTCTATTACTCCGGCCAGTTATTTATGCAATATTATGTATGTGTGAGGTTATGTTTATTGTACTAGTAGAAGATCCGAACTAAGGTCGATCTTCACCGAGTTGATAATAGAATGAAACTTATTTTATCATGAATTTAGCATATTAGAAAACATATTAAAAATGGGTTGCCTAAAAAAATCCTGGACCGACCAATTTTTTATTTTTTTTAATGATTTTAAACAAAATTTTGCAATAACAAGATAATAAGAAAATTATGTCCTGACTTAACGTACAAAACGTATAGAATGTGCAGCCGTTGGGTTTTCTATTATTTACGTGGGGGGACTACTGGGTTGTCAGGTCTACACGTATGTGTTGATACCAGTTAATTTCACATAATTGGATAATAGTTTTTTTTAATATCATCATAAGCGCTGTTTTATTATGAACACGTTGATATATGGTTGTCTGCAAAAAATTGGGATTTTGTTAAAAAAAAAATTTAAAATACAATTAAACATACTCGGTCCAGGATTTTTTTAGGCAACCCATTTTTAATATGTTTTCTAATATGCTAAATTTATAATAAAATAAGTTTCATTCTATTATCAACTCGGTGAAGATCGACCTTAGTTCGGA
Organism: Mecyna flavalis; assembly: GCA_949319885.1. Classification (NCBI taxonomy): domain Eukaryota; kingdom Metazoa; phylum Arthropoda; class Insecta; order Lepidoptera; family Crambidae; genus Mecyna; species Mecyna flavalis. The sequence goes on along the minus strand of OX439419.1, from coordinate 4,040,410 downwards.
TCTTAGACTATACGTTGATGTATTTGGTGTTGATGTATAATAAATGTATATGTATAATATCCACGGACGCGAGGGTTCCAATCCAGCCTAAAAGCTGCATATAGGGCTCGTGGTTTTTTACTATCACATGTTTGATGTATTATCCTTTTTTCAATTATTTTAGCTATTTTGCCAACGAAATTTAAGTTTCTCTAGAATTTATGAGTTAGCCTGCAAAATAACCTAATTAACCTGCTTAAATCATAAATAAAAATAAAAATAAAATAAAAACTGCCTTAAAACAAATATTGATATTTAAAATTTAGTATGATGTCCAGAACTCGTAAACAGTAGTAAAAAGTTTTGATATTAGTGAGTAGGTAGAGGTACCTACTCAAAATATTAAAACTACCAGTTTTTGTTTGGAGGTGAATTTTCTGCTTGTTTTGCGTATACTGTGTTCACGCTGCGCTCTCTGATTGGCGGTTGCGCTCCGCCTACAATGAGACGCGCGGGTGAAAAACGAATTTGGAATCGTGCTAAGACATCGTCTTAAGCATTGGATAAAAACGACTTAAACAGACGTCTTCGACCATTTGACATTCATCTAGATGGCATGATAAGCGCAATTAAGGGACTGAACAGTAATTGATGTGCAGGTTCGATGTCTGTTGGGGGAAAAAATATGTCAATATGTATCATAAACAGTAACTGTTGGTCTTTGAATAATGATATTAATGATAAAGACGTTATATTGACTATGTGGCATTTATTTTGATCAATGATTATTGAGATCATCATTTATTTTTCTGTTATGTTTTAATTAAGTCATAAGTTAACTAGCCTTCCGCCCGCAGTTTCACCCGCGCGTATTTTTTTTTGTCAATTATCCCCCTCCTTCCCTCCATACTTCGGGGATCAAAAGTACTCTGTGTCTCCCGGGGGTAGCTTTCCAACAGTGAAAGTATTTTCCAAATCGGTTCAGTAGTTTTGGAGCCTACTCAATACAAACAAACAAACAAATCTTTCGTCTTTATAATATGTGAGTGGTTGACCAAAAAGGGACCTGGAGAGATTGGAAACCGTTATTTATTTATTTTTTAATTTTTTAATCTGTGGTCTTTTAGCTTTGTTTTGGTCCAACCAGAATATTTTTAGGCGCCGTAGTTTTTTTTATGATTTTTTTTGTGAGCCTAGGCGTAAGACATCCTCTAACAAAACACGAAACTTCAAACGCGATTTACTCGAAATCAATTATTTTTCCCTTTTTGGTCAACCACTCTGTCTTTGTCTGGCACCCATGGCCATAGCACAAGCTAATGCTTAGTTTAGGGCTAGATGGCGCTGTGTGAATAGTGTCCAGGGATATTTATTTATTTTATTATTATATTAGTAAGTTAATAAAACGCCTAGACAGTCCAGTGGTTTAAGTATTTGGCTGTAGATCTCGGGGTTCCGGGTTAAACAAAACTAGTGCCAGAATTCTGAACACCAATTTGCATTTGGCAAGTGTGGTGATTAAGCCAAACGATGATTTCAATTATGGAGGTCAAGTCACAGAACAAACATGATTTTTTTATCACATGATATTTGTCCTGAGTGGGATTCGAACTCATTACCCCTGGTACAACGGGCAGGGTCACTACTAAATACGCCATCGACCCACTTTTTTCTAGACCTCAAACCATGGCTTAAATCTTAATAGGCATTGACTGCATCTTACTTCTAACATTGGCTTTAAAAATAATATAACATTGTCCATTGCAAAATATTAAAAAAGAAAAAACCCAGTTAACCTTAAAAACGGAAGTTCAAAATTAAATACTAGAAACTCGAGTCATTTCTACAGGTGAACCTTTCATCATTAATAGGTACAATTCTTTTTATCTACTAACGTGTATGGGCCGGCATAATTAGCCAGTAATACTATTTAAGTGTCACATTTAATTATGGAGTCGATAGTATGGAATGACATCCGACTACTGAGGGAGTCATGGTGTGCAGAAAGTTGACGCTGTAGACTTGCGATTTGTCGTTGCGACTTTTTATATTATATTATTTCAGTTGGCTAACGGGCACAGTCCCGTTTTGACCGCCTCCGTGGAACAGTGGCTAAGCCGCTCGGGTATAAAAACACGGAGGTCGTGGGTTCGATTCCCGCCTTGGGTCTGGTTGGTGGTAGGGCTTTTTCAGAGTCCGACTGGCTAGCTACCACCCCCACAGGTGAAATCTGCCGCCATAACAGCTCTGGCTGTGTTCCGGCAATATTAATGTGGGAGCCAGTACACTTGAAATCAGAGGCTCGAAGATCAGATGAGTCTACAGTCTGGCAGCACATTGAAGGACGCTTCCAGGTGAAGCGTCCCTCAATGGAATAGGCCGCAGTGGCTGCTTACCATCAGGTGGGCTGCGTGCCTGTCTGCCAACTGACCTAGTATAACAAAAAAAAAAAAAAAAGTAAAGTAAAGGGACACTATGGCATATTTAAATGAAGGACACTCAGCCAGGAAGGGTCGCTTAGTGTTCTTTTTAACACTGTATTTCCATCTCCTTTAAACATGTCATGGTATCTGAACGATGTGTCTTTACAGCAGCTAATATTAGCAATTATAAAGCAAGTGTTCTTCTTAAATTAGAGATGCACAGAATTTTTGTTTGATATGACTCGAGGTTTTTGAGGAACCCAAAAGCGGTAAATCGCGTCCAAATCTACAGCTATGACATTTAGCCCTATTTTCTAGCAATATTAACGTGAGATCCAGTACACTTGAAGTTGAAGGTTCGAAGAACAGAGCGGCCAAGAGGAAAGCAACACTTAGGACAATGCATTCTGGTGAAGTGTCCCTGAAAGGAAGAAGTCGAAGCGGTAGCTCAAAAATTTGTTGGACAACCGTTAACTAAAAGAGCATGAAAAGTCTAGTTTTATTAATATTTTGACCTGTCCTAACGGGTGAATATGCTTCGCACCTGTGAAGTAGCCACAATATTGCTAAATAAACTATTAGCTAAAGTCGCAACAATGTATGATCTCTGTGGCAAACCGTCAAGTTTAACGCTAATAAAGACTAAAACGGAGCCTTTACGTTAGCGATAAACTGTATAATCATTTGCCAGGGTTATTGATGATGATTGCGTCTTTCAGGCGGTCATTATAACCAGCTAGCTCGCGGTTTGTTTAAAACCTTTGTTTTGAGTTGTTTAACTTGTCAGGGTTTAACGTCTATACTAAGAGCTAGTTTTAACACTGACAGATAAATTAGTGATATTTTCCAAATCAAAATGTTCTTTACCCATGCTTTACCCATGTAGGCCTCAGAGTTGCACTTAATCGTCAATTATTAAGGTAACATAGTGACTCCACCACCGGATTTGTCATACTATACTAATAGGTATTATAAAGAGGAAAGATTTGATTGTTTATTGTATTATATAGGTAGACTCCGAAACTACTGAACCGATTTGAAATTATTGATTAACAAAAACACTTATCGGTATGTTGTTCTATGTGAACTGAATATTAACTTGGGATAAAGAGTGGCCTATAAAGTATCATTTTCTGAGTTCTAGTCTGGTGCATGAAAGCGCAAGAGAAATAAAGAGCAAAGATTATTCTAACTTCTTTCTGTTTCTACGTAAAATACGTCCAAAATATAGAAAACGTAATGCCACAACACGATTGTGTGCTAAAAAATGTGACTTATTTTTATCAAAACCTAAAACGACGGTCGGTATCTAAAGCCCCTGTTGAAAATGATCGATGTTATTCGCGCCGAGAATTTGTCAACACTTATCAGAATGCAGTCCTGCCTTATCAAGGGGTATCGTTCAGATTTCTTATACAAATGTCCCTGATTTAACCAGCTTTGGTTGAAAATAAATGATGTCATTGACTGGTATCTCCGAACTCCAATAGAGTATACTATGCGCGTAATTTTTACTACTTGAAAACCTGCACAATCAGATTCTAACTTAATGGCTGTGTATTAAATAGTGGTGGATTTAAGAGAAGTAGAGCATAGTAAATCATCTACAGCAATGAGCTTAGGGAAATACCTTATAAAAGACTAGCGTCGCCTTATCCCCTTCCCCCCACATTTCTGCGATCAAAAGTACCCTATGTCACTCGGGGATATCCCCGCTGCACTTTCCAACAGTGAAAGAATTTTTCAAATCGGTACAGTAATTTCGGAGCCTATTCAATACAAACAAACAAACAATCAAATCTTTCCACTTTATAATATAAGTATAGATTAAAATAAAGATTACAGTGAAGTTAGCACTTTGTCACTGTTGTGCTAAGTTTCTCCCGGTGACAAAGGGGGCTAAATATGATTGTCTCACTTTTCAGTAAAATCCTCCCTTTTACACCCAAGAGAGACGAGCCCGGGTACCCTGGCCTGACGCAGTTGGCCGGAGTGTCGCCTAGAGAGGGCCTCCCGCAAAACAGCTGATCTCCAGTCATGGGTATGGGCGATATTTGCAATTTGGAGCCAGTACACTAGAAATCAAAGGCTCGAAGATCAGAAGCCTTCAGTCTGGCAGCACATTGAGCGACGCTTCCTGGTGAAGTGTCCCTCAATGAAATAGGCCGCAGTGACCGCTTACCATCAGGAGGGCTGCGAGTCTGTCTGCCAACTAATGTAGTATAAAAAAATGCAATTTGTACGTATGGCGGTACATGTATGTATATTCATGCACAAAACTGTTTGAACTGTGCGAGCTCTGCAATAGCCTATTGATCAACCATTACATACAATTATAATCAAAAGATTACTAAAAACTGTCATGTCAGCACAGTAACTCTCAATAACAACTCATATGTCCTACTTATAGCCAGGGACACGGTGTATTTCCGAAATGTCAGTGTTATCAGATCACGGTAGCTGCATGATACATATCGACTGACGCACATACTGATTAGATATGAATTTTTGACAAACTGTTATGTTCACACCACAGATCTAATAATACAAATACGTACGTATACGTATGGGAACGGTATGTCAGTTGTTTCCTATGGAAACCGATAACAGGTCTTTTTTATTTTTATTTTTTACAACATCAGTTGGCAGACAGGCACGCAGCCCACCTGATGGTAAGCGGTCACTGCGGCCTATTCCATTGAGGGCTAAGATTGAGGGACACTTTACCAGGACGCGTCGCTCAATGTGCTGCCAGACTGTAGGTTCATCTGATCTTCGAGCCTTAGATTTCAAGTGTACTGGCTCCAAATTACAAATATCGTCCATATTTTTTTTTGAAGAAATTTGGAGGGAAGGATGCGATGATTGAAAACAAAATTACGCGCGGGTGAAACCGCGGAGGCGTTCGTTAGTTACATATAATTTCTAATTGTTCCGCTTATTTTTATGTCCACATACCATTAAAACTCACCGGTACGAGGTCTTAGTCATTTTCTACCAATCAACATAAAATCCCGGCGTTACCGGTCTCGAACGCGATAACTGCAATAAAAGTCTCGTTATGAAATTAAACAGTGCTGTGCAAGTGTTTATCTTACGTTAATTGGGTACCGAAATCGGTATCGGTAAATTGGTACCTAATTGCTGGAACGGTTCGTCGTGGGAACTACCTTTTTAATATTTGGTAGGATTGTCACTAAAGTTTCAATTTATGGTGGATATAAATTGATAAAGAAACCTAGATTTTCACTTGTAAACTATAAAATGTTTTTTTTATTTTTTGGACCATGAACAAAACTAGGATCCAATATTATAAAATGCGCCAACCCTACAAGAGAGATTTTTAAATTTTAATGACGTTAATATTAAAAACAGTTTTTAGATCACATTTCGACAAAAATAACGATTTGATAATGGACACGTTTTATATTTAAACCCGAAAGTGTGAACGAATCCAAAATGGCTGACTCTTTATTTTAAATGTATAAACTTTTTAATGGACGTGGGAATTTTTGACACGGCTATGTAATTTATCGCGTAGATTTTATCAATTTAAAATCGCGTTTTTTTTTGTAAAAGATATTTTAAACACTAAAGCGCTGATATCGTAATGGTTTTATTGTGAAAGGATTTAACGAAATACCTATTCCTTCGCGAAAATGTGGTTTACTCACTCAGAAACAGACGAAGATATGAGTTTTGGTTATGACAAGACTGGTATCAGCTCGTCCCTCTTCGTCCCAATCGGGTGTGAAGTAGAACCGCGGGAGTTTAGTGGGTAGTGGACGCTTTAGTCTCGAGTCCCACACACGGCCGCAGGTCAAGCTAGCCTGCGGTTATGGTGCAAAAACGCATTCTCCTCCGAAAAAAAAAGTATTACCTCGTCCATCTTCGGATAAGAAGGGGAACCGGAGGAGTTTAATGGTAGTGTAAGTGGAATGCTTAAGTCCTGAGTCTAACACATAGACACTGCTACCAATCGTAGGTTGAACTCCAATTTTGTTTATGCTGGTGGATGTTCTGGTAGAATGAAATCCTATTTTGTCTGTCTAGTCAACCACCAAGATAACACTGTTACTAAGGAAGACTCCAAAGTATTAAATTAAAGATCAGACTAAAGAGTTCAATATACTGGCACAATGAGTCCCTAAAATCTCCTTAATTAAGTGGAGCATTAATCAATGCATTTTTTCGTTATACCTATAAAATTTAAACATTAGTTTTGTGCCTACAAAAATACAGTGTTTTCCCTAAACCAAAATAACATTAAAATGGTATTAAAATATCAACAATTTCAACATTTTTCAATTGCATCAATACTTCAAAGAAGCACTTAAATTTATAATGATAACCGAATAATCTTCACGATTTAGTTGCGTTTAATATCGTTCCTTGTACAGGTACCATCATTACGAAATTTCTCGGATATTTGCTCGTAAAAGCACAGTTCTTTTTAAAAGAGTCAAAAGACATACGGTCAACAGCACATCACGATAAACACTTGCAGTTCTATAATAGCACTTATGCCCCCGACATAAGAGCGTTACAAAGTCCAAAGTGTTACGTCTGACGTGCTTTTGACTGTACATGTTTTTAATGGCTGAAGTTTACAATTTTACACGCATTAGCAGTTTCTTGTTTTCCTAAGACCAAAAGGTGTTGTGTTATTTAGGTTGATTGACTGGAATGGTATGAAGAACAGTATGTTTTCTTTCTTTGGCTTTACTTAACTTATTTATATTGACGTGTATTCTAAAGTACCCGGATATGTGTCGTAGAAATCACCACAAGGCGGGTCTCTTTCCGTGCTTGCAGGCTTTGGATCCCAAGTTTCATGGGTACAGTCTACTCACTCACGTTTTAGCCCCAAAGCTCGCAGACGCCTGCAGGTCTGACCACCCTATAGGGCTTATACGCATTCTCCTCCTCCGAAAAATTAATTCTACAATTGCATCCACTTACGTATTTTTCTGACATCCGAACCGTCTCTCTTAACATGTAAGAATCAGAGATTTAAATCTCTAGTAAGAATGAAATCATTAAGAATAATAAATATTTATAAAATCTGTACCTCTCCTTAGACATTTACCCTAGGTTACCTTAACGATATTTATAGGTTTATCATAGCTCCGAATAAGAAAGTGAAAAAAAAACCGGTAAATTTCGCCCGATATCCGAATTCCGAGGTCCATGTGGCGACCCTACCGTGGTGCCCGGGGTGTAATAAATGGTGATACTAACAAGTTCGCTTCTCAGAACGGACCGGACTTGGCTCGTCCTTTTTTATCTTGCCTCGTTTTTCGGTCACGAATATCGGTTCGGGATAAATAGTAGTAGGTTTGACGTCATTAGGGCATGGTTTAATTGGACCCGTCGTTTGCATTTGTCAATTTGTGATGATTTATTTGTTGATTCATCAGTTTCACATGTAGTCTGAAATTGTAATTGTTTATACTAGTTAGCTCTTGCCCTTAGCCTTTGTCCTCAGCATTTCAAGGGTCAAGGTCATCCTAAATCTCTAATGAAAATCATTTCTCTTTGACCTTGATGACTTTACTTAGAACTTTCCATTGTTAATTAAGTTTTCGATCTTTCAATAACAATGATATTTAGGCTAGAGACTAAATTATTTATAAAAACATAAAAAAATATATGATGAATTATTATCACACTCGAAAAACACTCGAACGTTATTATTCAAATACAAATTCTAACCAACAAGACTAAAACTTGGTACCTCTTAAATTATCGTTGTGACTACCATTCATCCTTAAAAACCGGTATCCAAACCACGTTAAAAAATACCGGTGTCAAAAATTACGATACCGATTACAAACCGCCCATTATGTTGTTACCTCACGCGTTGTGATTAATAAAGTACAAATTAGTAGTTTGGGCTGTGGCCGCGAGTGTATCTCATCGCATCGTTTGTTTCTTATACTGAATGGCCACAAATCAATGTTGTTGAAAGTTATGTAACTAAGTTACAAATGCTTTTTTGTTCATGTTTTTTATTGGTATGATTTTTATTGGCATCTATAGTATCAGTCGATCGTTCGTCAGTTCGAGTCTTTCCGTCATTGAAATTAAGTCAAGGTCACATTGTTAGATACTAGTTTAATCATCACGATTAGTGACCAGAAGTAGAGCTGTGTTCGAAAAACTTGATACAAATTTTGCTCAACCCGTGATTTGAACACAGATCCCCGAGGTCAAGTCCAAGTACTAAGATCGAGATATTCAATAAAATATTAAGCTGTCTTTTTTTAAAAGTAAATACAGTGGTACTTACTGAAAAAATACTGCTTTTATTTCTTCCAATTAGTCTCCGAAAGAGACTGATCCCATCGTACCTTAAAGTAACTTAGCCTACTCTAATAATTCATTATTGAGAATTTTGTGTCATTAGCTAGCGTAACTGACTTTATAGAATCTTCGATACTTCTTTTATCGTGTAGTTAACTACTTGGTTTATTCAGTGTAAGAGATTTTCAAGCTGCCTATTCAAGCGTCTGACATGCTTGTTTGATGCTAAATATATCTCATAGAGCTGTATTCCAGTCATTATTTTACAACAAAGTAATACATTTGTCATTACCACCTCATACATTATTGTCTCAATCAATACCAATATAAGCATAATTATACCAGTATTTTACATTTATCGTACAATTTCAACCCTCAATAGGTTTTTACAATTTCACCTTTCAACAAACTTCAAATACTCATTAACACCTCTTACATATTATGTTTTAATACCGATATAACTCCTATTATACCGGTATTTTTGATTTATCGTACAATTTCAACCCTCAATAACTTTACTAAGCAGCCAGTTAACACATACATCATAAAGGCGACTTGAGCGATGCGATTTATAACGCTCTTACGACAAATTAGTAGCCTCAAACCTGAATATAGGTATTATCACATCGTTTGTTTGTTCGCACGCAATTAGAACCCCCTCCTGTCTCATTAACGCCGTCCGAGACGGAGCTGGGTGGGGTACACCTGTCCTCGTCTCACCTGAGGAGTATGGTTTTCTATCTCGCTCTTCGAGTTGATTGAGGATGTCGATTGTCTAGTTGCCGTTTGATTTCGTATTCGAACGATTGGTGTTCGAAGTTTGCATTGGGTGTTTGTGTGGGCCATTCGTTAGGCGAGGGGTGTCGTGGGATTGACCGGTCGTTTGTGAGCTGTGTGAATAGGAGATAGATGCTGGGAAGGGTTTGATTATTTGAAGGCTTCAGTTTATAGCTCTTAAAACGAATGGAATACTAAAAAGAGACGCCAAAGTTATAATTTTTTTTGTAAAAAATTTCCAAAACGAAGTTGAAAAGAAGGAGTTTTACAAAATAAGACTATAAAAGGCTACAGTAACAGTTTTTTTTTATCTGTACTAAACTTGGACACAATAAAAAACTAATATAACACCACCAGGTCTTACCGTCATCGCTTTCTACCTATCAACAACATATTTTCCAAGTTTTATAAAATAGGGTAGATATTAATCGATAAAAATATCTTAAAGAACACTTTTACGTCGGCTAATGTAACATTATTGTTATTCAAAATGTACCAGCTAACACGAAGCCCGTCAAAAACCGCAGTGGACACTAAAATTTTCCCATTAGACCGCGTCCGAACGAATTTCAATAAAGCGAACGACGATAATTTACAGTTATTATCCTCGGTGACCCCGCAAAACACCACCGAGCAGCGCCTGCACCGCCGCTGTCACAAAAAACGACAAAAAAAAATACCAAAATCTGGTATGACCAGAAAAAATCCCAACACCAACAACCTAATTCGACTTTTAACGCAAACATTTTAGGGTTGAATGTCGCGCGCCAAAGATATTACACGGTTAAGAGAAACAAATCCGAAAAAGGAGCTCTATTTCAGAAGCGAGAAAGCCCAAAGTGAATTATGGCTGTCCAGTCATCCGTTGCGCGTTTGAATTTCGAACGTGTCTCAGTGGTTTAAAGTTCAAAATGGCGGGCGGTCACGTCATTTTTTAAAAAAGGAACGATCTCGTTTGGCGGGCGTACCTGCGCCCGCGCAGAGGAGCCCTGTATTTATGGCGCCTCGTCCAGGCACCTAGTGTTGTTCGATTAACCACTCAATCCCGAACCGGCACTCGGGTGCCGCGTAACAATAGATTTTCTATTGTGTCTGGTGATCCGGGGCTTGAAAGATTAAAAAAAATCGGTGAAAACGGTAATTCAACGAGAATACCGGTTTTCTCAGCTGTTTATGGAAGACTGGTTACGCGATTCGATAATAGTTTAAGTCTATCTTTGGAAAAGAATGATGCTATAATTTAGGGAAGGGAATGTTTATATTTTCTTTGCTTAAACGAGGTTGTTTGAGTATTGCTACGTTAACAATAATAAACTAGGTTATATAATATTGTACTAGTATGTATGCTTAAGGATTTTAAGGATTTAGTTGTAATTTTTTCATGGTTTTTATCAGCTTATGTCATTCATTTGAGTATGATCACAAATTAGCTACATCTATCTTTTATCAAAGGTTTTCCCATCAGGCCATCAGCATGTAATAAAAATTTTGGAATTCTAGAGACACTAAAGCCAGTTAGCACAAACATGTTTTTTCCTTCAAAATCAAAACTTAAATAAAAACCGATTAACCTCCACTAAAAACCGTCAAGTCACATCACTACATCCCGGTACCAGACCACGTGGTATCGGTATTAAAATCCTTGTTAGGATAACTGTTAGTTTCCCCTCATTAGGTTGTTTGGATTTACATGATTATGCCGGTATAAAACTGAGCAAACTATAATTTGGTTAAAAAATCCTTTTTTAGTTCTACCTCAGAGCTATAAATGCTTCCGTTGTTAGTTTTACATTGTTACAAATCGTTATCGTAAAATAATATCCTTCTTTATTGCTGTACGTATCCTTAATCCGATTTAGTTAAATTGAACATCTATTGCTCTTACATTAAAGAAGCTTGAGCACTTGTATAACACCAAAAGTCTTTCTTGATTTATACAAATACCACGACAAAGAATATGTAGACTCAAAAACAGCCCAAGACAGTTTGATTCACAGAGCAAATTCTAAGTAAACTTGCTGCATCTAGTTTTCTATGCAGAATCACATGAAGTCAATGAAATTATTAGAACAAAAGGGTTGGAACCTGTGAACCAATGCGGCACTTCGGCCTACTTCTATGTCAGCATTTCCTTCCTCCGGAATTCGGGGACCACTACCATAGATTTTGATATGCTCTTACCTGAAACAAAGAAATAAAAATTATAAGAAATAGTTTTACACACATTTCTAACATGAGTTCTAAGTGTGATAGAGTCATGTTGTGTTTCCTGTCACAGAAGTACCCGCTCTCAGGAAACCGATATAGAATCAATCAGAATCAAGGATCAAGAATCAAATTCATTTATTAAATTTAGGCTCGTATAAAGCACATAATATTATGAATGTTCAATTGCACTTGTCACAAATTAAATTAAATATGTCAAGGAAGAATGCCACAGATAATATAATAATAATCATGAATATGATTCGCGAGCTGATTCAAAATTTGTTTCTTTTACTACTGAGAAGATACCAGCAAGAAACTCAGAAGTAATTCTCTTTTTTTTATATGAGTAGTAGCTTGGCTATTACGCTTAGTTAAGCAAAAAACTATCGGGTTCCTTTGCCGGTTCTTCTCTTGACAGAAAACAACATGTTCGTCCAAAAATACCGAAATAAAACATAGTCATTGTAATTTTTTAGTGGAATTCTTGGGGACAGGAAGCGTCTTATTAATTATGGCCAGTTTGTCAGATGATATATCGTTTCACGCCCATTCGTATCTAATTTTGGGCCATAATTGGGCGGGTCTGCGAAATGGGAGACGGATTGACCGTCAGTTTAGTCATTTGAGACTTTCTTGTTTTTCATTGTTCAAAATAAATCATTTAGTTGTTTGAAACACCTAATGATAATGCAATCAATGCCACTATTCTAAAGACTTTATTGAACACATTATGATTCGGGGGTTCCTAAATGTTGGTATTTTTTTATGTCAGAGTCGGCAAACGAGCCAGCGGGTCGCCTGATGGTAAGCAATCGGCCATGGACATCTGCAACACCAGAGGGATCGCTGATGCGTTGCCGGCATAAGGGGGGTATGGGGGGTGTGGGCCTCCGTCACTCTCACAAACCAGACGAAACACAATAGTTGTAGTAGTAGTAGTGACTATTATTTCACGCTGGTGTTATAGGGTGGTACTTCCCCGGACGAGCCGGCCCATTCGTACTGTAAAACAACATGGCTCTACCATTACAAAACTTGGGTAGAGTTTGAACCTAAGACTTATTGAATTGGGCAAGGGCACTATCAAATGCATTATTATTGAACCAGTCAAATCATGCATGAACATTGAACATGAACATGTCCTTTTGTAAACTGGTTATAGGCACATGTGTGTATTGTAAAACATTTCGATCCACGGTCTATTTGCCATATTACCCAGCTGCCAAGTTAATTTTTTTTAATAAAACTCACGAGGGACTCACAAGTGTTTCATCTCAAGCATTTGCTTCACTATAATCGAACAAAAGAGACACTTAGGAAACTATACAAGTTGAGTCATCATTTCGGTAAAACCATAGTCCAAAATATCTCTTAATTGTCAATAGGAGATTCGCAACAAAAAAACCTAATCTCAAACAAAAGGACGCGTTCACGACAATGACACAGGACGGGCCCACTATGTTTTGTTTACCTTTGTTTGCCCAATTGTGAGAAAAAACGTCCGTGAAGATACGTAGATAAGGCAAATACAAGGGATGTATTTCTTGTGGTTTAGAAAACAGGCAAACGTAAACATTAATTATAAACTAGCCTTTTGACCATGGCTTTGAGCATTTGCACTAATACGACGTTATTCCGCAGGAAAACTTGTCATAACTGTTGTGCTATGTTTCTGTGAGTAAGGTATCTCGAGCTCAAGCATGTGGGCCATTCTCTTTGTATAAAATATTGTAGATGCTAAGCGTCAGCTGCAGAAAACGAAACCAAAAACAGTGTACGACTACACCTACAACTGTTCTGTGTGTCCTGTAACAGGACATTCAAGACTAAATTTGGGCTAGCTAGTCATATTCGCTCCCATCAGCGAAGAGAACACAATTTTTGAAATCCATGGTTCCTGCAAGTTTCGCCGTCGACGGATACGTCGTGGAGGACATCATCATCATCATCATAAAATATTGTAGGAGCATGTACACTTGAAATGAAAGGTTTGAAGACCAGAGGAGCCTACAGTGTGGCCGCACATTGAGCGACTGTTCCTGGCCAAGTCCCTATAGAATAGGCCGTGGTGGGACGCTTACTATCAGGCTGGCTCTTTTCCTGTCTTCCAACTGATGTAGCATTATAAAACACCTACATTAAGTTACACTTCATTTGCCTCAGTCAATCACTAAAGCCCCTCTCCTACAAACACTTTAAAACACCATCAAGCAAGTCGAAAGTTAAAATGTTTTGACTGTCAAGCATTAAGTTAAGGGATTAAGATAGTGCGTCCAGTTTTTTGTCCCGACGTTATCTGCGGTCTGCGCCCGCGCATGTCTCAGATATCGGTGATATTCGGTCACGGTGCATTTGGTGAGCGATAAGATAGGTACGTCGCCAATTTATGTTGCACCAATTTTTGTTTGACACGAGTGTTTAGGTCAAGTGGCGCTCTTATTCAATATAAATTAATATATCATAGCATATTAATGTAAAGGTCAAAGAACCTCACAGATAATAATGATTCGTTGTGTCAAATTTAAAATAAGAAGATGTTTATTTCATTTGACAAATAAAATAACTCGAACTAATCTGTCTGTAGTATCATTTACCGCCGAACTCAATAACATACCGACAGTTATCAGTAACCAGCTACCAGAGTTTTTCCGAAACGTCAAACCTTACTGTTACTGCCGTTTCATTAACAAACTTGTAGTTACGATGACGTAAGCTATCCACGGATAATTTCGATATCTCTGGTTAAACGTATCCCTCCGAAGCGTTCTGTTTTCGCATCTTAACAAATGGCTGCGCGATTAATATTATGATATTAATTTTTATTTAATATATGGGGATTTTACTATAAGTAGTCATTTATTTTTTTTAAACATCTTTTTATAGTATTTTTCATAAAAAAGTAGATTTAATAAATAAATTCGGTGAAATACTTACGAGCTCAAGGCAATAAAACGCACATGACATTTGACATTTAATTGACGCTCTCGTACTGAGCTCTCGTATTACTTTCACGGTTGCCAACTTAGGGGTTTTCCCCCCAGAATTAGGGGGTAAATAAGTGAGATGGGATTTTTTTAGGGGTGTTATATTTTTAGGGGTATTTTTAGGGATTTTTATTACTTTAAATATAATTTTTTTTTATTCCAAATTCAGCAAAATAAAGGTGAGTATCACAGAGTTGAATGGACATCTCTGTGGTGAGTATAGTCTCCATAGCCTTGGGATTTTTGTTTTTTTTACGAGGAGATTTTTGTTTACGAGGCACTTGTCAGTTGACGGGATTATAGAAGAGTAAATACAAATTATATTACTGCACATTTTTTATTAATCAATTGTAATTATTTTTATTAAATATTTTTGGGGGGATTTTCAAGCAATTGAGGTGATTTTAGGGGGTTTTGACTTACGTTTAGGGATAAATATTTTTTAGAGTTGGCAACCCTGATTACTTTGAGCTTTCGTTGGAACTTTGAAATTGGTTTAAAACTTACACTTAATTATCGAAAATAAATTGAATTGAATAGAAGATGGCTGAACAAGTGAGTATTACTTATAACATAGTTATTTTCTAGTCAATTTCATTGAATATTTATGTTTTGTTTTGTTCTAACCAAATGTATCTTTTGTTGTAGTTTTCAGATTAGGGCGAAGGCGCTGAACAAGGATAGTATTGTGCTTCTGCTCAATCTGATTTCCAGCTACAAGGTGATTACCTCTAAAGTCACAAATGCGACTAATAACAAACTTAAAGAGGAGGCCTGGATATCAAGTCATGGAATGCCCTTCCAGCTCATGTGTTTCCTTCCTCTTACAATCCTGGTCTTTTTAAGCGGGGCGTGAAGCGGCATCTCAGCAGGCCTTCAGGGTACAAGTGAATTACTATTTCAGTTTTTAAATTGTAAATCAAATAAAGAAACTACTTTTATGAGCCTGGTTTTTTTCATAATTCCTTAAGACTTTCATAATAAAGAAACACAATTTGTAATTTATAAATAAAACATTGTTTATTAAATTCACATTAATTTTTCTATGAATTTGTACTTGCATGAATAATATTAAAATAAATACAATATCATTAAACATTATAAATTTAAAAAGACATTACATCAAGTTTTTTTATTATTATTTTTTATTAAATAGTGGTTTGTGAGTATTTTTGCCAATAAATCTCGTTTCATATTCAACAACAAAAGTTTCTCTCCCTCATGTTGTCATCATTATCTGCCAATGCCTGCTGTGTCCAGCTTCCATGATTGATAAACACCATTGGCTGCAAATTGTTCATATTATAAATGTAAAGAGAACAAATATCTAAAAAAGAAGTTCTTGATTAGTAACCATAATATATATTAAGTATGTAATATCTTAAAATGTGATAATAAAAGAATACAGTACATACCAATTCAAGTAATTGTTTATCAAATGTTGTCTAGCACTATGATGTTGGTGAGCTACTCCGTCAATCGGGACATTATCAGATTTGCTACAGTTCCCGGATCGAGCAGTGGTGTTAATATAGGTATGATGTACAGGGATATGCACTGTCACCAATAAGCCACCTATTCCCAAAGATTCCATCTTCACATTGCACTGGAAGTTATATAAGCAAATAAATTAATATTCTCTGTAAAAGAGTAAGATCTAAGTATAAATTGAATTTTTCATTCAGTAACATCTGGCAGGTAATGTCACGTCTGGATTGAAAGATGAATATAATAATATTGTAAATCATGTTTATTTATAATATGGTAGGTAACATAGCCATTAGTATGTTTAAAAATTGTTACAATTTTATCAAATCATAGCATTAAGGCTAATTTCACTTTGTTAAGGTAAACCACAGACTCATTCTGTGAGGTACACCGTTTGACATGCCACTATGTTAATTTTATGCAAATTAAGAGTTATTGTTGCAGTATTAGATTACAGCTAATAACGATTGTTGGAAGATAGTGTAACAATGTTGTGTATGTATAGTATTTATACAAATTCGCCTTGTAAAGTTCTAAGACTGAACACCTTTTATTATATAAAATTTAATTGTTCACTTATGATTATGATACTTAACTTTATCTTTTTAGTCTATATTTTGGTGGCTAATATTCAAAGTTAAATTGTCAAAGACAACTTCTACATGTTTAGTACTCAAAATTATGTAATACTGTGAATGACTGTTTTGGCCTAAGTTATTTAAGTGATTATTTTAATCTAAACGTTTTTACATTATGTTGAAGGCTGTTGTTGTTCCAAATAAATAAAATAAAAAATTAATAAAATAAATAAATAGTACATAAAATATAATATTATAAAATAATATAATTAATAATTACTTTTAAAAACGGAGTTGTTAGATATTGTAGCATCATGAGCAGACCCTAGCCACCGAGCAACTACATTCATGAACATTAATCTGCATCACAAATTCCTTGGACATTCATTGAGAAATACCTTTTCTATTCCTGTACTCTTCTACATTTGAATCTGAAACAGAATTATTTCTTGTTTCTTTAAGATGTAAAATAGTAAGCATAACATTAAAGGGTTTTACTTACCAGGGTATATGTGTACAATCAACTGCACTGCAACAAGAACCTTGGGAAATCCTGCAATGGTGTGAAAGGTGGGCTGAGTGTTTTCTAACACTTTAACATGTAGGTACAGTGCAGCACAGTACAGTGCAGCTATTGCACGAGATACCTACATCGGCTACAATTCTGCTAGCTGTAGTTTTCGTCACTCCAATAAAATCGGCAACATACAAGCATTGTTTTTCTGCCCAATGTTTATTCTACAGGTCTTGAATTTGTTGTGGAATCAAATATACCGGCTTCATACATCTCATTTTAACTTTTATCACTAAACAAGGCCATTAATCTTTATAAAATATTGTGTTGTTTATCTTTTACTAATGGATTAACGCCAATTATCGCCCGAATTCGAGAGATAGATTTTTTTTGACAGAGATAGTTTTATTTAACTGACAGTTGTCGGTTTGTACGTTATTGAAACGCTTTATGTCATTTTTCTATGGCTCTGCATATCTACGGTAAGCAGTTTGCCCTCCCAACGGTAGATTAAAGTCAGAGATATAAATTCCGATCTATCTTTCGTTATTGAAACGCAAAACTGACGTAACAGCTACTGTCGGTAGCCAATTTAACAGATTGTTACAGATAGATAGGTTATTGAGATCGGCGGTTAGAGACAACAGATAAATTTGGTGTTTTTTTTTATAAGAACCATTCGATGCGATCGAGTCAGGGTGCGTTTACACCATGCAGGATTTAGGAATTTTTGGATTAAATATCAAAACTTTCCTCACATAAATATTGATCCTAGGTGAAAACTCACTGTTTCTAGTACATAAGGCAGATTCACTACTAAATGCGCACTCTCGGCAGGAAAAATAAAAATATCATTTTCCATAATGCGACTTTTTCCTTTTTCATTATGCGGTCGCAACTCAATATGCAGAGAGCTATTTTTTCGTACGACAAGCCCTTATTTGCTTTTAAGTGGGCCAAATGTATCCCAAATTGCTCACAAGTGGAACTCCAAGTAACTCCACCCTCCACTCCAGCTTAATAGAAGGAGGCTAAGTCCTCGTAAAATTTAAAAAAGTCCGTGTTTTACATCGAAAAGTAATTGTTTTTGCTTATTAGCCGAAAAGACATTAAAATTTTAATGACACAGGACGGATGGAAGGCTGCGACGTTAAATAATACTTGAACAATTATTACAACGCCACCTAGTGTCAATTAAGTAAAACTTGTACTAGATTATTCTATTAATAATATTCGTTGGAAAATCATTTCACCCAATAAAAAGTTACTTAAAGAAAAGACGATTAAAAAAAGAAAGAAAAAATACAGTCGAATTACATTCTAACTCCTCCTTTTTTGAATACACAGAAACAACCAGACCGATACAAACACACATGTTCATGCACACAAATGTTTGTACCGTGCGGGGATCGAACCCGCGACTTCTGGTGTAATAGCTGACTTCTCGACCATTACACCAAATGGCTCGTCCAAGTTATTCTAAGTTATTATTGGAGCGACTGCAGGCAGATCTCCATAACCCTTAACTCCACACAAACGGCTTCCGGCCTGTGACGTTCACGTCACTAGCCAGTTACATTACTAAAATAATTTTTGGTAGATATTTTTAATATTGTATTTATGAATATGGTTTCATAACAAAAGTTACTCATTCTTTTAAAATGGACTCTTTTGTACTTTTTTTTGCTTCATTTTGTGACCACTCGAAATAATACACAAATAAACTAGAGAAAAAATAACATTTTAACTTCAAAGTTCAAACATAGTCAACAAAAAGAACAATACGAAAACTCAAAATTACTTCAAACTTCGACCCCGAAGCCAGAAACATAAAAGCATAGCGAAGTCCCACCAAAACAAGGTACAGTCGGCAAAATAAACAAAACGATTTGTACGCACTGGCTTACAAGTCTTACTACAACCAACATACAGACAGTCATTTGAATATGAACCTTATTTAGTTTACATAAGGGTCACGTTTATAATTTGATCGCAGGTGACTGTACTGGGTATAAAAACGCGCTCTGATGTTCGTTAGGGGGCATGACTGGCAATCGGATAACATCGGACTGGGATGTATGTGTGTTGAGCAGAACTGAGAATGGATGTGGCATATTATGTTGTCTATATTTTATTAAAACACAATTGAAAAACTATTAATATTACGTAGAGCAAACGCACTATTATAATGATTTTAGTTTTGCGCTTTACTTAGTTATTAAACACGCTATTTTTTGAGGTATTTATTAATGGGTTGTGGATTAAAAGGGGCATTCCAAGCTAATGGTGAACGCATATGTGAAAAACAGTTTAGCATAAAAACGCATATATTACAGCTAAACGTGTAATAAACATTCCACACTTATTAACCATAGCATTTTTTTGAATAAAAACTACCAATTTATTAACTTTTTTTATGGCGAAACACTGCTCACTTTTTGATCCAAAGGTAGTTGTTATTCTTCAATGTTGGCAACACTGTTCTCTGCCATTCCGTTTACGTTTTGCCCCGTGCTAGCTGTTATTATTAATAAAATATACTATCATCTATTACTTGCAGAAGAGATACTTTAAAAAGGTAAGTGAATTTCAAACTTATCGTGTTGTGAAGTGGCACGTATAGCTTGTCCCGACCGTCACCGCGAAACAGATATAAGTTTTTCCTAACCTAAAAATGTGCATGCCAGTAAACAAAAACCTATTGTAAAGTAAGGCACAGCATTGGACACACAGTTTTATCTAGTTTATTTTTGCTCTTGCTAAATATATATTCAATTTATTACGATTCGAAGATTGTCCCGACCGTCACGGTTTTGCTTGTGATAAAGTTTATGCCGGTTGTACACTCTTTGCGAGACACCCCGAGACTAGAGATGCAACTTATGGTGTGGAGTTGAAGTAGCAGTGGTGGTTTTGCCTCCGTCGCGCCGCACCTCTTTCGTGTAGGCGACCTGCTTAGTCTTAATTTTTTTGGTTTTGGTATTGGCCAAGAGGTAAAGCGAGACGGCGGCCGCGGCAAATCCGCCACCTCGACTCATCTCGCCTCACCTCGTCTCGCCTTCCATGATTTAATGTTTCTGGTTTGGTTATGGCTTTTATACTGGTGATGGTGTTATGCTTGTTTTGCTATTAGCTTCCATTTTTATTACAGATGGACCCAGCCGAAAGAAAACGTCGGTCTAGGGAAAAGATGAAAGAAAACCGCGAAGTTTGGGAACAGCAATTAGCTAAGGAAAAAGAAAGAAGTCGTAAAAGAAGAGAAAAAGCTAAAGAAGTACGTCAAGGTGACAGTGCCAAAGAATTATGGAAAGAGAAAGAAAGGCTAAGAAAAAGGAAGCAAAGAGAAAAGAAAAAGGCATCCCAAGCTGCCAAACTTGAGTCCATTAAAACATCACCTTTGGGTTCCTATAAGTGTAAAAACACACTGCGAAAAGCTGTTTTAAAATTAAAGAAGTCAATGCCAGAGAGTCCAAGGAAACAAGAGGCTGTTGTGATAGAATTGGTTAAAGATGTATTGCCTAAGGTTTCTCTGCAAATGTCTCATATATTACACAGAGTTAAAAACCAAGATCTGATATATTGTCTGATGAGGCCGTAAAGAATGTGAAGCAATTTTACGATAGAGATGACATCAGTCGAGCTGCGCCTGGCCGGAAGGACACAATATCACTCAAAGATGAAAGTACTGGGAAACGGAACCATGTGGCAAAACGCCATATGGTGATGTCCGTCTCCGAAGCATACACACTATTTAAAGAGGAATACCTTAACCTGAAAGTAGGGAAGAGCAAATTCTTCGAACTCCGGCCGAAACACATCAGACCCATAAGTGAAATGCCACATAACGTGTGCGTGTGCATGTATCATGCAAATGTACAGTACTTAATTGAAGCTGTGAATAAAAACGTGCCAGACTTTCCTGCATCTTCAAAACAATATCTATCTGAAATCACATGCAATATTGAATCTGAAAAATGCATGTCCGGAGACTGCCTGAAATGCTTTGGTGTTCACGACATCGTTAAATTAAACATTTATTTATCACGCAGACTCACCTGGAAGCAATGGGTGAAACAAGACAAAGTATTACAAGTTACAACGATCAGCGGAACTCTCCAAGAACTTTTGACAGAGTTATCAAAGCAAACTCCAAAATTTAAACACCACGTTTACGTAAAAAACCAACAAGCCAAACATTTTGAGGACACAAAGAAGGCCACTTCAACAACAGTTGTACTTCAAGTAGACTTTGCTGAAAATTTTGCAATCCTTTCTCAAGATGAGATCCAGAGCGCGCATTGGTCTCACCCGCAAACAACTTTATTTACTGGGTGTGCATGGGGAAGCAAAGGCGAGGAAAAACACTCCTATATCATTCTTAGCAATGAGCTAACACACGACAAATTTGCGGTGTGGACTTTTTTAACCAAAATCATTAATGATTTGAAAACGCACTACCCTGAGCTCGAAAAAATCTGCATATTTACTGACGGCTGCGCTGCTCAGTTTAAAAATAGATTCACCCTTAGTAACATATGCCACGCGAAGTCTGACTGGGGTGTCGATGTCCAATGGAGCTTTTTCGCTTCGAGCCATGGAAAAGGCGCAGTTGATGGGGTGGGAGCCACAGCAAAACGAATGCTGTGGTCAGCCATTATGAGCAGGAGGGCCACAATTAACAACAGCTGGGAATGCTATGATTATTTAAAATCTAAATGCATAAAAAGTATGCATATTTTTTATGTTGAGATAGCCGATATTGAACGTGAAACTCTCCAAAGCAGGTGGGAGCTAGTACCGCCTATACCGTACCTACAAAAGCAGCACCATTTCGAAGCTTTGAGTGCAAACTGTTTGTCTTTCAGCAAAACATCTAGCTCAATTACAACATCAAAGAAGAGAGTCTTAATAAACATGACAGGAAAGTTAAATTACAATGATGTTTACTCCAGTGACAGTGACATGGACTTCTCAGATCAAATTACACAAAATGACCATTTTGAGATGTCTGAAAGTGAAAGGGCTGGAGGTGAGACAGATTTCGAGATGTCTGTAAGTGGAAAGACCAGAAATGAGGAAGACTTTGAGATAATTGGACGTGCAAAGACAGGAGATGGGACAGATTTCGAGATGTCTGGAAGTGGAAAGACCAGAGATGAGGAAGACTTTGAGATAACTGGAAGTGCAAAGACAGGAGATGGGACAGATTTCGAGATGTCTGGAAGTGGAAAGACCAGAGATGAGGAAGACTTTGAGATAACTGGAAGTGCAAAGACAGGAGATGGGACAGATTTTGAGATGTCTGGAAGTGGAAAGACCAGAGATGAGGAAGACTTTGAGATAACTGGAAGTGCAAAGACGGGAGATGGGATAGAATTCGCAATTGCTGAAAATGGAAAGACAAGAGATGAGGAAGTTGAGATAACTGGAAGTGCAAAGACCGGAGATAGTACAGAATTCGAAATGGATGGAAATGGAAAGACAAAAGATGAGGAAGTTTTTGAGATAACTGGAAGTACAAAGACCGGAGATGGGACAGAATTCGAAATAGCTGGAAATGGAAAGACAAAACATGATTCGAAATTTGAGGAGGCTGGAAGTGGAGAGGCCGAAGATGAGGCAGATTTTGAGATGGCTGGAAGTGGAATGACAGGAGATAAGACAGATTTAAAGATAAATGGAAGTGGAAAGGCCAGAGATGAGGCAGCATTTGAAGTAGCTGGAAGTGGAAAGACCGGAGATGAGGGAGAATTTGAGGTTTCTGGAAGTCGAAAGGCCGGAGATGAGGCAGCAAATCTCATTCGAATAGGTTCTTATGTATTAGTGAGATTTATATCCAATAAAAAAGTAAAGAAGGAGTTAAGCAGTTAAGAGCTACTTAGATTTAAATAGTACTGATAAGTTTATCCATCAAAACAGTCGAAATTCATTCAACGGTATGTTTACAAAAATAGCGTTTTGTCCATGTCCTCCAAAATCAAAATATTCTTTTTTCATGTAAACTTATAATATAAAGTATAAAATTTATGAATCGTTAATTACACAGAGTGACTCTACCAGCGCATTCGAAATGTCTCCTCCTTATGAATACGCATAAAACATGAAACTTATGAAATAATAGTCTATGTAGAGTTGCACCATTGTAGATACGGTACTAAATAACTAATGAATCAATCAATGTTTTTAAAACTTTATTTATTTACTAATAATCCGTTTTTATTTCATTTACTTCATTACCCTCAAATCGGTATTAATATACAAATAAATATCAGGCTGATATAATCAGCCATATACTAGACTCAAAATCATAATTGATGCCGCATCCATTTCTTCTCAGATCGTACGTCAACTTAACACTGACTGATGAGATGAATATAAAAAAATAACTCATACCGAGTACTTTTACATCCATCCACAGATCGACCGTCGAGACGATATATCCTGTGATATTTGAAACGCATAACTATCTTACTGTATTAGTAATATCCTTTCTCCGAGCGTCTTCTCCCGGTTTCGTATGGGTACGTCCTGCACTATGCTCCTGGATTAACATTAGACCGGATTTTGACCGCCTCCGTGGAACACGAACAGTGGCTAAGCCGCTCGGGTATAAAAACCACCTTGGGTCTGGTTAGTGGTAGGGCTTTTTCAGAGTCCGACTGGCTGGCTGGTAGCTACAGGTGAAATCTGCCGCCTAACAGCTCTGGCTGTGTTCAGGCAATATTAATGTGGGAACCTGGACACTTGAAAACAAAGGCTTAAAGATTAGATAATTCTACAGTCTGGCAGGACATTAAGCGACGCTGGAGAAGTGTCCCTTAATGGAATAGGCCGCAGTGCAGCATAATTTCGATCCCGGAAATGTGGGGGGAAGGGTTAATTTTTTCCTAAAAATAGGAACCCAGACTAATAATACAAAGAGACATGTTCACGTTCAGCCACACGAATGATTGTATTGTGTGACGTAGAATCCGCGACCTCTGGCACATAATACATAATAATACTACGTACACTTGGTGTAGTAGCAAAATTTTCAACCATTAAACTTTATCGGTTGTCCTATTATGTCACAACTGCTACTAGACGGTCACTGGCAGGTAGGCTCGTCAAACAGTGCATTCCTCTGCGCATACGCCGTTGTTTGCCTGCTACCGGTGTTGGCCACACGCATGTTTGCGCCACTTGCGCCAGAGCAAATATTCTTTTCTCTGGATTTTTGGGGTACCGTCAGCAGAAAAGTATCGATTGTTTTTCTAAGAATATTTTTCTTTGTTAAGATTTTTTTGTTTTTTATTTAAAAAGACGTGATGCAATGTTACTGTGTAGCGTTGCAAAATATAAAATGCACACATCAATGTCCCATTCCAAAATATTTAAGTTACCAAGGAAGTTACTACACGGAAAAACATACACAACTCAAGTAATTTGCATGACCTATTTTCGCGATGACGAGAGTACAATGTAATTTAATGTAAATCTCTGCATTTCCCATTATTATTGCGTAAAATGAATCATTGCATGCATATGCGGTTTGTTTGTTTATCCTGCCGGCTTTGTTTTTAATTAAGAGGACATTCAAGCCATATTTAGATAAGAAAAACACACACTGGTTATATCTCTTTTTTATGATTTCTGTTGCCAGACAGGCAAGCTTCCTATCTTAAGATAAGCGACCACTATGGCCAATATCACCACGACCCACGAACTACTTCCATATTATATGACACAAGCGGCCACACCATGTGGTATGAAAACTTACATGGTAACAGTTCTGGCTGTGTTCCGGCAATGTTAATGTGGGAGCCACTACACTTGAAATTAAAGGCTCGAAGACCAGGGGGCTTAGACAAGATGATATCGCTTCATAGCTGACGAATTTCGCTAAGTCCAATTTGTATGGATTTGACAGATGCCATAGAAAAGTCACGTGTTGAAAGTATGGGATTTGACATTCGCTATCGCAAATTGAGCTATAACGAACGTCATAAATGCCGCTTGTCTAGGGGGGCTGATGAGCCTACAGTCTGGCAGCACATTGAACTACGGTTCCTGATGAAGTGTCCCTCAATGGAATAGGCCGCAGTGACCGCTTACCATCAGGTGGGCTGCGTGCCTGTCTGACAACTGTTGTGGTATAAAAAACTTATTCTGGTGTTAAAAAGCGCTAGTCAAGAAATACTTTAATTATTATATTTTTATTATAGTAATAGGAACTCTTTGTCCATCGTCTGATGTAGATTCATAGCTGACGCAAGTGCCGGCATTATATTCGTATTAGTTCTCAGAAACAACACGGCTTCCATACCAGCTTATCGAATTCATGACATAATTATAAACTCGAGCTTGCGACACATTACGCTGTGTAAATACGAAGTACAATTACCTCATAAACACACATGAATTGATTCTAAGAGACGGGAAGTATGTAAATAAGCGTCAAAATATATGGAACTGAAAAGTATCAGCCTTAAAGTGACCCACTAAAGGTTAAAGGACTCCAATTAATTTAGATTTAGATAAACAACTGATTGCGATGGTACATCCACTATAGCCTGTTCCATTGATGAGTGTTGCACTTGGAAGCAAGGCCCAAGGGGTCACCACGATCCTACATAGAATACCATTGAGACACTTCACCAGGAAACATTTGTCATATTTAAAAAAAAAAACAAATTAATATTAATATTTTACAAAAACATCGAGTCCCATACCTCATAAAAGCCATTTTACGCAAAATCACGAATCTCCATTTCATAATAATATATTTGTAACAGCCTCATTAAGACAAATATGTAAACAGAAATGCGACATTATTAAAAAAATCAAATTAAAAAACGAATGAAATTAGTCATATTGATGTTATCGTTAAAATATAACGTAGTATGATGTAAAATATTATTTTTATGGCGTGAATATATGATTTCTTTGATAGCTTAAATATTCAGGAGAGTGTCCGTGACAATAAAATCTTATGTTACTGCCAAAATTCGCGGTCCTAAATGTAATAAAAATAAATAATATAGATTAGCGCGGTATGAGTGGGATCGATATTTATTTATTGCCTCAAAATATTCCATATGAATAAGTGTTACGATCGTAACAGTAACACAGATGGTGGTAACGACACTAGATAGGATTTAGGTTTTTATTTTACTCCTGGACGCCATCTTTTTATTACGTACCAACAAACAAACAATCAAATCTTTCCTTTTTAAAATATTAGTATAGAAGACAATGCTTTCCAGGTTTTGACCCTCTCCTCCACTATATAAAAGATAAGAATCGGCCGACCCCCTGTTTTATATAATTAATATTATTAATACGTAAGCATGTAACAGAAAAATAAAACAGTACGCCATAACTTCCCTGAACCTAAATATTCTAGTTTATTTCACTAGAATAATAAAATAATGAATTAAAAAAGCATAAGTCATAGTACCAACTTCATAAAACGGTAATAAACAATTTCTCAGTTAGTCGAGTTTACGACCTGACCTTTAGTGCTAATTATAGAAATAATCATCATCATTAAACTGTGTCTGGTAATGGAGCAAGCAGGGGTTTCTCTTATATACGCATACTAGTTATTGCCCGTGGCTTTGCTCTCGTGGACTTAGATTTATAACAAGGAAGATTACGTTTCCGTCCTTTGTAAGATCCCAAACGGTTATTGTACCAAATTTTATTAAAAGTGGTCCAGCAATCTTTTTATTTAATTAAAAAAAATCCTTAAAAACTCGGAAGAGAACCTAGGACCCGAAGGTTAACCAGCAACTTGCACCACAAGACCCTCGCGGTTTATCACATTTTTCTTGACACTATACACAGAGATCCTAGCCACGAACTAAGCATAGCTTGTTTGTACTATGATGGGCACCAGACTTCTGGATCTTTATACTAAATCGGTTATAAGGCTGGCGGCCACCTGCGGTCTAAGCGGCCACTGCGGCCTATTACATTGAGGGAAACTTAGCCAAGAACAATCAATGTAAACTACTTAACAAATTAATCGTAATATTTCACGCGTTCATTGCTGACGGTACCTGCGCCCGCGGCCATCGTGTGGATCACGCGCTTTTATTTTCCCAGTTAGCGTTGGACTTGTTAGTCCGTCCGTGCGTCGCTAAGTATTAGTAGACCCCCCTATTAGCTGCACACGGGAGCTCTCTATAATCTGTTTGTGGAGGGACGAAATGGAGCTACCATTGTACAAATACTAGCTGTCGTCTACGGATATATAGACCAACAAACTTATCCGTTTCGGTGGCCAAAATTGGAACTACGTGAAATGTCAGTTTTTGCAATGCAAAAACGATATTTAATGACAGTACTAAAACGACAGTAGCGACGCCGCCACCGGAACAGATAAGTTTGTCGGTCTATATTGGTTTTATAAATATCTTGACTGATAATTAAAAGTAGCTTTTTTTATTACATCGAATCGATGGTCTAGTGATTTCGGGGCAGGGGTCCTGGGTTCAATTCTCGAATAAATAAATACTTAATAGTTATTGTAACCCCATTCTGCGATGTTTTCAGATAATTACAGACAATTAAAGAAGCCGCAATGATGAATTCTAAAAAGACAAACGGGGCCCTACCAAAGCGAGAATTGAACCATGATCTTTGGGTTTTTACCGGCATACTCACTGTTTTACGGAGGATGTTAAAACTTCAAAACTCTTCATAAAGTAAAAACTGTCAACTTTATCGTCTTCAAAAATTATAAAATCCTTGTCAAACATAATTCTCTTTTAAACTATCAGCCCCCTATAATGTCGTACAAAATCCTAGTTTTATGGGTTTCGCGGACCACCCACGTGAAACTGACCCCCATGGTCAAATATAGAAATAGCATCAAACAAATTCAATCTCTCTGCCTTAAGAAATACAGTTGAAAGTGGTTTAAACTTTTTGAAGTCACGTGATCGAAAAAAAAGTTTACTGTCGAGTTCTCGATTGATCTAAAATAGACTTTAATGGGATGTAATAAAGGTGATATTTCAGTAAGATGTGTGAAGTAATACACTTGATTTTTCTGATTGTTGTTGGTTTGTCTGTTGATAGTGTTAATTGTAACTATTGCATTGACATTAGAAACATTTGCGGGATGTTGCAAGAGGAAGCTTCACATGTGACTGGCCGTGAGTTGGGGTCCTGGATTCAATTCCTGGGTTAGGGAAACAATTACGGATTTTGGGAACGCAGCTCCGGTTTGGCCTCACCAAACTGCCATTTTTTTTATCCTAGGTCAGTTGGCGTACAGGCACGCACTCAGCCCACCTGATGGCAAGCGGTCATTGCGACCAACCATTGACGGACCCTTCACCTGGAAGCGTTCTTCAATGTGCTGCCAGACTGTAGACTCATCTGATCTTCGAGCCATTTTACCATGACATACCTTTTCACCACTAATAGATACTCGTAAGTGCGTGCCAAATTATAAAAAAAGTCATCACTATTATCACGATGTTATCTGTCTAAACTTGTCCTAGGAGTGGTAGGCATTATGACTCTGAAAAGCCTAATCACCAACTACACCCAAAGTGGGAGTCAAACACACGACCTTCGACCCCAAAAACCCAAAAACAAGGGAAAACTCACGAGTAGTGCTAGCATACTGTATACTAATACAAAATCGTCACAAGGATTACACCCACTTCACATCAATCCTCATTATAGCAAACTATTGTCAAAATGTTAACTAAAAAACCACCCCTAACTAAACGTACCAACCCCAGCTATTAGCGGAGCATTATCCGAAACTGGCAACACTAATCGCTCATTACCGAGTTCCGGGTGCGGGGTTGCCAGCCCCCTTTAACATGAATTCCATATTTGTAAGTGACCGATTACCGTACCCATTACCATTGTGGTGAGGGAAAAAATGCCCTTCATTTTAATAACTGCTATATTTTATAATAGCTGTGCTTGTGGATTTGTTTGTGAAATATGGTTGTATGTCCTTGTCATGTGGCAGAACATTTTTCTATGGTAGGTAGACATAAGGACTATCCGATTTCTTTCTGAGAATGACAAAACATTTTACTAATTAGAAATATTAAAATTGTGCGATATTTTTTGTGATGGGACGGATGCATGGATGGATGGATGAGATGTATTGATGTCTAGATGATCTTTCATACAACAACTTCACTAACAGTAATATATCTAATTTAAGTTAAGTAATGTAAGTTGTAAGTTTCATTGTAACTAATCTCTATTTAGCATTAAGAATATCGCGTGGTATGTTGATAAAAAGGACAGACAGACGAGATTACTTTCGTATTGACACTTAGTATTGACATTAATTTTAAAACATCTTTACTTACATCCCCTTCTGTAATTTGTACAGTCTACAGATAAAATAGGTAAATATTTAAAGTTTTATTTAATAATGTCCAGAGATATGTAAATAATCACGTATCACATACGTCACAAGATAGATACAAAAATACAGTACATTTTTGAAATTGGAACATGGATCACACTTTTTTCCCTCCATTTCCATTCTCGTTTGTCAACCACTAGTTCGTGTGGATTTAGATTTTTTCTAAACCATTTTATTTCATGTCACGCGATGACGCGACCCCAAATATTTGACAAGCGTGGCGGCTCAGATTCCTACCGTTCCATTTGGTAATATTGGCATTCCATCGACGCAATTCCTCTGTCCCGCCTGGGACAACAAAACAGCCCGTTAATTTACAAAAATATTGAAGCGAAATTCACGTTTAAAAAAATAACTCTTTCCACAGATGAAAAAAGTTATTTCTCGTCTGCCGAACAGCAATAAAACATGGTGTAGATTTAAAAAAACGAACAATCAAGAGAATTCCAAATGCAAATTCGAACAGTAAAATGTGTATAATTCGTAACAAAACACTGGTCGTAATGGTACAAAATTCATTCGAAACAATTAAAAATCGAACTCGCGTTCCATTTTGAAATTCTCCCAGACGATTGGTCGAACAGTGATTCTCGGGGTTGTAATGGGTAATATTATATGGAATGAGCTTTTTTTACAACTAAACCGATGCAAGGGCAAAACTGGTTTTGATTCCTTCGCCCGTTTCATTTTATTGGTCTTAGCCTGGGTTTTATTTCATATTATTATATTGCGACACGTTTGTTGAAAGTTCTTTTAGCAATAAGGTATGTATTTATAAACCTGTTCTGCTAATTTAGTCGATGCAATCAAAGTGGCAAGTACTTTCAAAGCTTAAGTGTCTAAGGGTCCGTCTGCATTCGTGTTAAAAAATAAATGGTGCCATAGTTCATTCCAGTACAAGGCCACTCGAACAAAAGGTCATAAAAGAATTTCCAGAGCATAAGAGAAGTTGTAATGAGTTCCCAATACCCACAGTCAAACCTAATGGACCCAACTCGGGTTATAGAGAAAAAAAAACTATATTTAAAAGCTATGGCAGTCCGCCGTAAAATTAAAAAGACAAATTATTGGACGTCTTCGTGGAAGCCAGCCTTTGTTATCTCACAAGTGTTTTTCAAGAGTTCTGTTTATCTTCCACCCCGCTCTTTCCCACAAAAACTGCATCCATTCATCTTTGTCTATCTTGTTAGCACGAAGGGCGTTCTAGCAGGGCGTAACTCACGCTTCTTCCGTTACGCAATCTTGACACTTTCGACTTTCATAACAAGGTCTTGTTTTGTGTACAGAACGTAGTACGGTGCCTCGAGACGAATCCTTTAAGGGCGTAACTGTTACCTCTCGTATAGCGTGATATCGATTTATGGTATACGGAATAAGCGTTCATTTTGCTTAATTGGCGTCTGTCCGATACCTCGTTGCTTTCGACACGGTCTCGCTTTTTTCTGAGGCTCATCTCGTGTTGACCGCAACCGAAATTAAAACTTATAAGACCAACTTTCAAGGTTGAAAATTGTCTGGAGTTTGCTCTTGAATTTTAGAAGCATTAACATAATGATCATCGTTCGTATTTGATAGAGCAGGTGTTGTTTATATCGGCTTATTCTCAGTTTTTATTATAAAATCTCGTTATGTTACAAAAACCCGAGTATCGTATTCGACTTTATGAGATTACGCACGTCGGCTGAAGTTTGTTAATTAGAATTCCAATACAAATTTCCGTGCTTTGACTATCGTTTATGGTATCGATAAAAGTATCGATAACATCTCGAATATCGATTCGATTATGTGGGCATGTATACATAATTACTTTTTCGTTTAATTGGTTACTATGCGCAGGTCTCTTGATGGTTCGAATTAAAGAGTTTATGGTCTACTTTAGGCCAATAATATGGCATTAATTGCTGAATTTATAGCACTGAAGAAATACATTAATCTATGAATACGAGTCATTAAACAAAGCGGTACGTCTCAAAATGGGTAATTTAATAGTTATTATTAATAGTTTTACACTCCAATTACACTAATCGTTTCACTATAAAATAATAATAAGTGAAAAAAGAAATTACTTAGTAATCTTAAAGAACTTGCAAATAAACATTTAAAAACAACTGCAAATTAGTTTAAAGGCTTATAATCGCAGGTTCGATTTACTCGTTTCTAAATGTGTATTTGTTAATTAACAGTGGTGAAGAACCAAACTAAGCTTAGCTAAAAATATAGGTATGAAAGACCTAGAACGAATAATACAGAAATGTTTTGATAAAGCATCCAAATGTTTCATGCGTGAGAATCGAACCTGCGACCTCGATTGTTACACATACCTACAGTAGTAGTAGCTTGTTACCAATTATGGGATCCAGGAGGTCAGTGACACACACATTCCGTCACGTTACTTATAAAAATCTCAAATACATACAATTAGTGCAAGTCAGCTCTGAGACGAACTCCAGTCGGAAGATGTGTTGTAACAATCAATCTTCGTTTGTCAGAATGAGTACAATGTGAATGGTCAATAGTCTAGGGTGGCCAGACAGACACGAGGTCGTAGGTTCACTTCCCGCAAAAACATGTGTGCATGAACATGTCTGTTTTTAGGTTATGAACAGTACGCATATTGCATTTTCTATACTAATAGGAAAAAAATTATTGTTTGTTTTTATTGAATAGGCTTCAAAACTACTGAACCGATTAGAATAATTCTTTCACTGTTAAAATGCTATACTATCCCGGAAATGTGGGGAAAAGGGGGAATAATTGACAAAAGAAATTGCGCGCGGGTGATACCGCGGGCGGAAGGCTAGTTATATAATAATATCATTTATTTCAACCAATTATCGGTCATAATTACATAGAAAACACACAGTACAATAATAATACTTTGCAATAGTCCCTAGACTTAGCTGGCGCTGTCTTTGGCTGTATCTTTTCTATGGTATAGCCAGAGATAGTGCCAGCTAGGTGTACGTATCCCACAATAGAATATCGTATCTCAAAGGGGCCTCTTCGTGTTGGATCTGTATCCCCACGTACGCCTTCCAAAAGGACCGGCATCTGTGCCGTGATATCCCGTAGGAGAGATACAATAATAATACAAACATCTGACAATAACCAATAGTTGATAGTCATTAATAAAAGTATAAACTTCTGTCAGTTATCCCCTGGTATGGTAACTGATATCCCAGGATTAAAATAGCTTTCGTCTCATCATAAAGTAGACTTTATGGAACCACAACGGACATAGACTAGAGTCCATGTTTGTTACAAACTGAATCAAAATCGGCTCAGGGTTTTAGGTTCATGGTCATAGAAAGAACTACATACGCAACATAGAGCGAGTGAGAATTATTTAATGCCATTAAAATGTAAAATGTTAAATAACGGAATTTCAAATGTGACACAGTCATTTTAATGAAGACATTAATTAAGGATTAAAGTCAACAACTCGCATTTCCAAAATTAATTCCCAATTGTTTGTTTAAAATAAATTAACAATTTCACACACTTACATCGGCTTTTGTAGATATAATGGAGTGATAGAAAAAAATATCGCGAATCATACAACAGTTATTTTTAATGGAGACATCAATTAAGGATTAGAAATATATTTTAATCAGATTATAGAAGCATTAGTGTCCATTAGACTACGTTAATTTTAATTAAAATCATCAATAACCAACATTTAGATTAAGATTTTGTCAATATATCAAAACACCTTTTAGAACTGGGTCTATCGCGTCTTGTATTCGATTCCCAGGTCAAAAAGTGTCATGCTTTCTCGTCTTTTTACGCATATTTCATGGACTGCAGGCACCTTGGTATTTTGAGCGGAGTAAAATACCTGTAGGTACCCTTACCGCTGGCTAGCAAGGCCTGAGCAATGTGTGGGACTAGGTACCAAATATGATCGTCCCACTTCCCACATAACTCCCCCGGCTTCCCCTTCACACCCGAGAGGGACGAGCCTGTGCCCGCCTTGTGGCTATTGACCAACCCAGGATGTGGTTAAACTCCTACCATATGACAGTTCATTTTATTTTCATCAGAATATTTTCGGAATTGGTTATTTTTGCATATGAAACACCAAACTTATTGTATACGTTTTACGTTGAAAAATCAGTCTCAAATGAATGAAAGAATTCACTGAACTAAAATAATAGAGTAACTCATTATGAGTCATGTATGAATTGAACTACTATTACATATCGTCAATAGTAACCTTTACTCCAAAACAATATTACCGTTGTTACATCGTATTTTTACAACGAAACACTGTATTGATTAATAATATTTTTTATTAAATCGCTATCCGCTTCCATACTAACTCTATATTAGAATGGATTTTAATAATTTTAAACAAAGTTAATTTTACTTAACAAGTCCATACGATGCAAAACTTAAGCGTAAGTAGGTCAGATTCGTAAACTTGATCATTCACAAACGGAGTTTGATTTTAAAATGACCGATGACTTTTTATAACGCTTTAATTGACGATGAACTTTAATAACACCACAAAAAGGTATGTAATTGCCTGATTGAGTAGTAAAGGGGAATGTTTAGAAGTAGAAACCTATTGTGTGATAGCTTAAAGAGGGGCGAATATGAGCCAATTCATACAGTTTAATATAGTAGGTACTTGATGACGATTTTAGTGTAATAGTTCAGAACTTAAGAACTTAAGAACATGGGTCGCGGGTTCGACCCTACACAAGTGCGATGCCCTATAGCGTTCGATGTAACTTATAATTTATTCGTCTCGTACCTAGGTACTGGCACCAATTTCAGAGTAAAAAAAGTTGACAAATAATGATGGGATTAATAACAAAACATTTAGGCCTCTTGAATGTTGAATTGAAAATAATCTTCCCAGTCTCTACGTATTATATAAATCGCACTTCAACAATCAATTTGACATAAACCTCTACGTCTTATCTGTCATTATTTTATATTGTTACAGCGTGCCTAATTGCATTCCACAAAAGGCACAAGAGTATAATGAAAAATTCGCTTCAAAACCGAGGCGAGAAGTAACGAGGACCACAGAAATAAGTGACCAGTGTATTGTGGACTCTGACAGATTGAAATGTTCAGTCTCCAGTTCCTGGAATACTGAGCGGTGGGCGGGGCGGGGTAGGTCAGACCAACTGGCCAGTACGTTTGGTGCCCTCGTATGATATTCGAGAAACAAACAAAAGAAGACAGATAACATTTGTTCGAGAACATGAGTCAACGGGTTGGGTTGTTTGCGCGAGGGGAAATGATCGTGATTCCTTATTCGAATTTTAAGTGTTTGAAGAATGAAGAGTTTCGTAACGTCTATTCCATCCAAAGATCTTTTAACAATACCTATATGATTCTGTCCGACAAGTTTGAAAAAGGAATTCGGAATTTAAATCGATCAATCTTCTTTGCTTTCTAAATTCAAACTGAGTGACCCGATGGAATGATTCGCGCGGTCAAGATTAGTGCGTTGTGTTGTCAGTTGTCACTCTATTTCATTCATCACATAAATATTTTTCAACAATAATTTAATACATTGACCCGACTTAAAGTTGCGCACTTGTCTCATTCATTTAAATCAAGGCAAAACAAACACCAAAGGGTAAATTTCACTACTTCCAGATACTAAGTTGATAATTTATCTGTCGAATACTATGATGCTGCCTTTTTATTTGAAAAGTGACTGAGACAGTATTAAAGGCCTCGATATTCAAGTACGGGGCCAAGATCTCAGGGTCCTACACAGTGTTTGCGATCACCAATCCGCAGTTGGCAAGTGTCGTGATTAAGCTAATACCCGTCATTGTAACGATAACTTGATTCAAAGTATGAAGGCCTTTGCCCTGCAGGGAAATTAATAGGCCGACACATTTTTATAGTCACTGCGGTATTAAATTTGATAACAAATCCCATGACATAAAAAGTTAATATTCCGCGGCGTTAAAAAGAATGGCGGATAAAACAAAACAATGATAACACCGGAATTTGAGAGACATAAAAATCCCACTAACTCCAGACGACTTGAAGATTACTCACGGAAGCTAATATTTGAAGAATTTAACTTGCAACGCTTACCAGATAAATGTGAGTAGGTATTTAGATAAAAAAAAAACGCGGTTACAACACGCCCGAGGGACATTTTTGTCCCTTTTGGGGCGAATCGTTTTAGGATGTTATGCGCAATCCGATTTGTGGGTTAGAATTTTAGTAAAAAAAGTCGGTGCTGCGGAAATTGTTTCGTGCCAGTTCGAAGTTGGCGAATTTTTTTTTTCTAATATGGCACAGGTTTCATTTTGTGCGTTTAGCTGCATTTAGTGGTACTTTAAGTTATCCTTCCTATCCTTATTACCATGAAAATTAGTGTTTTTGCGTTATCTTTAATGTTAAGCTCTCAAACTTTCTTCTAACCTGGTCAGGAATTCCTGATAAAAAAATATAAAATACATAGATCGAGACACAGAACAACACGTTTATCCGCTGTTCGTTAACCGAATGAATTAGACTTAAACTTAAATCCCCCTAGTACATTAAGTTAAGTGGCACATCCACAAATCCTTGTATGCTAAGGGCCGGTATTTCAATATATACTTATCTTGAAATAATCCGGGATTGATAATAAGTATGACTTAATTATAGGATTAAAGTTAAGCGGCACCTAAAGTACAGACCGACAAACTTATCTGTTCCGGTGGTGGCGTCGCTGCTGTCTATTTAGAACTGTCATTTAATATCGTTTTTGCATTGAATTTCACGTAGTTCCAATTTTGGCCACCGGAACAGATAAGTTTGTCGGTCTACTGTCAAAAGTAATACTTATCTTAAATGTCATGCAATAAGATAAGGTTACATTGAAATACCGGCCCTAAAAGTCTTAATTGCAATATAAATCTATGCATTGGTATTCATTTAGGCTGTGTAATTTGACAGAGCAGGGTAGGTTGATGACAGACGGGCTGGTCAATAGCTACAAGGTTGGCACCGGCTCGTACCAATCGGGTGTGAAGGTGAAACCGGGGGAGTTTAGTGGGTAGAGGACGCTTTAGTCTCGAGTCCTGCATAAACGCATTCTCCTCCGAAAAAAAAGATGACAAATTAGGGTATGTTGATATTATGTTCCTCACTGTACAGTCAGCAGCACAACAAATTACCCTTATATTCAATTCCTAGTTTCCTACTACCGATTTTCAGCTGAATGTCCATCGCATAGAATACTTTCAATTGAGAATTTTTGAATGATTTCTAAGGTTGATCTGCTAAAGATTAAACAGGATGGCATCACGATCAATGTTTAAGCGAAAAACGTCGTCCAAATATCTATTTCCGTATTCAAAGAAGCGAAGCGTGAATGAGAAAAACTCTCGATGCGCCTCCATAAATCGCCGGGCCTAGTCAATTACTCGCGCCATAGTTATTTCGGGATGTTTAATTGCTCGCATGCGCGGGAGTTCGCTCGACGGCCGACTGAGGGTAGTCATGCGTTTTACACAGATTAGAAAAAACGAGGTTGTAGTAATTTTTAAGGAGATGAGTGCCAATACTAGTGTATTAGTATTGTTTAAAAAGTATGGATGGATGAAGAAAGAATGGTTGGATGGTTGGATGAGTGGATGGATGGAAGGATGGATGGATAGATCTATAGATAAATCAAAAGACGGCTGGGTGGATTGGTGGATGGATGTGTAATAACTCTTTCGCGTAAAAACTACTAAATGGATTTTGATGTAGAAGTAAAATAAAACATTATTAAAATAGAAAAAAAATCAACAAGTCCTGGTAACAGGCAGGGCTCTTCGGCAGACTCAGTCACCAAACGGATCGGAATAGCAAAGCTACTATTCTTAATTTGGTCTTCTGTAAGAGGGTGATGCTGATGACTTCCCTGGTCGAGCCAACCCATTTCGACAGACAGACAGAACCTAATTTGAAAATTTTGAGCGGGTTTCGAAATCACAACCGGACATATCCTACTACCAATTAACCATCCGACCAAGCAAAATTATTTCCTATGCAATAAAAGTAAAATAAATAATCAAGATTAACGTAACCGTAAGGTAATCCGCACATGAAATGTATCATTAAAAGGGATCTGTAACTCCGTTTATTTACACTAATCGAATGTTTTTCGAGAAAATCGATTAGATTCAATCGATTTAACGGCTTAATCGAGACGGCAGCGGATACAATTTGTTTTTCCACGCATTTTATGACGGTCGTATCTTTTTTTTATT
Organism: Mecyna flavalis; assembly: GCA_949319885.1. Classification (NCBI taxonomy): domain Eukaryota; kingdom Metazoa; phylum Arthropoda; class Insecta; order Lepidoptera; family Crambidae; genus Mecyna; species Mecyna flavalis. The sequence goes on along the minus strand of OX439419.1, from coordinate 4,002,537 downwards.
AGGTAACTTTGCGAAAACTCTATTTAATTTGAGTCTATTTGATGACGAAGGAAATAGTTCACGTGTATTTTAATTTCCGTTTTGTGTAAATATTGTAATGGACAGTTTTATTATTGAGTTACATAAAAACTGTGTATACAATTGACAGAACTGTTCTTTTACGAGTATATTGCGGAGTTTGGGGACTGCGAAAAATATAAAAATTTAGTTTTTCGGAGTGTTAAAAATAAATAGGTCCCTTACAACAAATTTTCTAGCAGGCGCTCCCTAGGCGCCACCCTAACTTGAGGCCTCTCAAGTCAGGGTACCCGGGGATGGGCTGGTCAATAGCAAGGCTGGCACCAGCTCGTCCCAATCGGGTGTGAAGGGGAGTTTAGTGGTTAGTGGACGCTTTAGTCTCGAGTCCCACACACGGCCGCGGGTCTAGCTAGCCTGCGGTTATGATGCATAAACGCAAAAAAAAAGAAAAAAGCGATAGCCTTCTAACGCTAATATGTAATTTGTCTATATCTCACAAGGAATTTAGATCAAATCAATTAAATATTTTTTTTACTTTATCCAATCCAGAAATCAAATCAAGAACCTTAAAACACGTCTTGTTAAACCACTAGTCATTAAAACCCAAGTAACGGCGCATACGCACCTCCTACCAACAATCCCAGTTAAAACAGTGAGCATTAACAAGAAAAACGTTATTTTTAAACTTACCTCGTAAATCCCGGCACTGGCTGGTGTAAAAACAATTTTATTGTTCTCTAAAAGAGCTTTATATTGTCTATGAAAGTCGTTTAGAACAGAACCTATGGGGGAGATCATTAAACCAAATTACACATTACGGCCAGTAACATCGGTACTGGCAGTGTGAGCTTCTGTCAAAATAACTTTACTTTTTTTTAAATTAGTGTAGGCATTGGAATAAAATCGGTGCGAGACTGTCAAAATGTTTACTTTTTAAAATTTAATAGGGCCTTGGAATTATAATTTAACAGTGTATTCTTTTGCAACGATAGTGAAAATTAAGCACTTCAGCGCTGTCAGCATTTAAACAGGTAACCAATAATTCGACTCCGGTGTTTTCCTTTTGCTATCAAGCGAAATTTGATATTGATGATGATGATGTCCTCCACGACGTATCCGTCGACGGCGAAACTTGCAGGAACCATGGATTTCAAAAATTGTGTTCTCTTCGCTGATGGGAGCGAATATGACTAGCTAGCCCAAATTTAGTCTTGAATGTCCTGTTACAGGACACACAGAACAGCTGGCCCAATGAGTTGTAGGTGTAGTCGTACACTGTTTTTGGTTTTGTTTTCTGCAGCTGACGCTTAGCATCTAGATTTTGCAGACGAGTTTCTTCAAATTGCGCACATGAGTTGTGCACAGTTCTGCGCCATTCAGGCCTCTGGCGCGCGAGTTCTTCCCAGTTTTTGTGTGGTATCTGGCAAGAGGTGAGATGACGTTTTAGAACATCCTTGTAACGCAAGAATTGACCTCCAGGCTTACGCTTTCCCTGAGCTAGCTCCGAGAAAAATGCCAACTTTGGAAGTCTTGTGTCGTTCATACGTACAAGGTGACCGCACCACCTGAGTTGACCCTTTATTAACAGTGACTCCACACCACACAACTGAGTTCGTCGAAGGATTTCAGAGTTAGACACACGATCCTGCCACTTTACTCGAAGTATCGATCTAAGGCACTTCATATGAAAAGTGTCCAACCGCTTGATATCCCCCCTATAAAGGCACCAGGTCTCCGTAGCGTAAAGCAAGATTGGCAAAATTATTGCTTTGTATACTGCGATTTTAGTTTTGAGTTGCAGGTCGTGAGAATCCCAAACTCTTTTACTGAGTTTTCCGAAAGATGAAGCCGCCCTTGCTATGCGTGAAGAGATTTCTGTTACAAGTCGGTTATCATTGCGAACATAAGACCCCAGATAGCGAAAAGATGAAACTTCTTCGAGTGGTTTCCCGCTAAGACTTAAAACTGTGGGATCTGCTGTTTCGCCCCTTGCCGGTTGTTTAAGCACTTGGGTTTTGGAAACACTGATGACTAAGCCAAACCTACGGCACGATTCATCTAGACTGTTTATGTAACTTTGTAGACTATTCACACTATCGGCCATAAGGCAGATGTCATCAGCATACAGTATATCCATGATAGAATGCTCCTGCGATTTGCTCTTTGCTCTAAAGCGTGTGATATCGAAAACACCTTTATCTGTTCTCACGCTAAGGGTTATATGATTACTGCAGCCTCTGTATGAATCTTTTATAACCGCGGCGAAGTAAATGGCAAAAAGTGTGGGAGCCAGAACACAGCCCTGCTTTACGCCGTTAGTAACCTCAAACTGTTTGGTGAAGTCATTTACGTGTTGTACTCGAGCCATCATGCCGTTATGGAGATCCCTTATGAGACCAACAAACCGCTCCGGACAACCCACACTCCTAAGAACCAGCCACAGAGCATCTCTAGGCACACGATCGAATGCCTTTTCGAGATCAACGAAGCACATATAGAGTGGCTGTTGTTGCTCCAGACTCTTTTCCTGCAATTGCTTCACTACGAAAATGGCATCAACCGTTCCTCTACAAGGTCTAAATCCGCATTGGGATTCAGGTAGGACCTTTTCTGCCAAGGAAACCAAACGGTGGTTAATGATGTGTGCCAAGACTTTTCCGGCAGCACTCAGAAGAGCGATGCCCCTGTAAGAGCCACATTCAGATAAACTACCCTTGCCCTTGTACAGCTTGCACATGGTCGCATCCTTCCAGTCCTGTGGTACTACGCCTGTTTCCCAGATTCGTAAAATCAAATCAAAGAGACGACTTCGTATGTTCAGACCACCATATTTATATATTTCTGAAGGCAAGTTATCAGAGCCCGGTGTCTTATTATTTTTTAGGCGATTGACAGCATTTTTAAACTCTTCAAAAGATGGGGGACTATCCAGTTCGAGAGAGGGGGGCAAAGACTCTAGCGCCTCGATATACGGTATGTCTGTCGTTTGTGCTTCAGGATTAAGCACTTCGTGGAAATGTTCAGCCCAACGTTCTAAAACGTCGTGATGCTCTGTGAGTAATTTTTTTTTGTCGTGAGATAAGATGGGTGAAACTTTTCGGACTTTGGGTCCAAAGACAGACTTTAGGCCTTCAAAGAACTTAGCACTTTGATTGGTGTCAGCAAAGTGTTGTAATTCAAGAGCTTTATCTTTCCACCATCTATTTTTGAGTTCGCGCACTTTTGATTTTAGTTCGCCCTGTATGTTTCTGCGCGAGGCACAGGTGGCACCTTTCATTGCCATCCTCGAGTCACTGACAAGTTGCATAACCTCGGCTTCAGAATCGTCGAACCAGTCCTGATTCTTCTTTTCGGGCTTTCCAATGACTTGTTCCGCAACACCAAGGAGTGACTGAGAGTAGGATTGCCAATATGTGTCAATGCTTGTAGTAGAGCTAATAGATTTCCTGCCAAATTCAGTGTCCAGAGCTGATCGCAACTCATTACAGCGGACTAGTTTTTCGATTGCCAATTTAGACGAAATCTTGTGATTTGCTCTGCGTGGGGGTTTTATTTATTAAATTTGATATTATTACGTTGTTGACTGGTTCAATGGCTTGGTTCGAACCTCGGACGGATATTAATGACGAACGTATGTACCTATTTTATTTGCACTTTAAAAATAGGTGCACTAACAGATAACAGTGAATATTTTTTTCTTCAGTTTGCCGTGTAGTCTTGCTTGTATAAAATTTCGTGGACAGCAATCTATAGATAGTGCGTATAGATGTTTACATGTTTTTATAAAAAGCGTTTAAGCTACTTAACTACTTTGGATCCAATCTATGTAAACTTACTATATTTAAATAGGACCACAGCTAATATAACAAAATGATACCAAACATCGTCGCCATTATGCCTTACCCTACGGCCCTCGATAAAAATGACAAGCCGTAGGGGCCACATCACATGCTAGACAACTGTCTTAACAGCCATCGCTCAAAAGCACAGCTGTCCAAACTGTGCTACCGTGCGTAGCTCCTCTGTGGCACGTGTGGTTATGATAACGTTATCACGTATCGGGAACATTATTGATTCGATGATAACTACGCACTTTCTATGCTGTCGAGATTTTTATTTGAACGTTTTTTTGGACGTGTTTATGGTAGAGTTGTTTGTTGAGTTAACGCTACTGTTGAGATTTGGGAGGATTTAAATAAGACTTCCAACGCGATATAATAAAAATTAGAGGATTGCACAAAATTTGACATTATAAAATATTTTTCCCGACTCGGAAATTGATCCCAGAACTCCAAGGCTCTCACGGCAAGTTACTTAAACCACTAGACTGACTAGACCAACGAGGATTTGCTTCTATAATTTATAGCATATTGTGCAAAAAATTCTCACGTGACACAAACAAGTTGAAATCTTTCTAGTATAATAATATAAACACAATAAATTAAAAAGATCTGAACACATGTCCAATATCATAATTCAGTGAATAATACATAAAGAGCCTCATTAGGTCATACTATGTTAAACACTATTGTTTGACATCAACGATTAAACAGACAAGACAAAATGACAGTCAATATTATGATCGTAATTTACAATTAGAGCTGTTTCTATCAATCAACTATAGAAAATAATTCACCAAACAGCAGTTGATAACGGTATTTGGTATTGTAAACCGTTATTAGTTATCATTGTCACATCACAATATTATCGCCAGTCTGCCATGCCAGAACACAGCCAGAGCTGTTATGGCGACAGATTCCAACTGAGGCGGTAATAGCTAGCTCGTCTGACTCTGAAAAGGTCCTACAGCCAATCATGGAGAAAAAGGAACTGACCCTCTATGGGTTTTAGTGGTTTTATATTATACCCCAGCGGCTAAGCCACTGTACCAAAGAGGCGGTTGAATATAACGAATGATTAACTAATAAATTATAACAACGTGTTAAAAATAACGTTTTAATAACATCTCATCGTTATTCGATATAACGACAAGCACTAAAATCTACAATTCAATAAAGCAAGCAGTATTAGCGATACTAATTTCTCGCACCATACAGAGAGATGCGTGGGCGCAGCACATACTTCCTAATTGCGATCGATAGGCGCGTTTTTGTATGTGGGCAGTCGCATTGGCCTGCATTCAGTGCATTCACAGCTAAGCTAGATGTGACATTGAGGTAGTCATGAATAATCAATACGTAAGTAAGTTATTTTTTTCTTTTGTTAAGTTGTTAACTAATAATGGATCAAATTATTTTCTCGATATATAACTACATTTTGAAATAGGTGCACTCCTTCTGTAACAAAGATCCTTGACGATTGATAAATGCATCTTTGAAGCCTATGTAAATAAAGATTAGGTTTTGTATGGCTGGTCAATAGTGGACTCTTTAGTCTCGAGTTCCACACACGACCGCGGGTCTAGCTAGCCTGCGGTTATGGTGCATAAACGTATTCTCCTTCGAAAAAAAAGGTTGATTTTAAATATGTGATGAGTTATGTACAATTTTTGTGTGAATAAAACATAAGAAAAGATGGCGTTGACAGTATTTAATAATATATTATAATAATTTAACCTTTAATATGTTGCTTAATCCCACATAACTACGTTGTTGCAGAGCTGTAAATGCAGGAAAATGATAATTAACATCTATTGTCGTTTTAAAAATGTAATGTTTTGAACTCCTGCTTCTGCCAAACATAAATTAGTATAGGCTCTATAACTAGACATTAAAAAGCAATTTCAATAATAAGATGCGAAAGTACGAAATCGTCAAAATAAACGACTCTTCTAGCCACAACCACAATAGACTGCGCCTCACCTTCGCAAATGCATTAGTTATGCAGTTTAGTGCATTTGTGTGCGGCCATTTGTCGTTTACGAGTGTTGTTTCCGTTAGTAACATTGAATATGGAAATAACCGTCCAAGGTTCGATTCTGGCCGAGAAAAACCTATTTGCATGTAATGCCTAGCTGGTTAAATTTTAATTGGAAATTTAGAATTCTCTGACTAAGCTTGGTTTATTCGCATCTGGTAGACTTGTGTATAGAGACAGAGGTAATAAACTGATATTTATGTAACTTATTTCGTTATATCGGTTATTAAAACCTAACAAACCATAGGAACAACATGAAGATTTGATGACCTATTGAGTGTTATAGTTGAGAAGTCGAATAGCACAACAGAGGATAGGTTTAATATTGAGATAGGTCTCCAGAGCTTAACTGAGAATTGCATGGTGTGGCAGCGGGAAGAACTTATTCTTTTTGCTGTTAACTTAATGTTTTTTCTTTATATGAAAGGGCCGATGACGAGTGATGACTCTGGTGTTACCTACAAGATTCCAAAGTCGAAGGGCTACAAAACACTTATTAAGTTGAAGTATTAAACGAGACACTTCTTTTTTTTCGGAGGAGAAATAATGCGTTTATGCACCATAACCGCAGGCTAGCTAGACCTGCAGCCGTATGTGGGACTCGAGACTAGAGCGTCCACTACCCACTAAACTGCCCCGGTTCCCCGGCCAGCCTTATGGCTAAAACTAAACGAGACACTATAGTAGAACTGCGCTTATAAGTGTTATCAGTCACGAAAAAGAATTCTGTCCAAACCATTCTGAAGACTGGCCATTTCGTAGCATAAAGACACCACGACCATACGTGACGCAATTAATACTAATTATCTAAATATACTCGCAAGGTTGAATTAATAAGGATTTGGAGTTACTCAGTTTATAGAGTTATAAATTTTAATTTCGCAACACATGCGTATGGGAACGACGATGATTGAATTAGCTTAACGGTCTACCACTTAAGTCCTTTTGCATCTCGTAGACTTATACGAGCTATATAGGTGAGGGAACATCGTGAGGATAGCAGATTCACACACATCAGGAATTAAGACAGTCTGTTTGGTAACAGAACCTACTTCAATCCCAATAGGGAGGAGCTGGTGCCAGTTTTCTGACTATAGACCAGAAGTCTGACTAGCCTGTGGTTTTATGGTGATTTAAGTCGAACACAGATATTATATCACCTACCCATATTGTGTCATAGCTCACAGACTCCGCTGGTGGAACGCATGGAGGAGGATCACGCGGTGAAGAGTGCGTACATGGGGGTGCCAAGTCGGCGAAGTCAAAAGTACCGCTGGAGAGATATGGTTCTGAGAGACCTGTTCGAGTTGCCGGGGCCTGTCAATTTGCAAGAGGTTGCACAAGACAGGGAGCAGTAGCGTCATGTCGTGTTGGAGGCCAAGATCCACTTCGGGTCGTTGAGGCAGCGAAGTAAGCTAGTACCCATATTGTGACAATAACTTGATTTTAATGGACATTAAATATACTTTTATATTTGGTAATTTAGTGGACTCTGGTACCACAAGACCTTACGCTACTTACTTCTTCCTCTACGACAGTCTGCCAACTGATCTATCATAAAAAAATATAGCAACTAATCGTAGCGGGATCCTACTTACTTTAGCCACAAGTCATACAAACGCGTTTAAAATCATGTCGGACGGAAACAGAGACAAGAGAGTGTTGTTTTCTATATATAGACCGCGTGGCAGATGCTGTGTGTGTGTCCCTGCACCGAGATATCCGACATACGGATATACTCATAGTAAGAATATTTTGATATGATTTGAAGCCCGAAAGTTCGATTACCTACAGTTTTGGCTGCGACTAAAAAGAAAAGTTCAGATATGTTGTTCAAACTAACTTTGACCCTTTCCCCGCCACGCTTTTTTCCAAAAATGGTGCCCCTAACGCCACGACCATTAAAAAAAAAAAATCCAAAAAATTATCAAGTTATACTCAACTCATTCAGGCAAGTAAAAATACAACGTTTCTTGATCCTGTTTTTTTGTCTGATATATCAGTCATTAGCGTGGTGGGCACGAAAATGGTTTGTCATTGGTCAATCAGACATTGGCGTTGAAAGGGTTAAATAAAACGAATCTGATTACCTCCAGTCTCGACAAACGAATACCTAACCTGCAAGTGGCAGTACTGTTTCTGCCGATGTAGGACAATTAGCGTGAACAAATAAGGCTCGATTGTGGGCGAGTAGGGAAATCGGACACCGAGATACTGTTGAGTAGTTTGTTTCACTAGATTAGAAAACTAAGTACAGTTTTATAGGCTGACTGTCTCGGATTAGATTGCCGATTTGATGAAGAGATCTTGGTCACATTTATTTTGGATCACAATTATTTTGTGTAATCAAGAGCCATTTATTTATTTACGCATACCAAAAGTGCTTTAGCGACTTGTGCACTAGTGAAGTTAACGACAGTTTTCCCTTAAAAACTTATTTTAATATTTTAGCACAAACAAACAGCGAAATCATGCCACCTCAAAACTTCAGTATCAATAACGTTTACCATATTTTTTTCTTTGAACTGCCTAATATTCTTAATCTAACATGGGTAAGTCAGTTTAATTTTGGCTTCTTTTCCTCCCTTGGCGACTTAAGAAGTTCTACCAGGTCGTGCTTTCTGTTTATCAACACATTTAACGATAATTATTTTTATACAAGCAAAGACTTTCATAATCACTATGCATATTGAAACATCTAAAGCCAAACATACTGTGGCTTACTAAAAAACTTAGTAACCAACCACCTCGAGAGTAGGTACGGAAATAAGAAAACCTGTTTGAGCAATTTTCTGAATGAAAGAAATAACCCATGTCCGATTGTGAGCAAAAACTTAAATCAATTTATTGCCATAGCCAACGAGGAAACTTAACAACCTGTAGAAACTCTTGTCTATGGTACCCGCCATACTGGCTTTGACCGCAACGGAAATCGCCAGCCATTTACTTTTTCTGAGCGTGGCCGATGGAATCTTGATATTTAGCCTCGTAAAGTATGAAAGACCTTCCCATCGTTTTAAATAGTAATCACGACTTTTTACTTTTTTTACAAAGATTTATACAGAATCAATGCTAAGTAGGAGAATACTGCACAGATAATTTCTTTTAATAATATTAAAAATACTAAATTATTCAAACTGTCTTGATACGGTTTCACGCCTAAACCTGATTGATTTGATGAAATCGTCATATTTGTAGGTAATTTTTAGTATGAAAACAAACAATCGTTGTAAAAAACTATTGTTGTCGATTCAATTGTCGAACATCCGAAAAGCTCACGCGTAAAATTTCGACACGATTCGGTTCCAATTCACGATCAAACGGAAACTGTAATCGAAAAGAAATCGAAACTCAGTAAATTGTACGTACAATGTGTATTGTAATGGTATCACGTACTATAATCGACGCTATTATGACATATACGGGAGAATCACGCTTAAATATAATCCAATATTATCCCTGTGACTCCGATTGAGAATAATTCTTTGATAGTCTGTCCTTTTTCCGCATATAATGTTTTGAATACACGCGATAGGGATAGAAATATAGTGAATTTTAGGTGTTGTTTGCACTCGCCTCGACGCGACAGGTAAATTCGTCGACAAAAGATGTGGGAGTTTGTTTATAAGAAATACCTCTACGCAGGTAGATATTCTTTGTCAAACATCCCTATAGTATAATAGATTTTTCGGAAATAATACAATGAAAGCGTAATTTATGTAGGTTGAAATACAATATTTAAAAAAAAACATTTTCGGAAACATACCTGTGTTGAGTTATAACTTTTTAATTTTTTTTCTGGGCGCCAAGGAACTCGACAATTGATGTTTTTGGTTGCGTTTAGTTTCGGTTCCTGTGGTCTTGTTTGTTTGTTTTCCGATCAATTTGCGACGATAAATACTAGTCTATGGTCACAGATGTTATCTGTTATTTGTGGCGGACTTAATTGAGACGTTGAATCATTATGAAAGTGCGATGTTAATCTTGGGATCACATTATGAGGTCATTTACCGGCCTTATGAATATTAAAATGAGTCGACATATTATACGTTGGTGTAAAAAAAATTTGAACTGTTTTATGATTTTTTTATTGGGCTGGACGGAGCTTATCAAATATTCGTGTTAAAAATGGTCGTTTCGTTACAAACCGTGCAGAGATCGTTTTATTTTTTACGATCCAACTTTTAAATAAAAACTACGGTTATGCTGTATGTAGTTCGAGAAATGTATGTACTCACGAATTTCGTGTACGTCCAAATGTAAATGTTGAGGAATTATTTAGAAATATTAATAATTCACATCTTGGTAGGGTTTTTGTAATACTTATAGCCTTTTGTAATACTTATAGCCTTAAAAAACATTATGTGTAAGTATTTTCAAGCGTGCAATGTTTATTTTCATATTCAAAAGGTTCAGAAACTTATGTCGAAGAAGGATCTAGTCCTTTGCTAGCACAAATAAAAAAATAATATTTTCCATTTGAAATATAGACCAACCGACCAAATTCAAAAATCGGGGCGTTCTATAAAATTCTTAATATTTTGAGTGTGAAATCGTAATACACAAAATGGATCTCGACGTTCTAATTTTAAAAATTACACGTCACTCCCCATTTCAATTACCGCTCGACCGTATTCTTCACTAATAAAGATTAAAATAGGTTGAATTATGTACATACTTTTGCAAGTTGCTTGTTCCATTGCATTATTATGTTGTGCTTTTATTGATGCTTATTCAGTACAAATACGCAGAATTTATTCAATGGTCCGTATAGAATAGACCATAGACCTACCTGAGATTGACACCTGCTGTTACACCGGCCATAGAGTATAAATCGGAGCGCCGCGTGAAGTCATTGGTACGGTGTTGTCTGTGGTGACTTTATTCCATTTTTAAATGATATTCTAACATATTTTACAAGAAGGCGGGATGCGTATTTGCGGTCCTGACAGTCGTAATTTTTTTCAATTAACTTACTAATAAATTATGTCATTACATTTTAAATTGTAATAGCTAGAACATTTAGTTCTCTGGGCCCTGTGGTATTGGCAGAATAGGTGCTTGTAATACTGGCGAAAATGGAAAGCGGTTTTTTGCTTCGGACCGGTTAAGCAAGACTGTTTTTGATGATTGATGAACTGATTCTAATCTTTTGTTAACAAAATAAGTTTCCACTAAGCTATAGAACAGGGACTAGTCAGTGCCTTGTGGCGATTGACCGGTCAACATGCATTAAAATTAAAACTAAAAAAGTTAAGGTAGGAGGTATGTAACTTTGTCAGGTTACCTTATTTTACATTTACGGAAACCAGGCTAAAAAGAGCCTCTTAACATTTAAATATACATACATACTTAAACCTAATAATAATTAACGTAACAGTATACTTAAAATATTTGTGGGAAAAACTATTTTACTGCGACTGTACCACAATGGCGGATGCTTGTTTAGCCTCATATTTTCTCGTAAACTGAAATAATTACTACAGTTCGTGCGAGGTGTAACCACATCCTAGAATTTTAATTAGTTACACTAATGAGATTGGTGTCTGATACCCCTATTAAGATTATCAGGGATTAAAATGAACCTTATTCCTTTTGATTTAAGAGCTGAGGTGATATTATCTTTTGTCCCTAACTGTAGGGTCTGTAGGTCACATCACAACTTTACGCATAAAAAGGGTTTGTTTGAATTTAAACCGTATTTTTACTTACTTATGATCTGTTTCAGTACAAAATGGACTTCAGCAGTATAGTCAGTTAGGGGCCGTCCATTAATCACGTGAGGCTCAAAAGGGGGGGGAGGGGGTATGGAAAACATCACGAAACATCACGAGGGGGGAGGGGGGGTCTCGTTAGACATCACGTGTATTAATTTTATTTATTTTTTGTCAAAAAGCGCTATTTCTGAACCGAAATTTTGAACGGCGCGAAAATTTGAACTATTTGTAGTACGACCTTGATTGACTCGCCCGCCGTTGCTAGGCAACGATTCCCCGCGCCGACCACCTTACCCGATTTCGCAGACATCCAGTGGCCTATGTATTCCGAAACCTCAAGAGCATGACGGCAAGACGTTTGCCAACTTTCTTCTACGTCGGGCACTTTTAATTGCCCCAACGCATGAAGGTTTCATGAGAATGCCTTATGACCTGTATTGCCCTAGCCTGCAGAAGGATTGTAAGCTTCTTGTGGAAAGAATATGTCAGCAGTGTGGGCAGTACTTCTGCACTAAAAAAAGAGCAAAAGAGTGCCATGGGCACCATACTGCCCACGACACTGAAACTGTTCGGCCCACGCGTATCCTCACGCTACGAGGGAGGGAGGTTCTCTGCGTAGTGCGCGAGGATGATGGTGCCGAGTGGCTTGACGAAACCGAAGTTAATATGTCACAAACCTCTCAGCCAATAACAACTGCCAGTGAAGAAGAAGCTTTACCAGTTGTAACCTTAAATGAAAGTCTTGCCACTCCGTGGGACGAAGACAACATTAATTAATTATTCATTAATTTTATTACAAATACATAATAAATGTTTTTTGAATCAAAACGCCATTTTTTTAATATTTTTTTCCAGTCAAAAATAGCCTTTACATAGACTTCCAAAAAAATACACGTGATCCAGAGGGGGGGAGGAGGGGGTGGTCCCAAACCTCACCAAATATCACCAGGGGGGAGGGGGGGGTCAAAAAATGAGAAAAACGACCTCACGTGATTAATGGACGGCCCCTTACATACATTTGAAATATAAACGAAACGAAACGCAAAATCTTGGAGATCTAAGCTTTTTTCCTGGTTAATTTGTCTCAATTTAATAAAAACAGTAGCGCTCAATGATGGCCGCTATGTCATTGTAATCAATGCAGATTTTCTCAGATCGTGGTAACTCATCCAAAATACTTCAACATGTAGCATATTATGTAAAGTCACGAGCATTTAAGTATATACAATCTCATTCTAGAATAGACCTTACTACATTGGCATCAGACCACACGCGCGTACTTACATTGTACTGCACGTTACTGTACAGTACCAAAACACAACATTGTTTACATAAGAAAAACAGAAAAAGTGCCTGCACCTACAGTGAAAAAACACACTACTATTTTTCCACTAAAACGTAGTTACGAAACTGAAGAAGTCCACTTACCTCACTCTCAGTCCAATCGATCAAACTCGACTTCTCTTCCAGAAGGTTCTCCGAACTCCTCTTCTCGTCCTCTCCGTCTCCCTCGTCCTTGAATACTTTGACCTCATCCGTGGAGCCCAGGTCGTCGCCGCCCGAGCTCGCAGCCGAACCCGAGTGCGCATGAGGCATCTTCATGAATCCAACACCCCTGCTCCCATTATCCCATCCTCCAATACCAATCAACTATCTGTCGTCCATGACAACACTACGCTCTCATGGTCCTTCGAGCCGGATTGGTCCTTCGCGCCGGATTGGTCCTTCGCGCCGGATAAATAAAGGACAGTTTTAAATCACACTTAAGGCTACTTAGGCAAGTCTACTAAACTATTGAGATCACAGATAACTTTTGTCAGGTCGAACTTAAAATGCTAATGTTGAGGTGTTCCGTTTGATTTCGTGTCAGGGTGTATCTGTAACAAAAAAAAAAGGAAATGTTAATACGAAGATTCACTCGTCAACGGTATACCTTCATCTAATTTGTGAGTGGTAATAGAAGTAATACAAATTGAGGTTAGCCGCCTCTTTAACCAATTTTTAAAATATATGTACTGTCACTGTCAAGTGATGTAACTAGCCCTTAAATGTATTGAAGTTAAACTTTAGTTAAAATAAGGCAAACAGTAAGCATTCGTGTTTTCAATACCACTTTGAAGGATAAATTTTATAAAGAATTGGGGAAGACCTCTTTCCTACACAGGTAGGTACAATATCATTAAACAAACATGAAAGTCGTGAATAAACTCTAAAACAAACGGGTTACAGGTCAAAATCGCCTGCTGAGTGGCCTGACAATATTTTAGGTCAAGCCCCGACAACGCGTCAAGAGCCACTTTTGGCCCGAAGCCAAGATATAGTATCATCGGATATATTTTACAAAGTTCCGAAGAAAAGGCTAATTTATGTTATTTTTACTGGCCACTTAGACACGCTTTGATTCGCACTTTTCTTTATTTTGTCGATGATTACACCTCTGCCGAAATAATTGACTGAATCAGTGCTTCTTTTGTCATCAAAATATCTGACAATTCCATAATATAGTTCGGGACCAACTCAGCAATTAACACAAGATTCAATGATGGTACTACATATATACAGGGTGTCTCAGCGCGGATTTTAAACTTTAAACACGAATTCCTCGGGAACCCGCGGGTCTAGCGGCAGGGGATCGGTAGCGTTGGGTAGATGATGAGTGCGGATTTTTTAGTCGCCATGTCGCAGTGGTCTGGCGCGCACCGCGCGTACGCAGTAGAGGCGTACTTTTGCAACGAGTTTTCGTTGTTTTCCTCTGAAAAAATCTCTAACAACTTCTGACAGTAAATTTTTCGCTTGTTGTAGTCTTCTGGTTTATTTTTTTTGGACTATTTGGATCTTGTAAGGATGTAATTTTAAGTCTAAGGCCAAAATTCGTTGAACACTTGAACGGTGAAGGCTCAAAGAAGCAGCATGTTTTGCGTTGTGCTTTACTCAACGAAAACTCGTTGCAAAAGTACGCCTCTACTGCGTACGCGTGGTGCGCGCCAGACCACTGCAACATGGCGACTAAAAAATCCGCACTCATCATCTACCCAACGCTACCACTCCCCTGCCGCTAGACCCGCGGGTTCCCGAGGAATTCGTGTTTAAAGTTTAAAATCCGCGCTGAGACACCCTTTATTAAACGTAGTGATCTCGGTAAGTATAGGAAGTCCTTAGGCCAGATGGAGTGACGATTTGCGCAGAAATCGTAGGATGGCAGGCAGGAGCTGGATGCGAGCCGAGGATCGAACAAAGTTGCGAGCGTTTGGAGAAGCCTTGGACTGAGATAGGCTTTTGATGATGTGATGATAACTTTATGAACTATTTTTTTTTAATTTTAAAGGTTTTAAATTCTACAAAGCACCTACTTTATTACCTACTTCTTTAAGAAATTAGTAACTCTTGTTATAACGTTGCCAGTTCTCTATTAAGAACTGCCAACGTTATAACAAGAGTTACTTATGTACTAATTTAAATAGCGTCATCTTTATTTTGCAATCATTGTTAATTCCCAATTTAGTGCATTGTTTTCATATACCATACTTGACAGGATTCCTAAAGGGCCCAATGTTAGGATTTCCCTCACGCAAGTTACCATTATCATTCCTCAATCAAATAGAGCATACACGGCAGGATACGGCCGCAGTGCGACAAAGTGCGCGCGCGCATAGGCACAATACAAGAAAGTACAGTGAAGTAATGTCAATTTTTGAGTTTTTTTTACTTTGAGAAAGGCAAACTTGCAAGTGAGTACCTGGTGGTAAGTGATCACCAACGCCCATAGACACACAACTGTATCATATTCATTTGCATTTGGATTGTGTATGTTGCCAAATACTTGCATTGCCTTAAACATTACATGCCCGCGGTTGCACATGCGCCTTCGGTTTCAGTTTTCCCATCGGAACTGAGGATTATCTCGGGATATAAAGAACTAGGTACTTTCTTCCGGGACATGTCCATAAGTTTTATGGTCATAAGCCACGTTATGTCCAATAATAATGGTCATACAGAAGATTAAGTCGATATCGGTTCCAAACATCAAAATTGGTTCAGAGCGTAACAGAGTGACTTCCGCATTTATAAAATTAGTAGGGTTGAGTTTTTAAGCAATTTTAGTTTCAACCGTCATTCTCCGTTTCGGTACATTCCTTACTGCACTCGCGCCGTCGTTGCACCGCAGAATGCGTTTGTCAAAGGTATGCCACGGAGGTGCGATCGCATGAATAATGACACGGCACGCCCGGCAAGAGCTATGCATGACAATGATTCGACCGGCATAAGAAAATTTAGAAGGGAATGCTTTTAAAGAAAAAAAAGTTAAGTATCTGCCTATTGAAGTCTCACTGTAGGAAGGGAGCATCAGCGTTCACAAAATGTAGCTTTTGTTGGACACCTTTTACGCTATGGACAGGTGAAATCTGCCGCCATAACAGCTCTGGCTGTGTTCCTGCAATATTCATGTGGGAGCCAGTTTATTTGAAATCAAAGGCTCGAAGATCAGAAGAACAAACAGTATGTGAGCACTTGAGCGACTCTTCCCGCCTTAACTAGTCCATCAATTTAAATCGAGTATAATAAGAGACTTCTTTTCCTGTTGCAAAACTTAAAATGTGAGAAAGCAAGGTAAGATTGGTCCAGAGAGGATATTTAAAAAAAATCTCGGAAGGAACAGCATTTCAAAACCGGCGCTAAACTCTTAGACAAATAGATACCATTTGTCTACACATTAATTAATACATTTTGATTATTTTTAAATCGATTTAATAATTTCAATTAGATTTGTGGTTAGACATTTTAAGATGACATGACTAATAGTGGCAAGTATAGTCTCGTGCAATGAAATGTATGCGTGATTTTTGGTATGGATTTTGGGAACTGGAATGTTACAGCCTGTGGAAGCTCGTAACACCAGCCAGAGGCATACTAGAGCGTCGCCGACCCTGTTAAAAACCTTTTCACACCCTTCTTAAAGAACCCCACCCATATAGGTACTGTAGTCTCTTAAGAAAACCACTTCAGTTCAATTGCAATAAATCTCTAGTTATTTCCCACAGCATTTATTTATTGTCTGAATGTTATTTACTGGTAATATATAGGTATGCGTAAAACTGCATGTCTGTAAAATCTCTGTTTCAATCTGCAACAACTGTCTGACATTCTGTGAGAACCTGAACCTATATACATTAATACATTTTTAATTAATTTGATCGTGGTAAAACAGAACAGGCAATTATTATTATTCGTTGTAGTAAGGTAGTGTTCAATAACCATCAAGTGTCATACATTGCTTACCTTATTAATAAAAAACACGTCTTTCCTCAGTTTTTCTAATTGATTCTGAGTGCATGATTAGCTCGGAATGTTTCAACTATAAAGTTTTATTGACTTATAGATATACACGTGATATCAAGAACTCTAGAAGATAACGCTATCATTTGAAAGGAAATGACCCATTTCCGGCCACGAAATAGTGTTTAGACTGTGATTTGGTGTCGCTTACATTATTTGTATTCTGTTGTACAAATTATGATATCATACAACAATTTTTAAATAAGAGAAGATATTATTTATATTTGTGGACTGATATGGTGCAGTCGTTACTAGTTTGCTGTGAGCCGGCAGTAATACCATTTCAGACAAGCTTTGTTTTCATTTGCAGAGGTCGAACCTACGATCCCGGTACTTGAGCTACGCCTTTACAAATACGCCAAAATAAATGTATCCAACGCAAGAACCAAAACAATCAAATAAAATTAAAAAAAATACAGCAAAGTTCAAAAAATAACTGGCCACCTTGTCAAACACGATCGCGTAAAATTCGATTTTCAAATAAAATCGACATTCCCATCGCATTTTTCCCGCTCTAATCGATTCCGAACTCGATACTATCGCGAGACGATTATCGTCCGACACCTAACTCGAATACATTACTTTACACTCGCGGAACTATATCGAACACGACTGCTCCTATTTCACGCGTCCTTCACTCTATTGTAATACGGTTGATAATCAAATGGCAGATTATCGCGACCGGTGTTTGTTGATATGTGAACATTGTGAGCAAACAACATCAATGCGGCCGAGGGTATTGTAGCCTTATGTAGTTGTATTTATAGTTCGGTTTTGGTTGACACAAGTTAATACAGTTCAATGAATAATCAGAAGTGTGAGTTCAGTCAGAAGACCCGAAACATTTTCGTAGTAACAGCTATACATTGTCGTGATCATTATTCGTATTAGACAGGTGTAATCAACAGTTTGGATAAATTATTCATCGCATAATTAATTTGATTTGTCGTAGTTTTTACTATTAGCGTAAAGATTAATATTTTAACGACCGCTTGATTGGGGGTCTAATTAAGAGAATTTAAAAATATATTGTTGTAATTTTTATGATCGGCTGCCTGAGATTAAAATCCCAGTAAAATCCGACCCTAGACGGTATGAAATAAATATAACAATCCAATACCACAAAGTTGCAATCACATGCATCTAAAATTTTTACATTCTATTGGGGGAATTCCAACTGATGTCACTTTATAGCTTAGAAGGTATCAAAATATCAAGCCTATTTAGGGTCCCACTGCAGGGAAAAGGCTTCAAATCTGTGAGATAACTTGGATGCTATTTCCTTTTTGGTAATTTAAAAAAAATATAAAACAGCGTCATTTATTTATTTAAACTTTAATGCACAATCAAGAGTACATAAGGCGGACCTAATGCCAAATGGCATTCTCTGCCAGTCAACCTTAGGGCCAAGCAGAAAAAAATTCTTCAATTCAAGAAAAAAATTGTCATTGTTATCTAGGAAACAAATTCTTATTACCTACATTGGGAAAAATTAAATTATATTGTAAATTAAGAAGTTTCGACTTCTCGAAGATGCTTAGTGCACGTGTACCGAGCCGTCAACGTATTGAACCGCGTAACTCATCTTGTGTGCCATGCTTGCACCCAATAAGACAATTCATTTGCATTTTAATGGACCGAAGCGGATATCTGTCAAAGACAGAGCGGTTTATTACCAATTCGATTCCATTACACTACAATATATCAGGGTCTTGTAAAATGATTATTTTCCTTGAAACTATGAAACGTACTCGTATAGGTAGAGCTCGGTGGAGTCCAATTTGAGCATGAAATAATTGTGAAGGCGTAGGTATGCTTTGATACAGCCACACCTACAATTGATTCACCATTCATTTAACGATGTGATCAGCTTTTTCTATCTGACTTATCTATCAACACCCTTTCACATACGACCGATCAATGTGCTGCAACACTGGTGTCTCCTTTGATTTTCGAACCTTTGATTTCAAGAGTACTGGCTCTGACTTTAAAGCCTGAACACAGCCAGAGCTACTGAAACAGCAGATGTCACCGGGGATGGTAGCTAGCCAGTTGGACTTTAGAAAAGTCCTACCAAGAACCAGGACCCAAGGCGGAAATCGAACCCACGACCTCTGGATTTGTACAGTCAACAGCACATCACGGTATACACTTGCAGTTCGATAATAGCGCTTATGCCCCCGACATAAGAGCGGTACAAAGTCCAAAGTGTTACGTCTGACGTGCTTTTGACTGTACATATCCGCCCGGCTTAGCCACTGTTGAATTCAACGTTATAAAACATCAAAACCTACCTTCAAATATGTCTACGGACTACGACTAACAATGAGTGAGTAACAAGCATTGTCCAAACTTAAACAATCGGTATTAAAACAATAAACATTATTTTACTATCAATCGCGTGATTGAGAACTTAAATTTTATTATTAAATTATTGTAGTCCAAATAAACTAAAGGTTTTTATATACAACTTCAACTTTTGTCACATGCTTAACTTGCATAACGTTGTTAATTTTTATAACTAAACGAACTTCTAGTTGTTTAACGGTGATAGAGAAAATTAAATTATTTCATATTAATTTGAATAAAAGTTAAACCGAATTCCAAAACCCAAAGAAAAATATAAGAACTAAGGATTTCAAAAATTGCTAACAAAAAGTAAAAAGAAATATCAAAATCGGACCCAGTTAAAATTTATGAGGTAACAAAAATAAGTACAGCCGAATTTAGAGGGTTCTCGAGGTTGGTTAAAAAACTGATGTTCTGTTAGGAAGTAGACAATTTAGAACACACGTTGTAAAAAGTATCAGTCATGAATGCACTATTTCATCGCAGCCGAGCGCATCGTGTTCGCTGAATGCACTGAGCGAATACTAGACGAATGGGGATACCTATTCCCTGTGACGGGCGCCTCTGTTTTTTGTCAAAAGTTCTCAATTGAAAATGAACTCTATGTGAAGTGAATAAAGTTGAAAATTGGTTGTAGAAATGTGACAAATTAGGGTAGTCTGATGTGCTGTCGACTGTACCTCGATGGTAGCTTGAATATTTACAATACGGTGTAACTATGTTATATTATCGTACTTCTTTCTGCAAGTGATCTGTTCCGTTCCGATCTACTATGGAATATGGCGATGCACCATTTTTTTTTGTCGGAGGTGAACACATTTACGCGCCATCCATAACCGCAGACACCGCAGTCTAGCGACGCCTGCGGCCGTGTGTGGTACTCGAGACTAAAGCGTCCACTAAACTCCCCCGGTTTCCTCTTCACACTCGATTGGGACGAGCCGGTGCCCAAACCTAGTGGCGATTGACCGGCCCATCCCCGGTCATCCCGACTTGAGAGGCCTCAAGTCAGAGTGGCGACTAGGGAGTAGGGAGGGCCACCTGAGAAACTGGGTGACTTGGCTCGAGCGACCTGTGCAGCGTTGAGGAGCTACTCCCGTGGATTTTTTATGCCTAGAAAAATATGATTTTCTTTCAGGATAATGTACAGTAGTTGGGAGTCTA
The DNA here is from genome assembly GCA_949319885.1 of Mecyna flavalis. Classification (NCBI taxonomy): domain Eukaryota; kingdom Metazoa; phylum Arthropoda; class Insecta; order Lepidoptera; family Crambidae; genus Mecyna; species Mecyna flavalis. The sequence goes on along the minus strand of OX439419.1, from coordinate 3,982,078 downwards.
GTAATATTATTGTCTCGTTATATTGACGTTCGTTAAGATTTAGTCAGTATATTTGCAGTAATCCTTGAATGTCGGCAGGGATTGGTCGTCAAAGGGCTGAAACGTGATATGGTAGTCGGTCTACCAACGACCATAACTATTGTCCTTTTGTAATTGGTACTTGTTTGTTTGTTTGTCTGTGTGTTAGTAGACTTTTCATAGCACACTATCCTATATCTTCCTGGTAAGGGTCCCTCAATGAAATACCATTAGGTAGGCTGCATGCTTGTGTTCCGACCGATTTGGTATAAAAAACATAATCAAAAATGAAAAACAAGGCTATCAAAAATGAAAACAAAACTATTTCAAACCAATTATCTACATTTACACATTTTTAGTTTAAATGAGACATTTGCCTTGCAGCACAGAACATATACTAACTTGCAGTGAGACGCTCGTCGTAATAATGATTAATACTTTATTTTTGATTTTCTTTTTCTACTTTTTTAGTACTTGTGCTAGTTCACTCAAGTCCTAAATTCGAAGCCCCAGTTAGGTAAAAATATTAGATGGTAACAGTATACTCAAGTCTTAAATTCGATGCCTAACTAAGTCAAGTAGAAATTCTAGCTGAAGAAGACATTCCGATGCTTGTAGCAGTAAACTAAGCACTACCACACCTAGGTCCCACAGCTCGTTAAACGCACATAAAACCTAGCTAGGTCTCATTACGACTTGCCATCACCTCAGATTTATTTACTGCTAAATTATGTTCCTAAAATAAGAAGTTATTTTGTGATCTTTAGAATTCACGCCCAGTGTAGTATCACAGGTCGTGAAATCCAAAGATTTTTGGTAGGTAAGCCAAAATTAAACTCTAATCTGTGCATGAGGCCGGAATACCCGGGTTCCCCGGCTCGGTCGGGATAGTCAATCGCCACGAGGCAGGCACCGACTCGTCCTTTCCAGGTGTAAAGGGGAAACCGGGAGAGTTTAGTGGGTAGTGGAACACAAGAACAATTCGTACACACGGCCGCAGCCTCGCTAGCCTATGCTAGTAGTAACTGAAAAACTGCAAATTTTCTGGAACAAACCCGTATACAAAATGGCAAATCCTTGTTAAAAGAGCATTGAACTACTCCGGAAAGATTTATTTAACAGCTGGTAGAACATTTCGAATTTGGAACGAATCCCGCCACAGACAAAATAACCAGCCAGTATTAAGACAAAGCGTCCAATTAAACAAATAACTATAATTTATCGTCCATCTATTCCACAAATTAGCTACCCAAATGTTTCAAATGTCTTAAACAATGCTTATCATACAACGTGACCTGAACTGGTAATATAATACCAACTACCAGTTACGAAATTAGGGCTCTAATAGAGAAATAACAATTGCAGCCACATTCACTCTTAAGGTTAAAGTCACAAGATCGAATATCGCATGACTGTAAAGCCGGGGACAGGAATGTGACGAATTTGTAATATGACACGGAAGGCAAGCCTGTGTAAACGTCTCCTATTAAAAAAAATAACACGTGTTCTTTTTCCCGGTTTCAAAGCACAAATTTGAATACTGTCCACGGTATTTTTTTTAAACTTTGGAGTTCTTTTTCTTAGATGTGGGGAATGGTTGCACATTTTTTCGTATCTGTAGTGGTCAATGATATTTTAAACATTAGATTAGTTTCTTCTTTACTTATTTTTGTCGAAATCTGTGCGTGTGAAATTGTGAATTGACATCATATTTCATTGATGAGTACATGATCCCACCCAATCCGATTTACCAAGTCTAGTTATTACATTTGAGCCACTGCCATCTGACCTTCGCAACCCTTAATAGGGATACAGTTGGATCAGACACATCATTACACAGTTATTCACTTGGACAGGGTTCCACACGCACGATCAGGTTTTGCGTCACCCTCACCGTCGAACTAGTGCGAGATTCCATCCAACCATCGAGCGCTCCCTCTATCAAGCAAGGTAAAAGAGTTAAATGAAATTTTCATCCTTAAAACAAAAGCGCATCTGTCTCACGCTTTCCTTCTAACCCTCCTGAGATCTACGCAAACATCCAAGTGAAAAGTTCAAAGCGAAAAATATTTATAAACAGTGTATTGACACAGGCTAGTGCAGTCAGCAAGTCACAATGCGATGATTTAATTACGAACAAGTTCGCGCCGAGCGACATGTTTGCATACACGGCCGGCGAGTGCCCGCTTTTAGTTCGGCCGCACGCGACACGATGCGACAGAATGCGACACGAATTAGTCGCACGCAACGGATGTTTGTACACGAAAAGTTATATGTTGGTTGGTGATGTAAGTCCGCTTCGACATTTGTTTTTCTCGGTGCTATGGCCAAATCAGGTCAGTCATGCATGTTACATGACGACAGACAAAAAGTACAACACGACTGATGCGGCTTAGTCTTCTCCCTTTTATTGGAAATCTTTGACAATACAAAACAGAGCAACGTTAAATTATCAGCGCCTGGGCTCTGGGCGAGCGGATACTCGATTTTTTTTGTGTCATTTTAGTCTAATGGACAAACTAGCAGCCCACCTTACAGCTAACGACCAATGCGATCAATTCCATTGAAGGACACTTACTTAACCAGGAAGCGTTCGCTCATTGCGCTGACACTCTCAAACCAGACAAAACAATAGTACCTAGTCACAATTATTTCACGCTGGTGTTATGTGAGAGGGTGGTACTTCCCCGGACAAGCCGGCCCATTCGTACTGTAAGACAGCATGGCTCTACCACTACTGTTCTACTGAGACGGTTTGCTGAACAAGAGGGTGCTCAAATCTCCCGTTTGCAGCAGACCTAAGCTAAACTAGCCCGCAAACGAGAACCCTAGAAATAGACGTTTTGTTACCCAGTCTAGTTCTGACAGGTATCCGAACGTTTTTAATACCTAGTTAACAGCAGTGTGTTACCACTTATGTGGTTGAGATAAGGTCGAGAATTGCTTGAAGAGTTATGGTAGGGGAGAGGGACTGAATAAAACATGCAATGATCGCCTTATACGTTGTCTATCGTGTTAATGGAAGTTGAGGGACAACCGTTTAATATTTGCAGTAAAGTTTTTTTTTTTTGACATTATTTATGCAGCGCCATCTAGTCCCAAACTGAGTAATGCCTGTACCTACTATGAGTGCTAAATAAATGTGCATCATCATCATCATCAGCCTATACACGTTCCCACTGCTGGGACACATGCCTTATCTCAATTGTGTGATAGTGTGGGCCATACTCCAACACGCTGGCCTAGTGCGGGTTGGGTTTCGATGTTCTATATTTTATTGTACTATAAATTTTAATAAATAAATGAAAATAAAATATGAAACGCCGGAGCATTTCAAACAACCGCTCGAACTTATGTAAAACGCACTACACTTTTCTTCATTAATCATTTACGCATCGCCAATCCTACGTTACTTTACTATTCAATCCATCGATTTGTTAAAAAACAGGAAACTAACAGTCACACACCGCTTCAACCGAGATATCTAATTCCAAATTCGAATTTATAATTATTGCGCCAATTACGCAATAGAGATCAATACAGACCGATCGTTACGTTAACAATCTTTTTTCCTTTCACAGACATGTGTAACGCAGCGTTGCGCTAACTCAGTTTTGCAATGTTAACTCACTCTTCCTAAATGTGTTGGCGCAGTCAGTACAGCATCGGAAAATTGTAAAGCCATTTTTCGTTCTTGAAACTAGTAACAATTCGAGTTTTAACAATGTTTTAAATTGACTTTTATTATACTGTAGCTCTTTTTCGTTAAAATTATTATAGGTAGGTATACAGGCCAAGTCAACATGATAATAAATAAAATATACAAACAACAAAAATAATAGATACAGTGTCATTCCGAATTTATGTAACTTCATAAAAAATACACTTATTTTTTAAATCATTGTATTTTTACTAGAACTTAATTTGTTAGTATTACAGATGGCTCACTCACTAACTGTGATCACTCAGTAAGTGAGTGAGTGAGCCATTGCAGTCCATGAGCTATATTAATTGTTCCAAGAATCCGTGACGTGAACCGCATATGTCTCACTTAACGCTTCACATTTACTGCGCCATGGCGCAATTTTGAGTTAACGCAATAAACCCACTCACTGCGCCCCTAAGATACTGAGTTATCGCAAGGAATCTCTAAAGTCCACAATACTTTTAATAGTCTTATGCGTTCGAAATAAGGTTCAAATTGAAATGCGCATTTTTTTTCTATTTCGTGTTTTCCATAATGGCGGATATGGGACCGCCTCAGAATCGCCATTGGTGGTCAAATGCTCATTTATCGCTCGCTCCGCTTAACTAAGCTGTTTTCGCTCAGGTGGTTCAGCTTTTTTCTGTTATTAGCTTTGCAAAGCAATACGCTTTCTGCACTGTTAATTATTTTATTTCAAACTAAACAGTGTATTATGTAATAAACGTAGGTATCGTTCGATGAAATAAGTGGAGTAGTTTTTTTAATAGAATAACATTTGGCGTTAATATATTATTGGCTTTAATAATCGCAATTATCATTTTCTGTGTCACAAAACAGCTGTTATATTAGGTACTTAGAAATTGTCAAAATAAAGGCAATGTGACGGGTGCTTTTAGAAAAATAGCATTCGTGAAAACAAGCCATATTTTGGAAAACAAAACCAGAGCCTATAATAATTCATAAGTATATTATTCATTCATAAGTACATTATTATCTTTTAAGGGGTTGTAATTAATAGATCAGCAATCTAACCTAACCCACAAAAATTCTAAGTTAGGTTATTAGGACCTAAACTACTAAGTTATGCTAACTTAGTATTTTAGGCGCTAGTCTACTAATTTATTTGTGGATCAATTTATTATTTTTCTCTTCTATGCCTATTTGAATGAAGCATGTTTTGATTGCAAGAGAATAAGTCACGTGGATAAGCCACTAGTAACTTTAAAAAAAGAATCCATCTTACCATATTCAAACTTTTTAAATCATTATCGAACAGATTTCCGGAGAAAGCGCCCGTTTAGTTTCAATATTTATAAATTATCTTATACGTGTCGACTTAACTTTTGACATCTGTGGTCATCGGGGTCAAATTCCTCAGTTGGAGTTGTGTACGATAACTTTGGAGCCAATATAACTTGAGTTATCTGTCTAAATACGAGTAAACGGGGAATAACTGTGCAGTATTTATCCATACTAATATTATAAAGAGGAAAGATTTGTTTGTTTGTATTGAATAGGCTCCGAAACTATTGTTGGAAGGCTACATTATCCCCGGGTGAAATAAGGTAATTTTGATCCCGGATATGTGGGGGGAAGGGGGGGATAGTTGAAAAAGGGTTACGCGCGGGTAAAATCGCGGAGGCGGCCGCTATGATAGGTATATCATTTTTTTTTTTTACCTTAAGGTCATAGACCATTTTTCTATGCCTATCTCGAACATTAAGTGAGAAGATAGGCTGCTTTTAATCCCGGGATAATGTTCAGTTCTCATTGGATAACAAAAAAAAAGTGTTTTTTTTTTTGTCACAGCTTTCCAACGGATAGCCACATGACTCATGAATCTCATGATAGTTGAAATGGACATTAAGGTTTGGGAGCTGGAGGGTGACAAAGGTTATTTTAATGTGATTTTTCCTGAAATTAATTAGTGACATGTAAACTGTAAAATAGCAATGATGATCTCATACTTCCATTCATATACAACGAAACATACAAGCGCACCTTTGCACTTATTATATTAGTGGCATGGCATAGCATTTCGATATCTGTCACCAATTTGACAAGGCCCACGTGGAAGGACACCATAAAAACTTATCTCGTTTAGAAAAACATCCGAAACAATTTCTTCATACAATGCGTTAGATATATCTTTCTAAATGGAACAAAAGGTTATAAATTTTAATGGCGTCCAAAACAATGGCGGCCATTTTGTATTTTTTTCAAAGTCCTTGTGGTCCGTTAGTCGGAGGCTAGTTCAGGTAGATTTTCTTTGAATGGATGAAGGATAAAATAAACAGTGATTTGCCTAGGACGAATAGGCAATCATGTTTTTAATATTAAATAAAACACTTAAAATTTCATGTTTGTATTAACTCTTTAATCCAAATGAAATTTTCCTTGTTAATTAACTTAAGCTTAAGATTCATCAGTCTAATAATAATAGGCTACTTTTTATCAACAGACAAAGCGAGTCATATCAGTACATAATAATATTACATGCTTGTGATCGAAGTTTGTTTTCTTAATTATCTAATACCTACCTATTAAATGTATGGGACATTGACCTGACCCCAAACTGCCCCAAAGTAACTTGATCACTTTGTGTTACGGACGGATATCAAAATACGAAATCAACAAAGGCAAAAGAAATAGGTAATTAATATTCTTAAATACAAACAAAACAAAGATCCAAAAAACAGAAACCATGGCCTCAGAATTACTACTAGGAACTACCAAAATACGCAAAGACCAAACCCATACATTATTTTGCGACAGTATGACCCTTCAAACCAATATAAACCTTATGACGTGGCATTTAAGTTTAAATTCCATTAACGAGTTTCCGCTCCCGACCTCTCGGTAACCGGTTACGCGCTTGTTAAAACTATTATTATTATATTCAGTGTGAGACTACGGAATCCGTATAGCCACAGTTATGTGAATGACAGTGAAGCTTATTCTGTTCTGTTACTGTCGCTGGTAAAGTTTTGAATTAAGCATCAATATAAAAGGTATTAAAAGTTTTTAGATTATAGTATCAGTCAAACACAGCCCATTCACCAGCAAGTGAGCAGCCGCTGCGGTTTATTCTATAGGAGGGAAATCTTCAAGCCAGATTTCAAGTGTACTGGCTGAACTGGCTCCCACTTTAATATTTTCAGGACACAGCCAAAACTCTTCTGCGAGGAAGGTAGCTGACCAGAGTCAGACCATGAAAAAGTCCAAGGAAGACCATAGTTCACAAATTGTGCTTGTATCAGGCCAACGAGTACCGTAATATTAATTTTTTTGAATTCAAATGAACTTATTATTTATTTGTTAGGTGTGTATAACCCTGTCGTAGTTTCATCACTGTTTACAAGTACTGTGTGTATTGTACTAGGGCCTAGTAGGGTAAGCACAGCTATAATTGGCACCGGTCCAATTATTGTTACCATTGTTTTAAGCATTATACGATGAATTGTCTGTCTGATATAAACAGCCTAGTGGATATCCGTGTTTCAAGCATTTTAAGCTTCTGTTGAATACATTACCTGCGTATTTTACTAACTCCCGCTCTCTTCTGTTCAGAATTCTGTTATTTACCAGGATGTTTGTCCGTTCAAGTAGCAATGGAGCAGTAGATTGAAGTGATTTTTGATAAAAGGATAGTTTGAGAACGGCAAAGCGCCATAGGCTATTTTTATCTACCAATTTTTGTTTTCTAAAACACACGGACACGGTAGACTAGAATAATTACAAGTATAAGCATAAGCATGTTATGAATTATCTCATAATTATCACAATACTTATTTCGATAGTTCCAAACTCTCATTTAAGGCAATTAGGTACATCTAAAGTAATTTAAGGGGAAGTCAAGCATACGGAACCTAAGAATTAGACAAGGCAGAGGTCAGCGCCGATTGGGTTACAAGTAGAGGATTCGATCCCGGGATCCCGAAAACCGGGATCCCGGGATCCCGATCATATTTTAGTCCCGAAATTTTCGGGATTAAATTCAATGAATCCCGGGATTTTCGGGACTAATATATTTTTTATATAAGTCAATAAAAATGTTTGACAATCACTCAATTTTGGCTTCTAAATTGAAAAAACATATTTTATTGAACCGCTTGAAACATTGTCGACGAAGTGAGTTAAGTGGAGTATTAAACTATCTACAAAATCCTCATACTGAGAAGACTGAGTTGGAGACTGATTGTGTGTGATTTAAAGGAGTTATTTTCAAGTCCAAGTAAGATGACTATAAAAAAACAGATTATTTTGTTAACTGGGAAAATTGAAAATAGTGATAACAAAGAAAATGACATGAACATTGAACCCACGCAGACAACTAGTAAAACTGATTTAACATTAAAAGAAAAGCTTCAGAACGAAATAGAAAACAGTATGAAAACTATAAATCCTGAAGCATATAAAGAAACTGATCTTTATAAGATCATTAAACAAGAAATGAATCTTTATGAGGCTAGTTCCACACGAGGTTATAATTTGGAGAAGGCTTATGGTGCGTCTATGCTTACGAAGCGAGCACGAGCGGCGCACGAGCGGAGCACGAGTCGAACCGCTCTGCTCGCGTGACAAGTGTGGACGCACAACGAGCCTGCCACGAGCCTACGACGATCTCTCCTCGAACATAGTTTCAGCCTAAATATCGAAAAACCGGCACGCGGTGCGAGACAAAAAATTGTGTAGTTCTATCTCTTTCTTTTACGTGGTCTATCCGTATCGCCCTCTTTTTCTTGTGTGAATGCGATAGATACTATCAATTTGTATGCAATTTGTCTATAGTTTTCTCTGTCTACGGGCGGAGCACAGTCGAGCACGAAACGAATGCTCGAACCGCGCTCGTTCGAGGCTCCACCAAGTCCGTCCACAGTACACGAATTTTGGATCGGCTCGTGCTCCGCTCGTGCGCCGCTCGCGCTCGCTTCGTAAGCATAGACGCACCTTTATAAAAATTTATTGAGGATTCCTCCAACTTCCATCGAGCCTGAACGCGCGTTTTCCGCTGCTTCATATTTGTGCAACAAATTAAGAAGTATGCTTTCGGATGAGACGTTGGATGCGTTGTTATTTCTTAGATTTTATTTTCGTGGCCTTAATAAGTAAATTATAGTTTCTGGTCTATTTGATTTAAAATATGAGTCCTATTAACATTGATCTCTTTTGTAAAATTTTAAGAAGTTAATTTTTTTAATGTTTATTGTGAAATAAAATAAACAAACTTAGCAATAATTTATTAAACTATTTTATTAGGGCCTAGTTTATTGATTTTATTAGAAGAAATTATAATTTTGTTTTGTTTTTGAAGATTTAAGTGAAGATTTAAAATAAAAGGGTAATTTTGTTATGTTTTTCTTTCTTTTTGCTACCACTTTTTATTACTAATACAATCCCGGGACTATCCCGGGATCCCGGTATTAACTGTTGATAATCCCGAAATCCCGGGACTAGAAAAATCGACCGGGATCGAATCCTCTAGTTACAAGTTAAGCCAACCGACGAATTAGATCAATCAGTAGATGTCTTGTGAAATGTGCTCAATTCACGTTGCAGCTTATTTAGGATGATTATTGTATGTCCAATGTATGTTGGCTCGATGGAGTCTTTGCATATTGTATAGTGAAACTGCTGAATTGCACCCCAAACTTGACAAACATTTGTGTAATTAACATTTGTGTTTCTCCTGTGTCTGGATATTTATTTGTGTATTGGATAAGGCAATCTAATTTTCAAAAGTGGTTGTCTAAGGGCCTCGTTCACCATCTCTGAGTAAAGTATCAAGTAGGCTATTCAGCGGTTAAAGTGACGAGTAATATTTTTTTGAATTTCACCACCTCTGAGTAAGGCTAATTGACGATTAAAGTAACTAGTAACTTACTTGGAGCTTCGCCTTATGAGTAAATACTTTAACTGGCGGTTAGGTAGGTTTGCTTTGTAGGTTTCCAACTGAATTAACCTTAAAAAATCCAAGAAAAGGATAAATATGGATGTATTAACATAATAGAGCATCGAATCGAGGAAATAGAAGGCGAATATAATTCTAGGATACAAAAAGTTTATAGAAGTCATATTTTACACGCGTGACTGTGGACTATTTTATGAAAGATGAATAAGATTTTTTTGCTAATTTCGTTTGTCTAAAAAATCTTGTAAAAAATTTGATAGCTAACGGATTAAAAACCGAAACCCATATTTTATATTTGCTGTATGTTCTACGTAGTAATATGTATACCAACGTAAAATATTAATTTATTATGCAAGTAGATACGTAAGTACGGAAAAAGTAACCGGAATAATAATATGTGCCTATGTGTAATGTTATCTATTCTACTTCTTAAACTTTCCTCGAAGAGCTGCACTCATGTCGCAATAAAATCGCCAGGTATAAACATTTGATTAATTTTGTATTTAAGCATTACAAAAAATAATACATTTAATTTTTCAATAGATACTGTTTTACGGTATTTTTTTTGGTTATCTTACATGCAGCTTCAAATAATTTAATGTTGTTTTTCCATGTGAATAAGATAAATTTAATAAAGTTATTTCACCAAACAACTTGCAACTCAAAAGAAACACCACGAAAATAACAACACGTGCGAGCAGTCAGTTTGCCATAAGCTGTAAAAAATGAATGAACAATTGTTTAAGAATGAATGAGTTTCGGCTTAACCGTTGATTTGCTAATCGGAACCTCATTTTGCTTGGTGAAATTGAAAAAAGTTACTTGAGACTTTTACTTGACGGTTAGTTTTAATCAGGAAGTAACTAATTAGAACTTTACTCAGAGATGGTGAAAGAGGCCCTAAGTCTAGTGGTTCTATTCCCGATTTAGGAAAAATTTAATGTCGAATTTTTCGAACACAGCTCGGGTTTAATTTTTGTGTCACCAGTCCCCATTTGGCCAGCGTGGTAATAAAACCAGTACTCATCGTTGTAAAGATGACTTGGTGTCAATAATGGCGACCCTTACCCTACACTGGAACATAAATAGACTGATACTTCTTCAATGTGAAATGTCCTCTTTTATCCACAGACAAACCGCCTATATATTCAGCAAAAATTATAATTTTAATTACAACATGCTTATTACTAATTAAAGAAACCAGGTAGCGAGACAGTTGATTGTTCTGACAGAAAACTATATATTAACAATTGACATTGATAATACTGGAAATCACATGTAGGTAATTGGAAGATGAAAGAAAAGGACAGCAAGCGAGGCGAAGCGGGGTCAAGTTACAGACGATGGAATCGAACTGGGTGACATTGACACTTGTGGCAGATGACAGGGCGGGAAAGTAGCCGGCAACTGTCATGGTGAAAGTAAAACAAATGATATTATTCGCTCGTGATTACTGAAAGTGCTTAATCGGCGCCTATCTTATCTTATGTATTTTATGTTAATAGGTACACAATGTGTGTAATCATAGAAACTAAAAAATAATAATTTAGTCATACTCATGAACCTATTTTGTAAATGCATCAAAATTGTAATGCTTTTGACTACTCCTATTAAATGCAAGGAATACCCATAAAAAGTCCGTGTCATTGTCCGCGTGGAATTTTAACAACGAAGAGTATTCTCTGTATAATTTGATCAAAAAGGTTGAGAAAGGGCAGATTTAAATAAAATAAAGAAATCGTAAAATAGGCTCAAGTTAGCGTATGTTCTGTGCCCAAGCTCCTCAAATCTTGTTAAGATGATCAAATCCGACAAGTAGACAAAAGAAAAATTTTGCCTGACTTGCGAATTGAACCTCATTCTCCAATTTAAAACCATCGAAGCGAAACGCTCGCTCGAAGTTTATAAATTGCCCCACGCCACAGAAGCCGGGTGCTTGCCTTCATGCTTATACACCATCACTAATTATTATTATCATGTCCATGTGCTTTAGTATTTAACGTGTCCACCTCTTAAAACGATAACACTAGTTTACAGTACATTTGTTGCCGGATTTTTTTTAGCTGTTGTTGACTACTGGTGTTATACTATATTCAAAACTATTAGTAGTTTTTTTTTATCAGGTCTAGTTTTTGAGATTCAGCTACATGCGTTCCCAGCAGAAAAAAGCGTGTATCTGCCAAATATATTTTTGTCTAAACTTTGTTATTCGTTAAGTTCAACAAAAATTTGGCTTTAAATGTCTTCTTTAATTGTGAAGACTTTGAAAAAGGCGTATCAGAGACCAGCAATAGTCAGACATCGTATTTATAGCCCAGATAACGTTCCTCATGACACGTAAATCCTGACGCATATGCTCTCCCTGCTCGTTGCTCATATTTCCTCAATTTTTCGGAATTCTGTCCAGGTGACCATAATAGAGGAATTGAAATTCTAGGCTCATTTGCATCCCATGTCTTTTAAATGTAAAGATGGTTCGAAAAATAACTACGAAATTATTTTTTACCGCGCGATAAAACGTTATTCTAGTTCTTGGAGAAAACTATTATTTTTTTTATAATCGATGCCAATAATTCTGAAGCTTGTTTAGAAATATTCAAAATGTCGTTAAAAACCATTCAAATTATTTTGTAAAGCATTTTGGCTCACCTGACAGACTTTAGAAATCAGAATCAATGGGGGATGTGCTTAGTCCTTTACTGACTTTGTTCTAAGAGTCCAGCTATATTTTTGGGCACTGAAATTCAGGTGAATGTTGAACTGGACGATGTACACGTCATGTCGTACTTGGGTTCTGGCATTTACCTCGATTTTTAGTGATTTAAGCCGTCACAGTCGTAGCATGAACGTAGCGCTACCAAGGTAACAGCAGTCAAGATGATTTTTTTGTTCATTCCAAATATCTGGTGTTTTAAATATAAAAGAACCTTTATTTCTACTTTCCTTTAACCCTAAATATTTAATCCACGATTTACAAACGCAATCAGATGCCCATTGTTATTTTCCAAGCGCATTCCAAAATATTTAAAATTGGTATTTTAAAACATAATATTGATACAACTTTTAAAAAAATTGTCCGTCAAAGTAACAAAACAGATTGAGAATGTTTAAAGTTAATCATATTTGTTACTTGTATCTCAGAAACAACATAATATTTAGATAAAAACAGTCAAATACGCACGTTATCGACTAATATATGCATAGAAATATTAAAAATCAATAACAAAAAAACTGGACCTGCAAAAAAATATTTTACGCTTGATTTAACATAAACTAAACCTAAGTGAATGTTTTCAACCATTAAATCCACGGCAACAGAAAAAACGTTGAATTTTGTAAACCAGTGTAATTTGTATGGATGCATGTGACATATCGGGCCAGAGCGTCATTATATCGTCCGAGGAGGCATTTAAAATGGCCAACCGTAACGAGTTATGGAGCATTCTATACATAAGCCATGCATAGTTATGAGGTTATGATAAAATGTTGGCGCGAAAAAATTAATGAGAAACTTTTTTATTGAACTTCTTAAAACTTAAAAAAAATATAAAACGTAGTGATGCGAATGCTCGCTGTCAATCGGATTGATTTTTGAATTTGGATTTCGTTTGTGAGTTCTTTGCATGCAACGATTTCAAAAGCGATTTACTACAATGCATGAATTAAAAATTAGACAAATAAAAGCGTAACTCAGCGGTAGCCGAGGTGAGAAAGGTGAAGTAAAAAAGTGTTATTTACTCATACACGTGATAAATAGCGAAGGCAAAGCTCCAATAGTCCAGGAACAAACTCATTTGCAGTGTAATTTTTCTCCATGTTTTCAAAATATTTGTTAAGACTTTGGTCCAACATAATATTATGAGTAAAATACTTAGTTATGGAGCAATTTATAAGCCATGCATAGTTATGAGGTCATGATGAAATGTTTGGCGCGAAAAAAATAATGAGAAATCGCTAAAAATAAACGTAGTGATGGGAAATGTTCGCCGTCAATGTAAATTGATTTTAGATTGTAGTATGGAGTAAAAGTCCGAATATTATTTGGAATCATGGACGTCCATCCGTTAAGTTTTTGCAACGATCATAACAGTTAAGCTACTTTCTGGGTGGTCATTGCCAAATGGGTGTACAAAAATGTGACACAGACCTCTCAGACGGCAAGTAGCACGATAATATGCTATGTGATCGTCCTAATGTCTTCGATCTTGAGGTTTAAATATATTAAAAAAGACGTAGGCTATTTCAGTATTGTAGAAAAAAAAATATAGTGGCCTATATTATAACTCGCATTGAGTCTAGCTTCGTTGTGATACTATCCGCAAAGCATTCACAACAGGCAAAATACAATATTAGAAACCAAAAAACATGCAAAGAAGACCAAGGAACAACAACAATTTAGAACGACAGACGTGAAACAATGCTTCTCAGTGTCCCTAATTGGCTACTTACTATCAGGTGGCCCGGTCTGCATACAGATCTTGCAATAAACTTCACTGAAATAAGAAACTATAATATGCTCAGTTGCTAATGGGTTCGTCACTAATTCGACGATAATTCATGTCAGAGAAAATTTCAAAAATAACAAAAACATTATAAAAACTATCATCATTAACCTACAAAAAGTCGAGGGCGTCCTTGCAAAAAACTTGGCTTACTAAAACGAAAGGAATTGGTGAAAAAAAGAGCCAGTCATCTTTTCGTCGCGCGTAATGAGTAATGACCATTTAGTGAACTTTCAGTAACATGCCAATTTGCCGAAGCTGTGGCGATGACAAAAAAGGTTGGAACGAATTTCGAAGTTGCCAGTCAGAGAATAGTTTTTCGATTTATTATTACGTTTTAAATAAATAAAATCTCCTAAAAAAATTATAAAAAAAACTATTTTATTATTTTTTCCGATCAGAAGTGCAAAGAGTCAACATTTTATTTCAGATATTCGTTTACAGTACTGCACATCGGTGTAATCGTATGAAGTAATCTGTCCTTTAGTTTTAATTAAATTAGAGATCTATGCCATAGACATAAAGCTGAAAACTGGTTGCGCGAATTTGACATATTTGGGTAGATTGATGTGCTACCTGCACATAGCAAGTTGTCAGACATTACAGGTTTTACATTGGATAATATCTGATTTCCAGACAAATTATATTATCGCCGGCGGCAGAATGAAATTGATATCGCGAGTTATGGTTTTTAACACATTTATTATAACCATTTTGTCTGATGTCGTATCGTATCGTGTTGTCATTTAATTACCTACTTAATAAAATATTGCATTTTATTTTCCAAAAATTAATTTTGTACGGAAAATTTCTCACTGCGATCTAATAAGTAATTGTCTTGTTATGTGATGAAAGTAAAGAAAGTTCTTCTGTAAAAGAACAAATAACGTAGAAGAACGCATACTAGACATAGCTAGTTAGTTTCATTATAAAATTCATAACTTTTTACACAAAATAATAATATCAAAACTGGTACTTAAAACCAGCACAGATAATTTTCGCGTTGCACTAAACACACACATCAAGGAGATATTTATGTGACATAACCTATGGCCGAAGCAACAAAGAACGAACGATTTGAATACGTGGTCCGTATGGTAATCCATCGTGATCACCAACCACGATAACTCGAATGTGACTCGATATCTACTCGATTACAATCTATAACACTAGATTTAAAATTCGAATGATTCTGTTGAATTAATGGTGGTCAAAGCATTTCCTGATTTTAACGCCGCCTCAACCGTACGAACGGATTTTTAGCGACGGTCGGACTCAGTGGTGACGGAACTGCAGTCAGATAATAATGGTCATGTAACCATGGTTGAATCAGTATGGCTCGCCTGTTAAGGGTTATGGAGGACAAAATATATTTCAATAGTAGGTATACAAAACAAAAAGTTCGGAAAAAGATTACAGCACTAGGTATTTTACTTGCAGGCGAAGGAATAGAAGCCGTACAGCCAGAAATGTAGAATTCGTTTAACAATTTATTATTATCTGCCGGTTGAGTAACAGAAAATAATTCGGATCATTATTTGAACTTTTAAGCATTTAAAATGCTACATCGATTTCTTATTTTACCATGTCACTTTTGCATAATATAAATGCCTTTGCGTGGCACATAATTATGTCAGTTGTTCACTGACAATTTGATGAAGAGTTATGCCCAGCAGTGGGAATGTTAATAGGCTGTTATTTTTTAATCGTCTATAATATTAGTGCAATTATATTTCAATTTGTTTTCCATCGATAATTATTGTAGCTTTCGAGAAATACTACCTGGTAAGGAATATACCTAATAACTTTATATTATAAAACAAATTAAAACGGACGATGAATTCGTGATTAAAAACGATATTTTTAACCCGCCGTTTTGATACACAGCAATCGTGATCACGATTATTTCATACAAACTGTATAAAATAAGCTTTTGTTTTATAAGTGTATTTATTTATGACAGATTTGTGATTCTTTATGATATTTTTATTATATTTTATTAATACAATACAATATAAATGTGCAACAAATAGAAAAATAGGCTGCAAAAATGTGTTCTTATCTGCCTAGTCAAATACAATTAAATACATTGATTTGATAGTGTATTTTCAATGATTAAATATAATAACTCTGGACTCATAAAATCTTGCAACATTCAAGCGTATTCTGGCCAGGCCAGGTCATTCTGTTAGTCTTATAGTTATTAGTACTGAAAAGAAACGATACTAATATTAAAGTTGAACATGTAGAAAGCTTGTTGAAAGATATTCCAAAGTCGTAATATCGCGAAAAATCGAAACAACAAAAAAAACAATTGAATCGTAACAACAAAACACTAAATTGAGGAGTCCCAGGTTATTGCCTTAGTCGTAAACCTTTGCTATTCGACGAGTTTTATATGACTGTAAAAGATCCTGTATTTTAGTGGACGGTTAAAACTAAGTAGGTTATTGTGAGGAGACACGGCAAATGCGAATGCGTCGCGCCTACGCGTTTTCGTTGAATTTTTTGAAAAAACTACTTTAGTATGACTTATAATGTGTCGAATGTGCCTTTTAAGTCAATTCATCTTGCAACTCGTCCCTCTTTATCGATTTAAAGATATCTAGTTAAATGAACTTGTTGTGTTCAAACTACCTAATATCTCATAAGTCGTCCATATGTCTGAACGACTTTCACAACTTTCCTTTGTTTAGTAAAAAAATATTCTTCAAAAAGAAAGACTTGAACCTTGACTTTCAAGAAAAAATGCTCGGTTGAAACTTAGGTATATTTGTTAAATAGAATAGAGATAATATTATGTTTTAAAAGACCAATTATTTAAACGGTAGAAACTAATAATGTACGACAAGAAGAACCAGTAACTATAGACTTGCGATTATATCTTTCGCCTGTAGGTAGTTTAATATCTTTGTACGGTCACACAACAGTTGCACGGAGTACCTATTTGAAAATGTATTTAATTTATGTTAAGAAGCAAACCAAAAACCTTTAAAACATCGATCGTCAACATTTTAACGACAGCCAGTAATTGTATTGTAATAGATCGTTCGGATATTTTTCGCCGCAGTAAAATATTTTTTTCCGACACACTTGTTTCACCACACATTTCAATTAGGTATAATAAAGAACAAAAATCTCTAAAAAACAGAGATCGTCAACATTTTAACGGCAGCGCCAGTAATTGTAATAGAACGTTCGGATATTTTTTCTCGCCGTATAATATTTAAAGCATTTCATATGCAGACTGAAATTCTCAAAAAAAAAAAACATAGATCGTCAACATTTTAACGACAACCAGAACCAGTAATCGTAACGTAATAGAACGTTCGGATATTTTTTCCTCGCAGTAAAATATTTTATTCCGGCTCACATTAGTTGCACGGCGCATTTTGAAAACGCATTGAGTATGCTGCGTGTGAGCAATGAACAACACGAGCGCATTAACATTCCCGGGTCTCGCGCAGGTTCTCATACTGAGTTGCGCCGCTGCATAGGGCCGCCAAAAAAAAAGAACTAAGGGAAATTTTTGATAATTTTTGTCTGTGGAAATATTTTGACAAAACAAAAGTCTGTGGTGGCCAGTATCTCCAATATGAAGTTACGAATATAACGGTTTAACTAGAAGCTGACTAAACGCACAAGCTGTGTAAAGCTAAAAAAAAAAGAAGTTTGCACGGCTTTTCATAACTGTTACAGAACTAAATAATTTTTGGTTGTTTTTTGCTTGGAAAAATATAGCAATGCAGTTATTTTGTCTTCAATTTTGATAATAAGTATAATGTACAGTCAACAGCACATCACGGTATACACTTGCAGTTCGATAATGCCCCCGACATAAGAGCGGTACAAAGTCCGAAGTGTTACGTCTGACGTGCTTTTGACTGTACATACAATTTAAATAGGTATATTATAAAAATTACATAAACAAAGTAGGTAAAAGCCGTTTTTGCTGCTAAGTATATTCCTATACAAAAAAATATAACACATAATAAGTAAGATAATATTATGTAGGTACTTAATATTATGACCTGGCTGTCTAGAAAATTATAAAAATATTGAATTCAAAATTTAAATCTCATTATTAGACATACCTTTTTTATTGTTGGGTGTTAGAAGTAACAGGATCATTTATTTACATTTGACCTCACAATAATTGAATCACAGTGAAAACCCTATTTATATCTGTCCCCGTAAGCTCGCCAGTCTTTTGTGCCACTCCGGTTCTAGATTTTATTTTTTTAAACCTATTGTTTTTCACTTCCAATCTCTAAAAATATTTACAAACGATAATTCTACTTAGTATCGAGTTTCGTTTCACGCAGTTAATTCTTAACTTTTGTTAAACGAACTTTGTCTGCAACTCATTACAGTAAGGACTGTAGTTAGTTTTTATTTACGAATATTTTTATTATGTTTTCTTTATTTCAGTTGGCTGGCAGACAACCACGCACAAAAGATTATAAAATAAAGAACTGATGGTTCTTTGGATCGGCAATATAATTTCAACAGACACCTTACTTTTTTTCTAATTAAGTACTTATGTAGACCTACAATGGCAGTATTACCATTTAATCTCATTTGCGAAAATATTAAAACAATATATTTAAACCCAAAAACTTTCTACATAATCAAAAACATCTCTTACAGGTAAACCTAATTACAACTTCAAACGGTGCAAAATATTAACAAACGAGCTAATTAGACACACCAATACCTACTGAGCGTAGGAAATTCGATTAATATCATGAATTATTCATTCGAGATAACGACCAAATAAAACGATTGTTCCTTTCTGAGAACAGCGTGCTTAGATTTCGACTTTTGAATACGCCGTGTTTTTTTATACAAAAAACTAACGGACAGCCCTGTTTGTTTAATTTGATACAAAGGGAAGATTTGTGATGAACGCTTAGGAGAAATGCGTGTTTATTTACAGTTAAAAGTAGGTTTATAAACTTGTCTATCCATTTTTACGATTAAACACATCACAGATAAAAATTCTAAATGAGCATCACTATTGTTATCGAATTACGTATTATCGAAATATTTAGAAATACTAGAATTGTAAAAAAAAAAAACTTGCTAAGTTTTCAGCGTGTCAACACTGTCAACTGTATTTTTATTATCACCAATATGTCGTCAGAAAAAGTGGAAATGATTGATATTTTAGCATGTAAATGAGTCTATGAATTTAACTTTTAATTTCTGAATATCACAAATTATAATTAAATACCTACTCCTCTTTTGGACACGGGTAAAAAGAATAACTTACTTTCGAGATAATTAATAAAATGAGTGACAATTTAATCCAAGAACCGAATCCGATAATTAACGCTAAAGTTATTTAATAAATAAAAAGAAAACAGTTGATTTACCTATTTTAACAATTATACCTACCGTTTACTCAAATATAAAATGATATTTAAGTAATAATTTCCCAGTCCAGAAACAAAAAAAGTCAAAAAATGTGACAAATATTCGAAAAATAAAAAACACTTTCAGTGTTGCGTTTCAAAACGCGAAATCATACAGTAAAAAGCCTCCAAAACTCTGTTTTCGAACTGGCCACTCGTGACCCCGCTGTCGCATTTTACTGCGCCGTAAAAAAAGAAAAGGATTTTTGAAATATATTTTTTCTTTAAAAAGAATAAAGGGGTTATAAATATCCTTTTTTTTTGCTTGCGACGGTCACCTTATTGAGAAATGGTCGTGGCGCAAGATTTCGTCCGAATAATAAAAGGAATTCGTATAGTTATCCCTTTTTCGAGTTTTTGCGGGTTCATATCGCGGCCGTTAATTTATTTAGTATAAAGAATGCGCTAAATATGGAACAATATCTCGAGATAAATACGTCTCCCTGAGGTCGAGTTTTCCGCTACATTTTAGTATTATAAGATAACATAATATAAATTGAGGGATTAGGAGTTTTAACGTTTGATATTTTATTCTCATAAATGAATTAAATGTTTTTAAATAGAAAAACATCTTAAGGTCATTAGTTTGACATAATTTTGGGGAGTTATGGTCTATTGGCTTGTGCCAAGCTGTGATCTCAGAGTCCTAGGTAAAATATTTGGAACGGGCGAAAATTACTGGCAGAACTTTTGAACAACTTTGTTTTGCAAGCCAGGAATATTAGAATACTCATTTTAATGACGATTTGATTTTAACGATTGCTTTTAACCTGCAGTTGGACACTAAATAGGCTGATATTATTTACCGACCCTCATAATTTAGGAAAAAATAGATCTATCATCAATTGACAACCAATAAGTCGTTACAACAATGTAAGAAATCATGCAACTTTAATAAACATCGATGACGCAATAACCTTTCCCGTAACACCTCATACATCATACGCATTATCTCCTAAAATGATACATTCTAACCCATCGTTACAATACAGATAACCCATTAATTTTAGTTAAGGACATCCCAAGTTTTTTACAAGCAGGTGCACAGAACACATTTGACGGGGCAAATACGGTTATACATGTGCAATAAAATGTAAACATATTAGCTCTTACGCGAATGTAATAAGGATCATATTTGTATGAGCGTGTCGTTGCTGACGCTACAGTTAGTAAAAACTTAAAAAGCGAATGGCATTACAATTATAAAACTTTTGTCCTCGTCGTTTTGAACGTTTCAATTATTCCGGACATCGGGTTAATTAAAATTTCTATGAAAGAATTATTGCGGGCGTGAGTACAGTCGGCGAAAATTGTTAAGCATTTGACATTACCAAAATGTCTTATTGTTATAGAAGTAGGGCGCAAAATAGCATAACGAGTAAAGTCACTTTTGCAGAGTAAAGGTTATTTAGTTTAAAACCATTTTGGCTGGAGGAGTTGGCCATTATGGGATTCTTTCTTTACCAGGAACCATCTTGATTGGTATTGTTGATACTTTGACCACTTTTTTTTATTGTGTCAGCATTACCTATTTAATTTTTTGGGAACCAAATAAACTTTGAACCAAAGAAAGAAGATAATTCCTAATATATATGTAATTGATTTTGAAGTTGCCCAGTTTTTAAACGAGGTTTTCTTAAACTTCTGTTGGCACTGATTGACGTTCGAAAACATTAAAAATTGAAGTTTGTCTTAACCCTGCGACTGCTTTAGTACTTAAGTCTTCTGAGTATCGCCTCGCCTACGGAGTACGATTGCTTTTTGCGCGTTTTGTCGAGAAAGGAACTTACATCCGTTTACGACTCATGTAAAGCTAAAAAGGACATTTCGATGCTTGTACGTGCGTATTTTAAATGCACTGGACTTTCTTTTTTTATTTTTAAATTGTTAGGACTCTGGTAAAGATTCTATGCATAAATGTTTCTAGATTTAGACCACTAGCTTCCGTTCTCAGCTTATTCTGCATTGTGCGTAGGTAAAAAATATTTTTATTGTTAAAAACGTTTTATTATGTTTCACATAATAAAAGGTAGATTTACAACAAAAAAATTACTACAATAGGTAGCATTCAATTCTTTTATGAGTTTCAAAATGCGAAATTTTGCTAAGGGTATGGATGGATGTCTGTTTCACTTTCAAAAACTTCAGCTACAAGCTAGATACCTAATTAAATTTAATTATGATACATATTACAGGCTTCTTTTATTGTAAATTTTAGGCCGAATTTTGACTTTGATTGTTTACAAACTTTTTTCTTGTTTTTTTGGAACGGCGTACATTTTATTATATTTAAAAAAAATTAAAACATGGAATATTTATCTACCTACCTATATAAAATTAATCCTAAATTTTTAAACATTTGAAGGCGATGACCCGTGTCGTCAACCTTTTTCACAAGGGTCATGTGAAGAATTATTATTAAAACTTATTTTATTTATTTAGTTAAACTGATTTTACTGATATAATTATTAACAACAGCGTTGTAGTTAGATCATTATAATATTAATAAATATATTGATACTTATTATTTATGGGTGAGATAGATAGATAGGGACATGATATTGTACAAATTGTTACAATGTTATAATCGCAATTATTGTTGCAATTCAAGTAAAACATTGTAAGTATTCTAACAATCTCAACTGAAAGACTATGTTACTTTCCAGGCATCACCCTATTTACCTTGTAATTTTAACAGAGTAATTAGTAAATCTTGGCATTGTATATGAAACTGGATTTACTCATTTGTTAAGTAGCAAATCTTATTATTAATCTACTAAAGTGTGTCTTCCCTGTCGTAAGTACGTTGCAACGGACTACCGAGCAATCGATCAACGAGATTTTTGGCATGGGGATAGTTTAGTAACCGAATAGTGACGTGAGCTATTTTTTTAATCCCAAAAAAATATCGATACCTTTGGGTTCATTTGGCGTAAAGACCATTTTGGCCAAATTGAGTTATATATATCATTTTTTTCAGAATTTTTTTCTCTATCGATCTGTCTAGACGAAATAATGAAATTCGCAAAAAAAATGTTTATACGACCCACATTTTTCTTACTATAATGTCTTGCAAAAGGTAAATTCACAGTGTAAATGCCAAATAATTATTTTTTGTAGTTTTGTTATGGTGTATCCACCATGATTTATATCACTCCTGGGCGTACAAGTCGACGTTAATCGTATATGGTTTTTACGCCATAGCATTGTAAACGTAATCCATTATATCGTTTAAATAAGACGTCGTAAATCCAAAAGTTCAATAAGGTATTGATGTAAAGACCACGTTCATTGCAAAAAGCACTTTACGCCCAACACACAAAGCACAAAACTAAAAAACTAAAGTGACACAAGTCAACGGAACAGCGACAGAAAGAAAAGCGAGATATATTGATACCTTTGGGTTAATTTGGCGTATCAACTAAAACCTGACTATTCAGGAGAGTAGAAAAAATTTTGTATTTTTTAATAAAGACTCATAACTTTTTTGTTTTTGAAGTTATAAAGAAATGACGAATAGCAAAGATTCTTATAATTAGGTAATGTAAAAGGCTAAATGATCAAAACATATCTTTCTTTTTTGGTTTCGAAGTTAACCTTGGATTTACGTCAAAAAAAAATAGTTTTTGGTTTATACAACCCACGATTATTGTAATAAAATTTACTGTGTACGTCGTATATCCAACTTTGGTAAATTTAAAACTACAATTACTGACGTAAAAACCCATAGAGTAGATTTTTTTTGTATTAAGAGTCAGTTATAATCATAGAACAATTGAAATCTGACTATTAAAAACAATCCTATTACTCCCAAAATATGGAACTTAATAATTATTGTAAGCCTCACGCCTAAATTATGATCGATTTAAATTAAATAAAACTACCCTAATACGAAATCAATATTTATTCTTATTATGGCATACTGACTGTTATAACAGTAAAAGTTTAACAAAAAACATCTGGATTAAAATTATTTTTTAATCATTTTCTTAAGATCTAATTACTAAATAATTAGCCTGAACTAGGAAATCCTGTGTTTCAGGCGAAAATATAAATTTAATTCTAATGAGCTACAAATAATTATATGACTTAGTGAAATAGGCAGACACAGTGACAGTGAGATGACACAGTTAATGATTGGGACAGGTGGATAACGATGCTAGGGTTTGGAGATAATGTTTTCGGAGAAGGATTTTAAAAGCGGAGGAGCGGGAAGAGCATTCCAAAGTCTAATAGACGTTAGACAAAAGGAGTTGGAGACAAAAGCCGGACCGGTACAAAGGAGAAGCTAGAACTGTTTAATTCGAGGAGCGTAGCTGACGGGAATGTGTCGAGCTTAGAAGCTTGAACTTCGAATTAAGGTAAGCCGGAGCGTGTGATCATTTAGGATAGAAAAGAGAGTAGTAAGAATTCTGACATTACGTCGAAATGGGATAGGTAATCAATTAAGCTTGGTGCGACAGGAAGAAACGTGATCAAACTTACGTAAGTTGAAAATGAACCGAATACCATAGATAACTAAACGATCTAACTTGTCGAGAAGATCTTTGTTTAAGTCAGAAGTACACCCATCCGCGTTATCAATTAAGGGAAGATTAAGGGCTTGAACAAGAGAGATTTTAGTGAGAATTGGAAGGAAATTTTTAAAATCTGTACAGATCTCGCAAAGTGGAAATTACTTTACGACTCAGTTCACCTATATGCACAGACCAACTTAGTGTATTTTCGATATGCAGGCATAAGTCTTTGACACTACTGCAGAAGGGAATAGGTACACCATCAAAGAGGACAGGGGGCAAAGTGTCTATATCAAGCCTACGAATATAGTATACAATAATGGCTTGACATTTATTCGGTTTTACTGCAACGCCAAACCGATCAGACCAACAAGCGATGGAGCACAAATCTTTGTTGACAGCAACTATGGCAGAGTCAATACCACCTTGAGGGACGCCTGTGCTAAAATCGCACCAGCACAATACTGTCTGATCAACCTTCACCGCTTGCCGGCGGTTACGGAGATAAGAGGCAAACCATTGAATTGATAATTGATAGAAGGACATCGTGATCGCAATATTAAAGGCGTTGGAGAAATCAATGAGGACAAGCACAGTTAACATGCCTTCCTCCATGCCGTCTCTAATATACTCTGTTACCTTAAGTAGAGCTGTGCTGGTGCTATGACAGGGGCGAAACCCAGATTGAAATTGACAAAGAAGATTGTTATTAAAAATATAGTTGAAAAGTTGGGAGTGCACAACTGCTTCCAGTATCTTGGAGAGGAAAGGTAATATGGAGATGGGCCTAAAGTGGTTAGGGAGAGGAATAATGTGTGCTTTGCGCCAAATTGCTGGGAAAACCCCACAGGTAAGGGAGAAATTAATAATATGAGTAATGACTAGGAGTATGTGATCGAGTAGAACCAACACCATTATAGTACGACTGATCTCGTCATAACCAGTGGCTTTGGATTTAAGGGAGACTATAATTTTTAGAATTTGTTCCAAAGAGACACTAGAGAGAGTAAAAGAATCTATCTGAAGAGGGGGCAGGGAAGTAATCTCAGAGACAGTAAGAAGTTTTCTGGTATGATCTAAAGAAGACGAAGTAGAAAAATGGATGTTTAAATCATCGCAAGAAAAAGAAGTACCAGAGAATGAAGCCTAGAATGCTGCACGCTAACGGCCTAGAATGCTCATAAGTTGAGTTATGCCATATTACTATAATTAAGTAGAAGTTTGAATTATTAAGTGTCATAATATTATGATTTTTGTTTTGGTTTACGTGACAATGTTGTTTTTTTAATTAATTTTAATTTAGATGTTATTTTGTTAAACTGTTTAACAGTCAGTATGCCATAATAAGAATAAATACATATTGATTCCGTATAAGGGTAGCTTTATTTTATTTAAATCGATCATAGTTTAGGCATGAGGCTTACAATTATTAAGTTCCTACATATTTTGGGAGTAATAGGATTGTTTTTAATAGTCAGATTTCAGTTGTTCTATGATTATAACTGGCTTTTAATACAAAAAAATCTACATCTATGGGCTTTTACGTCAGTAATTGTGATTTTAAATTTACCAAAGTTGGATATACGACGTACAAAGTAAATTTTATTACAATATTCGTGGGGTGTATAAACAAAAAACTATTTTTTTTTGACGTATATCCAAGGCTAACTTCTAAACCAAAGAAGATAGGTATGTTGTGATAATTTAGCCTTCTACATTCCCTGATTCTAAGAATCTTACCTATAGGTCACTTCTTTATAACTTCAAAAACAAAAAAGTTATGATTTTTTATTTAAAAAAAAAAACGTTTTTCGGCTCTCCTGAAAAGTCAGGTTTTGGTTTATACGCCAAATGAACCCAAAGGTATCGATATACATATCACATTTCTGCGAGATAGCGTCGTTTCTGCGAGATAGCGAGCGAGCGTCGTATAAGCCATCGGCTGAAGCGGCTTTACGTACTCTCTAACTCCAAGGCAATGGGCGCCAAGTCATCCTTGTCATCTTAACGGAAGAATTCAATAACATTTAACCCGTAATCCAGATACTACTAGGTATACTAGAGATACCTTCCTAATGCGACAGAGAAGCAATCAATTTATATTACTACGTTATCTTGTAAAAAACGTCCGTATTGTACTCCGCACTCTGTTTATCTACAGTTCGTAACAAATAGATTACCACTTTCATGAATACACACAAATAAAATCACGTTTCATTTAATTAATATTGATAAAAACTGTTTTTTAATCTTTCAAGCCCCGGATCACCAGACACAATAGAAAATCTATTGTTACGCGGCACCCGAGTGCCGGTTCGGGATTGAGTGGTTAAGCTTGAATATTGTTTACTTTTTACTTGTCATTGAACTGTGAATGTAAGTTGTTGCTATGGCATTGGCAGTGCACTGTGCAAGTAATAGGTATTATTTAAAACCTAACGTACAAAAAGTAGGCATTACATTTTGTATAGCCAACAGAATATTTTAAGCAACTCTTTCGCCTCAAACAATTTAGAATTAAAATCGTCATCATAGATATAAATTGCTTGTTAACAAAATAAAAAACAGTTTTATTAGTCGCATACAGTTCGAAACTGCTCAGGTTACCTACCCCTACGAATTTTAACGTTGCAACTTATTTCGAATTGTTTGCCGCCACTGGCTGTCGCTTTTAAAATATCGAATTGAAATTTTTGGAACCACTTCTATTATTTTATAGACGATTTATGACGTTTTATTCACTCTTTTTTAATTTAAAAAAATATATTCTAAGAACTACATAATGGTTGCTTCAAATATATTCTTATTTTTTACTGTGGTTGTTGTAAAGAAGAGTACTTGCATTTTAACGTTTCATTCATTCAATTTAAATTGAGAGGAAAGACTGAGATATATGACACAATACTTATCTGTAACCAGATTTTTTCTTTAATGTAACCTATATTATTTCTGTAATCTTCCTTTTTTTAAATAAAGCGCCATGGTAATTGGCTTATTCACCATGCTCGTCAAATTGCAATTTGTACACAAGCTCAAGATTATCCCGCAAAATCGAACACACGTGTGTGGTGTGTACCTTATTTTAAAAATAAACTGTCACGATTTTTAAATTGGTACCTAGTCTTTATTTACAATACTTTTTTAATATTTATTTTTACTGCTAGACGTATTCTTCATGACCTCGTGTTATTTTAATCATAATTAGAAGTAAGTAAATACCTAACTTGCTTTTAATATGATTAGGTATGACAGATATTTTAATAACTTTGAACATTTATTTATGATCCTACTTAAAAAACAGTGCTTTTTGTTATTGTTTGATAAAACGTGTATTTTTAATAAAATTCAAGGGATTTCATGCGCAGTCACGTTTGTTTGTTTCTTAAGTTAATAATAATGAATCTTAAAAGTAGTAAACACTGTCAATTAGACTAAATAAACTTCCTTTTCACGATTGAATGTTTTAGTAAATGATTCACTGTTATAAAGATACTAGTTACTACAAACATAGTAGGTACCTATATATAAACAAATATCATTCAATTCGTGAGTGATATGAATCGTCCAAACGTTAAGTGATTTATGTAGGTATTTCTCTCACTGTATTCAGTAGGTATTGTTGTTGTACTTAGGGAAATAAGTACTTATGTAACTTTAGTTGCTACGTGTAAACAGAGAAACATCACTGGTTTCAAATTTCGTCCAACGTGCAAGCCACGCGCTTATACCAGTTCTTAGAAGCAATATTAGCGCATATACAAATCGTGCTAAGTTCATAGCGATCCGACGATAATACTCATTACATAAATTACGCATTTCCCTACCGATAACACCGGCTGACAAACTAACCTTAAAAATAAAAATACACTTCAAAAACTGCCACAGATAGTACATACCTAAATCCAATCATGGCGTTCGCGCGCACCAAAACGGTCACTTGTAATCACAATCACGCACCTTATACTTGTAATCACACACTGTTGTTGCTTGTTGCACTCGCGATGTAATGTACACTGATCATTATTTTGTTTACTGATAGCACAATACGCCCGTCCGGAACGCGGGTCGCGCGAACACTGCACACAAGTATCAAGATTGACGCACACACGGCTGACTTGGGTCTCACTCACACACAGCCGGCGTGCACCGACGCTTATAAAAAAGCAACGATCGGTATGCAGACGTTTGGTTCGAGCAGGTCCTCGGCTTGACGCTGTTTTCGTCTGCGGTCCGGGGTGGCGAGAGGCGGGGTTTAAACTCCACCGTTTACGCGTTTCTTCAAATTATTCCCGGACGCCACGCGCCACCCACTACTGTGGCTGGCTACATAACAGTAGGACGAATTATTGCAGGTTTGCTAAGCTATTTTTGGACTGAGATAACAACTTGATGAACAATGTCTATTTAAAGAGCTAAAGAAAGTAAGCATGAAAAAAATAATTAATTATGCCCATAATGAAAAGAAAATATCAGAAATTCAAAATCATCATTAGCCATACGCAATGATGATGAGAATCATTATTTAAAAAGAAAGTAGGGACTGGCTGTGCTAATAGTCTTTCGTGTCTGAAAGTTAAATGTCATTTGAATAACTTTGTTCTATTTTAATGAAATAGTCATAGTTCCTTGTAACTTGTTGGTTATTCAGTTACGATATTATGGAATATGGATCAACTGGAACTACTACATAAACCAGTAGTAGTAAACAAGAAGGTACTTTAGATTTTGTTTAGTATGTATCTTATAAGGAATTGGTTAAATGTACCGAAATACGTATTTACTTTTACTATCTACGTATCTACCTACTAACAGTACTGAGTGATAAAATATCGTTTGTTTCAATAATTATGTCGACTAAAGAATAGAGTACATTCTGAGTACTATGTAATCGACACTTTCGAATGCA
Source organism: Mecyna flavalis (assembly GCA_949319885.1). NCBI lineage: Eukaryota > Metazoa > Arthropoda > Insecta > Lepidoptera > Crambidae > Mecyna > Mecyna flavalis. Next base: position 3,953,101 of record OX439419.1, on the reverse strand, counting down.
TTGAAATTTAAACATTCCAATACAAATATCGTGATCCATAAAATCTCCCCAGAACCGGGGAGAAATCTACCTGCGGTAACATTAAAAACAAAAGAACGGCAGTCAGCGAACCTTGAGTGGGCAGGCGATACGATTCGAGCCTGCGCCCGAGTACGCGCCATCATGCCGGCGGCGCGAGCGAGACAGCGCTACGCACGCATACGCCCGTCCCTCTCGCACGCTTGTTAGCGACTATTGCGTGCCGTAAAGTCTATACTGAACTCGTCAACGACTGTAGCACACCCACACGCGTATATTGTTATCTTACACAAAATTTATAACGAGCAAGTCGGATTTCGTCTCGGGACACTCCTAAATTCTTTGCGGAAGGACTTGGTTTTTTTCGTGACGCCTTTGCCCGCGGCTGATTTTATAATGGCCGCTAGTTTGTTTTGCGGGTTTTGGCAACACTAGTTGTGAACTTGTGAATGAACGTTTAGGCCGGGTGGCGAGATTACCACAGTGCGTGCACAGTGGTCATTCTTCGTAGGGAATAGATAGAAAAGCGCTGAGTACATTTACTGAGTAACCGAGAAATACCTTCCTAACATGCCGTTTTGTCTTTGCCACGATCTCTTGATTTCTCTTCACTTAAATAATCTGATTGCCTCCGTAGCTCATAGTAGTTAGACTTAGTAACACTGCTTGGGTCTAAAACGGAGGAAGTGGCGTGTGGGTTCGATTGGCCGCTTACCATCAGGTGGGTTGGTTGGGCAAGTGTAGACTATTATTTTCCTTAGTTCTTCGGAATAGTTAACACAATGTTGCTATTGAAAGGCATCCATATCGGAAACCTGATTAAGGGGTTAATCACACGCCCTTCGTGGCGCGGTGGCTTGTAGGTAGCGCTTTTAACCCATTTAGACCTATAATTATTTTTGTTAAAAATATATATTTTTTCAACAAAAACATGTTGAGAGGGGTCTAAGAATCACAGGAAAAATACTAAAAAAAATCTATTATAATTAGGGGGGTTATAGGGGGGCGTATCATATATGGTACAGTAGGACTATATGTATGCAAAAAATGCAAATGAAGGAACATTTAAAAATGAGTTTTTTATTTGTTTTCTCGTGTGATATTAATAAAATATTGCTTATGAACACCAACATTATCCTTCACACATCTTGTAGGGAATTCTTTGTGATAAAGTAGATGAGCAAGTCCATCATCCCATAATGTCTATAGAGGGGGACGTTGCCTTCCCCCCTGCGCATTGCGCGCGGTTGTGCCCTGTCGTTAGAACTGGAGGCCATTGGACCTTCCTTATCGGGAGGGAGCAGCAAGGATCTGCTCCGCGCCCTATAAAAAAGGAGGGTGCGGTGGATCAACTGGTAGTGTCACAGTTGCAAGGCTGTGTGGATTTCTGTGACACTGTTAGTAAGGCATTTGATGGGCACTCTGGGGTTGTGGGTATACCTACCCTCTAGGTAGGAAATCCCACATAATCCTCGGTCGGATGCAGGTGTTGTCGCTTCAAGCCAGCACCACTCTGCTGAAGGTATGCGTAACGCATTGGCAACAATACTTGCATTCTTGGGTGGAAATAAAAAAATGTTAAAAAACCTACTTGTTCCTGGCTGCTGGAAATGTCTTTTTCTTCCTAAATTATTTCTATATCATGCAATGTCTAGAACATAAAAAAAACAGAAAATAATAATAAGTTGTAGTTGTTTATCGAAAATAGCTTTATCTTACTTTTAGCTTACTTAAAAACCTACTGTACCATATACGATACACCTAATTTAGGAGTGAGTAATTCTTTCGAAAATAACCTAATTCTTTTTTTCACGTTTACGTCTGCTACAGTGTACCCTATTATTTATAAATATACAAATAAATAACACATTTTGTAATAAAACATATTAAATTTACCTTCTTGAAGAAATTGTCATAATTTTTTGATTCCGCTCCGCGAATATTAGAGGATAATTATTATAAAAAAATATCTTAGGAACAAGGACGTAACTTAGGAAAACGCACTTGAACACTTATACCGTAAAGAAAACAATCCAAACTTCATTCCACATATAAAATAAATATGAATTATTATGTAGGTAAGCCAATAATTTTTTTTGAAGTCACTGTACCACATATGGTACGGTAGGTCTAAATGGGCTTGAGGTTCCAGATTCAAATCCCGTGTCGGACTGATTTTTTAATTAAAAAGGAAGACGAACGTGTTGTGGGACGAATCACCGAACGAGCCTATTATTGTATTTCGTAATGAAAACCTGAAAAGAAAGATATTAATATTAATCACAGGAATGTACGATGTTGTTGGTTTAATTACTGGGCGAATGAATTTAAGTCATCGTTATATATTAGTAGGTTTAATCACCACGCTTGCCAAAGACGGATCGGTAATCCCACTAACTCGACCTTTAATTTTACCCCACCCGGGAATTGAACCCAAGACCCCAGGATCATGGCTCAGTATTAGGTCACTTGTCCTGATAAGATTTTTACTAAGGTAGTGCGTAGATAAAAATCTGCATGGGACGTCACGTCAGCCGATGACGTCGATGCATTCGCCCGCGGCGTCGACAGATTCGCAGCTTAGGCTCGCCTCACACGTTAAAATAATATAAATTTCGCTACATCAGTTTTATTAGACGAATAATTGGTTCACTCGATTAAGACATCATGGTCACCGCGTATGGTGCCCCGCACTAGTCGGGGAGATGACGGATAGATTTTACCGCGCTTGCAATGCAATGCATAATGCCGAATATTGTAAAAGTATATTAAATTGTAATTATCAAGAGAAATGCATTTATATCTAACAGTTTGAAGACAGGGACGAAGCCCACCTGATAGGTAAGCGACCACTGTGGTCTATTCCATTGGGAACTTTATGCCACGAAAAGTCGCTTAATGTGCTGTCACATCACACTGTATCCTTTGATTTCAAGAGTACTGGCTCCCTATTTAATATTGCCCAAGAACACAGCTTTAGTCCGCGTCAACTTAATTGGCTTTAGGGAATGCAATCTCGATCTCGCGAGATCTCGTTTTTGCGAGATCTCGGCCTTTTTTTGCGAGATTGAATCTCGGTCGAAAACAGGACGAGATCTCGCGAGATTAACGAGATTGCAGTCTTTTTTGAAACGGACTGCCCGGGAGTGGAACTCTCTGCCTGGGTCAGTCTTTCCTATCCATTATAACTTGGGGCTCTTCAAGGCCAGAATTAACGGGCTTTACCAAGGCAAGTGCTGGCTTAGTTCAATCATTAAAAAAAACGTGTCTTTTGAAAAAAAAAAAAATAGTGGTTTGTGATGTTTACGCCGTTACTACTCATTAAATAAAACAACTTAAAACGTTTTAAATTTAAAACCCGACGTTTCGACCACTTTTATATAAGTTATTTTATTTCGTGAAAATAAATGTTTATCTTATAATACGTACTTATGATTCTTATTTAGAAAATTTCCTAATGTATTCAAATATTGTGATTATTTGCAAAAAACACACAAAACTGCTAATCTCGCGAGATCTCGATATTTATAATCTCGCGAGATCTCGCTTGAGCCCTAATCTAGCGAGATTTGCATTCCCTAATTGGCTTGTTCGAAGTTAGCTGGTCGCGTCGTTTGCGCAGGTTCGGGGCGAGGCTGCGCCCCTCTGACACCTAAATTTGTGTTCTGCGCAGGTTCACGCACGATGTTCAGACAAGCCAGTTAAGTTAATTCAGATTATACAGGCAATATTAATGTGTGAGCCAGTCCCTTAATGTAATAGGCCGCCGTGACCACTTATCGTCAGGTAAGCTGCGCGCACTGTTTACTGATCTAGCATCAAAAAAAAATGCCCTGAAGATTAAAAGTAATCACAATAAATGTCAATTGACTTTTTAGTTTTTATCCATTTTCAGATTTCAAAATGGCCTATAGCCTAGTTTGCGTGCGGCCTAAGCCCTAAGGAGGTGTTTAATCATCGCGTAGGCAGGTATTTAGCCGTGTCTAGGCACAGGCGCCATGAGATACACATCAATATCACTCGCAACAAGCACTCCAAGTCAGAACCTTGTATTTATAACATTAGCACTTTGTTTATTACGAACTAATGGTACGAGCTGTGGCAGCCGAATGCTTTACAAGCTTTGTTTCAAACCATTCGGGTTTATAGGGGATTGCAATGCAATGATTTTTGACACGCCTGATGGCGCAATTGGTAGTGGCCCTTCCCCATGGACTACCCAAGATTCATATTTTACGGTACACTGACGACTATATAGAGTTGCTTTGGTGGTGCATTGTACTGTACGTTGGAAGGTATAACCATCCGAACCAATAATTTTTCAGCGTTTGAGTAACCTTACCTTCGTTGAACTGTTTTTTATTTCCTATTTGCTATGAAATGATTTTTGATTTAATGAAGGTGCTACTTAATGATTATGGGCCTTAAAGTCGAAAAAAAGCTACACATAATAATCTTGCTTCAATCACATTGAGCAAGCTATCAGCGAACACGCGATGCGCAGGAGTCGACTGACTGGGCAGTTAAACACAGTAGAGTAAAATGAAGTGAGGAATGTTCACTTGTGGGCAATTGCCCGGTGGCGGCGTCTCGGGCCTCGGCTGTTCAATTTCATGTTTTTCATAGATTTCCCTGTCTGATTACCTGTCTAGTGATGCTGCCCTTTATGCATCACCAGGTTAAAGTGGTAAAATTATGTGTAAATTCTACAAGTTACATAACCTACGTACAAGTGCGAATCCAACCGTCAAAATTCTTATTGATATAAAACGAGGGGCGGTAGATATCACATGGCATAGTTTAAAAAAAAATGGCGATTGAAAAGACTTCAATTCGCTGGTCGAGCGGGAATTTCGTCGTTCGACCCCGGTTCCTGAATACACCGCGGTGTCATAGTCCTTATTTCAACCGCTTAAAGACTATGACAGCGCGGTGTATTCAGGGACCGGGGTCAAACGACGAAACCCCCGGTCGAGCAAAATGTTTGCGAGCGATCAACCTTATTTCAATGGTTGAAACCTTGGTCCTGCACACTGGGACATCAAACCATATTTTACGTTTTACTTTACTGGTCTTTTTTCTGTATTATAAAGGTGTACAGAAACGCATTTTAATGTGTTGTGAGGCTAGTTAGTATGCTAATGTTTAGGAAGGATCAAGTTGCGCGTGAGATAAAAAGGGGATAAATTAAGCAGAATAGCTATGTACATGTTTGGATGTATTATTTATAAATACTTTTCAATATAAATATTAAATAATATAAATGGACAGCCGATTTGCGTGCTTTCCAAGGCACGAAGACCAGTGTTATATATGGAATGAGATACTGAGAATTCCCTAAAAATACATTAATAATTTTTTTTGGTTAGACCCCTTAGAATAATTTAGACCCTGTAGTTAAGTAGACAAATAATTTAAATCATCAAGTAACCCAAAAAACTACTAAAAATAATATTAAAGTTTCAAGCAATTTGAAAGTTGGTGAGTGCATGAAATACATAGTTTAGGCGCCAAACCACTGTGAAACAAAGAGATTTCAAATCATTGATAGGATTACGTGTAGCGTCATCTATCGGTACTTATTGGAAGCAAAAACTAAACTGTACAGTAGCGACATCTAGAAGCTTAGAAAGTAAATTTGATAAATGCCAATAGATAGCGCTGACGTCTACTTGCATGCTATTGTTGTTTTAATGGAATCAAAATAAAAATATATGAAAACCTAAAAAAAACTCAAAAAAATTTTTTTTTCGACAAAATTTATATTTGAATTTGGATTGAAATGTAATTCATAATTGAATTGAAACAAACGTATGACTGTAATTTTGATTACAACGCCATCTCTACAAACAAGTACGAAACATGATGAAGAGTAAAGCAGCGACTTTAGTATAGCAATAAAAGATGGCGCTAGTATTCAAGAACACAAATACCTTTTTGATTGTTTTAAGTATCATTTCTTTTTGATTAATATTAATAAATTAAATTAAAGGTTTGTAAGTTTCACAAAATATCTCCCGTCATTCTGTAATAAAATAAAATTTCTTATAAAAAAGCAACAGCGCCATCTAGCGTCAAAACCAATAAATAAATTAGTTACCATTTGGTGTGATACTGGCTCGTTTCTGCGACTATACAAAATAGATTGTCAATCAAAATTTTTCTTTGTTGATTTGGTAAACATTGCAATATTGAGAACTTGAAGTCATCTAAATCCGGATCTCCAGCGCCGGTTTTAATTATACAATCAGCAAAAACATTTCACATTTTCTTTGCTGCTCGAAATACGCAAGATTTATTTTGTGAAGGTATTTTTTACAAGGCAGGGAAAGCAAAAGTTATTTTGAATTCAAACAAAAACTAAGAAATATTGAAATATTTTGATACATTTTGACTTAATTTTGTTGAATATGACGGACAAAACACATGCTGGAGACTCGATTTACTGACAACATAATTAAGGTGACGAATTGCTAAACTATAAAATCTAAAACGGAGCGTTTGCCCCCGCAACCCGCACACACCCCGACACTTTTCAAATTCAAATTCAAATTCGAACTCTTTATATGTGTCACAGCGGCTTGCGAGTAGCAGTCAACCGTGTCTGACCGCGCGCTAGAACAGAGGCGTCTTAGAGTTGCCCTTAAAATTTTTGTTTTAATTTTTTTACATTTTGTAATTTGAAATGTGGACACGCGTCAGAATCTTGACGTGTCTAGGTTACGAAATAATAAATGATACTAATTTTGAGTTTCATCAATGAACCTACGTGTGTCTAGTCTACAGTTGCAAAACGTCTGTAAGATTAGAAATAATTATACTATTATATATAATAATTTCACTTCTCAGAAAGTTTTTTCTGTAAGAATTTTTCAAAATAAATTCGATTAAAAGTATTGGCATTAATAATTCTTGCAGACGTCTTGGAATAAAAGTTGTTCGATTTCATTAAAATTATTTAATGTTGCTTGCTTTGTTTTAATAACACAAGCTTAATTTAAGGATATTCTCCGGAGAATTCTCCGGAGCGCTCCGGGGAGCGGGGAAAAATCTCCGGAGGCGAAAATATTATCCGGAGCAAAGCCCTAGTGCATATAGCTACAGAAATGAAAAACCAGTGTTTAAAAATAACAAAAGTTTAATTAATTCAAAATAATGCCTAAAAAGACACAAAATAATCAACACAGATAATTTAAATCAAATAAACAAACAATGAACATAATATTGTTATCCTACTTCGGTGATTAAAAAGGCTGCTGACCATCAGCATCATTTAATTTTATAATATTAGAAATTAACATTGTTGCGGTTACGGGGTACGTTAATTCAATTAAATGCCGGTAACGAAAAGACAATAATTATTTTAAACAAGTAAACCGAAATACAACAAAAATGGGGAAGTAATTATTAACCAAAAATCCGATTTATACCCGGCAAGTTAACATAGGTTTTGTTGGATATAAATGCATTTCTCTTGATAATTACAATTTAATAAGCTTTTACAATATTCGGCATTATACTTTGCAAGCGCGGTAAATCTATCTGTCAATCTCTCCGACTAGTGCACAGGTCACCGTACGCGGTGACCATAGTGATGTTTTAATCGAGTGAACCAAATTGGCCATTTTGCAAATTAGTCCGTTTGCGAAGTAGTCCTTTCAAGAATTAGTCCTTTAGCTAAGTAGCCATTATGCGAATTGGTCCTTTAGCGAATTAGGCATTACGCGAAGTCCTCCTTTTTGTAACAACACATTGAACAGGCAAATGTAAATTCGGATTGCAAGCCTACTAAATTTTCAGAAACTAATTTTATTGTAGCTAATCCGCAATCGAACAAAGACTTATGCTGAGAGATTTTTATAAGTTCTGTTAAAAAATGATTAACGTCTATTATTCGGTGGCCCAAATCTTGTATATCTGTCTCAATCTGAAACAAACGTAAATTTTACTTGAGATCAACGGTATTTGAAAGCGCAATATTTATTTTTAAGTTCATTACTTTTCTGTCTGTAAAAAGTTTACATGGAATAAATAATTTTATCTACATCCATATCCTAATATGTCTATTTTATAGTCAGGATCGATCAGCAAACGCCCTATATTTAGATATGAGTATCTGTGGCTGCATCTTAATGTTTACATTTTAGTATCGGTAACCGATACCTTAATTACGTTCAAATTTCGAACGTCTTCTTAAAAAGTAAAAATTAATAGGTTTTTTCGATTATCGAATTAGTTGATTAGTAATTTTATGTTCCATTCCTATACATTTAATTCGATGCTAAAATTATAACAATCGATTTTAGAATCGAAATCAACTCGAGTCTAGATTGTTTATGGATTTTAAAAACTACAAACGTCAGTCATGACATGATTTTGTAATAAGTACTAACTTTTACATACAGATTATGTTGGTAACTAGGGCGTTTGCTCATCGATCCTGACTATAAAAAAGACATATTATCATATGAATGAAGATACAGTTATGTATGTGACTGTACATAATTAGGCATTAAAATACTCATGTGATCCTTTTACCACATTCGTATTTTAATGACCCTCATTATGCAACAGCCACATAAATAACTATTATATTCCAACTGATATTTCCACACAATGACAAAATTGACACAGTACCTCAGTGTCAAAATCATTACACTCGGTTTTGCTTCGCCGTCGAGTCGGGAAAGACCGTGGGGCGCATGCAAAAGAATTGATGATAAATCTTACAAAATTTGCCACACGTTTTTAGGATTTAAACTTCTGTATGATATCATAAATGTTTACGGAGAAATTATTTATACTTTTTAGTCCGTTTTAAAAGAGTGCTTACTGGTGCTTTAGAAGTGTATTCTAATGTCATGTCTGGAGATGCGCTAGTTTCTTTACATGGTTTTTCTGTCTGAAACAAATTGAATACATTTGTATTTTTGTACATTTAAACATAAACTGAGCTGTAATCATGTAAAAAATAACAATAAACCAAATACCTACTGTAAATTTTGACATGCGTTCCACGTTACATGGAAGGTCCTTATTATTCTTATCTGCAGTTCTAAAATAAATTTATTGCTTTTAGTAAACTTTCAATCGTTATTAATAAAATTATTATACCACAATATACTGATAAATATAAATAAAATCTTACGTAGGCAACACATTTTGTAACTCTGCATACATCGGCGAACTATTGTCTGGTTTTCTATAAAATACGAAAATATAAATGAAAATATTATGAACAACTTAAATAAAGATCCGATATTTGAAGGAAATAGATCTTTTAATTAGTATGTAGGGAGGGACACATACCCGTCTGTAAAATCGACTGACATTATTTTGTTTTCACCTAAATCCAAAGACGACTCCATGGTACCCTCCGAACTTTGTTCTAACAATTGTTTCCTGAAATATTTGAAGTGATGACATACAGTCCGTTTGTAAAGCCGAAATGTCAAACAGTAAATGTCAATTGTACAATTATGGTTACTCACCTTTTCTTCGTCATATTCTTACATTTCTCAATTAAACAAAGCTTCCTTTTCCTTTTAGAAGTTCGTTCACATTTTTTCCCCATTTTTAATAATAAAATAGAGTACGGTACTGTTTAAAATTTAGCGCAGCGATCTATAGGGCGCGGCAACTCGAGTGGCACAGACCTGTCGCTGACAATAGTCGAAAGCGGACTGGGGCAGACTGATTGCATACAAATACGCGAGCGCACTAGCACATGCATAAGGTCGTATACGACAAAACGGTTTTTTTCGTTTCAATTAAAAACTACAAATCATTTTTAAATATCCGTCGACATTTTTAAAGCGAGTGTGTAGACTAATCTTCTACGCAATTTTAGAGGCTTAAATCGGTCTGGTTTACCTGTAAAATGCAAATCTCTGTTTTTAAAGAGCTTTCTTTGACATTTTTTTCTCTGCTATAAAAGTTAACGAATCGTGTTTCTGCAACTATCAAAATTAAGTCAATGTAATGAAGAATTAGTTTATGAAATATCACTTTCATATGTTTTATAATTGCTGTGAAAACCCGAGATCCCTGCAGCTAATATTTCCAATTAGTCAATACCAGTATAAGTAATCACATTATGTATCTATCGAATATAATCACATTAGTACTAATTATACTTAATCATTAATCGATTTAAGTCTGGTTGACGGGGAAAAACATACAATGCAACAGTAGGATTCAGCCATTGCAAAATCAGATGGGATTTTGACGCTGATTTCTTGTTATTGTTAAGCAGCCGACCTGAGGTCGTGGGTTCAATCCCCGACCGATTCAAAAATTTGTGTCCATGGTCCTGCACGTTTGTAATGGTGTAAGTTTTCCTATGTATTACGAATTGAAAAAAAAATACGTTTAGCCGAAGCTCAACTCTTTCAGGTTTAGAGTTCAAAATAAGTATTGGACATTGTTTTCCAAATCAGTTTTTAGTGTTATAGCCATCTTGTTTTAAAGTACGAATGGGCCGGCTTGTACACCGTCGTGGGAAGTACCACCCTCTCACGTAATACCAGCGTGAAATACATAATTTATAGTGACTACTACTTATTGTGTTTCATCTGGTTTGTAAGGTACCGGAGGCCCACACCCCCCCTTAAAAGGCCGGCAACGCATCAGCGATCCCTGGGTGTCAGCTGGTGTTGCAGATGTCCATGGGCGGCGGTGATTGCTTACCATCAGGCGACTGGCTAGCTCGTTTGCCGCCTCTGACATAAAAACAGAAAAAAAAACAAGTATTATCATTGAAAACTCTCACCAATCCAACTTACTCAACCAGTAAATTTCGCCAAAAATTCTTACCTCGATCGTCCAAGTGGGCTCGTCAGCTGTTCGCATCCGCCACGCGACCGACTTTGAAAACGAGGTACTCTCCAGGGGTCCGCAACATTTTGCGGAAACGCATGGTGTGATACATAATTGTGATTCATTTAGTTAATGCATGTAGAGCGTGCAGCAATAAATAACTAGATTATTTGCTGCAGGGAAGAGTCTTTTTTTTGACTCAGGGGAAATGCTGCCGGCCCGAAGTGCAATGGGTCGACATCCTTAGGGTGTTACCAGACCAATCGATCCTTCGTCGAGCGACGGCATCGATCGATGTTAGAATATATAAGTTAAGCCGACGTCGATCGATAGTTTATCAACTTTGATCGACGTTGACCAAAGCCGTCGATCGGCGGTCGATCGATTGGTCTGGTATCCGTCGCCGGACGGGTTATGTTGGGATCTCCGTCTGAGATGCACAGAAACAGCTGCCCAGAACGGCCTACCCATTGAAATTGAAACCCCTGCGACGCTCCCTCATCGTCGAGTGGGGAGGAGTCACGGTGACCGGCACGAAGCCTGTTATGACAAGAGCCTAAGTACGTTAGTGGGTTCAAACCCCACCCAGGTGATTCGAACCTACGTCTATGTATGTGATGAGTCTTTGTCATATGTGTCTGGATGTTTATTGGTATTTAAGTTTATATTTGCAGTATTACTTTGGTCATATCCATGTATCGTCCAATATTTATAGAAAAAAAAAATATAGCGTGTTAGGTAACCCGAGGGACATATTATTTAAGGAGAGTGTTCAGAATCCGATTTAGAGTCCAATTTTCTAAAAAAAATATATTCTTAATTTTTTGCATAATTATCCTAATATGTCATTGATGTATGCATGAACTACCTAAAAATCCCTTGTGCCGGCCGGCCGGTGACGCCCCAAACTCAAATTGTACGCAAGTACAATACTGTGAAGGGAAGAGTGCCCGCATTTTCAGGAAAATTTCGACTAAGGTTATTGAAAGATATTTACCAGAGTTTTTATTGGTTTAAACTTATTTTGTTATAATGAAAGCATGAACTATTTTGGGTTTAAATATGTCCCTCGCATTTCCTGTCATACTGTAGGTATACTTTACAAGATACAAGTTTTAAACATCACCTTGAGAGCTTTTCCCTATGTTTCCTGAAACATTGAAACAAATCAATGTTTTAATTACATATAAGTATTTCAACTATCACTCGACATTGACAAAAACACAAGCTATTATTTAACGCCTCTTTGGTCTTGTGGTTTAAGTACTAAGTCGTGTGATCTCGGGGCTCAATTGGGTGATCTGGGTTCAATTACTGGGATGGGTAAAATTTGTAAAAGTAAATGCTCCCACCTTGTTATTGCCGAAACACAGCCAGAGCTGTTATGGCGGCAGATTTCATAGGTGAGGGTGGTAGCTAGCCAGTCAGACGTTGCAAAGTCCTACCATCAACCAGACCAAAGGCGGAAATCGAACCCACGAACTCCGGTTTATATTATTAGCATAATAAATTACACACAGCTGTTTCTTGAGCAATTGTTGTTTGACAACATTTAATTAGTATTGACAGACGTGATAGACATTACGACATAATTATATTTTATGTTTACAGCACAGAAATATGTGGCCTTAACATCGACGTAGATAAAGACGTCTCGTTGGTCTAGTGGATTAAATACCTGTCCGTGAACACGGGGTCATGGGTTCCATTCCCGGTTCGAGCAAAATTTGTGTCTGATGGCTGACATACTCGTACGACATACTTGTGAACTGGGGCCCACTTGTGGGGTCTGGTCGCCCACAACCCTTTGTCTTAAAATAATATTTTAATTCTAATTTGGCACAGAAAATTTTACGACTTAGTAGTAGCATTCTAATGGAGAATTTCCGTGGCTGGCGTGAATATGTTGACAAGTCTAAAATTGCAATTTTACAGGGCGGCCGTTTTAAAGTTTGGCGTCGCCTGGTAAATCAGGATATTATATTATAAAATGGCTGTGCCTTTGAATATAGGTATTTTTTTCTGATCTTTCGAACGGTGTAAGCCTCATTGCATAATCCAGTGTAGTTTTCTTTGAAAAAGACTTGTCAATTCATTCACCAACGACTTATCAAGTTATTCACCATATATTAAGGATAATTTGCTTCATGAAAATATTAAAGTATCAAGTTACATTAAATTTGATCACAATTAACTTTTTCAGTTACAATTTTAAGACATTGGATTATTTTTCAGGACCTATTTTATTAACATTTTATCAAATTTTCGACAAAATAACATATATAAGATAGGCATTTAGCTTGGAAATTTATTTTCTCTTTAAAAGTAAGTATGTTTAAGTTTTTTTCTTTTATTAATTTTATGATTTTCTTCTTCTTCTTTTTACCTCAACTTCTTTTCCTTTTCCATATTAAAAAGCACAGTTAAAAAGTATTTAGTTTTCTTTTTCTAGATCAGGATTCACTTCATCGATTTTTTAGATTTATGTTAAGATTCATAAAAAGATACGTCAATTAAATCAGGATCTTTGGAAACTATAAGTCTGTCAAACCGATGACAGCTGTCGAAGGAATCATGCTAGATTTTACAAGGTTTATGAAGAATTTTTTGGAAGTTGCCAAGGATCTGAAATATTTAAAAACCCTTTATTAGTGGGAACTTACACATTATAAGTAGCCCCTGCACGAAATTTCCAATTTTTATTTCATTTTGACTCTGCTACCTTCCTTGGGGGGTGTATTTTCCTAAAACCCCCTTGGATTTGAATCTGACACCGATACAAAAATTTACATCAAAACAAGACTTACTTTTAAAATTACAGAGTTTTATACAAACTTCCTAACCCCTTTTTACCCACTTGGGAGGTGAATTTCCAAAAAATACTCTCCTTAGGGGGAACTTACGCAATATAAAGAATTCCAGAACAAAATTTCAAGTGCTAAGTAGTGTAATTGGTCAGTCAGTCTATGGGTTTCATACTGTTTTATAGGGCGGGTGGAAGTTTAGTCTATACAAATAAAGAGGAAACTGACCCTGGGAGGTAACTTCCATAAGCCCCATTAGTGGAACTTACACATAATGAAGCACCCCTGTACAACATTTAAAGTTCAAAGTCTTCACCCCCTTTTTAATTTTCTCGGGGGGTGAAATATTCAAATACCCTTTTCTAGTGGAATCTTACACATTCTAAAGAATTTGGTAAAATTTCAAATTATAATTTTAAACCCCTCTTTAGCTGCCTTGGGGCTGGATTATCAAAAACCCCTTTTTATTTTAAACTGACACCAAAGTAAAAATCTATAAAACTAAAACTTTTAAATATTAATGTACACGACTTGAAATCAAAGGCTCGAAGATCAGATGAGTCTACAGTCTGGCAGCACATTAAACGATGCTTGCTGGTGAAGTGTCCCTCAATGAAATAGGCCACAGTGGCCGCTTACCATCAGGTGGGCTGCGTCTCTGACTGCTAATCGACTTAGAATAAAAAAAGAGACGAAGTTTCATACAAATTCACCTTTTTTTACTCCCTTAAGGGGTGAAACTCCTTCTTAGTGAAAACTTACGCATTAGAAAGAATTCATGTACTAAGTTCCAGGGCCTTGAAGTTTGGGCTGGGCTTTGGTGCAATAGCCGACTTCTAGCCATTACACCAAATGACTCGTCGAATCGGAATATGTGTAGATAGCGTTTGTTCCCAAATTGTTATATTTGCAAGTAAAATAAATGCTGTTTTGGGTCTGTGTTGGGTGTAAATTGAAAACATTTACTGGGAATTTACTCCATTCGTCTATATACGTCCACGGCTACACATCATCTTTCCATACGTCCCATTACTTACCAGAGTTATTGAACGTAACTACCATTCACCATTACTATAATTTTATTTTTATTATTTGATTCAATAAATTCGTTCCATGCAGCCATTAATTTAATTGCTTCCATAAAACGAAAAACGCAAATAAAAATTCGATTGGAGAATTTTCTATCTCTTTTCTCAGTTGAAAGTAAAAAATATATAATTATGTTAAAAATTAGGAAAAAAATATTGAAATCAAGGCTTTTTTTAGAAACACGAATTATAACTAAAATATCTTCATTAGAGCCTCAAATGGCCAATTTGGACATAATCCAATATTTTCGCCGTAAATCAAAATTTTTGATTTTGATTTTTTGACGTTTAACGTTTTGTTAGACGTAAAAATAATCAAAATTTGGCAAGTATGTACATTTAAATCATAAATGTACATAAATTGTGGTTTGTATTTTAACAATTATACATATCACGTTTGAAGTTGCTGGCATTACGCGGGAATAACTTGACAACTCGACATAACAACCTTTGATTCAACCTATTTTAACCGGTCTTAACTGAATACCTGAACATGTCAATTTATGTTTATTTATGTATGAAATTCGTAAATGAGTAAGTCTAGTTGTATATTTTTGTGCATTGTGATATGAATTGACCATACATTGATAAATCGAGTTGTGAATCTTTATTCATAGTGTTAAGTAAAAATATCATTTGATAAGTCAGTATGTCCGATGGTGTTCAGCAAAAATGTAGTTATTCAGTTGTGAACGACGGCAATTTTACCGCCTTTTTTCAACATTTTCAGCTGAATTTTTTTTCAGGCATGTGTCATGACCATAGGAAGCCATTGAGCCAATAAAAAAAAAATCATGCAAGTCGACTTATCAACGTATTCACGCCAGCCACGGATTTATTGTTATAATGTTGTAATGACGATGGAGTAGAGTAACTAGTTTATCTCTTCTTCCATAGCCGGTTCTTTTTAGTGGACTTTGATTTTGGACGAGCTGTTTGGTGTAATGTTCGAGAAGTCGGCTATTAAACCAGAGGTCGCGGGTTCGATCCCTGCACGGTACATTTGTGTGCATTTTTTTTATGAAAACTGTATAGTCGAATGACTGTAGCCAGATAGCAGTCGTTCCATGTAATAACGAGACTTGGCCGATTCCTGGATCATGGTGTAAGCGTACCCCGATTATAGTCGAGTCATTTTAATAGGCCACATTTGACAGTTCATCTATGCAAAGAAAAGAGCTACTTAAGGAGAAATACATAAGGAGTAGAGTCTAATTTTCTAAATAAAGAATTGTATTAATAAGAACTGATGTTGTTTTCTTGAGTTTTATTCCTTTAGCATAAGGTATATTTTTCTTTGCATAAATGAACTGTCAAAAAAATTGTGACCTATTAAAATGACTTGACTATAGTTCGCGACATAACACTCAGAGAAAGAGAAGCATAAGTGACTCAGACACCGAATAGGAGACTTTTCCCATTATCCGTCGACACCGCGTTGTTTTTTCACGGTTCGCTTGGTATTGGTACCCCTCATCTTACTATGTATTGTGTTTCAATTTTAATCGAAGCAACAGGGGATATCGCCTTCTAAAAGGACCATGAATTATAGGAAAGGAGAATTAGGGCGTTATTTCCCTTCCAAATTCTGACAGGGACAGTCCACAAAATTACTCTTCCTCTTCCGTGTCAATATTTGTAATACCACTTGTAAAGGACAACTGGGTTTGAAAATTAAAACAAAAATGGTTGCGCGCGCCTTTCACCTCGCACGAACCGCCAGTGATCCGACGTCGGCGCCCCACCGCGGACGAACAGAACATTCCAATTTTCTTATCCATTCCAATTTAAAAATCGAACGGCGCGCACCGCGATGGACTGACATTTAAAAACTTTTTTAATTTATTTTTTCTTTACGGCCTTGGACATAACAAATTCGAATTTTGATTTGTGCCTTTTTTATATTTATTTTTTACTCTTAATTTTTCTGTGGCTGCTTTAGTGTTGTGCGGAGTTTTTAACACTAGTTGCAAATGCAATTTTGATAGTGCAAAGTGCAATGCTACAGCCGAGATTATTCGGATGTGCGAGTGACAGAATGGGCAAAAGGAACTGTGCGGTATGGAGTTTGGTTCTAGTCGCGGTGTTCTTGTCATCGGCGACATGTCAAGGTAAGTCGCATATTTTTAAATTTAAATGTCATTTGCATATTATCTTCACGTATTATTTTTTCGATCTATTCAGAACGCGTTTTAGGTATTGTGAAATGTAATTGCAAAAAATTGCATATGTAATTTTTTCAATGAAATTTTCAACTTTACGTAAATAGATAAAAATTATAGAGTTACTCTTTGCGTATGGAAAACGATGTTTAAGTTACAAATAGAGCTTTTCCGTCGCCGCTACATATAAGACATCAACGCGTCAACTCTACCAATATAGCGGCTGAGAGATACAGCCTTTTTCCGTCAATATTTAAAATAAAGGTTATCACAGAAAAATATATGTATAATAAGAATTACGACACGTTAAAAATTCTCATTGTTTACCGTGAATATTCTAGACAACTTAAGATAAGTTCAAAATTATAAATGCGAAAAATTTTCTGAGGATGAATGGATGGATGGATCATAATGTTTGTTGTTCTTTCAGGTAAAGAATTCGGAACTGACCTATCTATATAGGAAGTTTACAGTAATATGTTATTTATTACAAAAACAAAAAGGCTACAATTTTTATGGTTAAGTTAAGACTGTAGATTGTGTTAATTATAAATATACTTTTTAAAAATCAAAAAAATGTTTTATCAATTTGAATCCGTTTCTTGACGGCAAAAATATAAAGCTTGTGGTCAATAAAACAAATAGTGATGACGTGATTACCATTTTAATTTATACATAGTTTTAAAACATTATAGAGAGAGCCAAAGAGGCCTAGAAAATACATGTCACAGACAAATTGCTTTAGAACTAGTTCATTTCCCCTCACTATAAGTGCCAGTTCAATCGAGGTTTAGTATTACCAAACCGAAATCAAGCCATATTTGTCCGTTTTCTAAACTGACCTGATTTGGGGTCGAATCCGGAACTTCCACAGTGAGACTTGGACCTGGTTTTCAAAAGTGTACGTTTACGTGTTTTTTTTTAATTTGAAATTTTATTTATTTTGGTAATGTTTGAAAAATTGTTTTGTACATGGTTAAATAACTAAATAACTTTTTACTTTAAATAAATAAATATCCTAGGACATTATTCACACAGCGCCATCCAACCTTAAGCTCAGCATAGCCCATACTTTTTTTGTAAATACATACAGACAGACATGTTAATGCACACAAATGTATGTACCGAGCGGAGATCGAACCCGCGACCTTTTGGTGTAATAGCCGACTTACAAGCATAACACCAAATGGCTTTTTATGCAGGCAGTAGATCTTTGCGTGTTAGTTTTATATAAGTATGTTATTATTCATGTATGTGTCAACACACTTTTTATCTATTCAGCACCCACACATAGGTACACACAGGCATCCAATTTTCATCCAATTCTTCTTTATTGAAAATTTAAAAATGTATTTGCTGTAATAAATAAAATCTATCTTAAATCCTTATTGTTAAAACTACTTCGGAGCAGCGAGGCTTTCCCAACACAAGTATCATCTGATTACTTTCTGGGAAGCCCCAGCAATTTATTGTAGATGATTTACAGAAATAAAATACATTTTATTTTATTATATTTTTTTTATCTATCTATGTTTTGCATATACGTGTCATTTTGAGGTGTATCTAAGATCAAATATGTGCCGTTCGCTCCTAAAATGACCATGGAGGTCAAAGCTAGTCACATCTAAAATCTAGATCAATGCACATTCTGATAAAATATACGAGACAAGGTGATTCTATCGCGCATTTGGTAGTGACCCTGCCTGATTCAAGGGTCGTGGGTTTGATTCCCACCCGGGACACTTTTGTGATGAATATTTGTGTTTGTGCTGTTTATGGAGGTTTATTAATATTTAAATATTTTATAAGGTACATTTTTTTGGTATTTCTGATATTCATAACACAAGTGCCTAAGCTACTTACTTTGGGGTCAGATCAATGTATGTCATCATAATATGGAGTATGGCCCACACTATCTCACAATTGAGATAAGGCCTGTGTCCCAGCAGTGGGAACGTATATAGGCTGATGATGATGATGATGTCATCATTGTATGTGTTTTATACTTAATTTCAGATGTTATGTTTTTCTTAATATAGTATTATTGATACATAGAAACGCTTTTTATATATTTTCTACAACTCGTCCCAAACATCCCTTAGGCATGTGGGACGAGTTGATTATTTACTCGATATGTAGCATTATCATTGAATAAGGCGATAAAAAAAGGGTTGTAATTAATCGATCACCAATGTAACCTAACCCACAAATATACTAAGTTAGCACCTAAAATACTAAGTTAGCACCTAAACTACTAAGTAAGATGCTAACTTAGTATTTGAGGTGCTAGCCTAGTATTTTTTCGTGGATTAACTTATTATTTCTCTAAATAAAACTTCTTAAGATGTAATTTAATCTAATCTTTATGTAACGTTACCTTGAGTTCGTTTTTGGTTACATAAAAACAAGATCTGCCCTAACATTTAACAATGTTGTAAACTAATTGGTAATTAAAATCTTCTATCTGACATAATATTACATAAGAATAATACTATTGCGCAGGGTTACTATAATTAAATCGCCAAATTGGTACAGAATTATTAGTAAAACATTTTTTTATCTTCTAACTCTTGTTCGTGATTATTCATCATGTTATTTCAATTAGTAAATGTTTTTTTAGTCGGTATATAAAACAGATATTGGAGCTTTTTGAAAAAAAAAAAGTTTTTTTTTTACACAATTTTGCAATTGAACAGAGCAAATTATTTTAAACTTAGTGCTCATCCCGGTTTTGCACGGCTAAAAATTGTCGTTTACAAGCCTTGTCCTGATAATAAAAACACAAATATAGGCATAATTATTTTCTATTAATTTAGAATAAATTACTCATATTTTGCAGTTTTAAAGAAAATTTATTGAAATTCTTTATTGTGTATACCTTATAAGCATCGTTTAGAAACCGGAGTCAAAATATTGTATAATGATGTAGAATTATTGCAAATCTGTGTTCCACATCTTAAATAAGACATAAATAAATAAACGTAATTCAATTAGAGATTTAATTTCGAATTGAACTATTCAATCCATAAAGTGTTTGGCACACGCAAAAATACAAAAAAAATCGTAGGTAAATACACTGGCAGCCCTACACTACCGTGCGTACTGATCGCGCAACATACTATGTTAATACACTCATATGTTTTCGCATTAAAGTCAAGGATAAATGAAAGCTTATAGCTTGCACAAGTTTATAATTTACTCATTAAGCGAGCATATTTTCCCAACGATATTATGTTTTACGTAAGTATTGCACTTCATTTGGACTCATCTTTGTTTAAAGATATCGTTAGTTGTTTAAATTAGATTAAATCTGGCAACATTGTTGGGCGTTCTAAATTTAAATTTGACATCAGTTTTGGTTGTCAGGCTGCTGTTTTAGTGATGTGACAGTGTAGTGTACTAGTTGCAAAGTGCTATTGAACTAGTTCAATGTGCATAAATAAAAAAATATGAAACAAATGAAACAAAAGGAAGACATTGAAAAACTTGGTTATGCAAAATATAATTTTCTAATCAAATACAAATTACACAACATTTCAATTTATTTTAACAAAGAATGTGCTTTAACAAGTTTTAAACATTAAAATATAGATTAACAAACTGGCAATAATTACGACTTTGCATAAGATAATTAGTTTGTTTTGGCTTCCATTTATAAATAATTAGGGTTTTTGTTAATGAGTGCAGTTTGACCACAAACAGAGAAAGTCGAAGTGGTTTTGTGGTGGGCTGTAGGCCAGTTAGTCAAAACATCAGAAAGCATTTCACTGCTTTCAGATAAGATTCTCATAATTTATCCGCCAAAAATCAACAAAAGAGGCACCATTAACACCTGAAAAATAAATTCAAAGAAATTTGATTTGTGCCTCGCTCGTCCCATAGAGTTTCGTCTCACATAAAAAAATCCTCACCTGTCCTAATTTGTATGCCTCACTCCTCCCAAAACTTATTTTTCAATATTTTATTCCCTGATCGTCCCAATTCCTACGCCTGACTCGTCCCACTTTTGTATATGTCAATGGTAGAACTGGCCCTGAAAGCTATTGTTTTATGATGGGTATGTAAATCAACAAGGTACTTGGTTTGAACCCATATTGGCCCAATGAGCCACTTAAGGGTCAATTCTCACTGAAAGAGCTATGCTGTCTCTTTATTGCTTTCAAATAACTATAAACCGTAAACCTAAAATTATCATTAATAACCAGGCTTGTCAAACCTAGGATCATAGTCGAAGCGGACCGTGAGCTCCATACTGGATGCAATCGGGAATACGCTGCGACGATGATGATGGAACTATGAACATAGATAAAATTCAAAATAATTTGCAATATTGGGACTCAAAAAAACACTGACGGTACACTTTCACTGAAAATGGCCCTCTAAAGAAAAGTTTATACAATTTTGAAACGTATTTGCATCAGAGTCGCTATTTACAGTTCCAATATCCCAATTAACAAAGGAAGATCCGTATAAAGATTTCTTTAGTACCATGACCTCACCTGACCTCGAAAGCCATACATACAATACGAACGCTATTTTTATATTTTATTTCTTTAAGGAAAGATGTGGGTTTTTATTAAAAAATACACTGAGTCGACAACAAACGATTTGGTAGGCAAATTATGGTCTTAATCAGAAAGTTAATTTTTGGGACCAGATTTTTGTACTTAGTGTTGTTTAAGTATTGTAAGTAGTGCCAAAAACACAATAGCTGAAATCACTTGCTCTTACTAAAGTGCTATGTATAAGAATTTTGGACTTGCTAGAAACATAGATCTAGTCTTCTATATATTTTAAGCAACTCACAAAACTTATTCTTATAATCTTAAAAACCATATAAAAACCTATTTAAATAAAGCGGCCAGCATTGACAACCAATCATTCTCCCAGAAAACTATTAATATAACTAATTATTTATATTCATATATCACAAGTGTCGGAAACACAAGTGCTAAAACACTTTAGTCCTCAACTCACGTCGTAAAAATATCCATTTATGTTATAACCGAATCATTAAAGCTGCTATTAGACGTAACAATCTTCATACAAATAACCAATAAAACTACTAGAATGATAAGTGCGAAAACCACTCGGAAACACTTCTAGTGGGAAACACTTTTAGTGCTAAAACTACAAACTACGTTACCTAACTATATAAGTTGCGCTTCGGTTAGATTCCTCCAGTGACATTTAGCCAGATGACCGTTCACTGTTGACGCAATGGCTTGCAACACCGGGTCATACCTCTCAAACATTATATGTGATAAGTAGTAATGTTAGATTTCTGTTTAGCGATAAGTATATGTGAGTTATTCTAGAAGCTACGATGTCTGCTAATATTACGTTTTAGCACGGTGGGCTTTATTGTAAGATAAGCTTTTTTTATACTACGTCAGTTGGCAGACAGGCACGCAGCCCACCTGATGGTAAGCGGTCACTGCAGCCTATTCCATTGAGACACTTCACTAGGGGGCGGCGCTCAATGTGCTGCCAGACTGTATGCTCATCTTGGATTTTAAGTGTACTGGCTCCCATATTAATACTGCCGGAACACAACCAGAGCTGTTATGGTGCCAGATTTCACCTAAGGTCCTTCCACCAACCAGACCCAAGGCGGGAATCAAACCCACAACCTCTGGGTTTTATACCCGAGCGGCTTAGCCACTATTCCATGGAGGCGATCAAAGTTCTGCGGTGAAGCGTGCTTAAGCTATTTACTATAAAGTTAGATTAATGTATGTGATACCCATTGTTCATACATAATATGTATTTATTATAATTCAATTGTAAGTGATAAATTACGTCTACTAACATTGCAAAATGATGCATCATGTAAAAGTGCAACTGATGTAACTGTTGTTATGACGAGACCAATCTGACATATAGAATGCGTTCCGGGTTCAAATACTTGTTTAGTCTAATTGATTTATTCCTTTAATACAAACATTTTTACAAAAGAACCTGGGTGCGATTTTCGATCTCAATATTTTGTTTTTATACTAGGTCAGTTGGCAGACAGGCACGCAGCCCACCTGATGGTAAGCGGCCACTGCGGTCTATTCCATTGAGGGACACTTCACCAGGAAGCGTCGCTCAATGTGCTGCAAGACTGAAGGCTCATCTGATCTTCGAGCCTTGGATTTCAAGTGTATTGGCTACCACATACATTTTGCCGGAACACAGCCAGAGCTGTTATGGCGGTAGATTTCACCTGTGGGGGTTGTAGCTAGCCAGTCGGACTCTGAAAAAGCTCTACCACCAACCACCATCGAACCCACGACCTCCGTGTTTTTATACCTAAACGGCTTAGCCACTGTTCCACGGAGGCGGTCAAAATATTTGGTAAAAGACGTTAAAAAAATAAAATAGGCCTATTTATGTCCCTCTTCAGTGCTAAAGTGTCCATAATAGAAAGTGTCCACAATGATGGGTACCAGTACCCAGTGGGTGTGGTGATTAAGCCAGCTTAATCACCACACTTGCCAAGTACCGATAGGTGAACTGAACACAAACCCGAGCTGTGCCAGAAAAGTCTGACACAAAATTTGCCTAACCCTTTTTTTTTCGGAGGAGAATACGTTTATGCACCATAACCGCAGGCCGCAGGCAGGTCTAGCTACCTGCGGCCGTGTGTGGGACTTAAGACTAAAGCGTTCACTACCCACTAAACTCCCTCGGTTCCCCTTCACACCCGATTGGGACGAGGCAGTGCCAGCGTTGAGGCTATTGACCAGCCCATCAAAAAAAAAAGGAAACGAATCCCGCACCACAAATTCACGAGCGAAGTCACGGTTACTCGTATATCACTTGTAAACTACGTAATACTTATATTCTCTCAGTAAAGATGTCAGGGACCGTTACCTCTCATACAGACTCAATACAATTCGTATTGACAGACGTTTTTTACTTGTAATGTCATTGAATGCCGCCATCATTACACCTTTGCAAGTCATCGGTGTGTCGATTAATATCTATATAAAAATGATTTGGTGTTTAAAAGTGTGCCAAACGTTTTGCTATCTCACCTTCCCTACTAATATTTTAAATGCGAAAGTAAATAATGTTTGTTACGCTTTCACGCCAAAACTAGTGAACTGATTTGTATAAAGGTACACATATAAACAAGAGCTTGAGAAGAAACTGTGGCCGTTTTTATAAGGTTCGGTATCCTGGGTTCGATTCCCGGGTCGGCCAAATTTATCGAATAATATTTCGAATTTTTTGTGTCGAATTTTCCAATCACAGCTCTGGTTTGCCACCATTCCGTATTAGGCAAGTAACTGTCCCATGGAAGGAGAGCAGTGGATTGTGTCAGGTCTATGATGATGCTGCTGCAATTATGACGTTAAGCTGTTGGTCCCGGCTTATATTTACTATGATGTAGATATTAGTCGTGAAGGCTAGTCAGAGGCCATTTGATATCATCTGACAATAAGGTTGGTCACTTGCCTTACGCACCCCTCCACCAACCCGCGCTGGGCCCGCGTGGTAGAGGGACACAGGCCTTAGCCTGTGTCCCAGGAGTGGAATGTATACAACGTGTTAATTTAAATGCACAAAACCCGAAAATAGTTTGATCAGAACAACGAGTAGAATCCATTAAACCACTTTTTAATATAGGGCACATTTTTCAAAAAATATTCATTAGCAATGTTGCCCTGTCTATTTATTAATAGGTCAAGCCATCACGTGCGCAAACCATACCTACTGACTCGTCCCTCGACGAAGCGTCGTCGCAGACGCAAGAAGCGATTAGAATTGCCAGTAGAACTAAAACAACTCGTAAAACCTTTTAAATTTTTTTTATGTTGTTTTTTCCTCCACAATTAGATCAATTATATTAAAAATCATTTGGGGTGTCTGAGGTTTTGCGCATTTAACATAACACGTTGTATAAACTGATGATGATGATGAAGGAACAATCATTGTGACGGTGAATTGATTTCAATGATGGCTTTTGCCCTAAGCTGCAGTGGGACAATTCCTACTGCAAAGTATATGTTTCAAGCGATTGTACAATGTATGGTTGTTAAAAGAACAAGTGTCTAGTTTGTGTGAACAACACATACAATAGCATCTGTACCGAAGCTTTGTTTTAGATCGTGTCGACATTATTAGCGATGTGACTCCGCCATTAGGTTAATAGTTTAGCGGTGACATACGGTCACGCAGACGACCTATTTATTAGATATTGTCCAAGGTAATGGTTCGAGTTAGTTTGAGGGACTCATTTGTGGCGTGAAATCTTCTAATTACGGCCATTCATTGGAATCGTGAAATTCTAACCACATACGGTATCTAATTTGTGACATTATTAGGATTATATTTTTTTTAAATAATATTTAAACTAAGCCAGCACTTTACCACAAAATTGCCTGATGTTAACTATGCGGTCTTAAAAAAGGCCGTTAATTCAGGCTTTAAAGAGCCCCTAGATACCCCTAGGA
This sequence comes from Mecyna flavalis, assembly GCA_949319885.1. Taxonomy (NCBI): domain Eukaryota; kingdom Metazoa; phylum Arthropoda; class Insecta; order Lepidoptera; family Crambidae; genus Mecyna; species Mecyna flavalis. Next base: position 3,927,764 of record OX439419.1, on the reverse strand, counting down.
CTAGACTTGAAGTCAAATCGGTCTTAAAAGTCTGTGGTCCCCTATAATTAGGACCCGATGTCTTATTTCAATGATAACCTACTTGATACCAACATTCAGCTTATGTTTAATTGCTTAGGGATTAATTTAAAAAAGCGTTCTCATTTTCCATTTTTTTAACACTAACCTAAAAGCAGTTTCACCCGCGTAGATATATCACTAGCAGAATTAAAAGTAACATAATATATCACTATCTAGCTTCCAAACTACTTATCCCTATACCACGATTTATATGTAAATCACGTCGATCTGTTGCTCCTTTTTTTATTATACTAGGTCAGTTGGCAGACGCGCACGCAGCCCACCTGATGGTAAGCGGCCACTGCGGCCTATTCCAATGAGGCATACTTCACCTAGATGCGTCCGTCAATGTGCTGCCAGACTGTAGACGTATCTGATCTTAGAGTCTCTGATTTCAAGTGTACTGGCTCCCACATTAATATTGCCGGAACACAGCCAGAGCTGTTATGGCGCCGAATTTCACCCGTGGCTAGTCACGGTAGCTAGCCAGTCGGACTCTGAAAAAGCCCTACCACCAGCCAGACCCAAGGCGGGAATCGAACCCACGACCTCCGTGTTTTTATACCCGAGCGGCTAAGCCACTGTTCCACGGAGGCGGTCGAAACTTGCGGTCCAAAATATTCGACTTTAAAAAAGGATAAACAACAGCACTAAAACTTCTATTTCTGTTATCCCATGGTAACTGAGCATGACCCCGTTAGCCCTCCTTTTACGGTGCCCCCAGGGAATAGAACCTTAGACTGCATACACAGACCTTATTACCCACTAAGCCAAGTCAGACAAAGGTGTAAGACTGTAAGTAAGTCGGTTGAACTGGTCACGAATGTTGAGAAACTGCAATCATTTGTTGCGTCAACGTAAATAGTAATTTTTTCATTGTTTTGCGCTAGCTGTATGCATGTAATGTTTGAAAATTTCGTGTGTATCTTCAATTCTTGGTCTAGTGCTTTAGGTAATAATAGTTTTGATCTTGTTATAATAGCTTTTTGAGGCGCTCGTGGCGCAGCTGTGACAGTGGTTCGTTAGCGATAACGAAAGTCAAGCTACCTACGCCGCGGTCGGTTAATGGATGGGTGACCACTCTAACCATATTTAGTGACATTAATTTCGAGCGTCTCCGTGCTTCGGAAGGCAAGTTAAGCTGTTGGTCCCGGCTGATATTTACTATAATGTAAATATTAGTCGTCAAGCCTAGTCAAAGGCCATTTGGCGGCTTGATAACATCTGACATTAAGGTTGGTCACTTGCCTTACGCACCCCTTCCACCAACCCGCACTAGGCCAGCGTGGTAGAGTATGGCCCACACTATCTCACAATTGAGATAAGGCCTGTGTCCCAGCAGTGGGAACGTATATAGGCTGATGATGATGATGATGATAATAGCTTTTGCTCAATAGCATACTTGGTAATCTGCTTGCCCCTTGCTCTAGGGCTGTTTGAATCCAAACCTTGGACATTTCACACAAAGCATAGCCTTTTCTATGAATCTGGTTTACATTACTGTTTAACTGACTTGAAAACTTGGATCAATTTGACTGTGTTTTTTTTTGTTTGTTAATATATAATTATACATAGAAACATCCAGAACGGTACAAACACACATTTGAATGAAAAACAACTGTTTGTACGTTACGGGGATCGAACCCGCGACTTCTGGTGTAAAAGGCGACCTTCAAAACATGACATCAAATCGGTTACTTTTCTAAATATGTACTTTTAATTTCAACTTTGGTCACACTTATTTAGTGCCAACCACCCCGGTGACGTAACGGGGCCGTTCTACCGGGGTCGATGAAACAATTTTTTCCCAACGACCCCGGTACCGGGGCAGGGCACCGGGGTGGTTGGTACCTACTCTAATCTTTCACAAGAACTTCTATAGCAGCTACTTCTTTAACAGAAGCAGTCGTGAAAACGAGTGAAGTGTTGATAGGAAAGCCTCTAGCCTGAATGATATTATAATTATGCCGTTTAACTTTAATAACTATGAACTTTCTACTATCAGTTCCTGACGTCTATCTCTTAGTAATTTGTGTCGTGTGAGGCTAGACGTTTCACTTAGCTAACACGTGATACAAGACACGAGAACAAAGTTTCCTAGACGTCTATAATAACCTATAAGTACCTAATTAACTACGAGTATAATATTGGTTAACATCACATACATTCACTTGTCCCCAAAGTAAGCAGTTTTAAAAACTAGTATTATACAACGAACGTATCAATAGGTACTAATAACAAATAAACATCCTGACTCAGGACAAACTTAAATATTTATCACATTAACTAGCGGGCGCCCGCGGTTTCACCCGCGTGGTTCCCGTTCCCGTGGGAATTAATCAAAATCCTTTCTTAGCGGATGCCTACGTCATAACATCTACCTGCATGCCAAATTTCAGCCCGATCCGTCCAGTGGTTTGGGCTGTGCGTTGATAGATATCTATGTCAGTCAGTCAGTCAGTCACCTTTGAGTTTTATATAATAGATGTTTGTCCTGGTTGGGATTCAAACCCACGACAGAAAAAAAGTATCATCAAATTTGGTGCAGTCATCACGAGCTTATCAAATAGAAGATAATATCAGCGTTCGCTATTTCTATGTAAGAGTTACAAGTTATATTTGGAATCACAGGTAAACATTTTCGTTTACAAAACTTGTCCAGATAAAAACAGATTTTTATTTGGCGTGGTCGTAAAAAGCTATTCGCGAACATAAATATATCTGCCACTATTTTGACTAAGGTGTAGAGTTTGTGAAGTTATGCCTTGTAGAGTTAGGGCGTGTAGAGTTAGAAGCTTGGCTATACATGAGATCTGTAAATTGTTTGACAGTGCGAGTCATATGGTCTCGTCCTGGTAACATTTTACATGAAAATTATTTTGGTAGGATTACTATTTCTCAGAACATTTTGTCCTAAACTAATCCGTGTAGATTTAAAACTGCGATTCATTTTAATTAAATAGAAGAAGACAGCACCACTGTTTGCTATCTCTATGTAACAGTTACAAGTTATATTTGAACAGTTGCTAATACTGGTCTTGCTTAAATATTGCCCGTTAAAATCTCGCTTTTGCCATATTTAATGACGGCCAGTCTGTTAAAAAGTGGAACATCGGCCATTCGATTAAGAGGGGCGCCACTGGCAGCGATAATACTAGCTGTTGTTAATTGAAATTGAGGGTAGGCGACGCGTTGGAAGAAGAAAAAAGTCGTGGCTGCGGAACATTAGGGAGTGGACTGGAATAGCATCCGTCGAGCAGTTGTTTCGGCTCGCGATGGACAGAGAGGAGTATGGAAAGCTGACGGCCAACCTTCAGAACTGAAGAGGCACCTTAAGAAGAAGAAGTTAAATTGATTTGTATAAAAACATATTGATTGTAACAAAAATCTAAAAACAATCTTTGAGGTCCAATTCGGCGTTATAGCGAAAAAATGTTGTCTGAAATTTTGTCGAGGTCAAAGTTTGATGTGCTTTACCTTTGATGTGGGATGTGAACCATGTGAATGTTCAAGTTTGTACATAAAGTAAGTATATTATATGTAGTGTGTTTGTCTTGTGTCTGCTTAGTCGTCTGACTTATAAAGTGTGTAATTGGTTACCTATCTCTCCAAGTAGAATCGGCCCCCAAAGTATTCGCTACGCTCCCCGGCATTATTTATTATTAAGAATAGAGCATATTATGTGACTTTTTCTGGTAGGGTCTTTAATGGAATTAGTAGCAATTGTTATATATATGGGATATTCTGGCTGCTGCCTATAAAAATAAACGTAACGTGGGCTCTTGTTTTTTTGGCGAAGTTAGTGTTTGCTTCCCACCAGAAGATGTAGTGGTAGAGAAGTTTTGTTGGCCGGCAACGCATCAGCAATCCCTCTGGTGTTGCAGATGTCCATGGGCGGCGGTGATTGCTGTACGCTGTCTCGTTTTCCGACTCTGATATAAAAAAAAGACCTGACATAAAGAAAAAGATAGGTACCTAGGTGTATCTTCCGAATAAATCATTCCTTACTCGAGTCACACGTTTATTTAATCGTACGTACGAGCGAATCGCTCACAGTGCGACCGCACCTGATCTCGGTGAAACCTGCACCTCAGTGGGTCAGCGTAGGCCTGTGGACGGATGTCACTACATTCCTGTCCTAGTGGCGTGTGCGAACATTAACCAACGGGAATTGGGGAAACGGGTTCTGTATGGTAATATGGATGTTTAAGATTTTACTAGTTTCGATTTATTGAGATTTTTTAATTATTTGATTTTTTATTAAGATGCTCAGCTGGCAGATAGGTAAGTGACCTAGTTGACGGTAGACGGCCACTATGTCCTACTTACTTTACTGTGGGACATCTACTTCTAGAAAATTATCTATACTAATATTATAAGTGCAAAAGCAACTCAATTATCTGCGCTTTCATGCCTAAATAAATGCTACTTTTTATTCTGGGATAAAAATAAGTTCCCATGGGATACCCTTCTTTTTGTCGCAACGGAGTAACGGATCGTAATGAATTTCTGTATAGGAATGTCTTATTTCTAAATTTTTTCATGTCAGGTGTAGCGTGACGTTAGGGTACTTTAATTACCTAAAAAAGATTAGTATTCCTGCAGGATAATTTTATATAGTATCTTAGGTTTATTCCCGTTCGTCCCACTAAATGAAATACTTAAACTACTAAACCAAAGAAGCTACAACAGAGAGTGATATAAAATTTCGTAAATGATGATTCTATTAATTAATCTCAACTTTGTGCAATGCCGGCAATGTGTTCCTTTATGGTTATTCAATGTAACCTTCTTTCCATAGTTTGCAACATTACATTCAAAATGAGATTGCATGCTAATGACTTGAACTTATGTTGGACTAGTTTCTATAATCTATCCGTTAAAATGCACATTTTATGGCGTTCTTAAATTCTAGAATATTTGGTCAAAAAATTATTTAAAGATTATCGATTCGTGTGCATATTTTTATCTGTGTTACCTCAGAACATTTTATTTTTTGCGGTAATTCCGATAGGCAACCCGCAACATCTCCCATGTTAGAGGTGCACTGGGGGTTTTAGTGGGTAGAGCCACAATTATTGAGTCCCACATAACCCTGTCACTCTCCCCGAGTATTTTTTATTGTTTCTGGTGAGTTTTGCCCAGATTGTAATCTTGTTCATGCATTTAAGTGGTTCATGGAGACGGTCAATTTAATATTGTAAGAGTTGCAATGGGGTAGCCTGTCGCGAAGTTGATATTACGAGGCTTTAATTATGTAACTTTTTTTTATTGACATTTGACGCGGTCGGTTAATTGTTATTAGTCGATAATAAAGCTCTTTAACGTGCTGATAATTTCCTTGCACAAAGTTGCGAAGGATCTTAGACAGTGTTCGTTTCTCTCCCCCAAGTGGACATGCATGCGTTAAAGGGGAAGTTTCATTCATTCATCTTTATCAAAATACCACTGGATAGACACGTAATGTTTGCCATTCTTGCATTAGTCTTGACTAATAATCATGCCTTGTTACGCATCACCTAATCATGTTTACCATTGCGTAAGTGGGAATGGAATGGTTGCATGCTTTCACTATTAAATAATTTAACGGATGCAAAGAAAGTTAAAATTACACCTTCATTTAATTTGTGGAATCTATTTTATTCCTTTTTTTTTCGGAGGAGAATTCGTTTATGCGCCATAACTGCAGGCTAGCTACACCTGCGGCCGTGTGTGGGACTCGAGACTAAAGCGTCCACTACCCACTAAGCTACCCTGGTTTCTCCCGATTGGGACGAGGCAGGTGCCAGCCTTATGGCTATTGACCAGCCCATCCCCGGGTACCCCGACTTGAGAGGCCTCAAGTCATGGTGGCGCCTAGGGAGAGAAATCTATAAATATCTCTAAATATCTCTGGACATCAGTCACACAGCGCCATCTAGCCCCAAACTAAGCATTAGCTTGTACTATGGGTGCCAGGCAACGGATAAACATTACTTATAGTTATATACTTTTCCTCTAAAAAATCTATTTTATCCTTTCTTTGACGATGGTTCCTAAAACGGTAATTTTTTTATTGTCATACATTATTATGACTTACAAATCCAAACGCATAACAGATTTTAGCAAAGTACGAATTAACTAAACTGTAATGCTTATGACGTGTTATCGTTTCTTATTGAGTTTCGTAGAAGATTATATTATTAGAGTAAATTTTATAGTTGTGATTTTATTCATTAGTTATGATTTGTTTTCAATAATTGGCAGCGCTACTGTGAAATGAAATGGCTCTTAAGAGTCATACGCTACAGCTACAAAAGTGTAACTACCGGCATATTTCCTGAAGTTGTCATACATTTTATACGGACTCGCCGCACACGGTTGACACCGGTTGCCGCCACGAAGCTTTTAAATTCAGGTTGTAGCGTTTGTGGCTGTTGTCTGTGGCTCGTGTGGCCAAACTTTATGGCCGCTTGCTATCTGGTGAGCTGCATGCTTGTCTGTAATAGAAGTATTTTTTTTATTAAAACATAATAGTTGTATGGTTAAGAAAATCCGTCAGGATCCAATTTTACCCTGCTATCTTTTGAATGTCGTCTTTCAAGAACATCTGTGGTCTGCTTATAGGTATCTTTAGTTTTCATCTTCATAATAAATAAATCCCTGGACATTATTCACACAGCGCCATCTAGCCTCAAACTAAGCATGAGCTTGTACTATGGGTGCTAGACAACGGATAAACATTACTTATATACTTTTTTTTGTAAATACATACATATTATACAATAGAAACACCCAGACCGATAAAAACAGACATGTTCATGCACACATATGTTTGTACCGTGCGGGGATCGAACCCGCGACCTTTGGTGTAATAGCCGACTTCTTGACCACTACACCAAATGGCTCGTCAACCTTTAATCTATAATACTTGTAATATTACTCATACTCATCTAGTTTATAACGCATACGAGTATTTGACCGTCAGATAGTTTACAACACCATTGACCCAAGCTTTCACTCTCAACTCTCAAGCACTCAATCCAATCAAGAAGTTTAATTACTCCCTTCGATCTATTGTGGCAATTTAAGTATACTAAAAAAATTAGAAAGTCAATAGGTTCCGTCGATGTACGCACACACACACAAACATACCCACACACACACACAAACGATCGCTTGACCTTTCATCGAAGATTGTGAAAGTGTGTTTTAAGATGAGGCTTTAGTACGTGTGGTAACGACTGGACGTGAAATTTATGTTTGTCAAAATGCAACGTTAAGTTATGACGTCTAGGTGTGGTTTTACGTTGGCAACATAGATTAATGGTTAATCATTGTGTGACATAAAGACGATATATTGTTAGGTTATGTTTTAACTATAATGGCTGTGTTAGAGGATGCAGTCGCGTGGGATTTGTAATCACCTAGAGTGATAAAGAAATTTGTTATTTAATGTATAAATTATCTCGAACTTATTTGATACGGGTTAATCTGTTTAGTTTTTTTTTGCCGATTATTAGCTAAGCGGTTTCAGATATTTACGGGATTACTACTCATTAAATTAAACAACTAAACGGATCTAATTCACGTGATCACGATTACTCATTATTAAGCTGGGAATTTTATCATTACAAAAAATAGAGAAGTTTAAAAAGTTCACTCATTTATACTTTTAAAATCAACCATTAGGTTAGAGAAACGCTTCCGCTTATTACTAAATATGGGCCTTAGTAACATCTCGCTAGATTATACCTGCATGATTTAAGATGAGCTTGTTCGAGCGGCTATGTAAATTAATCCTACTAAGCTTTTATTTATGAGCGTTAATGAAGATCACTTGTTAGTATGTGTGTTCATTTTATTATTACCTATTTTTACCACTAGTTTGGCTAGGGATTAATGAGGAAACATTTAATTAACACCGGCACCGGCTCGTCCCAATCGGGTGTGAAGGGGAACCGGGGGAGTTTAGTGGGTACTGTAAAACAGCAGGGCTCTACCACTACTGAAATAAATACGCTTCCAAACAGGTGGCCTGTGTCTGTCAACTTATGTAGCATAAAAAAAACTGTAAGTATCAAGGCATTTTTCTGTAAAGCTGATAACTAATTTTAGTGACAAAACTCACATAAGAATAAAAAGCTTGAGAAACAAGTCTTAAGAGCCTTTCTCTTAAAAGGAACACTGTGCTTTTACTTTGAAAATACCAATATAATTAATGCCTTACTTATTAACATTCTTAATCGAATGTAAAACTTTCACATGAAGGTAAAAAGTCTGCATTTTGTGGAACAAATTCATTATCAAAAAGAAGTTGGCAAGTCTAGTTATTACGAGTATATTGGAACGACTGCCCGACAGGGGAACCGCACACTGCGTGTGTGCTGCCACACTGAAGGAGCATCTGATCTCCGAGCCTTTGATTTCAAGTGTACTGGCTCCCACATTATATTATTATATTACCCGAACACAGCCAGAGCTGTTATGCCTATGTGTCTATTGTGTTTCGTCTGATTTGTGAGAGTGCCGCGGGCCCACACCCCCCCTTAAAAGTCCGGCAATGCATCAGCGATCCCTCTGGTGTTGCAGATGTCCATGGGCGGCGGTGATTACTTACCATCAGGCGACCCACTTGCTCGTTTGCCGCCTCTGACATTAAAAAAATAGGCCACACGAGCGAAGCCGCGGGCTAGAGTCTACTCCCATATAATTAAATAACATTTCTTTCGAACCCCTAGCGATCTTATTGTCTTCTATATTAGGTTCGCTCGACTTGTCCATAATAACAAATGCTATGATATAATATGTCGGATTGTTGGATAATGGCGTACACAATAGGAGTTTTTATAGAGTTATGTCATGAGCCAATTCAATTGGTATATCGGAATGTGTAGGTGAATGTCATATGTAGTAACAATGTATGTCTATTGTTTCCTGTACAATGTAATTATGGCTAATTAGCTACTGTTAGGATGTCTGGTGTATCTTGTTAAGTGAAATGTATCTCATGTTATCATTGATTTTGAAGTTTTGTGGTTTATAGAACTTTTTTCTCTTACTGTTTTATTGAGAAACTAGCGGTCGCCTCCGCGGTTTCACCCGCGCGTAATAGCTTTTTTCAAGTATCATTCCTTCCCCCCACATTTCGGGGATCAAAAGTCCCTATGTCACTCGGGGATAGTGGAGTTTTCCAACAGTGAAAGAATTTACAAATCGGTTTAGTAGTTTCGGAGCCTATTCAATACAAACACAAACAAACAATCAAATCTTTCCTCTTAATATTACTATAGATAACTATCGAGTTTTTGCCCGTTCTTCTAGATAGATAGTAACATTCCGGTGGTAGAGTCACTCTTTTAATATGTATATGACGATTTGTGAGAACATCTTTGATGCCTAGACGAATTAATATGAACAGTTTTTATATTATACAATTCTTGGATATTCAGTTATCTATCGTTACCTTGCCTCAAACTAAACAAAAGTGGTGGTAAGTACACTTTTGTCAATTTAATATTGAATTTGAACTCCTTATCACCTCGTCCATTTCCGATGACCTCTAAACACACACCATTCCTTCCCATTTTCAGTAATTACAGAACAGCGTAGGAGGTCGACAGGAAATGGTCGTGTCTCAATTTAACGGCCATGTTGAGATTCAATTTGGATCAACAACCGGAGCGAATCGTAAGGCGTGTGGTGAGGTCGCCATTCTGGTTTTCATCAGGAAGTGGATTTTGGGCTTGTAGACCTCAAGTCAGGCTAACTAGACTTTTGGTAGATAAGCTAGTTTCTGCCGGAGATTTTGCCCGATTTACGAATTACGAAGTTACGAAGTTAATTGTAGCCTATGTGATATTCTGGAGAGCAGATGGTACACCTGATGGCAAGCACCACGTCTGCCCTAAGACAGTTCAGTGCCAAACACCGCCGTCTCCGTCTGGCACCGCCCTGCGCCCGCTACACCGAGACGACAGTTATTAGGTCTCATATACCTACCTAGTAATTTCACTATCATTCATTCATTGCAGATAAAGTAGTTTCTGCCCGCTCCTTCCCCTAACTTTACGAAGTATAGACAACATTTTTTTATTTATTTTAGCCTATGGCATACTCGCATATAGGCTGTATTGCTCGCTATAATTAAAAAGCATTCTATAGTGATCTTGTCATACGCCAGTGGTCGTGGGCTAGAATCCCACCAAGTACTACGTTTATGTGATGAACATATTTTATGTTTCTGGTAAGCATCTGATGGAACAGGCCACAAAGGTCGCTTTTCGCTTACCATCAGTGGGCTACGGGCCTGTTTTCCAACTAATCTATATATATAAAAGAAAGTCGTGTTTGTTACAACACTTATAACTCGAGAACGGCTGGACCCATTGCCATGGTTTTTGATTTGTTGGATTTGTTTCCGTCCCGAATAGCAGAATACATCTTAAAAAAGAAAGGATTTTGATCAATTCCCACGGGAACGGGAACCACGCGGGTGAAACCGCGGGCGGCCGCTAGTTTAGTATAAAAATACGTTTGTCAAACGCCTTAAAGACCAATAACACACTAACCTTGCAAGCCAGTGTCGTAATAAAACAGTAATTAACTCTTTAACTCAACAGAGGTCGTTTGACCCACTGTCCGAAAGACAGTCAACACTGACTGTCAATATTTATACTTTCTATACAAATAGTGAATTTTAATACGTCTGTCGACTGTTTGAATTCTCATTAAGTATTCGAGCGACGAGAAATTGGTTTACTTAATTTTTGGGTCACTGAACTGTTGTCATACTTTAAGCAACCATGCATTTGAAAAGACCTCTTTTTTATCAACTGTCTTCCCGGTCTAGTCAGGGTGTTCTCGGGTGCCCCTCCCTAGGCGCCACTTGAGGCCTCTCAAGTCGACCCCGACTTACCCACCGGGTACCCACCCGGGGATGGGCTGGTCAATAGCTAAGGCCGTATACAGAAAGAAAGCTGGAAACTTATAAGCGCTTACCGGCGCTTGCCAGCGCTGGTCCGTTCCACACAAAGGAAGCAGGTTGAAGCAGACCAAGCAAAATGTCGTGCAGTTTTATATTAATTTTAAATGGAAGCGCCCAGCGCTGACCAGCGCGTGTTGAAGCTTGTCGGAACTTGTCAGCGCCGATCAGTGCTTATCGGCGCGTGTTCATATATTTTCCTGCGCGGGTTACCAGCGCTGGCAAGCGCCGGTAAGCGCTTATAAGTTTCCAGCTTTCTTTCTGTATACGGCCTAACGCTGGCACCGGCTCGTCCCAATCGGGTGTGAAGGGGAACCGGGGGAGTTTAGTGGGTAGTGGAGGCTTTAGTCTTGAGTCCCACACACGGCCGCAGGTTTAGCTGTGGTTATGGTGCATAAACGCATTCTCCTCCGAAAAAAAAGGGTTGTACCATGCTCCAGGATCAGGCAAGTCCGGTTATCACTTTGGCGCGACTGCCATATGTACGGTCAACAGCACATCACGGTATACACTTGCAGTTCAATAATAGCACTTATGCCCCCGACATAAGAGCGGTACAAAGTCCAAAGTGTTACGTCTGACGTGCCTTTGACTGTACTCCGTAAATAAGGGAACTACATCAATTGGATTATAAATAAATAAATATCTCTGGACATTATTCACACAGCGCCATCTAACCCCAAACTAAGCATTAGCTTGTGCTATGGGTGCCAGACAACGGATAAACATTAATTATATACTTTTTTTTTTTTTTTAAATACATACATATTATACATAGAAACACCCAGACCGATACAAACAGACATGTTCAGACTTATGGCTACACAGACATTCGAATGTGCTGATTTCCTCACGATGTATTCCGTTACCGCTGAGCCAGTGTAAATACACACATAGAATAATTTATGTATTAAATGAGCCGACTTTGACCTCATGTACAGTCAAAAGCACGTCAGACATAACACTTTGGACTTTGTACCGCTCTTATGTCGGGGGCATAAGCGCTATTATCGAACTGCAAGTGAATACCGTGTTGTGCTGTTGACTGTACATCAAGCGGCTGAATATAAAATTTAATTTTTATTACTTTTTATAATAATATTTTATTAAAGTTGGGCGGTAGGCGTTAAAATATTTTTAATTAAGATATTAGTAGATAAGCTTCTATCCTTTTTGCACTAGTAGGTACATAGTTTACCGTAGATAGAAAACTCAGAGAAACATTTCGTGAAGATTGCCCGGGAATCGAACATATGACTCGCGTGTGAGCTCCGCCCACTACACAATTGCGTCAAACCAACCGTGTAATGATACCAAGTTAACATAATACACGCATTTCTCGAACATTTACCTATTAATTCTTACCAATTATTACCTATGTAAAAAAAATTCATCTAGTCTTTGTATAATAAAGAACTTTATGCTAGCGCAATTTGGTCGAATTTTGATTGATTGTATAAGGTCTTGAAGATATAGATTTTTAAAACCACTTAAGTTTATTAAACGATAACAAACTTTATTAGTCTCAATATTTAGGTTTCTAGTTGTGTGAGGTAATGGTTATTTATATAAAGTTATTCGAGTGGGATCCTATACAAAAAAAACATTCAATAACATGAACAAAGTATGGCAATACGTTTCTCGGTTTTTTGAGTCTTTAATTTAATAATAAATAATAAATAAATAAATCTTTATTTCTATAAAAAAAAAACAGTAACAAAACAACTTAAGTCTAGCAACTCTGCACTAAGCAAGAATGCTTGTGTCGCAGCAGCCATAATTATACTACTCAAGTGTAACTTTAACTCGGGTATAAACCCGGTTTTGGATTAAATTCTCACCTTAGCCCTGATTGGTGGAAGGACTTTTTCAGTGTCCTAATGGCCGGATACCACCCCCACAGAAGATAATATGTGCTGCCATAACAGCTCTGCCCCCCTAGACAAGCGGCATTTATGACGTTCGATATAGCTCAATTTGCGATAGCGAATGTCAAATCCCATACTTTCAGCACGTGACTTTTCTATGGCATCTGTCAAATCTAGAGTTGCCACTATCGCTAAACTATCGATAGTCTATCGATAGTTGACGTCATATCAATAGTATCGATAGTCTATCGATACTATCGATAGCCCAAATCCAGGCAATACTATCGATACTATCGAGCAACAATACTATCGATAGTATCGATAGTTTTTTAACTATCGATACTATCGAAAGTATCGATACTATCGATAGTTTTTTAACTATAGATCAACAATACTATCGATAGTATCGATAGTATTGCTTACCCGCGATAGTATTGCCTGGATTGGGCTATCGATAGTATCGATACTATCGATATTATCGATACTATCGATAGCACTATCGATATTGTTACTATTTTTCAAGGTCAACTATCGATAGCGAAACTATCGATAGTTGGGCAACTCTAGTCAAATCCATACAAATTGGACTGAGCGAAATTCGCCAGCTATGAAGCGATGTCATCTTGTCTAAGCCCCCTGGATGTGTTCCGGAATCCCGGATTCATCACTGTGAGAGCCAGTATATTGAGCCTTTGTTTTTAAAGTAAACGCTTAGCCAGCTAAGTGTCCCTTAATGAAATACCTAAACCTATGAGCTGCAGTCGCCGCATACTATAAGATGGCTTGTCTGCCAACTGATCTAGAAACAAAATCGATTCCAATTTCAGCTCAATTGAAGGCTCGTTTATTTATAGACAGACACAATTCACAATAACCACGAACTTAACACGTGATTGTAATCAGAATTACAATGAAACGATTACGATTATTATGCAACAAGGAACAAAATGGCCGCAAAACAGTTGCGTGTAATATTTTTCATTTCATTTGTCCATCAATACTTTTTATTTCCTCACTCTTACACGAAATGCCTGTAAATTATTGTAATAATTTTGCCGCTTTACGGCTGCATATCAATGTAGGCTAGTTATGCTGTATTTCCATCATAAGGTCAATTTAACTACCTTAGTTTTGTAATATTTACCCATTAAAACAATTGCTCTTAAGAACCTAAATTTTATAGGGTTTATTACCTTGGGGCTTGTCCTTCTAGGAAGGACATTTTCAGAGTCCGACTGGCTAGCTGCCACAGGTGAAATCTGCTGCTATAACTGCTCTAGCTGTGTTCCTACCAACAGAAGTTCTGGCGAACTAAAAAAATAATGCTTATACGTAGTTATTTTTGTTTGTTAATTTTTTGCATAATATATTGTATTTCTCAGACCCGATTGTGATAACGTCTTAGGAGCGTTGAGCACTGATAAACTGATATAAAAATCGATAGATTTTATCCTGGATAAAGTCGTACAGTTTTTCGTTTTGTACTCATGGATTCGCAACCGTAAAAATCAGGAAAATTGTAATAACTTTTTGTTGTTGGCTTTTAACGTCCCTCATGATAAATAAAGTTAAAAATAACCTTAAAACCATTTATTTTCGTTCAACTTTATTGATTATTTAAGTGAAAGTACTTTGCTTGTATGCAAATGAAGGTTATCATAATACCTATTACTTTTTAGGGAAACGAACTAATCAAAGACATAAAAACAACACTCAATCAACAAAGTGTATTTAACCAATTACGAATATCACTGCAATATCGATACTACCGATTCTCACTAACGGGTCAATCGATTAGAGAATCGATTCACAAATCCGATTGTAACGAGCGAGATTTGCTATGCGCGGGATGGGAGCGGAGTGAAAGTGAATTCCGACTGTGAAAACAACAATGTAGGGCCGGTGGATTTGTACACCTGCCAAGATGATTTGGTGCCAATAAGTTATGGTTGGATGTCTAATGGTTTAATATGTGATTTCACCTGTCTCTGACATTGGCATTATAAAGCCTTAGCTTTTTTGTTTACATTGATGATACGTTATGTTTCGTCACCTTGTGTGGTGTGTGGGACTCCCAAGAACTAAAAGGGTGTCTAATCACTACCCTACATAAAAATATGCTTCTTAGCTTCTCGCATTTGCTTCTGCACTCTAAATATCCTTAATAGTTGATTTAAGATCTTGCGCTGTGATAGTGAATAGAATTATAGAGCCGATTACAGACTCGAAAGCCACGTTCTTCTAGTGGTTTAAAATAGTGATTTCAGGGTCCGTGTTTAATTCCCGGGTTGAGCAAAATTTGTGTTGGTTTTTTCGTCCACCAAAAATAGTGCGAACATGATTAAGCTAGTGTCATCATTGTGTAGATGACTTTCCTTAATGATAGAAGCGTTTGCCCTGCAGTGGGACATTAATGTACGTTACTTGACAAGGGATGCCTTGAGCCTAATTTCCAACTTCTTATCCATTCGCGAATGGCAATTAAAATAATATGTAACTTTTTTTTCTCTCCGTTTACATCTCACAAATTTCTCGCTCTGCCAGACGGAGATAAAAAAAGTTGCTATAGAACCAAACCCCAATGTTACTATGACGTGAAAATGCGGCTGAAAAACTATGTGTCAACGGCAGTAAAAACCTCGCGTGAGTCGATTGGTTCGTTGCACCGCTTCCCACGCGCATGCGTCGTTGCGCGCCCGCAGCTGTACGGATCACTTCACTGAATGACAGATTGCAATACGTGGCGAAACGGAATCTAGAAAGGAAGGAAACTAGTCGATTTTGTAAGGACCAAGGACTTTATACTACCTGGAAGTGGCACGTCGAACATTTGAGACAGAATTCATGCCCTAGAAAGTTTAAGGTACCAGTAGATAGTCTGTCTCTTTCTCACTCTCCCCACAAGTAAAAATATGAAAAAATCAAACTCTACATTCGCTACAGTAACTAAACGCCTTAGCACAATGACATTAGGTGCTAAAATTATATATGAAATATTTCCTCAATATCAGGTAAATGAATATCTAACGAGTCAAACTTATTATGTCAAATCACTCTGTTATGTTAGATGGGACTTGGCTGGTCATGTCTGCCCACAGATAACATAAACTAATTTTAGATCTCTATGTGTCTGCCGCATGCCTGAACAATTTGGCCAAAATATCCAGACTTTATAGCCTCATATTATAATAGATATTAATATAATAATTTTAAATCGCAACAAAACATTTTGACACTCTTTAAACGTATTCGCATTATGAGCAAGCGTCATTCACAAATTAACAAACGTTTTTCTGTTACAGGTAAAACCGCAACACTTGGCATTTACAACTGGTATACGAACGACGGTGGCGTCATCGCGTCTGACGGTTCCATTTCTCAGTATGTATGAGAACGCAACGCGACAACTCATAATGGGCCGGCAATGGACCTTGAGATATGCGATGTTACAAATATTTTAATGTGACTAGGTAAGGTGAGAATCTAGGTTGTGGTTGCGTTTGAAACTCGATGTTTTGTTTCTTTAAAGATGGTTGGAAAAAATTGTGGTTCGTTATTATAGTTAGTAGAAAAAAATACTTTTTAAATCATTCGGACATTACGTCTACCTGTTAAAGTGTGCTTTGCAATAAAAGTTTATGATAAATATATTTACATCGGCATGTAGAAAGATAACCTTCATCCTCTGAGTATAAAAATCAATTAAACATCTAATCTTTAACAACAGTCATTGACAGAATACATCATACCAAAATCCCGTTCGTCTAAACATTACGGAATACCATTCCAAATCCTTACACACTATTACGATCAACTCACATTCAATCGCATACCAGCGCTCGAGATGAAAGAAAAAACAAATAATAAAAAAAAAGTTCAAAGATGGCGGCATCACGGCCGATTACTTTCACAGAGGAGAAAGCAGTCGTCATTACCGTCCGTCAGTTGTCGTCATCCGATGGGTCGTTAACACTTCGCAGGTGGCGGGAAAAGTCGGTCAAAGGTGCGTGCGGTTGCGAATTTTTAAAAGAACGTGACGTCAATTTGAATGGATTTTTTTTAGATCCTTGTAAAGGTTAGTTTATACGGATTGATTTAAATGTTTTTATTAGCGATAATGGTTAGTTCATACGATCGCATGTTGTCTGTCAGTTTGTTTGAAAACGCAATGTTATCATAGCATAATAAACTTTTGGATTGTAGGAAACTTTTGAAAAAATAATTATCTAGTGGTTTAGTGCAAGATCTCAGGGGTTCGGGTTCAATTTCCGGGTCGGGTAAAATTTGT
This sequence comes from Mecyna flavalis, assembly GCA_949319885.1. Lineage (NCBI taxonomy): Eukaryota > Metazoa > Arthropoda > Insecta > Lepidoptera > Crambidae > Mecyna > Mecyna flavalis. The sequence goes on along the minus strand of OX439419.1, from coordinate 3,910,585 downwards.
GTCGGATTTTTCGATCATAACTTAGGTTTATGAGATCACCAATCCGCATTTGGCAAGCGTGGTGATTAAGTTTAAGATATCCCTTAATAGGTGACGATGCCTTAATAGATTTCAATGGAGGCCCAAGCCCTGCAATGGGATCTTAAATAACCTGATACTTTCTTTTGCTGCGTTGGCAGAATTTTATAAGCGATAGTGGGCTTATTTTTAGTTTCGGCAATTTAAATGCATCTGATTTGAAGCAATTAAATTTAATAACATATTCTGCCGGCTATTACGTGATGTCGTAAGAGAAAAGAAAGTTGAAGATAATATATGATAAGTAAAGTTTTTTGTGTAACAATAGGCTCTGGGGATATGTTAATGAGAATAAGGTGGTGGGAGATCGTCTGATGGGTTAAAATGGCGTATTATACAATATTACGACACAAACGACTTCTTACTAATAAGAAGTCGTTTCAAAGAAAGTAATTTTGATGACTGTTTGTGACGTCAACGGTCAATGTAAAGTAACAATTTTTTTTTTGTATTGATCTAGATTATAAAAATATGTATATCAGATGGGTACTGGCTGCCAATGCGGATTGGTGATCACAAACCTTAGCTGTGTCTGAAATGTCTAGCAAAATTCTTAAACCAGGAATTTAACCCAGGTCCGCATTGCACAGGTCGCCCGAACCAAGTCTGGGGGTCACTTCGTTTCTCGGGTGACCTTCCCTAGGCGCCACCCCGACTTGAGCCCTCTCAGGTCGGGTACCCGGGGATGGGCTGGTCAATAGCCACAAGGCTGGTACCGGCTCGTCCCAATCGGGTGTGAAGGGGAAACATTCTCATCCGAAAATAAAAAAAAATAGGAATTTAACCCAGGTCTTTAAAGTTCGACTGTGATGTCACTGTAACACTTAAGTGTAGTTGCCTGAACTACTACTAAATATGCTATTTCACTGTCTAGAAAGAGGCTAAAAACTAGACTTACAAAATGATGGAGCAACTCTGAAGGTTGTATTTAATCAGACCGCAAACATTCTTAGTCTAACATTTTTTCATAATATCTATGATCTTATTACCATTTTTCAACTTAATTTATATTATTTAAATATACGTTATGCTATAATAGTATCGTTCGCGTATCTAAAAATCTTCAGTTCTCTGATTTTATCAGGTGCTAAAAGTAATTATGTACTAAAAATAGTAGATGTGAATGTGATTTAATATCTTAATTAGTAGATAAATGGCCTTTGAATATGGAACTTGAATTCGCGCGCTCAAGATTACTCGTAGTGATCCGTATTGTTACTACATATGTTTCATCTATACTAATAATATAAAGAGGAAAGATTTAAATCAATATCAAATCAAAAAATAAATATCCCTGGGCATTATTCACACAGCGCCATCTAGCCCCAAACTAAGCATTAGCTTGTGCTATGGGTGCCAGACAACGGATAAACATTACATAAATACTTTTTTTTGTGAATACATGCATATTATACATAGAAATACCCAGACCGATACAAACAAACATGTTCATGCACACAAATGTTTGTACCGTGCGGGAATCGAACCCGCGACCCTTGGTGTAATAGCCGACTTTTCAACCATTACACCAAACGGCTTGTCACATTTGATTGTTTGTTTGTTTGTTTATTTGTTTGTAATAAATAGGCTCCTGAACCGGTTTAGAAAATTCTTGCACTGTTGGAAAGCTACACTATCCCCGGATGACTTAGGGCACTTTTGATCCAGGAAATGTGGGGGAAGGGGGGATAATTGACAAAGGAAATCTAAATCACTTTACAAAATAACTTAAAAAGTTTATGCAAAACTAGCAGAGCGCAGAAAAAGTATGAAATCAATTGACAGTGAACCTCTTTTAAAAAGTAGGGTGTAAAATTCTTTAGTCACACCCATTATTGAGTGTTTACGTTAAATTTACATTCTATTACGACTATTGTAAAGAGAGCTGTAATGGAAAGCGAGGTAATCAATGTTGCTGCTTGTAGCAAGGATTGGTTGGGTCGTGGGTTCGAATGCCAATTAGATGACGAGCCATTTGGTGTAATGGTCAGAAGTCGGCTTTACACCAATAGTCGCGGGTACGATCCCCGCACGGTACAAACATTTGTGTGCATGAACATGTCTGTTTGTATCTGGGTGTTTCTATCTATAATATGTATGTAATTACAAAAAAAGTATACTTGTAATGTTTATCCGTTGTCTAGCACCCATAGTACAAGCTATGCTTAGTTTGGGGCTAGATGGTGCTGTGTGAATAATGTCCAAAAAAAAGGTAAGATATTTTCGTAATGGATATATTTTTGTTTTGAGTCTTATCAAGATTTGGTAATAAAAATGGAAATATCAAGGTGTAGAATCAAAATTTTACGTGTTTTAGTTTAAAACTTTTTACTAGAGTCTTAATGGAAATGACCCAACTGTATGAATATGCGCTAAAAGCTTCTTATCAACTGAAATAGATTTAAAAAGAAAAAAAAAATGTAAGCACTGGTCAACACAGAAACAAGATTGAATTCTACAAGTTCTACAACTAACTAAACTACTGAAACAGTTAAACACAGTATTGTAATGCTAAATACTTGCATCGTTGCAAGTTGCATGTCCGACTGCAGCTCTGGTGCAATAGGGCCACTTTCTACCGCGTTGCCTGCTTTCCAGCCCTTTCCTTTATCGCTCTCGTATGTGTACGAGATGTGCTTATACAGGGTGTTTGAGGATGTTAACATACATTTTTATTCTTTACTAATATTGTATTTTTTTTAAAATTTGGACTAAGCTAGCACTTGACCACAAAGTTGCCTGATGTTAAACAACTATGCGGTCTACGATGTAGCGCGCTTGCTTAGGAAAAGCCCGTTAATTCTGGCCTTAGAAAAACATAAAAGAGCCCCATAATACATTTTGGAGAACATCGCATACATTGATTAGAACACAAAATTAATAACACTTGTGTTATAAACATCAAAAACAATAAAGGTACCAAAAATGTATGTACGGTCAACAGCATATCACGGTATACACTTGCAGTTCGATAATAGCACTTATGCCCCCGACATAAGAGCGGTACAAAGTCCAAAGTGTTACATCTGACGTGCTTTTGACTGTACTCGTATACTAATATAATTGCAAAAATTTTTGAGGATGTATGGATGATGTTTGTTAATCTTCCACGCACAAACGACCAAACGGATTTATTGGCACACAGTTTATATGACAAAACAAGAATGTACTATATTAATGTATTACATTTTTCAACACCTGTTTAATTTAGTGGTTTATGTGCCTGTCCATGATGTCGGGGTCAATTTCCGGGTTGAGTAAAATTTGTGTCGGTTTTTACGAACACAGCTCGTATTACTTAAACCATTAATTGAACAGTGTATATTCAAATATGTCCATGACGTATTTACTCGCCGTAAATATACAATGTTATAACTTTCCCATTAGTGTAAACAACCTGTATAAGATGAGGATGAAACAACTTAAACAACTTTCATTCGTATAATGAGGCTTTTGTTGATTGATCCTAGTTACGTGTTTGTATTATATTCGTGAGAAATGGAGAAAATAGTGATTGATTATACGTATGTTAAACATGTTATTAAGGTAAGCGTCCACAGGTCCGCATCGCACGCATCGGACGCATCGCACGCAACGGATTTAAGTTTGCCTTGTATAAAAACTCATACAACAGCGTCCACTGATCGGCATTCCGTATGACGTCATTGGCAATGCCTACCATGAGATGTGTACCGATGACGTCATACGGAATGGACGATCAGTGGATTGCTGATACTTGCGTCCGCAATCCGATCACTGCCGAACAGTGGACGCAGTCTGTAAAATTAATCCGTTTGATGCGATCCGTCCGATGCGTCCGATGCGTGCGATGCGGACCTGTGGACGTTTCTCTTAGGAGGAAGTTTAATCTCTTGCATTTTTTATATACTAGGTCAGTTGGCATACATGCACGCAGCCCACCTAATGGTAAGCGGCCACTGCGGCTTAGTCCACGTGCCACGTGTATTTGCGAGGCATATGCGTAGGTTGTGGGTTCAATTTCCGCCTTGGGTCTGGCTGGTGGAAGGACTTTAAGAATCCGACTGGGTATATTATGTATACTTAAATACTTACATAATTAAATGAATAGTCAGAAAGCAGGACAAACGCAAATGCTTTTCCATCAAGATTTTGTATCCGGTTAATAGCTATCTTTGGCCAAAAGCGTTCAGTCGTTTTTAACTTACATAAAAAAAGAAGGAGGTAATCAATTTAAGTGTAAAAATTTATTTTTTAAGTGTTATTCATAATTTGTTGTTTCTGGGTATTTGATCCCAATATTAGTTATCAAAAAATTAATTTATTTTGTATTTCTTAACGAAGATTACTAGGTACTGGAGTTTCCTTTTAGAGTTCCCTTTCTGCTTGGCAGTTAAATGTAACAATAAACAACGTCTTATAATTATTCGTATTTTAACAATGTTTTGATTTTTTTTAAAGAAGTGTTTCAACTGCAGATTCACTCAAATCAGGAAATCAAAATAACAAAAAATCCGACTAAAAAGAAAAACAAACGAACTTTGTTGTTGATTTTTTTGCTTTACAGATTAACTAACATACTTACAAACTTTCGCCTTTATAAAACTAGTAGGACAAGAAGGATGTACGTATTCCCAGGCATCTTATCCAACCGGATACAAGTCTAGCCAGCTTTCCTAGGTCTTAGGTCTTCCTGCTCCATCTCCTACGGACGTAGTTGCAGTGAAAACTATTGATGTAACGATGTTTACTACTAGTTTACTAAAGATGGCGTTGAGATCACTAGATTTTCTAACCCACTTGAATTAATTGCCGTTTAATAAGCTTAAGTATGGGAAGTAGCTAATTAAACATAGTCGTTTATATAAAGTATAATTTTACCGTTGCCTGCATGGACTATTGATGTTATCCCGCTGGAATATCCTACTAATATTATAAATGCGAAAGTCTGGATGTTTGGATGTTTAGATGTTTGGATTTTGTTACTCAATTACGCCTAAACGGCTGAACGGATTTAGATGAAATTTGGCACACGTATAGTTTATAACCCGGAATAGGCTATAAAATTCCTACGGGAAACGTCTCATTCCCGCGGGAATATCGATTTTAAAACTACTGAACCGATTTGAATAATTCTTTCACTGTTGGAAAGCTACACTATCCCCGGTGAACATAGGGTACTTTTAATCCTGGAAATGTGGGGGGAAAGGGGATATTTGAAAAAAGAGATTACGCGCGGGTGAAACCGCGGGCGGAAGGCTAGTAGGTAATATTTTTCTGGGATAAAAGTGGCTATGTCAGTCTCTAGCTTTCAAACTATACCCATTCCAAAAATTACGTCCCCGTGGGAAATGTTTGTTGTCTCGGCATAAATAATAATTAAATGTTACTGTTACAGTTAAAACCCATTTTTCGTTAGAACGCGTTTTTCCTAGTTAGAACTAGTTTTTACTTTATGCCTTTGTTAATACTAGAATTGACTAATGTGTGAATCGAATATCAGTTAAAACTAGTTTCTGCAAAACAAAACGCGTTTTCCCGAAGCGAGTCAGTAAAAACTGTTTTATACGCACACTCTTGGATAAACTGGTAGGGGGAAATCAATTCGGATGGATATAGGTTAGAAGGCTACTTATCATCGTCACAATGACAATGACTTGACTTTAATGATGGATGATGCCTTTGCCCTGCAGCGAGACATTAAATAGGCTAATACTACGTTCTAGTCACTATATTTAATTAACTAGAGTTTAAATAATTCTAAATCTTATTCCAATCGGCTCGTTAACCAAATACCAAGTGACATGACATTCTTGACTAAGTCAACTAAGTGCGAAGTAATGGGCTTAACTGATAGGTTGATTATGTAATTACTAAGTGACTTAGTGCAAATTTTCTTGTCTCAGAATCACCTTGAAATTGATTTCGGTCTCTGGTTTCTAGTATTGAATTCCATTTGGTGATTTGTGCATTGGTTAGTTAGTAGAAAATAACCTTTTCCATATTGATTACATCTGATATTTAATTAAAACAACTACTCAATCAAACAAAAAAATACTAATACGTAGAAGCTATGTACATGCTTATTTTGGGACAGTACGGTGCTGTGTAAATAGTATCCAGGAATCTCTACTATATTATATACACCAGCTTTCCGCCCGCAGTTTCACCCGCACGTAATTTCTTTTTTTAAATATCCCCCCCTTCCCCCCACATTTCCGGGTTCAAAAGTATGTCCTATCCTAGCCTAGCCTATATCACCCGGGGATAGTGTAGCTTTCTAACAGTGAAGGAATTATTCAAATCGGTTTAGTAGTTTCGGAACCTATTCAATACAAACAAACAAACAATCAAATCTTTCCCCTTTATCATATTAGTATAGATGTTTGTTTATATGTTAATATGAGGCGAAAGTTTGTCATCATCATCATCATCCTAGCGTATTCCCGATTGCATCCAGTATGGAGCTCAGGGTCCGCTTCGACTATGATCCTAGATTTGACAAGCCTGGTTATTACAATGGAGCGATTGCCATCTGACCTCCGTAACCCTTACAAGGGAAACCAGACCTACTTGGAACATAGTCGGGACCAACTGCTTAACGTGCCTTCCGAAGCACGGAATCATCATTCTTTTCAGACATTCAGGTGATTCAAGCCTGCAATGTCCTAACCAAACTGGAAACAATCACACAAAGTGATGTTCCCCGCGGGATTCGAACCCACGACCTCCGGGTATTAGAGCCGAACGCTCTAACCACTGTACCACGGAGGCAGTTCATTCCATGAGGCGAAAGTTTGTATGGATGAATATTTTCCTACGTCACAGAATATATTGCCTACGTTACAGTAAGCAGCACATAAACCTATTATAACCATAAACTGTCTCAAAGTCTTAATTCAATAAGAAATCTTTGCGATGGATACCTATTAAGAAATACCTATTAAGGATACGAAGGTCACGTATTATGACGTCAACGAAAAGGGAAGATCTTCCTCCGAGCTAGGTCTCCGAGCGTCTGTGCTCGGGGACCGCGGCCCAATGTACCGTCTTGGTGTGTTGTATACATGCTAGCCAAGAGAATAACTCTGCTAGCGCGACGCAGGATCGAACATCTGATTGGCTGTCTCAGTGACGTGCGAGTGACGAGTCTCGAAGCCCATGTTTACACGTGCACTTCTCGCTGACTTGCAATCTTGCGTTGTTGTAGTCAGTCTGTCGTATGTAATTCTTTCATCCGAGAATCGAACCGAGCACCCATTTAACTATGTAGAACGCAAAAATATGCACATGGCCGTTGACTTCCCGGCCTACTGTGCTAATAACCACTAATGATTGTTACGGCAACTAGGTCGGCCGCTTTCCTACCAAGTGGCGCGGTTCGGTTCCGATCCGGTGCACTGTCCCCACGCATTTGTTTGCTTTGCGGTTTTGCTTGGGTTTTTATTGTTGTTTCCGGGGGCTGGGATTTGGTGTGATGGTTGAGAAGTCGATACTAGAGTGGTGGTGTGGTACTAATTGGTGGTGGGACTAATACAAATGTTGCCCGATTTTCGATATGTCCAAAAATGTGGGGTTTTAAAAAAAATAATGAAGTCCTCCTAGCCTAGTTTCGGTTATGGCGACCAATCCTTACGATCAACAAACTACGCAGGATACATTATAAAGTTCAAGTTAGTTCGCAAGCTCAGGTCCACTTCCTATTCCCTTACACTCATTGCACAGCGAGACATCAGTCTGACACGACCTAAGAGAGATCAGAAAGAGAGGCATCGTGTGCGTGTCCTTTGAGGAAGGAATATGATCTCTTCTTGAAGGTCGCCCCGTCAAATTGGTCGCTTACAGTTAGGTGCGGTTCTTGCTTATCTATAAAAAACAACCCTTGTTCTAAAAGTCCATATCCCTAGTGTTTGCATAGAGTGACAAATATATACCAATACGTACTCTTAAAATTTATTCTCTATAATACTAGGAGGCTAAGAAGGATGAACTTGTATTCCCAGGCATCTTATTCAACCGGATACAAGACTAGACAGCTAACTTTCCTTGGTTCCTTTCCTTAAAGCTAACTTTGATCACGCAGAGGGAAACGCCTTACACGCCGTTACGCTGCCAAAGCCAGGGCGATGAGTGTGGCTCTCGACGCCCTAAAATGGGCGCTGCTTTACCCCAGGATGTTTACCTACTAAAACCTCCGAGATGAATAGTAAATATCTCTAGACATTATTCACACAGCGCCATCTAGCCCCAAACTAAGCATAAGCTTGTGCTATGGGTGCCAGACAACGGATAAAGATTACTTATATACCTTTTTTGTAAATACATACATATTATACATAGAAACACCTAGACCGATACAAACAGACATGTTCATGCACACAATTGTTTGTACCGTGCGGGGATCGAACCTGCGACCTCTGGTGTAATAGCCGACTTCTCGACCATTACACCAAATGGCTCGTTAAACTCACTCGCCGCCATAACTCGTGGTCGTGCCGTGGGAATCCAAAATCTATAGACAGTCATGACCAGGTTAGGTTTAGGTCTTCCGTGAGTCCCAATGAATGTCATATTGCTATATACCTACTAAACATACGAATGGGACAGAGACTAATAATGACGCACTACTATCGTCAAACTATAAGAGGCAGGACTGCATTATACAATAGTAATAACGATGATCCAACGTCACGCTGCCGCCCGCGCGTGTGAGATGCACTAATAGTCATAATTGCGTGTCGCGAGCTATTTACTTTGAAATTGAAAGTTTTGTTCTCAGTTTCCTTCTTATTAGGATAAATACGATAAATGTTAGTGCTGAGAAATTGTAAAGATATTTACCAGTTTTTTTTTATTTTGAAAATGAATATGAATCATCAATTACTTAGGTTACAGATTGATAGACTATGTACCACCTTGGTCTTTTCTTCTCCGTGCTACCGCCGGATTCAAAATGTTATTACCTGTCATTCGAGAAAAACCGGCAAAAATCTCTTTTCCATTGCATAGTATCGTGCACACCAGCGTGAAATAATAGTGACTACTATTGTGTTTCGTCTGGTTTGTGAGAGTGCCGGAGGCCCACATCCCCTATACCCCCATAGGCCGGCAACGCATCAGCGATCCCTCTGGTGTTGCAGATGTCCATGGGCGGCATGGACTGTATGTAAATAAATTAGTGCAACAATGTTATAATATGAATAGTAATCGCTCACGACAGTATTCCGTATAGCTAATATCTGCGATGGCGTGCATGTATCATCTCTTTACCGGTTCTAACGGAACTAACGGACGGACCGATTCTATATATACGCCTTATTTGTTTGTCATCTTCTGTACAGTTTATGGATAGTTATTAATGGAGAATATTGTCGTTGTCATCTGGGAAAGTTATTTATTTATATATCAAACAATACTCCTGGACACTATTTATAGCGCCGACTAGAACCAAACTAAGCTTAAGTAGTTTGTACTATGGGCACTAAGACAATGGATAAACATTACTTATATCATGTTTTATCTATAGAAATACTCAGCCGATACAGACATTTACATGGATACTTTTTACCGTGCGCGGATCGAAGCCGCGACTTACGGAAAACAGAGACAAACGTCTTTAGTCCTGTCTGAATGGGATCATTATCACATGGACCCTTGCTTTCAAATAAAAAAAAAATTATCAAATTAGGTGCATCCAAAAAATATTATAAGTTAACACGAGGTATTCCTCGAAGCGCAACCATTTTGAGGCGCACCCAATCACACCCACATAAAAAAAACAAGTCGAATCGAGAAACTTCGCCTTTTTAACGTTGATCACAAATATTATCCAATTAAGAGGTAAACATAATAATTATTATTGGTCTTTGCTCTATCTTATAAAACTCGTAATATTATATGCGCAGACTCATCAAGCGAGCATTTCTATTACATCTAAGCGTAATAAATGTTCTAAAGTATTATAATAAGAATTGCAATTAAAATTGTACGATGAGCAAAAGTATCTTATGTAATGAAAGTCATGTACAGTTAAATATAATATATGAATTAAGTTCTTATGGTATTGCACTAAGGTTTACTTTTGTATGTTCGTGTATGTCAAAAATGTTGGTTGGAAGGTCTTGAAAGTTTTCGCCTTTCATTATATTTAAATATACTTAAACGTAATGTTTACATGCATTAACACATTTGCTAACGGAAAACGCATGTATTTTAAATTTTATTATTATGAAACTTGAGTTCGAAGGCAGCTCAGAAAAACGTACTGAAAGCCGTTGGTCCTGCGCCTGATCTCCCATCAGTGTTTCAGACTGGTGTCCCAACATGCCATAAGAGTGTGGGCATAGGTGTGCCGTGTACCTGTGCTTGCGCACTCACTTGTGCACTATAGGCCTGCGTTATTACTTAATCGTTTAGCTCATCGTTGAAGAAGCCATTACTTGTTTCTATTTAAGTACAATAAAAGTCATTTCATTGTACGAGTAATAACCAGATATGCAATTCATTAATGTATGCAAAATAAAATGTTAAAACTAAGTGGATCCAAGGTTGCTTAGACAGTGCCTTACTTTTATTTACAAAGAAACGTTATGAACAACATATTGAAACTCGTTTAAGATGTGATTTTAAATCAAACTCAACTGTATTAATGAAGTTTTCTGTGCTTAATATATCTCTTTAGTCGTCTCAGATTGCTGTTCCTCCGTGTTATGAGATTATTAAGCATTTAGTTTTTTATATGCATTATATTGCACTATCTATATATATAAAACTCAACGGTGACTGACTGACTGACTGACTGACTGACATAGATAGATATCAACGCACAGCCCAAACCACTGGACGGATCGGGCTGAAATTTGGCATGCAGGCAGATGTTATGACGCAGGCATCCGCTAAGAAAGGATATCTCGATATTCCCACGGGAACGGGAACCACGCGGGTGAAACCGCGGGCGACCGCTAGTCTGATATAATAAACTATGCTTAAATATTTATTTTTTTCGTTTTTACAAGTCATCCGTAGTTTTGTTGAATGTTAGGTTGTGACACAGAATAATATGTAATAGTACTAACGTAGTTGTTATCAACGTATAAGTAACATTATGACTGTTTTTAGCATTTTTTGTTGTAATATGTACAGAAAATTTGGTCTTCGTAGCCGAAGCTCGTCTTTAATACCTACTTTACGTATATTATTTAATAGTAATTATTTGTATTATATAACTACTCTTGCGTAGATAATTTAAAAAATAATAATACTGTCACTTATAAAATACCGAATGCTTAGAGTAGAACATATGGAGATGCCCTATTGATCTATACAAAAAATTGCTTATATGAATATACATCGAATCGACACTTGCCTTACAAATATATACTTATCTCTTTTCATCTAAGTGATTGTTGCGTATGAAAAAAGAGACAGGTATCTTTGCATTGTACCCATTTTGGCAACACTTTTTAGTGACGTCACACAGTTTTTGACGCGTGCCGGTTTCGCCATATTGTGTTCCAGCTAGTGATGTGGCACAATATTTTTATGTATCGATACGTTTTAGATAGTTATATTCTGCAATGGTATATTTCTGCAGATTTCCTGTAAGTGAAACATTAAAGAAGAAATAGATAGAGTTAATAGGTGGGGAAAACGTTTGCTCGCTACATACACTTCAACGAACCATGTGAAGTTGAAATTTCCATTATAATATATATAACTAACCTATTGTTATATTAAGGCACTGCATCATCATTATTTTGTGATAGGAAAATAAGAAACTATTTTTAGATTTCTATCAAAATATGTGCATTTATGATCGACACGTAAACTTGTATCGATAAATATATCGATATACAATATTGGTTGCACTACGGTCGGGCGCTATCATTGGTGGCGCCATTTTGTGTTCCAACTTTAGGTATACACGTTTTGTACCTACTTAGGGCATCTCCATGTGTTCTACTCTAAGACCGAATGTCATTTGCCATCGCGGAAGATAGACTATAAAATATTTCCCGCACAAATTTCACTACAGATAATGACGTTTTTTTACAGCTTGGGACTCATGTCATTGTTTGAGGAACGTTACTTTAAACAGTTGTTGACGGGTCGTTTTTATTATCTGTGGAAAAAGTACGGTATGTGTTTATCGATACCATGGAATTAATATTATCTATGTATCGATACTAAATCTATGGTTTAACGATGGTTAGGTACTTAACTGCCGGTAAAAGTAGTTTTTTTTTATGTATAAGATTAAGGGTTTCACCGTGTCAGAGAAGTTTCTCGTAATATGTCTGTCATTTAATATTAAATATGTAATTTTGTACACATTCAATCTAACACTAATAAGAATTGAATATGTTTCACATTGAAGTTAATGTGAATGAAAGTTCAATTATTCAATTAATTATTAGCCTAACACTAAATATTAATTTATAACAAAGAAATAAGTCAAAAATATAAGGACAAGGCGATGGTTAGATATAATGGTTAATGCAGTATATTTGTCAAAAAGGAGGTTTTTTTTACATTTTTTTAACAGTAGGTACCTACTATAGTTAATAGGCTATTTGACTCATATCTTATTTCATATAATAAATGAGTATTTCGTACAGTATTTTGCCTAGAGAAACTAATTATGTTGATTTAAATTATTAAAATGGCAAGATTAATTAAAAAATCCAGTTTGAAAAAAACTTTTTTTTTTTTAACGTTGTATCGCCGAAAACGCTGTCGGCCATGATATGACTTCATACAATATGTAAACAAACAAACGTCATCTGTATCTGTATGCACGGTTGCCAGATTGGGTATTTTTTCTCGCAATTCTGGGTAAAAAAATTATTTTGTATCGTACGTAATTTTCCATGTCATTTTCTAACTAAAAGGTAAATAACACGAACTTTATTTTGTTTACTGACTTGATACATAACCTAAAAAATGTATTATTAGGTAATCTAACTGTAAAGTTTCTATACATTGTTGAGTAGGTACTTACATCAAAGTGATCTTCGCAAAAATAAATCCGAGTTACAGTCGATAAATATTCAGGATCCCTTTGAGCAAGTCTTAACCAGGTGTTACGTATATTCACTGGGCACTCTAATCCACAACCTTTCTGGGGTCTTTATCGATGTGTTTTTGCATTCTCGGACGATGCAATAACGATAATTACTATATTTCTAATGTAGACTAGTAGAAGTCAATTGTTTTATTTAAATAAATTTGTAAGGTTAAGTTCGTGTTACTGTTAAATGTTTGTTTACAATACTATGACGTCAGAACATGGCGGACAGCGTTTTCGTTCGTTCAGAAAAATTAAAATTTTAAATTACAGTTTTTCGGTTTTCTAGGTATCAAAAAAATATTGTAATATTTTTTTTGCTTTAATAGAAGAAATAGTTATCATTTAAGACCTACTTCAAAAAAGAGTCAAGTAGCCTATTAAATAACAATAGTCATTTAGCAAGTTAACGTAATTACTACCGTTAAATTGCGCAATATCCTGAGCATAAGTACTTAATTGATTTAATTACTGTTGCTAAAATAGTGTGAACCTAGAAAATACATCTAAAGGTCGCGACATTGGAACTAAAATATAACTAAAACTATTTCTACTATTTCTATTAATAATACTTTGCATGATCGTAAGGCCATTTAAAATGATTTTTATTGAGTATGTACATGTAACTTTACATGTATTTCAGTTTAAAGAATATTATTTCTCATTAAAAACCATACAGTCACTTACATGAGAATTTTACAAAATTGTGGGTAAGTATAACTTTGCCCAGTTGTTATTATAAAGAGAGGTGGGAATAGCCTTCTAGCTCTGGTATACTTACTTACATTTAGTCAATGAAAATGATTTTTATTGAATGTAAATAGGCTTGCCAGCTCCTTAAATCGAAAAGCCGGATATTTTGCCCCAAAAGCCCGACGAGGGCGGGCCGCCCGCCCATGTTGGCCACCTTTTTTAGCTACGCCTTTGGTCGGACGGTTGTTCTAATTTCCCGCCCTCGCACTCATCTCATTGTCTCGTATAGACTGACAAACTTATTTGTTCCGGTGGCGGCGTCGCTACTGTCGATTTAGAACTGTCATTAAATATCGTTTTTGCATTGCATTTCACGTAGTTCCAATTTTGGCCACCGAATTTTGGTGACAGATAAGTTTGTCGGTCTATACGTAACATTTTGCGAATTTACAGGCGCATGTTATCAAGCTGGGCAGGCCGGACACACAAATATTTATCCGGACACCCAAACATGTCTGGCTAAATTCAGACACCTGGCAACCCTACATGTAGGTAAAGCCTATCAATGTCTTGTGGCATAATTTTTTTTAACATACATACACTTTTTAATGATATTAATTTAGATGGGACATAAACTAATAAACTTCAAATTGACTTATTAAACAAATAAAATAGCCATTGAGATTTTATGTCAACCATAAATTCCTCATAAACTATTCGACTGATAACGTGACAATAGAAAGTCTAACCATCTTACGACTATATTAACATTGCTAATACGCGCGTCCGTCTGTCCATCGAAAACAAGTTTCGCAAGTGCATCTAAAAAGGATTTAGAAAGTTAACACGATATCCGGTGCGTTTTCTATTTTATATTTTTATAGCGACTGCGTATTTGGTCGTGACCTAGGTCGTGGGTTCGAATTCCAGGACAAATTTCAACCCTGCCAGCCTTAGATTTCAATTATATTGTTTTCTTTTACTTTAGTAATTTTTAACACTTATGTATTATCCGATTCAAATGCTATTATGATACCTTACCTAATACCTTTTGGAATTGAAAAAAAAATTACGTACACTGCGCCTGTCCGTAACGTTAGCAAAGAATTAGCAACGTATTATTTATCTGTGTGTGTGTGTGTAAGTCATCACTGTCGCGTCACGCAACTCCAAAAGGTCGTATCCTAATAGCATTTGAACCAGATAGTATTTATTTATATGAAAAATAACAACGCAAGCGCGTTATTATGTTAACTACTAAACACAAAAAAAGCAAATGTTTTGACATGAATGGGAACTGAAATCCTGAAAGGGAATCGAACCCATGACCACTAGCGCATAAAAGTAGCACACACCACCACTCTTTTACTTTTTCCAATACTTCAAATGACTAGCGCTCAAATAAACAAACCTTAATTAACCCTTGGCATGCCTGGTGGTAAAAAGTTACGAGTTATGCCTGGTGGGTCTCTCAGACCCGGATTTACAATTCGTTATTTTTTTAACTTTTTCTATATATTTTAGTTTGTTTGGCATCCTATAATGTCTTCTAAGGGGATTAAAAATATAAAATAATGCTAAAGACATGTCATTTGTATAATATTTATTGAAAAAATTGCAATTTAACTACAGTCATTTTATTTTAACAAAAAATAGTCACTTAATTTTTGATAACATATTATTATTATCAAACTTAAAAAATCTTAAATCAGATTTAACTTCTCATAAGGCACTACCATATACTTATACAAAACTAGCTGTGCCCGCGACTTCGTCCGCGTGGAATAGTGACTTTTCGGGCAGCATATTTTAAATAACAAATACCGTCCTTTGGGTAGCTAAAAATTTGAGTGTTTACCCGACAGTATGCTTCTCTGTAGGTATACGATATGTGACGTATGGCCATCGCGAATGAAAGCATACAGGCTCCTAGGATTGCTAACCCGTGACAGAGCCACATACAACTGACCGTGCGAGAAACAGCTGATACTTAGATCTACACCTACAACTTTCATCGTCTGACCTTGGGCTTTATTAATTGTCATCGCAAAACATAGGCTGACTGCAAAAAGTGTTAAGAATTAAGATGTGTAAACTAAACGTACAAATTTTATGAAACAAAAGAATTGCTAGAAAAATTAATTAATAACCTGAGCTTATAAACTTGTACTTAAATAAAGAAAATCAAGAAAAGAATTGCCTAACCTATACCAAATACTTATAAATTATTCATATATACAAACCCTAAATAAAAAATTAAGATAAGTATACCAAAAATCAAGGAAAGAAATGCCTAACCTATAACAAATGCTTACAATATTTATTTACAAATTTTTAAAGAAAATTAAGAAAGACAACCTAACCTACAAACCCTTAAATATAAATAAATGAAATATCCAAACTGTCAGTATTCAAGTAAATCGCAATAATCGAATGCAACTACCTATTCGCCATACTCTCAGCGCGCTTTATATACGGACGCGCAGCTCAGGCGCGAGGCGTGTACCTTTATATTGACATAACTTTTTTATTTATTAACCGATTGACATGAAATAAACACTAAATGTTAAGTGAAGCTTACCACAATATATTAGTGAAAACCGCATCTCAATCGAATAAGCCGTTTCTGATATTAGCGTGCACAAACACACAGACAAACAGACAAACAGACAAACCGACAAACAGACAAACAGACAAACAGACAAACAGACAAAAATTTTTTCAATTACAATTTCGGGTTCTGTATCGATATAATAACAACCCCTGCTACTTTTTTTTAATATATTTCCATTGTACAGACGCCACTTTTCTACAAATTTATTATATTTATAGATTATAAAATTTTCAGTCTCCTTCACCTGGATCAACATTTTCTTGGGATTTGAAAGATTTCAGAAAATAAATGAGTGTAGCTTTTGCATACATAAAAATATCTTACAATATACTGTGTATTGCGGTCTTTATTGACTTGACAAACATAACATCTTGGTTTTATTCCAGGAAAAATATAATTTTATCCTCCTAGTTGCAGCAGTTTCGATCCCACGATGAATCTAGAAAATCTTCAATAAATTATCAACATATCGTCAATATATAACATTTTGCTCAAAACTATCAATTATTATTGGAAACTAAATAAAATTTACTTACGTGATTAAGTTTTACGTAAAAATATACATTAAAAAATAACTATTAGCACACAAATATCAATAATCCCACAAAAAATAATATAAAATACTTACGTAATGTTACGACGATGCCCGGCAACGGAGCTTGCACGCGAAAACGGACCTCACTCCTCTACGCAATAAGGTTCATTCTCGCGCGCGCCCGCCTGCTTGACTACCTGCGCGCGCGCTTGAAGAACGATCCTGCCCTCCCGCGAGTTCGAGAGGCTTCACGAATCATCCACGAAATACTAGAGCGCCCGCGCCGGGTATAAATAGAGAGTGAGCGACGCTGCGAGCAGTATTCATTATTCGGAAAGCGATCAGTGCGAACTATCCTGCGACGTTTGAAGTGAACAGCGTTTACCAGTGTTTGTTTTGAATTGTCTACGTAAAGTGTGAAGTGTAATTGTGTTCAAGTGGTGTATTTCAGTTGAGTGGTTTTAAATAAATAATTGTCTTTTCGTAACCGGCATTTAATTTGAATTGACGTACCCCGTACCCGCAACATTGGTGTCAGAAGCGGAATTCAAGATGCCACGAGAAGACAGCGAGGGACGTGTGACGAGGAGCCAAACTGCGTCTTCGCAAGGAGATGAAGCCGCAAGTACTTCGTCAACGGGTTCAGTAGCAGCACAACCACCGGCTGTGGACTTTAACACCCTGGTAATTTTGATTAAAGAACAAGCTCGTCGACAAGAAGAACAAGCTCGCCGTCAAGAGGCGCAGCTAGCTCAACTACGAGAGGACCAGGCCCGTTGTCAGGATGAGTTAGCAAAGACTTTGTTGGGGGCTATTGAGAAAAAGCAGGCGGCGTTGGAAAAACAAATTGCTGCTTTAGCGGACGTGGTAAAGCACATCAAGGAGGACGTACTTCAGATGAAGACAATACAAACCCAACACGAAGAGCGATTGACCCAGGTTGATGCAACGCTAGAGAAACACGATGTGATGTTGCAGCAACTGCGCAATAAAATTCTGAAGGTTGAATCGCAAAGCGGTGCCGTACTTCCAGCACATATTGGGTCTCCTAAGATTGAAGTACCCCACTTTGACGGAACAACATCATGGGCAGGATTTTGGTACCAGTTCGAGACGGTGGCCAAAGGAAAGGGCTGGAGCGACGAAGAATCAATGATGGCGCTTACTCTAGCTCTTCGTGGAGATGCCCTGCTGACGTTAGAAAACCTGCCTCCGGATAGTAGGACCTTGGATGCTCTTCATAAGGCACTAGAGAGCAGGTACAGCGAGAAACATCTAGAACACGTGTACAGAGCACAGCTCCGCAACCGCGTGCAGAAATCTAGTGAAAGTCTGCAACAATGGGCCACAGAAATCGAAAGATTAGTTCGTCGTGCTTATGCATCATGTCCAACGTTGGTAGAAGGAACCATCCTGCAAGCGTTCATCGATGGAATCGAGGACCCGGAGATCAGAGCAGCAGTTATGCTGGGACATCATCAGACCTTGCAAGAAGCTTTGGCCCATGCCTTGGAGGTAGAAGCTGTACGCCAGGACCTTAGAACGCATAAGCTACGGGAAATGGTGGTAAGGGGAAAACCATCCTTGGGTCCAATGTGCTATGGCTGCGGAGAGAGGGGCCACATCCGGATTAGTTGTCCCAAAAGAAGATTGCCGTGCAGAACGACAGTAGCGTCCTCAACCCAAGTGGACGCTGAAGAGCTGTCGTTAAATGAAGCCAGGGCGGTGGGGCAGGCGCTGGTTGGTCGACATCAAGCTCCTACTATCACTGTATCACAGATGGAAAACGGAAATAACCTTACAGTGGAAGGACAGCTAAACAGCAAAACATGTATCTTCACAATAGACACCGGTGCTTCAAGAACCATAGTGCGCCCGGAGTTCCTGAAGAGAACTATCATGTGGGGACGCAGACCGCTATCCATCCAGCTGCGAACAGCAACAGGCCAGCCAGTAACCGTCCTCGGTGAGACAGTGGTGAAGATAACTATTGGAGACCAGACCTTCGACCACAGGGTGCTAATAGCAAATATCACGGATGAATGCATCATCGGATTGGACTTTTTGAGAAACCACAAATGTGTAGTAAACGTCCCTAAGGGAGTACTAAGTTTTCCAGAGCAAGAAGTATTCCTGAAGGAAGGATCATCGTGTGCAGTCTACCGCCTGAAAAATACCACATTACCGCGGAGGTCTGAAACTTTAGTACCAGTTAGATTCTCCCCTAATGATTGTAAAAGACCCTACCAGATCATCACAAGGCTGGATGACCTCACCTATCGGATCAGGCAAGGAACAAGGGGCAAACCTAAGATTGTGCACATTGATCGGTTGGCACGCTATGGATCAAATAATGCTCGGGACGAGCATGACTAAGAGGGGGGTAATGTTACGACGATGCCCGGCAACGGAGCTTGCACGCGAAAACGGACCTCACTCCTCTACGCAATAAGGTTCATTCTCGCGCGCGCCCGCCTGCTTGACTACCTGCGCGCGCGCTTGAAGAACGATCCTGCCCTCCCGCGAGTTCGAGAGGCTTCACGAATCATCCACGAAATACTAGAGCGCCCGCGCCGGGTATAAATAGAGAGTGAGCGACGCTGCGAGCAGTATTCATTATTCGGAAAGCGATCAGTGCGAACTATCCTGCGACGTTTGAAGTGAACAGCGTTTACCAGTGTTTGTTTTGAATTGTCTACGTAAAGTGTGAAGTGTAATTGTGTTCAAGTGGTGTATTTCAGTTGAGTGGTTTTAAATAAATAATTGTCTTTTCGTAACCGGCATTTAATTTGAATTGACGTACCCCGTACCCGCAACAGTAATAAAGTCACGCCGCATGCCTGGTTGGGTCTGAGAGACCCGCGCGCACTTTACACTCCTTTTTTTAACTTGAAAAGTTGCTGCAGACTGAGGAAAATGGTGGAGAATGTACAGAAGTTCATAATAACCAGCTACTGAGAGCAGTAGCGCACGAAATTCAAATTTAAGTGCACAACAATGATTTTCATGTCACCCCGGGTCTGACAGACCCATCCAGGCATGCCGAGGGTTAATACAAAACACGACAGGTGTAAAAAGTACTCCTAGAAATCTAGATTCGTCCCAGGAATTACAAGTGGCACGCGTTCTAGGTATAGGCCTTAGCCTTATAAGACCTAGGTGTAGTACTAGATTTCTAGTTTTAGTAGGATACGGCGCGTCCGGTTGATTTGGTATGTTTGTTGCAAAAAGTCTAGATTAAAATGTAGGTATACGATTTTTATTGCTAAGCGATGTGCTAGTATATAGATTAGGAAGTTTTAGAATGATAGTGTCTATAAGTGTGTATATGTTACGCTCAAAGATCGAAAACGCTCATTGAGCGGAACACGAATAGCTCACAACGCTTTGTGGTCACAAAGTTTTTTTCAGGTTTGAAAAAAAAAATAACCACGAAGGCCAAGGCGATAGCTCCACTTCGCTGCGCTCCCGCCTTAGCCTTCTAAAATATAGTCTCCTCTGTGTGTCAGTACGTTGGATGTTTTACTGTGACCACAACGCGTTGTGAGCTATTTTTCCACTCAATAAGCGTTTTTGATCTTTGAGCGTAACATGTACAGTTAAACATTAGATTCAAGCCTAACCATGCATTATATATGTATAAAAGTACAAAAATTTCAGAAAATTATTTGTACCACATCCTAATCTAGTAATTCCTACATTTTATAATAAAACTAACTAAAAAAAAACTAACCGTCCCAACGCGTCTCCCAAATTATCCCCATACCATTCACAAATTTTGCTTGCCTGGGAACCCAGCAGAGATTAACGAATGCTCAATGTACGTACATACATACATAGAGTATAGAATTCATATTGTTATTTTTTTGGTTGCTGACATAGATTAATAACACAAAACAATACGGAATTAAACCAAACTATCACACAGTCAAAAAGCTTTCTTGAAAGCGAAACTATAATTATTAATAAACACTAGACTAATTAATTTCTAAAATTCATTAACAAAAGTTTTGTTTTTTCAGGTAATATTCTTTCCGTTACAAAGGATGCTGGGAACTATGATATTATCTCTTCAATCTTCGAGTTGGTCAAGATAAAAGTAAGTTAGTATAAGCCTTTTGTTTACTTTATAAACGCTTAAATAACTACCGAGTTTCTTGCCGGGTCTTCTCTATAGCACCTCCGGGACAAGCCGGTACCAGTCTTGTGTCTCAATAGCCACAAGACTGGTACCGCCCCTGGACTACACTGGACTACTACACTGGACTGGTATCATGATCTAGAATTTGGCAAATCCAAAATAAACTCACCGGCAATAAAACCTGGCCACTGAGCTTTTTTCATACAAACATGGTCACTTTAGCGTCTCATAGATAGAAAACTATTTGCAGCTGTCCAATGATTATTAGGTACGTCAATGGAGAGGCCAAAAGCCCGACTAACAAGTCACAGTTTCAAGAATTTACACTAACCGCTCAATTTTGAGTGGCCGAGGATCGATCAGCGTGGCGAGCATTTGGAAAGGCCTATGTCCAGCAGTGGACTGTCACAGGCTGATGATGATGATGATGATGATGATGATGATGATGATGCTCAATTTTCTCAAAAAGTAAAAACAATCAAGTCAAGTCAAAATTCATGTGTACGATATATGGAGCGTCGACTTCGGTTTGAAACTGTGATTTGATAATATTAATAGGGCGTTTGGCCTCTCCATTGACGTATAATCATTGCACAGCTGCAAATAGTTTTCTATCTTTGAGACGCTAAAGTGACCACGTTTGTATGAAAAAAGCCCAGTGGCCAGGTTTTATTGTCGGGAGTGTATATAGTCCTCCAAACCGATTCGGCTAGGGCGACCCTTGCAAGATACGAGCATGTGTCCGTATGTGGGTACATAGTAAAATTAATCTTTAACGAACGACGAACCTACAAATTTTAAATTAGTCCGGCTAACGGTGGCCCACTTGTAAACACCATATAAGTACATTGAGAGTCGGCGTAGTGTTGTTATCGATAAATATCGATGTTCCAATTACTGTTCGTTATCGAGTACTTTAATAATTCGCTCATTAAAAGTGAATGTGGCTTTCATTTTATATTTATAAGTGTTAATTGACTCGTGTTATTGGATAGATTCGAATGATTAACGTTATAAATGTATGTTATTTGGTTTTCTCGCGTGTTAACAGCAGTTGTTGATTGGTTCAATCAATATTGTATTTCTGCGGTACATATGTAAAGATTGAATTATTTAGTTTTATTACTTCTAATCCGAGTACGAATTTTATGTAATCTTCGCCTGTCAGTTATAATTTATTTAGATACAGAATGGTAATGTTTATACAATTCGAAATTATCTTAGTGTTAAAATCATATTTAGTAGTAGTTACTCATTTATAATATCAGATGTAAGAATATGTGTACTAGATCTTGAGTTACATAAAATATGTGATTTGTTTACTCTATTATTTCAGATAAGTCAAAATTCTGCGATCATACATTATTAGCATGCTAATGTGGCACACAAAGTCATCTAGAGAATGTACAGAAAGTAGCTTTTGCAGTTATAAAGAACTCTCGGTCAGTGTACTACTGATCTCTTCACGTGAAAATGCTTCTGTAATTTAATAAAGTCATTGCGAAAAAGGAGTTTAATGGTGAGTGAAAATTCCGGTAGCGATTTGGTCTCAGTCATAATGACTTACTTCCAGACAAAAGTGTTAAGCAACCAAGCCTTATTTAAAAGAGGCTACCTGTTCTATTGTGCGCAAAAAAACACTAAACGACACAGTGCCATACAATCTTTTGTCATAGTTTACACAAAAAACTATCGAAAGTGACCGAAGTCACGAAATAGTACAAGGATCTATATTTATGCTGACATTGATTTGAAATGGACTTTTTGCGTGTTTTGAAATAGGAATCGATTGGTTTAATTAAAATTTGGTTTGTATGATCACGTAGTTTCTGGTTTTATTACATGTTTGTTATTGAATGGGTACTTGTCGGTTTCATAATGGCAGGAAGTGAACCCATTATAATGTGACATAAGACTCAACGTGTATTTTTTCTTTCTCGTAGCCCTTTATAATCGTCGACCTAAGTCGGCCACAGAATTAGCTGGAATGACTTGCCGTTTTGGCCGCAGTGGCCATTTATGTTCAGGTGACTAAAATTAGTATGGTAAAAGAAGATGGAGTCATTCATCTTAAATAAACTTGCATTTATTATGCCCTTGAAGGAAATTTCTGTCATTATATGTTTTTATCTATATCGATAAAACTCAAAGGCGTGGCACATCACTATATTTACAAAGAACAATGGATGATCATAAGCGTCGCACCGTGACGACTCCGGCGCATCCCAACTTGATTCGTTTGGTCACCACGCGTTATGTTTTAATCGGGAATGTTGACAGGTGCTGCTTTAAGGGTCCCTTTCATGTTTAAAGAATAGTAGAGTGCTTGGAAGAAAAATAATAATATTTGTCAATATAATTATAAATAGAGTTCACATGAAAACAAATGAAACAGGAAAATATTCTCGTTTGTAATACTTGTATCTATATTTATTTACTTATTTAGACTGACTACGAATATAATGTTTGTTTCAACTAAAGCTGATGATTTGTTTACCCCTTTTATAATTTTGTGTTGATTTGACCATACTGTAATGAACATAATTTGTTTATTTTGGTTTCTGCCAAATCAATGAGGACCAAGAGCACAAGTTCTTTTAGATTTGAGGAAGGTAAACGACTAAATGGGACAACTGATCGTAAGTGATCACCGCTTTCCATGGATAAGAAAGAATGCACTCGTTTCAAAAAGCTTTATTGTCGTAAGAAAAACGGCTGCTGGTTAAAAATACTTTAGCACCTTAATCCCTCTTTTTAATACTGCAGCACTTCGATGTTAGCGGCCTGTTAAGAACGTCGGAATGATCTATTGGTATTCTGCACACTGTAAGTTTGCACAATGCAGGACTGTCCCGCGCTGCTCCCGACGGCTGGCCACCCTACACCCATCTGTCTGTCGCAGACAGTGTGTTACGCGGTCGCTCCCATGACCCAATGTGTCCGTAAAAACTCGCACCGAGCTTTGCGGTACATTGCGCTCAAGACGCTAAATGCACTCAAATATGTAAGTGCACTGTCATACGCATTTCGCTGTCACTTAAATTGGATTCAAGCAACAGCATTTAATTTATATCTTTGTAGAAACGATATTCCAAGGCATTATTTACTAGTAAAATATTGGGCAGAACAGAAAGTGGTAGAATAGAAAATTTTTACATAGCGCGAATTAGCTTTTAAATCCCATCAGTTCTGTCTGAAATCTGCCGCCATAATAGCTCTGGCTGTGTTCATGCAGTATTAATGCGGGAGCCAGGATACTTGAAATCAAAGGCTCGAAGATCAGATGAGCCTACAGTCTGGCAGCACATTGAGCGACGCTTCCTGATGAAGTGTCCCTCAATGGAATAGGCCGCAGTGACCGCTTACCATCAGGTGGGCTGCGTGTCTGTATGCCAACTGATATAGTATAGTATGTATCAAATGAAAGTCAGATGAACCAGGTGATGTATTTCGTTGACACTAGTTCCATGATACAGAACAGTTCCATGATGGAACTACGTTGGTTTGGATCCCAGCACAAACATTCATAATTATGTACATTTGTGTCTGTCCTGTGGATGTTTTTTATAGTTGATTTTGATACCCATAGTGCTTACCTACTTACTTTTGAGTAAGATCAGGGTAATTTTTGTTTGATTATTTATTTACTAGCTTTCCGACCGCGGTTTTACCCGCGCGTAGGTAATTTCTTTTTCAAATATCCCGCGGGAATGAGCCGTTTCCCGTAGAAATTTTATAGCCTATGTCCTAATCCAAATTTCATCTAAATCCGTTCAACCGTTTGGGCGTGATTGAGTAACAAACATTCATAACAAGCATTTATAATATTAGTAGGATTAACACTGGTTCTGCTCTGCCTATTTTGCGTCCCTTCGTTGTTGCATCATTAAATTTAGTTTTACACGTAGGAGTGGTCGTAGGAATAAGTACCATACTCTTTATTAACTATAACACCCACCTCTGTACTTGATAAGCACCATACTGGTCTTGTTATAATTTCAATTTAATTTCATTTCATAGGTAAGGCAGCGAAACGATATAAAAGGATGAACATAATGCCTATAACCCCAACTAAGTGGAGCTTGTAGGCTATGGGTGCAAGATAAAGATTTTTCAATAAATATATATAGATTCACCCAGACCGATCAAAATAGACATGTATATATGCATAATAAATGTTAGTATTTTGCGGGGATCGAAGCATTGCCTTCTGGTGTAAAACCTGATATCTGATAAAATGTCCACACTTTTGGGTAAAATAAAACTAGATTTTTCGTGCTTTTTAGTGTTATTCCAACGAAAACGTTGACATTTCATTAAAATTTACCGTAGTAGCGAGAATGTAAATATGTTAGCTTTCTGAATTAGAATGTGTATTAATTAGCGTTCAAGGCCGTCTTCTGTAGAGCCTTGTCAGACGGCCTCACTTGACATTATGTTGTCAACTCGCTTCTATTTATAGGGCTGTCAGATTGACAGTCATATGCTGTATGTGTCCTCCTAGCCAAGTTTCGGACTCACGCGGCGCGGTTTCTGTGCTCGGGGGCCGCAGCCCAATGTACCGTCTTGGAGCGTTGTAATGCTAGCGGAGACAATAAATTTGCTAGCGCGAATCAGGATCGCATATCTGATTCGCAGTCATAGTGACAACATGTGAGTGATGAGTCTTGAAGACGATGTCTATACATGCACTTTTCATTGCATTTATAAAAAAGACCAAGATAAAAGTTTCTCATTCGAAATACGAGGTATTCCACGAAGCACACTCAAACGAAGCACACCCAGACGAAACACACCCAAAGTATTCCACGAAGCACACCCGTAGGTGAGCTTCAAATAAAAAATTAAATACGTTTTTTAGTTTTAACATTAATTTTGTAGAAATAAATACTCATTACTGAAACCTGTCTAAATGTAAGCTTAGAATACAAATTGAGTTTGAAAATTATTTTAAAAATTATAAATGTAATAAAATTCGTTTTGAGGCTACTGGCTAACTAAATGGGTTGCTTTGTAATTGCATTCATGTACAGGTTGATGCATTATTGTTTGTTTGCACATTTCACCCAAGAGGCTTGTAGTAAGCTCTCAAATTCAGATGTCAATTTAGTATTTTTTGTTCCTAAGAACTTTATCTTTTTTTTAGCTTCAGGTTTTCGCTACGGTGGCCAATCTTTGCGATTAACCAACGCAGGATATATTATAGTGCGTAAGCACAGATGCACTATCTTTTCCCTAACTCTTATAACTCGGTGGGACAAACGTCCGAGACGTCCGAAGATAGATCAGACGCAGGACCAACGGCTTAATGCGTTTACCAAGGCACCATCAACTTCCAGTCTCTATCCTAAGAGTATTTTCTGAAAAGAAAAACTTAGTAACATATTTACAGGACCAGTTGTCTCTTTAAAGTGTGACCTACTAGCCACTGCACTACGTAGGCAGTCGTAGTCTCTTCCGTCGTCTATGCAACAAAATTAAATAGCTTTAATTAACACATTCCAATCATATGTTATTATTTTATTCTCATATATGCCTATTAACAGGATGTGTCCATAATTTAAAATATTTATTATTTTTAATTATGGACACACCCTGTATATTAAGGGACCCTGCGATACTCGTTGCAGATATTGAAGTTGCTTGCATAATGCGTTACATAAGTTAGTGACAGACCGACGGACCGGCTCGCGGTATTATTATATATACAGTTAATAGTTTACCAAGTGGCCTGGTTAACTGGCAGTTTATAGTATCTTGCACAAAGAAATACCTGTGAAGTAGGTTAAATATTTTTTCCAATATTTTTAAGTATAGGTTTAGTTAATAAAATTTTAACATTAAAAACATTTTATATGGAACTATCGGCCACCTCCGCTGTTTCACCCGCATGTAATTTCTTTTTTCAAATATCCCGCCCTTCCCCCCACATTTCCGGGATAAAAAGAACCCTATGTCACTCGGGGATAGTGTAGCTTTCCAACAGTAATAATAATAAAATGTTTTTATTCGGACAACAAAGATCAACAAAGATTGTTAGTAACATCGAAAGCTAAAAAAAACTATAAAAAATATTTTAACAATGAAAGAATTTTTCAAATCGGTTCAGTAGTTTCGGAGCCTATTCAATACAAACAAATAATTAATTCTTTCCTGTTTATAATATTAGTTTACGAGTAGATGTTTATCCGTTGTTGGCACCCATAGCCTACAAGCTATGCTTAGTTTGGGGCTAGATGGCGCTGTGTGAATGAAGTCCAAAAATATTTATTTATTTAATACTAGCCTTCCGCCCGCCGCGGTTTCACCCGCGCGTAATCTCTTTTTTCAAATATCCCCCTTCCCCCCACATTTCCGGGATCAAAAGTACCCTATATTCACCGGGGATAGTGTAGCTTTCGAACAGTGAAAGAATTATTCAAATAGTCAAGTAGTTTCAAAATTGTTATTCCCGCGGGAATGAGACGTTTCCCGTAGGAATTTTGTAGCCTATGTCCTAATCCGGGTTATAAACTATACGTGTGCCAAATTTCATCTAAATCCGTTCAGTCGTTTAGGCGTGATTGAGTAACAAACATCCAAACATCCAAACATCTAAACATCCAAATATCCAAACATCTAAACATCCAAATATCCAGACTTTCCCATTTATAATATTAGTAGGATTAGTAGGATAGTAGGATTTATAATTAACATTGTGTGTCTAATACATAGGGTCAAAAATGTGTAATTGCCGAGTAAATTGCTTAGTATGTTTGTGCGAACTATATTTATAAATGCCCTTTAGTAAACCATTAAAAAAGGAAAGGAAACTAGTTTGAGACAATTAACTTATAGTTAATATCTGAAACAGGTTCAAGGTATGACAAGTATAGTTATGCAAAAATGTCGCAAATTAAACTGGCATGCCAACAAACAAGTAGACTTAACTTGAATAATTATAAGTCAATGTTAGTTTAAATATAATTATATGTATACTATAAATGTAGGTATTTTTAGATCTCTAAGCAGCCCGCGATGTTACAAAAATATATATATTAGTAATACGTGGATAGCGTTGTGGGCTACATTATTTGTTAATTTATTTAGTTATTTTATATTGTTTTTTAATGTTATATTTTGTAGCTGTTTGCTGTTCCTAAATAAACAAAATAAAAAACAAAATAAAAATAAATATTTTGACGTCAAATGTTATTTGTCTAGAGGTTAAAAAAATGTGCGAGAGCAGCAAAAGATTTCCAATTAAGATCTACAAATCAATAAAGTCCAAAGCCTATTTAATGCCCTGCTGCAGGGTAAAGGCCTCCATCATTGAAATTAGGTCAAAGTCACAAAATATTGCTCGAACCGGAAATTGAACTCAGGACCCTAAGATCATGGCCATGTACCTAAACAACACTTGACCATCTAGGAGTAAATTAAATCGTGTGCTCCTTGCCTAAAACCACAAAATAAAAAAAAGACGATGTAAGTTTTTTACATAGTATTCAAATAGCGATTGTATCCATATATGTGGTCTATTCCACTTTGATCACCTGGAGAAATGTTAGCGATTGAATTGACTTACTTACATCGAAGTTCTTGCCGGTTTTCTCGATAGATAGCCACAGTCCGAACCGTCCGAACTGGTGTTAGAGTCCTCTAACATTGGTATCGACGATTCATAAGTGCATCCTTGAAGCCTACATAAAAATAATATTTTATATTTGAATAATACTATAGGATGATTAGCAAGAGTTTATGTTGACACTAAAAAGATATTTAAATTGTAGAAAAAGATACCCATAGGTACATCCTCACATTTTACATTAAATAACTTACCGTTAACAATAACTCATCTTTAATTTAGAGTACGTAACACACTAATTACGTTGACACTTAATAATTAAATAACACCTTTTGAAACTCAACTATGTTAATTTAATTACGAATAGAACTTATATAAATATGTATTTTAACGCTAGTTAAGACTGTACTGTACCGAAAGCTATAATATATTCGTTAATAGGTACTGTTATTTCTGTTATTCCAAGGGAACTAAAAACTATTCCAGGATAAAAGTAGTCTATGTTTTTTTTTAAGGCCTAGTTTAAGTCTGCCAAATTTCATCAAAATCAGTCCAATGACTTATGCGTGAAAATGTTACAGACCGAGAGAGTATTTTATAATATTAGTAGGAATTTACGAAAACACTTCAATGACTCTATAACATACTGTGTTTATATAAAGAAGTATAATATAAAATGCGTGTGCTCATATCGCGGTCTGTTTAGGACATAGGTAATCTGTTCTAGACTCGGTTTAGGTGTTATGGAAAACGTCCATATTAGTTGTCATAATCCCACAAATATCTGTATAAGCGTAGGAGAATGACAGTAATCTCGAAGCTATTCAGGCAATATCAATTATTTATTCATTTAAACCTCAATTGAACCTACCTCAATATTGTAAATTTAAATATATTTGTAAACTGGCCATTAATAATTATGTATGAGTGCATAATGGTACTAATGAATATTTATTTAGATCGAAATGTCTGTATTTTACAAATAGACACTATTTATTTTGTCTCCAAGTTATTAGACCGGATTCTACAAGTCGTTTATCTTTAATTTAACTTTCCGCTTGCTGAATGTGAGTTATGGTGGTGTAAGGATTGCACCAAACCAAAAAAAAAAATATTAATTACCTTTTTTTTACTAAGTCAGTTAGCAGACAGACACGCAGCCCACCTGATGGTAAGCGACTACTGCGGCTTATTCCGTTGAGGGACACTTCACCAGGAAGGGTCCCTCAATGTCCTGCCAGCCTGTAGGCTTACAAAAAAATATATATATTACGTTTTGTTACATATAAAATTTGTGTTTTATATCTAACAAAATTGTTGTTTGTTTCTTTATGACTTTACGACTATATAAGAAAAACTATTATATCATCAGCATCATCAATAATTTCATTTAAAGTTCCACTGCAAGGCAAAAGCGTCCATCATTAAAAACCAGTTATCGATGTAATAGCTTGCCAAATTAACAAGGCGTTTACCGCTTATTTATTTTATCGCTTTCAGTCATTGAACTACAATTACTAGCGTAGTAACTCAATGCTTTCAGTGGAGCACGGCGTATGAAATGATATTATATACCTCTGGTTATATAAACTGTTTGCTATGTGTGGCAAAATCTCGTATAGGTTAATAGAACGTGGCCATCATTTCCGAGATATGTATGTACTTGAATGATTTGCATTAAATATACTAGCCTGTTCTAGTGGTTCAATTACCGGGCTGAGATCGGGGTACTGGGTTCAATATCCGGGTCTAGCTTTTGCTTCAGACTTGAACACAGCTCTGGTTTTAGACATCTGCAAATCAGTAACAAATG
This sequence comes from Mecyna flavalis, assembly GCA_949319885.1. NCBI lineage: Eukaryota > Metazoa > Arthropoda > Insecta > Lepidoptera > Crambidae > Mecyna > Mecyna flavalis. The sequence continues at coordinate 3,880,099 of OX439419.1, read as the reverse complement.
CGCTGCCGGCCTTTAAGAAAGGAATGCACTCAACGAACCCTTTTTTAAACACTTGCAAGTCGTATCGGTTCTGAAACACCGCTGATGTGATGACAAAGAATTCCATATTTTCAGTCGGTTTGTGATCACCATTCCGCATTTAACAATTGTGGTGATTAAGCAAGTATCTATCATTTTAAAGATGATTACATTTCAATAAAGGACTACTTAACTTTGATTAAGGCTTACTTTCTTCGACAAATACGATGTCGTAGTAGGATATCATAATGATTATCTTAAGTACCACTTCCAATGTGCCGCATAAGAAGGCGCAAAACCACGCAAAGGGCAACTGTGAGACTGAATGTTTTACGAGTGAGGAAAGGCTATAGTAATAAACTTAAACAGTCCTACTGTCTTATGAGTAAGCAAAGATAAGCACTAGGTTGAAAGCAGTTGGTTTGTTTGTTAGTTTCTCCATAAAGATTGACACATTGTTGCAGTTCCGTAAGACCTAGAAGCGGGAGCTTATTTAGGTTACGGCTTTATTTGAATCTATGCTGAATTCAACAGCCTACTGAGTCATTTCATTTAGAGTCCAGTATACCTCACAAAGGGAGCATTTTATAGCTCATTCAGGCATAGAAGGATTAAGGATTTTATGTTATGTTTAAAATATATAAAAAGAAGAAGAAATAAGTATCATACAAAAAAAACCGCACGGCAACCGTTTAGTGGACCAAAATTTGTACTAAGGGTGCCTAAATCATAGATTTTTTCGTCTTAGTGGAACAGTTGCAAGTCATAAAACCCGGCTTCGATTTCCGTCTTAATCGTGCAAAAAAAAAAAACACTTTTGATTTATATGTTTCATTTTCATTTGGCGAGGTTAGAGTGCAGAAGTGAAATTCATTTTAAAACGGTTCAGCCTTTTGATGGAAAAACGAAATATCTAACCACACACTACAATATTTACTAAATAAGTAGCGCCATCTATAATTTCTAAAGGCAATTATAAGTCATCATCTCTAAAGAGAAAGGAACAGTATCTGTTTACATTGTAATCATAACTAATGGCCTGAAACCTAGGAGAAATGCTAATAACATTAGGCCTAGAAACTTGCTTAGTTATACTATTGACCTAAATCCGGAAGTTGCTATAGTTGAACGTTACTTTAGTACTATAAATAGAAGCGCGAGTTGACGCCAAAAAAGGTAGGTAAAATCGAAATGTGCCAGTTGACGATTAAGTCCAGGGCATGACGTAGCCAGCCATGAGCTCATGGTGGGGCATTATTAGGCCCAGGGTGGTACCATGGGCCAAGGGTGGAGCGCAATGGGTCCAGAGGTGGGGCAACAGTCTAAAATAATATGTAACTAGCAAACTATACTCGCGACAGGGTGGGGCAAGTGTCCCACGCCCATGCTACAGGGCAAAGGCTTCCTTCATTAAAATTAAGTCATTATTACAATCATCAGACTCTCGCAGTCCACTGCTGGACAGTGGACATAGGCCTCTCCAAACACTCGCAAGCATTTTGAGGATTTGCCCATAGTCGCCACGTGGGCAAGCGGTTTGGCGATTGCAAGTCAGCTTTTCCAACGGTGACGCTGTAGCTCGTCACCGGCCTGTTGCATTGAGCTACTTCCACACAGTTAGGTTCTAATTAGTTTTCCATGCACTATCCCTGATAAATGCACCTACCTTATAGCTTTTATCCCTGCCTACTGCACCTACTTTATACGAGTAGCATTTGATGTAATACCGCACGGTTTGTAAAGCATTTGGCGATTGAAAAGATCAACTGTAGAGTTTCTTGACGGATTCTTCACGACAGAAACAGATTTGCTTGACGATTTATGAATGTTTTTTGTAGCCCATAAAAAAAGGATTTTGGCTTTTCTGAATAATTTAACAACAAAAACCCAAGCGGGCTGATCATGAATGCACAAAACTCTTAAGACGAGCTTAAATAAGCAAAGTATGACATCATACATACTTTTTGGTCTGGCTTGTATTGTTTTTCTTATCACGTAGTCATTTTATTTGCAAATGTACTCGAATCTTGATACTAAAGAGATACGGGTTTATTTTTACATTTTTCAAATCCAACAACTTTTTTCATACCGACGCATACAAATTCCAAAAACATTACTGATATTGATCTCTCTCACAGTAAGAATGAAAGAAGTAAATATGTATCTGTGGAAATTATTTTTTTAATGTTTTTTCTTTCTTTATTTATTTACACAGTGCCATCTAGCATCAAATAAATCATATATACATAGCTTGTGTTATGCAGGTATCAGACAATTGATAAACATTACATAATTACCTTTTATAAATACCTAAATGGCGTTGTGTGAATAATATCAAGTTTCTTTCTGATTTTTCTTAAAAGATTTCAACAATCTGAAGCCGGTGGTAGAGTCACTATGTAACATTGATAAATTGATTAATCATTAATGGATAAAACATATTTTGATTTTATTATATTAATTAATTAATCATTTCATTTGAGTACCTCAGCATAGCAGTCAGTCAGTGACCTAGTGCACCTAAGAACTGTTAACACTCTTACGCATATTCGCGACTCGTTAACCTTAAAACTTATCGCACGCAGTTATCTAAGACAGTTTACTTTGTGGGTAAACAGAAAGTTTCGTTTTACACGTACATTTGGTACTTGTACGTTATTATTTTTTATGTTACTGATGGTAAGAGGCCGAACAATGATAAAGACCTAGAGTTATAAATACTGGAAGTCATGGGATCGATTCCCGCCTCAGGTCTAATTCAAAAACAGCCAAAGCTCCAATCGGTTGTAGTGGTAGAGCCATGCTGTTTTACAGTACGAATGGGCCGGCTCGTCCGGGGAAGTACCACCCTCTCACATAACACCAGCGTGAAATAATAGTGACTACTATTGTATTTCGTCTGGTTTGTGAGAGTGCCGGAGGCCCCAACCCCCATACCCCCATAATGTCGGCAACGCATCAGCGATCCCTCTGGTGTTGCAGATGACCACGGGCGGCGGTGATTGCTTACCATCAGGCGACAAGCTGGCTCGTTTGCCACCTCTGACATAAAAATCGGACTCTTAATTTTTTTTATCATCAATCACACCTGAGAATTGAACCAACGACCAAGCTTTAAAAACTGAGTGACTTAACCCTGAATTGACCCAATAAATCGTCAATTTAGATTGAAAAGTCCAATATCTTTTTCATCCATAACACCGGAACTATCGTGCGGTAATATCTAAGTGATTGTCGGTTGCTCAACGAGTAATAATGAGTATTCATTGAAAGTGGTCACGAGCGAGATTTGACAAGCTTTTATTCGTCTGAGACAGGTGTCTAAAGTTATTGAGGCTGTTGTTCCAATTTAAATAAATAATTATTCAATGATTTATGTTGCCGTCTGTACTTATTTCGACTAGCTATCTCGCTTTTTTCTAATTACAAATTCAAAATGTTTTTAAATTGTTTACAAACTTTTTTCACTCCATTTGTATTTTTTTTAGATTTATTTGTATTGCTTTTTATGATTTTTTTTCTCTGCGTTCCGTAACAGTTTTTTTTAAGACCTAGTTGCTATGGGCCTTTTTATTTTATTGCCATACGCGTAAACTGCCAATGCATGTAACGTAAAAGAAGAAAACAAGATTGGTTTTCAAGCGCTTCAAACACATCTTTGAACCAACCGGAATACGATCACATTAGTTATTCTGACTATAAAGCTTTTATCTCCAATTCCACACTTCTACGCGTGTCAACCAATCGACAACGGCAAATAAAGAGTTGACAAATAGCCAGCCGAATGAAACCTGTTCCAGACCAACATTTGACCTTAATTTGCCAGTGAAAGTGCCGCCTCGGGCCCTTCGTGCGAAAGCGAGGCGAGTCCGCATTCTCACTATTTCTTACTCTCCCTGGACAGTACACAATACGTTGGAAATAGGGAAAAGGTTGGCCATTATCGTTGGCCATAACGGTTGGTTTGTAAAACAATTGGTTGGTTTGTGACAAATGTGAAACAACGACGTGTGCGGCGATCTTTTGTGATAATTGGTGACGTAATGTTACAATGCATTGTAGAGATAAGTTACACAGAGCGTAGCCTTTTAATGACTCATTGAAGAGCAAAGGTTGCCGTCATTGAATTTAAATCATCGCTACAATGATAGGTAGGTACTGGTTTATTCACCTCGGTTACCAAATGCAGATCACTTATCACAAACCCGAGCTGTGTCGGAAAAAACATCATCACTAATTTTATTCGACACGGGAATTGAACCCTTAGTCCACGGTCTCGAATTTCGCGGCAGCGGCAGCAGCGAGATGTTTTGTATGGAATTCCATAGACCCGTTCTCGAACACAGCGGGGTGGCAGCGCACGCAGGTGCACTGCGGATCACCGCTTGACGTGGCTTGACAGCATCGTACCGCTCTTAACGGCCCGCGTCAAGCGGTGACCCCAGTGCGCTTCGTGTACCGCCGCTCCCGCTACCGCGAAATTCAAGTTCGAGGCCCAGAGTAAATACTAGTAATACTATACGTTTCATTTGTAAAAAGAGAAATTAAAAAACGGAAAAGGTTTGGCGTTTTTGCTAATGGTAAGTTGTAAAACAAATTGTGACGCTTAGAGCAACTATTAGTACTAGTTCGCGGTGGTTGTAACATTGTGTTACAACTAGTGACATAATACGCTACGCCTGCTGACATATGTTACATTTGTCCTTATTTGGTTACAGCGGCCAATCTTAATGTTTAAGGCCAAGTGGCGCCCCTATTCAATACATTTTGTAATATAATAAACCGCCTCTGTGGAAAAATGGCTTAGCCACTCCAGAATAAGATACCCGAAGGTCGTGGGTTCGATCTGGCGTGGGTCTGCAATCTGCATGGTGGTAGGATGTTTTCAGAGTCCAACTTTTGTAGTGGTAGAGCCATGCGTTTTACAGTACGAATGGGCCGGCTCGTCCGGGGAAGTACCACCCTCTCACATAACACCAGCGTTAAATAATAGTGACTTCTATTGTGTTTCCTCTGGTTTGACACTTGAAATCAAAGGCTCGAAGATCAGAGAAGCCAACAGTATGCCATCACTGCGCAGACATTCGCAGCAAAGGGGTTATTCCCTGAGTACCCCAATTCCCGAGGCCCCCGTCCCGGAGAACCCCGATTTATTTTAAAGAAGCATAATATTTTATTTTATATAAATATGGGTTCTCCGGGACGGGGGCCTCAGGGATTGGGGTACTCAGGGAATAACCCGCTAAGCCACGGGGGTGGTTGGCACAACAAAAAACAATACGAATATCAAAATCTTTAAAAGATTTAAGAATTAAAATTCTTCTTAATATTTAAAAGACGCATTTGCGTCAAGGAAGAAGTAAAATTTTAACGTAATCCAATGTGAAAGACCTTTAAAAATAATAAATCTCACAGCGGTGAATGTAAAATATTATTCCTAAATATTGAAGTTTATTTATAAAAATAAATCTGAGCAGAAAGGCAATTTCATCATTTGTTATGATTCTAAAGTTACTCAGAAGTATATTGTTGATGTTTTACTGAACCTGATCTTAAGGTATATAGGTACGATTCGGGGTAGGGTAAATTATGTAGGTATTACATTCCTGTGGGATAACGTCATATAGTCGCAGACAAAGCCGCGGACATAACGCTGGTTTTTTCGTTTGTAAAAAATTAAGAATTGTAAGATAATGAAGTTTTGATACAAACTCACTTGCTCTAGTTTTTGCACGACATTCTCGACAAAAACATCTAGATGTTAACGCGTCGTTTTCACGCTCCGCGGTGCGCAGGAGTGCCTCATCTGAGATGTTACGTTATCACTGCTTAGATTGTCTATGGTCTAATTTAGAAGAGATTTTTTTGTCAAGAAATTCTTCGACAATATTGTTTACGTTTCAACATATTTTTTATGAAAGAGCAAACGATCAATATTGACATCTTTTTTTCATACGAAAATGCTTTTAATATCCTAACCAGATCTGTGGACCTGTGTAGGACTCGGGAAAAAAAAAGATCTTTCCACTACCGCGCATAAGTAATCCCGAAATAAAAAGTATCATAGGTCCCTTCCTAATGTCTGTACCAAATTTTAGTCAAAATTGTTGTCGTAAATGCGTAATAGGCAGACAAACTTTCGCATTAATATTGTAGACAGGCACTTCTTTTTATTTATGGTATACAGACTATTATATTGAAGGATAGTTCACCATAACATCATTCATTATGGTGCTATAGTTGACCTTTGCACCTTTGATGTGAAGTGTTTTGGCTCCCACATTAATATTGCCGGAACACAGCCAGTGATGGCGTGCGAAATATCATTCATTTCATTACTTTTGAATAGCCTAATGTACCTTATGTGGATGTTGTACGAACGGCAGCAGATCAACCTACTCTAATCTGTCAAAAATTCTCAGTTAAAAGAGAACTCTATGTGAAGTGAATAAAGCTGATAATTGGTTGTAGAAATCTGACAGGTTAGGGTAGCCTGATGTGCTGTCGACTGTACAAACGATCTGACCTTTCACAATGCAATATTAATTTTAATAACACCTTACTAGCAATTATATTAATCTGTCTAATGCAAATGGGATGATTTGCATATCGAGTTTCAAAAGAGGTGATTGTAATAAGTCAATGATATTGGTTTTTCGACCTGGTTATATATTGAGATATATTAGTCAATATGTAGCTATTATTTATGAGCGCAATGTTTTGATGGATACCTTGTATAACCTTGGATAGATTTGTAATAGGTAGCAGTGAAAGTTTTTTATAGATAAGGAGGTATCGCTTAATTTAATAGTTTTTTCGGTTGTGACGGGGAATAGTGGTTACGTTATTCGGTTTGAGTCTGGTTCAGTTTTTTTTAAAGGACATGCGTTTAGGCACCTTAACTGCAGGCTAGCTAGACGGCCGTGTGTGGGTCTCGTGACTAAAACGTCCCAAAACCCACTAAAATCTCCTGGTTTCCCATTTCCTCCCAATTGGGATGAGCTGGGCCTTGTAATTATAAACCAGCTCATCCCTGAATGTGCAGGGTTTGGGCTTATTACAGGGGTTTTTTACAGGGTCTGAAAGGCTAGCTTATCATTTAAGTCAAATATTTGGACATAATAGTTTGAACTGCATTTCTGTGTTTCATATTATGATGCAGGTCAGTGTTTAGATAATTGTTACTGAAAGCTTCGTGTCCAATCGGACTCGCACTCAGTTTTTATAATCCATGAGTTGTTAACTTGCACCACACGTAAATATTTATTATGATAAGGGAGCGCACGCGATGCACTGGCTTGAGACGCAGCGTGCGACCGCGCCAATTGCAACACGTTGGCCCATCATCGGCCATTCGCAATGAGAACGGTTGCGACACTCTCATTATCTCTACACTCATTCATTCAGGGAAAACCTGAGTTTTTATATACTTCAACTGGCAGATGGAGCGTCCTCAATGGTCCAGTGTTTAAGTACCGGGCCCATTATCTCGTGGTCCTGGTGGCCCACCTGTGATGGTAAGCGGCCACTGCGGCCTATTCCATTAAGGGACACTTCACCAGAAAGCGTCGCTCAATGTGCTGCCAGCTGTAGACATAACTGATCTTTGAGCCTTTGATTTAAGTGTACTGGCTCCTACATTAATAATGCCGGAACACAGCCAGAGCTATTATGGTGGCGGATTTCAACTGTGGGGGTGGTAGCTAGCCAGTCGGACTCTGAAAAAGCCCTACCAACAACCAGACCCTAGGCGGGAATCGAACCCACGACCTGCGGGTTTTGATACCCGAGCGGCTTAGCCACTGTTCCACGGAGGCGGTCAAAAAAACATAACTTTGTCAGCAGAGACCCGAAACCCGGGGCTCTTTATAATGTAGCTACACATATTTTAACTGTATCATTGAGGTCATCAAAGCAAATGTCATCTCAAGATGCTTAATCAGTTGCACAGATTAAATAGTCGCGTTGTCACTCTTCTTGATGATTTGCCGGCGTTTTATTTGGGGAAAGTTAGTAAAAAATATCTTCTTTGTCCTGATTTAATGCGGGAACGATTGCACCATGATATTGGTTGGATTACCGTCTTGGATCTGATGTGTGGTAGGACTTTTTCAGAGTCTGATTGGCTAGCTTCCCCCTTAGGTGCAAATTTTTTTTTGCGGGTGAGGACGCATTTACGCTGCATAACCGCAGGCTAACGATGCCTGCGGTCGTGTGTGGGGCTCGAGACTAAGTCCCACTACCCACTAAACTCCCCTGGTTTCCCCTTCACACCCGATTGGTACGAGCCGGTGCCTGCCTTGTTTATTGACCAGCCCATCCCCGGGTACCCCGACTTAAATAAATAAATAAAATAAAATAAGACTTGGCCCCCTTAGGTGCAACTAATCTGCCGCCGTAATAGTTTTGACTGTGTTTTAGATATACTAGAGGGATCCAGTAAACTTAAAATGTAAGATTAATCAGAGGAGCCTACCTACACTGTTGCTACAGTGTAGGTAGGCTACAAATATCCTTAGTGGGCCTATTTATGGGCCTGCCTAATAACAAAAGTGACATAAAAAACAGTGTCAGAGCTTAAACATCAAGACAACAATCAAACACCTGTTCTCATTCAACATTAAACTTGTATTTATTCAACTAGAATAGAATAGAAATGCGTCTTGAATAAAGTTGAGCGGAGAAAACATGGTATATTATGTCCGTCCGACTTTCTCCGAAGGACACTCGAGGAAATTAATGCAGAAGCGCGTGCGCATTGGTCCCGTCCCGGTCACTCTGATATTTAGGGTTGCCAGACTTTCTTTTTAGTTTTATTTTGTTCATTTCGTTTGCTATGTTAACAAATAGCAGTTTACAAATCTGTTAATTGGGTATTTTACAAAAAATATGTTAGTTAACTGTGTATTTTACAAACAGAAAAATTCAGTAAAAAGTTTGGTCGACCCGGGACTCAAACCTCTGGGGGTGGCCGACACTTATATAGTGCAACGTACTTGCTAACTAATGCTACTAACGCAGTACGGGGGCTGTCAAATATTTCAATTTCCTACTGGAGTACGAGTCACTCTGTGATAGCTACCGGCTTAATCGCTTGCCAAAAAATCCAAAAAATAATTTGCCTTATCCAGGTATCGAACTCGGGACTCCGTGCTCTCTACCATACATGTTAACCATTAGACCGACTGGAAAAAATATTTAAACACGTTTAAACCTTGGAGTCCGAACTGAGCCACTGTACCACAACAGTCATTTAATATTGCGATTAAAGTCGTCATTATAAGTCATAGTTACTATTGCGTAAAGCAAATTATAAGCCCATTCTAAACACAGAATGACCGCAGTTAATCGAGCACGACTTACTATTTCGCAAGTAACGAATCATCAGTCTATGGCATCTCATTATTGTTTATGGTACAGACCATAGACAATGATAAGCCGCAGAGGTCTATCTTTAATCTGTGGAAGTCACATTTGGAACGGGGCGATGGAGATAAGTTTGTTGTCTTTCGTTTATGGCAGAAGCGTATCTTTTGATATTTTAGAAGCGGAAATACCTACTCACTTTAGAGTTAGAAATAGTAGAATAGAAATGATGATTATGTGGACCGGTCAGAAATCAGGCGGTATGAAGAGTTCTAATTTAAATGTATGAAAAGGTATTGTGAAACTCTTTTACTCAATATATGTTTTTTTGTTTCAGGTAAATACTTGCAGTTACTTTGAAACCCAATATGATGGCCATGGTAATTTTTAATTCATCAAAAAGATAGTAATTATGACGTAGGTAAAGCATTCGACAGCTGTTTATACATTTTTGAAATACACACTGGAACATACCATTAAACCGATTTAAAAAGAAATCTTAAGCCAGTTTGACTGCGAACGTAAAATTAGAAGATTAAAGAAAATGTAAATGAAAACAGCTACATTCCTTTTTTAAAACCAAATAATGCTTCCGAAAATACGTGAAGCAGTTGGTCTTTGAGCATTGGATCTCTAAGCATAGGAAATCCCTTCTTTGAGTAAGGGTCAAAGAATGCCCTTGTTATTGCGCATTTACTTGAGAAACATTTGTACGGCGGAATTATACTGCGTGTTTTTTTAGTCGTTGTTTTCCCGCAGCAGAACGCTTCACCTTCAGTAGTACTATCGATTTTAAAAGATTTTTTTTTTTTTTTTTGGAATATTTATTACTTTTTTTTTCTTTTTTTTAGAGTTTGATGGGAAAATGGAAACTAAATGTTAGTAAATTATCATGTTTTTGATAAACGCGAAGTGCAATGACCCCTGCCGGTGCCCTCCGCAACGCAGCTAGTACTATTGGTTCGAGTTTCGTCTATCATAATCGTAAAACTTTTTATTTAACTAAAAAAAACTTTATTAATCTATTTTACTACTAAGATAGAATTATTTTACTGCGGGAAAACAACGACTAAAATTCCACGCTGTATATTAAGAAATTGAGAATACCAGCTTCTGTATTTTATTTTTAATACCACAAAATTAAATGCAACTTAGAAAATTTCCAATGATTACGAAAACCCCATATCAACTGTCAAGGAAGTTGTCATGTAAAACTGTCAACAGTCCTTTACAAAACGTCGAACAATCTCGAAAAACACATCGCTAGTACGATTATAGTTATTATCACGTAAGGATTAAAGTCGAAAGTCGACTGCAATGAATGCATTTGTGGTCGAATGCAAAATATCAAGGCTGTATGCAAGGCTGTGCGGTGTCCAAGAATGCTTGAGATATTCCAACTAATTTATTTGATTACCTTATTGAACTAGAATTATTTCTGAGTTTGAATCGATATTCCGGAACGACAATAGAAGATCTAAAGTTTGTGAGCTGTGTGTAGCTAAGTTAGCCGGATTTTATGAACGGAGCGGTAAAACAAAGTTTCCAAATGTTGATAGTGCTTAAAGTACAGTCTTATTGTGCTATGGGGAGAAGCTAGGTAAAATATCTGGGGGCCTAGACAAAGTAACATTTTGACAGCGATAACGAAATTCGCTAACTTTAAATTGTATGGATTTGACAAATGCCATAGAAAAGTCACGTGTTGAACGTATGGGATTTGACATTCGCTATCGCAAATTAAGCTATACCGAACGTCATAAAATATGCCGCTTGTTTAGGGGGGCTGATCTCCCAAAGTAGTAACTTACCTACATAGTTTTTATATGTATATCTTTAACTATCTGTATCTGTGTTTAATATAATTTTGTGCAACAATATCGATCATAATATACATATGAATGATCGATAAGAGATAGAGCTGTTGTAGTGGAGTGGTTACAAGAGTAGCTTTAAAATTCGTGAGGTCGATGGTTATTTATTATTTTATTCTACGTGTTTATTTATAGTTAGGCGGTAACTGTGGTAATGTTAAATAACATTAATGCCATTACATAACAGTAGACTAGACCCTATATCCGTGTTTCTCGTCCTTTAAATCCGGTATGTCCATTTAGGTACACTTTATCAGCCATAACTAAACGGCCGTTCACACGGATTTGATCTATATCCTTAAATTAAACATATATACTACAGGTACACTATAATGCCGTAACAAAACAAACTTTAAAAGATTAATTTATTTTGTTATAACGTTCAGGTACAGTCAGAAGCATATCGACCTATTCGAATCTGTCAAATACCTTCAACAAACTTTCAGCATTTCACTTATAGTTAAAAAAGGGTGCAAATCGTATTAAGGGTAAAACATGAAGCTAGTTTAAGTACATATAACATCCTGTGCTTTGTCCGTCTTCGTCAATAACTATCGTTTTATAGATCACTTTTCTATATACGAAAGCTTTTCCCCTATAAGATGAAGCTAAGCAGTTACGTGTCATAAAACATAATGGTGCCTATCAAGTTGCGGAAAGTGCTATTGAAAAGATGGCTGCTGTGACCACTTCCAAAGGAAATGCAGAGAAAATGTCTGAGCACTGTTACTTTGAAGACTTTGTAGCGTGGAAGTTACTAGAAAAAGAGTTTTGATATTCTTTTTTTAAATAATGTATGGCGTTGTTCACTCGATTACTCTAATCTTAAAAAGATTCCAAATTTTGAATTTTTTTAAGGCAAACGAACACCGACACAATTTGGAATTGAGGAAAGTAAGATCAATTTAATCTATCGAAGGTCATTTATTTATTTTAATACTACTCTCGAATCAATAGTCAGGCGAACTTACAGACCTATTTCAAAGTGACAGACTGAATGTTTCAATAAATACATAACGACATTACATTGTTTTGTTAAACTTAAAAAAGGCAAAAAATCCTTTAAAACAATAAAAAAAAATCCAAAAACGGGCAGGGTTCGTACAATTTTAACGCAAGTAAGAGAAATCCACTACCATTAAATGCAATCAATTCATACAAACAGTTATGTTATCTTGCGAATACGTAATCATAGCAATTTCAGAGCCACGCAGCCTAAACGGGGAATGCAACTGTACATTAGGTGATATTAAATGGGAGCAATAAAATCTAAACAGTTAACAATTAAAAACAAAGTCAGGTTCAAATCCGCAATCTGTATGGAAATAACGACATTAGATTACTGGAAGTGGCCCGTAAAACAAGAAGATCTTTCTGTTTTGCGTAAAAATTACTGGCTTCAGCGCAATATATGAATGTATTTACATTTTTTGGACGTTTTTTAATAACCAGTTTGGAGATCCTTGGGCTTCCCCTCACCCTATCTCCAACAGTGGACGTTTTTTTAGCTTATGATGATGAACTTATTTTAGAATTGATTCTATTTTATTAAGTTCTTTCTAAGCCATATGGACTTAGTTTGCCATATGGTAATTGCGAATTTGCGAGCACTGGTTCGTCTTGTCGAGTGTGAAGTGTAAACCTTAGGAGCTTATTAATATGAACCGGAACTGGAACTAACAAGGCTGCAGGTCTTGCATGCTTTGCAAGTTTCTGTAATAAAAAATAATATAACATAAGGTTTCGACTCTCTTAAGTGAAATAAGCCTACTTAATACTCCTGGCCATGATAAGTAGAATACTAAAATGAGAAGTAAATCACTAAGTAAAATCTCAAATACTTACATACTTAGATAGCCCGGACCCCCCCTCCCCTTCATAGAGTAATTACACACAATACATTGCTATCTAATAAAAAGCTACACCAGCATTCCGTATAAATCGTCAGAAACGCATTAGCGATGAAACGCGAACTACATTGGATCTGCGCCGGCGCATCACACGTGATTGCCTGGTAAGTGTGATGACCATAATGGCGCGTGCCATCGGATGGGGCGGGAATTAAAACGGTGGTGAGGTATTAGTCGGCAAATGATTTGGATGTTTCAGCCTGACAGGTTGTATCCCGGATTTATTTATGTGTCACTACAGGCATAGGCGTGACTCATAATGAAAGGGTTTCTAGCCTTCTGGCCAGTGCGTCTTGGTGAGTGGTGGTGCATAGGACCGGAACAGCTGGCGTGAAAGAGAGGGGCCTATACCCAACAGTGGGTGAACACGGGCTAAATAGATAGATAGATAGACATGCATAGGCTACTTTCTATCCGTAGAAAATATTAAATTCCTGTGTGATAACTGCGTGTAATTCACGAGGACGAAGCTACGGGTAGAATTAGGTTATAAAGTACCAAGCTTTTATTCTTTTTTAAAGCATTGGTGAAATGGTAGTTGAAGACTATGAAGACTTTGAGGACGCAATCTGTTTTCGTCTAGCTCCTTAGAAAAACATTACATATGCCTTGTGCATGGAGGTCTTTCTTCCTTTGTAATGGTTCGATGGAGTCGATGGAGATGGAGACTTCGATAGACGAAGGCTGCCCTAAAGACATGCGCGACTTCTTATTCCAAGCATTTTGCTACGATCCAGAATTTTTTATTAAAATCCTAAAAAGGCAGGTTAAATGAAGGAACTTTTAACGCTACGATAACTTTTGTGTTCTTAAAATCAAATCGCAGATACCATGTCTCTTCTAGACGCATGTTCTTATGCGTGCGTGCATTAATTCGGCGGCGCAGTGATTAGCGCGGCGGCACGGAACGTTACCTCTGTTACGTCGGGTTATGGCGTTTCCGAACGTTACCGTTATGCCGGCACACGTGTACTCTTAATGTTACGTTATTGATATTTTTGTGCAATGCACAATATCGAATGATATATTGTCTGCCAATTGTCTAGCAGAAAACGAAGGCCACGCTACTAACGTTATTATAATGAAACAAAGAGAGAAATTAAAATGAAATTATTCCTTCCTCCCGCGATTTCTTTAATCAAATATCCCCCCTTCTCCCCACATTTCCGGGATCAAAAGTACCGTATCTTCACCGGGGATAGTGTAGCTTTCCAATAGTGAAAGAATTATTCAAATCGGTTCAGTAGTTTCGGAGCCTATTCAATACAAACAATCAAATTTTTCCTCTCTATAATATTAGTAGGTCTATACCTGCAGTAGATTCATGTAGGTTTCAATCTTAGGATCTCAATCTCAATCAACTAGTTCTCAATCGTTAATACAACATTTATTAAAACAATCTCCGTATGATGGTTGAGCCCCCAAGTTGGCACCTGTTTACAAGAGTGACGTATATATGTCATTATTTTACTCGATCATAACAGAGCGAAAGTAATGACCCGCCACAAAGCCACATTGTTAATCTATGACAGAAATGAAATGGTTGAATAAGAGAAAATACATTTGATTCTATCGTTGATATTGGGCGATGTAATCATGATTTAGCCAAGCACTATAACCAACGATATTAAAATTCGTTGACTATAACCATCATATGATTTACACAAATTTAAAAACCCAAAATAAACCAAACAATGATAGTGAAACCGTTCCAATTCACGTAAGAATGCCAAAAAGGCTCTAACCCAACAAACGTAAACCAGTGACGAATCTTGGCTTCCACTGTCCACAATATTGAAAGTGAAATTCCCCAACAAAAGACTGACTGTACGTGAAGTGACAGTCACTTGACAGCTTTCACCAGGCAGGTTTGTGAGGTTAAAGGGTATACGGGATTGGTATCTGAGAATGGATGTATTTTAAGATGATCATGTAAATTTTGGGCAGGGAAATTTCCTTTTTTAAAGTCAGACTTTGACATTGGCCATAGTGTTAATGACGATGTCTAAGGCTGGTTTCAGAGTAACGCTGGCGGAACGCACGTAGCGTTATACACTGCTGGTTTTCTTTGCAGTTCAAATCGTCGCTATCTTACAAGAACAGCGATACTTGCTGATACGCGCGCTGTTCGCATACTTGTCAGCGTGACTCTAAAACCAGCCTAAGATATTGCGTGTTTTCTAGACAGCAAATTCAGTTGTAGCTTGCAAATATCTTGAATTAATATGTCATAATGCTTTAAGTAATTTGATTGAAGTGTTCAATGATAATAATTTCAATATGGGTGGAGTTTTTAAAGACTTTACAAAAAATAACTCAATTGGGAATTACCTACCCATTTCGTAAACTTGATCTGGTAGATTTAGCAATAAATACAGAGGGAGCCCAAGCTATTGTAAAGATTATTTGATTGATAAGTATGTATATTAATATTAAATGAATGCAATTTTTTTTCCTGTGATATTATTATTTTCATTGGGCTTGGATAAAAATTAAAACAATTTAAAATTTTCTCACATTGCACTGTAATTTGATAAATTCATTTGATCTTCTAAACTTAAAGTAAATTACAATAATGATAATAACTTAGAAATTTTAACAACATAATTTGTAAAAACGCCATATCGCAATCAACATCAAAAGGTTTCACATACTTAAGGTCACCAAATGAATCAAGTTTTTGTAGAAAACGTACTTGCAAGTGTACCATCGCCCGAAGCTATTGACGAAACCATCTGTTTAAGTCGAGATCTTAAATTAATGTCAGTGTAAAGTTCAAGACTTTCGGCCATGTTGAACTTGTTCGTATGTGTCTTGATTCGCCAGACAGGGAAGGTCAATTGACCCCAGACATTCCAAAATCTTGGAAAACAACAGATAAAGATAGATAAAAGTAATTTTATTGCAGTAAATTCACTGATTTGATGCTGTATTTTGTAGTGACCCTGCTCTATGCGCCAGGGTTCATGGGTTTTAATCAGACCCAGGACAAACGTTCAAGTGATGAACATTTGAGTTTATCGTGTATCTGGATGTTCGTATGTATTTAAGTTTTTATTTATTTATTCATAAGGTATCTTGGTTGATTTTGATAGACATTATCGAAATGCTTACGCCGCTTACTAAGCGGTCGCATCAATGTGGTTTTGTCATATATTTGTTCAATAAAACTTATAACGTATTAGTCTTTACGTGCTTCGGGCTTTGTACAATGTACATTCCTACAGTTATATGCCCCATGTATACATATTTATAAATAAAATTAATAATAAATAAATATCTCTGGACATTATTCACACAGCGCCATCTAGCCCCAAACTAAGCATTAGCTTGTGCTATGGGTGCCAGACAACGGATAAACATTACTTGTATACTTTTTTTTTTGTAAATACATACATATTATACATAGAAACACCCAGACTGATACAAACAGACATGTTCATGCACACAAATGTTTGTACCGTGCGGGGATCGAACCCGCGACCTCTGGTCTAATAGCCGACTTCTCGACCATTACACCAAATGGCTCGTTATGATGAATACATGAGGAGGTATTTTTCTTTACATAGGTAACCTTCCTTCTCTTTAATCGATATGAAATCGATTCGGCAATCCGTCAAATCGATAACACTCCCACTCCACTTCATACTTCTCGTCGCAAAGGATATATTTACATAACCGCCATTCCTAGTAAATTGCCCACACGATTAATCGACGTTCACATTGAACAATATTGAAATACCAGTGGTACAGGAAGTGGCCTGCCACCAGATGTAGAAAGTAAGGTTGTTGCAAGGCCGTTAGGCCTGTGGGCAATTTTGTAAGGGGAATTTTGATGAGAGCTAAGAATGTGATTTTCAAGGCGATATTTAGAGGAACTGACCTCTCTACCATGCAGGTACCGGGAAACTTGTTGAACATTGGTCGACGGAGAGGGGGAAATTTCGCGCATGTGCACTTGCGCATGACCAATAGCGCGAGCGAATTTCCCGACGCCCGCGCGCGCTATTGGTCAGAGGTATGCTCCTGACCAATAGCGCGCAGGCATGTCAAAATTCGTGTTCTACGCAATCCCCAGTTCTCCACCTTATAGTCAAGAAGTTTGCCGGGGCCTGTACAGTATTTATTTTAACGCTAGATCTGTTGGAAGACTTACTCGTAGCCCACCTGGATGGTAAGCAGCTACTGCGTCATATTCCATTGGGCCACTTAGCTAGGAAGTGACGTTTATTGTGCTGTTACATGCTGTTATGTTTTTCGAGCCTTTTTTTTCTTTTAAAAATAAGCAGCTGCATTCTTTGGCACAAAATTCAGAGAGAGAGTCTACAATTCCGTTAAGTTCACGGCCACATTTATAATTCTACAAGTGGTTGACATTTGGCGAATATGCCGACACTGCATTAATTAACACGTATGGACGTACGGACCGTTCTATTATTGAATTAGACCTTTCAATAATGTGCAGTTACTATATGCATAAGGACTACTTTAATATAGTAACTGCACATTATTGAAAGGAATTAACTGTCCAAGGCCCTAGATCACGCGGTAGGCCTAAGAAGCGCTGGCTGGATGTCGTGAAGGCCGACATGGCAGAGAACGATCTCACTCCTGAGGATGCAGAAGACCGGGCAAAGTGGAGAAAGTTAAGCAGGAAAGTGGACCCCGGCACTAGGCTGGGAAAACGCTAGGACGACGAAGAAGACTATGCATACTGTTTGATAAAAATACCACAGGTAAGATTCGAACCATTGACTTCGTATGTAAAGAGACAGTTACCACGCTGCTACCATACTTTTAATCAAATATGCGTATAAAATCATCTATATAATTGTACTAATGTTATAAAGAGGAAAGATTAGACTGTTTGTTTGTTTGTATTGAATAGGCTACGAAACTACTGAACCGATTTGAATAATTATTTCACTGTTGGTAAGCTTCACTATCCCCGGTGAACATAGGGTGCTTTTGATCCCGGAAATGTGCGGTCGGAAGGCTAGTGTACTTATATAAAAAATCTTGGAGAATTTTTCTTATACTTGTTGCCTTACATTAGAAATAAATACATTAATCTTTGATGTCATATAATTTATTCAATAAAAAATCTACAGTTTTTTTTAGAGAATGCAATGTCCATGTCTCAAAAGTTTTTATAATAAGTTAACGTTATAAAGGACAATGTTTGAAAAAAGAATTAAAAGCAAGAACTTATTAACGATCTACCACGCCATCTTAGTTAGAACGGCGAGAATCTCATTAAATCGGTTCGTTAATGCTCGACCATAGAGCATCGACCGCGCGGAGGCACCATTGACCCAGAATGTCTATGGTATCAGAGCACTCGGTACGTGTTTGGTACCGGCAGCTGCACTGTGGTCTGGATTATTGTTTCTGTTCTTTGATATTGATGATTCATAAGTGCATCTTTGAAGCATATATGAATAAATAATGTTTTAATTTTGAGAACTTCCTCTTTTTTTTATTTTTGACTAGATTTATTTTGTTTTTGACTTAACAATTTGGTGTGAAAATAATAAGCGACGCTGAAATGGAAGAAGAAGTGATAATATATGATTTACTGTGTTATATAAAATGTTTTATAAATCATTTTACTTGGATTGAAAGAAAAATGTAAAAACCATAAAAATATGCATTCTTATATGTAGCGCCTATAACATTATCGTTATGGTAAAATTCAGATTTTTTTAAACCCTATTTTGAAACTTAACATCTGTAAAAGTTTCAAAACTACTTACTTAACATCAACACAGTCTGCATTCTTCTCTTATTTAACAAGATTGTTATGCAATGTATGTGAAATAATTTATTATTACAAATGCCTTCGGTGTTTTATTGACAGAGTAAAGTGCTGATTTGAACGGCATTGGTCATCCGCATTTTTGTCCACGCTACTCAAGTCGAGACCACTGTGCAAACTGCCTGTGGGTGGGTCGACAAAAAATGTAGTTTCACTCTCTAAGCCTGACCCCGATAGTCTCTGAATGACTTTTATGTTACGATGATTGAGTAAAGCTATTCGGTTGCGATTCGAGTCGTTGGCCCTATGACATGTGAACAGGTTTCATTGGCTAATGCACAGTGGACGGATCGCGAAGATTTCTGGACATTTAAGTCGATTGCTTTTTTTTTTGTTGACTACAGAATACAGATGGATATTTGATTCTAAGGCAACATTCGTAAGTCCTTAACACGTTCATTGCGGGACAAAAAATACTGAACTTACCAAGGGTGTGACATGAACTCCATGATTCTCATGTAGAAATTCACTATGGTGCGGCATGAACATCATTTTGCCATGTCTGTTTTCAATAAATTTACAACACATTTAAAAAAGCATTGCTAAATATCTAGTTGTCTCTTTCTAACTCATGGATTATCAATCCGCCGCACTGTGGTGAGAATCACAATTTTTTGCACCGCACGCTGGTAAAGTCAAAGATGGCCTTATACTGGTCGTGACGCATGGAACGTGTTAACTAAAATTAAAGATATACAATTTACAGTTGTTATCAATTTTTTAAGTGTACATTGTATCATGTTGGATAGCCATTGATATGAAGATGTTTTTGAAATGTTCTGCCGTCCAAGTAAGTGATTTTTTGAAGAAAATGATACTTTATTGTAAACAAAATTATAAGCGTCGTAAAAGAATTCTAGTTTTAGATCTCTTATTTCAAAATTAACAAAACTTTCAGTTATCCTAGTGTGTTTTATTATGTACTAGACTAAGCTCTAACTTAATCATAAATAATTACATTAAAATATGTTGTAGTTTTTTTAAAATAAATTTTTAAAGTTGTGAATCCCTACTTTTCCGAAAAAATATTTAAAAAAAAATATCTCATTATTGGTTCACTTTTGACCTGCACTTTAATGGGTCAATTGCTAGCTGGGGACCTTCTCTACATGCCCTTAAAAGGATCAAGACACATTACCAATAACCCTGTATACATAACACGTAGTATTCCTTATTCAGGCTTCAGAGATGCACTTATGAATTGTCAATTGTGAATGTTTCAATATTACTTTACCACACATGGTCCCGTCCCGGTCCGTCTACTACCCGTGGTCCTATTACCCGTTTTCCCGTAGAAATGAAGCATTTTCCCGCGGCATAAAGTAGCCTATGTTCATCAGGGATAATGTCCGCTTCTAATGGTAAAAGAATTTTTCAAATCGGTTCAGTAGTTTCGGAGCCTATTCACTAAAAACAAACAAACAATCAAATCTTTCATTTTTATAATATTTGTATAGATAGTGTAGATTTGTACCAATAGTGACAAACGATTGAAAGAAAGTGCCAACAGTTCTCGAAACAACACACGTTCGAAACGCGTTCGAAATTTAAAATGAGGAAAAAACAGTCCGAATCGGAAACAGTGATCGATGTCGTATATTTTAACGATAGTTTATAAAGAACTCTATTTCAATCGATTTAAAATTCATATTCCATTGTAGCGTGGCGAAGTGTCACGAATGTCAAGTACATGAAATCGATTAATGTGTTTTCGGACTTTTGCGGACACTTTCGAACGAGTGAAAGATAAAATTTGCATTTAAAAAACTTTTCGTCGTTACATTATTAAATTGATCTTTTATCAATTATTTCGGATTTACATTGAAACATCGAGAGACTAGACCTCACGCTTTTGAAGCGACGTTTACAACATTTAGGATACCCTATATATCGTCCATATTAATTACCTACAAAAACCCGTAAAAAATTATGGTTTTCAAAAACTTTACTTGATAATTTTATTCAATTTGTCTTATGTTGTTTATCTATTAAACAAATGAACATAACATAATGCACAGTATTATATTTGTGTGTTATTAGTTTTCTGTCATAAGTAGACGGATTACTGCAACATAAGCCCAGAGCTTAGTGCAGTATCATTGCAATTATTGCAAACGTAAATGTACATAATTAAGTTGGTAAATATTTTTTTTATTTACTAAAATTGATGTCTAAAGTCACACTCGATAGATGGCAACATTCCAAGTCCGGTGGTAGAGTTACCTTGAAATACTTAATGTTTGACGATTCATAACATAAGATATCTTTGAAGCCTACATCATCATCATCATCAGCTTGTCTCAGTCAACTGCTGGCTGGACTTTGGGCTTTCCCAATGCTCGCCACTACTCATAGAGTAATAAAATTCCACTTCTCTATGCCAACTTAACTTGCCATGAAGCTTACATGAATGAACAATATTTTCTCTCGTGTGAATATTTTTCATTGCTACTTTCCGTTTACAGCCATTAATTTTGTTAACAACCTCCTTTGTTGTTGCATTAAACTGTCTAAATTCATGAAACAATGAATAAAAATGTGAGACAGCAATACGATTGCAAGTAAGATTACTGTTCGGACTGAACTTTCTTCTCTTTGTGTTTTGTGATAGCTAATAAAAAAAAGTTAAACTCATATTAAAATTTACAGTCTGTACTAAATGTTCACCCTGGATTTGCCCAGATCACCATCCGTGCAAAACCGGGGCAAACATAAAAAAGAAAAAACTTAAAGTAAATAAGAAAAAAATAAAAACAATTTATTAGACAACATAGCATAATATTACATACATTGATCTGAATCCAAGTTAAGTAGCGAAAGCACCAGTGTAATGGGTTCCAGAATCAACGAATAAACACCCAGACTCAGAACGAACAAAATATTAAATAATGTTTATCACAAGGCCGGGTGGGATTCAAACGCTCGAACTCTGGCACATAGGGCAAGGTCAAGGTCAGTCGAATTATCTAATTTGGTGCAGTGGTTTTGAACGCATCATACATTTTGGTAATGGCCGATTTTCTGACAGGCTATTTAAAAAAGAAAAAGGCTTCCAAAAGCTTCACTAGATGGCGTTAAACGAAGTATGTACATCTATTGTTACCTCTGGTTTTGGATCTAGGAGCCATTATCTTTACTCATTCTTCGTCTTCTTCATAATGAATGGCTTGCTTTGTGTTTTTTATTAACAATTCCGCCAATTGTAATTTTTCTGGAATGAAAATGACATCTGACATAAGCAATACGTTCCGTTTTATGAAATAAAAGTCATGTCGAAGTAAACTTTATACCGTTCCGTTCCTTGTGACTGCATAGGTGGAATGGCACCATCTATTGAGAACTAACAAAACAGGCTGTCAGAAAATCGCCCATTCATTTTTATTTACATTATAATTGAAGCCTACATTTCTTTAATTAATAAAGATGTACTTTTTGTATGTACAAATACATTCAATTTTTGTTACAATGAGTATGAGCAATTAAACGTCGTTGCACCCTGTCTTTTAAATGTATTTATAAAATACAGTTTGACAAAGTCAATTCAAAATATCGTTGATGAAATTACCCATTTTCCATCAACAATTTATTCCACGATAGATATCAAAAGTTCACACAAAAACATTAGGAAACATAAAAAAATCATAACATGCATTTGGACTACCAAGCAAATTACACGAATCTGTAAATAATTCATTTGAAGAAGCGAATATAATTCTATTCGTAATTGACTACGTACCAGACATAGAAAGCATCAAAATGTAATTGAGTAAGCACATAACTCCGGCTAAAATTATTTTGCAATCGTTACAACATTCGCGTAATAATGTGAACGCTATGTTAAGGAAATAGAGTTCAATTTGTAAAGGGCATAAATATTCTAAGTGACGTTAAAATGCTGTATTTACACAAGATGGCGTTTTTTGAATGACAACATCCAAGCAACAATTGCTCGTTCTCGGTTGTTATACCGTGAATACACAGAATTAACACATTATGCGTGTGAATAAGATTTTGGCGGAATGTTGAATTTCTTTTTTCTGAACCCGGCCTTACTTTCACTAGCTTTCTGGCGGGGTCAGAAGGCTGGCCTTCGAGCGTTTGAGAATTTGAATTTGGAATGCGACTTCTTTTTCTTTTTTTTTATTGACAAAGGACTGAATTGATGTCTTGATTACAAATGGCCAATAACAATGTTTTGTTGAATATTTTTAAAGTGACTCATGGCGTTTTGAACTTAATTTTATGGGATCCGTTTGTGCGTTTACTTTGTTTTTAATAAAACGTGCGTTTGATTTAAATTTAGATCTTCACAGCCCTGCCTTTATCGTGTTGGAGTAATAGTGATCTCGTGAAAATCGAAAAGCGTTGTTTTTTTTAAAATATTCTTTTTTGTGATCAAGGTTGTTTACATTAGCAGAGTTCCATTTCTGTTATAAAGCTGAAAATGTTGTTCTATATTAAACAGTTTTAAATAATTATGTACGCAAACTGTTGCTGTATAAAATTCTTAAATCAAAAATGACTGTATTGAATTCATACCAAAACCAATCTACATTTAATGTACCATGAAATTAATGCCATAATATTTGAGGTTAAATTACCAATAAATGCAATCAGATTCTAATAATCACCGTAATCAACTAATTTATAGGCAACTATTGAGGTTACCATTGTTGAATTTAATGACTTAATTCTCGTTGGTATTTGCTTTGAAATGGCATTCCTGGGTTGGAGACCCTGTTCAGACAAATTATGTTGATTTTTTTTTAATATACTAATTCAGTTGGCAGACAGACACACAGCCCACCTGATGGTAAGCGGCCACTGCGGCCTATTCCATTGAGGGACACTTAAGCAGGAAGCGTCGCTCAATGTGCTGCCAGACTGTAGGCTCATCTGATCTTCGAGCCTTTGATTTCAAGTGTACTGGCTCCCACATTAATACTGTTGATGTTTTGAATAAGCTGTTATTAGCATTTTTAGTAAGTGTGGTGATGATAACGGATAAAATATAATATTTACAATTACCAATTTACATAAATCAAATTACTACCAAAAAATGAACCCACGATCTTTAGCTTAGAAAGCAACAATGTTAACCACTTCACTCAATCAATCCAGAAACATATAACCTTTGCTCGAGGTAGAATTCGTTCAAATCACCTGTCATTTAGAACGTCGTACAAGGTCACATCCCATCGAACAATGGTGACTAGGTCAATCTTCTATCCCATGGAAACAATGCCCTATGGGAAGCTATGGTGTTCTCATTTGAATATAATGCTTTATTTAATAGGGTTCGACTATGTCGGTAGGAATACATGTTTGTTTGTTAGTTTGTTCCGTTTGCAAAATGTTTTCAATACCTGACCTCGAGTACGAGGTTTCAAGTTGATATATCTATACTAATTCTAGCGGCCGCCCGCGGTTTTACCCGCGTGGTTCCCGTTCCCGTGGGAATTGATCAAAATCCTTTCTTAGCGGATGCCTACGTCATAACATCTACCGCACGCCAAATTTCAGCCCGATCCGTCCAGTAGTTTGGGCTGTGCGTTGATAGCTATCTATGTCAGTCAGTCAGTCAGTCAGTCACCTTTGAGTTTTATATATATAGATTATGAGGAGGTAGAGGAGATATTGTATATTGCTCCGAAGCCGATTTTCAAAATTCTTTTACTGTTGGAAAGCTACGCAATCCCCAAATGACATAGAGTACTCTTTATTCCGGAAATATGAGGGGAAGGGGAGAAAATTGACAAAAGAAATGACGCGCGGGTGAAACCGCGGAGGCGACCGCTAGTATTACCATAAAGTATCCCACGGCTGGGCCTCCATCATTGAAATCAAGTTATCGTTACAATACGCTTGCCAAGTGGGAATTGGCGATCAAAATCCGAGCCGTGTTCGTAAAATTCAACACAAATTTTGCTCGACCCGGGATTAGAACCCAGGACCCTGAGATCATAGCTAGCTACCTAAACCACTAGACGTACCTATCTTAAAGAGGTCTTAATTTTTTTGTATTTCGTACAAAAATTACGATTGATAAATGTAACTAAGTAATAGAGTTTCTTGCCGGTTCTTCTTCATAGACAAATACATTCTACCGGTGAAGCGGTCGCTTATCATTAGGTGGGCTGCGTGCCATCTGCCAACTGACCTAGTATAAAAAAACATTCCAAAGCCGATGGTAGAGTCACTTTGTGTAATTGACGATTCAATGCATCTTTGAAAATATAGGTACATGAATAAAGCATATTTATTATGATCTTAAGCTGTGTTGTACCACATGATAGTAACGGTCCATCACGCTTTACATCACAGCTGATGTAAGGAATGTGCAGGAAACTAACACTTCCGAGCGTTCAATGGAGCTTATCAGTTTTGTAACATCAATCAATCGAGTGTGACATAG
Organism: Mecyna flavalis; assembly: GCA_949319885.1. Lineage (NCBI taxonomy): Eukaryota > Metazoa > Arthropoda > Insecta > Lepidoptera > Crambidae > Mecyna > Mecyna flavalis. Next base: position 3,854,698 of record OX439419.1, on the reverse strand, counting down.
GCTACTTTTCATCCCGGAAAAATATCACTTTCTGTGGGATAATTTAGTAAAGCCTGCGGGCGGAAAGCTAGTTTTGCTTAATTGCATAATAAATTACTGATTAGTTTAATTCATACTATGTAATATAACGCAATGTGTTTTAGTCTTTGATTGAAGTCAAATGATTTTTGCAATAGACTTAAATTGCTATTAAGTAATGTATCTGTCAAGTAGGTGCAACATAGCACATACATCTTTGATAATAGACGTGTCAAACTAGTATATAATCATGATATTATCTAAATGTATATCGATTTGAAATCGCTCGACATAACACTTACTGATATCGATATCAATACGATACTACATACAGGTCTCGGCAAACTTCTTAAATATCGGGTGGGGATTGCGAAAAACACGAATTTTGACACGCCTGCGCGCTATTGGTCAGAACTCAGAAGCATACCTCTGACCAATAGTTTTGTGGGTCAGACATAATATGTGATTCGTTTCTTCTTAATAATAACAATAACATTTTAAACAGCAGATATATGCATACGATGATCATCGCCTCGATAGTTTAGTGATAAAAGTATCGGGCCATATTTCGGGGCCTAGGTTCAATTCTTAGGTCCGGAAACAAATTAGGCGGATTTTTCGACCACAGCTTTGTGATCTTGGAGGGTTTTGTGATCGCCAATCCGTAATTTGAAATCGTGGTGTTTAAGTCAGAAATTCAGAATCCGTCAGTGTGACAATGCTTAATTTTGTTCCCACAAAATTAAGCATTGTCATTGGATATTAATAAACTGCCTCCGTGGTGCAGTTGTTAGAGCGTTGGGCTCTAAAACCTGGAGGTCGTGGGTTCGAATCCCACGGGGAGTATCACTATGTGTGATTGTTTTCAGTTTGGTTAGGACATTGCAGGCTCCAATCACCTGAATGTCTAAAAAAATGATGATTACTTTTTGCTGACAAAGTTGTAGATAGCCATACCTTATTGTGATTCGTCGTTTTTCTTCTAATTTGTTTTGATACATAAGGTTCTCTATTTGGGCAAGGTCAAACAAGGTCCTATTATGATTAATTCCTACTGGCCCAGCTGGTTTGCCCTCTTTCGTAAGTCCGGTCTGACCTCACAGTGAGTCATTCTGTCCCAGTCTTTATTAACTGGTTGGTATATGGGTTCTGTATAACTGAAGTATATAAGTTATGGTTAACAATCGGAAAGTCTTAATAAGTTTGGAGTAGGCTTTCCGTGCCCTTTTTGAAGACTTCTCCTTCATTGTGCTGTAAAATGTTTGTTTTGTGCTGTGAAGTGTTTGTGTGTAATTGAAATTCAAATTCAAATTCAAATCATTTATTTCAGGCCAGGTAGCCCATATATAGTTAGTAACAATTTTTCTTAAAAACTAATGTTAGTAAAATACAGTGGTAGGTAAAAATACATTTATTTTAATTTTATTTTAATATATGGGTCCTCATCCATCTAGCAAGGAACGGTGAGTCCCAACGGTCAACAAAGACCTTGAGAATAGTGTTGGTGCTGCTGCCACGTAAACGCGTTAACGCCGAAGCACACCTTTTTCTCATAATAGCGGTAAAACCATCGATATGCGCTTCGGCGAACATTCCGGACGCGCTACACCGCCAAGGCAACCCCAACAATATCCTCAAGGCATTGTTGTACTGGACCCGTAGATCGCTGTATGTCCGCTGGTTATAACTTATCCAAAGGCTACACGTGTAAAATGTTTGGCAGTATGATTTGAACAGCGTAAGCTTGACTGGTCTAGTACAACGCGCAAACCTTCGGGCCAGCATGTTGCAGCGAACAGCCAGCGATCTCTCTCTCTCTCTATTTCCAGATTGTCCCTTAAATCCTCAGTGAGCCAGTGACCTAGGTACTTAAAATTATGAACGCGCTTTAAGGGCGATCCACAGAGAAAAATTTCTGGAACGTTGGTATAATTTAAAGACCTTGATTTAGAAAAGAAGCCATTCGCTTTTGTTAGTGTTATACACAAGTCCATACTGCTTCGAATAAGATTCACAGATAGCTAGAAGCCTCCGCATTCCACTAACAGACGGACTCAAAAGGGCCATATCATCAGCATAGCTGATGTTGTTCATGGCCAGCCGGTCCACGTAGCATCCTACATGAGAGCTATTGAGCTCACCTATCAACTTATTGATATAAAAATTAAAGAGGCGGGGCGAGCTCAACCCGCCTTGTCTTACTCCACACCTCAATCCATATACATCAGAGAAGGCTCCCGCCCATCTGACCACATTTCTCTGGCTACCATACCAATATTTTAAAATAGATACAATCTCTCCAGGTAGTGTTGTGTCACAATAAAGTTTTTGCCATAACAGGTCGTAATTTACAAGGTCGAATGCCTTGGAGAGGTCTAGAAAACATGCCAATACTGGCGTTTTTCTGGCTGTATAGTAGTGGACAATCTGCTTGAGGCTTAGGATGGCACTCTCGGTTGATAGACCTGGCCTAAAACCAAACTGATTATCGTATATTTCTAAACTATAACAAATATAGGTCTTCTAGAAATATGTATGTTTATATGCAAAATAAAAAATTAAGCATAAGTTACTATCGCATTATGTAATACTAGCAGTCGCCTCCGCGGTTTCACACGCGCGAAATTTCTTTTGTCAATTATACCCCCCCCCCCCCATATCCCTCATTTCCGAGATCAAAAGTAACCTATGTCATCCGGGAATAATGTAGCTTTCCAACAGTGAAAATTTTTTTCAAATCGGTTCAATAGTTCTGTGTAATCCTTCTAGATCCTTGGTGTAATAGCTGACTTCTCAACCATTACACCAAACGGCTCGTCAACATGCTGACAATTATTATTTACCAATACGTTTTGTTGAAAAACCATGTGTTCCTTATTGCGTATTTTTTAAATGATAAAAAAAGTCACTATAGAATAAGGAAAACACATTAGTGTCCAATATTGCAGATAAAATAATAAAACATCGTTAATTAAAAAGGCAAAAAACTATACCTACAATAGGAAGATTCCTAAAATTCAACCTTGAAAATAAAAATATTCACAACTAGACATGATTCGTTTTTTCCATTATTCAACAGTTGTTGAATAACCAGAATTGATTGGTATAGCATGTCACGTTTTATTTCTTAATAATGACTCGCAAATTATTAAGAACCGGCGAAATAGGATCTTCAAAATATTTTAAATATTATCTTTAGTTTTTGTTCGAAACTTGTAAAGTTTACTAGTTCTAATGTGCTACAGCAGTGGTGCCCAAGTGATATTGCTGCAAGGGCTATTTTAAAAATCCCGATAAGCCAAGCGGGCACCACGAAGTTTAAAAAAAAAGAACATAGGTGATATAAAGGAAACTACATTGTACAATTAGACCATTTTTATTCATTATGTTAATATGACACATTTACTACACTTAAAACAGAATAGACCGGAACAGCAAAAAGCTAATGCGATACTTGGCTTTTCACATTTTCAGAAAACTTCTTAAAGTCTGGTTGGTAATCTTCTGTACAACCCAAAATCATAAAATTTTTGACGTGTTAGTCAGTTAGCATACTTCTGTATTTGGTTTTTATTACTTTTAGTTGAGAAAAAGCACGTTCACAAAGTTAAGTTGACCCAAAAAATGCTTTAATAATGAGAGCACAGTTACGTACGTTTTTGTATTTAACAGGGTCCATGAGCTTCGTCGCTTTTATTTTCTGAACTTTTAAGAATGATATCACTGAGAAGCGTAATAATTTTTAATTCAGCTTCCGCTTTATTACGAAGCAATGGGTTTCCATCAATGAAGCTAGTTGTGAAACATCGCTATCGAAAAATGGATTTTTGACAAAAATAAACAGAGGTTCCATACAGAAAATGTTGTCAAAACGCCTTTCGAATTCCGATTTTAACTGATTAAACAGCTCCACATATTTAGCTGGGTTATACTCCGCAAAAAATTCGGCGTCCAAAAGGACAGTAAAGGAAGGAAAATGTTGAAAATTTTTCTCCTGTAACTCCATTCCATAGATCGATTTTTCTTACGAAAGCTGAAATTGCGCTCATCATGTCAGATTATGTTTTTCTTTGCCTTGTAGTGTTTCGTTAAGTATATTTAGTTTCGTAGTTACATCAGTTAGAAATGCCAAGTCGGCTAGCCATACTTTATCATCGAGATTTTTTTCATAACTATCTTCAGATTGCAAAAATATTTTGATTTCTGTCATCAAACCAACAAATCTTGTCAGCACTTTACCACGACTGAGCCACCTTACTTCAGCGAAGTAGATCAAATCATCATGTTCACTGTCCAATTAATTGAGCAAATCTTTGTAAAGACGATGGTTCAAGGCTCGCCCACGAATGAAATTCACAATTCTTACTACTATGCTTATAACATGGCCAAGGTTAAGTTTTTTGGCAATCAAATTTTCCTGGTGTACACAGTAATAGGAATTGAATTTAGGAAAATCTTCATCCTTTTCACACAGACCAATAAACCCAACATTTCTGCCGATCATAGCAGGCGCCCGCATACACGCCGCACGCATACTGTACAAGTGTATAGCGACTCATACCATACAGTGTATGGTATGGCATACACTGTATGGCATACAGCGTAATTTAGTTATTGTTTATTTAATTTATTTGACCCATATTGTTCGCGGGCGCCTAGATAACAGGTTGCGGGCTACCAGGTGCCCGCGAGCTACCGGTTGGGCACCACTGTGCTACAGCTAAAGAAATATTGAATACATTTTCGATTAGTTTGTTTTAATAAAATGTTTAGCTCTGCTTTGGAGGCGCTATTGCTATGGTCATACTCACAAATAACTTACAATATCTAAGAAATAATAAGGCATGGTTGACAATTGCCATCACACTTTGACAGACAGCAATAATGAATGACAATTTTTTTTTATTTGATTGTTACCACTTGAAGAAATTAGTTCCAATAGTTTCCTATACGCAATAAGGCGAGGTTTTTTATTTTAATGGTCGGGCTATTATACGTTTCTAAGGTATGAATCCCAAAACCGAAACATATAAATAAGAAATGTCAAGAATAAAATTTCACCGATCTGCTATTTTGGTATCACATGACAAAATCACCGGTCGCTTTCACAATTAGCAATAAAAAAATCTAACAGATATTTATCAGATGACAGTTGATATGGCGAGGTCATTTCTCAACGCATAAGGCTAGATTTTACAATCGAAGCAGTTAGAAAACCTATATAGGAACCGGTATCTACCGGTTCTAGTTTACACAATGTCGTATTGTCAATTTTGTAACGCGTCCACTGACGTTTTAGTAATGGCTACTTTGTCTCACGTTGTGGGTCAGAAATGAAATGAATATGTAATACATAATTATTAAATGTCACATTAGACACTGCTGTTTTTTTATTTATTAGTAGTGGAACTTTGGACAGAGTGGTCGGATTTTCAGTCAATTTGGTTGGTTAGATGTAAAATCTGTCGTCATAATAGGTCATAATAAAATATTTTTTTATTTTTATTTTGGCTGGGCTGGTCAATAGCCACAAGGCTGGCACCAGCTCGTCCCGATAGGGTGTGAAGGAGAAACCGGGGGAGTTTAGTTGAGTTACACACACGGCCGCAGGTGTAGCTAGCCTGCGGTTATGGTGCATAAACGCATTCTCCTTCCGAGAAAAAAAAGGGCAAAATCACAATGATAGGTACTTGTCAAATACAATGGTTAGGTGATCACAAACCCAAATTGTGTTCTAGACAATTTTGCCCCGATATCACGGTCTGCTACCTACTTTTTTTTTCATGAAGGGGAATACAAAAATACCCACTAAACGCCCCCTCCGCCCCCCTGCATCGCCGTCAGCAGCGTCCCTGAGCCTTGCATCAGCTTACTACCGGGACACTGCATGGCGACCTGCCCACCTGCTGCTTAATCTTAGATCAACAAGTTGACGAACTTGCAATAGATATACTAGACATAGTTCAATTTCCACGTTTTGGGTCTAGTTTGTGTTAGGACTTTTTCTCAGTAAAGTCAGTCTAAATTGTCACATGTGTGTGTCACTAGTTCTTTAAAAACTATCGCAATAAGTCTGTGTTCCGGCAATATCAATGTGGGAACCAGGTCACTTGAAATAAAAGGATGGTAGATCTACGAGCCTACATTTGACTGCCTCCGTTGAACAGTGGCTACGCCCGCTAGGGTGTAAAACTCGGAGGTCGTAGGTTCGATTCCCGCCTTGGGTCTGGTTGGTCGGCTTTTTCAGACTCCGACTGGCTAGCTTGCTAGCTACGCCCATAGGTGAAATCTGCCGCCATACTCTGGCTGTGTTTCGGCAGTATTAATGTGGGAGCCAGTACACTTGAAATCATAGGCTCGAAGATCAGATGAGCCCACAGTCTGGAAGCACATTGAGTAACGCTTACTGGGAAAGTGTCTCTAAATGGAATAGGCCGCAGTGACCACTTACCATCAGATGGGCTGCGTGCCTGTTTGCCAACTGAACTAGTATAAAAAACTACTATTAATAATAAGCGATTCTTTCTGGTTCAGTATTCCTCAATGAAAAACGTCGTACCGGTTTTTTTATCTTTATGTAGGTGTTGTGGAAAAATTATAAGAATTAAACACGCAGCTTTTTCTCGAAACTATATTTTTCCAACTCAAATGTCACAATCAAATAATAAAGAAAATAAGTATACATAGAGACTCCTTTCTTAGCGGCCAGTGTCGGCAACATGGCCCCCCCCGTGCAACGCACATGTTAGGAAGCCGACGCGTGGCGCTGATAGAGCCACCACAGCCAAACTTCGAACCGGCTTGCGTAGACTTAATATTAAGTTGCCCGTTTTAAATCGGCAAGTAGGCGCAGGCACAGGCCAGCAGTGGTGGCGGCGGCGCGAAGGTGGCCAACGGAGATAGCGGCGGCTTCGACAGCGGCTCCGGTGAGCGCCGGCGTAGCGCCCGCCGCTTGCGGAACTCCAGGAACTCCTCCTCCATGGCGCACACGCCGGCCTCCACGTCGTCGGGCGACGGGTGCGCACGCGGTCGCTTCGGCGTCGACGGCGTGGGCGTGCGCGTGGAGTGGTCCCACTCATGGTGTACGTCCACCGAGCCCGCGTCCACCGTCTCGCTTGAGCCCGGCCGCGGCGGAGGCGCCGGCGGCGGCGGCCGGTACGGCGGCGGCCGCCACCCCGCCAGGCTGCCGGTGCGGCTGCTGCGGTTGTGCTGGGGCGACGACGCGTTCTTGCTGCAGAACCAGCTGGAGGAGAGCTGCGACTCTCCGGCGAGGCCACGTGCGGCGGCGGCGGGTCGAGGGCGGTGCGGAGCCGAGCGTGGCGCGACAGGGAACGCGCGCGAGGCAGCGGCGCGCCGACACGCGGGGCCGGCTCGAGGCGCAGCGCGCGCAGCCGGAACGGCGCCGCCGGAGACAGGAAAGGCGCGCGAGGCCGCGGCGCGCCGACACGCGGGGCCGGCTCGAGGCGCAGCGCGCGCAGCCGGAACGGCGCCGCCGGAGACAGGAAAGGCGCGCGAGGCCGCGGCGCGCCGACACGCGGGGCCGGCTCGAGGCGCAGCGCGCGCAGCCGGAACGGCGCCGCCGGAGACAGGAAAGGCGCGCGAGGCCGCGGCGCGCCGACACGAGGGGTCGGCTCGAGGCGCAGCGCGCGCAGCCGGAACGGCGCCGGAGACAGGAAAGGCGCGCGAGGCCGCGGCGCGCCGACACGAGCGGTCGGCTCGAGGCGCAGCGCGCGCAGCCGGAACGGCGCCGGAGACAGGAAAGGCGCGCGAGGCCGCGGCGCGCCGACACGAGCGGTCGGCTCGAGGCGCAGCGCGCGCAGCCGGAACGGCGCCGGAGACAGGAAAGGCGCGCGAGGCCGCGGCGCGCCGACACGAGCGGTCGGCTCGAGGCGCAGCGCGCGCAGCCGGAACGGCGCCGGAGACAGGAAAGGCGCGCGAGGCCGCGGCGCGCCGACACGAGCGGTCGGCTCGAGGCGCAGCGCGCGCAGCCGGAACGGCGCCGGAGACAGGAAAGGCGCGCGAGGCCGCGGCGCGCCGACACGAGGGGTCGGCTCGAGGCGCAGCGCGCGCAGCCGGAACGGCGCCGGAGACAGGAAAGGCGCGCGAGGCCGCGGCGCGCCGACACGAGGGGTCGGACCGAGGCGCAGCGCGCGCAGCCGGACGTCCGCGGGGTTCGGGAACGGCTCCGAGCTTAGGTCGGACACGTGCAGCGACAGTGCCGGCGAGGACGCTCGGAACAGCGGCGACGCGACGGCGGGCTGCAGCGGCGCATTTTTAACAGGTAGCTGCTCTCCTCCGGGGACAGACCGCAGCGGCGCACTTTTACCAGCTAGCTGGTCTCCTTCGGGCTTATCTGACCCCAGTTGAGCGTCTTCTACTGCGCGTCGGTGCGATACTTGATCGTGTAGTAATGAACGAGGTGCGCGCTCTCCAGCGGCGTCTGCCACGTGATCAGGAACCCGTTGTGTACCTCCGTCACCGTCAGGCTGCGAGGCGGCCCTGACTTCGGACCAGTTTTGGACGTATTCAGTTTTAGAGCGGGAGGACCCACTGTCGATTGCGGCAAGCTCCGCCTGGAGTTCCAAATCTAAAAGCCGTTTCTCTCTCCTCTCGCGCTCGGCTTCAATTTCAGCTACGCGGGCCGCATGGCGCAGTTGAGCCGCGAGACGTTGCGCGTTGCGAGATATATTGCGCGTGCTGGGCTTGGATGCTCCTGATATGGTGGACGGGTCCGGGGTCTCGGGGCGAGGGGCGCTGGACGGTGCGGGTGCTGGGGCACCGGCGGTCGCACCGTTTTTGAGGCCAGCGTCCTCGCGAGAACGAACCACTATCACTTTTTGGGCCATAGCGCGGGTTGTGGGCATGTTTTCAAAATTATTTAAATACTTCTGACACCAAAAATATGTTGTGGAAAAATTATAAGAATTAAACACGCAGCTTTTTCTCGAAACTATATTTTTCCAACTCAAATGTCACAATCAAATAATAAAGAAAATAAGTATACATAGAGACTCCTTTCTTAGCGGCCAGTGTCGGCAACAGTAGGACTTGTAGGTACAGTCAAAAGCCGTCAGACTATACACTTTGGACTTTGTAGGTACCACTCTTAAGTCGGGGGCATAAGTGCTATTATCGAACTGCAAGTGTTTATCGTGATGTGCTGTTGACCGTACATACATAGCATATTTCGCTACCATAGCACAAAATGAGCAAATCAACGTTCTAATAGCAACATAACAACCGATCGTTAAGTAATTGGTTTAAACTTAACTGCGTCGTATAAATGTTGCATTAACCTTGTAAGAACGCATTATTTGTTCAAAATTGGGTTAAATCTGAGCTATTATTTTAACGACTCAAGTACAAGGCCATAACGAAGTTAAAACAGATAAAAAATAGCGCGAAAGTGAAATGTCACTTTGAGACTTTTTCTTTTTTAACTGTTTGTTTTTAAATTGCTTGGGTAATTATAAGCGGCCTGTGTTAAAAACATTGCCACTGCAAGTGCATTGACTCAGGGCTTGGCTCACCCACTGACACAGTTAAATCTTGCGTCTCTTTCGCACCAGTGTGCAATTATATCGGCATCTCACTGTCATGTACGTGTTTTTACCCCGCACTTTTGCTGCCATAAAAGTTGTGGACCTGTTTCGAAAGAGTCACTTGACTTCACCATGGTAATATTTTGTTACTCAATAAATAACGTGATCACTGTATAAGTTTCCTGTCACTCGATAACCGCTTTGCTTATGTAAAACTGTCTCGATGTTTCTTAAGAGGAAATTTTCATAAATTACCCTTTTTCTACCGATTAAAGTTCCAACGTGACCGTTGGATACACTTTAAGTTGTAAATACTTCCTCTAGAAAGTAATATTGGATTTTATTCTTTTTATATCTGTTTGTTTGTGTATTGAAGCTATTGTAATCCATACTTCATTATAAGTGACATAGAAAAATGTAAAAAAGGGATTAAAAACAACAACTTCAAACAAAGATTAACCAAAATATCCCAAACCAGTATTGTAGAAAGCAATCATTTCTACAAAACGAAGACTGCCGTATCTCACTTTCGTTGGAGCCCGACAATAGCTAGTAAAAGTGAAAACTTGCTAAAAGGAAATAAACATGAAAACCATTAAGATTGACCGAAAAAATACGTACCTATCAATGTTATTTAGTTATCTGTGATCTTAGTACACGAATACGTTACCTCGTATCATTTCCCAAGCGTCTGTGATAAAACACCCATCACTATTAAAATTTGAATTTAGAACATCGTTTTGGACTATCAAATTGCTGCTATCGTGTTATCAATCTTATTGCTCCATTGTAAGGTTGCATCTTGATTGACGGATGAAGTTATTATTTTTTTGAAAGGAGAACGTGCGAAATAATTAATATTTTGACAGTTCCATGCGTGTAACGAACTCCTTTGTCTAAACGACGGTCAGCTCACATCCAACAAACTAATATCATTCTTGTCGAGAAGAGATAAAGTTTAATTTGCATTCATTCAGTAATTAAGAAGTATTAAAGAGACATACACGGTGTCCACGGAAGTTATTTAAAACGGGAAATGTTTCTGGTCTAAAATTCAGGCCTTGATATTATGGCATGAGCTTTTATGGTTGTAGGGTAACATTTTATTTAATTATGAGAGTTTCGTTGCATTGGTTACATGTTGTAAAAGAGCCATTACTTTACTATTATATCGGATTTTATGATTGCGACCTTATTTTGGAGTAATTAAAATACTTTTATGCTAATAGGTCGTTAGGTGTCGATGGCCTCGTCATGAGAAGTTATTAATATAAATATTCGATTGAGCACCTAAAAATGAGGTTGTCATCTAAATACATAAATATTATAATCCTACTAAGTACATAATATTATAAATTAAAATTATGCAAAGGTTTGTGACTCTTTCAAGCCCTAACGTGTTATACATACTTTAATTTCATTTCATAAGTATAAGTTTTGTATTTTCCTCTATAGTCTTCTAACTTTATTATAAAATTAATAAATTCTTTACGAACGATTTAAAAAAAACGGCTGCAAAAACGCTACAAAGCTCCCACCTTATCATTCATTTGACACAAGACGTCAAACACCTGTCAGTTTGACACTCCCGCCATTACGAGGAAACGCACTTGGCTCAGTTTCACGATCATTATGCGACACATCGAGCGACGTTTCCGTGCGTCCGTCGCATTCCGTGTCAATGGGATGGTCACTTATTCTAGTTCTCTAGACGGATGCTTAGGTACAATGTATACTGTGATTAACGATGGCCTATAACTTACGAGCAGAAGTCGACATACCTGATCTGTTAAAAAGTCTCAATTGAAATAGAACTCTATTCAAACGGACATTAAGCAGCGAATTGTTTGTCGGAATTTAACAGAGATAGGTTGATGTGATTTTTAAACTGGATATTCGTTATGTGCGAAGTGGGTGGTGGGGAACGGCAAATCGATCGTAGCGCACGACGTGGCAGAAATGTGAATTAATTCTGGGCTGTCATGTGTCAAATCGCTTTATTTTCATACATAACTTCCTTTATAATTTTAAGTAAAAACGTAAAAATTTGCGATATGGGTCATAGTACATGCTGTGTCGTAAATTGTAAAAACAATGAGAAAAACAGTTCGTGCAAGTTTTATTCGTTTCCAACATCAAAGTGGACATTACAGCAAAGACAAAAATGGATAGCTGCTGTGAAGAGAAAAAAGTAAGAAATTTAACCTAGTACACTATAATAATAATAATAAGCGTTCCAAAATTACAGTCCTTTTTTCTTTGTTTTAGTGCTGATGGGTCCCCATGGCACCCGAAACGACATGATACAATATTCAGTGAACATTTTATTGGAGGCAAAAAGTCAGACGCAGAGGCGAGCCCTAGCTATATTCCAACAATATTCCCGTCAATATATCGGTGTAAGAAAATTGACCATTCTCAGGTCACTGCTAGATATAATCGTTTTATGACACGAAGATATCCGGATCAACAATTTATTGGAAAATACGAACAGAATCAGTTACCAATCAAAACAGTTACTAAAGTAAAGTAAATGAAAGTCCTGAATAGTTGTGGCCACTAGGGGCGCTGTCATCGCGCACACAACGAATAGATCTGGGTTGCAGCGCCGTGTGTGGGACTCCCGATGCCCTAAAAAGGGCATTGTTCCTGGGCCGAAGATGGAAGTGGCCCAGGGGTTTACCCACTAAACCCCGCGTACTCCCTCATTGCCTTAACATGGGGGGGCCTCGGGTATCAGCGAAGCCCATGTCATGTTCTAGTCTTGGAAAACTTAATTAACCTGCTTAATGAAACAAGACGAGTCTGGATCCACGTAATCTAATCGTTCAGTTTTGATTCGGTTTCGTCATTGGTTCCGACTATCTGGGTTGACTGGAGAAAGTCGATTCAAGGTCACGGTAAATGAGAATCAACCGTATTCCTTTTTGTTTTTTCTATTGTTTACGCTCTTCTTGACGTTGAATGAAGATTAATTTTCGCACCATAACCGAATGGGCCAGCATAAGGCGGGCACAGGCTTGTCCCATTCCAATTTGAAGGGGAAACTGGGCGAATTTCATAAGAAGTGGGACGGCCATCTTTACGACTGAGTCCCACATACGGCCGCAAGTTTTGCTTGCCAGCGGTCACGGTGCTGATAAGCATTTTTCCTCCGACGAAATTGTCTTGGGATTTAAGCGCTGCACTACGCACTAATCTCCCTGGTTTTCCCTTTACTCTCGAGATGGACGGCCTGATACTATAACCAAACCAACTTGATAGAGTGGTTAAAACATTCAGGCAGTGATCTCGGGTAGAAGTTGATTCCAGGTAGAGCAAAATGTTGCAATTTTCAAGCGTGTTGATTAAGTCAATATCCATCATTGTAGCGAAGTCTTGATTTCAATGATTTGACGAGCCATTTGGTGTAATGGTCGAGAAGTCGGCTATTACACCAGAGATCGCGGGTTCGATTCCCGCACGGTACAAACATTTGTGTGCATGGACATGTCTGTTGGGTGTTTCTATGTATAACATGTATGTATTTCCAAAAACAGTATATAAATAATGTTTATCCGTTGTCTGGCACCCATAGCACAAGCTAATGCTTAGTTTGGGGCTAGATGGCGTTTTGTGAATAATGTCCAGAGATATTTATTTATTTTATTTAATGATGGAGGCCAAAGATGGAATAGGCTGTTACTACTTAAGAGAGAGATAAGTACACTCGAGTAACAGCATCTCATAATGGCCACTATGTGCAATGCGGAGAATAGATAAATATCGAGATTCCCTTTACTCAAAGACTGTTATCTAACATTTGCACAACGCTAATTTCTCCCGCTTACACGGCGGTGTGGCAACACTCCCTTTGGGAAACGATTTGAACAATGCCAGCAATGGTTCGCAACGTTATTTTTTTTTCTCACAATTAAGTTGCGAGGCTATTTCCTGCTGTTTTGGGATGCTTTGTAACGTTATTACAGAGATTTGTCTCGTTTTACGAAAGATTACGACATATTTGGCGCTAGTGTGTGCAATGTGCATCATCTTGATATTATAAGGCATATTACACACTAAAGTTTCCTGACATTTACGCGGGTTTCTATTCAATAAAAGTTTTTTTTTAACTTTTATGATGATGAAATCATCAATAATACGAGTAGAGGCCTTTGCCCTGAAAGATGTTTATTAGAATTAGTTAAAGAAAGAATATTTTATTTTAAAAATATTTTTGTCTCTGGAATGATCTAAACTTCTCCAAAAGCTTATTTTATTTACGAGTTAATTGTTAGAAATAAATAGCCTTATGAGAATAACATAAAAAAATTAAAAAAGACCTTTTAATTTTTCTTAATTTATTTATTTTACTTGCATTATTTAAAAATAATTTAGCCATACTTTAATACACATTGTTTAAACTAAGTAATCAGTTTTTTATGAGAACCAATTCTCCCGATCTTTTATAACTAAATTATTCACCTCACATTATCTAGAGTCATCCTTATACACAGTTGACCGATATAATGTTTCTAAGTAATATGGCGATAGTCACGCCCGGCCCAAAGACACACTTGCATCGATTAAAAAAAAACCGTTCCCATTTAAAAATGGAATCGTTCGAATTGATGCGATGAAAGTGATGTCCATAGGTAACCACATCACGTATCCTGGTGACCCGGTCACTGTGACACTATATACTTCACGTTCCTTTGCACACATTTAAAAGTATCATAACATTGTAATAAAGCTTTTAGGGCGGCTAAATGATGTCGTCATTGAATAAAAAATTATAATAAAGTATTGAAAAGTCGCAAAAGTAAAGTCTGCTATAAAAGCTTTGTCAATGTTAATGTGAAAAGCCAGAACTCTTGAAATGAAAGGCTTTAAGACCAGAGGCAGACTTTAGTACCTATGACAGAACACAAAACAATGCTTCCTGGTTATAGACCGACAAACTTACCTATCTGTTCCGGTGGCGGCGTCGCTACTGTCTAATTAAAACTGTCATTAAATATCGTTTTTGCATTGCATTTCACGTAGTTCCAATTTTGGCCACCGGAACAGATAAGTTTGTAGGTCTGTACATGTCTCTGAAAGGGTTTACCCTTGTTTGGCCAAAAATTGTTTCCCAAAATATCATATCGCAAACTATTTTTCGCAAATTTTCATTTGGCAAAAAAACGTTTGGCAAAACAACGTATTGCAATTTTTTATTTAGCAAATCTCTTCTTTGGCATATTTTTTTTTCGCAAATTATTGTTTGGCAATGTTTCATTTAACCAAATATCATTTGATCAAATGTTTTATTTGGCAAAACTTACTCTTCCCAAAATATTGCAATGCATATGATTTACTAAACAGTGTGAGTGGTGCATAAAATACAAACTATATAACTAGCTTACGCTCCAACTTTGAAAATGTAATGCTGCATGGATGTTTGTTTCACCTTGGACAAATAATTTACAGGTAATAATTTCTTAGTTTATATTAATTTTCATGTTTAATACTTTTTATCAAAATTTCCAAATGACTCGTTAACAATAGATTTGAACAAGCGCTCGGCGGCCGCTGCCGCGGCACGCTCGCTTCGCTCGCTCGCCTTCGCGCGTTGATGGTCAGTGTTCTAACCTAACCTAACCCAGTAACTGATATATTATACTTTTTTTAGGAAAATTCAAGCCCAGGGTTGTGCAAAAAAATACGCATCAGACATGACTTTTAATAAACAAGCAAAGTGTTTGTTAGCACTCAGCTATTTGCCTGAAGATGAAATACCGGTTTATTTTAATAAGCTACTACATAATATTGACGATCCGGATTGGCAAAAATTTGACCAAATATTTTTTTGGAATATGAAAATTTCCAAAATGAATCATTTGCTATATTAACATTTGACCAAATAAAACTTGACTAAGTGAAAGTTTGCCAAAAGATAATTTGACCAAATGAAGTATGTGCGAAATATACAGTTGCCAAAGGTCCATTTGCGAAATGAAACATATGCGATAAGTTTTTTGCGAATTGAAATTTGACGAAAAGTAATTTGGCCAAATGAAGGGATACCCTCTGAAAGCTCTCAATGGACATTGAACTACAATTACTAGCGTATAGAACCGACACCGCAAACACAATTTTTGCGCGATGCTTTGTTGCCGTTACCATGGTTACACTCACAACAACTCATTCAAGATCTATGAGATAAGCATTTTGAACATAATGCGTAAGCGCCTTGCTTTGCAAGGCGCTTACGACGTTTTTGACGCCAGAAAAATATACTCTGTAAGCAATCTATAGCGCTGCAAGTTTTATAGTTTGGTTAGACGACATCCGCTGTAGCAAATACATCAGTCAGTCCAGTCATCATTTTGCAACACATTTTTTGTTCCGTATAGCCTCTCTTAGTACTTGTAACTCAATGTCAATGGATTCTCATTTGGCGGGGTGCGTAGCGTACCTTCTCTGCCAACCAAAAACGTCAAGGTAGGCTCTCCTTCTGATTTTATCAGAAGACAGCAAAGCTTTCAAATATCTAAATGATTTTGAATTTTGATATTCAAATGTCTTGTTATTGAAATCAAGTTTAGTCATCGATGCAATGTTGTCACTGTTCATTTCAAAGCCCGACACCCGAACCTACGTCCCAGCGCAAGTATTTACACCTAAACCAACGAGATATTGTTTGTCAACATACAAAAATATCTAAATAACTTTTATCTACATCCATACCATAATATGTCTATTTTATATTCAGGAGCGATGAGCAAACGCCCTACATTTAGATATAAGTATCTGTGGCTGCATTGAAATGTTTACATTTTAGTGTCGGTAACCGATACGAAATTACGTTCAAATTTCGAACGTCTTCTTTAAAAGTAAAAATTAAAAGGGTTTTTCGATTATCGAATTAGTCGATTAGTAATTTTATGTTCCATTCCTATACATTTAATTCGATGCTGAAATTATAACAATCGATTTGAGAATCGAAATCAACTCGAGTCTAGATTGTTTATGGATTTTAAAAACTACAAACGTCAGTCATTAATTATGACAGTACTAAACTAACTTTTACATACAGATTATGTTGGTAACTAGGGCGTTTGCTCATCAATCCTGACTATAAAATAGACATATTATCGTATGAATGAAGATAAAGTTATGTATGTGACTGTACATAATTAGTCATTAAAATACTCATGTGATTCTTTTATGAAACTCACTTCGTTCGTTTCATAAAACCACATTCGTATTTTAATGACCCTCATTATGCAGCAGTCACATAAATAACTATTTTATTTGCAAAGGTCACATGTTATGGAAGGCCGCACGAATGTTTGAGCTTTAGTACGAAAGTAGGACATTTGAATGTGACTTAAACGATCTCGTGATTGCGTATTGTCTTTAATTACCTGTTTCGAATTTATAAGACTTGTATGCTTTTTGGAACGTAAAAATATTGTTTGTTAATCTGGCACCTTTGTTGTGTGACTTTTTTTGTGATATTTTTGTCTGGCCAGTTCCTACGCAGTCCGCCTATTAATAAGCGCCTAGAGTCGAATTAAGCAACGTATATCATAATTATCTACTTCTATCCTTTCCCCAGTCCGGGTTTAGGTGCGTAAAGCATTCCCCGTGAAAAAAAAAAAACTAGTACTTGATATGCATTGTTTTATGAGTGCTAATATAATGTTTCCTTTCTAGAGTTCTGTACCCAAAGGGTAAAACGCCACCCTTTACCAACTTACCACTGTCACTGATGATGGATTTCTCTTGCCTCTACAACAAAAAATTATAAAGTATAGAATAAAATAAATATTTAAGGGGACTATCACACAAGAAACGTGAATTTTTAAACTCGTTTTGACAATGGTACGGAACCCATCGTGCGCGAGTCCGACTTGCAACTAATTGCCTAGTTTTATTTTGTTTGTTGTAGCGACGCTTTAAAGACTAGATTACAGGGCCCGGAAAACTTCTTGAATATCGGGTAGGAATTGCGCAGAACACGAATTTCGCTATTGGTCAGAAGCATATCCCTGACCAATAGCGGGCGCGGGCGTTCGGGAGATTCGCGCACGCTATTGGTCACGCGCAAGTGCGCATGCGCGAACTTTTCCCCTCTCCGTCGACCAATGTTCAACAAGTTAGGCCGATAGCAATACCTTTTATTGATACTAATAGAAATCTTACAAAAATGTATCACGTTAAATTTAAATACATATTTAACGAATTTTCTCTTGTTACAGATGTAAATGAAAATAATGAATCAATAGAAGCAACGAGGATTAAAAGAGAAGGAGTCCCGGAAAACAGGGGTAAGTGTCGCCAGAACATGCTATGTATAACATATTTTGCGTTGGTTTGTTTTATGGATGTGCAAAAAAATCTTTAAAAAGTTACTCTTACCTTGGAAACAATCCTAAAAATTAACGCCTAAAGAAAAATAATTGCCAAATCATTCTCTTATGGTGAGACACGGGGAAAATGATGGGCACTTTGTATTTGCTATTTAGGTAATTAATTAAATTATGAGAAAATATTTATCATCTTTACCACCATCTACAATGTCTTTTCTAATATTATATTATAAAGAGGAAAGATTTGTTTGTTTGTATTGAATAGGCTCCGAAACTACTGAACTGATTTGGAAAATTCTTTCACTGTTGGAAATCGACCCTAACCTCGGGTGACATAGGATACTTTTTATCCCGGAAATGTGGGGGAAGGGGGGATACTTATTTGAAAAAAGAAATTAAGCGCGGGTAAAACAGCGGAGGCGGCCGCTAGTTTTTAAATTATAATGAGAGGTCGCTCAAATTCACCTCAAAATTGTCCTTTCGCGTTATATATTTTCTGTTTGAATCTAGTTTTTTATTGTAAAATGTAATCGCTTACCTCATTCATTAATAAGAAAAAAGATAAAACATCTTTTATTAATTAAGAATAAAATAAACAGAAACTAAACAGAAACAAGAAGAAATAAAAATAATTTTATCGATGTTAACATGACGAAGTAGTTTTGTTCTCTAGATTGCATAAATTATCATATAGGTATTTATTTTTGCAAAAAACTGTGTCTTCCTTTCTACGTTTTTGGTATTATTTTCCCAAAACATGTCCCCTTCTAATTCTAGGTTGAAACCGGTCCCTCTAAAGGCGCGTCCATAAAAGAAACCAATATTATTTATTGTAAAAATATGCCTGTCTGCTTGTTTGAGTTTGAATTAATAATGACTGTGTGTATCTTGCGTTACATATTTGTGATCCTTACTGTATTAGATTTTATATTTCTATATTCTTCTGTATTTCTTACCCTCTTCAAATTATTGGCATAACATTTTCTTACTGTTTGAATATTTGCATTTTATTGTAAATCATAAGATGATGTTGATCATATTTTGTTACTAGACTACCTGTATTTCTGTTTATCACTTATTGATAAAAAAGGCTTAGTTCTAGAATCATTTTATACGTTGGATAAAACATGCTGTTATCATCATGGCTTTCATAGAACAGATACGTTTCCACTAGTGTTTCCTTGCCTCGTCTAAGAAATAATAGGAAATTTAATAAAAAAAATTAATAATAGGAAGTTTAATAGTAACGAATGTTTAACATAAGAAAGCCTTCTTTGATAAGATAACAATTTAATATCTCTTAAAGAGTCGTTGCTCGCTTCATCCTTGACATTTTTCGTTCACGTCAAAACAAGATTTTAAAAAATATTATCAACATCATCTGAATAAATTGCCAATGAAAAAGTTGTACAAAATTAGTGCTAACACGTTTGCGAAATTTCTCTTTATCTATTAGTATCTTATTTATTCTATTCTATCTTATATTCCATTATTAATTGTATGTTTTTTCTTTCTCTTTCAAATCTAATCCGGTCGTGGTGGACATCTCAACCCAAACGGACTATTGTACATTGCACCTGATCACAATCCTATCCACTGACTGACTGGATGACACAGACTTGACAGTTCTACTCGTCAATGACCAAAAAAGGAACGATTACTCTCGAGTCGGGAGGTACCACAGCGTCAAACCTCTGATTGGTCTCCTTACATCCACTGCGAGGACGTTCATCCAGGATGGCGTCACCACGGAGTTCGCCACTCAGATCCTCGGCACAACGCTAGATAACGGTCGCATCTACGCCCAGCTCCTAACTAAGTCTTCCCTCGTACTTTATAACAAACCAAATGTAGACGATCCTGTTATTGTGCAACCAACGCGCATACACTCCGACTTCGATGGTCAGTGGAACGTCAAGCAAGATCTCGGTTTCATTGACCCCGAAAAATTCGTTCTCAAAAATACAGATTACCTTGCTCCTAGTAGCAAAATGGACATTGTGTACGCTAGCAAGCCGGCACAAGAAAACGTTAAATATTGGAACCCACCAAGTTCCCCTGAAAGTCAGGTTGAAAATCAAATATTTGATGAGCCCACTGGCCGTAGAATCCAACCTGTTCAAGAGATCCCACGATATGTACAAAATGAAGCCTTGAACTTCCTTGACGGTCCAATCATCGATGCTGAAAAGAAATTTGAATTTATTGTAAAACCATCTATTTTAGAGAATGTTAACACGTTGCATAGACAGAGCAAAGCGTACGAGCCTGTTACCGAACCGATAAAAACCGACACTAATGTTAATGAAGAGCCGATCGAAGAATCGAATGTTGTCAAAGTAAAGCCTGATTACGACTTGCCGACTTTTACTATTAAGAACGAATTTTCTCCTATATTCTACTATATCGATAACGTCGAGTCTAAGAGTTCACACAATCAGATGTCTCAGCAAACTAAAACCCCTAAGAAACTATTCGGACAAAAGAGTGAACCTAGACCGAAAACTACTTTCACCTACTCAGGTTTCGCTGATTTTACGACGGTCGTTGGTGATACTGTAATTATATTTTCACCTAACACAGATACTAGCCGCCCTCAAGATCCAAACGAGGTTAATGTATTCCCGTCAGCTAAGCCAGTTGATAAATTGTCTTCTAAAATAACTTTCCTTGCTGCTGATATCCCAGTGGCCACTTCAACTTATCATGCTCATGACATTAATGCCGCTACAGAGACAGTTACGCCGGTTGTTCAAGAAAGCTCTGAAAATCCAATTTATGAAGATGAGGATTATAAGAAAGTTGAGTACGAGGTTAATAATGGTCCCGACTCAATCAGCATTAAGCACGAAAGTGGTTTCGATTTTAACCTTGATGTAATTCAACCATCGGAATCTGTTATAACAACTACTGAAAATACTCGTTATACTGATGATTTAGGTGTTATTCCAATCCAAGATTACACTTCGAAACCGACAGAGCCTCTTAGTCCATCAGCGACAATTGAAGAGGCATCGAAAGAGACCACTGTAACCGAAAGTAATACAAGCCAATTTTTCACTAATTCGGAAGAAGAATCAGAGAACACAGCTGCAGAAGTGACTGAGAGAACAGAAGAAGAAGAAGAGGAGGAAGAAAATACTACAGAAACAGTTGACGATATCTACACTACAACTGAAAGTGGTCATAGTGACGAATCTTTAGAAGAGTTAGAGGTCACTACTGAAAACAAACATGTCTTGAACGAAAATGATGTAGTTTGTACAAATGGACTAGAAACCCAGTCTACAATGACAACAGCTTACAAAACACTCACATACTTGACGACATATTTCATTCCTTTAGAAAGCTCAGTAACAACTACTTCTGTTAAGTCTGATGTAGTAGTAGAAAGTGACATAGGATACCTTACCAACGTCGTTTGCAATCATAACTTAAACATTCAGCCTACTGCAGTGGTAACAATTGAAGTACAATCTTCAGTGCATACAAATCTTGAAGCACCTGAGACAGTTTCTGAAGAGGCTGTTGTTACACCAGAAGTAGCCACAGAAGAAGCACCAAAGACTACCTTACACGAGGAAGTACCAACTACTCAAGAACAAGAAGAAGAAAAACAGACAACGGTGGGCACTGCTGAGGTGTCTGAAGAAGATATTGAAGAAAAAGAACAGTCGACTACCACTACAGAGAGAACTACAACTACTCAAAGTCATACTGAAGTATCTGTTAGTACGGAACAAACAACAACGACAACTGAAAAAACTGTTCCGGAAGAAGATGTGCCGACTGAAGAGAATGAAATCGACCTTATTTACAAAACGCTTTATACTACCTACACATACTTTACGACATTCTTCGGAGACAAAAGTTCAAGTGTGGCTAGTCACAAGGCTGTTATCACAAACATTATCACGTCCACTCTAGACTTATCTCAACTAGATCCTTCCTTACTTGGTGCTTTCAATGAAGACGAAATCGCACCTACCAGCGTTGGTATTGGTCGTCCCACAGAATCATTCGCTATCAACAGCATCATTGACTTAGTTAAAAATAAGGATGTTATAGAATCCGTTGAAGTTGGTGAAGTTTACGCTTCTCAGACACCGACCCCATCTTTGGGTGATGACTTTGTGGCCAACATTAAGCCAGATGCTGTAAAAACTTATTACACAACTTACACATTCTTCACAACTATTTATGTAGGTTCTGATGCTAATGTATGTAGTAGGAGTGAAGTGTATACGAACTACGTGGGCCCCGAAGAGTTGATACCAACAAAGAGTAACCCATTAGCAGCTGAGAATACGAGAGCACAGTTTGATTTCAGGAATTGCAAACAAGTACACAGACCGCCTCCAGCTAATCCTGAGGAGAATTCTTCAGTGGAAACAAGTGTTAGCATGGAAGAAAACAATGACGAGCCTACTAAAGAAGCGAAAAAAGAAACACCACAACCGAGCCCAATCGAAGTAGACATGTTATTTAGTGTCGAATCTAATCCACTAGAATCTGAAAACTCGTATATAACGGACGTTAAATCGTCAACGTCTAGAGGTGAAAGGCAGTTCTTAGATAGTAATAACATTTTGGAGGATCAAATAAGTTCCGAAAGCAATATAGATGAGATAATGCCATCTCCTACATTGATTCTTCAAACTAGTTACACTACGTTTACGTACTTCACAACAATGTACATTGGAAAAGATTCTAGCAAAGTTAAGAGTCACTTGGAAACTATCACGAACGTAGTGACTGGAACAATCATGCCTAATAACAAAAAGGAACCTGAGGAAGAGAGCAACTTACCAATAACATATTACACAACATTTACTTACTGGACAACGCTTTATAAAGACAAGTCTACGACAATAACTAGCCGGGAGGAAATCGTTTCAAACGTTGTCTTCCCAACACCATCAGTACAAGTTGTACCAACTGTAAGCCCAATTGACACAACGCCTATTGATGTGGATAGTGTTTTACCACCTAAGGAACTAGAAGTTGAGTTGAAACCTTCTTTAGTAGAAGACGGCTTAGATCAAGACGATGGAAAAGCTACTTTCTATACTACATACACATATTTCACAACTTTCTATGCTGGAAACACCTCTGAAATCAGAAGTAGCTTAGAAACTGTTACTAACATTGTGGACAATACCAAAGTAGTAGAGGATAATCAGCTAGGGCGAAAAGTGCCTTCTGGTGCTGCTGATAAAAATCTCATTCAAGATAATGGTGAAAAACCAAAAATCACACCAACTGTGGTTAAAGAAGAAATTAAACAAACACAATTACCTGACTTAGCGTCAGCTTCACCTACTGTTCTTTTGGGCACATACATTGACAATTTGTTCGCTGAAGTTAAACCTGCAGATGTCAAAGCGTCGACACCTGAACCTGAGAAAAAGATACTGTTCTCTCAAGTTGCTGTCATTTCAGGTGATTCGACTATCGTTACAAGCGATAATAAGACTTTAAACACGGACACCACTACCACAAGCTCAACAACTACTACTACATCGACAACAACTGAAGGCTCAGTTATAAGCGCAAGCCCTGATATCATTGAAAGTTCTGTTGGAGAACCTGAGGTCACAACAGAGGCTAAACCTGAGGTAGAAGAAGATGACTCTTTAAATACTAGAAAGAAGAGTCGACTTTCTTTCACTCCTAAGAAGCCCACATTTACACCTGTAATCATACCTTTTGCATCAAGGAATAGACCTACATTCAGTCCAAAGAGAGTGCCTATACTTAGCGGAGCGACAACAATTACCCGCTTGGATGTAACTCCAACAATAACAGCTACCCCTACTTTGAAGTCTGTAAGACCTTCAGGATTTGGAGCTAATAGGAAACAGTCTTCTTCACCAGGGTCTTCAATTCCAGGGCGAAGATTTTCTGGAAACCGCAGTAGCGCATCAAACTTGTCTGTAAATGTCCCTTCTGCGTCCCGTCCTGGAGGTGGTTTCGTTAGAGGAAGCATTCAACCTACATCTAGAAGAACTGGTTTTAGATCTAGTTCCATTAGAAGTAACAGCTTAGATTATGCCAGCAGGTCTGCTGTTCCTAGAATCCGCCCTACTGCTTCGTCTCGATTGAGAAATAATAGACAATCGGCTACTATAAACTTTCCGGCTAATGATCAGAATGAGGGTGAGACCTTGGCGACCCAACAAGAAGAAAACGCAACTGAGCCATTAGAGGAAGCGTCTGAAGCTCCGGTTAGAACTACAAACAACCCGTTGTTGAAGTTCAGAAGGCCACCTCTAGTCAGGCAGCCAGGTACAGCCATTACTCCACGTTCAACCACACCACCTACGAGAAGAAATACACCACGTGGTCGGGTCACTACTACTACAACAAGAAGAACAACTACTCGGTCAACTTCTAACCCACTTCTAGCATTACGAAGGCAAAGACCGAACTCGCTCTTCCCAAGGAGAAACCTATTCAATAAGCCAGAACCTGAGCCCGAAGAAGAAATTAAAGAGAATGAACAAAAGGTTGAAGAGAGCGAAGAAATTTTAGAAGAGGAAGAAGATTTTGAAGAAGACAACGACTATGATTCGTCTGATAGAAAAGAGCAACAAGTTGCTACCCCATCCACTCCAGCGCCAAGAAAATCTAACGCCGTCTCAATCAGACCCTTCGCATTTAGGCGACGTGTTAAACGTCAAGTAGATTACGGAAGTAGAAAGTACACAAACTTTAGAAGGCCCGGGACAAAAGTGACCACACGCCGTCCGGAGCCAGAACCAGAGACAGAACCACCAGCGCCTCCTACAACGAAGCCAAGACCAGGCAGCAGATATAACTCACGGCCTTCTTCTAGCTCTCGAACCACAACTGCGTCCGCACCTAAAGTATCTTCAAGGCAACCGTTTATTATCCGTGGAGAGAGCCGGACGACTACTACGTCTTCTCCAGCTTATAGAAGGAGCAAATCTTCGCGGCCATCGTCGAGAACAACCACTTCATCGACAAGGCCTAAGGCACCTAGACTTACGAACAGGAACGGAAGTGCAGACAGATCTAGATCTACTTCTTCAAGAACCACGAATAGATCACGTCAACGTACTACTACCAGCAGAGCCAACAGCAGGCAAAGAAGCTCTTTCGAAAATACCAGCGGAGAGAGATTCAGGGACAACCACGTCCTCAACGATGGTAAGATTACGGTAACATATCAAATACCAACTGAAGTGACAATCCCTGTTGTAAATGGTAAAATAACTGAGTACAAAAACGTTTTATCGGCCACTCCTAGTGTAGAAACTTTGCTGAGAAACCAAGTATCGACCTCCATCGGACCTTTGGGTAATCAGCAGCTTGTTTTAAATCTCGAATCAACTGAAGTGGCTGAAAACGGGGCTACTAAGCTTATCAAATACGTCCTGCATGAGACACCAACGACTACAGTTATATTCACACCTACCACAATTCGTGGAAGAAAGACATCTTACTCTCATATTTTGCCTAGTACAATCTATAACGTAGAAGCAGTAACTCAAACATTAGCCCCAGAACTGAACGCCAACGTACCTTTGGCTAACCTGTTACTGTCACAGCTTCTGCTTGGCAACCAGCAGCCTGCGATTAACCCTCTCCTTGCTCTACAAGGACAAGCGTTCTTACCGCAGCAGCCAGTTGCACAGACGCCTATAACTGAATACAAGACCAGATCTACCACTTACGTCACAACTGTTACTGATGCTAGAGAAACTGTCTTGCCAATCACGTTTAAAGGAAAAGCCATATTGACTACTATTGTTGATCCCACAACCAGTGTAGTTACAGCTACAGAATTTGTAACAGATACTGTGGTTATAACGCCTTCAGCGTTAGCGGCCGCTCCTCAATTCAATTCATTACTTCTTCCTCTTCTTCTCCAACAGCAGCAACAACAACAAGCATTGTCCCTGCAAACTCCCAGTCCCTTACTAGGTTTGGGACATCCTGACTTAGGTTTGTTGCAAAATAATAACATTAACAACCTCAATAATAATGATATATACAGTAACAGTCCCAAACCTAACATTTTATCGGACTTGAACAGCAATGAGGACTTTTCTGAGGAAATTCAGGATAGTGGAGAAGATTTACCTCCTCCGCCACCCCCTCCCCCTCGTAGCAGAAAGGCTAAAGCTCCCAAACCCACGCCACCTGCTCCACCGAAACACACTAGCGTTGTAACTCTATATGTATCTGGTAGACACCCTGGTGAATTCAGTACAGTATTATCAACTGTTGTGAGCGATGACACACAAACTGTGAGAAAGCGCGAGGCTATCTATTACGAAGACGTTAAAATACTACCTTCTATCTTACCTACAATCGATGAGATATTCAGTTCTCAAGCAGATATTGAAAATTCAATCATACCTGATTCAGACAAGTATCTTAGTGTAACTAATGAGAGTGAAGGGACACAAAGTTTGGAAAGCATAGTGGGTGAAATTAGTAAACATATAAGGTACGATGCATCACCAACATACGTCGTAAAATTAGCGACCACTTCAAAAGTAACGGATACAAGACAAAGCTCATTAGACGATGTCTCGTGAAGTCAGAACAAATGGTTAGGTGTGTAAAGTAATGAATTAGTTATTTATTTACAATTGTAACATAGTAAGTTAACTATGAATAGTGCCTTATAGTTTTAAAGATCAAATTAGATAGTAAGAACAAAATACTCCTTTGTACTTGACTAGGTATATTAACATTTCTTTAAGATCACCAAAAATATTGTCTCTATGTTACCAGACTTTATGTGATGGGTACCCCAACTAGGTAACAAGTATCTGTCTAATCACTGCCTAAGAATAAAACTTGTAGTTTATGTTCTTTATAGTTGTAATCTTCTGTAATACTCGTACTTCTTCGCTTACGACTGTAAATTGCAAATACGACTTAAAATGTTGAAACAATAAATAATTTTGTAAAATAAGTAATTTTGTCATTTCATTCAAATACATCCTTACAAACATATTGAATTATATAAGGAATGAAAAGCCATGGAAAAAGAAATAAATGCTTTCGTTGATAAAGCATAGTAAAAAAAAAGTCGACGAGAAAATGATATGGTACATTGGTTTCTGACCTTACTACATAATCGGTACACAAATGCATTATCAAGAAAATAATATACACGAATACCTAAAGAACTGGGACGAGCCGGTGCCAGCGTTAGCTATTGACCAGCCCATCCCATGAATACCTAAAGAACTAGCATAAGAATACACCAAAACTTAAGACACAAATATTAGACAACTGAATGACAAAACTAAAGAAGACAATAAATATGACTATGAACAAGTTGATGGAAAAATTTGAAATAAGTTACTTGACTGACAAAAACCTATGAAACCAGTTAAAAACAACACTAAAAATGAGGACACAAACACTATATAGAACCAAAGAATACATAGTATTAATAGAACATGACAAAACTGAAGAAGACAATATGACTAAAGACATGTTGATGGAACTTAAAACAATGACTTGACTGATGACTACGCTGATTGACACGGCCCTGAAGATCCCGAAGCTCCTTGGATGGTTCCAAACCCTTTCTGCAACTCCTGAGGTGAGTTTAGAGTTACATACTTACCGTAGATGTAGATATAGACGAGGAAAATGTTCTTGAATATCAACAGTTTCTTGTTTTTTTTTTTTATGAAAGGAGCTAACCTAGGAGGAGGATAACCTTTCCTTTCACGAATATTTCAAGACTAAAATTAGTCAAATCGGTTCAGCCGTTCTAGAGTTTTAGCGAGAATTCATTTTTACTTATATACTTAGATATCAAAAATAAACTACTCTTTAAATAATGACATTGATCGAAAACTATAAGCTGTCGGGTCACGACCTTATCTTAAATTTATGTTAAGAAAAATAGCATTACCTAAACTATATTAAAATAACTAAAAAAGGTTACATCATCTTCCGTGGTAAACAAATACCACAATAATAATATGATTATATCAAAAAAGTGATCCTTAATGGTTTTATTCTTAATTTTTTTTATACAAAATGATATCATTGTTTATCTATTATATTCAAGAACATTTGAATCGATGTGGTTTTGTAGATACATAATAAAAATAGTGATCAACAAAATGTAGTAAGTATTAACTTATTTAGTTATAAACAATAATGTAGTTGTAAATAAGTATGGTTGTTGAGATATAAGACAAGTTTATTGATTCGTTTCTAGAACAAAAAGTTTAAAAGTATTATTAACTGCTTATAAATAAAACCAGTGATGATATTGCGAGTGACATGTCAATCAATAAATGTCTTATATCAACAATAGTTTATGTAGCAATAGTAACTAACATAACACTAATAATTGTCACATTGCACTGAATGCAGCAAACTTTCTTTGTGTTTGTAAAAAACTTAATTAGTGAACTCAATAATAAATCTAATTTGATAAAAAAGAATGGTTTTAAAACCACTTAAAACTTTAAACTTTGTTCTGTTTTTTATAGAACAGAACAAAGTACTAAAGTAGTAAAGTAAGTTACTAAAGTAGTTTTGGAGAAGAAATAAAAATTGGTCTTGGATGAATAGTGTAAAATCAATCTGCCTACCACTATTAATATTTCATCATTGAAATCAACTCATCCATATTTAGATGGCTTTCTAAATTATTTGCAGATGAAAACTGATTCTTAACCTACGATGTTCTACTGTCTTATCTAATGGTGTCATATTTTATTCCAGAAAACATACTATAATGTAAATATTGCATTGCCATAGATATTAAAATTCTGAAAGAATCACAAATGAATATATTATTTTAAACTTTTCAGCTTTCAACACAAATGGGATTGTCTATGATAATTCTCCATGGAGACCTGGCAGAGATATTCAGATTCCAGAAAGATCAGGTTCAGACGAAGACGAAAGGAGATTAAAGAATCTGGCAACAAAAATTATGTCTAATGGAGTTGAAGTATTGGTAAAAGATAAAAGTGCTGATGGAAAACAGGATCAGGTAATACATACATAATATTTTTTAAATGAAGCTGTAATTTAAATGTATGAATTAAAAAAATCTTGTCTTCTTTTCTCACCACACAATAGATGTTTTTAATTGCCATATTAGAAGTCTACATCTAGATTTATTTTAACAGTACATCTAATATTGTAATTAAATCTCAGATTCGTTTTGAAATGCTCAAAAAATAAATCTTGATTTCATGTCAAAGAATCTTTATTGAAAGATTCATTTTATTTCCTCAGCGCACATTTAAGCTCATGCACCTAACTTCACCAACGTATCATCACATCAGTTCATCAACACCACCCAATCAGTCATTAATATCGTCTGCAGTAGCAACAGTGGTGAACAGACAGCACATAAGTGCACTATTCCCACTGCACCAGCTCCTCCAACATAACTATATCATCAAGACTTGCATGACCACGTACACTTACTTGACAACTGTAGTACAAAACAAGCGAAGCGCCATATCGACATTCGAGACAATTGTTTCTGTGGTCACTACAGAATCATTGACTAACTTGTACGCGTCAGATGTTTTAGCAGATTTAAAGCCAACAAAAGTAAGAATCGGGACCCTGGTTAAACCTTTCCCGGGTTTATTCGGGAGTTTGGTTAAATTTTCCAAATGGACTAATGGCCCTGACCTGTAAATGTGATCCAAATTGGCCCTGCTTCAATTAAATATACCTACTAATTACCAGAACACATAACAAAACCAACATATACTTGAATTACCTCAGACCTGTTTACCTGATTAAATAATAATATAGTGGCTTCTTTTTTGACCTATAATATCCCCACATTACTAAATCGTTTCTTCTAAAATTGTTAACATTACTCAAAATATGTATTTTCTATATTTCAGACGAAGTACATGGAAGTAAAGACCATTCAGTCGTCAGTTCCAAGCAGCATGTTTATAAACAACTTTCCGAAAATTGATAAAAGGATAGACAATCAAGATTTAGATAGTTTCGATTTAATACAGCCATCTGAAGTCGGCCATGTTCCTTGCACAACTTCTTGTTCTTGCAGCCATACCAAAACAGAAGGATTAAAAACTAAATACACACACGTTGACGCCTCAGCACCTTCAAAATATGGACTTAAAACGTCAAAATATGGTTCCACTAAACTAGATTTAAGGCCAACGAATAAGGAATCTTTAGATAAGAAGACGAAATACCCTTATGAATATGAATCTAATTCACAATTGGCCCCAACTGATAAAATTGTAGAAAAATATACTGAAGTCATAAATGATTATTCTGACGAGAAAGAGTCGGGTTCAGTAGAGGAGAGTGAGTTGTTGACAAATGAACAAGCACCGTCTCCACCTAAGATTAAAATAACCAACAACAAAAACCCTGATAAAAGTAAGCCTGAAAAACCTCAAAAACCTAATAAGAATAAATTTGTTGTCGCCGACCTATTGAAACTTGGTAGTTTAGGTATTAAAAGTTTATCACAGTTGGCACCGGTTATCGAAAAGATGACTGGAGGTTTTATTAAACGTCAAGATACGAACAGAACGACGACGACAACAACTACAACTGTTGCACCTGCTGTGAAACTGACTGCATACAACGTAAACAAAAGGGTTGATACGGACGTTGAATCGAAACATAACAACTTCCCAATTTATATACCAGTAGATGAATTAGAAACGTCTGAGACACAAATTGCCTTTACAAATGCTACGTTGCATCAGAATCTGGCGTGGGCGGCGGAACACAAGCAACCCAAAGCCCACATAGTCCCACCGAAAATGGTTCATGAAAGCCCTCTTGTTAACGGAGGTATACCTATTAGTCCAGGTGAAATAATTACGGCCAATTCCGATGTCATAGTTGGAAAGCCAGCAGTGGGTGGGCCATTAACCTTGGCCGCGAGTGGCATCAAGTTACAAAATCCCGTGAGCCCACCACCTATTGATAGCTTTGTTGCTGGTAATGAGGAGTACTTGATAAAAGAAAAGCCTTCATACACTGAGCAAGGTTTGTTAGCTACAAAAGTAGATGATTCTTACGACTTAAGACCTCCGCAACTGCCAAAACCTAAACCTAACAGATTACCACGGCCTGGTCCCCCTTCTCATGTACATCAAAATAATTTTCCACACCGTATGCCGTCGACGGTAAATGTGCCTGGAGATACTTTAATGAAAACGGAACAGATAAAACATACTAATTCCATACTAGGAAATCATGGACGACCAGCGTTTTTGGATTATATTCCTTCTTTAGCAAAACCAACACCGGCGTCTATAAAACATCACGTAGACTTTTCGACAATGAATGACGGTAACAAAGATGAAGTTGCGGATAATAGTCCTAGTTCATCGGAAATAATCAATACTAGAATAAGGACAGGCGATGATTTCGCAATAAATGGAAATTCTGATTCAAACAAACCATTCCTAGTTGATATTCAACCTTCAAGGGTGGCCAATGTTTTGATACCTCATGGAAGCTCCACTGCTCTCGTGTTCGCTGGATCTTCAGAACCTCATAAAACTGGTGATTACGTTGATGACCCTCTACCATACCCAGAACCAGGATACTTTGGAAGCTTCAGTATTGATGCTCCACAAATGACAAATGTACATAACGTGGCTCCATCTAATAACAAGCAATATGCAGCTAAACCAAGTGGGCATTCTCCTTCAGAATCCTACAAACCTATGTCTCCGCCATATAAAGAACAGCCCCATAGAAACGATTTGAAACTGAAATGGA
This sequence comes from Mecyna flavalis, assembly GCA_949319885.1. Taxonomy (NCBI): domain Eukaryota; kingdom Metazoa; phylum Arthropoda; class Insecta; order Lepidoptera; family Crambidae; genus Mecyna; species Mecyna flavalis. The sequence continues at coordinate 3,823,041 of OX439419.1, read as the reverse complement.
AAGATAATAAGAGTCCGTATGAGTTCAAAATCCCGCCACCTACTAGTAACCAAGTAACTCACTTGCAAGTTGGACCTCACATAACGGCGTACAATCCCGATATTTACAAAGTGAGCAATGGAGAGTTTGAAAAATACAATCACGTTCGCGCAACGGAAAAGCCGAAAAATGGTAAAGAAGTAATTGACAAAGAATACGAGAATTACTTGGCGGTACCGCCCCCTCCACCACCGAAGATGCATTATAATCCCGAACCAATGTATGATAAGAATAAGCAACACATTCAAAGGCCTGTAGTCCATACAAAACCGGTGCAAGATATGAAGGTTTTCTTTAACATTCAACACCCAGTGCCAGGAGCACCAAATCATGAGCAAATGCCACCTAAAGTCACCTCAGAGATTTATTTTGCTGCTCAGTCTCCCAGTAGCAAGCCAAGTCCAACATATACTATTCATATACCCCCAGCACAGTCACCTCCACTATATGGAAATTCTTATGAAGGCCCACCAAAGAACGAACAGCAAAACAAACATCAACATAACAACTTGCAAGGTCATAGTTCTTATCAAGTTTTTACATCTCCTAACACTGCAAATAAATCCGTCATAACCAATGAAATACATGATAAAGAAAACACCTACACTGTAACTTTGAACACTGCTACAAACGTGGTTAATAATGTTGGCGACAGTGGTCAAGTGATTGGCTCAAGCGTACCAGTCCCTGTTGGTATAACTTCAAACATAGGGGGTCAAATGAATGCAGATATTCCTATTGGTACAAACTTTGCGATCAGAGTTGAAGATGGTCCTTCACCTTTTGAAAGCTACAATTTACAGGATCAGAATGAAAACCCAACGGTTGTATATAAGGAACCTTCACATTCGTATGTAGAACCCCCTCATTCATTTGTAGATGTGACTGTAGGTGACAATAGATGGAATAAAAGCACCACCGATAAAGGCGAAACAAAATTCCATGCTAGCGTACATGATACTAGATTAGACAAACGCCAACCTACTAACCCACCAAAACCAGTACGTCCTGTAAGTCCATCTTTAGCCCCATCTTTAAATAGTCATGCCAACTTCCCAATGACGAATGATTATTCAACACCAGGAAATGTACGCGAAGATGTGAAACCAGTTACCGAGTACACGAATGATGTTAAAATAAATGGACAACAAAAGCCAAAACTTATCCCAAACATTCCTACAAATTCTCATGGATGGTACTCTAGCGTTTTAATAAACGAAAACACTTTGAGTAACATCAATAACATTAAAGTCGAAGCTACTACTAGGAAAGTAATACCTTTATCACAATATGACAACAAAGATAGTGCACCTGAATTTGGCCAGAAGATTACTAGCGTGGGTAAACCACCTTCAGAGTTCTGGCCACAAAGTGGGGCTCCAGCTTTAACAAACTTCAATGTAGGTAAGCCTTTTAGTAAGCCGCTTACTGAAAAACCTTACGCAAGTGTTCCACCTCGTACTACAAGACCTTACAACAATAATAACAACAACAACTTCAACTATATCTCAAACTTTGATTCTATAAGACAACCAGCTTATGATATACCAATAAGAGATAATAGCGATGAAACGACTACAACGAAATCAGTAACCAAAGTTACAACAGAAAAAGTAAAGCCTGTCTATGAGAATTCAGAAGAAATTTACGATGGTGAGGAAGAACCTGAAAGTGGTGGAGAGAATGATGGAGAAGTGAGCTCTGAATCAATGAAAATTCCCGTTGTTAGCGCTTCGAGTAAAACTGATAATATTTCGAAATCATCTACTGAAGTGACATTACTTCAAGACGAAGTATTTAAACACCCGAAAGATGAACCAAACAATAGACCAGCTTCAGAAAAACCCGTTCAATTTGTAGACTTTAATCCAGGAACTCAAACAGAGAAACCCTTCGGATCTTATAATAAAACCAAAACGTTCCAATCGAACACAATTAAACCCATATATGAGAATAATTCTTATCAAAGACCAAGACCATTTACAGTTAACAGTGCTACAACTCTTGATCATCAATTACAACAGCCTCATTGGCAAATAAACCAGCTGATGGAAAACGCCACGAATATGTCGTATGAAGAAAACTTAGAATTAAATATAGGAGAAGAAATCAGTACTGCATCTTCGTCTTCGACAAGACGACCACCTTCGACTCAAAGAATCCCACCTTACCGACACACTCCACCTGATTTAAAATACAAGCGTCCCCCAAGACCTGTTTACGCTCGACCCAACGGTCCGTCGGCTAACGACTCAAATAGCATTATCACTTCAACTGTTCACATAAAAGACAAAAAGCCATTGATTGTTGAAAAAGCTACCGAGAAACCAGTGTCTCCTATTCACACAATCACAGGTAACGTAGATTTGAATCGGACTTCTAGTGAAATTATTGATTTGTCTCCGCCTCCACCGACGATGGATTACAATTTCAAGCCGTCTACTAATGATGAGATGATTATGGGAATGAGTCCACCCCCACCGAGAACTCCACCTGCAATGAGACCCCCCACTCGAGCTCCAATCACTTCTCGCCCAATACCTATCAGAACGCCTCCGCCGTACAAAACTAAGCCACCGAGAATTAACACGTTACCCCCAAGGATATCTATGACTCAGAGGCCGGTGAGAAAACCAATCAGCAGAGATGAGGTTTCCACCTATAGACCTGCTTTTGACATTTTAAATAATGTTCGTCGGCCAGTTATCAATCGCGATCAACCTTCTTCACAATTACTACCACCTCCAAGAGAGATACCTTCAAGAGTTATCAATCCAATGAATGAAGTGCCCCCTCCAACTGTCAGTGTATCATCAATGCCCAATATTGTTTTCCCCACACCAATTTCTTCAGGATGGTTGACCTCATCTGGAGTAGACTTCTCTTCCAGTTTCAACTTTGCTCCTACCTCAATTCATTTCCCAAGACCTGTGGAGCCGTCTCGAGCCCCAGAGTTACCTCCCTCTACATCGTCAGAAAATTCGTATTCATACGAAACTGAGTCTTCTTCCGAACACATTGACATAACAAGTTCAGAGAAGCCTATTACTGAAGATAGAGTATTTACTACCACAAAGGAAACGAGTGTGGAAACGATCACGCAAAAGGCGATTACAAGTACAGAAGAAAACATAAGCGATTCAGTACCATACGAATCAAGTCAAGAAGATACCACAACTGATAAAATGAAAGTCATACCAATTGGAAATAGAAATAGGACACGCAAACCTTATCCCTATCCTGTCCGAAACGATGATAAAAAGACCACAACAAGTAAATACAAACTTCCACCTAGGATTCCATCAATAATAACCCCAACTAAAACATTCGGTCGTCCAGAAATTCAGTATCCATCCAGACACATTACATCCATTAGAAAGATTATACGACCTGTACCTACTCGCGTAACTCCTGAACTAGCGCCTTCTATCGAGCCCACAAGTATAATTGAAAGCTCGAAACCATTCATAGATGAACACATTATAAAACCAACATCGGTCTTGGAAAAACCAGTTATGCCAACATCGGTACCAAGTGATGTTATAGAAGCTAGTTCTCTTCCGACAGAACAACCTATATCGAGTATTGTCACACCTAGCTTAGACGATGTACCAATTAGTATAAAACCAGTACATCACGCTGGTAACGAAGTTAAGATTTCGGATGAGGCAATACCTACAAAAACTGAATTCAGAACCGCAGTTATAACTTTAACGAAGACATTGTCTGAAACACCTAAAACAGTTTCTAGTATTAACTACGTTAACTTGACACATACTTTGACAGTTACACGCACTGAAACAAGTCTAATAAGTCAATCAGAAGGAGCTGTCACTCAAACGCTTGTATTAACTAACACTCAAACTTCAACTATAGTCGATGTTGTAACAGAAACGCATACACAAGTTCAACCGACTACTATAATAGAAACTGTTACGAAACATATACCGATTCCTCAAGTTAATCCAACGCCTGTTAAAGAAGTGCCAGCAAAGACTCAAATACCTCTTGATGACATTTCAATGTCTTATGAAGATAACGATAATCTAATTATCAAAGACAAAGATACGACGGAAAATATACAGAAGGTAGATGAGAGTGAAGGTGATAATGATACGTTCTTTGTGGTAATGAATAAGTCTCAAAATGGCGGTCAAGCACCTCCAATAGCTGCTACTCCTGAGATTGAGACTGGAGATTACGATGGTGTCACGAGGAACGAACAAGTAAACAGCAATGGAGTATCACAAGTATTGTTCGGTGAAATCCTTTTGGCAGGAACACCTTATCTTGAAACTAACGTAGTCAATGCAGGTATGTTAATTGGATTTAATATTACAAGTTAACAAATGACTGAATTATTAGATGCTGCTTCGGTTTTGCTTAATTTCTTGTACTTTAAATATATTTTCTACTCGCAAATAAAATTAAAAGTCAAATTAATATCAATTTAAAGTGTGTTCAACATATCAAATAAGTACCTATGCAAAAAAGAATAAATTTCAAGATAAATTTTCATTATAATTGAAAATAATTACGATTTTGGGAAAATAATTCAACGATAACTAAAGCTTAACAATTCTTTAGCACAATCAGTACACCTTCTTATAGGCAAAGATTTAAACATATAGGTATTTAACCACTCAAAGCCGAACCGGCACTCGCGTGCCGCTTAACAATAGATTTTCTATTGTGTCTGGTTTTCCGGGGCTAGAAGGATTAAAAATAAAAACAAAAATTAGATTCACAAAGCTTAATTATCAGCTTAATCTAGTGTTTAAAAATAATATAATTAAGCAGGAAAGACATGATGATAGGCCGGTATTGTCTATAAAATGTATGATATATTTCAGGAGTAGCATACGGCAAAGAATGCCAACCAGACTGCAAGGCGTCCCGCAACGAGCGCTGCCAGAGGATCGACGGAGTCATGAAGTGCGTCTGCAGACCAGGATTCGCCAGGATGTTCCCTGATAGACCATGTAAACGTAAGTACACCTTGTTATGTCTGATTGCGTCTCTTACCTTACATAACAGAAGGTAGCTAGTTTTATGAGGTTATGACATGTGTGTGATACACAAAATGACACTGGAATTTTTAATTTTAAGTAGGTGGAAAATACCTGTTTATGGTTTGTTAAATCTTAGATGATCTCTGCGACAGCTGTCATCGATTTTACAGCTGTTAAATTTTACAATTTTTGACTGACAAATGTATGAAGAGAAATAATGTTCATGATTGTAGGTTCCCGCCCACTTAGAGATGTTCATTGTTATTATCATTCGCTTACACGTAATAATCGATTACAAAATTTTAAATCATCGGAAAATTTTCTTTTTGTTTATCTCTATAAACGTACAATTTTATAATCAAAAACCAATTAATTTAATTAGAAGTAAGTCGGTTTGGATAAAACAATTTGAATATGATTGAAGTCCGAAATTCGAAAATAATAATTTGAGAATCTCCGAAAAACAACCGAACTATATCACATACATTGAGCTGGTCCCAAAGTTAGTGAAAAGAGCACATATGACATGTGTTACGAGTATCAAAAATAACGAAGTTACCACAAATTGGTACTTAATTAGGTACATATTAACATCCAGACACAGCACAGGACAAACAAAAATCTTTATCACATAAATGTTTGCGCATAGTCATAGAGCATGCTAAATGTGCCATCGAACCATGAGATGAGGATGTCCTTTAGTTTTATTAGTGGTCCTCAATCGTTCAGTGTGGATCGATAGAAGAATCGATTAATTACGAATCGAAGTTTTAACATTCGTTTATAGTAAGACTATAACGCCTCTAGTAATGTCACTGCGACACCTGTCGCAGAGATCATCAAAGATTTAACAAACCATAGTTTAATCCTTCTAGCCCCGGATTACTAGACACAATAGAAAATCTATTGTTATGCGGCACCCGAGTGCCGGTTCGGCGTTGAGTGGTTAAGAAATAAGACAACAGGAGTGACACAGCATGTTTAGAGGGGCCTATATTTTTGTAGAATATGTCACTGTAAAATTGCAAAAACCCTTTGATTATAATCTTACAAGACTAAAAGCTATAAAAATGCTAATAAAAAGCTAAAAATTTTTTTATATACTTAGATTGTGATGCGTAAAATACGGGTCCAAACCTGAAGCATTATTTATCGTTATACCTACCAAACTGTCTACCAAATTGAAACAGTTTGACTACAATCGGTCGCTCGTTAAATAGTCAACTGTCTTAAGTCCCTGATTGGTTGAATTTACTATAGGAACTTCTGTGATCAAATATATCAGAAACGTAGCAAACTGGAAAATCTTAAGTATTCTTGAACTCACTCACACATTCATTCAACTGTATGTTCATTAACTATTCATTATTCTTATTATTCCCAGCAACATACACCTACTCAGTGAAACTCGCTCTCGGCTCTCAAGGCAACGCTCGCCTTCTCTTCCACGAGAACCTCTCAGACAACTCCAGTAAACAATACCACGAGCTGGCGGTGGCCACGCATGAAGGCATCAACCGCATGATCATGCAGTCTGACCTGAGGGACGTGTACCACGGGGTCCATATCACAGGGTTCCATCCCGTTGAGGTGACGAAGGACGGGGAGAGCTACCAGGGTGTCATGAATGATTTCTATGTTCAGGTGTGTATTGATCAAAAATTTACTATCGATTTGGTATGATGGTCTGGGCGTATATGTATTTTGTATTGATTTACAAAAACAATTCTTTAAGTAATGTTTATCTCTTGTCTTGCATCCATAACTTTGCTTATTTTGGAGCCAGATAGCGTTTAGTGTAAAATGTTCCGAAGTATATCTGTTTGGCGCATAATTTTAGAACTGTACCGGGTATACTTGGCTAGCTTTGGCTAGTCCGATGGCGCATTATAAGTGAATCAGCTATTTGCGCCAGAATTTCGAATCCGGGTTTGTGTATAAGCGTGAATGCGACAGCATTTAGTATGGATTGAAAATTTTGTTTTCCACGCTTCATTTCAGCTTTCCGATAACGCACACGAGAGTCGTCTGAAGGAGGTCATTGAAAAGTACCTGAGGAACAACAACTACAGTCTTGGAGGCACAGACGTTCACGCTGCAGCTGATCTTGTGGATAAACTGGACGTTAGCGGTTAGTATTGACCACTTACACGACACCAGATATTGATACTGGCAAAACATTAATAAAGATAGATCATAACAAACAAACTAATGGGATATTTGGTGAAGACACCTCGTAAAGTCCTCATTCTCTTTAAGTCGTTTTCTCAGTGCTAGGGCCCGTGGCTTCGACGAAACCGATTGAAAAGACAACGTTATCTATTATGTAACGGTCTTCAGCTTTCTGGAGAGCCTATAATATCGGATTTTACAATTTCACAAAGCAGTTTCACAAACTGATCACAAATCGCTGAACTAAATTTTCGACTGCTGGTGTCAAGAGTCTGATTTGGTAACTTATTACAGTATGTAAGACAAGATACTTTGGAAAGCTCGTAAAGGTCCTGATCTGTTTTACCAGAAATAACCACACTCGAAAGTTTAATATTTTCGAGACTGGTTATATTTGTGGTGCACCTATCTGCGACCATTGACTATCTTTTAATCCTTCTAGCCCCGGATTACTAGACACAATAGAAAATCTATTGTTATGCGGCACCCGAGTGCCGGTTCGGCGTTGAGTGGTTAACACCTTACCTTTGACATTGATCATTGGTGCCCATATTCTCGCCCTCTAACATTTTCAATACCTCCAGATTTCGACGAGTGCTTGAGCGGTCAGTTCCACGACTGCTCGGAGCACGCGCAGTGCTTCAATCTTCGCGGGACGTACACCTGCAGCTGTCTGGAGGGTTACGCTGACCTCAGCGTCAACAACCTCTACCCTGGCAGGATATGTTCTGGTAAGATATCACACACCCTTCAAACAGTCAAAAAATTCACAGATCTCGTGCCTTTCACGACCTTCTGGTACATTGGAAATGCACTTAAATAGAATAGAATAGAATTTTATAGAATAGAATAGAATAGAATAGAATAGAATAGAAAAGAATAGAATAGAATAGAATAGAATAGAGTAGAGTAGAGTAGAGTAGAGTAGAGTAGAGTAGAGTAGAGTAGAGTAGAGTAGAGTAGAATAGAATAGAATAGAATAGAATAGAATAGAATAGAATAGAATAGAATAGAATAGAATAGAATAGAATAGAATAGAATAACATTTATTGACCATAATATAGACACAGTAATTAACAGACATTATAAACACATAGATAGGGCAAACTATAATGAAAACAACTCTTTGCGCAAGAGATACACAAGGGTTAGTAGCAGGTACCATCGAGTAACGTTATTTTTTATAAGCGGACGCCCTTTAACAATGCTAAGTTTTTTTCGCCTTTTGCACACACGCTTTCGTCCGCCAGATGTGGAATTATCAGCATTACCCAAGCCACGCTCGGCTGCCTAAATTCAAACCCAATTTTATATGTAATTTTAAAGATTTTGTTTAGCAAGTCTAAGCAATTTGTTATGACGATGAAAATTTCCCTGAAGTACAAATTTTAAACATAGTATGTTTGAATACAAGGTCGTCTCGATGTGTTTTATGCCGATACTGCCATTAACGATGCGATCGCAGGTGTCCGAGTTCTGCGTGACCATGTACGGCGTGCCCAACCCGAGACATTGACGCCTCGGAAGATAGCCGGTAGCCGTATTCTCCATCTTGTGCAATTTCTGCAACCTACTCGTGCGCTGATGAATATTAGCGCAACCGGTGATCATAATATTATCCTCCGCCAAGACGTAGCCAGGCAAACGTCGTCCCTTACACACATTTTACTAGCACATGTGCTTCATTTGGTGACCTACTATTGAGTTATTTTCACAACGTTACGTTATTGTTGATCACAACTGAAAAAATATAACGAATATTTTATTAATAATATTAACTTCATTTTGCCTTATTCCTATTAAAAAAATCAAACTTATACACATAATAGTCATTAATATTAATCTTCCAACCGTTATCAACACTTTACGTGACTTATCAGTCCACGCGCCGGACAACTCCGATAGAAAGGGCGCTACTACCACCTAAGCGGTTATAGATAGCGAGGTCTCGTTTTTTGTAAACTGTAGCCCAACTAATTATCCCGATATTTTTTATTTATTTTTTCTCTATCTTTTTTCGTTTTTGAGAAATCGTTGATTCAAGTTGAGAAAACCGTAAAAAATCACAACATTTTTCGACATTTTTGCACTTTTTCGAAAAAGTTTTTGAATTTTTCAAAAAAAAAATTCACCATCTTATAGACCTTGTCAAGACGCGTTTTTTGACACCTTGTTTACCCACGTAACCCCAGAATTGACGACACCAGAGCGATGTCGCACTTTCGCTGAAATTGGCCCCCTACCAACGCGATCGAAAAAACATTTCCAATGTTAAAATATCTTAATAGCACCGTAAGAAGTCACACAGAAGAAACTCTATCTCCAAGAACGACTCAAACATTTTATTTCCCATATTGAGACATCTCAATACACGTAAAGCCTAATTCACTACTCATCTATCTCTGACACTATCACATTTTATCATCTATCTCCTTCTAGCGGAGCCAGTGGGATGCGAGCGCTGCAACTATCACGGCGCGTGCTACTCGCGCGACGACCGCCGCGTGCTCTGCGAATGCTTCCAGTGGTACGCTGGTAGCTCCTGCCAGATCAATCTGAAGGGTAAGCTCTTAAAAATAAAGTTGAAATACCAATGCCAGGGCTGTTACTATCTTGTAGAGCTTACCACGTGATGCGGGTATACGCTAGGGGTTTTGATTATTTATCAAAGTCTATTTATCAAAGGGTGCAATGGAAGTAGAATTCCATTATACTCCCACTGATGACGCAGTGGTAACACTGGGGGGCTTAAATCGGTAAAGGATGTTGGTCTTAGTCGAGGTTTAATGGGAGCATCGGGATGTGAACTCTAGACTCCCTAATAAGAGCGAACGAGAGTGTGTGGTAACAACTTGTCCTTTCCTCAGGAGGAGGTTACATTTGGTATTCGCGTTTTTCGTCTAGTGGTTTACATTGCGTGGCAAGGCGCTATTTTTTAGATTTACACACTTCCAATAATACTTTTCAAACAAAAGAGGAGCCTACCAAGTAACAAGCCGTAGCAGCATCACCAATCAGGGGTCTACTCTTGCCATATATAATTCTGCTGAACCAATGTGGTCAACATTTTCTGAAATTAGCTGACCGCCAGTATAAATATTTCTGACATTGCAATTTCCAGCCAGTCCATATGACAACCAAAGAAGTATAAAAACTACTTTCTTAAATTCCAGTGGTGCTGATATCCCTCGTGGTGGCCGGCGCACTGCTGTCAGTAGTCCTCGCCGCATGCGCAGTTGTGGCGTGCAGTCGCCCGCGCAGGCAGCCGCGGTCCATTGTCGCCTGCATCCAGAGCATGCCTAGTTTGCATCAGGTACAGGCTTTTGTGTCATCATGATCATATCAGCGTATTCCCGATTGCATTCAGTATGGAGCTCATGGTCTGCTTCGAGTATTATCCTAGATTCGACAAGCCAGGTATGTGCTTTTGTGTACGGACCTATAATCTTTTTGGGAAGAGCCCATCCAAACCCCCTTCTGGTTAATGTGATGTGCACTTCTTTGTAGGAGTAAGCAAGGCATAAGTAAGTGGAAACAAAAAGTGTCTACGCGTACGGTGATCCGGATTTCGTTAAGGTATCTTTTTTTTAACGAAAAAGTAATGCATTTTCGCATTGGATTCCGTTTCCATTTGTGTCCTGCCATGGAATGGGACAGCGGGCCCGTTCACCAGACCCAACCACAACCCCTACCTCTAGTTTAAGCGGGATCCTCCAAGTAAAAAAGTGAGACTTAGCTGGTTACACATTACAAGTTCAACTAAGTAGTAAATTTTCCCATCCCCAATAACAAAATTTTGATTGTGATCTTGATGTTGGTTGGTCGAGCAAATTCCGGCTTGGCCGTTTATTTATTCCTAAAATTAATTAACTGTCATAAATTCATTTCAGGGTGCGATGCCGTCAAAACAAAGAGCTGACAGACGAGCTCTGATCAGCGAAAGAGGAGAGTCAGGGGATGCTTCTAGTGTACAGAATGCTTCTCTGCCGTATATGCCTGCAAAGGTAAAGTGTAGTACCTTTTATTTTAATACATTTCCTGAACCTAACAGAATGGGTGACCACAATTTAAAGACATTTGCCTTTTAATGTGAAAGAGAACGAAATTAAGTAGCATATCCGCAGGCTGGCAAGACCTGTGATTTTGTAATGTTAAGTAAAGTACTAGCCTGTTTATGGCTTACCGCAGTGCAAAGGTCTTCATCATTGAAATCAAGTCTTCGCCATTATTTTATGGGCACTGATTTAATTACCACACTTGCCAAGAGCGGTTAGCGATCACAAACTTGTATTGTTTGTAAGGGTGCGAATGTGTTAATAATGTTCCGTCTCCCCCCAGCGCGCGTCGCAGAGCGGCATGAAGAAGTGCGTGATGTCAGAGCCGCCCGCGCACGAGGCGCCGCCGCCGCCCGCGCCCGCCGTCATGATTCCGCGCGCGCGCCTGCACGCGCACCACGCCGACAGGTCAGACTAGACGTAGTCGAACTGATAGTGGTACATTGCTGGCTTTTAAAGCATTCTGTCGTGCTCGCCCTGTATTAAAACAGCAATGTACTAGTTTCGCCGCAATGCTCCCGTAATTATGGTCACTCCGCTATGTCGATTGTGCATTATTTCATGTATTAGCGGCCCTTATTTCTCACAAGTGGGTTAATGCCAGTCTAGGGGGAGCAACAGGGTTATGTGGGACTTAACCATTACGGCCATACCAACTAAAACTCCCATTTGCACCTAAAATTTCTTATTGGAAGAAGCTGCAGGTTGGCTTTTGCAATCACCGCAACTCCACTGCCATTTCCATTACGAATTGCATGTACAGTCACGTGCAAATATGAAATGACACACTTGTGGTCTTGTAACGATGTGATATTGTCCATTTATAATTAATGTTAATGAAGTACTAGGTACCTCTTTTTTTCCAAACTTTTTATCCCGATCTGGTCAGGATTCGCTTGCAAACATGATCCATAATTTTGATTGAGCTGTTATTTGAAATTAATTTGTTACAGCCGAGAAAACATTTCAAAAAAGTTAAGCCTGGAACTGAGTAGTGAAGCAAAACTGATCAGTTACTTGGAGTCCGGAGCTGTCAGCAACAATGAAGAGGTTTGAGAGATCTTTGATTATCATAAATGTAAGACAGCAAAACCAAAAGCTTGTGATCTGATTTTTCTGATTGAAAAAATAAAGTCCGAAAACTCGAAGTTGACATTTTGACCGCCTCCGTGATCGCTCGGGTTATAAATATTAATAACTCCCGCCTTCGGCCTGGATGGTGGTAGAACTTTTTGTGAGTTCGACTGGCTAGCTACCACCCCCCAGAGGTGAAATCTGCAATAAAAGCTTTGGTTGTGTTTCGGCAATATTATTGTGGGAGCCAGTGCACTTTAAATAATGTCTTGAATACAGAGAGGAGACTACATTTCGGAAGCACATTGAGCGATGCTTCCTTGTTAAGTATTCCTGATATAACACGATAAATATCAAAAACAATATTTGTTTTCAGATGAGACGAAAGCACAGCATGGAATCATCTTACAGTGGCAACAAGGATAGGCATAACAAACAAGGTACGTAGCACATGAGTCATTGGCCTGCGGTATCCAGTTTCAGCGGTTTGTAAGTACTATCTGACTCAAAATGCGTTCCAGTAATGTAGTCACTTTATAGGTATGTATGAGCTTCTTTCTCTCTCTCTCTCTCTCTGGGCTCTTTAGTTATTTCCATTGTTTTGGTCACTATCAATATATACTACCTCATCATCATTTACAACTTCTCGTTTTTTAAACTTCAGACATAATCTTTTAGGCATTTCCCCTAGATTAGGTACTGTAAAACAAAAGTTATTGTCATTTACGTTTTACGTTAATACCTGAGTTGTTTTCATTTTCTGTAACTTAGCTACTATTTTTTTTAAGTTATGTACATCAATATTTTTTAGCATATCTGTTAAGTTTCTAGTTCTTGTGGATATTTTTTTGACTTACTGCAAATTTAACTGCTGTTTTCAGCATCTTGTGTTTTTTGACATTACTTCTGTTTCCAGGAGCATTAGTGTCAGCAGGTTTTAAGGTATCGACGACTATCAGACCAGATGAAGCCCTACCCAAGGAGGATAGGGATGACCTATCTTCAGTACATAAGGGTGATTTAGAAGCGGATTTAGCTCGCTTCGATTCTTTAAGGAAATCTTACAGGTGCGTTATAATATTGCGTGATCATGCTCCTGGTAATTGATTAGACATTAAAATAGTCGAGTTTTCCGAAACCATTAAGTTACATATACTCTTGATCGAGTTACTAACGAGTTTCTTGCTGAATTGTTCTCGATAGAAACAGCATTACGAGTCCGGCAGTTCTTTTCTTACCTACAAAGAAATTTTGATTTTGACTTTGTTTTTTGCAGTCAAGAAGATATATCGGAATGGACCGATGCTGAAAGGAGACTTGGCGAATTGTAAGTATATGAAATACCAATAGGTAATTATAGTCAAACCAACCCAGGTTATACCCGGTTTGCTAAAACTGGTTCCCAAGTGTCAATTAAATAAAAAAATCTTATTTCTATTGTTAAAAATGTAACAGTATTTGCAATTTTGGATGTTAAAATTCATAAAGTAATATTAGAAGTAGACTTTAATGAAAGATGCATAAATATTAGAAATCTTTTGGAATGGTATAATGTATTTTATTGCAGAACTCTATCAGAAGCTCGATCAGTCGGTGGTACATTGCCGGCTAGTACAGGGAGAGCTGCGTCGTCTACTCGTCTTACACATCAGGTTTGATTCCTTTTTGCTCACATAATTTATATCCAAAGTAAATAGTTTTTTTCCTTCTACGTAGTATTTTTCTTGTAGTATTACGAACACAACTATAGTTACTTTCACAAAAATTAAAAATATAGATTGCTCATGGTTTGATTTTTTTTTCATTCAAAAGTTATATCCTAAATAATTGGTAATAAAAAAATTAACATACTATAATTTACATTTAGTTTAGATAAATATAATTATTATATTCAATATGTAGTATTTTAAAATTAGGACCTAAAACAGAACCTTGCGCAATCCCTATTTGTAAATAACCAAATATTGCATGCAGGAGGCCAACACGATGGCTGAACGAGACCTTGGATCCACCTTCCTCCTGCCGCACGTGCACCTCTATAAACCGGACCTTGTTAGTATCACTGCACTATAGTTTCCGTCATGTTTATTGAGTCAAATGCTTCTTTAAAGCAAAAAACTTTTTTCTTGTCAGAAAAGGTTGATTGTTTACATTTTATGCTTGGTAAGAAACTATTGAAATAGTTTGACTCAAATAACAAGGCGTAAGCTTGTAGTTTTTATCCACCACTATTCAACATTAATATTTTAAATACCTTATTTATAATTCTAGTTTCCTTTATTTATGGTCGTGCTTATAATTATTTAAAGTTATCGTATTATAATATTTATTTTTATTAGTTGCTGTATTCTGTATAATCCTTGTAATTTTCCGACCACCATTTTTATTTTATGCTATATTTTGTATCTCAAAGTTACCTTTTTGCTATATTGGAATACTTAATATGAATGTTATAATGTTTTTCCAGACGAGTGACGTGTCGGAGTTTGACTCCCTGTGAAAACATTCAAGATGCAGTCAAAATGTTTAAATTGGTAAAATTTTGCTGAAGAGAACTTTCATCATTTTTTACTGTGGTCCATACAGAGGCGTTAGTTTACCACCAAAGTGAAGACTTATTTAATAACTATTTATTCTTATTTATTACCTTACTTTAAAAAACTCATTGTTGATTTTTATTGTTATCTAATTATCTTCCGTACGCACGAACAAATGGAAATAAACATTGAAATGCCATAGTAAATGTAAGAATTAATTAATTAGATTGTAAGATTTTTAAGCAATTCATGAAAATAATTTGAATGAGAAATCACTTAAATTGTATATTTTGTTAGATATTTTATGACTTGTCCCGATTTCTCATTTGAAGCATTTTCATCAAAAGGTAATAGTAATTTGAAAAAAATTGCGCAACTTAGTGCCAATATCATGTCTATTTTTACATAGTACTTGTATTATTTTGATGTATTTTATTGTACCTTTTAATGACTAGTGTTATATGGCATTTGAAACCCATCTAATCCATTAAGGAATGTACCTTGGTGTCACTTATTTTCACCTTATTAAACTTATTAAGACTTGAGTAATTATGATGTTCGATATTGTATGACATCAAGTTGAATCAAATACTCTTCTGAATAATTCATTTTTTGATTAATAAAATCAAAAATGTTCTATTTTTGTATTTTGTTAATAAAATATGTTAATTATATACGGTATTTTATTCCTCTCACATGATATTACCAAAACGAGTTTCGGGATTGTTATTATTAAAACAAAAAATATAAATATGAGACATAGCATTTTTATTAATAATATTCAATAATATTTTAGTTTAATCGATAGAATATTTAGCAATATTACAAATACAACGTGGAACAATAGAACAGGGCAACTTAATCGCTTTAGAAACTTAATACGACACAGTAGCAACATTAAAATCTAGCTTGTAAATGTCTTAACACCAAATCCTTAAGCACACGTACTTAAACGAAATTATACTATATGTATAAATATTAGTTACAAGCAAATGTCTTCTCTCGGAGAGTGAGCTACGCTCGCCGAATCCGATATGAAATAAAATTGCTCTGTATTAGCGTTTTGAGATCGTGATTTGCTAAGCCTTCTATATTGAATTTATCCCTAGATCTTAAATAACCGCCGTCAGTCTCAAACCAATTAACATGAAGACACATTAACACCACTGAACATACATACAGTAGATATAATAGAGGAAGAAATAGAAGAATCAAAATCATCAATTTCAAATGGTCCTACTGTATCTCCACATAAATTTTAAGGAAATAAGTTCCATTTACTCGATCGTTAGCTTTAACCATTTCTTTCTACTAAACCATTACCTTATATTGAATACAAAACGTTTGGAAGTGAGCAAGCATTTACCCGATTTTAAATTAAGGTTATATTCTACGGCCAGAATTTACAAACGATAGCCAACTTATTGATTGTTATTTTTTAAATGTTGCTAATTAAACAGAAAAGTAACGGAAGATACATTTGAAATAAAATTAAACTCCAGTCGTTTCTAAATTTAAGTTTGATAAAGTATTCCAATTACATAAAATGGCCGTAGATGCTTACCCTACATTTTGTATCTCTACCTATCTACTTACATAAGAAATTGTGCACGAATCAAACAATAATCTGCTTCCAAAATCAAATCAACTGTCTATGAACTTGTTGTTATTAAAGGGATCAATTTTACCAAATCTTCTATTCAGAGCTTCAATATCAAAATTGTTAGTATCGGAAATGTACCTACTTACCTTTTATCCTTACATAATAGTCCTACAGTGTTAATTTTATACTGAGTAAGCGGTAATTCCAAGACTAAAAGCTAAGCGCTATCTAAGAGGATAGGTCGAAATAACATGGACCAATGTCGTACAAAAACCGACGATTCAGTACAAAAATGAGTACCAAAATACTATCCGACAATTCACTTGAAGGATATGATCAGAATATGATAATACAATTCAAATCTTACAGATAAGAATTAATTGTCATACCAATCATACCTTCCAAGTGATACGACCT
Source organism: Mecyna flavalis (assembly GCA_949319885.1). NCBI lineage: Eukaryota > Metazoa > Arthropoda > Insecta > Lepidoptera > Crambidae > Mecyna > Mecyna flavalis. The sequence goes on along the minus strand of OX439419.1, from coordinate 3,806,132 downwards.
TCAATCTGCTAGATTTGTTCAAATACAATTGAAAGGTCATAGAAACACGTCAATGAGTTTAGGACTTTCAATGAGAGTACAATAAGTACCTTCATCGATAGAAACTATTACAATACATGTCTTATTAATACAGTTGATATTTCACCTACTTCATTTAAACATTTGACTATACCCACTATTGTACTTTAGGTACTGATTTAACACGAACTTCATTATACATACGAGTATTCAGTAACAGCAGTGCTTTGCTTTGCTTAAGCTATATCAGCTTTAGCTGCGAGATAATGGTATAAAATAGAAATGAAAAGAAGATCATGTTCAATTAAAAATTTTAAATATCGTCGACTTATTTCTTCACAGTTTCGTCTATGCTAGAAGGCGGTGACTTTGCCAGCATTGATAAAGATCTGTAAGCAAATCAATTTAAAGGTTGTAGACAAAAACACTTTTATAAAAATGTGTTAGTTTTGAGAATAAACATCTAGTGAAAACCTTCTTCCCTTATCAAAAAGCTTATTGGTAAAAAAATATAATTTCATGAGTAATAAAAGAACAATGTGAATGAGGTAATGGTAACCAAAGTAAGATAATAACAATAAAAATTAACAACAGGACAAAGCTTTCAATAGATGACGTTTTAAAATTCAAATCAAATCCAAATATCACTCGACATGCTTAAATACCAATGGTAAGTACCTATTTAATCCCACACTTTGTTTTTCAAACAAAAAGCAAACAAAAGAAAAAGTTTATATTTCATTACATAAAAATAATGTTGATGGTGATGATGAAGCAAATGATAATAAAAAAGCAGTACGATACAAAGTAGTGTACCTATTTGTCGAGCTTTTCTTGAGAGTGACTTAAACAATAGCAGCTGCAACGATAACAATAGGTATCTTTAGTGGTACAGTTATTAATTGTAATAACTTTGCAAAAATGCATAAATATTCTACTAGAATTTGGTGAAGATAAAAACAGAAAATGTACCTAATAATAAGCTAATGCAATGATAAAATGAAAGATAGACATAAAGATTATGAATTGATTATATGAAATATATAGAAATAGCAGCGTGTAGATATGAATATAAAATTTACGATGTTGAAGATTTAAAGTTACTTGAAGAAAAAGTTTATGAATGAGACAGAGTTATATTTCTAGAAGAGTTAGTTTCTATCAAATGTTTTTATAAGTACCTTCTTTGAGCGGGTACTGGAGGGGATGGCTGAGTTGCTGGTGGTAAAGAGGCAGGACAACTCCCGGATAGTTGGGGTTCCTCTTCATCCTCACGTCTTTCGCCTAGAAGAAAAATAAAATATTATTACAAATGTAACAATTAAAAGCTGTAATAAGAAATGAAATCCTGTACAACCCCTAGAAATAAAGTGTATGAACTGCTTATTTTTACTCAAAACACTGCAAGTTTTTGCTAGTTTCTTTAATTTCTTTTCTTAAGTAAAAATTAGGTATTATTTAAAATTATGGTCTAAACAAGATCTGATGATATTATACATAGATATATCCGGATCGATACATACTGACATGTTAACGTACATATTTGTAATGAAATGGATATGAACGATAGTATTAAAGTTTTAAAGGCCGACAACCTGTGATGTAGGTGTCCATGGGCAGCGGTGAGATCACTTACCATCAGGTGGTCCACTTGCTAATTCGCATCCCTCTAACATAAAAAAGAAATTACTCTTATTATCCTGTATGTCTGACTTGGGCTGATTAATGTCCACAAGGCTGAAGCCAGCTCGTCCCATCGGGTAGAAACGGGAAACCGGGGGAGTTTAGTGGGTAGTCGAACTCTTCAAACTCGTGTCCTACACACGGGCGCAGGTCTACATAGCTAGTTTAGTAAATTCCTCTAACAAAACATTTTTGTTTCTGACTTACCTCTAACTATGGGAGTATCACCGATGTAGAAAGTCGGTGCAGGCGTTTCCACCGTGGCTTCTCTGACTGAGTTGTCTCCGCTGACAGCGCTCAGTGTGTCTGTGCTGTCGAACATGATCGTACGCTCCTTTGCTCGGGGAGCACGACCGTCCAATTCCTTAAAATTATAATACGTTTTATTGTTTTTGTTAAGCTATTTTGTTGAAGTTTAAACGTAGGTTTTCGGCCACTACGGGTAATAGTATAATTTTTAGTTTTTCAACTTTGGGGACCAATGTTTACTGTGTTCGGATTTTATTTAAATAAATAAATATCTCTGAACATTATTCACACAGCGCTATCTAGCCCCAAACTAAGCATTAGTTGTGCTATGGATGCCAGACAACGGATAAACATTACTCCCGCAACCTCTAGTGTAATAGCCGACTTCTCGACCATTACACCAAATGGCTAGTCATATTTAGGTGTGTATCACTATCACGTTACTAAGTATTTATTTATTATCTTAGGCTCTAATCTTCGAGCTTTTGATTACTGGTTCCCTCATTATTATTGTCAGAAACGCAGCCAAAGCTATTATGGCGGGAGATTTCCTGGGATGGTAGCTAGCCAGTTAGATAATGAAAAAGTGCTACCACCAACCAGACCTCGACCACCAAGTTTTAAAAACCGAGCGCTTTAACCACCGCTTCAAGGAGGCGGTCAAAAGAGAGAGAGAAAGATTTTTATAGAGAGAGGATACTTGGCTAGCCTCGCCTTTCTGCACCATTCTTTCAATCATTTTATTTCTCTTATAAAAAAAATAGAAAACTCACCAATCGTTCGGTATCAGAATCAGGTTCCTGAACTTCATAATCATGTGAGTAATGTTCGCTCGTCGACTGGTGTTCCAGGCTCTCCATCTGAACAGTCGTCACTGGGTCCAACGTGTCCAGGGACGAGACCATCGTATTCGATCCTGGAGGGCGTACCGCTGTTATCTTTCTGATTAGTATCAAGCTTGGTGGGGTAGCAACATTTATTAGTAACATTCGTTTTCCGTCTGCCCATTTCTAATTTTCATATATTTGCTTATTTGAGCACTTTATATATTGAAATCCAAGAGGCGAAAAAAATATCTGCTGATCCCACTTTGCTCCCAAAGTCATGGAATCCTAGTGAACGAAGGGGATGGATGTATTTGTCTAGTGGCCATATAATACTCGCGGGAGTAGACAAGGAGAGACACTATTGAAGAGAGAAGAGATGGCATCGATTTGATACAAGAACTGGGGACGGGAGTATTATGCAGAGACCCGTATTAATGGCCTGATATAATAAATGGGAAAAAGATGGCTGATAGGAATGAGAAAAACAATTTTTTTCGTTAGTGTTAAAGTAGGAAATGAACGTGACTTCCCCACCGTACCACCGCCCATACCCCAGTGGTACGGTGGGTCTTGAACTATGTTTGGGCTGAATTAGATACAAAATGCTTGTAAACCTTTATTGGGCTCGATTATAATGCCTAAAGTAATTTCAAAGTCCGGGACATATTATCAGATAAAAAAAATTGCAAATGATTTTGTTATTGTCAAATAATTGTTAAATTAAATAAAATTGTAGAAATGGACACACATATTATAAATATTAAATAAAGCAGGGATGAGAGCAAGCATTTATATGTTTTATTATGATACACTTGCTGCCATGCAAATTTTTAATATTAAGATGCTATAGATGAAATATAAAGCAGCAAAGTTCTAATATGATTGTTATAGAAATCATATTTTATTGATTAATATAAATGCTGTTTATTACATATATTCCAATGTGTTAGATATATTATTAAGACAGCTTCAGTTAAAGCATATATCGATAGATTAAATATATTAGTAATTTGCTGGAGTGTGAATGGGTATTATTTGGGTGATTTTGACCCAAGACCTCAATTTTGCTTACCGTCAAGTGAGTTTGAGGTCCAACCTTTGCCAATTAACAATAAAAAAAAGTGTTAAAATTATTAAGTTTCTAAGAAATTGTCAGCTGCTGTCATTCGAGCTTTCATTAAAATTAATAAAGTGGGAAATTAAAACATCAATCTGACCATGCTTAAAGTGCTAGATTATTTTAAAACATTAGGTTGACAGGATTTAAAATATAATCTGTAAAACACTTAGGAGTTAATTAAAATTACTTCATTAGAAAATAATATTACTTACATAATTTCGAAATTACATTATTTTATTTATGACACTATATTTATTAGTAAAGTAACAATTTTTAAATACTTCAACAGGCAAAATAATGCAACTTTTTTTAAATTAAAAGTACATAATTATAAATACATAGTTTTGAATTTGTCAGAAACAGTAAAACAGTTTAAAATTGGGTTGAAATTATATTTAGTATTCAAAACACTAAGTGCAACTCCCGTTGTGCCAATTATTATAATCTTGTTTTATAGTTTGACATTTGGAAGTTAAATCAATAAAGACGTGTATCATTGTGTCTGTTAGTCATCAAAAAAAGATTTTTACATGCTAAGTAGTAAGAATATATAGGGTTGTAGACTTCAAAGTTATATTTTTGATTAGTAAAGTTACTATTCATTGCATAGTTATTGGATATAGTGGTGAGATTTAAGAAAACCGAAAAAAAATAATTTGCCAATCAATATTGTACCACTTAATAACTACTTGAAATTACCTAGAGAAAAACATTTCACTCAATTTATGTAATGTTATGGCAGAGATAAGTTAACAAGATTTGCTAAATGATTTTAAACGATTTATCGGTATATCATGCCAATACATACGTCAGTTTTAAGCTTAGAACAGATTTAAAAACAAATTGCTATGGACGTTAAATCAATTGTTCAAAATATCATTGACGTTAGTTGTCATCAGTGTCAACAACCCTATTAATTCTTTAAAAAAAGAAGGAAGAATTGAAGACGCAAGGCCTCTACTTACCTCCAGAGGTGAGACTACCAGTCATCGGAGTGTCGACTTCGTAGTTATACGTAGCTCTGGTCGCGTTGGAGCTGGTGGCTTCCAGGCTGTCTGTGCTGCCCAGCATCAGGTCAGCTCGGGCTCCCCTGAATCAGATTCTGGTATAAGTGATACCCTTGGACCAGTGGTGGAAGAACTACGGCCAGGTTAGTGCTAACAGTATAGGTGAGCAATAAAGACAGTGGTTAAACACTTTGTTCATGAGTTCATCGTTTTATTCTAAATTACGTAGAATATAAGAACGGAATGTTGAAACTCGAAATAAACTGTTTTTAAAGTCTCCTTTAAAAGCTATGATCATTTTATCTTATTTCCTACCACAAAGCCAAATAATATGGAATATTTTCCAACTTACCTACTAAAACTTCCAGATGAGCTCAACTCCTCGTCTTGCCCGCTCCAAGAGCCACTAGCTGGATCTGTGAATTGTTTACCAGAGAAAGAGATAACACTGTGAGCTACCGACCTCCCAGAAGAGGGCGACAGCTCACGGACGACGCTCCCTTCCCTAGAAAAATCCAAGTCCTCAGGTTTATCTGAAGACATCACTATAGTTTGCTTTGTAACCGTCACAACTTCACCGTCAGAAGAATGTCTTTCCATAACCGTCATCACACTATCCATTTCTGAAGATTGAGATACAATGGATGACGACATTTCAGACCCGACAGATAAAGGAGCGCTATCGTCAAACTGCTTAGGCCTAGTCGGAATATCCATTGCTCCATCACCGTCGCTACTAGTGACCGTTTCAGATACTTTTTTTCCATCTACGAATTTTTGCTGGATAACAGTCGTGGTTCTAACTAGTTCAATAACACCACTATCTGTGAAAGTTCTTGTCACTGATTGAGATGTTTTAGATTTTTCTTCTTGATCTAATATCTTCATCATTTCTTCACAGTCTCCCGGTATGGACTCCGCTGAGCCATCGCTTGGTGCTGCGGCACAAACAAAGGTAGATGTCTTAGTACACTCTTCGGTAACTTCAGTGGGCTGTGATTCTGATCCTGGTTCAGGTTCCGGCACAAAGAAGGCACCCCTGTCGTCAAATTTCTTGACGGTGATTACTTTCGGTGTTACTTCTTGAAGTTTTTGCTCTAAAGCCATTTGCTGGTCAATCAATTTTCTGATAGCAGCTGATTCTGTTAATAGTTTCTGAGACGGACTACCGTAACTACCGACTTTTTGCGAGGGACTGCCACCTTTTTGAGAAGGACTTCCACTCTTTTGACTAGGACTACCACCCTTCTGTGGAGGACTGCTTTCAGAACTACCAGAGTAAGACCTTTTTTCTCTTTCTAAGAAACTGCCACTAACTTCTTTAGGATCGGCCAATAAAAGAGCTTCTTTTTGCTTTGCGAGTATTTCGGCTTTCAAAGCTTCAAGGCAAGCTGATTCAAGACCTTCAAATTCTTTCAAACTTGAAATGGATATATCGTCACCCTGGCTTTTACTTAGTATATACCGTCTTGGAAGAGATCCATTTAACGACTCTTGTGATGAAGAGGAATGTTGTTGATATTGTTCCATGAGTGCTTTTTCCAAGTTTTCAAATTCTTGTAGAGAACTAATGGAAATGTCATCGTTTTCGCCTCTTACTCTAAACCTTATGCGAGAAGCCATCTCAGATTCCGAAAGACTACCATAAGAATTCCTAAAGCTACCATAGCTTCCAATCGATTCCTTTTGGGAACTTAAACTACCTATTCTACTAGCATCAAAATCAGTCATTTCTTCTTCTTTTATATCTTCTAAAGGAATTCTTTCATAGTCATATCGTGGATCCCCCTCAAACTGCATTTGTATCCACCGTTTTCCAGCCTCTATTTCAGCCAGTTCTTGAGCTTGTAATCGTTTTTGTTCACTTTCGTACTGCAACATTTCTTCATCAGACAACGATCCAGATGCACTACTCGTGCTTTCTTGTTTTGTACTCTTAGACGCTTTTGACAAAAACTCTTCTACTTCTGTGTCATGCCGCTTAACATATTTTTGTGCTTTTATCTGTACACTTTTTCCTTCCGTATCTGTTTCTTGAGCTTCCTTAGCCACCTCTTCAATTACAACAAAGTCATCCATTTCGCTAGGTTTGTCAACCATTTCAAATTCATCACTCGTCGGGGATTCTTGTTCTTTTTCTAGAGTTTGCAACGCTCTTTCTTCGGTAGTGATGACCAATTCTGATCTACTACTTTCTGTTACTAAGTCTGATCTCAGTTCGGGCGTTTCAGATATGTCATACATATCATCTAAAACATACTCTCTGCCATTATCAGTAGATAGAGAACTTTGACTAGGTGCAGACAACGGAGTTTGAGGTGTAGATAAATGTTCATGTGTCTTAAGACTTGACGTAGAACTTTGTTTACTCTCTAGTTGAGAATCAGGCGTTTTAACGATTGCCTTCTCTGTTTTTGTTTTAGGAACAGAAGAATCGCTTTTAGATTTCAGTATCTCTTCATATTGTTTAGAGCCTATCGGTATAATATCGTCATCTACATCAACAAATTCTCTCTCACTTGGGGGTATTTCTGTAACTGGCAATGGTACAACGCTGACTTCTTTCACAACTTTTTTTACACATTCTTCTTTGACTTCTGCTACTTCAGGTGCCAAAGTTTCTACTTTACCTGGTGTACTTTCGGCATCGTGTATAGTTGTTTTCACTATTGTTATGTCTTCTTTCGACAGTTTCCTTGATTCAGACTTGACACTTCCGAATTTCACTATTTGATCATATTCTTCAGATCCTACAGGAATAATATCACTTTCGACGTCCACAAAAACACGACGTTTTTCAATTTTAGTTACTGAAAAAGGCACAGCTTGAACTTCGTGAGTGGTAGATTTGGTTATAGTTTCTACGACCACTTTCTTTTCTGCTTCTGAAGGAGATGTGGAAGATGGCATATCTAATTTCGAAATTGATGACGATAAAATTTCATCCGTTTTCAACTGACTTGATATTGTGGTATCAGAACCTTCTCGCTCTTTAGATGAATCTTCATCTACTTCGATACTCTCTGAAGTACTTTCTAATGGGAAATGATCTGGTATCATATCTTTAGGTTGGAATCGCATTTCATGTGATCTCTTCATTTTCCCTATGGGTTCTTCTACGTCCCCTTTAATTTCTTCATCTTCTACTGATACTTCGTCATCACTGACATCTTTCACTTTCTGATCTTGTTCCTTTTCAGCTTCGTGGAGGAATTGTTCTACATATGTACTACTTTCCATCAATTCTTCTTTTAATTCATGTGCCGAAGGCACAAGGGTTTCTGATGCGTCTGAAATATCGATGCTAGCTACATGACTAGATCCATCTGAATCAAGGCTTCTCATACTGTCTCTTGAAGCAAGTGAACTTGCAGCAGTGTAGTAGTCTTTAGATGTTCTTAAAGACTGGGAAGATACATCATGACTTGTTAAAGCAGTTTCAAATTCTGTAGCACTTTGTGCGGTCATCATAACGTCCATGTCTGAAGAGAGAGGTCTGCTCTCTGAATGTTCAAAACTATGATAGTGGCTCTCACCGGAACTAGACCAGCCCTCAACTTCTGAAGCTGATCGTCTTTCTACTATTCCTAGTTTAGATTTAATATGTTTTTGGACCCTTAGTTTAACTTCTGGGCTACCTTTTGATGAGCCGTCTTTATCAGAAAGAATTATATCACTTTCGGTTTCTAAGATAGAATGAGGACCACTATCTGACTGAATAGAAATATCACCGCTTCCTAAAGGTGGACTAGATTCTTTTACATGGACTGTATCTTTTTCTTCGTCAGAAGTTGTTGTTTCTTCCTGTGAACTCAACTTGTCAGACTTTTGGCTCTCCAGCCGTATTTCGTCTTTAGTAATGCTGACTACTGTTTTATCAGTATGGTCGTCAGCGTGATGCGGCTCTTCAGTAATAACTTCAGGCCTGTCAGGACTAATCAAAAGTTTAAATTGGAATTCTGATGGAGACTGTTTGTATTTACTGCTTCCATCACTTTTTTCGCTTATTATTTCTACTTGGGCTGCTTCAAGAGACTGTTTGACTTCATCTATAGTTTTTTCTAAAACCGACAAGTCAGCGAGTGGCTGAGCAGACATAAGTGAATCAAAGTCCACCCGTTCTGATTCAAGTTTCGTCGCATGAAACTCGGCAGAGGAGAGATCAGTGTCATAACCACTACTACATATATCTTCTAGGCTCTTTTCCTTGACTAACTTAACTTCTTCTCTCTTATGGTCAGTGCCAGTGAGGAAAGCTGAATCAGCTTCCGTAGAGAATTCAGAAGCATGAAGCGTTTCTGCACTCATAGTTGAGTCGATAGATTTTTGCAGAACTTCACCTTCATGGGATTCTAATGACTTGATCATGCACTCAGTATCAATACTTTCTCCAGACTTAATCATAAGGTCCTTAGAAGTTGTACTTATGTCGTCTGAAATCTCAAATGTACTTGGGGACATATCGGATTTCACCATTTTGGTGGTTATATCAGTTTTAGTTTCAACAACTGTTTTTAGTTCTAAGCCGGTGTCACTATCTGAGCTTTTACCAGTGCTTGATGTTTCAACGATAGTAGATTTAAATGATTTTGGTATTTCCTCTGCCATTTCAAATGAATCTGTTTTTTGGAGCGAGACTTCCCATACTTGGTCCTGTATTTGCTGTTGAGGCAGTTTAACTGGAGATTTTGATGGTTTATCTTTTTTAGGTGTGTCTCCTGTCTTATCATCATGAGGCAAATCTGGAGCAACTTCGGATTCAGAATGAGTATCTTGACTACCTGTCCTACTAAACGTACTCTTAACAGGTGACGTAGACACTTTAATTTCTTTTATAAAATCAACTTCATATACCTCATCATCTTTTTTGAAAGATTTAGATTTACTTTTAGGGCTCATTTCGGAAGATCCTCGGCGATCTGCTGATTCACTTTTGAAGCTTGGTGCATGAGATGCATCAGAGCTAAGATCGTCGTGTTCTTTACTTTCTATTACAGACTCTTCCTTATGATGTTCTACTTTTGAGCTTATTACTTTACCTTTCGCTGAAACTTCTACACTCGATACAACTTCATCTTTTTCAACAATCTTGAGAGCAGAATCTACAAAAGCGATTCTAGCCTTCGAGTCTTCATCTTCTTTAATATCTTCTAACTCACCAGGCTCCGTAAAATATTCTTTGCCCCATTGTTCGTGAGATAAATCTCTTTCAGAGATTTTCACTTCATGTTTTTTCTTTACCGTTTCGTCTTTAAGGGCAGTCATTCTTTCTTCTGACTTAGTTTGCCTGCCTGTATAAAGTCCTTGTTCAGTAAACTCTCTTTCTACTTTGATTATATCATTATCATCAGTGCTTTTGAAAACAGTCTTGGTTTCAACATCAGACCTCTTTGCAGAAGCTTCATGAGCTTTTTCGAACTTTTTTTGTGACGTTTCCGTTTGATCGCCTTCCTTGCGTACAATAGTTTTTTCTTTGACTTCATGCTCTTGTCCTCTTAGTTCATGTTTAGTTTCAGTCTTTATAACAAGAGAGTCATCATCAGATGACGATACCTGTTTTGTTTCAGAAAAGAATTCCTGTCCAGAAATCTTCCTGGTTTCAGTTTCTTTATGAGATAAAATAGTGCTATATTCATCACTTGAACCAAATTTCGCTACCATATCTGACATTACTGCTTTCGGGTCAATAGATTGGAATATCATTTCAGATCCTTCAAATGTCTTGTGAACAGAAGAGGAAGATGTAGATGTTTCTACTCTAGACTCAGAATAAAAAGTATCGGATGCAGTTGACTTTTGCATTTCTTCCATTTTAACTGCAAGTTGTTCTTTCTTGATTTGGTCTATCACATCGATGCTTTTTTCTATAGTTCGATCTACTAGTTCGATGGCTCCACTAGTTAAAGTAGGCTGATCAACATTTACGAAAGACATGTTATCAGCTACATGTTTTGTCGGAGACTTGGGTCTGGCGGCTGCTGTCAGGACCTTGGACGCTTCCGTCAGTACGTCTGAAAAGAAACAAAAGATGATTTATTTTTTGAAGAAGGATCACACATTTTCTTGGTGAAAAAGTAAAATTTTGTACTGAAAGTTCAAAAATTATCTAAATTTTGTTTTATTTGTAAATCATTGAAGTTTCCAAGAAACTGTGAAGGAGTTCTTAATTGAAAGATGAAAAGCTCTTTAAGCGTGAAATATTATACAATGAGTGATGAAAATGATAACAGATAGAGAGCGATGGAAGCTGGTGTGGTGACAACAAAGTATATGAAAAAACAAAAGAAGGAAGACTCAGAATCAAAGTGAAACGTTACTCAAAAGTGAATAATAATAATAACAGATGAAAAACTGCTAATCAAAGTCGAGGAAATCAACTTGTCTCATTGAAAAAGCGACGACGATAATAAAAAGATCATGATTGATTTTGCTTGTGGGTCCACTTACCTATAGCAACGTAAGGGCTCCGCAAGAAAGAAAGTAAAATTTACTGTGCTAACTATTATTTGGCATTACGAATGTGACGGTTGCAAAAAAACACCAATGTTAATTTCTGACGAAGTTTCTTTTTTTTACTTTTAGGGAAATCATTTTATACTAGTGGACGTGCTTTAATATTACTCCGATTGCTTTTTATTTATGCAAAACAAAAACACTTGTTTTTTTAAAATATTGTTTTAGATTTTGTTCATAATATTTACTTGGTATCATTTTTAAATACATACATAATTTGATAAGATTTATATTTTAAGTGTGAAACTGAATCACAAAATACATGCGATAATTAGCATAAAACTAAAGAGTGTGGCAAAAAAGGCTCTCTATGATGGTAATTACAACTTACTACATAAAATTAGGAGTAAAGTTTCGCTATGACTACTTTGCCACTACTTTTACTGAATAAGCTTGCTTGTTTTGATGCAAGATTCAGGTTTAAAACAAATCCCAAATTCAAGGAAGGATATCTTTTCGGGGTTGAAGTCCAATTGGTTTAAGGAAATTTATGTTATAGGTACGGTTGTGAATAGTTCACTAAGGTACAGTGCTTTACTAACCACTTTGATGGGCTTCTGTTTCACTGATGAGACTATCGCCCGCAGATGATGCCCTTGGAGACTGACGGCTTGCATCCAGGAATGACGAGTCGGAACCTAAGTGCAACGGTCAATTAGCATCTACTTCTAGCGACACTACATCTGATTCTATTGATTTGAAATGATTTCGTGAAGTGTCATGCGGATTTGAAATGATTCATTTTATTTATCTTAAACATTATTTTATTGTGTATGAATCTATTGGATTCAAAATGGTGTTATTTTGGTTAATTTTCACTCAAAATGCTGCAAAACTGACTGGTACTAAAATTACATCTACAACATACCTCTAAGTTGTAGCCCGGTTAGCTTATCGCCAGAACCGTCTTCGACTTTTGATTTATCCCTTGCGTTTAAATCTACAGGTGATGGAGGCGGTGTCTTTGAAAATTTCGATGCTAGATCTGCAGGTGCATAAATATTTATCTAAGTTTTTATCACACTATACTACTTTAATCTTTTTTTAGCTATTGTATTTGCATATGCTAAATATTTGAGTTAATAATCTTACCGTGTGTAACATGACTCGAGTCAATCCTAATAAGAGCCCCTTGTGAAATATCTTCTAATAAGTTCGAACATCTTCTATTTAACTCACTCATATCAGGCACTTCATCTGCAGCCTCTTTTGCTTCAATATTATCTTCTTTGTCTTCTATCTCCGTTAAATCACTTGCAGTGATGTCAGACTTAGAAACTAGCATAGATGATCCTGAACTAATTTCTTCACTCTTTTTAAACTCAGATTTCAGTTCTTCAATTTTCTCTTCAATTTCACCAAGGAAGTCTTTTTCATTGTCGGTTTCTGACAGTCTTGTTTTATCTAAAGATCTGTCATCTTGTTCACTAAACAATTTACTTTCTGTCAGTATGGAAGTTTCTTGGGAAGAACTGGTCGATACTTTAACCACTCTGGACATAGATCTCTCCTCTTCAATAAATTCTTTGCTGACAGTGATACGCTCTGAAGCATCTGATGCTAATGTCTTTGAGACATCTAACGAAGAATGGTCTTCAGAGAAAGTCTTTTCATCAATAGATTTCGAAGTTTCCTTAACACTTTCAACCGAAGCTTTCGAAAAATCTTTTGTCAAATCAACTGTTGAGTCTTTTGATAATTCGTTAGTAGCAAAATCCCTTGAAGTGTCTTTGCTATCAATGGAAGATTTCGAGTAATCTTTTGTTAGATCCATTGACTTTTTAGACAAATCTGGTGTGCCTCGATCTTCAGTTTGTTCGTCTATTTTAGAATCATCTTTAGTGTCAATTGATGTCTTTGATGGGTCTTTAACTAACTCAGCACCACTGATCTTGGAAAATTCAGCAGACGTTCCATCTTCTAATACTGACTTCTGGTCTTCATCTGATGATTTAGTAAGAGTAGAAACCACTGTTGTAACTGATGATTCTGTTGTTGATTTTGATACAAGATCTGAATGTAATAATCTATCTACAAAATGAGTCTTTTTTACAATTTTTTCAGATGATTTGTCTTCATTGTCATGATGTGCTATACTGCTGCTTGGTCCAGACGCATCAGGAATTTTAAAATCATCCAAGAAAGTTCCTTCCGCAGGTTCATCTACATATCTACCGTCATCTCCGAAAAATTCGGCCTGTAAATAATCATCTTATTATAAAGGTACTAGTCCACAAGTTTAATCCAAACGTATCAATACACGTAATATGCAGAGAAAGTCAAATTATATTTTGAGGCAATTTGTTCATAATATTATGTATAAATAAATTAATCTTTAAGTAAATAATATTATTATCACAAATAAAAGAAACCTTCATTTTACCTCTTTTTCCGGAAAATCGTCGGCATCATCAAGCGAATCAGTTCGTATTTTTCTAGTATCAAAGCTTGTAGTGGCAATTTTGCCATCGAGATCTGAACTAGGCTCGATTATTTCTAATACCTTGGCTTTATCCATATCTGGAATATAAACATAGCATTATGATGTAATCATTAATAATGATAATAAAAAATGCTTAACAATCATTAGCTTTTTTTGAGATTATTCAGTGACTTACCGGATTCTGAATCTGTGTATATTTGTTCCTCAACTTCATCGGGGGAGCTTTGAACTGAAAACGTTCTAGGATGTTTTTTCTTTGGCATGATAACAATTTCCCCGCTATCTCTGGACAGAGATTTCATGAGTCCTGGCCTTTCTTTCGCAAACTTTTTGGTTTCTTCAAAAACGATTTCTTTCTTGGCTTCTATTTCTTTTTCCTTAGCCTCCTTTGAGGAATCTAAGTATCCCTCGACTGTGTTTACTGCTTCTTCTATAATAGAGTCAACTGATACTCGGTCAGCAATATCTTCAGCCTCAAAAGTCTCAGGTACATCCAGCTGTTCTTCTGTGGAAGAGCCGTCAATATCTTCGGAAGCTTGTTTGATAATTATTTCTATATTATCAGCCATTTGCTTCATAGCAGAATCAGATTTTTTCATTTCTATCTTAGATTCAGATGAAATGTGTGTCTCTGCGATCAAACTTTTTATTTTAGGCATTTCAGGAACATCTTCATCTTCAACATCTGACTCAGCTATTCTTTCTAAAGAAATAGCAGGACTTATGCACGAATGTCGACGCTCCTCTTTTTGAGGTACTTTAGTATCATAAGATCTTTTTTCAGTTTCTACAATATCCTTAGTTACAATCTTAATGTCTTTTTCCAAAACAGGACTCCTTGCTGCTGCAGCAACAGTGCCTTTTTGAAGTATGTCATCAATAACTGGCTTCACTTGTTCTTTGGTAATTTCAGGAACTTCCTTGAGGTCTAGATCCTTCGGAACAAATTTTTTGATCTCATCAATATCATCAATATCAAATTTGCCTAATGTATCTGTACGTATCTTACTGACGTCAAACTTAGTGGTACCTTCCGTGACCACTGTTTGTGTTCTAGTTTCAATGGTTTCACCAGTTGAACCAGAAGAAGTACCCTTAATTATAGTTGTAACTTTTGTTACTACTGGTGGTTCATGTTTTTCAGTAACTGTAGAAGTCATATCAAATCCTCTAGTTCTATGTGGCGATCCAGTTGTAACAGTTTCAGAAATTGTTACTCTTGATTCTTTCTTCTCTGAAGGTTTAGTTCTCTCTGTCGTAGTAGTAGTGACTACGTGAACACTTTCATGCTTTAATTGTTCCTCTCTTTCTCTGCTTAAAAAATCATGTGTGATATCTCTGTCTTGTACGGAGCTGAAATATAAAAAGCATTTTACTGTCAAGCGCTCAAAGTACGTAACTCTTATTCAAAATATATTCAATATAATAATAATATATTTTTGCGTTGTCAATAATGCCACAATAATACGTACCCCACTTCAGCAATGTGTGGCAGTTTATGTACATAATCAGTAACATGGTCCTCTGGGAAACCCTCAACATCGTCCAATGAATCACCGTGGGTTAATTTGGCCAATTTTGATTGCTCGCTTACTTTGACTGAAAATAATAAATTGAATGTCATATTATATACAGTATATTATAATTCAAAAAATGCATTTTATTATCTATTTCTATATTTGATTCTGAACTCTTAAATATTCCTTCTTTAAGCGTTAATGCATAAACGATAAAAAAATAAAAACATAGTTTTTACCTGCAGCAGCTTTAGTCTTATCGGTGTCAACTTTAACTTCAACTTTTTCTTTTGAAATATCAACGTGTGTGCCTTGAGTACCGATATCATCCTCAGATTCCTCAAACGTGTAGTCCCTGGATTCAGTCAGACTGTGAGCATCAGACAAACGCTTTTCTTCCAAGCGGAGCTCACTTACGGAGCCTGAGCCTGCTGATGTTACTGATTGCCGTTTCATTGCGCCAACTAAAAATGGTTATACCATATAAAATTAGCAGTAAAAAACAGACAATCACAATGTGCTCAGCTTATCATAAAGTAACTTTACAATTATTACACAACTAGCGGCCGCCCGCGGTTTCACCCGCGTGGTTCCCGTTCCCGTGGGAATTGATCAAAATCCTTTCTTTGCGGATGCCTACGTCATAACATCTACCTGCATGCCAAATTTCAGCCCGATCCATCCAGTGGTTTGGGCTGTGCGTTGATAGATATATATGTCAGTCAGTCAGTCAGTCAGTCACCTTTGAGTTTTATATATATAGATATTTATCCATCGTACATTGAAAAATATATTTCTTTGGATAAAACCACTAATAATATTATAGAAGACTATGAAAAGGTACGAACCTTTGTCAGTAACATCTTCTCGTACTTTAGTCTCAGCTTTCTCAATTTCTTTTGTGATATCCTTCACTGTTGATATAGGCACTTTTTCTTTTTCATCCAAAACTACTTCTCCGTCTTTCAGTGCATCTTCTTCAGATGACGTCTTCTTCTCAGTAACAGCATCCTCGGAACTGATTTTATCTGAAATACCTTCCGACGACTTGCGATCAGATAATTCGATTTCCCTACTACTTTCAGATGAAATTTTATCTGAAAGTTCATCTTTATCAGATCTATCAATGTCTTCGGCTTTTGTGATAATCATTTGGAATTCCTGCTTAATTTTTAAAAGGTCTGCATCTGATTGTGAATCACCTAGCTTAGTGATTGATACAGATTCTGTTCTAGCGTGACGTTTCGGCGTCATCTTCTTGAATACAGCTTCCGGTTCCTTATCTGACTCGGAGTCTTGTTTTTCCGAATCACCTTTTGGTTCTATTCTCATCGAAGTAAAACCAACCACACTCTCCTCAAACTTTTCGTCACCAAAACCACTGCCTGAATCTGCTGTCTCTTCATATTCAGCTCTTTCATCGAAGTCTGACGAAGAAATCTTGGCTTTTACATCAGACTGGTCAGATTTTAAAGACTCAGCCTCTGAATGACGTCTAGAGTCTGTGTGTTCAGAGTCCTCTAAGGAATCGGAGTAAATTCTCTTGGAGAAGAAGCATTCCTGAACTGAATCGTCTTCTGGTACCGTTTCAATAAACTGACGTGCTTTGGCACTAATCACTGGCGACTCTTTAGGAGATACCTAAAACACGAAAATTATGACTTAGAAGAAGTCATTTTTATGACTTATAAAGCCAGCATTAAAAACACTTTTAAAAATAAAATGTTTAAATGTTTAACTGAAATAATAGCACCTTCATTTTTCTTTTTTGAGTTTTTTTTCTTCATTGACGTAGAGATAACAGGCAAAATATAAAAATTTCTAAAATATTACCTTTTCAACTTCTTTCAACCCAAGCTCAGTAGGCGCATGTATTTGCGCACTATACTCGCTCTCATATTTGAGGAATTCTAACGTCTGGTCCTTTGCGTGTTCTGTTTTGTCCGATGATATTGTAATTGTCTTGATTTCAGTTTTTGAAAGCAGACTTACTTCCTTATCTAACGGTTTATGAGCTGGGCTAGTACCAATTTGGTCCTCTAAATCAGAGAATTGTGAAGCTTCGTCCAATGAATCACTGCGGTGCTTCGAATCTTTAGAATATACCTGAAATATTAAACACGTATAAAACAATCATAGAATATTAAAAGATTAACGATTTATTTTAGGCTATATTTTAATACAGTACCTTAACAAGCGTTGGTTATTAAGTAAGTTTACTCTATTAAATAAATAACAGTTACGAAAATTATTTTGCAATACAGGTCCGTCGACAGATAAACTCTTTACAACCTTATACCAACCTTGACAAAAAATTCAACTGACGCAAATTCGAAACACAATTTTACTCTTCATGAATGACTTATTGGATGGGCGAGTAAAATTGATGAATTTGATTAAATCGTTAGCTTGAATCAACTTTATTTCATTTACCTTAGAATCTGTTTGCGATATGAAACTGAAGTCTTTTTCAGTGCTTTGCTGCAAGTCAGCTAAAGAATCAGTTTTATCTATAGCCGACGGAACGGAAGATTCTTGGGATACCTTACGTCCAATCAAATCTTGAACGTCTGACCCCATCGAATCAGTCTTTGTATGTTTGCTTAAGTCAGACGTACTAGCTACAGACTGCTGAGTCTCAATCTAAAATCAAGAGAAAATGTTACATCTGGCGTTTATATTTCTTCTTCAATGCTTCGATTAAAGAAACTAGGAGCAAATAAGAGATTAGCATGACTGAAACCATGTTAATACTCTGTAATCCTATTGAAGACTATTACTCAATCGTGCATTTTATGTAGTAGTCAGTGTATTATTTAATTGCACTTACCTTGTCTATTAACAGTTTATCGCTTACAGAAACGTCTTTTTCTTCTAAAGCCTCTGTAAGTTCTTCTTCACTAACTTTAGATCGAAGTTCTTCAGTCATTTGTTTCTCTAACTTTGTAGCTTTGATTACCGCAGCCTGATCATGTTTTTTGTCGTCATCGTCTGGTTTTTTATCATCTTTCGCTACGCTAGGTTTGATGTCTTTAGGTTTAATGTCAAAACCATCCGTGATTCCGGACTTCAAGTCAAATTGCTTATCGAATCTCATCTTTGACTTTTGTTCTAGTTTATCTACTTTGACTGTTGTTTGCGATTCTGTTTCAGTTTCAGAATCCGTAGATTTTTTCAAGAATTCACTATCTTCTTCCGAAGAAAATTGTACAAGGGTTGAATCTGTTCTAATTGTCTTTTGGAAAGGCTTACTCTTTTCATCATGTTTTATTTTAGAGTCAAACTGTTGTATCGTCTCTTTAACAGACTTTACTGCTTCTATATGTCTATCCGTTTCTATTGATACCTTATGTGCCACATGCCCGTGCGTCTCAATACTTGAAATTTGTTTTGATTGCTCTCTCACAAATTCTTGTGTGTATTCAATACCTTGGTCTTGCTCCATAGTATGTTTCTTCAGTGCCTCTTTTGTTAGTTTAACGGTTGTCTTAGGTAATTCAATAGAAGGCTCTTTTGATATTTTGGACTCAAAGGAACTTATCTTTGCTCGTAATGGTGCTTCAGCGATATCCCTGTCTTCCTCGCTGACTAACTCAGGAGATTTATCACCATCGTCTAATTTCTCTGCTACTCTAGAACTCACTATTTCTTTCTGAGAAATAGCCTCTTTTGTGAAAGTGTCAACTTTTTCTGTAACTTTCACCTCTGTTGTCTCCGTCACGGATTTTCTTGGAGTGATAGTTACGTTGGAGAAGTCTCCCGAGGGGAATCTCATGGATTCGTTTCGCATGTGCCTCTGTAGATGTTTGGGCGTTGGTTTCCCTGGAGAAGACGGGTCGAATTTTCTAAATTGTTCGACTGGTCGCTCTGCTGGCTTAGGTTCTTCTTTCTTGACTTCAACCACCAGTTCTGCCTGAACATCCACTTCTTCTTCAACAGTGTCAGGGGATGTTTTAGATCGTGTTCTCTCTAGTTTAGGTTCTTTTTCCAGTACCTGCAAATGACAAGTGAACGGAATTTAAAAAAATGATTGTTTTAATTATTTAACTTAATCAATTATTTAAATAAGCTATTCCAGTAAAAAAACTATTTAAAACGAATTACCTGTTGTTCAATATCATGAAACTTCTCAATCAAGCCTGATGGCTTGATTTGAGTCCTGATTTCAATTATTTCTTCTCGGATTTCTTTCTTCTGTTTTGAAGCTGGGACTTTGCTTGAACTCAGTTTTCTTGTTATTTGTTCTTTCCTTTCTGCTACACTACGCTTCACATCTGAAAATATACGATGATACATATTTACAATTATTTGTCTAAGAAGTGCTCGTGATACTTTATTACTTTTATGGCATCTGCAGTGGTCTTATTATGGTGGTGGTATTAATGTACTTCACGATCTTATTTAAGCGGAGACAATTTCATTTTTGTTTTGTTATTGTTTTTACAATGTCTCTGTTTTATTGGTTCAAAATTAAAAAATATTTTATTCTATTTTATTTTATTTTAATACAATTTTTTCACGACGGTTTTATCATTTAAATATGAGTAGGTATACATAACCGAGATATAAGAACTTATTTTTACAAACAATACAATAACAATAATATTACCTTCATCTTCTTCACTATCCTCGCTAGGGGTCGGTGTTCTTTCTATCTCACTCTTATCAACTATCGACTTCTCTTCTGGTGAATACTTGGCTTCATCCTCTTGGTCCTGCTCCGTTTCCCTGTGAATGCGCTCTGCAATCTGGTTCTCATCGTAAATCTTCTCTTTGAGTTTGTTATCTTCTTCAGCTACACAATACAATATTACTTTTACATTATTTGCTTCAATATCAAGTAGAAAATATCTGCAGTAGAATCTATAAATTTTAGTGCAGATTTTCTATAGTCTATTGATCAATAGGGCTTGAAACATTTAGTCTCCCAACTTGACTAGAAACAACTCCCGTAAAAAAAATTTAGGAATTGGTAGTCAAACACCAGTGAAAGTGAAGTAATATCAGCTTATTACAGTCCAATTGCAGGAAAAAAAGCTCCTTCATTAAAATCAAGATATCATTTCAATGATAGGTACTTGCTTAAGCAAAGGCAGTAATTGAGTTTATTACCACAGAAATAATGTCTTAATGTAACAATGGTGTAACTCTATTGCTCCATTTCCACTAAAAGATAAGATGTTATCAAGGGGTAAAGGGGTTTTAGAACTGTTTGGTTTCACATTTCTACTATTTTTTATATTACAATATACTCGCCTTTGTAAGCTTCAATTTCTTCGGAAGCTTGTCTCTCTTGGTAAATGTTGCGTTGGATACGCCTCTCATTAGTAACTTCCGACTGAGGCGCGATTATGTCATCTCTGCCTATACGACACAACGCCAGTTCCAGAGAAGTATCTGCAATTAACATTTCATAATTTATTATTTGCAAAGGGAGAAACGGTGTAAGTACTCATTTTTAAAAAGATTTAATGCATTCCTTGTTAAATAGACTTTTGATGTCATAAGAGTTAATGTCTAGGTAACGACAGGTCTCGTCGCCAAATGGAATATCTAAAATTAGGGATTTTCAGAGTCCGACTAGCTAGCTACCACCCCCACAGGTGAAATCTGTCGCCACAACAGCTCCGGCTGTGTTCCGACAATAATAATGTGGGAGCCAGTACACTTGAAATTAAGGCTCGAAGATCAGATGAGCCTACAGTCAGGGAGCACATTAAGCGACGCTTCCTGATGAAGTGTCCCTCAATGAAATAGGCCGCAGTGGCCGCTTACCATCAGGTGGGCTGCGTGTCTGTCTGCCAACTGATATAAAAAAGGGATCCTCTGGGTAGTCCTGGACCATGCTAGCCAACAGTAACTTATTCTTTCCATTATGCTACCACACTACTTACATTGAAATAGCATTGAGATTGGTAACACGTAGAGATGGTGGATAACTTCGCAAGTTTACCTTGAGCCTTGGTCCCAGATTGCGTCTTCCACAGTTTTAGCATGAGCTGCGCTTGCTCCGCCGCTGTGATCCTCTTTGCTTGAATTTGGTTGACGGTCGCAACGCTCACACCCAACTCGTAGGCTAGGGCCACCCAGTCCTTTCCGAGTAGATTGCAGATGTCTTCCAACCTGGTGATAATAAAGGGAATAAGAAGTATCAGAAAATGTCATAAAAACCAAAACTAAAAATGTTAGTGACTGGTGTCAATGGGTGGTAGTGACGTTCGTTTAAGGCGCTACTTATGTATCTTGTGTCCGATACTTGCCGCCAGTAAATAAGAAAGCAGCATACTTTGCACAAAAGTGGACAATTTTGGTGTTCACTTACCTACAATCTTACAATGGTGAGTATGATTTGAAATTTAACATTAAATGATGTTAGTATATCGGGAGTGCCTGATGGATCATATACTTCCAGTCAGAACAGTAAAGACCATGTAGATTTACAAATTAATTATTACACCTTTTTTATGGATGATGATACAAAGACATGGCATAACATTACTAAGGCGATTTCACCTAGATTGCAAGAACCTAATAAACTACCTACCTCGGGTCACTCAGCCGTTGCCTCCAGATAAGCTCCTGCTCCTCAGTGCGCCGTGGCACCTCGGTATCTCCTGGCTGAGGGCTTGTTCTCTCCACGCTCGTGTCGTCTGGCACCATGATGTTCAGCACAGCGATCTGATGAAGACAGATCATTAAGTTACATGGACTCTATATCGATTACGCGGAAGTATCATGATGATAACTGGAACAGAGAAACTCAACTTGACTTTCGATCAGTGTAGCTTAGGTCCAATCTTAAGGAAAAGAAAAGGAAACAGATTTTTGTTGAAGTTTTAGAGTTCGTTGCTTTAGCAAAAACAGAAACCACTAATCAGCAAAAGTCTGATTTGAGGCTTATTTGTCATGTTGATTCCGTCTGGTTTTCATTTGCTCGATTATGATCAAGTGGAGATCATATTATAACCAAAACAGTTATAAATATTTATTAACCAATGATATTATAATTATTAACGCGGTTTTCCAATAGTACTTATTTAACACCAACAATCCGAGAAACGCCACCTAACATTTTCCACTCCAGGTATGTAGATCATTGGTCATTGGCACATGCTCAGCGGACGCCGTTTTGTCACATAAGCGATGATATTTTTATTAGGTATTAATGTATCTTTTTTTTACGTGTACAATAATAGACTTCCTAGCACTACTTACAGGTGCAGGTGACGGTTCTCCCTTGGGCACCTTCGGATCCCTCATAAACTGGCAGCGGCAGATCGGCTCCAGGTCCTGCGTCTTGATCATCACCGGGAACGCCACCCGGTTCTCCCGGAACGCCCGGAACGGTATCGACAGCTGTTCCCCGGACTTGGCCACTGGGACCAGGTTGCCGCCGAACTCGAGGTATATTGGCTTGCCTTCGTGTACCTATGGTCATAAAGTTTGTAAATTAGCTCTCATTTAATAAAAAATCGTATCGTAGCAAAATAACTATTAAAGTACAAGTTGCGTTTATTACAAAAGACTAAAAAGGCTCCGTATGTCAAAACTAACTTCTTGCAGAGGTAAATAACTGATTGCATTTTTTTAAATTCTATGTCTTATTTATTCTCTTGTATTGTGTAATAATAAGTTACTGTTCTTTGTAATTTTTTATACTACCAGTATATTACTACCACCATACAATCATACTATAAGTTGGTAGACAGGCATGTAGCCCAACTGATTGTAAGAGGATCTTGGATCTTGGATTAGGCCTGTAAATTATTTATTAGCCTATTTTTCTAAATTATCCCTCGGATCCCTCGCCTCAATATTTATTCGTATTTGGTGAAGTAAACTAAAATTGTCAATGACAGACGTTTTATAGTACTTTTTAAATATTTCCAACCTTTATGTATTTCAAACTTTAAACCATTATTTATGCGAATAAAGTGATACGATTTATTTAATTAAAGAAGACTTCAAGACAAATGATACACCAGCCTCTCACCTCAACATCTCTGCTCTTAGCGACTTGTATGAACCTCTCGATGCGTTCCAAGGCTTTGTCCTCTTTGTCGTCGGTGACGCAAAACATGCGCAGCTGCGCTTGGCTCTCGTCCGTGCGTTTGGCGTATACGACAAAGCGGGCCATGAATGGTACGTGGATTGCTTCCCTGTAATAAAACAATTACGATCTTGTCTTATATTACTAGTAATGCAAATGTTTGTGCAAATGGTTTTTGTACCCGAGTGCCTCTGCTATTGTTACAGAAAAAAATTTAAGTAGAGCTTACAAATGGGCTATTTTTTATCAACACATTGCTATAATAATAATAAATAATTGACATAATTGGCGTTACCTGTATAGCTCAGTGGCCATTTTAGTCGCATCCTCAATATGACGGCAATCAATGAGCCAATATCTTGCAGACACAGTCGTGGTGAACGACACACAGTCATTCACGAAGGTCAACGGAGTGTTCTCGGTGACATCCTCCCAATGCGCGCGGTTCGTTCCTCCTGCCATCACAGACACCATTTACCAACTAATACTAACCTCCTTTCAATAATATACTTGCTACCTCAAATTAACTATGCCTCTACCAATGTATCTCCGTATGCTAGTAATGAAGCTAAAGGCAGTATTTAGCTGTCATGACTGCCACGATGTACATGATTCTACCTAATACGTTTAATATTGCATGCCAAAGCAGGCCTCTACATAATCTTAATCTTTACTAAATCTACGTTCAAAACAAATTAGATCTTACTACATTTTTACATTACGCCACATGTGAAAGTTTAAAGTGTAAAGTTTTGACAGTAGACAGAAATTTCCCTTCGTGTACAATAACCGATGTAGAAGATAGATTGGAAATCAGAAAGACAGGTTTATAACAAACGGAAAAATAAAAAAATCAAAATGTTTCCAAAACGGCCTATAGCAAACACACAACAAGCAAAGACAACACATCACACAAAAACAATAAATAACGTACCACTTTTGTATTGTTTACAAATGATAAAGTGACTGATAGTGTAGCACACAGTGTACTGTCACCTGTTTCTTAAAAATATAGTGCTTTAGTCTCAAAATGAAAACAATGAAGCTACTTCATCAAACGAATCATCAAAATTGCTGTTCTGGATTTTCGATAAACTGATCTCTCGAAGGACATTCACTGAACATAACCCAAATCTCCAATTCAACGAAATAAAAGGTCAAACTCAAAACGTGTTTAGTGAAATAATGATAACAACTGAAATGAGACAAACGAAGAGAAGATGATATGGAACAAAACTGATAGGCCGTTTTGGAAAAGAACTTTGATTAGTACAAGCAACTAAAGGAAATTTGGGGAACATTGACGCAGATAATGAAATGAATATGGAGTATATGGCACCGCATCGTATTCTTGTTTATATTACGCTTATTCTAAACAAACAGGTATTTTGTGTCAACAATCTCTTACAACGTGCCAATATAATTGCAGTTTAATTATGTCTAGGTTTCGTATTTATTTGTACATTTGTTCTAAACCGACAACGTCCAGTGAATAAATCGCAGTGCAATTTCTTGTCGTCCCAAGATTTCATGGATGGTTATGATACAGAGTGAATGTGAATTAACAAAGCGTAAAAATTTCAGCCCGTGCATAGAGGAAGAATGTATGAGAAGCAAAATATGGAAAAGCATTCAAAAAGTGACAGAGGGAAGAAAATCAATGTGTCTGATAGTTATACTCTCCGAGACGAACTGAAGCTTAGAGTATAATTATCACATAGAAACAATGACTCGTGAGAAATCAACAACGCAAAATTCGTATAGGAAAAGGAAAAGAAATTTCGAACTGAAAATAATGGAACTCAAACCGACGTTTCGATTCTGTTTTATAGTATTTGTATAATATTTCTAATTTTTTACCTTCGAGAGATCGTTTGCGAAATACCCCTGTTGGCGCGCGCCGATAGGTGGCAGCACGTTTTATAGCGCCACACACGGTGAGCGTGCAACACACACAAACACGAGAACAAAGACAATGTAGACACGCACAAAACGCACACACAGGGACGCATCCCTTTAGCTGCTCGGTGTATTTGCTATAAGCGCTTTATGATTGCTTGAGTAGGTATTTCACGAGTTTGCTTTTAGACCCAATATCTGCTTCGTTCCGTTTACCCATCATGTAATGTTTTTGTTTATTATGAAGAAAATCTACGCTAATTTTTTCAAAATAACATGCTCATCCCTTTGTCTATAAAATTGGGAGTCGTAATTCTAAAACTGTAATATTTTTGTTAACTACACTATTTAATAAAATTTATCAAGTAGAAAAAAATCTATATCAATATACTGATTCTCGGAATTCTAACATCTTTTACTATTGATACACTATAAGTTCTCAAAATGATTAAAATCTATTGAAATAACTCTACCGATCTCATAATAATTATAAGACTGTA
The DNA here is from genome assembly GCA_949319885.1 of Mecyna flavalis. NCBI lineage: Eukaryota > Metazoa > Arthropoda > Insecta > Lepidoptera > Crambidae > Mecyna > Mecyna flavalis. The sequence goes on along the minus strand of OX439419.1, from coordinate 3,780,306 downwards.
AAGACTATTCGAACCTAAACGATTGACTGAATGGTTGATTTTATCTATTATTAGGTCTACGTATCTATCGTGTTGTAATGGAATATTGGTATTCTCTTCTAACTCATTTTACCTAGTTGAAAAGCAAAGGAGTATTTATAAGCCTAATATTACTTATTTATAGGCACACTTACCTCCCGGTATTGCAAGCAAATTATTATGTCATCAAGGTAGCAAGTACAAGCCATACTCCATTGCAACACTTTACAGATTGTTGTTGGTTATTATTGACTTAGGGGCTTTTATCAATTCCAATAGCGGAACTTTAATTACGTTTAGCAATAATTTGTTGTTTTCAGTTAATATTTTGTAAGGTTTTTAGTAATAATGTTACTTGAAAAAAAAACCCTTCGCCAAGTCCATAACCAAACAAATCTGCAGATTTGTGAAGCAAACTATATTATTCATACCTGATATGGAGCATAATAGTCTCAGCGTCGGTGCTGAAGATGTGCTGTACTGGTTGGTCATCCCTTGAGTGTGTGGCCGAGGAGCAGGCATGCTCAACGTAATGGCCTTGTGGAACTTTCTCCTACGCGGCTCAACTGTTACTACTGGTGATACCGCTACGCCACGACCCAATAGTTTAGCGGTCAATTCCGAGTCTATTATTTGAGCCTGCGAAATGATACCATCCGGTAAGATACTTCCTACTATTTATTTAGTTCAGGATATAAAATAAATTTACAATATTTTTTTTTCTAAAGACCAAACGAGATCCTGGTTTGCGTTAAAGCGTTTATGAGAACAAAAAAATAAACATCAGTGCAAGATAAACAATTGTCACTTACCGGATAGGTCGTGATTTGACACAATTACATTTGAAACAGTAGTTTTATTATTTCCTTTTTATATTTTGTTAGTCTTGCCAACAAATAGACAAAACCCTACAGACAGTTATATTTTCCTCAAAATAAAAGGTGGCGAAGAGCATTTGGTGCAAAAATAAGCAAATATGAACGTATGAAATCACAGGGAAAGCATTTAAAAAGAAACTAAGTATTGATTTTTTTTAACATGTGTAGCGGAATCAACTATTTCTCACACATGCGCTTCAAAATCAAGATGCAACACACTCCAATACTAAATAAGCTTAAAACACCAAAAATAATATAGCAAACACAAATAAAATATACATCATGCAAGTCTCACGTTTGGTCTTTAGGAAATAATATACATATTTGCCATTCATCAACATTTCAAAGTAAAAGCACAGAGGCATTACCCAATAAATTTAGCAGTTACCTTAAAAATAATTATTTATGCTACTTAGCTATGATATTTCAATACGTCACTCCAATTTTTAATCGACTATAAATATTGTATAATAATCACACATTACTGATATAAATTATGTATTTATATTATACATATAACAAACATGTTTCATACATTACATAATTCTTATATTTAAATCATGCTTATTTATGCTCACCTAAAGACCAACTAGAGAAAATGTATTATTTATATTAGCGTCAAAACGCAGTGTGAGAAACTGAAATTACAGTGATTTCATATTTCAATTTTGCTTATATTGAAAACAAACCATGTTATATTAAACGCATTTATTGAAATTCCCACTACATTTGTATAACTTAAATATTTTTAAGTTAATTCTAAATTTATTGGGTATGACATTATACCTACAGGAGTAACGCTCTACGACTTAAATATGTGAATAAGTTTTATTACAAAATGTCACATAGGTTGTGAATGAGATGAATATATTATAAAATTACGATATGTGATTAATTTTGAAGAAACGTTAACAGAATAGACCTTAAAACCTACGAGAATTATGTTTTACAAACAAGAAAAATGATTTCCAAATATGTATCGAAATTCAGTATGCAATTCTTGAGAAACAAGTTTAGAAAAAAAAGAATATTTTTAAAATATAAAGCGTGTAATCAGCTAAATCCTTAACAATGTAAAAAAATTGGTAAAAAATTTGGCATTCCATTTTGTACTTTGGTTATGTGATTTACTAAAATATGTGTAAATACTAAACACTAAAAAATCGAACACAATAATTTTGGCGATAAAATTAATATTACTAACAAAAGATTACACTATTATATACCAATCATTGAAATTTTCATTTAAATATTAATACCTGTGTAAATTTTTAGAGAATACATGATTACATAAAATAATACACTTCCCAATTGTATAAATGGTAAAATTCGTTAGTGTTTCTTATGCCTAAACCGACTTTGTCGGGTGTTATTACGTACCTACTTATGAAAAGTATTTTACTAACCTTGCTTTAGATATTGAATGTATGAATGTGATAGAGAAAACCTCTTTTGCAATTCATTGTTCAATATAATATCATCATCATCAGCCTGTAACAGTCCACTGCTGGACATAGGCCATTATAATATGTTGTTTGTTAATTCATTAATACATTCAATAGCTAAGTTCCGTGTAAAAATAGATTACTAGATTCGAATGCCAATCTAACCAGACTCTACTAAGATTGAAGTATCAGAAATATTAGAGTATTCTAATCCAGAAGAAGAATAAACAATTATTATTGATTTTTTACATATAAATAGTTATATGCTTACAAATGAATCGCCTACATCCAAAGACGTTAATGATGATCTAATTGAAGACTAAAATGCTAAATCGATGAAAGTTTTAAAATATAGCTTACAACCAGATTACCAAAATACAGTCCATTATTTCCGAAACAACGCAGTATACAATTTTAAAGCTGGTTTTAAACTCATTACAATTGTGTACAAAGTACAGACTACCATATGAGGGAGAATCGTTTTTTCTTGGAGACGTTGTTGACAGTGATCTTTTTAAGGTTTTTGTCCTTAACACCTTTGCGAGGTTTGAAGAGGTTTACCTGGAGGCCAACTTTGATCTTCTTGGTGAGCGCTCCTTGAGGGAAGACCGCTTGCACTTGTGGGACTACCGAGCTCGACACCATGCCACCTGGAATTTGAAATATTTTAGGAATTGTTAAAACGGTTATTCTACCTGATAGGCAACTGATTTTGCAAAATTTATTTAAATACATTTTGATCCACATTTTATTACAAATTCAGTAAGAATATGGGGCTCTAGTCATCTCCTCTGTGGCGCAGAATACACTGAAGTTCAACTTTAGCATTCTAAAATTCCCACTGTGCTTTACCTAAAACTTCAAAGATGCACCGTGGGTGCGAAAGTCAATAATGTAACGAAATATAATTATTCTCTTTTTATTCTGCTTCTAATCTTTAACTTAACACTTTTTTGACGCCTATTACATAAACAGTTTTTGAAACATATTATTTATATAGATAATAAAGAAGTTTTATACGGAGAACTCTTACTACTACTCAAAAATGTTTCCATTGGTGTGCTGCCTTTTAACTTAATGGTTCCTACGCCTTTTCCCTTTATCCGTAGCCCTTCATCTTCCCCCTCGTTCCATATTCATTCAAAAGTGGGCAGTGCATCGAAGAATGGTGGCACAATTCCCCTTTTGCTTCAATCTTCTCTTTCCCTCTCTCTCTCTCTAATAACTCACCTTCAGGACCGATGGCGTGGACCTCCTGTCGTATTCGGGAGATGACGGCGAAGTACTGAGGGAAGTCGTGCGTCAGGATGCGGGTGACTCGCGGCGCGTCCCAACCTTTCTCGTCCTCGTTTGTTTCTGGAGTATTTCAACACGTTTTGAAGGTATTCACTTAATTGTTTATGATAATTATTAACTTTAGTTATGCTAATTATAACTTTACTAAAAAGTATGATTAGTTTCAAAATGAGAAGATCAATAAAATTCGTATGTGAAGGTTAAGCATTATTTTGGCATTTCATGATTCGGTGTTCAAGTTCTTAATTAAAAGTATTTACATGAAGATTGTAGTTAAGCATAATTTTACTATTTGCTCTTGACTTAACATTGTACAAATTCAAACAAGTTGTTTCAAACGTACAAGTAGGTGTGGCGGTTACGTTTCGGAACGAAACGCGACTGATCACGGGACATCAGTCAGGTGAAAAAACAGTTGAGCCACGAGAAAATTTGTCTCCGACCGAGCGGACCGAGCTGATAAAATCTTTTAATTGTGTATAACAATATAAACTATTTACTGTTCTGTGTGTACCGATGTGCATTGAAATAGACGAATGTACGAACCAGCGTACGTATATTATTTCTGCTGACCCCAAATTGGATCACGTCGGGGTCACCAATTTGGGGTCACCAGAAATTCAAACTGTCGTTTCTTCCCTTTCTTGATAACATAATACTTTACTAAGTAAGCACTTTCGTCCACCTGAGTGACGCTCATTTCTAATCCTAGCCTATTAACAGCATGCCCCAATAGGAACTGGACACTACTCACTCACGAAATAAAACACAACGATGTGAAGTGCTATTTCCCCAGACGAGAGGCTTATTCGAGTGGAAGACCCACTATCTGTCTCTCTTAAATATAGTCCATACTCTACAAATTGATATTAACAGCCTCCCTACCTTCAATCTCCAAGGTTTCATGCAGTATGTCCTGGACAACGTCGTCCGTAGCATCGGCGTTGTGTTCCCGCCAGCTCGTGCCGTTGTCCGAGCGGAGAATCACGATCTCTCTTTCCTTCCCGCGAAGAGACGCGTAGTGCGGCACTTCTAGTATCACTGGCCTGTTGTAAAACATATTTTCTTATAATTTTTATAAAGTCTGGATTATAGTGCAAGGGTATCCGACTGGATTGGGACGAAGCATTCGGAGAAGGATGATCAAAAAGGCATACAGTCCACTTCATGGTGAGCGATGCAGCCCATTCCATTGAGAGACTACCCAGAAGGTCACTCAATAAGCTGCTATACTGTAAACTTTTCCGATCTGCGAACCTTTCGTTTCAAGTGTACAAGCTTTCACATGAATATAACCAGAAAACAACCAGCGCTGTTATGGTGACAGGTCTCACCTGAAGGGGGAGCTAGCCAGTGTATGTTTGTAGTGGTTGACTTAAGACAGAGCAGTTGTATAGAGCTCTTCTGTTTCTTTACTCTTGTGACTTTAGTCCGTTGTACTTACCCAAGGAATTTAGCAGCCACGGGCCCCATCTCAAGCACCCTCGCAGCCAGTGCTTCGCCCTCCATCAGGGGTGGCATGTGGTTAATCCGAGATGGTTTCAAGTATCTGAAGAAAACACAAGAGTTATGTAATACTATTATAAGAATACATACATCAGTCAGCTAGAGAAGTGTTGAGTTCTAATCACATCCGAGAACATTTTTAGAGTACCTACCTACAGGCTAGTTTCTTATAAATCATCTGTCAGATCTATTTCATGAAATAAAACTTTTATCGCTTAATATTACTTTACGGGTTTTTGTTAATTATATTTTTGTATTGATATTAGGTATGCATTTTTGAAGAGTTTTATGCCAATGCTATTTTGAAAAAAAAATGACGGAACAGTAGGTAAACGCGTAGGTAGACCCCATACAAATATCTTCATAGTCCTTTTTAAAATCTAATGCTGTCACTTTTCGTTGTCATGAAATAAAAAGTGACAGCAATAGCTTTAATGACACATTAACTTTAATGGACGTTTCTGCAACTGAGTGTAAGACAGGCAGTTTTGCAAACATTTTCTTTAGATCATCCAAATTCAAACATTGGTTATTGCAAAATTAAGGGTTTAAAATTAAAAGACATAATTTAAAAAAAACATTGCTGGCCAGCTATTACCTACCTCGCAGAGGTGTACAATGTGGTTAGATACAGGGTGGAATTTTGTAATGCCACCTGAAAGGGAAGTACTCTTAATACTGTAGATAGAAAATTTTACTTAAAGAAAACATTCCTTTATTTTTTAAAAGAAAGAAAACTGCATTCAAAAATTTTTAAAAATTCGCTTGCTGCACCCGGTAATCGAACCGACTAAAATCTGTAAAAGTTGCACCCTGTACTTTTATTGCATCGATCGTTAGGGTCAATAATAAGGATGACATCTCTCTAACAAACTTCATAACTTAAATGAAAGGAAAACAATGAAATCCTAAATTATTGATTCAATGGGTCAAGTTAAAGCACTTTTCTCATTGTTTTCCTTTCATTTAATTTATGAACTTTGTTGGAGAGATTTTATCCTTATAATTGTCCCTAACGATCGATGCAATAAAAGTACAAGGTGCAACTTTTACAGATTTTAGTCGGTTCGATTACCGGGAGCGGCAAGCGAATTTTTAAAAAACCTTTGAATGCAGTTATCTTTCTTTTCAAAAACAAAGGAATGTTTTCTTTGAGTAAAATTTTCTATCTACAGTATTAAGAGTACTTCCCCTTCAGGTGGAATTACAAAGTTGCAACAAGCAAATTTTTAAAAATCTTTGAATGCAGGATTTTTTCTTTTCAAAAATAAAGGAATGTTTTCTTTGAGTTAAACTTTCTATCTTCAGTATTAAGAGTACTTCCCCTTCAGGTGGCATTACAAAATTCCACCCTGTATATATTAGGTCCTTACATATGAAATTGGCGTTTGGTATGGGAGCAACAAAAAGTCGAATATTTTTTATTATAAAATATTTATTTATTTAAAGTATGAACCATTGTAATCTATGCACTTTGATCATCTCATGGGTTGTTAATTGATCATTTTACAAAAAAAAACCCTTTGGACGGGAGTCAATGAAATCTTTGAAGGCGGTTTTGACGGCCCATTGGAGTTGAATTTTTTCACTTACAAAAAGTTATTCAAAATTAGAAAAAAAGTGGTAATCTATTGGAGGAAGATCCCGGGAGTATGGTGGATGTCTTAGACATTCCAATTGAAGCTTTCCTAATTTGGTAGCCGTAATGTAACGCAGCAGTCGATGCGCATTTGCCGGTTTGCTTAACACAATTCGTGAGGTACCCACCTTTCAAGCTTTTTAAGCTTCCCTATTTGCTTCAAGTGGATTAAAACAGTTTTATCACTAACACCGCAGCCTGCAGCTAACATACACGTGGTTTTCGATAGATCCGCTTCCACAATAGCCTTCAATTCTTCATTATTAGCTTGGGTCTCCGGCCGTCCACGGAGCTTGTTCTACAAGTCAAAATTTCCAGAACGAAAACGTTGGAACCAAAAATGCACCCTGTTTTCTTTTGCGACACCCCCGCCTTACCCTTAATAACCCCTTCGAGCCATATCGGCAGCACTGGTGCCACGGTGGAACTCGTTCTCGTAAATAACGTGATATTTCAAGTTTCCCATGTTGTAAACAAAGTGATGCAAACAGAAAAAAAAATAAAAAAAAAACAAATGAATGTCGGTTATCGAAACACAAATACATGTGTGAATAGCTGTATAAATTTGAATTTGTAATTCCTAACCAAAGAGGTGATATTTGGGATTAAAGTTGTCAGTACGGTAAACGCCAAGTCAAAATACTTATCGAAATCCTGTTTTGAAAAGAATTGAAAGAAAAAAACCTAATTCGTTTGACACAATCATTTACGTGAGTACGTGACTGCCTCGAAAATGTCATGAACCTACTTCTATTTAGTTCGCATACCTGCAAGTAATCCTGGTAGGCTGTTGTGCAGAAAGGGGGGGCACGATGACCCTCACGCCCCCTCCTCGACACCCACGCAGCGCCCCACCGCGGGCATCCACCAGGAATGATACCAGGAAACTGACGAAATAGATATGTTAGGGAATATGCTTAACAGAAGAACTAACGGCGCCATAATGAATATCATAGATACACGCATTGATAGACACATCTGTATCGTATCAATGCGTAGTGTGGCGTAGTTTTAGCAGAGATTTCGACGCAATTTTTTATAACATATTTATTGTTTAAGTATTATTGCTAGAATGCTAACCTTTAATAAGAGAAGGTAATTTAAAAAGTAATTTAAAATATCTATTAGTTTACGTCAATTCCGCTTTATTACCTACATAGGTACCTACATTATTAGTAAAATCGAACTATTTAATTTTATAACCAAAATCCCTATTTATATGAAGTAGTGTGGCATTAAAAAGGTTAAAATTAGTACACCGTTAAAAAATTACTATCAAAAAATGTTATGAGAAAAAAAATGAAAATAATTAAGTTAGTTAGAAGTATGATAAACTTACTTCTTCCACTGCAGCTTTTTCCTGTAGATTTTTCCATATTCAGATAGCATGCATGAGAAGTTTCATTAGACATTTCATACAATTTAATCTGAAATAAACAACTGCAGATAAAATAGCAGTAATTATTATAGAAATAGACAGACAGTAGCTGATAAAGATTGGCCGCCGCGCGCCGTAGCAGAAAGTCGGCACAAAGACAATTTTATTTTTTTTGTGTATTCTTTTGTCAGTTTACATTTTACAACTAAATCTTAATTTCTGTCATCTATGTAGATTTTACTAGAACGTTTTTAAGTAATAATAATTGACTCCAAAATGACGTCATGAAAAAGGCAGGCTATAAATGATCAATTGAAATTGAACCCTTTGACTTTGTGATATCAATAGGGGCATTAAGTTAATTATATTGTTTGTAAGAATTTTGGCAGAATAGGGTAGGTAGCTGATGTGCTGCAACTGTACTTATTATTTTATTTGAGGATGTTGGTATACTGACTTGGGCAGCGTGGGGTCGACATTGTAGCAGTATCCCTCGGGAGCCTGCGCGGTGCTGTACCGGCTGATGCTCTTCACCACCACCTCCTGTTGAGGCTGGTACGCCATGCCGTTCACTGACCCTGGAAATAACAAACACATGATTGAACTTGTTTTTAACGGAGGAGAATGCTAATAAGCGCCATAACCACAGCTAAATAAAAATAGGCACAGCGCAGTTTTCTGCACTTACCACTTGCGTGAAATGTCAAAACATGAAAAAACCTTAATGTGCATTGATAGTGTATTTAAAAACAATGTTAATGTGTGAATCCCACCACAGAACTCTCCACAGATAGGGGTTTAAGTTAGTTCTATTTTTTAAACCAAGGTTTTGAAAAACCGGGATTTCTCTAAATCTGATTGGAAATATTGGAATATTGCAAAATTCTAATAATATTTATGAATAAAAGATATTTATTAAAGCAATTTTCAGCAAAAAAAGTTTGCTTGGTTTTGATTTTTTATGTTGCATAATTTGGCAGCAGGTTCGCCTATTTAAACGACACTAATCCAGGATGTAAATACTATTAAAAAAACATTTTGTAACCCAATTGGGGAATTCGTTACTCCATTACAGGCGGTGTTGTGAAGTCTTTATGCCCTAGAAAGGGCGACTACCTAATGACTACGCCCCGGGTATCTCCTTTATGCCTAATCATGGTATCATGATAGACAGCTGACCAAACTCAAACACAATACTGTCACACCTTACACTTCTAGGAGTAATTTACAATGCAAGTAATATTTTACTTTTTTGTAAAACCCTGTTACCTTGAGAAATCTCCATAATGTTCTTATGGCTCATTGCAGATTCGGTCCTCTCGTCCTTGGTGACGTCTATAGGCAGGGAGTCGTCTCCCAAACTCTTCATATCATCAGCCGTGAGGTAGCGGTATGGCTGGTCGTTCAGGATTGTGTCTTCACCTGCGAAGACAATTTTTGTATCACAAAAAGTGGTAATGCTATGGTAGTGCATAACGAAATTAATTATCTGCCTTGGAAATTATCATATATTAAGGCATATTATTAAGGCTTACTTCAAATTTGAACAGGAATAATTAAGATTAGCAGATTTAATGTCTACGACATTCAAATCATGTCATCGTCACAATGATGTGTGTTAGAGTAATAACCACACTTGCCACGGTTGGTAACCAGACAAACTTTACTCAACCCAAAAATTAAACTCAGAACTACAAGATCCCAGCCACATATATTTATAAATATTAACACTACAGTCACATATATTTGAAATGTATACAAGCTCATTCAAGACCTTATCACATAGGCATAAGATCCAAGTGATACATCTCATTGTACGTGACTGTAGGTACTTAAGCAGTACATGCTTAAGAAACAAACTCACCACCTTCTTCCTCCGAGTCAGACATGAAGGTTTCCAGCATGGTTTCCGGAGCCACCACCTTGTACTTCTCCTGTGATGCTGGTGCTATGGACGGCTCGGAGACTTCTTTGAGAGTCTCCATGACGGTCACGTAGCCAAGCTTGGAAGCGATGTCTAGTGGAGTTTGGCCGTTCTAGAAGAAAATATTTAATGGTGTTATAGAGCGTGGGATATGGCCTGCGTGACGCTTAATGTACACTCTTAGGCTTTTCTGTAGCGGCTACGCAAATGTGCCACTTACGAGTAACTTCACAGATGATGACTTTCTGCTGACTGACTCTGAGCAGCGTATCGGTCGCAACGACCAATGCCAAGTTCTCAAGCACAAGTTTTATGAAAATTAGTCACTGCTACTCAGCCACTCACTGAATGAGTCGTCAAGCGAAACGCCGATAACAGTGTTTAAAATATGCGTTACCATTCAGATGTCACAGTCATGAAACCTTTAAGCAGGAAAAGTGGCAAAACTGCCATATTGTATGCAGCAGAGTTTGAGAGCCGACTAGTTTCAATAGGCGTCGTAGGTATGAGGTGAAATTTAAAACTTAGCGAACGTTACGAAGTTTTGTCACTAGTAGGCCCTGCCCCCCTAGACAAGCGGCATTTATGACGTTTGATATAGCTCAATTTGCGATAGCGAATGTCAAAATCCATACTTTTACCACGTGACTTTTCTATGGCATCTGTCAATTCCATACAATTTAAAGTTAGCGAATTCGCTATCGCTGTCAAAATGTTACTTTGTCTAGGCCCCCTGGTATTCAACAAAATCTCAACCGATTCCAACTGTTTACTTAAAACTGATTGACCTACTCACCGTCGTTGTCGCGTTAGCGTCAGCCTTATGCTCAAGCAGAATGTTCACGATATTGATGTGACCTTGCTGTGCGGCATGATGCAGTGCTGTATATCTGTCAAAAACAACATTTTACATCATTGTCATCATTGCAGCCGAAAGACAAACACGGCGTTGATGGCATGTTTTAACGTTGAAACAAAACGTTGAACTAGTTTGCGGTTATGGTACTTAAAGCATTTTCTGTAAAAGGATGTATTCTCTTTGTGATGCCTCTTATCAGAAATTTTAGTTTGGACCATTGGTGTAAGATAACAAATAATATGCCCCAAACTTTTAACCATCTCAAAAAATTCATGAAAAAACATCATTATAAGCCAAAGACGTCCACTGCTGCACAAGTGCACTTAGGCCTCGCACAAGGATCTCTTAGCTGATTGGTCAGTGTTCATTGGTCCACCAAAAATTCAAATAGGTCGTTTCTTAATTAGCCTAATAAAGATAAGATAACATCTTACCCGTGAGTAGTCTGTGCTTTGACAGACGCGCCGTTCTCAAGCAGGAATCGAACCATGTTGGCCTGCCCGTAATGGCTGGCAATGTGGAGTGGTGTGTACCCGCCTTTAGTGCAGATATCCACCTGTGAAAACCACATCACATTAATTATATCTGATGTTCAAGCGGGCGAAGCCGCGGGCGGAAGGCTACTCCTGAAGTAATCCGGTGTAAATTACCACATCCACTACTTTCTCTTGTCAACTCACCTCAGCACCATTCTTAACCATTAACTGAGCCACAGGCACTCTGTCCTCCTGGGCAGCGAGGTGCAGAGCTCCCAGACCGTTCTTAGCCTGCTGGTCTACTTCCGCTGCGTGCTCCAGGAGCAGAGAGCACATCTCTGTGTGACCCTGTTGGGAGATGGATGGAGATTAATAGGCATGAAAAATATATCTTCTCTGGAGGCTAAATAATTGATGTTGGTCGTTGTATAGAAGAATAACAAGTAAAACCTTACAAAAAACCGCATTAAATTACTAAAAAAATATATTTCTCTGCCAAAGTCCTTGGAAAAACATATAGTCAAAACAATGCAGGATAAACAGAGTAGACTGTTGGTGGTAACCGATTGGAAACAAAAAGGCCTTTGACATAAAATAAAGTTAAAGCTAGATAGTTAAGTAGCTACAAAATTGTGTAAATTTGGTATGAGCGCAAAAATTCACTTTACTTTGCCTACAAAGATAAATGCGTTGACGCAAGCCTACAGTACCTACCTCTTTAAACTTTAGATTGAGCACCAAGAATAGGCTTGTTTCCACTAAGAATGAATCGGATGGCTTAGAGGTTCTAATGATTAATCATGATATGTAGTAAACAAAAAAACAACTTTTTTACTAAAATAATATAAGATTACAAATATTTTTGGAAATTAAAATCGGCAAAATTACTTATTTAATCACGTGACATTAAACAACAATCAGAGAAGCGTGACGTCAGTCCTCGCAAAACACCGGTTGCAGCTGTATAATGATCTCGTCGACTGACATCAACAAACTCGATTGTTTCGCGAGGATAGACGTCATTCAAGACGCAATGACAGTCTTGGCCTTTCCAAAGTTAATTTTAAGTTTATTTCTAAAAAAGCAAAATACTAAAAATAAAATATATTTGGGGTAAAATAGATACTAAACTATAGTTTTAAACGAATTTCCAAATTTGTCAACTAGCCTATTAAATGACGCCTGTATTCATTCATAACACCTTGACAGAATGGGTAAACAATGGTATTAACACAACCTATCTCAGTTGCTTCTTTCAGCAACTGAGTCCTATAATGGGATTCTTATCAACAATAAAGAAGGATCCAACATACCTGTTGAGCAGCTAGATGCAATGGAGTGAACCCAGCCTTCGACTCAGCATTGGTCAAGGCTCCATACTCTAGAAGCGTAGCTGCCGTTTCCATCTGGTTCTTACGAGCTGCTATGTGGAGAGGAGTATGGCCGTTCTTTGCTACAGCCTGCAGAAAATAAAATGTTGAGTTGAATTGTATATAATGTGGCTATAATTTTTGTGGTAGTTACACTTTGAGACACAGAATTATAGGAAGATCGATCGGAGGCTAAATATTTATAACAAGAAGTATGGTTTGGATGTAAAATAAGTGAATATAAAACTAAGAGTCGACAAGAATGAGTCTAGGATTGTCTTGAGATTTACTGACTTTATTATAAAAGTAACGTAAGGATTGGAATATGTAACTTTATACACACGTGTACAAGTTCAGCCTTCTCATTGTCATTCTCCTTATACGTCTTCTGTTTTGTACATATTGTAGTTCAATGGTTTTGTACGTCTGCTCTTCTGAGTGTCTGCTCCTCTTTCCCAAAACTACAAAAAACTCCACACATTATATAATCCCTTTGAAACTTTGTATCCTTACCTTAGCATCAGCCCCTTTCTCCAAGAGCGTGGTGGCGACAGCTTGCTGGTCGTACTGAGCGGCCACGTGCAGCGGAGTCATGCCGTTCTTACCCGCCTGGTCGGGAGACGCCCCGTGGGCTAGCAGGAGATTTGCCACCTAGGAGCAAGATTTGGAGAAGTTTAATGCGCTGTTTTGACTGTTTTTAATGGTTCGACCCTTGTTTCGATTAAAATTGTGTGTTTGTATTATTTCATTTTTATCCATAGGCTGGCACACATACAACAAGCTTAATTTGGGGCTAGTCAGCGCTGTGTGAACGATTTTTTTTTATGATTTCACGGAAACAAGAAAAGTTTTTCTAGTATGAGTGTAATCGTTCTATGACTTTTTTTGGACTTTTAAACATTTTATTTATTATTACTAGTCACCAGATAAATTAAGTAAAAAATACACAATCGATTAGTAGTTTCTCTAAGCTAAAGAATAATAGAATTTAATCTATATTTTCGTATTAACTACATATTTTGTTCCTGACAGTGATCTATGTATCGGTATTTTCATTGTTAATCAACGTACCTTCAAGTTGCCATACTTGGCAGCTAGATGAAGCGCTGTGAACCCTTTCTTGGTGGTCGCAGTCAGAGGAGCGTTGTGCTCAATCAGAGCTGCCGCTACCTGTTTTACAGAAGTCGGTATTGAAATGTTTTAATTTATGTTCTTTATCATTGAACTCTTTATTAGTTCTTTATTTTTTATGCTATTGACACTATTGTTCAAGCATACCCTTGGCTTTAATAGATCAAGTCATACTCACGTCATGATTATGTTGCTTAGCAGCAATATGCAGCGCGTTATAATGGTCAGCAGTCATAGCTCGCACGTCAGCTCCATGTTGCAGCAACAACACTGCAATGTCCACGTTGCCGAGACGAGATGCAATGTGCAACGGGGTTTGACGCTCGCGAGCCTTCGCTTCGACTGCGGCCCCGTTGCGGAGGAGGATGCGGATAATGTCCGTCTAAGAGGAAAGGAGAAAGAATAAAGTTATTTTATTGTACCAACACAAAAATCTGACTTACGTACAACAATATGGAACTATTTGTGCTTATTTTAACTTTTTTTATTCATTAAAGCAAAGGGTTAGAAACTGAGATAAGTATCGTTGCAAAAATAAAGCAAAAGCTTTCTAACGATACTAATATAATTTTGCCCGTAACTGAAGATGTCTAAACGCAAACCATTAAATATATTGACTGACTATATTATAAAAAAAATCTACTGGCAGTAATATCAGGAATCGTTGAGGAGCAACTTTCCAAAAAAATTAGGCATGTAATGATGTGGAGAAGTGACTCAAGCTGAAGATCCTATAATTCTGTGAGAATTGGAGGTACGAGTATGTAGTAAAATCCCCAGACTAATCCAGTTAAAAGCAACTAATTTTTAAATATTTTTTTGACGCAGGCCACATGGTAAGTGGCCACTGCAGCCTATTCCATTGACGGAAACTTGAAATCATTACTTTGAAGGTGACTTTGCTCAGATTTTGTCAACGACTCACCTGATTGGCCCTCGCTGCTAGATGCAAAGGCGTTTCTCCTCTCACAGTGGGCACATCAGGGTTGGCCTCATGCTGGAGCAGGTATATCACTATGTTCATGCAACCCATGAACGCTGCCACGTGGAGTGGGGTCAGGCCTGATTCTGTCGTCGCTTGAATGCCTATGAAAGAAGGAGATAGATGTTTTACGAATATTATTTGGTGCAACATCAAGAGTAGGTATCTATTGTTATCCTTACAGAATCAAAACTTAGAATTGGTCAAGTCCTATTTAAAACCTGTAAGTCAAAAAACTTACTGTAATGTAAAGACTTGCTTGTAAAATCAACCACAAAAAACATCTTAATTGTACTGACTACCTTGCTAATAAGCTCACTGGAGCTCATTTAAATCAAAATCTCCCCGGTTATTATGGAGCTCAAATGGGTGTGTTTTAAAAATCTGAACCAAATTCGTTACCTAGTCATAGGTACAACTATGACATGTGGATTATGGATAGATAAGATAAGACAGAGTAATATCTTATTTATTGAGCTTCGTTTAACGTTTTAGTCCATTACCATATAAATAGAGCAACACTTTAATGGCATATTACGAGGCAATTTCTAACAGCAGGTTTCGGCTATTTTTAATAGGCTCTATGTCAAAGGTTACGTCACAGTGCCATGGCAATTAATCAACTTAACTGTGTTTTTAACAAGCAATTTCAGTAAAAGGTTTAAAAACACGGCGGATAAAAATAAAGGGATAACACAAAAATAGGTTTATGTATATAAAATTATGTCTGTGACAATTATGGAAATGGTGATCATCAACTCTAAATCTGGAACAGATTACGACGGAATATAGTATAACAAAAGATAAAGATTGTACGGTTTTCTTTGCTTTCTGATGAATCAACCACGGTAATTAGTAATATGCTTAATTTTAGCCTGAATATTTCAACAAAAATATCATTAGAGTGATAATTCTGCTGTTACAATTTCAGTTTTGCAGTTTACTGATTTACTGTCTGATGCTTTCTAAATAAATACTTACTTAATTCTTCATCAGCAAATTACACACGTGAGACGTCTTCTTAATATAACGAATGATCATGCTTTACTTTAATAACTATGAAAACATATGTTGTATAGTTGTACTTACTAGCACCATATTTGAGCAGAAGCTCGACGACTTTGATCCTGTTCTTCTTGCAAGCAATGTGCAGAGGCGTGAATCCGTTCAATGCGCGTGCATTGGCATCAGCGTTTCTGTAGACATATAACACATTAATATAGGCTATGAAGATAATTATGGAGAAATCGAATTTCTCATTATCTAGTCCAAAGTTAAATTACCAAAAAATCCAAAACATAACTAGACGTGATGATAATAGATGAGCAGTAATCCATTAAAAGAATCTTAGCGGCTTTAAGCGAGCGTTTTTGACTAATAAAAAAGGTTCGAAAATTAATAGTATTAATTAATTAAAATAATGGAAAACAATTAAAATATTAGGAGTAAGAAATCTGTAATTTAGTCATGAGGCTTTACTAATTCCTTTAAAAATGAGGGGAATCTTTCAGGATAAGGTGAATTGGTAGTAATACCCACCTATCTAAAAGAAGCTTGGCGACCTTCGCATGCCCGCAGTGAGCGGCCACGTGCAAAGCAGTGAGGTAGTCCACTGTGACGTCATCGACAGGAGCTCTTCGGGATAGCAGGACACGGGCTGCTTCGGCGTGGTCCCCTTGAGCCGCCATGTGGAGGGGAGCTAGTCCGTTCTGTGGTGATTTCGGAAATTCGTTCTTAAGTGTTTTCATAGAACTCTGAGTGTAGTTAGTAATCTGAGCGAAGAAGCTTCGGATCACTTTTACAAACCGATTTTTCTCGTAGCCTTCATTATTAAAACGTAAGTATTAAACTCTGAAATACTTAATATTATTTTATTTGTCTCCTCGATGGTCTTGTGGTTTTAGTACTAGGCCGAGATCTATGGGTCCTGGGTTCAAATCCTGGGTTGAGCTAACTTTGTGTATTTTTTTTGGACACATCTCGGGTTTGTGATTACTAATCTGCATTTGGCAAGCGTGGTGAATAAGCCAGTACCCATCATTGTAACGATAACTTGATTTCAAGGATGGAGGATTTTGCCTTAGACTGGAACATTAATAGGCTGATACTTTTTTTTTTAAATTTACCTTGCTCTTGCTAGTGATAGGCGCGCCCCTGTCCAGCAAGGCTTCGACAACTCTCTCGTGGCCGGAGCGCGCGGCGCAGTGGAGAGGTGTCAGTCCATCTCGAGTGCGAGCTTCAACGTTCGCACCGTTGTCGCACAGAAGAGATACCATGTTTTCTTTACCTGTGACGGAAACTGAACCTTATCCAAGTGGAATGCTTAACTTATCTTGTAATTTTAAGGACTATAATTGAGATTGCGGCTGCAGTAAATAATTTTTATATTAATGTAGTTATATCATCTACATAAGTGTAAGTAATTTGCACGTGGCTTGATAAAAAAAAAAATGATTTTAAGACTAAAAAACAAAAGGTGCATATATCAAACCAAAAGACATACAAAAAGCTGTCGATAAATATAATTATATTAACAATAATCAGTAAATGTCCTAATAGTTCCATGTTCTGACTTGATCTGTCAATAATCCCAAACAATATCTTACCATACTATAAATAAAAGATTCTTTTACCCCATTTAGCAGCTACATGTAGCGGACAGATGTTATGTTTAGCAGCACAGTTGACATCAGCTCCTTTAGCCAGAAGTAATCTGGCCACCGACTCGTTGCCATAATGAGCTGCTATGTGAAGAGGCGTAAAACCGGACTTGGACGTCACGTCGGGGTTATGTTCATTCTAAGAGGAAAACCACATAAAAATAAAAATGAATTAATGATACAATCACTTCTCCAAACAAAACATAATTATAATAAATACTATAGGTACCTAAAAAAGTACGTATAAACTAAAGATTATTGTCTGTAGAGATTGATTTCATTATTCCACCGGATTTATTATTTATTCACGGAGTCTGCCTTTTTTGAATTTGTAGTATTAAAATATCCTCTTAACCAGTTTCCGCTACTGTGACATATCTTTACGATCAAAAGATTACGCAGGATATAATTATAGTACACGAGTGAGTTTGTAAGTACAAAAACCTACACTCCCTGTTCCCTCACTCCCATAACCCGATTGGGCAAAGAATATCTGAAGAGAGGCGTAATGCCGTCAATATTAAAATATGAAGTTTATAACACTTATTTTATAATGTTCTGATACCGATCGGTACCATCTAGTCCTGCAAACAAAGAGCTCATTTCATATTCAAGAAAGGAAGCGTAAAGAAAGATAAGATATTGATTTATTTTTTACGCGTCAGGTTTCTTGCTCATTTGCATGTAAACGCCTATGATGTTTTTGCTATGATTTCTTTGTAAGGATAGATATAGCTACATATTCCAAATACTGTGTTTTTTCCTACCAGAATTATTTCATAAGATTTGTCTTCTTGTCATATTAATTTATCTTTGAGATACGATTATTAACATTAATTATACTTTTATGACACCAGTTTCGTAAATATTATTGTCTACAGTCACTGTTTCTTGATTATTTATATGTAATAGAAAAATAGCAAGGCCTATGATTATGCTGTAACTGACCTCAAGTAGTAGATTAGCAGCTTTAACGTCATCCTTCTTTGCAGCTATGTGTAGTGCAGGCAACCGGACGCGGCCACGAGTGTCTGCCTCCAGCAGAACTGCTACCACCTTCTCGTGGCCTTGCTGCATCGCGACTGCGAGGGGTGTGAACCCATCCTGTTGAAATATGCTATTGGTAAGATAACGTTGAAGTACTTTAGCTGGTACACTTGAACTGAACAACTCTAAGATCTAAAGGATTAAATATCTGGCCGTGATCTCCAGTATGGGCAAAATATTGTAGTTTTGTTAAATACAAGTATAGCTTAGGTTTGTGATCATCAATCCACATTCGACCAGCATGGTGATTAAGCTAGAGCTATCGTTGTTGTATCAATAACTTAATTTTAATATAATATGATGGAGGCCTTGCCCTGTAGGAATTAACAAGCAGATACATTTATACATCTTTACTGGCCAGAAGAGTTTAATAGTGTACTACTTTTGTTTCACAATAATAATTTTCTAAGTTTAGGTAGCTAGGCTTACATCTTGACTCCCGCAGAAGCTCAACTATACTAATAAGGATATTGACTATTCCTGCAATCGCTATAGCTTTGCTGCATCCAGCATCTTAACTGAACTTTGCAGTAATAACGGCTTTCATACATTTTTACAATACATTAGTTTAACTAACCTCGGTTGCAAGGCTCTGGTTGGCTCCATTGGCGAGCAGGAATTTAACAACTCCATCATGGTTCTCCTGCGCTGCCATGTACAATGGTGTGAAGCCATTTTGGGACTGGATGTTCACCTGAACGAAAAACACATTATTGTTTAAAAATAATTAATTTCATAATTATACATAATGTACTTAAGTCATGGACGCTTTGCCAGTCGAGTGGTTTGAGTAACTAGCCGTAATTTTGAAGTCTAAAAGAAAAGGGTTGACTTTAAGTATTTTATTCGAATCCTCTTGTCTAGTAAGTACATGTTTTTTAAATATTGCAAAATTTCTATGGAATTGAAAGTTTAAACTCAAATCTTATACAGATAAAATAGGTACAATACACATTTATGTTACGTCTTTCGTAGACGATTTTTTTAAAATCGTTCGTCGGTTAGTAATGTTTAGTCTGGGTTTCTTCAATGGGCGTATTTCTAAAACGTAGATGTCTTATGAGTCATAATTGCGAGCAAGCAAAAGAACTCAATCCGATCTCATTGAAAGAAAAACATCTCGAATTAAACATTTCTAATGTGAATGACCAATCGTTTATATTTCGCAGTTGAAAACTTTTTCTTCAGCTTTTACGTAAATGGCAATGACCTCACTACTAAGTACTACTTATCAAAATCACATTCTGCAAAAACAACTTTTCTTGCTAAAGAAACACACTAAACTATATTGTTCAGAAAGTAAAATAATCTTGTTGGGTATATGTATATTGTTCAGAAAGTTAAAATAAAATCTATGTGGCTGATATTATATTGACTAAGGCGCAGAGTTTGTGAAGTTAGGCCTTGTAGAGTTAGGGCCTGTAGAGTTAGAAGCTTGGCTCTACATGAGATCTGTTAACTTTTTGACAGCGCGAGTCATATGGTATCGTCTTGGCAACATTTTACATGAAAATGTTTTTGGTGGGAATATACCTCTTTTGTTTAACAGTGGACTGAGTGTAGCAGTTTTTATGTGAATTTTTTATACACAAGCTCATTTAATAGCTCTGCCTAAGGGCACAGGCAAGCCAACTGGCATGCCAACACTCCTAGTCGACAGGTATGCAGCTTGTTGTGTTTAGGGAAAATTTATTTGGGTAGACTTGAATTAAAAGGCTTTAAGATCAAAAGAGCTACAGTGTAACAGCACATTGAGCGATGCTTTCTGTCATTATACCTCAATGGACAGGCCACAATGTATGCTAACTCTTTTTGTATAACATAAGATGACCTTTACCTGAGCACCGTTTTGCACAAGCAGTTTCACGACAGTCTCCTGCCCTGCCAGCGATGCAATGTGCAAGGCGGTGTTCCCTTTCTTGGTGGCTGCGTCGATGGCCGCTCCACGGTCAAGCAACTCCCTGACCACTTCCACATGGCCATCCTTCGAGGCCAAGTGGATTGCGTTTAAGCCGTTCTGAAAAAGAAGCTTTTATTAGAGACAGAAGACGAATTGCTGGCAAGTCCAGTTAGCACATTGAAGCGACTGCTGTCTGACCTCCGTAACCATTCCGACTCGACTGGGGAACAAGACAATTGAAACATGGCTACAAAGTCAGACTGTGCAGGTTTGCTCACAAGGTTTTCATATAGCTAAATCCCGTGATTCGAACCTTTAAACGCATGTGCAGAAACTTTTCACACCAATCTTTTACCACAGATCACAAAATAAAGCTAGGCTTACAAAAAAAAACAAATAAATTGGTCAATGTCGGAATAAAACCAAATAATATGATCAATCACGTTCTAGCTCAGCTAAAACTAAAAAGAAAACATTTCATAACTCGGAATTACTTTATTAATCTAATTCGTTAAATCTGCAAAAATATTTGGGAATCCTTGCGAAATTTTACTGCTTATATCGCCTTGAGTCCCAGTAAAGGGTTGCGTCATAGTAAAAAGAAAACAAAGTACATTATCTTCATACAATACACCGCTCGTTGCTTGTATGTGTGCGCCATAGTATCTATAGATGCGTATCCGCACGTACACTCAAACAAATCTAGCCCCGTTTCTCAATGCCTCGCGCATCACGGCATTTACCGCTTAAGGGTGGTGCCACTAGAGCGTTATGGCTGCGCTGCGTTAGCGCTGCGTCGACTGAGCGGCGACGTTCCGTTGTTTTTCATTTTTCATATAAATATGAAGACATACAACGCAACGCAAGCCCAACGCAAAGGAGAGGAGAGAGACGAGGTGCAGAAGTGAGCTGCGTTGAAACGACGGAGTGGCAGCGCAGTATTTATTAGCATAATAGCTGCGTTGACGCATCGCCGACGCAGCGCTCATGTGGCATTAACTGCGTTGAGATAATTGCGTTGCGACGACGCAGCGCAGCTGCAACGCCCGTGTGGCACCACTCTTACGTTACGTGACACTGGATCAAAATTTAGCTTCAAGTTACAACCCTAAGACAGGCAAGTATAGTGGGCAATTATGTTGGGCCGGAGATGGCCTACTGTGTTCTCTTTCTACTACGGTTACGTAACACGAGGGCAAAAGTTCAAGGTTCTAAAGGACGCCAGTCGAATAAAGCAATAAAATTAAATAGACTACAGCTGGGCTTACCGCTAAGCCCCACTGGGTTGATAAGGGTTGAAAGGAGGTCTTGTGTGACTTGTACATTTAATTGCTTAAATCTAGCTGTGAAAATCCGAAATGAAATTCCTCTGAAAAATAGTAATCTATATTGTAACTTCGGCCATCTGTAGAAGTATTGTTAAAATCGGTTAAGAATGCATTTAGCTAGACCTGAAGCCGTGTTTGGGGCTCAAGACTAAAGCATCCCACTATTCACTAAACTTCCCCGTTTTCCCATTTTCATCCCATTTTGACGAGCTGGTGGCCTTGTGGCTATAACCTGGGTATAAATATCATATTTTCATTTCATTTGACCTAACTGCGATGCAAACTATTTCTAGCGCCATCTATAAGTGAGTTGTATAAAACTATTTGCGATTTCAAAGCATACGCCTCAATTTAATCGTAGCTGTTCTAAGTAATTTAACTGAAAGATTTACACCAAGCTACACAATAGAGCTCACAGGCCGGGAACAAGGTTAATGGCTCGAGAAGCCAAGCCTTGCCTTGCCCTGGCGCACGGCCAAGTGATCGACGCTCCAGGAAAAGGCTGCTGCATAAATACTGACCTCAGCCTTTCTTTGCAGAGCCGAGATGAGTCATGGTATAACTGGTTGATGTGAATTATTGAATGTAGAAGATATCAATTTTTTCAATTGAATTCAATCTACAGTAAGCAATACATCAACGTTTTTTTCTCACTAAAGTAAGAGATAGGGTTATGAGAGGGCGTTGACACATTACGCCGCAGCGGCAGCGTTTTTAGCTGGACTAATGGAGCGGTACCGTGGCGGCGGCGATACTGCTCCCGCTGCGGCGTAGAGTGTAAACGCACTGAGACTCAGCCATTGCGGCTCTTCCCACTTTAATCCCCCCATGCACAATTCACATCCAATTTTCTAATGGGAGATGCTAATAGCGAAAGGCTCAAACTTACCGCTTCTTTTAATAATCAAATTCATGGACCTTATGATAATAACATTATAAAATCTTAATATATTCACCAAACGAAAAAAAAAATGGGAGATGCTGCGGGTTGGATTTCGCAATCATAGCAATACCTCTGCGTCCGTCACACACGAACTCTCACGCGCGGTGCGATCCTGTCAAGCGTTGACCGCCTCCGTGGAACATGGTGGCTAAGCCGCTCGGGTATAAAAACCCGCAGGTCGTGGGTTCGATTCCCACCTTGGATCTGGGTGGTGGTAGGACTTTTTCAGAGTCCGACTGGCTAGCTACGACCCCCACAGGTGAAATCTGCCGCTATAACAGCTCTGACTGTGTGTCGACAATATTGATGTGGGAGCCAGCACACTCGAAATAAAAGGCTCGAAGATCAGATGAGCCTACAGTCTGACAGCACATTAGGCGACGCTTCCAGATGAAGTGTCCCTCAATGGCATAGTCCGCAGTGACCGCTTACCATCATCATCTGCGTGTCTTTCTGCCAACTGACTTGGTGTAAAAAAAAAAGCTTCAGCTGTGGGAATTTACTGACGTACACTTGAAATGTTGTTGGACTGAGCATTAAACTATTTAACAAAGTACCACAAAGTGTTGTAGAATTTCCTTTAAATAAATTTAAAGTCATAATTAAAGATTACCTTATATGAGGAAAGGTTACTATAAAGTAGAAGATTACTTAAATGACAACACTCTGTGGACATGAAACACATTTTGCTTCTCTGCACATCTACTCTTATGCTTATTTATTGTACTTATAATATTATTATTAAGTTGACATTTTTATTGTTATTAAGTTGACATTATAATTATTATTAAGTTAGTATTGTACAACACAAAATGATTAAAAAAGGCTATCATAACTGTTGAGTTTCTTGCGGCACTTCTTCTCAGCAGCAGGCCATTCATTCACGTCGAAGTGCTGGTAGGAAAAAAAGTTTATGACGTGCAAAAGAATTTCTTGGTAAATCAAATTGCAAAATAAATACTTTGACTTTTTGACTTTGACTTTGAATGAAAGGTTTGATGATTGGAAGAGTACAGTGTATTTAGCACATTGAGCAATGCTTCCTGTTTCAATCACTCAATAAGCTACAACATCTGCAAAAGAGATAATACCTAAATATTTTCATACGAGCGAAGTCGAATGTACTTGTAGAAATTATTATTTACGAAGTGAAAATGCTTGGGCTATTTTTAAGAGTATTCGGGGTCACTGGTGCACATAGGTAGATTTGACCGATTTAGGCGGCCAAAATTATTTTAGCGTCAATTTTTTTTTAAATTGGTGTTTATAATAAAAATACGTCGGATTTTATTGAAAATAATTATTATTTTCAAAAAAACACAAAAAAGAAAAAAAAGAGAAAAACATAAAAAAT
Organism: Mecyna flavalis; assembly: GCA_949319885.1. Classification (NCBI taxonomy): domain Eukaryota; kingdom Metazoa; phylum Arthropoda; class Insecta; order Lepidoptera; family Crambidae; genus Mecyna; species Mecyna flavalis. Next base: position 3,756,172 of record OX439419.1, on the reverse strand, counting down.
GTAACTTAAAAAAATAACAAAATGATTTTACTACAATAATAATTATATAAATAACATTATATGGTCATTTCACAAAAAAAATTAACTAAAACTGACAAATACCTAATTATTAGTACTCAATAAGATAATTTTCTAAATAATTACATTTGACATTTATATTTGGTAAATTCTGACTCATCATCTTCTGAAATAAATATTTGCGAGTCACTACTGTAACACCAGAGGCATTGGCAGACTCTGTAACAAAAAGAAAAGGAATTACTAATAAGAAATATTAATTAAATAAACGGTTTTTAGAGTTTTTACCCTGACAACTTCGATTTCCTCTTATTTAGCGATAGGCGCTATTAGGCAGAAACTGTTATTGTTATTTTAATTTTGAATATATGCCAAAATTATTGTCATATAAAGAATACCGGGGAAGACCGGGGAAGTATTTCAAAATGTCTTTTGAAGAATAAAATTTACAAAATATTGCTAAGAAAAAAGGTGTTACGTTGAAATGCTTGTTAGATACAGTAAACTGACTAACTTTTTCATATTTTTTTTATTAATCAATAGATTCTTACCTGAATTATAGGAATCCATTGCATTCACTACACAAAAGTATGCCAAATTTTTTTTGTTGCAATTTATAACACCACTTAAACTGAAGGCACCGAGAACCGATACGTACACTGCATGCGACGACCTGATTTCGATTACCTGTAGATTTGCACAGTCGTTAGCTAAAAGTTTAAAATTATCAGGGTAGGTGCCCTGGAATGTTAGGTACATAATGGTGTCAATTGTTTATTTGTGTGGTGATTTTCAATATTTCGACTTTTGGCCGCCTAAATCGGTCAAATCTACCTATGTGTGGTGGTTCATAAATTATTAACCAAACGTTAACAGTAGTAATGGCCAAGGTCGTTACAGCGATCGAATCGGGCACACAAAGGTTATTCGAATAAAATAATTAATTTTCGCATTGTTGCGGGGTTCAAAAGCAAAGTAAATACTCTGGACATTATTCACACAGCGCCATCTAGCCCCAAACTAAGCATTAGCTTGTGCTATGGGTGTTAGACAACGGATAAACACTACTTATATACTTTTTTCTGTAAATACATACATATTATACATAGAAACACACAGACCAATACAAACAGACATGTTCATTGAATGCACTTAAATGTTTGTACCGTGCGGGGATCGAACCCGCGACCTTTGGTCTGGTGTCAGGTGTAGCCGACTTCTCGACCGTCACACCAAATGGCTCGTCAAAAGTAATCGATACGATGATGGTACTGGCTTAATCACCACGCTTGCCAAATGCGAATTGGTAATCGCAAAGCCGAGCCGACAGTGATTGAAAAAAAGGACACCTATTTTGTCTTACCCGGGTATCAAACCCAGAACCTCGAGATGCCGTCTGGGTACTTTAACTACTAGACTACCAGTGCCAGATATCCAACACATACTCACAATGTCCTAAAGTTATAATTTTTCTTTTCTTTTTATTTTTATTTATTTTTTTGTTTATTATCTCAGTTTTTACACTGGTGGTAGCTCAGTTACGGGCATTTAGTCAAGCAACTGAACTTTTCTCTGTATTACTATATTCACAAAAAAAAACTGTATGGCTTAGTATCTTTATTAAGCCATACAGTTTTTGATCTATAGATGGATTATTGTCAATATTGTATAATTTTTTGGCGATTAATCCATCAAGCCCCGGAAAACCAGACACAATAGAAAATCTATTGTTTACGCGACACCCGGCTTTCGGTCGGGTGTTTAAGAGTTAAAAAGAGTAACTGTCGAGTTTCTTGCCGGTTCTTCTCGACAGATAACGACATTCCGAATCCGGTGGTAGAGTCACTCTGTGTAATTGACGATTCAAAAATACTTTATACAAGTTTACATGAATAAAGACTATTTTGATTTTTGATTTTACTATAAAAAATCCTACCATTACAACACACACAAGCTAGTATCAGAATCTATGACAACTAAGTAAAACCACAGATAATTTATAATACTGATAAAAACCAAATAAGGTAGGACCGTTGAGCTACAGTGGAAATGTGCCCTTAGCTATAAACTTAGAAAAGGGTACACCAAATACAATCAGGAATCGTAAAACCTTCGAACGCGATAAATAAATACCAACAGTATATTAAAACCTAATAAGAATGTTTGTATACCCCCCACCCCCTCTTATTACATTATTCGTGACTCCAAAATGGCGTGCCCGCATACCATATCCGGAAAATATAACTAACTCGGGTAAAGCAAAATGAATCGTATTTATAGGAAAAAAAGTTTCAGTTTAATGTATGACGTGACCTATGGTGGCGAGAGAGAATTTTTGCAAATGATTGTGGATTGTGTTATAAAGGTTTTTATTATGTTAATTATTTTGATGACGTCGCGTTGAAAGGTAGAGTTGGGTGAAAAGAGTTGCCTTATGACGAGGGGAAGTTAGAAACAATTTGATTTAATTAAAAATGAATGAAAACATGTTTTAAATATGCTCCATACTTCTGAAAAACAAGCCCTTTAGAATCCTAAAGGGCTCGTTTTTCGTCGAAAAATAGGATATATACATTATATATGATTATATTTTGACAGCTGCACTTCTGTGTTTCGGGGAAAGGGCACTGAAGCTAGTGGAATAATGAGACCTAATAAATGTCGTCTCGGTGTAGCGGGCGCAGGGCAGTGCCGGACAGTAACTGCTTAGTTACTACTGTTTGGCACTGACCTGTCTTAAGGCAGACGTGGCGCTTACCATCAGGTGTACGATCTGCTCGTCTTGTTACACATTGCAATAAAAAAAATGCCTACATAATCAGTGATTGGAAAACTTACTTATTTTTATATATAATCAATACTATAAGCAAGAAAATGATTTCTTGCTTATAGTATTGATTATAGAGGAGGTATTAGCCAAGTGGTATGAATCGTCACTTCACATGCATAAGGTGTTCACATGATTCGGCGCACCTAATGATTTTTCTATGTACTGTCAGATATAAATGCATTTCTCTTGATAATTACAATTTATTATACTTTTACAGTATTCGGCATATCGCTCATCCAATACTACAAAGACGTAACTGTCATTTTGCAAATTTTACAGGACGGCGTTTTTAAGTTTTTTTTAGAGTTATTTTTGGATTTATTATTTCATTTTATATTATTTGTAACTGCAACTAGGACATTTTGGATATTTGATGGTATAACTAGAGTATAATATCACCAGTATGTAAAAATCTCTGGACATTATTCACACAGCGCCATCTAGCCCCAAACTAAGCATTAGCTTGTACTATGGTTGCTAGACAACGGATAAATTACTTATATACTTTTTTTTTTTGTAAATACATACATATTATACATAGAAACACCCAGACCGATACAAACAGACATGTTCATGCACACAAATGTTTGTACCGTGCAGGGATCGAACCCGCGACCTCTGGTGTAATAGCCGACTTCTCGACCATTACACCAAATGGCTCGTCAAACTCTCAATCAAATCTCAAGGGTAAGTATTAAAAAAACACATAAAGTGACTTAAATCATACATTTGTGTCATTGTTGCATTGTAAATGTTTTAATTTGTAAGTTGTGACTGTACGGAGCGTCCCGCGTAACTGACCGTTATGGCGTCGTTGCACTCAGGGCGAGTCCATTTTTTTAATTTTTTGCTGTTGCAACAAAGACATTGGCGCCATCATACGGCCATTTGTTGAACAGTAATAATGACTTTGTGGCACCAAACGTATTGACCATTTTGGAACATTTTGGCATCATTAACTCATTTTTCGATTTTTGACAATTCCGTCTTTGTAGTACTAGATGAGCGATATATGGGTGCCGAAACGGGAAGGTGCCGAATCGGGATAAACCGAAAGCGCATTAAATCTATCTGTCAAACTCCCCGGCTAGTGCGGGGCACCTACGCACCTGGTACGCGGTGTAATGTGTACATCGATTGAACCAATTATTCGTCTAACAGTATTTATTTACCACAAGCTCAGCACGGAAAGCACAGAAAATGGTTATGTACCCATGATCTAATTGTTTTGCTTTCTCTGAAACGTGTTACGAAGGTCAGATGGGAGTCGCTTCAATGTAATAACTGGACTTGCCAAATGCCATGGTACGGTCAACAGCACATCACGGTAAACACTTGCAGTTCGATAATAGCACTTATGCACCCGACATAAGAGCGGTACAAAGTCCAAAGTGTATAGTCTGACGTGCTTTTGACTGTACAAGCGTAACCACAGAACGCTCGGAGAAATAGATAGTATTAATAAAAGTCATAAATGATCTATAGGTACTTACAGCATTGCTAACGTTGATGTCAACTCCTTGTTCAAGGAGACTGATGATCTTCTCAATTTGCCCTGCACGGGCAGCACGCAGGAATGCAGTGCTTGCATCCGCCTGAGGACAAAGAAATATAGAACTTATTATTGTTTGCATAGAGTTCAAAAAAGAAAATATTCCTTTAGACATTGTTAAAACAAAAATGTTTGGTAAAAACCTTTTTAAAAGAGGTAATGGATCTCGGGGAAACTTTCTGTTTTTGTTAATAGCGTTATGTTTTCCCGTTGAGCGCCACCTTCGTAGATATAAAAAAAATACTACCAAATTGTGAATCCGTCACCATAAATACAAATGAAGAGGAATAATAACCAATAAAAACTAAATATAGATATAACAAAGATGTTGGTCCCCCAGATTTTACGAGTATTATCTACGTCGTTTATGTTTATTACTTTGGGGACAAAGGAAATGTCCTTAGGGTTGTCACCTCAGTACAATAAGTATATAGTGGCAACAGGTTAGAAGTTACCTAATTTTTTATACCACGTCAGTTGGCAGACAAGCACGCAGCCCACCTGATGGTAAGGCGGCCTATTCCATTGCCGGACACTTCACCTAGAAGCGTCGCTTAATGTGCTGCTAGACTGTAGGCTCATCTGGTCTTCGAGCCGTTGGTTTCAAGTGTATATGTATATTTTTTGCTACCATTGCAGACAAAGAAAGACACGCAGTACACCTGACAGTAAACTACACCACACTACGTTCTTCTGATCTGTCTATCATATTAATATTCCGGATCACAGCCCAAGCTATTATGACGGCAGATTTCACCTGCCAATGGCCAGACTCTGGAAAAGTTCTATCACATTCCAAATCTAAAACGTTTTCGATTTCTCATGTCTTTTCCAACGTAATTTTTTTTTTATGTCAGAGGCGGTAAACGATCCTGCAGGTCGCCTGATGGTAAACAACCACCGCCGCCTACACTGGACATCTGCAACACCAGAGGGATCGCTGATTCGTTGCCGGCCTTTTAATGGGGGGTGTGGGTATCCGGCACTCTCACAAACCAGACAAAACACAATAGTAGTCACTATTATTTTACGCTGTATGAGAAAGGGTGGTACTTCCCCGGACGAGCCGGCCCATTCGTACTGTAAAACAGCTGCATGGCTCTAACATTACCACGTCAAAATGACACAGTAAAAACATCCAGACGTTTATTTATGAATGTGTCAGCCCTAGACAAGTTTATTTCTCCTAGCTTCCCCTAGGGAGCTAGCGGGCCTGCCTACATAACTTTATATAAATTAGGTCTTGGAACGACTTTTTTACGACAGACAGTCACACGACATCAAATGAAACACATTTTACTTCGAGTACCATAAATAATTTAAACAATGTGTTATTTTTATAAATTAGCCAACGCAGTGGTCATAATAAAGTCGGCAATATTAATGTGGGAGATAGTACACTTGGAATAAAAGGCCACATATGTGACGCCACCTCACAATGACTTTCTCAATTAAAAGGCTATAATAATGACCTCCTAGCCTAGTTTCAGCTATGGCAAGCAATTTTTACGATCAATTTTATTAACTACTATCAGATTAAAATGCTATTAGGATAATACCTTTTGGAATTGAGTGAAAAATTACGTCATCTGTGTGATGACTTACAAATGCACAGATATTATTTTGCGTTGCTAACGTGTTGCTAACAAGCGCAGTTGACATCATTTTTCGCTTCATTCCAAAGGTATTATTCTAAATAGCATCTGAACCGAATAGTACGCAGCATAATAGTGCACAAGTGAGTGCACAAGCACAGGTGAACTCTCTTTTACCTTGCTCTCACAGCACGATGGGACAGCAGTCTGACATGCATGACTGACAAAATAGTGGCAAGACCAACGGCTTTGCGTGCCTTCAGAAGCACGGAATCATCATTCTTTTCAGACATTCAAGTAATTCAAGCCTGCAATGTCCTAACCAAACTGTAAACACTCACACAAAGTGATGCTCCCCGTGGGATTCGAACCCATGACCTCCGGGTTGCCCAACGCTTTAACCACTGTACCACGGAGGCAGTTAGCGATAGCGTTTTAAAGGACAGAATTTTGAAACAAACTCAATTATTTCTTAAATCAGTAAGTAACCCTTTATAAGGCAGTGGCCACCATAATTTAAACCTTAAATATTTGTGATATTATGAGCGAAAACCAATGAAAAATTTCAATTGCCTATGCCTCATAAAGGGTTAAGAGAGACCCTTGCAACGAAAGTCCTTCACAAATATCACAATTCTTATAACCTCTTACTGTGAACTTAAAAATTAAGGAGATCATTACACATATCTTGAACTCTGCTATTGAAAGCTAGACCTTAATTTAGCATCATAAGGTATACTATAGCTTGCAGTTCTCTTTAGCCGACTGCGTGCTAAAAGAGGTACTCCACGCGAGGTTTTAGACAAAGACCAAATAGAGGGAGTCTGTGTAGAGAGGAGGCAATGAGCTGGATATTTTTAATGAATTTCGTGAAGTACTAAGACTTAACAGTCTGGTACTCATATAAAATTAGAGGGACTTACTGCCTAAGCGAAGCAGTGGGTAGTTGCATAATAATTGCACTTCAACCAATACTTCAACTCACTTTTACACCTATCTTTATATTGGCTGCCGTAACCAAAACTCTGCTAGAAGGACATAATCATTTTTGTAATAGTCTTTGTTGTATTTTGCTGGTTCCACATTTTTTATTCAACAAAATTTTGTAAAGTTTTTACAAAAATTTGTAAAGTTTTTACAAAATTTTGTTGTTCTCGTGTCTCTCTTCTGTTATTGGGTGCAGAAACCCAATAAATAAAACTAGCGTTACCGCAAATGTACATTTTTGAAATATCCACAAAAACAAGAAATATTTAACTAAAACCAACACAAACACAGTAATGCGTTCACATTCTCACATAAATAAAGACCATATCATATCTAAGATATCAATCTGTTAACAAGTCCCTCTATAAAAATAAAATATCCCTAATTTCGACCACTAGGGTCTCTAAATTACGTCGTCACTATTTGCCCTAGTTTGAAGCCACGTACCCAGAATTGGGTGATAGACCAACAGAAGGGTATCTAATGCATTGCACGAATATAACAAAGGAATAAGTTTGAAAATGAATGCAACTCTGTATGGGGGAAATAAGGGTAGAAATGTCTGTCTTGGTGTAGAAAGTGGTAATGAACATGACGTGTGTTTATTTTCTGTCGTATTATAAAATATGGATAAAATTAATTAATAAAATTAAGTTAATTGTTTGGAAACTTCAAAAAAGACTTTTTTCTGGGTTTCGAGAACGTAACTGTCAAATAATTGAAAATAATTGTACTTATTAAGAAAATGTTTTTTAAAAAGACAAAATACATAGGTACTGTCTGCAATCAAATATGTATGATGTGTACTGAACGTTAAGAAAATAATTAAATCAAGACAAAAGATTTGATTTGATTTAAAGAAAACGTATAACACAAGTACACACACAATACACAAAATTAGTTAAAATATTCCAAGTACTTTTCATTGAAATCGGTTCAACACTAAAAGCGAAGCGTAACATACATACTGCAAGACAAACAGACAGACAGAATTTCTTTCGCATTTGTAATACTATGAATAAAGATCACGCACAGTCATAATGTGTATTAGCCATATCGACATTTTAATCTTTCAAGCCCCGGATTACCAGACACAATAGAAAATCTATTGTTACGCGGCACCCGAGTGCCGGTTCGGGATTGAGTGGTTAATGACCCCACTCAAACCCAACAACAATCAAGTTCAACGTTAATGCCAGTTACCCCATTCTACATACAAACATACAACTCCACAGTCACGTGCTATTATTTCACACCCCACTGCAGGGGTGTTTCACCCCTTGCATGAGGGATTGAGGGGACAATGCGGTGATTTGTAGATGCAGTTTTCAAATCGAAGTAAAAGGATTCTTTGTTTAGCTATCAGTTTACTTTGTAACTGAGATGTTATAGGCACTTGGTAGGATTTTTTGGCTAGCTACCCTTAAGGTGAAATCTGACGCCATAATAGGCTTGACTGTGTTTCGGGAAAATGTTGATTATCTATTTTCTAAGCCTTCTAAAGGGACATTAAATAATCTGATACTTTTTATTACAAATAAGTATGTAGGTAGGTATAGTTTACAAAAATAACATTTTTTCAATCAAATGGTAAAAGTTCTTTTTACTTTTTAAAAAAAGCTTCTTAAAAGAAAAAAGGAAACTTAAATTGAATCATACCAATCAATTTAGAATATTTATTACACAATTTCTTAAATGCTGAATAAAAGCTTTTATCCAATAAGCTGGTATACCTTTCAGCTCAATCGGTTAAAGATAATAATCTGATTGAAAATTCAGTTGCACGAATCTATGATTTATTCAATATCATTGCCTGGACCAGCCTTTTTTTTATTTGCAATGTTACATAATATTTTACCGGCCAAACCCGATTTCAGGACAAACTAGTTTGGTCTAGGCTAAACTACTTTAAGTCAACATAGAATATATTATTATAGTGAAAACAAAAAAGGTTTTCAGGGTCTAAAAAAAATAACCACGAAGGCTAAGGCGGGAGCGAAGCGAACGTACTCGTAGTTTGTCCTGAAATCGCGTTTGGCCGGTAACACATACATTGCAAATAAAAATTCATTAAATAAATAAGACACTTGTAGCCATAGAAACTACATGCATCAATCCACCCCATTTATCTTCGTAGTTATCGATATAATCTGTGGACGTGGGGCGAGTGGCACAGATCGATGGCTCCCGCTACGTCATCGTGACGTCACACTGTGATCGATGGGGTGGAAGCAAAGTGGCAGTGAACACGTGAAATCACTGACACGAAACCGGTTTATATCGTTTTACTTGTTTTTTGAGTCGAATTCTTTCATCAAGTATGCAGAAGAGCGTTTGCATAGAATTAAGAAATTAAAGGTTATAAAAATATGGCCTCCTAGCAATGACGTTCAATTAAAAATTGAACGTCATTGCCTCCTAGCTGATTTTTCAGCTGCAGCGGCCAGTCCTTGCGATCAACCAACTACGCAGAATGTAGCGGTTTCTGTTTTACGCGGTTACTACTCATTAAAAAAACAACTTAAAACGGATAAAAACTCGCGATATACGCCGGCTTTTAATTTAAAATGCAGTTTATGTATGTAGCGAGTTTTTATCCGTTTTAAATTGTTTTATTTAATACGCAGGATAATTATATTACATGCACAAGTAGTGTGCACTCAAAAGCATAGGTGCACTCCCTCTTCCCTCACTCTCATAACACGGTGAGAAGACATAAAAGAGATCAGGGGCAGACCCAAGGGCTTTACTTGCTTTCAGCATTAGAACATTACTTCTTCTAAACATTGACATTAAAACATTTCGTAGCACGTAATTTAATCACCCATCCAACCTTTGAGTTTCGTCAACTTTTATAACAAGTTTTTATTACTTATTCCGCCCACTTAACCGTTAAATAGAGCAACTTAAAAACAGACGTTTACGATACAAAGTTACGTAGAAATTACGACTTTGAACATTAAATCGGGGAAAACGGACGAAAAGTTTGCAACACATTTCGTGCACGCCAGTCATTATAACCTGCGTTGGACATGCCATTCTTTACCAAAAAACCGTCTGGAACCTTTACTAGGAGACTTTGTATCTAAGTATAATACAAAACAGTCTATGTTTGATCGAAAAATGGTTAGACGTAAATTCAAATTTTCTTAGTAGAAGAACTTTTCCAGAGTCTGTCTACTTAGTAAGCTTGGAAGCTAACACACACCCACACAGGTAAAATCTGCCGCCATTTGCTTTTCCGCCAGTTTTGGCTATGTTTCGGCAATATTTATGTGTGCAATGCCTCTTGGTCTTGTGATGTTCGGCATAGTTTTAATGGGTTCACTATTCCATAAATTGCTATAGCTTAGAATTATTAAAACTTCAATCATCAACGAAAACCAAAGCGGGAATCATAGAGTAATAGGCGTTTTTATTACTCTATGGCGAATCAAACCTACTTACTTCTGGTTCGAATTAAGAGACGGAGCTTCTTCGGAGTAAAAAAGAAAAATAATGCTTGAAGAAAAGTCGAAATCATTTTTCGTTTAGCTTTCATTCGTCTGAAATAAAGCCTGATAACGCCACATGCGTCTTTGTTTTATCGTGTGGGTTAGACAGAGATGGAAGATTCCCAGCCAAGGTTGTCTCAACGAGAACCATACACTCACACGGTTCATTTGTCATGAGTACATAGCCCACAAAGCGTACAGGGGTGTTTGTTTGTTTTGCTGACGGTACCTACTTGCTTGAGCCCGGCAAACAAAAGGTAACATTTTTATTGACGGGACGGGGTTTTATGGAGACTTTTTTTTATACTACCAGTGATAAACAGTCTACTGACTGTCCTGATGGCAATAGGTATTAAAGACTTTTTCTGTTAGGCCTCGGCCTCGAATTTCGCTGCAGAGGGGCGGAAGCGGGAGCGGCGGCGCACGCAGGCGCACTGCGGTCACCGCTTGACGCGGGCCGTCAAGAGCAGTAAGATGCTGTCAAGCGATGAACCGCAGTGCGCCTGCGTGCGCTGCCGCTACCGCTGTCACCCCGCTAAAATATTTGTCCTTGGGATTTAAACCCACGCTTTAAACGCACGAAATTACGTCGCGGATCTTTCGCGACGGAACGCCAATACATGTAATTGCATATTAAATATTTGTCCGCGACGCGCGACGGAGCGACCGATCTTCCGCGTAGTGTGCCCGCTATTTGTAATTTTTATATCCAATGACATGCATTGGCGTCCCAATTTTTTTATTAATTTCCGTCAATTGTGCCGAACGCCTTACTCACTACCAAATCCGCCAGCCGAGCCAGAACGAGTAGATGTGTACTAGTAGTATAAGGTAAAAAAAGTTAAGTATCAGCTTATTAATGTCCCACTGCAGGGCAAAGGCTCCATCATTGAAATCAAGTTATCTCTACAATGATGGGTATTGGCTTAATCACCACGCATGCCAAATGCGGATTGGTGATCACAAACCCGAGCTGTGTCCGAAAAAACCGACACAAAGTTAGCTCGACCCGGGAATTGAACCCAGGACCCCGAGTCTCGGCCCGGTACCTTAACCACTAGACCATCGAGGCGTTACTAGTAGTATAAGCGTGTCTTATTTGGTAAAAGGCGTTCAGTAAATGGAATTTAATAGCGAAACATTCCCTAAATAGGACAAGGACGAACAAGGTACAAGGACGTTCGGGACCCCGGGCCCCGGCTCGTGTTCCCGAAGGATTTACACGTAATATCTATTAGACGATATTAATCTATTACGCACTTTATTATACTATAGCGGTTTAGATATTTACAAGATTCCTCATTACATAATAATGCTTTTTGTCTTCATTTTTTAACCCTTTAAATTCGATACGTATCGTCATTCTCCATTGGGGATAGAGGGTGGTGTGTGGGACTATCAATAAATAAATAAATAAATGGGTGGATCTTCAGAAAAGTGCTCTCCGCGTAATTTCCACGGCATTTTTGAAATCGCTAAATTATGGTGAATTGCACAAATATTCCGAAAGCTTGTGCAATTTTAAACAACATATCAAAATTCGCCACATACGGGATCTATACTTTTGCTAAAAAAAAATGGAGAAAATTGGCGGCCCATGGAAATTACAATAAAGGCCATGGAAAATACCCAGCAGATTAAATTTAGCTAAAAACCATGTCAAATATGAAATTAAGCTGTCATATTAGTTAGTTAGGGTAGTATAAAGATCTACATTGTATTAAAACAATATTTAACAAAAATAGTAGCTTTATTTCAAAACTTACTTATGATACTCAAAGAAGGAACATGAAAGTGATGTGTGATAGTGATAAACTGTTATCAATTAACTTTCTTATACATTAAAATTGGTTCCATAACATTATACTTATGGATAAACATAATAGAACATAAAAAATAGCAAATTGAATTTTTATAAAATAAGTCTTTTCATCAATCAGTTTAAGACTTCAATTTAATTGTTGAAATTCCTTAAAAGCGTTGGTTAGCTTGAACTATGAAAAAGTCTTTGATTCAATCGAGACCTAGGCAGTGCTGCAGTCTCTAAAAAGGTGCCAAGTGGATTACATGTATATCTACGTATTGAGGTACTTATACCAAAACGCTGCATATCGGTTCGATTGCAAAACCAGAGCTCAAATCCTATCCAACTAGAGCGAGGTGACAGGGAGACGTAATTTCTAAACTGTTCACTGCTGTGCTGGAGGATATTTTCAAGCCTCTGGATTGGCAAGGATTCTGTATTAACATCAATGGCGAGTACCTTACACAGCTACGCTTTGCCGACGATGTAGTTCTCATGCCCGAGACCATGGTGGATCTGAACACGATGCTCGAAGATCTTAGTAACTTTTCCATAAGAGTTGGTCTTAAAATGAATATGGACATGACGAAAATTATGTCGAACGTCCATGTTGCACCCGCTCCATTTAGCATTGGAAACGTTACGCTTGAAGTTGTTGACCATTATGTTTACCTGGACAGGCAGTTCAGTTAGATAAGTCCAACTTCGAGAAAGAGATCCCTTGACGAATCCAGCTCGGATGAGCAGCGTTCGGGAAGCTACGGAATATATTCGCATCCAACATACCTCAGAGTGCCTCAAGACTGAACTCAAGTCTTTGAACAGTGTGTGTTGCCAGTGATGATAACATATGGAAGCGAAACTTGGTCATTCACTATGGGTCTCATAAGAAGCCTCAAGGTCACACATTGGGCAATGGAGAGAGTTATGCTTGGTGTTTCTTTGTGCGATAGAGTCAAAAATGAGGAGATTCGCAAAAGAATGTAGGTAACCGACATAGCTCGAAGAGTTGCTCAGTTAAAGTGATAGTAGGCGGGACACATATCCCGCAAAACCGATGGCCGTTGGGGTGGAAAGGTTTTGCAATGGTGTCTTTCAGTTTGACCGCGCACTTGAAGACTTTCAGTGGGAAGGCCCTTTACTAGCTGGACTGACGACCTTGCCAAGGCCGCCGGAAACTGCGGGATGTGCGTGGCGCAAGGACCGATCAGTGTGGAGATCCTTGGGGGATGCCTATACCCAGCAGTGGGTGTCATATGGCTGATGATGATGAACTTAAAAGAAACAATGTAATTTCCATGGGTCTTACGTAATTTCCATGGTGTTTTATCCATGGAAATTACACCATGGAAATTACAAAAAAACATATATTTTGAAATAACTTTTCATTGAAAAGATATAACCAGCTAGTTTTTTACTGTCCATCTACATTAAGGAGCTAGGTATTTCACCTCAAAACCCATTTACTAAAAGTAGTACAATTACATTGAAAAAATGTGACACGGGAATGCCGGAAAACTGGGAACCAAAATTTTTAAAATTGAAGAACGTACTCCAGCATCCAAAGCGCGGGAACCAGCGACATGGCCACCTCACCTGCTAGCTGCGGGGTAACTGACGATTCGAATACACCTATCAGGGTTCGCCTACGCCTGGCCAGCCCTGAGCAGTGCCCCTCGAAAGGCGCGCCGCGAAAATCTTGCTAAGCGTGTGACATATATACTTATGACCATAAAATCAAAAGTTGCCTTCCAATTAACTTAAAATTTGACCAGTATGTAAATTGATTTATCTATTTTTAATATGTGTAGAAAACGGGTTAAAAACGTGGGTGGTTTTAAAAATATGTGTGATTGTTCAGAAGTCGGCGCTCGTGTGACACGTAAAAAACGTGCAAAATTCACCGGATTTGAGGTGTTGATGGTGAATTACTCAGATCTTCGTAGTTTTTAATCAAAGAAATCTATATGACCTGATGCTTAATGAAATGAAGAAACGTTGTAATAATAGTTTTTCTCGTTATAATTTATTTTAATAGGAGATATGAGTCTGTGACACTCTGAAAATGCTTTTCCAAGAAGTAGCCAAATATCTCTGGCCATTATTCTCATAGCGCCATCTAGCCCCAAACTAAGCTATAGCTTGTGCTATAGGTGCCAGACAACGGATAAACTTACTTATATATTTTTTGTATATACCTACATATTATACATAGAAACACCCAGACCGATGATACAAACACACATATTCATGCACACAAATGTTTGTACCGTGCGGGGATCGAACCCGCGACCTCTGGTGTAGTAGCCGACTTCTCGACCATTACACCAAATGGTCGTCAAAAAATAAAAAGGTTTGTTTCAATTTATCTATCAGATATCAATAATGCTGTCTCATTTGGAAATAAAAAGGACGACAAAATCATTCCTATCTAATAAATTACATCAAACTTAACTGGTAGAGATGAAATTGGCCCGAAGCAATGTAAAAAAATATATCTTAAATTAAGAAAAGCAATATCCATAAATATTGTTGATTTCACAAACGCCGGGGTAGGCAAAAACCGATTCAAAGATGGCGGACCGTAGCTCAAATAGGCCAAGGCCGAGCGAAGGCTACTGGCCATGGACACACAGGATCTGTGTACTGGACGCAATATGCCTCAGAGTAATATCAGCCCAATCCCATTTCAAGGTAAGTATTTCAATAAAATATATAATATACGGAATGTCCCAAAAATTACACGTCACAGTGACACTGAAAATTTAGAAAAAGTTTAAATTGGCAATATCTTAAAAACCGAGCAACTTTTACTGAGGTCATGTTAGGCTTGTTCGATGCCTCTTGTGCTGGCCTACCTCCAGTGTCACTGTGACGTGTCATTTTTGGGACACCCTGTATAGTGTGTGCATTTTTCGTTCTTCTTACAAGGTCCAAGTGCTACGCCGTAGCAACATCGATAGTCAGCAAATGTAGACACACACAACGAATTCGTCGCGAATATTTACGAGCGAACATACATAATATTATAACGCCGGTTAGTGATGTTATGTACTGGAACCGCTGGGCAAGTACGGCTAAATTGGCTATGACTGTCAAAAAATCGGCCAACTTTATTAAATGAGTATAAAATAAAAGTTATTAAAATATTAAATCCCTTCACAATTTCATTACACATAAAGCACTAATCCTTACTTTATACATTTTCATTGCTCCCTTTCAATCCCTCAGCTCAAAATTTAATAACAGGTCAACGACCCCTGTCGTATGAAATTAAAGGCGTGAGGCCGACTTTGCAATTTAAACTTTAATATTGAAGTTGAGATGCGTCGTGACGTGTATTCATCGCAATGTCGCATTCATTATGCAGTATTATGCACCCCTGTCATCAAGGTGACATCACAGAGGAAATCAACAGTATAGAAGCTAGAAACAGTAAAATAAAAAAGTAAATTCTAAATCAAACTCTAATTCAGAAAAATGGCGATTTAAAAAAAAAATGTTTATTCAGATTTTCTCGGAATACGTTTTTAAAATTTTTAGGAAAGGGTTTTCCGCAAAACAAGTTTTTAAAATGTGGCTGATAATTGCTACGGTAATTGATATGAAATGTATTTTCTTTTTTTATACAGCGTGGAATTTTAGTCGTTGTTTTCCCGCAGTAAAATGATTCTATCTTAGTAGTAAAATAAATTAATAAAGTTTTTTTTAGTCAAATCAAAAGTTTTAAGATCATGATAGACGAAACTCGAACCAATAGTACCTACTAGCTGCGTCACGGACGGTCACCGGCCGGGGTCACTGCCCTTCGCGTTTATCAGAAAAATGATTATATACTATTTACTCACATTTGGTTTCAATTTTCCCATTAAAGTTTAAGAAAAAATTGCAAAAAAAGTTTAAAAAAAATTTCAAAAAAAAAAACAAAAAAAATTACTTGCATGAATCGATAGTACTACTGAAGGTAAAACGTTCTGCTTCGGGAAAACAACGACTAAAAAAAAAGCAGTATGAAGCTTTGTTTCTGCACTCCGTTTGGTGAGTGAGATTGCCAGAGTCCCGAATTTCCCCCTGCTCCTCCCTCATAGCTTCGCCATCCCCCATATTCTCAAAGGCAGCGCACCTGTGACCCTAGTCGCAACTGTCCAAGTGCGGTAGTGATTGCTTACCATCAGGTGACAGACGTTCAGTAGTGGTAGAGCCATGCTGCTTTACAGTACGAATGGGCCGGCTCGTCCGGGGAAGTACCACCCTCTCACATAACACCAGCGTGAAATAGTGACTACTATTGTGTTTCTTCTGGTTTGTGAGAGTGCCGGAGGCCCACACCCCCACATAAAAGGCCGGCAAAGCATCAGGGATCCCTCTGGTGTTTCAGATGTCCATGGGCGGCGGTGATTGCTTACTATGTACCAGGCGATCTGCTAGCTCGTTTGCCGCCTCTGACATAAAAAAAGTGCTTGTTTGTCTCCCGCTTTCATAAAAACAACTCAACGCATTTTGTCACAAACAAACGCCATGAGAGTGCATGACCAAACTATTAGTACCTACCTGTTCAAAATAGCTAGTTTCATCACTGTCGTTTCTGGACTGTGTCTTTTTCAAAGAAGAACGTGAATAAATTACAGAACGCACCTCCTATCATGCGGATGTGAGTGTTCGTATCGCGAAAATGTAATGCAGACTAATATAATACTCGTTTAAACCTACTTTGAAGGAAGTGATTGCATATCGTGAGAGTGAATTAATTTTATGTGTCTTCAAAGAAAATATTTTGTTCAAATCAGATAGTGAGATTTTGCAGACATTCTCGGCATGGTAAAATAATTTGTCGGTCTGTATTATTCTGGGTATTTTTATCTTTAATAGGTATGTAGTAACACAAAAGGGATACATGTATGCAATGTTTATTCGTTTTCTGGCATCATATTACAAGTAATATTTATGTTTGAGACTACAAGGTGTCGTGTGAATAATGTCTAATTTTTTTTTAAAGTTTTACTATTTTTACATACTATTTAATTTTGTTATTTCATAATACTTCGGGGCCTAGAATACTCTCCAGCTCCTTAACTATCCTCATTTGTGATTTGTCAATTTTTCTACCGGAAAATATTTCATTCCAGCAGGATAAATGAACGGGTGAACACGGGTGAAGTCTCGGAGGGAATGCTATATGAATAGTAGTAAAACATTTGATCTATTAAATAAATTAATTTTGTAGTTTATCCCTAATGAACTCTTAACACTTCATAGCTCAGTCGGGTCACATCGACCGCGTCACCGGCGCGGAAACCCCTTGGCGATAGCGCTGCGATTAGCTCTTTGATTGCGTTTTATAAATAAATGCAGGTGGGACAGATAGAAAAAAAAAGACCTTCTACCTTACGATTATTTAATTTATTTTATAAACTTAGTGGTGAACAATATCCTTTGATTTTATTCATAGTTTATCATTCGTGGTGATCTCCTTCATAGTAAATTGCCTGACAAAGCCTAGAAAAGCTTATGAACGCGGTATTGCCATATTTGACGAAACTTTTTTAAATTAATTATATACTATTCCCTCTATAGCTTCTATTTTCTCTATGGCTACATCTGACTTAGGTATGCTGTTACGAAAATATATCTCAAATGCTATAAAAGCAATGGCGACTCGATTCACCCGTAAATATTGAAAAATGTAATAAAATCACGGATTCTTATTCCTGCGTGTTATTTGTCAACCGTACCATTCACCTTGTAATCATAGAGGGGTTCCCCGTTTTGTCCCCCCTCTATTTAGTTCCAGGAAAAAAACATTTCATATCAATTACCGCAGCAATTATCAGCCACATTTTAAAAACGTGTTTTCCGGACATAGAGTACAGGCGTTTTTATTACTCTATGTTTCCGGAAAATACTCCGTAAAATTTCTTTAAAAATATACCAGAAATCTGAATAAACACTTTTTAAAAATCAGACAAATTTTCAGAATCAGAATTTGATTTAGAAATTAAGTATCAGCCTACCATGATTCCATTGCAAGGGAAAGACCATTGTTATATTGATATAACGTCGTCACATTCTGTGGTCGTCACCACCATGATAATAACCGACAAAGGACAATGATTTAAAACTGCCAGTAAAATATACCTTCATTTATGAGACTTCTGCGCCTATAGGTAACCCACTCAACTGCACAATTTATCTCAGACGCTTTAGTAACAGTGACATATTCTGATACTAGTTTCTGAACCACCTATTAATAAGGTAAACGACCCCTAAAAGACCTGTAAAACAGACTAGTATGTCATAAAAATTGTCCTCAAATGACATTAGCAAAAAAATTCGTGCCACCTCCCATTAGAAATTAAGACCTTGACACGCCACTCCTGTCATATCATTAATGACGCCGCCGTGTCATGAAATACCCGTTAATTGAACTAATTACCGTCCAGGGTTAAATTTTGCTACATTTCTGTATTAAATTTGCGCCTAAGTTGTTTATAACTAACTAAAATGGGGACAATTTGTAAAGCGAAATTGTCGGGAGCGGAGACGGATTAACTTTTTAAAAAGGTTAGCTGGAAGGTTTTTTTGTAAAATATTATTAAATTAATTTTAGTTATGTGTTGGTCTAGTTTTTTTTATACCACGAAGGTCAAGCCTACGGTCTGCCTGATGGTAAGCAGATACAATCGCCTATACATGCTTGGAATACCAGAGGCATCACTTATGGGTTACTGACCTGTAACTTGAAGGGAAAATATAATTTGACAGAAAATATTTTTTTTTTATGACAGACGCGGCAAACGAGCCAGCGGGACACCTGATGGTAAGCAATCACCGCCACCCAATGGCGTCTGCAACACCAGAGGAATCGCTGTTGCGTTGCCGGCCTATGGGGGTATGTATGGTGGGTGAGGGCCTCCGGCACTCTCACAAACCAGACGAAACACAATAGTAGTCACTATAATGACAATATACAGACACATTTCACACTGATTCTATTAGTAGATAATAAGTAATTGGTTGATTGACTTTAAAGGTAAGATGTGACCTATAGGTAATACGATTACCTGAGATTGCTGCAAGGTCTTTAATACGAAGGCCTTGACTCTCGTTCGTAAGGCTTCCGACAATCCATGCGGTATAACTGGGCCACTATACTTGCTTACACGCGGTCATAGAATAAAGATTGTACAGAAGGTGATGCCGACTTGGTGTAATGGTGGTGAAGTTGGCTACTACATTAAAGGTTGTGGATTCGTTTTTATACATTACGAATATTTTATTTAACACCGACACAAATTTTGCTCGGCCTGGGAATTGAACTCACGATCCCTAGATCACGGTTAAGTACTTAAACCAGTAGACTAAAGAGGCGAAGTGTCCGATACGAAAATAGTGGTGACAAAAATCTAGACCAAAAGAAAGTTTGTATTTCCTTGCCTCAGTAGCATACTTCGTTACAAGTATTTCCCTCCGGGGCAAGTTTCATAATTGAATCAATCCGTCGCGAGTCCTATGTAATTCATTTTCCGCCATTTCCCTTTGATGTTGAAATGGAAATGAACGGGGTTAGAAATTTCGGGTTAAGATCTTTGCGAAATACTCTGTGGTCAAGGAAATAGCTTATTTGAGTTCGTTGCGGCAGCCTTTGGTAGATCTTTAGCTTCGAATTACTGAAAACGGTGACAAACGAAATGCCGAATACTTTTAACTTTTCATTACTGTACTTCTCCTGACGAGCCATTTGGTGTAATGGTCAAGAAGTCGTCTATTACACCAGAGGTCGCGGGTTCGATCCCCGCACGGTAAATACATTTTTGTGCATGAACAATGTGTGTTTGTATCATGAGCATGTCTGTTTGTATCGGTCTGGGTGTATTGATGTACAATATTTGTATGTATTTACAAAAAAAGTATATTTAAGTAATGTTTATCCGTTGTCTGGCACCCATAGCACAAGCTAATGCTTAGTTTGGAGCTAGATGGCGCTTTGTGAATAATGTCCAGAGATATTTATTTACTTAAATGATGATACATATTATTATATTGTTACGTTATTACATCATTTAAAAGGTTGAAAGGGAAAGTCATACTATGACCAAATTAGTAAAAAAAAAAAGATTATGAGTCCTAATTTAGTTTTTGCAGTTAATTTTATGTAGGATATGATTTTTTATTAAATGGGAGCGCTTCTTTTGTTCACTATTGTCACTATAGTCAAGTCATTTTAATAGGCCACATTTGACAGCTCATTTATGCAAAGAAAAGTGCTTCTTATGGAGGAGGAGTAGAGTCTAATTTTCTAAATAAATAATTGTATTAATAAGAACTGATGTTGTCTTCTTTAGTTTTATTACTTGAGCGTAAGGTATATTTTTCTTTGCATAAATGAACTGTCAAATGTGACCTATTAAAATGACTCCACTATAGGTTCACTATTGGAAAACTTGTATTTTCTTTCTCGATCGAGTCAGGGTAAGGCTACCACCATAATTCGGTACTTTATAAGTCCTGTAATGGCTGGCATCGGACCTACGTAACCCTTACCAGAGGAACCAGACGAATTGAATCGTGGCTACACAGTCATTCGACTGAACGGAGCACAATAGCAACTCTACTCATACGTCAATCTGTGCGAGGGTGGTACAGTCAAAAGCACGTCAGACGTAACACTTTGGACTTTGTACCACTCTTATGTCAGGGGCATAAGTCCTATTTACTACTACGTAAACCCCGTCTACCCCGTCTACCGTACTACCCCGGTCGAGCCAGCCCATGGGTTATAAATGTATTTCAACCCGAAATAATGGGTCGATTCGATCGGCCTAAAGTTAGAACCGCGAGCGCTCGCTAGGACAAAACGGATATAGCTCCATAATGCAGACAGAGACCAAAACGAACCGCAAACGTGATCAATACAGTATGTGACTTGGTTTATTTTTGGTTAGTACAGTCAACTGCACATCAGACTACCATAATCTGTCAAATTTCTACAACCAAATATCAGGTTTATTCACTTCATATAGAGTTGTCTTTCAATTGAGTAATATTGATAGATTACGGTAGGATGATCTGCTGCCGTCCGTACATAACATATCGTGTGGTTTAAATACTTGATGATGGGTCCTGGGTTTTCCTAGTATCAGTCTATTAATGCCCCACTGCTGGGCAAAGGCCTCCATCCTTAAAATCAAGTTATCGTTACAATGATGGGTACTGGCCTAATCACCACGCTTGCCGAATGCGGATTGGTGATCACAAACCCTAACAAACCGACACAAAGTTAGCTCGACCCGGGAATATAACCCAGGACCCAGAGATCTCGACCCGGTACTTAAACCACTAGAACATCGAGGCGTAATATACTCGTAGTATAAAGCATAATATTTTGTTTCATACTTAGTTTAAATTACGACGTATGGTATGCAATGGAGTATGTGAAAATATTTTTATCTTTACATTCGAATGGCACGCTAGTGGTTTTACTCATGCGAAATATTTATAACGTGGTTTGTCATGTAAGTATTTCCTTTTACATACAATGTGTATCAAACCTAAGTATTAATAAATAAATACGGTACGGCTAGTCCACAAGTTTAAAGTCGCTCAGCGGGCTATGGAAAGAGCTATGCTCGGCGTCTCTCTGCGGGATCGCATCCGAAATAATGTGATTCGGCAGAGAACCAAAGTCATCGACATAGCTCGCCGGATTAGCCAGCTGAAGTGGCAGTGGGCTGGCCATATCAGCCGTAGAACCGATAACCGTTGGGGTAAACGGGTTCTAGAGTGGAGACCGCGTCTCGGTAAACGTAGTGTAGGACGCCCTCTGGCCAGGTGGAGCGATGATCTGAGCAAGATGGCTGGCAGGAGCTGGATGCGAGTGGCCGAGGATCGATCAGCGTGGCGAGCATTTGGTGAGGCCTATGTCCAGCAGTGAACTATCATAGGCTGATGATGATGATGAATAAATAAATACATAATATCGTACCCTTATTGCAAAAACCAATTATCTGCACCAAAATTTTACCAAAATGTTTTTGAGATTTAAGCACTTAAAAGTTTGACGACACAAAAATATATTATAGTAACGTTTATTTTATATATTAATGGTTATTTATAAATAAGCAATTATTCTAGTTTTATTAAGTAGGATAATAATTGAAGAAAACTGACTAGATTTTATAGAAAAATCAGGAAATAACCGGTAAGGAGCTCATTTAGTTGGTTTTGCCTGAATGTAGCGAAACTACCGTATTTCCAAAATTACTATTCTGGTAGCTCTACGGGCAGTTTTAATTCATTCTCTTATATAAAATTATTATAATCTTCAAAACAAAAACCGATTTAGTACCGCTATTGCCAGTACAGAAATAAAAAGAATATCATTAGTTGGTTTTGCCTGAATATAAATTAAATCTTTATCTATTATCTGCAGGTTTGTTTTCTAATCTGTACAAAATACTGAGTTAAACAGTACCTTTTGTACGTATTAAGTAATATAAACAAAACATTTAATAAAAATCTTTAATAATTAATATAATAAGTGAAGTTAAATTAAAATTAGCATAATTAACATTAATAATCATTAAAATTAAAAATCGTTCTTCTGATGATGTATCGGAGGGAGTTGCATCTGGCAATCTATCGACCATGAAATTCCTCCGGTATCACCCCTTTGTAAGGTCCTTTTTTTTTTGTTTTTTTTTTGCTTTTGCTAAATTTGGGAAGAAGAGAAACAACCTGATGAATGGAATATGGGAGTTATTTGCCCGTAGTAGGAAGAAATGCGACAACTACAGAGGGATTGCATTGCTGCCTACCGCATACAAAGTGCTATCGTATGTGCTCCTGTCTCGGCTAGAACCATACACTGAAAAAATCTTGGGAGATTATCAATGTGGTTTCCGCAAAAACCGAAGCACAGTAGACCAAATCTCTCTGCTTAAGCAAGTCTTGGAAAAGAAGTGGGAGTTCGCGCAAAACGTACACATCTTGTTCGTGGACTTCACCAAGGCCTATGATAGTATTGATAGAGAGGTACTGTATCGGATACTGGAATCTTTCCGAATCCCCAAGAAACTGCCCAAAATTATCAGGGTCGCTACAGGAGTCAGCAAAATGAGAGTAAGGGTAGGAGAAGAGCTGACACAGGAGTTTGATGTAGTCACCGGTCTCAAACAAGGAGATGCGCTGTCGCCTACACTGTTCAATCTGGCTCTTGAACACATCATCCGAAAACTCCTGTTGATTGATGTGGGAGTTGAGCTGGAGGGATCACACAAAGTGGTAGGATATGCAGATGACCTTGCATTACTTGGGCGGTGTGAAGCCGACGTGGTGAGACTTGCGGAGGTGCTGGATACAGAGGGCAGAAAGGTTGGTCTCGGTCTCGAATCAGTCGAGAGAAGACAGAATATCTCCATATGAAGCGCTATAAAGACAGCAGAGCGAGAAGGAAAAGCTTCCAGGTAAACGGTGCCACGTACAAGGGCGTCGACAAGTTTAAAAACTTGGGATGCACTATCACCGATACTACCCACAGGAAGGATGAAAGAAACGCTCGCGTAGTAAGTGCCCTGAGATGTTCTGCCGCCCTCCATAAAGTGTTAGTGTCTAAGTTACTAAGCAGAGCCACAAAGATTCGCGTCTACAAGACAGTCATTAGGCCGATCTAAATGTACGGGTGTGAAACGTGGACACTGACGCTGAAGGAGGAAAGCAAACCACTGGTGGCGGAACGGAAGATATTCCGCAAGATTCTGGGACCAACCAAAGGAGAAGATGGGTGTTGGAGGCCCAGGTTCAACCAGGAGATTGAAGACCTGATAGCCGAGCCAAATATTATGGAGGAAATAACATCATCCCGACTACGCTGGCTCGGACACGTGTAGAGAATGGGAGAGGATTGAGCTGCCAAAAGAGCTTATCTGGGACGACCAACAGGACGCCGTCCTGTGGGTCGTCCGAGATAACGCTGGAGGGACGAAGTCGCCAGGACCTCAAGGCACTAAACGTGCATGATTGGGCGGAATTGGCATAGGACCGAAAGAAATGGCGAGCTTTGAGGTCGGAGGCCAAGACCTATTTCGGATCGCTGAGCCAGCGTAGTAAGTAAGTCAGTTTTTTTTTTGCAATCGTCATAGGTAGAGGTCTGCTGTACAGTTGTTGTAGGGGTGGAAAGATAACTTTGGAACTCGTGGGCTGCAGAGATAATTCTTAAACATCTTGAAGTGGTTGTAATGTAAGCAAGTAGGTACGTTCCTTCTTTTGTCGCAGAAGTTGAAAATGAAACTCTTTCCAACCCTGTCGGTTTTGACTGAGTTAGGTATGCATCATAAGCTTGCGATAGTAAGACGTCATCGTCACACTATAAACCATCAGCTGTAAAATAAAGCAAACACGTCTGATAATTTGTGAGAATTTTGCATCTAACCTAAAATTTTAATTCATCTGATTTACCTTGGGTTTTCCGGTCATTTTTAAACTTTCTTTCATCTTCATCATCTTTAGAGACACTCATTTTTATTAAATTCACAAAGAATCTTAACAAAACACGTTGAAAACAACACTTTTGACGAAACCGGCGCAGGATTTGTAACGATTACCGCGAAAACAAAAACCGACTACTTGGGCTTGCGTCAAATGTTGCGTGCTAAAGAGAAGGCTATACATGGGATAGAAGGTTTTAGCTGAAGCTAATTTAAAACCATCTCACTCGCAACTATTGGACAAATGAGAGGAAAAAATAACTAAACACAGATAATTGGTTTTAGCTGAAGATGTTTGGAAAGCGTCGTAGCTCAGTTATGCAGTAAAAGTAAAATAAAGTTAAGTAAGTTCTTTTACCTGCAATAATTTTAAGCTAATACAGTGTTTAATTTTCTGCAAAAAACTACTAAAGCAGTTTAGTTTCTTTTATTGGTAGATACATCAGCAATTTCTGACTTATTCATAAAAGCTAAAACTAGTTACCGTAGGTTATTATGTATTAACAGAATAATCCTAGCGTATTACAAGTTAAGAAACTTCATCTAAAACGTCTTATAATACAAAATATGGTTTTTGTGCTATACGTTTGCAAATTTTTAAGTATTAAATAATTTTACTATTTTTTTTATGGAGATAATTTAATTATACTTGTAGATTAGTTGCTTTTTCCTTTAGCTATCTTTGCAACGAATCGTCGTAGCAGGTAATGGGTTTTACCCGTAGCTTTATCGTGAAGAGACGAATCGATTGGTGTATTTAACTCATTTTTGGTAAAAAATTGCAGATAGTTGGTTTTTGCAATAAGGGTACGATATAGTTATTTGAGAACGTCACATACATCAAAAGACTTATAGAAACAACATAAATGTTCATTATTATGAATTTTAGTCCTGGGCGAGATTCGAATCCACGACCACTGTCGCATCGGGGTAGTCATAATTATAGTCGGTTAGATGCAGTCATTACACGTTAATGTTAATTATAGTTTCAAACATGTGAGGTACCTACCTGAAAATTATAGACTAAACCTTTTATTTCGTTTGCAAGACTATGAAGTTATCTAATATATCACTTTTAACAGAATGAACATTAAATCATTTATCGATTTACATACATCCAGTCAGACGAAACAGATTCGGCACATGAAATAATACAAAACGGTTTGTTGTCTGCTACTGCTAGATACATAGTCATGAATACACTCCTTTGTTCTCTAAAAGCGTTTAAAACACCTCAACTTGCCCAGACATCCAGGTTATATAACAAGTCTATCCGTGAAAGGGCACTGGCCTTGACATGAGTAAACCCGCGCTGGCCCGATGCGGCAAACAACAACTTGATCGAAACACCCAGACTTACCTGATTAGGCGACGCTGTCTCCGTAGTCATGTCTTCGAAAGACGCAAGTCTACTCTTCTTCTTTTTCTGACATGAACAGCAATTTAATAACTTCGTCAGCGTACAAAAGGGGGGGAGTTAGAAAGATCCCGGCATTATCGATCTACTGTCCGAACCCTACACTTCAGTTCTCACTAACATCGTAGAAAATCAAAAACGTCCTTTCCAAAATTCTTCTGACTGCACCGCCCCTCACTCCGCCATTTTCCCGAACCGAAACGCGAAATTACACTACGACATTAAACACTAAGCAACGATAAAAGCTGAAGCGATACACTGGCGTTAGCATCAAAACTGATTAATAAGACGATTTATACAATATTTTTTAAGGATTTCGAACTAGTTGTTGCGTTTGGGACGTCACCACAAGGGTGTAGAAGTATTTGCCGGCTTGGGCTATCTGTAGGGTGGGGTGGGAGCGTTTCGCGCAGGCGCGGGGGTGCGTTGTTGTGTGCGTATTTCGCTTGTACCTTGGCAAATTAACGAAGACCTCTGCCCCCTCCTCCGGAGTAACAATGAGTAGGTTTGACGCGAGGAAGGTTAGGTGTCTCATGGTTCAGGACACGGTGGTTGGTGGGCATGTATTCACAAATACAATCGATAATGCAGAATGTTCAGATGTTGGGTAATGTCAGACTCGGCGTCGACATGTACCGGTGGGACCGGCGGTCTGATGGACGAGGTGACAATGAGGAATCGCATTTGCACAATTTCCTTGTTGGAACCACTATGTTATGCGGATCCCTAGTTAATTAAATCTAAAGTACATGACACTAACAGCTGTATATATATAACTTCCGACCGATTTCGGCCATGGCGACCACTTCGACCCCTAATCCTTTAACAGCTGTATCATTGTCATATAAGGTCTAACTAAAGACGTATTCACGTTGGGTAAACCTATATTCGTTTCTTTTATCTTATATCCAACTGTATTTCTGCGGGAAAACGTCATGTGGTGAACTTAAATAATTATAATTGAATAATAGTTGAAAGGGTTGAAAGATTATTGAGGCTTAAGACAGTTTGCAGGAGATGTATTCCTGCACATTTAATACACCAACATATGAATTAAAACGAAGGAATACAATACAGTTAGTCAATACAGTACACTGTTATTCATCTAGAAATTTATATTGCAGACAGACTCTTGAACTTTACATACAAGTGTATCTGTCCTACAGGAAAAAAGGAAATCGAAATTTTCCTGTAACACAACGTCACTATATTCAACCTCATCATAGGACAATCAGCCATACCGCTACGCTTTCACCATTCAGCGGATATTACAGATGCCCTGTCTACGAATTAACGCATCCATCTTCTTTGACATAAGGTTCATAATCGCATATCAGCGTTGCTTCCTACGGAAAAGCCCGGAGGTTACCTTGCGTTCTATCGTTGAGGGTCGCGGTAAGTTCCTGAACAATGCGTTTATTTGCTGCGACATATAGTGGCTTTTACCTTAGTTTGCCGGTACAATTGAACAGGGAATCTGAACAATAGGGTTCTAATCTAATTTTAGTGCTAGTGGCATAATTATTATAATACATCAATCAATTTAAGGCAAATTCTCAAGGAGTGTATTAGCACCTTCACTTTAGGTCATAGTGAAACGATGGACTAAGTAAAGGCACTGTTTCCATCAAATGAGCATCTTGTATGCCCATTAAATTTTGTTTTGAATAGTCTTCATATCTCTATAAGCGCAATTGAAGATAATAACAAGTGAAAAATAGTATCGAATTCATTATTTTAAGTACAAAAAAAGAACACAAAGGTCAAAATAGCCTTTCAGTACAAAGAAGCGAATATACAAATTATAATTTTTTTCCATAAGAGCTTTTTAGGTAGAATAATTGGATGCGCTCAGTTAATCGGTTTAACACACAAAACCAGAAAAGCACATATCATATAAACTAGTAGAGCCTCCAACGGTTCACTTTTTTTCACGGAGATTGGAAAGTGCCTAGTCAGTAAGTTCAAAACTTCTCAGTAAAATGAATGTCAGCACAACGTAGTCACGACAATGTAGTCGCAGTAGAGTTATGACTGTCTTCAAGGAGTAAAGTAAAGATCTTTCAAGCCGGCATCGCTCCAGCCACGATTCTCAAAGTGGGGATTACGAGAAGCCGTCTGCAGGCGTCTAGTGGCGGGTAGGCAACATTGCCTAAGTAAAAAGAGTGTACAGTAACAGTACGCTATCTCCGACCCATGCCGCGATATAATCACCCTGTAAGGTCAATCACAAGGATAATTTATGCTCCGGATGTTAACGCTAATGCTAAGGGACGCTGAAGGGTGACTCCGAAGAGAGCTAAATAACCAAACCGGACGAGTGATGATTGAACACTGATTTATTATAATTATGTAAATTAAAATGTAGGTTTGACGGAATATTGCTATAACTATAGACAAGCTAAATAAGTGCGCTACAGTAAAATATAAGTGCAGTAAGTAATGAACAAACGAGTGATCGAGTAACCAAGTAACCGAGTAAACGATTAAACGAGTAATCAATTAAACGAGTAAACGAGTAATCGGTTAAACTAGTAACCGAGTAATCGAGTTATTTACTAAACGAGTAATCGATTAATTGTGTAACTGAGTAAACGAGTAATCGAATAAAAGAAAAACCGAGTAAACGAGATATTGATTAAACAAGTAATCGATTAAACAAAGCCGTGCGCGGTGCGTTTTTATGAAGATAAGATACTTTCCACTCTTTCTACTATGACATTACTTTTTTTTTACAAAGTCTTTGTACTCTGAAGTATCTCAAAAGGAATGCTTTTGAGGCAGAAAGAAATAAAGAAAGACATTAATTGGCACACACATAATAATACACACGGAAATACTGCTGAAAATAAAGTATAGATAAATCAGGTTTAAAAAGATTGGTCTTATGCTTGATCTCTATGCGGCCGTGTAATATTATTATCGAAAATAGAGTGCACTCACATGTATTATAAATCTTGCGTAATTGGTTGACCATCGTAGTCAAAAGTCGTCTTTAAGAATATTATTGCTCTCGTAATCAAAAAGATCTGATGAGCCTACAATCTATACTTTATACTAATATTATAAAGAGGAAAGATTTGTTTGTTTGTTTGTTTGTATGTTTGTTTGTTTGAATTGAATAGGCTCCGAAACTACTGAACCGATTCCTTTACTGTTGGATACCTACACTATCCCCGGTGAACATAGGGTACTTTTGATCCCGGAAATGTGGGGGGATATTTGAAAAAAGAAATAACGCGCGGGTGAAACCGCGGGCGGAAGGCTAGTATATAATATTTGTTTGGTCAATTATCCCTCAATGTGATCTAAGCGTTTGTTTACTAACATTCTATCTAACATAGTATGAAAAACTATAATAAGATTGATATAATAGGTATGAATAATGACACACAATAACACAACACATTCGCCCTTGATAAATACAGTGTGTAGGACGCCCTCAGGCTAGGTGAAGTGACGAAGTGGCAAGCGTTTGGAGAAGCCTATGTCCAGGTTGACTACGATAGGCTGATGCTGATGATGAATTTAACATTGAACATTCTTAAAGCACTACGAGCTGACTTGTTTGATGGACCATTAAACGACCAGTGATGACCTATTTCAGTGAACCGTGCATGCTTTCATTCACAATCAAGTTCCGCGTTCCAAATCATTTGAAAAACCGGTCAAGTGCGAAACGAATCTGAGATGATTCCGTATAAATTGTTGATATTTAATTTACGTTCTCTTTACCACGTATGCCAAAACCGTGGTCACAAGACTTGTTAATTACGCTGCTAACTTTGGAATTTGTGTCTTCTTAAAGTTAACAACCTGTGTTTTTCTAGTACACTGGCCATATCATCTGTAGAACCGATAACCACTGGGGTAAATGTGTTCTGGAGTGGAGACCGCGTCTCGGTCGCTGGCGGAAACCCGCAGGCCAGCTGATGAAGTGACGATGTGACGCGGGCAGGATGGCTGGCAAGAGCTAGATGCGAGTAGCTAAAAAAAAAAAAAGTGGCGAGCATTAGAGATGCCTATGTCGAGCAGTGGACTGCGACATGCTGATAATATCGTCCATAGCAATTAGGACTACATACTATCTACGACTGACGTATGACTATGCTCAGTGCAAAAAGATATTGCCCTTAAACTCCATAGATCATTAAAGCCTGCCTTCTTTCCATTGAATAAAGTTTCATTAATTCTCAATATTAGTGAGGTCAACAAAATCCGATCGAGATCCAAAATGTATTGGGACGATATGGGAAATTAAAATATTTAAAAAATCAAAATGAAATAGTTGTTAGTTTCATATTTTCACAGACAGACAGTATTTGTATCAAATTAAGCTGTTTAACAATTAAGAGTGATTAGTGAATTTTCTCAAAGACCCCCAAAACATCTGCACAACGTTATCGGATGATGACTCGACCGCGAGCGCATCGATTACGAGCGAAATCGATTCGACCAACGCTGCATCGAGTTAAAATTAGCCAGTTGAAATCGCGTTGTCCGAGACACCTGTACGCTAAGCGCTCTGTATGTTTACATTAGTGAAAACGATGTTTCCCCTCAGCGTCTCGGGTTATTTTTATGAAAGAAATACGCATCGGTAGTCTTAGCCTGCTGCCGAGATTGCGCGCGCGCTTCCAATAGGGAATATCGTATTGATCGGAGATGATGCGGACTCTGATATCTCGATGATACTCGTATAGTAATTGAAGCAGCTGTTTTTAAGTTTTCGCGGTCGGTGCAGTGTTTGTTCTGTGGTGTTTAACAGTGTTTTTATTTGTTTTTGTGGTTGTTTATTGGATACACTGGCGCTGGCGCTGATTTTCCAGAGTAGAGGTATGATCAAGTTTTAATTAAAAGTACAGTTTTTCTTGTTTGTTTCATTTTTATTTGTATTTCTTCTATCCAGTTTTAATTTTTCTTGTTTTATTATAGTTCACTTTCACCATTTCCTGACACAATATCTCACAGATATAAATTAGGTTCTCTTCTTTTTTTAAAAATTGTCAAGACCTTCCAAGCTACTAAGATATTTTTTTTTTTCAGATAAATTATCAAGACTTTATGCCACTGTAATGAAAGTGAACCTTTGTCTTAAAGAGGAATTCGTTCTTTTAGAATAAATTGAAACCAACAATCCTTGTACAAATATTAAAAAGGTGTTAAAATTTTAATTCAACTAGTTAAAACGCACTGTTTTATTAACATAATTTACTCCGAGGGAACTCGCAGTAGTTAACAGTTATTAGATAATTGTGTTAGCACAGCTTTGTACCATTAGGGAAATAACAGAAAATATGTTAACGGGTTAAAATGGGAACGATATGAGTGAAACTCATAACAATAGAAATGTTTGTTATGAAAGCAATTAGCTCTAACTTATTCATACACTCGCTAATCATGAAATCTCGATAACTACCTTACGAGCAAAATACCTAATGGTTCACAACGGTTTCTTTTAAGCTATTTTAAAGCTAAGCTAAATTATATTGGTATCGTTAGAGATCCTTTTGGTTAATCTTTATTGATACCAATATCAGTTGCAATTGTTTTAATGATTAAAATAATTTAAAAGAAGTAAAGGTGATTACATATTTTTGCCGTTAGTACAATAATTGACATACGAAAGTTATAACTAACAAGTAGGTGAATTTTAAGTACCTACGCCACTTTAGAACAGTGTTTAATTAGCTCCTTTTCCATCAGTCAGTCAGTCAGTCAGGCAGTGACATCATAATATAGAACTTCGTCATTTCTGGATTCCAAGTCCAAAGTATGTGTGAAAAGTAGTTTTTTAGGGATTGATTCCATTGCACACTGTCGAGTTTGTTGCGGCACTTCTTCTCGGCAGGCCATTCACGACGAAGTGCTGGTAGGCCTAAAAAAGACTTGACGTGCAAAAGTATTTTTTATAAATCCAATTGCAGAAATAAATCATTTCATTTCATTTTATTGATCTTTCAACAGTTTTGAAATGACACATCTTGAGGGTTAGAATGGGAAAAGCTTGTTTTGGAAAATATATATATTTTCTCAAAGAATATTTATTTTATAAACATTTTATATGTGCTAGTAAATACATATACCTAAGTTAATGGTTACCTACAGTAGGTAAAAGAAAAAATCTAATAGACAACTTCATGTGTCTCTTTGTCATATTAAAATAACAGCTTTTGAATACACTTGGAGCCAGTTCCATCACTGTGATAATATCTATCAGATAACTATCATGACGTTACTTTCAAAAAGAAAATAGCATAACTGAAATCTGAATGATAAATTAATAGAAACTTATCTAACAGTGGTGAAAAGGGCTCTTATATTCCTAAGTACTAGTTTAAAATATGTCAAAGGATTAGAAAACTTACAATTGGAGATTTTCCGCTTTCTATCTAGGTACCCATACAATCAAAACATCTTAATAATTCCCGTAATAACTGGGACGGCACCGCATAAAAATTGCTTTTAGCCAAACCGCGACAGATTGAATCAAAACCGACATAAATAGAAAACCTTTAATGGATTTGCGGCAACAATGTGAAAATTATACATTTCTTTTGCGTCCTAAAAGGTTTCACTGAAATCTCCGTGTTCCGCGAAGTGTTTAAAACATTATGCTGCAGATAAATAGGTACAATTTAAGTGGGGTTTTTTTGTCAGAGGCGGCAAACGAGCCAACGAGACGCCTGATGGTAAGCAATCACCGCCGCCCATGGACATCTGCAACACCAGAGGGGTCGCTGATGCGTTGCCGGTCTTAAGGGGGGGCCTCCGGCACTCTCACAAACCAGACGTAACACGATAGTATTCACTATTATTTCACGCTGGTGCTATGTGAGAGGGTGATACTTCCCCGGACGAGCCGGCCTATTCGTACTGTAAAACAGCATGGCTCTACCACTACTTAATAGGAATATTATAATTATATTTTTTTATGCTTGATCAGTTGGCAGATAAGCACGCAACTGACCTGATGGTAAGCAGGCACTGCGGCCTATTCCATTGAGGGACACTTCATCAGGAAGCGTCGCTCAATGTGCTGCCAGACTAAAGGCTCATATGATCTTTGAGCGTTTATTTCAAGTGTACTGACTCCCACATTAATATTGCCGCGTAGCACAGCCGGAACTGTATGGTGGCAGATTTTACCTTATAGGAAAAAAAGCTCGGAAAAAGCAGGGTATAATTTTATTCTGATGTAAACATACGGCAATTATACATAGAAACACCAGAAACTTTCAAAAATTTTACACAAAGTTGCTCTACCTTTGCAAAAGTATCAATGAACGTACGACGTATTTCCTCACTTATTATTAGAAAAATACACCAAAACACGTTTCATTACACAAGTTTCGTAAAAAGTTTTTCACGAATGAAATGTAACACAGTAATTTTTGTTTTCCTCGTACTAAGGAGTTCTTCCGATTAAATATTTATGTTGTTTGTAAGTAATATTATAGAAAGTTATTTGATATTCGATAAACATGTTATTTATTCCCTTTACTTGAATTATTAAGAAATAATAACCTATTTTCTCAGGAAATGTACCTATCCTATCGTAAAGATATCTTACGACAGTTTGTAAATTACTATCCATACTAATATTATATGAATTCTGTCTGTCCGTCTGTGTCTGGTACACTTCCACGTATAAACTACTGAACCGATTTTTATAAAAAAAAACCTTACGGACATAGGTAGGTACACCAAACCTTAGAAAAGTGTATGAGTCGATAAGTTGTGATATCGTTATTATCTATGGTGATGATGGATTCAAACATTATTACTTTCGCATTTATGATATTAGTAGAAAGTTGTTGTTGCCCAGTCGATCTTAATTTTTTTTATACTACTTCAGTTTGCAGACAGACACGCAGCCCACCTGATGGTAAGCGGCCACTGCGGCCTATTCCATTGAGGGGCACTTCACCAAGAAGCATCGCTCAATGGGCTGCCAGACTGTAGGCTCATCTGATCTTCGAGCCTTATTTACTATGAAAAAATATACATATTTGAAGACATTTGACATGGTCAACAATACCGTAGAAGCATGCTTTGCGGAACTATGAATGTTTTATCTCGTGTCTTGTAAATTACAAATGAATGAGACTCACGTATGAGCCAGTAGCTGGAGACTTGTACAATATACATATATGTATATAGGACGTACTCTCAAACTGAGAGGATTTTGTCATGTTTGTACAGTCTGATAAAAAGGAAAAAAGGATGCCGTTCTATTATGATGGACTTATAAATAGTTGTTTTAGTAGTGGTAGAGCCATGCCGTTTTACAGTACGAATGAGCGAGTGTATACTTGGTGTATACTTGGCCCGGCGCCGGGCCAAGTCACCGGGCCAGATGGGAAAAAAATTTCAACTGCCCCGGTAATATGTTTACCGGGCCAGATGACACAAACCAAGTGCCATCGTCCCCGGTAAGGGGAGAAAAGATGATACTCCGGTTCATTCATCCGGGGAAGTACATACCAACCTCTTACATAACACCAGCGTGTCAAAATTCGTCTTCTGCTCAAACCCCATCTGATAATCAAGAAGTTTGTCGGGGCCTGTACGAACTCACCACAACACACGTGAATTACAGAATTTGAAGGCAAAACATATCGCTAGCAAAAAAAAAGTTCTTCATTAAAAAGCCGTTCGAAGGAAAAGTCGTGGAATAAACAAAATACACATTTTTAGATTGATAATTATGTAGGCTGACTGTACCCGATGTCACTCTGAGAGAGGTTCGTGCCCTCAAATAAATCAAGCGTGTAATGGAGGCGCCTGCTCTAACATTCGCGCGATACCTACCTTATTATTAAGCTAGCTGCAGACCCCGACGTTGCTTCTGAGCCAAGCTTCTAACTCTACACGCCCAAACTCTACAAGCCCTAACTTCACAAACTCTAAGTCTACACCTTAGTCAAAATATGTGGCTTGGCCGTTCGTTACTACAAGAACTATTGTATAACATAAAAGTAATGAAAAGCATACCTTATTAATGCCTATGTGAATGCAGCGATATTACTAACAAATCACATACATATTTTAAAGTAGAAAACACCAATTTCGTGAGGATGCAAAATTAATAAAAAAAATCCCCAACCAGACTTTTGATCTGTAATTTCAGCCATAATCTCTGTAACTTGGAACCCTTAGACACAATAAGAATAGAATCGTTCACTATATATAATAGTCGGTCTGTCTGTATGTAGCGACAGCCGCAGTTCTATTCGCGTCGCCCTTGACACGCCGCGACACGCGACGTCACGTCGGGCGACAACCGCGACGTGGACTTAACTCTTAATAGCTAGTCTTTTACTGCTGAAGTTATATTGGAAGCAAAGGAAAAAGTAGGGCCTTATAATCTAACATTTACATGACTTACTAGAAGCATTTAACTGTGATGCAAATAGACAGAATTCGCACGGATCACGTGATATACAGCCCATTTTAGAGCCCGACTGACTAGTTATAGGTCAATCAAATACTATAAATCAACAAAAATTTTAAAAATTAACACCACACATAATATAACAATATTTTAAAGAGCAGTAAAAAAAACAAAAGGCATGATGTTGGAGAATAGGATACACCGTTTTTTTCGTGGAGAGGAATGTACGCCCTACAAAACCGCCTGAGATAGACGAGCCATTCTACGCAAATAAAATGATTTGATTTGATTTGAGCCGTGTCTGAGGCTCACAAGAATGCCCACTAAACCCCCTCGCGTTCCTGTCGACAGCGTCCCTGGGCGTTGTATCAACCTATTACCAGGGGTAACCATAGCCTATCATCAGTCGAAAGACGTCCACTGCTGAACATAGGCCTCCCCTAACGACCTCCACAATGTCCGAACAGACGCAACCTGCAACCAATGCACACCAGCCATCCCCACCAGGTCGTCTGTCCATCTCGTAAGTAGCCGGCCTCTGCCTTGCTTGCCCGTACGTGGACTCCATTCGAGAACTATCCTGCCCCAACGGCCATCTGTTCTCCGAGCTACATGCCCAGCCCACTGCCACCTTACCACCATAACCTATGCCGCTATGCAATTGTTTCAAACACCGCAACATTGCTGGTATTCTGATGGACCCTGAGATATACAAAGAATTTGTTCAAAAATAACAGATGTTGAAACAATATAGGCCTTGTTTGTTACAATCGACCGCGTTTTATTCTCATTTTACGACTCAAATTATTATTTCACGAACTCATACGTCATACAATCACTGATGACGTAAACTCGAGATACTATACTGAACAAGTGATACATGTGACTCTGTTTGTGTGAAACAATTCTTATATCAGACTCACGTTTCAGTAATGAACCTAGAATCAAAGTCATATTTTATTCGATTCTGCCATATTGGTGGCAGAATTCAACCAACCCACATTCGATGTAACGAGCAAGCCGGTCACCTGATGGTAAGCAGTCACCGCCGCCCATTCAATATAGATACCCGCAACACCAGAGGAGTCACAAGTACGTTGCCGGTCTTCAGGAAAGAAATATGCTCGTTTCTTGAAGATTTCCATGTCATATCGGTCCGGAAATACCGCTGCAGGGAGCTGGTTTTCTTTTTCTTTTATATATTATATTTGGACTAAGCCAGCACTTGACCA
Organism: Mecyna flavalis; assembly: GCA_949319885.1. Taxonomy (NCBI): domain Eukaryota; kingdom Metazoa; phylum Arthropoda; class Insecta; order Lepidoptera; family Crambidae; genus Mecyna; species Mecyna flavalis. The sequence continues at coordinate 3,719,364 of OX439419.1, read as the reverse complement.
CAGAGTTGTCTGATGTTAAAAAACTATGCGATCTACGATGGAGCGCGCTTGCTTAGGAAAAGCCCGTTAATTCTGGCCTTGAAGAGCCCCAAGTTGTACTGTGTAGGAAAGACAGATCCCTGCAGAGAATTTCACTCCCGCGCAGTCCGTATCATGAAAGATGAAGCAAATCGCTTAGTTCGTACGTGCGGTATCCCCACTGTATAGTATACGGATGGAGTCCCAGACCAAGTTTCACAGTTTAAGTCGTACGTGCTATGTAGTCCAGTCAACGAATAATTGTGGATGGAAAAGTCGAAAGCAGAAACTTTGACTTAGGAACTTTATTTGGACTAGCTAGGAGATAAACATACTAAAAGTCCCCACCCCTCCGGGGTGAGCCCGAGGGGGGGGAGCACAAAGAAGGTCCCGTTTTTTGGTTTTTTGCTTACTTCTCGAAAACGGTGCTTCGTACGAAATTTTGTTGTACTACATAATCAAAGCTAATTAAATTCTCTACAACTTTGTCTTTTACACTTTGTATCTATCTCCAATCATTGCCTAGCTATAAGCTTCTAAAAGTGGTCGATTTTCAAAAATGTACGTTAGGTTTTCCTACTATACTCAGTGAGTCTATACTAATTTTTACGACTTTTTCACCTTCATATCTTCATAACCGTTTGAGCTAGCTTCATGAAATTTGGGCTTCTAGGTGTCCTTATGGATCTAATTAAAGTCACGTAGTTTTATGTGTTTACGTTAAATAGGTTTTAAGTTATAGAAGGGTCAAAAGTGACACCATATGGTTCGTGTAAATATACACTTGACCCTTCTATAACTTAAAACCTATTTAACGTAAACACATAAAACTACGTGACTTTAATTAGATCCATAAGGACACCTAGAAGCCCAAATTTCATGAAGCTAGCTCAAACGGTTATGAAGATATGAAGGTGAAAAAGTCGTAAAAATTAGTATAGACTCACTGAGTATAGTAGGAAAACCTAACGTACATTTTTGAAAATCGACCACTTTTAGAAGCTTATAGCTAGGCAATGATTGGAGATAGATACAAAGTGTAAAAGACAAAGTTGTAGAGAATTTAATTAGCTTTGATTATGTAGTACAACAAAATTTCGTACGAAGCACCGTTTTCGAGAAGTAAGCAAAAAACCAAAAAACGGGACCTTCTTTGTGCTCCCCCCCCTCGGGCTCACCCCGGAGGGGTGGGGACTTTTAGTATGTTTATCTCCTAGCTAGTCCAAACAAAGTACCTAAGTCAAAGTTTCTGCTTTCGACTTTTCCATCCACACCCCCCTTTTGAGCATTCATTGACTGGACTAATGAAGTTTCGAGTGAATCGTACGGTAGTAGATTTCCACTCGTCAAGGTGGTGGAGTGAAACTTTAGTTTGTGACGTACCTACTAACAAACAGGTATTAACAAAGGCCGTTTTTTGTACTTTTGAATAATACCGTAAAACACCCCCTTGCTAACAAACAGAACTTAGGATTCTTTGATCCTTTTATTATATTTTTAGTCAATGATATTTAAAAAAAAAAGGGCGCCACTTGAAGCTTTGTTAACCAAGTGCTGTGGGGCACGGAAATGTTGACAACGCCAAGTTTCTGATTGGACACTTCATTCCCTCACTCTGAATGCCTTCATCTTCATCGCCTAGATGGTCTAGTGGTTTAAGTACCGGGCCGAGATCTCGGGGTCCTGGGTTCAATTCACGGGTCGAGCTAACTTTGTGTCGGTTTCTCGGATACAGCTCGGGTTTGTGATCGCCAATCCGCATTTGGCATGCGTGGTGATTAAGCCAGTCCCCATCTTGTCACGACAACTTTATTTAAAAAATGGAGGTCCTTGCCCTGCTGTGGGATATTATTAGGCTAAATACTTTTTACTACATTCTCTGTCTGAACTGATAGCATTTCATTTCAAGTGTACTGGCTACCAAATATCGTGAAACCTTATATCTTGAAGAAAAGAAAGAATTTACGTAGGTTCGCTATAACACAAACACCGTAAGTATCAAAAATATTTCCTCCTTCCTCCAGATACGTGTAACTACTTCTCGTGTTTACTTTAACGTGTCTGGTTAACATACTCCCTGATTTTCTTTTAAAATATTTCGTTGTTCAGTGTCTAAGGTTTACAACACTTTTACACACGTAACCTTTATCTGGTCATTTTCTCGAATATAAGATGTTTGTTGCTCTACGTGTTATTCTCACTTCGATCATATATATGATCGAAGAATTCTCACAATAAGATTCGTCTTGATGACTTTGCCCTAACGCCGACAGCATTTTTGCGCATTTTTTCTTCTTTTTTGGCAATGTTTTGTCTGTTTCAGTTAGATAGACATCAATCACATTTCATAATCTCGTTTATGCGCAAATTGTCAAATTCGCATATTGTCAAGCGGTCGCAAACGGTCTAATTCGCTTTGTCCAATTTGCAAATAGTCAAATTCGTGCTTCATAAAAATCATACAAAGAATGATTCCTCTCTTTCGACTAATAAATCTTTCTCTAAGCTGTCTGGCTTTTAGATCACTGCCCTTTATTAACCTTATTACTCGTATTACGAGTATTTTTGGCCTACAATTTTCCGTTTTAATCAGTACAAAGAATACACACGCAACCTTTCCATTTTCTCCAATATTAGACGTTTGCTGATCTAATTCGCCCGAAGATTCTTATACCGCAGTTTATTGCTTTCTGATTAGTCATAACAACTGACCGGCCGCGATCCAATTGTCCGATTGAACTTTGCTGCTTTTCAATGATATAACTGACATAAATTCTATCTGACACACCCTCGTCAAATGAACATTGTGTCGGACAAACGAATGAGACCGACTGAGTTATCATATTAGTTTTGAATGGAAAGGGAATATGCTGAGTAAAATTAGGTGATGTGCTGATTCAAATGATTACTGAGTTGTTTTCTTTCATAACTGTTACGCTGTTTCTGTCAGTGTATAAGGTTCATGATGTAGGCAAAGGAAAAAACCTTTTCTTACTAAAAAAGTTGGGTTTTTTTGTACTCTTGAGTCGTGGTGGCTAGCACAAGGTTGGAACAACCCCATAAGAATATCGAAAACCACTTCTATAAAAGTAAGTACTATTTAGTTTACATTATATCAAGATAGTAAAAGATCAGAGAAATAATTCCATCGAATCAAGGTCAACATCTTTTGAAAGAGAAAAATCTAAAACGCGTACTGAAATTCTTCCCAAGCCAGATGTAAACAAAGTGAATAATTTATATATTCACTGCGACGCCAAGGCTGTTGACCAGATATTTTATGACGTGAAGTTTATTTAATTTCACTCCGTTCCCGCTTTTGACGCGGGATGGATGGAAAATTTTAAACGAATTTATATTAACAGTTTTATTACCAATTTTAAAGATGTTTCCGTTTAAGCAGATCCTAAATTTTTCATAAGTGTAAAAGAAATAAATGCATGAAAACCTCATAATAATGTAGTTGAAGATTTTATTCATCAACCTTCCACATTTGGTAAAAGCTAGGACAAATTCTTTCGATCAATTTCTATTCAGGAATGTAAGAAAATTGTGCTGTCTCTCTCATGGTTTTCTTTTAATATTTAATTTAATAACACCGAAAAACAAACCAACAGTACCTGTAACACATCTTTCTGAAAGAATAAAAGTTTTTGTTTTTCAAGTGGGATGAATGAAAGATTTTAACATATTTAGTTGTGTTATCCTAGGGCTGTTTCCGTTGCACGCCGATCCTAAATCTTATGATCAGATGGATATTATGTTTATATTACCTAGATTTATGAAAGTTTATGAATATCTTGTTCGTTTTGATTTAATCTCTTTTACGCTCTGACACCATAAGGTTTTGATTGATTTTGGGAAAGATATAGACTAGACCTTGGCAAAAGGCACGGGCTATTTTTTATACCAAGATAATGCTCAGTCCCCATGTGACAACAGAAATAATATGTGTTTTGTTAGTCCTAGTACCACATCGCAATGGAGTATGAGCGGATCGACGTAATTTTTAGTTTTCAGATACTTTGGACTTGGACGGTGAATTAAGGGTTCATTCCTGCTGTCCACCCCCAGTTCTGCTCCCGCCGGTGGACAGTGACACAACTTTTGCAAATATGTCCCACTGTCCCCCGGGGTGGACAACGAAACTAAATTGCAAAAATTGTGGCAACGCCACCTACTTTTTCCACTTTTCCAGGATAAGATCCTGGAAAAATATCAAGTATCAGAGAATAACGTCATTAGTCTACGCGGGCTAAGAAAACTAGTATTGTATAATTTTAAACTAACAATTGGGTTTCGCTTCATTCATTCCACTAGCAAAATATTTGTGTGTAACCCACATTTATGAGGGAATGAGTAACAGCTAAAATAGTATGTATATAAACTTGTGGGTTGTGTTTCAATCCACGTCTTGTCAATATGTCGACTTAGACAATTTATTAGGTCTATTGTAATACATTTGAAGATTGTGATGATTGCCAGATTACCATGATGAAAGCTTGATTACAATGCTGAAAACATGGCATTCAAAGGCGTCGTGAATCATCTGTGGTATTTTAAGGAAGTTGGTCTTGTTGACGTTTCTTTAATGTCACTTGCAGGGTCATAGAACCGTGGGGGTCGTGTGTTTGATTTCCGCCCAGGGTCTGGTGGACAATATGTCAGGCGTTTTATCTGTGTTTTGGTTCGGAGCAGAAGAGATACGCCAAGGGACATTTATAAATAAATTAGGTACCTGCTCCGGTTGAATCTCTGTCTGTTAAAGACCGAATTGGAGCCATGGCCGCATGGTGGAGAAGTCGACTATCAGATGTCCCAGCGTTTGTTTGTTTGTTCGTTCGTATTGAATAGGCTCAGAAACTACTAAACCGATTTGAAAAATTCTTTCATTGTTGGAAAGCTACACTATCCCCGCTTAACATAGGGGACTTTTTATCCCGGAAATGTGGGGAGAAGGGGAGAATATTTGAAAAAAGAAATTACGCGCGCAGGAAACCGCGAAGGCGGCCGCTAGTAAGTAATATACATGTAATAAGAGGGCCAGATAGCGTCTGTAACGAAGATATCTAGCTGACTATCCGCCTCTTAACAAGTCTTTCTATCAACCAGACACAAGATGACAATGCTGAACCACAAAAGCGGAAAAACAATCCTACTAATATTATAAATGCGAAAGTCTGGATGTTTGGAAGTTTGGATGTTTAGATGTTTGGATGTTTGTTCCTCAATCACGCCTAAACGGCTGAACGGATTTAGATGAAATTTGGCACACGTATAGTTTATAACCCGGAATAGGACATAGGCTATAAAATTCCTACGAGAAACGTCTCATTCCCGCGGGAATATCAATTTTAAAACTACTGAACCGATTTGAATAATTCTTTCACTGTTGGAAAGCTACACTATCCCCGGTGAACATAGTGTACTTTTGATCATGGAAATGTGGGGGGAAGGGGGGATATTTGAAAAAAGAGATTACGCGCGGGTGAAACCGCGGGCGGAAGGCTAGTTTCACATAAGTGGTTGAAAGTCTTGAAGACTCTTGGCCCTCTGCCTACGACAATACGAGTATATGGTGAAATGGTTGCAGTCGACCAGTGCATTCCGCTCGCTTCCGACCGCACCGGAATAGATGCACCCGAGTGACCCCGCTCACGCATATTTTATAAAGTTACGCAACTATATGATCCTTCAGAATTCAGCACTATCCCGCCCACATACTTAGGCATTCCGCTAAATAGTTATAGCGTCATATTTTAAACGTTTTGTGGTAAACTGCTTTGGATTCAAAGAACTGACGAATCTGACGATATTGTGCTCATAGAATTTAGCAATAATTTATTTAAAAACATCATACTGTGTCATCTGATAGTTTAGTAGGTTTGATCCAGTTACTGAACAACGATTGCGAATATGTATACTTGGAATCCTGCATTGCTTAAGCAATAGCATATTATATACGACACCTCAAAGATGGTACATTGGATCATGGTTCACTTTTACAGGAATATTAGATCTCTTAAAGTGATAAAAGTCCAATGCATGCACCATCGTGGCAAGTTGTGTATCTATCCTAGAAATCTATAGTTCCATTGCTACATCATACTGAATCCTATTATTGTCACAGAATGCAATCAGCTTCTAGATATGTGTAGCAAACTCTATAATGATAAACAAAAGTCAAAAATCAATCAAGTAATCACTCCCCACGAACTATTCTGCAAACTGATGAAGAATTAGTATGAAATGCTCGCATCATGCAAGCATAGGCATTATCACCTGTTAACATATTATTATATACGACACACCAAAGAAGGTACAAAATTCCTTTGTTCCCGAGCACACTTGAGAAAGATCTTCTACTTGTAATGGAACATTGGATCTTCTACAACTGTAATTGGTAGAGAAGAAGTTCTTGATTTTTGCCACATATAATTAGTACATACAAAATTCACGTAACGCCAGTACGAATGAATCTTATTCATCCATACGCTTTCTTTCCCAACTACCTAAGGGCTTTGCAATCTTTCTTCTGACTTCGCCAACAGATTCCAATCTGATAAATCAAGATGAATGATGACACGAATTTTAATGATCATTAATCACATTGCAATGGTCATCAGTAAAAATAAGCCCATTTCTTTTGTCACTATGCCCGACCGTTACTTGCAATGTTAGTCTTGGCAACTGATACTTCTAAACTTTGGTCATGACATGGTTCGTATCTACTTATTGCTTCTCAGTTGAAGTCACAAAGGGACTTTTTTATATTTGTACCGGCAGCACTTGACCACAAAGTTGCCTGAGGTTAACCAACTATGCAATCAACGATGGAGCGTGCTTGCTTAGAAGAAACCCGTAAATAAAATAAAATAAATAAATAAATATTTCTGGGCATTATTCACACAGCGCCATCTAGCCCCAAACTAAGCATTAGCTTGTGCTATGGGTGCCAGACAACGGATAAACATTACTTATATACTTTTTTTTGTAAATACATACATACTATACATAGAAACACCCAGACCGATACAAACAGACATGTTCATGCACACAAATGTTTGTACCTTTGAAGAGCCCCAAGTTTTTTTTTATTATATATCAATTGACAGTCAGGCACTTGCCCACGAGACAGTAAGCGCCATCTTCGGCCTATTCCATTGAGGGACACTTAACACTCTTAAGGTAAAAGGTTATCGTCTCCTATGGAGGCTTGTAACAACGTATCACTCGTGCATCGTCAATATTCGTCAACACTGTAATTTGTAATGAGAACATAACAAAACATTCTTCTCACTGCCAATTGAATTGACCAGTTGAGCTCTGGAGACCTTACTCACCAACAAACATACTTAAATGTAGCGCAACTATTGTGTAAAGTTGTGGTAAAGTGCAGTTAGGTATATCCCAAGACAAGCAGTTTATTCGAGTAGAAGATCCACTATGCGCTGTCTCTCTTGAAAGATACCCAAGCGGTGATATTCCAGAAGCTGTCATAAACACACATGAAAGGAAATTAAACGCTATTCTAACGTTAACAATAACCATGTCCAAACATTAAGTCGTCGACGCCTCGTTTTCTGGACTAAAACCGAAAATAAAATCTCAAAAGCAAAATTATTTAGTTCGTATATTATAGTATTAGTATATTGGAGTCAGATCTGCAGAGTGATTTACGAGGCGGCGTCAGTGCCAAGAGGTAGGCCTATTTCGCACCTATTAATTATTTATTAATAAACAACGGTTCACTACACTATAGTTCAAAGTGATGAGTGCTCTAAATTTTACTTTAAACTCAAAAATAAGTTGAATGTCAGCGACATTATTTTTTTATGAAAGAAATCCTGTTCCTAGCGTTTGTGATGCGTTGTCCACCTTTGACAGACTTTATAATAAGACTAGCTTTCCGCCTGCGGCTTCACCCGTGTGGACTACAAAACTTTCATCCCCTATTTTATCTCCTTGGTAGAATTGATCAAAATCCTTTCTTCGCGGATGCCCACGTCATAACACCTACCTGCATGCCTAATTTCAGCCCGATCCGTCCAGTTGTTTGGGCTGTGCGTTGATAGATCACTTTGTCAGTCAGTCACCTTTGAGTTGTAACTACATAGTTTATTTCGGTCTATTAACATTCTAATTTAAGTTCACTTAGCATATCTTGACAAAGATATCATTTGCATGCTTTATAAGTAATCTAAATAGGAATAAAGACATTTTGATATTTGTATTTTGTATAACATCAATATGATTTCGATTTTGAGAAAAGTACATAGAGAGATAAACTTTGAAGAAGTTTCAACAACACTGACTATAAAAAAGTTATTAAAACTTGTCGTGACGAAATGTAAACAATAATTGTATCATAACAAGATGAATATATCTGGCTAGTAAACGAAGAAGAGATACAGTTGTTTTAACTGCCTTTTGCTTTCTTAATTTCTTTTCCGACCGCGAATGAAACACTAATTTGCCAACACCGTAACACATGTTGCCTCCCACCCGATATACAAAATAAAGACGTGCCAATGAAAACATCAGTGTACTAGTAATTCGGTGACAAGTTGCTAGATACTACAGTCTGTTCCACATAAGAAGTCCTTTAGCCGCTATATTGGTAGTATTGTTTTTCAATACATTCAATCTGTTTTTTGACAGATTTACAAAGCGTAGGCAATGCTGCCAATATAGCGGCTAAAGGACAACTTATGTGGAACAGTCTGTAGTCAGTGGATACGTCCCACTTGGCTATTTCTGTCACAGACACAAATACCGCGGGTTATTCTGATATTAACACAAATATAAACGAGTGAGAGAAAATATGGAAAGTTTTAGGCGCGCTGCGCGTAGTGTTGTGAATTAGATTCGATTTTTAAAAGTAAAAAATAATTGTTTTATCTATTTAGATAATTAATAACAATACATCATAAAAATAGTATGCAATAAATACAATTCGTTAAAGATTATTCTAATAAAAATATTTATTACAAGTGACGACTGCATGCACTTAAGATATAACAAACATTTAATTTACATTAAAATAAAATAAAACATTAAAGTGACATGTGAAAGGTAATGAGTGTGCGATGCTGATAAAACACAGGTATTTTTTTTTATCTATAAAATTGGTTTGTATTTTTGTAAAGTTTGCTTTTGTAAAGTTATCACACAAAAGCGACAGTTGTAGGAAAAATAAGAATAATTGCCTGTTAAATTACTGTCACGAGGAACTCTGACAGTGCCTGTATTTAATTTGAGAATTTAATTTAAGAGACACAAAAACGCATTTTCCTCCGCACAAAAAATTCTACCGCCTACAGAACAAGATTCAATACATTCGTAGCCAGAACAAGATTAAATACACACGTATTAGGACCCCATATCATTCCAATAATACGTTCTTTCTAAGAAAGTAATCCACCCCAGACCACATACGTCTTATGAATGAGCCAATTTATGCTCACTGAATACAGAACAAGGAAAATCGATTACCAGCCGTATGGCTCATCAATTTGCTGAAAAGTGAGCGAAATTAGCTCTTAATACGTTACATTAAGGTGCTATTATATGTGTAGTGAAATAATTTGTCATACATTATACTCATAGATGTGTAGCAATACAAATATCAGCAATATAAATAATGAAGATATCATCACTACGAGTGTATCTATAATTATAATAACATTGCAGTTTGTTGGTTCAGTCAAAATGATAACTTTATATTTTTTATAAAAGAGAGGGACAAATGGGCTACTGTGGCATTTAATTTTCCTTACAATAGCGAACACAACAAAAATTAAATTATCTTGGCGCATGGCAAATTTTATAAATGCAAATGTAAATTTGTCTGTCTGTTGCGCTAATGAACCGATTCTAAAAGAGACATAGACTATACCTTGAAACGACATAAGGCTTCATTTTATCCCAGGAAAATGTTTAGGGGCCCTAGACAAGCGGCACTTATGACGTTCGTTATCGCTCAATTTGTGATAGCGAATGTCAAAACTGTTTGGAATTGACCACGTGACTTTTCTAAGGCACCTGTCAAATCCATACAATTTGAAGTAAGCGAATTTCAAAATGTTACTATGTCTAGGCCCCTAGTTCTAATAGATGTCAAAACCCGTACTTTCAATATCAAATTGACCACGTGACTTTTCTAAGGCACCTGTCAAATCCATACAATTTGAAGTAAGCGAATTTCAAAATGTTACTATGTCTAGGCCCCTAGTTCTAATAGATGTCAAAACCCGTACTTTCAATATCAAATTGACCACGTGACTTTTCTAAGGCACCTGTCAAAGCCATACAATTTGAAGTTGGCGAATTTCGCTATCGCTATCAATATGTTACTAGGGTAACAGAAATAGAGTTGCTTTTGTTTGACCTTTTTCCACGTCAAAACGAAGCAGCACATAGACGTGATTTTTGGTATAAAGATAGTTTGGAACCTGGAGAGTGGCATAGGTTCCTTTTTATCCCGGAAAATATTACATTCCTGTGGGAAAACGTCATATATTCTACACAAACAAAGCCGCTGGTGGTAGGCTGGGAGGAACATAACTTTCCATTTGTCTTTGAGTTGGTCTCAAGTAATTTTTATAACTGTTTTACAGAAAATATACTGACAGATAACCAGGCTTGTCAAATCTAGGATCATAGTCGAAGCGGACCCTGAGCTCCATACTGGATGCAATCGGGAATACGCTGGGATGAAGAAGAAGATACTGACAGATAGCAAATGTAGGAAGTACTTAGTAACATAGACTTAATTTAATAAATAAACATACCTCACGTGAATGAAACCGCGGTTACAGCTAGTATAAATAAACTTTTATTCAAACGAACGTTATAATCATATTTCATTTCGTATAAATAATGGTGGTGATTCCACCTCTTATTACTATACAGTGTAATTGTATTCTTTGAAGCAATTTTAATAATTTATATTAAGTAGGTAGATAGTAATGGTTGTTTTTCTATTACGACCATTTGAGTTATCTTGCGATTTATGATAATCACTTTTATGTGTTATTTATTAGTTCAATCTTTGTAAAAGATTATTTTAAGACAGATACTAAGGGCCGGTCAATTGCTAAAGGGTGGACACCGACTCGTCCCCTCTTCGAATGTGAAAGAGCTTTATTTTTAGCCGGAGAGTTTAATGGGTAGTGGAAAGCTTTAGTCTTGAATCCTATCCTATACACGACCGCAGTCTCCGCAAAAAAAAGACCGGTAAACAAAATTAAAAATTTTACACAAACAATAATTTAAAATTCTGTTCAAAATCAAAATAGATTAAGAAAAATCAACAGTCTATTGATTTTGAGTATAAATTAACGTTTGTTGCTTTCACGTAAAAACTTTTGAACGGATTTCCATTTTTTCTGAACGTGTCGTTCAACCCTATGGCCTTTTTTTATGTCAGAGCCGGCAAACGAGCCAGCCGGTCGCCTGATGGTAAGCAATCACCGCCGCCCATGGGCATCTGCAACACCAGAGGGATCGCTGATGCGTTGCCGGCCTTTTAAGGGGGGGTGTAGGGGCCTGCCTGATGGTAAGGGGTTATCGTCGTCTATGGGCTACCTTTCTGTAACGAGCTCGATTTTATATGTATAGGTACACATCTGTCTTCTCATAAACACGGAAAATCGGCGCTTCGCGACATAATATTGTGTGACTAACACCGTGTTTTTTTCGTTTTAAATGTCGACATCTGTTTTTATTGCTGTTGCGATGTCGCCAAGTATTATTTATAACTCGTAAATTCCGATGTTTCATTAAGAATGAATAAATTTTTGAAATAGTATAAAATACTACTGGTCACTTTGAGGTGAACTCCTCAATGGTTCTTAGTACCTACATTAAGTGTAGTTTAGTTGTAACGAATTTTTTTTTTGAATGATTTCGACTATTAAACAGACACGGGGTTTATTCAATAAGGGTTATTCTAGAGGTTACTGTATAAAATAAATAAATATTTCTGGACATTATTCACACCACGCCATCCAGCCCTAAACTGAGCTAACTAAGCTTGTGCTATGGGTGCCAGACAACGGATAAACATTACTTATATACTTTTTTTTGTAAATACATACATATTATAAATAGAATAACCTAGACCGATACAAACAGACATGTTCAATTCATGCACACAAATATTTGTACCGTGTGGGGATCGAACCCGCGACCTCTGGTGTAATACCCGACTATTCGACCATAACACCAAATGGCTCGTTAATATTATTGCCTCCAAATTGCATAGTTTTTACTGATCTGTGGTCAATACGAGCAGATGGCCTCGTACCAGTCGTACCGTAGGGCTGATAGTATGGGGATGGGCCAGTCAAGCTTAAAAAGGGGGGTACCAGCTCATCAATCTTCAGGTGCAAAAGGTAAACCGGGAGAGTTTAGTGGGTAGTGGGGTAAACTTTTTTTTCGAGTCCCACACAAGACTGCAGATTTTCTAACCTGCATTTACAGTGCGTAAAAGCATTCTAAAGACGGATGGAAATGAGGTATTCCTGTTTGAAAAGGGACGGTTTCAGTAAAGCTTATTTTTCTGCGCGTTTACTTTTTTTTATTATTGCAATGTGTAACAAAACGAGCAGATCGTACACCTGATGGTAAGCGCCACGTCTGCCCTTAGACAGTTCAGTGCCAAACAGTAACTAAGCAGTTACTGTCTGGCACCGCCCTGCGCCCGCTACACCGAGACGACAGGTCTCATACTTTTAACATACGCGCTTCCGTATAAACGCTCATCTAAAACCGACCCAATACTCAGTGGAGTTACAGTCCGAATGCTTTTTAAAATGTTTGTAATTAAGAAGCAGTCAAATTTACCCGTTTTTATCTGGTGCGAGTTGCCAGTTAAACTACATTTCATCATGTTTATTTTTTCAACATGTCTGTGTTCATATTTTGATGGCGAACATAAGAACTGCGTAAATCATGCGTTTCCTCTCTTTGAAATCCATCACGAGCGAGATAAGTAAACATTTTTCCAGATTTATTTATTCACATCCAGAAGTATGTTCAACTCAAATGCATAATAGTATTAAATTTTCTGTGGCACCTTTTTTTGAAGAGTAAATCCATCCATGCATACTTCTAAATACTAATATTACCTATAAATGCGAAAATAAATCTATCTTTCAGTTTGGTTAATCTATATTATCTACATATATTATCTAATATTATAAAGAGGAAAGATTTGATTGTTTGTTTGTGTGTATTGAATAGGCTCCGAAACTACTGAAGCGGTTTAGAACATTCTTTCACTGTTGTAAAGCTTTTTTTTTTTATTTTTTTTTATTGTGGGGAATGCGCTACGCATACCCTCGCCCAGGTGGTGCTGGCGAGAAGCGACAACACCACCCGTCAGAGGGTTATGTGGGACTCTCCTACTCGAGGGGTAGGTATACCCACTAAACCCCACAGTGCCCAACAGGCGCCTTAATGGTAGTGTCACAGGAATCGGCATAGCCTTGCATCTGTGACACTACCAGCGGATCCCTCGCACCCTCCGCTTTGGAGGGTGGGGAGCAGCACTTGGCAGCTACCGCCCGACACGGGGGGCCTACTGGCCCCCGGGGAACGGCAACGTAACACCGGCCCCCTCCAACCGGTTGCGCACCGCGGCCCCCACCTCGCGCCCGAGGGCGCGCTGAGCAGACAGTAATGGATACTGTCCGCTCCCCTCATGTCGCAGGCAGACCTGTCGGTCCGCCCACTTGGCCACTCTTAGTTCACCGGAGCCCACCCGGCTACTAAGCCCCCCCACCGCGACAAGGTGATGGCCCATCGGGGGGGCACTGTTGTAAAGCTACATTAACCCCGGGTGACTTAGGGTACTTGTGATCCCGGAAATGTGGGGGATAGGGGGGATAATTGACAAAAAAATTGACAGAATTCTTTCCACCTACATATTCTCTTGATCGATACAAGTGTGATTCAAATCGATTATTCCAGAAGGCGGGCATCCCTGTGTTTGTAAACAAAGCCGCGTTATAAGCATCGTATGGGAGCAAGGCCGCTGTCTGAGTTTATATGTTTATGTTGCGCCGCCATTTTGGATCTGATGTAGAGTCGCCACATGTTCCGGTTTTAGAGAGACGTGTTTTCAACTGTCAAAATATGAGTGACAGCCAAGTTTTAGATATTCCATTTTGTTTTGTTCAAACAAACGTTGAAACATATTAACTAAATAAATATTGACATGTAAAAATAATTATAATAATTTTCGCTGTATATTTATAATTTTTGTTTACGATGTACAGCCAACTTCGAATTGTGTCTAAGATAACTGTCTTCAAGGAAGGCGTCTTTTTTAGCCTGAGAGCATTTAGGTTGAATGCTCTAGGTACGTTTTCGGTAAAACGGTGGGAGACCGTTGTCACTCACCATTTTACCAAAAACGTAGAGCTTCCTTCTTTAAGTTAAATTATTAGATAGGCCGTTTTAATTGTTTATTAGGCTAGAGTACTACCATCCAGATAACGCATAGATTAAATTATTGTCAAATAAAATAAAATGCGTTTTTTGAAAAGGTCTTATATAAGTTCCGCAGATTGTTGACAAGTTTTTTTCAGAGTATGTAATAAATGAAGATCAAACATCCTTCCATCACAAACATTTGGATTTATAATATTTATAGGTAATTTATTCTTGATTCAAATAAAATTCGAATTGACATTCCGAAACCGTAGAACCATTTATGACTACATGTTTATTTAATTTACCAGGTGGTAGGTTCCTGTACTGGACCGTCTAGGTGGGTACCACCGCAGTGCCAGATATTTTCCCGTGAAATAGAAGTGTGTCACGCACTTCTGTGTTTCGTGGAAAGGGCACTGAAGCTAGTGAAATCACTGGGTATATGAGACCTAATAACTGTCGTCTCGGTGTAGCGGGCGCAGGGCGGTGCCAGACAGTAACTGCTTAGTTACTGTTTGGCACTGAACTGTCTAAGGGCAGACGTGGCGCTAACCATCAGGTGTACGATATGCTCGTCTTGTTACACTGCAATAAAAAAAAATTATAGTGCTAGTACTCCGGATACTCATAAGAGGGAAAGGGCTGGTCAGTTGGTCACCCGGGAGCGTCTGCCACCTCGGAGGCTAATCTAACGGCGTTTTCCATCACATCGGGTCAAGTTTGTGGAAATTGTGTAAGCGATATACATTTCATCGATTTACCTCGAAGGTCGCAGTTAATAAGAATACTCATGAGGAATGTACGTACATGATGAGAGGAAAACATATTGGATGAATAAAACTACAACTAGCAGTAGGTACTGACCACAGAACAAGAATTTTTTTTTTCTTTTCTATGGTACTGACTGACCTTTACAGCCTGTTTAATTTCTATTGCAGACTGGTTGAAGATGAAATAATATTTTTAACTGACTTTAAAATATGGAAGAGGTTGTCATTTTAAACATATGTTTGGAATTGTCATTTCAAACATACGAGTATGTTTTTTTGTGTGTTACGTCATAACATTTAACTAGGCGCACCGATTTTTCCATGGACTCTGACTAATTCGGGACAAAACGCTCAGAGAAAGTAAAAGTTACAATTGTTTTAGTGTTTTCCTGCAAAAATTTATAACCAAACTACCCTCACACACTCTCTCACAGAAAACCGACGTCTGAGATAGATGTTGTGCCTTTGCGCTTCATTTGGTGTGTATCTCCTACTAATTCTTTCATAGACGGAAAAACTCATCTCAGAGCTATTCACAGGTGTGTTGGCTGTTGTTTCCCCTCTTTTGTTATAAATGCCGGACACAACCTGTTTTACCAGGTGGTAGGTTCCTGTACTGCTATGCAATTCACTAAGCGACACTCGTTCGATGCGCTCACGGCTGAGATGAAAAAAAAAATGAAAATGAAAATGATCACGGCTTTATAAATTGGTATTCTCTAAGCTCAAATAACTCGCCGTCGATCTGTCGGCTTCGTGAGCTAATTTTCATACAAGAATATGTCAGTCAAGTGTTTCCTTATCACACCGTTCAAAGCCTTGCGGCGTACAGATTTGAAAAAGTTCTACAGAATACCAAAATGACTCTCACCGATGACACAGCCCCGGCGACTAAGGCTTTTATGACATTTGCGCTTAGTGAATCGCACTGCTGGGCCGTCTAGGTGGGTACCACCGTAGTGCCAGATATTTTCCCGTGAAATAGAAGTGTGTCAAGCACTTCTGTGTTTCGGGGAAAGGGCACTGAAGCTAGTGAAATTACTGGGTATATGAGACCTAATAACTGTCGTCTCGGTGTATCAGGCGCAGGGCGGTGCCATACAGTAACTGCTTAGTTACTGTTTAGCACTGAACTGTCTAAGGGCAGACGTGGCGCTTACCATCAGGTATAAGATCTGCTCGTCTTGTTACACATTGCGATAAAAAAAAACAACTTTATCTTTAATCATCAAAGCCAATGAATCAAAAAGTGAAACAGGAAAACCATCAGCGGGCAATATCGTAAATATCAAAGCACAGCCTGGCGCGTTGGAAAAATCACGACAATAACTCATCGTCACTTGAACCGCCGCCAACGACCGTAAAACAATCGCACTATCAATGGAGCTTCTGTGCCATAGACTAGACAATGTACAGAATGACTGAGGACCTAACCTAAAAACTTTTTTTTTGCAAAGACAACCTGCTGCATTTTTTTAATGCTAGTTAGATCTGTTGGCGGACAAGCAACTCTTCCACTGAGGGACACTTCACCAGGAAGCTTCGCTCAATGTAGCCACAATATAGGCTTATTACGCTATCTATCCCTTTGTTAAATAGTTTCTGAAAATTCTGTTATCATTTTGATTTTACAAAAAAAAGAATACTGGCGAACGAAAGAACGAAATGAGTTAATTATTTTATAAAAAAAAACTAGAATGTTGAACCCGTAAAATTTGTATTTGAAAGATAAGAAAAACTTTATCACAATTGGCTTGGCTCTAACCCAAACGGTTTTGTGCCTATTTGGTACCTCTGTACGTATTTCTAGTCTGCACTGTATGTTTCATAGTTTGTTTTATCTATACCGAAATCGCTTTACCGGATTGTCCCGTATGTTTGCGTACGAGTAACACTGTTTGTGTTCTTCCTTCTGTTACGCTCCGTTCCTTTTAACACACGAAATTAGTACAAATGTTAACCTACTTTGTATAACAAAGAAAACATATCAAAAAGTAATAATAAGTGTAATAAAAAATACTTTTAAGAAAAACTACATTAAAAAACCGACGAAGTTATGATTCAAAATAGATGAACATAATTATATCCTAACTAGCTGAACGTATTTTCCTTGCAATTTTTCCATATTCCATGTTTAAACCTTCCCTGAACTTTCAGTAATATTTCAAGACTAAAATTAGTCAAATCAGTTCAGCCGTTCTCGAGTTTTAGCGGGACTAACGAACAGCAACCCATTTTTATTTATATAGACGGATAGATTTTGCGAATGTGAATGTTGGTAACTATTTCAAGCATAAATAAGCAAATGAGGTAAACACAATTTTTCATGGACTTCGGTTCCTAGGGCAGATGCGTTGCCCGCCTCTCTTTAAAAAAAAAAGGATGGGGAAGGGCTAATGGACGGCTAAAAACCAACCCGAGCTACGTTTAAGAAATTTTGCCCCACCTAGGAATTTTACCCAAAACCCCGAGGTCACCACCCTGTGCTTAAACCACTAAACCACTATTCAAGTTTAAGGATATTTTTATCCTACTAATATTATAAATGCGAAAGTCTGGATGTTTGGATGTTTAGATGTTTGGATGTTTGTTCCTCAATCACGCCTAAACGGCTGAACGGGTTTAGATGAAATTTGGCACACGTATAGTTTATAACCCGGAATAGGACTTTAGACTTTAGGATTCCTACGGGAAACGTCTCATTCCCGCGGAAATAACAATTTTGAAACTACTGAACCGATTTGAATAATTCTTTCACTGTTGAAAAGCTACACTATTCCCTGTGAACATAGGGTACTTTTGATCCCAGAAATGTGGGGGGAAGGGGGGATATTTGAAAACAGAGATTACGCGCGGGTGAAACCGCGGGTGGAAGGCTGTATACTATAATTCACACAAAATAAAAAAGTCCGTGATCAAAGCGGACAAATACACTTATTAGAATATATTCGAAGAAAGGTCAACGACCGTGCAACGTATGAAGTGCATTGATCGAATGGAAAACCGCATATGCACCGCGTTCCGAGAATATCGCGATACATTGATAACATTAGCCGAGGTGGCGACAGCTTGGGGTATATGTGGCAAATCGAGGAAATATCTATAAAAGCTATAGTCGAGTCATTTTGATAGGCCACATTTGAAAGTTCATTTATGCAAAGAAAAGTGCTACTTATGTACATCAGGAGAGAGTCTAATTTTCTAAATAAATAATTGTACCTATTAATAAAAACTGATGTGGTTTTCTTGAGTATTATTCCTTTAGTGTAAGGTATACATAATATGTGACCTATTAAAATGACTACTCGACCTATAGGCTTGTATCCATTAAGTTCGCGAACCTCTCCGCTCCGCATAGTGGATACGTTCCCGCGAACGTATCCGCTATGTGGAATACTTGCAAGAGCGCGGAGCGTATAGGTTCGCGAACATAGTGGATGCAATCCTTTTTAGTATGTTAGGGATGAGTGGGATGTTAGGGAAAGAACCATAACTATTTCCTCTAAAGCTTCCTTCTGATGGTAAGCCGCCACTGCGTCCCATTCCATTGAAGTGTCACTCAATGTGCCGTGACCGGCGTCACACTACGCTCCTTTGTCATCGATTCTGTCATTTCAAGTATACAGCCAGAGCTGTTATGGGCATGGCGGCAGATTTCACCAGACCAATCGGAGTTTGAAAAAGTCCTAGGTACCACGTTCCATACCCAAAGCGGGAATCGAACCCACGACCTCCGATTTATAGGCCTGAGCGGCTTAGCCACTCTCACATCTCACTTTCTCAGCGGTTAAAAATCTAAAGATACGTAAAAGGGTCATGGTCAAAATGGGCGTAAGACCAACAGCTTTGAAATATATTTTATGTGAAAGCTAATGACCATATGTTAATTTTATACTATGACGGCAATCACCAAAACCACCGGGGAACAGAGATATTCAGTAATATTCAAACTTATACGCGCTACGCACTATTATGTCGCGCTTAACGGAATTATTACATTCCATCCTTTTCTAACGTCTCTCTTACTCAGGCGGCGACTAAAAAACAAGCGCGTGTAAGGGGTTTTTATTTTATAAATAATAAAATAAATAAAACTTTTAAACATTATGTATTTTAAGACACAATATGGAACATATATTTTAAAACAAAATCAGGTACACTTTTACGTATAACTTATCCGTAACTATCAAATAGGTACACAGAATCAGATCCCACTGATAGGGGGCAGAGTAAGGGTTCTTACACACGAGCGGCATTTTGCTGTCGACACATGTAACTGCAGTTGACGTCAGAAGGCGGCGGCTAGCTGCCGACGTGCTGCCGACGCGTTGGCGGCTTGCTGCCGACACGTCGACAGCTAGCTGCCGACAGGTGACGACTAGGGTCGCCTTTTATGTTGCTGCTCGTTACGTTTACTACGGCTCAAACAAGAATGTACTGCTACCCGTCTGCCAGGCCTTTTTATAGCGACAAATGGCGCCTTTTCTGTCGCACCAGAAATACTAAACTCACTGGCAGAATATTTTTAAATATAACTAACGAAAGGAAGTTGTGCTCACATAGTTTCAGTTTTGTGGTTTTTAGGGTTAGGACGGCACGAGCCTTTCGTTGCACCCGCAGAACATTTGTTAGACGTTATAATTGATGAATGAGGCGCTCGTGGCGTAGCTGTGACGACAGTGGTTCGTTAGAGATGATAACGAAAGTCAAGCTACCCACGCCGCGGTCGGTTAATGGATAGGTGACCCTTCTGACCACATTTAGTGACATTTATTTCGAGCGTCTCCGTGCTTTGAAAAGCACGTTAAGTTGTTGCTCCCGGCTAATAATGTAGATATTAGTCGTCAAGCCTAGTCAGAGGCCATTTGGCGGCTTGATAACATCTGACATTAAGGTTGGTCACTTGCCTTACGCACCCCTCCACCAACCCGCACTAGGCCAGCGTGGTGGAGTATGGCCCACACTATCTCACAATTGAGATAAGGCCTGTGTCCCAGCAGTGGGAACGTATATAGGCTGATGATGATGATGATGATGATGATAGTTGATGAGTACCATTGATATGTGAATAAAAAGTATTAATAATAGTAGTTTTACTATGTAATATGTGTTTTATTTAACCAATCTTTGGGCTTATTTTGCAGGCAAACCCGGTCTATATTAAGGTTAAAAAGTATTTAGGGGGTATTTAGGAGTACAATGAAGTACATTACAACACATTTTATTTCTGTTGGTTTTACGCCCAGCTCCCATACATAAATGCCCATGATCCTTTTACAGCTGGTTCAAACAAATCCATCTTTGATTGGTGTTGAATTAACGCGCTATTAATTCCATTTCCTGCCCTGCGCGTGAGTCGGCGCCTACGCTTGTTTTCGTATCGCAAGACTGTTTGCCATAACCATATACACTGGGTATTCTAAGAATGGGGAAGTACGTACAATGGTCGTAGAAGAAAATTTGTTTTGAGTTACCTATATGTAGTTGTATGCCACACAGCCAACTTTACTTACACCGAATTTTTACCGAAGACCGGTGTTGCCGACGAAAACCTCTCTATATTTGTATTTTTTCTTAAAGTTTTGTATAGTTTCTTCTTTTGAAAAATAAAATTGATAACTATGTGTAGCGTATCGTGAGTAAACGAGTTTTTTCTATGAGGAAAATTCGATTGGGCACCATGACCGGCTAGCTAGACCTGTAGCCGTGCGTGGAACTCGAGACTAAAGCAACTTTACCACTAAACTCCCCCGGTTTGGCCATTCCACCTTAAGACGAGCTAGTTGCTCGTAGAAGCTTGGAACCACCAGCCCAGATGATGAAATGAAATATTCATTACTGCGGTAAATCTGTCATGTAATTCAAGGATGCCGAAACAATTTCAAAGTTTAACTGCCCTCCTAATACATTGATTGCAAATTACATTAAAATTACTGGTACTTTGTAAGAACATTAGAGTAAATGGCTTGACGTAATTGTTTAGAATTAAAAGCCAAGACACGAAGCATTTTAATCATCTCCGTATCTATAGACATTAAGTGGGAACGGTCTATCATAAAAATAAAATGTAAAACTACGAAACAACTACTTAAAAAAAGTACTGGCAACTTCATCGGTTACTGTTGATTTAATCAAACATTTACACATTCATTCAAACATCGAAAATGTAACTTGTAACTCGCTTTTTTATAAGAAATACTTAGGACAGGTTTACCGCTGTCCAATAAATTCTAATAAGCGGCTAGACTTAACTCGACTGATCGATCACATAGATGTTGTCTTATGCAAGCTGGAACCCAAGATCGTTTTTTTTTCGGATGAAAATGTGTTTAAGCACCATAACCGCAGGCTAGCGTGACCTATGACATTTTAATCTAACTTTGTTTCTACTTCACACCCAAAGAGAGGCGAAGGCACTGGCTCGTCCCTCTCCTTGCAGCCTTTGACCGGTTCTTTTTATACAACATCAGTTGGCAGTCTGGCACAAAGCCCACCTGATGGTAAGCGGCCACTGCGACCTATTCCATTGAGGGACGCTTCACCTGGAAGCGTCGCTCAATGTGCTGTCATCTGATCTTCGAACCTCTGATTTTAAGTGTACTGGCTCCTACATTAATATTACCGGAACACAGCCAGAGCTGTTATGGCGGCAGATTTCACCTGTGGGGGTGGTAGCTAGCCAGTCGGACCAACCAGACCCAAGGCGGGAATCGAACCTACGACCTCCGTGTTTTTATACCCAAGCGGCTTAGCCACTTGACAGTTTCACGGAGGTGGTCAAAGCCACGGAATAGAAAATTCTATTCCGTGGTCAAAGCCGTTTAAACTAACTTTGTTTCTACTTCACACCCAAAGAGAGACGAAGACACCAGCTCTTTCCTCTCCTTGCAGCGTTTGACCGGTTATCCTATACCTCTGCCAAATGCGCCATCGGGACCGTCAAATTATAATTCGTCGGTTTATTTGAATAGCCGTGGTTTTAACCAAGTGGAATTCACCGACAAAGAAACAATAGCTTCTAATTTCATCGAGACGCCTCAAACTCAAACGTTGCACATTAAAACGGAGATTAAAACCGATTTCACGACCGCCGGAAACCGATAGATGTCCGAAGCTTCCGGTGCGTTAGTGCTGCTACTTTACCGACTATTATCTATTTTGTGTGCTATTATTTCATTGGGAACGAGTTGGTTAAAAGATTTTAACATTTGCAAAAAAATTGCTGAAGCGTTTTTTTTATTGCAATGTGTAACAAGACGAGCAGATCGTACACCAAATGGTAAGCGCCACGTCTGCCCTTAAGACAGTTCAGTGCCAAACAGTAACTAAGCAGTTACTGTCTGGCACCGCCCTGCGCCCGCTACACCGAGAGTCCGACAGTTCCGAGACGACAGTTATTAGGTCTCCTCATGTAACCAGTAATTTCACTAGCGTCATCTTTTTTAGCGCGAAGAATGCCTTACAGGAGTTAATGCGTGCGAGAGGGTTGAACATAAAGAAAATAGGAATGTTTTGGGTCTCTGGCACTCTCACTTACTAAAAGGATTGCAATGGCAAAGATATTAAGTAGCCATACGTTAATCTTCTGTGAAAGGGTGGTCCCTACTTCCCCGGTCAAGCCGCCCCATTTGGACTAACAGGCATAAACTGTCCACAGCATGGCTCTACCATACTTAATTTTATAGATAGTATTGAACAAAAATATGAGAAAACCCCAACGTTTCACGTCTTTAATAACGCTACTCTTGAATCTCTTTAAAATAAACCGCTACTTACATTTCTCTTCTGTTTGACTGGCCCGATGGTGCATTTGGTGTTATGACACATTGGCACATAAGGCTTACTGGAGACCAGCTTAACAAATCCAGGAGCTGAATCATAATGACCTAAATACAGACGTTTTTGGCTCATTACATCATTATCGGCTGTTTGACTTGACCCGCCCGGCCGATGTTATTGTTTACAGATCGGTCTCAAAATACGCTGGTTCACAATTAACTCGTACGCAACCTCTTACAGCTAATTGACGGACTCCATTCATTGTTACATGATATTGTTTGTTTTTTATTACTAGTCTTCTGCCCACGGCTTTGCCCGCATAGGTTATACGACGTTACTCGTATCCGGTCCGAACATAATATTTTTAGGATAAAAATATCCCTATGTCACTCTCTAGCTTCTCTCTATCTCGGGGATAGTTTATCCGGGTTATTCACCAACTCGACAGAGAACTGGAAACGCGTGTCCGGTTGATAGAACTTTCGTCATTTCGACACGCAAAGTTTCACGTGTTCACTTAGGGAATCTTAAAAGAATTTAGGTGAGTTCCGTAGTTGTATTTAGGTAAGATTTAGGCATAATACTTTAGAGTTGTAAACACGTTAATTTATTGTGAATAGTTTAATACTCATTATTACGTATGTAACACAGTTTCTGATAACTCCTTCATACAACAATTGGAGACAGTTTCTGATAACTCCATCATACAACAATTGGAGAAAGTTTATGATAACTCCTTCATACAACAATCGGATGATACAAAAATATGACGCAAGTCTATTTCTACATAGAACACGTTTTTGAAATTTTGTAATGTTTTTTATTAAGTATATCGTATATACATAAGTATCGGTTACAAATGTACTTTCAGGCTTACAAGAACAATTTGACATAGTTTTTTCAAAAACTTTATCTAGAAATCGTCTTCTATGCAAGAGCCTATTTCTAGATTTCCAATCATTATTGTAAGATTAAGACGGTACCTTAATCATCTTATCATACATTGTTTAATTAAGGAATTTGCCACTGGGCGAATAAGGTTGTGTTAAAATAATCTTCATTATACATTCTAGCAGTCTACATCAATTTTCTGTTTAAAGCTGATACTGGAAATCAAATAATTAACACCAATGAATAGGTATAATTCAAACATGTCCTAACACTGATCTTATTTAATCTGTAACTTGTCCGTTGTGCCCATTAACCGTTTGATAGTAGGTAATGGGGATATCGGTAACGAAGGACGTTACAGAGACAAAATTACGGACACAACAAAAGTACCGAAATTTTTACAGAGCAAAGTACCACACCACGATTATTATAAAGGTACCATTTATGGTTGGAAATCACTAAGACCTTTATAATAATCGTGGTGTGGTAATTTGCTCTGTAAAAAATTATAAAAAATTAAAATCAACAAATGGATAATAATTTTACTATCACTGATAATGAACATGTCGATTACAGTAATTGAAAATTAAAAGCATTTTTCTTTATATTAAAAAGAGAAAAACAAGCAGGATAATCTAATGCAAAAACTGAAACTGCTGTAGGTATAAATAAAACTTTCTATATTTGTAGACTTCTTACATCTTCATAATATAAGTAAGTATTTCGAAATATACAAAACAATACTTCTCTTTTATTCAGTACGATGTTCTCTAAATATATAAATCAAACACTTTCTTCAGACTTTGACATATTATTTACAACAATTATGAATTTAAGGGTCTGTTTCAATACTATCGGATACATTCTTGATAATTCATTTATCAGATCGCACATAGTTGTTGTCTTCTCTCTTTAAATATTCACAAAAGAGATTTACAGGGTCCATCTGACATCAAGAAGTATTCTGAAAGTGGTGAAACTTTCCCTAAACCTGCTCCGTACACATTGTTACCTACCTAACTTCTCCATAAACTTATATAGGTAACTCAAAAAAAAAGTACTCAAATTCTCATTTTCCGTTTACTCATTCGTCCAAAACTATTTTTGAAATAATTAAAATGTTCTTTCTTACATTACACATAATATCACTAATTAAAGGTTTTAAAAGTTTCAATGCGTTTTTGGACGTAGTTAAGCAAAAGTAATCCAAATCCTTTTGCTTATTAATTGTAAAATCTGTATCCATTTGACTCATGTCATGATGTCATCTGAGAGATTTTACGGATAATAGTATACCAATTATTATCACCATTGTAAAATATACAAACTTAAAAAAAATATTAACGTTTTATATGGACTGGATAATTTTTGCTTAAAAACGTCAAGTGTAATGTGTTCAGCAAGGCATAGGCTCACTATAAACTGTATTATAAACTAGCTCTTGAATTTTCATCCTCAACATCAACTTCTTAGCCGGACCTAACTTCTTAACATGTGGCAACAGACTGCTGAAGAACCCAACATCTTCATCTTTATTCGAATCACAGACATCATTAGCGTTATCACCACTTTTCTGGGCTTCATCGTCATCGTCATAGAAATCAGTCTCCATAATAATAGGCTTAGTGTCAAACTCGTCAAAATCATCATCTTTGACGCTAACATCTGGTGGTTCTGGGTTGGATATTTCTGCAGCGGTATTGGACATAGTGGAATGGTGGGTTGTTTCTACTGGAAGGTAGTAGCTAGTGCTTTGATCTGCGTCGAAATCTTGGTCATGGACGTAACTGTCGTCACCTTGCGCTTCGTTATTGTCGTAATCATTGAACTGGTTCGTGAGGAATTGGAGTTTTGGGAGGTATTCCCATTCTGAGTCTTGCTTTCTGACTTCTTTTCTTGCTTGGTCGCGGATGTACTTCCATTTTAATCTTGCTTCGTCTCCTGTAATGAGAAATAGAGCACGGTTGACCATCAATTTTAAAAAACTTATTTGTTTATCACCTAGCAATGCAATTTTCTTCACTGCTGAATGGGCTATTTTAATGAACTAGCGCAATAAGCAATCAAACAAATCCAAACATTCAAACGACATAAATTCAAACGGTTGGACAGATAACTGGTGACCTAACAGCTTAACGTGGTGGTGCATGAATGCTTAGCCTGCCACTTACAGATTCCTGCCGAAGTTACTGAGAATGTCTTAATGGAAAAACTGAATACCTAACAAAACCCTCTTACAAATCCTGTCATAGCCAACATATGGCTTAATTTGCATCTAATTTACCTTATCATGTTTTTTCATCGATTAAATTATTATTTAGTCACACATTGCAATACGTCATGGATGCATCAAAGCTTTTATACATTTGGTATGGTAACGTCTTGTATAAACATTAACGCGTAACATGTTATGATTACTTGTACTAAATATATTATGCGTTCTACCGCGTCATGAGACAAATATAAATCTAATTTGATGGCGTTTCTGTACATTTCCATAAGATTTGTTTAACTAGGGTATTAATCCGGTTGTTCCTGGTAGTCACATCAAGCTTAGGGAAAAAGATTCGAAGTTGAGAAGGACATTCGCATATTCAGCGACCTTTTCTAGTCTCTTTAAGCGTCTCTTAATGGAATAGGCCGCAGTAACCGTTTACTCAGGTGAGCTGGCTGCATATTTGCCAATTGATCGAGCATAAACAATACTTACTCGTAACTCCCAACTCTAACGCAATCTCTTTCCAACTCTCATCCAGCTTGTACCAATTGTGGTGTCCTTTCAACTGCCTGTTCCAAATTATATCTCTCGACTTTACCAACTCAATCAATTTGTTCAAGTCTACGTCAATCGTGCGTCTTTTGTTCATCAATAACTTCTTCCTCATAGTGTATCCTAGTTTTGGCGTCTTTATTGATTCATCTAGTGAGTTAAAGACCTCATCCGTAGATCCTTCGTCTCCTTCCTCATCTTCTGTCAAGAATTGGTTGTGAATGAACTTCAGCTTGTTGAAGTGAGGCCACTCTGATTCCGTTGGGTTCTTTTTCATCTCCTTCCTGCATTGGTCTTTTAGGTTCTTCCATCTTTTTCTGCAGTTGAGACCTGAAATGTGTTTTTATACTGTTAGATTTATTTGAACTAAATCTATACAAACATTCTAGCATAGTAAAAAGAAAACGCAGTACGTAGTCTTCATACAATCGCTACTTGAAGCAAAACTGACTGACTGCATTCAATCGCGCTCCTTAGGTTTCCCTCCTCGCTTCCTAAAAAATAAAGTTGGAAAGAGAGGACCTAAGGAGCAATATAGAATGCAGAGAATTTTGCTTCAAGTCCTAGATATGGAGGAGTTTGGCCTCCAGTTTTTTTCTTTAACTTCATGGGCTTGTATGTGTGCGCCATAGTAGTTTTCTATGCGTCGCCGCACGGGCACTCAAACAAAATATTATCTTTGATTACACTGAGGAACGTGTCGTCAAGATTTTGTTTCAGTTTGCGTGCTTTGGCTGGAACGCATAGGTATTAGACACTGTGCCGCACACATTCAAGCCTAGCGTGGTGCAGTCTGTGCAACCTTCCACTATGACTCTAGCTTAAATTTTATAGTAAAAGTTTGATATGTACTAATAGGTAGGCAACGCCTACAGCACGAAAAAGGGCAACAAAATTACGCCAAGAGTAAGAAAGATTTTAGTCATTCCTTTTCATTGAATTTTCACAATGATGTTTCTTGATTGTAAATGTAGATGGAGTCTTTTTTTAATTCAATACATATCAGTTTCAATGTTTTTATTTCTTTTTGTATTGCCTGAAGGCGATATTTAATTTGGTAAAACTAAGCATTCTACATAATTTAACGGTTTCTATTTATCTTTTCTTCAAAAAATTGTATTAAAAAAACTAATAATATTTGGTGGCAAGTTTTTTTTTTAAATAATACAAATTTTTTCTTTATTCTCAAGTCCACAAAATTGCTTAAACATACTCATAAGTCCGAGTGATTTATTGAAGTTATGAAGATAGCATAGGTATCGTGCCCCCGTACAGGGGCACCAGACTGGAAAACTTTTTTACAGTGACCCCCTATGGGGGCACTGGACTGTGAACGTGTTAACAATAAACTTGGACATCAAACTTTTAAATAACCATTACGATTTCCGGTTTATCGAGCCACTCAGTGACTGCATAGATCTATACGGTTAACTAACTCATCTACACTCAATTCTCATTTATATTATAATTGATTACTAAATGACAAAAGTAACCTAAACAGTTTTGCGGTTTGCGGCACACATTTTTACTTATTGTTTATTTTTTGTATTTATTTATGAAGATAAGTAAACCTAAATTATAACAATATAGGTTTTGTGCCATTAATTAATAATTTTTTATTTATTTATATTTAGTTAATAAAATAATACGTATTTTATTTATGGAATATGAATCTCACTGTACACACTTAATTTCAGTTTAAAATACTCAAGCAACATAAAAAAAAATACAGAAGTAAACAATAATGTGACTTACAAGACCTACAATTATTTCACGTTACGTCCAATCCAAACGCCAACCCAAAAGCGTTTATCAATCGATGTCCACAACACAGCGGATATCGCCCCGCGTACGTACTGGCCCACCTGACTCAGACCTACGCAAACCGTCATGGCGGATACAATACAAATCGAAAACAAATAGTAAATACTCACTCGTCGTCCCCACCTCAGCCGCGACTTCGTTCCAGTACCTCTCCAACTTAAACCTATTCCTATGACCACGGTAGGATTTGTCCCACAAACATTCCCGTACTTGAACAGCCGCTATAAGTTTATCCATGTTTTTGGAACGCATGCCTTTCACTTTTGACTTCATCGCGGAGCGGGCGAGCTAGCGGGCAGCGGGTACAGCGAGAGACGCGCGGCGTCATACTGAAGACTCGCCACCGCTCGGTGCAAGTTGTCGCTCCCGCTCTCGCGCTCGCTACAAGATATCCCTGTCCCATTCGCTCGTCGCCTCGCTCCCCTCTCGTCCAATAATCCGCGTTCTACGGCCGCTTCGATCGCGCGGCGTACATTGCCGATTTGTAATGGCGAGTGGGTTAAGCGCGGTATGTGAGGGATCGATAGGAAGCGAGTTTGACGATGACGCGCCGGGCGGCTGGGGCGTGGTTGCAGCGAAGGCGAGTTGGGTAGCAACAATGGACGTAGCCGTAGCGATTTGGACGACACGCTCACTCAGGTAACGCTCCATGGCGTGGTCGATAAAATAGAATCGCTGTGTGGTATTTTACCTGGTATAGGAATGAATGTTACAATAATGTATAATATGACAAACGGAACACTTATTTACTATCAAATGCTACAATCTAATGTATTGTGTGATTGTATCAAAATGTCATATTTTCCGACGTCAATAAATAAACGCTTACAAACATTGTTTTTTTATTTTTTCACCGCTTATCTATCTATTAATCCTTGGCCGAATTTATCCGACAGATATTTCCACCAACACCAGGTACTTTAGTTGGTTATATACGGCGGCCTTGGCGAAATAAAAAACGCATATTTTTTTCGGATTGGCCTTAACACCCGTGGGCGGTAAAAAATAATATTGTGGCGGTGAGAGGGTTAAAAATGCTTTTACCTATATTGTTTTATATCGATAGATTTAAAGATTCTTCTTTCAGTGACATTTATTTATTGATAATAGAATTAATAGATATCGATATATACATTAATAAAATTAAATTTTAAGCAAGTTCAAGTTTAGCGAGTTGAATCTCCAGTCCAAACATATCTATGTCTTATCCTACAACTTACTAGGTACCTACTTACCCTGTGAGGTCCGAAGCCAGTGTATCTTGAGAGGAGAAGACCAGCAGAGATCAGCATTGTGTCCAGATCACCTCACAACTAACTTTACAAGTCCATTGGTACCACTGTCACTATCACTGGTTTTCAATAGAACCTACAAAGCAAAGTAACTTTATTGATGTTCCACTGCAAAGCAAAGGTCTGCATCACACTGCATCATTGATATCAAGTCATCATCATCATCGCAACAAAATGATGATCATCGCTTGCTCACGTTTTAGGAATTACAAATCCGAGCATTTAAAAATCCGATAAAAATTTTACCCGGCCCGGAAAATGAATCCAGGCCCCCGAGGTCAAGGTACTTAGACCACTAGACATCGACGCGTTGTCGCGTTTGCTCAAGCAATCAAAAGTTTTTCCTAGAGTAGATACAAAGTTCATATTATTATGGTTTAGCATTTTTCTTGATTTGGCAGTCTCTGTGGAACATTATATCACCCCGGTCTTAGGTTTGATTCCCGCCTCGGTTTTTCAAAGTCCTAAAAACCAAAGACAACTTTTAACCTATCTGTATCTGTGTGTACCTACTTTTACAAAATGGGTAATGGGGCGATTTTTATTATTTTAACTTTTTTAATAAATCCAAACTCCGCCTACGGCACAGAATACATAAACTATGGTCAGTCATTTACTTTTTAAAATGACAGCCAGGCACTCACATAGGGAGGGTCACCTTGTTTCTCGGGTGGCCCTCCCTAGGCGCCACCTCGACTTGAGGCCTCTCAAGTCGGGGTACCCGGGGATGGGCTGGTCAATAGCTAACGCTGGCACCGGCTCGTCCCAATCGGGTGTGAAGGGGAACCGGGGGAGTTTAGTGGGTAGTGGACGCTTTAGTCTCGAGTCCCACACACGGCCGCAGGTTTAGCTACCCTGCGGTTATGGTGAATAAAAGCATTCTCCTCCGAAAAAAAAAAAAAGGCACTCACATAGAAGTGTTCAACTTGTTCAGCTGTATCAGAGCATGTATGTAATGTGTATTTTACTAGTTGTTTATAGCGAGTAAACTTGCAGTTTTATAGCGCGTTACGGAATGAGGTTTAGAGCAGTTAGGAGGTATAACTGTTGAAAGGACTAATGGATCCAGAGTTTACAGGGAACGTTATTTTGGACAATAAGATGTACTTAAGTTTCTTATTTCCCCTGTTTACAAATAATGACTTTTTTCCCCGGGGAACCGTTACGTACCGTCACCGTCCTTTTTCAGACTCCTATAAACTTTCGTCTAATGACATTTCATGTTTGCATTGATATTAGGTATACTTTTAAAAAAAGAAATTTTAAGTGAACGCTATTTAGAAAAAAAATTAATATGGTGGACCAGTAGGAAGGCCAAAATCTTCATTGCCCTTTAAATTCATTATTCACTAAACAATGTGTTGCCGAATTGCCAACACAAGCCACAGTGGCTTGCGTTGGCAATTCATTTCTTAAGTAGGGTTTTGACACTCGGAATCATACTTTTTTTTTATTTGGTTTGTCAAGCTTTTAAAAATATCAGCAGCTTAAAAACTCGTATGTCGTAATTGTTTGTCACGTTCACAATGTAGTCATTACCAGTATCACAAAACTGACGGTGTTTACGGTGTTCTAATACAGTTCGCGAAGGGACACCAAGTGTAAGGGATCAGTCGAGTGGGCGACTAAGACAAACACCACCTTGCAACTTGACATTACCGGCGATGCACTGTAGTGTGACTGTGCTGAACTAGAGTTCATTAGGATAAATGAGAAAATTAAATATGTTTCATCCATACTTACTAATACGAGTATTATAATGCCAAGGGAACTCTTTCTGTCAGTCTGAAATGAAAACTTATCAATAGTAATATTACTGTGTTTCTGTGTTTTAGGATTTCACGCCCAAACTACGCAACCAATGTTGATGAAATCGGGTACAAACATAGACTAGACTTCTGAAAAGGACAAGAGCCTATTTTTAATTTAATTTTGCCCGGTAATAGTGCTGTGTAGCGTGCGATAACTGAAATAGAAGTATTTGTATGCTTGTATGAACTTGATCTAAATTAAAAATTACAGTAGGTTGCAAAATTATAATAAGTAATACATTTTTTCTTAAGCAGACATCTATCAGAAAAGTCATTCCTACTTTTTGTCGGTCCGTAAAAGTCAATAAATTAGGATTGTTCTCATTAGTTCCGGTCAAAAAAGTTCCGGCGAAACTAGTGATACTTTTTTCTCACTAGTCCCTTTTTTTCCACGGACAGTTGGCGAAGCAGTTACTGTTGTCTGTCACTTATATCATAGTATAATAATGAGTACAGCGTACTTATACAGTATGACAGGAAATGCGAGGGACATAATTTAAACCCCAAATAGTTCATGCCTTCATATAACAAAATAAGTATAAATCAATAAAAACTCTGGTAAATATCTGTCAATAACCTTAGTAGGACCATGAAAATCCGCGTAACGTGCGGGCACTCTTTCCTTCACAGTACCTATTTCGTGCACTCGTTCAAGTACGACTCAAAATGTAATCGCGTACAATTTGAGTTTGGGGCGTAAACGGCCGCTCAGCACACGGGATTTTTAGGTAGTTCATGCATACATAAATTATTAGGATAATTATGAAAAAAATTAAGGATATATTTTTATAGCGAATTGGACTCTAAATCGGATTCTGAACACTCTCCTTAAATATGTCCCTCGGGTTACCTAACACCCTGTATAGTGCAACTCATTACCTAGCCACTGCATGGGCTGCGGATATCGTAGTCAATAGAAATAGGGTAAATGTCTGTCTGATAGTGTAAAGATATCTGCTATCGTAGTGTCACCCGACTGCTCTTATTGCATTATGGGATAATGTGTGTCCTCATACCGTGTAATAGATATTACGCAAATAGCTTGCTTGCGTAGGTCATACTTAAGTACACTAGCACCGACATTTGACGTCTGTTAACTAGTGCTATTTCTGAAAATACAATCAATATTCCTTCTTCCTTTAAAAATTAAGAAAAGAAACATCAACAACATATAAATTATAAACTATGCTTGGTAAATGAGGCCCTAAATTTCTTTGCGTAAATACGCTTATATTTCCAGTCCGATCCATGAATCGAATTCTATAATATCCCTATAATAGCCGTATAATTAAAGATTGACCTATAAGATAGTCCGCTACCGAGGCATCCATGGGTAAATAACTCGTACTTATACAAACTCAATAAATTATGAACCTTATTACGTTTTAATAAAGTTTTATACACAATATATCTTACGAAACGTGACTTTACCTAAGATGTTTGAAAAAACATCACCAGGGGTGATCTGCGCATGAGTGAAACGAAGAGGGCCCTTATAGCCCTCAACGCCTGCCGTAATCTAATTAGCAACACAACAGAAACCTGCCTTAGGTCGGATTATCCGGCAGGCGCCGGCAGTCACGGAATTTGTCTCATGGCGATTACCGCATAGAAATTACGTTGTTTATTAGAAATTAATTCCACGTGAGTATAACTTTGTAGTTAGTACTTGTAAATAAGTTGTTATTTGAATTTCAATTATATTTTGTTTGCTAAGAAATCCAAACTTCACTGTATGAAATAACTTCACAGTGAATAATGAAAATAAAAAGTAACTAAGATGACTTTCCGAATCGACAGAATTTTTTTTTTGTATTTTTCTAATTTTTATTTAGTAACTAAACTACCTACCTACTATTTATTTAATGGCAAAAATTGCCTTTAGACATTGACAAAGTCATATGTACCTTTTTTTAGGTACCTACGTTATCTTATAAGCTTATTTAAAAATTATTTATTTTGTTTTATAAAAGATAAAATGTGATTTTATAAATTTAAACCTTGCGTATTGAATTCACAACAAATTACACTCTATGTTCTTCCATTAAAATGAATAAACAAAAGAATACATCACTTGACTTCTTAAAAACCAACTTCTTAACATTTTCTTTTTCACCATCCAAAAAAACCTAGCGAACTGCTGATTAATATTTATACCCACTACAAACGTCCTCAAGCCCCCCTAAGCATGTACTCTAAAAACCCGTATCTTGCACCCCTACTCAATCGGCTTACCCCACTGTATGTAGGCCACCGACCGCGCAAGGACGAATCGACACCTTATCTACACGTAGGATTAACAGGGAAGCTACTTACCGCACCTTTTTGAAGTCCTTCGATTTGCTGGTGTGATTTTTGTCGGCAGCAGCGTTACCAGTTTTTTTTGCCAAGTCGGGACTTAGGTACCTACTTTTTGAGTGAAAATAACGGGACTCTTCCGTCAAAAGCGGGACATAGTAAAGAAACGTATATTAATCAAAGGTTTTCAAATATTTCTCTTTTTATTTGACTTATACCTAATTACGTTTACGTGACAATAGATAGCAAAAGTAGCTATAGAAAATGTAGGTATTTTAATAAACTCTTATTTTTATTACTCTTTCTTTCTCAGCACTCTGCATGTTCGGTCGAGTTCTCCCCGAAAAGCGGGACCGAGCCTGTCCCGCGCGGGACATTTAATTTTGATTTAAAAATCGGTACGTCCCGCCAAAATCGGGACGTCTGGCAACGCTGGTAGGCAGACAGGCACGTATATTCAAATGGTGAGGGCCTCCGTTAAGGGGAGGTTTCCCTTAGCATATAACGATCGTCAAACATTAACAATAATTATTTTTATAGAAATGAAACTTGACACTAGTCATTAGCTAGGTACACGTCATATAGTTACACCTTTTCACGCTTCGCTTAAAATACCCTATTTAGTGCAAGTGAACCCATATTAGGTGAGCGAAACATGAATTACGGTGATGTTTAAAATTATCCATTTCTTTTGCAGGTGTACCCCGCATGGTGAAAAGACACAAGCGCCAGGATGTCGGGGATGACCGGAGCGAGTATGTTGCGCACGCGCCGAAAAGACGTCAACGTCAAGCCCAATCGCAAGTAAATAGCGCGCGAGTAGGCAGCGAACCGCGCCTCGAGGCCTCTGGGCCTTCAGACACTCTTTGATCACTTAGTTACCTGTGCATCATAGTAGAGCAATTCAGATTCATTAGTATTCCACTTAGTTACATAGTGTATCATAGTAGCGCTAGTAGTATCACTTTTTAATCACTTAGTTACATAGTGCATAACATAGCTATCGTGCTTTGTACTGCCACGTAAATTCGTAATAGTTTGAATTCGTAATTTAGGCTTGAATTGAATTCGTAATTTAGGCTTGAATTATCTCGCAAACGAAAGCCTATTTACGACTCAAACCTTTCCTTAATCAAATCATTTAGCTACTAAATGCAGTACTTCTACTGTACTTAAATTTTAGTACATGTATTATCATTGCAGTTATGTAGTTCCTTAAGTAAATCACTAAATAACTTTACGGTTACGCTAATTGTTTTATACTTGCGACAGTCTTAAATATACCTACCTACTTATCTAAGTTCTTTGATCTTGTTAAAACTAAACAGATTATGATTAAACTGAATTTTGCCTTTTGAGGTATCTAAACTTGCTTTATGGACGTTTGGCCTTTTATATGAACACTTACTCAGCAACAAAATCTAGTATACAAATACGACAGAAACCGCGATGTTGCAGGTTGGACCGCAAGTCCTCGCGGGGCATGCTCTACGAGAACGAGGAGCTGCGGCTGCGCACGATCAACATTAACGATGAAGTGGAACGAGGTACGTGAATGGGGATCCAATAATCCAAATTCAGACTGGTTTGGGCCTCTTGCTCAGGGTCGCCGGAATGTTATTTTGGTCGCATTTTACGTTACTTTTGACCCTCTCATGCATGGGCGTAGCCACGGTGGGGCAAAGTGGGGCAAGTGCCCCACCCTGGCGCGAGTAGGTATAGTTTGCTAGTTACATATTATTTTATTCTGCTGCCCCACCCTGGGTCCATGGCTGCCCCACATTGGGCCCATGGCTGCCCCACCATGGGTCCATGACTGGCTACGCCCATGCTCTCATGACATGTAACGGCGCATTCAACTGTAGAAACTTAATTATCTACTACTATGTAGGTACTTTAACCATGGTTTTCTTCAGTCGTTGGAACATGTATAATTAGTTGGGAAGTGTTTTGCCATGTAAATAATAAATGAATAATTTAGGTGTCAAGTTACATTTTACTGTTCTGAAGTACTAGCAAAGTACAAGAACAATGCTACTCTTACGCGGTCGTTTGTGAGAGTGTGGCCACCTACTTCCATCTGCTAACAGACTGGAACTGTATGCAGGAGGATTCAGGCGACTGGGACCACTATATAACTGGGACCGCGGTCCCAGTTGCCTGATTAGTTTTTATTTGTTTATTTCGTCAGGCGAGTGGGACCACCCGTAATTTTATCCACAAATCCATTGTTGAAATACAAGATTTAGTACAGTTAGCAGAAAAGGTGTCACAAATAAAACAAAGTTAATTTTTGCAAAGGTAAGTTAGTTTTTGTATTACCTACTTAAACAATATAACAGTCTTAATTATGTTTTAAAAATCACGTTGGCTCATATGCCTACTTAACTAGTAATTCTAAGTAAACATTCAACAGAAATCTCCTCAAAACAATAATATAAAAATCAGTCTTAATGTCTCTTAACTTTATACACCATAAAGTAAGTACTCATTACTCCTATTATATATTTATAATAAAGTCAGAAGATGCACATATCGTGGTGTAATATTTATTTGCAATGACAATCATCTCCTCATAACAATGTTACTTAGCAACCGAATGTCACTTTTATGACAAATCCATACTGACACAACGCCGCACCGCCTGTCTACTCTCCATCCGTCTTACGAATTTTCGATCTACTCTTTGGTGTTTATGGGCGCCTGGTACTTCAAATAGAAGTTTTGCATCACTTCGCTTTTATTTTACATGAATTTTATTCACCACGCTGCCATTTTAGGATGAAATATTCCGTGTGATTACTCTTCGGTACTTATGGGCGCCTGGTACTTCAAATAGAAGTTTTGCATCACTCGCTTTTATTTCCATGCTTAGAATAATAACATATAGAAGGATAGTCTCCATACAAAAGCTTTGTCAAAAGTGAAGCACAAAACGATTGACACTGACGTGACAACGCACACGCGTGCACTTGAATAGGATGGCAGTGTAATTGCAGTTTCCCCGAAAGTGGGAAAATTTTACGGCAGCGGACCACTATTTTGCACATATTTGTGTAAGGTAAATTTACAGGTGTTATATTATGGTAATGTCAATATAAAACAAATAAATGGAAACAACAAGTAACACATTTATTACAATTTTCAAAATGTATTTTTTTAAATTACACCTAAAATACAGTAAAAAAGACATAAATGTCAACAATTTAATAGAGAGAAAATACATCGATAATTAAAGTAAAATGCCTTTATGAAGAATTATAATTATGTACTGTAATCGTGTATTTTTGTTTGGCTTCCAATATTCTTCGCAACGGCTTTGCCTTATTATTTTCACCCATTTATCAGCAATAACAGGGTCGATAGGAATCCTTTAAAAAAAACACGTAATCATTCTAATAAATTGCGGTTATAATATGTATGGAAATAAAGTCGTGCACATCGATCACTAATAAAGAACAGTGATCGAAGGTCGTGCACGATATTCAGTTAAATCACACAAACAGCTACATATAAGAACGTGGCTCATACGAAAATATCAGTTGCAACTGTTTTTAAATTAATCAGATCGGCGCAGTAATAAAGTGGAAGTGGGAAAATATTTTCACTATTGTGGCAACACTAAGGGTTCAAATAAAACTTTTGTGTTTTTATCAAATTAATTGCAATAAACTATGAAATATTGGATACTTACGTGTGAAATGGAATTTTAGTACTATTATTTTGGTTTTTCGATGTGTTGTGACAGAATTTAATTACACAATTCACCATAATGAATAAATTTTCACGAGACGCGTTCGGCTTGCTTTGACATTTGACACTGAAAGCCGGTACGGCCAACTATGTCCTTTAGGACACAGTTGAATGTGCTTCAAAACAAGTGCTCGGACTATCCTTCTATATGTTATGTTATTATTCTAAGTTTCCATGAAATTCTACTCCGCCATTAGATATTCCGTGTGACTTCTCTTTGGTGTTTCTGGGCGCCTATAACTTCGACGAGCATGGCGAATCAATCTTACTAATCTGTCACGAGTTTAACATTTTTTCCCCATAAAAAAAGTGTAGTCAGAAGTTTTCACTTCAAAAATACTTGACCGTAATACTAAATAAAATAAAATCCTGAGTTATAACTTGATTTTTCTGTTAACTGTACATTAAAGGAAATTAGGTATATGGTCCCAGTCGACCGATTCAAAAATGTTATCAGGTAACTGGGACCGCGGTCCCAGTTTTATTTGGTCCCAGTCGCCTGAATCCTCGCAGCACAGCTCTACCACATATTATTTTCTTACAATGTTTCTTCTTGTCCATTTTCTCTAGGTCAATCAGACATAAAGAAACTGAAGCGCGAGAACGAGCAGCTGAAGAGAGAGATTTCTGCGCTTCGCTACGAGTACGACCGGCTGGACAGCATGCTTAGGGAGAGGAGGTCATCGCCGGAACACTCGGACGTGCGTACTGTTTTAACATTATTGTAGTCGAGCCATAGAATTAATAAATAACTAAATCTATGGGTTGAGCCACCGTGGCGAAGTGGCTAGTAGATCGCAATTTAATGTGCCAGGGTCTAACCGAATATTTGTGATTGTGTTGCAGTCTACCACTCAGTCATAATCCGAAGTCTGAAAGTTAACCATGTAAAACACCCTACCTCGGAAAGGGCGGTCCGCCCGCCGCAAATTTTGCTGCCACTTTTTAAGGGGCAGCAAAATTTCCTGAAGGAGCAAAAAAAATGGCGGCAGAATTGTCTTCCGCCCCGGGCGGGTGGGGCTGCTTTGGCAACTGGAGGAGCAAAAAAAAAGGGCGGCAGAATTGTCTTTCGCCCCGGGCAGCTGATACCCACGCTACGCCACTGGATCTGAGAGGCCAGACACCATTGAAATATGAGCTCTATACCGCAGTAAATAAGTACTGGTATGTGTCGGCAGGACAGCGCGTCTGTGTGCAGCGCGTGCCCGGAGTGCGCAAGCGCCGATGGCTCGACGCGTGTCGCGTTTCATGACCTCAGCGTGGTGCCTGAGGAGGCGGAGCAGGAGGGGAACAAGGTAAACATACAACAAATGATCTTTTGAGGATTTAGGCGACTGGGAACACCCGTAATTTTAACCACAAATACATTGTTGAAATACAAGATTTAGTACAGTAAGCAGAAAAGGTGTCATAAATAAAACAAAGTTATGGTCCCAGTCGACCGATTCAAAAATGTTATCAGGTAACTGGGACCGCGTTTCCAGATTCCCAGTCGCCTGAATCCTCGATCTTTTGACGAGCCATTTGGAGTAATGGTCGAGAAGTTGGCTATTACACCAGAGGTCGCGGGTTCGATCCCCGCACGGTACAAACATTTGTGTGCATGAACAATGACCATGTCTGTTTGTATCGGTCTGGGTGTTTCTATGTATAATTTGTTTGTATTTACATCGTTTTATCCGTTGTCTGGCACCCATAGCACAAGCTAATGCTTAGTTTGGGCTGGATGGCGCCGAATGAAAAAAGTCCAGAGATGATCTTTCTTTCTTTTTACATAATTAAATAGCTCAGTATCCTTTTGAAAGGAAGGAGGATTTCAACTTACGAAATTTCAAAGTTTTTAAAGAGCCACCTATCTTGATGATTTATATTCAATAAATAGGTAAAGGTCCCGGCACATATCTTGAAATCGGATGTGGATTGCGCAGAATGCGAATTTTCAGTCAGAAGCAAACCTCTCGAGGCTCTGACACGCGCGGGCGACGAGAGATTCGCGCGCGCTATTGGTCAAGCGCAAGTGCAAATAAATGCGCGAAGTTTCCCCCACTCCGTCGACAGATGGTCAAGAAGTTTGCCGGCACCTGTACAACGTTTGAGCTGAAAACGAACTGTCGTTTATTTATTTATTAATTTTTTAAATCACAGAACCATGGCATAGATAATGTATAACGTATCAGTAAATATTTTGGCATTATATATGTTTTGGTTATGCAAAATGTTTAAATAAACCTATTTAATTTAACAGTTTAAGATTCACCGCCACTACCGCGTTAGCACGCCATCTGACCGTAAACTTGCCGTCACAAAGGTATCTAAACAACCCTTAAATGATATTCCTACACCCCCAATAATAAGCATTATAAATAATGTATCCCAAAGTAACTTGGTATTTTTATTTTTTTAGATAACTCATTTCATTTTTGACATCTGATGTTTTTCAATGAAACCGATGGAGGCCTTTACCCTGCAGTAGCGTAAAATATGAATCCTCACATCACCTTTCATTGTCATCTTGTAAATAAAATGTTTCGAACTTCTGCTTCTACCAGCCTCTTTTCTTTATGTTATACCAAATGGTTAAAGGGAAAAAAACCGCAGTTACAATCCTGAGCTCAATTGGGGAGGGCATGGCGTTGGCAGCGGAAAGAACCTTATTATGTTACCTAATCCCTTTAAATGGGCGATTTTCTGACAGGCCCTTTAAAAAAAAAGGCTTCCAAAAGCTTCACTAGATGGCTTTGAACGAAGTATGTACATCTATTGTTACCTCTGGTTTTGTATCTAGGAGCCATAATCTTTACTCATTTTTCTTCTTCTTCTTAATAAATGGCTTGCTTTGTGTTTTATATTAACAATTCCGCCAATTGTAATTTTTTCGGGAATAAAAATGACATCTGAAATAAACAAAACGTTCCGTTTTATGAAATAAAAGTCATGTCGAAGTAAACTTTATAACGTTCCGTTCCTTGTGACTGCATAGGTGGAACGGCGCCAACTATTGAGAACTAACAAAATGGGCTGTCAGAAAATCGCCCATTACACGGGTCAGCGACGGGTGCTTGATGCCTCTGAGCTCTGGTGTTACAAGCGACGGTATCCGTTTACCATCAGGCGGCCGTAGGGTTGAGCGCCACCTTCGTTGTACAAACAAACGTTACTTGGGCTTCGTTCACGTTACTCAATCGAGTAGAGTGCATGTTTTCTCGCAAGCTTATTTTTGAGCTCTCGCTCTGATGGATCGTTTGACGTACAATCAGAGCGTCTGCCAGAAATAAACTGACGGAAATGAGCGTTGAGCCTTGCAGGGCTGCTCCAGATCTTTGAGAGACACGTCCTTGAGAATCGCTAATTGCCATAATTAAAACTTTCGCTTTGCATAACACACCTACATGATGATGATCCGTCGACGGCGAAAGTTGTAGGAATCATGGTATTCCTATTAACAATTATTGTGTTGTCTTTGCTCTCGACTTCGTGACTCTACCACACTTTTTGTTAAAGGGAGACAAACACGCAAGTGGGTCATCTGATGGGAAGTTGCCTGACCTATTGGTGCATATGGACCTGCAATAGAAACGCGTTGCCAGCCATATTTTTCAATTTCATGTCGTATTGGTTTGGAAACATGGCTGCAAGAAGTTGCTTCCACAGTAAGGTCATGCGTGGCAAATAACCTTGGTTTCAAAGTACTAATTATTGGTAAATTGAAGCAAAAGAGCTTTTCAACCGAGCCACGGTAATAATTATGATGTAGTCCGTTTAGTTATACCGCTCAGTCCTACTAGTAGGAATAAACGGAGAAAATAATCCTTCCAACTATCTGCTGTGTGAAATTTAATCGAACAAAACGTACAGAAAAGGTCTTTTAGTACTACTAAATTTAAAGCAAACTTCAATAGGACTAAACGTAACGACCGAACTCAACGCTGTTTTGGAGAAGTACGATTCGCAAACCTTTTCACAGAAGATAACCCTGGATCTTGGTACGTTGAAGAAAGATGAATAGACGCGCCAGTCATGGTTTGGTTGCAAATAAGTCAAGGGCGGGCATGTCGGTCTGTCAGAAAATATTGTACACCTATTCATGTTTATAAATAAAATCAGTCGGGACTCGCGCGTCGCGCTGTCGACCCATGCGCAATTTGAAAAACTGTTTTAGTTTGTGTTTCAGTGGTTTTAAAAACGGATTGACCGAGACGAGGTATTGAGTCAAGTTTTCTTATGTTTATGTTATTACTTCTCATTGAAAGTCGGGTTTAAAAGTGAAGATTATGACCAGACGGTGTGTAGAAATCAACGATTTGCAAAGTTTTTAAAAATGTGGTGGTGTTATGGTAAATTCTTGATAGCTACGTGATAACTACAGTTTTTATTTTGCTCATATTTTGATAATAAATAATTAGGACCAATTTCACTACCGTCAAGATAGAGGACAAGGTAGTAAAGTCTTACGACCTTATCTGTCAGACAAATTATCAGGATGTTCACTCACACTCGTTTTTCGTCTATTGGCCTAGGGATTAATTCTATGCTTGCTCTAAGATTATCTCTTAATCTCGGTTTTACAGACAGTAAAAGTAGTAGGTAGGTACATTTAACTTTTCTGGATATTTTAAAATCTGAGTCGAAGGATTAAGTGTAAATAAAACATGTATGAGTGAATAATGGTCCTGAAACAAAAAAAAACCCACGGATGTCTCGGGTGCTTATGGGCGGCTGTGATTACTTACCATCAGGTGACCCACATGCTCGTTTGTCTCCCTATAATATTAAATAAAACCTAATAAGAGGATAAGAGTCAAAGGCAAGTAG
Source organism: Mecyna flavalis (assembly GCA_949319885.1). NCBI lineage: Eukaryota > Metazoa > Arthropoda > Insecta > Lepidoptera > Crambidae > Mecyna > Mecyna flavalis. The sequence goes on along the minus strand of OX439419.1, from coordinate 3,676,904 downwards.
ACAATTAAACTTTGCTAGCGAGATTCAGGTTTGTATTTTTAATAGTCACACAGACTGACATGCAAACATAAATTGTGTCACGAACATAATTTACAAGGCTGTAGTTAGTCATATTTCATGCATGAAAAATAAATTCGTTTTCAAATTGGCATAGACTAGATCTTTACTTGACCTATAGGTATTCTACGAAAAACTACAGAATTGATATATTCTGCGAAATATTTATAGACGAGTTTATGAATTGGTGATGTCACAGTCGGCAGTATTGCTAGCGTAGGATAAGAATTCTTACAATAATTATAAAAACATTAAACTCTCCAAAAAACTAATGACTCTAGATCTTAAGAGCTTCCACCGTTGTCATTAAGAAAACGCGATAACTGGACTGGAATTACCGCACTTCCTAAAATAACTACTCGTAAGTACCCGGGCGCAACATCCACTAGCTATAACTTTTTTTTTTCGGAGGAGAATGCGTTTATGCACCATAACCGCAGGCTAGCTAGACCTGCGGCCGTGAGTGGGACTCGAGACTAAAGCGTCCACTACCCACTAAACTCCCCCGGTTTCTTTGCTTTGACTTTGACACCCGATTGGGACGAGCCGGTGCCAGCCTTGTGGCAATTGACCAGCCCTACTAACTTTAACTACCTATTTCATAATTCAGCAGGAAATGTCAAAAAGTAATAAATATCAACAAACTGGAATTAGACTCCGTTTGGTACCTAAATACGAATGCAATTTTCGTGAAAAATAGCTCGTTCGAATTGAAACCGGAAGTATAGTAAGAAGTTAAGAAATACGGAGCCAAGCCAATTCTATTTCATTGAAAATTATTCAATGAACCTAATCGTTTCAAACATAGCCCATAGGAACGCAGTTGTAAGGGAATTAACGGTTTATATTAGAAGCCTCTATATTGAGCGAAGCTTATCCATTAGATGTCTGAGCGTCCCGTCACAATGATGTGTAGGTACTGGCTTAATCACAGCACTTGCAGAAGGCAACCCGAAATACTGATCTCTGAAACTGATCTCAGAAACGCGAGACCATTGCCTGGTACTTAAACCAATAGACCACCGAGGCGTTATTTACCATAATTAAATGGAACACCTTGATACATAAATGGCTATTGGCTTTTCCCTTCCCTAAACGAAAAGACAAAATTTCTTGTTTATAAAAAGCTACAAAAGCACATATAAATCGCCAAGTTGTAAGGCGTATGTGTGGTCTTATCCTCTGTTTCCGCTTTGCCTTCCCTGCATAGCTCCATACGCCATAACGTAACCTAAGGAGAATGTTAACTTATGCAAAATGCTACTGATGCCATGCATGTCCGGTAGTTTATTAGCTCATAACCCGGCAACGACGTGACAAAACTAGTGATGACGTGCGGTATATTTCTGACGCGCCAGATGGTCGCCGAAGACCTCGTATTCGATACTCAGGGTTAACCGAGAGCAAAAAAGATGTGAATTAGTATAAATTAAGAATATTATTTAATCTTACCTTGGTGAAAAGATTGAGAAGGCGATGACTGAATGTTTTTTATGGGTTTGGGTTGTAGTTCCCATAAAACAAGAGCTTAAAGGACCCTGTACTATAAGTATGGCTTATTTTTAATTTCAGGGCGCTATAATCGTATTAACTTAGGATACACACCGGACTTTATAGAGGGCATCAACAATGAATTAGCCCAGACATTATATTCGTCTAACTAAAACCGAAAAGAAGCTTTTTTCAATACTCGGAGATAGCTGTCATACCACGAGCATTGTTGTAAAAATCATATCTTATCTCCCAAACACATAAAACCCACCAAAACAAACGATTCATCACCGTCCATACCACACATACTACTACACTGATTCACAACGCCGAGTGAGCTTTGCCACAACATTCTAAAAATACCACGTAAATGCCAAACTGACATTCAAATTCCCCTTTTCCAGAGCGGCGTTGAGTCCCCGTGCACCTGTGATGAGTGTCAAGAGGAGGACAATAGAACCAAGAACCAAATGAGCTCAAACAATACACACGCGTCGCCGAAAAAGGTGGATACGAAACAAGAAAGGTGCGTGGATGTACTTGTCCACGATGCGCCGGCCGATATGCCTCGGTTCTTTGAATCGGTGACGTCAACGCCATACCTTGTCGCCTCACCACCTCCACCGGGCTTCGTAGTCGCTCCTTACCAAGCACCTCGTTTCCACACGGGCGGAAACGTTGAAGATCTTCTAGGAGACGTCCAAGCCTCCCCCACAATACAAACGACTTTCATACAACAAAACTCAGTGTTCATGTGCAACACAAGGCGGGTACAAAGACAATGTTGCTGCCAGAAACCAGAAACGCCAGTAATTCAAGCACCAACTATCACAAATGGAGATGCGGGACAGCCCAAATCGTACGTGACGGAAAAGAACATTGAACTGACTTACGACTATCCCAAATCTACACCTGTTAAGGGCACTCCGAGTCCTAAATCTGGCGAAGAATTGACGACCACTACTGAAGTAGCGAGCACTGTCGTCTTCGTTGAAAGAAGAATTCCAGTAAAGCCAAGAAAGTTTGATTTCTTCTTCAGATCTAGATCAGCGCCAGTAGGAGATAATGAGGAACCAATATACGCTACCGTAAACAAACTACCAAAGAGATTGAGAAGAATGGAGCTGGCCAATTTGGAGAAAGAAGTGGCTTACAAGACTGGCGAGCCAGATTCTTCAACCAGAACAGAGATAACGTTGAAAACAGATTCTGAATCGCAAATTCCACCTCCAGATGACGACACGAGTAGATCTGAAAGAGAAAAATCTACTGCGCCGCAGAGACAAGAGACTCCTAAAACAAAGAAGCGAAAAAGATTCTCTCTAACTTTTAAGAAGAGGGAAAGAAAAAGGAGAGACACAAAAAAGGATGTAAAGAACGGTGGGCAGAAGAATGGGGTGGTCCATGCAGAGGGGGAGAATGAGAGGCTGATAGAAGACGTGCCAGAGGTAAAGACGAAACATTGCACGAGACACAGACCGAGGAATACGATGTCGTCATCCAGTTCGGGCCCGCGGTACAAGCGGGACAGTTATCAGGTAAGATTCAAGAAGAAATGTGGTTTTGTAGATTGTGGCTAAAGCTCTGATATTGTGCACTCTTTATTCATTCTACTAAAGTATATCTTTCTTCATTTAATTTAAGAGCATTGCTCATAATGGTGGAACGGTTTCCACTTCCCTTTGGACCAGCACCTTTAAGGCAATAGACATTCTGTCCACTCCAACATTTTAAGGTTACAAGATTCTCACATGTCTCACGTCATGATTTGCTGCTCTTACCAATGTTTCTCCTGTATATATTTTTTGAATATTCTGGTGATCCACATTTAGGAAGAATATGGTCCGGTCAAACGTCCCAAAGGATGCTTGAACGATTGAGCTGTGCGTCAGTCTTTCATCCTTCGCACCAACACAACATTCCTGGGATTCTAACACCACAGTGGCAAAATGCTGGGGCCGCAAAACACCGAAAAGTCTCATCTTATTACCTTACAAATACTATCCAACGTTAATCAACTCCTTTCAATAAATAAACTGTTGTATAGCCTGACCAAGAAGATAAAAAAACTGCTCTGGGGGCGCCACATTAGCTATGGTTATAGCAACACTTGGTTGCTATGGTTATACTCACAAATGACTTACAATATCCAATAAGAACAAGGCACGGTTGACAGACAGACAGCACTATTGAATGACATCTCATTGTTTTTTTTGTTGCCACGTCTTGAAGAAATTAGTTCCAAATTTCCGCAATATGGCGAGGTTTTTTATATTATTGGTCGAGTTATAATTACTCTTCACAGGTCCAAACTGCCAGCTGGAACTAAGAACAAACTACGTGTATAAACGCATCAAATAATCTCTTTTGCAGGAGATGACGACATCACATTCGGAACATGAGCGCACCAACAGCGTGTGTTCGTCGGTGAATTCCTTAGCCTCTGCGTGCACGCACAAATCGCGAAAGTTGTCCTTGTCTGTGCCGCCGAACGATGGGTCGATTCCGTGGTGCGGGTGTTGGGGGGCTGGTTGTGTGTGAGGCAGCTATCTTGGAAGACAAATACAACAATCATCTTAAATAATGAACATATTGTAACATATACAAAAAATAGTTTTATTGCTTATTCCATTGAAGGACAAGGAGGAATCGCTTGATGCGCCATTCTGAAGACTCCTTTGCTCTTTGAACCTTTATAGGTATCTACTGAGGACATATTTCGCCTGAAGACCCCTACATAGATGGCTATCTAGCAGATTTGCCAGTCAGTCATCATCAGCAACAACCTAGACTTTTTACACCTGGTTGCCTTAACCACTGCTACAATATAAAAAAGAAATATAGCAGAGGAATTAGGAGTCCCTAGCGGAATCCTACAGCTACTCACCCAGATCAACTCACCCGCGTTTTTAATTTTTTTTATTGGTTCACAGTTCTAACTTACCTAACCAATTGACGTTTCTTTTATAGTGTTTTGTTAGATTTACCAGATAAAATATATATTTTTGGTGAATTCTGTATCAAGAAAAATAAAATCTAAATATTCGGGTGTTTGATTTGGGTGAGGAGTCACCTAAGCTATAGCTTTAATAATGTCATGTCTAAATCCACACCTACATATTGTACATAAAAACTCGAACTACAGTTTTAGTACATATAGTGTGTTATAAATATAGAATTCAGGAGAATCTCAATACTGCCATTTAACAAAGCACAACGCCATCTATTGACAGGGCTAGTACTAGTTGACTTACCCTATCTTAATATACAGATTTAAAAAAATGTCTGAACTCTGATCCCTTTGTATTACATTTGAAACTATACTTACTCAATTCCTGTGATTTGTGTATTTGATTTATAATATTTATAAACTTTATTTCATGTATTGTAAAGTCGATTTTTCCAGATAAGGTTAAGTGAAGTGTTAAAAATATTTTATAAATATTGTGTATCGAACTATCGAGTGTTTATCTTTGAAATCAAAGTTTATTATCTAGCGTGCATGCATAAAATGTATATAAAAAAAAAAGATAAAATCTGTGATTCTGTACCAACGAGTATTTAATATCGTTGTTCTGTACGCGCTGTAGAAAATGTTTTAATGTCTGTTGAATGGAAAATACACGTTATATTATTTGTAAAATTGGTATTTTCTTTTCAGCCCTGGATCCTTGAAACATAATATTAAATAGCAAAGAATAACTCCGATCACAAATTAAAATTATATGTATGTATTAAGTCAATATGTATAGGTATAGTGGGCCATACCATACATCAAGCTTTATAAATCTGACAAATTCCTACGACCAATCTTCAACTTTAAGTCTATCGAATAAAGTTCTATTTTGATTGAGACTTTTTGACAGATTTGTATAGCTGGATGTATGGGCCCAGTGTACGCGAGCTTTTTTAACGCGCGATATGTGAGAGAATTATAAATAAAACACAAACTCATTACATAGATGGTTATTTATTATAAAATATGACACATTCGTTTGAACTGGGTTTTACAGTAATTGAGACGCACATAGCAAAATTGATGTACCGTACGGCCGTCGCCGCCTGCCCGCACCACGGTATAATATCACAACATTGATCACACTCTACTTTACAATATAGGAAAAATATGGCCACGTTGTGTGAGAGAGAGAAGGCATTACAACCATCACTTTTCCTCTTTCGTACCTTATTAACCCCTAAAACCTAGTTGCTTCTTTTTAAGTGACTGGGTAAAAGCATTTCATTTTTGTAAGACTCTTTCTAATTGTATAAATAGGCCGCCGTTATAACTCATTTTATGTTTGAGTTACTTTGAGGTAGAAATGAGGTCAGTTAAATCCATATATTTAATCGCTCTTAGACCGAGCTCTTTAAATAAAGAGAGAAAAAAATCGCTGTTGCGATATTGTGTAGAACAGGGTCTACACTGCCTAATGTTTTTTTTTTCACCAAATAGTAAAGTATACACAGGTCTCAATGTGTCAAAAAGAAGCTAAAAGTGGCGATTCAAGAATCACGATTCTAATCTTGTCTGTGTATTGTCTATGGCGGACTATACAAACCACTTTTACATGTGGTAGCTGGCCAATCAATATCTAAAGAAATCTGACCACAGCAGGAATCGAACTCACGATCTCCAGTGTTGAATCTAAGTAGCAGAATCTTCTTTTACTTCTAGAGATTCATTAACTTAAACCTTCTCTATCTCACACAGAACAGTGCCTTAGAATAATCCTACTCCTTCTTCATATTCTACGACCAAGGCATCTCAATCCATCTTCGCCCAAATCCTAAACCTATACAAGCGATTCTCACCGTCTTCACAAGGCTACCTAGCGACGTTAAAACTCAAAATAGCACAGCAGGCGGCGACGCGCGCCCGGCCAAGCGTACATTGATTCTACTTTAGAACATTCGAGAACCTACTAGAAAGAATTTCGGACGATAAACACAACTCCGAAGGAATACAAAATTTTTAGGAATCACCGAAATCACCATACGTTTTAAAATAAATGGCACGTGGTTTACGTAGGATACAACAAAATGTGTGCATGAAAAAAGAATATAAAAATTGGAAAAATAAAAAGAACACAAATGTATCGTAAAAAGTAACAAAACATACGGTTTTAAAACTCTTTCATCAATAAAAAAAACTCAATAAATAAATTATGCAAAAAAATAAAATGAATGAATGTACAATATTTACATCGAATATTTATATAAATTGCATTTTAAAATCATTAGGGGAAGTCTTTTAAAACAACAAATGTCACTTCTCCACTTGAGATCTAAGAAAAGCGAAAATTTCTAGAAAAATAAAAATTTAAACACAGGTAGGCTCTGTCTTTTTCGATTCATAGTAAAATATAAAAAATTCCTCACATCATTCCCCTAATGGACATGATATTTCCTGTCTCGCTCGCTCACATGCTTTTCAACCTCCATTTACATAGGGAAGCGTGTGAACGAAAGAGACAGTGATATAATGACATTATCATATCGATAAAAACTTACGTAAATACACCTTAACTAGGCTTAATGGAGACATCTAATATATATTAAATATACTTATAAATACATTTCATTTTTTGGGTTAAACTAACACAAATCAGTTTAAATTGCATTATGTTAAAATATCAAAAGCCACGCAATACATTCATACTACAATGAAAACGATTGCACTTAAAATGAGTATATCGTCTAAATAGACGTTAAACAATATCGTTTTCTAAACGCTTGTCATTGTAAAGTGTACTTTATCGATATGTTACGGGCCATTTGATAAGTCCGGGCATTATTCATAAGGGCCGGTCTGTATTAATAATGCCCGACTCAATTGGGCCATGTGATTAAAACAGCAAGATTTATCACTTTTCCCGGCCATTATGAATAATGCCCACCCTATCTTGGGCCAAGTAATAAAATAGGTGAACAGTAGTGTTTTTGTTTATTAAAAGACAAAAAACTTACAATTTTTTCATGAAAAGTTACCAAAAAATAAGCGACATGCATTTATATTACCGGCCAAAGGCGATTTCAGGACAAACTAGTTTGGCCTAGGCTAAACAAGTTCTCACTAAGGGGGAAATCGACTCGGATGGATATAGGTTAGAAGGCTAAGGGCGGGAGCGAAGCGAAGCGGAGCTCCCGCCTTAGCCTTCGTGGTTATTTTTTTTTAAACCCTGAAAACCTTTTTTTGTTTTTGCTATAATAATATATTCTATGTTGACTTAAATTAGTTTAGCCTAGGCCAAACTAGTTTCGTCGTTAAGTCGTTAAATCGCTAATTTGGGGAATAGGTGTTAAAAAAATAACCACGAAGGCTAAGGCAGGAGCTCCGCTACGCTCCGCTCCCGCCTTAGCCTTCTAACCTATATCCATCCGAGTCGCTTTCCGCCGCACGTAAGGCACGGCCGCGGTCCAATTTATCACATTGCCCGGCTACAAGTAGGGAATTATTTATACTGCCCGGTCCAAGTGATAAATTCAAGCTATCTTAAACACTGATTTATTACATGGACCACGGGCGGTCGGGCATTATTAATAAGGGCCGGTCAAAGTGATAAATTAATCACTTTGCCCGTCGCTCTCGGGCATTATTAATAATGGCCGGTCCTTATTAATAATGCCCAGTTAATCACGTTGCCCGTAACAGATATATAATTAAAGATCAGTTTCACTACTGTCAAATAATTACCCGCTAATTTATTTGTCAGACATTTTAGCTGCTGTCTCTTTTGTCTATTTTAAAAAAGAAGTCAGCGCCATTTTTCTTACTCAGATAAATTATTGGGAAATAATAAAACAGTGGTGAAAATAACCTGAACTTTAAGATTAATGGCAATTATTTGATTAGCTTCAACGTGAATGAACGTGATAAAACTATGTAGTAAAATCAAGAAAAATAATCTATAATAATTATTGGCATTGGAAAGGCATAATTCGACCAAACAATAAAAACGATAAGAGAACGATCAGAAAGTGTTCTAGTTATGGTATCAGAGTCACATAAGATCTCATTTACCAAAAGCTCAATGCTATGAAGAAACTTTCACAAGTGTACAGTAAGATTACAATACCCATGGTACAGAATTTTTGTGCGACCTATTTATAGTACAGGATCCCACTGCTCGATTCTGCAGGTATCTGTTTTTTTGATACAACTAATTTTTAATGAATGTTAAGGATGTATGCATTGGTAGTCCAATTCATACTTCCATAAAATTAGGGGATAGGTTGCCTTAAAAAAATAGCCGAAATTACCTGTAATTAATTTTGGTATAATTAATTCGCTAATATAACTTAGAACCACTTTAGAAGCTGTCAAACATAACTAACGTAAAAAGCTGCTTTTGTTTAATTACAAAAAAGCTGCGAAAGTAATTTCAGTCTTAAATGAAATGCAAGAAAGCTGCCTTTCTAATGACAATTAAATGAAAATGTTCATACTTTGATCATAAAAGGAGATCAGATCATTTGAATGCCATGAAACTGTATAATAATACTTTTTTTTAGAAGTTTATACTGTCCCAAATAAAAATATACTTAAAATTATGATACTGATTTTGATACTGTAATCCATTTTTAAAATATTAACTTCGAATTCATAAATTAAGTCAAGGAAACTGGAGCTTTATTACGATGTAAATAGAGAAGCAATTTGACCCATCTTCTCTGCACAGTCCAGCCCAATAAAATGAAGTAAATGTATAAAATGAGTCTTATGCTAATTCCATAAGACTCACATTTGAATGATACATTTTCTTCTCTCTGAAATACCAAGAAAATAAATATTCTCCTTTTGAGATCATGAATACGGAATAAAGCGTTAATTCTAATGTTAATAAATAAATGCATTAAAAAGCAAACTGCGTGACGAAATGTGATGCATGAACAAATAATAATTACATTCTTATACACTAAATATTACGTGGCCTAAATTATAACGGTCACTTTTCCGAAATATATTTTCCCTTGCTTACAAAGAACTTTGTGAATAAGAGAGGGATAGCTGTAAGGAACAAAACAATGCGTTCATTGTTTAATAAGGACTTTTTAACTTAATTTCTATCGAAACAGAGACACATTTTCCCCTTAAAATAATAATCAGAATTGTGTGTGAATTGTTCGTTCTCAATTTACACAATAGGAGAAACAAAAATAGTAAATATATTGCAAGTTATCAAAGAGTTTTCTCGTCAATGCTTTACATTTACTGATTGATTTAACAAACGATGACAATTTCAAAATAAGTTTATTTCGAACACCATTTCTTCTAAACTCTTCCATTACTATATCCCTTAAATAAAAAAAATCGGTCCTGCCGTTTTTAGCTGCGCGCTTACAAATGCTCTACTTTCATTTTACATATTCCCATTTCATTGGAAACATTATTCACCTTAAAATACAATTCAATTCATGTTGCACCCACTTTAATACAGCTATCACTCTCTCACTCACATAAAACAACAAAAACAAAATAATAGTACACAAGCCTCTCATATCGACTTACAAACAATTACAAAGTTACGCGAATATCACTATTAATATCCATAATTAACAATTACTTTTCGACTGAACGGAATGTGCTTATTACGTGGTGTTGCCATTATACAAATATAAACGTTACACATTACCCAATAATACCTATAATTTAAAAACATTTTATTTTGTCCCGTTAAATACTTTTGTGCACGAATCCCTTAAGTCTATTCATGATGCAGATACAATAACATCTAGTCTTTAAAATACTGATTTTTATGAGTTTTATTTAATCTCATGACGCGTTTTATACAAGTTCATATCGCTTCCAATTCGAAATGTTTCTAGAGACAAAATACTTCATCTTCATGCCGAATGAAATGTCTCTAGAGACAAAGTAATTTCCGACGGCATTTATTCTTTTTGCCTATATAAAATGTTTATGGAGACAACACAACCTTACAAGCATGTATATTTATGAATTGTCTCTTGTAATACAACGCGCCATAAGATCAACCTTATGTTATGACTCAACAAAGTATTAACGGCTTGCAGTGACAGAAATTATTTAAAACATTGATTGATAATTTTTAGCTTCAGTAATGTTTTTTATTTCACGACCGTATCGTGAAAGTTTCCGCCGGTATTACAAGTGCATAACGATCAAATTATGGTTATTTTCTGTATGTCCGTCACTGCAAGCCGTCAAAATGGAGTCTTAAAGCAATCGGCGTTATAAAAAGTTCGCGGTAAAAAAAAAAGGAAAAAATGCAAGCATTTTTCATTCTTCGCGGTAACACTAAGCGTTTATGATATGAGAATATTTTTTTAACAAAACAGTTTTTTCTTTCATCTACCGCCAACATTGACGGTGCAAAGTTTACTGCTGTGGGTATACTTATGACTCTTAAATATAATTGAGGATCGTGTAAAATTATATTTTTTTTTGTTTGGGATCATTAAACATTAATGGAACCCGACTTCCACCTTGCTCGGCCCTTATATTTTACGCCACAAACTCCGCCCACTTCGTTGCCTCAAATTCTTACAAGCTTTAAATTATTGACCAAACTATAAATCTCTTTATGAAGCAAATCTCATATCTGAGCGTAAAGAGTACTTTCGTTGATTTCGATACTGTAGAACTACTTATCAAGCTAATTTGGACGATATTAGTTACAATCGAAAAATCTTGATGGGTTCGGAATTTTCTATGTTGTGTGTTGAAAGAATATCTATCATCATGCAGTACTGGCATTTCCCTCCCACCAGTGACTTGATTGTCTGCGCAGTACCTAAGGGATGGCCCTTAATGGAAAGGCACTGCGCAAAAAACAAAGAAAAAAAGGTGGTTTTAATTCACAATAACATTTTTCATTCTGTGATTGTACCGAATGCTTTCCCCGACCAATTAAAAAAAATCACGAACATTGCACCACGGCTTCACCCCTTTCTCCGAGCGTTTTGTCCCGATGTAGTCAGGGTACACCACGATCCAGGACTTGGCAAGTCGAGTTATTACACTTCGTAATAAAACTTTGCACCGTCAAACACAAAATAAATCATCTACACAGCATCCTGAAAACACACATACCACAGTACAGTAGCCCCGTATAACTATGGAACCTCGGACCTTGGCCCGTAACACTACACCCCACTGTCTGTCGAACTGTCCACGTACTAACCGATGACGTCAGCGAAACCGTGACGTCAGACGTCGTCCATCACGAATGCGACATGCATTGTGGGTTCCTGGAATTTATTTAACTGTATAAGTTTATGTTGTCCTCGTTATTATTATAAACTAGCGGCCGCCCGCGGTTTCACCCGCGTGGTTCCCGTTCCCGTGGGAATTGATCAAAATCCTTTCTTTTTTAAGATGTATTCTGATATTCGGGACGGAAATAAATCCAACAAATCAAAAACCATGGCAATCGGTCCAGCCGTTCTCGAGTTATAGGTGTTGTAACAAACACGACTTTCTTTTATATATATAGATGTGATAGTAAATCTGTCAGTCTGTTAGGCTTTCACACCTAAACCACGGAACCCATTTTAATGAGGTATAATGAAGACTTTTGAAACAGAAATAAAGTTCGCGCTAGTGAATCCTCGAATGGAAGTTAGTTTACTTTATACGTTCAAATAATTATAAGAAAAAAATTAATAAACATTAATCGCTTTATACTTGCTTGAAGGCACACCAAAGGTTAGGTTAGTAAGTATTTAAATTTTTTTTGTGCACGTTTCAGCCTTTTTTGATGTACGTTCAGCCTTTTTTGGCATACGCTTGAATAAAAGCCTAAAGAAATCAATTTTTTCATACATATTATATTTGATTGATACTCACACACTGTCCTCACACCATGACGAACGCCTCCTTCCCGCGGAACAGGAACGGGTGCTGGTCGATCATGGTTTGCACGATGTCCTCGAGGTACGGGCGCGTCATCTCGAACCGGCCCATGTCGGAGAAGTGGACGGGGAGCAGCGTCGGCCACCAGCATATCGCTAGGTTCTTGCTGTCCATCGAGTTCAGCTTCGAGTTGTCTGCCACCCTGAATCGAAATGACGTTGAATATTATAAAAGGGTTCCCTATTTTTACGCATAAGTTTTTTTGTCATAATTTAACATGGCATACTTTTATTTATCCTAATAATAGTTACGCATAATATTCTTTTGGCATAACTTTATAGGCATACCTTCTTTAAGCAATATTCTAAAGCCATAACTTTTCGAAATCCTTTTCCTAAATAAATAAAAATGTTGGCGGCTTAGGGGTGGCCCAATGGCCACCCCCGCCGCACCTTAACCTACTGTTACACAATAATAACTTGTAGACAAAAAAACAATGTCTAAAAATGTTATGCGAATAAAAATTAGGGCAAAAAACATTAGTCTAAACGATATTTATGCTTAATGAAACAGTATGCGAAAGGACAATTATGACAAACAAAAAAAAATATGCCAAACTCGTTATGCCAAATTAAATTATGACAAAAAAAGTTCTGCGAAAAAAAGGGATCCCTTATAAAAGCGTCCACTCGAATGAGCCGCTCGTCTTTCGTACGGAAGATTACAATAAAATAGCATGTCATAACTGTCTTGCTCAAGCTCAACTGGAGAGAGCATGGGTTGGCAGCAGGAAGAATCTTGATTTTTGCTGCCACCGTTCTTAGTCTATCGATATTATTACTAGTCTTATAGTTACTATCGGCAGTTGCGCACATCTAGAGACTAGCCGGTCCCGGTTGACCGGGACTTGCGGCGGGCAAGTGATGCACTATTTATTTATTTAAGCTTCATTGCACAAATCAAGTACAAAGGCAGACTTAATGCCTCATGGCATTCTCTCCCAGTCAACCTTTAGGCCAAGCAGAAAGAAACAGTGGGCAGTGCCAATAAACATAAAACTTGAAAACAAAAACAACAGAAATAAACGAACTATGTCTAACTAAGTCTAACTATTGCACTATGTGCAGGCACATAGTGCAAGTATTACCTAGCGAAGTGATCAAGCACTCACATAGTCCAAGTATTACTCGGCAAAGTGCCCGAGCATGCACATAGTGGTCGTGTTACCTGGCGAAGTGGTCAAGCACGTAGTCGAGCGTGGCGCGCGCGAGCGGCGTGAGCGCGGTGTTGAGCAGCGTGCGCAGCGCCAGCAGCCGCCAGCTGCGGTCCTTCAGCTCCACGCCGCCCGCCATACACCCGCGCATCGCTGCACACACACACATCATAATAAATTATACAAAAACTCGTTACAATGCTAACGCACGGCCACGAGCTTTGCGTCTCTTATGGTGCGTCTATGCTTACGAAGCGAGCACGAGCGGCGCACGAGCGGAGCACGAGCCGATCCAAAATTCGTGTACTGTGGACGGACTTGGAGCCTCGAACGAGCGCGCTTCGAGCATTCGTTTCGTGCTCGACTGTGCTCCGCCCGTAGACAGAGAAAACTATAGACAAATTGCATACAAATTGATAGTATCTATCGCATTCACACAAGAAAAAGAGGGCGATACGGATAGACCACGTAAAAGAAAGAGATAGAACTACACAATTTTTTGTCTCGCACCGCGTGCCGGTTTTTCGATATTTAGGCTGAAACTATGTTCGAGGAGAGATCGTCGTAGGCTCGTGGCAGGCTCGTTGTGCGTCCACACTTGTCACGCGAGCAGAACGGTTCGACTCGTGCTCCGCTCGTGCGCCGCTCGTGCTCGCTTCGTAAGCATAGACGCACCATTCGATCGTCATGAATATCGCGATAACGAATGCGGGGCGGACAACGCCCGCACGCAGGCACACCGGCGGTCAGCGCTTGACACGGGCTGTATTCAATTGTATACTCGCTGTTTTAATTATGGCATAAGCAGTAGCGACCAAGATGAAATCGGTTAAAGCGATAATGCTTTACGTATTTTCCAAAGCGTTGAAGTAGAAATGTACAGTGTTGAAAGAATTTTCGTGTAAGACACTGGCTTAAAATTGGCAGTTTTGTACTTACCGGCGATATCTTCGAGCTGCGTCATGCTGGCTTCGTCCAACAGTGGGGGCAGTCTCTTAGAAAAGAAGTCCTTAAGCGCCGTCGCCACTGCGTTCACCGGGATGTCTAGCGAGTCCAAGTCTATGTTTGGATCTGAAAGTACATATTAGACATTAGTGTTTGAAATCGTTGAGACGACACTTCTTGTTACCAAATGGCACACTATTACATAAGTATAACATTTTATGTTAGTTGACACAAAAAGTGTCTAAGTTCGTCTGCGCACGAAGGACTGATTTCATATTTACTGTTGGCTAGTATCCACAGAAAAAAGTGTCTACATTAGCGCAGCATTTTTTTTTTGCTTCGCTGTTTAAGTGCCGCCTTCTCCAGTACTTTCTCGCTAAAAGCCGCTAGGGACGCTAAATTATACATTTAACCTGGTGGGACTATCCAACCACAGGGGCTCCCCCACCCGCATTGTGGTGATGAATCCAGATCCAGCGTGGTCTTGCAGGTTATGTCCCGGAAAGAAGAATGCACTTGTCATTGTTCTTGGGCCCAAAAAATTTAAGTTAATGTGCAGGGATGAGATGTATTCTACGTGAATGACCACACATACACCATCAACTTTTATTATGATGACACCATAATCTGTATGTGAGTGAGATGCATACCTTCGTAGAACTTGTTGAAGAGCATGTCGACGTGCGCCCTGTTCCCGGGCACGCGGTACAGGCCCTCGGACGCCAGGCCCTCGCGCTCGATGAACTCCACGCACTTCTCCACGAAGAGTGGCACTCCGTGTGGACCCTGGTTGTATAACATGAAATTATTATACGTTTTTCCCTAAATGCGCTTCCAATTCCCATGTGATTCCATTGTGCGGGCGCTTTTCTCAATATTTGGACAACCCCAGAAACCATGCATGAATAAATATACCGTTTCCCATTGAGTTACAAGTACTACGTAATCTACGTATAGAGAGGCTATACGGAACAAAAAATGTGTCGCAAAATGATGACGGGCACGCTGGACTGACTGATGTATTTGCTACAGCGGATGTCGTCTAACCAAACTATAAAACTTGCAGCGCTAGATTGCTTACAGAGTATAATTTTCTCGCGACCAAAACGTCGTAAGCGCCATGCAAAGCACGCCGCTAACGCGTTTTGTTCGAAATGAGTTGTTGCCGTCGGCAACAAAGCATCGCGCAAGAATTTGGTTTGCAGTGTCCGTTCTATACGCTAGTAATTGTAGTTCAATGCCGTTTCCTACATTTTATAGCCACTGGGTTATTTACAAAACGCTCAGTGTAAAATTCCATATTTAATTTCTCTTACTTTTCGCTTAATTTTACTGACTTTCCCTGACCACCCTAAGATTCCCTATACCCTGACCGTTGGAAAGATACCACAAGACGTTCGTTGTGCTAGCGACACACAGGAAATGATAAGTAATTTTTTAAAACCCTGATTTTTGAAAGCGTACAATAATAGACATTTGAAGTGACATTGAGTAAAGAAGTTGTTAAAATGTAGTTCAATCTTTTAAATACTAATTTACGAAGAAATTATGATAATAGTCTTACCTGAGGACCCCAATTTTGTTGTGATGGCGTATTTGACAGCTGCGCAGAGTTCTTTTTGTCTTTGCTCTTTGAAAATTCCTAAAATTTTAAAACAGATGTGTATTATATTAAGATGTATTGATGTCTTATTCAGCCATCAAGTACCCGCTCGCCTATAAGCCGTGGTAAGTGATAACATTATCTCATATTATTAAGCCATTTGGATAATACGTTAATTGTGTCACAGTTTTCAAAAGCTTTATGGGTGTCTGACATGGGTTCTTTATAAGAATTCGTCTTGGATAGAACAGGCCTAAGATTCTTGACGGAATATTATGGAAAGCGGAGTCAAATATCGTAGTTTCGTATCAGGATTAAACTTGACGAAAGCTGTCAGTAAAAAAATAAAGCATAATGGAATATGGAGAGGTCACATTATGTGAGAGGCAGAAGAAAAAACATTGTTCCTTTGAGTTTAAACATAAAAAAAACAAGAAATATCTTATTCACATAGAAAAGTTTCGAAAAATTAACATGTAATAAAAACTACTTGGTCAATTTTTATGGGACCAAATGACAAATATTCCATTGCATCGAACTAAAAAAAGAATCTCTCAAATCAGGAACTTCGTAGTAATCAGTGTATTCCCTGCCACGCTTCACCTGCTCCATCTTGCTCCTTTTCAAAGTCTGATACCAGAAATCGATATGGAGCTAGGCAAAGCTTTTGCTTGCCGTCATGCGAAGCGCAAATATTGCGCTAACGTAAGAGTGAACCTCCCTGGTCTCCCTGTTACCTTGTGCCTCCGGTCGTGCTTGGAGAACGGGTGGGCGCGGCGGCGCGAGTCGGCTGCGCTGGACGAAGAGTTCTCCTGGGCTGATGACGGGTATTCACCTCCCAGAATCTGCACATAATTGTCAATAATATTATTCTTTTATTACCAAGAGTGTGGCCGCCTGATATAGCAAACGGTTACCGTTGGCTATGAATGCTTGTAACACCCGAGGCATCACTCGCACATTGCAGACTTTCACACGCTCTTCTTAAAGAACCTAATGATGTGCCGACCCTACTTAGCATGGGATAAGGGCAGGAATATGATGATAATGATGATGATGATGTGTCTCGTAGTCTCTTGAGGAAACCTATGTAGGAGGTCCTTTCAAGTCTAAACGAACGCGAGTACGTGACCATTTTGGTTCAAGGATGAAATACCAGTCGATGGCATTCCATAACCTGTAATTAACGTGATAAAATGAATGTCCTAGCCGAATTTCGAGTACGACGGTCAATCTTTATTAATAGCCAACTACACATATGATGCACAAGTAAGTGCGCAAGTGCACTTGCCATTCCCTTACTTCTGTCACGATAGAAGAGAAATCAGACACAAAACTAATGTCTGAAGGTGCTTTCCCCTGCACAGGGGTGTTTTACACCACAAGCTTCCAGACCCCAGACTCTTATTACAAAAACTCACTCACAAATTCTAGGTTGAGGTTTTTAAAGTGCGGCCTATGATACACTAACTAACCTTATGTGTAGGCTCGTGATGTGGCGGCACCGGCAATGGCCTAGGTCTTCTCGTCTCTCCGTCGGAACTTCCTTCACTCGACTCACTGGCTGCTGCGAAGATATAAGACATGATTGATTTCTCTCATACGATATTTTAAATAAGTTACAATACATTGTTACGTGCGTATTACCAACTACATACATATCGTTATTCTGAGCTTACTCAGTAAAACGATGTGCATGTAGTGAGTATAGGAGCTTAGCTTCTGCGGTATAAGAGCAGGGCAGGAGGGTTATTAATTTTTATTCTAAATCAGTTGACACGGGCCCGCAGCCCTCCTGGTGGTAAGCGACCACAGCGGCCTATTCCACTGAGGGACACTTCACCAGGAAACGTCGCTATATTATGTTCTGCCACACTGTAGGATCATCTGATCTTCAAGCCTTTAATTATTTCGGCATATTTTGGTTACGCCAAACGTCGCGAAACTTCAAACTTGTTAACGAGCTTCACCCCTCCTACATACATGTTATAGTAAAAGCCCTTAGCAAAATTCTTGCTAATTAGTAATAGAGAACGCAACCAACTTTGTACCTAATTTACAATATTGCCAACACTAATGTCACTTTTCTGTCTTCCTGTCACTTCCGAAGTCCATTCAAGAAAAGAGCGCATTTGTAAAATTAAATTGTCCTTTTATTTTAACACACTTTACTATGTTCACCTAACCTTTTCAATGAACAATGTAATGGATATATTTTACTCTAGGCACCGTACCTTTATCCTCCTGCGTTCTTGCCCTGTAGCCTGTAGGTAGTTCCGGCGGGCCCACAAACATGCCCAGCTTGGGCACTCTCGGACTCTGCACCGCCACTAGGTTCCCTAAAGACCTGAAAAAATAAACGTTTTCATCCCACCATCTAATTCAGTATTTTTAATCTTCAATATCTGAGTGGAAAAGCCGTTTTTATTCTCTAAAGGATAAAGTAAATTGAATTTAGAACATCGTGTGCACTAAGTTTGATGAATTAAAAAAAACATTAAACCTATTTACTGCTACCTCTATGGTGCCGAATATATCATACAACTTTTTTTTAATTTGTTAAACTTTTTTTTTTTGCATTTAGTCATTTCCTCGCTGAGGTGGAATGAAAAGTTACGTGTTGCACTCGAGTGCAAAGATTTTTCACCTCGTGCTCTTTTGATTCCCTCGCTAACGCTCAGGATTCTAATTATGAATCACTCGCTGCGCTCGTGATTCAATTTTAGAGTCCTTCGCTTGCTCGGTCATCAAAATTGAACACGCGGTTAAAAAGCAACTTTGCACTCTTGTATAACAAATAACTATTATTAGTCCGACAATTATTGTCATTCACTTATTAATGACAATAATTGTTGTATTGATCTTTCTTGTGCGTCCATTGTCCGTCTAATGATTACTCTAATCTTTCCATAACTATCATAAACGTGACAGTTCTTAATCAGTATTTTATGCACAACGTTTAAAAAAATCATATTTTCAAAAATTAGCATATAAGAACTGTTCATCCGTCGTCTATCTTGGGCTTATTGGCAGTGCCTGAATAATGTTCAAGGATGTTGTTAAATTTTCTTATTTGTGGGTTAAATCTTTATCAAAGTTAGTCTCGAAATCAAAATGGACAACAAAAAAACAATACATGAAATAACAGACATTTAAAACTATAGTCGAGTCATTTTAATAGGTCACACTTGACAGTTATTTTATGCAAAAAAAAATATATACCTCACGCTAAAGGAATAAAACTCAAGAAAACAACATCAGTTCTTATTAATACAATTATTTATTTAGAAAATTAGACTCTATTCCTATTTGTGGGTTCTGGGCGAAAGTGGGTTCTGGGCGAAAATTCCCAGGGGCACTGCCCGGTGCCACCCACCGCGTCGCAGGTTGCGGATAGCGAAACGGCATCCAGATATGGTTGTTAACTGCCTATGCAGTCGCGGACAATAGGGCGGTCCTTCTCGAGGGGTACTGGGAAACTCATGGCTGAGATTTTTCTATAAAATAGTACTAAACCCAATGACAGAGGATGACAGTGGCGAGTATGAGCCGCCACTTAAATCAAAGCTCGGACCCGGGGAGACTAAACATCGTCAGCCTTGGACTGGCCATTAGTCTAGGAGAAGCTGACTCCGAAATTAAATAGCACCTACTGCCTTGTAGGGAGGCGTTGGTTCGTCAAAGGCTAGGGCATCATCCCGAAAAACTGATGTGTTGTGCCTTGGGAAAGCACAACACTATTTTCCCACCCCTTGTATGAAATGAGTGAGAATAACGAGAATGTTTTGCCTTGCGATCCGGCTAGCACCCGGCGCTTGCAGGTACCCGGGCCTGCAAGTGAGAAATTGGTTACCGAAGACTGTAAGAGGGTGGGTACCCAGGCCCCCTTACCAGTAAATGCTACTGGTCTTGAAAATAATAAGAAGCTTACACAGCAAGTCTTTCATCCCGGTCTATTCCTGGCTAGACCAAGAACAACGTCACAGAGCTCTTCACCAGATGTTAATGTCCAAAGCCCTACTACAACTCCATCCAGCATAGACATTAACATTGAAAAACCTGAACCTCCGGAGTGGCAGAGAGTACCAGAACTACGTAGTACTAAGAAAAGGAAAATGGCGTCCTCTCCGTCTCCAGACAAAATAAAGACCACAAACAGATTTAACACCCTTCCAGTCGATCAAGAAGATAATAGCGAAACAGAAGCTCCTGTAAAGCCCTCGAAACCACCTCCTATAATCTTATATGGAATCGAAGACCTCACGAAACTTACTGAGCTTCTTGAAGGAGTTGTAAACAAAACCGACTTTGCCTACAAAATCATTAACAGAAACCAACTTAGGATAAATTGCACTAACACAGAAGGCTACAAATCTGCATTACAAATAATTCGAGACAAGGGACTTATTGGACATACATTTAATAGGAAAGACAAAAGACCATACAGAGTTGTAATCAAAAACCTCCACCATTCAACACCAACTAGTGCAATCAAAGAAACACTGGAAGAGACAGGCAACACGGTTATCGGAGAAATTATAAATGCAAAGTATGGTCCCGAAAAGAAACCAACCTCTACATTCTTTGCAACCCTAGAACAGAGCCCAAATAACGTAGCTGTAAAGACAATCAGACAGATAAATCACCAAGCTGTTGTTATAGAAGAGCCGAGAAAAAGGAACACCATAATCCAATGCCAAAAATGCCAACAGTACGGACACTCTAAAAATTACTGTATGAGGCCCTACCGTTGCGTAAAATGCGCCGGAGGACACAGAACAGCAGATTGTCCTAAGGTTGACAGGAACACTCCTGCAAAATGTGCTTTATGCCTTGGAGCCCACCCAGCTAACTTTAAAGGGTGTGAAGTTTATAAGGAAATACTGTCAAGAAAATCCAACAAACAAGCTCACCTGAGGATAAGGCAAAGTAATCATCAAAGCAGGCAGCCTGATCCACAGACTAATACTGACAGCCAACCTCCAGCACAGTGCCATAAACTGGAAACCGAAGAAAATCACAAAGAAAGAAATAAAGTAAGACCAAACTCAGGCAACACAAAAGCAAAAAGTTACGCCAACGCTTTGAGAGAAAAATCAAAACCATCCAGTGTGGAGACAACTGCACCAAATAAAATAGAAGAGATGCTTCTCAAACAAGCAGAAAAATTCGATATAATACTACAACAAATGAGTACTTTACTTAACCTCATAACAACGTTAGTGGCTAAAATCGCTAAATAGCCTCCCTAAGGATAGCAACGTGGAATCCAGACGGGCTATCCCCTAATTTGGAGGAAGTGAAAGTCTTATTACATACACACAACATAGACATCCTACTGGTGTCTGAATCCCATCTAACTAATAATAGCCGTATTAATCTACGAAACTATAATATCTACGCAACAAACCATCCAGATGGCACTGCCCATGCAGGAGCAGCCATAATCATAAGATCTAAAATTAAACACAGTGAACAACCACAATTTAGAAAACCGCACATTCAAGCGGCAACTGTATCTGTAGATGATGGTTATGGAACACTTAATGTTTCTGCCATATACAGTCCTCCAAAACACAAAATAAAAGAGGAGCATTATGAGGAGCTTTTTAGCACTCTTGGAGTTCGTTTCATTGCTGGGGGTGACTGGAATGCCAAGCACGTGCATTGGGCCTCTAGACTCACCAGTACAAGAGGAAGGGAACTGAAGAAGGCTATAGATAAGTATCACCTCACTACAATCTCAACGACAGATCCGACAAATTGGCCAACAGACCCAAACCGCCTTCCAGATGTTATAGACTTTTTCATCACGAAGGGAGTATCGGGACTATTCCACAAAATAGAAACATGTCTGGACTCCAACACAAATCATGTTCCGGTGATTCTGACCATTGGTACTACTGTTCTGAATATCGAGAGCTACCGAAAACTCTACAACAAGCGCACTGACTGGAACTCGTTTAGGCAAGCAGTCAACGAAAGATTAGACCTAAAAGTACCCCTAAAAACAGAGACAGATATTGATCTTGCTGTAAGGCAACTAACTTCAGTAATACAGGAATGCTGCTGGGGTTGTACGCCCGAAGTTGTCGATCGTCCCCCTAAGAGTAAAACATATTCAGACGCCATTAGGCAAAAAATACTCGAAAAAAGAAGATTACGACGAGTATGGCATAACAGTAGACATCCATACGACAAGCGAAATCTAAATAAAGCCATCCGAGAACTCAAAACCATGATTAAGGAAGCAAACAATACTGCTCTGGATGCTTACTTGGAAGGACTAACAGCTACAAAGGAAACAAACTACTCGTTATGGAAAGCCTGTAAAAACTTTGATAGACCACTTCAACAAAAACCACCTCTACGAACGCACGACTCTCAGTGGATAAAAACCACCCAAGAAAAAGTGGAGGCCTTTGCAAGGCACCTAAGTCAGGTATTCACACCAAACACTGCGGCGCCCAATGAGGATGAAACAGATATTGACTCTGTCCTTAACCAAGACTTCCAAATGGATATGCCTTTAAAACTGGTAACACCCAAAGAAATTCATCGGAATCTCAAGTCCCTTAAAAACAACAAAGCACCAGGATATGACATGATAGACAAAAAGGTCCTTGAAGAATCACCTCGCAAAGTTATGGTGTTCCTAACAATGGTATTTAACGCTGCAATGAGACTTGGATACTTCCCAGACCTATGGAAAGTATCTAATGTAATAATGATTCAAAAACCAGGAAAACCCATTCACGAGATCACATCATATAGACCAATCAGTCTTTTACCGATAATGTCAAAACTACTGGAGAAATCGCTGCTACATAGAATGCTTAACGTTATCGGAGAGAAGCCATTAATTCCCGAACATCAGTTTGGCTTCAGGAAGGAACATGCCACCATAGAACAGGTGCACCGAGTATGCAGAATGATTAGAAAATCAATGGAGAAAAAGGAGTACTGCTCATCAGTTTTCCTGGACATACAGCAAGCTTTTGATAAAGTTTGGCACAGGGGTTTGTTGTATAAAATAAAAACGTTCCTGCCACATACATTCTATAATATTTTAAAATCCTACCTAAGTAATAGACTGTTTCGGGTGGCAGAGGGTGACTGCTTCTCAGGATTTTATGAAATATCAGCAAGGGTGCCACAAGGCTCCGTGATGGGACCAGTTTTATACACTTTGTTTACGCTAGACCTGCCACAACAAAACGATGTCACCATAGCAACCTTTGCTGACGATACGGCCTTACTTTCCTCGCACAAATGCCCGGTCCAGGCATCCGAGGTCTTACAAAACAGCCTAAACGAGATCCAAAAATGGCTATCCAAATGGCGAATCGCAGTCAGCGTGTCCAAATCTGTGCACATAACTTTCACACTCCGAAAGGAAGATTGCTCACCAGTCAGCCTAAATGGTGTTCAGCTACCGCACCAAAACAGTGTAAAGTATCTGGGTATGCACCTTGATCGCAGACTCACCTGGAAAAACACGTCCAATCGAAACGGGACGAGATCAATCTGAAATACAAAGGTCTTTATTGGCTGCTTGGGCGAAACTCGAAGCTGTCCATGGACAACAAGCTGCAAATTTACAAAGCTCTACTAAAACCCATATGGAGTTATGGCATCCAGCTGTGGGGCTCTGCTAGCGCCTCCAACATCATGATCATCCAAAGAGTGCAAAATTACATCTTAAAACAAATATCAAATGCACCCTGGTTTACTAGAATGACAGAGGTCCATGAAATCCTGAACGTGCCCATGGTAAATGAGGAAATAGAAACCTATGGAGCCAACTACAGAACCCGTTTACAGAAGCACCCGAATCAGCTAGCGGGGCAACTCACTATCCCGGAAACCCTACGCCGGCTCAAAAAACGCCGCGATATATTTGACACGTAACAATTGGTATTGTTACTTATTTGAATAGGGAAGGCTCCACTGGGGGCAGTGCCCTTACACGACCAGTAAAGAACAGCACATCTGCTTATAGTCAGAATGACTGATTGCAAATAAAAACACAAAAAAAAAAAAAAAAAAAGACTCTATTCCTGATGTAAGCAGCACTTTTCTTTGCATGAATGAACTGTCTAATGTGGTCTATTAAAATAACACTAATATTCATCCGTGTTACCGTTTCTTGTAATGCCTCGGCGCGTGGTGAGGGTGGTGAGCGTGGTGGGCGTGGTGTCGCCGCCGCGCGTGCAGTCGCGCCGCTCCCGACCCCGACGCCTCTGATGATCCTGAGCTATCCGTCTCCGAGAATGCTGAGGAACAAAATACTATGAAGAAATGTTGTAATTTGAAGAAAGAATAAAGCAAAATGTAAAAATAAAATGTTGTCTCTTTAATTTTACGTATTTTTTCCAATGATCCCAAGGATCTATTTCACAATACCAAGGTCGCTGCCAGGTTCTTGGGTATTTGACTCGGATCAGGATCGAACCAACGTTGGTTAACCCGATGGAATAATTTTAAAAACCTATTTTTTTTTCTCGCGAAGTAAAACTGCTTTTATGCTCTTAGGCCCCTCGCCCACGGCGACTTTTTGTAGCGATGCTGTCGCGCGTTTACTTAACGCACGGCAGCATCGCTACTAACGCGTGCTAGTCGCATTTGCAACGCGCTACTGCCGTGTCGGACCGTGTCGGACGACATCGGGGGATTCGGGGGAAGAACGGAGGGAGGGTGGCGCGTGAGTGGAGAACTGAGCGGAGCCCGTGGGCCAGAGCACACAGCTAGCGTGCGCTTCGCGACTGTATCGATGCGGACGCGCGACAGCATCGCTACTGCATCGCTACAAAAGTCGCTGTGGGCGAGGGGCCTTAGGCAAGCGAGACCTGTGGTCGTGTGTGGGATTGAGACTAACATATCCATTACACTTTATCCCTAAACTAGCGGGCGCCCGCGGTTTTACCCGCGTGGTTTCCGTTCCCGTGGGAATATCGAGATATCCTTTCTTAGCGGATGCCTACGTCATAACATCTACCTGCATGCCAAATTTCAGCCCGATCCGTCCAGTGGTTTGGGCTGTGCGTTGATAGATATCTATGTCAGTCAGTCAGTCACCTTTGAGTTTTATATATATAGATAAAAGATGCTTACAGGGCTGATGAAGAGGAGTCTTCTCGTGTCTTCGATGTCTTCTCAATCTCATCATTGACGGTGCTTCCATGTACTCGTTGGGTTCTTTTATCTGCAAACAATTGTAAATAAAATACATAGTCTTGCGATCTTTTGTAGGAGCATTATTTTTCCCACGCTTTGTTCTGGTTTAGTCAGAAATTCAGACAAAATATGATTCAAAGGCCTGCTTTAGAAGCTAATTGCGGTTATAACCCGACCAATAAAATAAAAAACCTAGCCATATTACGAAAAAATATTGGAACTAATTTCTTCAAGTGGAAACAATCAACTAAAAAAACAATAAGATGTCATTCCTTATTGCTGTCTGTCAAAGTGTGATGTCAATTGTCAACCGTGCCTTGTTATTATTGGATATTGTAAGTTATTTGTGAGTATAACCATAGCAACCAAGTGTTGTACATCTAATGTGGCGCCTCCAGAGCAGGTTTTCTTTATTTTCTTGGTCAGGCTATATATGATTGATATGTAAAACTATACCTGGGCGTATTGAGCGTCGAGTTCAGTCTCCGAACTGACTCCAGACGGGTGGTGGTGTCCTCCCTGCTGGCTGCCGTGCGACCAACCCGATCGCTGCGACTGAAACAATAGGGATTCGTTATCATAACACTGAGATTATCGTTATCAGAAACGATATCGAGAAACGGGATCGTTATCAAAAACGATAAAATTTTGACCGCCCCTCCGTGGAACAATGGCTAGATCCCCGAGTGTTGTTTCGAAGTAGAGTGCTGGTTTAGAATCCGGCCTTGTGCCTGATTGGTGTTAAGACACCTCCAGAGTCCGACTAGCTAGCTATGCTTTTCGAGGCTCATTATATTGAAAACTATCAACTTATGTGGTCTACAAAATTAAAAGACGATTATCTCGTGACATAATATTTCAATTTCATTTCTTAGGAACTCATAACCAATATTCTACTGCATTAATATTTTAAAGAATCGTTAAATATGACGTAGGTACCTTTCGTTCTCTAGAGTGGGGCGGACCGATCGTAATGTGTTGGAGAGCGTCGCTCACCATCGTGTAGTTATTCATATCCAGTTTACCAGGTTGCTGAAATAAAATATACATGTATTTATTTATTTATTTATAAAAACTTTATTGACCACACAAGTTGGGTACAAAAGGCGGACTTAACGCTAAAAGCATTCTCTACCAGTCAACCTTTGGGAAAAACGAAATGCTTAAATGCGGCAAAGAGCAAACTAAAAAAGAAAAACCTAAAAGATACACAATTTTACCAAAACAAGATAATTAAATAATAAACATACACAAATATACTAACTTACATTATTAATAATTATATATATACATAATTATATACATACATACACCTAATATTGATGATGATGTCCTAAATAATGATTCAAATTATGGAAAGTGAAAAACCTAGATGAAAATAAATAACACGTCAGGCTTTCAACAGGAAATCACGAACCTGCCTTTTAAACGCAAACTTATTTGGAGCTTTCCTAATACTGACAGGGAGACTATTCCAGAGACGTGTAACGTTAAGAGTAAAGGAGTCGGACATGAAGCCCGAATGATAAAGGGGAGTAGTGAGCGCCAATGAGCTAGCTGATCGAAGTTGACGGTCATGGGAATCACAAAGAAATTTAAACTAACTTTTTAAATAATCAGGAGATTGTATCAACATTCACATGCTTAGTTGAATTTAGTTTCTACATTAAAATTGTTAATATTACCTTAAGAGTCTGCGAATGTCTAACCCGCTGGGGCGGCGGGTGCGGTCTTGTGCGACCCGTCGTGAACGCGCGGTGCCCATAGCTAGCCGGCTGCCAGAGACCACCGCCATCTACATACATAATACCATAGTTAAACCACGAGTTTAAATGTTTATAGAAACGTAGTGTAGGACGCCCTCAGGCCAGGTGGAGCGATGATCTGCGCAAGATGGCTGGCAGGAGCTGGATGCGAGTGGCCGAGGATCGATCAGCGTGGCGAGCATTTAGAGAGGCCTATGTCCAGCAGTGGACTATTACAGGCTGATGATGATGATGCGGTGTTCCTGGTCTACTTCATCATTACACTATCATAATTTTAACAAATTCAATGACACCTATTTGACCATTTCCGTCTTGTGGACAATCCTACTATAATATTATAAATGCGAAAGTCTGGATGTTTAGATGTTTGGATGTTTAGATGTTTGGATGTTTGTTACTCAATCACGCCTAAACGGCTAAACGGATTTAGATGAAATTTGGCATACGTATAGTTTATAACCCGGATTGGGACATAGGCTATAAAATTCCAACGGGAAACGTCTCATTCCCGCGGGTTATTGAAAAAAGACATAACGCGCGGGTAAAATTGCGGGCGGAAGGCTAGTCAAACATAAGCCCAAAAACATAACCCGCCTTCTAAAGTCGGATGGGGCAGTGGGGTAAATCATCATCACATAAATCATAGGACATCCACTGCTCAACATAGGCCTGCCCCAGTTACTTCCACAACGCCTGATCTATCTAGCCATCCGAAATCGTCTCAGTAAAATCAAGTTTGCTCCAATCCATAAGAGCATATGAATATCACGTGCCTGTATTATTGACAATCCAACCAATAAGAATTTATTAACACATATGATAATAATGCATACCGCATGCCGTAACTTCCGCACCCTTTCATTCCCCACATTATGCGTTTTATTAATTTACTTGTACACTTCGATTTCTAAATAAAACAGAATAAGTATACAAGCAATACGTAATAAGTAAATATTAAAAGTACACTACCAAAAATCTCTAAAAAAGAAAGAAAATAAGACAAAAGAAGCTGCTGTGGCTTTTTTCTTTACTTTGAATTATAACTTTAACATTGAAGCGACCATTGTCAGACTTCCGCTCTGTGAAGTTAAAAAGTAATAAAAATCGTGTACAGATCTTAATACTAAAGCATTTGTGTCTTCTTCATGCAGTGTTTTATTCTAAACATATAATAAACGAAAAATAATTTGCCGAATTAAATCATGCTGTTCACTCGACCTACTTCGCTATCCTAAATAATTAAAACAATACGAAAACAAATCTATCTACATAATTTCTTACATGCAAAAACAAAAAGCTATATCTTGTTTTGTTTATCTACTTTCGATAGAGTCCCGGTGATAAGCGATCTTTCAATTTCTTTCAATATTAATTAAATACGTCCCAAAGATCTCTAAAAGGTTTAGAATTAAAGTCAAAAAGAAACAAAATTATCAATAACTATACAACTCCAGCTCATTGCAAATAGTTCACGGTGATGCCAATTATTGGCATTGTCTAAGTAATCCAACTACATTCGCTTGAAGTTATACCTAATAAAAGTAATATTATACTGCTTATTTCGTTATTCGTATTTATTTATTTATATTTAAATTGCTAAAGCCGAAAAATAGTAGGACATTACACATCATGTCATTAGCCTTAACAAAGATAAATAAAATAGGCGTTATATGAAGTCAGTTTACGTCAAACACACTTCCTCCAATAACATCTCGTCTCTTTATGATCGTGCAAAAGAATTTTTTGGTAAATCAAATTGCAAAATAAATACTTTGACTTTGACTTTGACTTTATGATTCATCAACTCACGAAAGATTGCTTTAACACCAAGGATTTCTATCAAAACACCTCCCTCATCTACACACAAAAATGAACCATTATCCGTGTGAAATACGGCACAATTTCGTATTTCATGCAATCACCTGACTCGTGTGTGCTCAGCGAATCCTCCGAGCAGTTCAGGTCGGCTGCGTTTATGTAAAATTTCATTCATTTATTGTATGTATATCAAATTAAAAATAAATATTTGTGTTACGATACCAGTTAAAGATCGTAAATATTCATTAACATATTTCTGTAAGGAGCTGCTCGTAGAAAAAAGTGGGTGGCAGCTATAATACATTTTTAATTACAATTTCTGCCTGTATCCCTAATAGCTGGTCAGTAAAAGTCAGAAATCCGAGATCAAAAGGTTAAAAATATTGCGACTGCAGTGGTAAACATCATCAATCATCATCAATGACAAACATTATTTGAATATTTTTATTATTATAGTACTCAGTAAAAACACTTGTTTTGCAATCTAGTCAACGGTAATTTCCACCTTCAGACAAGCCGGCCTTTAGGTATTGTTTCCTTACGCCAAATTTATTTCGATTTAAAATAATATAAACTAAAGTTTGTATAATATCATGTAACTTACGTGATAAGTCATGCATTCTGTGATCGGGCGGTGCGGGCTCTGGCGGCGTACTCGGTGGTGGGTATACGCTGAAACCTAGAAATAAAGTGTATACAATTAAGCTAACAACTTCAAGGAAGAAATAAGCAGGTCAATCACAGTTTGGAGTACTTTTAATTATTTTATTAATTTTAGGTGATTGATCACAATAAATATCTGTTCAATCGAGTTTGATTACCTTGCCACTAATACAGACATGTTAGTTCGCCACCAATAGATGGCGCTGTAGATACTTTGTAACGCACTAACGTTACGATTTTGAAGTTGAACATTTCAACAGCTTCTATTATTTCAGGTATAAGGGGAGAGACATTTCTCTCCCTCCTCTTTAGTCTTTCTGCATTTCTTTACAAGTCTTCTGCAAAGCGCGATAAAGTTGAAGATTTCGTTTTGTTGCAGAAGCTTTCCTATACGACAGTCAGTAATACAAACTTGTCAAACCATAGTTTACATTATGCCATGAGTTCACAAAAAGGCCCTTTTGCAATTTTAAAAGCACGAATGACTATTGCTGCCAATTGTGGACTGGTTATTACATTTACCTTTCAAAAAGCCTCTATTCTTGTTGTTCATAGTATCGCTGTACTCAGAGTCGATGTCTGCGCGGGAGTCGGGCCCGATGAGCAGGTCCAACGAGTTCGTCAACTTGTGTTCCATTCTAGAAACAAGAGCACATGTTAGAAAATATACTAACTACGCAGGATATATTGTAATGCACAAGTGAGTGTTTAAGCACAGTTGAACTCCTTTTCTCATAAAACGTTGGGACACCAGTTTAACACGACCGAAGGGAGATCAAGCGCAGTACCCGGTACCCGGGATGGGCTGGTCAATAGCTAACGTTGGCACCGGCTCGTCCCAATCGGGTGTGAAGGGGAACCGGGGGAGTTTAGTGGGTAGTGGACGCTTTAATCTCGAGTCCCACACACGGCCGCAGGTTTAGCTAGCCTGCGGTTATGGTGCATAAACGCATTCTACTCCGAAAAAAAAGAGGGTACGGAGGTCTGATGGCAGTCACTCCAGTAGGACGCCCTCAGGCCAGGTGGAGTGACGATTTACACAAGATAACTGGAAGGAGCTGCAAGTGGCCGAGAAAAGTACAATATGGCGAGCATTTGGAGAGGCCCATGTCCAGCAGTGTACAGTCAATATACTTACGAGCCATTTGGTGTAATGGTCGAGAAGTCGGCTATTACACCAAAGGTCGCGGGTTCGATCCCCGCACGGTACAAACATTTTTGTGCATGAACATGTCTGTTTGTATCGGTCTGGGTGTTTCTATGTATAATATGTATGTATTTACAAAAAAAAGTATATAAGTAATGTTTATCCGTTGTCTAGCACCCATAGCACAAGCTCATGCTTAGTTTGGGGCTAGATGGCGCTGTGTGAATAATGTCCAGAGATATTTATTATTTATTATTACTTACTTATGATCAGAGTGATAAGAATGGTTTCTCGGCGGCGGCTGCGGCCTGGCGGCGGCGACGTCGGGCAGGTTGTGGGGATTGTGAGCGTTGTGGGCGTGTTTGTGAGGCTGCTCCATGCGGAACGCGCGTTCGATCTCGCCTTTACGCTCCCACACTTCTTTGAAGAATGGCGTGTAGAAGGCAGCTGTGCGTAAAAAGAAAGTATGAGCAGGTTATAATGATTTGCATCATAAAAAAAAAATTACTACTAACTCGGCGGTGACGGAAAATATCGTAAGAAAACCTGCACAGTTAAATGGCTGTGTAGCCATGATTTAATGGGGGCTACGGCGTGTGAATTATCCACTAGATGTGCTAGTGTAGCGTGAGGTCTGTAATGTCATTTGACTGTGTATTAGCCCACTACGCTGATTTATTTGTGACTCGAACAGTGTTGAGAATCTTTTACAGTACCCTAATGTAATTTAAAGCAAATATATTGGTTACTAGTCCATATATTTAAGTTATTTTCTGGACCTCATGCGACGGTGGCGCCAACTGGTGAGCACTAAAACGATAGCCCCCATTTGTTCCCTTGTTAACGTTACGCATGTCTGATGGTAGTCCCTGCAATGTAATATCTAGACTTACCGAATCCTGGATCACGGTGCAAGCCTATTCTGACTAGATCGACACAAAAACTTGGAGAAAGAAAAAAAAATAAAGATTACGAAAAAACCAAGAATCGTTTATAATCGTTATATTCAGAATAATCCGCAAATAGACCCGTTCTCAAACACAGCTGCGCGGCAGCGACGAGCGGTGCGCTCCTGTCAAGCGGTGACCTGACCTCCTGTCAAGTGAGAGCGGAAGCGGGTCTTCCGCTCCCACTTCCTCTCCCGCTAGCACTTCCTTTATAATGTAAAGTATCAACATACACTTATTCTCGGCGCCGGTGGCGTAGGTGGTGAAGTGCGCCTGCAGGCGGTCGGCGGTTGCGTTGCCGTCCGTGATGAGCGCGTGGCCCACGTCCGTGAAGAACGCGTGCGCCGCTCCGCCTCCGCCTTCGGTTACTGCCACCATCTGGATCGGCAGGTTCGGGATGTTCATTGAGAACGCGCTGAAAATAGAAGATATAGGTTAGTGATAAGATCAATCATTTAAGCTATGGAGACAAATTAAAGTTTTTTTTAACCCAGGGAAAACGTCCAAGACGTGTGGGACTCCATCAGCCTATAAAAAAATGCATTTAAACACGTTGATCGCAAGCTGACGAAAACTGCGGTCGTGTGTGGGGCTCGAAACTAAAGCCCACTACCACTGATTTCCATAGACACTGGATAGGCGATTAGTACCAAATATTTGATCCGATAAACTTCGATAATGCTGTCATTGTCAATGTCAATGGCTGTCTATTCGAAGTGTAGACAGAGAAAATTGAAGTCATTTTAGTTCCCAGTACACTATTGGGGGCGCTTCAAATCGACAGAAAAAATAGCTGTCATTTCAATGTATATAGCCACTCCAGCGTAATACGCTGAGCGTATTATCATAGAGCTCAGTGCCCACTTACTTACTTCCCCATTTCCACCAGAAACGAGGAGCAATTGACCAGTAAACCACCCACGGTATATTCCAACTTACTTACGACAAGCCGAATCCAGAAAGGTTTGAAAGCAGATAGTTAAATTTTTTATAATTTTGGCGCAGCTATTATAGAAGACACGACCTCCAGCATAAGGACAACACCAGCAGATAGCAGGATAATTCTATAATAATGTAAAATAATAGATTACATACAAAAAAGTATATCAACTCACTTTAATGTCGCTAAACTGGCTTTCCTTTTGGCAGAGTAAATAAGTATGAATCCATGTATCAGTTCTTCTCTAAACTGCGTCGCGCCGTGAAAACTTGATATTATTACCTGAAACAAAGTTACATTACTATTATTAATAGGCCGAACATTCTTATATTTGATATTAAGCATTTTGGTTTACAAAATAAAGACTAGGCTAAATTACTGATTAGCGGCAAACTGAATTGATATTCAAAGTTTTAGGCAAATAAGTAAATTATGCGTCAGTTTATATTTTTGTCGAAACAGAAAGTATTGCTAAACCATGGACTTGATGTCATGTAAAGAAATTAGTTTTTATTTGTGAATTTTCTTCCGAATAATCGGTAGGTATATTTATAGCCCGACCATTAAAATAAAAAAACCTCGCCATATTGCGTAAAAATATTGGAACTAATTTCTTCAAGTGGAAACAATGACGTTCAATATACAACTAGACACCCAATCTCTAAGAAAAATTCCTCAAAAAACGTCGAAGCGGCGTTGACACAGATGATATTAACACATTCGTTCAAATTAACACCTTATCTCGTGGCAGTTAGTGTTTAATGTTAATTGTATACAACTAAACGAAAACTCTGCCCAATAGTTGGGTGGGCAGACTTTTGCTTCGGACAATATTTGAGCGTGATTGGGAGTCTAGTTTTTTAATTGAACGTCATTGAGTGGAAAAATTCAAATAAAAAAACATTTAGATGTCATTCATATTGCTGTCTGTCAAGTGTGATTGTCAAGCGTGCCTTGTTATTATTGGATATTGTAAGTTATTTGTGAGTATAACCATAGCAACCAAGTGTTGCTATGACCATAGCTAATGTGGCGCCTCCAGAGCAGGTTTTTTATTTTCTTGGTCAGGCTATACCAAACATTCGCCCAAATGATTTCTGCCCAACACTAATTCAATTTTAATAACTTGTTGTTTCTATTCATGCCATCAAACTTCTATTAAAACAACGCATTTCAAAATCTCCTACTAAGCACACAAAACTCACAAACAAAATTCTCCAAATACTCACTTCAACCTTCCTCTTCGAGTCTCCAAGGAAGGTCTCGATGACGATAGACCGGTCGCCGGTGAGGAAGCACGCTTTGTGCATGAGTAGGGGACTCAGTACTCGTTCAGGTGAGTACGGGTCGTCGCAGAACATGCACACCATTATCCTGGAATATAAGGAATTAATTAATACTTTGATTTATGACTTTTTACTGTATAAATTCGATGCTGATCGTAGATAAAAATTAGCCACTTTACTTAACCACTTTCAAATAAAAATTGAAATGTCTAAGCTCGTGGACCGCGGTCCAACTTTTCATCTTGGTGTGTTGTTTAATATGCTACCTTCAAAGTCTCTGTTAAAATCGCGAATCAGGATCAAACATTTGATTTGCTGTCGCAGTGACGTGAGCTTTACGAGTCTTAAAGCCGATGTTTACACGTGCACTTTTTATTATCATCAATAGCCTGTCGTAGTCTACAGCTGGACAAAGGCCTCTGGCATTTCTCGCCCCTTAGTTCGATCATCAGCTGTCGGCATCAAGCTCCTGCCAGCCATATCGTATGTAGCATTCTGATAGCAGCTATAATAGGGTCACACTTTACCACTACGAGCCACCCTGCTGTCTCCAAATCGTCACTCCACCCTGGCCTGAGGGCGCACTTTTCGCCGATTTTTTTTTTATGTAATAGGGTGGCAGGCAAACCAGCAAGTGGGTCACCTGATGATAAGTGATCACCGCCGCCCATAAGCACCCGAGACCCCCTTAGGGTCACAGGCGCGTTGCCCGCCTTTAAGGGTGGAATATGCTCGCTTCTTGAAGGTATTCATGTCGTATTGGCTTGGAAACACCGCTGCACTTACAATCTTGCGTTGGTGTCGTCAGTCTGTCGTTTGTATTCCGATAGCCGCTACAATGAGCTGCCACTACTACAAGATCACTCACCGTATATCCGAGTCGAAGCAAACGATGAGGTCCCTGTAGAGATGCGCGTAGCTCGCCTTGTCTCTGTTGGCGCGGACCAACTCCTGTACCGCGTCCGCCGTCAGGGCTTCGGTACCGAGCTCGTTCACAGACGCTTCCATGTATGAACAGTGGAGGCTGCAAACGTAATTCATATTTAAATATTTCTAGCAAAAAAACCGACTCAAAACAATTTTATAGTAGTTATAAAAATAACCGATTTAATTTTATAATAGTTAAATCGGTTATTTTTTTTTAAAGTAGCGCAGTACATTGGCTCCACTTAGCCTGATGGTAAGCAAAAGGGGAACCCAAATTACCATGACAACGGACGCAACACCGTGGCGTTCTATCCGTTGGCATCGCAGTACTGGCACACAAGGTGCTTCTTCACGCTTCGTTTAAAGGAACTCATGTCATAGGAAGGGGGTTAAAAATGAGAACATCGTTAATACAGAAGTCACTGAAATACACATTATGAGACATAACTTAAAAACTATTCGTCCGCTGTCGCTCAAATTTAAAAGACACCACATCACATGGACAGCCTTTAAATATAAAAATAAGCATTAAAATTGGTTGGCCCAGTGAAAATGATGATTCCACCTGACAAATGCGGGCCTTTCAGCAGCAATGGGACGCATAAGGTTATTTCATAATTAGCGTCACAATTTATTTTGAGTAAAGTAACCCTGACTTATCTTTTATTGGCTACTAGCCTTCCGCCCGCGGTTTCACCCGCGCGTAATTTCTTTTCTCAAATATACCCCCTTCCCCCCACATTTCTGGGATCAAAAGTACCCTATGTTCACCGGGGATAGTGTAGCTACTCAACAGTGAAAGAATTATTCAAATCGGTTCAGTAATTTTGGAGCCTATTCAATTCAAACAAACATACAAACAAACGATCAAATCTTTCCTCTTTATAATATTAGTATAGACAAACTACGAGTATAATAAATAATAATATAATAATCATTTTAATGAACTCACTTGTCGGCGAGATTCTGACCCTCCTCTTGCAATCTAGCGAGCTCTTTCTTGTCCATCCCTTCGTCCTGCACGAACATCACAACCAAAGGCAAGCCCTGTAAATGAATCCACGTGAGATTGCCATAAAAAAGCAGGTATTTTTCAATACAAAGAAAACTTTCACTTGTAAATACTAACCTGGAATGGCAACTTGTCCTCTTGTTCCAAACTAGACAACAGAGTCTTTTCAGCGCATCCCCTGATGTATTCAAATGATTCCTGATCTTGAAACACGCAGAAATAACCTAAAAGAAACGTTTAAATATATTTTATTACAAGTTACAATACATTACAAGTTATGCTAAGGGGTATAAGGGCGGGGCTAAGGTCCATATTTTCGCTAATTTGCGATTAAAGGTGCGATACATCACGCAATGGAGAATGTTACTAGGTATGCGAAACAGCTTGTAACTTTGTCACAGTAAAGCCTATGTGAATATAAACACATTATTTTTTGTTCCATGCCAAAATATCAATTAGTTTAGATTTTATAGACATTTAAAAATCCCGTTCGCCGCGCGTCGGCCATGCTGGCGCTGCAGTACGATGACGTCACAGGTCATAGTACGTTGCGCGCTCCGGTACGGTTCACTACGAAATAACCGTACCGGAGCGCGCAACGTACTGCGTGAGAGGATGTAAAGTGACGTCACCGCAACGAGCTCCGGCCGGCCAACACTCGCGCCGTTCAAAATTCAATATCTCGGGAACTAAGTGACATATCGAAATAATTTTTATACACACTTTTTTTATTTCATATGGACTATAAGAAAAGTTAAAAATCCAAACTAGCTAACATTCTCCATTACTTAAAATCTGGAGGAAGGGTCAAGTATCCAATTAGTGACTATTAATTTCGTATTCAAAAAATTTCAAAAATCTTTATTTATGTAGGCTTTAAAGACGCACATATGAATCGTCAGACGTAAATGTTATACAGAGTGACTCTACCACCGGATTCCGAATATCTATCGAAAAGAATCGGCAAGGAACTCAAGAGGTACTTTTTACAATCGCCAATATGTTATTATAGTTTAATTACTAATTAGTAATTGCTTCAACACACTACTCACCATTAGGCGCAAACTCGTCAATAGCCGTCGTCTCAGCGCTGAAGTCATCCGTCCTGACGCGTTGTTCGACCCGCCACGTGGTCCCTTGTACGCTCACGCGCCGCTCCGAATCGCAGCCGGCTAGCAACCTCTTGCCGAACTCGCCGGCTATACCTTCCACCTGAATGATGAAGAAGTAAAGGTAATGTTTATATAATAAAACAACGTTCCTTTTCAAAGGCGGAGCAACGAGAGACCATTTATTTTTAAACAGCCATAGACATATAACAATGGCAATGGAACACAAGATAGATTGTTAGATATTATTACAACACCCCCACTATATCTAACAATATAAATAATATAGACATTAAACAATTTGCACACCTAATTTTTCTAAAAATTTATAGTGCTTAATGGAACATAAGCTTTTGGTGAACAAATCAGCAGGCATTTCAGCCGTTGGTAAATATTTAACCCTTACAATATTACTCGCTACACATTCTCTACAAAAATGATATTTAATATCAATATGCTTAGTTCTTTTGTGAAAAACTGGATTGACAGTTAGCTTTTGTGCACTCTGATTGTCATTGAACAGATCAATAGTATACATTTTCTGAGTAATTTCATACTGTAAGTTTCTCAAATAAACTGCTTCTTTGCAAGCCTCAGTGATTGCCATGTACTCAGCTTCACTACTAGACAAAGCAACAGTTTTTTGTTTCTTTGTCTCCCAAGATATCACACAACCAGACAAAGTAAAACAAATACCAGTATATGATTTCCTGTCAATAATGTTTCCCCCCCAGTCAGCATCAACAAACCCTTCCAATATTGAGCTACCATCAGCAGAATACTTAAGACCATAATCTCTAGTACATTTCAAATATCTCAATAACCGCTTCACATATGAACAATGTTCTCTAGAATAACAATTATTAAACTGACTTAAGAAACCAACTGAATAAGCAATATCGGGTCTGGTTAAAACTGCTAAATACATTAGGGATCCAATTATTTGCTGATAAGGAAAATTACCTACACAATTTTCATTGTTAGCTACATTTAACTTACTTTCCATAGGAGTCTTAACAGGTTTACACTGACTCATATTAAATTTATGCAACAGCTGATCAATATAATTTCTCTGACTTAATGTAATTGTTTTCTCAGACTTATTAATGGTTACATTTACACCAAGACATTTCCTTATTTCTCCTAAATCTTTAATTTCGAACTGACCAGCTAGAACACGCTTTAAATGATTGGTCTCATTATCATTGTTAGAAAAAATAAAGAAATCATCGACATACAATGCGACAATAGTTTTAAACTGATCTTGCATTTTAGTATACATACATGGTTCTATTTTAGATTTAATATAACCCATGTTTAACAAACATTCATCTACTCTCTTGTACCAAGCTCTTGATGCCTGTTTAAGACCATAAATTGCCTTTTTTAATTTAAGTACTTGACCATCTCTTACTTTTTCAGAAAAACCTTTTGGTATTTGCATATAAATAGTTTCATCAAGAGTACCGTTCAAGAAAGCAGTTGTTACATCAAGATGCGTTGTATTTAAGTCTAGTTTTACAGACAATGCAAAAAGTAACCTCAAAGTAGTATGTCTCACTACAGGAGAAAAAGTTTCAGTAAAGTCCACACCTTCAACTTGCGTGAAACCTTTGGCCACTAATCGCGCACGAAAACGGACTTTATTCTCACTGTCAAACTTTTTTCTAAGAACCCACTTGCACTGCACAACTCTTCCATCATTGGGAGCATCGCTCAACTCCCAAGTATCACAGTCTTTGAAGCACTTTAACTCCTCTCTTATAGCTGCTTCCCACTGCTCCTTTTCCGGACCATTCAGAGCATCATGCAGTGACAAACCAGCTGCATCATCATACGGTTCATTGTCAACACACAAGTTTGAAAACCCATATCTGTCTGGAACCTTCCTTAATCTTCTGGGCCTCTGCTGGTGACTTTCTTCATCAGGCTTTGGTGTGCTGTCAGCTGCTTCATGGTCACTAGGAACATATGACTCATCTGCATCTTGAACATATCCACTGTTGTTTAGACTAGTCATTGATTCAGTTTCTTGATGTTCCGTGTCATCAGGTTTGTTACTATCCCCCACTGAATCAACATTCTGACCTTGTACTTCAATGAGATGTTCAGATTTTGATTCCTTCTCAATGATGATCACGTCTCTACTAGTGGTTATATTTCTTGTTACTGGGTTGTAAACCCTATATCCCTTTATATTATCAGGATATCCTACAAGAATACATTCGGTTGCCTTCTTGTCCCACTTCTTGCGCTTTTCTTTAGCAACATGGACCATCACAATGCTACCAAAAATTCTGATGTGACTCATATCTGGCTTGGAGCCAGTCCACAATTCATACGGAGTTTTATTGTTCAATGCTGCTGCCACAATTCTATTCTGCAGGTATACTGCTGTATTAGTGGCCTCACCCCAGAATTCTTTACCTAAAGAGGCATCAAAAAGCAGACACCTTGCCTTCTCAACGATTGTGCGATTGAATCTCTCACATAATCCATTCTGTTGAGGGGTATATGGATTGCTCTTTTGATGAACAATGCCAGCACTATTCAGGTAATCACCAAATTCTTTGTTACAATACTCCAGGCCATTATCACTTCTTAATACTTTGATTGTTCTCTTAGTTTGATTTTCCACATGAGCTTTAAAAATTTTGAAATACTTCAAAGCCTCATTCTTGTGTTTCAGAAAATAAACAAACGCCATTCGGCTATGGTCGTCAACAAACAACAAGAAGTATCTTGAGCCTCCTAAAGACACATTCTCCATAGGACCACATATATCTGTATGTACAATATCTAGGAGATCACTGCTTCGCTGACCTGTGCTTTTAAAGGGTAACCGGCACTGTTTCCCTTCACAACAAGTTTTACATGAAGATTTGCTTATGTCCACTTTTTCTTCAATTGACATACCCAGCACAGCAATCTTCATCTGATTTAAGTAATCTTTATTGATATGTCCTAATCTGCGATGCCATGTTATTCCTGACACAACAGTTGCTGCTAAACTTTCTTGTTTTAACAGATTTACTTTGTAAACTCCGTTGACCAATGCTGCCGTAGCAACCAACTCATTCTTCTGATTATAAACTGTGCAAACATCTTCTGAGAATTTGACACTGTTGCCTTTCAGAATCAGTTGACTAACAGATAATAAGTTTGTTGTCAGACTTGGTATACAGTACACATTTTCCACTATTATGTCATAATCATGGTTTTCCGTTGTAGTCGTGATTTTCACATCGCCAGAACATAACACTGGTACCTTTTCACTGTTTGCAACAACAATTTCTTTGTCTTGTTCATACTTTGCATTCATAACCCAACTTTCATTTGCTGTCAGGTGTACACTCGCGCCTGAGTCAATGTACCATTCGTTTTTGTTGAAATTTCCAGTCAAAAAAACTGCGCTAAAAGCATTAGATTGCATTCTTTCCTTGGATTTCTGATTTGACAAGTTATTTTCATTATTTTTGCACTGGTTTTTGTAATGACCGACTTGTTTACATCGATAACATTTAATTTGTCTGACATTTGACTTTGACAAGCTAGCGTTACCAACTTCATGTCTTCCGGTCATAGACAAATTCGAACCTTTGCCTTTGAATTTTGAATTTGAATGAATTGCAAAAGCGCCGCTGACTTCATTCTCATCATGACTTGCCAAATCCATGTCCAACAGCTTCGTCTTGATGGAATCTGCCGTTATAGCTATGCCAGAATGCTCGATTGCCATGATCATCGGGGAAAAACGATCTGGCAATCCGGCTAAAAGCAATGACCCTGTCCACTGATCATTTATTTCGAATCCCGTTCCACTGAGTTTCTGTGCCGTGTCGATTATCTGCGTCACGTATGACGTCATCGAACTGCAATTTTCTCGGCGAATTGAAATTAAATTTCGCAGTAGGCTTATTCTTCTTGAAAATCCGCTGTCGTCGAATAATTGCTTTAGCCTATCCCATAATTCTTTTGAGGATGTAACATTCTTTACATGCACGTATAAAGACGGGTCGATTGTCATAATTAATTTCGCCTTTGTTCTTTCGTCATCTGCAGCTTTTATTTCTTTCCCGACTTCTGGCTTCACGTAATGTTTCATGCCTTCGAGGATTAAAAAATTCTCTGCCGCGAAACACCATTCGCTGTAATTATCACGTCCGGTCAACTTGGGAACGTTAACAAGATAGTTCGTTGCCATTTTGAATTTTCGTACTGCGATCTACTAAACTTGTACACTGTGACAATAGTACAATCCGTCACGACACAGTTTTATCGCGTGTAGTCCAATAATCTTTTAACACTTCCTAAACTGGAAATACTGGTTAAAATCTGACTAAATTGCGAAAAATTTGAGCGAGCGGCCCATAACCTATAATAAAACAACGTTCCTTTTCAAAGGCGGAGCAACGAGAGACCATTTATTTTTAAACAGCCATAGACATATAACAATGGCAATGGAACACAAGATAGATTGTTAGATATTATTACAACAGTTTAGTTAGGCTTTTCGTTTTTGTACTACACAAAGCTATCCCGCAGGAAAGTACAAAGGTCGAGATTTTCCTAGTCTAGTCCAAATCCTGCTAGCTTGCTCAATTTAAAAAAAAAGAACCCTCGACACGCGCAACATGAAGTCAGCATTAGACAGTTGTTTTTGCCAAACGGCACAAAATTGTAACATTTTATATAAGTTAATGGACCCAAAAAGTGCCTAAGCGCAGCGCCTTAAAGTCAAGTTCTGATCAGTAATTTCACAAATATTTTACTCTTTTTTTTTTACCACAAAGTTGTCTGATGTAAAACAACTATGCGGTCTACGATGGAGCGCGCAATATTTTACTCACCCCTAATATAATAACGTTGATCTGATTTGAATCCGTAGTTAGCGCCCAGGGAGCGGCAGGCGGACCGGCGTGACATTGCGACTCTCCGGTCGAGGTCAGTGACCTGTGGAAAAAATAATAGTGTCAATGACCTACAGAGTAAAATATATAACGGAAACAACAAATAAATTTTCAAAACAAATATCGTTAAGACCTGCGACGAGTTGGGAAGTCGGAGACTAAAGCGTCCCACTTCCCACAAAACTCCCTCGTTTTCGTCTTACACTAGATGAAGGACGAGCCGGTGCCCCATTGTGGATATACTGTCCCGTTCCCACTTACCCGACCCTAGTATTGAGTATGACTGGCAGAGTGATGTCCAGGCAATTGTCACCGGCGGGACAGTGCTCCCTCATGGGACAGTGGACGAAGCCAAGATGCTGGAACAGCATCAGCTTGCGATCTTGCTCCATACGGTCTAGCATCTTGTATCTGTGGGAGACAAGCAAATATAAGTATTAAAAAATCTAACACGAACAAGTAGAATGCGGCGATATCTCGCCATTTCTCTCGTACTCGGCTAACCAAACAGTGACGTCATATTATGTCTCGCAGGCATCTTTTTTCTTTTACTTGACAATTTTCCATTGCATCATGATTTAAAAGACTTGTAACTTACATATTTCTGATCGGATTAACTAAAATGGTACTTTTAATCAAGTGCCTTATGGATTGTAAATACAGTGGTGGACATATAATTAAAGACACTCTTGATGTTGACTACGTACAACAAAATAAACGGTATTTAGAGACCCAGATAAGTATTAATTCCATATTTATTGGTTTTCATACGTACACTGTTGTCGTATTTTTGAAATGCGGACAGAAAAAAGTTATTAAAGCAATAATTTAGTCTTATTTCCTTTTTTAAATGTAACACTAACTTTGTCGATACATTTTTCGTTGGTCAGCTAATTAAAGACAGTGCGTATTTCATGTTCTATAGTTAGCATAACCATAAAAGAAGCACTTTAACTTTTTCTATTATGCAGATTTTATCCTGACAAGCAAAAACTAGTTTAGTTTTTAACTTGCTTTAAGTATTTATTGTGATAAAAATGAATTAGTATGGGAAAGGGAAAAAGTTGCGATTCTCCCTAGTAAAGGAAGAAAATTAAAAAAAAAATATATCAAAGGTTGGTCGGACAGTACATTAAAAGGTCACTAACGATGCTCTAAAATATGGTTATAGACGATATCCGGAATTTTAAGAAGTTTTATACGGTTCACATGCCTAGGAAATTTTGACCGAGAAAAACAACCACCTCAAAAATAGCATCATTTGATTAAAAAAGACCTATCAAATAGCTCAAAAGTCATGCGTTATAAAGTATTTGGTGTAGAGGGGTCTAAAGTAGTATCTAACAAAACGATAAGAAGGAAATTATGGAAGTCACCCTTTTTTGAAAGATTTTTTCTAAGATCCTTCGTTGAAGGAATAAAAAAAATAGGAGCAAAATTACGATTTGCCCAAAAATATTCACATCGGGACAGAAAGACTGAGAAAAAATGTGTTTATTTCCGAAGAATTTTAATTAATATGGTTAACTCTAAAGGAAAAGTTTACGTTAGGCGTCCCCCAAATAAAAAAATGCATCCAAAGTACACAAAGATAACAGTCGAACATTAAGGGGTAATACAAAAATTTGAGGATATTTTCCTGATTAAGATGTGGGACCTAATAAAAAAAAATACAAGGTAGCAGGAATAAATTTATTAAAGGAGTATTTTAGAAAAAGTCTTGTTCCTTACGCCAATGAACATTTGCCGGTGATATAGACTTTTTAACACGATAACGATCCCATAAACACTTCAGCAGGAGTCAAAGAATTGCTAAGGAACCAATAAGTAACAGTTTTAGATTGGCCACCGTACTATCCCGACACTAACCCGATCGAAAACATGTGATCTAATGTGAAGAAAATTAAAGGAAAAAAACATACAAGTAATGTTCAGCAACTTTACTCGACGTTTAAAACGGCATGGGTGCAGATTTCGATTCAAACCTGCAATAATTTGAAGGCATCAATGCCTAGGCGGGGTTAGACTTTTATTGCTGCTAAAGGACATGCGACAAAATATTAATGTCGTGTTTTTATGTTTTTAAAAT
Source organism: Mecyna flavalis (assembly GCA_949319885.1). Classification (NCBI taxonomy): domain Eukaryota; kingdom Metazoa; phylum Arthropoda; class Insecta; order Lepidoptera; family Crambidae; genus Mecyna; species Mecyna flavalis. The sequence goes on along the minus strand of OX439419.1, from coordinate 3,632,967 downwards.
ACGTCCAAAATGTATTAAAATCAAGTTCGTTTCAAAATTTACCAAGTTGATTTTTTTATAGTTACTTAATGAGTCTGTCTTTAATTAGTTGGCCAGGTCTTTGTATTTGTTCGTACTGCTTGCAATAAACTTAACCAACAAAAAAAATTAATAGAACATCATAAGTATCTTTATTTTACTTCAAACATTTTACGATAACCCTAAGAACAATTTAAGTAATATTGCAAGATAATAAATGTAATACAATAAAAGTATAAAGGGTAGGTAAACTCTGAAAACTTAATATCTCCTCAGTGTCTTTAATTATATGTCCACCACTGTATGTACTAATATTATAAAGAGGAAAGATTTGATTGTTTGTTTGTATTGAATAGGCTCCGAAACTACTGAACCGATTTGAATAATTCTTTCACTGTTGAAAAGCTACACTATCCCCGGTTTTTATTTATTCGTATGGCATAATTTATACAGTCGTTCAAAATTACTACAATAATTAAGTTTTACAATGTTAATTTATCCTTTAACTTCTGAATCCATGGGATAGCGTCATTTTCCAGGGAGTACAGGTCTGCAGGGTTGCCATGGTATTTCGTGAGGGGGCATTTAGTTACTATGTGCGTCATGTCCTGGACATCAGCTCCACACTCGCACGCCGCTGATTCGATCCATCCGCACATACTCAGGAAGGCATTACTCCGCCCGCATCCAGTTCGTGCTCTATTGAGTTGACACCATTCTTTTCTTGGGAGTGCAAATCCAGCAGGTTTAAGTATAGGGTTTACGGTAATTCCCATGGTGTCAGGAGGTTTTGCACTCCACTCTTGCACCCAACTTGTAGTAGTGTCGAAATTAGTACTCAACAGTTCACGTGCGGTCTTGTACGGTGGATGTCGCGATTTCAAGCGATGGGGTGGCGGGTCAGTGAACTCTGCGTGTGCCGGAAGGTTGGGGGATCTGTGGATCTTCTGGGCCTCTCGTACCAATATTTGTTGCCTCCTTAGATGTGGTGGTGCAATATGGCTCAGCACAGGAAGCCACTGAAGGGGAGTACATTTTATGGTTCCAGTTATGCATCTCATGGTCTGGTTGAGCTGGGTATCAACATGCGGTACATGTGCGCTGTTTAACCATACCGGAGCACAGTATTCAGCTGTTGAGTATACCAGACTCAAACCGGTAGTTCGGAGTACATCGGCGCTTGCTCCCCAAGTAGTGCCCGCCAGCTTGTGTAGAATGTTGTTCCTTGTCTGGAGCTTTTTAGCCAGTTTGTTGATATGTGGGGCGTAAGTGAGGCTACGGTCGAGAGTCACGCCTAGATATTTCGGCATGGGGTTGTATCGCAGTTTAGTTCCAGCAAACTCAACTGTAGGTTCGTATTTTGATATCTGATTGGACAGATGGAACGTGGTCACCTCAGTTTTATCAGTATTTGGTACTAGTCTCCATTTTTTGAAATAGTTGTGTAGTACACTTAGATCTTCAGTAAGAGTTCCTTCAGATGACTTGAAAGTTTCGTGTTGGGCAACTATGGCTATGTCATCAGCATATATAAACTTACGACTTCGTGTATCAGGTATATCGTGAATATAAAGGTTGAATAACATAGGAGCTAGGACTGAACCCTGTGGTAGTCCATTATTTAATTTCTTGGTACGACTTTCCGCATCTCCAAGGTAGACCTTTAGCTCTCGGTTGCTGAGCATGCTATTTATCAGACCAACCATTACTTTGCATTTCACCACTTTCATTAGCTTATAGATTAAGCCCTGTCGCCAAACAGTGTCATACGCTGCTGACAGGTCTATCATAGCAGCAACCGTCTTCAGTTTTCTTTGGAAGCCTGCCTCTATATGAGTTGTGAGAGACAGTACCTGGTCTGTACAGTTACGGCCACTGCGGAAACCAGCTTGTTCCACTGGGACTACACTGTCGACTAAGGGCACAATGCGGTTATACACCAATCTTTCTAGCAATTTGTAGACACAGCTCAGAAGGGCAATAGGGCGGTAGCTCTTAGGATCATCTGCAGGCTTTTGGGGTTTTAAAATAGCAATAATTTTGGAGCTGTTGAAGTTGCGGGGGAGCCTGTTATGTAGCAAAATATCTGAAAAGAATTCTCTCAGCCATTTCCTGCTTCTCGGGCCCAGGTGCTTCAGAAACTCGTTGTATACTCCATCAGACCCAGCAGCCTTGCTTAGTGGCAATAGCTTTAGCGCGTGGTCTATTTCGTCTTGGGAAAACTCTCGCGACAGTTGTTCATCAGTTGGAAGTGATGCTTTGAGCTGTTTGGCACTCTGTTTTATAGCCTTTGTTTCAGATTTTTTGCCTTTGACTCGAGAAACTTCCATAATCCTGTTGGCGATTGCATTTGTCAATGGGACCGTTCCGCCGCGGGAGCCTGTTCCCGTCTTTCCAGATAGCTTATTGAGAACCCTCCACGCTTTTCTGCTGGATGTCTTAAAGTCCATCGATTCCACGGTTTCGAGCCACTTATTGCGACGGCCTTCATTGAGTGACTTTAGGAGATCTTCGCCTATTTCATGCCTGCCAGTTCGCTTGTACTCATCGAATAGTTTTTCGCTCTCAGCCGACCAGCAGGGTATATACGTTTTGCGATAGCCACGTGGAACATTCTTTTTTGCTATTGCTATAAGAAGTTTGGTGAAACGTTCGTAGTTTTTAGTCCGAGGAGGTATCCATCTAATAGCAGCATCCATATCAGCACCAAAGCTGGTCCAGTTTGCTTTATGGAAATTCCATCGGGGTAGTGGCATTGAGTTCGATACCGGGATCTTAATACCTACTTCCGTAAGTACTGGTCGGTGCTGGCTGTTCGGGAAGTCGGATAAAACTCTTCGCGTAGTCTGAAGTGGTGTGTGGTTGGTGTCGCAAGTGGTAAACGTCAAGTCTGGATTGTAGTCTCGCTTCCATCTGGCTGATCTAAACGAACCTCTATCCTTGGCGTTAAAGACCAAATGCAGGTTGTTGTTTTCTGCCCACTGTACGAGTTGTTCTCCATTTGCATCGTTTGTATTATATCGCCAGGTCGTATGATGGCTATTAAAGTCACCAGCATACAGGCATGGGTGCGGAAAGGCGGGGACGTTGGTTGTCCATGATGCGTTTGGAGGCTTGTATACGTTTACGATGGTAAGATTATCTATCTTTACTGCGGAGGCATACACGTCTGGTCCACTAAGGCATGACTCCGTGGCGACAAGCTTTATGTCGTCTCTAACATATGTAGCGATACCGTATTTCGCGTGATTGATGGCATGAGCGAGGTAGTATCCTGGAATGACGCCCCGTTTGTGTAGATCCTGCTCATCCCTGGCGTGAGTTTCTTGTAAAAGGAGTACGTCAATGTCATTTTCAAACAATATCTTACTGACTACTTCGCATTTAGCTAGGCTAATGCTCTCTATATTAAGTTGACAGATTCGGGTAATAGGTCCAATATCTCTAGTCTGGTGGCTCTCCGAGGAGGGCAGATTGCATTGAGGCATTTTTAGAAATTTTAAAACATCTGATTTGTTGAACGACTGTTAGTGCTGTGAGGTCGCAAGAAAGCAACAGTACAGCAGCCAGTGGTTTGTTGTTCGTTTAGCGCCACCCAGGGGACACGTGCAGGGTACGGGCGGCAGTTCCTGCGGACGTGAACAACTTCATCCCCCACTATCCCCGGTGAACATAGGGTACTTTTGATCCCGGAAAAGTGGGGGGAGGGGGAGATATTTGAAAAAAAAAATACGCGCAGGTGAAGGCTAGTAAATTTTAAAATTCTTACCTAGAATCGTCCTGTAGTACATCAGTGATCTCCTTGATATCTTCCTGAGTGATCGTCCCGGTGGGCGATATACTCTTGAAGTGGTAGAATAAGTCCGCGTGCTCCAACAGTAGTTCCTGAAATTTTAACTCTAGTTTTGAATCATGTTAAAACTCCTTTGTTTTGCTAACTCCTAGCTCGGGAGAGAAAATTTCAAACAGTCAATATATCGGTCTATAGCGCCACGTAGTCCGTTTCTTTTAGGAGACGCTTGAACTGGTACAATAGGTATAGTTAGACATTAGTGCCAGCGAGTTATACTGTATCAGTGCAATGTAATTTTGTAGCTGCTTGCTGGACATGACGTCACTTGTCTCCTTTAGGCGACGATTGAACTCTACAGTAGAACTGTAGAATCTGATACCGCTGCTAAAGCCACTACAGTAAGGAAGTACTACAAGCAAATTACTTTAGTAGTGAAGTGTTGTAGCTTCGTGTCACGTAGCCTGTCTCCTCGAGGAGACAGCCGCTATAGTGCGACAGTATCAACAGCAAGCTAAACAGTAGCACTGTAGGTTATCGCAGCTGCTGGGACGTCACGCAGCCCGTCCTCTGTAGGAAACGCTCGAACAACAGCCACTACAGTCAGACAGTAGCACTGGCAAGCTTCACTGTAGCACTGTAGTGTGTCGTAGATGCCGGGCGTCCTACAGTAGCAACATCAAGCTACACTGTAGTAGTATCGCAGACTGTAGCAGTGTAGTTTGTCGTAGCTGCTTGCACGTCATGTAGCCCGTCTCCACAGTACCTGCAGGTTGTGCTTCGCCCGGCGCTGTATCTGCCGCTGGTGCTGGTCGTAGACGCGCTGCTGCTGCTCCTCCGACAGCGCCTCGTAGCACTCGCGGCCCATCAGCAGCACGCGCACCTCCGACAGCTGCTTGCCGGGCGTCACGTAGCCTGTCTCCTCGAGGAGACGTTTGAACTGCTGGCACCATCTGGAAGGGACGTTTGTTTTAAGACGCTGTCTTGACCGCTGCGCTAGCAGGCAATTTTATGCCATAGAGTCGCTTTGAAAGACGTCATCCATAGACGATTCTTAGTCGGAATGGAATTCTTTTTTTGAGGAGTACTAATTTAGCCAAAACTTAAGTGTGGAACTCAAGATTAAATAAGTTCGTCTCACTAATTTCTACCAATTTCCTTTTCATACCCGAGATCGGACTTTTCAGAATCTGTCTCGCTGACTACCATCCGAAATTCACCGCCATGGCCATTTAAAACTTCTTAACATCGAAGACTTACAATCACAGGATCAAAGATTTCTTGAGTCCACAATTTATATAGTAGAACATTGTAGTTTTCAATCCAGAACCCAAAAAGGCACATTTGATCGTACAATAGCAAAACTGTTTTGACATTTTCACACTTTACTTACTCATAATTTCTCTGTTCCTCTTGTGCTTCGTGTAAGAAAGTCTTGAAGACAGCAGCGGCTTCGTTGGTTTCCAAAATTTCGTAAGGAATCTTCTGCGACTGTCCCAATGTCTGAAAAATAAAAATCCTTAAATTTTGCAATTTAGGTAATTATCGAACTCGGTAGTTAAACGACACTATCCCATCGAGTTTGATCCGTATTGTCGAGTACTTTGGTGCTAGATGGTAACCAAATTAATAATATATCGTTTATTTCAGACAACAGAATTACATGAATTACAGGCCCATATTATAAATACCTTACAGACTAACATACATACAATATAAAATATAGGAAATAAAAATTAATTTAATATTAACTTGAGTCAGCTGGGAGCCGTCCTCGAAACCTCCGATAGACGACACCCTGCGGCCAGAAGTCCTCCTTCATAAAAGTCTCCAGGTGATGGGACGGCACTCTCACCACAAAGGAACCGAAGTTGACTTTATGGCGAGAATCCAATCGCTCAAGTCTTGACCGCCTCCGTGGAACAGTGGCTTAGCCGCTCGGGTATAAAAACACGGAGGTCGTGGGTTCGATTCCCGCCTTGGATCTGGTTGGTAGCAGAGCTTTTTCAGAGTCCGACTGGGTAGCTACCACCCCCACAGGTGAAATCTGCCGCCATCAGCTCTGGCTGTGTTCCGTCCGACCAATTTAATGTGGGAGCCAGTACACTTGAAATCAGAGGCTCGAAGATCAGATGAGCCTAAAGTCTGGCAGACTTCCTGGTGAAGCGTCTCCAAATGGAATAGGCCGCAGTGGCCGCTTACCATCAGGTGGGCTGCGTGCCTGTCTGCCAACTGACCTAATATAAAAGAAAATCTACTGGTTTTTGCCATAAAAGTTTGTTTTTTAAGATTTTCTTATTTTTTTTCTGACAATCAAAGTATCTCACCTGGTACCTAGTGGCCCTCTCGCCGACCCGGAGCGTGGTGTCGGTGCCCAGCGGGCTCTCGAGGTCGGAGCCGCTGGCCGAGCCCGAGTCCGGCGCGCGGCCCTCGCTGAAGTACACCGAGAGCGCAGCTGCAATGCTAACTCACCTGGTACCTAGTGGCCCTCTCGCCGACCCGGAGCGTGGTGTCGGTGCCCAGCGGGCTCTCGAGGTCGGAGCCGCTGGCCGAGCCCGAGTCCGGCGCGCGGCCCTCGCTGAAGTACACCGAGAGCGCAGCTGCAATGCTAACTCACCTGGTACCTAGTGGCCCTCTCGCCGACCCGGAGCGTGGTGTCGGTGCCCAGCGGGCTCTCGAGGTCGGAGCCGCTGGCCGAGCCCGAGTCCGGCGCGCGGCCCTCGCTGAAGTACACCGAGAGCGCAGCTGCAATGCTAACTCACCTGGTACCTAGTGGCCCTCTCGCCGACCCGGAGCGTGGTGTCGGTGCCCAGCGGGCTCTCGAGGTCGGAGCCGCTGGCCGAGCCCGAGTCCGGCGCGCGGCCCTCGCTGAAGTACACCGAGAGCGCAGCTGCAATGCTAACTCACCTGGTACCTAGTGGCCCTCTCGCCGACCCGGAGCGTGGTGTCGGTGCCCAGGCTCTCGAGGTCGGAGCCGCTGGCCGAGCCCGAGTCCGGCGCGCGGCCCTCGCTGAAGTACACCGAGAGCGCAGCTGCAATGCTAACTCACCTGGTACCTAGTGGCCCTCTCGCCGACCCGGAGCGTGGTGTCGGTGCCCAGGCTCTCGAGGTCGGAGCCGCTGGCCGAGCCCGAGTCCGGCGCGCGGCCCTCGCTGAAGTACACCGAGAGCGCAGCTGCAATGCTAACTCACCTGGTACCTAGTGGCCCTCTCGCCGACCCGGAGCGTGGTGTCGGTGCCCAGCGGGCTCTCGAGGTCGGAGCCGCTGGCCGAGCCCGAGTCCGGCGCGCGGCCCTCGCTGAAGTACACCGAGAGCGCAGCTGCAATGCTAACTCACCTGGTACCTAGTGGCCCTCTCGCCGACCCGGAGCGTGGTGTCGGTGCCCAGGCTCTCGAGGTCGGAGCCGCTGGCCGAGCCCGAGTCCGGCGCGCGGCCCTCGCTGAAGTACACCGAGAGCGCAGCTGCAATGCTAACTCACCTGGTACCTAGTGGCCCTCTCGCCGACCCGGAGCGTGGTGTCGGTGCCCAGCGGGCTCTCGAAGTCGGAGCCGCTGGCCGAGCCCGAGTCCGGCGCGCGGCCCTCGCTGAAGTACACCGAGAGCGCAGCTGCAATGCTAACTCACCTGGTACCTAGTGGCCCTCTCGCCGACCCGGAGCGTGGTGTCGGTGCCCAGCGGGCTCTCGAGGTCGGAGCCGCTGGCCGAGCCCGAGTCCGGCGCGCGGCCCTCGCTGAAGTACACCGAGAGCGCAGCTGCAATGCTAACTCACCTGGTACCTAGTGGCCCTCTCGCCGACCCGGAGCGTGGTGTCGGTGCCCAGGCTCTCGAGGTCGGAGCCGCTGGCCGAGCCCGAGTCCGGCGCGCGGCCCTCGCTGAAGTACACCGAGAGCGCAGCTGCAATGCTAACTCACCTGGTACCTAGTGGCCCTCTCGCCGACCCGGAGCGTGGTGTCGGTGCCCAGCGGGCTCTCGAGGTCGGAGCCGCTGGCCGAGCCCGAGTCCGGCGCGCGGCCCTCGCTGAAGTACACCGAGAGCGCAGCTGCAATGCTAACTCACCTGGTACCTAGTGGCCCTCTCGCCGACCCGGAGCGTGGTGTCGGTGCCCAGCGGGCTCTCGAGGTCGGAGCCGCTGGCCGAGCCCGAGTCCGGCGCGCGGCCCTCGCTGAAGTACACCGAGAAGTCGCGGTGCGAGCGCAGTTGACGGACTACCATTGGCCAGTCGCTGGAACAAGTTTCATAATAAGAATGTCACCAAAACACTGGCTGGACATAGACTTTTCCAAACGCTCGCAAGTATTAGGAGAATTTGCCTCGTTAACTATACGGCAGGACCGCGGGCAAAAGAGATTGGAGGTCTTATACTTTACTAATTTTTTCATTATTGCTTTCAAAAGTAACGAAAACAGAAACACTTTTATAAATACGATGAAATATGTAAGTTATAACACAAGTCTTTTAACTGTGTCTGAAATGAAAAATTACAAATTACTGATTTTATTAATTATTCATGTCCATCCTAAAGAATGCGGTAGTGCTGTTACTTAACCTAATTATACTAATATCGATATCGATAGGCATTACCTATTAGGTCAACCATATCTATCCCATATTTTTTGCAACTTTTTAGTGAGTAAACTATTCGTTTCTGAAACGCTTTTCCTACGTATGGGGTTGCCTCGAAGAGATCGCTTCAAGCGACAAGATCGCATTTGCATGGTTGTCATGTATTAAGTTTACTTGATCTGTATATTTTTATTATTACGTGTGTGATAAAGTGTTTATATCTGTTTGCAACTCATGAAATTAATAAACCCAATACTTGTTAATAATTATTTATTACAAAAACGAAAAAAAAAAAATGCAACATTTAATTAGTCACTATCACTATCAGTTGGACTAATAACAACACAATAATAAAATATCGAGGCGCGCGCGTCATTGTCGTCAAGGACAACACTCAACTGCGGACGAATGCGGGTCGGCGGGTGAGGGCGGGGCGCTGCCCCCGCGTGGCTCGTCAGTCCCCGATGGACATGAACTCGCGCGTGTACTGTACATGACACGCGACGTCTCGCATCGCACAGGTACGAAGGAGATGGCGAGATATCCCAACTAACCTAATATTGAAAATGCTACATACTTGTTGTTGAATAATCATTAATTTTTAAAGAATGAATTCAGCTTTACTTTTTTTTTTATTGTACAACTTTTTTGAACAAACTAACTTAGTCCTACAGAGTCTGTTTTTGATTGACCAAAAAAGACTGTTTTTGCTTAACCAATAAAGAAACTGGTGCAATACAGTCGGAATGTTAAACTGCAACTCGTTAAGTATCTTACTAATATTATAAATGCGAAAGTTTTGGATGTTTGTTCCTCAATCACGCCTAAACGGCTGAACGGATTTAGATGAAATTTGGCACACGTATAGTTTATAAGCCGGAATAGGACAGAGGCTATAAAATTCCTACGGGAAATGTCTCATTCCCGCGGGATATTTGAAAAAGAAATTACGCGCGGGTAAAACCGCGGGCGGAAAGCTAGTATTAAAATAAACTTACTTCTCTTGCAAATCTTCAGTGGGCAGCTGCATCCTAGACAGAACTTGAGGCAGCTTAGCTAGCTGCTTGCGTAACTTCTTAGCCGAACGATCTTCTTTCAGTCTTCTGATGTGCCGTCGATATACCACCTAACAAGAAATAGTTGCGACGTCAGTTGAAATACTTTTATAACCCGACCAATAAAATAAAAAACCTCGCCATAGTGCATCCGGCCGGCATGTTCGCGGAAGCGCAAGTTGATGGCTTTGCCGCTATCATTAGAAAACGGTGTGCTTCAGCGATGACTCGTTTGCGTGGCAGTACCAGCACTATATGGGATTGGATGGGATGGGATGGGCAGATGGGATTTACCTATTATCCAAAGGTGGGTGACAATCAACACCACCTAATAAATTTAAATACCTAATTGTGTTAATTGTTAATTGTATTTGTGTTCTATTTGTGTGCTGTACGTAATAACATTAGTTTTTTAAGGAACATTGTTACTAACTATTATGGGCCTAGCCTGAAATAAACATTTGAATTTGAATTGCGGAAAAATATTGCAACTAATTTCTTCAAGTGGCAATAATAAAATAAAAAACCAATGAGATGTCATTCACATTGCTGTCTGTCAAAGTGTGATGTTAATTGTTAACCATGCCTTGTTACTATTGGATATTGTGAGTATAACTATAGCAACCAAGCTTTTCTATAACCATAGCTAATGTGGCGCCTCCAGAGCAGGTATTTTATTTTCTTGGTCAGGCTATACTATATTTAATTTAACCACCAATGATTTTGAGATCACTCTAAATCAAAAACTTTCTAGTTCTAGTTTGAATCATAAAAAGGTCTTACCTGAGTTCCATCATTTCCAAACTGCTGAACGAATTTGATCCACTCTGGATAGTGACATAATCTTTTGCTTGCGGCAGACCACATTTCTCTGTGAATAAATAAACAAACATTATGAATATTGAATTATTATTATTATTATTTTTATTTTTTATATTATAGGGGGGCAAACGAGCAAGTCGGTCACCTGATAATAAGTGATCACCGCTGCCCATAAGCACCCGAGACCCCCTTGGGGTCGCTGGCGCGTTGCCCGCCTTAAGAGACGACAGTTATTAGGTCTTCTTCAGTGCCCTTTCCCCGAAACACAGACGTGCTTGACACACTTCTATTTCACGGGAAAATATCTGGCACTGCGGTGGTACCCATCTAGACGGCCCAGTACAGGAACCTACCACCTGGTAAAAAGGAACCTACTACCTAGACATTGATCTGACCTCAAAGTAAAGTAAAACTTACTTATGGTCCTGAACATGTATCCGAATCAGCTGCGTGAAGGCTTCCGTGACAAAGTCCAGGGTTTCTCTCCTTATCCGTAGAGCTTCGGCGTAATTAGCGACCTGGTGACAAGATGACAAGTTTGAAATCACAAGACAAAACTTGTAGGAAAGCTAACTCTTAGAAGTTTTTTAACACTTTGATTCATAAGGGTGCAACACACAAGGGTGGTGAAGTTCAGTCGGCATAATAGTCGTTTGAACATTGACTATTATGCCGACTGAACTTCACCAGTGGCACCATGGCCCTAAAAAGACCCAAGGCGGGAATCGAGGATACAATCACATCCAAATTGGCAAGACCACTGTTCGACGCAAGCAATCCGGGTTTAGTAAGTTATAATAGTCTAAAGATAAGTCTTAGCCAACTGGGACTAATAGACGTTTGTCCCACTACCCGCTTTCCTCCGGACCGGCCCAGGCAGACTATCGTACGTTCTATAAACATATAATCCTCACCTTGATCCTAGCCTTGGACTTGTCGACCATCTGGGCCAATAGTACGAACGCCTGGTCGACGTTGACGCTGTCGTGGCTGGACGTCTCCACGAGCGGGATGCTGCCCTTGATCTCCTTCCGCTGCACCAAGCCTTGCTCGCATGCTTCGTCGTTCTTACACATCACTAGTACTACTGGCAGACTCACCTGTGTTCTATCTCTAACATGTCCTCACCTTGATCCTAGCCTTGGACTTGTCGACCATCTGGGCCAATAGTACGAACGCCTGGTCGACGTTGACGCTGTCGTGGCTGGACGTCTCCACGAGCGGGATGCTGCCCTTGAACTCCTTCCGCTGCACCAAGCCTTGCTCGCATGCTTCGTCGTTCTCACACGTCACTAGTACTACTGGCAGACTCACCTGCGTTCTATCTCTAACATGTCCTCACCTTGATCCTAGCCTTGGACTTGTCGACCATCTGCGCGAGCAGAACGAACGCCTGGTCGACGTTGACGCTGTCGTGGCTGGACGTCTCCACGAGCGGGATGCTGCCCTTGAACTCCTTCCGCTGCACCAGGCGCTCCGCCTCGCGGACGCCTTGCTCGCATGCTTCGTCGTTCTTGGATGTTACTAGTACTACTGGTTTCTTCAGCTTGATTATGTTTTGGAGGATCGCTGCTAGGGTTTCGTTCTGTGGAGAAAATTAAAATTGTTTTTATCCAAAACAGGAAAAGATCCTCAAATCAACAGTACGATATTTATAATTTTGTTTATGTAAAACATTACTTGTACAGTAAGCAACAGACAAACCTACTCTTATCTGGCAAAAAGTCACAATAGAAAAATAATTTTATGCGATGGACTTTATTAAGAAAACTGGTAATTGGAATTTCACAGATTAGAATAAAGTTATGTGCTGCTGAATGACACCCACGAATACTTTTTAGTGTCTTTTTTGTTTAACACAAAAAAAACAGTTGTTGGTACAAAATTGATTAGCTCAACAAGAGCATCCGAAGTGACATACTAAAGAAAGATGTCACCAAATCTTCGCTTACGTTAAGTGCCGACATAGAAAGAAGCAAGTGGGTATACAATACCTGTTTCTCCCAGCTCCTCCCTGGCACGAGGCTGACGTCGTAGACGCAGAGGAACCCGTCTATGCTCAGCTTGCCGTCGGGCAGCGTCTTCTGCTCGTACTCCTTCTCTATGCCCAGTTGGTTCTTGCACACGTACATCAGCTTCTCGGCCGACTGGAGCTTCGTTGCCACGCATCTCTTCACGTACGCTTCGGTCTTGCCAACTGTAAGAAAATTATCGTAATTAGTTTTTTTATGCTCAATCTGTTGGCAGATAGGCACGGAGACCACCTGGTGGAAAGCTAAATAATGTTAAGCCGTTGGTCCCGACTATGTTCCAAGTAGGTCTGGTTTCCCTTGTAGGGGTTACGGAGGTCAGATGACAATCGCGTTATTGTAATAACCAGGCTTGTCAAATCTAGGATCATAGTCGAAGTGGACTCTGAGCTTCATACTGGATGCAATCGGGAATACGCTGGGATGATGATGATGACTAGCTGATGGTAAGCGGCTACTGCGGCCTGTTCCATTGAGCAACACTTCACCAGGAAGCGACAGGATAACGACCGGTTTGGTAAATTGGTTGAGAAGTCGGCTATTACACAAAGAGGTCGCGGATTCGATCCCGACACGGAAACATTTTTGTGCATGAACATATTCTATGTGTTATTCGTTGTCTGCTAGACAAGTTATCCAGGGATATTTATTTAGTGCTTGTTTCACCACCATTAGATACGTTCATTATTATTTATCTGTCAAATAACATAAAAACGATGTCCATTTTGTCAAATTTGAAATCGAAGACAGCACCATTGATAATGATAGATCGTATATCACAAAGTTATCCGACAGTGGTATGAATGGCCCCTAGCGTTAATTTCCTAATAAATTATATTTTCATTTTTCAAACACCTTTCAATTTCACTATCCCAGTTAATCCGCAGTAGTAGAGCGGAGTACTCATATCCATTAAATTACCGCCGCAACAAAGGTCAAATTACAGGTTACATTTGGGTCATGGATGCTGCATATTGCAGGCAAATGACACTTCATCAATTTGTGTTAACCCAGCAATTATTTGTAGCACACTTTGCATTGTATACTTTAAACAGCTGGTATAAACGTAAATGGTAAGGCCGGTTTTTGTTAACACACCACGTGGGCAAAGGCAGTGGCAGAAGCCAAAGCCCAATATGTAAAAACAAAATAACTGTGGTTTTAGCTAATCTCCGTAACAAGTACGTAAAATAATTCTAATGCAAATTTTGAGATGGGCGCACGCTATATTTAGTCAGCAGAGGCATAATACCTACCTATGATGGATAGTGCGAGCGGGCGATGGAGGATGCGGGCGCGCTATTGGTCATGCGCAAATAAACATGCGCCAACTTTCCTCCATCCGCCGAACGAGCGTCAAGATGTTTGCCGGACTCTGTATGCGATGCTAAAAAGATAAATAATATGCCTTACCTTTAAACGGCTGAAAGCACGCATCATCCACGAACTCCGTCTGCTCGACGACCTCGAACCTGTACTCCTGCTCATCGTTCTCCTTCGACACACTGCCCCAGTATAAGAAGTGGTCGTTGTTCACCACTCGCCCGCTGAAGTCGGACTGCAACAAAATATTGTTTTGAGTTTTGACTGTCGATTGATTGATTACAGACAGCAGACATTTAAATTGAAATTTCTTGAAGATCAGAGGAATTGGCAGCACGTCATGTTTCCTAGTAAAGTATCCCTAAGTGGAATAGGCTGTAGTTGCCGTTTATCATCAATAGGGCTACGTGCCTGTTGCAATTTCAATTCGTTCAACGTTCGAGTAATTTGAATGTAAAACTCTGCGACTTTAATTTTAAATGTAAAAAAAAATTATGCTTGCTGATATTTGAAGTATGACTTCGAACAGCGCGCATAAAATTGTTTCGTCTCATTTAGAACTGCGTTTAAAAAACAGATCATACTCTAATAATTATTATAGCTTATTTTAAGCATGCCCGAAAGTCCCTTGGGAGCGTGAGCAATAGCTAAAACAAAAACACGACGACCAATTTATCTAAAACATCTGTCGCGATCATTTAATCTTAATAATGTACCACTATACTATACGTGAGTATTTACCACTTGTTCCAAACAGAATTTAGGAATATCTTTGCAGAACTTCTCTCATTCGTAACTCTACTGTATTAAGCACAATAAGTCCTTTCCTGTTATTGTTGTTGATTAATCCGAAAAGTATGCACGTAAGTGGTAAATTCAACCTTTGAGATTGTAAAAAGGCCTTTATAGGCACTTTCGTTTTTTCGCGTACCTTTTTTATCCGTCCGGTCCTCACTCTTAAATACATACATATTATGGTAAGCCTATTTATAGGGCAAAGTTAGACATACCATTTTATTTATTTAATCTGTTCTATAAATAACTTATTCTCCCTCTACTTACAGTCTGTCAATGATCATTTAGTTCATTTTATGGCCCTTCACCCGTATCCTTTCAAGAACTTCCTTCGATAACAATTTTACCTAAGACATAAGTTGAATACACAAGTATGAGCGTATAGCCGCAAAAAAAAGTAATTTTAATCCAATCATAATCTAAATAACTTAATCAATCCGGCAATATGAGACTACGTTATCGTAAAATAAACAATGATCTCAGTTTCATTCATTCTTTCCACTACTTGACAATCATGACAAGATAAAATATATTATATAACTGACTCTGAACTTTATCGCCTTGACATACATTACATTTTATCTTGTCACAGTGTAATGCTAAGTATTATCACGATGCTGCGTCATTGATTATGGTCATGGTCGAATTCTTTCGTTGGTTAGGTTAGGCTGAAGTCAATTCTGTTGGGCGGGCATAGCTTGGTACTCCCGGCTATTCTTGCAACCACCCTGAGTGGAGGCCGCGCTGGTGCCCGATGGTACCGTGTTTCCTATGGCTTTCAGAATCCCACGTTGCCACCATAAGGCAGCGAATGAAGACCGCGGAGAGTTTTAGTGGGAAAACCCCGATCCCTCTTTTGATAATGTAGCAGCGCCCTTTAGTCCCACACACCATAAGAGTGACTGCGCGTAACGGGTTACCCTCCGTGTCAACAAACAAGGGCTAAAAAAGGTATTTTTCTATAAGTGTATTATATTATTTACCATTAACTTGGCAGTGGCGGAAAACATCGTGAGAAAACCTGCACAGTGGAATGGTTGCGTAGCCATGATCAAGTGCCCTTGTCGTCACTGAGGTCAGATGGCAGCACTCCAAAACAAGACATGCTGAATCCTGGATCATAGTGCAAGCATACCCTTACTAAGTGATTTACACTCGCGTACGAGTCGAGGCACGCCGAGGCACAAGGTGAGAGTGTAAATAGACGCTCGCGGCTCGCCTCGCGTCTCGTCTCGCGCCTGGCAGCGCTCGCGTCCGGAGCGGTTTTATGGGCACGAGTCAAAGGACCTCGCAACAAACGCGAGCGTGGTGTGAACTTACCACGAGAATGTTCACATTTACCATCGATCACGCGAGGCGAGCTGTGAATACGAGACGAAGCACGAGACGAGGTACGAGGCGAGAGTGTAAAACTCTTATACTAAATCGGGAAGGTACCCCTGATCGAGATAAAACGCTTGGCGAATAGCAAACAAAAATCTTTGATACCAAGACTCGATACTACAGTGCCCTAAAGATTACCATTTCAATATGACATAATCATTATTCATCAATACGCACCTGACTCAATACAGAGATGTGGTCCACATTGTAGTCATCCGCATGAGTACGCACAAATCTGTTGCACAAGCACGACTTGCCGACGCCTAGCTGCCCCTTCTCCTTCTCTGTACCTGTAAATAACAAAATACCTATTTTATTACTTTCTGTACATACACAGTCACACCGTTTTTCCACAGAGGTAGGAAATCGAATCCTTTCATTTGCTACGATTCTGTCACATAACTTTTGCTTCTTCCACATTCATTAATCTATTTACACATGCATGTCGGTTTAGGATACTTCTGACATGACCTTTCTTTTTTGGTTCCTAGCACAAAGTCTAAGCTGACGCTACACTTTAATAGGTACATGTACTTCTAGGCATTCTCTTTGTGATGCTTCAAAACACACTTCCCCCATATTTCCAGGATAAAAGTAACCTATGTCACCTAGGGACAGTGTAGAACAGTTTCCAACAGTAAAAGAATTTTCCAAATTGGTTCAGTAGTTTCGAAACCTATTCCATACAAAGAAACCTCTTTATAATAGAGTACAGATAAATAATATTACCAATAAATAATGGAACAAATATTTATTTGCAGACTTAAAACATAAACAAATGTTAATCATGTCACTCTTAATTGGGGACTAAGCCTACATTAAACCAGATTACTAATAATGGTGCCTTGAAGACAGTTATTTATCAATTTTTATTAAAACCACATTCTATCAGTAAGCTTCTGCCAACTCCTCATTGTAAGAACATACAATAATTTTCTGAGTGTTATTCACATTACATAACCTAATTTACGGTCATACTGTCACCATTTAGCAGCTTTCTAAAGCGCTACAATTGAACGAGCTGTCACTAATTGAATCAGGGAAACGTGCAGTCAATCGCACCGTCTCAATTGTGAATGAAGCGCTATTGTTGTTGTTGCATTGTTATCTATTCTATTTCCTGTTATCTCGTGTAGGTGTTAATGTCTATGTCGAGAAAAAAGATAAGCATATCTGGAGGAGTATTGACACTTGTTTATTTAATCTCATTTATTTACATATGTTTTTATGTGATGTTATTATGATTATATGTGTATGAGATAATTTTACGAATGACTTAGTATGACTAATATAACATAAATTAATTATAAAAAAAATTATAAGCATAAAAACAAAATAATTGTGGGCTTCCTTTGCAATGGAATATTTGGAGACAACCGAAAAGTTAAAAGACAAAGGAAAAAGTGCATATACCGACCTAGCATTGAAACTGGGCAATAGAATAAAAAAATAAGTTGTTGATCAGAATCAATATTTTTTTTCTCCTCTAATGGGTTAAGGTATTATGGAATAATATAGAAATTATGTATTTAAAATGTAAAAATGATTACATCATTATAAATACAACTCGTGCAAATAAAGAATGGGATTGAAAATGGCGGCTCATTGAGTCGGTACCGTCAGCATACTACGCAACGAAATATCGATTTATTCAACTAATAACTGAATAACGGTAAATAATGTTATAAAATATAGTTACCGTTGAAGTTGTTTCGTTATTTCATTAATTAAAATAGAATTTATGTCAGTAGGTTATAGGTAGGTATGTATATGCTATAGGTAGACATAAACTACAATATATTCGCTTTATAACTTGTCATTGTCACTGTGCAGTACTTTTCCGCGTTTATGCTCCATTGTAAACAATGGAAAAACACACAAAACGCTTACTACTTACAACGCTCAACAAATAACTAACAAAATTAATTAACTATAATAACAAATTTAATAACTAACTATAACAACAATCAAATTTAACAAGAAATAACAACTTCAAAACCACGAAAATCCTCAGAACGCGTCTAGCTCACAGATTTGCGAAACCGGAGTACATACCGGCTGATGGATTATTTTTTTTTCACACGGTACCGACGAGTGTGAGTATAGACGCAAATAGTGTGCGAGCGAGAAGCGAATAGATGCGCCGCCATTTTCAATCCCATTCTTTAATTGCACGAGTAGTAACAGTAACTAACAATAAGGTAGGTGGGTACTAGGTAATTAACTATTGACTAGTTTTTATGTACAAATACAGAATTAACTTTATAAAATAAGTTTATTCATTTATTTATAGCTTTTGATAAAGATAACTTTTTTACAAATTGCAACAAAGATAACAATTGAAATAAATGTAATTTTGATTGTTGGTTGCTGTGTATTTTTATGATAAACAAAATGTTTTATTGCAAAGTAACACTTTTTTGTATAAATATTTAAAACAATATACCTAATATATAGTAAAGCATTTACAAAACCTGATAGAAGTGCAAAAACCGTTAAGATATTTCTGTCATTCACATTTCATTTATCAAATCTAATTAGAATAACAACACATTAATGGGGTTAAAATAAAACAACTTTAAACAGATGAAAACTCGCGTATATTCTACATTTTAAAATTTCAAACCCGACGTTTCGACTACTTATAGTACCCATACCCGTAGAGTAGTAATAGTGTAAATATTAGAAATCATTACATTAATCGGGTTTTTCATATAGTTCACATGGACCTGTTTCTACTGCAGTGTTTAAATAAGATTTTAAATTAATTCCTTTAAAAAAATGCAAATGTTTTAGAGAAAGCTAGTTTTTATATTAAGTTTAATTAGATAAAGATTAACACTAATTAAATCTAGATAAAATGAATGTGGAAATTAATAATCATTTCTGGTTCTAAGTATTTTCTAGAGGCTCAATAAGAGTAAAAATATTTATAAATACTTACCAGACAGACCAACGACGGACACTGTGACCAGCTTTCCGCCGGTATTTTCAGACTTCTTAGCCATTTCCGAAACTTATCACTCCAAAAGTGTATAGTGATGAAAAACTGCGGAATCACTTTTAAAACTCATCACAACACCACGCCACGGTTCACTATGTTACGAAGACGCAAACACGAATACTAAATACCTATAGCATGTAAGATTCTGTAAATATCATGTAACTAGCAGACCGCGTCAGGCTCCGTCATATCTTGTTTTAAATAATAACCCGAAATTGAGACAGTTTCAACGTCTAACTCGTTGAGAATGCCTCGAAACTCTATCTGTAGGAGTATAGTACGTGATACAGCACGAAATTGTACACCAGATGTGCCGACTATCAGGTCATGCCACGCCTTCCCTGGGGTAATTCAACAACAAAAACCATTCCCCGGGTCTATTAGATCGCTAAAATGATAAGAATATGATAGAACACTTTATCAATTATGGATTAAAAGGCATTAATTTATTGTCTCTTCTGGAGGCCTGCACTTTGACACACCAAATTCTAATTGCTACTTGACAAGATATTTCATCAGAATCTATTACATTCTAACGCAACTTGATCTACCTAGTTATTTTACATTCTTTTGATGGTTTAATTTACATATTTTTATTACACTTTGATGAGAATAATTTACGAAGAAAAAGCAATAATTCTTGACACAAGTCGCTTTTGCTTTGTACTGAAGCAATGCAGCCAACATTGAGAAACAAAATGCCATAAAGTCCATAGACAGTAGACATTTTTACAGAGTAAAAAGGTAAAACCGATACCGATTCCAATACCGATACAAAAAGAATAAACAAGTATGATATAGTGTGAGAATCCGAACGTATTTTATAAATACATTATTTTGGGTTGCCAGTCATAAAATAAGAAGAATTCATGAAGACATTGGCAACTTCTTGGGTTCTTTTGTTGTTGCATGTCCCTGGATTCCGTAGCTTTTGAATAACACACAACAATTATTTAAATATACAAATATGTACACTGGGCCATTATATATAAGTACCTATAGTAAAAATAATCTTTGACAGGTAATAGTTAAATCATAATAATTTAGCATTAAATTGGAAAGATGTGAATTAAATATTAACTAAATAATCATTTACATTCAATGGCAATAATTGTTAATAAGCAAGACCGATAAAAAAAATATATTTTTTTTGTTTCCTTCCCCTTTTCTACTATTTTAATTTATTTTTAATTGCATACGCTTTTGTATGTACATCATTATGACTTGTTACTTGTTACTTTTCATCTAGAGTTACAGACTTATAAGTTATTGGAGCGGAAATGTGAAAAAATTTCCTCCATTCACATTTCGGAGCTGCGCACCGCATCCACATTCTCCTGTGAGGTGATTTCTTCGCAAAAAGAAGTTATCATTTCCACTAAGCCCCTTTGCCCTTTTTAGAAAGCTACAGGCAGGACAAACAATGTTATTTATTATGATCAGAAGATCTTTAACCACTGAGACAACGGCTTTCTTTACTATGTGGCCTTGAGTGGGATTCGGTTAGGAAAAACTTTCGTCCATAAACTACTCATCTTCTTTTGGACCCCAGTTTCCCTCTTCACAAAAAGTGATGTGCAATC
This sequence comes from Mecyna flavalis, assembly GCA_949319885.1. Taxonomy (NCBI): domain Eukaryota; kingdom Metazoa; phylum Arthropoda; class Insecta; order Lepidoptera; family Crambidae; genus Mecyna; species Mecyna flavalis. Next base: position 3,612,602 of record OX439419.1, on the reverse strand, counting down.
ACGGATGCAATGAGCCAGGCCCAGCTACACACAGTGACTTTTTGAGTACAACTTTTGCTGTGTGTTTTTGGTTTTTGTATGGTTACTAGTATTATATTATCTGTGGTATGGTTACAAAACATGTATAAATAATACTGCCTATTCTAGGCAAGATAATGATGATAATGTCGCAAGTACAAACACAATCACAACAGCTGTACACATAATAAAAGTAAGTTTAAAAAAGTTTCTTTCAAAAATATCTCAAAAACTAAAAACACATAACTACTTCAATAGAATAGATTAAATCATAAACAATTTTTTTTGTGATGCAACACTTACTTTTGACAGCACCATTACGAAAACACAAGCGCATAAATGTCTCCCCGCGATATTTTCCTGAGAAATGACTTCTACAAATGATGGGAGAGACGTGAAAAGTAATCAATCAAGTGGCCAAAAAGGCAAATCATATTATATTGAACTTTATAAGGTAAGTTCAGCAGTGGTTATCGCAATTTATCTAGTTATCCCGAGACGCCGTTGTACTCCTCAATGTCCACTATGGCCGCCATATTTGTCTTTTTCGACTCTTGTTTTCCTGCATTTACGTTTAATTCTTGACAAATTTCAAGAAATATTTCCAAAATATATTAACTAAAACGTCACTTAAATGCTGATCCTAACTTTACCATTGATGCGGACTGAAACAGAGTTTGATGATAGGATTATTTTCTCATCGGAATTCCCCGAAATTGGATAGGCAATTATTTCGGTAACTTATCTGTTTTGTAAAGTAATGGAGATATCTATTGATCATTTCGAGATTTTATGGCGAACAGTCCAATTTGGGCTACATTAAGGAATGTTTGCTCAGTGTATGCACCATGTGTGAAGTGGGCATGACAGCCATACTTTGGAGCTCTGAAGTCACGTACATACGTTTTTATTTACCTACAAAAACTTTTTAGTACTCCTTTAATCATTGATTATTTTCTAAAGATGCTATTTATATTATTAATTTTGTGTTTTGGTTATATAGATTGTACCTACATTTTTTAAATGCAATTAGTAAATAAATACATAATTATATACCTATGTATACATTATATTATGATCCCCTAAAAGGTTAGATTGTCTTGTACTGATATTTGAGTCGTATATAATCAAAGCCGGCCATCTGTCATTTTGGGTAAAAAAAAGTTATGACTGTGGCAACACATAGAATTTTGAATACTTTTAACGAATTAATCGCTTTGCTTTCAAAGATGGATAATTTTCATATAAAATCAATGTTAAAATCAGAGTTCATTTTCAAATATAGCTATCTGTAATGGTCGTCCTTGGTCGACCAATCACAAGCGACGGTTTGGAACGCAAAAGTGGCTATCTGTTAATGACTAAGAATCAAAGACGGCTATCTTATATTAACTTAGGTTCAAAAGTGGCTATGTTCATAGTTCAGGTATCAAATCTGGACATCTGCAATAATCAAATGTTATCCGTCTCTAAAATTTCAACTTCTTGTTAGGTTTTGTGTTTATTTCAGGTTCCGTAATACTTTCTATGTCTTAAAAACAAATATTTTTATCTAAATATGAAATACAGCTAAAATAGGGTTATTTTTTTAAATTGTCACAAATCAGTCTTTCCTCAGATAGCCGCTATTGATTCTATACGACTCATTTTAAGGGGTTGGCTTTTCGTCAATGTTCTGTTTATTAAACTAACATCATATGTTATACTTTGGATTGAGATGTACAACAAGAAGTTGTGTTAATACAAGTAGCCACTTGTTCTCTTATCTGTGAAAGCATTGTTATGGAGCTAAATTATTAATAACATGTACCTACCCAACAGTGGGTGGACACGGGCTGAATGGATGGATGGATGTACCTACCTATGGTATTGTTTTTCAAGTAATAAAAACTTAGTCATACTAGACAAGACATTTATTAACGTTAAGTTCTATGTCTGTCCATGATGAAAAAAGTATCTGAAATTGTAGTTGTTTTCTTTTCCAACAGCAACCACTTGCTTAATCCATCTAGCCCCGGAAAACCAGACACAATAGAAAATCTATTGTTAAGCAGCACGCGAGTGCCGGTTCGGCATTGAGTGGTTAAGTGATGATTATACATCGTTATCGCGCGGGCAGTTTCGGGGCGACGCGTGGATACTGATGAATAGGGTTGCCACGCATGGATCTTTTTTTTTAAATTATATTTGACCAATAAAAATATCGATTTTTACATCGATATTATGCTTTGAATCTATTTGTAATCCTAAATCGACCACTGACACAACAATGTTACCTTACGATTTTTTTCGGTTTCGATAACTTAACCAATTTTATGAAAATGTTATTTTTATCCTAATTACTCATTTATAGCTGTATGATGTCAATTTCTGACTTACTGGACTGAATCAACCCTCAGAGAAAGTGTTGCTAACTTAAACAACGCTTCTACACTACTTTGTCCCAATTTTGAATACAATATCAAAATAGAAATAATATTCCATTTATCCTCATAAGGTATTTATCCTCATAAGGAATATACATAAAATGAAAGGCTTTAATTTAATGAATAAAAAAACATGCAAATATTCTAATACTCGTTATATACGTGTGACAGCCCTTCGGTCATCTAGGCGTCGCCCCCAAACTGCCCGCGCGATAACGATGTATAGTGATTATATCTGTTAAATAAATTTTTATGGTAAACAGTATTATTGTTTAATCAAAAGCAAGGATAAATTCTTTGGTTTCAAATCACAGTAACATGTCTCCACATGCCTCCACTGGCCTCCTCTTCTCCTACTCATCCCCTAAGTCTCTCCCCTTTCTCCATCCTCCATATTGTATTCTCAAATTCAGGCAGTGCATCTGAGAACTTAGTCACAAGTTTTCATGTTGTGATCATTATCCATCAGGTCAAACATCGTTGAGGTCATTTTTCACTTAATTCCAAAAGGTATTATCCTAATAGCATATGAATTGGATAATACACCTAAATAGGTACTTAAGTGAAAATAAATTATAACTTTTGTTTATTTGGTAAATTCTAGCATGTCATACAATACAACAACAAAAAAAAAACAAAAAAAAAAACTACCTAAAAACACTGAAAAGCAAAAAATAATTTTAATAAGACATTCATCAAATGCGCTTATTGTCTAAGCCTATTAATAACATTAAATTGTATTTACGTGCTAGGTAGGTACCTACTAATCTGTTTGAAGTCGGTGCCAAGCCAAATAGTAGGTACCCAGACTACGTACCTACGTCCGCGGATTATTTGTAACCCTGTATAATACATAAATTATTAGGTATGTATCATTTTTCATTACCTTTGGCTTGGCACCGACTTCAAACAGATTAGTAGGTACCTACCTAGCACGTAAATACAATTTAATGTTATTAATAGGCTTAGACAATAAGCGCATTTGATGAATGTCTTATTAAAATTATTTTTTGCTTTTCAGTGTTTTTAGGTAGTTTTTTTTTTTGTTTTTTTTTTTTTGAAGTCGGTTTAATTTTTTTTTAAAAAAGTTTGTTTATTTTTCTATTTTTAGTGTGAATAATACGTAGGAGTGAGTAAAACTCTCTCATAATATTGATAACGAAAATACGAGTAAAATAGTAGAATTGTATTATTTGACAATATTAGGTATTCATTAAGTGTTCAGCACCATTCAGTAGACCAACTAAAGATGCAGCCCGCAAGAGGGACATAAGAATTAAGAAGTCGTACCCTTTAGCTTCCATCATCATAGTTGTACCTTCCATCATCAGCATAGCTGCAAAAGTACATGAAATACAACTAACGGTCCACATATTCCTACAACACTGAAATAATTATCCCCTAACTCCTAACCGTTAAGGAGTTGTACCTTCCATCATCAGCTTAGCTGCAAAAGTACATGAAATACAAGTAACGATCCACATATTCTTACAATACTGAAAGAATTATCCCCTAACTCCTAACCGTTAAGGAGTTGTACCTTCCATCATCAGCTCATCAACATAAAGTGATGTCTATAGGACGCAAAAACTTAAATGGCTTCAGAAAAAACAAGTAACGCGTAGTGTGCGCCTATAAAATTTGAGGTTTGCCCTTGATTTTCCCGGGATCCCATCATCAGATCCTGACATGGTGACAATGGGACCACCTCGGAACTATGCTCTTTCAAATAAAAAAAGAATTATTTAAATCGGTCCACAATTGACGGAGAAATCGACGGACATACATAAAAAAAAAAAAAAAAAAAAAAAAATACATACAGTCGAACATAGAACCTCCTCCTTTTTTGAAGTCGGTTAAAAACAATACAATAAACATCGTACAGCTGTAATTTGTTTTCTATAGATATCATAAGTTTTATCCCATAGCTTTGATTTAGCTTTCATTCTCTCGGTGTTCATTGTATTAATGCCAGCAGGCAGAAAACTTTGTTGACTGTAAGGGAGATTACGATCTACCTTTGTCCATGGATGCTTATAGACAGTTGCGAAGGCAGTTGTGTAATTTAAAAAGCTTCATTTAGGCTTCATAGATGCAATTATGAAGCACTAGACGATTGTTATAGAGTGACTACCACCAGATTCAGAATGTTGCCATCTATCCAAAAGGACTGGCATGAAACTCCATAGTTACACTTTACATTAACAAAATTTTTAAAACAATTGTCTATACAATCTAGGTATTTATTTGAATACTATTACCTTGTCATACAGTTTTCTGTGTTCGGGAGAATTTAAAATTAATCTATACCAGGTTACAGTTGACCAGTCCCCATGGTGCAACTGTTCACAAATGTGATGTGTAACCATATCAGAGGGAATGAAATCACCTTCACTCACAGTGCTTGAAATCTCACATCAGCCTGTCGCAGTTCACTGCTAGACATAAGCCTCTCCAAACGATTGCATGCATCACAAGGATTTGCCCATAATCATCACGCTAGCCTGTTGCATTTAGCTACGCCTCTGGATTGTTATACTGCCATCAACTGGTCGCCAGAGCATCGTTTCGCTATTCGGTAGGATGCATCGCGGGCAGAAGAGGTTGGCTTGGAGCGAAAGGCTGATGGTTTAATTCTTTCGTCCCATTTGAAATCTCACAGATGTTAGACGCACATGGACAATGGTCAGCCTTAGCGCTTGTTCACGTTGAACGCGCGGGCGCGGTCGCGAAATATCAAACATATGGCGTAGTATGGAAGTGTTTACGTCAAAACGGCGCGCGCGGGCTATGTAGCAAGCACCGCGCCCGCGCCCGCCACCGCGCCCTCGCGTTCAACGTAAACAAGCGCTTAGAGGCTCATTGGGGAAAAATCCCCACTAAATCTCCCTGGTTGTAAACTGTTGTTGTTGACCCACAGTCCCTCGATGCGCGGCTGAGCGGCGACTGCGACCTCGGCGCGCGCACGCGGCACCTGTGCGAGGCGTGGCGCCGCGTGCACAGCCTGTGCCTGCACGCGCTGCCGGCCACGCACCCGCATCTGTTCAGCTGGATAGAGAAACACACGGCGAGGACTATTCTCCAAGTAAGTTACTGACTTTTCTTTGGTCATTGAGAACTTTTAGCCTTTTTGTCATTGAATAATAACAAGAATTTTGACCGCCTCTGTGGAACAGTGGCTAAGCCATAGGGTATAGGGCCTCTTCCCCGAATTTCGCGGAAGCGGAGCCGAAGCGAAAGCGGGGCGGCACCGCTTGACAGGATCGCACCGCACGTGACAGCTCGCGTCAAGCGGTGACCGCCCATGGTAGGACTTTTTTAAAGTCCGACTAGCTAGTCGGCAAACTTCTTGACGCCCGGTCGACGGCGAGGGGTAAAGTTCGCGCATGACCAATCTGCCGTCGCCCGCTATTGGTCAGAAGCATAACTCTGAGCAATAGTGAGCACGCTTCTCAAAATTCGTGTAGGGATTCGTTCTGCACAATCCCCACCCAAGTTCAACATCTTTGCGGGGCACTATACCACATGTGATTATATTAACGTTCTGGTTTCCCAGTATGCTTTCAAATCAAAGACTGAAATCCAATTTGAAGTGGACATTGGATAATTTTTATCCTGCTAAATCTCCAATTTTGAACATCGCATGTCATGTAGTCAATCATAAAAATTTATGATGTTATTCAATATATTTTTTTAACAGACGGAATGGCAGTCACCAACGAGTAAAGAAGAACAGACGAGCTTAAAGGAGGCGATAGATGCCTTCATCGCCGAAGCAGAGTCTGGTGCAGCGAGCAAAGATGGCGTCCAACTGTCGTGGGAGATCCAGTTGCAGCAACGGGGCGAGTGGTTTCAGAGTATTCTGTGCAATCCTTGGGGGCACGATGTCCTCAGGGCGTTGTTGCAGGGGGAATCACCTGGTGAAGACGAGAGTGAGTTTACTTTTATAATGTTCAACATCATCATCATCATCATTTCAGCCAAACGACGTCCACTGCTGGACATAGGCCTCACCCAAGGATCTTCAAACCGATCAGTTCTGCACTTGATGTTGTGAACTTGGTGATGTCACATTATCTCGAAAAATCTTAAGTTCAAACTTCCACTGATTTGCTTGCTCTCAGGGCCAGTAAAGCAATTATTATGTTTTAATAGTCACTTGTTCAAGTTACTAGTGTAAACATTTTTATAGTTCTTTTAAGTACATTGAAGAGAGAAACATTAAACCCAAGCGGCTTAGCCACTGTTCCAAGAAGGCCGTCAAGATATTGCCATAGCCTTGCATCTATGACTTTACCAGCGGATCCATCGCCCCTGTAAATATCACATAACAACACTAACATTACCCAACCTTTAGTTCTAGGATGGCTAAAGGAAGAGCGCGGAGTGATGTTCGTGACGCGACTGAAGCAGCTGACGGCGTCGAAGTCGAAGTGCGACGACCTCGCCATGGGGCTCGTCACCACCGTCATGGACAGAGTCCGCGCTTCCACTGTGTTGGTACCGGATAATGAGCAGGCTGAAGAGCCTAAAGGTAAGCATAAGGCTTCGTTAGTAAATTGTGAATGGTTATTAACTAAAACCTCAAAGTACCATAAATAGAGTTGTAAAGAACTCGAGTCTTTGAGTCCTAAATTTTGAGTTCGGCTCACAATTGCACGACTCGACTGCAAACAACAAGACTCAAGAGAACTCAAATCTGTATGAGCTCTTAACCGCAACATGAGACTTGGAGTCTTTTTTAGCACTCAAGTCGTTTTCGGAGTCTTTTCTTTACAACACTAACCACAAACCATAATTATCTTTTATAAATAAATACATGAATAATTTATAGGAGTTTATGTAAAACATAAAAAAAAACTAAAGGTTATGTTTAGTACTACTGCCTACAGTCTAACTTAACCGTTTATTGAGGAATAGACATTAGATTTTTTTTTGTGTATCTTTAGTTTGTTTTAGTTATGTGTGTTTAGTGGGTAGTAGGACAAATGTCTGCTGCCCTACATACGCCCTTGCTAGCCTATGGTTATGGTGCCTTAAACAATCATTATCCCCCCAATAAAGCAGTAAAATTTGTACCAAATTTAATCAAAATCAGGGTGAAAGGATAAAAAAGACTTTACATTTTTATGCATTTCTCTTCTTTATCAGATAAACCCGCCGAGTCCAGCGACCAGCCTACGTTCGGAGATATACTGAAGGCGGAGGCTGGCTTTACGATGGACATATGGGAACTTCTCACGGACATCGAGTTCGTCCTTCTCCACAAGTGCGACAGGCACTCCAAATGTATAGAGCTGGTAAGTTTACATAATGCCATGCATGTTTTTATAAAATCACTTCTAAGTCAAATTAAGGCAACCCTTACCACCTAGTAGGTTCCTGTACTGGGCGGTCTAGGTGGGTACCACTGCAGTGCCAGATGTTTTCCTTGGAATCTGTTTGGCGCTGAACTGTCTAAGGGAGACGTGGTGCTTACCATCAGGTGTACGATCTTCTCGTTTTGTTACACATTGTACCTAATAAAAAAAAACCTCTGACATATAGGACGTAAGTCATTATCGTTTTTGCCGAGTTTAACCCGCGGCGGCTATGCCGGATATATTAATTAGTAATTTTTATCCGGTGTCTGGTACCCATAGCACAAGCTAAAGCTTAGTTTGGGGCTAGATGGCGCTGTGTGAATAATGTCCAAAGATGTTTCAAAATCAAAATCAAAATATTCTTTATTCATGTAAACTTGTATCAAGTATTTATGAATCGTCAATTACAGAGTGACTCTACCACCGGCTTCGGAATGCAGTCATCCGTCGAGAAGAACCGGCAAGAAACTCGACAGTTACTCTTTTTCATCGCCATGTTTGTTTACAATTTGTTTGTTACAATTACTGATTAGTTTTAGAATACCAAGCCATACAGTATAAAGTATAAGAATGAGACTATAATCTAGAAAAATCCGTGAGCCCTGGAAGACCAGTGCCCAAAGGTGGCACCTGCAGCACAAGTATGACGTATGTGCCAGCCATAATTTCACTCAACCATATTAGAGGGAATGTAACCACCCGACACATAACGCCACCACCCCAAGCACATTTTAGCGAGCATGACCGCCAAGGTTACATACTCTTCAGGATTCTTTGAATGAAAAATAAATTTAATTTTACTGAATTATAACATTTAATGTGTTACTGTATAGCAAAGTTAACATTATTGATACTATCGGGATTCTATACAATGCAAAGGCGCGAGTCCAAGCTTCCTTGTCGTTGAGGTATTCTTATTAAAACGTCGCCGTATTTATTTATTTAATTATTTTATCAAGTACAACAATATAACTTCTAGTTATATCTATGTTGTATTTATGTTGAATTTAGCCATACTGTTTGGATGTGTTACCAACTTTGCTTTTTTTATTTTTATTATTTATTTTATTATATTTTCGCAGGCGAAACAGATACCGCTCCGAAACGGTTATCACCTAGTGGAGCGGCTGCAGAGCCGGCTGGAGACTGCGCCCCGGGAGAAGAGACTGTGGAAGAACGCCAAAGACGTCGCTACACTTGTGGCGCAGGTATGTCTCTTTCTTATGAAAGAATTTGAAATTTTTGCATGTATTGGAGTATTTGGAGTGTTAAATGATTTATGTCGTTTAACACTCCGAGACATCACATCAGCACTGGACCTCTGGACAAGCCCTAGAGGTTAAGTCATGTAAATGAAAAAACGAGATTACACAGTGTTGCCAGGGAAAGATATTTTAGACGAAACATGAGAGAGCTAAGACACAATTAATTTTAAGGTAATGCTGCCTTCAAAAAATTTAATCGCAAAACAGGACATCTACTTCTATTTTTTTTGCTGCTAATTTCTTTTATTCAAGTGCGCAATATTAGCGACGGAAAAAACATTTTTTTGGTTATGATACGATAAACGTAAATGTGATATTTTAAGTCGTTATACATAAGAGGGTCAAAAGTCTCTTTTATATTAAGGGAAACTAAGCCAGGAGGCAGAGTGTGGTAAAATCCGCGTCAACTTAATTGTCTTGTCTGAACTTCGTGCGAGAATCTGCGCAGAACACAAATGTAGGTGTCAGAGGGGTGCAGCCGCGCCCCGCACCAGCGCAACAACTCATTCAAGATCTATGAGATAGGCATTTCGAACAATACGCGTAAGCGCCTTGCTATGCATGGCGCTTACGACGTTTTGGTCGCCAGAAAAATATACTCTGTAAGCAATCTATAGCGCTGCAAGTTTTATAGTTTGGTTAGACGACATCCGCTGTAGCAAATACATCAGTCAGTCCAGTCATCATTTTGCGACACATTTTTTGTTCCGTATAGCCTCTATACGTAGTACTTGTAACTCAATGTGTCAAGTTGGTGTATTTGTCTTGTCTCCCGGCAGGTGATAATCGCCCGCTGCATGGTGGTGCCGGTGTGCTCGGCTGGCGTCCGTTCGGCGCTGTACTGCTGCTCGCGGTCGCTGGCGCGGCTGCTGCTGCCGGCGCGGCTGCCGGCCGCCGCCGCCGCGCTGGCCGCGCCCGCCGCCACCGCCCGACACCTGCACACGCTCGCGCAGGCCGTCGACGCGCAGCTGCAGCCACGGGTCAGTGATACTCTTGCAAAAGAAGCATCCAGACCGTCGGTAGTGAACGTAGAATGCGATGGAACACGCAAGAAACCATGTTTTTCCGAAGGACAAGGACAAGGCCTCGGGAAGCGGGAGCGGGAAAGGCGAACGCCCGCACGGGCGCACGGACGGTCACCGCTTAACACACGCTGTCACAAGCTGTCACGAACGGTGCGCTCTTTTCAAGCGTTACATGCTCTGCTCCCTTGAGCCAGGGCTAGCATCGGCTCATCCTAATCAGGTATGAAGAGGAAACCGGGGGATTTTAATAGGTAGTGGACGCTTTAGACTTGAGTCACCAAACACACGCCTGCAGGTGTAGCTAGCCTGCGGTCATGGTGGATAAACGCATTCTCCTCCAAAAAAAGGCCTTAAACATTGAGCACTGAAATCTGCAGATGGGAATCAAAACTTGAGACTAAATTCAGTCAGGTACCCTTTGCCTCACATTTGAAAGAGATGAGCCAGTGCATGCCTTAAACTTTAGAACGTCACAGGCAATGCTCACACACGGGTGTGATATGCCTATAGTCTTCTGACTCTTGTAAACGCCTTAGACGAGTTATGAGGGTCATGAGACCCTCATGGATGACCACCCAGAGGGCAATTATATCCACTAAAACCGACATTACCCCCAACATTGACGCACTAAATACTGTCTTTGCTACAGTCTCACAGGATGAAACGGCAGTCTCTGATAAATGTATTTTTAATTTCAGAATTCATCGTCTATGGAGATGATTCCATTTGTTTGCGAGTTGTACGTGCGCGCGATCACAGCGGGCATGAACGAATTGGAGAGACTCAAACTGAAGACTGAAAAGGTAACTTATCGTATTTCAAAAAATACCCCTTTATCTATTTGTATAGATACAGTTTGTAAACCAAGTTGTTCCAGTGTTCCTTACATTATGCAATTTTCTTACTGTTAGGTTAGGATTCGTAAAATTATGTTAAAATACTATGGATGGCTAAAGTAAATGACTCTGCGAGCGTTACGCGTGTACAGCAAAACAATATCACTCAAGTAAAATGTATTGCTCATATGGTAACTATGTGTTAGATGTTTAAATGCAGAGAAAATAATAAGTAGAGTTGTATTTCAGTTTTTATTCAGATTAGTTATTAAATTTCGGAATTCCTGGTTCTCATCTTAATAATGACCAATCTTCAAGAGACTGAAAAGATCCGGGAAATCTCGTGATTTCTGGCTTCGATGTAACAATTCCTGCATCGCTTTGCAACTACTATTATACTACTCCTAAGGCCCTTCGTGCACAAGGCTACGCAAATCTTCGAAACTCAACTATTTTAGCCCCTTCAAACGACTACTGCTATACAAATCCTTTATGGTTCGTTACAAGAGTCGCTTAGTCGACACTCATCCGAAGGGGCTTACTCGACATAAATAAAGTATTGTTGTATTGTCTACGTCAGGAGGCGGAGGCCCGAGCGTCAGAAGCGACGCTGTCGGCGTGGTTCACGCAGCTCGGCACGTTGCTAGCATGCAGCGAGCGAGTCCGCTGCGAGTGCGCCCTCACCGCGTTCTCCGTGCACCCCACGGCCGACATGTACGACAAGATACGCGCCGCGCCGCTGCTGCCGCGCCTGCCCGCCGCCCGGGTGAGTCGGGATACCGCCGATGATGATGATGCTGACGGTGATGAACGAACCATCATCATTATCATCATTTCAGCCGCAAGACGTCTACTGCTGGACATAAGCACAGAATATTTATAATAGTACTAACGTACAGAACGGACATTCTCCGCCCCGCACGCATTTCGAATACCGCACTTCACCCCCGAATTTTCTGAGCGGACAGCGGGCACTTGAACTAGGATGCGCACGCAATCGAACGCACTTGACGCGTACACGCCATGTCATGATTTTAAAATTTAGAAGACAATTAGATTACAAAGAAGTTCCTATGACTGTGTTTTTATAACGATTGTTGTATATTGTAATTATTATATAATTAATTATTTGCGCTCCTGTCAATCGATGACCGCACAAGCGGGCGTCGCCCGCACCGCGCCCGCTTCCGCTCTTGCTTCCATAAAATTCGAGGCAGAGGCCGTTTTTCAGAGGAAAATGGGGCCCTTATAATGCTAGCTAAAGGAGATGTCCAAAAATGTATGGACCAAAAACCCAGAATCGACAGGAATGAAATGTATATCAATGGATTGACATTGAAATATAATATAATGTTACCAAGGGGGCAACGCTGAAATCGTTATAGTATAGGAGCTAGGAGCAAAATAAAAAAAGTGAAATATTCGTATAAAACAATAATAAAAATAAGTTTACGTCATGTTGTGGCTTAATATGACGTTGTTTTAGTGTTGTATCACTTGTGTTATACATGATAATTATCATCAGCACATTTCACAAGCAACAGCAATATAATAACACCATAATATTAAATCACAACATAACAAAGACTCTGTTTTTTGTATATTTTTTTCTTTTGGCCAATACATACTACAATCGTTATAGTGCTGTGTGTATTATTGGTAATTCTGTGGCTAAAGATTGCAAATATAAAAATAATTGGTATAGTATAGGAGCTAAGAGCCATGTTGTGGATGAGAATATCGTTGTTAATCATTTATTTTCATAATGTAAGTCTTATTGTGATAAGTTATAATGATATTATAATTACCTATAATAACAACGACATTCTAATCCACAACAACTTGTGTTACACCATGAATGTACAAGCAAAAAATGATTCCAACAAAACCATAGTTTATTTGGAAGTCACAATGATAATTATCAGCAAGCCGTCGTTGTTTATTCATTTATTTTTATAATGTAAGTCTTATTTTGATAAGTTTTAAGAGCGTTAACTAAAAATGCGTCGCGTCGAGTCTTCGAATTTCGGGTTTCGCGCATGCGCGCCAGGTCAAGATAAGCAATGTCTGGCTGTAGTCGAAGTAATAACTTTGATCCTTTTGATTTAATTTTAAATATTGTTTATTTTTAACTATTTATATTAGTCAATATTTCAAATATACTAAATAGTGTGTAGTTTTTATATTATATTCTTACTTACCCTTACATAATCATAACAGGGCATAAGTAAGTGTGTGTTGTAATATAATGGGTAAAATATTTATCAATGTAATAAACATTGACAATATCTTACTGTTTACATGAAGTACCTAGATTTTATAAGAGTAGCCAATTAATACTAATAAAGTAATCCTTCCCAAATGTGTGTGTAAATACTTACTTACCTAATGAAAAGTGTTGACATAATTATGTAAGTCTTTTAAGTATGACCATTCGATACGTAATTCACAAATAAAATACCGAGTTCAGAATACCATTTTTATAACAATCTGATTTAGACCTATAGACCGTTTAAAGTCAAATGTTAACATCCCATTTGAATAAAGCACATCACATTTTAAGTGTGCCTACTATGTATTACAAAATTGTTCTGTTTAAATTTCGTTTACAAAATAAAAGTAAATATTTTAATCAAATAACAACTATTACAAATGACATTATGTAGACTTATCAAAATGTGTGTTACCTGTTAATATGAATAGAATTACATTTTAATTTCAAATGAAAATGAATAACTTTTATTCAGTTTAGGCTGATACAGCACTTGTGAATGTCAAAGAAGTTATGCCACCGGTTTGCACTATACTTACCATTCAGCTCTTGCCTTAACTAAGGATTCTTCATTTCCTTTTCTTATTTTTAAATACAGTAGAATCCGTTTATTATGACTCCGCCTATATTGACCAACCCACGGGACCAATCGGTTATTATGACGTAATTACACTAAGAAGTTTTTTTTCGTGTAAAATCTTTGTTAAAATGTCGGATATAATGACTTCGCTTACGGTGACATGTCGCTTATTATGACCTATTTTTAATAAATTGTCCGGTTTTAATGACCGACATGATTCGTATTGTTCGTTGATTCCCGACGTTTGGCACGCGGCTCGTTTTTGTTTTAAATCCAAGTAAGTAGTTGACACTTGAAGGTCATGCATTGTTTTTAGTGATATCCTGTGAAAAAATGTCATCTCAACGCTGTAAAACATTTACAATTGAGGGGGAAAAATGGAGAATCATACTCAATGATTTCTAATATTTACACGGTTACTACTCATTAAAATAAAACAACTTTAAACGGATGAAAACTCGCGTATATTCTACATTTTGAAATTTAAACCCGACGTTTCGACTACTTTTCAGTAGCCGTGATCACGGTATGACTCAGGTGTTATGCGTCAAACAGTTATTTAAATTGCTATTTCTACCTTCACTTTATAATTATTTTAGAATAATCAGCAACCGTCGTCTTCACTATCATTCAATACGTTCCTATCCACGCAGTAGGAGCTGATGGTGTCTTGAAGCTGCACAGTATTGTGATGTCCATTGGAACCCATTAGATGTAATACTGGGTCCCAAGTAGGTGGTACATTCCAACCATCTTCCCTATTGAAATTAGGATGTTTTTTAATTTCAATGGCCTCGCGTAGCATCCTGGGTATATAGCGATTTTCTCTGGCAAGGACCTGGGGTTTATCAAAGCGAATGTAATGGTTGGGCTTATCCAGTACATGTTCACACACTGCTGACTTCGTTGACCTCCGGTGTTTCATATCCGCGATATGTTCTTTTATTCGCATACTGATACTCCTTTTGGTTTGTCCAATGTAAGAGAGCCCACAGTCACAATCAAGCTTGTATACTCCTGCTGTTTGTAGGGGAACATTACACTTAACTGGTCTTAAAAATTGGCTGATCTTCCTAGGCGGCTTGAAGTAGGTTTTAATTGAAGCACGCTTCAAGATGTTACCAATCTTGTCAGTGACTCCCTTCACATAATACCTTCGTGCCCAAAACCCCCAAAGTTGTATGGGTTGCCAAAGATACACAAATCAGGTATTCCACTACGGCCTATAGTAAGCCAGATCGATTCACCTACCTACCGTCTGGCTAAGCATGTGGCTAGTGTTTTATCGCCCTTGAGAGGACAAACAACATCTTATGTGAAGGATTCCTACCATTTCATCAGTGGGTTACAACACCTAAAACTGGCTGATGATGAAACTATGGTTAGTTTTGATGTCCAGTCCCTGTTTACATGTCTACCTATTGAGGACTGCATTGAAATTGCTAGGAAAAGGTTAGCTAGTAGTGAAATTCCCTTAGAATATGCAGAGCTATTACAACATTGCCTGCGAGGCGGTTACTTAATGTGGGATGATAAATTCTACATACAGCTGGATGGGGTAGCAATGGGGTCTCCTGTATCTCCTGTAATGGCAGACATATTTATGGAGGAATTTGAGGACAAAGCCTTAAGTTCAGCACCAGTTACTCCACGATTTTATAAGCGGTATGTAGATGATACTTTCACAATATTACCATCTGATAAAGTAACTTTATTTTTAGACCACCTTAACTCCATACATCCAAAAATAAAATTCACTATGGAGTTAGAAAGTGAGGGGAAGCTGCCATTCTTAGATGTTTTAGTTAGCAGGAATTCAGATCATAGCTTAAGTCACACTGTGTATCGGAAGGCAACTCATACCGATAAATATTTGAACGGTGAATCTCACCACCATCCATCGCAGTTAGCTACTGTTGGTAAAACTTTGTTACAGAGAGCGCAGCGGATCTGTGATGATGACCACCTTGATGCAGAAGTTCAGCATGTCAAGAGGGTACTTAAAGAAAACAAGCTTAAGGTACCACATCATCGCAGACGCCGTGTTAAACCAGCTACAGTTGAGCGTCAACCTGCTGTTCTACCATATGTGAAGGGAGTCACTGACAAGATTGGTAACATCTTGAAGCGTGCTTCAATTAAAACCTACTTCAAGCCGCCTAGGAAGATCAGCCAATTTTTAAGACCAGTTAAGTGTAATGTTCCCCTACAAACAGCAGGAGTATACAAGCTTGATTGTGACTGTGGGCTCTCTTACATTGGACAAACCAAAAGGAGTATCAGTATGCGAATAAAAGAACATATCGCGGATATGAAACACCGGAGGTCAACGAAGTCAGCAGTGTGTGAACATGTACTGGATAAGCCCAACCATTACATTCGCTTTGATAAACCCCAGGTCCTTGCCAGAGAAAATCGCTATATACCCAGGATGCTACGCGAGGCCATTGAAATTAAAAAACATCCTAATTTCAATAGGGAAGATGGTTGGAATGTACCACCTACTTGGGACCCAGTATTACATCTAATGGGTTCCAATGGACATCACAATACTGTGCAGCTTCAAGACACCATCAGCTCCTACTGCGTGGATAGGAACGTATTGAATGATAGTGAAGACGACGGTTGCTGATTATTCTAAAATAATTATAAAGTGAAGGTAGAAATAGCAATTTAAATAACTGTTTGACGCATAACACCTGAGTCATACCGTGATCACGGCTACTGAAAAGTAGTCGAAACGTCGGGTTTAAATTTCAAAATGTAGAATATACGCGAGTTTTCATCCGTTTAAAGTTGTTTTATTTTAATGAATCATACTCATACAACCGCATCAAGGAATCGTTCAATTGAACCCTTTTGGTTTTAAAACATTTAAATTGAACGATTCGAAAACCGCGACAAGAAATTAACGCATTAATACTTAAAATATGTAGTTTTAAAATCATGAGAAACAAAAAAATAAACTTATTTTTAAAAAACGCTTTGTATCACGTCCACTTATTATGACGCGTTTGTCAATTCCCATCGATGTCATTATAAACGGATTCCACTGTAGTTTAGCTTTATTTCCCACTAGCGGTTGCCCTCGCGGTTTCACCCGCGCGTAATTTCCTTTTTTAACTCCCACCCTCCTTCCCCCTCCTATCCCCCCCTCCTATTCCCCTACCCCCTCATATCCCCCTTCCCCCTCCTATCCCCCTTCCCCCTCATATCCCCCTACCCCATCATATCACCCTTCACCCTCCTATCGTCCCTCCCCCTCCTATTCCCCTACCCCCTCATATCCCCCTTTCCCATCATATCCCCCTTCCCCCTCCTATCCGCCTTCCCCCTACTACCCCCTACACCCTCATATCCCCCTAACCCATCATATCCTCCTTCCCCTCCTATTCCCCTACCCCCTCATATCCCCCCTACCCCATCATATCACCCTTACCCTACTATCCCCCTTCCCCCTCCTATCGCCCCTCCCCCTCCTATTCCCCTAACCCCTCATATCCCCCTTCCCTATCATATCCCCCTTCCCCCTCCTATCCCCTTCCCCCTAATATCCCCTTCCCCATCCCATCCACCTTCCCCCTCCTATCCCCCTTACCCCTCCTATCCCCCCTTCCCAATCCTATCCCCCTTCCTCCTCCTATCCCCCCTTCCCCCATGAAAGTATCCTATGTCAGTCTCCTGGGTCTAAGCTACCCCTCCACTTATTTTCAGCCAAATCGGTTCATCCGTTCTTGAATTATAAATAGTGTAACTAGCCCAACTTTCTTTTATATAATATATTATATAGATATAGATATTAAATTTTTTATCCAATTAATGTAGTGTATATAATATTAACATAAATTCATAACCATAGTCTTATAAAATATTTACTCAACATAGTACTAAGAAGTGTCGGTTGCGCTTTAAACTGTACCACGCTACGCAAATCAGCGATTTTTGCGGCACAGCCGTTTCTGGGTACGAGCGACATACGTCCTGCCTCTGAAGAGCCCGGCGGCTGACTAATTTGAAATGTTTTGCGCGGAGTGTTTTATAGCAGTTTAAAAAAATGTCTATAAAATAAATTATGCACCATTATATAGGTTTTATGTATTCAAACTTAAGATAATATGTTCTTCTTTTAAGTTAGACTAAAAACTTTTTGTAAATTAAAGAAATTAATGGTAAATTTTGCATGTTTACAACAGTGATTTCTTTGTAATTTCGCTGTAAATGGATTTGAATTTCGTATGAAAATAATCTCAAATTTAACTCATACCCCATCTAACTATTTGCGTAAAGATATGTAGACTTGCATAATAAAGTAAAATGTCCTATTTTTACAATGGTATTAAAACAATTGAGCTTCGAAATCGATGTTAAAAGTGAAGTTTATAAAACACTGCTCGGGTAAATTGTCAGTATTCACAAATACTCCATAGAAAGAAAAGTGGTATGGGCTACGATTTTAGACAAAGATACTGTTTATAATAATTTGTGAGTCGCATGTTTCTTAGATCACGTTTTCATAGAAAATATCTCGTTGAAAACTGCCTATTTTGAGTCAAAACGGCGATCGACGGAGTCAACAGTCTTAATGATATACATAATTATAATAACAACGGTATTCTCACCCACAACTTATTTTTATTATTTTTAAACGATTGTTACTTAGTTTTTTTGGCTTTTAGCTCCTATACTATACCAATTATTATTTTTATATTTGCAATCTTAAGCAACAGAAATACCAATAATACACACAGTACTATAACGATTGTAGTATCTATGGAAAAAAATATATACAAAAAACAGAGTAGTGATTTAATATGATGTTGTTATTATGTTGCTGTTGCTTGTGAAATGTGTTGATGATAATTATCATGTATAACACAAGTGATGCAACATTAAGACAACGTTATATTAAGCCACAACATGACGTAAACTTATTTTTATTATTGTTTTATACGAATTTTTTACTTATTTTATTTTGCTCCTAGCTCCTATACTATAACGATTTCAGGGTTGCCGCTTTGGCAACATTATATTATATTTAAATGCCAATCCATTGGTACATATTTCATTCCTGTCGATTCTGGGTTTTTTTTTGGACATCACCTTTGAAGAGCACAATCCTAAAACAGAATTTAATTATTCTAGGACACACAAGAAACGACAGGAGAAGCCACATCAGAGTTCGGCAGCTGGACGACCGACAGCCGGACGCAGTCGAACTTAGTGAAGACATCGGAGACGCTCAACATAAAGCATACTCGAAACCAAGCAAACGTGCTTTCCACGGCGTTACTAACGGAGGGCGAGGCGATCGGCCTGAGCCCTGAGCTGTGCCAGGACCTGGCCGTGTTGCTGTCCGGCCCGAGGGTGAAGACGCTCTCCTGGGACATGGACAGGTGAGAGACTAGCGACTGGACCAGCAGTGTCACTCAGGCGTACCACAGGCAGAAACACAGGACAACACTTATTCAACATCCATCCTTTTCGTCAATTGGAGTTGATACACAAAATGGGCCGGATAATTGCCACGAAGCAGGCACCGGTTTGACCCTTTCAGTGTGGGTGTTTGATGGAGAACCTGGGGAGTTAAGTGCGTAGCGTTATACTGAATCCCACACACTGCCTCACGTCTGTGGGTCGGTACGAACGGTGGCCAAAATTTGACGACCGAAGACTTTCTTCCAGTCCCAACATCTCTTTTCGAGTAATTTTCACGGTCGTTATTGACACTTGGTTAAAAAATCAATTTACATTTGTTACAAAACATTACATTTGTAATTTCAATTCTAACAACTCAATCCAAAAATATCGTATTTCCAGAGAGGTTCTTCTAGAAAACTGCCGGGTATACATGGAGAGGACGCACGGAGGCACGCGCGCGCTCACAACGGAACTGAAGTACCTCAACCTGGATCCCTCCTCTTACATGCACCTTCCGGAAGAGAAGGATGAAGAGGACGACCTGTATTACGGGATTGAGAAAGGTAAGGGGAAGATTACGAGAAGAAATGCGTGTTGTTGAGAGAAATAGGGTAGGAGAACTTTTGCCAATATTCCTTAATTTAAAATCTTGCAAGAAATGTAAACATAGTGTCAATTATGGATTTATTTATTTATATTTTGATGACATATTTTTAGAGCTTTCAATAGTCCTTTTTATTGTAGTCTTAATTGGCCAATTCCAAGGAAAGGACACAAAAAACGTTACTTATTTTTTGTGTAATAAGTGATTACTGATCAGACACAATCAGGTAATCCCTTTGGTTGTTTCAAATTACATGAAAACTTCAGTTTATAATTGGATGTATTGTCTGCATTTACATTTAGCTGACTGTAAAAAATATGTTAAAACTAGCCATTGGCTTTTTGCCATTTAAACTTCAGGGTATGAACATCTGGTAGAACTGCAAGAACCAGAGAGTGCTTGGCAAGACCCGCTCGAAGACCCAGAGGTGACAGAAAGCGCTTGCTCAAGCAGCATGGAAAACGACAACTTTGTCGTCAGACGAAAGAAGAACACCAAACCTGACGAACGTCTGTCAGATTCCGAGGAGGACTCTGATCCCCTTAGCCTTATAGCAGAAGTCAAGAGAACGGAAAAGAAGAAAGAACGACCCCACAGCAAAGAAAGAAGTAGCAAGGACAGCAGCAAAGAACGAAAGAAAAAGACTAAATCCAAAGAAACCTCTGATAACAAAGAAGGTAGCCGCGAGAGGCGGAAAGAGAATCCAGAAAATAAAGATAAAGAAAAGAAAAAGGAAAAGAAACCGCGAAAGAAAAAGGTTAAAGACTCGCAGCAAGTCGAAACGAAACCTGCATCGTTATCCAGCTTGATCGGCATGAAAGTTGCCAAAGTGAAAAAACCAGAAGGAAAACATAAGAAGTCCCCAGATATGAAAGGAATGCCTTATGTGACTGATAGCGATTACGACAGCCAAGGCAGGTCGTCTCTCGCTTCCTTGAACTCTGAG
Source organism: Mecyna flavalis (assembly GCA_949319885.1). Classification (NCBI taxonomy): domain Eukaryota; kingdom Metazoa; phylum Arthropoda; class Insecta; order Lepidoptera; family Crambidae; genus Mecyna; species Mecyna flavalis. Next base: position 3,591,849 of record OX439419.1, on the reverse strand, counting down.
GGGAATGATCCTGATGTGCTTTTCGACGGGCTATTCTGTATGGAAGAATACGGTAGCCCTGAAAACGACCCTTTGTCAGTGAAAAACAGTCTATCAAACAGCGAACTCAGCGTCGCCAATGGAAGAGTTACTATTAACACAGCACAACAAGTGAAGAAACCAAAAGAAAACAAACCGGCGCCTCAAATCAAGCAATATTCCAAAAATAATCAAGCAAAATCTAAGACAAGTCATCTGAATAACGTACAAAGTACACAAACCTCTGTTGAACCGACTCAATCTGAAGTAGATCACAAAACGCAGGTCAAAAACGTGAATGCCGTCAGAGAACAAGTCAAAAAGAGTATTTCGAGGCTAATTGAGTTTAGACGTCAGAATTCACTGCTTGAAGCGCAGAGGAAGAGCATGTCTTCGCCGTCGTCAACCGCTTCCAGTCCAAGAGTCATTACCGAGAGTATTCCCGCGCTATATAAGTCGCCTAACGCCATTGTACGCAATGATCCACCGCTTATAATAAGTCCAAAGGCTCTGGTAGTTCCAGACATCCCTAAACTGTACATAAACAAAACACAAACCGAATCTGAGCCAGCAGCCGACATGAACGCGAAGCATCAGAACAAACCAGTCATTCAGTATCCAAATAGATACACCCAACCGCAAACGGCGAACTATAGTGATGCGTACTTACAGTCACTTAAACCACAGGAAAATGTTCAACCTGCAAAGCCTCAACCGAGTGCTTTTAACTATACACAATCGTCAATCAGTAACGATATTGCTCAAAAGAACTTCCAAGCTTTCTTAAAAGAACTTCAAGAAACAATAAACGCCGGTACAGGTGCTAAAAAGGAGGCTGTCCCTCCTGTAGTACCGAATATGCCGCAAAAGAAAGATATAAGACCGATTAGTAGGGTGACGCCTGTCGTCCCGAAGAACATGAAACCCGAACCGGGAACGTCTTCTCAATGTGCCAAATCAACAATACCAACTGCCAAGAAGGCGGACAATCAGCTAAATACTTTTGCGCGTCTCAGCTACATGCATAAGACAAAGCAAAGTGATTTGAAAACAAGCAAAGAGTCGCTATTATCTTATCAAGATCAGATGTCAAATTTAAACAGAAGCATAGATGAGCAGAAATCAGCTAAACTTAAATACTTACAGAGTAAAGGTGATTTAGTGGTGTCCAGGGTGAGCCAGGCTCCACACAATTTATCAATGAAAGACGAAGCAAAAGTACATATAAAGAAAGTCGACAATCCATCTAAAACTGTCATCAGAGATCACCCGACGCTGTCAAATATTTTACAGACTAACACAACTTATGGTGCAATTCCTAAGCAATTACCGAAACAAGACAATTCAGTGAGAAATTCCCTTCATCAAATAGACAAGCCAAGAGCGATGACTGCCGCACCCGTTCCAAGAGAATCTTCCCTTTCTGAGAAAGACCAAAATGATCTCCTACTTTTACTGCGACAGCAGAACAAGTTAAATTATCCATCGACATACATTAACCCTGACGTAAATAAAATTACGAATAATATTCAGTATTCTAACAACCCTGTGCCGGCTAGCACTATTCCTAGTCACAATCAACCGCCAATCCTCAATATACCTGCGAAAAAGAATTACTCAACGGAAATAAAACATATTAATACTCAAAACTACGATTGTTCAAATAAGGCGACACTAGTGGAGCCGGTACATGGGTATTCTAAGTCAGTAGAGAGTAAACCAGATAATACCAAGTCAATCCCATACAACAAAATAAATGTATCCATCACAAAAGTACCAAACGTCGCAACAAATAATGCCGAATTTAATCAGTTCAATCAATATGGTCTTAACAAACAAGAGACGAAGTGCAATGTCCCTGAGGAACAAGAATTGAATCATCAGGATTGGGAAAGTGTAATGGATGCTTTATTGAAACACAAGACACCCAGGAGAGCCCCTAACGTTCTCGAAATGAGGAAAGAGACCCTGACGAAAGAGGGCCTTTCGAACAGCAGCCTGCGAAATCAAAGGATAATGAGGACGAATATTGTTGTCGATAGCGAAGCGAAGACCAATGAAAGACTACAAACACAGACTGTTCTAAAACACACTACATCTGAGAGTCTTCTTAGGCCGAATGTGGTCGTTGAAGGAACTAAAGCCGTTGAGAATAAAAGGCAGCATACACAAACCGCAAAACATGTTATGCCTGATCGGGTTGTACGGCCGAGTCCTACCTTGAATACCGAAGCTAAACCTACACTACAAACACAAAGGATTGTTAGACCAAGTTCGACGATTGATGCTGAAGTTAAAACTGGGGATAATAAAACACATACTCGAACTGTTCCAAAACACGTAATGCCTGAACGAACTGTTAGACCGACTATACTATGTAACGCCGAAATTAAGAGAAGCGATCACAGTAAACTACAGGCTTACACTCCCGCTAAACAGGTTATGCCCGAAAAGGTTAACCCGTCGAGTTTGATTTTCGACGCAGAAGTTAAAATCAGTGAAGTTAGGAAAGCGCCGAATATTATTAGAAATGTAACAACTGAAAGAATCGTGCGTCCAAGTTTAAATTTTAACGCGAGCCTTAAACCTGACGAGAGGACGAAAGTACAACATATACACACGACTGACAAAATAGTTAGACCTAATCTTGTCTCACAAGTTAAAATTGACGATCCAGTAATAGTGGCTAAGCATGTCATGCCCGCTGTAATCCATAAGAAAACGAGTATGCTTTACTTGGCAACTGAAGACAGTTTGAAGAATCACAAGCAACCACAGACCCAAACTCAAGCTGTCAAACCTCAAGTACTCGGAGAACAAATCAAACGAACTGAAGTTCCAAAGAAGCAAGTAGCAAACACTTTCGTGAAAGATAAAGACTGTTACATATCTGGCATACCAAATTCAGATTACGACTTATTAGATGAGTTAATGGATGACGAGCTACGGCAAGAAATAGGAGAGTTATCCTCAGATGAAGAAACGTATCGAGCTTCGTCCGCTAATAATCTAAAAGGGAACAAAATATGCAAAGACCCGAATGTTGTCAAAAATACAAAAGAGCAGGATTCGTTACATGCAGTAGATCTACGATGTGCCTTGAAACCAGCGCAGGGTGCTCAGAATAGCGTAATTATTCAGGCCAACAAACAACCAGTTAAATGTAACAGTACGCCTAAAGTAATTATTGAATGCGATAGAACCATAGTCCCACCTAGATTTACAGATGCACAGCGGGCCCCAGTTGAACTACAAATGCCCCAAGTTCAGCAAAATACCTCACGTCCATTAGCTACAAATATTATGCAACAGCCAACTGCAAATGCTGTAGTTTTAAATAATCAGACTAATGAAAACAAAGCTTACATTTGCCAGAATATCAACAGGACTCATATAAACGTTGTCGATCCGAGGAACGTTATAATAACGGCAGTCCCACAACCTGTCATCCCTAAGGTAGTCCTCCTCAGCTCTGATATAGTATACGATCCATTTACAACAGTTCAGACGCATTTACAAGCAGGCCTGTGTAACGTGAACCAAACTCCGTATGTTACGCTCAATGCGGCGCCGAACATAACTTTATACCAGACTACTCAGTTCACTGCCCCTATTGTGAACGAGGTAATTATTGGCAACGCAACGACCATGCCTATTCCAGCCGCCGCTTCAGAAAAGATCACGTCAATGAGTTGTAATTCGCAAGATATTATGTCAACTACTCAGACAATTGCCACTGATCCAACTGAAACAATAAAAGGTTCTTCTAAAGAGGCCGTGAGTTGTAATTCGGAAGATATTATGTTAACTACTCAGACAATTGCAACTGATCCAACTGAAACGATAAAAGGTTCTTCTAAAGAGGCCGTGAGTAGTGATCAAAACGTTAGTAATAATGTTAGTTTGGAGACCAAACCTAAAATCATTGTGGATCATCTATTACGCAGAAAACCAGATGTAGTTGAACCTAAAAGCAGTTTGGATATCAATTTCAATAAAAACTGTGAAAGAAAGGTTCTTTCTGAAGTCCAGGATAAGCAAAAATTTAATCTCATAGAAAAGGTCGATGTAAAAAATGTTTGCCAAAAATTAGTTGAAGAGAAAGCGGAAGAAAAGGTCACCATTCAAACCGAATTCAAACTTGAAAGAGAACATATCGTTGTTGAACATGCTCCCAAAAATAATTTGAAAGATCATGAAAGAGAACCTAAGATCGTTATTGAACATGCTCCCAAAAATAATTTGAAAGATCATGAAAGAGAACCTAACATCGTTATTGAACATGCTCCCAAAAATAATTTAAAAGATCATGAAAGAGAACCAAGAGAACCTAAGTTCGTTATTGAACATGCTCCCAAAAATAATTTGAAAGATCATGAAAGAGAACCTAACATCGTTATTGAACATGCTCCCAAAAATAATCTGAAAGATCATGAAAGAGAACCTAAAATCGTTATTGAACATGCTCCCAAAAATAATTTGAAAGATCATGAAAGAGAACCTAAGATTGTTATTGAACATGCTCCCAATAATTATTTGAGAGATCATGAAAGGCTAAAGAAAAAACGGTTAGCCATATTAAATAGTGAAGCAAACCATCGTTCATGCGCAGATCCTATTCCATTGGGTTACGCACCTCTATTCAAGCCCATACAACCGAGTCATATAAGTAATAAAACACCGTCTCAACACAAAGCTGATAACGCAATTACCCCTAACTTGGTACTTAATAACCACAAAGTGAATGAAGAGGCAAATACTAACGATAGCAAGGAAAATGAAGAGAAGAAAACGCCGTGTCGTCGTATTATGTTGCGTTCTTCTAATAATTTAAAGGCTGTGACAGGATCTTTGAGTTCTCAGGATCAGAGAAATCCTGTCGGTCGTAAAACTAAAGTTAGGCTTAAAAAGACTGAAGAACAATGTTCAGATAAGACTGTGGAGCAAAAGGTTCATATTGATAATGTAGATGTACATAAAAACGAGAAGATAGAATCGCCCATACGTATGTCAAAGAGAATACTCAATAAAAAAGTAGAAAGAAATAAGACGGAGGTTATTAGTACAGATATTGTCGAGTCGGTTGTTATTAACCAAAAACAAAAGAAAAATAGTGATAATAATCCAATCCAAAATACCTTAAAAGATGTTAAACATGCAGATAAAGATGAAAATAAAATAGAAACAGATGGACTCAAAAAAGTTGATAATACAGATATAAATAAATTAATCGAAATAACAGCCGTCTGCAAACCTGTAGATAACAAACCAGAAGTAATGCAAAACATTTCAGAGTTTGATGTAATTGACATTGAAGATGCATTACAAGGATCCAAAATCCCAAAAGTAACTGTACGCCCAGAAAATGATAATAATATAGCTTCAAACGATGGTGATTCAAGAAAAACTAGTTCGAAAACTGAAGTTGAGAAGAAAACCAACAAGAGGAAGAAAGCAACTAAAAAACGTACTGGCCGAGTTGTGCGAGAAGTCCAAAGTGATATAAAAAATCTAGAAACAAAATCTAAAGATATTGAATTAAGTACTAACGAAGCGAACAAATCTATCAAGAAGAATGATACATCAAATGATATTATCGAAACAAAATCTTCTACAGATAACAAATTGAAAACCAACGACGCGACCAAATCTATCAAGAAGATTGATACATCAAACGTTATTATCGAAACGAAATCTTCTAAAGATAACAAAATAAATACCAACGACGCGACTAAATCTACCGAGAAGAATGATACATCAAATGTTATTATCGTAACAAAATCTTCTACAGACAATAAATTTAATACCAACGATGCGAACAAATCTATCAAGAAAAATGATATATCAAATGTTATTATCGAAACAAAATCTTCTACAGATAACAAATTAAACACCAACGATGCTAACAAATCTATCAAGAAGACTGATGCATCAACTGTTACTATTGTCCCTACTCCTCATACATCAAATGTTATTATCGATACAAAATCTTCTACAGACAATAAATTTAATACCAACGATGCGAACAAATCTATCAAGAAAAATGATATATCAAATGTTATTATCGAAACAAAATCTTCTACAGATAACAAATTAAACACCAACGATGCTAACAAATCTATCAAGAAGACTGATGCATCAACTGTTACTATTGACCCTACTCCTCATACATCAAATGTTATTATCGACACAAAATCTTCTACAGACAAAAAACTTAATATCAACGATGCGAACAAATCTATCAAGAAAAATGATATATCAAATGTTAATATTGAAACAAAATCTTCTACAGATAACAAATTAAACACCAACGATGCTAACAAATTTATCAAGAAGACTGATGCATCAACTGTTACTATTGTTCCTACTCCACTAACAGCATTGGGTGGTCAAATTGAATCGATTTCTATATTAGATAGGGCTATTAAGGCTATGCAAACTATAAATAAAAATGTGTTACCTATCGTTCAAACTAATAAGGACAAAAGTCAAAAGAAGCTAGTTAAACAATCTGAAATTGTTACTGTTAAAGAAATCATTAATCTAAAGGAACCACTGAGTAAGTCGTCCGTGGTTAAAGAGGCACGAAAGGTTAAGACTCCACAAACAAAACGTACAATTGATCTTGTTAAAACAGTTGAAGCAAATAATACATATATTATTGCTAACGGAAAGAATAAGCAATCTATTGCTCCTACTAGTAAAACGATCAATGTACCCCATGTCACCAATAATACGACTGAACTATTAGGGCCATTGATCGAAGGAAAAGGTAAAAACTTATCAAATAATAATTCGCAAATATCTAAACCAGAACAAAATAGTTACCTACCCGTTAAGGCAAATATACTCGCATCAAATGTAAGTAATAATGCTCGGAATAATATAATTAACAATGGAAAAAATAGCATTATTCAGAATAAAACCTTAAATCAAGATAACCAGAAAACATCGAAAAACGGTGATCTGAGTGGAAATAGCCAAACACAGAAAAATGAACAGTCAACATTAGAATCATTGAGAGATCAGATACGTATAGAAGAATTTCCGGCACTCGCAAATGAACCTGATAAGAAATGTGTACGCATAAAAATGCCCAATGGTAAATCATTTAAAGCAACTGTGTATGGAAAGATGCATGTTAGTTTCGAATCATTGTTCTCTGATCAAAGCTTGAGGATGGCGTTGTTAAACAGTATTAATAATACGAAAAGATACACTGTAAATATAAAACAAGTGTCAACAGCGCAGAAAAACGATCCTTCCAAGATTGTCGAAACACGCATTGAAGAGGTGAACGTTCAGACTAACTTCTCTGAATCCATTGAAACTGTGAACTTATTAAGTGATGATGAGGATGAGTCTCCCAGCCAAACTTATCATAAGACACAAACTTTGAAGACCGCATCCGGTGAGTTTAATATCTCGTCACTTGATGAAGCAGAATTCAATAAGCATAAAAATAAATTACAGCAAAAGTGCTTAATTAAATTAACAGATATAAAAACGAGCCATCCTCATTTATTACCAAAAGAATCTGTCCAAGCAGCAGAAAATATTATACCAGCGGAAAGCGAAAATAACCCAAATCAGAGTGATTTGTCTAGTTCATTGTCCGTAGTACAAGATGAAGTGAAACGTACCCAATTACCTATTGACGTAAACGACACAATTAAAGATAACTGTTCTTTGCCAATAGTGCCGGAACAAGAATCTGTTCCACCTCAAAGTCTTGACAAAATAGTGGTACCTGACTTACCAGCATATTTCAATCCAGATGTCATAGAAATAGACGATTCGTCAAATGATAGTGTACCTGAAGCACGCGAAGTTCCGCTTTCATTGTGTAGTGAACCTAAAACAAAAGAACTAGTATTAGCTGATTGTAGTATTAAAGAGTTACCAGGAGATATAGACAATTTAAAAACCTTATTGTTAAAAGATCTTGGAGTCGATGATATTGTTAGTAACATTAAAAAACCAAAACATGATGACAGCAGCATAAAACTTTTAAAAGATACAACTAATCAATCATGTATGGAGAAAATAAGAGAGTGTTATGTGAAACTCCATAATTGTGACGATTTAGTCAAAAAGTATGATCAGATTAAAATAATTAATCAAAAATGTACTGTTAGTCTACATAGATGTGATGACCTACTTGAGAAAGATAACATTTCAGTTGATGAAGATCTCCACAACCTTTCAGATGACTTTATCAACCTAGACTCTTTAGAATCTGAACCTAAACTGACAAGAAGTGGGTCATTCTCACTATTGGACGATATATCAATTTTTGAAGAGGAAATTCTGGACATTTCCTCCCAAGTGATTGATTGTGGTCGTAGTTCACCGGTTATGGAAGTTTTTGACACAATTTCATCACTTCGCAAAGCTACGCTTGCTACTGAGGATCATTTCTCTGTCATGGAGGCTTTCGATCTTATCGCATGTCTCCAAAAACCCATAAGAAAAGTAGTGACAGAACAAATACGATGCTTTTGTGATTGGTATCCAACCAAACGTGATCTTCACCTTTCCGGCAAAGAAGAATTATTACTAGAAGCACAACCAAGTATTAAAAATATACCACTCTTTTACGAATCGACTTTCAATAGTTATATAGACAAAAAATCCAATTTAGTTCCCACTTTAAAGAAACTAACGGCAAATTTATTTCTGGAAAATACTATTATAGATCAAATTAGACCTTATCACATAAAAAATGTTGAACCGATACAAAGTCCGTCTCATAGTTTAAAGAGAAAGATACGGAATGGCGAGGACAAAAGTGTCGCTAGTAAATTGGTAAAAGTAATGATTAATACAAATGTTCAGGACATTAAAATAGAAAAAGTAAATACTTCGCAAAAAGAGACGGCAGAAAATGAATCTTTTGTATGGAGTAAGATTCAGGATGACGACAGAAATTTATGTGTCACATCAACTACACTGGACGAAAACGTTACCCAAATAGAACATCCATCAGTCGATCAGGCTCCGATCACAAATATCGATAATAGCCAATCTAGTAAATGTGTAGACCAAGGTGAGGACGTAAATTCAGAAGCAGCTACTGTGCATCATAGTAATGATAACTCATCAGAAAGTGATGTACAGAATAATGCACTCAATGAAGACCCCGATGATAGTAGAGCCGAAAATGATGAGAAATTCCCAACAAAAATAATTCATAACAACAAATCAACCGGCCCGGCTGATATGTCCAAAACAGAGGTTTATGATACAACTAAATATGAAAATCTCGTTGAGAATGTTTCACAGCTCCATAGTGACAATACGCACGTAATTAACATAGAAGAGACAAAGCCAGAGTCAATCGAACGAATTTCAAGCCCAGAAATTGTAGAGCGTCTTCCAAATGCTGGCCAAAATGAAAATGATTCAAATACCATTTTAGATCATCTTGTTGAGGTTAATGAAGATAAATTAATAGTTGAAAATACCTTAACAGATACTATTCAAGCGCTGGATGCAGTTCCGAAGTGCAAGCTAGCCGAAGCAAACGCAACATACATTGAAAATTGTAATGAAGTATCTGCAATTTCTGGTGTGAAAGACGAAGGAGACGTTAGTCCTGATGACGTCACTCGACAAATCGACGGAATTGGCAGTAACCTTCACACGGCTAATAATTCTAATGAAAATATTGAAGAAAATGAAATTCAAAATTATTCCAAACGACCTTGTGACTCTATTAACAGCGACAACATAGAAAATGAAGTAGAAGAGGCTGCTATTGAAACTGTTTCCTCAGAAAAGATGGAACAACCTAATTTAATTGTGAATACTCAAGAAAATCTAACGGAAAGTGATAATGACAATACACTTGTCCGGCAATGTAATATCGAACTTATTGAGTGTAAAGAAGTAAACACCACAGATCTTGAAAATGTACATTCTCTTCGCATGGACGCTACATGCAACAATCAGAGTGACAATGAATCTAAAACTAGCGATGTGGCCAAGCCTGTAGTTAAAAGCGATAATAACATAGTGAACGAAAACATGAGCCATCTAACGGAAACCTCTGAAACATGTCTTGAACCAAAGGTTTCGAGTGAGACTCAAAATATAATTAATTATGATAGTAATCAAGACAGCACAATTGTTAGCAACGAGTATCAGACTGACTCTCGTAAATTAGCTCTTACTGATAAGGAATTAAATAAAGAAGACTCCGATGATAGTAGATCCGAAAATAAAGCAAGTACTAATACTATCGATGAAAGTCACAGTAAGATCGACATAAGTAAACATCATCAGTCAGATGACTCTCAGTCTCATGATCATCAGTGTACTAAACCTTCAACTGATATTGAAGTCGACTGTAATAAAGATATCTCAGGTATTCGTGACAATATACCTGAATACCAAGAAAGCGAACCTGTCTCTGGCAATCATAATGAAATTAGGTCCCATAATCATCCAGAACTAGAACTTATGACTGTGGTTGAAGTGGTGTCAGATTGTGATAGTTCAGTGGATTGTTCGTTACAAGGTAGTAATAATACTGCCCAGACCGATTGCAAATTGTCTGACGATGAACTTGAAAACATTGAATTGGAAAAATCAGATGATCAAGAAATAGAAAGTAATAATGGTAAAGTTGCAAAAAGTCCTAAAAAGGATTCTAATATAAAAACTCATGAAAATCGAGACAACAATGATATAGTTAATGAAGAACTTGAAATTGTAGAAAGAGTGATTATAATTCGTGATGAAATTGGCGACTCCCAGGATGATGACAGCCAAAATTCTGATAACCTTATTAAACATGCAACATCTGTAAAAGTTGATCCGACAACAGAGTTGGAATTTCTCGCGACGAGTCCAGAAAAAGGTGCACTAAGTAACTCAAGTGCAGAAACACAGCCATCTCCAAACCATAAATACTCCTTAAAAGAGTTGTATTTGAAAGAAAAAACAGTCATTAATGAATCCAAACTCAATAATGAGTTTATTTTGAACGGCATCGAATATGAAGACCCTGAAGTGGGCACTTGTTATGTTTTTCCGATAGCTGATACATCATCTTCCTCTTGTGATACTGACGAGATATTTGAAGAAGAGACCGAAGAAATAATTCAAGTGATACAGGAAATTAGTGAAGATGGTACTGTTGCCAGTTTGACTTTGGAAACGAAAGAAATGAGCGCTGACGAAGATTACTTTAAACTTAATTTACCAAAACTGACTTACTCAAGGTTGAGAAATTCAGATACCTACATGAAAGCCTCAAGAAGGCCGTTAAAACGAAAAATTGATATGAGTGACGTAAAAATCAGCGAGAAAAAATATAGAAAAGGTAAAAATATTGATTATCCTAAGATCACGGTAACCGCTATGGCCGATTCAGCTTATGGAAGAGAATTTAAGCGAGTTCTTGATTATTGCAGTACATTAAAGTTTTCCTTTTCGCAACCATACCATAAAGAATGCATAGATGTTGATGAGATCGTAAGAAATTGGCCCATTGGATTATCTATCTGCGATGATTTGCAAGGTGAATTCCATGATGCTATTTTATTCACTGATTTAGACAATGTTAAACCACATAAAGTATTCGATCCTGAGGATCAATCATTGGCCGATGAAATAAGTGCAGAGTACAGTGAATGTGATTTGCCTTCTAATACCCCCGAAACTAATTTCAGTATGGGTTTTGGTGAGGGGTCCGACAGAGTCATACAAAATTTGGAAGAAGTAGGTGACGATTCAAAATTTTCGGCTGCGACTCTGTCGGACGTAAAACAAACTCAGCCGTTTTTACTGTCCGAGAATTATAATGAATGTAAGGCTGATCAAGAAGAAGTCAGCGTTAAAACGATACGAGAAGATCAGATAAAGCAGTTTGAACGATATCTCACTTACATTCAAATGCGTGATAAGGTGCGATCATTCTTTAAAAAGACTTCGATGGAATTAAAATACGATTGGATAAGGCAGGAGAAACGATCTAACAAATATGACGTACGAAACTTCCCATTTGAGCTGTATAATACGCCAGATTTCCTGGAACCTCCACTGACAAATGTTGTTGTTCAAGTTGTCCAAGTTGGTCAGTTGCCAGTTAGTGCTGCGGCGCAGAATCCCGTTACTTGTGACCCACGTGTGACCCAAGTTTCAGATGCGAGCCCTTCTCAATGCTCGGTGGAAAACAGTCCCCAAGACGATTCACAACCAACCATCAAAACTGAATATACTGAACTGACGACAGCGGACTTGACTGTGCCTCTAATGCAAGAGTATGCACAGCACAACCAAACATTACCTATGGATTCTCAAGAACCAACAGACATGTCTATAACTGGTGAAAATATTCCGATTGAAACTGAAATAAAATCGGTAGTAAAGATTGAGTTGGTGGATGATACAGAAGAAAAAGATGAACCCCGTGACAACTATGAAAATTGTGAACCACCACTTCTAGAAGCAAAACAAGAGAACGATGTTGATTATTCTTTCGATACAAACTCTGATCATGTTACACCACCACTGGAAGCAGAGACGGATTATCATGTTGACATGATGGATTATCCACAAGAAAAGCAAGATGTACCTGAAACATATCCAGTACAAGAGGAAGAAAAACAGCAAAATGGTGCACCAGAGAAGACTGATCAAATCGCACACGCTATGAATGCGGCTGGTATTACAACTACATCTGAAACTATGACAAACAACACGAGAGCCCATGCCTTAGTCAATCTTCTTTCTCAAAAGTTGCGACAAGCGCCCTCAGGTGCAGGACAGGCTACAAATACTTACTCTAAAACTACTTCCATAAATGCCATGGCTCTGCAACAAGCATTGGCACAAATTTTACCACCTCCACTAAATCAGACCAATGGGACTGAAAATAACCAACAAGCTCAAAATACTCCTCAAGTTTTACATATTGTTCAGGGGAAGAATGCAAGTGGAAGTCAAATTACTTTGGTGGATAATACACAACAGTCTGTCATCAATGCTCCAAATGCTACCCCAGTGTTACACATCGTCCAAAACAAATCTGGTACAGCCAACGCAACTACTAATGGTTCGGGGACAGCACAGACGAATTCTTTCGGAGGCCTGTCTCTAGTTGACGCCGGCTTGCAACAGGGTGGTAACCAACTTCTGCATATTGTGAATACTGGTAGTCAAAAGAACAGTAACGCAGCTGGTCAATTATTAAAAAGAGTAAATCTTTTAACAAACCTGGCAAACGTTCAGGGCTCTAATGAACAGAAAATGGTACAGTTCGTGTGTAAATCTGCTGATGGAAAAGCTATTCAACTAAACGCTCCACATCAGCGAAGTATGGTGCTAAGATTACAACCAATTGAAACGCCTAATGTACAGGCAACGCCACCAAAGCCAGTTGAAAGCCAAGATCTGAGTCCTACGTCGACTGCAACTAATTCATTAAATGGGAAAGATGCTGCCAGTCAGCAAGAAATAAAATCTCGCTCTGTATACGAAGAGAACTACGCAAAGTTTATACAAAACTCTTCCAGTAAGACTGGGGGCTCTGAGAAGTCTACCAGCCTGCCAAAATTTAACCAGGCTTTTGGAAAACCAGTATTTCAGGATGGAAATCCGACACAAAATGATATTAATGCTAACAATTCTCATTTGTCCGTCAATACTAAGACCGAGCCTAGTGATTGTCAGGCAACGGACAATGCGATAAACCTCGATCATATTGGACAGATCAGCAGTCCACCACTGTTACTAAGGAAGTCGCCTGCTCAGACGTCGCAACCTCAACCGAATCTAGTCCAGCAATTGAAACAGACCATTACTCCAATGAATATACAAACAATGCACGGCGGTGTTATATACACAAGACAGATACCCGTCAACATTGGTGGTGGGCAAACGATCAATCTAATAACCGTTCCGAGTACCGAGCTTGTCGATGATTCTGCACAAAAGCAACAGCCAACACAAAATGATATGGAACAGTCTATTATCAAACTCGTTCCACAGAACCAATCGGCCCCTCCTAATGCAGAAATATCATCCGAAGAAGGCGGGGCCCCCATGAATGTTTCAAATGAAAACAACCAGAATCCACAGCCACAGCCTGTTCTAACACAGATGCGTATAAAACTGCCGATGTTAAGTAAAGCGCCTCAAATGGTGTCTGGAGCTCGAGTCGTGAGACCGTCTTTCTTCCAAATTCAAAGGAATGTGATTGGGGGTACGAACCAGCCAGTCTATCAACAGCTGGTGTTAACAGCCGCCCCGCCACTGGGTCAGCAAACCATCCGACTCCCACAGGCGCAAACTGCCAGGCAAATTAAAGTTGACAACCAATCGTCAGCGGAATCACAGATGAGCTCTTCCACTTTGGAACAGTTGAGAGAATTTGATATGGTTCTAGAACAAGTGAAGGAGAGAAGCAGTGTGCCTCCTAATTCAAGCTCAACTACATTCCCTAAACTACATACGCCTTCCACGGATACTACTGATGGGTCAGCTAGTTCCTCATCGACAGAAACGACTCAGCAGGTGCTATACTCGATCGGGAACAACCATCAGCCTCTGAACGTTGCTTATGTAAACAGGAAAGCTACAGTCACAACACCAACAACATCGACCTTTGTAAGATCACCTGATTCATCAGGAATTATAGATTCCCCAACATCGTCAAGTCACGTTCAGATACCTCACACAGTCACATCGGAATCTTCTCATAATGACCCGCCTCCTCAACCGAAGCCAAAGAGTAAATCGAAATCGAGGCCTAAATCTTCGTCCAATCCGCCTAATACTTTAAAACTTAATACAGTGCCTCCGAAAACATCTACCCAAAAGCCATTGGAAGATGAGCAGACTACTCAAAGAATACTCTATATTTTAGCGGAATATAAAGAACAGGTCGAGAATTCTCCAGATAAGGATAAACCGGCGCCGCGAAGAAGATCCAATCCGCCTTCTAATCCGTCAGGATCTTCTAAGCGCAAGAAGAGTTCGAGCGGGTCCCGACGACATGGTCGGGACATTAGTCCGATTCACGGAGAAGACACATGTCGAACTATGGGCTCTGAAGACAGCAGCTGTGGCACTTCTCAGGGAGACTGTAATGAAAGCTGTCTTGAAAGTCACTCGCCTCAGGACAGTCCTCGGAAAGTCGTTAGGAAACTTACTTTCGAACAGGAGACCCCTGCTCCGACGCCGCGTCCTCAACCACAGCGAAACGTCATCGTCGCTGACGGTCAGACTATAACAGTCGCTCGAGGTACAACCGGGAAGCCAGCGACGGCTGTACTGATGCCAGCCAATTATATTCTACCAGTCTCAATGGTGAAAGGAGGACAGCAAATAGCAATAGTGACGAATCGCGGGCCGAAGCTTCTGACCGTTGGTGGAGGGGAAGGTGGTGCAACAAACGCCTTGTTGCTACAACGACTGATAGGCCCAGCTGGGTTGAAGCCTGTCCTCGCTCGGCCAGGGGTTCGCCACGTGCGGCTTCCGACCGCTGCGTTGCACAACCTTCAAGCGTTTAACCTGGCAACAGCTACGACGATACAGCCGCCGGATAGTACAGCTTCGCCGGCGCCTGCTCCCACTCCTCCCGAGTTGGTAGACACGAGAGCCACCAGTTCGCCGTGGACCGACCGCGACTGCACAGACGTGAAGCCCGAGCGTGGTTCCAGCCCGGAAGGGTCGGAGCCGTGGAACCTTCCATCTTCGGGCGACCCCCACGACTATTCATATGAAGAAACCGTGCGCGCCGACCACCTGGATCGGACTGTGCTTGTAAGTATTTTAAACATATTTATTCTGTTTTTAACTTAGTGGAACCATCAATGTTTAAACTGGTCCGTTTCCTTATACGAAGCGGAAACTCGACGTAATTTGTATTTATATGTCATTGCTGTCAATGAGAAAGCTTGTAGAATTTTATTAAAATAATATAATAATTGATGGTTACCAATAAAATATGGTTTTGACACATTTTGAAACTTCAGGACCCGATCCCAGATCGATACAGTCCCGATATGGAGGCGCAAAGGATATTTGATAAGATGTTCGACGTTGAGTCGAAAAAATCTTACATGGGCGATTCGCCGCGTTGCGCTTACGATATTGATGCGTCAGATTGCGACGATAAGCCCTACCATCAGGTGATCATATCGTAGAGCTGGCGCTGGTCGTACAGATTTAGTATGCCTATTAGTAGACCGTGCACGCCTCTTTTTTTGTCCGCTATCTGTTCGCCGGTGCCGCCTTCCTCACGAAATTTAGAAGCGACATTCGGTTACCTACCTTCCATTAACCGTAGCCCTTGCTCCATTAGTTAATACTTAATACATACTTCGACGGAGTAGAAACTGAATGAAGATAAGTACTATCAGATTCAAATGCTATAAGGATAATCCCTTTTGGAATTGAGCGAAAAATTACGTCAACTGCGTGATCACATACACAGATATTATTTTGCGTTGCTAACGTTACGGACAAGCGCAGTTGACGTCATTTTTCGCTCCATTCCAAAAGGTATTATCCTAATAGCATCTGAACCGGATAGTACTGGTAAACATGTGCCTTCTCCAATAATTTTCTACTCCATATAAGGATTGCGAAGTTGTATCACTTGTTTTGTGGTACACTGGTTGCAACCAGATGTTTACGCTTCGTCTTGTTACATGAGCTAAGTAAATACAGGGAAGAAAGTGTGAAGAACATGATTCAAAAGTGTACTAATGAAATAGGTCATAGTGATATGTGTACAAAATATGACAATATGTGCACCGTCATTTATTAACTATCATAATTATTTAAAAGGTCTTATATTGGAAATATCAATTCAAGATTTTATTTAAAATATTGTTTAAGTGATAATGTAGTTGTCAGGGTGAACAATTTTAATGTACTGCTCAAGTGTGATACCAGTGAAATAGAAAAAATGTGCTAGCAGATTGGACTGCATCTATGCAAATATTCTTGTATATACAAAAAAGAACTAAACATAATAATAAATAACAAAATTGGCCGAGGTCTCCGTCCATAGGAAAAGTACCCACTAACTAGCAACGTTTCCGCGCTGGATAGCCAGGCTAATACGTTGCTAATTTATTCTTCTCAAATATGAATGAATGATATCTTATAACATTCATTCATTCAATGTTTGTATTAATACGAATTAGTGAGTATTCTATAACTTAATGTAAGGCAAAAAAATATACACAGAAGAGGTTTGAATCTACATTCATCTCTGGCTCATGTAACTTCCGTGTCACATCGCTTCAGCTTTACATATTGCGCCTACGCGCTTGTGAAGTGCAATGTCGCATCTAGATTTAACTGGCAACACGAACGATAGGTGGACTCTACTAGGTCTTATATTACTTACCGCCTCCCTTTCTTCATTTTAAGTCGTTGTATTATCATTTTTTGATTTATCATCACGTACAGTTTCCAGGAGAGTTTTCTTTCTAATCATTGTCTAGATTAGTTCTAATTTTTGCATGAAGGATTATTCTACGGAACGTCATTGTCAAGTAAATTCCCGCATTTGTCCGTGCATGTCCCTTCCATCAGAATATCATTGTTATAAACTAGTAATCTTCATTAGTTGATGTTATTGGAATTTTTGTAATCATAATCTGATGTTAAAGTTTAAATTAACTCTTATACTATAAAGAATAAGGTCGCTTTTGCAGTAATTGTCACAGTTAGTTGTTAAACAAATCATAACATAGGCTTACGTATAAATCATCAAAATGGCTTATGCTTGCCATAAATGTTTTGGAATACCATCGAATTAAATAATTGATATGTAATAAATCTCTTTAATTTAACAAGTACAATAATACCCTCGTGTTCGTATAACGTTAATATTATAAACGTATTTTAGCAGGTTTGCAGGATGAATGATATAATTGTTGTGATTATTGTTTAATAGAATTAAAAGTAATGTAGATGTTGATTGTGTATGAGCAACTATAAAATACAGAACAGTCAATAACTAATATTAATTAAAATATAACAACTAAATAAATATTACTTGTTAATAATTCATATAGACCAGAAGGCACAGTATTATTCCGCAAATCTTCTATCCTTGCTTAAATACGTTTATATTTTATTTGTCCAAGAGACCCTTAATTCCTAGCTATGATAAACGTGAAGAATTAATCAGTCTATCGGTGTCTAGGTGGTGCAGAAGAAAGATGGGTCGTCGCATCGCCAGCACAGACTGACGCACGTGTCCGCGGCCGCTCTTAGACACAAATATGCCATACTGGAACATGAATTGAGGCTGCAGGTAATTTGATTGACATTATACTTATTAATTTTATGTTTTGTGATTATTTTTGAGCATGATGGGTGATGCCAGCAAGAATAAAAGAACATTGCTAAAGAAGGTCTGAATGAGCACGAGGTTACCTACAAAACCTTATGTGTGTGTATGTGTAGAGATTGCAAGCGTTAAATTAGCAAGAATTAAATAAAAAACATTTTAGTTTGTTTGTCCTCCGTAGTCTTTCGCGTAAACTTAGTGCTATTCGCATTTTAGACATAAACGAAAGAATGTTTCCTTTGATAAATGAAATATGAATATAGAAAATGTACACCATAAAATGGATAATTGAATGAAAGGTAAGATTTCAAGATCTATGAATGAAAGGCTTAGTCAATTTCACCTTAAATTAGGTTTGAGGAAAACAAGGCACAACATAATGCTTTGTTAGACTTGGTGATCGATCACCAAAACCCAGTGGGTTCGAACCCAGGACCTTAATTTCACCACCTAAAGGACCAATTGCCGCAATTATTTTCTTTTTATCACTTTAATTTCTCTTGATTTAATTTACTGGCGTACTTTGATTTTCCGTAACTTTTATTCATGATCGTTTAGTTGTCAAATCATTCGCAGAAGTCGCTGTCGGAGGAGTGCGAGGACCTGGGGGTCGATTCCCCTTCGGCGTCGGAGCTCTTCCCGGAGGCTGAGCTGCTGTTCGCGGCGTCTCCAGCCCATGACCACACACAGGATCAAGGACATCACTCGCATACTCGTGAGTTTATGTTCATGGTTACATAATGAAAAAAATGAGTGAATGAATGAATGAACGGAAGGATTGAATCATCGAATTAACTTTGATATAAATTGAACGAAATAATTTATTGAACAAATGAAATACTGAGTGACGCTTTTTATGTTCTTTAAATTAGCAGATAGGAAGCAGCCTACCTGATAGTAAGTGCCCACTGCGGCTTATTCCATTGAGAGATAATTAGCCAGAAAACATCGCCTAATGTATCATTAGCTAGACTCAAGACGGGAATCGAACCCACGACCTCCGTGTTTTATGATCTGAGCGGCGTGACTGCTGCTCCCGGATGCAGTTAAAACCCTCTCATCTCATAATGCCAACCGCTCGCAAAATGATAACTTCTCAAAATGCCAACTTCGTATAATGTACTTGGCTGTCACAGTTGACCTTACGCTTACGCGCTAAAGCTAAAGTCATTCAAATTGTTCTTTCAGCCCAACCAACCTTGATGAACCAAAGCGGAATCCCGCATCCGGACATGGACGACCAGATCGCAACAGACCAACTCCTCACACGCGACGTGCACGAAGACCAACAGGACCTCAACCTCGGACTGGAGGACGTGGGGATTGTCACAGTGAGCGAAGACGGCATGCAGGCGACCATAGCGCTCGATCAGGAAGAGTTCGCGCGGTCGCATCCTAACACGACGTTCCACAGCGAGCCTGAGGAGGGGGAGGTGGGTAGATGATAGATAACACCATTCCGAAGCCGGTGAAAGTTTCCCTGTAACCTTGATAATTGAATAAGTGCATTTAAAAGGCTCTTCTGATCTTCAAAGCTTTGATTTCAAGTATACTGGCTTCCACATTAATACCGCCGGAACTCAGCCAAAGCTATAATGGCGGCAGATTTCCCCTGTGGGGGTAGTAGCTAGCCAGTCGAACCCTGAAAAAGCCCTACCACCAACCAGACCCAAGGCGGGTATCGAACCCTCGACCTCCGTGTTTTTATACCGAGCTTAGCCACTGTTCCACGGAGGCGGTCATTCATACATAAATGTTTGTCCTGTGTCTGGGTGTGTGGTGTTCAATTATATTTTTGTGGACCCTTCGTTGTTCCTGATACCCCAACACAAGTGCACAAGGATCTTACATTCTTTAGAGCGTCAGCTATTAACCAATTTATTAATAGTCCAATGGAGAATGTTACTAGGTATGCGAAACAGCTTGTAACTTTGTCACATTAAAGCCTATGTGAATATAAACACATTATTTTTTGTTCCATGCCAAAATATCAATTACAGTCTGTTTCAAACACGATGATATGGGTGACACCTCATCTTTGACAATTAAAGAGACGTGACCTCATGTGTCAACCTGCATAACCAATCGATTATCGATTATATCTTAGTGCTTATGACAATCGATTCAAAGTATAGATTTATAATGTATGATAAATTTTAGTTTTTTTTACTTTGATATTAGCTAGTATAGAGGTTAATATCAGATAACACAGTTATAAAGAGAAATATTTATTGTACATAAATAATAACTGGAAAATATTTGTAAGAGTGTAAAGACAATAAAACAAATATTTTCCAGTTATTATTTATGTACAAACGCCTCAATGGTCTAGTGGTTTAGGTACCGGGCCGAGATCTCGGGGTCCTGGGTTCAATTCCCGGGTCGAGCTAACTTTGTGTCGGTTTTTTCGGACACAGCTCGGGTTGGTGATCACCAATCCGCATTTGGCAAGCGTGGTGATTAAGCCAATACCCCTCATTGTAGCGATAACTTGATTTCAAGGATGTAGGGCTTTGCCCTGCATTGGGATATTAATAGGCTGATATATTTTTTTCTTATTTATGTACAATAAATATTTCTCTTTAAAACTGTGTTATCTGATATTTACCCCTACAAAGGTTATGGGCCCAGGACCAGCGAAAATAAAGAGTGAGTAGGACATGTAACTAAGAAAGGAGTCATCGAAAATTATTTGAAAAAGGGTACGACCGAATCATGTCTGCGAATGTATGTAAAGGTGGGTCTATGCTTACGAGCCGAGCACGAGCCGCGCACGAGCGGAGCACGAGCCGATCCAAAATTCGTGTACTGTGGACCGATTTCGAGCCTCGAACGAGCGCGCTTCGAGCATTCGGCTCGTGTTCGACTGTGCTCCGCGATTGTCGGGTTTTTGACGAACACAAAGAGATTTGCATCGCGCTCGCAGTGCAGGCTCATTGTATGTCCACTCTTGTCACACGAGCAGATCGGCTCGGCTCGTGCTCCGCTCGTGCGCGGCTCGTGCTCGGCTCGTAAGCATAGACCCACCTTAAGTATTGAATTATTAACAAAAGATAACTATGACAGTTGGAAGGTACATATAGAGGCATTACTTGTACGAAGCGACTACTGGGAGTATTTAAGTGGAGAAAGGCCAAGACCAAATGATGCCGATACGCACATAGCAGCCTGGTAGGCAGCGGACAGGAAAGCTAAATCTGAATTAATATTAACCGTACAGTTAGTTTCCCCAGACCCAGAGAATTAAAATACAATTATTTATTTTCTTACAAAAACGTGAATATTACAAAAACTACTAAACCGATGGTCAACAAACTTAAAAATTCTATTAACTATTCCTACATTTTCGTCTAAATCAGATCACCCGTTCGAGAATTTTATCGGAACAAACATACATACCTTTATGTACATACAAAAATGATTTGTACCCCTCGCTCGCTTCGCTCACTCGGTCAATAAATAGTAACGTGTTAGTTTTGTACATTACTACCGCGTGCCAGGAGGCGGAGTCCATGAGCTTCTCAGTGGACTTGACGCAAAGCTTAAGAACTTTACATTAAGTGACTACTGCGTTATTGTGTTGGGTGAAAAAGACTTTATTACTTCTAACAACTATTATTCCTTGGTAAAGGAAATAAAAGAAAAGCTTTCAACTGTACAACATACGAATATTATTATTTGTTTACCGACATTTAAATGCTGTAATAAGTCGAATATTTATAATAATAGAATAGAAATATTTAATTATTTACTTTACCAAGACAATAAGACCTATGAGTATTGCTTTTTATTAGACTCTAATAAAAATCTTGAATATTCATTTCAAATGTTCTCAAGAAAAAATGGCAAACTAAATGTAAAAGGGCAAAAAGTAGTTATTAATGATATTTGTAACCTAGTTCTAGCTATAGCAGATTCAGAAATGTATGAGAATAATTGTCCTTCTGCACAGTCTTTTTATAGTTCTGAAAATTCTGATGTTGCACCAAATAAAGCAAAAAGTACTGGAAAAAATTGTTCCTTTCGAGCCTAAAGAAATTACCATAATGTCCCAAAATATTCAGAGTTTAACGAACAAAATTGATGATTTAAATATATTTTTAATGAATGTAGACATTGACATTATTTTAATGAGTGAACATTGGTTAACACCTAAAAACTATCAACTTTATACCTTGGAGGGTTACAACTTGTGCGCGAAATATCTACGAAAGGATCACATCCACGGAGGAGTTGCTATATTTACACGCAAGAATATAAAAACAAAAGAGCGACTTGATATCCAATCCTACACCGTGGAATTTGTTGTAGAGATTTGTGCAATAGAGATTGTTGAACAAAATTTGCTAATAATATCAATTTACCGACCAAATAGAGAGATAGAAATATTTTTTGCACAAATTCAGTCTATGTTTAATTACATTTCAAAACAGCCCATACATAAACAAATTATAATAGCAGGTGATATAAACTTAGATCTGACAGAGGAAACTCCTGTTTCCCGTAGATTTACCAACCTACTTAAATCTTATGGTCTACGCCACTTGATAAACACGCCTACTCGTGTAACAGCGAACAGCTCATCTTGCATTGACCAGTTCATAGTTAGCAAAAGTGTGATAATGAAAACTGAAGTAAGAAGCTATCAACTGTCAGATCATAACACACTAATAGGGCAAGTTCCATTGCGCGGGCCTCTATTTGAAAGAGATATTAAGTACAACTCTAGAAAACGAATATTTTCTCAAAAATATATGACAATGTTCAAGAAAAATTTAGCGCGAATTAACTGGCAAAATGTATTTTCTTCTTCTTGTAACATTGACACCAACTACACTGCATTTCAAACACAAATTAAAATACTATTAGATACATATATACCAGAAAAAAAAGTAGTAACAAAAAATGAACATAAATTAAGGTGGATTAGCCAGGGGATACGAAAAAGTTGCTATCATAAACGCATACTGAGATACCTTCTTACTAAATTTAAAAACGAATCTTTAAAAACATACACTAAACTATATAGCAAAATACTTAAGAAAATTATATACACAGAAAAGAAGAAATGTAATATACAAAGACTCAAATCATCATCAAATAAATATAGAACCATGTGGAATATGATAAAAGAAAAGACAAAATTATCGAAAAATAACAGACACCAAAATATGACACTTAAAGTACAAAATACTAAT
Organism: Mecyna flavalis; assembly: GCA_949319885.1. Classification (NCBI taxonomy): domain Eukaryota; kingdom Metazoa; phylum Arthropoda; class Insecta; order Lepidoptera; family Crambidae; genus Mecyna; species Mecyna flavalis. Next base: position 3,568,311 of record OX439419.1, on the reverse strand, counting down.
ATAACTTGTCCAAATAAAATTGCCGAAACATTCAATGACTACTTTACACAAATAAGTTCAAATAATAAACACAATAATCACAATAATCAATTTAATTCTAATTTCTTAACAAACTCATTTTATTTGGAAAGTGTCACAAAAACTCAAGTAAAAAAGACTATTCTTAGCTTAAAACGAAATAATTCTTGCGGACACGACGAGATCCCAGCAACTCTTCTGGCACACTGTGCTGACGAGTTTGTAGAACCTTTAACGTTTTTGATAAATCAATCGTATGAAACTGGTAAGTTTCCGGATAGCCTTAAACTGGCTATGATAAAGCCTATTTTCAAAAAGGGAGATAGACAAGATACTGCAAATTTTCGTCCGATTGCTCTTTTGCCTGCAATATCTAAAATTTTCGAAAAGATAATTTGCCAAAAGATTTACTCTTTTCTCGAAAAGTATAATATTTTCAGTATTGATCAACATGGTTTTCGAAAAGGACACTCTACTACCTCAGCTGTGTTTGAATGTAATTTAGAGATATGCAAAATTCTAGATCAGAACAAATGTGCAGTTGCAATATATATGGACATATCAAAAGCATATGATAAAGTTGTGCATAAAATATTACTCGAAATATTAGAAAAAATAGGGTTACGCGGACTAGTAAAAAAATGGCTTACTTCGTACCTAACCGATAGAAAACAATTTGTCCAAGTTACACACTTAGATACAGAGAGTTGTGAACTGAAGCGCTGTAACTCTACTGTCAAGACTGTATCTGGGTCCATACCACAAGGTAGCGTTCTGGGTTGTCTTTTCTTTTTGGCTTATATTAACGACCTTCCCTCTGTGGTACCCCACAAAGTAGTATTATTTGCAGACGACGCCACTCTACTCGTGTCTTGTGATTACAATGATATTGATAAAGCACAACACACTATAACAACTAGTCTAACCAATATTATAAATCATCTAGAGACATTAGGCCTTAAGCTAAATTTTGAAAAAACTAAATTAATGCAATTTCGCCCGTACCAAAGACCAGCACTGCCTTTATTCGTGTCTCATGAAGGACATAGGATTAAGGAAGTCGATAAATTCTCATTGCTTGGTATTACTGTAGACTCATCCCTGTCATGGAAAAACCACATAGATGCAGTGGTGGGCAGGTTGAACCAATTCTCGTATGCACTGCGTGAGCTACGAAAAAGCACAAATGAAGAATGCTGTCTTATTGCTTATCATGGTCATGCTGCTTCCTGGATTCGATACGGTATTGTACTCTGGGGCAATGCTACGGACGTAGAAGCTATTTTGATTCTTCAAAAACGTTGCCTAAGAATTATTACTCATTCGGCGCGTAGAGAATCATGTAGATTATTATTTCCAAAGCTCAATATTCTCACTGTTAGTGGCTTATACATTTATGAACAGTGCCGGCTGATTAGGCAGCACCCGACTCACTTTCAAAAAATAAGCGACTTGCCTAGCCGCTATGCGCCGCGCCGCGAAAATAGTCTTGTCGTACCAACAACGCGTCTTACGATGTGCAGAAAACAGGCGTACTATATGGCCGTCAAAATATACAACCATTTGCCGAGTTCTATAAGGAGCCTCCAAGGAAATAAATTTGATAAGGCTTTAAAAAATATGTTACTAAGTAAAGCATATTATTCGTTGGCGGAATATTTTGGTGACAAATTTTTGTAGTCCAACTTTCGTTTAAATTGTATACAATATAGCCTATTAGTTAACTTTTTATATATATGTTTTTTACCTTCATTAATGTTTTATGTAAGTTTTCTTTCTCTTTTTACACTAATGCCTTCAAAAGGTGATTTGTATGTCTATTTGTAATACGAATACAAATTTATGTGATTAAATGAATATGAATATGAATTGTGAACATCGATTTTAAATTGACGGTATTATTTTACATAATACAATATTTTTTTACGAATATTCCACTATTCTTTCCCTTAAATTATAGTTTCGATTATTCACGATTTTTATCGATTAATAATATAACCTAAGTCACATCTCTGGTTTAAAAGACCATAGAACGTAACCTAGTACGTCTCATATAATTTTTATATTTTATAGAAAAATGTACATAAAACTTCTCTAAACCGAAAAAAAACACCATGACTCTTATTAAATCGTTATTAATGTACAGTATTTAGTGTTAATCTATTTCTTTATTATTCAAATTTGTATTTATATCGAAGTCAATATTTTCCTAAACGCAAACATTTACGTTCTATGGATGTGTCAGGCATATCATCGTGTTTGAAACAGACTGTAGTTAAGATTTTATAGACATTTAAAAATCCCGTTCGCCGCGCGTCGGCCATGCTGGCGCTGCAGTACGATGACGTCACAGGTCATAGTACGTTGCGCGCTCCGGTACGGTTCACTACGAAATAACCGTACCGGAGCGCGCAACGTACTGCGTGAGAGGATGTAAAGTGACGTCACCGCAACGAGCTCCGGCCGGCCAACACTCGCGCCGTTTAAAATTTAATATCTCGGGAACTAAGTGACATATCGAAATAATTTGTATACACACTTTTTTTATTTCTTATGGACTATAAGAATAGTTAAAAATCGAAACTAGCTAACATTCTCCATTATTGTTGTTTTCAGGTACAACCATTCACAATAACCGGATTGAAAGGTCGCCACATACCCACCATATTCCACTCGAACCGAGCTCCAGCAACGGTTCTTATGACCGCCCCACAGACCACAGTGATCTCCCAAGCCACCGGCGGCCATAACCACTCCGAGGCGGTCAAATACGCTGACATAGACAACATGATCAACTCTCTACCCTCAAGCAATAATAACATCAACCTATCCTCAGTTCTAGTTAAGGACGAAGGTCTTACTCGCTTCGACAGCATACTTAACGACTCCAGAGAGCTTCACTTATCCAACACTGCATCGGCGATAGTACATTCCGCTGGGAACGCCACTCAGGTCATCAGGCGAGTGTGCTACGACGATGACAAGCGAGACAGGTTCCTAATGGACGAACCAGACGGTCTAATAGCTGGGGACGATGCAAAGATGATAGCGGAAGATAGCTCGAGGGATGCGACCTTAGAATCCATGGGAGGCGATGTAGACGACGATAGGTCCTCCCCTGAACGTCACGCGGAGTTATTCTGGGAGTCGAACTCGGCTTCCGAACGGTCGGAAAGCAGACGGCCTCTAGACTTTAGCAGTGATAGTGAAAAGTGTTGCAAGAGTCCGTCGTACGACGAGACCAACTCGACGGATTCGAGCGGCGTAGGAACGCACATGAGATTGGATTCTGTGATTAAAGACGCGAGGGGTATAGAGCGGAGCGGCAGCGCGGACGGGTCGTCGGCGGACGACACCCATCCGCCGCTGCGGACGTATCCGCCCAAGAGGATGTACGGTCCGCTCGATAACTCCCTCGAGCGGAGCTTGACTGGCAAGACGCGAGCGGGCGAGATTGGTGACTTAGGGGTGGAGCGGGAGATCTTAGAGGCTCGCGGTGGACGGCGAGCGTCGGGTCGCGGCGTCGTCAAGAGAGGCTGCCACTGTTGTAACGGATCCCCCGCCCCCCCTAAACCGAAGAAATCTCGCCAGCGAAAACCCACCATGGACTTTACTACGAATTAGGACACAATGTGATTATCTTGTAGGTACTTTTGGAACGGCGACCGCCGTGTCAGACTGATCTGCGATCTCTTTCCTGATGAGGTTTCACTTCTTTAGGTGTAAAGTAAAAAAAAAATTGTTAAACTTGTTTTGTATATAATTTTATAAGTAACCGGTAGCTAAGTTCGCATCGGGTCCGATGATGTGATGTATTTTGTTAAAGTTTACTTAAATTTGATTTTAGTAGTTCCTTTTAGGTGTTATTCGTATCCGCTAAGTTGTACTAAACGCGTCACCTATAAGTTCAAATTTGTTTCTTGTCGAATCGCGATAGTTTTTTTTTTTTATAATTGTTGAAACTTACTTCTTGTAATATATCCATATACATATTGTATTGAATATGTAACTGTGTATAAAATGTATTTCTATACGTTACCTCCATTATAGAGTAAGTGTTCCCGTTAGTGATTACAGATTAAAGGCCATACTCAAATGTGAATTTAATCGTCTGTTAGTAATAGATACCTAATGTATTTAGTTCGGATAATAGCCCTTCGTGTTAATGAGCTAGACTGATGTTGGCGACTTGTTCGTTTGGCGCGTCGCAAAGGGGCCGTTCAAGTATTACGTAAGCACTATGGGGGGGTGGGGGGGTCTTTGTTTTGCTTATTTTTGATGACATGGGGGGTAGGGGGGTCTAGATGATGATTACGTCATCGGTAGTTATTTACTTTTTTACACCAATGGCAACCCTCACATTGCCTATGCTTGAAAACGAAACCCATTTTCGGGGATTCCCGCAAATAATGCATACGTTTAGGCACTCGCTTTAGAACCGATTAGGGGAATTACCGTGCGCTACTCAGTTGTCTAAATTTCCTCTGTCAGTGTATTGTTTCGTTTGGATACTATAGCGAGTAGACGTATTGTAAGTATACCAAAGCAAGATTTTTAGTTAGAGCACCAAGATGTGAGAAGACGTAGACATTCCAAAATCGGATGAAAGTTAGCAGAATCACAACACTTAGCAGCAATCTAAGCAATCCAATGTCAGCGAAAACTTAGAATCATGGATTCGGGTTTCATGGACTGAAGACTGTTAATTTTTATTTAATATGTGTACCAATGTTTAATATGTGTCCGGTGCTTTAATACTCTTTCGATCGAAAGAGCTATAGAGCTATAAAATCGGGGGTCTAAGGTGTTCGTACAATCTCTCGGAAGAAGCAACCTGACGAAGCTGACCACAGCAAGTGGAGAAGTTGTTGCCTCAAAGCCGGCAGTCCGTTCGGAGGTAGAGGACTTTTATGGCCGGTTATACGCTTCGCATGCATGTCGACCTGATCCCGAAAATGAGGACTCTAGAGCCACGTTAAATCCCTATTACACTGAAGACCTGCCAAAAGTGAGCGTTGGCGAAATCGAGATTGCTCTTGGGCAGCTTAAAAATGGAAAAGCCCCTGGAGAGGACGGCGTTACTACTGAGCTGCTAAAGGCTGGAGGGAACTCCAAAGGCGTGGAGTAGGAGTGTGGTCGTCCTGTTCTTTAAAAAGAGTGACAAAAGCCTGTTGAAGAACTATCGAACCATTTCCTAAGCCACGTCTATAGAAGTGACAGTGGGCTGGCCATATCAGCCGCAGAACCGATAGCCGTTGGGGTAAACGGGTTCTAGAGTGGAGACCGCGTCTCGGTAAACGTAGTGTAGGACGCCCTCAGCCCAGGTGGAGCGATGATCTGCGCAAGATGGCTGGCAGGAGCTGGATGCGAGTGGCCGAGGATCGATCAGCGTGGCGAGCATTTGGAGAGGCCTGTTGGACATAGGCCTCTCCAAATGCTCGCCACGCTGATCGCCTATGTCCAGCAGTGGACTATCACAGGCTGATGATGATGATGATGTGTACTAAAACTTTAAAATAAGTTTGTTATGTTCGTAAGATTATAATATTTTTGTCCCTTACTCTATGTTGAATGAATACTGTTTAAGTAAAATCTAATCTCTATCCTAAATCTATTTTCTTATTTATAAAGTTATAATTATAACATTATAATTATAGTATATAAAAAAAATTATAATTGAAAAATGTTTACGTAAGCATAGGGGGAGGGGGTAAGAGCTTTGCTTACTTTTGCTGACAAGGGGGGTGGGGGGGTAAAAATTTGCAATAAATCTGCTTACGTAATATTTGAACGGCCCCAAATTATTCGGAGCCAATGTTTTATACTTTCATTTCGGGTATACTAATATAATGCGCTTAGCTTTAGTTGAGACTTCCACGAGAACTGCACAAATTGAAACGATTTAAAAAGACGTCGGGAGCTTTAAACCACGCGAGTTATTTTTTGAGATTTCCTTTTTTTGGTAAAGTGGTATTTCCGTGCCAACACCGCCCGAGCGGCCATTCTCAGCTTGATCGTTTCCAAAGGGCGTCGCTGTATTAATATATAAAAATATTAAACATTTTATAGTAGCAATGTTTTAAGCTAGTGAATTTGATATCAGTGTAAATATTACTTCGCCCTGTCCGTTCAGGGGCTGTCTAGTCAACTATAGTACCGATATGATAGCGTTATTCGTCTCGGTAGAGCCAGGTCGGGCGACATCGCTCCGATGGTTACAGTTTGGCTTTGAGCCGTAATACATTATTTTACGCAGTATTTTATCGCTTATGTATATAAAAAGCCATTATATAACGGCGGTTCGAGTCCCAACAATTTATCAGCGAAAATTATAACAATTTTCGCTATAGAGGCGAGACTTATTCCGAATTGTAAATAGTGAAGGAGTGTTAAAATTTAGTGAATTTAGAGCGGACGTATTATTAGGTGAAATTGTAACTGGAATATTGTGCACTCTGGTCGATCGATGTATGCGATGTTGGCGAAATAGTTCAGAAAATTCATGTAGGCTAAGTTAGGAGTACTAGGTAATGAAATAACTCAAATATTGTAAAATGCGTGCTTTGCCGCGACACGTCACGGCGGCAAGGCGGTATTATATCCAGTGTAACGACTTATTGTATTTTATCCGAAGTTTTTCGACAATTCGATGTACATTATGATTTTTTGGAATAGTAAACCAATTTCTCCGCCGTTCTTAAACGTAAGATTCTAATTTTTTATATAATCCAGTATGATGTTGTTATCGTTCGAACATAGTAGGTGGATGTACCTCAGATATTACTATCAAACATACAGTATTGCATATGCGTTTTTGTTACATTTTTCACTTAGAAGTTTAAATTTATTAGCTGTATAAAACTAATTAATGTTTAGGAGTTTCATGATTAATTTAAAAAATCGAACGATTGTGTTTTTTTTGTGATTATGTAAACATTATTTTTAAAAACTGCTGCAGAAAAAATGATCATTAAAACTTATCTATTAAAGGGCGAATGTTTTTATTTACATGTTCACATGCTTAATTTCCTTGTCAAGACTCTTGTTGGTTTTTGCGGGTAGTTATAATATTCTTGTAAATATACACACTTGTAGTTTAAATATTGAATTTAAAATTGTATGAGAAACACGTGATGTTCTGGATAATAAATAATACAAGAATATAAACAAAATTGAACTGTTTTAGATTTATTGATCCTCTTAATCCAAATGATTTATTTTACATAATTTAGACCCTTTTACATAAATATTATCGTGGGTAGTAGGAATGGCCGATACAAATCGTATATAGATATTGAATCGTGTATCAGACCAATATCGTAATATCTGATATCGCTGCGAATCAAATCTATATATTTGGTGATACACGATATTGCTGGATCGATGCGATGCGTCTCGATTTGATATCTAGCTCGATATCCAAGACCTATCGATAAAGGATATTAAACCGTATCGCGTTGCGATACGAGCTAAAGAAAGGATTTGTGAGTGAGTGAAATAGCATTAGTCGTGTTTTCGTACAATTCTAAACCTTATTTATATAAGAATAAGGTTGTTTCAATACTTTCTTGTGTATTTTGACACATTTTTATTAGACCTTATTTTGTCAGCAATAAGATGCATTTTCGATTTGCAATTTTACGTAACTCTCACGGACCTTTGTCCTTGAACTCATAGCATTGGTGATCCATTTCTAACTTTTGTTATTTGGTATTATTAAGTTTATGTATTTCATGCTTTTAGTTACTACTAATGAGTTCTGCATTAATAAACATCGTATTTAGAAGTTCTAAATACGATCTTTATTAATGCAGTACTTACTGAAACACAAATAACTAAGTAAATACTATTAAAGCATCCTTAATACACCTAAAGTAACTAATCGAGTCAGTTTTAAGAAATAAATCACAATGAAAATATCGTGTCATGATACAGTATCTAGTTTCAGAACACATCGTTTTATAGGTTTAGTGTAACCAAATACAGTCCGATACTCCGATACACCAATATATAGTTTCAAATAATATATAGTTTCAGAATCCGATATCAGATATCAATATATAGTTTCGATTCGATATTGTGAAAATCCGATATTACCCACTACTAGTGGGTAGTCATTTGTCATTATCACTATAAAAGTTTCATTTTGTTTTTTTTTGTTGGTGCGTAAAAACCGTTTTTTCAACATTCTAATGTTTTTGTTAGTACATGACGTACCATTTTATGTAACTCAGGCACAGAATATTTATATTAATAAACTCTTACTAACTCAGGCTCAGGCAGGATTTAGGGCTAATGGATGTTCACTTAATAATATACAGAAATGCCGAAAATTTTAATTTTGGTTTTTTTCATTATTATTATTAAATTATATCTAACAAATTAGAACAATAAATCGTAACGGATCTACTAAATAGGCTTTTTAAGAGACTTTTTAATACTTGCATTAATCCCAAAATACTGTTACAATTTTGTTACAATCATTTAAATCGATAAACTCGAAAATCAGATTAGTCCACATAACGCTCAAGAGTCCTCAATATTCCACTTTCTGTTGTCCTTTATCCTCTTCATCAAGCTCAGGACTTCAATCCTGAATTCAAGTCGTTCATCTTCACTGTACTTCACAACAGTTGGCAGCAACGAAGCGAAGAACGCTTCGTCCTCATTCATCAGTCTTTGGTCACCTATATTATTAATATTATCATCACTTACTCCAACAAAATTAATGTCATTTGTACTAGAGTTATCATAGTATTTGGATTTACTAGAAGATTCTTCAGTGTCTTTTCTCGAACGTTTCCTAGTGCTGTAACTACAGGATTCTTTATACGAATCGTCACTGTTGACTCTTCTCGACCTCTTTTTTGTTGTCACAGTTTGGACTACAGGAACCTCTACTTCAGATACGTGTTCCTCTTTCATAAAAGGCACGGGGGTTTCTTCGTATTCAGGTTCTTCACTGTTTTCGTCGGTTATGAGGAACTTCATAAGGTCATGGAGCATGTAGCGGCGTTTTGGTTTGCCCATTTTGGTCTTGAGTGACTTTATAAAGGTGTCGCGCATGTTCGTCCATTTGTTTATAATGTGTTCGCCTGGAAAAAAGAAGTTAAGAAATAAATCATCTATGTATATTATGTTACCGGCCAAACCCGATTTCAGGACAAACTAGTTTGGCCTAGGCTATTTTTAAAATGAAAACAAAAAAGGTTTTCAGGGTTTAAAAAGAAAAACCACGAAGGCTAGGGCGGGAGCTCCGCTTTCGCTTCGCTCCCGTCTTCTAGCCTTCTAACCTATATCCCCCTTAGTGAGAACTAGTTAGGCAGGCCAAACTAGTTTGTCCTAAAATCAGGTTTGGCCGGTAACATAATTATATAATAATAGTAAGGATATGGATTGAATGCATCAGGTGTATGGGTGCTTAATGTTTATGTCTTGATTTGATGTTAAGACTGAAAACCTAATTATAACAGTCTAAAAAAATATTGCGGTAATAGAAGAAGAAAAAAATCTTAAAATATGGAGGATGGCAAACAACTCTTGAAAAATACTGACTTTATCCTATTCTTCCTACAAAGTCGCTTTTTCTGTCCCTATGTCCCTTTGTATGCTTAAATCTTTGAAACTACGCAACGGATTTTGATGCGGTTTTTTTCATTAGATAGACTGATTCAAGAGGAAGGTTTATATGTATAATACATGCATAATATAGTAGAGAAACACTGATAATTTTAGAGGTTTTTAATTTAAGGTCGTAAATAATCGCATTTTTTTGCGCTTACATTGCAAACGCTGGCTGAACCCTACGAGATAGATCAAAATAATGTACTACACTATTGTACACCTTAAAAAGTTTTACAAAAAAGTCCGCGATGGTATATGTCTATCTCTTAGGGATAACCCACAATAACCATTTTCCTTTACTTATTACGATAAAATAATGGCTTATTTATAAAAAGTGATTTTAAGCAATACAGTATTAATACTTATCCAATAAAGTAACATAAATAAATTGTGCATGTAATATAGATCAATATGGCCCGTTACATCATGTAATTTAAATGAATAGTTTCGAAGATATTACAGATTTAAAATGTACCGGCCGGGGAGCGGATGGATGAACTTTTGTTATTCTTTCACGTAAAGACTACTGAATTGATTTTAATGAAACTTTACAATAATATAGCTTATACATAAGGATAACACATAGGCTACAATTTACAAGATATTCCCGCGGGATAACGTCCTATAGTTCAATTCCCGCGGGATAACGTCCTATAGTTCACGCGGGCGAAGCCGGGGGCGGGCCGCTAGTAAAACATAAATGTGAAAGTAACTGCCTGTATGTTAAGGTTTTTCCCCTAAACTACTGAATCGGTTTTGATGGAAATATACGCGTAGGGTAGACTTCAGAAAAGGACAAGCTACTTTTTCTCCCCGATAATGCTTATGCATACCTATATAGTGCAACGGAGTTTCGGTAAGTAGGTATAAATATTGATATTATTCCAAAAACCTTCCTGTAGTATGCGAAAAAAGCTAGTCTTTTATACTTTTGCATATTAATAACAGGGTGATGATGTAAGTCGGTAAGTATGTAAGTATACCACCTAACTTCTATAGGAACTTATTTTAAACAACAACAAATAAAACAACCACGTAAGATTTGCTCAGTTTCGCACTTTTAGTCTGTGGTTTCGCATTACCGTGGTTTCGCTATCGACGAGGCGAGGAGCGATTCTCACCCTCAGAAAAAGGAAACATTATTCTGAGTTTGATTCTGAGTTCTCACCACGCGCGGTCTGTCAATCTCGTCTAATAATCAATATTATGACGGATGGACGTCTCGTGAGTCGTGACGTCAATACAAAATCGTGACGCGTAAAAATGGACCAACTCTTGCTGCTTACAAATAAAAAAACGCACTGTTTTTAATTTTATTACCTACCTGTAAGACGTTTTTCTTCCGGTGGCATCATTTCATATCTGTCATCCAGTAAATGAAATATCTCCTCCCAAGCATTGCGTCGTTCTAACCGATCTTTGTACACTTCCAAATTTCTGTTCCATAAACATGGACGTTCTTTTACGCCTAGAAGCAAAACTTTCACGTCGTACTTAAACTCTTTCATTATAAAAATCTCCCTTTTGCAACAAGAAAATATTTATTCACACTGTTTACACTCCCATGTTTGACACGTCACTGTGCGACAAACGTTGTCGGATCGTGCAAGATGGTGCTGTCTTCTTCTAATCATCCAGAAAAGACAGAGATAGAAAAATCGTTCCGAGGTCACCGACATTTTAGCGTCTCGGATGCCGCGGACAAAAGTCCAGTTTAGGTTGAGCTTCGTTTTTGAACATGTGGAAAAGCGTAAACAAAGTATGAGGAGGTCCTGACGATTTGGTCATTTTTGTGGAATTCGGATCGGAGCTGACGGTGAATACTTTTCATTAAAATGTTGCTTTGCTTTGAATTTTAACGGCACACTGTCTATTCTGTGACACTGTTAAACTATTTCCTATGTTTCTGTTATGAAATAAATAATTGTGTTTTATATTATTAGGATTAATTGTTAGACATGGTATACATAAATAAGTTTTTTGTATGTAATTTTGCTTTGAATTCTATAACGCCTACTAAGAAATTTAAAGCAAAGAAGTAAAAAAGTAAAAAAATTAAACAAAAGCTTATCCTAGAGGACGGTCCTGTAGTAGATGCATACAGTGTTATTACTGATAATATAATATTAAATCATAAAATATTAGGCAGTAGTAATGTTCTTTAAAGGCTAAATGATAGTTAGACGGAAGCCTTAGATACTTAACTTTATTTAAGGGTGGAGTGGACCCTCTTCTCGAATAGCTATTGGTCTATTTAAGATTGCTGGTAAGACAAAGTGGGATAAATTAAAAATAATATTGTTTAATATATTCTTTACTAACGAGTGTGCATAATAATGTGATCTTTACATTTAACTGCTGGTGTACCTACCTAATACATACAAGCTTAGAATAATTAATATTCTAAGTGTGTACAAGTCAATAGGTACCAGCCTATACACAGGTTACAAACCCAAAACTTCTTGTCAGGTATGACCGACCAACGATCATAGACGTGGCCAACGATATTCGTTGGGTACGTTGGGTACGACCAGGGTACGACAGGTAAAACCCATAGACTTAATTACATAGATATTAATTCCATGGTAAAACCTTCAACGATAAATGGACTCAAGACATCACCTGTCTATACTAATATTATAAAGAGGAAAGATTTGTTTGTATGTTTGTTTGTTTGTATTGAGCTCCGAAACTAACTGAACCGATTTGAAAAAATCTTTCACTGTTGGAAAGCTACACTATTCCCGGGTGACATAGGGTACTTATCCCGGAAATGTGGAGGGAGGGGGGGAGTTACCTACTTATTTGAAAAGAAAAAAATAATTACGCGCGGGTGAAATAAATAAGAATTTCTCAGTCTGAATCTTATCTGGACAAATGGGAAAGATTTTGTTTATGTGGTAGTAGTACCATGGTAGTATTATAGAAACAATCTCAAACCATAAGTTCTGACTTGAATGAATACTGCGCTTTACGATTATATTGATCACATTGCGCGCGCACCTCGTAACTGTCATCTATTTTATGAGTGAAAAAAATCGCATTGACACACATTTCGAGGTTACTTTAGCAGTTTTACTTTAACTAATAAAAATCTATTAATTTTATTAATCAAGTTACGACAATCTTATTCACTAAAGGCTTATCTGTGGCATTTTTCACTGAAAACTGTATTATGTGGATGTAAATCTTAGTTCAAGAGTTGCCGGTTTCACGAGATCAAGGTACAGTGAAAATTGTTTTAAAAATCTATTTATTTATATCTGATTCAATGTACTTATGCGCCGAAAATTTACCATCGCAACAATTGTCGCTAGAAATACGTCAAAAACTAAGTATAATTCAACAGTATTACTGGTTCGATAATGTATTGATTATTTCTCTATTTTTATAACCGTAGTAACGATTATTTAATACATTAGGTAGGATATTAGCATTGGTATCGAGGCGCCTTGCAAAATTTATTAGGCAAAGTCATTGAACTAAAATTTTGCGCATGAAACCTATCCTGTCCTCTTTAGCCACTGAGGTCAACTAGAATACGCGCGGCGTATTCTTCAGCAGAGTGGTGTGAAACTGTTCTAAGTAAGATGCAATAAATTACGTGAAATTAGAATGTCATCTTATCACTTAGATAAGCAGTGCAACAAAACAGCAAGCGACAATAATAGTATACTTTTACCATGGGACCATTATTCCATTAAATTCGTAAAGCACAAACTCCCTGCCTCCAGCCAGACTCCATGTTAATTCCACATAGATAGAGTTGCTCGTAAAAATGTGATGGTAAATAAATTTTCTAGAATGTTTTTTTTCTTGAAAATAGACGCCAATCACCACAGAAGGTTTCATTGCCTTAACAGTAAAGCATTTAGAGCAGGTTATTTAGGTAGGTACTTAGTTCAAGTTTGATCCATACGAGTATTACCCAAATTTTATCAGATTGTAATGGAATTATGTTTTAGTAAAAATGAACTTAATTATTTTTCATTCTAATTATTAGTATCCATCGATATCCGTAGTTTTTTAATAGATGCTGTAACTTTGCGTAACCGTAATAACGGGTTTCATTTCATAAAATATCCACCTCACACACATAATTTGTTTGAAAATTTGAAAATAATTCCGTCAAAAGGCAAAACTTCCTAAGCTTACTATGAATGGGAAAAGCGCAAATAAACAATCAAATTCATGAATGGGTAATAAACTTAAGAGCGGAATGTAGTTCATTTTCAGCGACAAGTCATTGACTTATTTCGAAGATAAGTCGCTCACATTACCACTCAATGTATTTTCGTATATGATGTTCATTGATGTAGTGTATAAATTGTGGGTGAGTTCACCCTCCCTCCAGCTTTATGTACTTAACAGTGGAGGGAGAATTCGGGCATAATTCCCTTTCTGAATTGTATGTAAGTTTTCACGCCTTGATGGTCTAGTGGTTTAAGTATCGGGCCAAATCTCGAGATCCGGGTTCAATTCTCAGGTCGAGACTCGAGCTATACTTTGTCAGTTATTATTAGGCTCATTTAGCAAGAGTGGTGATAAAGACAGGACCCATCATTGTTACGGTAACTCGATTTCAAGGATGGAGGCCTTTGCCCTGCAGTGGGACATTACTTAAGTGTACACAAAGAGTGGACTGGCTACGTTTGCCGAATTCTGAAACAGTCTTTAGATAGGTAAGTAAGTATACAAGAATATAAAGTAAAGGTGAAGATAAATTAAACTTCTATCGATTGAACAGTTGTACCAACCCTTGAATTCGGTTAAAATTAGTCATAGTGACTATTACGCCATGAATTTATTCTTTTACACAGCAATGACGTCATCGATTAGTTGTTAGCTCGGTTTGCTGGTACCGTCGCCCGTCGTCGACTTTAGAAGGAACTGTAGATTGTAAAATCTCTTAAGATATTGCGTAATTTTAGTAAAGTCTAGTAGTAACTGTAGTGCTTCTCAGCAATTTCTCAATGGACTTCTTTCTTTTCTAACAAATAAGTTAATTAATAGTTATATTGTCTTCTTTTTTATAATTTAATTGGGTTTCTTCTTAAAAAATTAGCTTTTCTGCTTTTCTCCTATAAAGAAAGGTCTCGCTAGCCAGCAGTTATAGTGTTGAACGCGTTACTTCTCTTGCTCTTCAAAAAACATTTTCTTCTTTAGTACTTGATTAAAATTAAAGTTATTTCAAATGTACAGTTATTTTTGTTGCTGACCGTACTATATCCATGAGTGATGTGACTGCTCCATGATCGTGTGAAAAGATTGGCATGTTGTTTTCGCGTTCCTTCTCTTGCTCTTTAATCCTTCTAGCCCCGGAACACCAGACACAATAGAAAATCTATTGTTAAGCGGCACGCGAGTGCCGGTTCGGCTTTGAGTGGTTAAAAACCCTTTTCTTCTTTATTACTTGATTAAAATAAAAGTTATTTCAAATGTACAGTTATTTTTGTTGCCGACCGTACTCTATTCTCGAGTGTAACAGCTCCATGATTAATTATCGTGTGAAACGATTGGGATGTTGTTTTAATTTATAATGGCAGAAAGATTAAGTTACTTTAACATGATGGTCAGAGAAAGATGTTCTTTCACTTTTAGCGGGACATTAGATCTTCAAATATCTCTAGAAAATCGTGGTAAGGCCACTCGAGGTTCCGATTTTCACCATAAGTAAAGATAGTGGTTGATTTCCACCATGAGTAAGATATAGTGGAATGAGAGAAAATGGAATTTGCTGCCGCTACTATAGTTTTGACTATATTTAGGCAGATTTTTCTTGTAAAATTATGGATTAGACAGCGGTGGCCTTTTAACATCACATCAACAATAAAGTATTTAAGTACTTATGTTTTACCGTTGTCTTAGGCAAATCTTTGTTCTAATACCACGAGTGTGGCGCTCAAGTCAACTGCTACTAGCAATCGGTTACCGATAGTACGCTTGTCCTCGACTGGGACCATATGAAACTGGGACCGCGGTCCCAATTACCTGTTAACTTTTTTGAATCGGTCGACTGGGACCATAACTTTGTTTTATTTATGACACCTTTTGTGCTAACTGTACTAAATCTTGTATATTAACAATGGATTTGTGATTAAAATTACGGGTGGTCCCACTCGCCTGACGAAATAAATAAATAAAAACTAATCAGGCAACTGGGACCGCGGTCCCAGCTATGTAGTGGTCCCAGTCGCCTGAATCCTCGAGGATTCAGGCGACTGGGACCATATGAAACTGGGACCGCGGTCCCAGTTACCTGTTAACATTTTTGAATCGGTCGACTGGGACCATAACTTTGTATCATTCGCGAGATACCTATGATATTCATGCACACAAATCACAAATGTTTGTACTGTGTATCCGTCCCGCGACTTTTGGTGTAATACGACTTTTTAACCATTAGATAGATACAACAAATCGGTCGGGAAAATGTTTAAGTTTTTTTTCCAGAATGTGGACGATATGCGTACCTGGGTGGGGCGCCGCGGTGGCAGCAGGCGCGTTACTGCTGTACGGGACAGTGGATGTGGCCTACTTCGCACGAATGATGTATACTGTGGCTAAGGCTCGGTACTTTAAGAAGAAAGCCTGCATATTGGACACTACTGAGGTCAACTGTGAGTGTTGCTTTTTTTATACCATACTTAAGGGTGGTGCTCCAGCCTATGGCCCAACTGATTGAAAGAGTTTATTGTTGCCAATGGAAGCTTGTAACACTAGAGACATTACTCGCGCGTCGTAGACCCTGTAATGTAAGAGTCCCCGCACACGGGCCACACGCCACAGACACAAAACGCCGCCACCAGCATAATTTTACTTATGTAGTTTTCAAGCAAAAAGCTGTAGCGTGTGGCGGCCACCGGCGTCAACCGTGTGCGGCGAGTCCATACAAAATGTATGAAACCTGCAGGAGATATGCCGGTGGTGGCGCTTTTGGGGCTGTGGCGTGTGGCCCGTGTGCGGGGACTCTTAAAGGTACATAACGTAAAAAAAGGTTCTTCTCGGTGCAAACACTATGCCAAACTGATCTTTGGAGGCTTTACTTACTGAAAAAATAGCACAATTTTAAATAAACGATGCTTTCTTCTTTTTTTTTAAATTGGCATAAGAAGCAGCATCCATGATATCTGACTAGATAAATTACGAAGTTTTTTTTTATTCTACGTCAGTTGGCAGACAGGCACGCAGCTCACCTGATGGTAAGCGGTCACTGCGGCCTATTCCATTGAGGGACACTTTACCAGGAAGCGTCGGTCAATGTGCTGCCAGACTGTAGGCTCTTCTGATCTTCGAACCTTTGATTTTAAGTGTCCCACATTAATACTGCTGGAACACAGCCAAAGCTGTTATAGCGGCAGATTTCACCTGTGAGGGTGGTAGCTAGCCAGTCGGACTCTGAAAAAGCCCTACCACCAACCGACCCAAGACGGGAATCGAATCGACCTGCGTGTTTTTATACCCGATACTAATCTGATAGCGATAAAACTGATCCATATTGTAGTTTTGTCACAAAGTTTGCCCCATAAAGCATATTATTTTATCTTAGAAAAATCAGTAACTTCGATAGTCACATACATTTATCTCTTTGAAATATAACGATTCGTAGGTAATCAATCCGAGAGAGACAGATATAACACTTATAAAACTAGGGTAATGTTATACCGAGCTGAGTTAACTAAAGTGTATTGTTTTCGGGCTAATGACTGACCCAATTGATGTATTACTTCCAGTCGTGTCAAGGATCTTTTTGTCTTTGACACTCGTAAGTAATGGTCAGAATAAAGATAAATTGGAACGTATTTACTTGGAACAAACATTTCCAAGATATTGATGGATTACCTGAGTCTACGATTAATTTTAAATATTCGTTATTATTTACCAACGGTTTTTGGGTTTAGCTAACTATTACGATTAGTTTAAAAGTGGTCTGCATTTTATGGCACGGGAGGTTTGACAACCCACAAAAACCTTCCTCTCTCGATGCCGTGTTGGTCTTGGGGGGGGGGGGGGGGCAGGATCCTACTCACCCTATGGCATATGCATAATACTCAGTACCCATGGTTTTACAGAAAAAAGTAATCGACGTAACTTTTGGTGTATGAATGGCTTGGGAACTAGAAAGTGACTGTTACTTTCCATCCCGTGAATTATATCACGTTCCTGACTCAATCCAATGTGTACATTTAACATAAAGCTTTAGCATATTGCTCCTAAATAATTGATTATGCCTATCTTCCAGCATGGTGCCTCCTCAACGACATAGACACACTGCTTTACCACATGAACAACGCTCGGTATCTTCGTGAGCTGGACTTCGCCCGGGCAGACTTCTACGAGCGGACTGGCCTGTACGCCAATATCAAAGCGGCGGGCGGCGCGGTGGTGCAAGCGGCGGCCACCATCAGATATCGGCGGTATTTGAAGCCGTTTACCCGGTTCACGATCACGTCGAAGGTGGGTTATTTAGATGTATTGGTCTAGCCTTTATTTAGAAAAAAAATTGAAAGCAGATATTTTATAGTATCAATAATGTCCCATCATTCTTTACGACCATCTACGCAGGATATTTCTTAGCTCTGTGGGGCAGCAGTCTGACAAGGCCGAAAATAGACCAGGTGTAGGACAACGGCTTTACGTGCTTTTCGGCGTTCGGAGGTGTTTTTTACCCCCAACTTCTAGTCACTGGACTGTTACTGAATATTTTGCAAAGGCTTAGGTTTAAGCAACCACCAGATATAATGAAATATAACGCCCAAAAAATCCTAAGTACTTACCAGAATTTAATCCCCATTTTATTATGAAATGATCACCAATAAACGTTAAGTCTGCTAACCTAAAAAACGTAAGTATCGTCAGAATAATCGCTGAGCTACCCAAAAAGGCCACGCGTGCACCAAATTTGTACTCGCATTGTATTTAAAAAATTCATCCAAATATGTTACATATTTTTATCCTAATAAATTAAAGTAATGCGTACAAAAATCATTGTATACCCAAAAAATATAAATGAAGTTCTAAAGATTTACCGATACTATACAGGGTGGAATTTTGTAATGCCACCTGAAGGGGAAGTACTCTTAATACTGTAGATAGAAAATTTTACTTAAAGAAAACATTCCTTTATTTTTGAAAAGAAAGAAAACTGCATTCAAAGATTTTTAAAAATTCGCTTGCTGCACCCGGTAATCGAACCGACTAAAATCTGTAAAAGTTGCACCCTGTACTTTTATTGTATCGATCGTTAGGGTCAATAATAAGGATGAAATCTCTCTAACAAACTTCATAAATTAAATGAAAGGAAAACAATGAAATCCTAAACTATTGATTCAATGGGTTAAGTTAAAGCACTTTTTTCATCGTTTTCCTTTCATTTAATTTATGAAGTTTTTTGAAGAGATTTCATCCTTATAATTGTCCCTAACGATCGATGCAATAAAAGTACAAGGTGCAACTTATACAGATTTTAGTCGGTTCGATTAACGGGAGCGGCAAGCGAATTTTTAAAAATCTTTGAATGCAGTTTTCTTTCTTTTCAAAAACAACGGAATGTTTTCTTTGAGTAAAATTTTCTATCTACAGTATTAAGAGTACTTCCCCTTCAGGTGGTATTACAAAGTTGCGTCAAGCAAATTTTTAAAAATCTTTGAATGCACTTTTTTTTCTTTTCAAAAATAAAGGAATGTTTTCTTTGAGTAAAACTTTCTATCTTCAGTATTAAGAGTACTTCCCCTTCAGGTGGCATTACAAAATTCCACCCTGTATACCATTTGACGATTGATAGTAAATAAACATAATCTGTTTCTCTCTGTCCCGACCAAGTAAAATGGGTAAAATTCAGTTCTGGTCGTTTAGTGGTCGCAGTTCTAACCTAACCTAACACAAATCTTATCAATCAATTTAATATACTTGGTTATATGAATACATTTTATGGCAAACGTAATGATATATTTGGGTAAGAATGACACAAAACTTTGCTAGTTAAAATTTGGTGCACGCGTGGCCTTTTTGGGTTACGAAAAGTTTTTGTAGTGCAGGCATGACTTAAATATTTGGTACAGGTTTCGTTTATTTGTACATATTATATTTATTTTGGATGAGGCTGTTTGGGTAACGATTGTGTTTTTTGGTGGTCATTTAATTTGTTCCCTTTTGCAAATAGGAAGACCCAATCTGCACCTACACCACGGAGGAGGAACTTTGTAGTTTCAACTAGTTCCATTGTATTGTTATAATCTAGTGACTCGAACTAAAGGCGTTTGTCCTACTACTCACTAAACTTGTTCAGTTTTTTTCGAGCGAGAAGAAAGTTGCACCGCGATTGAACAGCTGCATATTGGATACTACTTACGTCAAATCACCCGGAGAATCTTAACCTTGCTCTGCTCCAATTTCCAGGCGATATTCTGGGACGACAAGACCGTGTTCATGGAGCACGAGTTCATCGGCCCCGGCGGCTTCGTGCACGCAGTGGCGGTGTGCAGGCAGCGGGTCATCGACACCTCCGCTGCAGCGATAGCTGAGCTACTGCTGCAGTTGCACTGCGCTGGGACGTGCAGGTCGCAGCCGTCGAAGATGCCGCCTGAGGTAGGCTGGAGTACCTATTTCTTCATTGTGGTGGCCATACTGCAGACAGCTGCAGACAGTTCCTGTATTTCAGATGAAATTAGCTTATATTATTACGTTAGCTTGTAGACCGCGGAAGTTACGCAAATCGGTCTTCTATAAGAGGCTGGTGTAGTAAGCAGTACATAACCCTATCCTTATGACGTGTCGAATTCCTATAATCATTTTATCTACATCCATACCCTAATATGTCTATTTTATAGTCAGAATCGATGAGCAGACGCCCTATATTTAGATATGAGTATCTGTGGCTGCATCTTAATATTTAAATTTTAGTATCGCTAACCGATACTAAAATGTTGACATTCTAGTATCGGTAACCGATACCTTAATTACGTTCAAATTTCGAACGTCTTCTTAAAACGTATTTTATTCAAATTGACCTACAATGAATGAAGATAAAGTTATGTATGTGACTGTACATAATTAGGCATTAAAATACTCATGTGATCCTTTTATGAAACTCACTTCGTTCGTTTCATAAAACTACATTCGTATTTTAATGACCCTCATTATGCAACAGCCACATAAATAGCTATTTTGAACTTGATTGTTATCGCATAGAGTTCTATTACAATTCATTCTTTTTGACAGATTAGGGTAGGTTGATGTGCTTTACTGTCCACCATCTTACAGAAGACACTAGCTTTGCTATTAAGCTTTTATTTGGTGAGTGAGAGTACTAGGGCCTTCCTCCATATGTTTTGATTGGAGTCAGTTAATTGAAATTTGTCCTTTTTGTAAATATTTACCTTTTTATGGACCCTTAATATTATTGATGCAATCCACAATAAACAGGATATTTTTCATCAATAAAAATACTAATTTAAAATAACATAGTAGCATAAATTCTATTTTTTCGTGTGTTTATTCATTATTATATTATTATTTTCAGCTGGAACTCTGGGTACAAAGTAACGAGCTCAGCTCGGCCAAGCTTCGAGCACTAAATGCCCCTCTCACCCTTCCGACCCACCATCCTCTCAGCTGTGGCGAAGTCTTGCCTCCCTCGGCGGCCGAGTGAGACCTCCCTCACTGCCCGAGCGATCTGCGGTCTCGCTCTCGCACCACTAATAACATGTGAGTGCGACAGCGATGCCATGAGAGGGTACCTGCTCGAGCAGTGAGGTTTTCGTCAGTCGACGTTTGGCCGTCGAAGCGATCGGACGCAACAATTACTCGTAAATGTAACGAAGCTATATCAAGTTTTTTTTGTGGAATTATGGCATAGTGTAACCTTTATCCACCGATTTTGCTTAAGTTTGAGTATAAGGCGTACGAAGTTATGTCGTGAAAGTACAAAGACGCTATATGAATGGAAGTCCATAGATTTTTAAAATACCTATTATGGATAGTACTTCATTGAAAGTGTACGTGTGCTATGAAAATAATATTCATAATTTTAAAGTAAGTTATTGTTAGTATTTTTTCCTGAAGAATCGTTTAGTATTTCTTATTTCAATAATATCACCACTATTCCAATGTGCCTATAAAAATAATACTATTATGTATGGACATACGTTATTATTTACATTAATTGTTTTACGTCTTTTTTTGTATATTTTTATTAATTATTGTTATAAATAACTTTAAGATTTCTTTTCAAGGTATGATTTTTATTTAATTTAAAGAATTGCACATTTTATTCAAGTAGAAACATGTATTTACTCATTGATAGTGTATTTAAAAAAGAGGTAGATACGGCACTAGCGCTCGAAAAATGCTCCGCTCATATTGTGTTAATTGACACAAATCATTTTAGACGCATAATGTCAACGGTTGGTGAAGCACATAGATTTAGTACCTATATCTCGACCAATCTCGACATCGAATGGCATATCTACCTCTTTTTTAAATACACTATCAATGTATTTACTTACCTATTTATTAAATGTATATAAAATTGGTGAAACGTAAATTGTGTAATGTGATTATTTAATATCTTAAATGTAATGTGATTCATAGTGTGCTCATAACTCATATTAGAATGATGAAATCATTATGTATTTAAATTTGTGAATTTAAAATACCTATTATAGAGATAATGAAGCAGCCCAGATTTTGCTGTTAGCGAAAAATTCTAAATAATAAAATGGGTAGGGATTTTTTTTGCTGTAATAATAACTGAGTGCATATAACTTGACTCTCTTTAAGTCTAGAATAAATAGGCATCTTCTGGGAAACCTCGCTCCATCGCAGATCCCATCTCTTCTCTAGAGCAAGATTGGGCTCAAGAGCAAGCCCATATCAGAATAATAATAAAAAACTGGATTTGCCAAATCTTGGATTATGGTGCGCCTGATTGGATCGGGACGAACGCTCTAAGAAAGGTAGAGATTTTTCTCGTCCTTACAAATTATTATTTTTGCTTGAATCATTGACTTTAGTTGAATATCTTATGTTATTTATAAGAGTTACGAGTAACATTCCGATGAGTTACATCAAAATTACCGGACATTGTCTTAATAGTAGTGTCACTGAGTCATTTGTTTTGGCACGATTGAGATAAAATTGTTCGCCAATGATTATTACCACTTCATTATGTGTAAGCGTATAACACGATTGTGCAATATATACCTACCTACAGTAAATCAAGGTAAATTATGGACATCAGAAAACTGAATTAAAAAAAAACACAAGTTACAAACCTTTATTTACTCGTACCGCCCATACACTAACACACAGTTGCAGAAACGTCCATTAAAGTTAATGTGTCATTAAAGCTATTGCTGTCACTTTTTATTTCATGACAACGAAAAGTGACAGCATTAGATTTAATGAAGCATTAACTTTAATGGAGCTTTCTGCAACAGGGTGTAAAACAGCCATAGATTACACTTTAAAAACACTTCTAATTTTAATTTTATCGAAAACAAATAAATATCAGTGTCATTTATTTTTGGTCATCTTCACAAACACGAAGTTAGTCGTTGCCTATTATTTATCTTGAACTATTGTATTTACAAAATATGTTACTGCTTATCTGTCTGTATTGAGCTTTTCGATATTACCTATGTGCAAGTATTGTGATTTATTCTTATAAATAAATACATTGATCTGATCCCAAAGTACCTAAGTAGCTAGAACACTTGTGTTATGGGTGTCAGAAACAGTAAAGTTACCACAAATACATACTTAAATAACTAATGAACACCCAGACACAGAAAAAACACAAATGTTTTTCTGATTTTGATAAGGATTAGTGATGGTTCGTAAATGAACAGTTGATTTTATTATAATAAATGTGTAAATTGTGATGAGTATGACAAGTATTGTATATAATTTATTAATGTATAACATTGTACTTATTTATTGAATACAATAAAGTTTAAAGAAGTTAAGAAATCTGTTTGAATAGTATCTGCCTAGTAATATCCTACTCAAATAATTGTGGATACTGAATTAATCACCACGCTTGCCAAAGTGCGTTTTGGTGATCATAAATCTGAGCTGAGCAGTGTTTGAATAATCCGTAAGAAATTTTGTGCACCCTGGGAATTGAACCCAGGTCAATTTCGAAATCCAGATATTCAGCGATGAAGTAGATCTGCATCCCCCCCCCTAATGGTAACTGGTTTCATCGCCTTAGGACGTACTTGTCTACGCTTGTACGTCTCTCTGTACTTTATAGATAAAACATAACACTAGCAGCAAAAAAAAAGTGGCTGTGACATACGGACGGACAGACAGACACACATGACGAATCCATAAGGGTTCCGTTTTTTGCCATTTGACTACGGAACACTAAAAAGGGTCTTTTTACTACCAAAATATTGCTTTTTGACCGCCTCCGTGGAGCAGTGGTTAAGCCGCTCTGGTATAAAAACCCGGATGTCGTGGGTTCGATTCCCGCCTTGGGTCTGGTTGGTGGTCGGGCTTTTTCACAGTCCGACTGGCTAGCTACCACAGGTGAAATCTGCCGCCATAACAGCTTTGGCTGTCTTCCTGCAGTATTAATGTGGCAGTATTAATCAAAGGCTCGAAGCCTACAGTCTGGCACCACATTCAGCGACGCTTCCTGGTGAAGTACCGTGTCCCTCAATGGAATAGGCCGCAGTGGCCGCTTACCATCAGGTGGGCTGCGTGTCTGTCTGCCAACTGATGTGGTATAAAAAAAAAGTTATGAAGTACTACTTTAATGTGGTCTTTGATTTACATTACCTTTACACAAGTCTTTGTGCGAGAAACAGACCAGGTAAACCCATCGCATCTATTTCTATCGTGACCCGGTTACGGACCATTCGTCACTACGCTATTTTGGACAAGGAATTCTCGCCATTTATTGTTCTTAGCTAAGTAGATTTGAAGGTAATGTTTGTTTATAAAGTTCTACGTTCATTTGTGGAAAAAAGGACACTTGGTTCTCTTTTGAAGCCCTGTAGTGTAGAAGCTGAGAATTGGATTCTCCCGCCTAGAACAGTAGGTACATTTATTGCTAAGGCAATGGAAACTCGATCGGTGTTCATAAAGTTAGCATCAGCCTACCTAATTAATGTCCCACCACTTACTATTAAAATTATATTCTGTGCCACCACTGCAGGACTTAGGTCTGCATCATTGAAACCAAGTCATCATAGTCCAGTCAAATTAGACTTTGAAGGTTACAAAAATTCCCATAGAGCTAAAAATTGGTATGAATGTTTAGAATACTATTATAAATGAATTGTGAAAAGTCCTCATCAATCCTCCTTGTGCAATTTTTTTTATTGATGTTGAAAGTTTGCAAAAATAGGTTTTTCGCGTTTTTCAGCTAAATAGTGAGTTTTACAGGAAAAATAGTTTAGACAAAATTGTAGATCATATGATTCCCTACAAAAAATGTATCCACACTTTTATTCATAAGTATTGCCATTTCCGTGATATAGGGGTTGAAAGAATTGAAAAATAATTTTAATCGTAATATGCACGTTAATGTACTTTTATATACATTTTTGAACCCTTAATATACAAGTGAAAATATGAGTCCCTATGTCTTATACATACAAATTATAAAATTCTTAGAATATAAATGAACGTCAAAAACTCCGCCCCTATTTTTATTAACAAAGGTTGTGCATTTTACGGTTTTTTTAAAAAAAAAATGTCGCATTCTGCTTTTTGTAGTCAACCTTTGACTGAAAGTGGAGTTGTTACTGTTGATCACGGCATGAAAGCATTCTTCATTGATGCAAGTATTGAAAGAGCTGATGAGTTTTCGGAGTACCAGACATCTTTACATATTCATGTGCATTGTGCAGTATCGAAAAAAGTATACTCAAAAAAGTAGCATTTATGCCGTAAAAAGACGACGCCAAGAAGAAGAAGCTGGTTCATCAAAAATAAGTCCTCGTACTAGAGCAAGAGTAAGTGAAACTACACTTTGCTTCAATCAGTGATGTTTATTTTGCGGCAATGAATTAAATGAAGAGTTGGAGAAGAAAAAAGCACTGCAGTACCGTCGTAAGATTTTTAAAGTGACTACACTTTCGTTCAAAGACAGTATCCTTACTATAGCTAAAACTCGTTGTGGTGATGTAGCTGCTCGAATTGAACTTGACTATGATTTAGTTGCTGCATACTAATTGTAATGTTCTAAATTGAAGCGTTTATTTTTAAACTAACCTTCTCCAAGAAATAAGACCGTGACTTTTTAATGTCTGTATCAATGTCTTCAAACATACGACCTGTTGGAGGATAATTAGAATTATCTAACACTGCACATTGAATCAGTTTAAAAATCTTAACTGCAGTGGTACTGCAGTGCTTTTTTCGGCATCAATGCTACTTTTTCGAGTATACTTTTTTTCGACACTGCACATGAATTTTACTGATGTCTTGTCTTTCAGGTACTCCGAAAACTCATCACCTCTTTCAATACTTGCATCAATATTAATGCTTTCATGCCGCGATCAACAGTTACAAGTCAACTCCACTTTCAGTCAAAGGTTGACTACAAATAAAGCAGAATTGCGACTTTTTTTTTTAATACAGTAAAATGCACAAACTTTGTTAAATGAAAATAGGAGCAGAGTTTTTGACGTTCATTTATATTCTAAGAATTTTATAATTTGTATGTATGACAAAGGGACTCATGTTTTTACTCGTATAACAGTTCAAAAATGTATATAAAGGTACATTAACGTGCATATTACGAATAAAATATTTTTTTCAATTCTTTCAACCGCTATATCACGAAAATGGCAATACTAATAAGAAATGTGTGAATACATTTTTTGTAGAGAATTGGACAATCTACAATTTTGTCTTAACTATTTCTGCTGTAAAACTCACCGTTTAGCTGAAAAACGCGAAAAACATATTTTTGCAAACTTTCAACATCAATAAAAAAAATTGCACAAGGAGGATTGATGAGGACTTTTCACAATTCATTTACAATAGTCTTCTGAACATTCATACCAATTTTTAGCTCTATGGGAATTTTTGTAACCTTGCATCTATTTCAAGACTTAATTTGACTGGACTATCATGCAAAAGCAAAATTTCAAAATGACATTGACTCTGTATCGATATGGAGCCAAGACAATCGACTTCCTCTTAATAATAATAAATGCTTACTTGTTCACGAAAACGCCATCCGACATATGCAAGTTACAGCTTATCCATTGGAAAGAGTTTACAAATTGACATAAAATTAGATTGAATTTATCACCATGCTTGCCAGATAGGGGTTGGTGATCACAAACCTAAAATGTTTCTGACCGATACTAAATTTTGTCCAATCTGGATATTGAACCCGGGAATCCCAGGTTCCCAATTATGTACAGGTGTGTACCACGATACAGAAAAGACGTTATTAGAATAGCATTTGATGTATTTTTATCCGCTTGTTACGAAATTACGGAATCCGGATAAGTTGGAATTTCTCTTGGCTTTCAATCATCGTTATCTTATATTTAGAGTGATTTAGGAAGTATATTTCACGTTTGAGATAACAAACCACTTATAGCAGCATCAAATATGCGCTATCGGATGTAGTTAAGATAGTATTTGCGGATATTGCATCACGCGAAAAAATTGTTTTGCAACATTTTTTCAGTTTCATAAGATTATGTAATTGTGAATCCGAGATGTAAGGGCTGACCAACGAATTTAAATACCCTTGGGGCTGACCCTAAAATTAATCTGCGCTGCATTTGTTGGAAATTTATAGCCTCTGCTGCAGTCAAATGTTGCTTGAGAGGAGGCACCAAACATAGTATTACTTCAAGAAAGTACCTCTTAGAAGTACCTATAATTTGACCATGAAATTAACACAAGACAGACAATGCCCTACAAAAAGTTCAATTATTTTGAAGTGACAGATATAGTAGAAGATCCGAACCACAGATTATTAAATAGTTACTTCCGAACTAAGGTCGACCTTCGTCGAGTTGATAATAGAATGAAACTTATTTTATTATGAATTTAGCATATTAGAAAACATATTAAAAATGGGTTGCCTAAAACCATCCTAAAACAATCCTGTACAGACCAATTTTTCTTTTTTTTAATGATTTTAAACAAAATTTTGCAATACAAGATAAAAAGAAAAGTATGTCCTGACTTAACGCAGAAAACGTATAGAATGACAGTGTGCAGCCATTGGGTTTTCTGAGTGTATCCCATCTGGCCCGGTGACCTGGCCCGGCGCCGGGCCAGATGGGAAAAAAAATGTTTTAACCGGCCCGGTGATATGTTTACCGGGCCAGATGACACAAACCAAATTTCGTGGACCCCCGCTTACGAATTGTGCACCCCCATATTTAGGTCAAGGCAACATAGACCCCCGTCGAGTCTCCCGTGGACCCCTGGGGGTTCACCTGGACCACTTTGGGAATCAATGAGCTACATTAAGGTAACACAGCATCAATTTGAACTCGGACGACATAGTTCGGCCAGTATGCCAGTTATGGATGGTCTAGTGGTTTAAGTATTGATTGGGTCATGATTCCGTTAATTCCACCAGCTGGAGAGCAAGTTTGTGTCATATTTTTAGAACACAGTTCAGATTTGTGATCACCAATCTGCAATGACGATGACTTTATTTTAATTAATGACCTTCGCCCTGCAGTGGGGTGTAAATAGGTTGATTGGTGGTATCGGTATACCTACCCACAGGTCGCACTCGTAGTATCTTCTAACACAGGTAAAATGTAGAAGGCGCCTGATAGTTTCTTGTAGGCACAAGTTTGCCTATGCCACATATTATGCAGTATAAAGAGTGGCTAGCACCATCTTTGGGCTCGATCAAATCTATCTAAATCTAGCTACAGTCGACTCTCGTTAATTCGAAACTCGAGGGACTCTTAAAATATTTCGAATTATCGAATGTTTGAAATATCAAATGGTTCGAAATTTATGAGAGAAAATCAATAAAACTTCGAATTACCAAGTATTGATCAATAATAATTATTTATTAACTGCTATTCTATAACAATGAAAAAAGTTTAGAGTGTACATACATAAATCTATTCATAATGTGAATTAATTAATGTTTCGAAAGAACTCTGTTATACTGGTTTGCTTCAAAACACATTGCTGCTGCTCAGACTGCTCAATAACTTTTTTTAACTATTCATCATAACAAAAACAAAGGCTCGTGTATGTTGATACAAGTTTGAACTTGTCGCAAAA
This sequence comes from Mecyna flavalis, assembly GCA_949319885.1. Classification (NCBI taxonomy): domain Eukaryota; kingdom Metazoa; phylum Arthropoda; class Insecta; order Lepidoptera; family Crambidae; genus Mecyna; species Mecyna flavalis. The sequence goes on along the minus strand of OX439419.1, from coordinate 3,539,430 downwards.
TGCCTACTTACATTACAATCATTCGACCTCTTCCTCTCTGCAACTTTGAATTGTCGAGTGTTGGACGCCGATGAGTTCGAATTAACGCGTCGTTTTATCATAATATGATAAAGCAATGATATTTTCGTTCGAATTACCAAGTGCATAAAAATGTATTGATTTAGTTCGAAATATAAAGAGATTTTGTAGGGTACTCGTTATAACTTTGAATTATAGAGAGGTTCGAATTATCGCAGGTTGGAATTAACGAGAGTCGACTGTATCTACAAATTGTTACAATGAGCAGATAAGATCTCTCTTGTAAAGGCGTTTTATTCATGATTATAGTACAGTCAACAGCACCGCACCTTGATCTGTCAAATTCCTACAACCGACTTTCAGCTTACTGTCTATCGCATAGAGTTGTGTTTCAATTGAGATTTTTTGAGATTGGGGTAGGTTGATCTGCTGTTGACTGTACTCGTATTTGTAACCAATTTCATATTTACAAGATATGATCCGAGGTTTTTCATTACAGCATGATAACAGTAGGCTATAACAGCCTATAAATGTCCCACTGTAGCACTGTAGCGCAAGGGCCTCCATCATTGATGTGAAGTCCTCGTTACATTGATGCTGAATTCTGGTGAAATGAAGTCATCGCTCCATTGATTCTTAATTCTGGTTCTGAGCTCGCAATATTGCAGCATATTTTCTATTAACAGATTGTCAGTTGAAAGATGGAATCGGAAAAAGTTTTACCAATCCATCAGGCTCTTGATGGGAATCGAACCCATTTTACTAGTCATGTTCGTGTTGCTCGTCTGACTTATATGTGAAAAGACACATAGAAATTCATGTAGAGCACATTTTCTTTGCATGGGATTTGAACCCACGACCTTTACCAATGTAGAGTCAGATCTTTGTAATAAATGTGTCAGTATAATTCTGTATTGACATAGAACTTTTAGTTACTTACTGTTGACAAGCTTAGTTTACTTTTGAAAGCTGTGTATTTTTATATACCTAGGTATTGAGTAGTTTTTCAGGGAAAGGTAAAATGAAATTCATGTTTAATTGTAATGTACACAATTTATTCATATCGTATAGTGTTTCTTATACAAAGATAATAAATTGTAAAATCCTCATTCTCGGTCCGAATAATAAATAAATACTTAGTTTAACCCCCGTCAGTCCTATCACATGCCCAGGCCGTGAGGAGTCTTACTCAAATACTTCCGAACTAGCCTTCTTAGGATTCAATACATTAAGCAATGCTGGCAGTGAACCAACTCACAGCGAACTCACAGTGACTCACGGCATCTTCGCCTGCAACTCATTATTACTCACTGCGCTCGCAATGAGTGTGTCCGCCACCACCAAACGCCGACTTATTTACATGGTATCCATTGAATGAAATCGCCATCTTTTATAATAAATGTACAAAAATATCCCTTAAGGGAGGTATTAATAGGTAGGTATGTATTGTCAAAGGCACTGGTATCTTATCCTGTTTAGGTATCCAATAAAATCTGTTTTAAACATCACTTGCGATTTCACTTTAAAGAGGACCTATCCACAATTTTTTTGGTTTGGAACATAATGGGCAATCTGATTGAGAAATACTATACATTAATTTTATAAATAATTCTATGTTGGACTTAAGTTTACTTACATCGAGCTTAGTCTACAACTATAAGAACGTAGTCTTTAGCCATCGTTTTCACGAGTCTTCGAATAGATGAAACAGATCTACTTCGCTTAATACATACATAGCTCATCACTAAAAATGCATTTTTTTAAATCTATCATTGAGTAGACAGTTTAATCTGCTCGAAAAGTCTTTAACTGAACGATCACACCCACAGGGTCTCGCGTCCTACGACCACCGGCTATCTCCGCCGCTCACATTCGACAGACCACGGAATACATCTACTAGGAAGGATTACGATTAGGCGATGCGGCTCAGCCGCTTACAGCTGCACTATGATACAATATATCTCTCTTTACAACGTGGTAACTTCTACGGGAGGGGGAGACAGTTTGTACGAACAAGATCGGCACGTCTCGGCGCGTCGCGGCGCGTGCGCTCACGCTTGGCAGGTCACTCCGGCGAAGGTTACGCCGCTCAGTGCTCGTGCGCGCGCTTGTTCTGATGCATCATGTTCTTGAGCGTGGCCACCTCTGTCGCCAGCCGCGCCAGTTCCGCCTTTAGGTGCGCGTCGTCTTCCTCCACCATTCGGTCATCAGGCCGTTGCGGCCTGTACTCTGCGCCCAGCGAGATGCCCGAGTCCCGCTCGTCGCTCGACCCCTCCCCGTCCCACGAGGGCGACGACCGCGGCCCCGGCTCCTGCTTGATGTGCTGGAGCGATAGCAGAGCGCTCGCGACGTCCTTGTCGCCGAGGTGGGACTTGTGGCGCAGCTTCAGCGGGAGGCAGTTGTTCTCCGGCGCGTACTGCTCGGCCGTCTCGTCGCCGGAGCCGGAGAGGGAGGAGAGCTCGTAGGGGGAGGGAGCGCGGCGAGATCGCGACAGGTTGAGGACTGAACCCGGGGGCTCGTAGTGGGCTGGGTGTGGATAGTACGCCTCGGGAGCGGGGAGACGCTCCTGGTATTGTTCAGGCGCCCGCTGAGGAGGCGGGGAGGGGGGAGACGCCGGCGGCGGAGGGGGTGGGGGCGGCGCCTGGGGGAATATCGCGCCGCTCGACAGCTTGCTCCTTTTTGTGACGCAAAGGACCTGGTCGCACGTCGGCAGAGTGGCGAGCACCTGGTCGATGCTGATGAGCGTCTCGCCGCAGATGCCGTACTTCTCCTTGATGGCGTCCAGCTGGGCTTTGAGCACGTGGTTCTCCTTGGAGAGCTCGACTACGCGCTGCTCGAGCACCATGTCGTTGAAGCGGCGCTTTTCGCGCGAGCGCTTGGCGGCCTCGTTGTTCCTCCGCCGGCGGTCCCAGTAGCCGTCGTCCTTCTTGCTGTCGGGGATGAATTCCCGCTGCTTGCGCTGGCCGAAGAACTCCTTGCGCTTGGAGAAGTCGAAGTTAGGGTAGTCGAGGGGGTCGGCGCCGGGCGGGGGCTCCATGGGGAAGTGCGGGGAGACGGACAGACGCGCGCGCTGCGGGGGCGGCGCGCGTGTCGGGGTGGGCGGGGCGAGGGGCGCTCCCGGGCCCCCCAGCAGCTGCTGCTGGCTCAAAATGAATTCTGCAACCATGTTGCGGCGGACGGCTTCCGGTCCGCACGAGTCTTCACCGTGGTTCTGTAACAAAGAAACGTAACATTAGCGTGTTACAGAAAAAAACGCGAACCGTTGCACTTGTCTAAATGATGTCGCGATTACAAAACGAGACGGTTGCAAAAACGCCTGCGCAACATCCCGCGCAGCAACTTGCGCGTGGATCACCTTTGTGAAACCATATTGCCACATTTAACGCTTTTTACCCCCTTCATGTTAGCCAAACTCATTAATAAATCGTATTTCTTAACCTTAGTTACACAAAGCCAATTTTAAGGTTACACCGGATTTCTTCCGTTACAAAAGTCACTTCCTGGGTATTAGTTAAGTCCACGCTCCACTGAGTACTTAAATAATTAGCAATCGAAGGATGTGCTTCAAAATCAATTTATTGAGTAATAACTACTAATAACTACGCTATTTCGAGTTTAGTCGAAGAATTAGTAAATATTGAACAATGCACTAGTTAATACATGATCAACATAGTTTCAAAACCGAATGGCAGTGTTGCAACTCTATCACGTGGAGTCTAACGTGGGCAGAAACTCCAGATTGTCGACAGAGGGATTTATCAATATGATTTCGATTACTAATCGATTGATTTGTGTCGTTAACCTCTCGTTACGTAAGTTATCATTATTAAATTAGCAAAGGCACCTTATGTAAACAGTTATGTTTAATTCTGTCTGCAATTACATGTTGCAAACAACGGCAGGAAGTTGAGAAAAAATGCACCGAAATCAACTCATTATCCGAGAAAAACAATGACAGAAGAACCATGAATGTGCCCATTGTTGAAGCGATAAACGATTCAAATACTTTTTTTCTTAATTTTTTGTTTTTTAAACAATGTCCGCACTGGCCAGTGGCTAGTGCATAGAAAAAAGAATTAGCCGATCACGTTCCATTACACGCGGACCGCATGAGGACAACGTGAGAGTTCTTTCTAAATTTGAAATTATACTTTTCTGATGCCATTTGCATTTGTTTTTTGTCGTTACAAAGCAAGATGGCGCACGTGATCGATCGGATTATACAAGATTACCTATTCACGAATTTCTTAATATGAAATTCGAAAAAGTGCTTTATAGCCTCGCTGAAGTTTATAAAACGTCTATCGCTTGAAATCGAAAATATTTGCGAAAATAGTTCTTATTTTTGATTTAAATTTGTGGTAATCTGTGTCGCGGTTGCGATTCACTTTTTTTATTTAATCAGACGTATAGTTTAGTTTTTTTCAGAGTATTACATATTACTCACGTTTTTGAGGTGCGAGTTTTCTGAATGGTACGGATGACGACATAAGTAGGGGAGAGCATATTGTTTTGAGGCACTTCTTATGCTTGAACTTGGGCATGATTTATGCCATCCAATTTTTTTTGTGTTCTAAGCACCTGTGATTTTTAAATCCGGGATATACTTTGGAATGGTGGTAAAGCTAGCATGAACCAATGACGTACATATTTATGTCTTGGCCCAGCAACCTGATACGTCCTAAAATCGCAGTGTTCTAGCACCCCGCATCCGCCTGGCCTCTAAACATTTAATTGAAAGCCCACTGACATTTCGCGCAGTGCAATTAACCGACGATAGCAGAACAGTTAGCGTAACGGGCGCCCGCGCCGGCCCACTGACACCGATGCGAGATCGCGTACCGCTAGTAGACACTTTGTTTGGTAATAAGGCTGCATCAAGGAACTGGACGGCCCTTCCCTAGATTCAGAACATAATAGCGATAGAGCTTCTAAGACCCATGTTGGCTGAAGAAGCCTTATATTTTTTTTTTAATGCAAGGTAAAGTTTTATATTGGTTAAAGAGTTTAGGATAATAATTCTTGCTCATACTAGCTTTAAGGCCAGTTTCCTACTTCAATTGGTATAGAGAGATTATTATTTTTATCGATTTTAGTAGATAATAAAGAGACAGAATTCGAAATTGTGTAACTGTAGAGTCGAAAAATATAATTGCATCTTTGCATTCTTAAGCCACTTTTCATTTCATAGCAAATTCTAAGCTCTTTCTTACTCGTATTATATTTAAGTGCTATTGTTTATTATAAGACCTAATAATTTAATTTATAGTAAAGTCTTTAATTGTCTGTGGAATTTTGACTAATATTATATTTAATCGGTGTCATCGCATTCTCGTAAATCATAAAAGTGTTGATAGTTACCAGCGCCGCAACAGTTAGAGCTGATTTATTTCACAAACGAACGCCCGTTACGTTGATATTACCATCTTGTACAGTTAGCCATTTACGACTCTTCAAATTTGTTTTTTTTTGTGCCATTTTTTATAGTCGCGGTCAACATGAAATTATGAATTGACATTACCGTATTTGAAATTATAATTATGTATAAAAATAGTTTTATTTAAGCAATTATTTTTCTCATCTTCCAATGTATTTAAAAATTAAAAAATCAAGCACGTACTGTATTTGCAGTTCATTATGAACGTTCCGCCCGTTACCGCGTCGCTCGGCGGAGCAACAGTTAAACACCGGTTAAATCGAACGGTTGGCACTGGCAATAACCATAGACAATCAGCTGCTTCTTTTTTATCTCCTTTTGTTTGACCAAGGAATCTCTAAGTAATTATAATTTCTACCACATCGGTAAAAATGTTAAAATCTGCAACGAAACTTAAAGTGGGATGGTTGGATCAAAGACAAATTAGACAAGACATTCATAAAATAAATTTTAACCAAGAAAATAAGTTGCTTCGTGTTGTTTATGACTGTATTATCTCTGATTAATCGCATGAATGAATAATGCCTTTAGGAATTTTGTTCACTTAGAATTTTATCTCTTTATCAGTTAGTAATTCATACTCTATAACTTCAGAAGGATTTGTTATTGTAGTAAATATGTTGCAATACTATAAGAAATAAATTGACAAACCCACATTCTAAAATGCACAATATCAGAGAATCACCCAAATGCACATTGTTGTTTCAACAGCGAAATTCTTGACCTGCCACCTGACCCTCAATGCCAATGGCAGCCTCCGATAGCTAACGGTTACACAACCGACTGACAATCGACAGTTATCACTAATCATCGTAGGTACTCGAAGAGACCGTTACCCGAAAAACTGGGACCGTACGGTATCAGAAAAACCGTTTTTTACCGACTTCTGCAGGGTTGTCGGCGGCCAGCAAAAAAAGAAAGTAACAAAAAAGGTTTTAGTGCAAATTAAGACTCATTTGACGTCTAAGATATATTTGAATTTAGAACATTTTGTTTCTTAATTTTAAATTCTGTAATAATTAAAACAGCAAAATCTTTTGTCATTCATTTTCTAGCCTAATTTTGAAACTCCAAGTACCTATATTTGTTAGAGATCGTAAAGACTGGGCGTGGGCGCATCAAATGCATTCGGTAGCCCTACTCGTCGTGAGAGTCCAAAACTCGTAATACTGTTATGAAACAGCTATTAGTGTTTCGTCACTGTTTAGCGGTTAGTTATTTGCCGTATTCAAGGTTGATATGTGTAATCTTTGTAATGGGCTAACTGGTTTTAGGATCTGTTTGCTTTCGAATCGATTAGATTATTGATTTATTGGTGGTAACAGTACCTCACTAATGCCAGTTACGGTAAATTCATCTAATTAGTGATGACGTTTAGGCGATCTTCTTATAAGTTATCTGTACATTATGATTCATGTAATTCGGACTATGACTAAAGTATTTTTAATGAAGCATCGACAAGATCAATTTGATTACTTATGAATCATTTTGCGGCTTGTCTGTATCACCGAATGTCTCATAATCATCATTTATGTTCCGAAGATAATATTTTTAAAACAAGACTATTTTGAAACAAAAGATTTTCGTGGACATATCCACTTTATGGGTTGTTTTCAAATTAATTGTACCATAACTCACATGTAACGTCACTCACATGTAACATAAAGGTAAATTCTCACAAGATAATATTCTCCCATCGTATTAAAACTAGTGGCTGCCCGCGACTTCGTCTGCGTGGACCGTAGAGAACCATGGACAAGGGTAAAAAAAGTCATAAGTTTAGTGCCAAACATCCAAAACCGTTTAGGCGTACCTAAATTTTACGGTTTTATCCCTGTACTTAAATGACGATTTCAAACAAATTTTCATCCCCTATTTCCACCCCTTCCATTGCTCCCCTTTTTCCGGGATTGAAATGAGACGACACGGCAGGCACTAGCTTTCAAATAAAAAAAGAATCATCGAAATTGGTCCACCCAGTAAAAAGTTATGAGGTAACAAACAGAAAAAAAAAATACAGTCGAATTGAAAACCTCCTCCTTTTTTTTTGAAGTTGATTAAAAACGAACATTGTGAGTAACGAAATTGTGAATAACGAACCCCAATGTGGACGAGTCTTTACCATGTAACGTTATTCACATGTAAGTAAATATTGATGTTTTACTACATCTCAGTAAACATAACATCATAACCACAAAGCCTTCAAACAATGTAATTGCCATTTTACAATCACAACAATTAGTTCTTTCGAATACACTTATATTAATATACAACTTCACTTACCTTACATATTATAATCCTGTCGTTTTTCACAGGTTTTCGATGTTAATTTTACGACCTCATTTACATAACCTCATGTAACTCTGGCAAAGACAGGCGTTTTGTTTATTTTTTAACACCAAATGGAAGTCCGGGAATGCCAGAACCGAAAAAAACATTTCAACGGTAGTTATTGCAATTTTAAAGTCCCAAATACCGTTACTCACGCATTGTTACTCACATGTTACAAAACCTTGGACATCTCTTTAAATCAATGTAAAAAAACAAACAATAAGCTGAATACGACCTCAACGCAAGTCACGGTTAGTCTGTCCTTTAATCTAAAGATCAAAGTTCATAATTTGCCTGTACGTGTATTTACGAAAGAGTTGTTCACATTTTTCTAGACAAAGGTAGCAAATGGACATCCTTTTTTTGTATGAGATGAAAAAATAATAGTTTGTTTTCTTAGCTCATATTCCATAACTATTTGATTAAATAACAAAATTATAAGCTTAAGTTATAATAAGTAAACCAAGCTGCTGGAAAAATATTCATAAAACAGTTCAGAATTGAAATCTTTCTCACAATTACGCAATGAAGGTGTTGGACAAAAATTTTGACTCTAGGTACAATTATTTTGATTTTTACCCTTATGTCCATTTAATTGGTCATCATTACCGACGCCCATTAAAAGCCTCAATCGTTCTAGAATCCTTATGAAATCAAGATCGAAACGCATGAACAAGTGTTATCCTCACATGTCGTTACGACCCGCAATGTATTTATGCATTAATGCAGCTCACACGTGACTGTGGCGCGTGCGCCGGTGTCCACGTGGCCACGACCAGTATAATTAGATACCATTTTACAATTTCCTCGGCCACGTGACCCACGTTAGAGAAACCCTAGGAACCTTCAGGTGAAATTGTTTTTAACTTATGGAGCAATCTCGAACTGTTTTCGTTACTATTGTGTAAATGTTTTTCGGTAACAACTTCGAAGAAAACGCGACTCTAACAATAGATTAGAAGCTGAAATAAATTCCTTTCTTGGGAAAGAATTATTATTACGTATGGATACTGTTAAACGTTTGGCTTCAGTTGTTTAAAATACTTCATACCGAGAGCAGTTGAGAGGAGGTTTGCATGATTTTTTTACATGTAGCATTTGAACCAGCTGACAGTTCACCTATAATCTTTAATAAGATAAAAGAATAAATAACTTTTTGCTCATTCAGATGCCAATAATAAACCAAAATATCGATCAAACTAGTTTTAAGTTTCAACATAAAAATACGTATCAGTAATTTGCGTAACAATAAACAAATTAACTGGAACATTTACCACTATCGACAGAATTAACAGTACTTAGTTATCAAAGGACGTTTCGAATCAGAATCGATGTTCCAGTATTATCTACAAGTTTATATAGGTCTGTGAATTACGTGTAAGCCTTATCATGTCGTCTACCATTGAGTCATTCGTTTCAACTGATAATACAGTGTACAAGGCATGCCTACAGTGTTACGAAATTCGTACTTATTAATGATATAAATGCAAAAGTAACTCCGTTGTAAATGAAAAAGTAAAGACTTTTGGAAAGGGCATAGGCAACTCTTTGTCCCGGAATTATGCTCAATACTCTTGGGACAACAGAAATACAAAGAAGTGATTTCTTGATGGAAATAGTTTAAGCGGGCGAACCCACGTTAGGAAGGCTAGTCTTAAATTAATCGTACATTTTGCTGACGTGTCTACTTAAGCTTGAATTCCAAGACGTCTAATCTAATTTAGAAAGACTGAGTCATTCAGAAACATAGGCACAATAAAATTTGCTTATCTAACCACAGATACTTGTGTTTAAAGTACTAAGAACTTGCGTAACTCTTAAGATGTTAGATGACTATCAATGATGATTAATATGGCTTTAATCCAATATGGAACAATTGCTAGTCAGTTTATGAGAAGTAAGAATGACTACGCAAGTCTATTGACTTAGCTCGGTCACGTCATCATAAGTAATCTTGCAATGATAATTACATTTATTCTGTCCTGTTTCCTAAGAAGTCCTATTAGCAAAATAAGAAAAGTCTCTGTTCTTTTGCGTCTAAGTAGATCATTGCTAAGTTAAGCTCGGTTACCCGGTTTTACCCATTGAGGCCTAAAATCTATTTACGGATGTAAAAATCATAGCAAACTAAGCACTTGCCCCCAAATTCCACTTCTCAGACCACAAGTTTGTTCAAATGTGCTGATTCAATTTCTTCATTTGCATTATTTATGTGCATTCATTGCATAAAAAGAGTGATTAGATTCGTGATTTTTGATAAAGAGTTCGTTTAAGAGATTATATTTCCTTATAATTCTAATAAGTTATGGTGATCTTAATATCCAATGAGAATACAGGAACGTTGTTATCCAAAATTCCCAAGTCCATATGCTGCCACATAGTAGACTCCTTCGATGTATCCCTATAGTCAGGGGTGATTCTATATAAACTCTTTTCCATAAGTTTATATGCAATGCTCAAATTCAAGAAGAAACGGTGAGGCTCAGGTTGCAATGACTGGCATCAGATTCAGTTCCAACCTTCTCAAGATACATTTGTCTTCTCGGATATTCGTTGCCTTTGGGGTTATTCCATCTTTAAGTCCGTCAGTATATAGTTTATATTCTCAAATTCGAGAACTTGGGGTGAGCAAGTGGCAATGATTGGCATGATATTCAGTCCCAGCCTACCCTAGACATATTGTCTCCTCTAATATTCGGTACATCTGGGGTGGTTCCATCTTTAAGCCCGTCAGTGTATATGCGTATATTCTCAAATTTGAGAAGTTGGGGTGAGCAAGAGGCAATGACCGGCATGAGATTCAGCCCAGGCTACCCTAGACCGTGACCTCGACCGTCCTCGCCGCGTGCGATCGTCACGCGGCCCCTCACACGTGCACTAGCCTCACGTTGCCGCCTTTGCGTAACAGAAGCACGCTTCTCCCTAGTTATATAAAGTGCAACGTGATCTAAAACGTGAAACTTAATTGATAAGTAACCGTAATCATCGCCCTTGACCGATCATTGTCTATTAATCAAGTCCTGATGATTTACATCGTTTTACATAACGTATCGGCGGTTTTTATCGGAGAAATGGTGTCTGCTTCGTGATCGTCGCCTTGTAGAATTTTAAATGATTCATTCATACGTATGCTTATAGTTTGGCAGAATTTAAAGTCAAAAATATTATCCATGGACGTATTATTTTTTCAATACTACTAATGTGTACTGCGCAATTTCTTTTTTTTTAATAGTTTCTGATAGGCATTGTGTGGCGTACATTTATATTTTGCTTCTATACAATATGCTCTGTCCATCATTGTTTTACTGTTGTCGTTATTATGTATTTATCAGCATGATTACGAATCCTTCTGAGATTGTAGTGAATACGCGCGTGAAGTGTTCCTCAACGGTCAGATTAGGTCATAGGTATGGTTCATAGTCTAAAAATATACGTTTTTACCGACCGAACGACCGCATTAGGACGGTCGAGTAATAAAAACGGAAATATTTGTATATATACCACGTCCATTTTCGGATGATCCATCCAAATTGCTTGGAATCTTAAATTAAATGCCAAATACGAATAAAAAACCTACGACATAACATAATAATGTAACGCTTATTTCAATGCACAACTGCAATGCTCTTGACCTTTCCATAAATAATAATGGATACGGCCGCCATCTTGGAAAAAGTAGAGAAAGTAGTTCAGCGGTAACTTTCCACGCGCACGGCTTATTCTACGGGAAAAGTAGGCCGTCCGCCATATTTGATTTGACATTTTACCGCCAATGGTGTTCAAAGCCGAGCTAGCCATCTATCCCATTAATAACATGTGCAACGACGCGTAGATTGCCATAACAAGTTGACCGCTTTGTCACTCTGAGTCGTAGTAGGCGCCAATGGCATTGTCTACGGATTATGTCAAGCGAAGATGGTAATGTTTTCAAAACTTCAGTCGCGCCAGCAGTTGTTTTGTCTTAGCGACGCACCGAGTTCCTTCCTTGTGTTATATTTTGTCTCGGAAGGTTCTCCGTTGAGGTCGCGCATTTTGGATTCGTTTCAAACGTTTTCTACCCAAATGTCTCGTATACTTGACCGATTTTTCGCATTCGTATTGAGCGAAGACCTAATTAAACAAACGGGGATCTGGTTATTTCGGGGCGGCCTCTATCGGTCGGAGCGATAATGGTTTGGTGTCAAGGTTCAGTTTCGTAACTGGGTTTGAACAGTATATGTGTCAAGGTCCTTCCCCTCTTCCGCAGACGTTTTCTCTGATAGTGATAAACAAGATTACATGTTTGTCTAACAAATAGCACTTGAGGCAACCTTGCCCCGTACCTGCTAATTGCAGCATTATTAAGAAACACTTAACCCATTTTGTTGTTCTAGTTTCGACGGTTTTTGCCGCTGCGTTACGTAAAATATTATAGTTTGTTTCTAGGAAGTGTTTGCAAAACAGGATCTTTATTGTATTTGAATTCTTGCCATCTATATTTTAGTTTGACATGGTGAGTCATCGCGTACGTCGGTCAATTCTGTCAACATCATGATTCCTGTACTTACCAAAGGTAATAAAATTACCCGTCTGGTTGCGATAGTCCTTGATATTAAATGTTGCGACACTGCAGTGGATGCGCGCCAGGACCCTAAAACCTGAAACGTCACACGCTCTACTTCGACGCAATTGGTCGGTATAACGTGCCATAAGTAGGTTACAGTTACGCGGGCGAGATAAAAAAAATAGGTCAAGTTATCTTTGCTTGTCCTCGATGAAAACGTATTGCGCGTAAAAAAATTACGTAACCCGCTCATACAAAGGATTGAGTTGTGGCGTATCGTGTGTTACTGATATTTTTATCAGTTTCACATTTTGTTAGGAAATAATTTAGATAAGCATGTACTGGCAAGTTGAACTATTTGGCTGAATGTCTAGACGTTAAATGGATGTTTTTTTTTGTTGAAATGCCAAATAATTCCCTCGCTCCTCCATTTCCAAAAACGAATAAAGCGACTATAAAGGTGTTTTAACGTCTTATTATGTAAAGACACCAATCCAATTTAAGTAGATTTTCCCATGACGTTGATTACACGGAAAGGAAAAGATCTTGATGAAACCCGCAAACCAGGTTGACTAATCTGTAAAATTGGGAATACATGACTAACCCCTTTAAATGATGAAGATTCAGCTATGACTTATGATGAGGAGCATTTCTAAGAAGATATTCTAGCAATCTACCTGAATTTAACAATTATGACCTTGGAAAGATAATATGGAGTAATGACATTTAGGAAGATGCGCATAAATCTTTTGGAGTCTGCTAAACTTCTGTAGACTTTTACTCACAGTTTGAAGGGTATTAAGTACAGATCATGTGGATTATTTCATGAGAATGACTTCATCTTCGTGATTAAAACTGCGTGCAGCTCAAATGTGAATCAGGGTCGATTCTTCTGCGAGGATAATCCCGCAACGGTCATGAATGATTAACAAAATGCATGTTGCTGACCTTACAGGCGCTTGCCTTCCGGACAGCCTTGCGCGTAGTTCCTGTATTACATCATTGTACTTTAATGCATTTAGTTGCTTGTTTATATATTCTCTACGCTCTTTGTAGTAGAAGATCCGAACTAAGGTCGATCTTCACCGAGTTGATAATAGAATGAAACTTATTTTATCATGAATTTAGCAAATTAGAAAACATATTAAAAATGGGTTGCCTAAAAAAATCCAGGACCGACCCATTTTTTTTTTTAATGGTTTTAAACAAAATTTTGCAATAACAAGATAATAAGAAAATTATGTCCTGACTTAACGTACAAAACGTATAGAATGTGCAGCCGTTGGGTTTTCTATTATTTACGTGGGGGGACTACTGGGTTGTCAGGTATAAACACGTATGTGTCGATACCAGTTAATTTCACCTAATTGGATAATAGATTTTTTTTAATATCATCATAAGCGCTGTTTTATTATGAACACGTTGATAAATGGTTGTCTGCAAAAAATTGGGATTTTGTTAAAAAAAAAATTTTAAAATACAATTAAACATACTCGGTCCAGGATTTTTTTAGGCAACCCATTTTTAATATGTTTTCTAATATGCTAAATAAATAATAAAATAAGTTTCATTCTATTATCAACTCGGTGAAGATCGACCTTAGTTCGGATCTTAGACTATTGTGTTTTAATTTAGATTCCGGAACCAGACGCGACCTTGTCGCACTCTCGTCTAAACGTGATAAGTCCCAGCGCTGTATAATTAAATTATTTACAATTTATATTACGAGGAGGTCAGTCAACTCATCGATTTAATTTAAGGCCTTACCCAGAGCAAATGACTTTGAGCATTTCACCTTCACTTACCCCCACCTCACCTCACCCCATACTTCGTAACCATCGGTAATAATATGAGCGCCATCTAGTTAACTAGCGCCAAACTATTACTAACATTATAAAGCCACTATTAGCAGACTGAATATTATTTGTCATAGAAAAAAAAGTATCTTGTAGATACACACATCATAAAAGTAGAATCGAAATGTTTTTCAGTACGATAAAATACAACAAGATTAATTTTAATTTTTTTGTTCTCTGTTTGAAAATACAAATTTGAACATGAAAGATTTTCAATACAAAAGAAGAATTCGATTCAAACGGTTTTTTCGATATTTTCAACGGATATCTAGATTGAAAAAAAAACTCTTAGAGGATTATCAGAAGTTTTACGAGTAAAAATTACAGCAGGTATAGTCACATCAGGAGGTGTTCTCCGGGTAGTATTACCAGGGTGTGTTTTCAGGGTATTAACATCATAGGTGTTCTCCAGGAGAAGTATCATCAAAGGGTGTTCACCGGGTTGTTGCTTCAGAGGGGTGTTTTCAGGGTAGTCACATCAGGGGGTGTTCTCCGGGTACTATTACCAGTGGGGTGTTTTCAGGGTATTAACATCATTCAACGTGCAACGTGGTCACGACCCTGAGGATTGGGATACGGAAACTGCGTGCTATTTCTCTCGTAGAATATCTACTCCAGTCAACGAAGCTCTAACTTTGCCATTTTAGCTGAAAAGATGAATCAAAGGACAATGCTAAAAAAAAAACCAGGTTGGAATCAAATGAAAAGTATCTGTAAAATTATTGGTAATAATATGTAATTAAATATTCCATAGGGGGCATCATCGAAATCAATGGCGGTATGTGTGAAATTGCTTTCAGATTTTTAGGGGTCACATAAAGTATCAATTAAAGGAGTAAACAGATACAGTTGCGGTTTAAAAGTGTATAAAATGGCTATATCTAATATAATTATATTATATAATTGTATATAATTATTATTATTTAATATAATAAAGCGTAACAGTTTGTTTGTCTTTGTAAACGCGCTAATCTCAGGAACTACAAGACCGATTCTAAAAATTCTTGCACCAATGAGAAGCTACAACTTTACTGAATAGGTGCTAAAAAATATATTTTTATAAAAAATTATAAAAATATTTTTTTGTTATTCAGTAACTATGTAAGTGATACTTTATGTGACCCCTGAAAAATCTGAATAGCAATTTCACACATACCGCCATTGATTTCGATGATGCCCCCTATGGAATATTTAATTACATAATTATTATTACCAATAATTAGAGATACTTTTCATTTGATTCCAGCCTGGGTTGTTTTTCATACTAGATGAGCATTGTCCTTTTCGTTAATGACCCCGTGATAATGATAACATACTAAAAATGCGGGGCGGGGTGGTGTCACCAGGGTCATTCGAAAAAATGGAAGAGGGTGAAAAATTTCTTTTTCCCGATAATCTCAAAAACTAACATAATTAAGAGAAAAAGTTTTAGACAAAAGCTGTAGAGAATTACTTTGTCTACAAAAAAGGTTATAATCATTTTACGCGTATCGCGCCCCGTTTGCTAGGAAATCGCGTACAATGTGCGAAAATTAGCACGAACAATGTTTTTCGCTATTTAAAACGGGGTTTTTTCATATTTTCCAATTGGAATGATTTTTATGCATCCTCCGACACACCCTAAGAGATTTCCTTCTAATTTTTATAGATTTGGGTCAACAAGTGCGTTTATTATTCAGTAACTATGTAACTGATACTTTATGTGACCCCAGAAAAATCTGAATAGCAATTTCACACATACCACCATTGATTTCGATGATGCCCCCTATGGAATATTTAATTACATATTATTACCAATAATTTGATTCCAACCTAGCTTCTTTTTGAGCATTGTCCTTTTAGCGTCAGTTTCAGCTTTACAACTAAAATGGCAAAGTTAGAATTTCGTTGACTGGAGTAGATATTCTACGAGAGAAATAGCACGCAGTTTCCGTATCCCAATCCTCAGGGTCGTGACTGACCACGTTGAACGTTGAATGATGATAATACCCTGAAAACACCCCACTGGTAATAGTACCCGGAGAACACCCCCTGATGTGACTACCCTGAAAACACCCCTCTGATGCAACAACCCGGTGAACACCCTTTGATGATACTTCCCGGAGAACACCCCCTGATGAATACACTAGCGATTGAGAGGGTCCGCAACGTTTCACCAAAGTACACGTATTAAAATTGCTCCGTTTAAATATTATTCTAATAAGTGTAAAAAGTAAACAGTTTTTAGTAAATGTTGTATAAAAATGTGCGGCAAGAAATAGCGCATCCTGTGGTGTAAATTTTAAATCGTTTAGTTGACATTTTGGATGTTTTTTAACAAAATTAAACCAACTGTGACGGTTACGAGTGCAATATTGGATAAAGCATGTAAAAATAATATTGTAAAGTGACTCATGTTCCAACGGACCTCTGCGAGCAAACAATACTGATCTTTGGACCCTATTCACGTCTGTTGGTGCGCGCCATACTTCATCGCTTATTTCATCCTGTCTATACAACGCTCGGTGGCCGAGTGCAAATACGCTGACGTAATAATTGAACATTAGTTCAAATCCCAAGTAGTCCAAAAAAACTTTTTGAACATTTTTTTTGGTTTGAGATTGTTTAGTTATTCTTTTTTTATTATTCACTTTTTTTAACTAGCATTCGTTGGTGTATTACATTGGATAATGTAATACACCAACTCAAGACTCATGACTCAGTCTTGGTTTGTATTGAATAGGCTGCGAAACTCCTGAACCGATTTGGAAAATTCATTCACTTTTGGAAAGTCACCCGGGTACTATTCCCGGCCCGGGTGACATACGACAGGATTATAGGATAATTATTGACAAAAGAAATTACGCGCGGGTGAAGTGAAACCGAGGAGGCGGCCTAGTGTAGTCAGTGAAATTTACCGTCGTAGGTACCTACTGATCGATTTGTAAAATTCATTCACTTTTGGAAAGTTATCGCGATTTTGGCGAGCCATTTGGTGTAATGGTCGAGAAGTCGGCTATTACACCAGAGGTCGCGGGTTCGATCCCCGCACGGTACAAACATTTGTGTGCATGAACATGTTTGTTTGTATCGGTCTGGGTTTTTCTATTTATAATAATGTATGTATTTACAAAAAAAAAGTATATTAGTAATGTTTATCCGTTGTCTAGCACCCATAGCACAACTAATGCTTAGTGCTGCACAAGCTAATGCTTAGTTTGGGGCTAGATGGTGCTGTGTGAATAATGTCCAGAGATATTTATATTTATATTAAATCGAGCGTGTAGCATTCGCCATTGATAGTTTTACTACACTACTATTATTAAACAAGATAATTAAATCGTCCTTTCGCATTTAATACAAGACACACCTCAGCCTCACAATATAAATCGTCCTTGCGTAAACAAAGCAAGCAAACGTCAGTGCTTGTTTGTGTCGCTAGGTGTCGCTGTCTCACCGATCTGTCACGTGTGTGAGCGAGCGACACGGGTTCCCCGTAGCACAGCTAGCGACCGACTGCCGCCCGCTACCCGTTGTGGGCGCGTGAGAGAAATGGCCGTCCGAAATTATGAATAATAATCCGTAAAAATCAAGAAAAGGATGATTTCCAAATTTTTTGCAGCCTTTTTATAGTTTTTTTGATTGTCTATCGATTGGCGCAAGCCAAATTTAAAAAACACGTTTAAATTAGGAGGAGTGCATGAAATAATATTATTTTAGACGTATTTTCAAAGTCAGTTTTGGTAGTGATAAATAAAGATAAACACAAACTTTAAACGTGGAATTTTAAGATAAAACTACAAAGATTATTTACGTATTTTTTAAACTGTTGTTTAAGCATTAAATAAGGAGTTGAGAGCCGTTAAAAACAAGACTTTTGGTCTGGGTGACTCTAAATTCGCATCTTTTTTTCTTCCAGCTCCAGAATTCAATCTTTGAAGGTTTAAATCTTTTTAAATTCTAACAAAAGTTAATATTCTGAACTCTTCTGCTTCGAACTTTGAAAATTGATAAATTTTGCGACGGTTAGGGTATTGTAGTTACAAAGGTGGGTGTACGTGGTTTTAATTGCAGTACATTGCGCAACAACCCTGTGCGGGCGTTGCGTCACACGTTGACATAGAGCAAACTGACCTTTACACAGCTATCGATCCTACTGCACGGCCGTCTGCCATTTGTTTTGTATACATTGTACATCAATTGCGTGGAGCAAAAGGGCTTATCTCCATCGTGGAGTCCTACAAGTGGTATTGAGCGTAAACTTCAGTGAGAAGCCCCTACCTGCTCCTTACTTGCATTGTGTGCTATGATAGCACTGTAGTATACTCGTATAAATTCTTTGGTGGAGTTTGACGGTTATTTTTTGTCGTAAAAATAAATTGTTAATTTTATTAGATATGATATTCTGTTTTCCTTTTTTTATTTCATTCACCGACTAATAGGTATTCACAGTTAGGCTTTTTCGAATCTCGGTATATGTCAATATCACTGGCAGATATGGTTTCTCGGAAAGAGGAATGTACAATAACAAACTGAATGATATTATTATCGGTAATAATTATGTCATTGGTAAATACAATTTTTTAACAGATAACCTTTGCGTGACCAAATTTAGAAGTGCGTTCGTTCAACTTACTAGTTTACGAATGGTTGAGAATTAAATTATCAACGGCCATAATTTTTTTATAAGTTATCAAGGTAATCCTATAAAAGTCTTTATCGGCGAGTAATTGTAATTTCCATATGCTGTTTTAAGAAGTTGGAGTTATTATCTTTAAAAAATAAATTATTCGAATTTAAAAATATCAAGTTGCTTAATCGAAATTGCAGTGCATTGTATTGAAAAACATAGTTTCCGCACATCCGCGGGCGAATGCACGCCGGAATGGAACCTTGAACCAATTGTGTAACCACGATTGTTTGCGACAGAGCGGTGCCAGGCGCTGCTTACGACACCGCACTAGTCTAGAGCGCAATATACCAATTAGACCGACCGAATACATCGAACTAGCTTATGCCTGAATCCAAAACCTAGAATCGCCCTAAAAAAAAAAAAGAAAAAAAGACGATGCCTTGACCATTTAATGATGTTAAAAAAAATATAAAATGGAAGTTCGATCAGGAAATTCCACTTTTAAAACATTTGAATTTGAAAATATTATTTAAATATTATTATCGTGACAACCATGCCCTTGCGCAAACGATAGAAAAAAAATCAACAATAGTAAATCTAATCATACGTTTACTGCTACGCACATAAATTCCATTTTTAAATCTTTATCGTGTAATGACTGTCTGGTCAAAAATAAAATGTGCATACACCTAATCGTGTTTGTGACATAACTTTATGATAAAGACGACGGAATTTATCTGATACAGAAAACATAACCGGACTTAATACACCTTTGTAATCATTACAAATGATAAAAATGCGAATTAGTTGAAGTTTGATTAATTAAAAATTCCTTGTAATCATTAAAACATATTCAAAGTAGTCACGTGAATTGAAAAGATGTAAAAAATGTAAGTCATTAACAAAAGTTTTAATTAGGAACAAAAGAAACAAAAACAAGGAAAACCCTCCTGGATGCATTGAGAATGTTCATGAGATTCCCACAAATGAAATGATTATAGCGTTAACGTTTTTGGCACGAGTTCTGAAGGCATGAGTAAACAAAATTTGACGAAAGAAGTCAATGACATGTGTGACGCGAAAAAACAATTCGGTGAACTGTATAAAGATAGTTCATGATCATTCAACTGATTCAATAGAATTAGATTCATTGAAATTGATTTATAGCAACTGACTAAATTTTGAATTTTTTAAATGAACCAAACTCAAAATTTCAAAACTTGAATTTAAATTTCTAAATTCGCGGGTTTTGTTTAAAATTGCTTTGTTTTGGTTATTCAAATTTAGATTTCTTACTTTTAACAGTTTTGATTAGTTTTATTTTTTTGCAACCGTTTGTTTTGTTTTTGTTACTATTAGAATTTTTTTTAGAGTTCGGTAGATCATATTTAAAAAATGTTTTTAATTTATACAGAGGTAAGAAGTGATATTGAAAAATACTTACGAAAATATTTGCGGTGTTTATGCACTCCTTATCCGGAATTATCCAAATAGTGGGTACAATGTCATAATCACAATAATATAAAATAATCACAAACGTTCCACGTAGTAGTTCACAGTAGTCAAATTAAATAAGGAATAATAGTTTCACTCCCACTTTTCACGTCCTGAAATGTTTCACTATCACAATGTTGTTATGACGAAATATCCAATGCGAATGGCGTTGCGTTGAAGCACTCAAGTGGGCACGTCTATCTTCTGCGAATGCTAGCGTGCGACTAAATTTTGTAGTGGGGTCGAGCGACTTGCGGATCGCCTGCAATACTCACACAACTACCTTTCTGCGCATGTGTGCGTATTTCCACTGTGTGCGTGCCTCGGCTGGTGTGAGTAATGTATTTACGTAACTTACCCTGACTCGTTGTAATCACAAGCTATTCAATGTGGTGTCCGATTTTTTTAGCTAATTCGCGATTGAGTCATATGTTTGTTGCTTTTAACATTATGCGCCTAAACGCTTTTGTGTTCCCCGAAATCAGCTATCGATTGATAACACTGTTATATGGCGTAATCGTTTAAAATTTTTTGTTTTTGATGTTCCATCTATTTTTGTTGTTTTTTTTCCATAGCTTTGTAATCTTTGTTTGACATTGTTTCACAGATTACAGTGTTAATGTTTCAGATTGCCTTTTTTTGTGAAATTAGGTTAGCGTGTGCTTAGATTGGGTTGAGTAAATTTTGGAAATTTGCAACTTGAAATGTCTCGTAATGCAGTTCGTTGCGTATCGTTATTGTAATAGATACTTGAACTGTGCAATTGTTACACTATTGGGCTATTAATTTCTAAACACTATTGCAATGTTTTTTTGTTTCTTCCATTGCAATTTTACTGTTTCAATAATACGGAATATGCAGTAACATAAATTACGATATTTAATTATTTTTTATTAACGTACCTACCTAAGTACATATTTGTAATGTGCGGAAACCTGTTTTTGGGTTTTTTCAAAGTAAAATATAGGTAGATACTTATTTTTACTAAATTCATAGTTAGTAAAGTAAAAATTTATGTTTTTTTCTGGTCTCTAGGTATTTACCGACTCTATTTCTATTTTAGATTTTAAAAAACATTTCCCTGTCATCCCAAAATACGTTTTTCCCCTGCGAAAACAAATAAAAAAGGAAAAATTGTAGGCATAGCTTTTTTATACAACTCGTAGGTGTGATCTAAAAATAACTTATTACAATCCGTATAAATGCTTACGCAATAGATTAAACATCGCGTACATCTTATTTTAATAATGAGTCACTATTCATAATATTATTATTTCTGATAAAGTTGGACCGAATTTGTGAACTTTGGACTTATGGTATTTTAATGGGTAGCGGAAAGTCACTTTGGAATGCCCCCGTTTCCAGAAGTGATAATGATTTTACAGGAAAATGCTTATATCACATCCAAATGGCTCTTTGCTATTTGGATCAGGGGTCGCGGGTTCGATTCTTCGAGGTCTGGGTGTTACATGTATTTGTGTTTAAGTATGTATTTCTAGTAAAATATAAGTATAAGTTATTGTTGAAATCCGTGGTCTGTATCAATAGCTTTGTTTCGGGCTAGACAGCGGAGTGTCAAATTTGATAATGTCCAAAAAAATAAATAAGCATATTTACTTATTTTATTACATAATAAAACCTATATATAATTGGCTAGTGTCAGATGACATAACAATGTTTTTAAAATGGATAGAGTTGCCTTTTTTAAGCTCTACATTTTTAAAACCAAATGTTTAATTGCTTTACAACAGAACGTAGAGTTAAGAAATATCAGTTCTTAAATTTTTTTTATGTAAGTATGTTTCAATTAAAAAACGATGTTCGCTTAAATACATGACATGTATCTGAAAACGAAATTATTTTGAAATGTAATTTTCATACCAGTTTTTTACTTAACCCCTAAAACATTTAAATTGTGGGGTGATATAGTTTTATTTAACATAATTTAATAAATTGTTTACGTATGTAACAATGATTCCAGTTTCAAGTTCGCTCGTAGTTATAGAAAGTATGTTTCACATTGCGTTCGCTAGATGGCGCTAGCGGTGTTATGAAAGGTGAATGCTACGGAATGCTACGGTTGTGTCGAGTTTTCATTTATGATATGGAATAAAACACTTTTTAAGGAACAGATTGGTTTTTATTTAAGCATATAATAGTTAAATATTTGGTTTAGAAAGTTTTTAACGCTAAGTATATAAAATAATACAGAAATGTGATTTTCTTATACAGATATTTTAGCCGTTCAGGCTGAAAAGACATTACTCCTTTACAGATAAAAAAGTAATAATAAAATATCTTTTGTTATGCATTATTTTTATAATCACAAAATAACTACGAAATTAAATTTTGTTTATATCCATGCTCCGAAAAGGATAAGGTTTACCCACTAAACCCGGGGGTACCCCGGGGGTAAAATAAGATGGACGGAAGGTGCAAGTATAAGTGTTTGCGGAATTTCTTAAACATTGCCGCTGATTTTTTTTTTATGATATAGGGGGGCAAACGAGCAAGTGGGTCACCTGATGATAAGTAATCACCGCCGCCCATAAGCAACCGAGACCCCCGGTCGCAGGCGCGTTGCCCGCCTTAAAAGACGACAGTTATCAGGTCTCATATAAGTACCTACTAATTTCAATAATCAAATTAATCAAATAATTAATTACACACATTGCAGAATGCATGATACTATCTGATATAACGTATTAGCCTTTACATCAACAAGTACAAGGTGCAAATCAATCTATTCCGATCCAAAACATATTATGTAATATCGGATACTATTATAATCTAAACAGCTTATTAATATAAATGGAAAACGTGCTTTGCATATAACACGTTTCTGTAAATCCTACATTGTTTGGCCTTGTTTAAGTAAGTTATTTTATACTAAAGTCCAAAGTGAAAAGGGTCTATTTGAATAAGATACTACCCTAGGCCGCATCACACTTAACAGGCAGAGATTGTGGCCAAATAATTAGACTCTTTGCATAAAAAAAATTGGTTCTATACCAATTACCGCCCGCCTCGTGGCAATTGACCAGCCCATGTTCCTTCAACCTTAGTGTGAGACAAGGACGGGAAAACTATTTTGATTCTGACGTCACTTACGCCTTATACCAAGAAAATACGGACTCAACAACACGTCAGCTCGGTTAATTAAAACGACTAATGACGTCAGGTTTATAGATATTAAAGTCAAATAAAGATCTTCTCCATAAATAGAAATCTCGGACGTGATCAAACACAACACCATGTTTCATAGTTTATAAGCTCTCTATAGATAAACAAATCGTCGTGTACCTACATCTGATAATACGGCTACCGATAAAATAAAGAGGTGGCGTGGGAAACTCGACTTTCTGACGTTTCGGACACATTATATTCGGACACAGTGTCCTAATTGACACTTTTTAATTATAATATTTTTTAAACTCGATTGGGCGAAGCTGTCGCTCTATTCATATATAAGCTTTTATCTGACCCGGGAAAGCCAGGATATTTTATGTAAACCACTTAACCACCCCTTATTACACAAATAAAGATTTGATTGATAAATATTGTAGAAAATTTGGCGATTGAAAAGAATTAATATTAAGTTTTGCTTGTTCTCACTGTAGTATCATTCGGAAACCGCTGGTAGAGTCATTCTTTTAACATTGAAAATTGACCCACCCTTTTTATATTTTGTGGACTCTGTGTACTATATACCGAGGTGTAGGGCGATGTCAGAGACTCTCGGGGCCACAGACATCCATATTTGTGCTCGGGGCCCTAAATAGGGAGCTGCTGCACCCCCAGGATGAAAAAAGCGGGGTTAACCCAATAACACCCTGCCTTAAAAAGTGGTTCCGTGGGACTCCGAAACCCATGGATAGTCACGATACCACCAGCAAGTGCCCGTCTTATACTAGCCGGAGATTCCCCTCTCGGAGAGGCTGTCCACAGTGTCCACTTACCAACCTGCCATCCACAGAAGTGTCGGCGCGTGTGAAGCTTTTTTCTTCACGAAAACACAACCCATGGGCTACCACAACTCTCATATTAATTAATAGATACTTCTAATACGGTTAAGATGAAAACAAATTCATAGTGTTGACTTTGACACGTGATCGCTACCTAATACATCAATTAGAGGCACGTGAGCAAGAACAGGTATTTTGACGTAACAAATTATAATAGAGGTAGTTTTATAGGTTATATAACAATGTGAAAAAGGTCAAACGGAGATCAATGTGAATAGAACTTGTTTTTAGAGGATATTTATAACTTGTTTCAGTGTTTTAACTTCGGTGGCGCATATCGTGACTGCGCTCGGTCCCAGGTTCGAGGCGGAATGGAAGTTTGACCGCCTACGTGGAACAGTGGCTAAGCCGTTTGGGTATAAAAACCCGGGTTTGATTCCCGCCTTGGTTCTGGTTGGTGGTCACAGTCCGACTGGCTAGCTACCACCCCTACAGGTGAAATCTGCCGCCATAATAGATCTGGCTGTGTTCCGGCAGTATTAATGTGGGAGCCAGTACACTTGAAATCAAAGGCTCGATAATCAGACGAGCCTACAGTCTGGCAGCCAGCGAACTTATATAAGTTCGCTGCTGGCAGCACATAGAGCGACGCTTCCTGGTGAAGTGCCCCTCAATGGAATAGGCCGCAGTGGCCGCCATCATGGATGGGATGGGTGTGACAATTTTCGTATAGAGACTTGTTTTTTGGCATTAATTAGAAATTCTATTCTAATGTATGTAGCGTATGAAAAATACAAATTTATTATCCTTTAATGACGTGAAATAATTATGCGCCTTAATACTATTTGGCAATGATGTCATAGCATAATACTATAAAATAGAGTATATTAATTTTAGATGCCAAAATGTTTTTTTTATGTAATTAAATAAATGTATTAATTTACAAATTCTGGGAGATTATACTCAGCAGCATAGGTAGCTTGTTCTTTGGGTGCTGTACGACGTGTATACATCAATGCAGACGACGGATAAACATTAAGTAAACACCCAGACACAGAACAGCCAACACAATACAAACAGCATGTTAATGACAAACAAAATTAATGTTGTAATTGTACCGTGCGGGAACTGAACCCACGATCTCTTGGTTGGCTGACATCTCTGATGAAAAATTGGTCGTCCAGGTACTGACTTAATGATCTATTTCTGATAGATATAGATCTGGGTACTGACTTAGATGATCTATTTGGTAAACGTTTACCAAATGGATCGGTGAATCAAAAACCCTTTGAAGCCGTGTTTGAGAAATCCGATACAATGTCCAACTCGAGAATTGAACCCAGGAACTCAAGATCTGGCCATCGAGGAATCGCGAAAAGGAGTTATTTGAACATGTCTAGATAAAAGTTTTATAGAGTTATTATACGAGTATAAGCGGACATTACTTATATACTTTTTTTTTTGTAAATACATACATATTATACAAAGAAACACCCAGACCGATACAAACAATCATGTTCATGCACACAAATGTTAGTACCGTGCGGGGATCGAACCCGCGACCCTCCAGTGTAATAGCCGAACTCTTGACCAAACGGCTCGTCAAATCACGTAATGTAAATATCTTACTATGAAAGGTGCAAGAAACGATAGTAAGTATAGTAGAAGGACGTAACATAACGAAGATGTTACAGTGCTTGAATAACCCTTCAGTACTAGGGCTTATACAATAGGGCTCAGATCCAGTAGTAATAACAATGTAACTAGACTGGATCATTCTTAGGGCTGCCAACCCACTATGCAGTTACTGCATTCAAAATATTCAAACTACTAGCCTTCCGCACGCGGTTTCACCCGCGCGTTTTTTTTTTGTCAAATTTCCCCCTTCTACTCACATTTCCAGGATCAAATGTTCACCGGGGATAGTGTAGCTTTCCAACAGTGAAAGAATTATTCAAATCGGTTCAGTAGTTTTGGAGCCTATTCAATACAAAGAAACAAACAATCAAATCATTCCTCTTTATAATATTAGTACTACCTGGCCAGTGGATTTTGCCTTTAGCTTGCTTGGAATGTAATATTTTTCCGGGATAAAATCCATTGTATAAACTCAATAAATTATCCAAACTAAACTCACCGAAAAGCCCAGTGGCTAGGTTTTATTACCGGTGCACCGGTAATAAAACCTAGCCACTGGGCTTTTTTCATACAAACGTGGTAACTTTAACGTCTTTTATATAGAAAACTATTTGCAGCTGTGCAATGATTATTACGTCAATGGAGAGGCCAAACGCCCAATTGTCGAATCACAGTTTCAAAAATTGCCAAAAACCGCTCAATTTTCTCAAAAAGGAAAAACAATAAACCGAACTCAACGCTCCATAGTATGGAAGTTCTTAAAAAGCGATTTACTTTGCAGTCAGATCAATATATGCCCTGGAAAGGCCAGACCTTACCTAGACCTAGTGGTCCTTCTTGCAAAATGACACTTGAAATCAAAGGCTCGAAGGTCAGATGAGCCTACAGTCTGGCAGCACTTTGAGCGACACTGGTGAAGTGTCCCTCAATGGAATAGGCCGCAGTGACCGCTTACCATCAGGTGGACTGCGTGTCTGTCTGCCAACTGATGTGGTATAAAACAAAAATGTCTTGAGTTACGGATGACAGAAATCGCCAACCCTACATTCAACAATGATACAATGCTGTTTGTTAGGTCAACAGCAATAGGTGAATAGACAAAGCCGTCATTTAGTAAACAGTCTAATTGTTGTGTGTTTGCGCATGCCACGCACCAAGAATGTTTTTTGTTTCGTACACAGTTACTATCTAATGTTATGTGGCGGATAGTTTGTCAACAAAACTTTTTTTAATATAAGCCAGGGCTTGACCGCGAAGTTGCCTGATGTAAAACAATTATGCGGTCTACGATGAATCAGGCATCGATTGAGTGATACTAGAAGCATCGCGCAATTACTTTCCTACTAATTACTTTCCTACTGTTGCCTGTATTACAGAGGTAGTGGAAATTAGTTACAAAGCAATAACAACGCAATCTGCACCCAAATGAACAAATTTTCCTAACCGAATTTGAATCAACAACAACACTATTGTCAAACCACGTATTTTTTTCTATAAATACCCAAAGTAATGTAATGAAAATTTGTTATTCGAGTATTTTACGTAATATTATATCATTTTTGGTAAAGGTGTTTTCCAGAACCAATATAGGTACCTATGTTCCATACGTCATGTTATATCCTCACCATGATGCCATGTTAAGGGTTAGGGGTTCATAAAGCAGTCGCAGTGAGGCGCTCGTGGCGCTGCTGTGACAGTGGTTCGTTAGAGATAACGAAAGTCAAGCTACCCACGCCGCGGTCGGTTAATGGATGGGTTACCATTCTGACCACATTTAGTGACATTTACTTCGAGCGTCTTCGTGCTTCGGAAGGCACGTTAAGCTGTTGGTCCCGGCTGATATTTACTATATTAGCTGTCAAGTCGTCAGAGACCATTTGGCGGCTTGATACCATCTGACATTAAGGTTGGTCACTTGCCTTACGCACCCCTCCACTAACCCGCACTAGGCCAGCGTGGTGGACTATGGCCCACATTATCTCACAATTGAGAAAGCCTGATTGAAAAGGCCTGAGTCCCAGCAGTGGGAACGTATATAGGCTGATGATGATGATGATAGCAGTCACTCCTATGATTAATACAGTTATTAAAATGGAATTGCCCATTCGTGGATCCTGGTGCAAGCAACACCTCAACAAATAGAAATAAAAAGATTGGAAAAGGTCGAAGAAGTATGGCGGTAATCTAGAAATATTTATGTGGGAGCCAGTATTATGTACTATCGACGACACGCGCGCGTGATCACAAGGCTAAAATCCTGTGCAGTATTTTTCACGTTTACAAGCGCCGCTCCTAAGAAGTCCCGATGCGCGTGCACGGTATATTTTTCCAAAAGTGATCACGCGCGGGTGACCGCGATCGTACTTAAAATCAAAGGTTTGAAGATTATAGGAGCTCAAAAGCATAGCACAATGTGTTATGCTTCTTTGTGACGTGTCCTTTAATAGCATGTTATGTTCTACGCATAACGTATCGGCGATAAACAAGATAATGAGCTTTTACAAGAATTACGTAATAGGGAAAACTACGAAAATACATTTATATTATATTGTTTTCGTCGGCAGGTAATTTAATTTAGTCCGTAGGTACAGCTTATACTAATGCTGATGTTATGTCACTAAAAATGTTGTTATGCTAGAAGACACGTGATGTTTTAATGTTACTTGTATGATTGTATGCGGCCATTGCGGGCTATGCCTTTAAAAGATATTTAACCAGGAAGCGTCGTTCAATTTGTTCTGGTCTTTGATGCAGCCATTTGGTGTAATGGTGGAATAGTCGACTATTACACCAGAGGTCGCGGGTTCGATCCCCGCACGGTACAAACATTTGTGTGCATGAACATGTCTGTTTGTATCGGTCTGGGTGCTTCTACGTATAATATTTACAAAAAAAAAAAATGTTTATCCGTTGTCTGGCACCCATAGCACAAGCTAATGCTTAGTTTGGGGCTGGATGGCGCTGTGTGAATAATATCCAGAGATATTTAGTTTAAGTGTACTGGCTCCCATTAAAATTGCTGCACAGCCAAAACTATGGCGGCTGATTTCACCTGTGGGAGTGGCAGTTAAGTAGCCAGTCTCTGAATAATTCCTACCATGAACAAGAGTAAAAGCGGGAAATAAACCCAAGATCTCCGGGTGCTTAGGCCAAAGTGGTTTACCTACAGACGGTTGCATGCAAATGGATTTTCCCATAAAAAAAGGATTCGAATTCTCCATTGATATCCTACCCTCAATATAACGAAAGAGGCAATTATTTTATCCATAAATCTTGTATAATTAATTCGTAATCGGATCTAAGGATCGGTCAGGTATGGAATCGTACCTAATTAGGCTTACGCAAGCAAGCTTTGACGTCAAACCTTCGGACCGCCAAACATTATATGTTTTTTGTTTGTACCGTCTTTGTTTTTAGCTGCTCAAATGTAGGTTACATTATCCTCGTTTATAACAAAACAATGTGATAAGTTATTTTCGATTTCATTTTACGAATTTAGGTATCTCGCGAGGGTTTTTTATAACTCCATTCGGTAGACAGGTACGACCAGATATTGTCTCCCTTTCTTCTTGTTTAATTCTTTTTCTATGTAATAATTTATCTGTAGCGGGCTATGTAAGACCAGGGACTTACCTGGTCGCGGGTGTCCATGGGCTGTTAGTGATTATAATTATCACTTATAAGGTCAAGTGTCACCCTTGCTCATTTGATCTCCTATTTGAAAAAAGAATTTATTTTCATTCTCTCAAAATAATTACGTCCTCAAAATTCCTCATTAGATTTTTGGGGAAGGCCTATTATGTCTAGCAGTGGGCGTTTGGCTGATGATGGTAAGTACCTACTCAGAAAATCACTTACCTAAAATAAATCCGTCACGCATCGTCAAATGCGTGTCGAAATTTACAAATACACAATACTATCGTGTGGAAGCTAAAGTCGAGTCATTTTAATAGGTCACATTTGACAGTTTATTTATGCAAAGAAAAATATACCTTACGCTAAAGGAATAAAACTCAAGAAAACAACATCATCATCAACAGAAAATTAGACTCTACTCCTGATGTACATAAGTAGCACTTTTCTTTGCATAAATGAACTGTCAAATGTGGCCTATTAAAATGACTCGACTATTAGTACAGTTCAAATGAAAGTATTGTAGATCTGGTGATTCTCGCCGGGTCTAGTTGGTAGGATTTTTTAACAATCCGATTGGCTAGCTTATCACTGCCAAAATCTGCCACTTTGTAAGCAAATGTTCCGGCAATATTAATGTGGCAATACACTTAAAATGAAAAGTTTGAAGATCAGAAAAGCCTAGAGCCTAGAGGCGGCATGTTGAGTATGATGCTTCTTGCTGAAGTATTCTCATTAATAAGTTGGATCTGTATCCCCACGTACGCCTTCCAAAAGGACCGGCCTATGTGCCGTGATATCCCGTAGTAGGAGAGATACAATAATAATAATATCGTTTATTTCAGGCAACAGAATTACATAAATCACAATCAAATACATACAATATAAATAAAATAGAAAAATTACTTATGTGGATTAAGTGAAAAATTAGTTAAAATTAATTAATCAATGGAAAAGCACATTTAATTAGGTTTTATGACCCACGGGTTTAATTAAGGTAAAGTAAAAGATTTTCTATTAATTGGCTCGATGGACCCCACTTGGACGTGGGTTTAATTGGGTTGGTGGATGAACTTTTTAGCGTCAGACTGGCTGGCTCATTTTAGCACAGATAACTATTTTAGTCACATTTTAGAAGTGGCAGAACACTGTCACTGCTAAGTATATGATATAGTCTCGCACATACACAGCTGTGCTCACATTTTAATATAGAACCATTCACTTTGAAGGAACTCCTGGGTAACGACAAGGCACTGACATCATTCATTTCTCTGTGCAAAGTTATTGTTGACACTCTTAAAGAGTACAATAATACTTAACTTAATCTCGACTGTTCTCACTCACTCCTTCCTCATCTACTTATTATTATAAAAATTTTAGTCATTCTCCTGCGTACATTTAAAATATAAATAATTTATGTACTGCTTTGTCTATAATACGATATTTTACTCCATTTTTAATTATTTATCTCCAAACCTCTCTTTACGTTCTCTATTTCGCACACCCGGTAAAAAACTGTCATAACACAAAAACAGGCTAATCTCACCCCTTGCAGTAAAATATTATTTTCCTGCAAAAAGTGAGATTATAATAATATTATTTTACTGAAAAAAGTGAGACCCGTCTTGCCTCTACGTTATGACAGTATTTTAGCGGGTGTGCGATAATGTCGTCAATTATTATTAAGTAACAAAATGACTCTACCAGATTTGGCTATTTTTATGTTATGACAGTTTTTTACCGGGTGTGCGATTTGTTCTCTATAGTCGTATCAAATACCGACAGATACCAAAAAAAAAGTATATGATATAGGCCGTAATGGTTCTTACCATCTTTCACCGAGTCTTTAATTTGAATAGCTGATCTATACTTTAAAATCTTATTTTCTCACAAGTAATTCATACGATAAAACTTGTAAAATGCCGACCAAGTGGTTCTTGAGATAAACTATAAATATTATGTACTTATCAGTATTATGTAATCAACGATGATGCGTGACATAACACCCATTAACAGCTCTCAGTTTATTTCTGCCTCGTGACATCAGGTCATTCGCAGAAACTGTGTTGTTGCTGCCTCCAAGATATTATCAATGATTTATTATTTTATCTACTGTTGCAATAAAAACCTAAAAATATAGCTTTCGCCTGTAGTTTGACCTGTGTGGATTTTAAAAGCGACAATAAACTCTGTTTATTAAATTTGGACAGAGACAGAGACAGTTTCACCCGCGCGTAATTTCTTTTTTCAAATATCCCCTCTTCCCCCCACATTTCCGGGATCAAAAGTACCCTATGTTCACCGGGGATAGTGTACCTTTCCAACAGTGACAGTGAGTTTACAAGCTAGACGAAACACAATTGTAGTCACTATTATTTCACGCTGGTGTTATGTGAGACTTATTATTAAGAAAATATCTGAAGATGCCCCTTATCATGCCTAATATCTTCAAATTCACAACAACCTAATCAGGCATGTATTTTTGTTATTCTGTCTGACTTGACAATCTCTCACCCTCTTTCTAAATCATTTTGTGTATGCGTACTATGTTTTTGTAAACATGATAAATGATTCACAGCCAACTTTCAGCAACGACGGCTAATCTCAAGGGTATAAACAACTGCGCAGGACATACTGCAAAAAGCATTGCGCAAGGATGGAATATTCCTAAAAAAATAAACAATTTATGAAATGAAACGTATTTGCTAAAAAGACTAACATGTTGACTGGTTAGGACTCTATTCGGATACATGTTTTGCATTGATGCAATCTAATTTCTTAGGATGGAACGCTTTCTCAACTTTAATCTGAAAACTTTGTATGTCGATGTATTTTTTTTTAATACAAAAGTAAAAAATATCATCCACGTAAATAAAACAAAAAAGCGAAATCTCCCAGTCTGTTTTAAAATTTAATTAGTGAACGACGTTTTCATGATACTAAGAAATTCATGAGGATGTTATTTCAGATAACCATAATTTACATAATGTTTAAAATTCGTATTTAAAAACGCACGTTCACGTAAACAGGGTGTTATGTGGTTTTTGATCTTCGTCATTGACATTGACCATTTAAAAAGTAAAAAACAAGATGGCGTAACCTCGTTTGGCGCCAAACGGCAACGGTGATTCACCGGAATGAACAGAAGCGGAAGCCGAATTTTGTATGAATCAATACGATTTATAGTGCTTGTTGATTCTAGGAAAACTTTTTTGTTATTTATTTGGTGAGTCAGGACTTTCTCATGCATGAGATATGAATTACGTTTAATTGGAGCTATGAGTAACGAAGTCCTTGAACCTAGCCTTGGTAATGTGTCATATTTGTCCTAAAAGAACGAACGAACGAATGGTGTTTAGCTTGAGGTTAAAAAAAATATATTTTAAACCAAAATCTTGGCTAAGCCACAGAATATTTACTAAAGTATAAGCCAAGTATGGATTTTTGATTTTGGTTTTAATAGTACAACACTCATTTTGCGTTCCTGGCGTTCTGCGCCTAAACCACTTTTTTCTATGTCGTGTCAGGCAGGGTCCGGCCGTTATGCCCCCATTCCGGTTTGCCCCCGGCCGGTATGCCCCCACAATTTTAAGTAAATTTGTTCCAGTTTGCCGTTAAACAGTGGGGGCATACCGGCCGGGGGCAAACCGGAATGGGGGCATAACGGCCGGACCCGTCAGGCATGCAGTCCACTTGGTGGTAAGTGGTCACTGCGGCCAATTCAGTTGAGGACATATCTACAAATACATACTTAGGACATATCCTAAGTATGTATTTGTGGTGTCTTTGTCGTTTCTCATGCCCGTAATTAAATACATAACCTACTCTGGCTTCATCTTCATACCTATCAACGTATGTGATGTCAAGGTCCAATTGGTTTAGGTACAATTTATAACAAAAACGTGCAAGCGTGATAACTTAACGGTGAATTCCTAATCGACGCACCTGCAGATATCTGTTTTTCAACCTTTCCATATCACATGAGTAACATCCCGATAAGTATATTTATCGGCCCGTAAACGACTGTGTGTTTCGTAATTTTAATCTCTGTTGCATTTTTCTTTGTTTGATGCGTAGTTTGGAATGTAGGTACAGATTAACGCTGTTTCAAGGTTTTAATGATTAAACTATGCATACCGAAGCACATTTCTTTATAATGTTCTTGGTTGAAATTATTCAAGGTACTTACATACATTTAGGTCATCAATTTTTATTTAAATATAGTTTTTTTTTTATATTATGTCAGTTGGCAGACAGACACGCAGCCCACCTGATGGTAAACGGCCACGCGGCCTATTCCACTGAGGGACACTTCGCCTGGAAGCGTAGCTTAATCTGCTTCATCTGCTGCCAGACTGTAGGCTCATCTGGTCTTTGAGCCTCTGATTTCAAGTGTACTGGCTCCCACATTATATAGATAGTTTACTTAAATTGTAAAGTCGCTAATGCCTTCGATGGTGCACTACTGATTGACGTACTGGGCCCGATCTTGGGGCCCTGGGTTCGATTCCCGACTGTGGCAAAATCTGTGCCGGAATTTTTGCACACGGTTCGGGTTTGTGATCACCAGTCTGTGTTTGAAAGCATGATGATTAAGCCATTAAAAATTAATATGACTTGATTTTAATGATGAAGACCTTTGCCCTACAGAGGAACATTCAAAATAGTCTAATACTTTTCACTTTTTTTAATATACTGCATCAGTGGGGAGACAGACACGCATCCCTGTTGATGGTAAGCGGCCACGGCAGCCTATTCCATTAAGGGTAACTTAACAGGAAGAGGAAGCATAGCTCAACGTGTTGACACACTGTAAGCTCCTCTGGGGGACAAAGTAACATTTTGATAGCGATATTGAAATTCGCCAACTTCAAATTGTATGGATTTGACAGGTGCCTTAGAAAAGTCACGTGGTCAATCGGTATTGAAAGTACGGGTTTTGACATTCGCTATCGCAAATTGATCGATAACGAACGTCATGTACCACTTGTATAGGGCCTCTGACTCTGATCTTCGAGCAAAACAAATGTACTGACACCCATATTATTATTGCCGGAACATAGACAAAACAAATATGACGGCAGATTTAACCTGTGGGGGTGGTAGCTCGCCAGTTCATCAGTCTTAAGATTGGGACAAGGACAGGGTCATATGTAATCGCCTTTGCAACTCGAACACTTTGTAAATAACTGTCACGCACAATCAATATATATCTGTATTAATATGTGACACGGATATACATATGTATATCTGTGACACATATCATTTGTGATATAATGTAAACAAAGTTGCAATCACGTGTGTGTCTTTGTTTTTCCAGATTAAAGTGGGCACATAATATTAATATTACTTAGACTTCGGCCACGATTTTCGCGGTAGCGGGAGCGGCGGCGCACGCAGGCGTTGGGCTGGTCAATGGCCACAAGGCTGGCACCGGCTCGTCCCAATCGGGTGTGAAGGAGAAACCGCGGCGGGGGAGTTTAGTGGGTAGTGGACGCTTTAGTCTCGAGTCCCACACACGGCCGCAGGTCTAGCTAGCCTGCGGTTATGGTGTATAAAAGCATTCTCCTCCGAAAAAAAAAGACGCACTTCCCCCCCTCTTGGTGAGGTTTAAGACTACCCCAATCCCCCCCCTATATCACAGGGTCCCCTATTTGAGTGCGAAAGTTAATGGTTAGATTTTTATTATTATCGAAAACGCGGTGTCGATAATTTAGTTGTACGATGTTTTATTACATCGATGTTTTATTAGTGCGATGTAACGTTTGTGCGAAAAATCCTATAATCCGATAATTTCAATGTCTGTATAGGCTGCTTTTATGTACTTTTTTAACGTCTATAATGCAAAATTAGGCTAATAATTAAATCTCAGGGACGATAGTAGCCGTTTCAAACCCGCTTTACTATAGAAATAATAAATTATTATCGAACTAGTGAGCAATCGCTGTAGGGTTTTTCGCAATAGGATTTTTCGCACAAACGTTAGGTACATCGCAGTTCGCACTTATAAAACATCGATGTAATAAAACATCGTACCACTGAATTATCGACACAGTGTGTTCGATATAACAAGATAAATCAAACTAGAAACTTTCGCACTCAAATAGGGGACCCACAGAAATTGTGAGGGGACCCTATATTACGTATATTTTCGTACTTACAAAAAATCGATTTTTTATATAAATACGAGTACAGTGAGTAATCATCTAATTTTATTATAAAAAATTAAAGACTAAAATAATAACGTTTAGTTAGAGGTACTCCGCTTTTCGGTTCATTATCGCGTTTTTGCCATAAAAAATAAATACAAGTGATATATTACTAGACCCCCCCCCCACCCCCTTGTAATATTTCGTGACTTTTTATAGACGTATTTTCAATTTAAATCACGTCAACTTAACGCCTTGCGAGCCAAAGGCATTATGTGGGCATAATATGTAACGATTTTCATAACAAAATATATATGCGACCTTGCAAATTTAAAGAGAAGCACGTTATGGGACACTGAAAACGGTTGAATAATGTATTTGTTCAGCTTATAAGGAAATATATTGTGTAATTCAGAGTTACCAGTCTTTTATTCGAAGATTCGTAGGTAGCGAGACCGAATAGGGTGAATGACACCTTGGCCTCCAAATGATCTCATGGTGACGATGACGATACTAAGGTTTCCTACTATGGGATCATAACTTCTCAGATGGTACATTTTGTACATAATATAAGACCCTAATATTGTTCTTAACGAATTTCACAAGAAGTTCCATAATTTTTGTGTTTTGTGTTTTTATTGCCTTACACTAAAAGTCAATATTTACTTCATCATCATCATCAGCCTGTAATAAGCCATAGGCCTCTCCCAATGCTCGCCACGCTGATCGGTCCTCGGCCACTCGCATCCAGCTCCTGCCAGCCATCTTGCGCAGATCATCGCTCCGCCTGGCCAGAGGGCGTCCTACACTACGTTTACCGAGACGCGGTTTCCACTTTAGAACCCGTTTGGCCGTTTACCCCAACGGTTATCGTTTCTACGGCTGAACATTTACTTGACTTCACGTAACCTCTTCACAGCGGAACGGCAGGATGACGCAGCTGTGGTGGAAAACACCCACGCGCCTCCAGTGACTGTCCTCTTGCATCGCTTGCAGGACCAGATACCAACACCAGGTGGTAGGTTCCTGTACTGGGCCGTTTAGGTGGGTACCACCGTAGTGCCAGATATTTTCCCGTGAAATAGAAGTGTGTCAAGCACTTCCGTGTTTCGGGAAAAGGGCACTGTAGCTAGTGGATTACTGGGTACCTATATGTATGAGACCTAATAACGTCGTCTCGGTGTAGCGGGCGCAGGGCGGTGCTTAGTTACTGTTTGGCATTGAACTGTCTAAGGGCAGACGTGGCACTTACCATCAGGTGTACGATCAGCTCGTCTTGTTACACATTGCAATAAAAAAAACACATGATCGCTTCATGGCATCCTTTCCTCAGAAGGAGCAAGTGTATTTGGCGTGCTGGGTCACTTCCATCTTCTTGACCATTTTACGTAGTGAAGCACCACAACGTGTTCCATATTTGACAGTAATTCCGACCTTTTTGTACGCTTGACCATTTTGTAAACCTGCCTAATTAGGTAAACATAATGTGAATTATGAAAATGTATTAGTTTATTAGTATCCGTTACGAAATTCCCAGTCTTCGTACTTTGGACATGGTTTGAACTGTATAAAAGGGAGGAATTTGGTTTAACAAGTCATAACAGATAAGAAGATCTTATATGAATAATTGCGCAATTTTAGTGAAAAGCTTTACTAAGAAATCGATAAGAGTGAAAATTGATTAGCCAAAGAAATTGCGCAGTTGCAAGTGAAATGTATTACGACACATTTATTTTTAGATTGATTGGAATATCCCAACCCACCACGTGTTTTTTTAGATTAAAACATAAACAAAGATATTAATACCTATAGTTTTAAATCTATACTAATATTATAAAGAGGAACGATTCAATTGTTAGTTAGTTTTTTTGTACTGAATAGGCTCCGAAACTACTGAACCGATTTGGAAAATTCTTTCACTGTTGGAAAGCTACACTATGCCCGGGTGACATAATATGGTACTTTTACTATACGTTATCTCGTAAGAATGTGATGTTTTTAGGGATTTATTTTGCCAGCTCCCAAAAATCATTGTATACCTACCTACTTAGTTTTATTCCAAAATGCGCTGCTATGGAAACCTGTCACAGACACGTTATTATGTGAAAAACTTTATACACGTGGTCATATTTCCCGTTTTCCCGTAGGAATGAAGCATTTTCCCGCGATAAAAAGTAGCCTATGTTCATCAGATAATGTCTGCTTCTAATGGTAAAAGAATATTTAAATCGGTCCAGTACTTTCGAAGCCTATTCAATACAAATAAACAAACAAACAATCAAATCTTTCCTCTTTATATTATTAGTGTAGATTAGTATTATTGTTGAAAGGGGAATCCCCAACACTGTGGCAATTTCCTTAAAAATGATTTAGTGTAAATATTTACGACATAATCATAATATGTAGCGATGAGGGCGTGTCATACTAGTCATCATGTTATGGAAGACTAGTAGTTATGCCCTCGGCTTTGTCCGTATGTGTTTATGGGTTTAGTATGAGTAGTGAAAGGCATTATTTTCGATAATTTAATCTCTTTATAATGAACATAAACTTTTACCTAACACAAAACTGTATGACTTAGTACGAGTAATAGTATTCAAATGTAGACTGTATTTTATATTATTTCAGTTTTGTTTTGGCGATTGAAAAGAGTAACTGTTTAATATTTATACGGATTTATTTAAAATTTTCATCCATTTCATTTTATTAGAAAATGAAATTCCTGATCCTGGGGTCAGACAATATTTGTTACGGGTTTTTAGAGAGCACAGCTCGAGTAAGTGCATTTATAGCAATGACGTTCAATTAATTGAACGTCATTGATTTATAGTGTTTTTTTAATAGGTAACATTTGACAGTTCATTTATGTAAAGCAAAGTGCTACATCTGCTACATACTTATGTACAAACAAGCCAGGTGATTAAGCTATCAATGTGGCGATGATTTGATTTTTTTATACCACGTCAGTTGGCAGACAGGCACGAAGCCCACCTGATGGTAAGCGGTCACTGCGACCTATTCCATTGAGTGACACTTCGCCTGCGTCGCTCAATGTGCTGCCAGACTGTAGGCTCATCTGATCTTCGAGCCCTTGATTTCAAGTGTACTGGCTCCCACATTATTGTTGCCGGAACACAGCCAGAGCTGTTATGGCGGCAGATTTCACCTGTGAGAGTGGTAGCTAGCTATCGGACTCTGAAAAAGCCCTACCACCAACCAGACCCAAGGTTGGAATCGAACCCACGACCTCCGAGTTTTATACCCGAGCGGCTTAGCCACTGTTTTATGGAGGCGGTGATTTCAATAATGTAGGCCTTTGCCCTGCATTGTGACACTGATGTTAAAATCATAATATTGTAACGAGTTCCTTACTAACATATTACTAAACTTGACTTATTTCCATAAAATGAAATTTTTTAATAAATATTATGAAATTTATTGATCCTATTGCGTAGATATCAAACATTGTTTCGCGATAATATTATTTACTGGGAAATGCTAATCCTATTATCATATTATCTGTGTTTCCGTTTCATTATCACGTAAAAATGACAACTACTTGAAAACAAAATAATAACCTTGATACCTAAAACACAAATGGTTTTTCGCAAGGTGAACGACCGTGTTCGGAGTTTTAGTTTATCATGGAGATATGGTAGGTAATATCTAAAGTCATTTATCTACATCCATACCATAATATGTCTATTTTATATTCAGGAGCGATGAGCAAACGCCCTACATTTAGATATAAGTATCTGTGGCTGCATTGAAATGTTTACATTTTAGTGTCGGTAACCGATACTTAATTTCGTTCAAATTTCGAACGTCTTCTTTAAAAGTAAAAATTAATAGGTTTTTTCGATTATCGAATTAGTCGATTAGTAATTTTATGTTCCATTCCTATACATTTAATTCGATGCTGAAATTATAACAATCGATTTGAGAATCGAAATCAACTCGAGTCTAGATTGTTTATGGATTTTAAAAACTACAAACGTCAGTCATTATGTCAGTACTAACTTTTACATACAGATTAAGTTGGTAACTAGGGCGTTTGCTCATCAATCCTGACTATAAAATAGACATATTATCGTATGAATGAAGATAAAGTTATGTATGTGACTGTACATAATTAGTCATTAAAATACGAATGTGGTTTTATGAAACGAACGAAGTGAGATATTAATGGTTGTGATATTTTATGATATAGCGCACAGACGAATCGCTCAGCGGGCTATGGAAAGAGTTATGCTCGGTGTTTCTCTGCGGTATCGTATCCGAAATGAGGTGATCTGGCAGAGAACTAAAGTCACCGATATAGCCGAATTAGCCAGCTAAAATGGCAGTGGGCTGGCCATATGAACCGATAACTGTTGGTGTAAACAGGTTCTAGAATGGAGACCGCGTCTCGGTTAACGTAGTGTAGGACGCCATCAGGCCAGGTGGACATCGTTCCACCTATTGTGGAAGATGATCCAGATGGCTGGCAGGACCTGGATACGAGTGGCCGAGGATCGATCAGCGTGGCGAGCATTTGGAAAGGCCTATGTCCAGCAGTGGACTGTTACGGGCTGATGATGGACAGACGGCATGCGACACACCTGATGGTAAGCTAATGCTGTCGACCTTAGATATCTGCAATACTAGAGGAGTTACAAATGCGCTAGGAATGCTTTTCTTTTCTTAAAAATATATGGATGGCAAGTAAATGCCTATACCTGCGACCAGGGTCTCAGATTTTTTTTATACTATATCAGTTGGCAGACAAACACGCATCCCACCTGATGGTAAGCGGCCACTGCGGCCTATTTCATTGAGGGACACCTCACCAGC
Organism: Mecyna flavalis; assembly: GCA_949319885.1. NCBI lineage: Eukaryota > Metazoa > Arthropoda > Insecta > Lepidoptera > Crambidae > Mecyna > Mecyna flavalis. Next base: position 3,498,921 of record OX439419.1, on the reverse strand, counting down.
GTCGCTTAATGTGCTGCCAGACTGGTAATCTCATTTGATCTGGTTTTCACATTAATGTTGCCGGAACAGAGCCAGAGCTGTTGGAAGTCAGCCCCATGGACGCCCCATGGACATTTGGTGTTGCAGATGTCCATGGGGCGGCGGTGATTGCTTACCATCAGGCGACCCGCTGGCTCGTTTGCCGCCTCTTTAATAAAAATAAAACAGTTAAAATAAACGGTCTCGTTAATGTTGCCTTTAGTCAGCTACAAAACGTTTTGCTAACAGGATATTAATCGGAATGGGTTTAACCCATAGATAAAACTAAAACAGGGGCATTTTAACTTGATGCTCGAATTACTACTAATGATGACAGGACAGAATAAGGTATTAATGATTTATATGTATATAATATCCGGCATTATACTGATTATATCACAAAGTTAGCTTAATTACTTTGTAATAGTGAATGGAGTCTAAGGAGGAAACAACATCCAAACCTCTAAGCCAACCTTACCTGCAAGTGGTGACTCTGTTGATTAACGGACAAGGCTCTGGCAACAAACATCTAGGCACATGCCACGGACGGTTCCCGTTGTGAACAAAAGCCTATACCGGTACAGTTTGCGGTATAGCAGGGTAACGTGACAAACCCAAAGGGCGCTGATCAGGACCTATTAATGACCTGCGGCCAGTCACTGCATCATCAAGTCACCACCAGTCGTGCCAGGAAACTGGCCCATTGGATATTGGTGTCTTGGGACGAGAGAGTGGGCTTGTACCAGCGCAACTATTTGTCCACTTTAAATAAATTCACGCGCAGATGAACCTTGCACAAATCTGGATTTCGATTTAAAAGCCCTGTGGCGATGGAAAGATAGTGGTGGGGATTGATATACGGTGTATTTGGTCCTTAGTTATCGATCTGCACACAGGCGGCCTGACGAGAGTGGTCGCTCTTGAACTCGACTGAGACGAGAGAACGGGTTCGGCAGCACGTCTGGCGACAAAGCAGCCCTATTTAGGATCGCTCTGCTTTCCCCTGCATAGGGGAGGGGCCTAGAAAAGGTGGCCCAAAAATAGCTCGTCTCACCTCATCCTGGATGGCAAACCGCGGTCATTCAGCACCGTAAACATCGCGGTCGAAAAACAAAAAACAATGTCAAATCCTTTATATAGCGACATGGAATGTCAGAACTTTATTGGACAACCCAAACAACTTATGTCCAGAACGAAAAACCGCGTTGATTGCACGCGAGTTGGCGAAATACAGGGTGGATATAGCTGCTCTTAGTGAAACTCACCTCTGCGATAGCGGAGAGCTGTGTGAAAATGGTGGTGGCTACACATTTTACTGGATGGGCAAACCCTCAGGGGAAAGAGCAGGCAGTGGCGTTGGTTTTGCAATTAAAACTACTATAGCAAGATCTCTCCACGAACTACCCAAGGGAATCAATGATAGAATAATTTGTCTAAGAATTAACATGGCCCCTAATAAACATCTTTTCCTTGTAAGTGTGTATGCACCTACTATGACATGCTCTGATGAAGACAAGTTAAAATTTTATGATGACCTCAAAGCTGTCCTGCGTACCATTCCAAGCATGGATAAGGTAATCTTGCTCGGCGATTTCAATGCCCGGGTGGGATCAGAATTTAGTGTTTGGAGTGATGTCCTCGGTCGTCATGGCGTGGGGAAATGCAACTCAAACGGATATCTCTTGTTAACTCTATGCGCTGAGTTTGGTCTCAGTATCACTAACACCTTCTTTCGATTGCCAGACATGTATAAAACATCATGGATGCATCCAAGATCCAGACACTGGCATCTAATAGACTATGTGATTGTACGGAAAAAAGACATAGGTGATGTCTTAATAACAAGATCCCTGCGCGGCGCACATGGCTGGACTGACCACCGGCTAATAAGATCAAAGTTTCGACTACACTATAAACCCCCACGCAGAGCAAATCACAAGATTTCGTCTAAATTGGCAATCGAAAAACTAGTCCGCTGTAATGAGTTGCGATCAGCTCTGGACACTGAATTTGGCAGGAAATCTATTAGCTCTACTACAAGCATTGACACATATTGGCAATCCTACTCTCAGTCACTCCTTGGTGTTGCGGAACAAGTCATTGGAAAGCCCGAAAAGAAGAATCAGGACTGGTTCGACGATTCTGAAGCCGAGGTTATGCAACTTGTCAGTGACTCGAGGATGGCAATGAAAGGTGCCACCTGTGCCTCGCGCAGAAACATACAGGGCGAACTAAAATTATACTTCGATGTTACATCCTCGAGATTTAATACACCATGTAGTCCGTCTTTCGAGATACTGCATCGTCACACTATTTAAAGCATATTAGTTACAAAAAATAAAAAACTATGTCTATGGTTTACTCAGTTATTCCATCACTCATTACTCATTCACAACTGTCATTCGTTCTGACATAACTTCATTCGTGTTTCGTGTGCCGCATCGTAAACAACTAAATCTCAGTATTTATTCGTGTATACTATAAAACATCATAAATATGGGGAAAAGAAAACATAACGATAATGCAGACAAAATTCGTCGAAAGATTCGTCGCTTGGAAAGAAAATTACACCGCCGCTCGAAGCGATACAAAGGTTAGTGTCAATCTACCGCCAAAATTTTTATAAAATTTCGTTAGTTTTTCCTTGACCTAATTTTACCATCTTAACGTGATAATACGAGATATTATCCTGATGGTTAGTGAAATATTATTCCCTAACGTGATAATACGAGATATTATCCCGGAATAATGAAACAACTTTACTTTCTTGATGTGGTGATACCAGATATCACCCAGAAAGTAACCAAACACCTTTTCTTAACAAGTATATAATTGTTTATAGATCGGGACGATAGCTCCGTCACTTCATCTTCGTACGCATTGTCCTACCGACAAGAAAGCGAGGTGGATACCTTATCCGATACAGAACTTCCTTATGAGCCTAGTTTGGCATCCGCGGTGCTTATGGTTACACCCCCAATGGCAAGGAGCCCGTTGCCAGGCCCATCATCAGGCCCAGGTGCGATTTCAGAACCACACAATGCAACCGCAGCTCCGAGCTTAACACCGCCACCTGAACCGAGCCAATTAACTTCAACAGGTTTGTCTAGTGAAATCCTGGATTTACTCGGTGAAGCAAAAACAGTAGAAGATCCTGTAGGAGACAAGATACCTAACGAAATCTCTGAACGATGGGGAAAGATTCTACTAGACGGTCTCGCTAAAGAACAAAAGGAATGCCTGTTTAAAAGAATACTAATTCCTGAGAACTTCCTTCTGGCTCGGGCGCCGAAATTAAACCCGGAAGTAAGTGCAGTACTAACAGACGCAGTTAAAAACCGTGATAAGCGGTTAGAAAAAGCACAAAATCAATTAGGATTGGGCATTGCGGGATTGATTAACCTAACCAAAGATTTAATTGAGGCCGACATTAATAAGCTGGATATTATTAAGCGAATTTCAGAAGTAAGCCAGATTTTACTGGATCTACATTATGAAGAATCCACTAACAGACGTAAACTAATAATTCCATTATTAGATAAATGTTTCTGGAGTACAGTACAAGGTGTCAAACGAGAAACATACTTGTTTGGTGATAAACTAGGCGAAAGTATTAAAATATCAAAAGATATTGAGAAAACTGGACAACAAATAAAAAAGTCTACTACGCGACCTACCCTACGCAGACCTGCCATGTCGGGAAACGTTCGCTTCCCTCCTCGCCAACAAACCATTCCAAGACCAGCAGCGGCAGCAGGCTCGAACCAGTACTACGAGCCGCAGCCGACCACGGCGAGGAGGGCCCCACCTGCGCCGCCCCTGCCGCCGCGCCCGCACCGGCCGCCGGCGAGCAAGCCACGAGACCGCCGCCGCCGCTAGAGGTACCTCATGCTGGTCGTATACAATATTTTTTAAATAATTGGCTATTGGTCACATCTGATCCCGTTATATTGTCCTATGTTCAGGGTTATAAAATACCATTACATAATTTTTTGCCACAAAGTATGGAACCTAATAATCCACCTTTTCCTGAAAAAGAGATGAGTCAAGCTATAACCAAACTAATTCAACTTGGTGCAATATCTCCATGCACTGAGGAGATAGGACAAAATATTTCACCAGTGTTTCTAACGCCCAAGAGTAGTGGAGGTTTTAGATTTATTCTGAATTTAAAGAGATTAAATAAGTTTGTCATTACGCACCACTTTAAAATGGAGGACATACGCACTGCTTCGAAATTAGTTTCTATGGGTAATTTTATGGCAACAATTGATTTAAAAGAGGCTTATTTCTTAGTACCCATAAACCAATCTTATAAGAAATATTTAAGATTTAGAATCGACCAGCTATACGAATTTAACTGCTTACCCTACGGACTTAGCTCGGCTCCGTATATTTTTACTAAGTTATTGAAGCCATTGTTAGCCTTATTACGGGACCAAGGACATATAATAGTGGCATATCTTGATGATATATTATGTATAGGACCCAATTTTAAATCTTGTCAAAATACGGTTAACGCCGTAATAAATAACTTGGAAAATCTTGGATTTGTAATTAATTACGAAAAGAGTAACTTGTATCCAAGACAATTATGTAAATTCTTAGGCTTTGAAATCAATACACAAAATATGGTATTGCAATTACCTGACGAAAAGATAAGAAAAATATTAGATTTAGTAGATAAAATAAAAAATAAACATTCAATAACGATCCGTAAATTTGCGAGGTTTATAGGTACGCTGACTGCTTCTTGCCCTGCTGTGGCTTATGGTTGGATGCATACTAAGTTTTTTGAACGTGAAAAATATCTAGCTCTTCAAAAATGTAACGATAATTATGATTGTCGAATGGAATTAAAAAAATATCTACAAAAAGACTTTTCTTGGTGGTACAATATCGCTGAAAAGTCTTACAATACTTTATATAAAAATAACTATGATTTAGAAATTTTTACTGACTCGTCTCTGACAGGCTGGGGTGCCGTATGTGACGGCGCCATAACTAGAGGCCACTGGTCTGCTCATGAAATCACACATCACATTAATTACCTTGAATTACTCGCTGCCTTTTTAGGACTTAAGTCTTTTTGTAAGGAGCGTCGAGACATTAATGTTCTACTTAGAATTGATAATACTACGGCAATTGCGTACATAAATAGGATGGGCGGTATACAATTCCCTCACCTCAATCATATCACCAGGGAAATTTGGGAATGGTGCGAAGCACGACAAATTTTTATATTTGCCTCGTACATCCGATCTCGTGACAATACTGATGCAGATCGAGCCTCAAGATATACCAACATAGATACCGAGTGGGAATTGAATATCAATGATTTCCGCAACATAGTCAATAATTTTGGCCCTCCTAATATAGATTTATTTGCATCTCGACTTAACAACAAATGCGATCAATACGTCTCTTGGAAACGTGACCCAGGAGCCTATGAAATTGATGCATTTACAATAAACTGGAACCCTTACTTCTTTTATGCCTTCCCCCCTTTTGCGCTTGTGTTAAAATGCCTTCGAAAAATCATTGAGGATAAAGCATGTGGTATTTTAGTGATTCCTAAATGGCCCAACCAGGCTTGGTACCCCATGTTTAAATCGTTGACTATATCACACATTCTGCAATTGAAACCTAGCAAAGATCTCTTGTTGTCTCCTTTCAGAGAGCACCATCCACTCTGGAGCAGCCTTACCCTGGAGTGCGCGATATTGTCCGGCAAGCGTACTTAAGACAAAATATCCCCGATGATTCTATAAACATCATGATAAACTCATTATCAAATAATACTTTAAATCAGTATAATGTAGCGCTTAAGAAATGGGTACTATTTTGCCAAACTAATAAATTAAATTATTATGATTCATCTTTCAAAGACGTTTTAAGATTCCTTACTGATCAATTTAAAAGTGGAGCTAGCTACGGAACTTTAAATTCATTTAGAAGTGCATTATCATTAATACTGAACAAGGATACGCTTAACAATGAACATATGAAGAGATTTTTTAAAGGAGTATTTAAGTTAAAACCTAGTTTTCCAAAGTATCAGTCGACTTGGGACCCTAACATAATTTTAGAACATTTAAGCAAATTCTATCCCAACGATTCGATTTCAGTTGAATTACTGACTAATAAACTGGTGACTCTTCTCGCGTTGTCCTCGGGACAACGTGTGCAGACGTTATCCGTTATAGAACTCAATTGCATTTTTGTTCATCACACTTACATTACCATAACAATTAATGATATTATTAAAACATCAACACCTAAGCGCCAAAATCCAACCATAACATTACCTTTTTTCACGCAAAATGAATCTATCTGCCCAGCAAAGACTTTGATTTCTTATATTGAAAAAACTAGAAGTTATCGAAATTTACCTAATACAAACAAGTTAATTCTTACAATTAAAAAACCTATCCACAATGCGAGTTCTCAAACCATAAGTCGATGGATTAAACAAACACTGCGCGCCGGTGGCGTGGATGTGGCCCAGTTCACAGCTCACAGCACGCGCCATGCATCGACGTCTGCGGCTTGTAGATCTGGAGTCTCCATCGACCTGATCAAGAGAACCGCAGGGTGGACAGGAAATTCTCTTTGCTTTGCAAAGTTTTACAATCAACCTTTAAGGGATTCAGAAGACACATCCTTTGCTGAGGCAGTGCTATCATGTGATTAGTTCAACTGTTCAATTATAAATACATGTTAATTATGTAACAATGTAATTTTCTATACTAATGTTTTCCTCATAAATTAAATATATTTTCAATGCAATCACTTTGCATTTTATTTTCATTCTGCAACTAGCGCTAAACATCTACATGGTGTATTAAATCTCGAGGATGTAACATCGAAGTATAATTAATGGTTAAAAGAACTTACCTTAAGTGAATTTCTACCATAATTATACGAGATGTTACATCCGAAGAGATTTAATCTCCCCCCCACCCATAAGTCATTCTATGACGACTTTACTGAACCCAAATGTTGCAGACTGACAGAAGGATCATAGCAGCTCTGAACCAAATGAAGTTATGTCAGAACGAATGACAGTTGTGAATGAGTAATGAGTGATGGAATAACTGAGTAAACCATAGACATAGTTTTTTATTTTTTGTAACTAATATGCTTTAAATAGTGTGACGATGCAGTATCTCGAAAGACGGACTACATGGTGTATTAAATCTCTTCGGATGTAACATCTCGTATAATTATGGTAGAAATTCACTTAAGGTAAGTTCTTTTAACCATTAATCAAAAGTGCGCGAACTCAAAAATAGATGGTGGAAAGATAAAGCTCTTGAATTACAACACTTTGCTGACACCAATCAAAGTGCTAAGTTCTTTGAAGGCCTAAAGTCTGTCTTTGGACCCAAAGTCCGAAAAGTTTCACCCATCTTATCTCACGACAAAAAAAAATTACTCACAGAGCATCACGACGTTTTAGAACGTTGGGCTGAACATTTCCACGAAGTGCTTAATCCTGAAGCACAAACGACAGACATACCGTATATCGAGGCGCTAGAGTCTTTGCCCCCCTCTCTCGAACTGGATAGTCCCCCATCTTTTGAAGAGTTTAAAAATGCTGTCAATCGCCTAAAAAATAATAAGACACCGGGCTCTGATAACTTGCCTTCAGAAATATATAAATATGGTGGTCTGAACATACGAAGTCGTCTCTTTGATTTGATTTTACGAATCTGGGAAACAGGCGTAGTACCACAGGACTGGAAGGATGCGACCATGTGCAAGCTGTACAAGGGCAAGGGTAGTTTATCTGAATGTGGCTCTTACAGGGGCATCGCTCTTCTGAGTGCTGCCGGAAAAGTCTTGGCACACATCATTAACCACCGTTTGGTTTCCTTGGCAGAAAAGGTCCTACCTGAATCCCAATGCGGATTTAGACCTTGTAGAGGAACGGTTGATGCCATTTTCGTAGTGAAGCAATTGCAGGAAAAGAGTCTGGAGCAACAACAGCCACTCTATATGTGCTTCGTTGATCTCGAAAAGGCATTCGATCGTGTGCCTAGAGATGCTCTGTGGCTGGTTCTTAGGAGTGTGGGTTGTCCGGAGCGGTTTGTTGGTCTCATAAGGGATCTCCATAACGGCATGATGGCTCGAGTACAACACGTAAATGACTTCACCAAACAGTTTGAGGTTACTAACGGCGTAAAGCAGGGCTGTGTTCTGGCTCCCACACTTTTTGCCATTTACTTCGCCGCGGTTATAAAAGATTCATACAGAGGCTGCAGTAATCATATAACCCTTAGCGTGAGAACAGATAAAGGTGTTTTCGATATCACACGCTTTAGAGCAAAGAGCAAATCGCAGGAGCATTCTATCATGGATATACTGTATGCTGATGACATCTGCCTTATGGCCGATAGTGTGAATAGTCTACAAAGTTACATAAACAGTCTAGATGAATCGTGCCGTAGGTTTGGCTTAGTCATCAGTGTTTCCAAAACCCAAGTGCTTAAACAACCGGCAAGGGGCGAAACAGCAGATCCCACAGTTTTAAGTCTTAGCGGGAAACCACTCGAAGAAGTTTCATCTTTTCGCTATCTGGGGTCTTATGTTCGCAATGATAACCGACTTGTAACAGAAATCTCTTCACGCATAGCAAGGGCGGCTTCATCTTTCGGAAAACTCAGTAAAAGAGTTTGGGATTCTCATGACCTGCAACTCAAAACTAAAATCGCAGTATACAAAGCAATAATTTTGCCAATCTTGCTTTACGCTACGGAGACCTGGTGCCTTTATAGGGGGGATATCAAGCGGTTGGACACTTTTCATATGAAGTGCCTTAGATCGATACTTCGAGTAAAGTGGCAGGATCGTGTGTCTAACTCTGAAGTCCTTCGACGAACTCAGTTGTGTGGTGTGGAGTCACTGTTAATAAAGGGTCAACTCAGGTGGTGCGGTCACCTTGTACGTATGAACGACACAAGACTTCCAAAGTTGGCATTTTTCTCGGAGCTAGCTCAGGGAAAGCGTAAGCCTGGAGGTCAATTCTTGCGTTACAGGGATGTTCTAAAACGTCATCTCACCTCTTGCCAGATACCACACAAAAACTGGGAAGAACTCGCGCGCCAGAGGCCTGAATGGCGCAGAACTGTGCACAACTCATGTGCGCAATTTGAAGAAACTCGTCTGCAAAATCTAGATGCTAAGCGTCAGCTGCAGAAAACAAAACCAAAAACAGTGTACGACTACACCTACAACTCATTGGGCCAGCTGTTCTGTGTGTCCTGTAACAGGACATTCAAGACTAAATTTGGGCTAGCTAGTCATATTCGCTCCCATCAGCGAAGAGAACACAATTTTTGAAATCCATGGTTCCTGCAAGTTTCGCCGTCGACGGATACGTCGTGGAGGACATCATCATCAATAGTGAATATGCATTTTGCGAAAAGTGTAGGTAATTTTGTTTTCTGAATGCGACTGGGCATAAGCCTCACCAAAAGGAGAGAACTTGCAACTTTACTCGATCCTCGATTACATCCAGCTCCTGGCAGCCATCTTGTGCAAATCGCAGCCTGGCCCTTGTGGCCATTTGTCGGCCCATATTTTTCTAATATCCATTTCTCTCTTTCATAATTATATTCGTATTGTATGTAGGTACGTACGCATGCCTAGTGCAACGTAAACTTGAAAACAAAGTGATCATAAACAACATTACTCCTAAGCATAAAGATCTAGAGGCTAGACTGGGTTACGTAACGCGACCTTGTTGCGTAACGCTCACGTGCGCAGGCGCACGTGGCCGGCGCACGCGACGCCATGTTTGTTTGTCTGTTCCCGCTCGACTATTATGTAGTTGTTAGTTTGTTGCAGTTTTAGGTTCCGTGTTATTGGTTAGTTTGGTCTGGTTTTCTCATTATGGTTTTTCATCGACATTTCAGTTGCAAAAGGGCACGTAGCCTACCTACCCGGGCATGGACTGATTAATATGTATAAGCCATAAGGCTGAAACCAGCTTGTTCCAATCGGGTAGAAGGGAGAAACCGGGAGAGTTTAGTGGGTAGTGGAAATTTTTTTCTCTTTTTTTTGCGGAGGAGAACGCATTTACGCGCCATAACCGCAGGCTCGCGACGCCTGCGGTCGTGTGTGGGGTTTAGACTAAGTCCCACTACCCACTAAACTCCCCCGGTTTCCCCTTCACACCTGATTGGGACGACCCAGTGCCAGCCTTGTGACTATTGACGATAGGTCAAGCTAGCCTGCGGTTATGGTGCCAAACCGCATTCTCCTCCGAAAAAAAGGCACACAACCCACCTTAAGGTATGCAGCCGCTGTAGCCTATTCCACTTGGGTTCACTGTTCCATTACAAAAATCATCTCGTCGAATTACAATTCGTCGATGACGCCTCGTCGAAAGTATGATAAGTCGAACGTTAACGTTCGACTGCTCCACTTAGGGTTACTTATAAAAAAAATATCGAAACGTAGACTTAAATTAGTATTAGGAAATTAGATCAATGGTAATCACAATAATTGTTTGTGATTACCAATCCGCATTTGGCAAACGTGGGTTAGACCAGTACCTATTGTTGTAACAATAACTTTGTTTCAATGATGACGGTCTTTGCGTCGTAGTTTTAGAGCATTTAATTGGTTTAATGTTCTAAGCATGCAGTGGGACATTAATATAGGCAGACATTTTTAAATTATATAAGACAAAGAATCATTAAAATTCAACGAACTTCTTGTAGATAAAAATGTGCATAAATTATTCTTTGCGTTAATCGTATACAGAAATTCACGTGCCCGAAAAAAACCTAAAATCATCTGAAACCGTTAACATTATATAAGTAAAACTACAAAGATCATCGATCTTTTAACTCCGTTTTATACATAAGGGAGGTTCTGTTATTACTTAAGCAATTTATACTTATTTAAAATCAAGAAAAAAAATGTAAATAAATATTTATCCGTTTTTTGGCACCCATAATACAGTCGACAGCACATCAGACTACCCTAATTTGTCAATTTTCTACAACCAATTTTCAGCTTTATTCACTTTACATAGACTTAGTTCCCTTTCAATTGAGAATTTTTGACAGATTAGGGGAGGTTGATCTGTTGCCGTCCGTACAAGCAATGCTAGGTTTGGGGCTAAACGGCCCTGTGTGAATAGTGTCTAGGGATATTTATTTATCCACTTCATTCAAAGTATGGGCAGTATGGGCACAAAGCTGTCAAATTTTTACAATATTAAATCATATAGGTCGAGATCTCGTGGTTCTGCGTTCAATTCGAGCTAACTTTGCGCAAATTTTTTCGAACCCGGCTCGGATTTATCACCAATCCGCATTTGGCAAGCGTGATGATTAAGCCAATACCTATCATTGTAACGATAGCTTGATTTCAAATATGAAGGTTACACAACAACAATTCTTGGTGGGTAGTTTGATATTTTCTACCATCATTTGCGATGATGATGTCAGTCGCCTTACAGTGCCTTCAGAAAAAGATCGTTTCCACATCTTGATTATGACTTCGTGAACGTTTCATGTGTTATCTCGTGTTTTGAGCCGTGTTTGTGTTTGTGTGATCTCTTTCGTAAACCGTATGGCCTTGTCCAGAAAAGCGAATTCGTCGCGAATCTTTACGCACGAACATAACACGCGCGTTGGCGAGGTACAGTCAAAAGCACGTCAGACTATAAGTAAGCGGCAGAGCGTGCGCGGGAGGACGACCCTCTCGCTAGCGCACTCAGGGTGAGGAGGGGGAGGAGACGTCGACAGACCAGACGTCTCCCTCCTCTCCGAGGAGGTGGCCGGCCGGTCGGTGGAGCGGGGGTTTCCATCGCCGGCATTGCACACGGCTCCTCCTCTGCCTGGTGGGAATGGCTCGGCTCTTCCGGCCATCCTCACTCCCCCTCTCGGTAACGGGACTTTGTACCACTCTTATGACGGGGGCATGAGTGCTATTATCAAACTGCACGTATTTACCGTGATGTGCTGTTGAACGTACTAAGGTATATTGCGTCCACAAGCATCACGCGTGTTGAAGGGGCAAATCGCGGCGAATTTGCCCCTTTCTGGTCAGAACCTAAAGGCCTTCGGCACCACTTGACGGAAATTACATCGCGGATCATTCGCGACGGAACGCAAATGCATGTAATTTCATATAAATATTGTCTGCGACGGAGTGACGGATCTTCCACATAGTGTGCCCGCTTTACATGTATTGGCGTTACGTCGCGAAATATCCGCGACGGAATTTCCGTTAAGTGTTGCGAAGGCCTAAGACTTAATACATTGCGTTTACAAGCATCGCGCGTGTTGAAGAAATCGCGGCGAAATAGCCCTTTCCTGGACAGAACCTAAGATTCTTAATCTGTGCTTAAATACTCAAGTGTCCGTGCCAGTGGTGGGGCTGGCTGCTATCCTGATTCCTTCCCAGGAACCTCCCGGTGGTGGAGGTTAGCGGAGCTTCATTTTACCAGATTTTAGGGGGATTGACATATTTTCTCACTTAACCAGTCTTTGCCATGTAATGGTGATATTGATAGGCTCATATTATGATACTTTACTTTAGTTTTTTTAATTAAAGCTACCGTGTTCGAATTGCGCAACATTCCAAACAAAATACAACAAACAGTAGGTAAGTTCTTATCGCGAGCTATGATTCGCGGAATGCGCGGGTGTGTGCTGTTTGTTATTATTTAATATGTTGTAATCTTTTTTTCGATAAAAATAAAATGATTCAGATATAGCCATTATACGATGAATACAATTTAACGAAAAGTACCTTGCTTTTATAAAAAGAAAACGAAAACTTTAACTATAAATACAAAATATCCATCAGACATTTTCTATACAGCGCCATTCCTTTCAAAGAAAGGAAATCTTGAAAATATTTTCTTTCACAAATTGCAAGAATCAAACTCGTTTGTCGTAGTAGCCGACTTCTCTCTACTAATAGCACTACCGTGACTGCACATAACTCCTAAATAGTGAGATTACTTCAAATCATCTTTTTTTCTAACCCTATTTGTACAAAATCTTTTTCACGTGTACAGGTTAAATAACGGTCATTATTGCCCCACGAATTCAACCCTCGGAGTCAGCAGATACATACGTTGCGTAACCCTCAAACGCTCACGTGGCGAGTCTACACGTGCCGCTAGGGTCACGTTGTCCCATACCATTGTTGCTCAATTAACAATATACAATCCGAAAAAAGTTTCGTCCACCTTTTGTTAGTTTTAAAAAGAAAAGTTTGTTTAAATTTTTCTTTACTGAAATGCCTCTTTCATTGGTTCTAACCCTTTCTTTGGAGGCGGGTTAGATGTGATGAAATTATTTAGTAATCTTAATTTTTTTTATTATTTATGAGCTGTGGAATTTGCCTGTATAGATCTTTAATTTTCTTTTGTTTTTTATTTCAAATTTGCAGTAAATAGGGTGTTTGTTACCAATTGGTGTTAAAAAGATGTTAAATGATCTTAAACCTATTAAGCTTTTTTTAAAAGCATGCAAATGTACAAGAAATGCTGGAAAACTAATATTAACTTAATTATATTCCCACATTAGTTTTTTTTATGCTAGGTCAGTTGGCTCACAGACACGCAGTCCACCTGATGGTAAGTGGCTAGGCTACTGCAGCTTAGTCCATTGAGCGACACTTCTTGGTTTGTGAGAGTGCCGCCCACACCCCCCATACCCCCATAGGCCGGCAACGCATCAGCGATCCCTCTGGTGTTGCAGATGTCCATGGGCGGCGGTGCTTGCTTACCATCAGGCGACCTGCTGGCTCGTTTGCCGCCTCTGACATAAAAAAAAACTCACCATAGCGTCGCTCAATGTGCTGCTACACTGTAGGCTCATCTTATATTCGAACCTTTTTTTCAAGTGTACTGGCTCCCAATAATCTTTATTTGGATTCCGTGGGAGTTTTGTTTTCAAGTTCGGAAGAGAACTTGAAAAGCACAAATGCCATAACTCCTAAATTCCCAAATGTCTCCATATAACTTTTATTCGATGTATATTTTTCTCATTTTTATAACTTCACTAAGTTTTTAAACTTACCATCAGGAGACACATTTGCTAGTTTGACACCCTCTCTTTTAAAAAAACAATCGGCAAAATAAATATATTTTAAGTACATAACCTTATCCTATAAAGAAAACGATCAAGGACATATTTATGATTAATATTATATGCATATAATAACATAATGCACATGTCATATAACTCTATCCACATACTGAATATAGACGTCAGCACGTCAATCATTTGAAACCACTTTTTAGAAACCGTGTCAAGTTTTAGAGGTATTCCTCGAAGCGCAACCATTTTTAAGCGCAACAAATTAAGCGCAACTAAACTATTCCTCAAAGCGCACCAACGTTTTATTTTTGAATAGTGATGGGTACTGATTGTTAAAGCTAGCGTACACACACAATATGTCTATAAACAAAATGTAACAAACAGGCATAATATAAGTACATATATTATCTTTCAAAGTGTTCGCCTGTCGGTCGGTTCACGTGTCCGTCGTTATAGCACAGAAGTACACGCTAAATTTCCTCTATTTTTTCAGTTAGTTTTTATTTTGCACATGCATGCCGCATGGCGCTGTTGGTGTTCTCATAATATTCTGTTTTTCGTTTTGATTTTCATTTCTAATTAGTGAGGCAGGTTTTATAGATCTATTAATTATTTCGTTGATAGACAACAAAAATATTTATATGCATATTATGTCTACCAACAGTAGTTAAGCGAAAACGTTCCAACCCACAACCCAGGTGACATGGAATTGATACGATCAATCCTTCTATTTTGACACTTTTCATCATTACAACATAAAAATTACGAAATTTGAATTTAGAAGCTGAAATTTTTATGTTGTAATGATAAAAAAGTGTCAAAATAGAAGGATTGATCATATTAAATCAATTTCACCTGGGTTGTGGGTTGGAACGTTTTCGCTTAACTACGTCCGTTACTAGTTAAAGTAATTATATTATAAATAATAAGATTCTTTGATTGCATAACAAATTACAGGCATGCCATAAAGTAAATTCATTGAGGCAAAATGTTAACTATTGAGGATTTGGAAGTTTGGCGCGCAATCGACTATATAATTTTAGGAGAGATAGAGTCATATTTATATAAATTATGTCATATTTCCAAGCAGAGAATATAACTATTTTAACAAATATTGTTGATTTAATCGTGCACTCTCAGACTATAATAAAAACTGTATTCAGGAAAAAAGTTAGTTATGTGCATATCGAGACTTGTTTTCACGTGATCTTTTCAATGTTTTTGTAACGATTTTTTTGAATGCAATTATTTAAGACCTTGTTGGTAGGTATTATTTGAGCGCACGTGTAAGAATATCTGGGCATTTATATCCATACTAAATGCAGGTCCGATCAGTTTTGAAATCCTTGGGGAGGCCTATGTAAAGCAGTGGAATTCTGTTGACTTAGATGATGATGATGCATATATTTTTTACTCATCTACGACTGCCACGAATCAATGAATGAAATGTGAAAATATTTCCGGGAAAGACCAATTCCTTTAAAAAAAATTAATCCTTAGGGGCAAATATCGGAAAATTCCGTCTGAGATGACCTTTTTAAAAGAACCCATAAGTATAATTGAGACTCCTACCACTTTTTTTGTGGAGGGGAATGATAGGCACCATAACTCGCCTGGGGAAGGCGAGCCGTGTGTGGGACTCGTGCAATTTCATGCCCCAGTCTTTATAAAGACTGGTGCACGAGCACGAAGGATACTCCACTAAACCCCCCCGCGCTCCTGCATCGCCGTCGGCGCTGCCTCTGAGTTGGGACAGACTCTGACAACAAGAGAAGACTCCTACCACTTGCAGTAAGGAAGTTTCATGCAAACTATTTCAACCCCTAGTCAGCCCCCTGGCAGGCAGGACCCCTGTCCTTAGGGGTTCCAATCAAATCGGAAATAATGGCAAATCAAAAGTATTTTTTCGCAGTGGCCGCTTACGATTTCATCATATAAAAGCCTATGATATTATGTATAACATAACTATGGATGTCATAATAAATGTATCAATTCATAAGGGTGTTACCAGACCAATCTGATCGATGGCTTCTGTCAACGTCGATCGAAGTTGATTCACTAGTCTGGTTAATGGTTAATAACTCTATCATCGATCAATACCGTCGCTCGTCGATTGATCGATTGGTCTGGTAACACCCTAACAGTTCAAATGCATCACAACGCAAATCGTCAGACATGCAAATCTACATTTTATAGTTCAAAATATAAAAAAGTATCAAAATCATATTTTCAAAGGAAACATACATAGATAGATTATATTATTATTTTATACTTAATTACTTTGTTAAAATATTGAAAACGTGACTAGTCTCGTGATAGTCGGGCGTTTGTGCTACATTGTGTTATATTTATTGCATTATTGTTATTGGTACAAATAGTTTGTTGTTTTGCTAGTTTCCTTGTTAATGGCTCGTGTTTGAGGTGGGCACGTGAAAGGGGTTTGGCTGTGTTATTAAGTATCTATTTACTGTTGGGTGTATTTACATTTTGCAGTATAATAAACAGCACATCAACCTACCCCAGTTTGTTCCAAAGTATTAATTAAAACAGAATGTGATTAGGATTGACATACAGGCTTATCTGATACTTTTACTCTAGATGGGGTGTATGGCGGATAAAAGTTATTAATCGTTTTTTTAAGGATTTAATATTTTACAACCCGTACCTTAAATTCTTAACTTTTCTTCTGTCGAAATCTTCTAGTGTACACAGGTCAAGATTAAGTCATACATGCTACCTTATACCTATAAATAAATAAAAAAAAATGTATTAACTTAAGTTTACAATACAGCAGTTAAGAAATAAGTACAGGAAAAAACAAGGGTAGGAATATACTGTACTTAATTAAACTTGTGCCTACTTAGTAGGTACATTAAGTTACAAAAACACGGAAATGGAGACAGCGGACCCCTAGCCTGTAATTGTTAAGAAAAGTAAAGTAAATAAATCCGAACAGTTACAAACGCAGGTGTTCTCCTCACAGTAAGGTAATATATTCATCTACACATTACTACTTAACCTAAAGTCTGTACATGACAAACGACTGTCGGTAATATTCCTATGTACGGACGGCAGCAGATAAACCTACCCTAATCTGTCAAAAATTCTCAATTGAAAGACGACTCTATGTGAAATTAATAAAGTTGAAAATTGGTTGTAGAAATTTGAAAGATTAGGGTAGTCTGATGTGCTTTTGACTGTACCTGTAACGTGCCGACTAGGACACGTGTCGCATGACCGTGATCAGTGTGGTAACAGGCTTAGTCTGAAATAATTGAAGGTGATTGGACGTTACGTTCTAAGGTAAACATACCGGTCCCCACGGATTAAAAGGAAAGCTTATAGCTTAGTTAAGTAATGTCAAAACGGATTTTTTTACATTTCAAATCATTATTTCTTAAAGTGATAACAGTGTAGGCTCGTCCGAAGTCATTGAGTGACGGTTCCTGGTGAAGTGTCCCTCAGTGGAATAGGCCGCAGTGGCCGCTTATCATCAGGTGGCCTGCGTGCATGTCTGCCAATTGATCTAGTACTAAAAAGGTCATTTCATCTTTTGCATTTTATTTTTTCCACAACCACGAACTTTACACACACTTTTATTTTAAAAAACTTCACCTTATACACGCCATCGACTGAAATTCCATCATCACCACCTAGATGGATGGCGGTCTTCCACTGTGCGTTTTTCCCGAAACTTTTTACCTCGAACTACAGTTTAGTGGAACAATCTCACTGTAGCAGTATTTCCTGACGGTTACGACTTAAAGACCTTTAAGAAAAGTGCAACGCATCAGCGATCCCTCTGGTGTCGCAGATGTCCATGGGCGGCGGTGATTGCTTACCATCAGGCGACCCGCTGGATCGTTTGCCGCCTCTGGCATTAAATCAATCTAATTTATTGTCAGATGGACTATACTATCGAACGTGGACTCTGCTGCTCTAACAGTCTCTTGCACCATATACAGTCGACTCTCGTTAATTCGAAACTCGAGGGACTCTTAAAATATTTCGAATTATCGAATGTTTGAAATATCAAATGGTTCGAAATTTGTGAGAGAAAATCAATAAAACTTCGAATTACCAAGTATTGATCAATAATTATTTATTAACTGCTATTCTATAACAATGAAAAAAGTTTAGAGTGTACATACCGATACCTCCAATGAACACTACGCTAACTCAAAATTTGCCATTTTTCGTTTTTTATAGAAATCGACCCACTTTTTTACTAATATTATGCCCCCAAATTTTCATGACAATATCTTTAAAAACAAAAAAGTTTTGAGATTTACATAACGCCAAGTAAAGGTACTTTCTTCAATTACGGGGTGGACAAGCCGCTGTCTTAATATAGCGGTGTGTATTCGGCTAACGCGACTGCCGGCCCGCGGGAGATACGCCGCCAACTAGGAGTTGGCGGGGTGTTGCGCGGGAAAGTATTTGTTCATGTGACAGTTAGCGGTGTGTGTCGCCCGTTGAATGCACTTTTGAACAAATAATTATATAACGTAGTGTAAATCAGAGTTAAACATTACTAAGTTTAATAATTTTCACTAACTTGTAGTAAATTAAAATCGAAAATAGCTGCATGAAATGCTACAATTATAATACAAGAGTTTTGTTTTCTAGTATAAAATGAACCGCTTAGCCCTTCGTCCATATTGGTAACTAAGCTTATGTAACTAGTTACAAAATAATTTTTTTTTGCTGTTTGGTAACTACCTAGTTGTGGAAGAAGAATAATTTTTCCATTTTTGTAACTTTTTGCTATCTATTATGAACGTTAAATGTTTGTGACTGGCCACTTCTATCGGAAAATAATTATTTGTATAATGACTTACAGTCATTTATAATGATTGTTTATTATACTATGTGTTGGGTGTCAAGGAAACCAAAAATATTAATAATTGTGAATTTTATTAGTTATGGAGGAAACGATTGTTTTTCAGATTTTTATTGGCTGATTAAATAAATGACGTTAGAATTTTGACGAAAAAGTTGTTACTTGCACTTTTGATTTTTTTTTACTTTACCATTCACAGCTAGATTGTTATTACCCAAAAATAGTACCATTGTTTTTTGCCATCCTCCAAAACCAAGACAAGAAAAAAAAAATCTTTTACAAGTAATCAAAACTAAATTTCCTCTCTGGAAACCACGTAAAATGCTTGTTGCTTTTGAAGATTTGCTTTTAATGGCATTCAGAAACCATATCCTCAAACAGATGTAAAAGATTGTTTTAACCACTTTAGTCAAAGTCTTTTTAAAAAAGCGGAACAGCTAAGTATCAAGCCAGCTCAGAGGCGGCATGTTGCAAGGTGTGCAGGTTTGGCCCAATTGCTTATAAAATATATTAGCTGATCTAATAGCACAATTAAATTTTTACTTCGATCGTAACTGGCTACAAGATTCATTAAAATCTGGTGTTGTGAAGGGGAACAGTTAAGCAGTATTAAGGATGGCAGCCATTTGGAAGGATGGCATGCTAGAATTAATCGTTTTGTGGAAAATAATAACCCATCCATCGCATAAGTGTTGGGCATTCTAATGAAGGAAACAAAAATTTAATAAATAAATTCAGCAGTTAAAAACGAAAATACCAAATAATTATCGTGACATTGACACAGAAATAAGTGCAACTATTCAGCAATTAAAAATTTAAGATATTACATTAGGCCATTGCCTAAAATTTTTCTAAATGATTTAAAAGTGTTTTGGATAGTACGTTTTAATTCAAATCAACTACACCGAGCCAGTTATATATCACAACAATCCCACATCATAATCGGGATTTTTTGCACAGTGTCTCGGGTTACTATAATGGAAATAATTTAATCTACGAAGTGGAAAAATAATTCTTCCCTCACAACTACTTAAAACACCAACGAAAAAATAATATTTTTTGGAACTGGTTACATAAGCTTAGTTACCAATATGGACGAAAGGCCGCTAAGTAATGACACAGTTAAGATACTCTACGCTATTTATTTGTTAGCGGCTTGTATAACGGCTCAACGATTTTCGGCTTATCCTACTACAAAACGCTAACTTTTCTTTTTCATAAATTACGATCTTAATAGAATAAAAACATTGTTCAAAATACTCTAAATTGGTAATGAAGTCAATTTTAAATGTAATTATTAATTTTATTTTATGTAGTATACATTTAATTTATTATTTTGTAGCCTGTAATATTCCCGAATATATTCCGCTAACTTAGGATTGGCGGAGTGTATCCCGATCTTAAATTAGAGCTTTCTGCGTTACATCCCGCTAAGTGAGGCTAATTAAAAAACCCATAAGTTTTTTTAAATGTTACTATGCGGATCTTAAGCATCAGTAAATTAGTTACTCACACAAAAAATATCAAGAAAATAACTACAAAAATAAAGATTTTATCGACTTTTTTCTTTCAAGAGCTCCTCCTGTAAACCTGCACTTTTGAAGTTAGCGTAGTGTTCATTGGAGGTATCGATACATAAATCTATTCATAATGTGAATTAATTAATGTTTCGATAGAACTCTGATAAACTGGTTTGCTTCAAAACACATTGCTGCTGCTCAGACAGCTCAATAATATTTTTTAAGAAAAAAAGTGCCTGAAATGTTTTTTCATCACTTTCGTCATCACTCAGCAATCGTCAAACATTTATACCTTCTAAGACTCATAATTAACACAAACTTTTGCTCTGCATACCAACGAAAGACTAACAGTAACACAACTACACAAACCAATTCTAACTATTCATAACAAAAACAAAGGCTCGTGTATGTTGATACAAGTTTGAACTTGTCGCAAAATGTACTTACATTAACGATTACAAGATTGACGTGTAAAAGTATTTTTTTAAAAATCTATTTGCAGAATATTTTTTTTTTTTATTTATTACAATCATTCGACACCTCTTTCTCTCTGCAACTTTGAATTGTCGAGTGTTGGACGCCGATAAGTTTGAATTAACGCGTCGTTTTATTATATAGCAATGATTTTTTCGTTCGAATTACCAAGTGCATAAAAATGTATTGATTTAGTTCGAAATATAAAGAGATTTTGTAGGGCACTCGTGATAACTTTGAATTATAGAGAGGTTCGAATTATCGCAGGTTGGAATTAACGAGAGTCGACTGTATTTTATTGTTTGAAACAATTTTTCTTTTTTTTTTTCTTTCCTGTCAAAATAGTTTTAATGTAGTTAACAGAATGTATACTGTTAGAATCAACATAGCCTGTGATATGGTGGATTTTTTTTAAAGCAAATGTGTTTTAATATACATAACTTATTCTATTTGTAATACAATGATGCTGTTTTTTTCTTGATTAAATAACTCTAAAAAAACTAATTTTTTTTGAATTTTCACAATAATTTCCACAGCGATCGATGACATTGACTTTGAAGAGCAATCAGTGTAGCATTCTGTCACGTGACCCGCGCACGCGAGTCCTTGACCGTCATCACGTTTACGGCGTAACTATTCTATTTATAGCGTAAATGCGACTATGGGTTAGAATAGGTTAAGAGTTTCTATATAAAGCTTAAGTTAACAGATTACAGATGGTCAATAGCCTTAAATATTTAACAATAAAAAACCGACTTCAAATGAGAGAATTTATAATATGTTTCAGTAATGACGCAAAAAACTTCAAAAAAAGAGTTTGCTGTATTGGTTTTATCCTCCTGTTTGTAAGTCGGTTAAAAAAAATGGAAGCACAGACAGACCTTATTTGACGCAGGATACGCTCTCCACCTAATTTGAGTATATTCTACTTGACATTGCAATTCCAAATTTCAAGTGATGTCAACCTCCTCCTGGTCTTAAAGCCTTCCTATGAGCCTTTTTGGTCGACATTTTATTTCGATGTTTGGGTCGTACCTATGCTTTTGCCCTTTATTTAGTACATGAGAGTGGCGGAGGCTCAAACCCCTCCCTCCCTTCTACATCCCCATGCTTCTTAAACCTTTAGGCCACCTTCCAATCCTTTCAAAAGCGGGCAACGCATCTCAGACCAAGTCACTGGTGTCTTTGGACGGTAGGGATCACTTACCATGAGGTGTCAAACTTACCTGTTCAATCAAACTAAGCACCGACAAACTAAACTGACAGAAAGAATAATAACTATATTATAGATCCAAAGGCAGAGAAAGTATAGTGTGCCACCAAAAATTTTACAAGTATGTACGGACGGCAGCAGATCAACCTACGTGATGTGAAACTTTATGTGATGTGAATAAAGTTGAAAATTGGATGTAGAAATTTGATAGATTAGGGTAGTCTGATATGCTGTCGACTGTACCATACATAATAATGAATGTACTTACTTACTCCGTTACCTCAGCGACCCAATGAATCTTGGCCTCCGACACGAGGTAACGCCACTGCTCCCTGTCTTGTTCAACTTCATCCAGATATACAGGCTCTAGCAGCTCAAACGGGTCTCTATCAAACACGTGCAAGTTCTAATGCTCATCCAGACCGATCTAATAATTCCCAGAAGTGCCTAAAATAAGTTCCTTAATGTCCCCACGCTTTAGACGTCCCTCCTCCGCGTTTCAAGGGATAAATATAAGAAAGAAATCGCCTTTAACCTGAAATCGGACGAGCCTTTGTAACGACACGTGACCCACCTTACGTAAGGCCAACGTGACCGTTTATACAATTCCTCTGTCGACATTGTAGGGTTTGATTACAAGAATAGAATGGAATTACACAAATAACGAAACTGTTTCGAAGTATGAAATTAGTTGGTAACTTCGGGAGATTTGGTTACTCGATCTTTCGCGAAACGTGAACGTGTTTAGGATTACCAATGTTTGTTAATGATGAAAATGTGGAATATTTTTTATAAACACGATTTATTTCGCAAAATAGGGAATAATAACGGTTTGGGTACATTAAGACATATTAAAGAAACCACCGTAAAGTCGATGATTCCACAATGAACCATTCTACCTTAATATTATTGAAGACATTTGAATTAGACATTAGACGAGCATTACATGGTTAGACTTTTACAAGGAGTGTAAACCCTAAGAAGTATAAAAACAAGAAGAACATTCTGCTATTAAAAACATTAATTTGAATACCTAAATCCTAAATGATCTTTGATTGGTGTCAACTGTACGACAATTCTCTTACTTCATTATTTCTAGATGCACTAGTTTTTTTATACCAAAATGAAACCTACGGACAACCTGATGGTGATCGGTTACTGTCACTTATAGACTCTTGTAACACCAGAGGCAGGAGTCGCGTCCGCAGTCGAATCCCCCCAATTCCGGGGGATTCGTCGTTTGACCCCGGTCCCGAATACACCGCGCTGTCATAGTCTTTATGCGGTTGAAATAAGGACTATGACACCGCGGTGTATTCGGGACCGGTGTCAAACGACGAATCCCCCCGACAGAAACAGTAATGAAGTGCACTTCAATGTGGCCTTCTGTAATTTACTTTTCTAGAAGAGCGACTCAGTCGAGTTTAAGATTCAGTATGTTCTACAGTGGTTCACCAATACCCCGAAAAGGAACGGCTTCTCCACATAGAGCTACTGAACAATTAATTATATAGGTACATCTTTCGAGAACATTTCGTAAATCTTAAAAAGACTTTCTAAGGTTTCGGCTTTAAGTTGCAGTCGGCCGTACCTCTCAAATCACGTAAACACGTTAATAACTCATGTTGTAAGAGTATTTTTGTTTCATTAAATAATTTGCTTAGCTACTATGTTACCAAACGACAAATCAGAATTGTTTGGAAAGTTTTAATGCATAAGAATTTAGTAGCAAGAGTCCTGGAATAGATTTTTTTGGATGACGTACAGGGATTGGGGTCTTCAAGTTATATCACTGAAGTATTAATATGATGAATTTGTTTTTCTCGGCTTGTTTGTCAATTATTTCCAAATAAACTTTCCTTTCTTCTTGAATGGCCCGATGGCGCATTTGGTAGTGTTTGCCATATGCACCAGTCCAGAGGTTGAAGTAACTTACAGAAGACCACAGTGAAGTTTTAATTAATGATGAATTTATTAATTTTTCGTAGCTGCGCTGCGCTCAGAGCATGCATAAGATTAATTAATGTAATTGATGTTTTTACGAATAATAATCTTTATAATTTTATGTAATTTTAATTTAATGTAATAATATTGCTTATCTCGTTTTAAGTTTACAAATATGTATTTATTGTATAAGTATGTACCTAAGTTCTTATGAGTAATAAAGTTCTTTAAACCTAAGTGCACTTTACTGTGGTCTTCTGTAAGTTACTCCTCTAGAAGAGCGGCTCATTCGAGTTTAAGTTCTAGTATGTTCTACCGTGGTTCACCAATACCCCGAAAAAGAACGGCTTCTCCACATACAGCTACTGACCAATCAATTTTATAGGTACACTAGCGGCCGCCCGCGGTTTCACCCGCGTGGTTCCCGTTCCCGTGGGAATTGATCAAAATCCTTTCTTAGCGGATGCCTACGTCATAACATCTACCTGCATGCCAAATTTCAGCTCGATCCGTCCAGTGGTTTGGGCTGTGCGTTGATAGATATCTATGTCAGTCAGTCAGTCAGTCACCTTTGAGTTTTATATATCTTTCGGGAACCTTTCGTAAATCTTAAAAAGACTTTCTAAGGTTTCGGCTTTAAGTTACAGTCGGCCATACCTCTCAAATCACGTAAACACGTAAATAACTCATGTTGTAAGAGTATTTTTGCTTCATTTAATAATTTGCTTAGCTACTATGTTACCAAACGACTAATCTGAATTGTTTGAAAAGTTTTAATGCATAAGAATTTAGTAGCAAGAGTCCTAGAATAGATTTTTTTGGATGACGTAGAGGGATTGGGGTCTTCAAGTTACATCATTATGTATGAATTTGATGAATTTGTTTGTCTCGCTTTTTTGTCAATTATTTACAAATAAACTTTCCTTTATTCTTGTATGGCCCGATGACGCATTTGGACTACCAAATGCGCAATCGGGCCATGGAAGTCACTAGACTGCCTTATGCACCAGAGGATCAGGGGGCTTAGACAAGATGACATCGCTTCATAGCTGGCGAAATTCGCTAACTTTAAATTGTATGGATTTGACAGATGCCATAGAAAAGTCACTTGGTGAAAGTATAGGTTTTGACATTCCCTATCGCAAATTGAGCTTTAACGAACGTCAGAAATGCCGCTTGTCTAGGGGGGCTGTTGTGGTTTAGTTGAGATTATTTAGCGTGATCGTTCCCCTAGTCTCGCTAGCCTGTGGTTATAGTGCCTCCAAGCATTCTTCTTCCCTAAAAACAAGAGGTAGATACGCTCCAAACGTGTGTGGACACGTCATCAGCCTAAGGAATGTTAAGCGACGTACGAAACCTTGTTAGAGTACAAATAAAATATTCATTATTATAGGAAAGGTATGCTTATCTTATCAGTCTGCTTTTAGATCGTGATGCCGTGACATAATTCGAACGTTGAATGACCTTCTTCCTCACGTACAAAAGATTATCGTAATGCGCACTTTTTTATTGCAATGTGTAACAAGACGAGCAGATTGTTCACCTGAGTGTAAGCGCCACGTTTGCCCTTAGTTCAGTGCCAAACAGTAACTAAGTAGTTTAGTTACCGTCTGTCATTGCCCTGCGCCCGCTACACCGAGACTACAGTTATTAGGTCTCAATACCCAGTAATTTCACTAGCTTCAGTGCCTTTTCCCCGAAACACAGAAGTGCTTGACACACTTCTATTTCACGGGAAAATATCTGGCACTGCGGTGGTACCCTCCTAGACCGCCCAGTACAGGAACCTACCGCCTGGTATTATTTTAATTCATTTGTGTTTAATTTATGTTATTTTGTTATTGACTACATATAATTATTATTTTATCGATTTAACTTGTGATTATGAATTAATTCTGAAATAAATCAATTTTAATTTAATTTAATAAATGTTTGACCTGGGTGGTCAGTACTACCACAAATACCCCTTCGAGCCAGGCATAAGACCAATGTCAATGTCATTGGCTCTACTATACTTGGACAGACATTACGTAACCTTGACCATATCAGGGCGTCAATCGCATACACTGTGGGCCTGCAACTGTCACGTGCACTGACTCAAACGTGACCCACCCCGTGGTCTCGTGCCTCTAATTGTCTGGGCTATAGATAGGACACGTTGCGGACGTTTGTTCAATGTTATTAGTGCACTTTTTGTGTCCATCCGTTGAGACATTGTTTTTTATTAATAGCATATTGTACTGTTACAAATATCTTGTTTTTTTTACATTTTGTGTGAAATATGGATTCTAACGATCAAGTGTGACACGTCACACGTGGTTATAGGTAAGTGATCCCTTCTGGTCTCAGACGTGTTACCCGATTTTGGAAAAACAATATGGAAACTGGGGGAAAGGAAGGGTCGAGGTTAGGGTCTGCTGCACTCTCACGTAGGCTGCATCCCCAGTAGGCAAACTGTTGTCGGCAGACTGAGTTTGCGGCTTATCGATTTAGTACGCCTTTCCATTAAATTAGAAATGGAGTGTCCAGAGTTAGCTAGTTTTGCGCTCACTGTACGCAGTTTGCAGCGTTACGCGCAAACTGTGGACACTCCATTTCTCATTCCGAAGTCGTTGGATTTATTTTATTTTTCATTAACGTGACGTAAAAAACATGCAAAAAATATTCTGATTTTAAACCAACCGTACGTGCTCGTCATCACAGATAATGCATTATCTAAGCGATGTACCTCCGACTATCTTCTATTTTCTATTGATAATACCTACGTGAATTATCTGCAATTATAATGTAGGTTACGAAGTAATCATCGATAAAATGTCCTCTGATTGTCCAATTATGTCAGTAACGTGACTTCTGTAATCATGAGATAACCTAGCAAACGAAACGTGACATTGTAGTAGTAGGCTTATGCATTAACTTAAGCCTACCTCTTATGCAAAATCTTATGACTACAGTTGTCGGTCGGCGACTATTTTTTCAAGTCTCGGACCATTATTTAGTTTTTTTTTGTAAGTCAGAGTCGGCAACCGAGCCAGCGGGTTGCCTGATGGTAAGCAATCCCCGCCGCCAATTTACATCTGAAACACCAGAGGGATCGCTGATGCGTTGCCGGCCTATGGGAGTATGGGGGGTGTGGGCTTCCGGCACTCTCACAAGCTAGACGAAACACAATAGTAGTCATTATTATTTCACGCTGGACCAGACTGAATTTGTATCCAGTACCAAACGGCTGTCACAAATTGGCCTCTCTAATCTAAGCACAATGCATCATCTAAATTTTAGATTCTAAAATAATACATAATTGTTAACCCTATATCTCTGGGCGGGCAATAGCCAGAGTAAAAAAAAATTTGAATGAACCAGCTATAATTGCTACAAGGCGGACACTGGGCACTGGCTTATCCTCTTCGGGTGTGAAGTGGAAACCAGGGGAGTTTAGTGGGTAGTGGGTCGCTTTAGTCCCAAGTCCAACACATTGTTGCAGAATATGCTAGCTTGCGGTTAAAGTGCATAAATGCATTGTCTACCGTAGTGACCAAGAATATTTATGTATTTTTTTTTCTATGATTCTACGATTAGTTATATTATTGTATCAAATTTTGAACGTTAAGCGCTTTTCTATTTAATATTTACACAATTTTTATGTTCCGAAGTTATTAAGGAGACACATTTTTACTTATACAAATGAGCCAATGTTTGTAACCAATTATGATTATGAAAACAATAAATACGAAAAACAAACAAATGGAACAGTAATTAATTAAATTCTTATTTAAAATCCTAATTGTGTAGTTTAACAAAGAAAATAACGCAACATATTACAATGAGAGGACTTAAAAGATTTCACTGCTAAATAGCTTCTGAAGCCTTAATAATTAACTTTCGACCTTCACCTTTGCTAATTATGAAATATAATATAATAGCGATCGCTGGAAGATTCCATTTATTAACCCACTTAACCCGACCGTGTCGTAAACGACACACCAACTTTGAAAAAATCTGGAGAGATATGAGAGTACTTGAAGTAATTTTTTTTCGTCGCGTTTGGCTATCGAGGACTCGGTTAGAAGTTACAAAGTGTTTTAAGTGTGCTGCAGCTTATTACCTTTGTGCTGGATAACCACAAATTTTCAGGTTTTTACGATGAGTAATTCAAGGTCAGATGACATATTATTATAAACACTTTTTTATTTATATGTGATATAATTATGATAGCTTGATTCCTATAGACTTAGCAACTGTAAAAAAGTTGGTTATTTTATAACATATTCAGGCAGTAGTTAAGGTTTTCTTTGTACGTGTCGTAAAAGACACGGTAGGGAAATGTGCTACTATATAATACTTATTATTTTGCTACAGAAAATTACAAAAACCCCTGACTTTGCATGAGATAGTCGAGGAATTAGAGCTAAAATCCCCGACTCCATAACTATCATGCCTCAGGAAAATTGAAATACCGAAATTACGGACAAGGACTCTGCAGATTTTGTGTCCCTTCGAATTCTACCGGCGTCTCAACTCAAGGCACCTGCTCAAATTCAGCAAGATTCTTCTGATGATAGCGGAGATGATACCTTGCCTTACCGTACGGCTTTCCAAATGACGGCGCATCGACTCCGGTCCTGAAAGCTTTACCATCAGACCCAGAAACTATTTCTTCTACTCCTGCCCACAAGCCGAAGGGCCGATTCCGTCTACTTCAAGGAGCGTTCCAAGACATGTTATGACCGTATCCATGGAACAATGGCTAAGCCCTGGTATAAAACCCGGAGGTCGTGGGTCCGATACCCGCCTTGAATCCGGTTAGTGGTCGGACTTTTTCAGAGTCTGAATGGTTAGCTACCCCCACAGGTGAAATCTGCCGCCAAAACAGCTCTGGCTGTGTTCCACCAATATTCATGTGGAGGCCAAGAGACTTGAAATCAAAGGCTAGAAGATCGGATGCTATATCCAGTGTGGCAACACATTGAGCGACGCATCCTGGTGTAGTGTCCCTCAATGGAATAGGTCGCAGTGTCTGGTTACCATTAGGTGGCCTGCGTCTGTCTGCCAACTGATCTAGTATAATTTTTTTTTAATCTTATCATACGCTCAGGTTTTCTTAAAAAGGTACAATAATTTTTTTTTTGAGATATTGTGTGTAATTTTTTTGGGGTTTCCTAATTGAAAATGACGTCTATTGAAATCTACATACAAAGTTATCAAAGTAGTGGAAAGCTTTTCTGGAAATCAAAGAAAAAATTCTTTGATTTCCAAAAAAGCTTTTCTGGAAATCAAAGAATTTTTTCAATATTTTTCTGTGATTATTTATCACATAAATATAAGGTATACACAGTTTCAGATCAATTACTGAAAAAAAGTTTATTCAGGAACAAGTGGGTTAATCAGAAAGGTAAATAACTAAATATAAACCTTTTTTGTGGAGGACAATGCTAGTTAAGACCATAACCCCAGGCTAGTGAAACTTAATGCCGTGTGTGGGGTGGGACTCAATCAATTTATCAAAACAAGGAAAATGTATAACAATATAGATCGATCTTTCCTGTAGTGTTGTAATTCTATTGAATTAAACGTTTTGTGCCAGATCAATTTGGTGCTTTATAATTAATCATCGTTGGCGCGAATTTTATTAGTACTTTGTGGCGACGAAAAAGTGTCTAGCATTTTTTATAGGCAAAAATCATAATATTTTTTTTTATGGTATAGCGGGCAGACTAGCATGCGGCACACCTGATGGAAAGTGACTACCGCCGCCCATAGACAACTGCAAATCGGGTGGCCGCGGCCCATAGACAACTGCAAATGCGCTGCCGGCCAAATGATAAGCGTATTATACTAATATTATACGAGTATACTAATATTATAAAGAGGAAAGATTTGATTGTTTGTTTGTATTGAATAGGCTCCAAAACTACTGAATCGATTTAAAAAATTCCTTCACTGTTGGAAAGCTACACTATCCCCGAGTGACATAGGGTACTGTTTATCCCGGAAATGTGGGGGGAAGGGGGGATATTTGAAGAAAGAAATAACGCGCGGGTGAAACCGTGGAGGCGTCCGCTAGTACAGTCAAAATCACGTCAGACGTAACACTTTGGACTTTGTACCACTCTTATGTCGGGGGCATAAGTGCTATTATCGAACTGCAAGTGTTTACCGTGATGTGCTGTTGACTGTACATTATTATGTTTTTCTTTTACAAATTGCTGTTATGCCTTATCATAAAGTAAGTATTTTCTCCTTTCGGCCAGTATCAAGGCTACGGCTCAAATATTTCCACTGCAAGTGTCTGTTGAAAACAATGCCGCTAATTGCTATTCAAAAACGTGATTGTGTTATATTATAATTTACATAATTATCCTGTTTTACATTATATTAAACTTATACCTAATTAGGCACATACCTATAATCTAGGAATTGAACTCAGGACCCCAAGATCATGGTCAGGTACTTCAACAGTCCGATAATAATTAATAAATTTGTCTTTGTTTCTTTTTTTCAATTCTGTAGATTTGTATTATGGTTATTACGTCTACTAATTCCCTAATTAATATTATGTATTAAATCATATTTCACAATAATAATATATTGATACTAATTTCCTTATTTACAACATTTAAGTAAATCTTTACCTGCTTAAATAATTTACAGATTTGGGTAGGGTAAAGTCGCTAGTTTGCGGTCATATAATTAAAAAATCATTTTGATTTTATTTGTTCTTTTAGGATATTTATTTTAGTACAATTAGTATAATGAACGGCCTAGATGTATCACATAGCCTATTTTTAACCATTCAGGCTATTGGCCTCAAGAAAAACAAACTTACTTAAAGACAATTCTGGTTGATGGTAGGGCTTTTTCAGAATGTTGGCTAGTTACCACACCCAGAGAAATGACAATGCAAAAGACTGGGCCCAAAAAAAAGAGAAGTTGTGCAGATTTGGAACATAGCCTACGAAGTAGATCCAATAAACACCTTCAACTTTTATTATGGCGTCGACAAAATTAGTCCTAGGAAAAAAAAATGTTTATTATGTTAATTATTTATGTTCATATAAAACTAATAAATTATTATGGACGATAACTTTTTCCCTCTGGGGCCGATTATGGTGTCATCATAATAAAAGTTGTTGGTGTGTGTGTGGTCTTTCACATGTGGGAGCTAGTACAGCACATCAGACTACCCTAATCTGTCAAATTTCTACAACCAATTTTCAGCTTTATTCACTTTACATAGAGTTCTTTTTCTTTTTTCTTTTTATATTATAGGGGGGCAAACGAGCAAGTGATCACCGCCGCTTATAAGCACCCGGGACCCCCTTGGGGTCTCAGGCGCATTGCCCGCCTTAAGAGACGACAGTTATTAGGTCTCATATACCCAGTAATTTCACTAGCTTCAGTGCCCTTTCCCCGAAACACAGAAATGCTTGACACACTTCTATTTCACGGGAAAATATCTGGCACTGCGGTGGTACCCACCTAGACGGCCCAGTACAGGAACCTACCACCTGGTAAAGTACCACCTGCTAGTTCTCTTTCAATTAAGAATTTTTGACAGATTAGGGTAGGTTCATCTGTTGAATAACTGTCGATTCGGACACAGGAAATCAAAGGCTCGTTAGTGCGTCAGACATTGAAAGCCACTTCCTAGCAAATTGTCCTTTAATGGAATAGGTCGCAGTGGCTGCCTACCATCAGTTGAGCTGCGTGCTTGTCTGCCAACTAGTTTAGCATAAAAATATATAATATTGTTTAGTCCATTTTATTCTATAGGCGTCCCTAGATGCGCTATCGGTATTAGTACAATTTTAGCCCATCTTGGCACACGCACCCCTCACGTGTGGGTGATTACAACGCAATTACAAAACGTTTCAACATGTCGTTATTACTCATGTAAATAAACAAATTACTTATAGAAATAACACTGACGAAATGTGTTGTAATTGGTCTAGAACTTTGTTTTGTAAATATTATGTCTTTTCTATTTAGGTTTTTACACTTTTTATTGTGCATGGTATGGATAATTATAAATGCCAAAGCAACTCTGTTGCTGTATGTTATGTGTACAAGCTAAACTACTGAACCGATTTCGATGAATTTTGCTTCAGATATAGACTACACTTTGGGAAGCGACAAAATACCCTAAGATTTTTTTTTATATAGAAGCAGTCAGGATGACCTCACTCCACCCGATGGTTAGCGGAGGTGAGGTCCAAATATAAGGTTGACTGGCTCAATAGATCATAGTACCCATTGAGCCAGTCACCCTCACCCTGAAGGCCTGCTGAGATGCCGCTTCACGCCCCGCTTAAAAACCCCAGGATTATAAGAGGAAGGAAACACGTAAGCCGGAAGGGCATTACATGACCTAATGGAATGCTCAATGAAATGATTTATATCTGCAATTGGATTTATAAAAAGTACTTCAGTTCTCATAGGATAACAGAAATAAAAGTGTTTCTGTTTGTTCTTCTTTCATGTCGTAACAGAGCAACAGAGACGTGATTTTATATATTACGAGTTATTATGATAACTTTAGAGATTCTGTGAATATATCCACATTCTTGCTGGATAATAAGTCAACGTGAGCCGAGCAGCGGGCAGAAGGCTAGTCTGATTTAAGCATGAAATTAGGTAAATACAAAAAAAAATTGCTAACCTAACCTAACCTTTGATGTGCAATTAGTTATTTTGATGTACAGTCAAAAGCACGTCAGACAGAACCCTTTGTACTTTGTACCGCTCTTATGTCGGGGCATAAGTGCTATTATCGAACTGCAAGTGTTACCGTGGTGTGCTGTTGACCGTACATTTCAGTATTTTTTGGATATACACTCAAAAAAACACACTCTTATTTGTTGTGTTTTGTGACGAGTGCAGTAACACTGGGGTTATTCATACACCATAATAACCATTGATAATAACATATATTTATAAAATCGTTAGTCCTTATTATTGCAGTTTTGGATAATCATAGCCAAAACTACTTACCGCTTCCGTAGAGCAGTGAATAAGCGAGTGAAAAACCGTCTCTTGGTTTTTTTTTCGGATTGTCGTCGCTGTTGGCCGCGGATAGTCTTGACGGCTTTTGCGCAATATGGGAGCGGAAGGCCCCACCACCAATATTTACAGCGACAGCCAGGGGGTGCCCCAGAGGGGGGCCGAACTTCGGCCACGGGCGTCGCTGGAGAAGCTACTTAGCCTCATCTAACGTACCTTTAAGGCGAGAATCTATCTACCCGGCACGGGCCGGTATCTAACATAGCTCCCTACCGAAGAACGCGTAGCGCGCCCTCGCCGGCGAGGACGATAGGATGGTCAGTGTGAAGTGTTGATAGTCGCGTCTTTTGGTTTTTGACCGACAGCTAGTGTTTTTGTTTGTCCTTCTTTCAGGTCGCAACGACGCAACGGATAGACGTAAATGTAAGTTTGGGAGCTGGATAGCGTCATGGGCTACTCTTTATCCCGGAAAAATATCTCATTCTTGCGGGGTTTTATTTATACTAGGTCAGTTGGCAGACAGGCACGCAGCCCACTTGATAGTAAGCGATCACTGCGGCCTATTCCATTGCCAGACTGCCAGACTGTAGACTCAACTGATCTTCGAGCCTCTGATTTCAAGTACTGGCTCCCACATTAATATTGCCGAAACACAGCCAGAGCTGTTATGGCGGCAGATTTCACCTATGGGGGTGGTAGCTAGCCAGTCGGACTCTGAAAAAACCCTACCCTCAACCAAACTCAAGGCGGGAATCGAACCCACGACCTTCGTGTTTTTATGTCCGCGCGGCTTAGACACTGTTCCATGGAGGTGTTCAAGACAAAGGCGGAGGGATAAAGTGGTATTGTCTGCGTCTGTGAATGCTAGTCATCAATGGATTTAACTACTTAGTATTTTTGCGTCGTCTGAAAGTAAATAGGTTTTTCTGATCGGAAAACTGCGCCTGCTCACTCCAGTCGTGTCAAATGATGGAGCACACCTGAGCTTGCGCATTCACCTATGCACTATTATAGAGCCAATGTAAAATAGTTAAATAGGTTCTACGTAGTTGATCATTATGATTAATCACTAGCCAAAACAGTGCTGAATTGTTGTTTTTCTTGCGCCAATTCCAGCATTATAAAACATGTCTTCCACATTATATAAGTATGTCGATATAAATAGCTGACAAATCATCTGACGCATGGTCTGTCAGACCGATTATCTAATTGCACCGTCAACCCGTTGCATAAAGCACGGGAGGGACGCACGTGCGCGCTCACGTTGTCGGTCTCGTGGACCGGCGCAGGCGCATGTTTGCGCAGGGCTGCTACTGCAAGCGTGGCATAGATATTGTGCACTTTGGCGTTTGAATTTTGTTTGGAAACGTTTAACTAGTTAGGTATTTTTCCGGCTTTGTCAACGTGATACGTAGATAAAAAGTAGGTATAAAATGGTGTAGTAAAATATTGTTTAATATTTGTTAGGCAGTGAGGGAAAAGTTGCTTATCTACTAAGATTTATTTCGTACAATCGTCAGACTTCAT
The DNA here is from genome assembly GCA_949319885.1 of Mecyna flavalis. Classification (NCBI taxonomy): domain Eukaryota; kingdom Metazoa; phylum Arthropoda; class Insecta; order Lepidoptera; family Crambidae; genus Mecyna; species Mecyna flavalis. The sequence goes on along the minus strand of OX439419.1, from coordinate 3,464,307 downwards.
GTACACTCGTTATATTTCCTTCTTCTTAAGTCGGTCCCTCAGTGCTGAGGATCGTGGCTCCGACGAAAGCGTTGCAATACACTTCTCCATCTACTACGGTCTTCAGCTTGATGGAGAGCCTGGGATATCGGCATCCGCAATTCCTCGGACACCTGGTTGGACCATCGTCTGGGACTGCGTCCTCTCGGTCGTTTGCCATCCACATTGCTAGTCACTATGAGCTTCTCCAAGTTGTCTGTACCTCGGCGTGCTACTAACCAAAGTACTGTAGTATTCTGTGTAGGCATACTCGTATTGTCGAGAGACTCTGCTGAGTATCTAGCTTGAGCTCTTTTAATATCGAAACCTTGTTGCGATATACCACTCATTATATTTAGGGATCTACTAAAATAGCCTTCACGAAAAGAGGCATCGGTAGACAGTACGACTTTTTTTTTATATCGCAACCGAATAAAATGGATGGACATTTCTGTTAGTTTTCCGTTATCACTCGCTTGCTGCTCTTTCACACAAATCACATTTTTGATGGAAGCAGTCACCGTCGCCTATGGACGCTTGTAACACTGGAGGCATCATTCTCGCGTCACCGAATCTTCACTTGTAAAATATTTTTTTTTAGGCAATTTGATGGGTCCAGCCGTTATGCCCCCATTCCGGTTTGCCCCCGGCCGCTGTGCCCCCACGGTTTAACGGCAAACTGGAACAAATTTACTTAAAATTGTGGGGGCATACCGGCCGGGGGCAAACCGGAATGGGGGCATAACGGCCGGACCCAATTTGATCCCACTGTTGAGCAAAAGCCTCTCCTTCTGTCCGCCACATCTCCCTACTTTGTGCCAGTTGCTGCCAGTTAAAGGCGTTTAAGTCATCCCGCCATCTTCGCCTAGGCCTGACATCGTCTTCGGTGTCCGTCACGTGGAACCCAGTCAGTGGCTATTTTCGCCCATCTGTTTGGATCTATGCGGCAGACGTGGTCAGCCCAGTTCCACTTTAACTTAGCCGTCGCTGGCCCTACATCTGTAGGTAATTGAGTTTTGGAGCTCAGCATGGTGTTCCGGATTTTATCGGCGATCTTAACTCCCAATATAGGTACTGCGCTCCATTGCTCTTAAAATATAATATTATACAGATATAAACCCTACATTCTTATTTATATGGATATTGACTACATCACATATTTTAATTACAAATGCAAAAATTACATGTGATACCTAATGCCGGAGATTCAGTGAAATATTTCATCAATTTCATTCTCGATTAGTGGCACGTGCGAGATCTATTTAAATACGTCCATGATTGCCAAATATTATGCAATGTTCCCAAGATGGGAGTTGGCTAGGATTGAAGAAAACTGCATTATTCGCAACATAGTAATTGATTATACTGCTGTAGCGAAGTAAGTAATGGACAAATGTTAACATGTTTTGGGACATTTTCCAAATGGCGCCTACTTACGTAAAAAAAAAGTTTGTTCTGTTATTTATTTTATATTAGCTTTATTGTCAGTCAACCAAAGATCGGAGTCTGGAAATTAGCAGTTTTTTCACTTAGCTGCATATGGAATTGTGTGTAGCTTGACCTTTCAAGAATTTTCTATTCGTGTCAGATAAATGCCGCATAGGAAAAAATATTTAATGTCCTATTGCAGGGAGAGTAGAGCCTTAAGAAGGCTAATGCTAACTTGTTTTTTTTATATATTTTTTTTTTGTTTTGGTGTTTTTAGAATTTATCCAACAAGGGTTGGAAAGATTTCATAATCTTTGGCATGAATGTGTGGACTGAAATATAAGTACACGTGCTCCTAATCGAAACTGAAAAGCATTCCAATATGTCAGGAGACTTCGACCGAATAGACATACTTAATTAATTGTCTATTCGGTCGAGCTCATCAAGATATTAGACATTGTTTTTTATGCAACATCTGTAGACAGATAGTTGCCTCATGATAATCATTTCGATTCAACAAGTTTTTTGCTTTTTTTAAAGAAAGAATTAGGCAAAAAGGAACTTGTGTGATACCTGATACAAAGTAACCACTATTACCGCTAATGGACATTTGCGGCTAGAGTCTTAGATGCATTGCCCGCCCTTAGAAAAGAATATATTTTTTTATACTAGGTCAGTTGGCAGACAGGCACGCAGCTTACCTGATAGTAAGCGGTAACTGCTGCCTATTCCTTTAAGGGACGCTTCATCGAAACGTCTCTCAATGTGCTGCCAGACTGTAGACTCATCTCACTGGCTCCCACATTAATATTTCCGGAACACAGCCAGAGCTGTTATGGCGGCAGAAAAAAAAACATACCACCCGTAACTAGCCAGTCGGACTCTGAAAAAGCCCTACCACCAACCAAAATAATAAATATGAAGGGAGGGGAAGGGAAGGGATATGTGGGATGGATAAAACGAGGTGGGAGAGAAGGGGGGTTTAAGCTTCGGGATTTTTCACCTACCGAACGAAAAGTAATAGCAAAACTGCTAACTCTTACGTGGTCGGTCTTCTGTGAAAAGGTATGTACCTAGTACTCCCCTAGGTACTCTCTCGAGCCGGCCTATTCGACTGAAATACACGACTAAATTAATAACTCTTTTAATATTATATTTCTTTCTCTGAGCGTCAGGGTACGCTTGCAACATGATCCAGGTCCTGTTATTATATTATTTCAACCGCACAAAGACTATGACAGCGCGGTGTATTCAAGGACCGGGGTCAACCGACGAAACACCCAGCTGTAGGTGATGAACATAGAAAAATCCATAGCGAGAGAGAGAGAAAGAGATCCGAGCCATCGAGAAACACGCAAGTGTAGTGATGTTAGAAACTAATAGGATACCATATCTCTCTTTTAATAGAATGTAATAACGATAAATATTACATTATCCTTTCCCATTCAAAGTCAGCTCACGCTCAATTCTGATGTCACGATAGTACTCAGGGATCGTTTAGTAGTATATAACGTACTTCCGATACTTTTAAGGGCACCTATTGTGTGACCTAACTCCTAAGCCAGGAGGAAAACGGTCAAGGTCTGCCGACCTCACCGTGGAGGTCAGTTGTGGTTTGAATTGTGATGAGCGATTCCTCGTAGTAACAGAATAGGGAAAATTAATCGCTAGTGAGATTTAAAATTGGGAGTGTTATAGGATACAAGAAGATGCGCTGGCTTCACATAATTTATAGAAAACTAGCGGGCGCCCGCGGTTTTCCCCGCGTGGTTCCCGTTCCCGTGGGAATTTATCAAAATCCTTTCTTAGCGCATGCCTACATCATAACATCTACCTGCATGCCAAATTTCAGCCCGATCCGTCCAGTGGTTTGGGCTGTGCGTTGATAGATATCTATGTCAGTCAGTCACCTTTGAGTTTTATATTTAGAGATATTATTGAGGGACACTATCAGGAAGCATCACTGTGCTGCTACACTTCAGGCTTTTATGATCCTACAGCTTTTACTTGGAAGTGTACTGGCTCCCACATAAATTTTTCCGGAATACTGCCAAAGCTAAATGGCGTCAGTTTTAGAGGCAGCTGGTAGCTAGCCAGTTCGATCCGGGGATTGAACCTAGGACCCCTATGCGTATTTGTCACCGAAATATCTGCGCTATTAAGGTAGTCAGACCATATACAATTTTCTAATCTAAACAATTATTACTAAAAAATCGAACTCTCTAGACCTATTTTTATACGTAGCACTTTTTCTTTACCTTTTCCATCAAAACATATAATTTTTCAAAGGTTGCTTTGACAATACGCGTATCAAATAGCCAACATTCTGACACATAATACTAAACACGTGTATACATATTTGCGTGCCAATTATTGCACATTATGCAATGAGATCAAGTTCGAGTCGCCGTGACCTTACGTTGTACTATTTAGCTGTGTTGGACAAATCAAATTTCAATCATCAATATTCATATTGTTTATTGTCTTTTTCGGGAATTAACCTGGTCATCATTTCCACCGAAAGACTTCCCACTGCTCAACAACTGTTATAGACGTTAAAAAAAATTATAAAAGCAGCCTAAGATAAAGACATTTAAAAATTGTCGAACTAATGAGCAATCGCTGTATGGTTTTTCGCAACAAGATTTTTCGCACAAACGTTACATCGCAGTAACAAATCATCGATGTAACAAAACATCGTACTACTGAATTATCGACACAGCGTGTTCGATATAATGAAAATCGAACTATAAACTTTCGCACTCATATAGGGGACCCACTGGACATATAGGCCTCCCCTAAGGATCTCCTGCGTAGATTATACATCATTATCCCATATAAATGTGATATTTTTCTGGGATTTTAAGTAGCATGTATCACTGTGCAGCTCAAACATTATTCTCTCTCACACCCAACACCACCGATCCGTAGCTTCGTGAAATAAATACAAAGAAATACACATATATTGGATAACCTAGAATAAAAAGTAGCCTAAGGTAGTCTATGCCTGTACCAATTTCAATCAAAATCGATTCAGTGGTTTAAGCGAAAAGGGTCCGGCCGTTATGTCCCCATTCCGGGTTGCACCGGCCAGTATGCCCCCACATTTAAAAAAAAAATTGTTCCAGTTTGCCTTTAAACCGTGGGGGCATACCATGGGGCATACCGGCCGGGGGCAACCCGGAATGGGGGCATAACGGCCGGACCCAGCGTAAAAGCGTAACAGACAGAGGTACTTTCACACTTCACCAGGAAGCGTCGCTCAATGTGCTGCTAGTGTCAAATCTGTAGTTTCTGAGAAGAAAATGCTTTGACATAACCTCTTGCTAGTCAGTAAACGGACCATTCATTGCCACATTCACATCACAGCACCGGAACCAATGAAGGTTGGTCGTAATGTCAATCTGTTAGAAAATAGTTTTTACCTGTTTTACTATAAAATAAAATAACGACTTGACACTCTTGGCTGGGAGTGCTGGGACCTGGTATGTTCTTCAAATGAACATAAAACTGTATGACTTAGTAATGAAAATTGTATTTTATATATTATATTATTATTGACGATGGCTGGATTTCAATGATGGAGGTCTCTTAGTAAAACATTCTGCCTGCAGTTTTATCTTTGTCTGTTATCTCATGGGAATCGAACAGGCTCTCGGGATAAAAAATAGCCCATGACCTTTCCGGTTCAGTGGTTGATGCGTGAACGCGTAACGGTGATCCCACACGGACGCGCTGCGCTGCGCTGCGTCGACGCACCGCAAGACGACGCTCAACGGACGACGGAATGGGTGCCACACGATCCGATGCGTCGTCGCAACGCGCTGCGTTGTCTATGCGTCGCGACGCGTCGTCGTGCGTTGATTTTAGGTTTAGTTTGTGATTTTTTTTTTATCCCATAAAAGAGGTATTTCCTCAACTAATGAGATAAGGTAGTCCACGTCAATGACATTAATAGGATTATGATGATTTATGTACTTGGGGCGCACCGCTATCTCGACTGCATAAACCATACTGCGACGCGTGCGTCGTCGCTCCGGTGTCGGAGCGCTGCACCACTCCCCCCCGCTTCGTCGCACGGCTACGCGTCCGTTGCGCACGCGTTACGGCGACGCGCGTCGCCACAACGGACCGTGTGGCATGCCGTTCAATTTGTATGAAATATAACGCATCGACGACGCTCCGTCGACGCAGCGCAGCGCAACGCTTCCGTGTGGCCGCGCCGTAACTGTCAAACAGAATAAAAAAATATCTCTGGACATTATTCACACAGCGCCATCTAGCCCCAAACTAAGCATAAGCTTGTGCTATGGGTACCAGACAACGGATACCTAAACATTACTTATATACCTTTTTTTTTGTAAATACATACATATTATACATACAAACACTCAGACCGATACAAACAGACATGTTCATGCACACAAATGTTTGTACCGTGCGGGGATCGAACCCGCAACCTCTAGTGTAATAGCCGACGTCTCGACCATTACACCAAATGGCTCGTCAACAACATGACAAACAGATTTACTTTTGCATTCATAACATAAAGTATGAATTTCATTGTACCATTATGTAACTGTAAAAAAATTCCAGGGAATCTGTTTCTAACAATCACATTTATAACAACAAACTTTTCACTACTAAAACTGTTACGCCGCTTCAACCTCTGACGTCAAACAGTCTATCCATCTCGCCGCGCCCCCACCTCTTGGGACGGACGCGTAATACTCGTGCCGAAGCCCTCACCTCTTCGGATGTACGTATAATACGCGTGCTCACGCCCCCTTCTCTTTGGGGGTAAACGTAACGCGTGAGGATCTCGTGGCTGAGACACGTGGCAAGTTTTCGGAGGATTTTGCGAAACCCTTACCTTTGGTAATCATGTGACGCGCTGGAAAAATACGTTACGGAATCAGATGTTTTTTAATTGCCTATACTAAAGGGACACGTGATCCAGTTTATAAGCGGCCATTACGGTGTATTCTAATGAAGGATAGGTCATTAAAATGTGGATTCCTGTGATGATTGTGCTGCTTCTTTCTCCGGGCTTTTTTTCCAAACTATGTGTTTGGTAGTGGTAGAGCCATGCTGTTTTACAGTAGGAATGGGCCGGCTCTCCCTCTCACATAACACCAGCGTGAAATAATAGTGACTACTATTGTGTTTCGTCTGGTTTGTGAGAGTGCCGAAGGCCCACAGCCCCCATTAAAATGCCGGCAACGCATCAGCAATCCCTCTGGTGATGCAGATGTCCATGGGCGGCGGTGATGGCTTACCATTAGGTGACCGCCTGGCTCGTTTGACGCCAGTGACACAAAAAAAATGTAGTCATGGTACGCCTGTAATCTCTACAGTTGAAACTGGCTGCCAAAATAGCTCTTACTGTTTTCTGAAATAACTATTGTGGAAGTAAGTACACATGAAATAAAAGGTTTCTAGATACAAAAAAGATTACAGTGTTGCCAACACATTAAGCGACGCTTTCTGAATAGGAACAAAATAGGAGGCGGTGGTCGCTTATACGTGCTGGTAAACTTCTTGACCATCGGTCGACGGAGTGGGGGAAAAGTTCACGCATGTGCACTTGTGCATGACCAATAGTGCGCGCGAATCTTTCGACGCCCGCGCGGTCTATTGGTCAGAGGTAATCTTCTGACCAATAGCGCGCGCGCATAAAAATTCGTGTTCTGCGCAATCCTTACCCAATTTCAAGAAGTTTGCCGGGACTTGTACCATCGGTGAGCTGTGTGCTTTTTTTCCCCAAGGATGTTTGTATAACTTTGTGGCGGACTCCATAGAGTCGCTTAGTCTATGTGTGGTGGTCACGTGATGACTGTCTATTGAAAAACAGTTGAGTTTCAAGAAAATTTGTCTCCGAACGAGTTGATGATTAATATCCATAGAAATATTATGTACTGAGTAACTCAATGATAATATCCTGTAATTCGGCACTCCTTATAATCGTGTGTGTATTGTGTTCCCTGAAGCGCATTGAAATAGATTAAGTACGAACTGTCGTATGAGTATTATTTCTGGTGACCCCAAAACTTAACTGCAGGTTAGCGAGAGGCTGTGTGGGCTCTACCTTCTCAACTCCTTCGGTTTTGATATCAGTGAGTTGTTGGCCTGTATACCAACCGTGATCGCAAAAAAAAAGAAATAAAACTGCATCTTTTATGAATCTCAAAGAAGTTACATACCTAGTTAATAAATTCAGCATTTCAGTCAAACGAATATGGCTGACCCTAGCGTGATTTCAAAGCATTGTTTACAGAAATGTGTTGAGGAACTCACTTCCCCATCGCATGTAGGCCACATTGAGAGGCACGTGACTTGATTATAGTATGTATCATAAACTTTAAATACCTACACAATACGATGTTAGTAATCGTTTCAAGTGTTTGTTGGTTGTGTAATGTCGACTATCAGCGTTTTATTATTCGTAGGGAAATCGCTAGGTTATTTGTTTACAGTTATACCTATTAATATAAGCTGGCTTTGTATTTGAAGTGGATCTTGGCCTTCTATATGAATTTAGGCCGAGAGACCCGTCCAATGAGTACACCTATAATAACACTGGTCAGCTCCGCTGTCCGACATGGGACCAGGTTTTCACGTTCGGATTTGCAAGTCACGCTCGTATTTTGCAAGGGGCGCCCTGGCCAAATACGGTTTGGAGGACTATATACCTACATGCCATGCTACTTCTTTTTTGACTACCAGTGTCTGTCACCAGCCACGGGATCACTCTTTATCTGGTCATTTAGTAGTGATATCTTCTATTCTTCAATCTTCAATGACACTGACCTGCAAATAAATGCAGTCTCTACGTATTAAGTACCTAATTTAAGTATCAGCCTATTAATGTCTCACTGCAGGGCAAAGGCCTCCATCCTTGAAATCAAATTATCGTTACAATGATGAGTACTGGCTTAATCACCACGCTTGCCAAATGCGGGTTGGTGATCACAAACCCGAGCTGTGTCCGAAAAAACCGACACAAAGTTAGCTCGACCCGGGAATTGAGCCCAGGACCCCTAGATCTCGGCCCGGTACTTAAACCACTAAACCATCGGGGCGTTCTAATAATCTAAGTATTGCGCCAAAAACTTAATTCAAATGTAAAACATTGAAAATACGAGTAATACGCCCGAAGAAGAAGAGTCGAGTACGCCTTTTGGCGATTGACCAGCCCGCAACTTAGTACTTACTCTGTGCCTCCCAAATGCCCCGTAATAAATAACCCGGTGCCAACCTGAGTAGGACATACCTATGGGGTGGGTTCAGGATGTAATCGCGAAACCTTGAGCGACTGACGTAGAAGGCTTGGCGAGCCGCGTGCTCCATTATATAACTTTATCCTGTGGAGTAGGTAGCTGTTAAGAGTTTTTTACTACCTCAATAATTTCTTTGTAAAGACTAATTTTTTTAAATGAAAGAGACAGGCATACTAGCCGCTGTCCACTTGAAATCAAAGACTCGAAGATCCGATGAACCTACAATGTGGCTGCATATTGAGCGACGCTTCCTTGTGAAGTGTTCTTAAATGGAATAGACCAAAGTGGCCGCTTACCATTAGGCAGACTGCGTGTCTGTCTGCTAACCACAGATAATATAAGTAACTGATCTATGACAAAAAAACTAGTAAAAAAAACTATGAAAGAAGTTGAATTTTGGTCTGGTACTTGTGAAATCGATTAATTTACTACATGCGATGTTAATAAGCAAAACTTGTGTTCATTTTCTGTTTGTGACATCATTGCATACCATGTTTTAGGCAAATATATATTTATTTTTTTCTATTCTATTCTAGTGGTTTAAGTTCATGGCCATGATCTGGAGTTATGGATTTTTCAAACAAAGTTCGGGTTTGTGATCACCAATCCGTATTTAACAAGCGTAGTGATTAAATTAGTACCCATTATTGTGATGATGATTTGATTTAAATGATGGAGCACTTTGTCCTGTAGTCGGACACAAAATGTCGGACATTAGGCTAATACTACGAGTAAGAGCGACAACTGATGATAAGTGGTCACTGCCACTCATTGACACTTGCGGATCTCCGATGCGTTGCCCATCTTTGAGGATGAGAATGATGATGAAAGGATGTTGCCCACCTGATAGTACAGTAGTGCTACGTGATAACATCCCACTAACAGACTTGGCCAGAAGTCTTAATAATAATAATAATAATTCTTTATTTCAAATAAGTTACAGTAGTATTAACTGTGGCTGGAGCCTCCTTTTAAGCATATGATTGCTTGTGTCAGGAGGCACCGCTCTTCTATAAACATATTACATGACATGTGTTACCAATACTCTTAAAGCAACAAAGAAAAGAAAGTAAAAATAAAGAAAATAAAGTAAAATAAAATGTAAAATGGTTAAAAATTATAAAGCGCATTGTGTGTGGGTATGTGTGTGTGTGTGTGTGTGTGTGTGTGTGTGTGTGTTTATGCGTACGTGTTTGTGTAGAGTATGTGTATATGTAGATTAAGACGATATCTCAAGTATTTTCTCTGTCTCTTCGTAATTTCTAAGCTGAAGCCATTTGGTTATATATTCCTTGCATTCATGATAAGGTTTGCTATAAATGTCCAGTTCTTTATTACCTACAATAAGGAGATGGGCAGCACGATAATTGTATTGTCTTTTGGCAAATAGCGTATGAGTTCTAGGCAGTTTTACGGCTTTGTCCTTTCTTCTTTTACTCAAAATTTTTGGGTCATAAGGTAGTTTTTTATGCTTTTTTAGGATTGTGTGAACTATATATAATTTTCAGTAAACTAGTTTCTTGATATAAAAGTTCAGTTGGAAATCTCATACTCTTAAAATACATCACTTTAATAAGACGGCGCTGGGCTCGCTCTACCTCGAGAAAACGAGACTTTGCCGCACCTCCCCAGATAGGTATGCAATATACCAGTATTGATTGAACTAATGATGTGTAAATCTCAAAAATCTTAATAGGCTCAGAAAAGTTTAAGAAAGTTGAATTCTACTTTTTTCGAATACAGTTTTTTTATATTAGGTCAGTTGGCAGACAGGCTTGCTTCCCAAATAATGGTAAGCGGTCAATGCAGCCTATTCCACTGAGGGACACTTCACCTGGAAACTTCCTTCAATGTGCTGCCAGACTGTAGAATCATCTGATTTTCGAGCCTCTGATTTCAAGTGTGTTGTGTGCAGTATAGCTATTATGAATCACTATTGTCATAAAAGAAAGAACATTGAGTCCTACTCCTTACTATTGGTAAAAGTTGAAGAAAAATGGGTGAACGAGCTAGTATGCCCCTTTTGTGTAATTCGCGTACAAATTTTGCCACCTTGATATGATCGTCTGCTGAAGCTTTTGGCACTTTGAAGATCAAACATTTCATAGAGTGCTTGACGACGGCCGACTTACCTTTTTTCTGTGGATGCATTGTTGAGCCGATGACAACTCTTGCTATCTGTATGACATTCGCAACAAAAAGCCATATCAAATGCCTATTGTAAAGAGGCATCTCTGACGTCAGATTAACTGCTAATACATAATAAAGACCTAGACAAATTAACAAAACATGTTATTCAAATTCTCCTGAATTCAGCTCAGACCATTAGTTACATCACCAGACTACTGAACAAAGATGACATACAAATTATTTACGCCAGGAGGCTACGGCTGTCTCTACAAAACGTGATACTTACGTAAACGTAATCGTAGCTGAAGATGGGCCATAGAATGAGCGGTTTGTTAAGCTGAGCGGATGCGGGGACACGTGAGAGCAAATTGCGATCATTGTTAAAGGAGTTATGAATTCTTTGTGTTGGTGGGTCAAGGTAAAGTTCTGTGACGAATATCTGACACATTTAGAATTTATTTGTTGGGAATATATTCCGTTTTTCTGTAAAAAGTTTCAGTAGATACTTTCATTCAATTAGGCAAATGACTCTTTTAACCTAGCTATTGAAAGTGTGGGGATAACAGAGATAGGAAGTAAGTATTTGCCAAGAACTAGGCTGAAAGGGAAACCATTTTCAAGAAACCTGTAAGAAAACGTCATTGCTAAGTAAACATACTTAGCACTATTGATGCCATGACGTTTCTTTTATATGGCTACTCTGTCAAGGTTTTTGAAGATTTCTTTGAAGTCACGCTAAAAACATAACTCGCCGAAATTTCGATCGAAGTCTAAATTCTCGATTGGATTTGGATTGGCCAATGCGCTCGAATATTATAATTTCTTTGAACTTCTACGTGTATATCGTCGTGTTAAAGTTGGTGATGACCAACACGTGGTCGACCCCTCTCTTCCCGCTAATCCTATGGCCGTTAACTAAAGCACGTGTGTAGTTGCAGATGTCTCGTTCACGTGAAAACCTTTATTACGGGTTAGAGGTACTAGCTATACCTTTAAATGAAGCGTTTATAGGTATTGGCAATTTGTTCATGTTGATAATTATCGCTTGTTTATTAGCACACATAAGTGTTGTACTTTAGACATTATCTACTAAGACATATGAGTACTTTTAGTATAGACCATGTTTCTGATTACGAGAGTAATACCCCGAATATTTTTAGGGGATAGAATAATGTGGTTTAGAGTTTCAAAGGTTGTTGAGGTTATTTGCCTCTTTTGAAACAAAGGATCTGTCACTTGACTATTGAGCGTTTTTCGGCTTATTTATAGGACAATGCGTGTAGGCACCATAACCGCTTACGATACCTGACGCCGTGTATGGGACTCGAGACTAAAGACGTTTACTGCCCACTCACTCTGTTATCCTTTTCATAACAAAACAGACGAGCCGTTCAACATTTCTAAAAGTTCTAAGCAATTTTCAGACAAATATGCGTAAGACCATGACGCAAATAAAAGTAGGCTATAAATTACGAGAGAAACATTTCAGTTACAGCAATCGTGCCCTCTTGTATTCATTTGTATAATTAAAGGAAAAAAGTTAATTTTGAGAACAAAACGAGTTCTTTCCACCGTCAGGCGTATGCCTGGGGATCGACACGTGATCCGTGAAATGTTAATTTGCGAAGAATTGTAATTATTCATACACGTGATAGGTTTCAGATGGCGCGGGCTTTTACACAATACTGGCGGTTATTGGAACGCGCACAGACTGCCGACATCGATGCAAGATTGCAAGTCAGCGAAAAAAAAGTGCACGTCATGTTAACATCGGCTTTAAGCTCTCGGCCTCGAATTTTGCGGCAGCGGAAGCGGTGGTGCACGCAGGCGCATTGCGATCACCGCGTGACGCGGGTCGTCAAGAGAGCGGTACGATGCGCGATGCTGTCAAGCGGTGAACCGCAGTGCGTTTTGCGTGCGCCGGCACAGAATATATACCGGTGCGCCGCTCCCGCTGCCCGCGAAATTCGAGGTTGAGGCCTACTTAAGGCTCATCATGCGCACGTCACTGAGACAGCCAATGAAATGTTTGATCCTGATTCGCAGAATGACTCTACCACAGGCCTCGAAATGTATATCTATTTAGAAGATTTGACAAGAACCTATGTATAATAGTTACTCTTCAATCGCCATAGTTTTACAACAATGGTTTGTCAATACAATCTCTGTTTTATTATTATTTAGTCGAGTCATAGTTTCTGTGGGAAAGATAAAATAAGATATTTTAGTAATTTATTACGCCCCAGCAGCCTTGTTCCCAAAGGTGATCCTTTGATCAAAAGTTAAGAGTTCCTCAATGGAATAGGCTGCAGTGGCCGCTTACAATCAGGTGGGGTTCGTGCCCATGCCCACTTATAAAAAAACAAGTAGATATGACGGTTGTTCCAGATACCTATATTATTTGGGGTAAGATCCATGTGACATTGTCCAATATTTATTTTAAAAAAAAGTTTAGAGAATTATTCACTATGATAGCAGCTGGAGCGGTCCTTTCGTGAACTTTATTTATTTGGTGCCACTATTTTCTAATATCGTACTGTGTAAATGCCAGCATTTTCTTTTGTTTCGGAAACGTGAGCGAGTGAGGTAACTGTTGAAATATGTAAAACAGTATTACATTGTAGCACTTGATACAATAATTGTGTTTGCCTTAAATTATATAAGGAATCCGTTCATTTTTGTTTTATTGGCGTCAATACTTTAATTGTTTCGTTAGAATTTGACACGTGATCCGCCTTCACCAAATAATGTAATCCAAGGGGCGTATGTATTTGCCCAGCCCCCAAACGTGAGCAGTGTTGAGAAACGTTTGACGAAACACTTCTGTTGTATTTTTATAATTTTTGCCTCGATGGGCTAGTGTGGTTTAAGTACCGGGTCAAGACCTGGGTTCAATTCCCGGGTTGAGCTAACTTTGTGTCGGTTTTTTCGGGCACTGCGCGGTTTGTGATCACCAATCCGCATTTGGCAAGCGTGGTGATTAAGCCAATACCTATCATTGTAGCGATAACTTGATTTCAAGGATGGAGGCCTTTGCCCTGCAGTGGGACATTAATAGGCTGATACTTTTTTTTTTTAATTTTTAAAGCATTAATTTGTTTAATGTTAAATTCGACTAGTTTTAATAGTGACCTCTATTTATGTGCCAGGGGTCGTGGGCTCGAATCCGCCCCAGGACAAAACATTCAGGTGATGAAAATTGGTATTTGCTCTTTGATTGTGAGTCATAATTGTATGTAACTATTGATGTAAGTATAAATATAATAAAAATACAAGCTATGCTTAGATTGGGGCTAGACACTAATCGTTCATCGTTGCCGGAGTGAGACAACTGCCTTATTGCACGGTCGGACAAAGAGAGAAGAACCCAATCAAAAATTACTTGTCCGACCCGGGATTCAAACCTAGGAAACATGGCGCCGGAATTCTAGTTATACATATTAGTTCCTAGGATATTTTTTTTAACAATGTTATTACAAATGCTGTCAGCAAAGTGTTCCTTATTTGAGTAAGCCGTAATAGCCACTTTGACGAGCCATTTGGTATATAATGGTCGACAAATCAGCTATTACACCAGAGGGCGCGGGTTCGATCCCCGCACGGTACCTACAAACATTTGTGTGCATGAACATGTCTGTTTGTATCAGTCTGGTTGTTTCTATGTATAAATGTATGTATTTACAAAAAAAAGTATAAGTAATGTTTGTCCGTTGTCTGGCACCCATAGCACAAGCTAATACTTAGTTTGGGGCTAGATGGCGCTGTGTGAATAATGTTCAGAGATATTTATTTATTTACTTACCATTAGTATCTTACCGCACCTCCGATTCCAAACAGTTAACGATCTCACAAATTTCCTGCCGTGTAACTTATGCTTACGTAAGAACCCTATACTTTATTCATGAGCCAAATTCAGGCCAAGTATCGGACCCTAACAGTAATCTCCCAATCTACAGCTGACAGTTAGGCCTATGCGTTCAAGTGTGTAGTTTAGTCCATTTGAACCGTATTGCAACAGTGTTAGTAACATTTGCCGATTCGCAGATCGCAATATTATATTTGTTGCAATGTTAAGGAGTTTGTTCACTGAGGATTTAGTTTGAAACGCATTGAAATATAAATTATTCTATTTAACAAAACCTTAATAATATTAAAATATCCTCCTAGAGGAGTTTTGGCTACTGCAGCCGGTATTTTCGAGCTACCAACTACACAGGATATCTCGTATTAAAGTAGACAAGTGAGTGCGCAAGCACTTAGTGCACTCCCCATTCCCTCACTTTCTCTGCACGGTGGTACAGCAGTCTGATGCAACCGAAGAAAGATCAGGCGCAGGACCAACGGCTTTACCTTCATTTCGAGTGACGGAGGTGTTTTACACCCAAAAGTTCTAGACTCCTGACTGTGACTGGATATTAGTGACAGAAAAGGGACCGATCGGGAATTCACACTCAAAAACCTGGTGGACATCTGGCACCATGAAGGTATGCAAACCATAGAAACACCATGAAAGCTTTCTGAAGAAGCTTTTTAAAGAAGTATCTTTCGTTATTTTTTATAATTTTTAAAGCATATTGCCTGCTTAATGGCGATATTAATACAAATATATTAGAAAAAATTCAATTTGTCCAGGTATCAGGCGGGTAGTATCTTTCGAACCAGTTTAACTCTCTAAAACTCTAAAGCCGAGTTTATTTTTTTTATCAGTTGCATACACACGCAGCCCACCTGATGGTAAGCGACTACTGCAGCTTAATCCGTTGAGGTATACCTAAGAATTTCGCGAAAATTCGCAAATTCTAAGCCCAAACTAGGTTGGAGCCAGTGTGAACGGGCCCCGAATGCATTCACAAACTGCAATGTCGTCACAGCAACCTTGCACCACGTTGCGCCACGCTCATTAGCGGCGCTGCAGTTTTATACGGCTTGGGTAACCCGCCTGGTAGCTTGGTAACTTGTACACTCGACTACACGACTGCAACCCTATGTGACCATAACTTTGGTAATGTTTTGACCAGGAACAGTGATTTAGTCGTTCGGGTACAAAACTGGGTCATATGGTGGGTTCGATTCCAGCTATGATGATAGGATTTCTTTTGTATGCAACTGGCTAGCTACCACCCCCACAGGTGATCCGATCTGCTGCTCTTAATGTGTTTCGGCAATATTAATTAGGAAGCTCACAGATGAAATGAAAGGTTCGAAGATCAGAGTATCAGATCGATTGAAGCATACTTAATCTGACAGCATCCCATTGAGCGAGGTTGCCAGATTATTATGCCTCATTCGAATAGGCCGCAGTGGCCGCTTACCATCAGATAGGCGGTATGCATGTCTGACAAATGATCTAGCATAAAAAACAACGACGGGTTGCACTCCGGGAGTGCCGGCAGATGTGAAAACTTGAATATTAACGTGTGTCACGTGTCCTGACGCGAGTTTAACATTTTTTACCCATTACCAATGACGTTCAATTAAAAAACTAGACTCCCAATCACGCTCAAATATTATCCGAAGCAAAAGTCTGCCCACCCGACTATTAGGCAGAGTTTTCGTTTAGTTGTATACAATTGACATTAAACACTAACTGCCACCAGATAAGGTGTTAATTTGAACGAATGAGTTAATGTCATCTGTGTCTACGCCGCTCGGACGTTTTTTGAGGAATTTTTCTTAGAGATTGTGTGTCTAGTTGTAATATTGAACGTCATTGCCCATTACAAAAAAAGTGTATAACGCCGCTAAAGAAGTTTTCACTTCAAAAATTGGCAGGTGGCAGTGTTAGGGTAAACAGCACTGGAGTAGAGACCGAGTCTCGGTATACGTAGTACAGGACGCCCTCAGGCCAGGTGGAGTAATACTATTACTGCAATTGTTTTATCGTGGTTCCACCGGTTAAAACAGGGGTAAATAGATAATGCACATCATATCTGTCCGTCTTCTTATACCTTTATAACATTGCTAGGATTATGTTCGCCAATACTGATATTGCAACGTCACAGTGACATTACCATCTATCTCTCACAATTCAAAACATTGCAAAACTGACGAAACTAACCGCAGCAACAATGAACCCAAGAAACACTATATATTGCTGACATTTTTATCAACTCGCCTCAAGATAAATTGACCTTTACGTTTAACCAATTAGAGTATTATTTTGAGAAATCTAAAACCGTTTTACTCCGATGAGTTGATTTCAATTGGATATTACAGTATCGATGGTGAAATTTGAACCCGTAGTTATCAAGGATAAAGTTAATGGATTTGAATCGTTGCAATCTGATGAATACTATGAAATGTTTTGGAAATAAAGTAAAGATTTTTGAGCCATTTGGTGTAATCGTCGAGAGACGAGCCATTTGGTGTAATGGTCGAGAAGTCGGCTATTACACCAGAGGTCGCGGGTACGATCCCCGCTCGGTACAAACATTTGTGTGCATGAACATGTCTGTTTGTACCGGTCTGGGTGTTTCTATGTATAATATGTATTTATTTACAAAAAAAGGTTATAAGTAATGTTTATCCGTTGTCTAGCACCCATAGCACAAGCTAATGCTTAGTTTGGGGCTAGATGGCGCTGTGTGAATAATGTCCAGAGATATTTATTTATTTATTTATGTAGTAGGGTTGCCACACATGGGTCATTAGCTACAACGAAACCCGTCGGCATTTTCCTGCAGTTTTCATACATTTTATAAGGACTAGGCGCCCATTGTGTGACGCGACTGGTGACCGGTAGCCACGTGTGCTAGCTCCCTCAATATTTCCGGGACACATCGAAAGCTACGACTATTATGGCGGCAGATTTCATCGGTGGGGATGGCAGCTAGCTAGTTGGACTCTAGAGTAGTCTTACCTTTAACTAGACCCAAGGCGGGAATTGAAAACATGCCCTCAGAGACTTTTTAGACCCCTAAAGGTCATGTGTGTGAGAAGTGGACTATTAACTAGAAACTAGGGGTGATTAAAATACATAGGCAAAGGTATTGATGATCAATTTATTATCAAGGAGTTAACTAAAACTCAGATTTGGTAATTTGGCCAACTTGCAAATGCCATTTTAACATTTAGAATAGACTGAAGAAGCAATGTTACATAAATTGTTAGCTGAATCGTATGTTTTTACATCCTAATGACTGTCGCCTCTCGTGGTATCCGAAATAAATTAATGCCATAAGAACATTATCAATTAAGTTCCGAATTACCTAGTTTACCTATGCTTTGCGAAATTTCAATACAAGATTTGTGTTTGCCTTTACTGGCGAATATGTTTAGTTTTTCTTTATTAAAATTTTCAATTGTTGTCTTGTTGGTACTAGTAAAAATGATGATTAGATTGCTATAAAAGTTGAAAAGTTCGTAAATTCTTAATAATCAAAAAGATTTGGAATTTAAATCGATTTTTCATTTACACTCTATTAAAAACCAGAAAATTGGAACGTTTCTCTTTTCATTATAATCCGACAAATGTAAAATGTTTCCTAATGCCTAACCTCATACCTAAGTTGTGGAGCTTTTTAATTTTTCTGGGTAATTTATAGAACTTTAAATAAATAAATAATAAATAGCGCAGTACTATTTATTATTTATTTATTTAGCGGTTACTACCAAGTACCAAACGCGCCATCAGTTAGGTAATTCAAACATTTTATTCGACTTAAGACAACAGACAGAAATGTGTGCAATATTTTGTATAAACCTCGTTGTGAATTGATGGAATATTATGCTGAGAACATTAGCGCATGTTGAAACCGTGGTTCCTTGCTATGTCAACACATGCGTGTGCGATGTTACTACATTCTGCTAATGTAAGTGGTGCTATTCAATAGGGGGCTTTGGGACTGTTATTAAAAGGATTATGCGGATTTTTTGTTTGTAGTTCTGTATAAATTATCAGCCTTTATGCAGGGCAAGTCCATCATTGAAATCAAGTCATTGTCACAATTGTACTGGAATAATCAACACGCTTACTAAATGTGGATTAGTGATAACAAACCCTAGCTGTGCTAGAAAATCCAACACAAATGCCCAACCCGGGAAATGAACCCTGAAATTACGGCCTGGTACTTAACATCTATATTAATATTTTAAAGAGGAAAGATTTGATTGTTTGTTTAATTGTTTGTATTGAATAGGCTCCGAAACTACTGAACAGATTAGAATAGGTAATTCTTTCAATTTTGGAAAGCTACACTATCCCCGGGTGACATAGGGTAATATTCATCCCGAAAATGTGGGGTGAAGGGAAGGAATTTTGAAAAAGGAAATTACGCGCGGGTGAAAGCGCGGTCGAAAGGCTAGTAAAAATATAAAACGCTTATTTTGGAGTTAGATGTATATAGACACAGAACAAACACAAGTTGTTTTGGAGTTGTGTATATCCGAGGATATTTCAAGCAATGTACTTTTGATTGAGTATATTAGTAAGCAAACAAAGTACTATATTAAGTACATATTAGGTACGTCAGGCATGCCTTAGGTATCCTAATGCCTTAGGTATCCTAATGGTGCATAGAATTAATCATTGCCGAAACGCGGGTCATGATTACACGCCCACGGGTGTTTAGAAATGCTACAGGTTATGTGTCGAAATATCGCAGAAGGCTAACTTGTAAGGAATTATACTCAGTGTGAGTACATCACGACGAGCCATTTGGTGTAATGGTCGAGAAGTCGGATGTTACACCAGAGATCGCAGGTTCGATCCCCGCACGGTACAAACATTTGTGTGCATTAACATGTCTGTTTGTATTAGTCTGCGTGTTTCTATGAATAAATATGTATGTATTAACAAAAAAAAAGTATATTAGTAATTTTTATCCGTTGTCTGGCACCCATAGCACAAGCTCATGCTTAGTTTGGGGCTAGATGACGCTGTGTGAATAATGTCCAGAGATATTTATTTATTATTTATTAGTATGACAAACTACAGGCCGAACGCTGACTGAGTAGGTTCCTGCGGGAGGGGAGACATGTGACGTAACAGGGCTGTCATAAACTGTCATTAACACACGTGATTATGCTAGGAGACATCTCAATTAAAGTCTCGCGGCATTTAACGTAGCCAAAAAAAAAAAAAAAAGTGCTACCTACAGCTGCCGTCCTTGGCTTTGCAAGGATGAACGAACATCCTCATTTTTAAACTTTGAAATAGTAATAAGTTTAAAAAAAATGGTACAATCGTGCTTAAACCCGGATAAATCTCCGTGGAACAGTAAGTAGGCTTCTGGAGTATAAAAACTGGATGTTGTGAGTTCTATTCCGGCCTTGGTTCTGATTAGTGGTAGCACTTTTTCAGAAGCCAACTGGCTAGCTAGAATCCCCACGGGTGAAATCTTCGCTTTCGCTGCTTTGGCTGTGTTCCGGAAATATACACCAGTAAACTTGAAATAAATTAGTATGACGACGGTACATAACGTATTCCCTGAGTTAAAAAATAAGGTATGTGATATAAGAGATGTTGTCGGAATATTCTACATCATTCCACAATAACCAAGGGACCCTCGAATGTACTTCACCTAATGCATTCACACAAGTTGCATAGAGTTGCACAAGCGACGGGTTTCGTCACTCAGGTATTGCCATACCGTCCTATATGTAGGTATGCCTCAATTTACGTATCCACCATTAGTGTTTGTTCTATTAACTTTTTTTAAAGCCTAGCTGGACGGTTCAGTGGTTTAAGACCAGGCTTGATCTCGGGGCCCTGGGTTTGATTACTAGGTCAGGCAACATTTGTATCGGATTTTTTGTACGCCGCTTGGGTTTGTGACCACAAATCCGTGTTTGACAAGAGTGGTGATTAAGCAGACAGTATTTATTCTATAGTTCTAGTCCAGGAAGCAAACATGGGTGTCACTTAAATTACAAGTTAATGTTTATTATAACACACTGCATTCCTTTCATGCAGTAAAATATACTTTTCAAAACAACGTCTTTTTATTTAGGGCTAGACGCTGGCTGTATGAATTATTTTTTGTTACTTTGTTTGGAAGCTGGAAAGTACCATAGGCCAAATTGTACTCCTTACGAATATCACATCCCTGCAAATTGACATCGTATAGTAGCGCAAAGCCGCTGGCAAAAACCTAGTCTTATACAAATTATCTAGACGTAGGTCTACTAACTCTTAATTTGAACCCATGGAGCTTTACATTATGACCTACTAACCACCGCGGAGACAGTCAAACCCACCCACCCACATACAAAGCAAATGAAATAAAACACTATAGAAATGCGTCTCATTGCATCTCAGAGGCGTGGTGGCTTCGCCTTGACACGTTACATCACCCAAGGTGAAGATCGCGTTATGTAACCATTGTGCAACGGTTTTGACACAGCTGCCAATCTCTGCACTCGCAAATGTACCAACAGGCAATCTCTCTAGAACGTTTTAATACTTTTCTTTTTGTCTGGCCTGATGGTGCATTTGGTATGACTCTATGCGCCAGGGGTCGTGAATTTGAATCCCACCCAGAAAACACTTATGTGATGATTTGTGTTTGTTCTGTGTCTCGATGGTGTCGTCAAACCGGGGTAGTTTAGTAAGTAGTTAATCTAGTCTCGCGTCCCAAACTGGTTTCTCTAGCCTGAACTTATAATGCTGAAACACATCTTTTTTCGCAGAATAAAACGTTTAAGAATCATCAAACTTTTAATGCTCTATCGAATATATCGCAGTGGTTTGAGTATTTTAACTCAATTAGGTAATCAATTTTTTTTGACTTGTCTCAATTTTGTCTATTTGTTTTGTTTTGTTATATCAGACCGAATGCTCTGGTCACAGTTATGTCACAGTCATAGTGACTCATTTTTCTACAAGCCGGTATCAACGGGTAGACGACTGGGGTTATCTGGGTACATCTAGTTTTGTTTGGTTGACCTTTTTTACTGTTTCTTACTAATTTATTTATTTCGTATATGCTTACTTGCTTCCAACATTCATTACAAAAAGTAATGTAGAAGCATTAATTATAATAATAACTAGCGGCCCGCCCGCGGCTTCGCCCGCGTGAACTATGTGTTTTTCTACTATATTATGCATGTATTATACATATAAACCTTCCTCTTGAATCAGTCTATCTATTAAAAAAAACTGCATCAAAATCCGTTGCGTAGTTTTAAAGATTTAAGCATACATACATAGGGACAGAAAAAGCGACTTTGTTTTATACTATGTAGTGATATTAATTTTCTATTTGGAACAGGCTTCTATTTACAAACTCAAATCATCCGCTACAATGATAGGCACTGACTTAATTTATCTGAATATGATTTATTTATTATTTCAGACGAGCCATTTGGTGTAATGTTCGAGAAGTCGGTTGTTACACCAGAGGTCGCGGGTTCGATCCCCGCACGGTACAAACATTTGTGTGCATGAACATGTCTGTTTGTATCGGTCTGGGTGTTTCTATGTATATGCATGTATTTACAAAAAAAAAGTATATAAGTATTGTTTATCCGTTGTCTAGCATTCATAGCACAAGCTAATGCTTAGTTTGGGGCTAGATGGCGCTGTGTGAATAATGTCCAGAAATATTTATTTATTTATTTAATCACCACGCTTGCCAATTACAAACAGAATGGTCCCAAAAGTGGTCCTTATTTCAACCAAATCTTACTAAATACCTTTGATTGAAGTATGAAAGCATTATTTTCCCAGAGATGGTCTACAAACCTTGACACGTTACATCAGTAACAAGGTGAAGAGCCAGACGTTAGGTAATCAGTTGAGTAACGCTGTTTCTGAAACACTGCGTTAAGCTGGCAATATCCACCATTATAATTTGACTTTTTTTTTGTGGAGGGGAATGCTATTAGGCACCATAACTCGCCTGGGGAAGGCGAGCCGTGTGTGGGACTCGTGCAATTCCATGCCCCAGTCTTTATAAAGACTGGTGCACGAAGGATACCCACTAAACCCCCCCGCGCTCCTGCATCGCCGTCGGCGGCATCTCTGGGCTGGGACAGACCCTGACAACCAGAGACACCGCAGGTTGACCTGCCCGCCTCTTACAGATTTGTCATTTGCTTTACTCCTATCATTGCCAATTGGTTCAAAAACCAAACCAAAAATTTTACCTAAGTTTTCATAAGCCAGAGTCTGGCAGTTGGCGGCGTACCTAAAACACACCCCGTGCCTCGGAAACAGGTAAAGCCGTTGGTCCTGCGCCTGATCTCTTTCTGATCATGTCAGACTGCTGTCCCACTGTGTTGTCAGAGTGAGGGAATAGAGAACTTGTGCTTGCGCACTCACTTGTGTATTATAATAATACTAGCGGGCGCCCACGGTTTTACCCGCGTGGTTCCCGTTCCCGTGGGAATATCGAGATATCCTTTCTTAGCGGATGCCTACGTCATAACATCTACCTGCATGCCAAATTTTAGCCCGATCCGTCCAGTGGTTTGGGCTGTGCGTTGATATCTATCTATGTCAGTCAGTCAGTCATCTTTGAGTTTTATATATATAGATTATGTCTCGTGTAGTTGGTTGATTGGAAAGATTCGCCGCCGAGGCCTTCCAAATTTTGAAGAAAATCGCAGCGCATTTGTGGTTCCTCCTGTGTTGAAGATGTGTGCCGCAAGCTCGTTTGCTCGCTATGTCATAAAAAAAGACAACTCGCCCATACATTACGGAGTGTTTTTGGAGCTTTACATTTTGTGCTTTTAAAATTGAAATACGTTAGGAAGTTTTCATGCGAGCGAATTTGTTCTTTAATATTTTTTTATTGAGAAATCGTTCGAAACGATTGTAAAGAAAACAAAGTTTAACAACCCCAAAAAATCTTACGACATTATTTACACAGCCCCTTTAAGACCAACCAAAGTAAACAAAGCTATCTATCTATAGCAGCCCTTGGGTTCGTCTTCGAACATAGGCCTCCTCTTCATCCTTCCACCTACTTCTGTCCCCAGCGACTTGCATCCAATTGAAGCCAACTTGTTGCCTAATGTCATCTGTCCATCTTTTAGGCGGTCTTCCCCTGCCACTGCTTCATTCAAAGAATCCTGAAGAGTTTGTAACCTTGGCGGTCATGCTCGCTAAAATGTGCTTGGGGTGGTGGCGTTATGTGTCGGGTGGTTACATTCCCTCTAATATGGTTGAGTGAAATTATGGCTGGCACATACGTCATACTTGTGCTGCAGGTGCCACCTTTGGGCACTGGTCTTCCAGGGCTCACGGATTTTTCTAGATTATAGTCTCATTCTTATACTTTATACTGTATGGCTTGGTATTCTAAAACTAATCAGTAATTGTAACAAACAAATTGTAAACAAACATGGCGATGAAAAAGAGTAACTGTCGAGTTTCTTGCCGGTTCTTCTCGGCAGATGACTGCATTCCGATACCGGTGGTAGAGTCACTCTGTAATTGACGATTCATAAATACTTGATACAAGTTTACATGAATAAAGAATATTTTGATTTTGATTTTGATTTTGACGGGTTTCATTGCGGGGTCTCCATTCTAAGGTAAACAAAGCTATACTATATATTAAACATACATACATATTATACATAGAAACACCCAGACCGATACAAATAGACACGTTAAAGCACATTGTGGATCAAATTGGGATAGATCCATTCCCTACCCCTCTGGTGTAATAGCCGACTTCTCAACCATTATACTATTGCTTGATAACTGTGTTCTGTTTGCCCAGCATTGGGCTAAAAACCTTGACACATTACTTGAGTATCAAGGTGAAGAGCGGTCTGACCAGTGGTTAGGTAACGTCGTTGGGTAACTCGGTTCAGAGCGCGGCGCTTGCGTCGCTTTGATATTGCGCTTATTGGAGCCAACAGTTTGCGTCGTATTGTGGTTATTGGAGCCAACAGTTGGCGTTTGTGCTCGCAATTTGTTCTAAGTTTGTTACAAACTTAGTTTGAGTTGTGTAGTGAAAAAGGTTGGTGATCGAAAAACACCCCAATGGTATACAACATTGGTGGAAAATTGCTATTTTAATACAGAGGTTGAGTCAAATAAAAATTAAAAAAAAACGTAACGTGATGTGATGTTCGTAGCAACTATTCCCATGTAAGTACTTCTTTTGCTCTGTTGCAAAACTTGCAAAGTGAAAGAAGTACAAAAAAAAACAACTCTATTTCTATTATTGACAAGGCAAGACAAGGTGAACTGAGCATAATCCCGAGATGAAACTAGTCTATGTCCTTCTCAATGTCCAGTCTATCTCTGAACCAAATTTTAACAAAATCTGTTCAGACTGTGGATTAAGGGTGATAGCGTAACATACAGTCAGACTGGCAGACAGACAGAAAGACAGACATATTGCCATTTATAATATTAGTATGGATAACCTCAAACCAAAAACATGAAAACAAAAATTAACTTCATTAAATTGAATCATACAAGTTGAATTATTATTGTCAAAACAATAAAAATATCGTCTCAAAACCTGCGCCCGCGCGTGTCTCAAGTGAGTAACTCAAGAGATAGTACGGAGTGATGTAACCCGCCGTAATATATGCCAAGGTTGGTTGCAGCTGGCTTCATACGATATGGTTTAAACTGTATATTACAAAACTATTACACAGCGCTGTTATAGACGCATTTGCAACATCTATAAGTGGCTATTTTAGTGTCAGAATTGGTTTGTAATGGAGCGTATTTGTATTAAGTCAAATGGCGGGCCGGTCAATCACAATGCGAGTGAAGGGGAACTGGGGGAGTTCCGTCGGATGTAAAGGGAAAATGGGGAAGTTACGTGGAAAGTAGGACGCTTTAGTCCCGAGTCTCGCTAGCCTGTGATTAAGGTGCTAAAACGAATTCTTCTCCAAAAAATGGCGGCTAAAAATAAAAATAATATCAAAACATAATTTTTGACCGCCTCCATGGAACAGTGGCTAAGCCGCTCGGGTATAAAACCCGGAGGTTGTTTGTGGGTTCGATTCCCGCCTTAGGCCTGGTTGGTGGTAGGACTTTTCCAGAGTCCGACTGGCTAGCTTCCACCCCTATATGTGAAATCTGCCGCCAAAACAGTTCTGGCTGTGTTCCGGCAATATTAAGGTAGGAGCCAGCACACTCAAAATTAAAGGCTTGAAGATCAGATAAGCCTACAGTCTAGCAGCACATTGAGCGACGCATCCTGATGAAGTGTCCCTCAATGGAATAGGCCGCAGTGACCGCTTACCATCAGCTGGGCTGCGTGTCTGTCTGCCAACTGATGTGGTATAAAAAAAAACTCAGTGGAAGATAACAGTCGCTTACTGGACCATCATTACGGCCTCGGCAGATGATAGAGTACTTTAGGGAAAAGGTACGCTAAGCTCTGTCCCAGAAAGAAAGAGAGTGACGAGTAAGTGAGTTAGCGCGGCGCTCCAGCGCCGCACTAAAGAAGTCATCTACATAGATTGCTTTAGAAGTGATTGCAGGTCCATGCATGGTTCCCACAATCTATAAGCCTTTTTGGACTCTGGAGATTATTTCTAGAAAGACTTTTGAGTTAATATAGGAGGACTGTTAAAGCCGCCACCCCATAAAGAAGTTTTTCTACTTCTTATCTAAAGATGCGAAACTTTTAGCTCGACGCTACTCTAGTGTACGACTAAGCCTAGAATATTTTTTGTTTGATAAAATAAGATGAAGCATAGGTTCGATAAAAAGATTACGTTGTATAAAAACAAAAGTTACAAATAGGTCATACTTCTTAAAAACATAATGCAACAATTACTTCAAAAGAAATCAACACTTAAAGATAGTCTCGAGTGATGCACTTAGGTTACATACCTACCACACATCAATTGATTTTTATTAACATTTACATTACAAACACTTAATTGCTTGTAGGCATAATGTAACGTATTGCGTTACAAAAGGAGCCCCGTGAAACCTTGACCTGGTTTCTTGTAATCAGCATTTATCTGTTTGTATCTATTACCTCACACGCTTTTATTAAGTAAGTGTTAGCAATAGCTTGTATGGTGGTTCAGTTATAGTAATTGTAATACCCTTGGGCACAGCGCCATCTATTCAAACTATACAATCGATTTGGAATCTTCTTTTTCCAAATGTGTTTTGTCCCTCTAGTCAGGGTTTGCTTGGATGATCCAGGATTTGAAAAGTTGGAGCGACTGCCATGTGACCTTTCAAACCATTAACAGGGGAACCAGACCAATCAGATCATACAGGCACGCCACGCAGCAAGGTAAGCGGTTACTGCGGCCTATTCCATTGAGGGACACTTAACCAGGAAGCGTCGCTCAATGTGCTGCCAGACTGTAGGCTCATCTGATCTTCGAGCCATCGATTTTGAGTGTACTAGCTCATATTAATATTGCCGGAACACAGCCAGAGCTGTAATTGCGGCAGATGATGTCTTCCTAGACGAGTGCAAGGATAGGCCGCAGTGGCTACTTACCATCAGGTGGGCTACGTGCCGGTCTGCCAAGTAATCTATACTAATATTATAAAGAGGCAAGATTTGATTGTTTGTTTGTTTGTATTGAATAGGCTCCGAAACTACTGAACCGATTTGAATAATTCTTTTACTGTTGGAAGTTACACTATCCCCGGTCAATATAGGTTAATTTTGATCCCGAAAATGTGGGGGAAAGGAGGGGGGATATTTGAAAAAAGAAATTACGCGCAAGTAAAAGCCGCTGGTGGAATGCTAGTCTGGAATAAAAAATAAAAATACCATCCGTAGTTTCCGAGTGGCAGACACTGTCGCACAATCTCGAGACCACTTCTTTGGATAAGAAACAATACGTCAACTTCTAATCAAGGTCCAACTCGTCACGTCACGCATCCTTTCACCAACATGGACCTGCCGTCTGTCTGTGAGATACGTTGAAAATAATAGCAGTTCTTAACCTATCTGGGTCGATTCGGTGATGCAACGAGTTGCATCAGCGGCCCAGATCTGATCGTCAAGGTTTTCAGATCAGGTCACTGTGCTTGAGACAATTGATTTGTGACGTCACTGGTCAGTGGTCAGCGAGTGTGTTTTGTATGCAAGAATTTTGATGAGTCTCAGTAATGAGGTAACGTCCCGTGGGTTCCTCACATTTTTCTTTCTTTACAGGGTTTTATTTTTGAGAATTTTAAGTAGGTTAAGCTTACAGAACCAATACTTTAATCTTTTTTGTGAATTCCTGCTGACCTACGAATAAGACTCTATTGAATTCACTCTTGACTAGCGTTTTATTTATTTTTAACTGGACGACATTATAATATTCATTGATCTGACCCCTAAGTAAACTAGCTTATGCACTTGTGTTAAAGGTATTAGTATCAACGAAGGTATTAACACAATACATCCAGACACAAAACAAACCTGCGCATAGTGCAAAATCACTAAATGCACCATCGAGTCAAGTAGTCAACTGTCAACCGTCGTAAACCAGTTTAAATATGAACCTACGACCCCAGCGCTGAACAATACTACCTCTGCAAACCAGTCTTCTAAGAAAAATCAATTCCACATCAAACCCAAAGCAACAATTTAGTACGAATCCCAATACATCAAATAATGCGCTATAACATTTCAAAAGTATCCAACATTACCCAACAGAAATCAAACGCCTACCCACCATAAGTTGACCTACCCCGCCCCTCCACACTCAAACGAACTGCACGAGACCGGATATTATCAATACAATTGCACAGGTCTAGCTTTACTGGACGATCTGACATAGCATAAACGTTATGCAACTCTGTGACCTTAAAATCTTACGTAACACCAAACCAAATCTATGAATCAGCAAGGGAATACCGTCGTTATGAGTTAGGGTTTAGAGTAGAGATTTGCATGTAGTAGTTGAGAGATAGAGTGAATTAGGTTACTCAAATGTACCGTTGGTTGGAAGCACTTGATACGGGCAGGCTACAGACGGAATACAGTATTTTATGATATGAATGGTTTCAGATAAAAATGTTCTACACTTAATTCCTGTGGAAAATATGAAAAGAGCGATGCTCTTCAATGAAGAGACCACACCACACGTCTATAGTGAACTAGCCTTCTGCAAGCGACTTCTCCCGCGTGGACACACAGGAATCCTTTTTTTTTCGGAGGAGAATTCGTTTATGCACCATAACCGCAGCCTAGCTAGACCTGCGGCAGTGTGTGGGACTTGAGACTAAAGCGTCCACTACCCACTAAACTCCCCCGGTTTCCCCTTCACACCCGATTGGAACGAGCCGGTGCCAGCTTTGGGGCTATTGACCAGCCATACATACACAATAAACCTGCAGAAGTGTGTTATTTTTTCGGGATGTAGAACGTGAAAGAAGAACAGAACTTCTATTACTGTCATCCTTTGAGAACAATAAGGTATAAAGCTTTTAATCTTTCAAGCCCCGGATCACCAGACACAATAGAAAATCTATTGTTACGCGGCACCCGAGTGCCGGTTCGGGATTGAGTGGTTAAGTAACAATGAGCGTTTAGAGTGAAAGTAAAACAATCAACTAAAATGAACTAAAATGATCTGCACCCAAAGATGCTCCCTGTAAAACAAGTATAATGTATTGATAGCAATCGTTTCACTCAACCATAAAAGAGGGAATGTAACGACCAGTCTCGTCGCTCCACCGTTCCATTCCCATATTTTTACATGACTCGCTTATTTATATAAAAAAATTACAAAGTTGAATTATGATATATTTTCTGTCCGTTTACGTTATTTCTAAGAAAGAAGACTTCCATAATTTCAATTTTCCATAATTTTAATTGAAGAATTTCATAGACCAATTTTACTTAGTATTTGATTTTTGGCTACTTTTAATCCCAAATCTCTTGCGGAAAAGTGACTGAACCAGTCGATAGTTAGTACAAAAGCCCTATTGGCCTTCCAATAGTTAATTCCCCACTAACAAGGTTAGTGAACTGGGGGCTTAGACAAGATGACATCGCTTCATAGCTGGCGAAATTTCGCTAAGTCCAATTTGTATGGATTTGACAGATGCCATAGAAAAGTCACGTGTTGAAAGTATGGGATTTGACATTCGCTATCGCAGATTGAGCTATAGCGAACGTCATAAATGCCACCTGTCTAGGGGGGCTGGTCCGCTAAGCGAGCGCAAGAAGCGTCGCCGCTCCCGCACAATGCGCTCCCATAGTTAGCGCGCACGTGACCCGCTCCGCTTACCCACTGCCACCCGGATGCACCGCAGGGCTGAGCTCTAGAAGAAATGCTTGGAACACATTATGTAGTACCTCTCAGTGTAATGGGCGGTAGTGACCGCTTACCATCAGGTGGGCTGCGTGCTTTTCTGCCAACTGATCTAAACAGTATATATTCTGTGTCTAAAGCTAAACGTAAACGTACAGGCCCGGGTAAACTTCTTGAATATCGGGTGGTGATTGCACAGAACACAAATTTTGACACGCCTGCGCGCTATTGATCAGAAGCATACTTCTGACTAATAGCGCGAGCGGGCGTTCGGGAGATTCGCGCGCGCTATTGGTCACGCGCAAGTGCACATGCGCGAACTATCCCCCTCTCCCGACGGAGAGGAGGATAGTTCGCGCATGTGCGACCGATGTTCAACAAGTTTACCGATAGCAATAATTAAACCCAACAAAGGCACGGACCCAAGAGTCTGTGGCAAAAACTGTTTTATATAATAAAAATAATTTTTTTTTGGACAATCTGCATGACAATCTATGCTTACCCACTATTGCCCGATAGGGCTGCCTGTCAGAGGCAATGTTCTTAGCACAGTTTCAGACTGAATATGACATAACGATATAAGAGTTAAGACACAGTTCTGCGGCTGGTTCTGCGCAAACTCTATACGCCTTTTGGGGTGAACTCGCTGGAACAATAGGGTCTAAGTGCTCACAAGCTGTATCGTTAGATGACTAAGCGTTTGCTGGAGTCATCCCACTATTCAAAAACTATCCTGTGCCTAGGGCAAAGTATGAACCTAGCCATCTACCGCGAAAACGTGGCAAGTGCCTTACCAAAAAAAAAATATTTTTAAGTTTGAACTATAATATTGAATAGATAACAATAAGGCCATTCCTTTTCGCCTTTGCGTGTACGATAACGTATAACTTTAAAAAAGAAAACGTCAAATTCAATGTTCCACAGTCATGTCCACAGTAACACAACGTCGTATCGACACAGTTTGTCGCGTGGCACACTGATCTACATACAACGAGTATCGATAAAGAACAGATATAACATCCCACTGCAAATATCGACATTATTGCGAAGGAGTTAAGGTGAAAAATAAGTTTATACTTTAACATGCATAACAGAGCGGTAACTTATGCTGTTTAAGTAGAATTATTGAATTTTTATTGACACTTAAATTGGGTGTAATCTTGAACTTCGAGGTTTGTATTCGTGTCATACTGATGTTTTTATTAAGTTTAAGTAGCTCGATGGTGTATTTTGTAGTGACTCTGTCTTAAGTTTCAGCGGCCGTGGGTTCGAATCAGACCCCGGGACCAAGGTCTGGTCCAAGTTCGATCACTGCGCGGTCTAGAAAGTGTGCATCATGTCTGTTCAATCATAGTGAAACTTGAAATTTATGAGCAAACTAGTGGGCGCCCGCGGTTTCACCCGCGTGGTTCCCGTTCCCGTGGGAATATCGAGATATCCTTTCTTAGCGGATGCCTACGTCATAACATCTAGGTACCTGCATGCCAAATTTCAGCCCGATCCGTCCAGTGGGCTGTGCGTTGATATCTATCTATGTCAGTCAGTCAGTCACCTTTGAGTTTTATATTAGTAGCCTTCCGCCGGCGGGTTCACTCGCGCGTAATTTCTTTTTTAAAATATCTCTAATAGGGATAGTGTAGCTTTAACGAACAGTGAAAGAATTTTTCAAATCGGTTCTGTAGTTTAGGAGCCTATTCAATACATACAAACAAACGAACAATCAAATCTTTCCTCTTTATAACATTAGTATAGATTGTATTGAGTAATTTTACAGTTTCTAGAAGTCTAACCAACGGTTAGTGGATACTTTCATGATTCATATTCTATCGAAGTTATTTTCGTAACCACATACAATTCGGAAAATGGTTGGTAAATTGTAGATAAGAAAATTTAGGACAACTTTTAAGCAATAAGTAAACATTAATTTACGTTTTTCCAAGTAAGAACGTGATATTATGTCCTAATAATTTTCGGAAGTAATTCGCAGGTGCAAAAATAGATAATAATTTTATATATATTTGGCATATTCTTTTGCAAACATTGAATTATTTCAGTGTAACAATGGACGGCAAAGTGGTATTTCTTGCTATGCTTAGTGTAAGTATATTTATTTATTTATTTACACTTTATTGCACAAAACAAGTACAATAACTGGTGGACCGACTTTGAAAAAAGGAGGTGGTCTTATTTTGATTTGGTTTTCGTGTTATGGTATTTGTAATCACTTGCATCTTAGGTTTTAATCCCAAAGTAGGTCCTTAAATTTGCCTTTTTGCTATACGTTGGAAAATTCTAAAGTTGTCGGTAAAAAACTTGTATACTTACTTACCTAAGCAATTAAACAGGATTTTGGAGTAAAAAAGTTAATGAAAATAATGGATAAGTTTTTTATTTTGCAGATAATATCATCGCTCGAAGCTTGCTTCGATAAATCTATGACAATACAGATTTCAAACCTCGATATGCCATTCCTAAATCAGCCGGACCATTGTATACCATCACATGAAAATCCTGAAGAGTACATAGAAACGGAGTGTCATTGTGTTTCCAAGGCTACACACAGCGTTCCAGTTAGCCCGACTTTTGTTCCAGAGCAAAATCCGACTTACGTTCCTTTGCTAAGTCCGAGCTATGTCCCACAAAATCCGAGTTATGTTCCTGCGCAAAATCCGTGTTATGTTCCAGAACAAAATTCGAATTGTATTCCACATCCTGAATGTTCCACATCTCACGTTCCGTATCAGTATTCGTCATCTCCGAAGATAGATTTTTCTGGTTTGTCAACGATAGTTCCTATTCTGTGCCCGGAGAAGATTTTTTGTCCTACAAATTCTCTGCCTGGAGTAGGAAATTCGAATAACTTTGGCGCCTTAGACCCAGATTTCATACGATCTAGTGGACGACAAAGTCATGCAATGCCGAATCAGTATAGTAGTACTATGGGAAATACTTACTCCGTATTTTGCTGAAATTGCATATATGTTGTCTATAAATAAAATACCCTACATCAGTTTTGTATGACTGTTCCAATTTAAATGTTTATCCATTATATTTGTTTTGTAGTAGAGGATACATGAGAATAGTATTATATTGGCCATTAATTATATAAAAGAGAAATCAATAAAAGGGATATGAAAAACAATGCAGTATTTTATTTTTTCCACGTTTTTTACCCGCAGCCGCGTTTTATATCCAATCTTTCCTACCCGGCGGGAGTGTGGTGAAAAAATGTTACATCAAGTATGTGGCGGGGTATGACATGCCCCAAAACAAAACTGCCTGTATATTATTGTTATTTTTAAAATGATCTTAAATTTTTGTATTCTTCATTTATTTAGGTACCCCTCAAGATGGTTTTAAATTAAAAAAGTATATATCAACATATTTTAATAATTTACATTAACAATTATTAAAGTACTAATTTTTGGTTACAGAATTATAGCACGGGCGCATCAAACGAAAAAGCCTCTGAAATCTTAAAATATATGAGGTGCTAAATGAAATAAATAAAAAAAATCAAGTTATAATATAGGAACACTTTTAAAACGCTGGAAATCAGCCATATTATATGGCTATGTCAGTCAGTAGATGTTCCCCACGTACGTTTGTGCTCGTCTAACTCCAACGCCGGCTGACACAACACTAAAATCACGCCACTATCCTCCCCAGCACTTCCTTACTTCCAGCTACACGAAGCCTCAAAATCGTCGCATAAAACAATAAAATTATATATCGATACAAACGAACACTGGGGTATGTCACACCCCGCCACACTCTCGCCGGGTTAAAATACATAATATATTATATTATACCCTGGCAGTGTCACCTGATAGTATAAAAAAGAATCATTTAAATTTAGGAATAGTCTCGATTTAACAAAAGTTAAGACTTGCTAAGTACGTAGACCATAACATTACCTATTTTGCTAAAATAACGTAAAACTAATCACAATTTTGTTCGGTGCAATACCGATGTGGTTGAGCAAGCGAAATTACTATATCTACTCCGAAACGAAACTTTGCAAAACCAACAACTTGCGCCACGAATGGACGTTCTAACGTTTTTAGGTAGTTTTGCAGCGATTTGAATAAAGATATAAGGTATATGTAGTGAAGTTGCGTGAATAGAGAACATGCATGCCTCTTTTTATTTTAGAACTACGGTCGCCTCTGCTGTTTCACCCGCGAGTATTTTTTTTTGTCAATTCGCCCCCCTTCCCTCCACATTCCCGGGATCATAAGTACCCTATGTCACCCGGGGATAGTGTAGCTTCGCAACAATGTAAGAATTTTTCAAATCAGTTCAGTAGTTTCGGAGCATATTCAATACAAACAAACAAACAATCAAATGAAGGATTAGGGTACGTTTATGTAAATAAATGAATGAATGTCAAGTCATCGTCACAATGATGACTACGGGCTTATCACCACGCTTGCCAAATGCGGATGGTTGATCCCATTCCCGAGCTGTGTCGATTTCGGGATTCTATGAACGCATCAGTATCCCGAGATAAACCAGTAGACTATCGAGGGGACTAGATTATCGTAACTAATCGTCAAAAACTCCAAACCATTGGATTTACTCTGCAACACTAAACTTATTAGAAAAGGTGCCATATTTCCTACAAAAAGCCCAGCGCAGTTGATTAGCAAAAAACACGCAAAATAGGCAAACTACGAATGCCCTTTACGCGGCATTTCGTACGTTGCCTAAGAGAGGAAAGGAACGAATTTCCACCGTGTGCCTTGACACGTCCCTTTCCTAAGCCGAGATCATGCGCAAGCGCTTTATCCTTGGCGAGCGCGTTGCGTAACTCTCCGCTTGCAGATATAGATGGCGTTAGTGGAACGACCTCTTGTCCTTGTGATTCGACGGGCTGTTACGGGCGTTGTGTAAGATTTGCACCATGTTTGTGTAGAAAGAGACAGAATGTTGACGTTAATAAAACTGCAAAAAAACGGAAAAATAAATTGGACAAACGAAAATTCTTGTAATGTGAAAGGTGAAACATTTCCTTTATGATACATAAAGCTAAGGCAAAAAAATAAATAAGATATCAATTAATGCAGAAAAAAATCCATAGACCTTAATCGATAAAAAATAACAGATACTAATTGAAGTTTGCTGTTATTTTTTGTTATAAAAGTAGTTTTTTTTTTATTATGAAGTTCTATACAGCGTGGAATTTTAGTCGTTGTTTTCCCGCAGTAAAATGATTCTATCTTAGTAGTAAAATAGATTAATTAAGTTCTTTTTTTAGTCAAATCAAAAGTTTTACGATTATGATAGACGAAACTCGAACCAATAGTACTAGCTGCGTCACGGACGGTCACCGGCTGGGATTATTGCCCTTCGCGTTTATCAAAAAAATGATTATTCACTATTTACTCACATTTGGCTTCCATTTTCCCATCAAAATTTCAAAAAAAAAAACAAAAAATGTTTTAAATAAAATTCAAAAAAAATTACTTTCATAAATCGATAGTACTACTGAAGGTGAAGCGTTCTGCTGCGGGAAAACAACGACTAAAAAACACGCAGTATAATGTTCTCCCTTCCTAAAAGTCGGCCACACTTGAGAAAAATTAAAACATCATGATGTTTGTACCGTGTGGGGATCGAACCCACGACCTCGTGGTGTAATAGCTGACTTCACAACCATTACACCATATCCCCAGGATATTATCATCATCATTTCAGCCGAGGGACGTCCACTGCTGGACATAGGCCTCCCCCAAGGATCTCCAAGCCGATCGGTCCTGCGCCACCCGCTCCAGTGGATTCCGGCAACCTTTACAAGATCATCGGTCCATCTTGTAGGAGGCCTACCACGGCTGCGTTTCCCAATACGTGGCCACCACTCGAGGACCTTTCCGCCCCAGAATATTTATTTATTTATTTATTTATTTGGCTTCTCAACAATAGGTACACCATTACAACATTTTTTATCATTACAAAACCTTAACTAAGTGCCCTATTACTTATAGAAAAGCACTGCATGTACAAATAAGTGCATACTTACATACTAATACATTAAACAAGTGTTTGATTACCAATAAATTGAGATGGAAATGCTATAAGCATTATATTCTCTAAAATCTATCTACTATAAGTAACTTAATTATTAGCACTCAATAACCTCTTTATCCTATTCACAGAAGTAAAGTTTAAGTCAATCTCTGCTTCATGGCTCTTATACGACGCATACATTCGAGGCAGTGAACAATGTTTCCTCAAGTTAGTTCGACATTTAGGCATGGGGAATAATTTTATATTCGAGCTTCTTGGAGTGTTCCGCGGTATATTAAATGACACTCGGCTAAGCAAGTCTGGACAATCAAAGGTACCGGTTACTAGCTTTTTTAGAAAAATTAGATCCAGCATTTCTCGACGTTTCTCTAACGAAGTCATTTTAAAGTGCCTTAACCGTTCCTTGTACGACTTTAACTTCTTGCCCATATTACAATGGTAGGTCATATGCCAAAGGAACCTCTTTTGTAATCGTTCAATGCGAGTTGAATATAATTGAATGAGAGTTCAATATAATAACCCTCATACAATATTAAACTAAAAATATAATGAACTCCTTCGGAATCTTTACACACTGTGTAATAAATGCGTGTAGGTCATTTTCCCAATGTCAATGCTAAGGAAGTTTAAACTGAAATTTACATAATATCACTTCCTAATATGGTTTTTATGTGATAGCACGTAATATATAACAGGTATAGTGATATTTGCAATGATAATCCGCTAAGGTCAAACCAGGCAAGGCTGTTATGAATTGTGAATCATAATACGTTGGGTTTGTAGTTTGTTTTCGTGTAACATGTCTGTAATATTAAAGAAGGAAGTATTTTGGTTGATTGAAAAGGGTTTCATTATAAATTTTGCAAATAATTATAATGCAAAATAACTCAATCTTGTATATGCGTTTTCAGATAGAGTAGATAACTAAACTGATTTTGATGAAATTTTGTAACAATAACAAGCTAAATAAAATAACTATCTTATTTGGTAAACATTATTTGGGTCATTCGTTTTTATTATAATGGAAATGTTTATAACAATGACGACTTGATGACGACTGTTAATAATGTAAGGGCTTTTAGCAAGAAGAAATTTAAAGATAAATCCTATGTTTTCTTTTAATATTGTGTATGTTATTATTACAGAGCCCTCATTAAGCAATTATTATTTTTTATGTCAGAGGCGGCAAACGAGCCAGCGGGTCGCCTGATGGTAAGCAATCTAACAGAATCTAATTAATAAGACATCTGCAACACCCGAGGGATTGCTGATGCATTGCCGGCCTTTTGGGGGGTTGTTGTGGGCCTCCGGCACTCTCAAAACCAGATGAAACACAATAGTAGCCACTATTGTTGTATAAATTTCTTTGGCGATTAAAAAGAGTAACTGTCGAGTTTCTTGCCGGTTCTTCTCGGCAGATGACTGCATTCCGAAGCCGGTGGTAGAGTCACTCTGTAATTGACGATTCATAAATACTTGATACAAGTTTACATGAATAAAGAATATTTTGATTTTGATTTATTATTTCACGCTGGTGTTATGTGAGAAGGTGGTACTTCCCCAGACGAGCCGGCCCATTCGTACTGTAAAACAACATGGCTCTACCACTACTAAATTGGTACATTTTTTATTCAAAACTGCAGTTGATTACGTAAACAAGCGCCCGTATGGCATTAATGTCGTTCTGAGAACAATGATCTACGTTAAAGATCGATAAATCATAGTTGCGATTAGAGTGGCTAAACTATCGATAGAATTTTGACAGGTGACAGCTCATCCGCAAAATCTATCCAATCTTTCGTAATAAGATTAACATACTAAGTACTTATGTAATTCAAAACGTGGCAGTCCTATTGAAAATATGGATAGTATCGGTACTATCTATGTTATTCACAACTCTATAAATGCTAACAATTGTTTTTGACTAAAGATTTTGATAGTATCGAAAGTTCTTCACCAGTAAGCATCCATTTATTTTTTTTACCAACGAACACAATAGTATCGATAATTATGAAACAGTAGAATTTCATTGATATTGACAAGTTCCAAGCTAATCAATTATAAAGCAAGCTATTGATACTATAATCGATAATCATGCTATCCATACCCAATCTATGGACCATCGATTCGTCATCGATAGTCCACATCGATTGTAAGCACTAGCTGGGACTGAGAGGAGAGCGTGCAATAGTGCCCTTGGATGAGTAGATGTATTATGAAGATCGAGCGAAAAACGATACACGCATCTTTCTCACATACAGCGTACTGTTTCAAATGGCACGTGACTATATCCCCCCAAATATTTTTTAGATGAAGTTTTGCTACTAAGGGAGTAAGTAGAAAGGCGCTCTTTTCTTGAAAAAATGAAAATTGAATTAGCCCAGGAATACAGCCAGTGACTATTTAACATTTAAAACTGTCATTGGTAGTTGACTGTGAACTGTTCATTATTAAATTGATAAAGGTCCATTTTTGTCTCGTTGTTTATAGTGGTGAAAAACAATTATTCGTTCACATATTTAATGAATCCTTAACGCCTAAAAATCCCAAAGTTATGCGAAAATAAAGTTGTTTTTACATCTGATAAAAGAAGTTTATGCATTGATGGTTAATTTCAAATATCAGTATACAAATGTCCAATAATAATTCATTTTAACGGGAATCGGGATCAAACGATAGTCTCGTTTATTACATAATTCTCGGAACGTTTTATTCTCGTCCTCGAGATAACCACCAGGACATCCTCCGCGGTTTCATAATAGTGTAGATTGCCGCTTGCACCACAAATACATGTTACGAAACAAGGGAGACGACCAATGGATGACATACATATTAACATGATAGGTATATAGTACTATTTTTTTTAAGCTTTATTGCACAACATAGGTCACTAACGATGGACTTAATCCCTTATAGCACGTATATAAGAGTTCCTTCTATCAATATATATGTATGTATCTCCTGCTTCTTAAGAGGATAATGCTTTTAGCCATTGTAGCCGCGGCATGACATAGGGAAGACTAAAAGACCTAATTGTCCATATTTTATTCAATTGAAACGAAAAGTATAGATTACATGGATGAAAGAGAAAAAAATCCCTAGTACACACTGGCCCCAAATACTAGAAAAAGGGATGTTGACTACCAATTTTATTTATTAAAAAGATTTTCACAATAAATATTAAAAGAAATCACAAATAATCACTTCGCTAGGATACAAAATATCATACTTTTTAAATGGGCTTACACTACACTGGTGTAAAATCGACTTCTGAAACATTAGGCTGCGTCCCCAGTAGGCAAACTGTTAGCGGCAGACTGAGTTTGCGGTCTATCGATTTAGTACGCCTTTCCATATTTAGAAATGGAGTGTCCACAGTTTGCTATTTTTGCGCTCACTGTAAGTAGTTTAGTAGTTAACCAGACGACGAATATGATTTTATTTATTGTTCTTGGTAAGGATAAAAAATATATACATATTATACTAGCGGCACGC
The DNA here is from genome assembly GCA_949319885.1 of Mecyna flavalis. Taxonomy (NCBI): domain Eukaryota; kingdom Metazoa; phylum Arthropoda; class Insecta; order Lepidoptera; family Crambidae; genus Mecyna; species Mecyna flavalis. The sequence continues at coordinate 3,424,783 of OX439419.1, read as the reverse complement.
TATGGTGGCTGTTTTGACTTTGACATATTACAAAACATGGTCTTTATAACGCTTTCGCACTATTTATCTGCTGTGTAGCAGTTTATGTGCTGTTTTTAATTTCAGAGCCGTTTTTAAAACCGTTGTTTTGGGCTTTAATAAACTGTTAAACCATGTAAATGTCAAAACGGCCATCATAGCGCGCCGCTAGTATAGTAGTCCTATTTCGTCGCCTTGTTTTACGTGGCTACTGTATTATACAATTTAGTTCAATGAGGTCTCATAGACTTAATTTAAACAAATATTACAACCTTTTTCACAATTCTTTTCCGGAAACAAAAGATCCTCTTGCGGTTCAATCCATATTTTAATAAACTGTAGTGTATGTTCATTATTCCAATGCGGGTATATTCCGCCACTACAATTTAACTCTTAGCACATAGTCCTAAGGTCCAAAGTTAAATTCACATTTCTGGTTTAAGAATGAGGGCTACGTGTATTTTCGAGTGTCGCTAAAAATGTGGATAGGACGTTTACGGAATGAAAATTTGGTTAATATTTCCCGAATATTTTCGAGATGCAGTGTTTTGTTAAGTTAGTGGCTTTACGCGCCTAGGTCACGAGTTTGTTGTTTCTTTCTTTTCTTCGGTCGACTGATAATAGTAAACGTTTTTTTGCGTCAGGAAATGCTGTTACGCACCGGCCCGGCGTCCGTTTTGTCAGGGACGCCGGGCCGGCCGACCCCCCCGCCTAAAGCCGAGGGTCACTCAGGAGACGGAGGTTCGGCCCGAGTGGTGTGTCGGACGGACTCGCACATCGGCCCTACCGACTAAAACCTGACGATGACCCTCTCAGCGCAGTGAGGGGGAACCGAGAACCCCTATACGGAGAGATAACGCCACGGAACCCCCTCTCGCGCGAGCCGCCTGATAATAGGCTTAGAAAGTTAGAGTTAGTTTAAAGAACTTCAAGATAAATAAAGGATATCGGAAAGTAATCTTTACACATTACAGAAATATAGTTATTAGTATAGTACCTAGTACATTTGTAGTTCAAAATTTGTAGTACGATTTGCGCAAGACGGTTGGCAGGGAGCTAGATGTGATTAGCCGAGGATCGAGAAAAGTGGTGAGCATTTGTAGAGGCCTATGTCCAGCAGTAGGCTACGACAGGCTGATGATGGTTATCTTCGTTCATTCTAATACTTATACCACAAGTGCTTACTCACTAACTTTGGGGTTAAATAAAGGTATGTGAAACAATATTTATGATTTTCTTTATTTGTAAAATTAATAAGCTTCTATATTCAGGGCTATTAAATTTCCCTAGGTTAGTGACCAAAACGGGTAATATTTTGCATTTTCGTAAAGAATTAAACATATTTTGCGCAGTATTCAACAGGTGTTTCTGTAAGATAAAAAAAAGGAAAGTTCAAGTTTAAGCGTTTTCTTTAAAAAATGGAATCAAAGCAAATCGATAAAGCAATTACACTGAGTAAAACATTAGGTATAAACATAACTTAATCGTTAACGCAATAGGTGATTGAGATGTTTCGAAACCACAGACTACAGATAGTCAGGCCCTCGACGCGTGCGTAAATAATACGTAGTACTGATAACAAATAAAAATAATAAATAAACATATTCTTCCTATCTAAACTTCGGCCGAACGGTCAACGATTACCTAATGGTATAGCAACAAATTAAGATAAAATATTGTATGTAGTCTGTCATCATCATCATCATCATCATCAGCCTATACTGCGTGTTTTTTAGTCGTAGTTTTCCAAAGATTTTAGTTTTCCCGAAGCAGAACACTTTTCCTTTAGTATCTAGTACTATCGATGTTTGCAAGTAATTTTTTTTAATATTTTGACGGGAGAATGAAAATCAAATGTTAGTAAATAGTTAATTGTCATCTTTTGATAAGCGCGAAGGCAATGATTCCGGCAAGTGACCGTCCGCGACGAAGCTAGTACTATAAATTATCGAGTTTCGTCTATCACAATCCTAAAACTTATGACATGACTAAAAAAACTTCATTAATGTATTGTACTACTAAGATAGAATCTTTTTACTGCGGGAAATCAACGACTAAAATTCCACGCAGTAGGTATACATACTACGGCGAAGTTTGCACGCACTTACGAGTCTAAATAACATGATAAGTTATACTTGAATCACTGTTGTGTTTCGGGGCATTTTTACTTATCATTAGTATTTTGGGTTATCAATGTTTTATTTCTGTACACCTGCCTACGCGTCATCCGATTATGCCTTATGTAATTTAGGTTATGTCATAATGTCTGTAGCGAGATATAATAATATGTCATATCGCACCTCGTCTTTTAAGTAGGTTCCGATGAAATACAAATATACATTACACAAATTGACTCGCCTTTGTATTCTTGGCTTCAACACTCCCGAAACATTCAGGAAAAGATGAAAAAAATTAACCTAATTAGCAAAAATCTCGGCTGGGCGTAGTTATTAAATAAATAATACTTTACATAACTTATTTTTTTCCGAGCCCTTTGTCCCCATCTACTCAGGGTATGCTTGGTCTACGATCAAGGATTTGGCATTTTCGGTTATTACTGCACACACATTATCATAATGTAGACTCTCTGTGCAGGTTTCTTAACAGAGCAGTTTGAGTAGTGGTAGCTGGTAGAGCCATGCTGTTTTACAGCACGAATGAGCCGGCTCGACCGGGGACTTCCCCTCTCACTTGATAGTTACCACCCTCTCACATACCACCAGCGTGAAATTATAGTACCTACTATTATGCTTCATTTGGTTTGTGAGAGTGCCTCTATACCCCCATTAGGCCGGCAACGCATCAGCGATCCCTCTCGTGTTGCAGATGTCCGTGGGCGGTGGTGATTGCTTACCATCAGGCGACCCGTTGGCTCGTTTGCCGCCTCTGACATAAAAAAAACACAGAAAAATCTTTAAGTGCGTGCCCAGATGCGAACCACACACCTCACGAAACGTCAAGTTGTATTAAACCACTCGGATATTTCTCGTAACTACACTTTACGTAACCGGCGCCTCGATAACCTTAGTATACATAGTACATGAGTCACGGTTGTCTAACAGCGTATTATAATTGCTAGTGTAAAAATAGACTTTATAAAGACATTGTCACACAGGCGCCAGTGACTCAGGGTGTAGGAAATGTAGTGCATTATTGAAATAATTCAAACTATACGTAAGATGATAATACATATTTGTGTTATCTTTGCGGTTTAAGTTTGGTATATTTAAGTTTGGTTTATTTGATGGTTTTCCTGTCTGTTGCACGTATTTTGCACTTGCATATGGCTTCGTTCGCGTGCACTCTACAACGTTATACACCAGGAATGTTATAATTATTAGGATAAAAACTTTGGCACTCTTCAGTTCTCAAACTATCTCGGAACCAAATATAACGTCGACACATTTCTCAATTGTGAAGTGTAAAAAGGACAATTTTTATTTATTTATTTATGTTATCTCGTGGGAAGTCAGCATTATCTTGGGATAACAAGCACCCTATATGCTTTCCTAATGTCTAGTCATTTCAAAAGCGTGTATGCTTGAACATTGGATTTGAACGACATTTTTGTGTATTATATAATTTGCGGATAACAGGACAGGAACATATATCCCAACATTGAACTGACCCCAAAAGTAGCTTAAGCAATTGTATTATGGGTATGTGCCATCGATCCCGTCAATATTGTACCAACAAAAAAGTCATCTTTTTCCTCCAGAATCATACTGATCAAAAACTATCATACGAAAAGAAGTAAATAAATATATCAGACCATTTCAATAAAATAAAAATCGCCTTTACTTTGAACCCAAATAAAACTTAACTCAGTCAAAACCTGCAACTAACTAGACATAATATCAAAGATGAACAAACATAACACTCGACTCGATATTGAGTCCTCAGCTTAACCTCACCAGCTAAGGTCGACCGGAACCATTGCTAGGAAGTGCGCGCGCAGGTTTTCTCTGTCAAGGCGCATTCCCCGCGTGATGTAAGAACAAGGTTTACCTCAAGCCTTGTGGAATTGACAATTAGAAAAATATGACGATTGTAGATTATAGGATAAAACTTAACTTGATAGGAGAAATCTGCCGCCGTAATAGTCTGCCTTTATTCTATGGTGATGGTGGTAACCGGCCATTGTGGCCTATTCCATTGAGGGACACTTTGCCTAAGGGGAAACCGGAGCAGTTTTGTGGGTAGGTACTTTTTTTTTGCAAGGTGTAACAAGACGAGGAGATCATACACCTGATGGTAAGCGCCACGTCTGCCCTTAGACAGTTCAGTGCCAAACAGTAACTAAGCAGTTACTGTATGGCACCAAAACCACTTTGATCTTCGAGGCATTAAATTTTAAGTGGCTGGATCTTCCCCCCTACCAAGTGCGGATTACTGATCTCTAGCCCGAGCTGTGTACGAAAAATCTGACTCAAATTTGGGAACCGAACCCAGGACCTCGAAATATGACCAGGAACATAAACCACTAGACCTACGAGGCGAACGCGGTGTGAAGTGACCTAGATTCAATATTTTTCCTGTACCTAGTTATGCTATTACTAGGTTTAGCATAATACAGGTATTTATTCTTACTTTTGACATAACCATTCCATTATCGTTTATTGTGGTAGGCACACGTTTTTCCTCATTTTAATTATGCATAGGGCTAGCTACCTAAAGTCATGGTTCCTCAATCTTATTCTCATTGTTATTGCATACAAATTGTGTAGGTTTGTGCCTAGTATTGGTTTGTGAATAAAGTGGGCATAGTGGGTGCGAAACTTTTCAAAATTGTCTTTTTTTGTTCGGAAACTCATAATCTGGAATAGGGAAGTTGGCGATGTTTACTTCACAAAGAACTTCGTTGGTCTATGCAGCATTTTTGTTTCCTTTTTGGTAAAACATCCATGGTTTCGAGAGACTTCATCTATACTTCTATACTAATATTTTAAAGAGGAAAGATTTGATTGTTTGTATGTTTGTTTGTTTGTTTGAATTGAATAGGCTCCGAAACTACTGAACCGATTTTAATAATTCTTTCACTGTTGCATAGCTACACTATCCCCGGTGAACATAGGGTACTTTTGATCCCGGAAATGTGGGGGGAAGGGGGGTGGGGGGGTATTTGAAAAAAGAAATAACGCGCGGGTGAAACCGCGGGCGGAAGGTTAGTATATTCATATATTATGAACCTATGAGATTTTCTATATGCGTAAATACGCACAAAGAGAATCTCATAGGTTCACTGGCAAATGCCAGTAGCCCGTTGGTGACGGAAAACATCGTAAAGAATCCTTCACAGTAGAATGCCTGTGTAGCTTTCCGATTGGTATATTATTAGCGTATATTTGCCGAATCCTGGATCATGGTTCACTAGCATACCCTAATTTTTTTATCTACATCCATACAATAATATGTCTATTTTATAGTCAGGAGCGATGAGCAAACGCCCTACATTTAGATATAAGTATCTGTGGCTGCATCGTAATGTTTACATTTTAGTATCGGTAACCGATACTTTAATTACGTTCAAATTTCGAACGTCTTCTTAAAAAGTAAAAATTAATGGATTTGAAGCTAACATAATTATGTAAGCAAAACATCTTGATGTATTTTCAAAGGTACCAGGAGAGCATAACCGCAGCGTAACTATTCATTAAATCAAAGAGTTTGAAAGACGCGAGCTAGCCTAGCTTCTTGTTCTTCTCTGCTCTCCTGGTACTACGGATTATATTCCACGCGGTTTCACATCGATCCTGACTTTAAAATAGACATTTATCGTATGAATGAAGATAAAGTTATGTATGTGACTGTACATAATTAGGCATTAAAATACTCATGTGATCCTTTTATGAAACTCACTTCGTTCGTTTCATAAAACCACATTCGTATTTTAATGACCCTCATTTTGCAACAGTCACATAAATAACTATTATGGTATAGCGGGCAGACGAGCATGCGGCATACCTGATGGGAAGTGACTACCGCCGCCCACAGAAATCTGCAAATCAGGTGGAATCGCAAATGCGCTGCCGGCCTTCCTTAAAGGAAGGAATGAACTCTTTTTTAAAAAAACTTGCAAGTCGTATCGGTTCGGAAACACCGCTATTGACAAATAATTCCATATTCCATTATTCAATAAATATAAAACTCAAAGGTGACTGACTGACTGACTGACTGACTGACATAGATAGATATCAACGCACAGCCCAAACCACTAGACGGATGGGGCTGAAATTTGGCATGCAGGTAGATGTTATGACGTAGGCATCCGCTAAGAAAGGATTTTGATCAATTCCCACGGGAACGGGAACCACGCGGGTGAAACCGCGGGCGCCCGCTAGTTATTCAATAAATTGCGAGTAAAGCGTACAGTTGTGGACTGCCAAGCAATCAATATGGTGGAGATGATTTTTTTGTCGCGATGGTCGATGACGGTAGTTCCGCACAAAACGCTCATAAGAATATCCTGCCACATTGAAGGATGCCCCCTACCAAACTGGCCTACTTTGAGAAGCACTGACCTGAAGTTAGTCCACAATGGTATCGAAATAGTTCACCGGTTATGCAATGGAGTATCGGGCATGGCGCAATACGGCTTAGATACGAGAACTGGGCTACGTGCGGCCTGGCTGCGGCGAACTGACGATTAAGGCTAATGTTCGCGTTCTAAAATAAAAATAAAAAACAAATAGTTATTCCTGGATTCACATTGCGTCGTCCAGCCAAACTCAACATAGCTTGTATAGCCCGACCATCTGTATATATAAAACTCAAAGGTGACTGACTGACTGACTGACATAGATATCTATCAACGCACAGCCCAAAACACTGGACGGATCGGGCTGAAATTTGGCATGCATGACGTAGGCATCCGCTAAGAAAGGATTTTGATCAATTCCCACGGAGACGGGAACCACGAGGGTGAAACCGCGGGCGGCCGCTAGTTAAAAATAAAATACCTCGCCATATTGCGGAAAAATATTGGAACTAATTTCTTCAAGTGGCAACTGGTGGCAACAATCAAATCAGAAACAATAAGATGTCATTATTTCTGTCTGTCTGTCAATTGTCAACCGTGCCTTGTTACTATTGGATATTGTGAGTTAATTGTGAGTATAACCATAGCAACTAAGTGTTGCTATAACCATAGCTAATGTGGCGCCTTCAGAGCAGGATTTTATTTTCTTGGCCAGGCTATACTGTGGGTGCTGGACAATAGAATACTTGTGTTTGATAAGAAAGAATAATAGAATAATTCAAATTTTTTTAAAAATACCCCGACCTGTTTAACAAACTGCTAATCCGATAATAAAAAAAATATCCAGCTAAAAACTATCGCAATGAACAAGGCTTTTGATAAAATACGCAACAAATCGGTTTATTGATTCAGTAGCTACGATACAGACAACAAGACAAGTCAAATTATAAAACACACTTTTGGGTACCTACTATACCTCGAAAATTGTATAGTTACCTTCACAATATTTTTGTAAGGGAAATATTTAAGTATACATAAAAAAAATACTGAAATGTACATCAAAATAACTGATTGCACACCAAAGGTTAGGTTAGGTTAGCAATTCAGTATTTTTTTGATGGTCAATCAGTATTTTTTGACGTGCAGTTAAATACAACTTATACAACCCTTTTTGTAATCATTTTATCAGGTTTTTTTAATTAAATAGTTGTGTAAATATGATAAAACAATATTCTGATGAATTAAAATGCACGAAACCATTTATAATGTGCTGCTTACGTACGTCGAATTTCGAATAAACGTTTATTGAACTTTCAAGGTGAATATGAAGTCTTTTGAAGATTTAAACTTTGTAGAGTCAGGTTTCATTGACTTGTTTGTTTTCATTAAATAAAATTATGATTTCACATACCTGGCTCACATAACATGGCTGGTCAACTAGCGTACATGGGTCTGGTTGGTGGTAGGACTTTTTCAGAGTCCGACTGGCTAGCTACCACCCCCACAGGTGAAATCTGCCTCCATAACAGCTCTGGCTGTGTTCCGGCAGTATTCATGTGGAGGCCAATACACTCGAAATCAAAGGCTCAAAGATCAGATGAGCCTGCAGTCTGGCAGCACATTGAGCGACGTTTCCTGGTGAAGTGTCCCTAAATGGAATAGGCCGAAGTGACCGCTTACCATTAGGTGGGCTGCGTGTCTGTCTGCCAACTGATGTGGTATAAAAAAACACCACCCAACCACAGGCACAGTCAAATCCCAGATTTCCAGGTTTTATATCGAGCAACTTAGCCGCTGATTCACAGAGATGGTCAAACCTTTTGTCCTGTCCCTCTCTCTGTCCATAAACCTTAACAATAAGTCCCAATATCCGCTTGATAAACGTCGAACATTATCCAATTTACGCGTCAATTTAAAAATAGGTCAAACTTGATTCTCGTATTATCATTTGACACACATTATGTAGCGTTACGACATCGACACACCGATTACGGAATTACATGTACGATATAGGGCTGGCAAATCACTTGACAATTGATTTGGTGTAATGGTTGCTAGTATATCATCACTACTAGAGTTGCCCAACGATAGTCCACTATCGATAGTCTATCGATAGTTGACGTCATATCAATAGTATCGATAGTCTATCGATACTATCGATAGCCCAAATCCAGGCAATACTATCGATAGTATCGATAGTTTTTTAACTATCGATAGTATCGATACTATCGATAGTATCGATCAACAATACTATCGATAGTATCGATAGTATTGCTTACCCGCAATAGTATTGCCTGGATTGGGCTATCGATAGTATCGATACTATCGATATTATCGATACTATCGATAGCACTATCGATATTGTTACTATTTTTCAAGGTCAACTATCGATAGCGAAACTATCGATAGTTGGGCAACTCTGATCACTACACACCACAAACACACAGTTAGGCTGCCTGTCCACCAAAGCGGAGCGAGGCAGCGGAGCGGAGAAACGGTGAAATGTTTTATTTATTTTTTATTTAAACTTTATTGCACAACAGAGGTACAAATTGGCGGACTTAATGCCCTAAGGCATTCTCTACCAGTCAACCATTGGGCGTGTCTGAAAGTAGCGATTGGTGCGGAAATGTAACAGGAGATATAATATGAGATAAAGGATCATAATATTTACCAATAAGATTATACAAAATCTCCGTTCAGACAGTGAGTTGCAATCCTATTTGTTAATTTTCCTTCGTTTCTCCGCTCCACTTCAGTGGACAGGCAGCCTTACAACTTGCAACAGCAATCGAACCCGTGACCTCCAGCGTAAGTAAAAAGTTCAAATCGCATGTGTGATTAAAGTGACTTTAACTGCGTCGCGTTTGTTGACGAGCTTGCGCATCTTTTGTTGCGCACACTTCGCCGCCCAGACAGTGACTCACACATGCTTGTTTTACGTTTTATGTCTCGCTTACTTCATAAGGGTCTTTATAAATACTTGGGTGGCGCTGTGGTTGTGCTCTCTTTACAACGATCTGGTTGGTGGCAGGGCTTTTTCAGAGCCCAACAGCCAGTCGAGTACAAAGGTCGGCAGCTATCATCTCCACAGATGAAATACAATGTTAGATTGGGAATTAATTATTGCAAATTTTAAAGAGTTCAAAAATGAATAAACCAAAAATCCGATGCACATTTTTTGTGCAGTGACATCATTAGACACAAAGCGCAGACATCGATTGCATAACGCTGACTCATGTCAGTTGAGTCAATGGACCAGACAGTGGGGGTGAAAGGGGGGAGACCGTGAATCATTATTCCAGGAACAGACAGTGTTTACTTTGTTTTATGTACACTTTACTAAGTAGTATTAGTTATCGTACATACTCGTATCTACAGACGAAATTGACGTGGGATGGCTTACTTGTCTGAGTCCTTGAATTTAGTTTGGGTTTGATTCCCGCTTTGATAGATCGGAACAAAGCTTTCGGAGAATGATGGTGATTTTAATGGTAAAGTTTAAAGTATTTTACCACCAGATACCGTAATTTGGTTGTGTTTGGCAATATTAAATGGGAACCAGTAAACTTAACTACAGGCTCGAGGAGCTTTTTTAATATCATAACCACAGACTATCGGCGTCTGCGGCCATGTGTAGGATTCGGGAGGCGTTCGACCCACTACCCACTAAACTCCCCTGGTTTCCGCTTTCCCCCGATTGGGATGAGATAGTGCCACGCCTAGAAAAGCGTATGAGAACCTTTAAGTGAGGTACGGTATACCTGATCTTTCACTACAGAGAGCCTTTCGTCCTTTACTTGTAAAAGCAGTTACCGGCCAAACCCGTTTCAGGATAAACTATGTAGTTTGGCCTGGGCCAAACTAGTTTGTACTAAGGTTTATTATCTTATCAAACTGACGGCTTTATGGCCATCATTCGCAAAAAGACCATATCCCTGATCCGCAGGACGCGGGACAGCCACAACAGCATCCTGATGACTATGGCTGATAGGTACACATCACAGCTGTGGAGGTGCCTGGTGCAAAGAGTTACTACAGAAACACATTTCTTTAGTAACTCTTAGCACACTCAGCTATCATGTCATTATTGTAAAATTTTAATTAGTCTAAGATATTGACATAGCTCTTAAGAACTGTTTCTACTAACAAACTATGGATCCACGCTGTCCGAAATAAAAAGTTTTTATTTTTATTTATTTTATTATGTTTTATGTTACCGTCAATTTTAAGGATCCTGAAGCCTGAAATAAACATATTTTATTTCAAGTGGGAAATCGACTCGGATGGATATAGGTTAGAAGTGCGTGGTATTTTTTTTAACCCTGGAAACTTTTTTTGTTTTCACTATAATAATATTATTATTTTATTATTATTCTATATTATTCTATATTGACTTAAATTAGTTTGGCCTAGTAGGCCATACTTGTTTGTCCTGAAATCGGGTTTGGCCGGTAACAAAATGTAACCAACTTGAAAGATTTAGTCGTGCATTTAAATATTAGTCAGCGCATATCTTTGTTAGGTAATTGGCCAACCATTCGATGACATAGGAAAGTTTCAGTTATAATTTTTCTCGAAAGTGCGTCAGTGTTCAAAACGTCTTTGAAATTTGCTTAGGGGTGTGCCGATTATATTTTTTTATTACCTATGTATTTTGTGGTAGTTGGACGATCTTGGTAGTCTTTAGGCCCAATTCCCTTTCACAACCGGTTTCTAGCTCTCGGATAATGTGCTTAAAAGCATCGTCAAAAAAAAATTGCTCCCGATGTCTCCTACCACCTAGTGATAAATAATAATCTATACTAATATTATACGTAAAGAGGAAAGATTTGTTTGTTTGTATTGAATAGGCTCCGAAACCACTGAATCGATTAAAAATAATTCTTTCACTGTTGGAAAGCTACACTATCCCCGGTGAACATAGGGTACTTTTAATCCCGAAAATGTTTGGTAAGGGGTAAAATAACCAATAGGTGCGGTTGAGATACACTATTGTGCATATGACTAAGTTTTGAAACTAAGGCTCTATTTTCTTTAATTTGGCTTGTAAGCAAGAGTTTTTCCACATTTAAAAACAGCAAATTTTGAAGTCCAATTTAAGCAGAAATATGGACATCCCTACTTGGAAGCCCTTGAGTTGTTGCGAAAGACCTCAAAATAACTGGTCCGCATTCATTTTTATGTCTAACAACTTTTGAGTTAACAATGCAATCAGAAATAAATGAAAACGTTCTAGAATCTCATTTGAAAAACTTTTTTCACAAACTCTTTGTTAAGTTTCAAGGGTTTCAGCTAGTAGGTACTCTATATATACATGACAGTTAAAAATAAACTAAAGTAATTATTTGCATTAGATGATATTTGACCAATTAAAAATCAAATAAATGACCATTTGGTTGCTAATGATTAGGCCCGAGTAAAAACCTTTTTTTTTCGCCCTTGGGTCTGGTTGGTGGTAGAAACCTTCTTGAGTCCGCCTGGCTATTTACCTAGCTTGGTGCCGCTGACGATGCCGCCCCGCTGCCCGCGAAATTCGAGGCCGAGGCCTAAAAGCCTTTCAAGCGCTTTTTGACGTTGACCATTGAGAAAACCTAGGCCAGCACTTTATAATATAATAGTTTCAAAATTGATATTCCCGCGGGAATGAGACGTTTCCCGTAGGAATTTCATAGCCTATGTCCTATTCCGGGTTATAAACTATACGTGTGCCAAATTTCATCTAAATCTGTTCAGCCGTTTAGGCGTGATTGAGTAACAAACATTCAAACATCTAAACATCCAAACATCTAAACATCTAAATATCCAAACATCCAAACATCTAAACATCCAGACTTTCGCATTTATAATATTAGATATTAGTAGGACTAGCCGCCGCCTCCGCGGTTTCACCCGCGCGTAATTTCTTTTTCAAATATCCCCCCTTCCCCCCACATTTCCGGGATAAAAAATTACCCTTTGTCACCCGGGGATAGTGTAGCTTTTCAACAGTGAAAGAATCGTTTAAATCGGTTCAGTAGTTTCGGAGCCTCTTTAATTCATACAAACAAACATACATACATACAAACAAACAAACAACTTTCCTCTTTATAATATTAGTATGTTTCCCTATTAAGGAAATAAAATAATACCTAGGCAAACAAAATTCAGATTTCCATTTAATTCAGTTAGTAACCGCAAGTATTAACTAACCTATAAAATATGTTATTATCGAGTATTCAATATTGTAAACATGTTTGACCCCACGTTCCCAATTTAAGTAAAACTTCCTTGTTTTTGAACATTATTGCAGTAATTAAAACATTATTTTATGTAATAGGTGTAACGTCGATAATAATAATCTCTGAAACAGTGGTTAAAACTGTGGTCGTGAGTTCAATTCTCGGGTTTGATCGTGTAACTTTTACGTCATATAAAACTAAATACTAAAATAAATGCGAAAGTAACTGCCTGTAACGCTTTGAAGCCTAAACTGCTGATCCGATTTTGATGGAATTTGGTACAGATGTAGAATAGGGCTTAGGAAACGATAAAGGCTACTTTTTATCCCGTGATAACTTTTAGTTACCACGGGATTACAGAAATAGAAGTGTTTGGTAGTGCCACTCTGTTTTACGGTACGAATGGGCCGGCTCGTCCGGGCATGTTCCACCCTCTCACATTACACCAGCGTGAAATAACCTGGTAAAATACCTTCTTAAAAGGTCGGCAACGCATCAGCAATCCCTCTGGTGTTTCAGATGTCCATGGGCGGCGGTGATTGCTTACCATCAGGCGACCCGTTTGGCTCGTTTGCCGGGCCTGAAATAATAAAAAAATAGAAGTGTTTTTGTTTGACCTTCTTTTACGTCGCAAAAGATCGACGTGAAAGGAAAGGACTGACAGATAGTTCAGTGATATGGTTCAGTAATTTTTATCTGTCAGATAAAAATTAAATATTCTTATAATTATAATAAAATTGTTACTTTAACCAACTTCTATAAAAATGAAGTAGGTAAATAGATTAAATCGAAGTCCAAATTTATTTTTAGCATGAACTTTGTTGCACTTTGATTACAGTATTTACCGCGTACGTTAAACATGTTCATCGGAATTGATTACTTCCATGAAAACCGTCTGGAATTTGGGAAGAACTTTATATAGTGATGTCATCGTTGTTTGAGGAAATAATGTTGTGTACGTTATTCGGCTCTATGGTGTAATATGCATAATTTATATTAATAGACTATATGGCAGGTCTTAACGTTCGCCCTGATGGTTGAGTGAAATATTGGCTGAAAAATAATGTCATTTGTCAACAGGTGCCACCTTTGGGAATTGTAATCAGCTGGGCCACAATTAATTTTTGAAATTATTTTACTGTTGTATTTGGCGATTAATAAGAGTAACTATGCAGTTTCTTGACGGTTCCTACAGATAACAACAAGCCTCAATATAATAAATATGGTATTATAGTTTCTTCCTATGAAATATCATTGGAAGAAACGATAATATAACAAACTTAGATTAGAATAATTCTAAGATAACAAAATAATTTTAAGCAAATATTCATTCATGTCAAAATCAAAGTCTTACTCGTTTCATTAAATTTTTACTGGCCCGATGGCGCATTTGGTAGTGACCCTACCCTATGCGCCAGGGGTCGTGGGTTCGAATCCCACCCAGGACAAACATTTACGTGATGGACATTTGTGTTTGTTCTGTGTCTGGATGTTTATTTGTATTGTATATATTTATGGTAACTTTGTTGTTTCTGACACCCACACAAGTGCTTACGCTACTTACTTTGGGGTCAGATCAATGTATGTGATGTTGTCCAATTTATTTATTAATATTTATTAAATGATTATTTAAATGTTTCTTAAGATTGAATAACATTCCAAAACGCACTAATTGCTTTCTTTAAGAGTTTCAAAGTAGGCGCATTGATGACATAAAATATCCGTTAATAATATCATATCATATATTATCAAGTTGATAGTCATATCACAAGTGTTTAAACTCTCTATGTCACATGTTCTATAACAGCTCAATATCGTCTAACGTCTAACAATCCATAAACACAGTCTAGACAGCCAGACGATCCCATCCGGGTACCGTCAGCAAAACAAAACCGGTCCTCCATTCCTATTCGCCCGCATTTCACAATAGCCTGGGTCAACGCACTCCAAGGTGACCGTTCCGTCATTACGACCTACCCTAACAGTCCTTGGTTCGATTCCTAGAACGGCACAATAGTCTGGAACCGGCCGGTTTTTGGGACAAAAAAACTGCATAAAGACCAACCGCTTTGTTTTCGTTACGTAAATTCTGTGGGAAGTTTTTTGCAGACGGTACAAGGGAATATGGTACTAGTGGGGTATTATGAGTAGCCCTGACCTTGGAAAGAACTGAGAGAAATAGGGTTGAAACCAGATATGAATGGGAATCAAAAGACGTTAAAAATCTTTTAAAACATCGGATTAGTAACTCGGCCTGTTGTCGCTTGGGTCTGTCTGAAGATAACAGGTTTCATACAATTTTGGTTGCCAGACGGGGAGATAGTCCACCTGATGTTAAGAGACCACGACCTATTCCATGAAGGGGCATTTGTACTTCAATTATTTATCTAATATTAGGTAGGTATATGGGTCTGGGTATGGGTCCCTAAAATATACAGTAAATATTTAAATTCAACGTTAAGGACACTGTATGACTTCTTATTATTCAAATGGAGATTGTAATTATAAATGTAAAAAAATGCGATTCTTGCCGGTTTTTCTCGATAGATAGATGCCGGATCCGGTGATAGAGTCACTCTCTTGAAGATTCATATAACGTAAGTGCATCTTTGAAGTTTATAAACACTTTGAAAATGTATTTGTTTTTATTAAAATTAAGTTTTACTAAGTTTATCTTTGCATTGCACAAGTCATTGTGGTTTCCATCGGATGGGAATGGCATGGTGCCCCTTGCAATTATTGCTGTAGGCTCCTCCGCAACTTTGCCGGTTCCTGTACTATTACCCTCTGAGTGGGGAAGCTTCACGTAACCATCTACGCCCCCCACATTGGAGGGAGACGTAACGTAAAGTTAGTGTCGGGCGCTCTATGTAAAAAATGTCTAAGGATTTATAATTATTTTTTCTTTTATTTCCCTAAAGTTCTTTTTACATCGCGGCACCATGACTGATGTCAATGAGCTCTTGTTTACGTCAGTTTAAAGGAAACGTACGTAACATATACGTAACACGGCGTGCGTTTTTCTTCAACGCCAAGTGGAAAACGTTTGAGCAAACACACTTGTTTACAGACACAGGGCGCTGGCCTGACGAGGATAATGGGTTATGTTCCTGCGCAGTCAAAGTCAATATATTTAAGCCACTCTGGTAGTAAAACGTGGAGGTCGCCTTGGATCTTATTTTTTAGGAGGAGAATTAATTAATACTTAGGTCGCATAACCGCAGCTTGACCGCAGGTCCCTCTACTCTACCCACTAAACCTAGGTTTCCCCTTCACATCTGAGAAGGGGCGAGCCCGTGCCCGCTTTTTTCCTGTCTTGGGTCTGGCTGGTGGTACGTTTTCTTTGAGGCTGACTAGCAAGCTACCAAAGATGAAATCTGCTGCCATATTAGCTTTGGCTGAGTTCCGACAATGTTAATGTGGGACCTTGGTCAACAGCACATCACGGTAAACACTTGCAATTCGATAATAGCACTTATGCCCCCGACATAAGAGTGGTACAAAGTCCATAGTATATAGTCTGACGGGATTTTGACTGTACACTTCAGAAGAAAGGCTTGAAGATCAGGCGAGCCTCGCGTGAGTGGGCGCTTAGTAGCCGGATTGTAGCATTAATTTGCTCCGTGACCTAGTAGAGTCCCTCACCACCCTTACTCAGGACTCAGAAAGTCCTGAGTTAAAAAAGTTAAACATAATATTGAGAAGTATCTACTTATGTCTATTTTATTCAATTGCTACACTTACATGAGGAACTTTTTAGTTCATGATATTGGTGCTAATTCAGTGACAAGTCTTTTACTTAATCCGCAAATTATTCGTTCATATTACCACTACATTATTAAGATGTTTTCTGATATTATTAGATACATAACGATCTTTGTTTGTGTTATTTTTATTAACACTCTATATTATATATTAATTATATTATACCTGTACGTATGTGTGGTATTATACTTGCTCCACGCCCCAAATTGATACGCACAAGCGATCAGGGAGGGCCTAGGGTCACCTTGCGGTCTTTGAGCTTACGTAATGTTTTTTTGCTCGTCTGCCGAACCCGGAGTATTTGGTTCGGTCCACTTTTTGAGTTACACCAATTCTACTGCATTTTCTTGTTCGGATTTGATTAACGATTTTGATAATTATAAGATGAGTATTAATAATATGTGATTAAGATGGGCGATGATCACTTATCTTTAGAACACTATTAAAGGCTTCATCTTATGTAAAAAAAATGGACATATTCAAGTCGGACTGGCCTATCGACGGTTCCGTACAAATTTTGAAGTTGCAACATTTTTTTCATAATGTAAATACCTAATAGTTTGCGTCGTATTAAATAATGAATATCAAAAATAATAGTAAATGACACATAGATACTGGATCACATAAATTGATCTAAACTCAAAGTAGCATGAGCATTTTGCACCAAAAATATAATATCTACAAACATTAGTGAAATTTTGTCTCTTTTCTTTGTCAAGCAAATTTATCACGAGCTTATCACGTTGAACATACGTCATTTGAGTATTATTTTTATTTCTTTTGCATCAGCGGCTAATTATATATATGTAAAGACATAACATATGTTATACGTATTACGTCGTGGAAAGGCATAAACATTACCAGACAAAAGTGGTTAGTTTGTCCGTGAATCATGCGCAGGAGTATTGTCATACAAATCAGCTGCCAAACGAAATTATGCTAATTCTTTTATGTCAGTGTTCGCTTGAAAAACATGAGGTAAAGGGTACATTCACAATACGAATGCTGATTACCTAAGTTAAGTGTGAACTTCCTTGTTAATTTCAACTAATATATTATCCGGTTCAAATGCTATTAGGATAATACCGACCTTTTTGACCGCCTCCTAGAACAGTGGCTAAGCCGCTAGGGTATAAAAACACGGGGGTCGTGTGTTCGATTCCCGCCTTGGGTCTGGTTGGTGGTAGGGCTTTTTCAGAGTCCGACTGGCTAGCTACCACTCCCACAGGTGAAATCTGCCGCCATAACAGCTCTGGCTGTGTTCCGGCAATATTAATGTGGGAGCCAATACACTTGAAATCAGAGGCTCGAACTTTACTTTTTGTCTAGGGATTTAGCCCAGTTCCTATTTTTAAAAAAAAAACGAAATATGTAGAAGAGTTTTTGTAACTTCAAAATGGTGTAAAGAATCAACGTGATTTTTGTTATACGGTTAGTTTGGGATCTTAAGAGTGACTTGTCATGGGTGATAATCGAACCCAAGACCCCTGGCACATAGGGCATAGTTACTGCCAAACGCGCCAATAAAAATAACCCATCTTACTTACCTTTTTTCTCTCTTCTCTTCTCTCTCTCTCTTTCTCATCTTTCTTTCTTCTATCATCTTTTGGGTACTTTCATATATTTTGCCGAACCCGGGAATGGAAGCCAGGACCAAGAATGATCCAACCAGAAATAGAACGCACGACTTCGCACTAACTTTTCCCCCTCGGCTCTCATTAGTATGTACCACAGTCTTATCTCAAAAATTCCATCAAAAAGCGACTTTGAAAGTCCATTGTGTGGATACCTAACGAATCCTTCCTTCTGTTTATTTTTTGTCCTTGTCCGCCCAGTAGGGCCGGGTCACCTTTGCGGCCGTTGACCCCTTGCGTAAGGTTGCGTCATCCTGCAGAAATGTCTGCGTTCGTTGGTTGCAGTTTTTGTTAAATTACGCCATTCGATTTATGAGTTTAGTTTAAAAATGGAATGTTTCGAATCCTGGCTGCATATTGATGTTTTTTTTTTCTGGAATGGAATGCTAATTGCAATTTGCTTCGTTATTGCCAAGTTTAAAAAAATTAATAAAACTGATATTAACTATTTTAGACTGAACAATTGAATTTATTATAAAAATTATTTGTTAGATTGAGAATGCCCTATTTTTTTCTATCTTCAGAATTTTCTAGGTAAAAAAGGCATATTAAAAGTTTATGTGCCTTAAGATATAAATTAGACATTAAGAAAATTGCTGTAAACAAGTACTAACTCTTAGTGTACTTATAAAAAAAATTGGCAATAGGTTCATAAAACTATCTTGAGATGTCTACTTCATTACACAAACACTTAATATTTGTTGAACCCAAGACCCCTGGCGCATACAGCAGGGTCACTACGAATTACCAATTATTTTTGTATTACGATGCAATATTTTTAGACATAGCAAACTTAAAGGCCAGACTAAATAGAGCTCCGACAATTCCCCACCCTTTCAAATGTCGGGAAGATTTAAGACTTTTCAATGTATGAAAGAGATCTTGTTAGTCTGGTCGTCGTTTGAATATGTCTTGTGTTCGTAAACACGATTGTTATTTTTATGATTTTGGTAAATATTTTAGTGTGTTTGAAAGAAAATGTAATATTATTGACACTATAAATTTAAAGATATAGTTGAGTCATTTTAACAGGCCACATTTGACAGTACATTATGCAAAGAAAAGTGCTACTTATGTATGTACATCAGAAGTAGAGTCTAATTTTCTAAATAAAAAATTGTATTAATAAGAACTGATGTTCTACGAACTGACTATGTTGAGTTATATTTCTTTAGCGTAAGGTATAATTATGTTTCTTTGCATAAATGAACTGTCAAATGTGACCTTTTAAAATGACTCGACTCTTCTTCTTCATCCTAGCGTATTCCCGATTGCATCCAGTATGGAGCTCAGGGCCCGCTTCGACTATGATCCTAGATTTGACAGGCCTGGTTATTACAATGGAGCGATTGCTATCTGACCTCCGTAACCCTACAAGGAAAACCAGACCTATTGGAACATAGTTAAAATGACTCGACTATAGATATTTATTTAAAGCACCACAGTTATAAAGTACTACTTTAAAGTGGTCATCTGTAAGATGGAGGCACTTTACCAGGACAGTAGCATATTCAAGTGCAAGATCCACCTTCCCACTGGGCGAAGAGAGTAAAAAGGAAACTAAAATAATTATGTCATTCGTGAGTAACCTTAGCGACTTGACAAACAATCGTAGCCAAAATTCAACCTGGAACTAATAAAATTGTAATAGTTACATATTTGGAATTTTCATCAAACATGGAAGTCAATTTGCTTAGTTCCTGGCTAGAAGGCACTGCTGGGTAAATAATGTACAATAACGTTGTTTCCATGGCACAGTAACATTTTCTTCTTTCAAAGTATACCTTACTTTACTCGCCGCTGTGTACTGTGGCTGCAGTCTCTTAAACATTTATGCGCTTTAATGTGTAGTTATGTCCTCTGTCCTCAATAGTTGATTTATAATAAAATCCATACTGATATTTCAATGCGAAAGTAACTATATCTGTTACATATTCACGCGTAAACTACTAAACCGATTTCGAACCTTACCTTACCTACTTACAACAGACGAGGCTTTTTTTGTCATAGGCTAAGTGAGACGTTAATTTTAATTAAAATGCGTCCCATTACCCACTCATCACCCCAGTTTCCACTTTTCTTGCGAGACCGGGATGAGCTGTAGGGTAATAGACTCTTGTAAAACAGTAATATTGACCTACTAGCTTTCCGTCCGCGGTTTCACCCGAGCGTAATATCTTTTTTCAAATATCCCGCGGGAATGAGACGTTTCCCGTAGGAATTTTATAGCCAATGTCCTAATCCGCGTTATAAACTATACGTGTGCCAAATTTCATCTAAATACATTCAGCCGTTTAGGCGTGATTGAGTAACAAACAAACATCCAAACATCCCCACTTTCGCATTTATAATATTACTAGTAGGATTCGTATGCAGAATCATTTGATAGATTGCGATCTCCGCACATTGCACTTGCAGATGCACATTGTGCAAATTCAAAGATAACCTACTCCACCCTCTATGTACTGTGTCTCTCTCTCACACATAACATGTGCGAGTGCACACAGTGGCGCGCTTGTGAGCGTCGACCTTGTGCGGGTTCGGTGCCCAGACGGGACCAAGGGCGCTGCACACGATGGGAAGTGTTTATGTAATTTCGCTTTTGTTCGCTGCTATAACGGTCTATGTACTTTAGCGGTGGCGCTGGTAGACATATAACTTGTTACTTCATGACTATAATACATTTGTAATACTATCTATCTATTCGACTATAATACATCTGTATCTATGTAATAAGGTTAAAGATTACCTAATTAGAAAAGGATAAACTTTTGTGGCCATAAACATGTTTACTTTCTGCACTTCTCGCTATTTTAAGTTAATTTTATATTGTTTTTGTGCATATTATATATTAAGTAATTCTTTTATTTTATATAAATAATATTACGAAACACAAGAGAATTTAATTTTATAATAAAAGAATAAGTACACACTTATAAATAAAAAAAGGCTAAGATCTCCGTCCATGGGGTTTTACAATTTGTTTTGTGTATTAATTCTTATATTTTATTAATTATAAATACCTATGTCATTGCAAATCACAATTTATAGACTTGATTTTTTTGTCCCTTAGCACATTTGTTTTTTTATTGTACTCATATTTTAAAATAATTAAGTAGATATTGTAATAACCAATGAAAAAGACATATTATTATAAAAGGGGCTAATCTGTTAAGTTCCTTGCTAAGCTTTTTTTCAGCACGATGCATGCACGGCGAAGTGCTTGTAGCAAAAAAAATGTGTCCTGCAAAAGTTGTACATCAAGTTGCAAAATAAATAATTTAAAGTTGACTTTTTTAAAGTACTGTAAACTTTGTGACAAAATTGCAATTAAGATTTATGTGTAATACCATAGATTAGGTACTTATTCTATGTGTAATACAAATGTATATTAAAATTTATAATATGCCAGTAGTCGCAATATTTGTTATCACTTATAACAGTTTCCCTGCATTTACAAATGCTTACTTAAATTGCCAGAAGCCCAAAATCGAATCATTGAGATGACGTTTTCAATTTTTAAAATTTTTTTATTGTGTTCGAACGCTTAGAAACAGTTCTAGAAGTTACTCGTAGGTAGGTAATCAGTGATGAAATTCATCAATTTAGTTGATAACGTGTTGGGCAGGCGAAGGTTCAGTACAGCGACTTGCACAATACGTGGCAGGTGTGCGCTCCGACATACCTAGGCGAGGTCGGTTTAGCTCGTACGACTGAACGAAAAAGCGAATCGAGGAGAGCAAAATATTTAGATTAAGACACGTAGGGCATAGTGAATCTTTCAATTGTATGAGCTTCTCGTTTGTGAAGTACCTCTACCTTCACACAATGTAGCAAATCTTTAGTGTTATGGGTGTTATGTTATGTTTTTGTCGGTAAGTAAGTTCCCCAGAGCTTAATGAGAGAGGGCATAATGTGGGCAGCGAGAATAACTTTTTCTTTGTTCTCCATTCAAATTACAGGATTTAACAAGCATTCATAGGCGACGATAACCATTTACTGTAAGGCAGGCAGAACTTGAACAGGCAGGCTTGAACGCCACCGTTGCCGATCTCGGTACAAACACAATGTTTATTGGTATCGGTGTAGGTTCTTCACTGTGTTATATGTAATATGCAAGTGTGTAATATTATGCCTACAGGTGTGGCAGCACGTTGAGCGACGCTTCTTAGTGAATTGTCTCTGAATGGAATACTGAATAGGCTGCAGTGGCCGCTTACCATTGTGGCGACGTCTAACTTGATCAACAGACAACTCGCCACCAACAGTTCTACCAACTGATAACAGAAGGCGCTAACTTAGGAACACGATTTAGTATGGGATCCTGCATCGCGCTAGTAGAGTTATTTCAGCCCGCTAGCATATATACAACAAACCAAAGATGGTACATTGGACCTTGGTCCCCGAGCGCAGTCGATCTAGCTCGGAGGAAGATCTTCCACTTTTAAGGAAGCATTAGATCTCCTAAAGTGGTGACCCCGACGTGATGTGTGGTTGAGATCGCTTAACACCTTGGCGACCCCACAACTAGTGAGCATCCCGACATCATGTGGTCAAAATCGCTTCATACCTTGGCGACCACCACATTCCGTGAACATCGCATCAGCCTTCAGCGGGTCTTCGCATCCCTTCAGCCTCGTCTCATCCCCAGCAGGACTTCAGCAGTCAGTCACAGCAAGCCAGCCTCCAGCCACACGGAACCACCGCAGCTACGCAACAGCCTCCTGGTTCCCTGGCAGCTACTACGTGCCCACCAGGTCTTCAGCGCCCCACGTCCGGACTCACTGGGCGCTCATCGGTCCTGGCAGCCATGCAGCCTGCGCATAGCACGTACACCTTCACTCGTCCCGACGCACTGCGGACTCGAGTATCTACAAGCTCGTCCCGACTCACCGTGGACTCGAGTATCTTCAAGCTCGTCCCGACTCACCGCGGACTCGAGTATCTTCAAGCTCGTCCCGACTCACTGCGGACTCGAGCACCCGCTTCTACGCTCTCTTCCCAACTCACCGTGGAATTGAGACGCTCACTGGCATTCGAAGCTCTGACGTCCAGATTACTGAGCCTCGGTCAACATTGGACCTCCGGTCTCCGGGGGGAGTGATGTGGCGACGTCTAACTTGATCAACAGACAACTCGCCACCAACAGTTCTACCAACTGATAACAGAAGGCGCTAACTTAGGAACACGATTTAGTATGGGATCCTGCATCGCGCTAGTAGAGTTATTTCAGCCCGCTAGCATATATACAACAAACCAAAGATGGTACATTGGACCTTGGTCCCCGAGCGCAGTCGATCTAGCTCGGAGGAAGATCTTCCACTTTTAAGGAAGCATTAGATCTCCTAAACCATCATCACGCGCAGCCGCGTCTGTCTGCCAGTGCCATCTGACATAGTATAAAAGAATGTGTTAAACTGTCTGCAACCTGCTGTTCCAAAGGAAGCCAAGGGCCAGAAAACTGCTAATATGTAGTACAGACAAAAAATTGTATGCAGATCTCATAGTCTAAAGCGTCCTCGCCACAGATTATTAACAGGCCGAATAACGGTGCGACCAGGTGCTATGCGGGAGCGCAAATTAAAAATAGAAAAGTCAGTTTCAGGACCAGCTATTTGCGGGTTCCAGAGAAAAAAAAAACTTGTTTTCGATTCCTTATTTCCTTTCCATTTCAAGCTGCGATTATTAAAGTAATTGTGGTGCGATTTGCTTGATTGTATTGTTGAGAATAAGTTACTGCATTTAATACAGTTTGCACGCCCTTTGGAATATTTTCTCCAATACTTTGGTCTGCAAATCATAGCTAGCTAGTTTTAAATATAAGTGGGCTGTAGTTCTACTTAAAGGTATCTATCTGCGCAACAGCTAATTTTTCTTTAAAAACCCTCCAAGATTTGTGTCGTCCAAGACTGGTGCATTTCCTCAATCTCATAGATACTCTCAAGTTTGGCTTACAATTCTTACAAAAACGTAGAGGAATCAGGCGCAGGACCAACAAACGCGGGTGTTATTGCCACCAAATTCCAGACTCCGGACAGTGACTGAGTATTTCCCAATGGCGAATACCTACTACACGCTCGATATTTTATCGTGATATTTGGATCGAAATCCAGGATCACGATATTTATCGAGTGTGTAGTATAGCGTATCACATATCGTGATCCAAATATCACGATAAATATCGAGCGTGTAGCATTCGCCAATCACAAGGTTTAGGTCTGACCCTGTCTGTCTGAATTTGTACCCATCAGGACCGTTGGCACTGATCCAATAAAGAGCAACTTAGAGTCCCCGCACACGGACCAGACGCCACAGCCACAAAACGCCACCACCAGCATTATTTCTGTAGTTTTCAAGCAAAAAGCTTGTAGCGTGTGTCGGCCACCGGCGTCAACCGTGTGCGGCGAGTCCATACACAATGTATGAAACCTGTAGAAGATAACTGATTAATACAAAGAAGTATACATTTAATATTCATGAGACATCACTTTTGCTTTCTTTATTTACGCAGGCAATACTTTTTTATCAATGTTTATTTTAAAAAATATTTTATGCGTTATGATTTTGTTATGTCAAATGAAGATTATGTTAAAATTACGCTTATTCAGTTTAAATGCTTATAGTGTAAATCATCTTGTATTTTCAATCAGCAATCATCACAGTTATTTTCATCCTGTCCATATTTGTATATTACCGCGAATTATTATTAAAAGCTTGTCTGTGGCTAGACTATAATACTGATCTAAAAACAGTGGAGACAAGTTAATAACTAGTTCAATGGAACAAGTTGTGACAGATGCTATCCATCCGGTAAACTATTACAGGAGCACCACAGTAAAATGATTGACAGTAGGACAGTTGGTAGGACATTTGAAAACATTTACACTTGCAATCAAAGGCTCTAAGATCAGATGAGCCTACAGTGTGGCAGCACTTTCAGTGACGTATCCTGGTGAAGTGTCTCAATGGAATAGGCTGCAGGGGCCGCTTACCATCAGCTGGCCTGCGTACCTGTCTGCCAACTAATCTATGAATAGCTGTAATAAATACACACAATCAAGTTTAACGCTTAATGTACTGCCGAAGATAAAACGACACTGGCATTAAAATTCGTCGGTTTGGACCAGTTTCTACAACCAATAGAATTAATGAAAAATTGATTTATGAGTGAATGTGAATGAATGTCTCGGTAAATGTATACATGAACGTTTGAGTGAATATATGAATAAATGGTGTAATTTGGTTTGGTGGATTTCTTAAAATTTGAATCGAGTGCCAAGCGTATTCCCAAGTGCTATGAAATCGGGACAAAGAGCTGGGGCAAATCACTTTACTGCTTTTCTATACTGTGCCACTGCATCAAGGGATGCTTTGACAAGATGCCTCGTTGCATTTTTATGCATAATTCTCTTGCATAATTGCACTTAATTCACCGGTTATGCAAATATAATAATGTTTCTTGTGCATTGGCGATAAAACTCATAATGGCTTGACGTACTTAGAGGATCTAGATAAGTTAGGGTTGTATCGATGCAATCTTTAGTAATTACATAAAATGAGAATTCGCTAGTTGGTTATTGAATTTTGTAGGAATTATGTAATTTTAATTGAAAAATTCTTCCAACATGAAATAAGTAGAAAAATAAAACTATAAAATCAATAAGCCTTTATCAAGTCATGAATATTTTAACTCTTATTAAACTATTTTTTGATTTAGTAATAACTATTATGAATAAAAGTACGTCGTGAAGACAGCACTTAAGCTTATACATTACAAATCCTATACTGGAACCTTCTAAGAAGAAGTACCCAACCTAGGAGCTTGGACTTGGCTGAAATGACTTATCTGGTCCTTCGAGCCGGATTGGACCGATCTATGTTGTAACGGCCCTTGGACAACACCCAGTCGCGGCGAAGGGGCTTGTTAACCAATTGTAGGCAAGAGACTGCCTGCAATACAGAAGCAGATACTGTCTGTCCACACCTCGGCTTGTAACATGGAGGAGGATAGTAGAGACTAAATCAGCTCTTCTAGTCAAATCACCACCACCTGCAGTTAACGAATCCTTGGCACAGTCAGATGGGTTCGTGATAGTGGTGTATTCTCACTTACCTAACGAAGAACAATAGCACAGCTACTTAATACGTCGATCTTCTGTCTCCCACAGAACTTCCCGGGTTGAGCAGACAGAAACTGTCTTCAGCTGAAGCGTCGCTCAATGTGCCGCCAGACTTTAGACTCATCTGGTCTTCGAGCATTTGATTTCAAGTGTACTGGCTCCCACATTAATACTGCTAGAACACAGCCAGAGCTGTTATGGCGGCAGATTTTATCTGTGGGGATGGTAGCTAGCTAGTCGGACTGTGAAAAATCCCTACCACCAACCAGACCCAATCTTCTGTCTCTGACAGAAGATTGGGTCGAAGGAAGATCTCTGTTCGACTGACAGACAAAAACTGTCCATCAGCAACATAGCTCTACCACACATAAATAAAACGTTTAAGGCAGTACCATCTTAACTTGAAATAATTAAAACCTTGATTTCACGGAGTCCAATGCAAGACAATAAGACAAAAATAATGACACTTAACTTTTTCTCTCACCCAATTAAAATACCGTTAATTTAATCCTATAAACATTGAATGTTAATAATGAATCCGATACAATAACATTGTTGCAGCCATTCAAATTCTAGTGCAGTGCATCCCTGAGATGCGCAAGAGTGCACCGAGACCGGTCCCGCCACCTGGCGGCGGTTACAGTTACCCTGCAATCCTACTAACACACTAATGCAGTACCGCCACCTGGTGTACACACATTGTCAACAGTGTCAGTAGGTGATTATTAATATGTACTTACCTGCTATATGTGTGAAAATAAATATTAGATGGCATTACATTCTGACCCTAAAGTAGCTTATGCACTTGTGTTGAGAATGTCTGAATCTATTTGTTGTCAAAATATCTACAAACTTTCTTCAGAGGCTCAGAAAACCGAAGTGAGCCATCGTATAATTTGTTAATATTTTTTTCATATTTATTTTTTGTAAACACATTACTATATTTACCTATATTTTATATGGGTATTCGTTAAAGTAACAAAAAAGTAATTAAAAAAACAATGAGCAACGATTTTTGGTATTGATACGGGTTGGTCATATAATTAAGAACGCCGAATACTTTTTTTAAATATTATTTAAATCAATTTCTTTGAAAATAAATTAGTTTTGAATCTTAGCTGTTCTCGAAGACCACGTTTCAATGTCATTCAAAGCATTAAAAAACCTTTAAAACAAAATAGAAATCCACTAATTTAAATCCAGGCTTATTAATTCAACATACTGAATTAGAGACCCGAGGAATCAAATCAAATATTTTATTTGCACGAATACAAAGAAGATTTGTTTAAAATTCTCTAAACTCAAATAATTGAATATGAAAACAGTATTAATATTAAAACATCCGCTCATGCCAAAATGCGTTTTTAAGCACGCCTCCTGTCATGTGTTGGATCATGTGATTCTAATCTTGTGGTTACAGGCCATAGGTATTTGCAATTCTATCTCGTCCGGACATTTGGTACAATTACCCCTATAAATAAGGCATTATCATTTAGCTTCTTGGGGACACACGGATGTTCCATTCAGCGAATATATGTGACTGCATCCGTGGTGTAGTAGGTCACACTTTCCTGGGTTCAAATCTCGGGTCGAACCGAAAATATGTGGTCTGTTTTTTTTATTGCAATGTGTAACAAGACGAGCAGATCGTACACCTGATGGTGAGCGCCACGTCTGCCCTTAGACAGTTCAGTGCCAAACAGTAACTAAGCAGTTACTGTCTGGCACTGCCCTGCGCCCGCTAACCCGAGACGACAGTTTTTACGTCTCATATGCCTAGTAATTTCTCTTTGTTCTATTTGTTGGTTGTTCTGTTTGAAGAATCCCTCTAACAGCCTTAGCACGTGAAGCCATCAGTCCTGAGCCTGATCTCTCTTCGGGCGTGTCTGCTGACTGCTGTGTTATGTGTGTGAGGGAATAGGGTATCTGTGTTTGTGCACAAAAATATTATTATATCCTGCGCATTTAGTTGATCAAATAAAAACATTATTACCCCTTATTTCACTCAAGAGGTAATAATTTTTGAAGGTTGAAAGTTTTTATTACATAATTATGTAAAAAATGTTTTGGTGTGTTATATCCATATTTACTGCTTTTCAGTCTCAATTTTGCCTGTTAATATTGCCGGAACACAGCCTAAGCTGGATACTATGTCGGCAGATTTTTTCTCCATTTGTACTCTAATCGCGGTAGCATTGAGTCCGCCGGCTTAGAACTAACAATGGTGCGGTCACGTTGCCTCACACGCATCACACAATCTTTCGTGAGATGACAATATGTTCTTCGTTCAAGAGTAGTCACCTACTCCCATTTCAAGCAAGGGTATGCATGTCAATTATCGTGATATGTGGTTCAATGCAATCAATGATTAAGTGTTTTTTTTACATGCATTTTTTCAAAAACTTATTTCTAGGAAAAAATATAAATCAAGATTTAGATCTTATGATGAGCGATGTTAAAAAAAAACCGGAAAAAAATATTTTCCTTTGGGTTGTATTTAACTGCACATCAAAAAATACGGATACTGTGCATCAAAAAATGCTGAATTGCTAACCTAACCTAACCTTTGGTGTGCAATCAGTTATTTTGATGTAAATTTCAGTATTTTTTTGATGTACATTTAAATATTTCCCTTTTCCTTTCACACTCGAGAAGGAACGAGCTGATACCCGCCTAGACACAGTGAAAAAAAAAACTGCTGAACATCTGCAAATCATCGTAGAATCAATGTTGCAAAAGAGTTTCTTCATTCGTCTGAGTCGGTAAGCCTTAGACAACAGTTATTAGCATGTGGATCGAGGCGTGGTTATCATAAGGTTATTCATTCTCGGATAAGGCACCGTAACGCTCACTGTTAATAATGCAAAAAATCTACAATACCGAACTATGTATATTGTGAGATGGACTAGACTCGCTTAATTCTGGATGATTCTACAAGCGTACCCCCGTACAAGCGTAAGTCTAGATGGGTACAAAACACTCGAATAAAGAGACTTGTGAATGACCTTTATTCAAAGTCTAAGTTTAAAGAGTAATTTGGCTGTGGCAGTTATTGCACAAATCGATATACGCGCTTTAGACGGTCTGTCGAGACGTGTGATTTAGCCGCCTTTGTTGTCTGGCCTGCAGACAAGTTTTTTGCACAAAATAAACCATCGGGATAATTGTATTAATTTAAACGAGCAGAGCGAGGCTTAAGAGTGAGTAAGAGTGTTTCAGAATCCCTTTCAACGCCAATGTCTGATATATCAGACAAACCATTTTCGTGCCCACCACGCCAATGACTGATATATCAAACAAAATAACAGGATCAAGAAACGTTTTATTTTTACTTGCCTGAATGAGTTGAGTATAACTTAATAATTTTTTGGATTTTTTTTTTAATGGTCTTGGCGTTACGGGCACCATTTTCGGAAAAAAGCGTGGCAGGGAAAGGGTTAAAAATGTCAATTTTATGTTAGGATTTTATGTAGGTATCCAAAGTTGCAACTTCCTATGTTCCTTCTATGTTACAAGTAGGTCTGGTTTCCCTTGTATGGGTTACGGAGGTCAGATGGCAATCGCTCTATTGTTATACCAGGCTTGTCAAATCTAGGATCATAGTCGAAGCGGACCCTGAGCTCCATACTGGATTCAATCGGGAATACGCTGGGTTGATGATGAAAGCTTTCCCTCGAATGAGCCGCCCGTCTGGGAAAGTATGTACCTTACAGAAATAGCACTTCATACCTTCATAACAGTAATTGTGATTTTTGATTCTATAAGTAAGAAAGGTCTCCAGAGACCCCAGAGCTCATCTCAAACTTTTTTGTGTCGAAGATTTTTCTTTTTAAATACAAATTAGGGTCTGCAATGCGTAAATGCTGTCTCTGATATTGCAAGCGTCTAAAAGTGGCGGTAACTGCTTACCATCAGGCGGGCTAGAGCACCATTCTCGTGGTAAAAAAAATAATCTATATTTGTTTTATCAAATGAAAGCGCCATTTGACATCTATTTTGTGATTAATAATGATTAAGCCAGTATCATTGAAACATTTCAATGGCGAAAACCTGGACATTAACAGACCGATATTGTATCTAATTACGTAAACATAGTAACAGTAATTAAAAGTATGAATTAAAACGAAGTAGGCTATCTGGAGGTCGACGTACGATAGTGAATAAATTATATTTTTTATGTTTACATTACGGTGATAGTGTAAGTTACATGACAGCGTGATATCACTTTAAACCAGTGTGACCGAGTTTTGCGAGATTTTGGCAGTTGCGATAGTAGCACAGATTACTAAATAGTTACTAAGGATAGTAGTTGCTATAATGATTTGTTATAATTAGACCTAACAATGAAACTTACGCAAGAGAGATGTTTTTATGCCATTTCAGTGGACAGGTAATCGGCCACTGTGGCGTATTCCATCTACGGCTACTTTACAAGGAAACATCGCTCAGTGGGCTGCAACACTCTTCAGATCTTCGAGAAAGTTCTAGGTTTTAGGTGGAGTTCAAACGGTTTTTTTCTCTATCTTCTAATTTTGTGTAATTAATTTTATAATAAAAATTTCTTAAATCTAATTGTAAAAATAAATCGTTTCCTTTCAGTTAGAGGTAGCGCAAGATGATAAAATTATGTTTCATACCGCTATCTTTTCTAAAGAATCTTTATCAGCTCTCCCAATTTTATTGCTAGAGCCCAGCCATCTATCTATTTATATAACTTTTTAAAACGTTATTACTTTTTATAACGTAGGTTGTGAGGATGTTAGCTGCATTGTGAGACACACAAATATTAAAAAAATATATAAATAAGTATTTACATAACCTTTAAAAACCCCGATAAATTAACTTTTCATCCTATTTTTTTTTCATTCAAGTAATAAGTTTTTTTTTGTTTAGATCAATGATTAGAATATACTTTAATCAACAAATCTGTTGAACACAATAAAATCCAATCGAACTTTGTTTTCACCCGAAAACATAACCCTGAAATAGGCCCACGACCCTTACGTAATCGGGGCGGGCGCTACGGGTCGTCGTCCGTAGCACTGTTATCATCCGTAGCCCGCCGTAGCTATCGCCCCGGTCGATGACCCGCGCCGTAGCACCGACCTACTACGCCGTAGCCGAGCCTTTTATGCCTTTACTTAGGCTCTGACTTTTATTACACGTATTAGAAATATTAGAATGAACTTTGGTGTTTTATGGAACCGTGTTTTGTTTTAATGCTACAGGATTACTGAATCTTATTCTTAATTATTTAAATTTTAGGTGTATCTTTTTGATCGGACCAAGGGTAAATGACCGCAATCATAAGCTCGATGGCATATTTGAAAGTAACCGTGACCTTTGTACGAGAGGTCATAAGTTCGAATACGTCGAATTTACCTATCATTATTCTAATACAAACAGACATGCTGCCAATGACAATGTACAAAATCAAAATTTTCTTTATCAGTTTAGGCTTAAAAGCTATCCTTATCGCCAATATCAATGTCACAGTGTACACATACGATCACTCACACGTGTGGGTATTTGTTTGTTTATTTTGTTAATTAATGTTACTAGCGGCATGGAAGCGATGATTAACAACCAACAAACAGCAACAAGTAAAAAAGTTACAGTATGTTATCCGATGTTACCGCGTTGTAAAATTTACTCACCAAAACTGCGATGTGGACAGCTACACTTCATCGGTTGTCAAAGCTCAATGCCCATCTTCATAGTAACAGAGTGTGAACGAACGTTAAAATCAATGATCTCGCCTAGTCAATAGTCCAAGGTTCAATGATTACGCTGCACCGAGATGAACTCGAGGCTCAGACGAGTCAGACGGTGCGTGACCTCTGGGTGCAGACACCTTTTCTTGCATTGGGGGACGATAATGTATTTAGGAGTGCCAAATGCTCAGGCGTACATTAACTGTATTTTATGGGGTGTAGACTGTAGTTGAGTAGGTGGACATAAAAGCAGGGGACCGAAAAAGGAAAGGATGGATTTTGTAAAGTATGATGACATCATCAAGAAAGAGGTGATGACAAATCTGAGATGAGTGATGCCAAAATACCATCAACGAACGGGCCGTCAACGCCACTCGTATAGTATTAGCCTTCATCAACCTATCACAGTCCACTGCTGGACATAGGCCTCTCCAAATACACGCCGATTTGCTAGCATTAGGAGGATTTGCCCACAATAACCATGTTGTAAAAGTGGGTTTGCGATGGCAGGACAAGGCTTCTACAGCATTTCTGGAACAGATTTCGCTAGGCAGCTAGTCCCCCAGACAGGCCTAACTCCTAATGGGGAGACACAGCTTTGCCTCGTTCATCCTACTAATATTATAAATGCGTAAGTCTGGATATTTGGATGTTTGGATATTTGTTACTCAATCACGCCTAAACGGCTGAACGGATTTAGATGTATTTTTTTTTTCATAATTTCCCTTGTAGTATTTTGTTTTTACAAAATACGCGTCATTTCTTTCACTTGACTCTGTCCACTTGAGTATTAAATCCCATACGAGTTGACTTCGATGTGAACATAATGCCAAATTCGTGCATACCCATGTAACAAAGTGGAATGAAGCAAAGGCTTCTCACTCTCTCATTCTCTAACTATAGACGTAACAACATAATTCTACACTTTAGCACGCCATTTCTGTCTATGCAATTAAGTCGTGCGAACTACGAGTAAAGTGCAACCGAGGACAGACACAGGTTCGCGACCCGGCTGTATCTGAGCCAGGTGAACGCACCCTTTGGGAAGCTGAATTTTATTTCAGACGCCAACCGGCCGTCCAAGTAAACGAACTTTCCCTCTCCATAGCGCAGGGATGGATTCAGGATTTGCTAATTCTGGACTGTGAAAATTACTGCCTAACTAATCTGCCCATTTATTTGGCATCGTTACCATAGGCCTCACCCAAGAAATAAAACAACTTAAACTGATAAATTCTCGCGGTTTATTATCTACATTTGAATGTATCCCGACTTTTTGACTGCTTAACAGCATTCGTGCACACGAAAATAAAAAAAAACGCGAATTTTTATCAGTTTTAAGTTGTTTTATTTATGAGTAATCGCGTAAATATCATTTTATTTTTTTAAAGATTACGCCTTTGTATTTTGTGTTACGCCAGATGAATGCATATAATGATATTAAATATTTATTAATATCTGTAAAAAACCCTTTGCGCAAGCAAGTTCAACTAATATTTGAAAACTCAAGTTATGCGCTTAGCAAAACATTAAACTTTTATATTAAAAATGTGTAGACCGTTGCGATTTCAAATTTATACCTGATTGTTTATACCTTTATTTCTCCAGCGTCTAAGACCGCCCTTAATCCATCCCTGGCCAAACTCAAGGCCCAAACAGCATCCTAATCGATCGGCCATTGACCCCGCGCGTCTGCCCTAAGCAATAATATATTATGTACGTACACACGTTTATTTGTATATAGACGGGTCTTTGACCTGCGATTTGACGGCACGGGACGTTTATATCACTTATAAATGACTGAATTAGGGATCGGTGTTTGAGGATGGGGTTGCGTGAGTTTAGCGTTTGTTTTTTTATTATTTGTAATTATTTATTTTGCAATATTAACAGATGAAGCCGTTTGACTGTTGGTGGCCGTTTCAGTGGACTGAGGAATACAAGGGAGTTTAGTGGGTAGAGGGTCAAACATCACTAGTCTGGAGTCCCACACACGGCTGTTAAGTCTCGCTAGCCTGCGGCTACAGAGCGTAAATGCTTTCTCCTCTACCAAAAAAAAATGGTATTATTAGCAGAATTTTTATACAGCCTAACTTATATACTACCAAATGCACTATCGGGGCATAAATTCATAGACGGTTACTTTGCTTTTATTTTTAAGAAGTCTTTCTTTCTCCGATCGAGTTGTTGCAACGCTTTAAACCACCAGGCTATGTTTTTATTAAGTTATCTACAAATAAGCTTACGTTATTATTAATTATTATTTACATATATTTTAATAATACTTTAATATTTTAGATAACCTAATAAGTTAATAAGACCAGTAGGCGTATCAAGCCTACGTGTGAAGGTCACAAGTTCGAAGCCCTGCAGAGTTCATAGCTCTTTCGTTTACTCGCAAACATAACACATCTGTTACTTTGATTGGCTTGTGTAATTTGATCAAAACACTACCATAATAAAGTCTTATTGAAATAGTAACGAATTCGATTCCCATGTGAGACAAAATTATAATTTTTTTAAACATTGACAGTACTTATGCTAAAGTTCTGACTTGCTGACGATTCAGACACTATCAAATTATTGAAGCTCTTCAGCACAGACCAATAAAAAAACTTTCTAATATAAAAATATTTTAGAGGTTTGTGGATGAGTATTACTGTAACTTACCACACCAAATTTTACTTATACAGTATGACAGGAAATGCGAGGGACATATTTAAACCCCAAATAGTTCATGCTTCCATATAACAAAAAAAGTATAAATCAATTAAAACTCTGGTAAATATCTGTTAATAACCTTTGTCGAAACCTGAAAATCCGCGTAACGTGCGGGCACTCTTTCCTTCACAGTACCTATTTCGTGCACTCGTTCAAGTACGACTCAAATTGTACTCGCGTACAATTTGTGTTTGGGGCGTAACCGGCCGCCCAGCACACGGGATTTTTAGGTAGTTCATGCATACATAAATTATTGGGATAATTATGAAAAAAATTAGGGATATGTTTTTTATAGCGAATTGGACTCTAAATCGGATTCTGAACACTCTCCTTAAATATGTCCCTCGGGTTACCTAACACGCTGTATAACATACGGGTTGTTGTTTAAAAAATGCTTGGGTGGGGCTACGTACTTTTAGGTCTACCAACCGCTAATACACTTTAAATGTAATTATGTCGTGTTAGGTTTGAAGATTGTTTCCGATGCCCATTTGTCTTGAAGTCATGTAAAACAATTCTAAGAAAGACGATGAAGGGTGACTTCTAAGGAAATAATCCTTGGAACGCGCTTAGTCTTTCAGGAGGCCATTAAAGTACGCAAACACGTCATGTGCAATTAACCGAGAGTAGGGTTAACAACACCGCCCTTTTATTTAAAGGAGGAGAATGCGTTTCTGCACCTTAACCGCTGGCTAGCAAGACCTGCGGCCGTGTGTGGGACTCGAGACTAAAGCATCCACTACCCCCTAAACCCCGGTTCCCCTTCACACCGGATTGGGACGAGCCGGTGCCAGCTCTGTGGCTATTGACCAGCCCATCCTCGGGTACCCCGATTGGAGATTGAGAGGCCTCAAGTCGGGGGTAAGCTTGCACCATAACTCAGCTATTATATCACGTTCCGGCGCGGTACTTTTCTCCAGAATGACAGTAAAATCTTCATACATTTTTTGTGTCCTTTAAAAATTGTCACTGACTCGCACGTCCTAGTAACGTTCATACAAACCCAACGGCCACCACCGTACTGTCAATTTATATGAGAGTACGGTGGTGGCCGTAATTATGCTTAAACGCTCTACTGTACACGCATTTTTGACACTAGAAACACAAGGCTCCTTTACAGAATGACAGTAAGTCTGCTTTCTATGAAACTCTAATGTAAATTGGACGGCGGTCACCGTAGTGGTTTTTAGATTGATTTTTGTGAAAACGGCGGTACCCGTACTGTCATTTTGTGAATTCTACTTTTACGGCCTATGCCGCTACCGCGCCGGAACGTGATATTCGGCAAATCCAGCTATTATATTGTATCGACTACAATCTGACCTCCGTAATTCTTAAGGGAGAAACAGATAAGTTGGATCATGGCTACACATCCATATTTTGACTGTACAGATTTCTTCACGATGTTTTCCATCATCGCCGAACTAGTGGTAATACTACATAGTAGTAATATTGATAGGTGCGCGCGGTAAGACATTTTGCTACCATAGAACATTTTGAGAAAGGGACACTGCGCATGAGCCGATTCAATCCATCGAACAATGAAACGATATTTCATTTATGAGACGAGCCATTTGGTATAATGGTTGAGAAGTCGTCTATTACACCAAGAGGCCGCAGTTTCGATTCCCGTACGGTACAAACAATTTTGTGCATAATGTCTGTTCGATTGGCCTGCGTAAGCATGCAAATATGCATTTATGTATGCATTTACAAAGTACCGTTTATCCGTTGTCTGGCACTCATAGTACAAGCTTAGTTTGGGGCTGGACGGCGCTGTGTGAATAGTGCCCATGTATATTTATATTTTATTTAGGCCTGACATCCCTTAACTTCTCACTTGCGCAGGCGCCGCAGTATGAAGCTATGGAGTGTACAGTGAACGCATCCACACGTTTTGCTTTTATAGTGGTGTTTGCGAAACGTCGGCAGAGCTGGTGCGCGACAGAAATGACCGATTGAGATATTTGGAGCAGAGTTAACAGCTTATAGAATATGCTACAGATTTCAAATGATTTATAATCTTCTAAAATCCTGTATTCTCAACGAAATACTTCCAGTTATAGAAACGTGGCGTCATCCTTTTTTCACTTTATTAGGAACCTGCCCATTTTCTATACTTATATTATAAAGAGGAAAGATTTGATTGTTTGTGTTGAATAGGCTCCGAAACTACTAAACCGATTTGAATGATTCTTTCACTGCTGAAAAGTGACATAGGGTACTTTTGATCCCGGAAATGTGGGGGAAGGGGGGAATACTTAAAAAAGAAATGACTTTCGGGTGAAACCGCGGGCGCAAGGCTAGTTTTGTACAAATAAGGGAGGCAAACAAGCAAGAGAGACCCTTAATGTTTCATTAAAGCTATTGCTGTCACTTTTTATTTCATGCATGACAACGAAAAGTGACAGCATTAGATTGAATGAAGCATTAACTTTAATGGAGCTTTCTGCAACAGGGCGTTAATAAAACTACGAGACATACGACAGTCTTTTCTGGCCCATCTCGACTAAAAGTCAAAAAGGACCAAGTCGGCTATTACACCAAGAGGTCGCGGGTTCGATCCCCCACGGTACAAATATTTACGTGCATGAGAATGTACTCGTATTTGTTTCGTTCTGGGCGTCCCTATGTATAATAATGTATCTTTTTACAAAAAATAGTATTTATGTAGGTAAAGTATTTCCGTCGTCTGGCAAGCAAAAGCCATATTATGCTTAGTTTAAGGCTGGACGGTGCCTTGGTGAATGGTCCATGACTATTATTTATATATGTTTCAACACTTACAATGTTCTTTCATACTCATAACTTTTAAGTAGCCTTACACGAATCCCTTAATAGTCTCCCAATACCTCTGCGCCTGGAGCAATGGCCGCCGACCTTGCGCGCCCCACAGACCGCGAATGACGCGCGCCAGACATTTCCACTGCCACACGACTTTGCCCTGTCGTGAATGAACAGAAACAGTGACTACGCCCTTGTTAAAGAAAGATAGAAAGAATGAAATTAAAAAACTAAAAAACACGCTTTTAGCACGCACTAAAAATTACAAAATAATTCGGACAATATGAAAGAAAGCGTGGAGCGTTTATGTAATCTTTACTCTTTTTGGAATTATTTTTTAATTTTTAGTGCGTGCTAAAAGCTTGTTTTTTGTTTTTTAAACTATTAGATATTTTTATTTTATACTTTTTGGTCTTCTTATTATTCTAACTTGATTTACTACTTACTAATTTAAAATATTAAAAGGTATTTAAAGATATTTATTCGTATTCCTGACAGCTGAAAACCCTTTCATACCCATATCATGGGGGTGCATTTCAAATAGCCTGTCCGCCATCTTGGACGTCCGCTATATTAGACATATTCACGTGACTATTTTATTCGTTTTCCTGACAGCAAACCCTTTCATTTGATACCCATATCATGGGGGTGGATTTCAAACAGCCAGTCCGCCATCTTGGAGAGGCCGCCATAATGGATTTGTAATGACGTTTCTTAGCTAGTCATGTATTGTCATCAGAACTCAGAGCGTTTGCAAAATTTCATCCTAATCGAAGACCGGAAAGTGGGTCAAATTAAGATTTTAAGATTTTCTTACATACATAGTTAGTTACAAGTGAAGCTAATAAAAGCGTGTTAAAGAGCGTAACAGAGTTACTTTTACTTTTATAGATAATAGGTACTAGCTGACCCGGCGAACTCTGTTCCGCCTTAGAGGTATAAATAAGTAGACTTTGTATTTTAATATAATTGTATTTTTTTACGTTTTTTTTTATACAAACGGGATAAAAAGTATCCTATGTTTTAATCCCGGTTATAAACTATGCGTGTGCCAAATTTCATCTAAATCCGTTCATCCGTTCTCGAGTTATAAGTGTTGTAACAAACACGACTTTCTTTTATATATATAGATAGATTAGCATGGATTCCTTAACCGTGCCATTATACAACGGAAACAGATTCCCGGTCTGGAGTTCGTCAGATCACCGCCGATTTTATCTCATTACGTATGCAAATAAAAAGTACATGCGCTTTGCATTGCATTACGATCAAATGTGCACCGCGCTGGAATGATTCAACTGAATTGATTTACATTCATTTTAAATAAACACATATTTAGAAAATTGTTAACTGTGGTAGAGTCGCTTCGCATGCGTAAGTAAGCTGGGGGCTTAGACAAGATGGCATCGCTTCATAGCTGGCGAATTTCGCTAAGTCCAATTTGTATGGATTTGACAAATGCCATAGAAAAGTCACGTGTTGAAAGTATGGGATTTGACATTCGCTATCGCAAATTGAACTATAACGAACGTCATAAATGCCGCTTGTCTAGGGGGGCTGGTTCGGATCTCAACGATCTCTCGATAGGTTTTTCTATTTGTGTATTTAACATTAGCTCGGTGTTGACAGAAATATCGTGAGGTAACCTGCAAAGTAGCCGTGTTCCTTTTGGTTTAGAATCAAAGATAAGGGATAAGAGATCCCCTGATAAGGGTTACGGAGATCTTATTGTCTTGGTCTAATGCCATTGGAGTTGTCATGTCAATAGTATTTTTTTTGCTTTTTGCATATTTACCATAAAATAAATAAGGGCCAGTTTTATCTGTCAGATAACAATATGACCTATCTTCCTTTTTTGAAAAGTGACCAAATAGACAGTATCTAAGTTATCGAATTAATTAATTATCATTAAACTTATCTGTTTATCTGAATCTAAAATGCTTCATCGTCAAAACAATTCAAGCAATTTCACAGTCACCCTTCTCAAATTATACTAAATTTAATACGAAGATCTAAATTTGCGAATTCCTAGAAACGAACATTGAACCCTTAGCAAGGTTATCTGTGCCAAACTGGGGGTCGTAGCCCTTTTATTTATGCCCTGAAGGTCGGCAAACTTGCAGAAAAACAATGGTAATTTATTGTCATACCTCTTAGTAGAATATTTGTGATTTTTCTCTTTTTATAATCATTTAGTTAGCGGAGCACGTAGCCGATCCGAAATCAATAATAGTCTAATCACCTGAAGGTTTTAAACGACTTCAAAAAAGACGATTGTCGATTGTCAATTTATAAAAAATCCCAGTTAGCAATTATTTTTTTAATATGAAAATATACCTTTCAATGATATTCGACACAATAGATATCTCGCGTTCATAATAAATTGCGTTGAAATCTGTGTAGAGACAACTGACTTTTATTGATGAGTAGATCAAAAAGTACAACGATAGAGAAAGATGGCAATAGTTTAAATGATTATATCTTTCACACATGTCCCGGGCACTCAGGGCAGGGACTGGCCGTACTCTACTTTGCTTGCCGCTAATTGAACTAGTGGTCAAAATCTTGGATCATGGTTAAAGCGGAAAATAATTATGCTTTGACATTGAACGAACGAAAAGTTCAATCACCTTACATGTTTCTTAAATATTGACCACGGTCAACACTGAGGTGTTCAAAGAAATCTTGATAATTAAATAAAAAACATTTAAGACAAAGGACTAACCATAATAGGCCAATCTAATGAATCGTACACTTGAAGTACTGTGAAATTACAAAACATTGTTTTCAACATTATATTTATATTTCATTACATCACACATGCAAAACATGTTTGCATACACACGAATACATGTGTATTTTTCCCTGAAGTCATACATGTATGCGTCGTATCAATACTATGAATACACATCATCCCAGACAGTGTTGTACACTGTTTTATCACTGTGTGTGTATGAATTGATGCATTTTGCAAATTGGATTGGGATGTATGAAACTTTTTTTGTTTTTTTGTTCGTTATAATGTTATGATATTAAAACATCATCATGAAATGTGTGGTAGTGACCCTGTTAGTCGGTACACACAGGATGAATTTGTAGTTTGAATAAATGTGTGTCTTACATTTATGGATGTTAATTTAAGGATTTAAAAAAAAATCGTTTATTTTAGGATTTTCATGTCGATTTAGATTTTCTACCATTTTCAGTTATGGTCACCAACTCTGAGAACTAAAACTCGCTGCCCTGCCGTTAAATCCTATATAGTGCTTAAAATCATTCATATCCAGAAAAAAAATTGATAAGAAGTTGAGCTTGTAGGAGATAAGTGTTGGTCTTACTATTTTCTCACACTTTTTTCTATTTATCTTACCTAAACAAAATGGATTTTAAATAATTTAACTCCTGCAAAGACGGGCTTTAAAATATATTGTTGATGAGTTATTTCTCAAAAATTGTTTCCTTTGCTTTCGTTTACTGCTTCGCATCTCTAAAAATACAACAAACATTGCTTTTCATTAAGATTAATACATTCTTTGAATTACTAGTGCATTGCATACACAAAAACTTTGTCGAACAAGGCGGCGATAGCACAAATAAATACCAACCGTTAAATGCAAGGGACAATAGGACGAGGCAAGTCCAGTTACATTACGACTGCCATTTGACCTCCATAACCCTAAAAAGGGATAACCATATATGCTAATATTTTCTTTGTTTTTTTATACTACATCAGTCACGTCACGTCGTATGGCAGACAGACACGCAGCCCACCTGATGGTAACTGCGGCCTATTACATTGAAAGACACTTCAATAAGAAGACTCAATGTGCTGCCAGAATGTAGACTCAGCTTATCTTCGAGCATTAAATTTCAAGTGTACTGGCTCCCACATTAATATTGCCGGAACACAGCCAGAGCTGTTATGGCGGCAGATTTCACCTGTGGGGTGGTAGCTAGCCAGTCGGACTCTGAAAAAGTCCTACCAACAAACAAACATCTCTGGATAAATATCTCTGGACGTTATTCACACAGCGCCATCTAGCCCCAAACTAAGCATTAGCTTGTGCTATGGGTGCCAGGCAACGGATAAACATTACTTATATACTTTTTTTTGTAAATACATACTTATTATACATAGAAACACCCAGACCGATACAAACAGACATGTTCATGCACACAAATGTTTGTACCATGCGGGGATCGAACCCGCGACCTCTGGTGTAATAGCCGACTTCTCGACCATTACACCAAATGGCTCGTCAAAATCTTATAAACATACAGCAAAATATTTATCCTGGGAATGAGAACTAGCTAAAGTTAACTACCAAAAGCTCTATCCAAACAAAATATAAAATATCCATTTAAATTCTTTGAAAATCCGTACATAATTTCTGATCTTACACACGTTCCTTGCATCCTTACAAAGCTTGACTTGTGTGAGAGCAGACTTCTGTTTTACTGTCTACCATTCGATGTGTGTGTCCACCCTTCGTCTCGAGACAACCCAAGCTTTATTGCACCCTAATGACATCCACATACGGTTGATTATTAAATGTGGGTAGTAGATGTGAACACGGGATATTATTTCGAGCCATGTGCATAT
This sequence comes from Mecyna flavalis, assembly GCA_949319885.1. Taxonomy (NCBI): domain Eukaryota; kingdom Metazoa; phylum Arthropoda; class Insecta; order Lepidoptera; family Crambidae; genus Mecyna; species Mecyna flavalis. The sequence goes on along the minus strand of OX439419.1, from coordinate 3,382,725 downwards.
GTGTGTGTTCACCTTGAAAACTGGCCGTTCTTTGTGCAATGGGTTATTCGGTTAATGGCACCAAGAAAGTCAATGGCGTGAATGCATCGCTGTACAGATAGCAACGCAATGTCTGCTTTCTGGTTATATTATTTAGCATGCGGCTTTGCTTGGTAATAGAAGGAAATATTAGCTAATCTTCTTATTTTAACGATAGAGATGACGCGTGATGCGAGATCATAGAGCATAGTAGTTTGGCCAGCCAGAATGGTAGAAGGTTAGTGTACACGGACTAATCTCCGTGCACAAACCTTACTGGTTACGCAGATCGTCGTCTTCGGGTTGATAAACTTTCAAATGATTAAAAATGCCTTTTTCCAATAAGAAATAAGTTGCGAACTTTTATTTTCTTGTCTATTAAGACTCAAATAACAAATATTTACATTTACCAATGAATCGACTCTGCAGACAGTTTTTCGATTGCCGCCAATTACATTTTTCACTTAGCTTTTTAATTTTCTTTTTTTTTTAATGTTCATTAATCCTGGCACTGAACAGTTAGAAATAGGGTTAATGTTATGTCTTGACACATGTGATGATGACAATGATAAATAGCATGTGATATGTCCAAAATCATTATTTGTAATGTCAGAATAACAGCAGTTTATATAAAAGTATGTATCATGGGAGCTTAAAATGACTACTTGCTACATATTTTACTCGTATAGTTCAAACTTTAAAGTAACAAGAATAAAAAATGTGAAAATGTGAACCTTAATAGTTTATGGTCTCTTTTAAAGTTGAACATTTAGATAAGAATACTTATGTTAATTTACAGAGAATGTTTTAGTGTATCAATTGTTGGTACACTAAATAAATAAATCATAGAAAACTTACACATACACAACAACAACATTCTTGTTTGCATGTTTCAATTGGATAAATTACTCTCACTAGAAATATGATTATTTTATACGTACTTACGTTCAATTTTAGACACAACAAACAGACACATAAATTTTATTTATCTGTGTATAAAACTGATTAAAATGAGCGAGAACAAAATAGGTATACAACATAGATAGATAGTAACTATTAAAAGTGTTATTGTTACGGAGAACATTTTTCATTAAACCGTAATCTTATCTGATTATGTTGTTGTTTGATGATATTGATCTTGTTTTTATTATTGCCATTGCAACAATAGAAGAGCGTTAACCTAATAGGTATATTGTTAGTTACGATGACCCAATGACCGAATGTGTTAGATCCATCAACAAAGTCGAACTCTCATAATATTGATCGGGACCAATAAAGTAACGGTGCCACAATTCGACATACTGATGACAGAAAGCGCTGACTTTGGCTACAAATTAGTTTAGAATACCTACTGCGTCGCGCAAGCAAATTGTGGCGCTGGCATTTACACGAAAAAAAGATGACACATTAGAACTCAGTTCCCAAAAAAAGCTTTAAAAAGATCTTCCCCTCTCAAAAAAGGTAAATTAGAACTTAAGCAAAACTGCTGCAAAGATATGCTCATAAAAATTTTGACATTGTTACAAACTGACAACAACCCTGATTTAATTATGTCCTACTAGTAGAAAGAAAATCATTTAAGTTTCTCCTATCTAGCCGAGTTTCGGCTTGATTACTCTTTTTTGTTACGAAAATACTCAGGAACTCGTAGTCTGGAAATTGGTTACCTATGTAATACACATCTGTAACTCGGAAAACACGTTAAACACTGTACCTAATCTCTTTTCGGTCGTGTCGGACTGCTATCCCACCATGTTATATTATGAGAGTATAGAGATCGAATTAGAGAGATAAAATTCTCGATTCCTTTGGAAAAGATTGGCCCCAGTAGCCGAAAACTCCGCTAGGGGGACATTATTATAAATTAAATAAGGAACTCGTCCTAACCTCCCGTCGGTACCGGAGTCAGACTCCCCGCTTGCGCCGGCGCAGTTGAGGCAGGTCGCGAAGCGCGCTAGTGTGCGTACGCTAGAGCCCGCTGCCATAGTAGAAAGAGACCACAGTAGGTCATCTCTGGCACAATCCGCGACATAATTGCCTGCTATACTTGCCTGTGTCGCGTGTGTGTATATTTGCTTGGGGATCAAAGGTTCGACGATCAGATGAGCCTACAGTATGGTAGCACATTGATTGAAATAGGCCGCAGTGGCCGCTTACCATCAGGTGGGCTAAGAAAAGTAAATCATTATTCAGTGCCACGCTAGCTGTACCGAAAAGCAGTGTCACGTGAGCCTTGTGCGGTGTTAGCCCCGAATGGCGCACTGAGAAAAGGGTCGAGATTTTGTTTGAGTGTGCGTGTGGCAACGCATAGATACTATGGCGCACACATGTACAAGTCGCATGCGGTGCTTTAGTATGAAAATGACGTACTTTATAGTCTTTTTACTATTCCGTTGCTTATTGCGTACAGGCACGAGCACATTGTATACAGGCTCTTTCAATTATGAACCTTATCGCCTTCACATAAGACTACATATTGTGTATATTTTTTTATACGTGACTGTACTATTAAACAGAATAGGTGCAAATTGTAATGTTGGACTGGATGACGTCTTATTCTAAAAGTATGATTTTTAAAATATTATTTAATTTCTCGCTCGATTGGTAGTAGCGGCCCAGTTTGCTTGGGGGTGGGCTCGAATTTCCACCCAGGACAAACATTTATGTGAGTAAAAATTAAAGTATCAGTCTATTGATGTCCCACTGCAGGGCAATGGCCTCCATCTTTGAAATCAAGTTCGTTACAATGATTGATAAACATCCATTTGATGAACATTTTTGTATGTTCTGTGTTTGGTTGTATAAAAAGTTCACGTTAGTAGGTATTTAAGTTTAATATTGTCGTTGTTTCTGATACCCATAACACCAGTGCTTAAGCTACATACTTTAAGGTCAAATCAATGTATGTGATGTACTCGAGGTACACGTAAGAAAATTGAAGATCGTATAAAAATCTATCGTAACAACTACATGGTGATACAAAATTTTACACGAGTAAAGCCGCTAGCATTCCTGATAAAAATATATTAGCGATAGCCTTCCGCCCGCGGTTTCACCCGCGCGTAATTTCTTTTTCAAATATCCCCCCGCCTTCCCCCGCATTTCCGGGATCAAAAATACCCTATGTTCACCGAGGATGGTGTAGCTATTCAACAGTGAAAGAATTATTCAAATCGGTTCAGTAGTTCGGAGCCTATTCAATTCAAACAAACATACAAACAAACAATCAGATCTTTCCTCTTTATAATATAAGTATAGATAGGGCAACTGCAAAGCTTGTAGTTTTTATAACAATACTATCCATTAGGTGACCAACTATACAACACATAACTGATATCAAGTACATAAGCCTTCCTTTGTCTCCTTGGACCACATTTTTCTTTCGTAAGATAGATTATGTGCGAAGATCGTTTCGCAAACAAACATACTTATCAATGTTTACTAACCATATAATTATAGGGAAGATAAATAAGTTATAAAAATATGACTTCTTTTTATTATGAACTAAGCTGTGCAATGTTTGTCATGAATGTTTGATTAGATTATTTCTTTGTTGTGCGTACAATGGGCTAAGATAATTACAATAATTAATGAGTTTGATAATACTACCTTTTTGTGGTAAGTTCGTTGCCCGCCTGTCGGGATTTTTGAAGTGAAAACTTCTTTAGCGGCGTTGTGCACTTTTTTTGTATGGGGAAAAAATGTTAAACTCGCGTCAGGATTTATGTGTCACGTGACCTGATCGAAAATCCATATAAAATTTGAAGTCCGGACACGTGTTTTCTACAAACTTATCTGTTCCGGTGGCCAAAATTGGAACTACGTGAAATGCAATGCAAAAACGATATTTAATGACAGTTTTAAATAGACAGTAGCGACGCCGCCACCGGAACAGATAGTTTGTCGGTCTATAGACAATAATGGTTTTTTGTTCAATTTGACAGCTCATATATGCAAAGAAAAGTGCTTCTTATGTACATCAGGAGTAGAGTAAATAATTGTATTAATAAGAACTGATGTTGTTTTCTTGAGTTTTATTCCTTTAGCGTAAGGTATATTTTTCTTTGCATAAATGAACTGTCAAGTGTGACCTCTTCTTTTTTTTTTTTTTTTTTTTTTTTTTTTAAATGGACTCTATCCCGCGCCTGTTTGCGGCGCGGTGATTCTGCCAATGTCAAGTAAATGAGGGAGTTTCTATTTGCGTTAAAACATTGGTGTTATGATGTTTTAACGCTTCATGGAAACACTGGAGGATACTCTCAAGGTCACGGGGGAATGGACGCCATTGCGGTAAGAGCGTCTCATCTACCGATGAGACACACTACACGCAATACCCGTCCATTCAGTCAATTTGTTTCAATTTTCTTATTTAAGACACTTCGTTACACTTTACTGAATGAAAATCACACCACTTTTCAACACCAAACTGCACTAGATCACAAATAAAAAGATTTAAAACTAAAAGACGCGTGGACCCATCGCCTACCCTCCAGTGAATCGTGACCTCTTCTCATAAATGTAATATAATAATATATTAATTCCATGCCTCTTCTACTATTATAGCCGCAGTGCGGTCGCTTCCTATATTATTATGCTTCCTATGCTACAAAGTGACCACAAAGACCTTAATTTGATATCCTGCAAGATTCAAAATTTAATTGCCGTAAGTAATAAAACATTTAAAAAGTTTGGAATATCTTTATTCGCCGGAATTATATAACAGTATTTTGTGGAAATTAACACCACTTCTCCGCAGTCTTTGGATCCGCTATGCTGCGGAGCATGCATCAGGTCGTATGAAGTTGGAAATGCTGTCCGATTTCCTGCGACAAGAGGCTCGTTCTCACACACAGTTTGGCTTGTTACCCCAAATTCCCAGTGAACATCCTCGAAAGCGACATGTTCATTACTGTAACACCACTCGTGTTATTAACGATTCGGGAGTCTGCGGATTCTGTAAAGGGAATCATTTCTTGGCCGATTGCTCCAAATTCAAAAGTTTATCCGCAGATTCCAGTATGCAATTAGTTGTAAATTCCAAACTTTGTTTTCATTGTTTAGAAAATAAATAGTTGTCAATCAAAAAAGTATGACATTGACGGTTGTCAATCATTTTATCATCGTTTATTACATGGCGTTTCAGTGTCACAGCAAGGAGTTTCTGATAAGTCTGAAAAAGTTTCTGATTACATTTGAGAGATAAACTTTATGTAATATAAATTGTCATGTTTGTGTACGATAGCGCAATAAATAAATATTGTATTTTACCACATATATGATAGTACTTTTATACCTCTACCAATCAATTAAATCCCTAACCATTCCAAAATACATATCAAAAATGCACAACGTTAATATTCAGGTTTTCACTTCTGCCGGCACTCCCGGAGTGCAACCCGTCGTTTTTTTCAAAGTAGGACTCCACCTGATGGTAAGCAGGTAAGGTCCAAATCCAAATAGTACCCATTGACCCTCACCCTGAAGGCCCGCTGAGATGCCGCTTCAAGACCCGCGTAAAAAGAAGGGATTTTTCTCCCAACACGCATTTGGCAAATGAGGTGATTCAATTAGTACCGTTCAACAGTAGCGTAGCGATGGGGGGCGGGGGGGGGGCGGTCCGCCCCGGGCGGCACTTTTTAGGGGGCGGCAAAATTTCCTGGAGGAGCAAAAAAAAGAAAAAAAAGTGGCGGCAGAATTGTAAAAAAGGGCGGCAGAATCGTCTTCCGCCCCGTGGGCTGCTTTGCCAATTGGAGGAGCAAAAAAAAAGGGCGGCAGAATTGTCCTCCGCCCCGGGCGGCTGACACCTACGCTACGCCACTGCCGTTCAAGGATATTTGTAAATACAGATTGAATTATTTTTAGATCAAAACATACTCTGCTACAAACAATGGAGCTCTTGAACTTGCCATGTTTTCCGATTCTGTTTTTATTTTTATTTATTTACTAGCCTTCCACCCGCGGTTTCACCCGCGCGTTACTTCTTTTTTCAAATATCCCCCCTTCCCCCCACATTTCCGGGATCAAAAGTACCCTGTGTCACCCGGTAATAAATAGTGTAGCTTTCCAGTGAAAGAATTATTCTAATTGGTTCGGTAGTTTCGGAGCTTTTTCAATACAAACAAACATACAATCAAATTTTTCCTCTTCATAATATTAGTATAGATTATTAAATATCACAGGTTGATTTAGATGTGATCTTGTTATTTTTTTCAAGGTTTTTTGTTAACCATCGACAGATTTGGAGTAGTTTTTTTTTTGTAAATACACACAGACACAGAAGCGTCCTAATCGATACAAACAGACAATCATGTTCCTACACACAAAGGTATTACACAATTACCACAGTAACTGTGCTATTACTATGTCGGTATCCCAAGACCCCAATATCACGGCCCTCTATTTAAACTACTAACCAACAAGGCATTTTTTTCCGACCAGACCGTAATATTTGGCTGCTGAGCAAAGGCCGCCCCCAACTTCCTCCAATTTTTCTTCTGCACGGCTCAGCCATTGAAAAATTGTGTCTGTAGGAGGGTTATTGGACCAAGACCCACCACGCTGGTCGAGTACGGGTTGACTGGTATATGCTGCGTCAGAGCCTCGTTCGTTTAGCAGCGGGATGGACTACGAGCAAGAGAGGTTGACTTGGATTTTAAAGTTGGTAGTAGAAATCCCTTCCGGCGTAAATAAAGAAAATTCTGATTTTAATTTTTAAGGCGTTGCTCTTCAAGTTGCAGTCATGTCTGAGTATTGAATTTGGTTTAAAAAAACTACACACTAAATGCAATGCATGTGTAGAGCATTGACATGAAGTCGCTTACATAGTTGCATGGAAATCGAATACGGTAGTTGTTTATTTTCTTAAACAATATAACATATCGATGATTTATTCAGCTGCTAATTAAACTTTTGTTTTTTTTATAAATCTGCTCTACTAGTATAACCGTATTCAGGGCAGACTATGGCTGTATAGCCATGTACGGTTAGGCTCAGGAGCCCATAGTCTGCTGCGCTCATCCACTTGGTAGCATGAAAGGAAGCCTTTTGCAAAATATAAAAAAATAACGTGCATTACTTTTATCGATAGTTTAATTCAGTACCCATTACTACGTTGGTGCGCTTCGAGGAATAGTTTAGGTGCGCCTCATTGGGTGCGCCTCAAAACTGTTGCGATCGAGGAATACCTCCTTTTTCTACCGTGAGGAATGCGTTACCAATACCCTCGGCCATACCCTTGTTGCTTCTCGCCAGCACCACCCGAAAGAGGATTATAGAGGACTTTTCTACCCAAGGGATAGGTATACCCACTAAACCCCACAGTGCCCAACAGACTCCTTAGTAGTACTGTCATAGGAATCGGCATAGCCTTGCATCTGTGACACTATCAGCGGATCCCTCGTAGCCATCCTAAAGACCTTTGCTGCTACCGCCCTAGACCCCTCAATCGATGTCTGAAATGAAGACTACCTACCTATCGCCTGGCAACATTCATAACCCTAAGACTACTTTACAATGACGACTTTTTCGGGGGCGTTTGGACAATGCGTTGGCTCCTTCGCACCAATTTCAAAACAAAATAGCAACCTAAAAATACAAATGCTCATTTATTTTATGTTCTTTAAGTGTGCTATCTGTTAACCCTCTAACTACCCGAGATATTTCCATCACTATTCACAATTCTATACACAACTTGTTATTGAAACAATTGATTTATTGCTACCATTATGTGATATCGTTATTGTGTTCCTGACCTTGCGCACTGCTCGGCAGAGCACTGTAAATCATCCTATCAGTGTGATGCAACTGTTACAAACAGACATTAATACTGTTTTTATATTTAATTGATGCGTTGGGGAAGCTTGACATTCTGATAACAAGTAATTGTGTCTGTTAATAATTGAGAAAGAAGGAAGTTTAAGCCAATGTTACATGACGACGCTTACCATGTAGCCACCATAATCTGCCACCATAACAGCTCTGGCTGTGTTTCGGAAATATTTATGTGGGAGCCAGTACACTTGAAATCAGAAGCTCGAAGATCAGATGAGTCTGCAGTCTGGCAGCAGATTAAGCGACACTGGTGAAGTGTCCCTCAATGGAATAGGCCGCAGTGACCGCTTACCATCAGGTGGGCTGCGTGCCTGTCTGCCAACTGACCTAGTATAAAAAAGAGTAGTTACGGCCTTGGCTTGTGCCTTGTGCGCCACCATCGTAGTAGAAAGTAATAGTGTCTGGATAACTTGAAGGCGAGGGATTCGATCTCCAGTACTCTTACCCACTTACTGATGAGCAGTAGCCAAGCTTCTGCTTATATGGCGCCCGGTAATGTGTGCCTTTCTGCTTTGCATACTTTTTTTTCGGAGAAGAATGCTTTCTGGAATGGTCCAGAACAACACATTATCACGCACATTATTACACACACATTATAATTGGTCACGGTTATGGAACCGTGTGTGGGACTCGAGACAAAAGCGCCCACTACCCACTAAACTCCCCCGGTTTCCCCTTCACACCCGATTGGGACGATCCGGTGCTAGCCTTGTGACTATTGACCAGCTCTTCTGCCTAGCATACTAGTCTAGCATAAAAAATAAAATAATAAATTTAACTTTTAATTTTCCCCTATTAAAACCCCTATACCCCTACCCCTATACAAAGTATTTTACTAGTACAATAGACTTACATGAAACACACTAGATTAAATACCCTTTGTTTCAAGTGCAGAAACCACTTTATGTCACTATTGTGAAACCTATCCTTTGTACAATGTACACTTGGCTTAGGTATAAGATTAGGTCAGTTTATTTTCCTTCGTAATGAGACGGAAAATATTCTTTTTATTTTCTTTAAAACAACAGTCTACCTGATAACATTCAAGGTAATGTGCCTGGCAGTGTAAATAAGGAATTGTTGTACACAAGGACAGATGAATGTCGGTGCGATTATGTTTATATCTATAAATAGAAATGACAATGGGTGTCTAGGCATTCGATATTTTTTTATATTAGAAGTCGCTAGATATGATTTCTGATGTAATCATTTTGACTGGTGCGATAACGCATTTGGTAGCAACCCTGCGCTAAGGGCAGGTGTCCAAGATTCGAATCCCGCACAGAAAAAACATTCATGTGATCAAAATATTTGTGCCTGCATTTATTTATTTTGAATTTCGTCCATTATACAGGATGTCCCAAAAATGATACGTCAAAATGACACTCGGGGTAGGCCAGTACAAGAGGCATCAAACAAGCCTTACATGACCTCAGTAAAAGTTGCTCGGTTTTCAAGATATTGTCAATTTAAACTTTTTTTAAATTTTCACGTTTTTTAACGTGTTCAGTGCTAGCTAGCATTAAGTTAGATAGCCCTCATGTTTAGAGTAATTTTTATGTACTGTTGTTGCGAATATGTAGTTGATTAAAAAAAGATAATAGAAGATTTTGTCGATAACTAAAAACAATGCAACAACACAATGTTCCGTGCGGCAATCCAACGAATGATAGACTCGACTATTATACCCAATTCGATTGATTTGCTTCAGTTACAACTTCGTTTACTTCACGAAAAGTATCAGCATATTTAATGTTTACCTGCAGGACAAAGGCCTCATTCATTGAAATCAAGTCATCGCTATAATGATGGGTTTACTTCATAAAATACCCTAAAATCAGTGTCGTCTGGTACCGTCGCAAGCACAGTATAAACAAAGCGATCCTTAACACATTGACCCATTTCGCGTATCACCTCCGATACGAGCGACCTCGAGCCGATTCGGCGGTTTACGTAACTGTTATCAGTTATGCTAACACGGCTATCGCGTAACTGAAGTGCCTAAAATAAAAAGATGTTGCGTAGTATGCGTGCCCAAGCCAAAGAAGCAGTGGTCGAAAGAATGGGGGATGACCGAGCGATCAAGAAGATCGCTGAGCCAGTGAAGTAAGTACATAGTATAATAAAAAAAACCAGTACCACCCAGTGCATCTCACAAAAGAACGTTTCCTATAGCTTAGCCATCACTTCGTTTGGTAGTCTACCAATATTATAAAGAGGAAAGATATGATGGTTTGTTTGTATTGAATAGGCTCTGACACTACTGAACCGATTTGAAAAATTCTTTTACTGTTGGTAAGCTACACCATCCCCGGGTGACATAGAGTACACTTGATCCCAGAAATGTGGAGGGGAGGGGGGATATTTGAAAAAAGAAATTACGCGCGGGTGAAACCGTGGGCGTAATGCTAGTATTGTATATCAGCAGGTGATATTCAAAATGGGTCAATGTGTTAAAGATGGCAATGACTGTGTTTACTTAATGCGCGTGCGACCGACTTTTTATCATTTACACAGTTTAAAACACTTTGTTTAAACTGTGATAGGAAGTCGGATTTATTTTTATTGTATTTTATCGTTAATTTAATTTTTTTAATCTGTCTAGACGACAAGGACAATCACCTCGAGTAGTTTCATTCATCTCAACCATGTTCATTCACTCAGTTATTTAGCAAGTTAATTATCTTGGAAGAAGTGGGGATTTATAAAAAAAAATGATTTACAAGTAGAAAAGGTCTCCCCTGTTTTAAGGCACGCGTTCACACAACTTAGTCATCATCATCATCGTTTCAGCCGAAAGACGTCCACTGCTGGGCATGTGGGACATGGATCGGCTCTGCGCCACCCGCCCGAATCCAGTGGATTCCGACGACCTTTATAAGATCATCGGTCCATATTGTGGGAGGCCTTACACGGCTGCGTTTCCCAGTACGTGTACACAACTTAGTACTGATAACCAAAATCAAAATTAAAATATCTTTTAATTTATTTTAGCTTCAGAGATGAACTTATGAATTGTCAATTTATCAAGATTACGGAGTGACCACTGGATTCGGAATGCCTTTACTTGCCGAACGGCATTGTAGAAGTAAGGTTCTTGCCAGTTGCCAATGATGTCTACAATGCGGTATACGGTATGGATGGACGTTGTAAAATCTTTCTACTTTTGTGTCCCGAGGTCTAATGGGTAAACCCTCTTTTGTGAAAAAACAAAGAAACCTTTTAACTTTCTTTTTTTCTCTCTTTCTTTTGTAGGAAGGCGAGAATACCACGACATGGAGAGTGCCATCCACAATGGAGGGTGCATAACGCGTTTCGCGGGGAGAAATTGGATTTCAAGCTGTCCCCCTCTGTACTGACGGTCCCGCCTGCTCAGCTACTCTCCGTTCACCGGGGATCAATTTGCTACAATCTGATTACACTAGTTAGCCCCACTAGTTTTTTTTTTATACTAAGTCAGTTGGCAAGGTGAGGATCCATCGGGGGAATCCCTTTTATTGCGAAGAATAATGCTTTTAAGAAACATATTATACTGCTGATATCTGCGGCCGTGTATGGCACTCTAACTGCGTTCGTCCTACTAAACCCCCCGTTTTCTCCTTCACACCAGAAAGGGTTGGTAATAAGACTTTTTCAGAGCCCGACTGGCTACCTACCACCCCAACAGGTAAATCTGCCGCCATAACAGCTCTGGCTGTGTTCCGGCAATATTAATGTGGGAGCCAGTACACTTGAAATCAGACGCTCGAAGATCAGATGAGTCTACAGTCTGGCAGCACATTGAGCGACGCTACCAGGTGTAGCGTCGCTCAATGGAATAGGCCGCAGCGGCCGCATACCATCAGGTGGGCTGCGTGCCTGTCTGTTAACTGACCTAGGATAAAAAAGGGACGAGCCGGTACGCTTATTGTGACGATTGACCCATAGGGGCATCCCTGCTAACAAACTCATCTCCACTTATGACCGCCAAACAAAGTCATGCTCCCCATTACCACGTCATTGAAAGTTAGCTAACCTTGTAATCAAATTGATTTCAGCGCGTGGGCGTATATTTTTCCGTTGTTTTCAAACAACAACGAGATATCGCGTCATTATTTCCCCGCATAACAAAATTATCAAGTTTATCGATCGCGATAAGAGAACGTAACGGTGTGAGTGGACCTTCGTCCGCTGCATAGGTCGGGGTGCGTTCAACTGACGGCGGATTGTTTTCGAGGCGCGTTATTAAAATTGAGGCAATGGAACTACTTATTACGTCGTACGTTGATCTGGCGACAGACAAAAGACACGTCATGCAGTATTATACTGCGCTAGACTTGCAAGGCAATCGTTTTAGTATAGTGGTAGAGCCACGCTGTTTTACAGTACGAATGGGGCAGCTCGTCCGGGGAAGTACCACCCTCTCACATAAAAAAATTGGTTTGTGAGAGTGCCGGAGGCCCACACCCCCCCTTAAAAGGCCGGCAACGCATCAGCGATCCCTCTGGTGTTGCAAATGTCCATGGGCGGCGATGATTGCTTATTGTATAAAGTACCGTGTAAAGCCGGCGAGAGGCGTATTCTTTTTTTAAATATCAGGCAGATGAGCATGAGACTGAGTGACTACCGCTGCTCCTGGACATCTGCAATACCGGAGGAATCACTAATGCGCCGCCAGCCAACCTTACATTGCGAGTTGTGACAAAATTCCACTGCCAATTCATTGCGCTACTATTACTACGTCAGTACATAATATTTCTATGTGCCAATTATTTATAGTAATTACGAAGTTAAATGTGAAAATTAATATATTTTTCTGCCTGTTTAAAAAACTTTTGTCATCTCACATGGATTGTGTAGTAAATGAGTTAAGATAAATATGTTTTGACTAATCTCCGAAATTCCGAATGGACGAATTTATCCTGCGATTGTTTGATCGTATAGATTGGTAAAATACTTCTTGTATTAAAACAAACACCTATACGTGATTTATTTACTTGGCGAGTCAACTAAGTTATGAATCATTTAAGTAAGCATAGCAACAATAAATAAAATTACAATAACAAATCGATTATTTAAAATAGCGAGTCATAACAACAAAATGTTCATTATGTTTTGATGTGAACGTCATACACAGGTAATGTACGATTATTTATAATTATGTATGCATTGCAAATGACGATAGTATTTTTGTTTTACACGATGGAGCCTTTGATAATGACCCTGCCCTATACGCCAGGGGTCGTAGGTTCGAATTTACCCAGGACTAAGATTTATGTGATGAACATTTGCGTATGTTCTGGGCCTATTTATTTATATAATTATATGTGCCAACTTTCGAACAGACAGAGACAAAGGTATTAAAACAAAAATTAACTATAATAATTATGTTCTTTGTAACACAATATTCAGTAGCAAAGTTTCTTAGTCATTTTTATAATCTTACCTATTTTGTTGCTGAATGAAAAGCACATCACTTGAAAACGACTAAATTGGTTAAGCCAAGCACCAAATAAGAATAACTCTGTGCCTCAACTTAGAATATTTAGTAACATTTTTTTTTTTAATGACAGAGGCGGCATAAATTTTCTTTTCACTAAGTACATAGAACATACTTTATAGACCCCACAAAACCGTACGGAGAATATTGTCTATCTCCCTCCTTCTAATGGAAATGTTACCACCTCCTTTTTATTACTACATTTATTCAGTAAAAAGTCGAAATTCATTAAAATAATGCAGAAAACAAATAACACCGACTGAAAAATGTTTTTCCAAGGCGTTATTTTTCTCTCACGATTTCAGAGAAACTCAAATAAATCCAATTTCGTAATGAGCTGGGTTTGCGAATTCTAATAAAAATGTCGCATTAATTTGAGACAAAATTTATGGGTGCAAGGATCCTATTTACTCGCAAAGCGGGGTCAACGTTCAAAGGCGAGCTCAAGGATAAGGGCTAATGACCTAGCGCACTGCCAGACAGAGCGATGCTACGCTATCTATATACGATAGGGTATCTGACTTGTTGCAATGCAAAAAATAATTTACGCTGATAAATATTAATAAATAATAATATTTTTGTTTTGTTCTATAACTACATAATTTTATAGTATGGGTAGACTTACTAAACGCGCATGAGTAAATGTTTAACAACATACGCATCATCAAATTTTTTATATTTTTTTCGGAGGAGAATGCGTTTATACACTATAACCGCAGGCTAGCTAGACCTGCGGCCGTGTGTGGGACCCGGGACTAAAGCGTCCACTACCCACTAAGCTCCCCCGGTTCCCCTTCACACCCGATTGGGACGAGCCAGTGCCAACCTTAAGGCTATTGACCAGCATACGTATCATCAACATGGAATTCAATGAAATTCATGACAGTTTATTTTGCTCAGCATCTTAAACAGCCTTCTTAATTTCCAGGTGGCAAATAAGTGTAAACCGTCGCCAATGATTTGCAACACCAAAGCCATCGCATATGCGTTGCCGGCTTCTAAGAAAGGCATTAAACACTCTTATCTTGAATATCAACAGATCATATCTTATTGGAAACCGTGTTGAAGGTAATTCATTCAAAAGCTTGTTTGTGAGTGGCAAAATAATATGTTGAAAGGAGCTTGCAGTTGTCAACAACCAAGTATCGAGGTGATGTGGATGGAACTTTACTGTCTGTCGCGTAGTGCTGTGTCCGAACAACTCCTCAGAGCACTCTCCGTAATATGTATAAGCAGTAGAGGATGCAGAACGCAGATACATCTCCTAGATATTCTTACATCTTGTGTCTCACCATAGCGTAGCTTCCAGTGCTTCTCGCGTCGCCTCAAGGTCAGACAACGGCGGCCAGCGCCCGCGCGCACAATATTATCCGCACAGATCTAGCGACGCAGTGCACATGTCAACACGAGCGCTGCTTCACCTGCATTTCAACTATACTAGCGGCGCGCTATGATGGCCGTTTTGACATATCACAATACATGGTTTTACAGTATAATCAAGCCCAAACACAACGGTTTAAAAAACGGCTCCAAATTAAAAACAGCACATAAACTACTGCACAGAAGATAGTTAGTATAAAAAGGGCAAAAGCTTTATAAAAACCATGTAATGCTAAATGTCAAAAGGGCCATCATAGCGTGCTGCTAATATAATGGATCAATAATATGATTATGAATATGAAAGACAGCAGGTATACTGGCTCCCACATTAATATTGCCGGAACACAGCCAGAGCTGTTATGGCGGCAGATTTCACCTGTGGGGGTGGTAGCTAGCCAGTCGGACTCTGAAAAAGCCCTACCACACAGTAACGTGCATGGGTGCCATACAACGGATAAACATTTCTCATGTATATTTTTTGTAAATACATACAGATTCATAAAAACACTCAGACCGATAAAAGACATGTTCAAAATATGTTTGCAACGAGCGGGAATCGAATCGGCGACCTCTGGTGTGTAGGTCGCTACTGCATCAAATCTTTCGTCAAAAAGAGTGATTCTGTGACAAAACCCCTACAAAATAAAATAAAATAGATGTAAATGTTCCTGACTGTACAATACATACATGGTATTATAACACAGATTACTTCAAGTTCAACCATAACCAGCGCGTGATTCACCCGGCGGCGATTTCCGTTGCGCGCGCGCCGTTCTAAATTTAAAATGCCGCCCCTTTACTAAAATGGAATAAAATCCTGCGCCCGCGCACCCGACCGCATCCTTTATTATTTTAGGATGAAGAACATCCGACATTGTTAATCCCTAATCGGAGAGATCCGAAAGTGTTTAACTGTCTGTAGAGCGGATATTGTAAATATTAGCTTAGCTTTTATGTAATTAGTGCTTTAATCTTGTGGTATTTGAAAAATGATCTTGAACGAGAATTGGTGTGCGCACTTGTTAATTTTCAACTTAAAATTTATTTATATATGATATATATTATTATTATAAATGGTTAAAGTTGGTGGTAGAGCTTTTTCAGAATCCGACTGGCTAGCTACCACCCCCACAGGTGAAATCTGCCGCCATAACAGCTCTGGCTGTGTTCTAGCAAAATTAATGTGAGAGCCAGTACACTTGAAATTAAAGGCTCCAAGATCAGATGAGCCTACAGTCTGGCGGCACATTGAGCGATACTTCCAGGTAAAGCGTCCCTCAATGGAATAGGCCGCAGTGGCCGCTTACCATCAGGTGGGCTGCGTGCCTGTCTGCCAACTGACCTAGTATAAAAAAGTGATTGGTCGTGAACTGTTTTTTTATTTGTCGCTATTTGATACGACTACTCGTACGTGAAGCAAGCAAGTTGAAAAAGAAATAATTGTTTTGAGCTGCGGTCCTAGGTTCATTTGTGATTTGCGTTGAATTATTCAAACACCTCTTGTGTTTACCATTTATTATCATGAAAAAATTTGCATTCCAATAACTTTAGCAATAAATAAAAATACAGTTAGTCACATTTACCAAATGTTTAACCTTTCAACTTACAGACTGCAGGTAACATAATACATATAATTTATAAAAGCGCAAGGCGCCGCACAAATATCCTTATACCATGCCGAGTACAAACCATCAGCATCTATTTGTATAATAGCTAACTTCTGAAACATTTCAACAACTTTGTCGTTAAAATACAAAAAAAGTCTCTTCGCTCATTACAAAGTCATGCATAAAACACTCGCGGATTCGCCTCCGAATAATAAAGATGCAATACAATGCATTTTTCCCCGATGCAATAAACACTTCGACCCTGAAATACGGTGACGCAAGTAGGAAGCTGTTGTTTATGGTCACCCTCAGAATTACGCATTTCCTTATTCGTCCAAACCATAGCTGAGTTATATCTTTTTTTTTTATTAATCATTATCTGTGCCGTCTTCAATGGATCTCAATTTCAAAACAAACTACACTCTTGGCTTGTGGAAAAGTCGTTCTATTCTTATGAATATTTTAGTTATATGAATTGGCATTTTTTTTAAATTGTATAATTTATGGCAATAGTACTGTAATTAATTTTTATGACATGATAATTATTATAAATCTCTATTTTAAAAATAATTTATGTAATCTAAATATTTGCACGCTTCATCTTTAAGCCAGTTTCAGTGATGCCATATAAGTATCGGTTAAGACCTTGTGTATACCTGAGATTATGCAAATAATTTTTTTCTATTTCTATTTCTTTCACTCGTGTGGAGTTGTGTTACAGACTTTGTCTATTTTATGAGACCACTATGTTTTTCTGGACTAAAATCTTTCTCTGAGAGTTTTTTCAGGATCTGCCTTTTTTTCAGACGAGAACGCTTTTGTGCACCACCGTTATTAAAATTGAGGCAATGGAACTATTACGTCGTACGTTGATCTGACGACAGACAAAAGACACAAATGCAGTATTATACTGCGCTAGACTCGTTAATGGCCGCAAGGCAAGGCAATCATTTTAGTTGTTATAGAGCTATTTTTTGGAGGAGAATGCGTTTATGCACCATAATCGAAGGCTAGCTAGACCTAGCGTGTGTGGGACTCGAGACTAAAGCGTCTACCACCCACTTAACTCCCCCGGTTTCCCCTTCACACCCGATTGGGATGAGCCGGTGCCAGTTCCTCCATAATTCTTGACAGGGCACTAATCTAATTGGATCATGGTCAATAATATTACCTAATAAATATTGTTATAATATTCGAATACCATACCAAACTGACCAATATAACGTATAATAAACCCACAATAAAAATATATCTTTAGTATAGCTTATTAGATAATTAGTTTCTATTCAGTGGAGTAAAACGTAAATCTCATATTTTTTTTCAATAAAATGATGTTCAAATGATAATAACGTTCGATTTAAATCCATTCAAAATTATTGTTCACAGACGACTCTTCCTAGACAGTACTTACAGACCACTGAGGTCAATTATAATACGCGCGGCGTATTACGCTGGAGTGGCTATAGACATTGAAATGACAGCTATTTTTATGTCGATTTGAAGCGCCCCCCATTAGTGTACTGGGAACTAAAATGACTTCAATTTTCTCTGTCTACACTTCAAATGGACAGCCATTGACATTGACAATGACAGCATTATCAAAGTTTATCTGCCAAATTTAGTACTATTATTAGTTCCAAGTACACTAACTACTGCTCTCAGCGCCAACATGGCGATTTTCAAATCGGATCAAACATTTGGTGACAATAACCCATCCAGTGTCATAGAGATCAGTGTTACAGACCATAAAAGTATTCCTTACACTTTTAAAGCACGTGGTTTTTTCGGTTCCTTTTTGAAAATGCATTGATGCGATACAAAAAACTGAGTCACATAAACATTTCGTGCACATAAAGTACAATCACTTGCAGTTTATCCGCCGTTGACCTTCGTTCTGCTTCATCTTCTTACTCATGCTGCCGATGATACAACCGCAGATGTGACGCGCACCAAGTTTGTTTCATTATTTTAGTAGTGGTAGAGCCATGCTGTTTTACAGCACGAATGGGCCGGCTCGTCCGGAGAAGTACCACCCTCTCACATAACACCAGCGTGAAATAATAGTGACTACCTACTATTGTGTTTGGTCTGGTTTGTGAGAGTGCCGCAATGACGTTCAATCAAAAAACTAGACTCACAATCACGCTCAAATATTGCCCACCCGACTATTGGGCAGAGTTTTCGTTTAGTTGTATACAATTGACATTAAACACTAAATGCCACGAGATAAGGTGTTAATTTGAACGAATGTGTTAATGTCATCAGTGTCAAAGCCACTCGGACGATTTTTGAGGAATTTTTCTTAGAGATTGGGTGTCTAGTTTTATATTGAACGTCATTGGAGTGCCGTAAGCCCACATCCCCTTTAAATCCCTCTGGTGGTTGCAGATGTCCATGGGCGGCGGTGATTGCTTACCATCAGGCGACCCGCTGGCTCGTTGGCCGCCTCTGACATAAAAAAAAAAACAAAAGTTACGTGTGGTGCCACCATCAGACACTTAGTTTAGTAGGTAACTACGCCCTTTCTAGGACGTGAAAGTCAAACACATCACCTACGCCTTCGATGGAGGATGTTTCTGTCAGCCCCATCAGACAGATTCGGTCTGTCAGTCGAAGGCCGCTTGTCACGTCTGTGACAAGTGTGTGTGTGTGTGTCTGTGACGTGTGTGTGTGTGTGTGTCGACCGTCTGGTCGACGTTTGAGTAGCAGCTTTGCTAATACAGTGTTTGGTAAGTAAGATACGATAACCCGTAAATTCTCCCTACCTATAAATTCTTATCTCAAAGACGGGCAACGCATCAGAGTCCTTATATCTTACCTTCAGGAGACCATATAAAGACGTACCTTTAGGAGTCATATAAGCTGGTTTGCCTTACTCATTCAAAGAAAAATCTGTTTAGCAAATAATAAGTCAGAATAAGACAGTGGACGGTGCCGGTACTGGTGTTTCAGGGTCGCAAATCAAAACATGCACTTGTTTAACCACATACAGTACATAAGTATAAGTAATTATATTAAATATAAGAGCACACCACGTATAGTTTTGATGTAGGAAGGAAAGCAAGAGGTGGAGATACGTTTTTAAATACAATTTTTATGTTGGTATTGCCAATAACTGGATATTACCTTCTGTACTCCTACTCTTTGTGCACGCACCGGATGACGCGTGAGTAAATTTAGCGACGACCAGGTTCACGGACGGCGGGCAGACGCGCTCGTTCTTTTGTTGCGGGATTGCAGTATCGCCGAGTAATGTCACTCGCAAGTAGGTATAATACTTGAGTTTTGTTTCCAGTGTCCTGTCTGGAAAGTTTTTTTTAGTGTTTCCTTTTTAGATTTGGGTAGATATTATGATGAAATCTAAAATGACATTTACAACATTTCACAAAGTTAATTAAACAGGATAAATGCAGTGTTTCGATAACTTGAGATAATATCCAGCCTAAAAGTCAAACAATCTTATCAAATACATTTCAAACGCTAAGTCTAAGTTAGTAAGTAAGTAATTACTTAGCCCTTCGTATGCAACATTCCATTCTGTTGGCAAAGATTAAGTTTGCATTGCATATTTCCAGATAAACGCCATTGCAACACGAAAATGGCTGATGCAATTTCTGTCTTCGTCAAATAGGGTTGAAACGTTCATAAATTTTCTTTAAAGAGTATCGCTTTTTCTCAGAAAAGGAACATAGGTACTTCTCCATAAGTAATGTCCTTCTGACTAAGTTTCGGCTACGTCGGCTAATCTTTACAATCAACCAGCTACGCCAACTTAAAGATAGGATAATTATCATTATAGTGCACAAGTGACTGCGCAAGCACATACATGCACTCTCTATTTCCTCACTCTCATAGCACGATGGGACATCTGTCAGTCTTACACAATTGTCATGTTTAAGTATAAGTTTTCGCTGAAACTAAGCCAAAATCACAATAATTTTCTTAATCTTATATTTACTCAGAAGCTTATGACTTTTTGGGAAAACGGTCAACCATAATTAGTGCACAGCCAGATAACCATAAAAGGTTTTATTACTACAATAATTATATTCTCATCTGGCCTTTTGCACTACATACATACGAGTATTATAAAAGCTATTTTAAAAGATATTTTTGCTATTATAAAAGGACGATGCAGTCACACGATTGGCATTTTATTTAACGCAGTTCCAATACAATCTTTATGACTACGAATAAAAAAAAAACATAAAATTTTATTCTTTTTTCCCAGCCCTACCCTGTTTAACGAAATAACGAACATCTTGCTTTAAAAGGCCAACAATTATACATAACAACATAGTGCAACAGACCAGGATCCAACTGGGTAACATTGAAGGTTCATTGGTATTATGATGCACTTCCTGGCTCGTCGAGGTCGGTGCGGCGCCCGCCATCTTGCATTTTTTGACGTTTATTTTTTAAGGGCTTTTTGCTTTTTTTCAACGCACTGAAGCTTACAAAGACATAATTATGTACTGGCTGTGTTGATTTTCTTCTTCTTCCTGTAGTTAAAATATAAGTCGCATTGCTTGCAAAAGTATTATTTTGGGCCTTTTTTCAATCCAGAATAATCCTTTTTAGTCTTTTAAACTGTTTTGAACTAGTTATGAGTCGAGATCGAATCAAAAATATTGATTGGAATTATATTAAAAATCCCAAAGTCAGTTTATCGCAAACAATCTATTTATCTTAATGTGTGTAGAGTTATAAAAATAACGCTTTTATATCCGTATTTTAAATGGTTAAAAAAATATATAAATATTTGGAGCAAAAATCAACATTTTTAGCCAAACATTTATAAACTTTTGTATCAGTCCCTTGCCTTAAATGAACTACACGAAGCTCACTAGAATTATCTGTAGATATCACGTCCACAATAACTTTGTCAAAATCTGCTGTAGCGTCCAGGTTCTCCCTAAACAAAAAGATACTAAGGGAAACAAAAACAACTTAGGAAGGGCAGGGAAACCTCATCACGAAAACAGAAGGGGTTAAAATTGTTTAAAACATCATAAATTGCAACATAAACGACCCTTACCTACGTGTCAAATTTATGACAAATACATAACGTTACGTATATCATTGTGCAACATTAAAACAATGGTTTTACAGTCGTAATGCAAATAATGTGTCACCTTTTCCGAGAAATGTAATAAGGGCTGATTACGAGTGAAGTTAATGGTTATTTGATTTTTGTATGAATAAATTTAAATAAATATAATTGGAGATCTCCTGTACGCATATATTTTCTGGTAAGTATAAAGGTAGTATGATGACCTTTGCTCATGTCTAATCTATGTATATACCACATCAAAATCGGTTCAGTGGTTTAGGCGTAAAACAAACCGACAGAAATACAGACTTACGAGTTCTACATTATAATATACATTTGGATCATTTATCTTTTATGTAAGTATGTACTACGAAGCGCAATAGCAAATCTTTATTATTGCTGATAGATATAAATTATATAATATCACTAGCCTTCCGCTCTCGGTTTCACCCGCGCGTAATTTCTTTTTTCAAATATCCCCCCTTTCCCCCACATTTCCGGGATCAAAAGTACCCTATGTTCACCGGGGATAGTGTAGCTATCCAACTGTGAAAGAATCTTCAAGTTCATTAGTTTCGGAGCCTCTTCAATTCAAACAAACAAACCACAAAATCAAATATTTTCTCTTTATAATATTAGTGTAGATGTTAGAATATAATTATTATAATCTACCAGACTAGATATTTTTTGAAAAATCTATCGCTATTTTAGAGTAATGAGGAGATAAATAATAAGAATAGACTAAAATATTGTCCGTACGTACGAAATTGCGGGCAAATGTAAAAATATCCTTTGCACCGGACTCTCGAAGGAGGGTGATATTTTTGGAATGTGTCCGTGTGCATACATTGACATAACGCAAGGAGGACTTTGCAAGCTTTGTTAACATCCAGTAAGAAGATCTACATCTGTGAAATTTAATTAAAACATCTTTGATGCAGAGGAAAATGCGTTGAAACTAGAGTTGCCACGAATAGTGATTTGGCCGAATACCAAATATTCGGCAATGCTGTCTGCCGAAGCGCCGAATATTCGGCACAAAATACATGCATGTAAACAAGAACCAACCCGTTGCAACTTGTCTCCCTGTAAATGAGTTAGATTGTTAATTGAAAACTATTCGCCTAGATCGGAAGGCTGATCCTTACAAGTGGTGGTCAGTAAATGAAAAACAATACCCAAATCTCTCAAAACTTGCTAAAGTTTATCTTGCTTCTCCTGGGAGTAGCGTGTCGTGTACAGCGAGAGGTTATTTTCCGAAGCTGGTATCATTTATGATGAAAAGCGTAATCTTTGCTACCAACAAATGCTGAATCTTGTTTTCATCCATCATGGTCAATTTTACTTACCTACTAAGAGATTGTAATTTGTTAATAATTACATAGAATCTTGAGTAATATGACGTGTCCTTTTTTCATGTTTTGGTATTCGGTATTCGGCCGAATAGTATGTATTATACGGCCGAATACCGAATATAAAAAAAATTGGCCGAATAGGCCGAATACCGTAGCCAAATATTCGTGACATTTCTTGTTGAAACACTGTCACCCCAAGGTATGGGACTCGGGGCTATTTCGTCCCACTCACCAGTTTTCTTTCACATCCGCCTCCGTAGATCAGTGGCTAAGCCGCTCGGATATAAAAACACGGAGGTCGTGGGTTCGATTTCCGCCTTGGGTCTGATAGAGAAACTACCCACTAGAGAAGTAATGAGTATATTTGCACACTTTACCACGCTATATTATCCTCACTGTTTTGGGCGCACACATTCATAGTTTAATCGACTAAGTACTGCATTAAAATTACATTTTTAAGAAAGTCAAACTATGCCGCATCTTTTACATAGTCCAGAGAGGCCAGGGAGGAAAGTGTAAGCATACAGTATTTGTTCGGCGCGTCCGCCACCAGAGGGCGTCGCTCCGCCCGGCCTTGACGCGAATCGTGCGCCGGCGCATGCACACCGAAAGGCGTGGAGACTGCATACAAGCAAATACTAAGTGAAAGACTGCATACAAGCAAATAACTGCATACTAAGTGAATCTGTGCAATTGAGCCTTCCTTAAGTGTGGTAAGTTACATAATAACCTTAATCGTATTCTGTAAACACTCAGAAACACACAACATGACATTTATATGGATCCTTTATTGGAAAAACATAAAGTAGACTAATGTTAAATAATGTTAAATCTTTCTATTCAATTAAACTCTTTCAGTGTGGTCCCAATGTCAAATAATAAAAAGATAAAAAGCCTAAAACAAATATTCATTTAGCACCCAGCAAAGCAAAGCTTGTAATATTTTTTTTATTGCAATGTGTATGTATCTGCCCTTAGACAGTTCAGTGCCAAACAGTAACTAAGCATTTACTGTCTGGCACTGCCCTGCGCCCGCTACACCGAGACGACAGTTATTAGGTCTCATACACCTAGTAATTTCACTGGCTTGAGTGCCCTTTCCCCGAAACACAGAAGTGCTTGACACATTTCTATTTCACGGGAAAATATCTGGCACTGCGGTGGTACCCACCTAGACGGCCCAGTACAGGAAGTAGGAACCTACCACCTGGTAATATGGTACGGACAAGGGGTAAAAATTACTTGTATACCTTTCTTTTTCCAATTATACACATAAACACCCAGACAACGGAAGAAAAACAGAAACAAAAATTCATTTCAACAAAATATCTCAGTGTAGCGACGACTCCATGCAACTAGTAGGCGCGCCCTTGAGAGCGGGCGCGTTGCGGCAGGTCACGTTACAGTTATAGCTCCGGCGCTTGCAGCCGAACTGCGATGCGCCAATCGCAGTGCACAAGTCAACACTGAAATTGTTTCAGCGAGGCTATAATTTTTATTGACTTGAGGGCGTTTTTGGTAGCGAAATTAAACTACTTCATTAGCAGAATTGTTTCAGCGAGAGCTATACTTATCGCTTTCCCCCTTCGGTGATATGGTTTCCAAAAACAAAATGATTTAAAGGCGTCATTGGTAATGA
This sequence comes from Mecyna flavalis, assembly GCA_949319885.1. Taxonomy (NCBI): domain Eukaryota; kingdom Metazoa; phylum Arthropoda; class Insecta; order Lepidoptera; family Crambidae; genus Mecyna; species Mecyna flavalis. The sequence continues at coordinate 3,358,364 of OX439419.1, read as the reverse complement.
TTAAAGCTGCACTTTATGACCAGTGCTGTTCCTAAATAGTAGTAGAAAAAGGTCTCTGGAGCTCATTGGGAAGGGCATGGTGTTTGATCTTATAACAAACATATAATAATTAAAGATCATATTACGTAAAAGATCGAAAAAAATAATAGCTGAAATTATTAGTCGTGTTTTTTGAGGCATGGAGGTATTTTACATCGTCAACTACCAGTTTCTGGTCTGTAACGGAGTAGGTATTTTTCTAACAAAAAAATCCAAAACAACATTTTCGATTCGAACCGGCATTTGAACCTAGAACCCAATGACCATGTAGCGGAGCTATCGGAATGCTCTACATACGACAGACTGACGACAACACGCAAGATTGCAAGTCAGCGAAAAGTGCACTTGGTAAACAATGGCTTCGAGACTCGTCACTCGCACGTCACTGAGACAGCCAATCAGATTTTCGATCCTGATATAGTATAGTCAACTTTAGATATAAGTTAAATTGTAAAAATACCTAATAATTTTTTTCTATTCTATTCTATTCTATTCTATTCTGATTCGCGCTAGCAGAATTATTCTCTCGTCTAGCATATAAACAACACACCAAGACGGTCCATTGGACATTCTTTGTGTGTTCTATCTATCTAATATTATAAAGAGGAAAGATTTGATTGTTTGTTTGTTTGTATGTTTGTTTGTTTGTTTGAATTGAATAGGCTCCGAAACTACTGAACCGATTTGAATAATACTTTCACTGTTGGATAGCTACACTATCCCCGGTGAACATAGGGTACTTTTGATCCCGGAAATGTGGGGGGAAGGGGGGATATTTGAAAAAAGAAATTACGCGCGGGTGAAACCGCGAGCGGAAGGCTAGTCTACTATATAATGAGTGTAGTCATTAAATTCAATTTCTTTCTTCTTTCATTCTTACCACAAAGTGCACAGTAAAAAAGTTATAGCGACTAATGGTGGAATTCAGCAACTGAAATAGCTATATAGAAATAGCCAAAATTAGGACTGAGGTGAACAACCAACATAGCCGATTCGTTAGAAACGTCAATATTGATCTGTGATGTAAACAATCCGCAAATCAGAAGTTATTCAGTGCTGTAAAGAGGAATGAATCACATTTCTCCATCTGTCGGTGCCCTCTCTCACTAAGACTCCAAAGGATAGCCTACAATTTGGCAGCAAATTGCGCAATGCTTCCTATGAAGATGTAATATCTCTCTCACCGGAATCGGCCACAGTGGTTTACTAGAGGTCGCGGGTTCGATCCCCGCACGGTACAAACATTTGTGTGCATGAACATGTCTGTTTGTATCGGTCTGGGTGTTTCGATGTATAATATGTATGTATTTACAAAAAAAAGTATATAAGTAATGTTTATCCGTTGTCTGGCACCCATAGCACAAGTTAATGCTTAGTTTGGGGCTAGATGGCGCTGTGTGACTAATGTCCAGAGATAATTTATTTATAATTTGGCAGCAAATTGCACGATACTTCCTATTAAGATCTAATATCTCTCTCAACGGAATCGACCACAGTAGTTTACTTATCATCAGTGGGCGCTGCTGTCGGTATGTCACCAATTTTTAAACGTTACAAAGTTCGACGGGTCACTTCACCAGTAAGTGTCGCATAATGTGTTGCTACACTGTAGGATTATCTCATTTCCGAGCCTTTGATTTCAAGTGTACTGGCTTCCAAATTAATATTTGGAAATGGAACCCAACAAAACTTAGCCACTGTTTCAAGGAGGCGGCCAATGTATACATGAATAAAGACATTTTTGGTTTTTATTTTGTACAATAATGTAAAAGTAAAGTTTTCCCGATAAGTAAACACATATTACCGGGTATCCTAGTACGTCAGGGGTTCGGGTCAACGTCCATTTTCAGCGTTTCATAGGCAATTGATGGGGGCGTCGGCCGGTGAAATGGGCCGCAAGGTTACGAACCTCTAGGCTTCCGGGGCGGTTGCCATGGCGATGGGGTTGCCTCGACATAGGCGAACTTTTGCCTCCCTTGAACTCAGTGTTCATGGGGGTTCATTGCCGTAGTACAGGCCCGACATAGGAGATGCGCCCACCTTTTGCCTCCGTTAACGTTAAGCTTGGAGGTTCATTGCCATGCTGGTCGTCGGTATAGAAATGTGGGCTGTGATCAAAACTGCCGTACATTGGCATGTTTCATGAAAAAAAAATACTAACTTTTGAATATCATTGCAGAAGTCTAATTGGTATTTTTAGGGTTCCGTAGCCAAATGGCAAAAAACGGAACCCTTATGGATTCGTCATGTCTGTCTGTCTGTTTTGAGTTTTAAAATAGGAGAATTGAAAAACTGCTATTGTAAAAATATCATAAAACAATAAGTTGAATAAAAAAACTAATGACAAGGCATCATGGTCTTTGACCCAAGCCGGTTCGAACGAAAAAAGAACCATACGAACCCAGCTTGGTTTAAAAAAAAAGTGCAAAATAAATTCAATAACAAAATTCATTCAAAAGAAAACGTTCTTTATTTAAACAGTCCCAAAATCCACTACACTTCCCGCGTTTGAAAATGGTATCGGTTAGGTAACGATGACGTCACGTTAGTTCCTCGCTTTCCACGTTTCCGGCCGCTTTCCCGGGGGCGGTGACCGCGCGCCGGTCACGAATGTGCGGTGGAAAACAAAATGGCGTATGTGTCAAATCTATTTTTTAGCGCGAACCGATTTAGGTTATTTTTAGTATGTTTACGATACGCTATGGTATTTAGAGGGCTTTGCCCCGTTGTGAGATAATTGAGATTTTATTGCGATGTATTAGAATTGATTTATTTCGTAAACAACAAGAATTCATTATTAGAATGTCGTTTTCAGTGATGACTTTTGCGAAAGCGAGAAAACGCCTTTTTTACCTTTGCCATTAACTTAACCAATGAAATTTTTCATGAAAGAAAACCATAATTACTTATACAGGAATAGTAACATGAATATTTGATGGCGTACTTAATATCGATTATAATATACATAGTAATCGTGACTTAAAACTGTTTCTATCTACGTAAAAGAATATCGTCTTTATTTTCATTTTAATTTAAAAAAGATTAAAGTATGACTTAGCACTTTCTTAATCTTAAATTAGTTTTGAGTAAGTAGATTTTAGTTTGATTAGTTTTGTTTGAATACAAGTAATGTTTTACCATTTTCTGAAAGTTCAATTGCTTAAAACACAGCTTAGACAAACAGCAGGTAAAGAACCCTTATGTTTAATTTCAAGTTCTTAAGTCTTATATTTTGGGCTGGACTGGACATTGATTGTCAGTCAATTAGTCAGTCAGTTTCTAGTTGTATAAATATACAATACACAGCTAGACGTGAATCATCTAGAAAAATTTGAAGAATGAAGAAAATATTAAAATTAATATGAATATGTCACAGCTGTTTGTTTTGGAACGGGCTCGAGTTTTCACCACTAGCTGATTTATTATACAGCCGTGACTCGGTCAACGTTGCCGCTAGGAAGCAACCATCTTGCGCTCACGCATTTGACGTCATAGCATGCACTCACGTGTATTTTATTACGCATCGTGCGTGCGACTTTATAGTTTTTTTTTAATTGAAGAAATCTGTTATAGGTATCCCAGCCGCTTGGAGGAGCAGCTGAGGTAGGTAATACATTATAATAAAACATTTATTTTCAGACATAAATATCCATAATAATAATAATAATAATAATCATTTATTTCAGGCAATATTTACATACAGAGATGTTAATTATATATAAACAGAGGCCCATATCATAAATACCTTATAGTCTAACATACATATTAATAACATTATATAAAATTAAATTTAAAACTAATGCACACGTAGCATCGGGTGTGCGGTCTCAGCAGGCAGCCGACCTCGGAATCTCCGAAACACGACGCCCTGCGGCCAGAAGTCCTCCTTCATGAATGCTGCGAGGTGGTGAGTTGGCACTCTCACCACAAACGAATTAAAACTCGTCTTATGGCGAGGCACCAACCGCTCAACCCTCAGTCTGAAGGTAGACTTCTTAGATAGATTGGTTAAAACTTGTTAGTAACATTTTTATACTTTAAACAATATTAGTAGTGTTAGTAAGTACAAAGTGTTTAGGTACTTAATTTGCCCAGGCACAAGTCCTATCTATCCAATGTCTTTTTTAATTCATAATTAAATACACGAACAGCAATCCATTTTTAGCAATTTTTCCATATTTTCTCATCGTTTAAGCCTGCCCTGGAATTCCACGAATATTTCAAGACTAAAATAAGTCGAATGGCTTCAGCCGTTCTCGAGGTTTAGCGAGACTAACGAACAACAATTCATTTTTATTTATATAGATAGATTTAGGTGAATTGTTTAATAATTTGCATTCACTTCTAAAGAGTACACATAAAACGCAATCTTGAAAAAAAAAAACAGTAACCCCATTCAAGCGAAGACAACGCCCTTTATAACACTAATAAATCATAGGTCAATGGAAGCCATTAGAAAATATAGCTCAACAGAACACGTAATGGATTAATTACAAGCATGGGTTACTAGAGGACGTTGACCATGGTTGTATTTAGAGCATTTTTTCTATGTAATAGAATAGGAGCCATTTTACCGCACGCATGCAAATTAAATCTAAATGCTCAATGATCTGATCATAAGATTACAAATGACAACTAAATATTTTTTTATTATACTTTCAACTTTTTTTATTTCTAAGTAGCAGTTTAGCGAAATCGTGCTTTTAAGAAAGTTACCGTTTTTTTGAATGCTCTGTTTAGTGTTTGAGCATCTAGCCCAAAACTACTCGTAATAGCTAGTACTTCTAGTAACTATTTAGTAATCTGTGCTAATATATGGGCACAGTTTACTAAATAGTTACTAACGCTATGGGTTCCAAAAGATAATCATTTGCTTAATACTTTTTTTTTGTAAATTACTTAATTATGATACATAGAAACACCCAGACCGGTACAAACAGACATGTTCATTTAAACAAATGTTTGTACCGGGCGGGGATCGAACCCGCGACCTTCGTTGTAATAGCCGATTTCTACACTAAATCGGTCGTCGAGTTTGCTTTGTGAGGTCAATCACAAGCATGGGTTATTAGAGGTCATTGCCCATGGCGTGCTATCTAGATCATTTTGATGCCTAAACGGTGTTCTACTTTGAGCTGACTGTACTAAATTAAATCAATTGAACTTTGTTACGACTGTTACCGGTTAAAAAGCTGAAACCCCGAAATTGTAATTAGACTGTATCTGTAGAATGGTCAATTGGTCATGGGTTCGATTCTCGCCTTGGGGCTGGGTGGTTGTAAGACTTTTTCATAGCTGAATGGCTATATATTATCATCTCCACAAAATGTGTTCTGCTTAGTAAGATAATAACAGCAAGTAACATATTTTTTTTATATAAGAAGAAGAAACAATAAGCCCCACGTTGGGCGCCATTGGCTTAAAGAAAAATGAATTAATAATATCAAAATTGTGAAATTTGCCTCCACAATAACTTTAGCTGTTTTCCGGCAATATTGATTTCCTATATGCGAATAGATGATCAGTGATCACTTTCACAAAATCTGACTCAAGTTTTGCCTGACCCGGGAATTGAACCCAAGAGCAGGACCCGGTACTTAAACCTCTGGGCACACAAATGTTTATAAGATGTGTACCGGGATCAAACCCGCGACCTGGAGTATTAGCCGACCTCTCACCAATACGACAGTTATAAACGGAAATGTACAATGCTCTAGTAACTAGTTTATAATTTGTTTTACACTGTAACGTAAAACTCCAAATGTTATACATTACTCTATCTGACATAAAACCCGATAAACAAACGTTTCGTTTTCGCTCGGAATAAAAGCGTAATAAGTACACATCATTTTAATAACGCCGAAACTAGGGCCACGCACGTTCCGGGTTCAATCCCCGACCGAACACATTTCCATAGGTCAACGTTCGGAAAACTTCGTGGGGCGTGCCCGGGAAATAAATCTCTATAATTGTTTACATCTATTTTCAGAATGGTTTCAAGTGTATGCGTGTAACGAGATATTTACCATTTTTGCACATTATACATACCTATTACCCGTATCACTAGCTCGGCGGTGACGAAAAACAGCGTGAGGAAATCTGCCTAGTCAGATGGCTTCTTTTTGTCCAAATTCAAGAAAAGCCAGTCCTCTCTGTCACATGCACAATTTGATTTGGTTGGGTTTTACGGCCAATGGTACAGCGGTTAAAATTTATTTTCCACTGTACCATCAAGGGAACAGCCAAGGGTACTCAGTAAAACAAGCTGTTACGGAGGTCAGATGGTAGTTGCTTCAATGTAATAACTGGACTTGCCCCATCGTGGATTAAAGTGCAAGCGCATCCTGCCTGACTAGATCGGGACAACGCCTAGTTTGGTCGCCTATTATTAGGTACAACCAATGACGTTCAATATACAACGACGCCTCGTTTTATTGCTCCTCGATTTTACGGTATGTAGATGACATTTTACAAATACTGGATATGCATTACCACTTTTTTATTTGTAGGAGTTTGCGTTTAGTCTCTCGTGGAACTCGGAACCCAAAGCGTCCCACTACCATTGAAATCTCCCCCGATTTCCCTTCTACACCCGGAGAGTTACGAGCACCAAAAGAAATAGAGTGGGGGTCGAACCGCCAACCTCTTGTATAATGCCGACCAGTTGAACAAGGTGAACCATTTGAAATGAAATGATTTGAAATAATTTATTTCTGCAATTGGATTTATAAAAAAAAACTTTTGCAGCCGTGTTTTGCACGTCAAGTCTTTTTTAACCTACTGACACTGACAGTTAAGTCCAAAACATTTTGTATTTCAGAACAAAATTATGACTCTTTTTTTAATATTGACAAAAGATACAGCATCTAAGTTACAACAGATAAAATATTACGAACTTATCTGTCGTTAATATAAATTATGACCTCATTCTAAGTTCACACAAATGAAGTCATATAGATAATTTAGAATAAGGCATAAAATTATTTTATATTTCACTACCGTATAACTCTTAAAACAAATGTAGACTACAGACATCGTTTTGCGTCACAACCAAAAGATCAGTGGCTGGCTTTTGCCGTTCGACTCCCGATTTAGACGCGTATTGCTAAACATTGACGAATCCTCATTTCAATTTATAGGTTATCGTAAATTGCAAACATAAGTTGATATTTATTGGTTTTAGATTTTACTATCGGTAACATTTCCTCGTCAAATTGCAGTTACGGCGTCTATTATCAACTACACAGGTCCTAATAATATTATTAACAGATAAAAAAACAGAACTATTAAAGTGATAGATTTCATCTCTAAGGGTCATAGTGTATACCTATAAAAAGCTTAGTACAGAACGAAAAGATTTTTTTGGAGCCAGTACACTTGAAATCAGAGGCTCGAAGATCCGATGAGCCTACAGTCTGGCAGCACATAAAGCGACGCTTCCAGGTAAAGCGTCCCTCAATGGAATAGGCCGCAGTGGCCGCTTACCAACAGGTGGGCTGCGTGCCTGTCTGCCAACTGAGTTAGTATAAAAAAAAGATCAAATATCAGATAAGCCTTAAATCTAGCAACATAATACCCTGTGAAGAGTTCTCAAAGGTAACTTGAAATCATGGTGAAGAGGCCCTCAATGGAATAGGCCGAAATGGGCTTACAGTCAAGTGGACTATATAAAACTAAAATACATACGTATGCTTTATTTATATTTGTATTTTAGGTAAACCACCATGCTATCCAATTGCTGATTGTGTTTTTTTTATATGCATTATAGGGGGGCAAACGAGCAAGTGGGTCACCTGATGGTGAATGATCACCGCCGCCCATAAGCACCCGAGACCCCCTTGGGGTCGCAGGCGCGTTGCCCGCCTTTAATGGAATATGCTCGCTTCTTGAAGGTTTTCATTTCGTATTGGTTTGGAAACACCGCTGCGGGAAGCTGTTGCCAAAGAACATGCAGTCGTACGCGGCAGAAAATGTCTGCGGAAACGTACGGTAGTTGATCGCCACTCGTCAAGGTGTTAGTAATCACTAGCCCAAGCTGTGTTTAAAAAAAATGAGACACAAATTTTTTGTGACATAAGAGTTGATCCTAGGTTACAAAGATCATTAAACCACTAGAACAACGAGGTGTTATAGTAAATATTTAAACCTAATACCTCATTTCCCCCACATTATGTAATCAGTCCACTTTATTACGATTACAAAATGTCAATGTTAGAGTAGTTTCTGAATTACAGAGCAGTTGTAGTGACATCATCTACGTCAGGTCGCCGACACCAGAGCACATAATATTAACTCAGGTACTTTTCCATACTCTAGCAGAGTATAGCAGAAATAGATAAGAACCGTTATGTTGCTATTTTTAAAATGTTGTTAGGTCTTATGAACTGTTACCACCCGAAATTTGGATGGTACGCTGTCTATTTATCGATAGATAGATAACATTTCGTTTTATCTTTACGCCCGAAAGAATAGGCATTTTATTAACGCCTATGTAACGGGGGGCAAGCCAATTTTCATAAAAATATGGTAGGACCATGCTGCAAACAGTTCCTTGACTTGACCCAGGAAGAAGATTCATGAGTAGTACTCGTAGCTTTACTTTTTTGTAGTGATAGAGACCTGCTATTTTACAGTACGAATGAGCCGGCTCGTCCGGGTAAGTACCACCCTCTCACATAACACCAGCGTGAAATAACAGTGACTCGATTGTGTTTTGTCTGGTTTTAAAGAGTTCTGGAGGCCCAAACCCCCAATACCCCTATCTGCCGGCAACGCATCAGCGATCCCTCTCGTGTTTCAGATGTCCATGGGCGGCGGTGATTGCTTACCATCAGGCGACCCGGAAGCTCGTTTGCCGCATCTGACATAAAAAAAAATTGTTTTGCGTTTATTTTTGGTGACTGTGAGTGCCAGTACCAAACCCACTTTCCTTCTCTTCTCCATCATTTCATTCCTCATAGCTCTTCCCCGTCCCTCCTTACATATTTCGTAGGCGGGCAAGACTTAGATGAAGTTGCAGGTATCCCTCAGTGATCAGAATCACTCACCATTAGGTGTTACACTTGCCCGTTTGCCTCGTTCTTCCATATATATTTTTTTATTCTACATTAGAGGTCGCGGGTTCTATCCCCGCACGGTACAAACAGTTTCGTGCATGAACATGTCTGTTTGTATCGGTCTGGGTGTTTCTAAGTATGTATAATATGTATGTATTTACAAAAAAAAAGTATAAAAGTAGTATTTATCCGTTGTCTAGCACCCATAGCACAAGCTAATGCACTTTGGGTTACATGGCACTGTGTGAATAATGTCCAGAGTTATTTATTATTATTTATTTATTTAATTAGAAGACATTCACGTAAACCACCTGAAGGTAAGCGCCCACTGCGGACAGTTCCATTGAGCTTTAATAGAAAGCGCCGCTTAATATGCTGCCATACTGGACGCTCATCTGATCTAAAAGTGAGACAAAAGTAACACTCTGGCAACACTTATTGGCGGTACTCACAGAACGGATACCCTGCCCTACTCCAGTTCCTCAGAGTAACGTACGATAGCATCAAAACTTCAACAAAAGCCCATTTAATAAACGATTTACAACAACCGTGAAGTAAAATTAATAGAGATACTGAAAACTGGAAAATTTAGTTTTCCCTGGCAATGGTTCAAATGTAATCTTGCATCAAATGCGACCAAGATGTATGCTTTTAACGAAATCTCGACGTTTCCTTTTGAATTTTGAGAAGATAATGGACGTTATGTTCATTTTATATGAAATTCAGAGCTTTACATGAAACGGGGGAAGGATAAATTACTTTTTTAGGCGTTTTACTACTATATGATGTATTCATTCAGTTCTGGAATTAATAGTTTACATAATATGAGCATTTACGTAAGTTTAATTTTATTAAAATGCTTGCTGGCGGAGCCATGCATAAAAACGGTCATCCTTTTCTCGTGACACCACCATCGGGCAAGAAGAAGCACCGCGGGGTTAAATGAGTAAACCCCACCCTATTTAGGGCGTGGGAGGAGTCCCATCAAAGTTAAATATAATTATGTAGGTACTTATGTTTTTCTTTGTTGTTGTCTTTAATAAATTAATTAAGTTATTATACCTTTTTAAATTAGTTGGCTTATACTAAATTCAGGGACCACGGGTAGAATGATTCCCCGTGGTACCTTCCAGGGACTATCACAGGGACCACGGGGAATAAAGAAATTTTCCTCTAATAGTCAAGTAACTACTGACCCGGTGAACTTCGTATCACTCACTTTAGTATTTTCCTAGCAATTTTTCCATATTTTCTCATCGTTTAAACCTTCCCTGGACTTCCACGAATATTTCAAGACTAAAATTAGTCAAATCGGTTCAGCCGTTCTCGAGTTTTATTGAGACTAACGAACAGCAATTCATTTTTATTTATAAAGAAAATAATAATGTGATTCCACCGCCGGATTCTGCTGTTTCCATCGAGAAGAATCCGTCAAGAAGCTCGATATTTACTCTCTTCTTAATCCTATGTCAGTTCCACTCACTCTTTCCCGTTACTAGACAAATTAAATGACGCAAATAAATCTTCTTCTACAAAAAAACTCCAAATAGACTCACGACTCATCACATGACGCGTACGCTCTGTATACAGTTACTATTAGTATTTACATAACGCATAAAAACTAAGTCTCTACTAATAAAAACATTTGGCGTGTCGCGTGGGCGGCGCGGGCCGACGACCGTTTCGACCTTGCCGGTAGGCCGATGACTTTAGGTACACTGGGTCAATACCCGGGAAAGGCAAAAGGGATCCAGTGTTGGGTGGTCTGAAATCTATTTTTGAGTTTTTACAATGATGAATTGTTGATGAATCTAGTGGTTTGACTATTGGGTCGTGGGTTCGAATGCCGGATCGATATTGTTTTGATTTTTTTTGTAAATATGTGCGATTCCCGCAAGATACAAACAAGGCAATTAGAAAATCCTTTAACATAATTCATATAACGTTATACCTATCTAGCCTAAGCATAGCTTGCACTGTTTGTGTCAGACACATAACTTTTTTTAGTTTATATATTATTACATTACATAATATACACAGAAATGTCCAAAAGAATAGACAGTTTGTCTCTAGTGTAATAGCCGCCATACGTCTCAACCATTACACCAAATTGTGACCTCTGAATTGAACGTCATTGCCTCTGAAACTTGAAACTTCTTGCTAAAGACCATTAGGCTAGCGCTACACTTGACGGAAACTCCGCCGCGGATCTTCCGCGACGGAACGCTAAGACATGTTATTGCATATAAATTACAAACAGCGGGCACACTACGCGGAAGATCGGTCGCTCCGTCGTGGACGGTTTTATATGAAATTATTTCCGTCGCGGACGACCCGCGGCGGAATTTCCGTCAAGTGTGGCAAAGGCCTTAGTGTCGGTCGTCATAATTGCTAGCCAATTACAACGATAGGGTATTTTAATTCGTTGGCCAATTATTCCATAGGAAAGGGATAAAAAGTAACCTTTCCCAAAGTCTAGTCTATATTTGTACCAAATATCATAAAACTTGATTCAATAGTTTTAGGGATGGACGCTTAAAAGATAGACAGTTACTTACGCATAAAAAATACTTATGGATTTATAAACACTCGATTGATGATTAACAATGTCGAGAAAGGAATCCGCTTCTCATTCACGCAATGACTTCACCCGTTCATAGGCTAAGCCATTGTAGCGATGACTTAATCTTAGACTAGGTCATTGATAGGCGATTCGTTACTTACGACCGAGGCAACGACCCTCCCGACCTTGCGTAGGCCGTCAACATTAGATATTTTAAGCTATTTTTCTGTAAGGAAAATTCGCCCCGACCACCTACAAAGACCTCCCTCACCCCCCGCTCCCGAACAAATCCTTTAACCAAACCTGCATCGGAAAACAACCTGAGGGATCAAGCAATCTGGACAACGTTGGGGGCAATGGTTCATTTTAGCCACCACACCCACATGTATACTCGTTTTTCGTGTGTTTCTAGAAGTTTCTTTACCTTTTTTACTTGATTACTCGATGTTTTCGACCGTAATCGATTTGTTTATTCTGCCACTTCATTCGTTTCGGAGTTGTTGAAATCAAAAGTCTTATGTTTTGGTGACGTCAGTGAAATATCTGTTGAAAATTACGCCGAGAACAATTTGGCAGCGGCATGATTTTTCTCAGAGGTTGATAACTTTGAATGTGAATTGTTTTCTCGCGATTTGAATGAACGTGATCTTTTTTAAGAATTTGTTTGATGGCAATTTCAACGTTAATTTAAAATGAGAACCATTTTATGAAATATTTTCTCTTACATTGTAATATGTTTTGGGTATTGTGGCCATGGCGCATTGTAGTGACCTTGCACTAACTGCCAGGGGTCATTGGTTCAAAACACAACCTGAACGAAAAGTCATGATATAAATATTTGTGTTGTGTTGTCTATTCATAGTAGAAAGGTTAAAGTAACGGGCCTTGATCCCAGGAACTTGGGCTTATTCCCGGGTCGTGCAAAATTTGTGGCGGATTTTTCGAATATACATAGCTCAGGTATGATCACCAATGGCTTGATTTCAATGATGGCGGTATTGCCATACAATGCGACATTATTAAAATTATAATCTATATATCTATATATATAAAACTCAAAGGTGACTGACTGACTGACAGACATAGATATCTATCAACGCACAGCCCAAACCACTGGACGGATCGGGCTGAAATTTGGCATGAAGGCAGATGTTATGACGTAGGCATCCGCTAAGAAAGGATTTTGATCAATTTCCACGGGAACGGGAACCACGCGGGTGACACCGCGAGCGGCCGCTAGTAGTATTTATAAAGTGTGAACAAACCTTCCAACACAAAGTAAATGCTTAGACCCTAGTGGGGCAAAATTCACCAAGTTTTAAGTTATAAAGTGAAAACTGCCCTTCTTAATAATTTTGGTGAGGCAGATTCAACTCATTATATCAAATAACTACGCTGTCTATTTTGTCAATTTTCAAAAAAGAAGGCAGCATCATTCTTATCTCACAGATAAATTACTATCAATTAATCTGGGTTATTCCACAAATCCCCATCGGAAATCCCCATCAATGGGGATTTCTGAACTTTTAGTTCACTAATCCCCATTGATGTCTCATGATGGGGATTTGTGGAAAAAAGATGTTGATAAAGTTCAGAAATCCCCATTACCTTAGAAATGAAATAAAAAAAGTGACAACATCGAAACTGGTCCTATATAATCTTTTAACCGCGCTTTTGTTATTCCCTTTTATCTCCAAGGTCACACAATCCACATTTAATCACACGAACCAGCCCATTCAATTACCTAACATTATTTAACATATTATGGCGAATTCCCACGAGACATCCCATTCGAGCCCAAAAGGCAGCATTTCGTCACCGGCGCCCGCGCAACGGATTGCGAGTTTGACGCAACAAGTTGCAAGCCGTTTGCGAAACGCTTCTAGCTGTTGCTTAAGGGACCTTGACTTGAGACTGTCACTTTGGATACTGGGTTGTGCCCGACTGAGACAGTACAGGTCTGAGATACACAGGTCTGTAAAATAAAGCATAGTAGGTAGGTATGAAACAAGGAGGCAGGGAGTGTGTGTGAGACCTGATGGTAAGTGAACACTACCTCTCATGGACACCTGTGCTGTGACTTAGTTTCACATGCCCGCCTTTAAGATTAAGGGAAAGGAAGGCCTTCAGGCACTATATGTCCTATTACCGGAATGTAAAGTCGGTATTTTAGGTCTATTTACATTTGACGTCCACTGCCCTGAAAGTCCGGTTTGGAGCGTACTTATGACGCACTCACTCTTATTCACCAAACGAAGCGCAATAGCAAAACTACTACTTCAACTAATTTTCCTTGCCGAGCTTGTCTTACGCTTGCAATATGACCTAGGAAGACTGTCGTTACACCTCCGTAACTTTACAGGGATCATACCGATTGGATTATTGTTACACAGTGGCAAGTTTTCTCTCGCGATGTATTGGGAGATGCGTACAGAGAAAAATCCATTAGCTATCCCAAAATTTGATTCGTCGAGTTTAATGCACAAAATATGTGTTTGGACTCGGCTACAAGATACCACGGTCTTTAAATTACTTAAAAGTCTTCTTTATAAAAAAATAGACTTTAGAGTCTATGGCAGCTTCCTCTCACTAGGCAATTCATGTCGAAATTTTAAAAAAGAATCTGTTCGAACAAATATTTTCAGTTTTAACTATTGATACTTTAAAATGTAGTTTTTGTAGGAAAATAAGAAAGAAAAAGGGTTAATTTAACTCCGTACATAAAACCAGCAAACATTTAACTTTATTCAGACCTGTATAGTGGGCGAGAGGCTTTATAGTATCTACTGCGCAAGCGCTTCTCAAGTTATTCGGGTAATAAGCAAAATTTAACAAATGGCCGATTCTTTTATTTATCGTTGTCATATTATTTCGAAAGAAATGGAATTGAGTGCTAAAATGTTTTTTAAAGCCACAAGGTTAACCTTGAAGAAGATTTTTACATTAATTTGCAAAAAAAAAACTATTTTCAAAATGACAACAATAAATGACAGTTGATACAGTGGTTTAAATAGATGCAGCTTAAGAATTACGCAATGTAATTTTTCTAAATGCTAAAATGCTACATTATAAGTATGGCGTTGATACTTATTATCATTAAAGTATAAAACATCTACAACAATATTAGCAACAATAAAAACAAAATAAATAATAAATAAATATCTCTGGACATAATTCACACAGCGCCATCTAGCCCCAAACTAAGCATTAGCTTGTGCTATGGGTGCTAGACAACGGATAAACATTACTTATATACTTTTTTTTTTTGTTAATACATACATATTATACATAGAAACACCCAGACCGATACAAACAAACATGTTCATGCACACAAATGTTTGTACCGTGCGGGGATCGAACCCGCGACCTCTGGTGTTATAGCCGACTTCTCGACCATTACACCAAATGGCTCGTCAAAATGTTAACTTAATTTAAAAGAAATTAGTAAAATTGAATAAAAATTCTGTGAAAATTTAATTAATCAGCAATTCCAATTAATGTTTTTAAGTTAAGTATAATGAAGAAAGGAGGTCGTGATTTCGATTCCTAAATTGGTCTGGTTGGTAATAGGACTTTTTTAAAGTCCGACTGGCTGGTAGCTACCACCACAGTACCCCGCAGGTGACATCATCCGCCATAACAGCTCTGGCTGTCTTCCGAAAATTTTTATGTGGGATTCAGTTTACTTGAAATCCAAGACTCGAAGATCAGATGAGCCTCACACCCTGTTGCAGAAAGCTCCATTAAAGTTAATGCTTCATTAAATCTAATGCTGTCACTTTTCGTTGTCATGAAATAAAAAGTGACAGCAATAGCTTTAATGACACATTATTTCTGCAACTGAGTGTCAGTGTGGCAGCACATAGAGCGACTCTTCCTGGCTATCTGGCTAATAGTAAGACATATATTCTCTAAAAAAATTATTATTAATGGTATTAATCTAATATGGTGTTATGGTGTTTCTAAAAAAAACAATATTAATAAATAATGTGTTTTAGAATGTTATAGTTTTTAAGCTTAGTCTTTTTTGAAGGCTCGAAGTTCAGATGAGCCTACAGTCAGACAGCACATTGAGCGACGCTGGTACAGTGTCCCTCAATGGAATATGCCTCAGTGGCCGCTTACCATCAGGTGGGCTGCGTGTCTGTCTGCCAACTGATGTGGTATAAAATGTGGTAGTCGTATAAAATGCGTACTAGCACTCTCGCAAGCTTCTATGCCCTTGCAGGGCGTTACATAGGCACTAATATTAATGTAACATCAAATCCTGTGACATGTTATAATAATTTGATTTGATTTGAGTCTAATTGAAATAGATGGCTTCTTACCATTATGTCTTCCAACTGATCGAGCATAAGAAATACCTATCATTGTACTTGTTTCAATGTTAAAGGCCTTTGCCCCACAATGGGACATTAATTACTATTAGAACAGTTTAATTAGCACATTCTTATCTTATTGCGTCTATTACGTTAAATTTATAACAACTTGTACATCGTAAACGAAATAAAATTTATATGGCGATAAGTATTCAATTTAAAAGTCAAATTCATGTAATGAGTTTAACTCAATTGTATTTTTGTCGGACTGTATTCAATACCCAGTAACATCAAAAAACCATATTATTTTATCATCTTAACTTTTAACTGTTCCAAATAACCATTCTTTGAGGAGAATTAAATGATGATGAAAAGACCTGCGGTCGTGTGTAGGACTTGGGAGAAGAAATATTTGCCCCACTACCCACTAAACTCCCTCGGTTTCCTATTAACACACAGAAGGGCTAAAATTGACCGGTCCATCCTCAGGTATACAAAATGGTTATAGGGACGGTATGCCATGATCGAACCTTTAACATTTGTTATAATAGCCGACTTCACAACCATTACACATCATCATTTGTATGGTCAATGCTAAAATCTCTAGAATCTAATCTAGTCGAGCGTAATCTCTGGGTACTGGGTTCAGTTCCCGAGTTAGAAAAAAATGTTTCGAGTTTCTTAAACATAGCTCGGATTTGTTGTTTTAGCTTCTCCTTTTCACCTGAAGGAGAAAATCCGGTTAAGTGAGTATTGTAATGCCTCGATTCCCACAAACAGACGCAAGTCTAGCCAGCCTGTGTTAGGGTGCCTAAAATTTCTCTCCCCAAAAAAAGCATATAACTACATAGTCACGCGATACACAAGGGACGAACGTTAACCCTCCTGGGCTCAACAAATAATGGCTGGTCTTGTCTAATTGTGCAATACTTACCCATAGCCGAAAATTCGCAGGTCACCGAACTTGACGATTCTCACCCACACACACTCAAGCGTCGCGACGCATCTACGTTCACGTATACTACGCACACAGATAAACAATAATTCCTATTGGTCCATTTTGATCGGTGCGCGCCATTTTTCGGATACTTGTACTCAAATGAGGACAAATTGACTTTTTAATTTGCGCCTTTTTTATCTAACGTTTGTTCTGTCCTAATAAAGTAAAGGCCGTGGTTTGGTACGTTGACCTGTGTTATAAGTTTGAATATAATCGCGTTATTACAAAGGTGAACTTGAATTCAGGCTGAATCAAAATCAAAATATTTTTTATTCATGTAAACTTTTATCAAGTATTTATGAATCGTCAATTCTAGAGTGACTCTACCAACGGAGTCGAAATGTCGTTAACGTGATTTGTTACGTGTTCTCAGTTACTAATAATATTTAACTTTTATTTTCGGCTTAATAATTACTTTACTGGCTCATATTATAAATATACAGCATGACAACAAATCAAACTTATCTAACTAACTCATAAGTGCGCGATGTCCGTTGGTAGACGGTGTACCTAACCTATACAAACCTCGGTTCTGTTATCACCACCAAGTTTGCTCGAACCGGTAATTAAAATTAAATTAAATTTGTTTATTATCAGATGTCATAGATCAATTTTTTTGGTTAGTAACAATGCGTACTTAATAACTATTTTATATTAACTAGTTAAAGGCGACTCTGTAAAAACAAAGTGCAAACTTAATTACTAAACGCAGTTTAACAACTGATAGATAAGGTCGTGATAATTTAACTGCATCCCGGTTAAATGACAAGTTTTACGATCGATTAGGTGTACCTAATGGTCAAGAAGTCATCCATTAAACCAGAGATCGCGGATTCGATCTCCGCAGCATGATACAAACATTTGTCTGCATGAAAATGTCTATTTATATCGATGTACAAAACGTTTATATTTACTTACATACAAAAAAGTATATGAGTTTATCCATCGTCTGGCACCCAAAGTACAGCCTATGCTTAGTTTTGGGACGCAACGGCGCTTTGTGAATAATTACCAGGAATATACAATATAAATAGCGACGTTAGAACCATAGTGATCCAAGTCGCATTTTCAACTTTTTGAGAAAATGAGGGAAACGCGTTTGAACTTGTTCCTGAAATTATCCTATTCCAAAGTGACCGATATGAGTTTTCTTATGAAAATTGCTATGATAAGCACTTGGATCAGTGTGGCATGAATAATATAGTCTTTTTTTGGGATGTTTATAACAAAATATCGATTTTGACAAAAATGTCACTTGGATCACTATGGTTCTAACGTCGTCATATATATTTTTTTGATAATATCAGTGGTGACTTGGTCTTTGCCAACCCCTACGGGAAAAAGACGTAACTGTATTTAGAAACTGGCAATAAATCTCCGATTCAATTATAATTAACAGTTATTGAGTCACCAACCTAGTTTGTTCAATTGCGATTATTCACATTACATACAACAGCTATGTCGCCTATTGTGTTAACAGTTATTAATGTCGTATTATTTAATTGTTGAAAGCAACTGTAAAAGGAAAAATGTAATGTGGTTATAAAATACTGTTACTGTTAGTTACGGTGTTCAATGAATGATTTTAATTTCATTGCTTATTAATGATGATTTTAATTTCATAGAAGATGAAGTGACAGACTGAATGTTTTGTAGAGATTTAAAGAGTATTGATATTATAAACTATTAAGACTAGAATGTCTATCAAAGGTCCCACTGCTGGGCAAAGGTCACACTGATTCCCTTGTTCCCTCTTAAGTGTTACGGAGGTCATTATATAGCAGTCGGTTCAATGTTACAACTGTCGCCCAATCCTGGTTGGCCAGTACTCAAGGACACTTCCGCAAACCCCCTACCAATAGGGGGTACGAAGAGTCCACTTGATGGACTGTCGCCGGATGGCTCGCGGAGCAAGGGCTTTGCCGATACCCGTGGCCATCCATTAGGGTGATGAGGGAGTACCGCGGGGTTTAGTGGGTAGACCTAAAACTGGGAGTCCCACACACGGCTCTGTTTCGCCCCCAAGACAGAGTGACAGGTGCGTAACGAATTCCCCGCGTTAAAAAAAAAAAAAATGGTGCAAAACTCCCCAGATTAGATTGAGGCAAAATCAAAATAGTTTTATTCATGAAGGAATGTGGTACTAAATAAATAAATATAACGACCCGTTTGGTGTAATGGTCGAGAAGTCGGCTATTACACAATTTACACAAGAGGTCGCGGGTTCGATTTCCGCACGGTAAAAACATTTGTGTGCATGAACATGTCTGAGTATCGGTCTGAGTGTCTCTATGTATAATATGTATTTATTAACAAAAAAAAAGTATTTATGTAATGTTTATCTGTTGTCTGGCACCCATAACACAAGGTAATGCTTAGGCTTGGGTCTAGAAGGCGCTGTGTGAATAATGTCCAGACTCAGAGATATTAAAATTAGGTCCCCGACACCACGGGTACTAAAACGCGCTAATCTAATAACTAAAACAAACAAAATGTCATCCTTAGCATATGACGTCACACTTTCCTCGTAGGCCCGGTCATTCATCTTTACATAAGATCTGATCACCGGCCGTTGAACCCGCGCCGGAATACTCGCAAAGCTATTGCTTACGCAACAATCCATTGTCTCTGTGCCAATGTTAAGTGTCGATGACTTTTGCGTGGTCAGCGTACTAGAGAATATATTTAGGCGGGTTTTTAATTTGCGGTATGTGTGTAGACTTGAATTTTTTTTATGGTAGGTAGATCAGCAGGCAGACAGGCACCAGATGGTGAGTGACCAATGCTACCTATTCCATTTGAGGGCCAAGCCAGGAAGAGTCGCTCAATGTGCTGCCACACTCTGATACACCATAATAATGATGAAACACAGCCAGAGCTGTTATGACGGCAGATTACACTTATCATACATTTATTTTTCCTAGGCATAATTTATTGTCATATGGGACTTAAGAAACCTATCTGATCTGATCTTTTTAGGCTTCCCATGTATTTGTGTGTATACCTATCCTTATCATCCTTTTATGTAATGCGACTGACTACATTTTGTCAGAAAGCAAAGCATATACCCTGGAGGAAATCTAGAATTTAAAAATATATGAACGACTGCACCGAATGAGTTTTTTTTTATTAGCTGTATTTTTTATTATGACAGGGAATCAGGGTGCTGCCTCCAAGCCTAAAGCCAGAATCGATCTCAACGTCCAGCAATATGACCCAAGTGACTGAACCCCTGGGAGCGGTCATCGAACGTCTACACGAAACAATAAAATCTTTACTTGCAAAAATGCTGAATTAATAATAAATATAGAAAATAAATGCATAAAGCGCACACCTATGAATTTTCTAAGTGCGTATTCACGAGCTAGGTGCTGATAGAAAACTTCGTGAAGAAACCTTCACAATCAGACTACAATGGCAGTGTATGCCATAACCAAGTTGGTCTAGTAGGTCAAATGGCAGTCGCTCTTTACCACCTGGCCGAGGGTATGCGTAACGCATTACCCACAATTGAAAAAAAATATGTAATAACTGGACTCGCCAAATCTTGGATCATTGTGTAAGCGTTTTTTTTTTGTTTGAGGAGAATGTGTTTATGCACCATAACCGCAGGCTAGCTACACCTGCGGCCGTGTGTGGGACTCGAGACTAAAGCGTCCACTACCCACTAAACTCCCCCGGTTTCTCCTTCACACTCAAATTGAGACGAGCCGGTGCCAGCCTAGTGGCTATTGACCAGCCCAATGGTGTAAGCGATTCCTGAGTAAATCGGGACAAAACATTCTTTGTGATACAATTTACAAACAAACCACGTTAATATTTAAGCTTACCAGACCAGGTGGTAGGTTCCTGTACTGGGCCGTCTAGGTGGGTACCACTGCAATGTCAGATATTTTCCTGTGAAATAGAAGTGTGTCAAGCACTTCTGTGTTTCGGGGAAAGGGCAGTGAAGCTAGTGAAATTACAGGGTATATGAGACCTAATAACTGTCGTCTCGGTGTAGCGGGCGCAGGGCAGTGCCAGACAGTAACTGCTTAGTTACTGTTTGGCACTGAACTGTCTAAGGGCAGACGTGGCGCTTACCATCAGGTGAACGATCTGCTCGTCTTGTTACACATTGCAGTAAAAAAAATAACCAGAATTGAAATACCTAATTAAAAAGAAGGTCATAAAAATACGTAAGCTATTATACGTGAGAAGTAATGAGAAATGGCACTGAGTCAGAATCAGGTCAGTGGCTTCGATTATCGTCCTTGTTACTTTACTGAGTTGTTCCTGTTATGTTGGAACTTTAGTCGAGCCATGTTCCAGACAGTTTCTGTCTGTTAGTCAAAATGGACTGACTTGATGTGTGTGTTTTCACAGAAGACCGACGAATAATAGTTTATATATAATATATATTCTTTTTATGCTATAAAGTTGGCAATCAAGCATACGGCCCACCTGATGGCTTTATTGCATTCCTTTTGTGAATGAGAGTGCCGGAGAGCCAAACACCCACCCCTAATAGGACAGTAGGACAGCAGTCTAACACGACCTTTTTTATACTGCATTTGTTGGCAGACAGACACGCTGCCGACTTGATGGTAAGCGACCAATGGGGCTATTACATTGAGGGACACTTTACATGGAAGCGCCGCCCATGCAATGTGCTGCCAGACTGAATGGCCCATCTGAAGATTAAAGAGAGATTAGGCGCAGGATAGGGTTGCCATCCGTCCGGGTTTCCCCGGATTTGTCCTAGTTTAGAGGGCATCCGGGGAGCGTCCGGGGAAGATTTCATTTGTAGACCGAGTTTAAAAAAAAGGTGATTTATGATATTTTCAACTGTTTTTTATTACATTGAATATGTTTATAAGATCTTGTTGACATGTCCGGCTTTCGGACTCTAAAATCCGGGGTTTTCACGTGTCTTGTCCTGTTTTCCAAATTTTAGAGATGGCAACCCTAGCGCAGGACCAACGGCTTTACGTACTTTACGAGGCACAGGGGTATTTAACACTGCCTCGAATAAAATAATATAATTACAATGCTCAAGAGAGTGCGAAGGCGAACGAAATAATTCGACAAACACACGTGTCTTAAACGGTCCAATTCGACTTTACTTAGGTATCAATGAAAGTTAATGTAAATAAGAACACGTGCGGTGACAATTACATAAATTTTTCATTTAATTAAAATTACTAATTTATTGAAACTTATCGACAAATGCGGCCTATGTCATTTAGAGATACTCTTCCGGGAAGCATCTCCCAAAGTGTTGCCACAAGTTCCTCTGCTATACGAGTGGCAATATCGCCTGTAGGCTAGCTAGGAAATCGGTTTCTCAAATAGTCCAGCATCAAATTTCAAATGTGCTGGCAGCTTTAAACATCAATATTTTCGGAACATAGCCAAAGCTATGGCGGCTATAAGGGTGGAAGCACAAAGGGTGGAAGATAGCCAGTCGAAGTAGTTTTAAGTCCAGCCTTTAATTTAAGTATACTGGATTCCACATTTATATTGCCAGAACACATTCAAAGCTATTATAGAATCAATTTCTCTTGTAGGGGCCCTAGCTGCCCAGCTAGCCAGTTAAATTCTAAAAGAGAGGTCTTTAGTCTCAGCTTCTCAAGTGTACTAGCTCCCACACTTATATTCCGGAACATAGCCAAACCTACAATGGCGTCAATTTCACCTGTGGCCAGACGGTCGGACTTTGAAAAAGTATTATAACCAACCTTCGGGCTAACATCACAAGGGTTTAAATCACTATTCCAACGAGGTGTTCGGATTGTTTAACCGCT
Source organism: Mecyna flavalis (assembly GCA_949319885.1). Taxonomy (NCBI): domain Eukaryota; kingdom Metazoa; phylum Arthropoda; class Insecta; order Lepidoptera; family Crambidae; genus Mecyna; species Mecyna flavalis. The sequence goes on along the minus strand of OX439419.1, from coordinate 3,335,601 downwards.
AAAATGAATCCAGGAAGAATGTATTTGTTTTTCTTCCAGCGAATTACAAGAACTACAAAACAAGGTCATCAAAACACATAGGCCGTCAACGTCAAGACGTAAATGAGTAATTGTTTGAGTCAGTATTAGGATGGTTTCAGAGCTTGACCTGGTTAGGCAGAGTCAATGTACAGTGTATTGACCGGTGACGTCATTAGAAAATTAACTATGGAACTTTTTCGTTGGTACTGATTTTTTAGGAGCTATAATAGGTGCCTTTAGGATTCCTATTTTCCAACCAATGCAAGGTAGCTTATGATCCAACTGGTATCATCATCAGCTTATCTACATTCTCACTGCTGGGACACAGGCCTTATCTTAATTGTGAGATAGTGTGGGAGATACTTCACCAAGCTGGCCTAGTGCGGGTTGGTGGAGGGGTGCGTACCTAAGGCAAGTAACTAACCTTAATGTCAGATGTTATCAAGCCGCCAAATGGCCTGTGACCAGTCCCCTCTTCCCCACTGGGCACTATGGGCACGTGCCCAGGGCCCCGCGATCGAATGGGGCCCCCTAGTTCCTGCCAGATTACCAAATGATAACCGATATTTAGGTATTACCGAAAAACATTAATTTTGAAAAATCTGATGATAATGACTTACTACAATACCTACGCTTATTATAATTAGCTTTAGTTTATACCACGCCTGCATAGAGTAGGGTTGCCAGATTGAGAAATCAAAATTTCTGGACAATAATATAAAATATCTGGACATAAGGATTTTTGTCTGGACAAAAAAAATCAGCATAACTATAAAAATTTCTTATTATAACAAAACAGAGGAACCTTAATTAAACAATAATTTTGTTATATGAAATAACTTTTTTGCCACATACATTAATCAGCATTATCATACATTTTTTTTACTATTACAAAACAGAACCTTACTCAAACAAAATTAATATGAAATCACTTTTTCTGCCACGTCTGCTGTGTTGTATTTGGTTTATTGCGCGAACGATTGTTAGGTATGTTTAGGTTGGGTTACTGGGTTATAGGGCGAAGTACTAATAGGTACGAATAGGACTAATAAGGGTGATGAATTGATGATAGCGGACGGGAAGGACGGGACGCGGGAGGTGGGTGATGGGCGGTTCGGATGGACGGGAAAGTCCCGGGCATAGATAGCGAGAGACCGCAGCGGAGCCAGTGTTGCCAACTCGGTGAAAAACCACTAATACTGGTGGTTTTTAATTTTCAGCTTCATTTTAGCTGGACATTTTGCCTAAAACCGGGACACTGGACAACGTGTGAAATAGCTGGACAATCCAGCCAAGTCCAGCCAATCTGGCAACCCTATAAACACTAGGTTTCCGTACGGATTTGCAGTTGGAAACTCAGCGATTGCCCACAGGTCAATCGCTCGATTCGCTCGGTTTCCAACCGCAAATCCGTGAAATCATCGTATTTATTGATTTGGTTTTAAATCAACTTTTAATTTCATTTATTTTACTTCCTTCTCTTTTGGTCTATGTCGTGTGCGCTTCTGTGTAATGGACGAAACATTAATAATAAGAAGAGAAAATACAAGCGTTTTTTTTATATTTCCTATTTTTTTATAGTTAGTAACTAAATAAAAATAAATTTAGAACCTTGTTTGTCTTTCTTTATCTATTGTAACTAAATAGTGTTTTCTCAAGGTCATAGGGGCCCCATGATCCTAATGTGCCCAGGGCCTCAAATAGTTTAAAGACGGCATTGCCTGTGACTAGGATTGACGACTAATATCTACATATAGTAAATATCAACCGGGACCAACAGCTTAACGTGCTTAATAATGACTATTATTGTGTTTCGTCTGGTTTGTGAGAGTGCCGGAGACCAACACCCCCCCCCCCCCCCACCCTTAAAGGCCAGCAACGCATCAGCGATCCCTCTTGTGTTGCAGATGTCCTTGGGCGGTGATGATTGCTTACCATCAGGCGACGCGCTGGCTCGATTGCCGCCTCTGACATAAAAAAAACTCTTACCATGACAGAACATACAAAGTCCTTGTGCAAGAGGGTGGCAAAATAGCATAAGTGACACCTGATGGTAAGTGATCACTACCGTCTATGTATCGACTAGGGTCTCAGTATTTTATTGACAAAAATGAACAATACAACTTGCCAAAGCAATAATTGTCAAAAAAAAAAGCTATTAAATTGACAAAAATAGTGAGTGAGGCATGCTTATGTACTGCTATTTTTTATGTTGGCGGTACTGTCCTTTAGTAATTCTGTTTTATTTTTTGCTAGCGTCCTGTCATGTCGTGGAAACTTACTGAAATTACATAAAAAAGATCATAACCATAACATAACATAATCATACCATAATGGAAATATACAATCTGATTCACATTCTATAAAACAAACAATTTCTCGCTGAAATTTTCTGTTTGTAATTAAGGAAATTAATTCCTTTTGGTCACAAGGTTTGTGGTTTTGTGTTGCAATTGTGTACGATTCTGTTTAATAATTATTAATTTTTTTACCTGTAAATCCAAACTTATTGTTATTAATACGAAAGTCACTGTAGTGGTACGTACGTCCGTCAATCTGCCTGTCTGTATATATATATATGTCTACATTTTTGGGTCGCTTTCATGCTTAAATTACTAAATCTATTTTAAAAGTTGGTACAAATATAGGCTAGACATTAGGAAAGGAAAAAGGCTACTTTTTCTCCAGGGATATCTCAGTGCCCATAGGATAAAAGGCAAAGTGTTTTGGTTGGTCTCTTTGTCACGTCTTATTGGAGCAAAGTTCTACGTGATTTTTTTTTGGTGTTGAATTGGTAGGGAGCTGAAAATTGACATAGATTTATTTCTACAACGTTGTATTTTATAGATTACTAGCAGACCCGGTAAACTTCGTATCACTTCGTTTAACAGATAAGTTTGTATGGGAAAATAAAAATCGTTTGTCGTCGTTTTCTTTAGTAATTTTCTCGCAATTTCTCCATATTTTCTCATCGTTTAAACCTTTCCTGGACTTCTACAAATATTTCAAGACTAAAATTAGTCAAATCGGTTCAGCCGTTCTCGAGTTTTAGCGAAAATAACTAACAGATAATAATAAAATCCTCCTAGCCGAGTTTAAGGCTACGGCCAATCTTGACGATCAACCAACTACGCAGGGTATATTTTAGTGCACAAATGAGTGCGCAAGCACAGGTGCACTTCCTATTCCCTGACTCTCAAAGCACTATGGGATAGCAGTCTGACACGACTGTAAAGAGAATACGTGCTTTCCGAGGCACAGGGATGTTTTTACACAACCATATTATAGGTTAGGTTAGGTATTTTAACAACGAATAATGTTATTACTGTTTACTAATTCCATCAGTGAAAGGTTAAGTAAAAATAAACCAAAATACGTATGTAGTGTTCGGTATTAATAACACAAACAATAAACTGAAAGGTTATTCAATAATATTATTTACATCGCAAATCACGATTTTACCTAATATTAACTTATCCGCCAAATAATACCGCGGGTTTTACCAGAGTTTGAGGAAAAATTAGATTAATGAATTGCAAATACCAATTCTTAATAATATTACAAATCGGAATACAATGGTTTGTGAATGCTGGGTGCAATCACGTATACCTAATGATGCGATGTTAAAAGTATTGTTTTATTTACATTGACGTCATAAATATTACTCTTACTATTATTGTTTGCATTACAAAGCTTTACTTAACCAACTTTAAAAGTAGGAGGTTATCATTCGACTGTATGCCTTTAAAATCCATCTTTAAAGCTTATATAAATAAAGCACAATACTTTGGTTTTTTAATGTATAAAGGCCACTCTACTTACTTTTTGCTCTATGAGTAGAGTATATGCACCGTAATATGCGTTATCTTTATTATATCATCACGCAAATATTGTTATCATTTCAAGAAAAATCTCTATCAAAATCAGGTTTCGTGATAGTTCGGAACATCTTACAAGCACGCGCGTATCATCCAATGATCTCAAAATAGCTTGTACGCTATGAATAATGATTGTAATGTCATAAACACTTACAATATTTGAGTATGCGTCAATAGGCCTGTTGTACGGTTCATTTTTATTTCATCACATGATTGTACATAACATTTACGATCACATAGATTAATCCCCCACTTCGTCGACCGAGCGTCAAGAATTTATACATATTCTTAGCCGAATTTCAGCTACTGCTATTAAAGTCTGTGAAAAACGACAGACACGCAAACAGCCCATGTGGTGGATTGTGGCCATTGCGGCTTATTCCGCTGAGGGATACTTAATCAGAAAGTATATCTCAATGTGCTGCCATGTAGGCTCCTCTGGTATTTAGCCTATTTTTAAACGTACAGCAATCCACTGATCAACCTTTACAAATCTGTCAAATTCCTGCAACCAATTTTCAGCTTAATGTCTATTCCATAGAGTTCTATTTCAAGTGAGACTTTTTTAAGGTAAAGGTTGAACCGTGGCTCACTGTACTTGCGGCTACCTATGATAGACCGGACAGTCGGCGAAAGACGGGAACCGACTCGTCCCTTTCAGGTCTGAAGGGGAAACTGGGGGGAGTTTAGTGGGTAATTGGACAAACGCCTTTGTCCCAAGTCTTATTAGCCTGTGGTTAAGTTTTTTTAAAGCATTCTCTCTCTCTCTCATCTCATCTCCAACTCTCCAACCAACTTCGAATAAAATAATATACCTACTGGCTCCCAAAATATACAAATCAAATTTAAAAATAAGATACTCAAAAAAATACAATACTTAGTAAGAAAGGGTAATGAACTCAAGTCACAAGGAAATCATAAAGCACATAGACTTAGTACATAGACACTTAAAATTAAAAGTTCGAATAACAGAAGAGCATTTTTATTGCGGATTAGAAGTTTTCGCTGGATAGGCTTGAAAACAATCTATTCTTAATTTTTTTTCTTAATTCAACCCTTGGCAGATAACTGTACTTAGTTTTTTTTTTGAAGTTTGAAAAGAGACTATCGAGATTTTTCGACATTCCAAAGCCGCTGATAGAGTCACTCAATATAACTGACGATGCATTAGTGCATCTTGAAGTCTACGTAAATAAAGAATATTTTGATTTTGATTGATTTGCAACATTATTAAAAACTGCAGTACATACAAATTACAATTACGATATCGATAATTACGTTGATAAATTCAGTAATATAACGAAATTCAGTAATACACCCCTACCCTTCATAGTCACTCCAACCATACACACAATTTTTCATAGTCACCCACTCAATTATTTCAACCAAACAAACCGCGCAATGTGACACTGCGCAAGAGTTACGCAACGAGTCAAAGACCGGGCGACCTTCGCGGCCACGTGCGCGTGACGTCACGATAGCGTATCGATAGCGGGGAATGTCGAAAGGACAGTTTCAGTATGCGTTCCGGTTGAGGCACCTATTTTTTGGCACCTACGTAAACTGAAACTCCATTGACAGGTGATTTACTAGCTGCACACAACAGCGTCGATGACACTACTAATATTACAGTGGAAAAGGAGTGGCAATGTCGTCTATCGTTGGTTTCAACACATAGAAACTAGTACCTAGTCTTGACTTCACATCATCTGCTGCTGCATATGTATAGTCGGCTTAGAAATCATACCTTAACTCAAAATTAAGTTGCTTGGGACATAGGTAACTCATGATTTCGTCTTTCTCTTTCTCTCAAGACACCCCGGGTTCTAGCAGGCAAACTCCATTTTTTTAGGGCGTGAGAGCCCAACACAAGGTGTGTTCCGGTGTCCAACAAAGGTTATCGGAACGAAAGTGATCCTCTGCCTAAAAAATGTAGGTGCCAAAAGTATCAATACAAAATTGGAACGCACGAAACCTAAAATAAGTGATTGCGCAATTTTCCGTTGAAGTAATAGGTGAATACAAGGTTAAAACCTAGACAACTAAGCACTTTTGTAATCAGATGATCGCTGTTAAGCAGTACGAACTGCGGTCAAATGAATGATGGGTGACCGATAAAGACATCAGGCCCGAAAACGTGATGAAGGTTATTCAACCACTTAGGACTGTTCACGTTGCACACAATGCTTTAATTTTTTACACGCTTGTAAATATATTTACATGTAATTTGGCAATAGCGTGGTGATCAAACCAATTAGCATGAGTCATGATGACCACAGGGCGATGAACAGTGGGGCACTAAAATTTTCACGTAATCGTCAAGTACAGTTGATTTATTTTTCACCCATCGTACAATAATACAGCATTTCATCTTTATAATTACCTTTAGTTACCTTAAGTCGCAACGGTAGTTAATATAAGTTTACATTTTGCCAACCAAGCAAGACAATAGCTCAAAAATTTTCAGTTCATCATAGAAGGGATACTTTCAGTTCGAATAACGCAAAGAACTGATGCCAACCCCTGTAGGGTCGAGTTACAAATTATGCTTAGGTAGTTTGTGGCTTAACAGCGCTGTCAATAATGTCCAAGAACATTTGTAATTTTTAAACGACTTTATAAGAAAGTAGGAGTTCATCAATAATGAATTCCAACCTTGACGCAGTGGGTACACGGGTAAACAAAAATTACCCCTACACCCACCGGTGGGTGAAGCCAGTGGGTGCACGGGTCATCGGTGTGTTCTATGTTTTAACTGTTTACCGGGTAAACCAATAATGATGATTGTTTTTTCATTAAATTGAAATAGTTGTCCTAATTTAATTTAATAAGATAAAATGTATTTTCTTTTTATCTATGTTGATGATGTTACCATTTGTTTATTATTTTGTTAAAATGTTAAATTATTAACAATCTAACGTCCTTAAACTTGATCTTGAACACTAGCGCCATCACGCGCTTCGGCCGTTCCCCCCATACCAGTCAACAGTCAATAAGAACATTCTAATTATAGACCGACAAACTTATCTGTTCCGGTGGCGGCGTCGCTACTGTCGTTTTAGTACTGTCATTAAATATCGTTTTTGTATTGCAAAAACTGTAGTTCCAATTTTGGCCACCGGAACAGATAAGTTTGTCGGTCTATACGGCATACCGTGCCTCCCAATCGGGCCTCGAGTTAGGCCTTTGAACCTAGCTCCTGACATCATTGATCTAAACTACCCAAATACATTGCACGACTAGGTAATGTGAGTTGTGACTGAATTCAATTGTCCAGTCACTGTGTAATTACGTCTAAACGAGAAGTTAACAGTTTTTTGGACAAGTCCATACTTCTGAATTTCTCCACCGTATTTTAAATACCAAAGTAATTCTCTGTCTGTCTCTTTTTATATTAATATGGGGGCGAACGAGAAAACGAGTCAGCTGATAAATAAATAAATATTTCTGAACACTATTCAGAACGCCATCCAGCCCTAAACTAAGCTAAAGTATAGCTTGTGCTATGGGTGCCAAATTGCGGAAAAACACTTTCATTTTGTAATAAATACTTACCTAATAATGCCAATAATGCATAGAAACACCCAGACCGATATATAAACAAACATGTTCATAGAAACACCCAGACCGATATATAAACAAACATGTTCATTGTCATGCACAAATGTTTGTATCTTTCGGATATCGAACCAGCGACTTCTGGGGTAGGTAAAAGCCGACTCTCAACGGTCATACCAAATCGGCCGTCGATTAAAGACGATGATGCAAATAGTCGCAATGTTTTCTATGAAAATGCATGACGCAACAGTTCAAAATCCGCCCTTGGGCGTTGCGGTCGAAATGTTTTGTGTTTCCACTGAAGTATTTTATTTGGAGGAAAACAGCGAGAAGTGTTAGGGAAAACCAGAAATTAAACTTATGTATAAAATGTATTTTTACAAAATTAAAGTAAACGAGTTCACTTATAACTTATATGTGACTAGCCTTCCGCCCGCGGTATCACCCGCGCGTAATCTCTTTCGAATATCCCCCTTCCCCCCACATTTCCAGGATTAAAAGTACCCTATGTTCACCGGGGATAGTGTAGCTTTCCAACAGGGAAAGAATTATTCAAATCGGTTCAGTAGTTTCAAAATTGATATTCCCGCGGGAATGAGACGTTTCCCGTAGGAATTTTATAGCCTATGTCCTATTCCGTGTTATAAACTATAGATGTGCCAAATTTCATCTAAATCCGTTCATCCGTTTAGGCGTGATTGAGTAACAAACATCCAAACATCCAAACATCTAAACATCCAAACATCCAGACTTTCGCATTTATAATATTAGTAGGATTGTAGGATAAGTGATGTTTATCAGTTGTCTGGAACCCATAGCCAAGCTATACTCAGTTTGAGACTAGATGACCGCCTCCGTGGAACAGTGGCTAAGCCGCTAAGGTATAAAACACGCAGGTCGTGGGTACGATTTCCACCTTGGGTCTGGTTGGTGGTAGGGCCTTTAAGATTCCGACTGGCTAGCTCCCACCCCCACAGGTGAAATCTGCCGCCATAACAGCTCTGGCTGTGTTCCGGCAAAATTAATGTGGGAGCCAGTACATTTGAAATCAGAGGTTTGAAGATCAGATGAGCCTACAGTCTAGCAGCACATTGAACGACGCTTCCAGGTGAAGCGTCCCTCAATGGTCGCAGTGGCCGTTTACCATCAGGTGGGCTGCGTGCCTGTCTGCCAACTGATCTAGTAAAAAAAAGATGGCTGGACCTTTATGACAGACCGTCAGTTGCTTCCTTTATAAGTTTATGTAAGTACATTATGTAGGCAGATTGCTTGTGATAACAAGTAATAGATTATTTAAATGACCTGTAGGATATTCCTAGGAGTAGGTATGATTAATCTCGAAGGTTATGAAACAACTACGTAATTGAGATAAAGCGTCGAGTGACCTCGTGCTGTTACTGTTAGTAAGATCCTTTTCCTATAATTGTACTTGTCTACACTATTATTGTCAGACTAGCCTTCCTCCCGTGACTTTATTATATATGTTACAGTCAAAACCCAAAACCAGTCAATAGACCTTTTGACCGGTCAATAAGCCTTTGGACCGGTCAATATCGATATTGACTGAGGATTCGGTTCTGGCGTTTTGTGGTCGCAGTTCTAACCTAACCTAACCTGACACAAAGGGATGCTCCCTGTGGGATTCAAACCCATTTATGAAGTTAAAGTTAAAAGTTGCCTTTAACTGACACCCTAAATCAACTAATTTTGACCGGTCAAAAGGTCTATTGACTGGTTTTGGGTTTTGACTGTAACATACATATATGACGCTATCCTGAAGGAATGTGATAATTTTCCGGCATAATAATAAAGCTAATGTCACTCTTCAGCTTCCAAACTCCCATTCCAAAAATATATTTTATACATTTATTTATTTTTAAAGGTAACCCAGCACAGTATCTTGATAAATGTTTAGCACTTCAAAATATACATTATTATTATTAAAATCGGAACGACAATGAATGTCCAGATAGAACCACTACTAATTCACATAGAAATCTATAAAACATAATGTATTCAAAATAGAACCGCATATTCATAGCAATCATAACCTATGTATATATTCTGTGCCTATGTGAAATCCCTTTTCCATGCAATACCGCAAAGTTGTGACGTCACGAGTGTTGCGACTGGCTTCCCTGAATGCGGCAATGACGTCATAAGGATTTAATAGAATTAAAAAAGGAGATTGTCAATAAATTCGACTTTTTTTTTTAAATTATGTTACATAACAACTTCTTACAGAGTCCACCGATCTTGATGATTTAATATTAAAAAAAATATGTAGTCCTTGTGATGCAGTGCCATTTATATTTGAACGAGGTCTAATAGAAGATCCTTGTGGGTGGCTAGTAGCGGTTGACGTCCTTCGGCTGAGATGTTGAGGTCTAACAACTATTTTTTGAGTTATATAATACATAATACAGATTTTATTGAAGTCTACGTTGGTAATGTTCTCATATTTTTACTTGTCACACAAACTTTGCCAGACCCGGTAATTGAACCAAGAACCTCTAGATTAATACTTAAACAACTAAACCATCGATGCGTTATATGAATGAAATGATAACATTTGAACAGGGATCACATGAACTGTCCAAATATAACCACAATTCAAATTTCAAGTATTGTAAGATGTCTAGACGAGATATTCACGAGGACTGATAAGGTTACGTTAACTTGCGTCTTACGTATATTTTACTAGCGGCCGCCCGCGGTTTCACCCGCGTGGTTCCCGTTCCCGTGGGAATTGATCAAAATCCTTTCTTTTTTAAGATGTATTCTGCTATTCGGGACGGAAACAAATCCAACAAATCAAAAACCATGGCAATCGGTCCAGCCGTTCTCGAGTTATAAGTGTTGTAACAAACACGACTTTCTTTTATATATATAGATTAGTAAAGCAAAAGCATTCTTCTTTTCTTATACAAAGAAAGCTGTTGGTAATTTAAGTAAGTAACCATTGCAAATAGATTACTGCCTATGACTACAATCACAATTGTAAAGCCTGCGCCTGATTCTGCAAAACTTCTTCGGTCGTGTCAAGCTGGTGTCTCACCGTGCTGTGAATACCAATTTCATCAAAATACCACCGGGGAAGTACCACACTGTCACTTAAGATAAGCTAACATGAAAGCAGTTACTTATATAATATTCAATAATCAAATCCATATTCATTCGGTTTAGGCACAAAAAGAGCACAATATATAAATGTCAAATTATACATGTCATAAAATAAAATATGTAAATTTTTATTATATTAGTATGGTATTTATAAAGCCATTGATGTATTTGCTCAATCATGTGATAGCATCGTAGCATATACAGGGGTGGCATTGAGTCATGTTTAAGCCCATAATAATGTTTATGACGCATGCTTTCTCTGTGACATAGCGGGCGAATGAATGACTCACGAGGCTTTACCCCCATTAGGAGTCACCGAAAATCGAGATCGTATTATGACTGTATTTTTCTATACTACTTCTTTAGACTATATTTATTTCTGTGAAAAATAGCTTTACTTACATCTTTTTTCACATCTATAGTCTAATCGTTTAGTACAGTCAGCGTCAGAAATATCTGAATACTTTAGAACTATGTCACACCGGCTATAGCGCATATTGTTAGACGTGCCTTAATGTAAGAAAGCAATAGTTGGTGTGACATGGTACTAAAGTGTTCAGATATTTTTGACGCTGCTGACTGTACCAGGCCGTGATCTCAGGAGACCTGGGTCCGATTCCTGGGTCAAGGAAAAGTGTCGGAGTTTTTTAACACAGCACGGGTTTGGTCGCCAATCCGCATTTGGCAAACATGGTTATTAAAGCAGTACCCACAGAGGCGGATTATCCTAAAGGCAAAGTAGGTATGTGCCTAGGGGCGCGACGGTACGAAGGGGCGGCAGAATTTTATTGTAAAATAAAGAAAAAATATACAATATTGCATAAAATTAATTGCGCCAGTAAGTAAACCACCTACTTAGACAATGAAAACTATTATTTTTACTTACAAAAAGATGAATTTCACGATTGGGACTGGCTAAAACTTACGCCTACAAACAACCTCGTCGATGGTACATTATCTAGGATTGAAGTTGGAAAGATACGACTGCAATGTTCGTCGCGTCGCGGCGTCGACTGTGAGTATCGGACGTTCCTGCTTCTAAAATTGCGGGGACGAGAGTGTGGTGCGGGGGCGGAAGCTTAGCGGTCAGGCGCGAACGAATGCGCCATTAATTCACGACAACGTTCGTTTCCCAAATTTGCCCGACCGAGAAAGAAATCCGGGATCTTTTGCGCTTACGGCAGACACCTAGACCACTATCAATACTATCGAGGTCGAATTAAGTCATCATCATCATTTCAGCCAAACGACGTCCATAGCTGGACTAGGCCTCCCCAAGGATCTCCAAACCGATCGGTCCTGCGCCACCCGCATCCAGTGGATTCCGGCGATCTTTATGGATTTATCGGTTCACCTTGTGGGAGGCCTACCACAGCTGCGTTTCCCGGTACGGGCCACTTGAGGACCTTTCCGCCCCAACAGCCGTCAGACCTCCTTGCAATGTGTCCCTGCCACTTAAGGCTTGCAATTCTTCGGGCAATGTCGGTGACCTTGGACCGATGGATTCGTCGATCGACCTCTTTTTGGAAGTTGGACTTACCAAGTTGGACTTTTTGTCCCAGTAGTAGTACATAACTACAACTTCCAGTGTTGAGTCCCCAACTTTTATAGGAGTGGGTACGACATGGAAGTTCGACATGATTTTCGTCTTTTCCATGTTCATTTTAAGACCCACTTGTTGAGACACTCTACTGAGATCGTTGAGCATTGTGCCTAGGTACTTCCAAGGACTCAGCCATGACTACAATATCATCCGCAAAGCGAAGGTGCGTCATGTAATCGCCGTTTATGTTGATGCCAAGTTCTCTCCAGTCCAGAAGCTTAAACACGTCCTCCAACAGAGTATGTAGTAAACAGTTTCGGCGATGTAACATCGCCCTGTCTCACACCCCGCTGGAACCGAATGGGTTTTGTCTTCTGGTCCTGGAGGCGGACTGACATGGTGGCGTTTTCGTACAGCGACTGCAACACTTGTATGTATCGGTAGTCTATTTGGCACCTTTGGAGTGCCCGAAGCACGGCCCATGTCTGGACAGAATCAAAGGCTTTTCATAGTTCACAAACGCTTAACATAATGGGAGATTATTTCTTCGGACTTTTGTATAATCTGCCGCAGCGTGTGCATGTGGTCTATGGTACTAAAGCCTTTGCGGAATCCGGCTTGTTCGGGAGGCTGAAAGTCATCAAACCTACGTACGAGACGATTCGTTAGAACTCTAAAAAACAGCTTGTAAACATGACTCAGTAGCGTGATGGGTCTGTAGTTCTTCAGCTGCGTCCTATTGTCCTTTTTGAAGAACAGCTTCACTACGCCCCTGTGCCATGCTCTTTGCGTTTTGCCCTCGAGAATAACGGAGTCGAACCACCTCTGGAGAGCTTTCAGGACCGGTCGACCTCCTGCCTTTAGAAGCTCCGCTGTAACTCCGTCATCCCCCGGCGCCTTGTTGTTTTTAAGTTGTTTTAGAGCTACACTGATTTCGTAAAGGCTGACGTCTTAATTATATTCAGTGTAGTGTCGGGTCAATTTGGCTCTACGATCTGTGGCCTCAGTGACAGGTGTTCGTGTCGTCGAGTAAAGTTGCCCATAAAAGTTTTCAATCTCGGCTCATGGCGTGACGTGACTACTCTACTGTCCTCTGTCTTCAACTTCGTCAGCAAGCTCTCCAAGAGACAGGTCTCTGGCAAACACTTTAAAGCCTTTGTTTCGCTCAAGTAATCGCTCGAATTAAGTAACTATAATAGTATATTAAAGATTTAAAGTTAGTTAATTATATAAATGATTTAATTGATACACTGATTTAACTAATTTTTATCCTGTTCATAATTTTCGGGTTTGCCAGTCGTACCTTAAAGCTTTAAAATATTGTAAATCGAATTCTTAATATCTGTCCGACAATATCGATCTCATGTAAACTCATGCTCTTTTTTCCTTGGCCTCCATCTCACCGCGTTTTCTTAAGGTACATCGGTTCCGGTCAAACTATAGTAGGTACGAGTTATTTTTAATATAGGGGCGCCGATGAGATGTTTGCCTATGGCGCTCTCAACGTTTAATCCGCCTCTGAGTACCCATCATTGTAACGATGACTTGATATCGATTGAGGCCTTTGACCTACATTCTTTATTTTCTATTATATGTTTAGATTCATTTCTTTATGTTTTGTGAACGTGGACGAAGGACTTTAAAACATACTTAGTTTGCGTGACACTTGAAATATAAAATAAAAAAGGGCTTCGTTTAAAAACCGACTTCTAAAACATTACTTGTGCAAAAAGAATTCGTTATTTTTTTTACTTTTAAATGCATTCTAATAAAACAATTTCCATATTGCGTATCAACTCGAGGGTGTGTAGATGTAGCGATACGCTCCGGAAAAACAGCGGTGACGTAATGTGGTGACGTCAAGCTCTGTGTTTCCCGCAGCGTCATAGTGGACGCATGCGCGAAGCCTGATGACTCAGAGAATGGAAGCTTTAAGAAATTATACGCAGTTTCGTCATCGAATACAAATGTAACAATATAAAGCCATAAAATTGGAGGGATGGCTAAACTTATACATAAAGATTCAATGGAAATCGCCATTTGGAAAATCTGGGCTTATTTTTGTGTAAATTTTCGCGTTGCAGAAAGACAAAAAAGCGAGTGTGCCTCTAAATAACATAATATATTTTTTTACCAAACGATTTTCCTGCGATCTGTTAGGAGGGCGGCGCTGTCAGTCTTTTTTAAAAAAAACTACAAGATTGTCCAACATGATTTTACTTGGATTACAAATAAAATATAGAACACACACAACTGACCTCCCGATTTACCGCGATGATGTCCTGAATCTAACTAACTAAAATTTTGTATTGAAAAATTAAGGTAAAATTTCAAGCCAGCAATAAAAATGGAAAGTACAAAGATTAAGTAAAACGCTGACGCTTGCTGTAAGCCCCTATTATACAGGGTTATAACAGATCGTCAACCCGCTTGCCCAGCGTCGCGATTATAGGCAGCAAATCGGCGAGTGTTTGGAGAAGCCTTTATCCAGCTGTTTTGCGATAGGCTGATACTGATGATGATGATGATGACCGAAAGGGATCTCTCGACATCAGATTTGACTGTTTTGAGAGGCGGTCAGACGTATTTTTATTTTTTATACTAAGTCAGTTGGCAAACAGACACGCAGCCCACCTGATGGTAAGCGTCCACTGCGGCCTATTCCATTGAGGGACACTTCACCAGGAAGCGTCACTCAATGTGCTGCCAGACTGTAGGCTCATCTGATCTTCGAGCCTTTGATTTCAAGTGTACTGGCTCCCACATTAATACTGCCGGAACACAGCCAGAGCTGTTATGGCAGCAGATTTCACCTGTGGGGGTGGTAGCTAGCCAGTCGGACTCTGAAAAAGCCCTACCACAAACCAGACCCAAGGCGGGAATCGAACCTACGACCTACGTGTTTTTATATCCGAACGGCTTAGCCACTGTTCCACGGAGGCGGAATGTCTTTTGCCGTCAGATTTTACTGTTTTGAGAGGCGGTCAGACGTAGGTATGTTTTTTGTTTACATTAGAACAAGTGTCAGTGCCAGTAGCCAGTGATAAACAGAGACAGTGATAGGCAGAGACAGTAATAGACAGAGACAGTGATAATTAGAGTGCGCGTGCGACGCGTGCGTGCCCGGTAGCGGCGCTTCCTCCTCGTTTCCGAGGTTCACGGCCCGGCGGCGCTTGCGCAAGCTTCCTAGCTGTTAACCGGTTTAATTGATACTGCGTTACTTATGTAACAACCGCATTTTATATGTTTTTATTATATTTGATGGCTGGCTTAGTGTTATTAACAAATTACATTAAAATTGTGGTAAAAAAGTTTAGTCTGTTTTTCTTTCTTGGTAGAGTCATGCTGCAGACGGATCCTGTGTTATCAGTGAAAATGGGCCGGCTGAGGCAGATTATCTTCGAGTCGTAGCTTTACTATTTGCTTTGTTTAATGAGTAAGAGTCCAGGAAGTTAAAACTTTGCCAACCTTATCCCCGTAACCCTTACCTTATTCCCTCCCATCATACCCTTACTTCGAAGTCGGACAACGCACTTTAGACACTAGCCTAGGGTCTCTTCTAGTCACAGGTGTGACACAGGTGTCACAGGTGACTAGAAGCAAACAAAGTTATCGCAACGAGTTACAGTGTTATAGGTTCCAGTGTTGGGAACAAAAGAAATCTTTTCGTGTCGAGATGACGAAGTAATAAATGTTACAATTTAACTAAATTGACACTGTATCCAGTCTTGTGTGTCCAGTTGGTGAATAACCCCTTAAAAGTATATCTTTAAAAAAAACATTTTTACTATGTGTTAACGGATTAACGATGCCCAGTTACGCAGGTGTCCATGGGCCCTAGTGATTACTTACCATCCGGTTTGCAAACCTCCTTCATAAGCTAAGATTGATTTATTCAGATCTTTTTTACAAATTGTAGAACATTGTTCTGTATGTATGTATTATGTATAAGGTAGTCAGAATACGAGTGAAAACCAGGATTTGGCAGATCCAGTTATCACATTGGAGCGACTCCCATCTGTTCTCCGTAACCCTTCCAAATCAAAATCAAAAATGTCTTGTTTGCTTCAAATAGTGTTGGCAGTAGATCTAGACAAATTCGTTCATGACTACACAGACATAATATGACTGTGCAGGTCTCCGCACGGTGTTTTCCGACACCGCCACGCTAGTGATGCGCACATAGAAAAAATTAAAGGATTGACTGACGTTTCATAATATAAATAATATAATAATAAATATCTCTGGACATTATCCACACAGCGCCATCTAGCCCCAAACTAAGCATGAGCTTGTGCTATGGGTAGACAACGGATAAACATTACTTATATACTTTTTTTTGTAAATACATACATATTATACATAGAAACACCCAGACCGATACAAACAGACATGTTCATGCACACAAATGTTTGTACCGTGCGGGGATCGAACCCGCGACCTCTGGTGTAATAGGCGACTTCTCGACCATTACACCAAATGGCTCGTCAAACCATACCTCTCAGTTCCTACAGCTTTATGAATGGTCAGATATTACTACTACAAAATGGGTGACCTTGAGGTCACTGGCCTCTTATCTAACGCATTTAACCGAGAGCATCCGCATCCGGTGCGAAAGCGCGCGTTTCTCCAAACAGATGGCGCGCGCCGCATCGCAATGCGCGTGACGCGAAAGTGGCGCGTGCGCCGAATGGCAAACAGAGGACGCTTGGACATAGGACTTTTGAGCTTTGACTTTTGATGAAGACTATCTTCTTCCATCATGTGATTGGATAACCATTTGATGCAAGGAATGTGTTTCTTCTCGTAACCGTTTTTAATAAACCAGGGAATGCTTTCGCACCGTAACATTCCATCGGTGGTAGAGGGTGGTGTATGGAATTCACCCCACTCAAAGTGGATGGGTGGATCTACCCACTTACCCCCGGATTACTCCACCTAGCCGTATCCGAGGCATAGTGAGGTTAATAATTAGGCCTGGAGGTCCACAACGCCAACCGGCATGCGTCGCCCTGACTTGGGGGCAAAGTTGAAACCTCGGCTGGGTACGTAACATATTCCACACGTTAAAAGAAAAAGGCTGACACTGACTCCAAAAAAAACATACAGGCCAATTAAGAACCTTTTCCACTTATAGGAAAATAATATATATATATATATAGTCCTCCTTGTCGTATCTGACAACAGCGACCCTAGACTATTTGGAAGTAATATTATAATGAATTTAAATTTAATTTAACATAATTTAATTTAATTTACTAACTTTAAGTATTTGTTTTCCTATCATGGGCTCGTATATGACTAGAAAACCCAAGTTTAGTCTTAAACAACCTGTCACAAGTAGTACAGAAAAGTTGTCCCGCAGAATTGTAGGTATAATTGTAGGAGGGCTTCGGGCGATCTCGCCGTATTTGGCGCCGAGCGTCTAGATGTTCGAGACGGGATTCTTCAAATTCGCTGACAGCTTTATGAATCCTGTAGCGCCATTCCGGCCGCTGCTCTGCGAGCTCCTCCCACTTGCTGGGTTGTATACCGCTTGCAGTAAGGTGACGTTTCAGCATGTCCTTGTAACGCAAGTGCTGCCCCCCATGGTTACGTTTCCCTCGAGTGAGCTCTGAGTAGAAAATTGATTTTGGGAGTCTGCAGTCAGCCATACGCCGGACGTGTCCACTCCATCTCAGTTGAGTTTTTATGAGGAAAGCTTCAATATATTGCACCGGCGAAGGATCTCTGTGTTTGAGATACGGTCTTGCCATTTGACACCCAGGATAGATCTTAAACAACACCTAAGCCTTATACACGGATATCTTGGTTTGAAGAATAATACGACAATGTCATAGGGAGAAGTGTTAGTTCAACTAGTATGCCAACGGAAAAACTTAGAAGATTAGGTGGATGACCCTCAAACCAAGTGTAAGATAACGGTAGATTAAAAAAAGGTTTGCAAGTAAAGACTTGTAACTATGTTTGTTATTACATTTTCATAAGTCGGTGTTAGGATGATGTTTTGTTAAAACAATGCATATGCAAAGTGCTGTAAAAATCATCGTACATTATTCTGTACATGAATGACCTACACAGTGCGTTATGTATTTTTGTCGGTTTTGCTACGGTACTTTCCTTTGTGACTACAAAAATGCTGACACTAATAAATATTATTGGACATTAATCTTGCCCCAAACTAAGACTAGCTACTGTGGGCACTAAACAAAGAATAAACATTACTGATTAATATTATATTAGGCAGTTGTCCCACCGGCAACGATGAACGAGTAGTGAGTTGAGCTAGAATGTAGAAACGAGCGCTGAGCGAGTGTTATCAGTCTGTCATAGCTCATGTCACTCAGTGACAAACTAGTGAAGGGAGTCCTTGCCGGCGCAGTGTGATCAGTCAGCGATATATCTTTTGTACGTTTCTTGAGCGAGAAAAAAGTCGATAGTTAGTCGTTCTCTCACCGGCGGTGGGACAACTGCCTTAACCACCACTTAAAAGGTAAAAACTTGCTGGACAACTGGAGGATGTCAAAATTGATAGATCTATTCCTACCAAAGAAAGTGATGCGTAAAGCACGGTTACATCAGCGGTTGTTGACCGAGCTTAGTATGCGAGGCGTCCTGCGCGGGCGCATGCGATCAAACGATCTGGCACTGCGCAGGTTCTTGATCTTGAGTGGAAAGGGGAAACCGGGGGTGTTTAGTGGGTAGTGGGACGGGTCTTTAGTCTTGAGCCCCAGACACGGTCGCAGACGTAGTTAGTCGGCGGCTAAAGCTTAAAAAAAATAAGGGTCTTGATCTTGCCAAACTCTAGTACTTCTTTGGTTGGTGGTGGTAGGACTTTCTTAGAGTCCGGATAACTACCATCCCCACAGGCGGAATCTGTCGCAACAGCATTTAAAATCAATAGCTAGAAGATCAGACGAGCCAACTACGATCAAGTGACATTTTTGTATAGGCCACAGGAGCCATTTAGCGGTGGACTGTATGTCTGTCAACTAATGTAGCAAAAAAGGAATGTCCTTTCATGTCTCTTTCTCTCCCCACAGATTCGACTGAGAGAAACAACAGTTCCAGGTGTCAATATTCGCAGCTCGTGATTAGGCGCGCCCGCGCAGGACGTAGCGCATACTAAGCTCGGTCAACAACCGCTGACGTAATGGGGCTTTATGCCTCACTTTCTTTGGAAGTACCGCTTGCTCTCATCAGGAATGCAAACTTAGCCGTCAACTTGAACAAACAACCTGGCTATTTAATTATACATTAGTATCCTCCGCACGGGCGAAGACCCGCCTAAGAAATTACAGAAAATCTTTATAAAATGAAGGCTTTTTTTAGATAGAGAATAATAATAAACGAATCAACCCTAGACCCTATTCCCACAGCGCCGTTCATCCCCAAACTACTTAAGCATATCTAATACGGTTCTAGTAGACCATTCACTAGACTACGGAGGCATTCAAAACTTAAAGTTCAATGGCCTCAGTAAAAAAATAAGCTAGTTTGGCGGTATGACAAGCCAGACTAAAAATATCCTGTTTTTTGTTGTTGTAAGGGAATGAGTTTGGACATAGTTGTGGCTGCAGGGGAGCTACAAGGTTTTGTGGGACTAAACGCCTCAAAAGGGTACTTTATCTACTTAACGCCACCGAGATCCTAAGACAGCTACCGTACATTTCCGCAGACATTTTCTGCTGCGTACGACTCTTCTATGGAACCAGCTTCCCGCAGCGGTGTTTCCAAACCAATACGAAATGAAAACCTTCAAGAAGCGAGCATATTCCACCCTTAAAGGCGGGCAACGCGCCTGCGACCCCAAGGGGGTCTCGGGTGCTTATATGGGCGGCGGTGATCACTTATCATCAGGTAACCCACTTGCTCGTTTGTCCCCCTATAATATAAAAAAAACACCCGTACCCAGAGTTGCACAACAACATCACATACCTAAAGTAAGTAGCATAAGCACATGTGTTATGGGTATAGGCCACGGCCAGGGTCACTACCAAATGCGCCATCGGGCCAGTCACAGTCTAATCTAAAAAGGTTTTACCAGGTGGTAGGTTCCTGTACTGGGCCGTCTAGGTGAGTACCACCGAAGTGCCAGATATTTTCCCGTGAAATAGAAGTGTGTCAAGCATTTCTGTGTTTCGAGGAAAGGGCACTAAGGCGGGCAACGCGCCTGCGACCCTAAGGGGGTCTCGGGTGCTTATGGGCGGCGGTGATCACTTATCATCAGGTGACCCACTTGCTCGTTTGCCCCCCTATAATATTAAAAAAAATATCCTACCACCAACCCCTACTTTAAGTCTAAGGTGCTGCGGCTGTGATGTTAAACCCGTGGTGATTTTTTTTTATACAAGGTCAGTTAGCAGACAGACACGCAGCCCACTTGATGGTAAGCGGTCACTGCGGCCTATTTCACTGAGGGACACTTCGCCTGGGGGGGCGTCGCTCAATGTGCTGCCAGACGGCTCATCTGATGAAATCTGATCTACGAGCTTCTGATTTCAAGTGTACTTTTCCGCAGTAACGATCTAATTATAAAAATAGGAAAGCCTGTGCAAAATGGTTTGCAAATCTGGCAACACCAAACAAGGTCGGGTGCGCGCGCGCGGTTCGTCGACCGCTGACGTAAGAAGAAAGCCTTTACGTAACCGGGCCTTGAACTGAGCTTGGCTGAGCCCGATGCGAATCTGTTATGTTACTGTATCAATTTTAATATTTAGCGATATGTGGATTTAGTTTAGTTTGAATTTAATATGGAAACAATAATTTGAATTTCAGACTTTAAAAAAATAAGGATGCAAAGTTTAAAAAAGTAGGTTATGAGGGATCTAGAGACTAAATGAATTGCTTAATTGAAGAGATACAATATACGTTTTAATATGTTTAAAAACCTTCCATAAACTTCCACGAATATTTCAAGAGTTCAAGACTAAAATTAGTCAAATGTGTTCAGCCGTTCTCAAGTTTTAGCGAGACCAACGAACAGCAATTATTAATTTTTATTTAAATAGATGTACATACATTTAAAAAAAATGTCATTCATACATATGAATGACAAACAAATATATTGCTACTGCGCTTTGTGAGAATGCAAGAGTCCCAAATCCCCCACTCCCTCTTCCGTATCCTCATCTTCCCCCATAAACCTTCACATTCCTTCTCCCTTCAAATTCACTTTTCAAACTGTAGTCGCCAAGTGATGTACAAGGGGGTTGTGTCTCCCTCGTTTTAAAAATGTATAATGTTACCGGCCAAACTGATGTAAGTCAACATAGAATATATTATTATAGTGAACACAAAGTTTAAAAATAAATAGCCACGAAGCTAAGGCTTAGCCTTCTAATCTAACCTATATCCATACGAGTCGATTTTCCCCTTAGTACAAACTAGTTTGTCCTGAAATCGGGTTTGGCCGGTAACATACATCATTGACCACCTCAATAAAAAACTATATCATTGCTACAGTGAAAGTTCAACGGCCCCAGTTACGTTAATACGTGGTGACGTAAGGTGAAATGCTAGGAAGTGTTTACGCAAACGGTCCTTGAACCTGCGCGGGAGTCGGAACCGCTGACATACGCAATTATCGCATAGGAAATTATGAAACGCAACCGGAAAGTTTCCTAGAGGCGGAGTCTGATAATTGTGGGGGGTGGGAATGTTTGTATGTGATCGATAGATAGTTATTCGTTTTGCTAGCTCGATTTTTATATATACATACATATATGGAGGCAATCAAGATGACCTCACTCCACCTGATGGTAAGCGGATGTAAGGTCCAAATATAAGACTGACTGGCTCAATAGAACGAAGTACCTATTGAGCCAGTCACCCTCCTGAAGGCTTGCTGAGATGCCGCTTCACGCCCCGCCTAAAAATCCCAGGATCGGAAGTTAGAAATAGAAAAGGGGTAATGGTGGTATATATCTTATTTATGTCATTATAAAAAAAAAGTAAACCGGTGACTGAGAAAAATGGAATAAGAGAAGGACCTTAAAGAAATAAAATAAATAATAATAAATATCTCTGGACATTATTCACACAGCGCCATCTAGCCCCAAACTAAGCATTAGCTTGTGCTATGGGTGCTAGACAACGGATAAACATTACTTATATACTTTTTTTTTAAATAAATACATAATAAACATAGAAACACCCAGACCGATACAAACAGACATGTTTATGCACACAAATGTTTGTACCGTGCGGGGATCGAACCAGCGACCTCTGGTGTAATAGCCGACTTCTCGACCATTACACCAAATGGCTCGTCTAAATAGTTGATGTTACGTTAAAATATGTACAATACATGTAGTATTGTACATAATTATTTTAACACCTTTAAATACTCGGCCGTGATGTCGGAGGCCTGGGATGAAATCCTAGTTCGGCCACATTTTTTGGGTTTGTGATCACCAATCCCCATCATTGTGATGATGACTTGATTTTAATGTTAGAGGCTTGTAGATAAACCCCCCCCCTCTCCCCTCCTTCCCGTAAGTGTATAAAACTTCATAGACCCCCCAGTCATCTTAGATAAAAATGGGTGGGAGAAGCTAACTGACTACCTATAGAATCGGAAAAATATTCCATTATATCGATCCACTATTGTCAACAATAGTTCTATGATAAATCAATTAGTCACATTGCAATCATACGCGGATGCATAACACGTGGGTTTTTCTCCTCATTATAATAGTTCATTATATTTGAACTTGCATAAGATTTATTTGCGGTTACATGAGTAATAAAATGTAACACGCTTATCATTTTATATTGACAAGACTGCCTCCTACCTAGGAAAGTAGCTATAATCTACGAATATAGTACTTTATAGTTATGTAACGTATTACGTTACATAACCATAATCTATGAACGAAAAATCTTTTTTGATCACATGTTGTTTTGTGCTGGAAAAATTCCACAATGTTCTAAGTTATTTGATCACATGCATTGAGTTATAAATGATCACATGTTGTTTTCTGGTGGAAAAGTTCCATAATGTTCGAAGATAAAGCCTATGAGAGCGAGGGAAGATGGAGAGCACCTGTGCTTGCGCACTTACTTAATCCGATATGACTGTAATCTGTCACGACCAAATAAATAACAGGACCCACAGCTTTATGTGTTTAACAAAGCTCAGTTAAGATAGCCTGCCAGACGCTACATTGAAATTTCAAGTGTAATTAAACTCCAACGAACAAACCTAAGACCATCCGCTGCAGGTGCCCCATTAAAATTTGACCTCCTAGCTATACTGCTCTTTCAGAGTATCAGTATATTAAATGACCCACTGCAGGGCAAATGCCTCCATCAAAATCATGTCATACACCGATAAGTGCTGGCTTAACTATAACGCTTGTCAAATGAGTATCAGTGATCGATCACAAACCTAAGCTGTGTTTAAAAATTACGACACTTGCCCCAACTTGGTTGGTGGTAGTGCTTTTTCAGAGTCCGACTGGCTAGCTACTGACTGCCAACTGACTTAGTATAAAAAAAACTGAAAATAAACCCAAGACTCCGCGATCATAGCTCGTCACTTAAACTACTAAATCATCGAGCCGTAAATATTGTTAAAAATATAATTTATACCTTCTTTTGAACCAGCCGAACTTGACTTTGTCCCCGCCCATACAGTGCAGAACAGTTCTTCCGGTGCGCAAGCGCAGTGACGTCACTCTTGCGCAACAGGAAGGGGGGGCCGGACGCAGTGAAAGTGGGGTCGACGCACCCCGCGAATGTCAATGCGAGTGTGCGCGGGAATTGGGTTACGCAACGATAGTGAATGGGGACTGACTGCCCGGTGGCGGGGGTCATGTAGGCACAACACTGGCCGGTTGAATGAAGATGTTTTAGAAAAAAGAATTAAAAACAAAGAATGTTTTAACGGTCTTCAAACGAAGGAGGTTAAGAGTTCGGATGGTAAGTTTAGGCAGTGGTTTTAGTTTGACTAAACTATCACTGGCCGGTTGAATGAGGATGTTTAAAAAAAAATTAGTGCTACGCTTCAGCAGCGTTGTTTGATATCTTTGATTGATGCGGGGACAGTAAAATAATCATTTGGTTTAAAAATAACTTTGTGTGTGGTAGAGCTACGCTGCAGTTCCTATCTGTCAGTCGAAATTGACCAGTTCAACCGGAGAAGTACTAACCTCTTAGAGATTTTATTTGTATTTTTAAGTTTGCAACTTTTGTTATTACAGATTGTTCCAGAGTTCTGGAGTTCCTCTCCCTGTCCTCTCCCTTCTTCCCCCCTCCTCCCCGTTACTTACCCACCCGACTCCTCCATATTCTTTTCTGAAAGTCGTTTGCCGATAAATACACTTACCCTCAGGAGTCACAAATATTCGTTTTCCTCCACCTTTCATAAAACTTGAAGTAGGAAGGAAGTAGCCTTTTCCTTAGAAGAGACTTGTTAGGTCGTAATAGGACTTCTTCCTGGGCCAGCTGGCGAGTTATCCCCACCAATAAAATCTGCCAGTAAAGTAGCCTTTGTTACGATTCGGCAATAATAATGTATGGGTCATTGGTAACACAACCAATAGGGAACATGCATTATTTTTATTTTTGTGTTCATTTTAAAGAATTCCATGTAGAATAAACTACTGTTAAATTAAAAAATTAATACATTGTAATATATCGGAAAAAATGCGGTTTTAAATTGATAGTATAGATTTTCGCGCAAAAACGGACCTATGGTTCGGATGACGTCACTCCGGTCCTGTCACTGCCTCACTGGTGGGCCGACAAACTTATCTGTTCCGGTGGCGGCGTCGCTACTGTCTATTTAGAACTGTCATTAAATATCGTTTTTGCATTGCATTTCACGTAGTTCCAATTTTGGCCACCGGAACAGATAAGTTTGTAGGTCTGTACTTCACCGTACTTGTTTGTCGCTGGCTTTCATACTTTTGCATATTTTAACGAGTTTCGAAATATTTTTTTGTAAAAATTTAAAATGGACTATCCATCAACATCAGGTGATCATAAAAATACCACTAATATTCCAAAAAAAAGCCGTGTTGACTCATGTTTTGTGCCATTGTGTCCTTCTACTTCAACAAAGTTTCCGAACAAATTATTTTTGACTGAACCTTCTGACCCAAAACAGAGAAAAAAGTTGTTTCTTGCTTCACAATATGAAACTTCACACGATAGCCTTCTTTACGTACGTTATGCTCCGGAGTAACTCGAGTTTTTATTGTACATAAATCTCTATCTCTTTTAATTTGGACATAGCCGATAGCATTATCGCCGTAAGATAGAGATTGTTGAGCTAAAATAACTGCTATGTTTAGAAGCCGCTGAATAAAATACAAAGTTTAACAACTATGATTTATCCTACATACCGTAGTAATTTAGTCCCTTTCATTTCTACACTTGAAAACTCTGCACTTTCGACAAAAAAAGTTACAACCATGTCAACACTAACTCTTGGTAAATTCCTAGAGTCTGCTTTGATAAACCCAACTTCCATTTTAATTAAAAAAACGCAATTAATATTCCCTTAAAATATTATTCACATAGAAAACCTTAGCATTAACTATGTTGTCATCGCGCGAGTGACGTCACTAAACGCTGATTGGTGTTTTAAAATACGTTTCGTTTCAAGTAATTTTCATTCGTAATTATTGTTAAAAAACAACATTATGTAAAATAAAAATGTTGCAGTGGCCTTTCTTTTATATTTTTGTATCATTTTAATCATAAAATTTTCATCACTACATAGTATAAAACAAAGTCGCTTTTCTGTCCCTATGTCCCTTTGTACGCTTAAATCTTTAAAACTACGCAACGGATTTTGATGCGGTTTTTTTCATTAGATAGACTGATTCAAGAGGAAGGTTTATATGTATAATACATGCATAATATAGTAGAGAAACACTGATAATTTTACAGGTTTTTAATTTAAGGTCGTAAATAATCGCATTTTTTTGCGCTTACATTGCAAACGCTGGCTGAACCCTACGAGATAGATCAAAATAATGTACTACACTATTGTACACCTTTAAAAGTTTTACAAAAAAGTCCGCGATGGTATATGTCTATCTCTTAGGGATAACCCACAATAACCATTTTCCTTTACTTATTACGATAAAATAATGGCTTATTTACGAAAAAGTGATTTTAAGCAATACAGTATTAATCCTTATCCAATAAAGTACCATAAATAAATTGTGCATGTAATATAGATCAATATGGCCCTTTACATCATGTAATTTAAATGAATAGTTTCGAAGATATTACAGATTTAAAATGCAGGGACATAGCGGTTGCGGCGGTTACCGGCCGGGGAGCGGATGGATGAACTTTTGTTATTCTTTCACGTAAAAATTACTGAATTGATTTTAATGAAACTTTACAATAATAAAGCCTATACATAAGGATAACATATAGGCTACAATTTACAAGATATTCCCGCGGGATAACGTCCTATAGTTCACGCGGGCGAAGCCGCGGGCGGAAGGCTAGTAAATATTATAATTGCATCTTCCCTATTTCCAGACTCGAAACTGTAACTGAAAACATTATAGGTAAAAATCTTACTTACAACCAAGGTCAAACAACTGCTTCTGAAAGCACTTAAAACCTTCGCCTCCTTCAAATCGCTCCATCAAACACCATTCAAGCTCGTTGCGTAACCCAATTCGCGACGCGTACGCACCGTTGACACCCGCAAGGTCGGCGAACTCGCTTTCACAATATCGCTTATCAAGGACGAAGAAAGGTGCCTGACATAACTAGGACATACCATGACTATGCTGGCTTTGCAATTAAAAAAGTATCAACCTGTTGATAAATATGGTGGCAGCCGTTTTTGTGCGCAACAAATGGCGCCACTGTCGCGTACAGAAAATAACTTGAATTCATTGACTATTAATCAATATTATCTTTTACCTCAGGTATTATAATATTAACAACATTGTTCAACATCAAATAAATTAGCGTTACTGATCAATACACAGTGACAGACAAGTGACATTACAGACCTCACACTAGACTAGCATTCTAGCGAAAAATTCATACGCGGTGACCCTCATTCAAGGACAGCTAGGATGCAGCTAGGCATCTTTTTTTATATAAGATTAGTTTTTTTATATTAGACAGAAACGCAGCCCACCTGATCTGCTGCTGCGGCCTATTCCATTGAGGGACACTTCAACAGGAACGAGCATTTGATTTCAAGAATATTGGCTCCCACATTAATATTGCCGGAACATATCCAGAGCTTTCATGGCAGCAGATTTTACCTGTTCGGATGGTAGCTAGCCAGTCAGACTCTAAAAAGTCCTACCACTAACCCGATACTCGAGTAGCTTTGCCGCTGTTCCACAGGGCGGTCAAAGGCGGTTTTTAATAAACTTGCCAATGCACAATTACAGCCAGTTTAAACATAGTCTGTTTATGCATGTATAATGTGCGCCAAACCGCCCACAGGCGAAGGTCCCAAATGCCCAGACGTCCATCACCGCACTGACACGTGATAAGGGTGAAAGTGGGGTCAACGACCGCGCGTCGCGAATGTCAATGCGCGCGCGCAGGAAGCGTGTTGCGTAATAGATGGAAGCTATGCGGTTGTATTGCCGGTTTGATTATCAGCGTTGTTTGGTTTTGTTAATTTGTAGTTGCGTCTCTTTCGTGCAGTGGGCAGTGCGTTTGCAGTGGGCAGTGCGTTGCAGATCCGAAGCTGGTGGTAGATTCTTAATGGCTGACACATACACACAGAAATCTAAATATTGTCTTATTATTTAGATTTCTGTGCACATACATCATACTTGTGCCATCTTTGGGTGCTGGTCTGCCGGGACTCACAGATCTTTTAGGTTGATAGTTTTATAACTCGAAGCTGTATGACTTAGTTATTATGTAGTATAAAAGTGGAATTTTATATTCAATTATTGCAACCTTATTAGATTGAAAGGAGTAACTGTTGAGTTTCTTGTCGGTTCTTTTCAACAGATAACTGCATTCTGAATTTGGTGGTAGAGTCACTATATTTTTTTTATTTCTGACGATTCATGAGTGCATCTTTGAAGGCTATATAAATAAAGCATATTTTGACTTAAATTTTTGATTAAGTGCATTTTTGGATGCCTACGTGAATAAAGAATGTTATAAATTTTAAAGTACACTTGTGGCGCCACAGCTCTCTTGTGAAATACCCGGATCAAACCATGTGTGTTTTAGTGTACAAAAGGCTTTGATACCGCTTTTCTTCCCTTAAGAGGTAGAATTTCCCAAAATCCTTTGTAATCGAATCAATATAAAGAACACACCCTCTTAAGTTTTAGGTCTCTACGATCAGCGGTAAGGCTGTGCGTTTTATGCTGTCAGTTTGTCATCCAGGCCAAGTGATTTTATATGTATGGAGCTTTGCTATCCCGCAAGCAATTTTGCAAGCAAATGCTTCCGATTGCAAGCAAATGCTTAATAATTTGTTTTTGTATGTTTTTGTTTTAATTTGATTTTAGTTATAATCTAATGTAAGTTTAATGTTAATAAACGAAATAACCCTTTTTTCTTTTCTTTCTTTCTTTCTAACTATCCATATACCACCAGAATTCACGTAGTCACTTAGATCCGAGGATTAGAGGCTGTGTTCCAGCAATATTAATGTGTGATACTTCCTGGTTAAATATCCCTCAGGGGGACTAGGCGTCTGTCTGCCAACTGCATAGAAAAAGTAAAACAAATCAACAAACAAAACTAAACCATCCGTAAAGTAACATCTAACCATATTAACCACCAATAAACTGTGCTGAGAGCGGAAAAAAACTAAGAAGGCTAGCATACACCTATGTCCCGAATAACTTTTTTAATTGCTACACACACGACGCAGACGCAGTACCGTTATTCCTATGCGGCTCTATGGTCGGTCTATGGTCTATCGGGGTCACTTTCAAGTTTCTCCCGCGAATCGCGGTCACCGGGTTTTGACGTAAATACAACCATTCACATTGCAGTGGGAATTTTCCCGTGGACACGGATAAAGTGAGGGGTTTTTTAATTAATTGTTATCATGTAGATAATGTTTGCTTTATTCGCTTTTAATAATTAAATTAGCCTGTGGTTTCAAGCGCTGAGAATCATCATCATCAGCCTGTAACAGTCCACTGCTGGACATAGGCCTCTTCAAATGCTCGCTACGCTGATCGATCCTCGGCCACTCGCATCCAGCTCCTGCCAGCCATCCTACGCAGATCATCAAATCAATCGATCATCGATCAGCTTAGAATACCTAAGATCAATGGTTCGAATTTCTTTACTTTTTCTAAGCATTTACCACTACCTAGTCGATCATCATCATCGTCCCAGCGTATTCCTGATTGCATCCAGTATGGAGCTCAGGGTCCGCTTCGACTATGATCCTAGATTTGACAAGCCTGGTTATTACAATGGAGCGATTGCCATCTGACCTCCGTAACCCTACAAGGGAAACCCGACCTACTTGGAACATAGTCGGGACCAACGGCTTAACATGCCTTCCGAAGCACGGAATCATCATTCTTTTCATTTCAGAAATTCAGGTGATTCAAGCCTGCAAGGTCCTAACCAAAAAATCACACTAAGTGTTGCTCCCCGCGGGATTCGACCCACGACCTCCGGGTTTTAGAACCCAACGTTCTAATCATTGTATTACGGAGACAGGACTCGGCGAATCTTGGGGAAAGCGCTCCCTGACTAGATCAAGACAAAATGCTCTGAGAAAGAAGAATCATTATTATTTATTACTTTAAATACTAAAAACTCAAATCTCACTAGTGGTAAAGTTAATCTACGTATATTTTTTTTATTAAATGGCATGTCCAGTCCATTTGTTAAGCGGAGCGGGAGCGCGAGGAGGACCCCCTCGCTGCTCCCCTCCGGCGTAGACGGCCAGGCCGGAGAAGGCGAGCTCACTTAGCACGCCTTAGACCTGCGGGCGGGGGTAGCCCCCCAACGCCCGCATTGCACAGGTCGCTCGAGCCAAGTCTGAGGGTCACCTAGTTTCTCGGGTGGCCCTCCCTAGGCGCCACCCTGACTTGAGGCCTCTCAAGTCGGGGTACCCAGGGATGGGCTGGTCAATAGCCACAAGGCTGGCACCGGCTCGTCCCAATTGGGAGTGAAGGGGAAACCGGGGGAGTTTAGTGGGTAGTGGACTTTTAAGTCTCGAGTCCCACACACGGCCGCGGGTCTAGCTAGCCTGCGGTTAAGGTGCATAAAAGCATTCTCCTCCGAAAAAAAAAAAAAGTCCATTTGTTAAGGAAACTGCCTGTGTAACTGTCAAAAAGTCTTGGAAAACACAAAATTTTATTTACTCGTAAATATAAACGGAACCTTACCACATCAGATTACAGAGAGCATTATGTCTTATTAAATAGCTGTATCTAAATTAACCCGAAGCCATGTAATAAAAAAAATGTCATTTAACATTTTTTAAATTTGCACATCAGATATTTTAAAATCAAATTCAGAACATCCGATGCTCATTTGATCGTGGATAAAATGAACATTTCATTTCGGATTATGCTAATACCTCAATACACGAAACGAATTATCATTCTATGAAAATGAACGTGTCGTTATGTATATCATTTTCCAATGGGCCGTAACACAAAGAGAGCTAGGAAAGTGCGTGCTCGAGGAAAAGTGGTGAAAATTATGGAATACTTCCCGCGCCTCTCACGATCACGAGGTGTTGCTGTATTGATAGAGAAAATACCGCGAGCTATAAAATTTTCTTTTGTTCTTAGTATGTAAACACAATTGAGTTAAAACGACTTTATTAAATCACTTTGATTTTTTATTAAATCGAAAGCACAATGTTTTAAGAAATAAAATTTTCAGATTTTTAAAGTAATTATTTTCAATGTATAACCACGTAGCCCCGTAGAGGTAGCTAGTTTAGATTTTAAAGATATATTATCTTTTTTACTTCAGTATTGTTACACCTGGTAACTAAGCCTAACTTACGCCTAAATTTCGATCGAGAAGTGCTGTTGTCCGTGATAGTCTATTTCTTGCGGATAACTCAAGCAAGTTGTTTGGTTGGTTGGATTGATTGTTCGTCTAAAATTTACATGTATGTATTTATTGTTTTATCAATAACTTTGGAATACAGCGCGGCTTAGACAAATAAATCACAGCTTTATAAATTTTCAACTATAGTCTCTTTAATTAAAAGCATCACACACATGGCTTTTCTTTTCCACATAGCTCATCTCTTTGTACAATAAAGCTTTATTTCTAATCAGTATGCAGCCGTTTGGTTCTTAATTTAGTAATCGAATTAACAGTCGCAGACAGTATTAGAGCGACGAGATGCGCAGATAGCACGCGCTCGCGGCAATCGCACTGATTTATAACCCTTAACTCAGATTTATTGGCGAGTATACGTACCGTACATTTATGTATATCGACCGTGACAACAGTTTCCGAATTTGGAGCGTTCGATATTAAAAACAGTTGCTTTGCCATTTTTTTTAGTACGAGTAACAATTTACTGGCCATAATTATTGCGTTGAAATCGGCCGATACCCTCCTCCTTGTTTAATCAAATCAAAACAAATCAATAATGTGTTAATTTTTTATTTTAGTTAAGTAATAATTAAAAAGAAAAACAAATTACCTATGTACCTACTTGTTTTTGTAATTTTTATTCTTTTTATATTTTATTCCACATTAGAACTACAACCTTACCATTAATTGTTCTCGTCTAAATCGTCATGTAAATAGACGACTTCTAAACCAATACTTGTTTGTTTGTTTGTATTGAATGAGCTCCGAAACTACTGAACCGATTTGAAAAATTATTTCACTGTTGGAGAGCTACACTATCCCCGAGTCCCTAGAGACCCTATGTCAATAGGGTACTTTTTTCCCGAAAATGTGGGGGGAAGGGTGGATATTTGAGAAAAGAAATTACGCGCGGCTAATACGACGGAGGCGGCCGCTAGTTTTTAATATTCAAAAACTTAAAGAACAGAGCTCTATTGCCTAGACCTTATAACAAAATGAAGACATTTAAAAAATGTGTGTGATTTGCACCGCTTAACAAGGGCGTGCGTCACTGTAATTATAATGGCTAATCTCACAACAAACAGTACACAATAAAGACGTGGTTTATGCACTCAAATGTAGGTCAAACCGCCGGAGAAAGTCCGGGGAAAGGTGGCCCAACCAGGTTTACGTGTACTGTGACACTTTCTTTAATTGACAGCCGCCATTTTGGATTAACGGTTATTTTTTTAATTGCAACTTTGAGGTTAGTTATTAATATCGTTATGTTGTTTTTGGTTATGTTGGTATTTTCATATTGCATAATTCAATTACTAGCGAAATGGCAATTTTATTTTAGATTTTTTGAATTTTATCATTATTAAAATTCAAAATAGTGTTGTGCTACTAATGTCCCAGTAGAAAGTCGATTTGTGTTAATTAAATTAAAATATTTGATTTGGTTTTTAATTAATTTAGTATTATGGGGTGCTTTGAATTTGTTAGTAGAATGAATATGCATATGTTAGTAATGAATACCTATATTATATAGATGCGAATAATATCTATAAAAACAATTTATTCGTTATGTAATACATACTATTGCCTCTGATCCTAATGGTATGATTCTATTCAGTATCATAATCTAATCACATTGATTTCATTTACCAGCATAAAAAAATTCATCATAGGTACTAAAAATTATTTTACCACTCAAAAATATTTAGTCTTAGTCATCATTTGGACTCATAATTGCTATAATGAGTCCAATGATGACTAAAATTAATTGTATTGTGTATGTGGGTATTATGTGTAAATCTGTCTTAATACATTTTGAAGTACCGTAATCAACTAAACGAGATCACATAAATCATCGTTTTAATAAATGGCTCTATAATTAAACCAAATAGATGATAAATGGCCTACCGGCTCCACAGATAATATTACAATTAATCACTCGCGAAATTGTAGTAGTAAATGCACATCTAAGCAGCGGGGAAATGCATTTTCTTATGCAACGCACTCTAATGCGATGCAATGCTGTATTAGACGACGTTTCTAATATTACACACATGCATTTCAGCTTTCTTTGACATACTCTTGAGTAAAATGGTCGCCGGTAAAAAACAGTGCTTTCTTTTTCGATGTCGCGCGCCGAGCAAGACAATACATGCAATACAAGGGTTAGAATGAGACGTCTCTATTATGCTATTTCGCATAAGCCGTTTGAAATTTAAACCGGTGCATACGTCAAATTGTGCGCCAAACGAATTTGACAGCTCGGCTGTTGATAAAGATTTGAAAATGGAACGTAGTGCGGCGGCTCGCTGAATCGCGTGCAGTGAAATGTGGGACAATCGAAAGCCTTTCTCCGCTTGGCGGTTAGGTATTTTATTCCGTTAGTTTTTTTGTGGCCAGCCATTACACCAGTGGCGGGTGGCATCATTTTTTCGCTTTGTCACGTTAGATCATTCTTGTTAGACGTTGTTCGAAAGCTGCGTTCTGCTTCTTGGAATCGGAGTCGCATAACTGTACAAGGCGAAGAGAAATGATGTAATTGTAATACGCGTTCTCCTTTTGCTCAATTTCATTCTGCGGTTGCCTTGTCTTTTGCAGATTGTTAGTATAATAAATAGAGTCCGACCGAAACTGGTTTTCCGGCCGAAACCGAAACCGAAACCGAATGTTCGGCCGTGGCTTCAGTTTCGGCCGAAACCGAAACCGAAACCGAAACTCACGTGGTCAAGTATAAAATTCCTTAAAATACTGAAATTTGGTGCATTTTACCCATTATTCTGCATTAATTGGGTCATGAAATGGAATCACAGTATATTGATTTTGTTGTAATCATTTATTTAATACTAGACTTCCGCCCCTGGCTTCGCTTTCGCGTAGGCTACACGCTTTAAACCACTATGAAATGCCCCCGGTAACTTCCAAAACCCCCTTTTTAGTGGAAACTTACACATTATAAAGTACGCTTTTAGAAAATTTAAAGTAAAAAAATTAAGACACTTTTTAACACCCCTTGAGGGGTGAAATATTAAAAAGCTTACACAAGGCTCTGTCCCTACCCTTTCCATAAAAAGACAAATAACCAGTTTTAATCCAAAAACTGACGGGGTATTCAAAAAAAATATAAAACCGTGCTTATGCCGCACGCCTAAGATGCAGAATTGCGCTGTAAGTGTCTAGCTTGAAGTAGACTTGACTGTACAATATTTTTTAAGATTACATTTTGATTGTACACCTATATTTAGGGTTACTCTTGATCGCCTGCACATTAATTTCACAATTAACTGTGTCAAAAAAATACTTTAAAATTGAAAAAAATACAACGTTAAAATTCGATTTGCGTGAAATCCCCATTCCTACGGCGGATGTCATACAAAAAAAGATCAGTACAGCGAGAGGTATTGACAGAGAATAGAGATACGTTCGAAATCTGTTGGTGGGTGGGGACGTTTTTTTGCATGGTCCTTGAATATTTTATTTTTAAACCCCTTTTTAACCCCCACGGGGGTAAGTTTTTAATAACACCTTTTTATTTGAAACTGATACCAAACTAAAAATATACTTCCCGAATTTTAAGACTGTAACTTTTAAAATAACGAAGTTTCATCCTAACTTCCAACCCTCTTTTTACCCCCTTGGGGGTTAATTTCGAAAAACCCCTTCTTAGTGAGAACTTACGCATTATAAAGAACCCTTGTACAAAATTTCAAGTTCCTGGGTCTTGTACTTTGGGCTGGTCGTAATTCCTTTTTGAAATATCCGTCCCTTCCCCCCCCCCCCCCCCCCAACATTTTCGGGTAAAAGTACTCTATGTCAGCCGGGGATAGTGTAGCTTACCAATAGTGAAAGATTATTCAAATAAGTTCAGTAGTTTCGGAGCCTATTCAATACAAACAAACGAACAATCAAAATATCTTTCCTCTTTTTAATATTTACAAGTAACCAACATCTAATAGACACTTAAAGCGGACTTCCCTTGTCATAAACAACACTTTGCCGTATTGCCTGTATATTAGCGTCATAAAGATGCGACTAAAATGTCCATACGCCAGTACATAAATTTAAAAATATCTTGTCCATAAAACGCGAGCTTTATTCCTCTGCTGATCCACCGTGACAGGTATATTTACGCGGAGGCTCTAGAGACTATCTGTGTTATGCAAATCGAACCTTTCGCGTATCGATGTTCGCTCAAAAACTCCTTGGAATACTTGTAGTACAAGTTACAAAATGTCTTATTTTTTATCTCTAGATAAGTAATCCAATCCTTTTTGGTTGCCAGACAAGTGTATTTGCCTGTATAAACCAACTGAGGGTGAGCGGCAACTGTGTAGTTATTCATTGATAGACACTTAGGAAGCGTCGCTCAATGTGCTATCATATTCCTTTCATTTTCAAACCTGATTTTTAAGTATACCTATTGGCTCCCACGTTAGACCATTTTGCACAGAAGCTGTCATAGAATAACTTCCAAAGATAACAATTGTTTGGTACAACCAAAAGATAAAGTCGGACTCGCCCATGAAGGGTTCCGTAGCAGCAAGTATCATCATAATATAAAAGTTCTTGTAGTTCTTTGTAAGTTTGATCGACGTTTTACGAAAATTGCGGTTTACGATTTATGACGTTTTAAAAAAAACTAATTACTTGATCTCGTTCAAACCAATTTTCAATGGAAGTTTGCATAATAATGTACATAATATATTTTTTTTAGTTTTATCGTTCTCTTATTTTAGAAGTTAGAGGGGGGGTGACCAACATTTTACCACTTTGGAAGTGTCTCTCGCGCAAACTATTCCGTTTAGAAAAAAATGATATATGAAACCTTATTATCATTTTTAAAGACCTATCTATAGATACCCCACACGTAAGGGTTTGAAGAAAAAAAAATTTTTGAGTTTCAGTTATAAGTATGGGAAGCCCCAAAAATTTATAAACTAATTACTTGATCTCGTTCAAACCAATTTTCGGGGGACCAACATTTTACCACTTTGGAAGTGTCTCTCGCGCAAACTATTCAGTTTAGAAAAAAATGATATAAGAAACCTTATTATCATTTTAAAAGACCTATCCATAGATACCCCACACGTAAGGATTGGATGAAAAAAATTATTTTGAGTTTCAGTTCTAAGTATGGAGAGCCCCCAAAATTTATTATTATTTTTCTATTTTTGTATGAAAATCTTAATGCGGTTCACAGAATACATCTACTTACTAATTTTCAACAGTATAGCTCTTATAGTTTCGGTAAAAAGTGGCTGTGACATACGGACGGACAGACAGACAGACAGACATGACGAATCCATAAGGGTTCCGTTTTTTGCCATTTGGCTACGGAACCCTAAAAACATATTAATCATACTTTTATTATATTTTCAAATCAAGTTCTCATAGCAAAATGTTTATCAGTTAACAATAATCGAATCACTAATTGTTACTGTTTAACGCACTGACTATTGTGTTGCTAGTGTTGCTACAGAGCTATCCGAACGGCGCACGACAATAATTCCCAAACAGGTGCGCCGCCAAAGCGTTGCTGCGAGAAACGAACGAGCGAACGGCGAGCGTGCACGACAACTTCCGAAATCAGTTTCGGTTTCGGCAAAAGTTTCGGCCAATTTTGGCCGAAACCGAAACTGCCGCCGAAACTTGATTTTTGGCCGAAACTCGGCCGAAACCGAAACCGAAACCGAACCTTCGGTCGGACACTAATAATAAACAATGATTATTTTAAATTATGAGCGCTTAAGTTATTTGTATTTTAATGACTTAATATCATTGCGTTTCGCTTGATTTCGCAGGGCTACTTCTAAAACTCTTCTCTTGTGTATTTTTTAATTTCTAATGAGAAAGTACAAAATAAAAAAAACATTTACATTTAGTATATTAAAAATGACTTCATGTAAAATGAGGAAAAATGTTTGTTATTAGGTAGTGTTGATATCTGTGAAGGAAGATTATGAATTAATCTAGACGAGCTGAGATTGAAGTCAACTATTTTAAAGGTTTTGTCACAAAGAATTACACATTTACAAACTTACCAATTTTTTTTATTTAGGTATTTTGCCTTAGTAACAAAAAAAAATTTATATTATGTGCCTTTAATCATAACATAAACATCATAACAACTGGTACTGTTGTAAACAAAATACAACTATTTTTTTATTTTAAATTACTATATGCATTTTATTTACGTAGGTAGTTACTATTGTTATAATATGATAAAATTCTAATATAAGGCTTTTAAAAATATATAATTGATTGGTATAACAAGTAATAACCGGCTCACCTATTACGTACAATTTATCGATGTTATATGGAATGTGAAATATTTGGATTAGGTGTGTGGTGACAGTAGTAACCATAGCGATGATTGGTCGTAGAAAGTGAACAAGGAAGAAAACAACGTCGTAAGGACGTTGAAATATGCAGCCAATGTCGGGGTCAATGGCTGTGATCGATCAGAGGCTTTGCAACAGAATAAATTGTTAACTATTTAGGAGAAGTTTTCTCTCTATTTATATCTTTTGGATTAAATTAGATTTCCTTGTTCAAAAACCAATGCATCAATTTTTATTTATTCTGTATTTTAACAATAATGTTGGTCTTTATAACATAATTGTTAAAAACAAATAAACAATCAAATCTTTCCTCTTTATAATATTAGTAATAGATCTATGTTAATATGTAAATAAAACCAAAATAAATCGTCAAATATTGTAACCCATAACTTTGTACATTAAATAAAGACACAATGACACAAGTCACTTAGGCTGGTCTTTTATTTATTTAACCAAATTGACTACGACATAAAGGTAACATTAATTTTTACGACCTAGTTATATTTTTCTTTAAACGGCAGATGCAGATGATGAGATTTGTTGTGGATCAATTATTTCACTTTATTACTTCCTAATATTGAAATTGTAATGTCAAAACAGTTTAATAGAACAATTTACATTAATTATTATGACTGTGAAACCAGAAACGTAGGTACTTCAAAACCCGCATATTTTCCTATTTCCTTTTTATTGTCCTTATTTATGGCATTTCAAGTATGGTTAATATCAGTATTTCCAAGCTTTCACTTAGATTTATTCGCTCTGCTTTGATATAATTTATATTTTATAAAGGTATTATAAATTGTACATACATACATACAAATAATAATAATAATGTCAAATATCCAAAGCCGTAAAGACTTAACCAACAGTTATTGAAATGTCATTACGCAACCATACATCAACATTACAAACACCGACACAATTATGTCAAAGAGAAAATTTCCAACCGGCGCGGCGTGGCGGGAAACTCGTCCCAGTGGCGCCCTCTCGCCACCGGCCGCGTTCGGAAACATAATTGCATAATTTGCATAGGCGGTGCACCGCGCGTGGCGGGCGGCCACTTTCTCCCGTTAACGGGACGCCTATCTGGGACATCCGCTGCCCCGCACTACCGCAGATGATGTTATACTTTTTAATTTTTTTTTCTTTCACGCAAAGGAATAAAATTGTGTGCTGTTTTTTGTTACCAACAATCAATTTGGCAAATAATGCGGCAATTAGATCTCTAACTATTACCACATTATCTGCTATATATACTTATAGACATGAAATGAACGTTGTTCATGCAATAATGACAACTTAAAGATTCAAATATTAATTGAAAAGTATATACTTAAATGTAAATTATTCACAAAACTTAGTTACACTGAGAACATGGCCCCGTGATTAAACCACTAAACCATCAAGGCATTGTGTCAATTATAATTTTTGTGCGAAGAAATTGATAGAAGTTAATTTGTTTTTAAACATTTTAAAGATAGGTGGTACTTTTAAGATTATAATAGCTTTCTGTAATGAACTCATTTTGAAGACATTAAATCAATGTTCTCTTGTATTAAAATATCAACATAATCCAGTGACCTAAATGTCAACAGTTCACCGCACAAATATGCGCATCACTATCCAACTAATTGTGAAGGCAGTACCGTTACAAGCGATTGGATAACATCCTAACCTTGTTACGTAGGATTTGGCGCGAGTCGCCATAGCAACAGCAATATGGCCGCCAATGCGCGCGGGCCGACTTTCTTTGCACCAAATTGATTAATAACAAGTGGAACTTGTGATGCCATTTCAATTTTTAATTACGAAGTTAGTTGTGCTAAAAAAAATTACTGTAAAATGCTACAGCTTTTGTCTGTAGTTGGAAAAAAAATGACTGTCGTGTGTGGGTAAAAGCTCCCTATAGTCTGTCCATTTTATTAACAGTCTTTTGACAGCTCGACGTTTGACAAAGTTAGTGATGTCCAAAAGTATCTCAAATGTGATACCATTTGGATTGATTTATCATTATTCGAATTAGGTATGTAAGTAAACAAAATAAGTGATTTCGATAAACGTGCTTTTCGATTTAATATTCTCTTAGATTGTTTGTAAACAAATATAAATCCATGTATTTGCGTTTTTATTTATTAATATAAAAATAAATATTAGAAACTGTATTATTTATATCATAAAATCATATAAGTCAACTTGCAACATTAACCAACCGTCTCCGCCCGGTCGCCATTTTGACGTGGTCTGTCACTCGCAACAAAACGCCCGTGCTAGTCACACGCACGTTCGCTAATTTATGCACACAAGAACTAATCATAAATATTACTGAAGACTCCTCTTCGGACCAATCACGTTCGAATGAAGAGTGTGACGGACGAGTCATGTTAATAAAAGACATTTAAATGAAAATTTTGTTTCCTTTCTGTTTAAATTACACTTCATTAACACATTATGAAGAAGTTTAGATTTATTCATAGCATTTATTTCTACCGATTTTATTTGTAATCTGTGGCACAATCGTAGTAATCGTTATGTGTAGCACATCACTAAGTGGGCGGTAACCGTCCATGAAGGTACAATATTATTTGTTCGAAAATTTTACGTATACGATAAGAAACTTCATGGGCGTGAGCTGTCAAAAGACTATTAATAAAATGGACAGACTATAAGCTATACACCCTTTCTAAGCAGCCCTACATTTTCAGTTTTTTCAAATTCAGATTTAAAAGCAAAGTTAGAGTTAGACATTTGAAGTGTAATATCCATTGTTTAAAAACTTTCTTTTTAACTGCTCATAGAAATTCTAGGAGTTGCCTTAAAACCCCACTAGCATTAGACCATCACGCAACTTTTAAGCCACTTAGTTTTGAATGTCCTGGGGCTGTGATTTCAGTTCCCGCTTAAGGCTTGGTTGATGGTACGAGTTCTTTAGAGCTCGACGGGCCTCCCCTACTCGTGAAATCAGCCACCAACTTCGTTTCTTTGAATCTTGACTGAAGAAAATTTTCTTTAAAAAAGTCTCTAAGGTCCGTTTTTCAACGCCTTCAAGTTTAAGTAAGTTTAAGACTTGGTAAGTCCCGTTATAAACATTTCAAACACTACATAAAACCAGAAAGAAGGTTACGACATCCGAGCAAAGAGGATACGCGGTGTCGTGACATCTGTCAGCCGCCATCTTGCAACAACTGGAGCGCGATTTGAGGCCGCGCCACACTTATTGAAGAAAGTCGCGTCGTGTAGCGTTCGGTCAAGTTCACAGTTACTGCGAGATACGGGGTCGAGTCGACTTGCATGCGTCAAGAGGCATAGGTCATTTGTTGTTTTAAGAAGACGAACACGTTTTTTAACGTACTTAGAAAAGAAGAGAAGGTTCTCGATTATTCGGACAGTTTTAATCTCTTTAACATTTACCTTTTTATTACTCTATGACCTATACAATCTCAATTTGAATACTTAAATGTTAGAGAAACTTATTTCTATTATTTATAAATATATTATTATTTAACAAAAATTGTGACATCTCTGAAACCTACTGAAGCATACTTTTTTAGCGAAGCAGAACGCATTTTCTCGTCATAAGCTTAGGCTCACGCGCCTGCGACCGTATGCGGGGCTCGGGAGTAAGCCCCACTACCCGCTAAACTCCCCCGGTTTACCCTTTCCACCCTTTAGGGACGAGCTGGTGCCAGCCGTCTAGCTATTGACCAGCCCATCTCCGGGTATACTGTATTCAGTAAATTAAATAATATTCTTTTTGATTTAATTATGTATATAATGTACATTAATTTATTTCCATACTGGCATTGGTGATAATTATGAACTCGCACCATCTCAAAATATGTTCTATTTTGCCCTATTCTGCCAACCAACAATCTTATCGGTCAGTCGGACTCCGAAAAAGTCTCTTACAAATCTATGGCATGTAGTTTTGACGAGATTGACTTCACCACTCTTCCATAGCCACAGCCATATCTCCGCAACCATCTAATGTGTTGTGGCGGTGGTCTGCCGCCTGTCAGCGATGTTCCCATTGATCCATGCGCCTGCGCGGTATATTCATGATATTACCATAGCGTTGAGTCACGAGCTCGTGTAACCGTTTGTTCACCTAACTGTATTTTGGCGGATTGAGGTGAGAGTAGGGTTGCTACTATGAATTTCTTTTTATTTAGACTGATTTGTCGACGCTCTCTGTCAGCCTTGAGAAGAACTAAGACGAATTACAAAAACTTATAGCCAACCTTCAGTAATTGGAGAGGCACTAGAAGAAGAATAATAAGAAGACAATAATAAGACAACGCTTTTTTTTCCTCTTTCACGCTATCTCCTTTCGTGAAAAAAGAGATCGTTGTATTACACTCCCACCTCCAGAGTACCTACTAGAGCGACTTTTCTCGGGCTGGTCAATCGCCACATGGCAGACGTACTGACTCGTGCTGACAGAGGTCACAGAGGAGTTTAGAGGGTAATGATACGAACTTTGACAGCCCCGTGTTCAATATACTGTCTCAGGTCTTGATCGAGATAAAAAAGATGCACATTTGAATCGTCAAATTATTGGTAACAGAATGACTCTACCGCCTTTGAAATGTTGTTATCTATCGAGAAGAACCGGCAAAAACTCGATAGTCACTCTTTTCAATCGCCAAAACTTTTACAATATTTATGAATACAATATGTACTAAAATTTTTAAATTAGATAAAGCCAGTATGTACTAAAACTAGTGTCCGACCGAAGGTTCGGTTTCGGTTTCGGTTTCGGCCGAGTTTCGGCCAAAAATCAAGTTTCGGCTGCAGTTTCGGTTTCGGCCAAAATTGGCCGAAACTTTTGCCGTAACCGAAACTGATTTCGGAAGTTGTCGTGCACGCTCGCCGTTCGTTCGTTCGTTTCTCGCAGCAACGCTTTGGCGGCGCACCT
Source organism: Mecyna flavalis (assembly GCA_949319885.1). Lineage (NCBI taxonomy): Eukaryota > Metazoa > Arthropoda > Insecta > Lepidoptera > Crambidae > Mecyna > Mecyna flavalis. Next base: position 3,293,223 of record OX439419.1, on the reverse strand, counting down.
GTTTGGGAATTATTGTCGTGCGCCGTTCGGATAGCTCTGTAGCAGCACTATAAACACAATAGTCACAGTAACAATTATTAGTGATTCGATTATTGTTATCTGATAAACATTTTGGTATGAGAACTTGATTTGAAAATATAATAAAAGTATGATTTATATGTTTTCTTGTATTATCTATACTTGTAAATATTAAAAAGAGCTACACTATCCCCGGCTGACATAGAGTACTTTTACCCGAAAATCTGGGGGGGGGGGAGGGAGGGATATTTCAAAAAGGAATTACGACCAGCCCAAAGTATAAGACCCAGGAACTTGAAATTTTGTACAAGGGTTCTTTATAATGCGTTAGTTCTCACTAAGAAGGGGTTTTTCGAAATTAACCCCCAAGGGGGTAAATAGAGGGTTGGAAGTTAGTATGAAACTTCGTTATTTTAAAAGTTACAGTCTTAAAATTCGGGAATTATATTTTTAGTTTGGTATCAGTTTCAAATAAAAAGGTGTTATTGAAAACTTACCCCCGTGGGGGTTAAAAAGGGGTTTAAAAATAAAAAATTAAAGGACCATGCAAAAAAACGTCCCCACCCACCAACAGATTTCGAACGTATCTCTATTCTCTGTCAATACCTCTCGCTGTACTGATCTTTTTTTGTATGACATTCGCCGTAGGAATGGGGATTTCACGCAAATCGAATTTTAATGTTGTATTTTTTTCATATTTTAAAGTATTTTTTTGACAAAGTTAATTGTGAAAATAATGTGCAGGCGAGCAAGAGTAACCCCCCTGGGCTAAATATAGGTGTACAATCAAAATGTAATCTTAAAAAAATATTGTACAGTCAAGTCTACTTCAAGCTAGACACTTACAGCGCAATTCTGCATCTTAGGCGTGCGGCATAAGCACGGTTTTTTTTTAATACCCCGTCAGTTTTTGGATTAAAACTGGTTATTTGTCTTTTTATGGAAAGGGTGGGGAAAGAGCCTTGTGTAAGCTTTTTAATATTTCACCCCTCAAGGGGTGTTAAAAAGTGTCTTAATTTTTTTACTTTAAATTTTTTAAAAGCGTACTTTATAATGTGTAAGTTTCCACTAAGAAGGGGGTTTTGGAAGTTACCGGGGGCAATTCATAGTGGTTTAAAGCGTGTAACCTACGCCAGCGAAGCCAGGGGCGGAAGTCTAGTATTAAATAAATGATTACAACAAAATTAATATACTGTGATTCCATTTCATGTCCCAATTAATGCAGAATAATGGGTAAAATGCACCAAATTTCAATATTTTAAGGAATTTTATACTTGACCACGTGAGTTTCGGTTTCGGTTTCGGCCGAAACTGAAGCCACGGCCGAACATTCGGTTTCGGTTTCGGTTTCGGCCGGAAAACCAGTTTCGGTTGGACTCTAACTAAAACTGTTAAATTAGAGGAAGCGTTTCTGTGTGAAAAAGGAGATAAGGGCTTAATGATATACTTATCAAAAAAATTTATTCTACGCGGATCAACATTTTATACTAACAAACAACTTAAAATATCTAACACAAAAAAAGACACGGACCAAAGAGTCTGTGGAAAACTTTCATTCATAAAAAACCACCAGTTAACTTATGCTATGTTGTGGCAGCCCTGAGCCCAGTTAGCACAATACAAGCTTATTGTTTGCTTTTGGGCACAACATCAATTCCCCTGTTCGCTATTACCGGATCTTTATTGATGCCATATTATCTTTGTTAGTATACTACATACATGCATACATACATACATTCATACATTACCATCACAGCATAATGTATTACACCGACCCTGATTTGTGATGACACTGAGTAATCCTGGTTAAATACCGCCATTTTGAATTTACCGTAAACATAGGTACCTATTAGGTATTGTTGTAATGACTTGCGTAAAGTTGCGCGAAATTCTGTGGACATCAACTATTTATTTTTAACTTTATCCCGCTAAGATGGTGGTACGGTAAAAACAAAAGTATTCAAGTAAATATTATTTTTAAATTCTAACGACATGATTTGCTTAACTAAACATTCTACAAAAGAATGCTTCTGTTGAGCTGTTTGAGCTTTGCCAAACTCTTTTTTAATAAAAATATACAATATTTTTACTCACTTTTTATTAAATTTTTATACCTATTGCTTGACTAGCGGCTAGCTAAGGAGTAAGAACCAGCGTGTTTTTAGCTACACTGACCCTCCTAAACCTTTTTTGCTACAACTCAATAAAGAAATTATTCTAAAATTACTTTTTTTAAAGAAAAAGGAGCTTGCCTTCCTGTGACTGTACGATACCTGATAGTAAGTGATTACTACCGCTATAGACACATGCGACTAGGGTCTTAGATGCTTTTGAGAAAATAATAATATGCAGGGAGAAGAAATGGGAAGAGCTATGGGGAATATAGATGAAGACGCACTTGAAATTAGAGAGATAATACACTTTAAATTAAAGGCTTAAAGATCAGATGAGCCTACAGTCTTGCAGCACATTGAGCGACGCTTCCTGATGAAGTGTCCCTCAATGGAATAGGCTGCAGTGACCGCTAACTAGGTGGGCTGCGTGTCTGTCTGCCAACTGATGTGGTATAAAAAAAAGACGGGAAAGGAAAATAGAGCGGGCTATTGGCACTCTTGCTTACCAAACGAAGTTAACAAACTGCTACTCTGACGTTAGTCTTTAATTTGTTAGAGGGTGCTTCTTCCCGGTCGAGTTGGTCCATTTCGACTGACAGAGAGGAACTTTCCGCGGCTTCGCTCTACCACACGATGATGCTTTAGTATTTTATTTATTTTTGAAATTATTCTTAATTTTATTTGGGAAATATTTAAGTAAACATCAAAAAAATACTGAAATGTACATCAAAATAACTGATTGCACACTAAAGGTTAAGTTAGGTTAGCAATTCAGTATTTTTTTTGATGCACAATCAGTATTTTTTGATGTATAGTTAAAAAAATAAAATCCATTTTATTTTGTGGCTGAATTAAGGTCTAATAGTCTCATATTTAAATACTGTTACCTGAAGACTATGCTGACAAAAAAAGGCTAATCATTAGACATAGATTTTATTAGAAGAATAATACTGATAAACTACAGTTTAACACTCATTCCAGAATTAGGTATGCGAAGAAAACCGTTCCCAAATGAGAAAGTTCAAAAACTAATCAAAGACTATTCTCATTAAATCAACATTAAGCTACATCCATTCTAAGTTTTAATTAAGCAATCACAAAAAAAGTTATAAAACAAGAATCAATTTCTAGAAATCACGAGAAAACAAATAAAACTTTTCATAGGCTTAATTTAGTTATACCAATTTCATGCTCCATTTGTGTAACAAAGTCAATGGCGCAAATAAAACTACATAATAAATAATTGTTGCATCCTACGTAACAACCGATAAGTAGACGCGACTCCAAGATAATTTCTCGACTCAAAATCAGAAAGCGCGCAAACTTACACCAGCCACATCACCTACACCAATAACCACTCATGTTACCAGAAATAAACCTGTAATTCGATGTCCATAGACGGTTCAGTTGCTGCTGCAAAAAGAAAGTTTAAATATAAGCAGCGATGGACAAGATATTTAGAGATAGCTACAATAAGGTTACTAACACGAAAGTGCTCATAATGGCGGCAAAAATGTTGTCGAGCCAAATGTAGGTCACTGCCGCGCGTATAACGGCCTGCGCTCAATGTCCGCCCGCGTAACGTTACGTGTGGGAAATTATTTGAATTTGGAACAACGCTTTTTTTCTACTTTTATCAGGCTGCCAGTTGCCATTGTTCTTTTGCATTTGTTCTGTTGTGAACCAGTTCTACAAATTGCATTGGTGACGCCGAATAAACAGATACCGTTAACTTTATCTTTTTTTACGGTAATTGAAGCTGTTGTCATAGTTGCCAGTGCGATTTTAATGACAGAAAATAGTTTACAACATCCTGGTGCTATGTTTTTAATGGCCAACATTATTATAATAAAAATCAGTGACAAAATCTTACATCAGTACACAGTAAAGCACAAAAATGTGTATAATTTGACGTATTATTTACGTTACCCACATAATCAACCGGCCGGTGTCTAACCGGCACCTACAACTTTCTTTTTTACAGTACGCTTGTCGTAACATTTTCCATATCCGCTAGTTTTTGTAAGCAAAAAACTATTCGAATAATATTATGTCAAATTACGTGGTGGTATTTTAACATAAGGGAAGAATTTTGGAAGTTACAGAGGTTATTATACCTACATATACTCAGAGGTTTGACTGTCTGTATCAACAATAGGCATATTATACTCTTTCTCTACATTAATTTTTCCTCTTATAAGTTAGGAGGACTAATTTGTAGCGCATTTTTCAAAATGTTACCGACCATCATCATCAGCCTATATACGTTCCTACTGCTGGGACACAGGCCTTATCTCAATTGTGAGATAGTGTGGGCCATAGTCCACCACGCTGGCCTACCTAGTGCGGGTTGGATAAGGGGTGCGTAAGGCAAGTGACCAATAATTAATGTTAATTTCAGATGTTATCAAGCCAGCTACTCTAGAATAAAAAAAAAGGAAAAATTAAATTTGACTGAAAAAAAATCATAATTAATACTAAAGTAGTAAGTACCTAGTAACGGTAGTCGCTAAAAAAATCATAGTTAAAATCTCAAAGCAAATATATTTTCTGTGGTTAAAATAATATTCTTGGAGTAAGTAAGCATAGGTACTAAAACATGCACAAATTATTCTGAAAAACAGCATTCTCAACTAATCCTGCGGAGTCACTATTTTAACCGTCAATCTATTATAAGTTATTATGAGTACTAAATAAAATAATAATTTACAAAATATTACTGTCTAAGCTTTCCATAATTATAATTTTACAAGCTAACAAAGCCACAGTCCACGCCAGACCTCTCATTATAAAGTGAAAACCGTCAAGGGAACCACCGAAGGGTCTAATTTTATGACGTCATAAACCGAGCGCAAATCCATCATGGCGGCGCATAGACAAGCTTAACGGTAAAGCGCCCACAAGCGGCACTTTCTCTGCTCTTAGATCTCGCGGATCGTGTGTCTACGCCGACCTGTTGGTTTTGATATTACCGTATTTGTATTTGAATTATAAAACTAGCTCTATCTTTTTTTACTACTGGTTCGGCGGTGACGAAAACAACGTGAGAAAACCTGCACAGTCAAGGTTTTTAGATTCACACATTTGCCCTCCACCGGCTAAACTCTGCTGCTTTAGTGCAGCGCTCCTCAGGGGAAGCGAGCATAGCCTCCCCCGTTTCCTCATGGCGTTTGGCAGTGTGAGGCCACCCCACATTGCCAAAATACTCAGGGATGCTTTTAAGGTACGAAAGTTTCCTACCCTCGCACTACCTGACTTGACACGGATGTGTTTTGCAGAAGAGGAGATGCCAATACTAAACTGACTATATCATAAAAAGTAAAACCTTTAATTATTTTACATAAATATATAAATAGAGGAGAGATTGATAATATTAACAAAGTATCAAGACCGATAGCGCGCAGTACTTGCATGCAATGCACCGACCGCGTTGCAGCTTTCACTACGCTGCACGTAGGCCGCCTAGCCTAGAACTTAGCCTATTTACTATAGGACCTAACTCTTTCAAAGTCAAAGTCATAACTGTACCTGGAAGTACGAATTCCATCAGATAATAACAATTTGACCTAATATCTAATCCTATTAATATTTATGTCAAAGATTGTGATAATAGATGGATGGATGTTGGGTAGGTACCGTACCATAGAGAGTAGGTACCACTGAACGGATTTACCTGGAACTACAAAAAATAGGCACACATAGCCCATATAATTATAACGAATATTCGGGCGAACCCACTGCAGCGGGTCACTGGCCGAATTTAAATTATGTACCAATGTTGCAGTTCAGGTCCGTGTGTTGCAGTTGGTAATTCGTGTAGTACCTAAAGTTGACACTGGCAGCACAAAATATTGTTTTGTTTTTGACATTGTTTAAAAAAGAAGTTTGAGGTTCTTCAAGAAGGATTTAAAAAGGTTTTACAGGGTCGGCGACACGCGCGTGATGCCTCTTTTGCATAGGCGACGGTAACCATATACCTACCATCAGTAAACTTTACTAGTAACTTTAGTAGTCTTTTACTTGACCGACTTCTTTATCTTAGTTCTGCAAACATAAAGCAATGTTTATACATGTGGGAACCAGTACATGAAAGACTCAAAGATAAGTAGAGCTGACAAAATTATGCAAAACAATGCGAAAAGATCTTAAGTGATCTGCCAACTTTTGAACCTGCTCACTAAAATTATAATTAATAGATTAATAATAACGCTTTTTCAGAGAAGTATCCGTTTACGCACTTAAACCGAAGGTCACATAAATAAAATAAACAAGAATGCATGAAATATGATTATTGATTTCAAAATTTAATACCTAATTTTTAAAACCCAGCTAGTTCCTTTATTGTATGCTAAAATAATTTTATTTACTTAAAAGTACAACTAACACACATAACCTCTTTAACAAAACAAGAGAGGGGGGCGTCACACTTTCCCGCCACTTTTCCTCTGTGTGCGTCTGTGGTCTATGCTTAGGCAGCCATCTTTGTGTGAATCAGTGTTGCTCGTCAACGCACCTGTCGATGTGTATGTGTTGCGTATACGCACGCAATGCCAATGCCAGTTACGAGGGAAGTTCTCTGTAACATTACAAGACCGGAAAATTTCCTGCATTATATAGGAAATGATTGCTTTTTTGCCGGCTAGCCGCTTTTTATGTAAACGCGACAAATCGATGTTGCGTTTACTTGTTGTTTATAATTTATTGTAAATGTTAACATGCGAATGTGGTGCCATGGTATTTTTAGACAAATATAGGTTATTTGCCTTAACATTTTATTAAAGAAACTAAAGGAATGGACGAATATCATAATAAATTAATAGGTAATTGTGGGTATCTAATTACACTTGCACATGCATTTTGGCGATTTATAAATAGATATAAATATACCGTTAGCACTACCCTCAATTTATTTTTCTGCTTGGCCCAAAGGTTGACTGGCAGAGAATGCCATTTGGCATTAGGTCCGCCTTATGTACACTTGATTGTGCATTAAAGTTTAAATAAATAAAATAAACTATCACGTTATTTTCTCTTGATTTTCCTTAGCCTACATCCTTTGTTTATTAAAGAAAGGAGATAAAACCACACTAAAACATTTAATATAAATAAACACAACTCGTAATATTTCAAACAATTTTCGTAAACAAAACATAGCATTACTCAAACAAAATTACCTCTCCTTGAGTTGATTTAAAGCGAGTATTCACTCATTTTATTGCATTATATTAATAAATTAACGTAATTTATTAGGCTCGTATTTTTATAGCATCATGCTTAAAACAGATATAGGTAAATGGATCACATGCATAAACATTTGGACAGTTTATGAAACGTGTTGCGGATTTCAGCAATTACTTGTAACTTTTGATAAAATACTAGCTGCCTGGCTTCTCAAGGGTGTAAATTATCATTTACAATCAAAGAATTTAAATACATATATCGTTGTTTACAATACAAGCCTTTCCTGATAATAATAAACACAACAAGAAAAGGCTCATATAATTTGGTGATTAAACTCTACTGCTTTAGCTGAATTTCGCTTTTTGTTATCAAATTATTGATAATTATCAGAAAAATTCCTTGACAACATTTTTTTTTAGTAAGACTTTGTCCAGATCTGCCAATGTCACTACAGACGGATAAGTTCGTGATTATTAAACACAATTTTTTATCGGTCCGACCCGGCATCTGAACCCAAGACCGGTGACTTTAAAGTGCGACCTACTAGCAACTGCACCAACAACACACGATATACTTTGTCAACAGCACACACACAACACAGCTGTGTGAGTAAAGAAAGGTGAAAACTAGGTGAAATGGGCACAGTCTTCAAACGAGAGTCGAACGAGCCAATTATGACAACGATTAACGTCGTCCACTGGTACTGATGTATTTATCGATTTGTATAGGATGCAATTAAACGTATCGATTAGATTCTGTTATTTATTGAGATGTCAATATTTTATGACGACGCGTAACAGTTCTGTTAATATTCTCCTGATTGCCGCTCGTCATCGTTGATCATTAGATATCAAGATGGGCACCGGGCCCGGCTAGTCCCTTCTAGGTGTGAAGGGGTATCCGGGGCAGTTTAGAGGACAGTAGAACGACCGTCTTTAGTCTTGAGTTCCACACACGGCAGCATGTCTTTCTAGTCTGCGGGCATGGTCTTCGATACCATTCTTCTGATTCAAAAAAAAAAAAAACCCAGGCCTTTGATCACGGCTAGGTACCAATGAGACGTTTCAAATGTTTTAGAATAGATTCAAGCTTTAAGCTTCCTTAAAGTCGAAAGATGTCAGAAAAGGCTCTAAACTATACAATTTTCTTTGTCAAATTTAAAATTACATATAAAATATATTATAATAAAAAAATTGTTCTCAGGCCCAGCCGCCCAGCCCTTAGAGGTGGCACACCTGATCACGAGTAGGTATACCATAAGTACGTGTATCTGTCATAATTTCACCCAACCCTATCAGACGGAATGTTTACGATCTCCAATATCAATAGGCAATGCATTTCCAATGCAGTTGACTTGACAATGTAGGAGGGTGATGCGATCTGCGCCGTCGGTCCTAGATTTCGCCGTTTCACTTTGTGAAAGGGCTGAGCTAGAACGTTCTGTGTACCTGTGTCTAGATGTACCTAGTCCTACGCCTAGCTAGATGCTAGTATTAAGATCTGTTGGATAATCAAGTATACATAACTGTTTAAGTTTTAGTTTTGACTAAATGCTGGATGAACTTGTATATTATTAGGTACGAATAGAATATCCATCTCTAGACTATTCATACGTGCATCTCTAAAACCTAAAGAATTATTTACTCAGCGCAATCTTGCACCAAACGCTTTATAAATTTTTTTACCAGGTGGTAGGTTCCTGTACTGGGCCGTCTACCAACGCAGTGCCAAATATTTTCCCGTGAAATAGAAGTGTGTCAAGCACTTCTGTGTTTTGGGCAAAGGGCACTGAAGCTAGTGAAATTACTGGGTATATGAGACCTAATAACTGCAGTCGTCGTGTAGCGGGCGCAGGGCGGTGCCGGACAGTAAATGCTTACTGTTTGGAACTGAAGTGTCTAAGGGCAGACGTGGCGCTTACCATCAGGTGTACGATCTGAATGTCTTGTTACACATTGCAATAAAAAAAAAATTGCATACACACTTAGAATAGCTTGGATAAACGCCCTGGACAGTTCATGTAGTGGTTCTCAGATACAACGCAGCAGTGTTGCACCTAGCTGACTGGAGCAGACTCAGGATGCAAGCTGGGTCCTATTACTCACTATATTCCCTTGGTTTCCACGTCATAGTCGAAAAAAAAAACTAGCAGTTGCCGACCTTTCGGCGATTTACCAGCCCAAATAGACAAAAGGCCTAGATTAAAATAAAGAAAGTACAAAAGACCATTATAATAATCTCAACACTAATCTTCAAAACAAAATCATCCCACAATCACATATGTGTGTGACCTCCATTCACCGTGAAAATATCAGCGCCCTACAGTGGGATACTAATAAAAATAAAAAATAAAATAAAATGTCCCAATGCACAATGTTAGAACTAATCCCTTCAGTCATTAAAATAAAACATTTTAAACGGATGAAAACCCTTGTATCCAACCGGGGTATTGAACCCAAGACCCCAACCATCATGCTCATGTCACGTGACCAATCCTATTTATCGTCAAAGTTCTTGATGCCATTTTTTTTTTTTAATATTTGGACTAAGCCAGCACTTGACCACAAAGTTGCCTGATGTTAAACAACTATGCGGTCTACGATGGAGCGCGCTTGCTTAGGAAGAGCCCGTTAATTCTGGCCTTGAAGAGCCCCAAGTTGTATTGCCATTGAAAAAATCCGCCTCAAGATCAGACGTAAACAAGCTTACATAAACGCTCGTGACCCAGAACTTGAGAGAAAGGTCTAGTGCACAGGCCTCCCCACTCCAGCGTCCCCCACTGCACCAGACTTTGGTCTGCAGCCGTTTTGCATCTCAATTTTATGACACTGCGCATGGATTTATATATTTTATATGGAGCTATTTTACCGGACAGTTATTGGTTTATTTACTTACCATCAACTTGTGCCCTAATACGTTTTAAGATTAATCTCGCATCAAAATAAGACATAGATAGAACACAGGCAAAGAAAACATCGAATGTATAGCTTATAGTTATGCATTTTAATTTATATTATCAAAATCGATATTTAAAGCTCATTAAAAACAATTGGATGTTGGTTGTAGAGTTTGTTTTGTACATCCTACAAAATTAGAATCTAGAGTTCGAAAAACTAGAGTTAATAAATATAAATTGATAATATTGATTGATATAAATTGATAAATTGCCGACAGGATAGAATTATGTGGGTTAGATTTTGCTTTCATGTGCAATTTATCTCTATGTCTCATGCAGCGAATAAGACCTGGCGTAATCCACGGCTTTATATTGTTATTTTTGTTACTAAGCCGAATACTTGTTGTGTTGTTTTGTAATGCAACTTGTAAATTGCTTATTAAATAAGACAAACAGAACTGCGGGTCAGCAGAATGGTAAACCGGGTCAAAGTCGATTTTACATAATTCTTTTTCTAGACTATTGATGTTTAATTTACTGATTGTATGAGTATTGTTTGTCTTACGTAATTTGCACTTTAAGGTTAGTAGGGCAGCATTGTGATCAGTTATTGACGAGTTAATAACAAGTGCAATTGCCGGATATGATGTTTTTAATATGATGTGATCTAAACAAGAACCACTTTGATGGGTTGGGCGCGTGTGCGCAGGGAGTAGACCATGAAAAGAACAAATGTTAAGATAGTCCTGGGCCACTGCATCCGCGAATTCTGGAATTATGTTAATATTAATGTCCCCGATTAGTATAACATTTTTAAAGGACGATAAGTTATTCAAAGTGTCATTGAGGCTCTCAGTAAATTGATGTAAATTTTGAAAAGAGGGTGGTCTGTATATTGCTAGTATTGCAAATTCTGATCCAATTTTAATTAATAATCTATTACAGTCCAGCATATTAGGCTCCTCAATCGAAATACTTAATTCGTTTTTAGCATAGACCACTATCCCATCGTTTTGGTTATAATTTATATCACTATTATACATACTATATCCTGGAATTTGCGGTATATTATATCCCTTTTTTAGCCAACATTCGGTTAAAACAATCACATCACAATCGATATTTAGCCTCTGTTGGAAAGCACTAAAGTTATCGAAGTTTTTATGAATACTGCGTATGTTTTGTGTAAGTATTGTTAGTATGTTATTGTCCGAGGATAGATATTGTCTGCAATTATCGGTTTCACAAACTTTAGACTCGGATACAGAGAAGTTATCTAAGTCATGAATTAAATTATTAAGCATTAAACAATAAAAACAAGTAAATTTAAATAAAAGGACGGAAATGAAATTAAATTACGGCGCTCTTAGGCGCCCTCATAATCAATGGAGTTTATGTACCTCTTTTCGGCCATTATTTTTGCCGGGCAATCTGCGGCACCCGTGCTATGATTGCTTGGTTTTTTAAACCGAGAGCAAGAAGCACATTTTGGATCCTCTGCCTTTCTTGTACATTCTTTGATGTTATGTCCTTGTTCGCCACAGTGGCCGCATGTGTGTGTTGTCTCGCGGCAGGATTTGGCTGCGTGGCCGTATTGTTGGCACTTGAAGCAGCGAGTGACTAAAGTATAGTCTCTTACGGGGCATGAGGACCAATTTATAAACACCCTTTCCTTTTGAATCAGAGCTTTACGGATGGCCGCTGAGACTTCCAACACGTAGTTACAGGTCTCAGCGTCTTTCTTACCTGACTTATGACTGAGCTTGATGGAGTCGAGGAATAACTGGAGGTCTAGATTTTGATTTTTCTCGGCTATGTTTTGTTCAAAGAGGCAGGTAAAAACTTCTTTGTCCTGCATAGCTGAGGGCACTCCAATTACCACAATTCTGGGCTTTCGTTTGTGGGGCTCGTCGATCGTGAGGCCTGAGCTCGTTATCTGAGTCGATTGCTTCAGCTTCTCTATATCGTCCTTAGTCTCAGTGCTGATGATGACACCGCCATTTTTTGTTTTTCGCAGGCCTCTCACGTGGAGTTTCAATTTTTCAGGGCATATAATTTTTTGAACAAGAGATTTGGTATCTTCGCTTGATTTTTGTTTATCATTCGGATAGATAGCCACTGAGCTTAAATTAATTGGCTGAATAAAGTTGCCGGCACCTTTCTTTACCATATCAGCAAAGGATGATTTGTTCTCAGATTTTTTTGACTCTTCTATACTGATCTGAAGGTCCTGCAATTGCTGCGAGAGAGTGCACTTTTCTTGAAGGGCCTGGAGAGAACAATGGGTCTGCATGGTCTTCACTTTCAGGGACTGGTATTGTACTGCCATTTGTGATGTGCCATGTCCGACTTTTCGGCAAAGATTGGTTTTACGTACTTTTTGGTCCGAGTTCAGCTTACCCTCAGCCGCTATCTGGCACACCTCATTCAGGCATTGCTCGATGGTCGTCATCCAGTTTTGTATTTCTGGTGTCGAGATAGGTCCATGTCCAGTGGAGTCCTGGTTGGATGCGGAAGCAGCTTGGGGCGAGGGTGGAGGAGTGCGGGCCGTCCTACCACTTCGGTTGAAGGGACTGCTATCCATGTTTAATTTGTTTATTTACTTAGTCTTTAAAACACTTAACAAACACATAATAGGTACATTTTCACCTGACAATTGTTACACTATGTCAATCGGAAAAAACGAGGGCACGAGTCAGCCGATTATTATTTGTTTATTTTATTTTCACTAGACGTCTATTCGCATCGATGACTAAACGAATATTCTTATATGCATTATTTTTATAATTTCATGCTTGTGTACAAGCAGAATACTCTACTTGAACCTCAAGCTGTATCATTTTAACATGAATTTTTACAAATAAATGGTTTGATAACTGATTGGTTGATTGGTAAAAATGCAATCTTTATTGATTTAAGCGATTGAGTCGAGAGCATGCCATAACTTTTCCGATCGCAATAATTTGTCAGTCTGTCACACCAGAGTATTCCCTGTCACAGCAGCAGCCATTGTCGTGAAAGCGGCCCTACGCTTTCGCTTCACGGCCTGGTTGCGGCGTGAGCCGGTACTCTATCGCTCCCAATTCCACTCGCTAAGTACCTCTCCGGAATAGTCTAGAACCATGGACGGGCCCTTCTAACTACTAGCCTTAATTCTTCCGAGATAATTAGGTAGTACTTTTTTTACAGTGTGGGACGAAAAGTCGATGTTTGGCGCGGAAGGTTTGGTAGCTATGCTGGGATGTGGGAACCTAACCCTCGACAATACTCCAAATGTGGTGGTACTATGGAACTCCGAAAACCATGGACAAGGGGGCTACGAGAATTCCCGGCGGACAGAGTGAAGGTCCCGACATCTGCCGCCTGCACCGCTTATTATGACAACATGATGCCTAGAGGCAGGAACTGAGAAAATCCTGCATTTGAATGAAGTATAAACGTATTGAAAATTTCCTGACAAGAGATTTTAAACAAAAATCGCTGAAAAATGGCACACTCAGATTGAAAGGTCCCATAAATACTTTCCATGGATAGCGCCATCTCGTTAATATTATGTGAACTCTCCAGTGTTGCCATATCTTAGCGAATTTTACATTTAATTTTTTAACAAATTGTATCTAAGGTGCTTTAAATATTGTAAAACAGTAATTACATTTTATAAAACTAAAGAAATAATTTTGTTTTGATTTCATTTTTTAAATATTTCATTAAAATGTTACTGTCGTCGATTTACGTCACAGGTCCTTAATTTGAAAGCTTGCAACACAAGCCAGGTCAAGGAAGGAAGTGCAGAAAATCTGCTCGCTAAAAATATTTTTTGTTATTTTTAACAAATGCAATTATGTAAATCGTTTATTGTTGTTTCTCCAAGATGATAGTGAGATAACTCGTTTACACCGATATGCTTGAATTATGTGTGGGTGTGATTGACAGGACAGAAAAGATTTAAGGTGGTGTGACAGAATACCGCATAGAGAATTTATGCTGGAAATTAATTAAATTTGATCTGATTCTGCCGTTTAGTTTCTAATTATGACTTTCTATGTCATAACTAAGGTAATTGGGAGCGTCGCTCCGACTATTTTCATTAAAAATAATCGTCATAACATTTGACCCAGATACGTACGGTGCCGTGTGCGTTGACCTATGGGCATGAATGCGGACTAAAGCACGATGTTATTTTTAGGATATACAGCTTTGCAGATAATTAAATATTTATAAATGCCGTTCGTGATACCGGATTGTGGAATAAACTACAAACTAATGCTCCTGTGACCTATTGCTTGGATTATGGTAAGTTCTTTGTTTTAATTTAAAAATCTTATGTGAAAAAATGTGCGAATTATGTACCTAACCATTTTGTGTATAGCCAGTAATTTTACAGTTCCATAATTGAAAAAAGTTTAATTTTTATTTTCAGGTCAGATAGAACTGGATTTAGATAATTGTTTAAAAAAATAACATGGATGGATTATTATCCACAAATGTTGTAGATAACAAATTAAAACTATCAATTGGCAAACACTGTATCTAGAATATGACTTCCTTTATGGGGATCAATTTATGGATAGACTATCATTTATAAAAGAATACTTTTTATGTTTTTCCCATAGAGAAAAAATAAATAGAGCACACTGCCAGATGTAATTTTATAATGGAAATCAGAATACCAGACTAAGGAAATGAAAATTCTAAACTATTAAAAGCAACAGGATTGCATATCATCTTCAGTAGCTAACCTGACCATAGAGGCTTATGTCAGAAGTTGCAAAAAAAAATGAATTCTGCATTTGAATTTTTGTGAACGTCACCGTACAGTAGTTGAGATGGTGACCTAGAACCGAAGAATTATTAGTAACGTAAGACAATATGGTGTTTACTGACTGATTGACACAATAAGGGTGGGATTTGAACGTGGGCCTTCCGCCCCGAGGCCGGGTAGC
The DNA here is from genome assembly GCA_949319885.1 of Mecyna flavalis. NCBI lineage: Eukaryota > Metazoa > Arthropoda > Insecta > Lepidoptera > Crambidae > Mecyna > Mecyna flavalis. The sequence goes on along the minus strand of OX439419.1, from coordinate 3,278,071 downwards.
ACTCGGCAGTGATGAAGAAGCAAAATGTCCGCACTCTATCGTTAATTGTGTGCACATTTACATACTTACTGGTGGGTGCAGCTGTATTTGACGCTTTAGAATCAACCACTGAGAGGCACAGATTTGAAGTACTTCAAGGTAATTTAACTGTTATATTGATTGTTACTTAAGTCCTTACTTATGTAAATCTTACACATAAGACAGCATTGAATGCATAGATATGAGCCCAAAGCAAGCTTAACCGCAACCTAATAATGATTAAGTTTAAATAATAAGCTCAAAACAAATTTAGAGATTTGGACTCCAAACCCACAATTTCTCATGTTTATTTGTATATGTTAGTTAACTATTGTACCCTTATAAGTAAGATTCAGTCTTCTTCCTAATATAAGCTTAGTCAGAGTTCTCAGCTATTTGGACGTAGTTAAGCGAAAAAGTTTCAACCCACAACCCAGGTGAAATTATTTAATATGATCAATCCTTCTATTTTGACTCTTTTCCATCATTACAACATAAAAATTTCAGCTTCTAAATTCAAACTTCGTAATTAACTACGTCCATTTAATCTTAGATTTTCAAATTGGACCCAATACCTCTAAGTCTAAATCTATGACTGTACTTTAAGTACTGAACCCATCCAAGTAAACATTGAAGTATTTGTAGTTTTCTATATCACAGAAACATAAATAATGTTTCCAGCAATCGAGGGCATAATAATTAGGAAGTATAATATAACTGAGGAAGACTTCCGGGTGATGGAAACAGTGGTGCTGAAGTCTGAACCCCACAAGGCTGGCCAGCAGTGGAAGTTTACCGGAGCCTTCTACTATGCTACTACTGTGCTTACAACTATTGGTAAGTATGTTCTTACTAACCATTGAATAAAGCCTCTCAATAGGAAACAAAATAAATAAATGAAATGAAAAATATTTATTTACCAACAAACTTTAAACACACAGTTACAAAATACAGTGACTCTTACACTAGGCAGGCCTGTTTCGTGAGGGTCAATTCAATAAAAAATTACCAAATTTTGCATCTGACACTCCTCTTGCACACTTCCTGGCCTGTGCAACTAATTAATACATGTCATATGAACTTTAAAATGGCGAATCAGAATATAATACTAAGATTTACTAACTGCATTGATACTATCAATAGTATTGTGATGCAATAATATCAATACTATTGATACCTACCACTGTTAGTTTGTATTACTGTCGACAGTTCATAAAACTATCCAAAATGTTGCACAACAATAGTATGCTAAACTATCAAGGCTATCAATACTACTGAAATGACGTCAGCTATCGATAGACTATCGATAGTTTAGCAATATTTGACTATCGGTATGCAACTCATGAGAGTTTCAGAGAAGATTTGAAGAGAACATGAGGCGGTCATCTTGCAACACTGGTATAACGTTTATTCACAGGCTACGGTCACTCCACGCCAGCGACTATTGGCGGCAAGCTGTTCACGATGTTCTACGCGATCGTGGGCATCCCGCTCGGCCTCATTATGTTCCAGAGCATCGGCGAACGGGTTAACAGGCTCAGCAGGTCAGCATAAATATACCATATTACTTATTTCAGGACCTATTTTTTTCAGTATACAGCACATATAAACATTTCAATTAAATTACACATTAGCCAAAAAAGTTTCCACGAATAGGTTTTACATTAGTATCGTTTGGGCCACTATTTCATCCAGAGACTGATCCAGAAGACAGTTATTATAACATATAGTTAAGGAGCGGAAATCTAACTGCAGTTTGATTTTTTATACTGCATGTTGTCAAACAAACATGCGTCCCACCTGATGGTAAGCGGCAACTGCGGCCTATTCCATTGAGGGACACTACCAGGCAGGAAGCTTCTGTATTGTAGCTGGTAACACTGTCCTCTTTATAATGATGAGACATTTTTATGTTTTCTACGACACGAGTGCTTTTAAAACACCGCACATTACAACTAACGTTATCAAAGTATTTATTTTGCAACTTGATTGACAATGAAATATTTTCGCATGCCATAACATTTTTTATGCCTATGAAATTAATAACAGTCGCTTCCTCTCGCGTAACTTATTTCCCTCAGCGTCTACAAGAAAAAAGTGGTTTGTCTAACAAATATGTTTTTTATTGTCCCACAGCGTCATAATCAAATCGATAAAGAGAGCGATGGACTGCGAGAAAATAAACGCGACCGAAGTGGATTTGATATGCGTGGTGACCACGCTTTCCTCCCTCACCATAGCGGGCGGCGCCGCTGCCTTCTCCCGCTTCGAGGGCTGGAGCTACTTCGACAGCGTCTACTACTGCTTCATCACGCTCACCACCATCGGTAAGTCCACATCCGCTTAAGTATTGCTTGTACTTAAACCACGAGACCACTGCATTGTCAACCCAGTTGTAGCACTCAACAGTATGTTCCTGTGGTAGCAGAGATAGCAAGAAAGGTAAAATGTGACATAACACTGTCAAAGACGTGATAAATATGAATGAAGATGATCATTTTGCTGTTGGGTTGTCTGTTAGTCACTGGATATTTTTTTTTTACATTGGCAAAAAGACTTGCGGTTTTGAATCCAAATAAAAAAGGCTACCAGACTGAAATTACGATGTATTTCACGTAACAAAACCATACTTCTTACGCACCGCTTCCGCAGGAACCTATTAAGTTACGCATTCCATTAGTTACAATAGTTATTTATGTGGCTGTTGCATAATGAGGGTCATTAAAATACGAATGTGGTTTTACATGTGGTTACCGATACTAAAATGTAAACATTAAGATGCAGCCACAGATACTCATATCTAAATGTAGGGCGTTTGCTCATCGATCCTGACTATAAAATAGACATATTAGGGTATGGATGTAGATAAATATATTTCTCGTGCAGGCTTCGGCGACATGGTGGCCCTGCAGCGCGACAACGCGCTGAACCGCAAGCCGTCGTACGTGATGTTCGCGCTGATCTTCATCCTGTTCGGGCTGGCCATCGTGGCCGCCTGCCTCAACCTGCTCGTGCTGCGCTTCGTCACCATGAACACCGAGGACGAGAAGCGCGACCAGCAGCAGGCTGAGCAGGTACACACCCTCTGGACTGGAAATTCAAATGAGCTATTTATTTATTTATTTATATAAGGACACATTACAGGTAACAGATAATGAAAGTATGAAACGGTTGTATAACTAACTTAAGACTAGAGTCCGACCGAAACTGGTTTTCCGGCCGAAACCGAAACCGTAACCGAATATTCGGCCGTGGCTTCAGTTTCGGCCGAAACCGAAACCGAAACCGAAACTCACGTGGTCAAGAATAAAATTCCTTAAAATATTGAAAATTGGTGCATTTTACCCATTATTCTGCATTAATTGGGACATGAAATAGAATCACAACACATTATATTAATTTTGTTGTAATCATTTATTTAATACTAGACTTCCGCCCCTGGCTTCGCTGGCTTAGGCTACACTTTCAACCACTATGAAACACCCCAGGTAACTTCCAACACCCCCTTCTTAGTGGAAACTTACACATTATAAAGCACGCTTTTAGATTTTAAGTAAAAAAATTAAACCACTTTTTAACACCCTTGAGGGGTGAAATATTCAAAAACCCTTTCTTAGTGGGAGCTTACACATTATAAAGAACCCTGTACAAATTTAGAAAATTTTATTTTTCAACCCCTAATTTACTCCCTTGGGGATGATTTTGTTAAAAACTTACCCATGGGGGGTAAGTTTTTAATAAAACCTTTTTATTTGAAGCTGACACCAAACTTAAAATATACTTCACGAATTTAAAGACTTAAACTTTTAAAAATGACAAATTTTCATACAATTTTCCAACCCTCTTTTTACCCCCTTGGGGTGAATTTCGAAAAACCCCTTTTTAGTGGGAACTTACGCATTATAAAGAATCCTTGTACGAAATTTCAAGTTCCTGGGTCTTGTGCTTTGGGCTGGGCGTTGATTGTCAGCCAGGAATTTATCAGTCAGTCCATTTTCTCCCATTTATATAGAATACTAGCCTTTTGCCCGCGGTTTCACCCGCGCGTAATTCCTTTTTTAAATATCCTTTCCTTCCCCTTACATTTCCGGGAAAAAGTATTCTATGTCACCCGGGGATAGTGTGGCATTCAAATAGTGAAAGATTATTCAAATCAGTTCAGTAGTTTTTGAGCCTATTCAATACAAACAAACAACAAATCTTTCCTCTTTTTAATACCTATAGATAATACAAAAAACAAGTTCTCATAGCAAAATGTTTATCAGTTATCAATAATCGAATCACTAATTGTTACTGTTTAACGCACTGACTATGTTGTGTTGCTACAGAGCTATCCGAACGACGCAAGACAATAATTCCCAAACAGGTGCGCCGCCGCCAAAGCGTTGCCGCGAAAAACGAAGTTAGGCGAGCGTGCACGACAACTTCCGAAATCAGTTTCGGTTTCGGCAAAAGTTTCGGCCAATTTTGGCCGAAACCGAAACTTCCGCCGAAACTTGATTTTTGGCCGAAACTCGGCCGAAACCGAAACCGAAACCGAACCTTCGGTCGGACACTACTTAAGACTAAACTAATACCTTAAGGCTTACTTATGCATAAAAAAATAACATTGAAAAATAAAAAGAATTCCTTGAAAACTAGCATTACTATTAAGCTAAGCGTCCGCACCGCACGCAACATATTTTAGTTTGCCTTGCATAAAAACTCATACAACAGCGTCCACTGATCGGCATTCCGTATGACGTCATCGGCAATGCCTACCATGCGATGCGTACCGATGACGTCATACGGAATGCCGATCAGTCGACGATCAGTGGATTGCTGATACTCGCGTCGGCAATCCGATCACTGCCGAACAGTGGACGCAGTCTGTAAAATAAATCCGTTTGATGCGATCGCTCCGATGCTTGCGATGCGGACCTGTGGATGCTTACCTTTACAGCTTAAGCTAAGCGTCCACTTGTCGGTATCGTACGCAACGGACGCATCGCACGCAACGGATCGTAGCATTCTTTGTATAGAGACTCATATAAGTGCGTCCACCTGTCCGCATCGTACGCATCGCACATCGGCAATGCCGACACCGGTGCTCCGAGAGGCAACTTTTGCGAAAATAAATTTATTCTGCAAATAGATTTTTTTTTAAATACTTAAATTGATGCGTGTCGATGACGTCATACGGAATGCCGATCAGTGGACGCACCTCGCGCGCTCGCCCTCCATCTTCGGCCATTTGCATTTGTTTCAGTGTGACCGTTTTCGGTATTTTCAGTACTAAATTGGTATAATTTGTTTCCTTTTAACTTCTTTTTCCAATTCTTCCTCTTCTGCTAACAAACAAGCTACAACGACAATTTGTTCTTCATCGCTTTCCTCCATCCTCACAGAGTCCGCACGTACGCTCACTACGAAAATCCGAATGAACTGGCATCGTCAATCCGTATTCTGGTACTCACCGTCGGTAATCCGTACGCTGCCGATACGGTGGACGCACTGTGAAAACTTGTATCTGTTTGATGCGACGCGTCCGTCGCGTACGATACCGACAACTGGACGCGTACCTTAAGCAAGCGTCCACAGGCCCGCATCGGACGCATCGCACGCAACAGATTTTAGTTTGCCTTGTATAAAAACTCATACAACAGCGTCCACTGATCGGCATTCCGCATGACGTCATTGGCAATGCCTACCATGCGATGCGTACCGATGACGTCATACGGAATGCCGATCAGTCGACGATCAGTGGATTGCTGATACTCGCGTCGGCAATCCGCTCACTGTCGAACAGTGGACGCAGTCTGTAAAATTAATCCGTTTGATGCGATCGCTCCGATGCTTGCGATGCGGACCTGTGGATTCCTTACACCTACCTTTACAGCTTATTATTGATATGTCGTCAAACTATCGAAATTCTAAGTATCAGGAAAGAATAGGATACGGTGGCCGCTTACCATCAAGTGGTCTGCATGCCTGTCTGCTAACTGAAGTCACATAAAAAAAAAATACAAAAGTCATACCTAAATACTTAAATAATTATTCGATGCTTCTTAAAACCACTCGTACATCACATGATTTGTTTTTAAACCACAATGTTTCCACCCCCAGGCGCAGCAAGTGGCAGTACGTCTAGAAGGCGACGTGATCACGGCGGACGGCGCCGTCCTGCGCGGAGTGTCGCGCGGCACGCGCCTGCCCGCCGACCCGAGGCATCGACCCGCTGGTAACTAGCTTACCTTACTTTGACTGCCTTCGTTATGCACAAGCTACGCGCCAGGGTTCTGGGTGAGAAGCCCGGTTCAAACCAAAAAAACGACGGGTTGCACTCTGGGAGTGCCGACAGAAGTGAAAACCTGAATATTTTGGTATTCGCCATGCTAACGTCCCCTAGGAAAATTTCGCAAATTGGTACTTTTTGTTCAAGTGCCATCTATTAATTTGTGCGGGAACTTTCTCGATGAGAAAGTACAACCCCCTAAGCATGCTTAGAGCGAAAAATAATGCATGGTTGAACAAAAACACCAATTTGCGAAATTTTCCTAGCGCTAGCATGGCGAATACACGTGTCCGTCTCACGAATTTTCGATCACTCACGTGACCCCTGACGTGACTTTAACATTACCCATTACAAAAAAGTGTACAACGCCGCTAAAGAAGTTTTCACTTCAAAAATTTAAGCAATAAATATGCACCAAAAAGTAAATAAAATAATTAAGGCGTCGGAAGTATATCCCAGAAATACGAGGAATCCGAATAGGCTTGTGTTTGATAGTACACCTCGTACCGCGCTTTACAACAATAACTGCTACGCAATGGCCATAAAAATATACAATTGGGTCATTAGGTTTCCACTTGACATAAAATGTTTGCCAATTGTAAAATTTAAAAAAAATTTACATGCCTGGCTTATTCAGCATGTTTTTTTATAAGATAGATGAGTTTTTAAATACATAATTAACAAATTATTTTCTATCAATGTTTGCATGCTGTGATATTTAAAGCTAAACAAGGACACCTAATTCTGTATTTGACCATCTCATGTAACCTGTTTTATGCAAATAAAGGAGATGGAAAATCGTGGGCCAAAATGTAATAACTTGAGGTATGGTCTAAAAAAATGGTCATATTTATTTATGCTAAAATATCAAAAATCAGCGTGATTCTCAATCTGGAAGCGAAGATATATAAAAAAGATGAAAACACATATTAGATTGTCGATTAATCGATAATGTAGAATTATTAGTTAACACAATTAAAAAAGAAAACATTATACTAGTTAAATAACTCAAAAAAGAAATAAAATGCATTGTGTTGTACATAAATAGACATAATTAACATAAAAAAATCATAAAAAATAAAATAAAAATAGTTATCGATTAAAATCGATTATAGTTTATGATAATCTGTGACTGGACTGTCGCATGACGTTGACTTGAAATCAAAGAGTAATTTGACAGTGACAGTACTACTTATTCAGTGATTTTATGTTTTTCGTTGCGTTTTAAGTGTTTATTTCCGATTTCTATTAATTTTTTACAACCATTGCTTTGTTTTTGTGTTTTCTGATCCTGCCTAACTTGAACGACCCTTGCTTTCACTCTGGACAGGTATTTTTACCACTTTTTTAACCACCTCACTTTTACCACTTAAACCTCGATTATCTCAGCTTTCAGATTGTCTAAACTAACAGAATTTTCAGTAAAGGACCAATGAGTTTCAATCTATTTATTCACACCATTTACATGTGATTACATTCAGGCCCAAGATTGTATGTAATCGTTTCGGTCTCCTTTCATTTTCATAAGACTTTTACCGGAGACGTATGTTACGTACCGCCACACTTCGGCGGAGGTGGTGTGTGGGTCTCTCACGCCCTACAAAGGGCGGAGTTTGTCCTCTGAACACCTGAGTGCTCCTCTGTTCCTGATAGTGGTGTCATGAAAAACGAACAACCCTACAACTATTTGTGATCATCAATTCGCATTTGGCAAGCATAGTGATTAAGAAAGTACCCATAATTTTGACGATGACTTATAATCAACTGATCGATATCAGTATCAGTCGATACTGATACCTACTTTTTTTTGACTCATATTTTTGTTTTATTACAGATGCATCGTTGATGCCTTTATACGTGGACGAAGAGTACGCGCCCAGTGTCTGCAGTTGTTCCTGCAATTGCTTCGGCGCTAACAAGTGAGTTGCAATGATATTTTTTTCTTGTTCTGTGGTCTTATTCAATCCACACACCATAGACAACACTCTGTTTGAGTTTTGACAATAAAATTTTTCTTTGGGTGTAGCCTTATTACCTTATGAACCTTATGAAGCATGACTGTAAAATGTACGAGTGATACCTTAAGTAAGTGAGATGCAATATCTCACTTATTCCAAATACCATAGAAAACACTATTTGATATCTAACGGACTAAGGTGTAGCCAATTACTTTATAAAGCATGATTATAAAATGTACAGTGGTCAGGAGTGATATTTGTAGTGAAGTGAAATAAAATGAATTAATTTATTCTGCAAATAGATTTTAAAAAAATACTTTTGCACGTCAGTCTTTTTTCCCTACCAGCACTTTGACGTCAATGGCCTGTTGAGGAAAGAAGTGCCGCAAGAAACTCAACAGTTTTGCCTTTTAAGAGTGTAAACTGTCGGTTCAAAAGTCAGATTAAAAACTATCGTAGATGCAGTAGATGCAGAGAAAATAGCAATCGATTTCAATTCATCCTTTTCTTTCTTACCACGGAAAAGGAATTCGAGATGTCACAGGCTATGGACTATTCAAAGCCTTAAGCGGGTCCGGGTCCAGACATGTATCATTTGCCCGATCCGACCACCGTATCCGTATCGTCGACGCGTATCATGATCGCATATGTGGACGGGTAATGATACGCGTATCATGATACGCGATCTCGATACGCCGTTATGATACGGCCCGTCCCATGTCGTGTCGGTTTTTGTCCGATCATCAAAGGTGATACAGATACGGATACTATTGTGAAGATACGGATACGGAGCAAATCCGAGGCGTCCACAACTTGATACAATACGCAAATTCGGTATACGGTATACCGGTGATCGGATACGGTGATAGGATCGGGCAAATGATACATGTCTGGACCCGGCTTTATGTAGCATGTTACTCTATCATATCGTCGTGTCAAAGACCTTACTAGACTAGTGCACAACCCCAGGTCGTAACAGTAGCGTCCCAATCCGTAGGTCGTCGTACCGCGACCCGCTGTCCCCCGTCCCCCCCACCAGCCTGCGGCACGTGAAGGGCAAGCAGTACCGCGAGCTGGGTCTGCCGCGCTACATCGAGCGCGACGCGCGCGCGCGCTCGCAGTCGCTGCGGCTCAACTCCGCCTCGGGCTACCTCTACATGAACGCACGGAACGACTTCCAGCTCGAGGCGGATGACTTCAGGTAAGTAACTATTGCAGGATACATGGCTCTAGATGGAGCCTTAGGGCGATATTAAGGCTGCTTTTGTGTCTTCTTTCTCCGAGCATTTGCTCCTAGTGGCTTAGCGATGGGGGCCGGCACTTTTTAGGGGGCGGCAAAAAATTTCTAAAGCAAAAAAAAGGGGGGCGGCAAAATTGTCTTCCGCCCCGGGTGGGTAGGCTGCTTTGCCAACTGGAGGAGCAAAAAAAGGGCGGCAGAATTGTCTTCCGCTCAGGGCGCCTGACACCCACGCTACGCCACTGTTTGCTCCTATAGTCAAGGTATGTACGCTTTCACACGGATCCAAAGTTTAGCAAGCCCAGTAACATTGGAGCAGTTGCCTTCTGACCTCCGTAACCCTTAGAGAACTGGACCAATTGGACCATGGCTACACAGCAAGCAGTACCGCGAGCTGGGCCTGCCGCGCTACATCGAGCGCGACGCGCGCGCGCGCTCGCAGTCGCTGCGGCTCAACTCCGCCTCGGGCTACCTCTACATGAACGCGCGGAACGACTTCCAGCTCGAGGCTGACGACTTCAGGTACGTAGCTATTGCAGGATACATGGCTTTGGTCAATAGCCTTCAGGATGGCACCGGCTCGTCCCAATCGGTTGTGAAGGGGAATCGGGGGAGTTTAGTGGGTAGTGGACGCTTTAGTCCCGAGTCCCACACACGGCCGCAGGTCTAGTTAGCCTGCGGTTATGGTGCATTAACGCATTTTCCTGCAAAAAAAAAGGATCCAAGCATTTGCTCCGCCTCGGGGTACCTCTACATGAACGCAAGGAACGACTTCCAGCTCGAGGCGGATGACTTCAGGTAACGAGCTATTGCAGGTCAGAAGATTTTGGTGTTAGATGGAGTATTTAAGCGATACTGAGGCTGCTTCTGACAAGTCCGCATTCGTACGGTACTATAGGCATTTACTGGGGTAGCTACCTACCTATCTAAATAACCAGCCCCCCTAGACAAGCGGCATTTATAACGTACGTTATAGCTCAATTTGCGATAGCGAATGTCAAATTCCATACTTTCAACACGTGACTTTTCTAGGGCATCTGTCAAATCCATACAAATTGGACTTAGCGAAATTCGCCAGCTATGAAGCGATGTCATCTTGTCTAAGCCCCCAATAGGGGCAGTCGAAACTTTTTAGTTCCGTCTGCCCCCACTACGGTAATTTCGCCGCTGCGACTTAACTCCGCCTCGGGCTACCCCTACATGAACGTACGGAACGACTTCCAGCTCGAGGCCGACGACTTCAGGTAAGTAACTACAGTATACATGGCTTTAGACCGACCTGTGGCGACCTCTAACTTGATCAACAGACATCAAGCAACTCGCCACAAAACGGTTCTACAAACTGATGACAGAAGGCGCTGACTTACGAACACGAATTAGTATGGGATCCTGCACCGCGCTAGCAGAGTTATTTCCGCCCGCTAGCGTATATACAAGAAACTAAAGATGGTACATTGGACCTTGGTCCCCGAGCACAGTAGATCTAGCTCGGAGGAAGATCTTCCACTTTTAAGGAAGCATTAGATCTCCTACAGACCTTGGGCGATATTAAGGCTGCTTCTGTGTCTTCATTATCCGAGCATTTGCTCCTATAGTCAAGGTATGTACGCTTACACATGGATGCAGAATTTAGCAAGCCCAGTAACATTGGAACAATTGCCTTCTGACCTCCGTAACCCTTAGAGGTCACAGATGATTGGTCTTAAAGCGATTTAATGTCTGCTTCTGTGTCTTCTTGCTCCGAGCTATTCCTCCCGATTTAGTTAACACGCTTGCATCATGTACCAAGATTTGACAAATCTAGTCATGACACAACAACCATATCACAATACGCATAGGCCTCTCCAAACACTCGTCACACTGATCGATCCTCGGCCACTCGTATCCAGCTCCTGCCAGCCATCTTGCAAAAATCATCACTTCACCCGGCCTGAAGGCGTCCTTCACTTTTAGAGACACGGTCTCCACCCTAAAACCTGTTCACCTCAACGGTAATGATTTCTACTGCCTGTCTGTTATGGCCCGCCCACTGCCACTTCAGCTTGCTAATCCGGCGAGCTATGTCGATGACTGGTTCACCGCCGGATGACCTCATTTCGGATACGATCCCTCAAAGAAACAATGAGCATAGCTTTTTCCATAGCCTACTGAGCTACCAGTTATTACCTCCGTAACCCTTAAGGGGCCATGGCCAGGCCAGGCCAACAGCCATGCCATGATCCAGGCTACACACTTTCACAGCTATTCAACTTCAAATATTGGACAATATTTATTTATATTGATTTATTTCTAATTCACAGAGAGATGGTCGCGAAGAGGCGGGAGCAGCTTCGCCGCGGCATGATGATGTACGACCTGAAGTACAACAACAACGAGCTCCTCCACCCGTACCGACACAGCCTGGCCAATAGGATGGACAGCCCGCCGTCCTCCTCGCTCTACTCCATGAACCTAAGGTGACTGCATGGTGACGATGACGCATGATGACCGCGACCTCATAGCAGCTTGTTCACCCATACAGGCTTGAATCGCTGCCCTCGTGGTATTAAAAATATGTTATATGAGTGGCATTCAGGCACGTAACTCATGGTAAGCAACCACTGTGGTCTATTCCATAGAGGGACACATCACTAGAAAGTGTCGCTCAATATGCTGCCATTCAGTAAGCCCATCTGATCTTTGAGACAAAAACAATTTATGATCCACTTTTCCACTTTTTCAGTTCCCTTATGCAAATCCAATTACAGAGCCAATAGTTTTATTATAAGAGCTAGTGAAAAATAATAATAACACTTACAGTGACATCGACGTGTTTCATGTTAAGATGGCGTGCATACGTCGCCTTCTAAAAAAAATCTGTAATTCCTCTTAAATCAATAATATTATATCATTGCTCTAAATAATATCTGTGTACGCAGTTGTAATTTATCGCTTCACTCACTTTTATCGATGTGCAGTCTTATTCCTGATTTCTAACTGTTGTACTGCATTATTGTTTGCGCTGATATCATGTTCATCAACAGATTTTTTTTTTGGTATAATTAATAGTGAAAACTATTTAGGCTAATGTATTATTTTAATGTTACGTTTAAATGTATTATATTAACCTGTTTGTTTTCCTTATAAAGAAAATAAATAAATAAATGATTTAATTCCCCCATCAGGTCAGAAAACCGCAGCAACGATCCGCTAGTAGACGACTACGACTCGGAGAAGTCGAGCTACGCGAAGAAGAAGCTGATGAAGAACATCGCGCGCAACACCCGCGCGGAGAACTACTTCTACGACGACGCGGTGCTGCACTTCGACGACGAGTACGCGTTCGACGGCTCGATCCTCTTCGCCAAGCGGAGAAAATCGCTCGATCCGCACTGGGAGGACTTCGCCTGCGACCTGCCTAAGAAGGGGCAGGATCAGGTATGGTACTTACAGATAATATTGCAATGTCGAAATTCTTCCCATTGGTCCACCAGTTGGGGCCAACGGGAAGATTTCAGTAGCGTAAGCCCCCACTGGTGGACATAGCAACTTTTTTCCCGAGGTCCATCAGTGGTGGACAAATAGTGGGGGAAATCGGGAACAAATGCTTAATTTGGGGCTAGATGGCGCTGCGTGTTCAAAGGGTCTTTTTCTTTTTGTCTAAAATAAAATGTAGTAGAACAATTGAGAAATAATGTTCTCGCTAGTTCCACTATTCGATAGTACATTTATAAGAGAAACTAGGGGGAAAAGTCCCATTAGTCTTACGGTAAAACTGTTCAGTAGAACAGGTGGGAATAAACCGCCTCAATAGAAGCCATGGCGACGTCGCTGGCTACGTATCCAAGCATACAATATTGAAATGTCAAAGTAATATTTATTTATTTAAGTAAGAGCCCTGCGTAAGGACGCTATAGCGACGCGACGCACAGTGGATCGACGTCATACAAGCGATGGGACACAGGCTACTTGAACAAACATTTGCTGAATTTTGAAAAACAAGTAGCACCATCTTATTCACGTACTTACGAGCTATAAAAAATGTTAGTACCGTTTTCTTATTGGGATCTCATTTAAAGAGATATAGTACTTAATGTGATTTCTTAGTATGGAAAATGACTTTAAAAGTCCTGTTTCTCGAGAGTCCCTTCGTGTCTCGACTTGAACTTTTTATATGTTAATAATACATATATTTGCTACATTTTCTCCAAACAAACAAGGTGCGCGCGACGCGCCCCTTACGAGGTATAAAATATTTTTCAATTTTTTTCAATAATTCTTTTATTGTATGCAATATTTTATTGTTTTAACATATTTTATCATCGAAACTAACTCGAAAGGTGATTTGCTGAAGGTTAGTCAGATCATAGGCACATTAGAGAAAACCTTTCACGCTACTGTTAGTGACCGTAAAAGATTAATTTATGAATTACCTCATTTAATATACATACTTAATAAATATTGTTTAGATAATGCAAAAATGTTTAGTAATCGGTATCGGTATTACATGCCACTTAGTAGTATTCATAAGTTGCTAATTCATGGATCACATAATTTTGAGCACATGTCTGTAGTGCCAATCGGTTTTTTGTCAGAAGAGGCATCTGAAGCAAAAAATAAGGATTTTCGTAAATATACATAGAGTTTCACTCAAGAAAAAATAGCGCCATTACGAAGATGTACTACATAATCTTCTTCTTTCTTGAGATCCTTTTCTCACAACCATACGACCAAAAATGGATCAAAAAGTAAAAAGAAAGATGTTTAAAGAAGTTTATGAAATGTGAGTAACGGAAGAATATCAAATTGAATTTTGCGATGTTATGAATTTAATGTCCGATAGTGAATCCGAAGAATCTGAAATAGATGAAGAAGAGGATACATTTTTGACTAACTTTTTATTTTCGTAGTAATTTAAGTACTTTCTTAAAGATTTTTTTATGTTATACATATAGACATACAACTTTTTGGTTTGTCATATCATTCCAGACATACAAATTTTTTGTTTGTCATATCGAATGTTTGTTGTACTATTTTGTATAAAAACTAAAAATATTTTGTTTGTCCTAGGCTACCATTTTTTTTTATCTTTGTGAATGGTAGGGTATTTCGGAAATGTAACATTTTAAAATAACAATAAAATATTGCATACAATAAAAGAATTATTGAAAAAAATAGAAAAATATTTTATACCTCTTAAGGGGCGCGTCGCGCGCACCTTGTTTGTTTGAAGAAAATGTAGCAAATATATGTATTATTAACATATAAAAAGTTCAAGTTGAGACACGAAGGGACTCTCGAGAAACAGGACTTTTAAAGTCATTTTCCATACTAAGAAATCACACTAAGTACTTTATCTCTTCAAATGGGATCCCAATAAGAAAACGGTACTAACATTTTTTATAGCTTGTAAGTAGGTGAATAAGATGGTGCTACTTGTTTTTCAAAATTCAGCAAATGTTTGTTCAAGTAGCCTGTGTCCCATCGCTTGTATGACGTCGATCCACTGTGCGAAGTCGTAATATCTCTGGTCTGGACATCTAATGTCTAAAGATATTAAATTTGTTTAGGATTTCGTTATTATTATTTTTCGTTCTTTCTCTCTCTTTTGCCCGTTAGCACTACCTACTATTATTTATTCTGCTTGGCCCAAAGGTTGACTGGCAGAGAATGCCATTAGGCATTAGGTCCGCCTTATGTACTCTTGATTGTGCATTAAAGTTTAAATAAATAAATAAATATTTATTTATAACTAGCTGACCCGTTGAACTTTGTATCACTTGCTTTAGTATTTTCCTCGCAATTTTTCCATATTTTCTCATCGCTTAAACCTTCCCTGGACTTACACGAATATTTCAAGACCAAAATTAGTCAAATCTGTTCAGCCGTTCTTGAGTTTTAGCGAGACTAACGAACAGCAATTCATTTTTATTTATATAGATAGATATATTGCCTTCCTTTACTAAATAAAGTATTTTGTACTTGCAGGTGTCGAACGACGGTAGCTACGGGTACTATTTGCCGGACGACGAGGAACAAGAACAGTACTTCGTGAACGATACGCTCACGTTCAACATGCCGCCGCACCGCGCGAGCATTTAGTGCAGTGAGCGACTGACCACAGACTATTATCCTGTAGACTATAGACCAATGGCACCCATAGTACAGAATAACTAGTACTAACGTACAGGCTCACTAACGAAAGTCAAGTTTAAGTCTGCAAGCAAAATTGAAACTTATAACCGCCCACGAACCGTGAATTTTCTTTGTGCGCTCCCGTTTTATGACCGAGTTGCGAACGTCGGCACGAATTGTGACTTGATTTTTTTTTGTAACCATTTAATTTACTACATAATACACAAAGCAAGAAAGGGCGGAGACAGAGGCGGATTATCCTAAAGGCAAAGTAGGCATGTGCCTAGGGGCGGGACGATACAAAGGGGCGCGCGGGCAGAAAAAATATACAATATAGCATAAAATTAGGGGCGCCGATGAGATGCTTGCCTACGGCACTCTCAACGTTTAATGCGCCTCTGGGCGGAGAAGTGATTCCAATATGAAGAACAATTTTATTACCATAACTTTGTTGGTGTTTCCAACAATCTACTAACAAAAATTACGGTCATAAAATCTTAGACAATGCCGGTCAAAATCATGAAAATAGCTATTATCAAACATTAAAAAAGCCTAAATTCTACAATTTGTATCCAGAATGGTAAAAAATTACTTTGTTAATGAAATTGTCTATGGTTTGGTCTACAGGATAACTAGTCTATGGTGCCAAGGAGTGCCAAGTATAAGACAGTGCCAAGAATGGAAGTGCCATGTGGACTGTGCCAACCTAGGCTATTGTTAGTACGAAACTTAAAATAAATGGGCCAATTAATTAGACTTTTACAATTTTGCGGTAGAGTCGAGTTTGAATTTAGCTTTTACACATAGGTTCGATAGTCGTCGCGTTTTTTTATTATACTCCATAAAACGTAACATGATTAGAATGACAGCTGTCAAAGTGTTGTGGCTCTCTCGCTTGCTCTCATTAAACCTCTATCGATGTGTCTCATCTCTAAGATTTTATTTTTTTTGTAGAGTGAGACACATCGATAGGGGTTTATTGAGAGCGAGCGAGAGAGCCACAACACTTTGACAGCTGTCATTCTAATCATGTTACGTTTTATGGAGTATATATTCTATGAATACTACGGTCGTTCGCGGTGCACTGAGGAACGCAAAGTGACACATTACTAAGGCCTTGTTGCTCCTTCCAGTTTAAGTTACCTTGCTTACGACTAGATACGCCAATTTTCTAGTTGTTAAAGAAATATGACTTCAGGGAAAAGGTTGATGTTTAAAATATTTGAATTTATTAAAATAAAATGGATTACTTAATTACTTTCTTTTAAAGGGAAACAAGAGTATAATTATTTTATACTCTCGATCCATTTGTCGATAATGGTTACTCGAAGCCAGGGCTTGAAAACAGTTTAAAAATATAAGTGAATAGAGTTTTTTCGGTTCGAATATCTGATTGGCTGTCTCACTTTTCCCTGACTTGCAATCTTGCGTTGTTGTCGTCAGTCTGTCTTATGCACAGACAAAGCTAGCATATGCCCCCTCTTCTATTGTTATTTCTCTATGTTCTTATTTAACGCATTCCGATAGCCGCTACAAATGTTTGGCTTTCCGTAACCTACTCATCCTGTCTTACTCCACTGCTGGACATAAGCATCATAATACTCGTCATTTTCGATTTGTGGCTATCCTATTTCCTATTATCCTACTTCCTACTAATATTATAAATGCGAAAGTCTGGATGTTTGTTTGTTCCTCAATCACGCCTAAACGGCTGAACGGATTTAGATGAAATTTGGCACACGTATAGTTTATAACCCGGATTACGACATAGGCTATAAAATTCCTACGGGAAACGTCTCATTCCCGCGGGAATAACAATTTTGAAACTACTCAAACGATTTGAATAATTCTTTCACTGTTGGAAAGCTACACTATCCCCGGTAAATTTGAAAAAAGAGATTACGCGCGGGTGAAACCGCGGGCGGAAGGCTTGTTGTTAACTCTTTCAACGCCAATGACTGATATATCAGACAAACCATTTCAGTGCCCACCACGCCAATGACTGATATATCAGACAAAAAAACAGGATCAAGAAACGTTGTATTTTTACTTGCCTGAATGAGTTGAGTATAATTTAATAATTTTTTGGATAAAAATTTTTAATGGTCGTGGCGTTAGGGGCACCATTTTCGGAAAAAAAAGCGTGGCGGGTAAAGGGTTAATAAATGTGTCATTTTGCATATCTCTTTCGGTAACGTGCAACCCGCAACGGCCATACTGAGCTTGGCTTCACTGTAGATATTGTATGATAGTCCCGACGCTTCCGCGCCCCTTAGTTCCTCCCCTGTAGATAGGACGTTACAATTTAATCACGGAGTTTGGATACGACGCGATCTCATTTCAAACTTGTGTGGTAGGCCTGCGTTTTCGTAACATGTATAACTCAAATTGGAGTAAAATAAAGGGATAGTAAGTGATATAATTTAAGTAAGCTTATAACTGTACATGTATGTAATTGTATGAATTGTATTATATAGGCTTCAAATGGGTTTTTCCGGTTACAAACGTAACAAAAAAATATTACCTATCTAATTTGGTGGTGTCAAAAGCAAATACAAATTGTATGTTTTTGCTTATTAAATAAAAAATCTTGACCACAAAATCTATAATTATGGTAAATAATAGACGTGTAACGTGTATATATTTGACCTCAATGTTTGAAGTTTGGTCTCAAAAAATCTCGAACGGAACTTTGCGTAAACTACTTTTAGCTAGCTCTTTCAATAAATCACAATCTTTAAAAAGATCTATAACTAAATGATTTTAGCTTTCTGAAATCTACACATTATTTGCCAAAGCTGACCTTAGCTAACCTACCTACTACGTCTGTGTCAGTGTAAACTATGGTTGGCATTGGGTCTACGGGGAAAAAATACCTGTGGACCCAGTGGGTCCACGGTTAATGGCTATTTAAAACATGTTACGAAAATGTACGCCTACTAAAGTATTGTATAAAACTACATATAATTTTAGTTTGCTCTTGCTGACATGTGCACTTAATAATCGATTATAAGGACACGTTTATTTAAATCGAATAAAATATGAATCGTTACGCTTTTCACAGAAGTCATGATTTCACTGTTTCGTGGATCTTGGATTTACTGTCTTCTTTTGCGTGCCAAATATAGTGAGTAAAGCCACTTAATAAATGAGGAATAGTTGGATAGTCTTATGTGCCAGTTTTTAAAATATGAAACGTTTTCTTACAATTTAAGATGAATTTTTCGGCTCAGCCATAAAAAAATGTTGGAAATTTAATTTTAACGTAACAAAACAGGACAAGATTGAAGATCTTTTAAAAAGTTTGTTTGAAAATTTGGTGTAACCGCAAAGTTTATTGGAGGAATTTTAAATTTTTGCGCTAAAAGCTGGCAGTTAAACTGATGAAATTAAAAATAATAATAATTTTAATTATTTATTTGCCCATACTTTTGTATGGGGTTATACTGTATTTAGGTTTAAACTAGTCATTGTTATTAACCCACAGGGCTGCACTAAGGGTTATAAAGGGCAACGAGATACACAAGATAATATTATATAAAATACATGTACATAATATGCACGACGAAAGTCTTCAAATATGAAAACTTACTAAAATAATTGTTTTTTCTATGCGACTATTATGACTCAAGTACATTAGAGTTTAGGTTTCGAGCACATTCAAGATAAACATTCATGTGATTAAAATTGGTGTATGCATCTGGATGTAAATAACAGCACACTGTTATTTACATCCAGATCTAGTTACTAAAGTAATAAAATGTAAATATTTGTGTAACTTTGTCAATTCTAATACACGTAACATACGTGAATAGCAGATAGCAATCTGGTGTTTATTTACTATTATGAAACTGATGGCGCCCAAGGCGAGACTTAAGTATTTTTATAATAATCACAAACTTTTAAAGTAATTCATTTATCATGTTTATTTTCAAATATGAATACTTGTTTTACAGCAAAATGATATAATATGCTTTTCCCTTTAACATTAAAATAAAATCAAGTGCATTTGTAAATGTATATCAAAATGTAATAAAGCCTAATGCACTCATCTCGTGGCCCTTAGTTCCGCCCTGCTCATTCCTTTAAGCATGATCTCAACTGATATTGGAAGTAAGTGATACCTATGTATAATGTGAGTTAGATTAAGCAATTTTCATTATAAATGAAGCCATTTTAATTTTAGTACGAGAGGTGTAGGCAAATTTGGAAACTAATGCGTCTTTGGAAAATTGAGGGGTTCAAATTCCACACAGAAAACATTAATCTGATACATTTGTGACTGTTCTGTGTCTGGGTGTTAATATGAATTTATGTATATTTTCGTGTTTAATATTGTGTCATTTGGTGGAGTTTGAACGTAACTCCAGAAGTCATAAAAACCATAATATAATAATAAGAAGACTATTCAGTGTGGCTGCATATTGACTGGATAGTTTTCATCAATGGAATAGGCTGTAGTGGCCTATTGAGGGACAATGTCCGACAACGGAAGAAACAACAGTGGGAAATTATCATTAGAAAATCAACTGTTTCACTATTTGTTATCAAATTTGCTACCACCTCTCGTACTATTTAAGGCTTGTGATTTAATTTCGACTGAGTAACGGTCACCTTGTTATTTGCATCAGGCGCGTATTGTCCTATTGTAGTGTTATTGTTACTAGTCTCCTAAGTCTTCCTCTGATGTTTTGTTGGATGCTAAATGATGTTGATAATTCTTAAAAACTATCGGTGAAAGATTTTCTTCTATTTTTCCGTAAAAGTTTTCTCAGTGTTAAGTTTAGTGTGTATTTAGTTTTTTCGTGGTTTAAGAATTTTTTTTAACAGAACACTACTGTTGAATAGGTGGACCACGACCCATGCCTGACCAAATCTACACATACATAATATTATAACGTCCATTTATAGATACTATGAAAAGTTTCAATTTGTTCGATCTTTTTCTGAGTACGACTGGCTAGCGGACAAGACTGCCTTCCACAGATGAAATCTGCTGCCATAACAGCTCTGGCTGTGTTCCGGCTATATTAATGTGGAAGGAAATTGAGCGAAGCTTCTTGGTCTTCTTAGTTAATAGAATTTATTTTACAGAATTATTCAATCAGCGCTATTGGTCAGAAGCGTACCTCTGACCAATAGTGCGCGCGGGCGTTCGGGAAATTCGCGCGCGCTATTGGTCACGCGCAAGTGCACATGCGCGAATTTTCCCCCTCTCCGTCGACCGATGTCTAACAAGTTTGCCGGTAACTGTCCCAACTAACAAAATGCCAAAAAGGAGCCGTATTATCGCTAATAAGGGTGCTTTTGGGCACAATATATAAGGACAAAATACCCTCCTTATAGTTGCTTTATTTTCCGCTTTTTTTAAATGACATCGAGAAAACTACGGATCGTCATATCTCTCACAATTAACCAAACGTCATTTAGCACCATTATCCCAAACTGTTCAGTATTATTTTGCTCTGTGATATTCGTAACGTTGTAATTATTGTAACATATACCTAGTACGTCGCCACAACCGGTCGTATGAACTGAGTATCGTAAGATGTAGTTCGCGTAATGTAACGGATATTATTGTATTAATTTGTTAAGGACACATCACTTTAGCTATGTAAAAAATTTATTGTGTTACGTATACGCAATTGTTTTTAACATTTTGCTTAATTCACTTTAATGTCAAATAATATGAGTTAAGAATTTTTGTTATAGTCGTCATGTCCATTTTAAAAACGATCTACTAGACATCTCGGCGCCGGGGATGACGGCGCTCGGGTGACGGGCGTGCGGTGGACAAACCTCTCTAGTAAATGCATGTACAGACCGACAAACTTATTTGTTCCGGTGGCCAAAACTGGAACTACGTGAAATGCAATGTAAAAACGATATTTAATGACAGTTTTAAATAGACAGTAGCGACGCCGCCACCGGAACAGATAAGTTTGTCGGCCTATACCACTACATCGGCGCCAGGATTTCGCTCCCGGTGACGGGGGCTGTGGACAAACGGTGTAAACCTAAATTACTGTATTTGTGTAATTTTTGACACATTTGTCTGTCGACTTCTTTTAATCATAAAATATAAATGCAGTAACTTATACTCTGACTACTTAGATTTACCGAATTTCATATAATCGTTTTTTTTATTACATTTGTCGCCAAACTCATATTATTTGACAATTAATTACGAATAAACAGAAACTTGTGTTTTCCAGTGACGTTCTTTAATGTAAAGTTAAAAATATTATATGTACTGCCGAAGCAAGTACCTACGTTCATTCTGAATAATAAGTAATGTCCTCACGTCATAGTGACGTGCACCGCCATCTTTTAATGGATTTCATTCAAAAATATACTAAATCTTAAAGACCTGGTCATTATAAATTATGGTCCATGTATAAAAATATGAAATTCTTAAAAAAAAGTAAAAATTTTATATTGCCAAAGTTACTAAAATAATAAAGTTGAAGTACCTATTGCCTTTATTTATTTATTTAAACTAATGCACAATCAAGATTTGATTTTGATTTCTCTGCCAGTCAACCTTTGGGCCAAGCAGAAAAAAAATTGCCTTCTTTCAGTTAATGAATGCCAATTGCCAACTTACCAGTGACAAACCAAATTATTATTGTGAAAAGTCGGCAGCAGATCAACTTACCCTAATCTTAGTTCAAATAGACTTCTATGACTTTAATTGGTTGTACGAATTTGACAGTGTAGGGCAACTTCATCTGCTATCGCTGTACATCAATGTATATAGTGTATGATATAACATGAACAATAAGAATATCGCGCACCACACTATCTGTCAAAGATAATGTCAAAATGATATTTTCGAATGTACTCCTAAGTTAAGAGATGGCGATGCGGGGACACGATAAAATCGAATTAATACAGTGCGATTGTAAACTACTATGTAATTTATTGTATATTAAATAAATCGTTAAAATTTTCGCCGCGTTGCACCGACATAATATATGATTACTAAATTAAATTTCCTAAATAAATTCTTAACTTTTGTGTATAGCAAGATATTGTTTAAAAATGGTCAAGTTTAACAAACTAACTACAAGAGAGATCACTAAACACTGAGTATTGTTGGTGTAATACTCAACTCATCAAATCACTCGACATTGAGTTATTTGATAACTTGCAAAATATTCAGTATATTTACGTTATTAATCTCTTTGGACTTTATAATACATAACAAGTAGTTACTTGTTATATTGAGGTATTAATATAAAACACAAGATATGTATGATACAGTTGTATGTTTGTATGTCGGTGTAAGGCGGCTACTCGGGGTACGCGCAATTCTAGATAAACGCGATGCGAGAGATAATTGTAATTTTAAATGAAACTGTAACATAAATCGGATTTCATTAAAAAATACATACAAGCGAATACCTACTGTCTTTTATTTCACAACTTACAAAATTTCTACTAAATACATCACGAGATAATGACTTATATACCAAATTAAAGAAAAATAACTAAATTATCTATTAATTTACCTTGAAACACGTAAATATCACATTTTACCACCAAATTACACTTCTCCATGTCGTGACACACACACACACGTACACTTATGAGACAGAAGGCACAAACGTAACCACCAATAAGTTGCACCCTTTTAAGGTCTTGTGATTAACTTCACTTTAGTGGTTACATTCGTAACTTGCGCCCGTTCAGGGGCTACTCATTTAACCAATAAGGTCGACCACCAATGCTAGCGTATATGAATTGTCAATCTTGTGAGGTGGTTACAGCTGTCATACAAAATAGTTTTACCCTTAGTACACCTAAGAGGTGTACTATGGGTCAGAACAAGTGCCCGTAGTCCACCCAGGTGAACTCGCTAGGTGCAGGAACGAATTCACTTCTGCCCTATAAAGGGTTAAAGTTAAACGACATAGCGCGACTGCGCGACACCACCGAAACAGTGTACAAAGCTCTGAGTACTGAAAAACTTCAGTACCATGGTACAATAATATTGTTCAGTACTTAGACTATGTTCAGTACCATGGTACAATAATATTGTTCAGTACTTAGACTATGTTCAGTACCATGGTACAATAATATTGTTCAGTACTAGACTATGTTCAGTACCATGGTACAATAATATTGTTCAGTACTTAGACTATGTTCAGTACCATGGTACAATAATATTGTTCAGTACTAGACTATGTTCAGTACCATGGTACAATAATATTGTTCAGTACTAGACTATGTTCAGTACCATGGTACAATAATATTGTTTAGTACTAGACTATGTTCAGTACCATGGTACAATAATATTGTTCAGTACTAGACTATGTTCAGTACCATGGTACAATAATATTGTTCAGTACTTAGACTATGTTCAGTACCATGGTACAATAATATTGTTCAGTACTTAGACTATGTGGTTCATTCCCGTTCGTTCAGTACCATGGTACAATAATATACAACAATATGTTTAGTACATACTATTTTCAGTTATGTTTGTCGCACAATACTTTCGCCAACGTTTCGCCAACTTTCGCAGAGAAATATCTCCACAGAACAAGAAAAATATTTTTTCTTGTTTGTCTATGAGTTTTATCGGCTGCATCATTGTTAAAGTTTAATAAAAAGGCTGCATAGCTATAGTTTAATAAAAAAAGGGGATCGGCTGGTATTGCCTGAAGGGTGTGCCTGAATCAGAGTCTATAAATATTTGTAATGTAAGAATATGAGTTCCCGCCTAGCCCCAATTCTATATACCACATTGGGGCTGCTACCCCGGTTCCCTTATGGGACTTTTTCGTAAAGCCCCTAAAGCCCTCATTAGCCGCAACTTTGATAATATCAACATAACGTTGTATTGCGTGTTTTGTGATTGCAATGTTTTAAAAAATCCTATAGTCCGTTTCATATAAAGAGGAAAATGGTTATATAAACTGGACTTAAAAAACATTTTATAATTAATATCATAATTGTAGCTTAGTATAAATAAAACAAAACAGTTCCTTCTTAATTATTTATCAGTAATCAGTCAACATTTAACTTAATATCTAAATCAATTACATTAATCGTCTTCTTCAAACTCGATCATGACCTGAAAACAAAAATAATAGATTTTAATATTGAAATAGGACTATAATAAAGACATTACATCATTTGACCGCCACCGTGGAACTGTTGTAATCCGCTCGTGATATAAATTGCAGAGGTTGTGGGTTTCTGCCATCTGACTTCCGTAACCCTTGGCAGAGAAGGTAGACCAATTTGATCATGACAACACAGCCATTCCACTGCAGGTTTCTTCACGATGTTAGTATAAAAAAAAACCGGAGCTCGTGGGTTCGATTCCCACCTAGGGTCTGGTTGGTGGTAGGGCTTTTTCAGAGTCCGACTGGCTAGCTACCACGCTCACAGGTGAAATCTGCCGCCATAACAGCTCTGGCTGTGTTCCGGCAGTATTAATGTGGGAGCCAGTACACTTGAAATCAAAGGCTCGAAGATCAGATGAGTCTACAGTCTGGCAGCACATTGAGCGACGCTTCCTGGTGAAGTGTCCCTCAATGTAATAGGCCGCAGTGGCCGCTTACCATCAGGTGGGCTGCGTGTCTGTCTGCCAACTGACTTAGTATAAAAAAATAAATGTTTTCCGTCACCGCGGCGCTAGTGAACGCACATAGAAAAATCCATAGGTGCGTTCCGGGATGGCAATTCCCAGAATGTGCCTCACGCATGTAAAGTGAGGTTTTATATAACTTGGCTACCACAGCTCTAGGCTGTTACATTTTTTTACTATATCTTTAGGCAGTCAAGCACGCAGCCCACCTGATGGTAAGCGGCCACTGCTGCCTATTCCATTGAGGGACACTTCACCAGGAAGAGTCGCTCAATGTCCTGCCACACTGTAGGCTCTACTGATCTTCGGTGTATCCCAGTAGTCCCCTCTGGCGTTTGTCCCCTTGGGGGACAAATAAGATTTTTTTTAAATGTCCCGATTGTCTCCTTTGTCGCCTGTGGAGGGGACAGTTGGGACTAATTTGTGGAGGGGACAAGTGGGACTAATTTTACATGATCTCCCTATAATGTTGCTAGAAGTAAAACTACTAAAAAAAAAATCTAAAAATTAAAATCCCAGTTGTCCCCCGTGTCGTTGGTAGAGGGGACAAGTGGGATACACCGCTGATCTTCCAGTCTTTGATTTCAAGTGGACTGGCTCCCACGGTTTATCCCCGGCCGTCCCCAATCTGTCATCCCCACTGGGTGCGAGTGGAAAAAAAGGTTCGTTCGTCCCACTCGTTCCGCTATAGACCGAGGGTCAAAAAATAGGTTCGTTGACACTAGCACCATGATACAGTTCCATGATGGAACTCGGATTCTGGAAAACAAATGCATGTCGGGAAAACAAATGAATGTCGGGAAAACAAATGAATGTCGGGAAAACAAATGAATGTCGGAGAAACAAATAAATGTCGATGATGAATGGTACTTGTGTCAAGGAACTTGTTATTTTGACTCTCGGTCTAAGCGAAACGAGTGGGAAAGAAAAGTTCCAATTTTTTTCCCACTCGTACCCAGTGGGGACCGTCGGGAATAAACCGCTCCCACATTATTGACTAATATATTGCTTATTTTCTTTGTTTTAAAGTCTTACCCTCCTACTGCGACCTTTCTTCTTTGGCACGGCCGCTGAATCCACCTTCACCCGTTTGGCAGGTTTGGCCGATGGCACGAGGTATTCGTGTTGCTGGGACGATGCGCCTGCAGAGGTTGACGGCTGATCTGTGTCTGGAGGTTCATTCTTTATTATCACTGGATTCAGATCCACCTGAAATAAAATAAAATATTGTATTTTACACCAATTAAGGCTGCCCGCCCACGTCGGATAATCGGTGAACGACTTTTTGTAGGTGACAAATAGAACGTACTGATAGCAATGGAGCAACGCACAGGCACACGTCCTACAAAAAGTCTGTGAGAAATACCATAGAAAATAAAGTCGGTCTCCGATTGTCGGTCATACAAAAAGTCTGACGTGGGCGGGCAGCCTTAACGTCTTAAGGAATGCATTGTTTTTTTTTATGTTAGGACTAAGCCAGCACTTGACCACAAAGTTGTCTGATGTTAAACAACTATGCGGTCTACGATGGGGCGCGCTTGCTTAGGAAAAGCCCGTTAATTCTGGCCTTGAAGAGCCCCAAGTTGTATTGTGTAGGAAAGACAGATCCCGGCAGAGAATTCCACTCCCGCGCAGTTCGTATCAAGAAAGATGAAGCAAATC
This sequence comes from Mecyna flavalis, assembly GCA_949319885.1. Lineage (NCBI taxonomy): Eukaryota > Metazoa > Arthropoda > Insecta > Lepidoptera > Crambidae > Mecyna > Mecyna flavalis. The sequence goes on along the minus strand of OX439419.1, from coordinate 3,251,207 downwards.
GCTTAGTTCGTACGCGCGGTATCCCCACTGTATACGGATGGAGTCCCCGACCATGTAGTTCGATGATGGAACGGAGCTGGTGGAACCGAATCGTGCAGCTGAGCAGCACACTCACCAAAGTGGATTCTATGAAATACGGAGAGGCAAGCAATCCTCCTACGATGATCGAGGCTCTGTAAGCTCTCGACCAGAGTATCGTCACCGATAAGCCTCTTTGAAATCAAGAATGTTCCAATAACGGGTACCTACTGGTTTTATGACCACGTTTGTATTTGGATGGGTTACCGCCGTCAGTCGGCCGCCAGAGCCTCGTGCGCCATTCGACAGGATGCACCGCGGGCAGGAGAGGTTGGCTCAAGAGCGAAAGGATGATAGTTCACTCCCTTACATCCCCCTTGGAGGAAAATGCTTTTAACCTCCATAACCGTAGGCTAGCTAGACCTGCGGTCGCGTATGGAACTCGGGAAGAAAGCGTCCCACTACCCACTAAACACCCCCAAATTCACCATTTCGTTTAGGCGCAGAATGTCCAAGTTGCAAAATGTCAAGTGGTATATGGACATTTTGAAACTTGGACATTTTGCGACTTGGACATTTTGCGACTTGGACGTTTTGAATTTTGTAAAAAAAATTACCTGGGATGCTGACAAATCGCTGGTATAAAGGTCATCAGAAGCCACGGGTTCTTCTTTGATGTACGTTCCGGCTGGCATATCAGAGGTTTGTTGCGTGATGCTTAGTCCGGGGCCGGAGACTGAGGGTGAGGGGGCGACTGAGGGTGAGGGGGCGACTGCGGGTGAGGAAAGCCTGGAGGCGAGATCTGGTGGTCTTGGAACACGATTTTCCACTTGTTCTGGATGTTTATGCGATATCCCCTCGAAAGGATCATGTTCCTCTACTTCAAACTCCATCTTAAACCTGTAAAAGTAAAGTTACGACTATTTAATCGTTTTTGATATTTCTTCAAATAATTTCAATAATAAAAAATCCATCCTTTTTATGAGGACTCTTATTTAGAAAGTTAATTTTTCAGCTTTATTTTCGGACTGCCAATTGCAGTCCGAAATATTCTATAATTTTTTATTTAATTTATTTCTTTTTTTTATTTATTAGCCTTTTTCAGATACAGTTATACTTATAACATAAAATTAATTAACATTTAAGAACTTAATTTCTCATAACAAAAAAGCAAATAGTTACAAAGTTCATTGTTACAAAATATAAATAATAAAAACATTAATTACTGTTATTAAAAAAAAATCTGATTCCAACTTACTCGAAAGGCATCTCTATAACATGTTTGTCGTCGTCAGTGGTATTGATATCGATGGAATCGGATCCGGCAATATCTTGACCATGTTGGTCGCCAATGTCTTGGCCGCCAATTCCTTTGCCGCCAATTTCTTGGTCGCCAATGTCTTGATCATGAGAGTGTTGACCGCCAACGTCTTGGACACCAATGTCTTCGGAAAGCTGTGCTTGCACAGCTTCGTGGTTCTTCGGAGATGAAGACATAAACGGAATCTCTGATATAGCTTTGCGTACCTTCCTGAGCACCTCCTCTGTTTTCTCCTGAAAACATCAGATTTCAGTTTTAAATTAATGATATTATTCTTACTGGCGGAGCATACTGTAGTAACTATCACTGTCCAATATTTCATGATATTTGTCTGTCAGATAACAATGATGATGTCTTGTTTTTGTAGAAAATAGGAAAAGGGACAGCATCTATTATCACGAACTTTTCTGTCAGTTGACGGTTGACGTCTTGCTGTCGAGCGTTCGCGGTACGGACGCATACTGTTGCCGCACCGCGTGTTTTGTAAGAAAAATAACGACCGTCCGTATGCGATGCGGCAAACGCGCGGCTACCGTACCGCAGCCGTCCTACTCTAATCGTCTAAATTGAAAGCGCCCTCTAGGGAGTCAAAGTAATTACTTGAGTCATGATCTAAGTTATCGTTTAAGGCTGCGTGCCCACGTCGGATAATCGGTGACCGACTTTTTGTCGGTGACAAATAGAACGTACTGATAGCAAATGGAGCAACACACACGTCAGGTAACATGTATAGTAGTTGGAGTATGGCCCACATTATCTCACAATAAAATGAAATAATTTATTCTGCAAATAGATTTTAGAAAAATACTTTTGCATGCACGTCATTTTTTTCCCTACCAGCACTTCGACGTCAATGGCCTGTTAAGAAAAGAAGTGCCGCAAGAAACTCAACAGTTTTGTCTTTTTTTTTAAATACCTATTACAAAACCTAGGTATTCAAAAATTTTACATTACAAAATCAATTTATGTCACAGTAAATATTAATGCCAATACAAAGGATCATGTCAATTACAAAGAATAATTGAAATAAGGCCTGTGTCCCAGCAGTGGGAACGTACGATCGCGGTCTCCCGCGCGTGATCACTTTTGGAAAAATATACCGTGCACGCGCATCGTGACTTCTTATAGTCCAGTCAACGAAGCCTTAACTTTGCCATTTTAGAGGAAAAGCTAAAACCGGTGCCAAAATTTTTCTTAATGACCCCGTAATAACATACAAAAAATGCAGGGTCGTGAGTCACCGGGGTCATACGAAAAAAAAATGGAAAAGGGTGAAAAAATGACTTTTTCCCAAAAATCTCGATAACTAAAAGAGATATGAGAAAAAGTTTTAGACAAAAGTTGTAGAGAATTACTTTGTCTACAGAAAAGATTATTATCAATTACGCGTATCGCGCACCGTTTGCTAGAAAATCGAGTACAAAGTGCACATATTGATGTAGAACCAAATTAATAAAAATAAGACGGAAATCACTTTGGGGATATCGTAGAATGCATAAAAATAATTTTTAATTGAAAAAATTTTAAAAATTCTATTTAAACGAAAAACATTGTTTGTGCGAATTTTCGCACTTTGTACGCGATTTCCTAGGAAACGGTGCGCGATACGCGCAAATTGATAAGAACATTTTTTGTAGACAAAGTAATTTTCTACGACTTTTGTCTGAAACTTTTTCTCATTTTTCCGTTAGTTTTCGAGATTTTTAGGAAAAACAAATTTTTTCACCCTTTTCCATTTTTTTTTCGTATGACTTCGGTGACTCCTGACCCTGCATTTTTTGTATGTTATTACAGAGTCATTAACGAAAATTTTGGCACCGGTTTCAGCTTTTCCTCTAAAATGGCAAAGTTAAGGCTTCGTTGACTGGACTATTAGGAGCGGCGCTTGTAAACGTGAAAATACTGCACAGGATTTTAGCCCTAAAAGCCGTAACAGACCATCGAATCTGTGCGGTCCGCACCGCGACCTTGGTGCGGTGCGGTGTGTTTTCGATCGTGTGTAGGCCCGTCCGCCGCACATTATTATTATTATTACTTGTGCGGTCTGTTCGATGGCAAACGCATCGAACTTGGTGCGATCCGGTATCCGGTTCGCTCGTCTGTAGCGCGCACCGCACCGTTCGACGCATCAGTTGAATGTTTACCTCGAAGCGTGAAGGACGTATGTCAACAATAATCCTTATTATAAATGAGGACTAATCCTTACATATATTTTAAAGTCATCATCATCTAAATCTTTGAATAGCCTTATGTGACTGTAATTCTGCCTGCTTTTTAAGTAAAATTTAGCCCATGCTCTCCTTTTCTTCTTTTAAATAAATAAATAAATAAATATCTCTGGACAATATTAACACAGCGCCATCTAGCCCCAAACTAAGCATAAGCTTGTGCTATGGGTGCTAGACAACGGATAAACATTACTTATATACTTTTTTTTGTAAATACATACATATTATATATAGAAGCACCCAGACCGATACAAACAGACATGTTCGTTCATGCACACAAATGTTTGTACCGTGCGGGGATCGAACCCGCGACCTCTGATGTAATAGCCGACTTCTCTTTTTAACAACGGGTAAAGATGACGTTACGGCAATAGCAGCGACTGCTACAGCAATCTTCGCTTTTTTAGAAATAGGAGCCATAATTGAAAGAACCGAGCAGCGCAGCGTAAGATGTTGCCGTTTTCACACCTCGAAAACGACTGGACGGTGCGTTGTGCGGTGCGATCGTCTGGAGCAAAAGACCGCACCGTACGGTGCGCGGTGCGGAGCGCACAGATTCGATCGTCTGTTAACACTTTAAGGGTGATCACGCGCGGGTGCTTTCGATAGTACATGGACTGATGATGATAAATACGAGTGTTAGTCTTATATTCTTAGTCTTGCGGCCAAGTACAGGGCCCAGAAAAATCTTAAAATCTGGTGGGGATTGCATAGAACGCGAATTTTGAGATGCGTGCACGCTATTGGTCAGAAGCATACCTCTGACTAACAGCGCGCGGGCGACGGGAGATTCGCGCGCGCTATAATATTGGTCATGTTTATACTGACCTTGGGGCTGTTCATGGGTACCCTGAGCACATAGTGGAACCGATGCACGCCGGCCACATCGCACGCCGAGCACAGCTGATGATCGCACTGAATGCATCGGTACACGAACCTGCAAGATAGAGACACATTACTACAGTTACAGGCGAAATCTGCCACCATGACAGCTCTGGCTGTGTTCCAGCAGTAATAATGTGGGCGACAGTACACTTGAAATCAAAGGCTCGAAGATCAGATGAGCCTATATAGTCTGGCAGCAAACAATCAAATCTTTCCTCTTTATAATAATATTAGTATAGATGACGATTCGTTAGTGCTTCTTTAAATGAAGATAATATATTTACTTACAGTCAAAAGCACGTCAGACTACACACTTTAGGCTTTGTACCACTTGCACTCTTATGTCGGGGGCATAAGTGCTATTATCGAACTGCAAGTGTTTACCGTGATGTGCCGTTGACCGTACCTACTTACCTATTTGGGATTTTGATTTTACATAAAAAAATACCAAGTAAGAAACGTATTATAATGAGAACTTACCCCCAGACCCAGGACTTCCGACAGGAATCGCAAGTATTCTTTTGTTGTTCTGTACAAGTTTTCTTTTGTTGTTTCTCTGTAACACATTATTCCAAACATTTTAGTTAGTGAAATACCTACCTACAAGGCTTGTTTCATTCGAAGACTTGATAAAAGGGTTTGCGAGAAAGGGTGCCAAAGATAAAAACTTAGGATTTTTCTAGAGTTTTATTTTTACCTCTTTCATTAAATGTAGTTAAAGCGACTTCGGATTTTAGTGCTTGGCTATTTCTTTGAACACAGCATCCTTTATGGTGTTTCCCATGCTGATGTTTATCAGTGCCAGCAAAATTGCCCAAACATCCAACACAATTAAAATCTCCTAACGATTCGGTTTCAAAAAGAGTTGTAACGCCTTCCCATAAAGATTTGTGTATATTTTGAAAAACTTCTAAGCTTGGCATACACGTGGTATGTACGTGACCTTTCTGACGATCCAAATAACTGCGAAATTCATTTGCAGTTTCTACTGCATCACCTTTAGTGACACCGTAGTAAAATATAATAGTAGCGTATGTTTCCGGCGTACAAGGAGTGATATTACAAACACAGTCTCGCTTAAGCCACTCCAGAGGTAGCTTATGGTCCAAATCTATGCCCGACGGACTATTGTTGGACACCAAGTTTTCTTTTATTCTGCGCTTTCTTTTAGTGGCATTATACTGTTCTTTGGAAACTTGTTTACCATCTGTAATGTCTTCAACAACTCCGTCCAGTAAATAACTCTTCAGGTTTAGGAAGAATCCGTACAGTCAACCTGGGTAACTTTGATAGATCATCACTATATTTTTCTAGATATCTTTTACTGTGTACTGTATGAGACAGAAGAGTTTACATAATCTGTGCTCTCAAGTTGATGTCTATGCTATCAAGTTATCAAACGCATATATTAATCACACAATTCTTCAAAAACTGGCAATTTGTTGTGTGTCAAAGTTATAACCCCTATAAGGGTAACTTTGATACAGATTAAAATTGTCATAGAAATCGTATGCATTGTACATTTTATAGCGTCAGGGTAACATTGACATAATCCTAAAAAAATAACACAGTTTGGAGAGGTGTTTTTAGAAACGTTTTATACATTTACTTTGTTTGACAGCTTCTTTTTTTTTCTAAGAGTTCATTTACTAAGTTTGTTAACTGTACGAAAATAATAAATTTAATGTTATGCATCAACGGCAACATCCTAAAAATAATAAAATTCTTTGTGGCTTTTCTGTCAAAGTTACCCTGAAAATCAAAGTTACCCAGGTTGACTGTAACCTGGCATGCGCTTTGAGTAGCCTGTATTAGGCTGCTGATCGAGGTATTTACGATATAAACCAGCGGTTTTTAGAGCATTGCCTTGTGTAACGCCGTAGTAATAGATCATCGTGGCGAGTGAACGCGAGATATAGGGCGCGCGGTGACAGTCACAATCCTGAGCCATCTTTTATTGAAGTCAAACTAAACACAACATACTCCAATACAATAAATAAACGTAGATAAATAAAATATTACTAAACAAGTATTTTTTTCATTATTAAAATAAAACGGCACCGGCACACTTCTTGACTATCGGGTGGAGATTTCCCAGAACACGGATTTCCAAACTTTGAGCAAAACAAACGAGGGGATTATACCAAGTGCCAAATAAATTAAACGTTTCGTGGATTACTACTACCTAATTTATTCCTAAGATTTATTATAAATCAAATGTGTAGTGTTTGTGTAGCATACAAAATGGTGGCGTGTTCAATATTTGGCTGCAAAAGCAACAATCAAAGAAAAGAATCGGGTGTTACATTTCATACGTAAGTAAACTGTTTTATATGTATATTCTGATCACAGATGAACATGAGTTCATGGGGATCCCTTGGGGGATCGGGTTAGGGGATCCTAGTGAACGCACCCCGTATTCCTTTCTCAAATCTCACAGAAACAAGTTTCTGAGCTAAATCATTAGTTATTATCATAAAAAACTTGACAAATGGGAAAATATAAAACTTATTTCTAAATAAAACCTCTGAAACATTTGTCATGCACACCGGTAAAATTGTATATTAATTTGTAGTTAAGATGCCCTTCTCAATTTGTGCATGAATAACTTATTTTAAATGAGTTTAGAAGAAACTTTAAAATGGCAATACTGAAGGGTAGGTAAAGATTAAAATCCTTTCGTCAACATTTCATACAAAACATAGGGATAGTAGGGTCAAACAAAAACTTAAAACTATAAATCAATACTTATCACAAATTTAATATTCACAATCACCTAGTCATAAGAAGGTATTATTTTAATTTTTAATTATAAGAGCACACTACCTACATAATAAAAGTTAAAAAATCTTCAAAATAAAGGAAACTTAAACAAATAACACTTGAGCACTAGGTAACAAAAAAGGTTATAATAAGGAAAAACTGTGTGACATTATAAATTGCTAACACTTATAAAGGTATTTTCTGCTATTTTTATAATCAGTTTTCAATCTTTAAATCACATAAATCTGTCTCTGTGCTTTAAATATACTTATTAGTACCTGTCACAAATTGCTAACTCTTATATACTTTTTCCTTTTTTGATTATGTACCTACTTTCATAATTTTTTCTGTTATTATCTTTCATGATTGCTAAAACTCTATGTATTTTTAAAAAAAAAAAAGCAAAGGGAATCATTGGCATAGCATGCCAAAGGTTTCCTGGGCCATGGCGGCCAACAAGGCTTTTCCTATACACAGTGTTCATATCCAATATGCGAATTTAAAGTATTAAACAGGTTGTTGAAGAAGAGTATCAATTCGATCGATTGTATCTTTAGATTTTTCGTCAATTAATTTAGCTGCCACGTAAACATATTCATTGCTGAAGGAACGGTTATGCTCAGTATGTATTTGTCTAGCAAATCATTTTATCAAAAATTTTTCATTATGCTTTTCTATTAACTTATGCATTAATTTTAAATCGCTATTACTATCCTCCTATAAGCTTGTTCGATATGCTGCCAATTGGCAATTTAATCACCCAAGTGAAAATCAAAGGTTATTAAATTATTTCTGACATTTAAATAAATGTGGGTCGTCATAAATGTAATATTATATCTTTTTGCCGTCAATTTCAAACCAAGTTTTTTATGTAGAGACATTTCTTGCTTTTGATGCACTCAAAAAATCTGAACCTAAATCTGATAACTATAGCCCGTAGTTTTTTAGGAATTGTATTAGAATACAATTCCTAAAAAAGTTCTTATGACATTATCTAACCATAAAAGTATTTCTGGATGAAGTTTACACTCCGCTGTCACAGTATTACAAATCCTTATTTATTAACTTATATCATAAAAAGCTCATGAACAATTTAAGCTCATTTAGTCCATACGAAATGAACATTCCTTTTCAGAAGGCGATAAGCGTTTAATAGCCCGAGACAAAACTCCCCAGATCTAATCACTAATTTTAGTGCCAACAGATATAGCTAAGGTCGCAAAAGTACGTTTAAAGGACATACATAAGGTTTTTGATAAAAACTTATACGCATGTGGACTTAAGTAATAAACATTTAAACAAAATAATTTGAATTCTTTGGAGTATCTGTTATTTTTAGAATTAGGCTTTATATTAGCCTGTGTTTTGACAATTTTACTAAGATTAGTTGATAAAAACTTGTCACAACCTTGGAAGAACTGTTCACGGGTAACTTCTGTTGATTTAGCATCTTTTATTAGCTTCAACCTTTTGGCAAAACTTATGATTTGTTTTTTTAGAAGTTTTCCCTTTCTTGGAGTATGCTCTGTCAATTTATTTGCAGTTTGCGTTGTTTGGGAATTACTGCATGTCTCAACAGATACGGCTACTGAAGTAGTGTCGGTCTGGTGTTGAATGCCTCTGCTATGCAAATCTTTTACAATCTCTATTTTTGGAGCTTCACTTTGTACAGCCTTGGATTGTACTCGTATTGAAGCAGACGGTAAGTTTAATATGGGAATCGCAGTTTTTTTTAATTTATTCGTCATATACATCCATCTTTCAAAGTGCAAGCTACATACGTACATATTATATAATTGCTTAATGTTTTTATCATTTAATTCAGGTTTTTGACAAGCGTCTATCCATATCTGGCACCTGAAAACGAAAATATCTATTAAATAAACACATAATATTTTAGTAGGTATAACGTCCGTTCGCGAAAATAAGCACAGCGAAGGTATGCGGCACCCTCCCCGGGCCCCAAATATAATAAAATAATCTCGACAGTCGACACAAAGAACAAAGAGAAAGGTAAGACTACGCCGAAGTAATTAGGTAATGTAAATAAAAACGCATGGCGGTCATTCCTTGCCAATCAGTGGACGCTGTTGTTATGATATAAGTATCGTAATAAGATATCAAAAACTTACCTCTCGTCACGAGGAAATCTGTGAAATTTTAAATTCCCGTTTTCTTGCACTTTTGAACCACATCCGTACACGCAACACGTAATCACCATTACGAATACAGCGATTTTCGTACCTTAAAATGTGAACGTAAATGTGTTCAAAAAATATTTAAAACGCGCTCGCGTCTGCCCTGAAAGCTCGTGCCGTCAAACTAAGTGAGTCTGAGTGAGTTTGCCGTGCCGCAGGGTTGCCAACTCTAAAAAATATTTATCCCTAAACCTAAGTCAAAACCCCCTAAAATCACCTCAATTGCTTGAAAATCCCCCCAAAAATATTTAATAAAAATAATTTCAATTAATTAATAAAAAAATGTGCAGTAATATAATTTGTTTTTACTCTTATAGACTAATATTATAAAGAGGAAAGATATAATTGTCATTGTCATATTTGTCATAGACAACATGGTGGAATTCGTGTTTTATTTTTTATTCAACTCTGTATGTACTCTTAATAACAAACAATCGCACTAGATGTCGCTAAGGCGATATGTATAAAAATGAACATGATTCGCTGGATTGGATTATCCCAAGGCTATGGAGACTATACTCACCTTTATTTTGCTGAATTTGGAATTTAAAAAAAATATTTAAAGTTTTAAAAATCCCTAAAAATACCCCTAAAAATATAACACCCCTAAAAAAATCCCATCTCACTTATTTACCCCCTAAATCTGGGGGGAAAACCCCTAAGTTGGCAACCGTGCCGTGCCGGCAGCGGACCGCACCGCCCGACTCCCCCCTCTCGAGCGCAGCTCTCGGTCAATGATCGCGACAAAATGTATCCCACCAAAAACATAAATGTAAAAAAGATGAGCCAAGTTCAATACAAAATTTATGTTTGGCTGTGGGCTTCGCCGCAAAAAGAATGGAGATCTAAATGAGTGCCAAGTTCTATGATCTTAAAGTAGGTTAGATTTGACTTGTCCAGTTTTCATTGCATCAGTCATTTTATAAAGTTATTCAACATGGGTCAGGGTGACATTGCATTGAAGTCTTTAGCATCCTTTTAAAATAAGAACATACTCATGATATAGTCCTTTCCCCAAATATAAGGCAAATCCAAGATATAAAATTATGGTTTTAAAATACCTTAATTATTTAAATAACATACAAGCCTGAAACTACTTCATTGGCCTCTCGACAAAGCGGGCTCTGCTATAACATGAATTTATTCAAGTTCGGGCACAGAATTCACCTAAACAAACAATGTCACCCATGCTTCATACCCGCTTTCCACGCGTCCCTGAGCCCGCGCTGACGCCGGGCTTTTCACGTAAAACATACCTTCATATGCGTAAATTAATGGGCCAAATGGATGCCAATGGCTTCAAAATCACCCTAAAACTATCTAAAAATAGAAAAAAAGTTAAAAAAGGGGGGAAACCCCCCCCCCTATTTTTTAACTTTTTTAAATTTTATCCTACGCCTTCACACAATTACCGAGCTGGATTCCAAATTTCATCCTTCTAGGTCATCTGGAAATAGGTTAGGTTTTGCTACTATAAGTCAGTCAGTCAATACTAATTTATACAACTTTTTGACCTTCATATCTTTATAAACGTTTGAGCTAGCTTCATGTTTGGGCTTCTAGGTGTCCTTATGGATCTAATTAAACTCACGTAGTTTCGTGTTTACGTTAAATAGGTTTTAACTTTTTAAGTTATAGAAGGGTCAAAAGTGACAACAAATGGTTCGTGTAAATATACACTTGGCGCTGGCTAGCCCGTTCCTTTGCTTGAACTTGGCTTGACACGCTACCGCGTGTCTTGATGAAAAAAACGCGTTAACCTATTACGCGCACAATCATAAACTCATGCAGGTGAACGCGTACCATGCTTGTGTGAGTGCGATAAGGGTTGGCGGCTGGCGCCATTTTGCCTTAATCGTAGTTCGTTAGGAACGCACACGGCGACAATACCTATGAGATAACCTTGTAATAGCGGCATCTAACGCGGCGCCAACGGAAAACTGTTTTTTTGAACAATTGGTGACAGGTTCGTCGTCTTCAGATATTTGTAATTTATTTTCAAACATTTTCATTTGCTTACTTTCGTTAATAAGTTGCTTACGTAATTTTCTTCTTCTAGGAGTATTATTGGACGACCCTTGACCAGTTTGTGTACCAACAATATTAGCTTTTGACGTTAAAGAAGTATTTATTTTATTGTCCAAAGTACAACAATTAGACCCCACATCGGTTTGTGTATATTTTGACAATTTATCATCGTTTTCTAGCTGTGGTAAACTCAAAGAAGGGACTGCATTATGTTTTAATGTTCTTTTAAAATGATCAGACAAAACAAAATGGAGATCACAGATGCGATAGTTGTGAAGTGTTTTTATGTCCTTGCTTTCTAAGTCAGCTCGACCAGCTGCACGTATCCATAGTCGACATCTAAAACAAATAAAATTGGTTATTGCCTAATGTAGACATTTTCCGCAGACAACACGAAAACTAAATTCTACTCTTATGTACGAAAATGTAAGTACCTATTTAATTTCTTTTAATATCATTGTTTTGTCAATTACATCTTAAAAGATGATAAAAAGTCAAATTGTACTTAACGTTTCAGTAAATCAATGTAAACATTTATACACAATGATTATATTTCTATTATCGCTTTAAATACAGCGTCCGCACACTCGAGTCGAGCCACTTAGAAAATATACTTACTATATACTGCCTGCGCATTCTCGTGACGGGATCTATGCCTACCTTATATTTTCTAGCTTGTCTTTTTAAAAGTAACTTCTGATTAAATTAATTCTTAGTGATGACTGATGGATGATGCATTAAGTATGTTAGTACCTACATGAAAATGTACATAAGTATTGTAGATTGGTTTTTCTATTAAAAAACAACACTATAAAAACATAACTGGGGTAAGTACTTGCCTTGATTCGTCCAAGGGGAATCTGTAAAACTTTCTTTTCTGTTTGTCGTTGATGGAGCTTAAACAACCGTAAATAGCACAACATACGCCCATTATAAAATTATTTGTAAATATGGTCTTGATTTCATTCACTGCACCCGCGTCCTTGGCAGTCGGTAACTGTGAGATAACTGATCGCGGCGCGGGTGGGTGGGGGCCAGCATACGCCGCGCGTTATACATCGTTATCGCGCGGGCAGTTTGGGGGCGACGCATAGATGACCGATAAATAGGGCTGTCACACGTATATATAATTATGTATAACGAGTATTAGAATATTTGCATGTTTTTTTATTCTTTAAATTAAAGCCTTTCATGTTATGTATATTCCTTATGAGGATAAATAGAATATTATTTCTATTTTGATATTGTATTCAAAATTGGGACAAAGTAGTGTAGAAGCGTTGTTTAAGTTAGCAACACTTTCTCTGAGGGTTGATTCAGTCCAGTGAGTCAGAAATTGACATCATACAGCTATAAATGAGTAATTAGGAGAAAAATAACATTTTCATAAAATTGGTTAAGTTATCGAAACCGAAAAAAATCGGAAGGTAACATTGTTGTGTCAGTGGTCGATTTAGGATTACAAATAGATTCAATGCATAATATCGATTTAAAAATCAATATTTTTATTGGTCAAATCGAATATTTTTTTGCCTACAACTTCTGTTGAAGTAGAAAAGTCCTTTTCCTACTTAAAATGGTTTTTTTTCAGCAGACGACACAAACTAAAAGGAAGTAACATGGAAAAGATTTTGATAATTTATTCAAAATAATACCTGTACAGAATAACATATTTCACTCCGGCTAGATAGTAAGAGAAACCGAAAAGATTTACTTATTTTGGTAAAATTTCTCTGTAAATAAATCATGATTACGGAAAATAAATTTGTTTTATTTTGAGGCTATCGCATATTGAGCAGATATCCCTCAGGCTCATAAGCAACGTCGTCTGTTTGTACCGGTTTGTTATACTGGAAAAAATATATACATTTCGCTATCAGTAAAAATTACGATGTGACACCTCAAATTGTCTTTATGCCATTCGGTGATTTTAAGCGTTATTTTTCTCGAAGATTCAACCATTGCCCGTTGCAACAGGTATTTTTACGCAACACACTATTTTTTACAAACACAAAGTTGCAGAAATAGTACTAAATAATATTACGTAACAAAATAAACATGTTTAATCTTTAAACGTCTGTCCTGTATAATTTGTTTTTTGTTGGATTATATCATTAATGATTCAAAGCAGCAAACTATAGAACTTTCCAAAGCTTTAGATTTTTTTGAGTTCACATTACTTACTTGGTGAAGATAAACTACCCTAATGAAATAAATTAACATAGGCATCATTAATGAATAATATATGTAACTATTAAATTAATTTTTATTACGATATAAATAAAAAAAAAGATCCATGCGTGGCAACCCTATTCATCAGTATCCACGCGTGTCGCCCCGAAACTGCCCGCGCGATAACGATGTAATAAACGATAAATAACGATAATGGACCTCAGTGGGGCCAGCGATACCGTTTTTTTTTTTGCCAAGTGTCGGGACTTTGGTACTTTTTGAGTGAAAATTGCGGGATTCTTCCGTCAAAAGCGGGACATAGTAAAAAAACGTATATAATCAATTTATCTTTTTATTAAAATTACGTCAATAGTCAGCAAAAGTAGGTAGCCATAGAAAATGTATTTTAATATACTAGTACATGTCGCACCTCCGGTGCAATAACGTCACTTATGCATTTTTGTCATTTATCTGATAATGAGAAATTAACGCTAATTTACCTCTTTACCTGGTGCGTCATTGTCACTTGTGTAGTGCTTACTTTTCGCGTGAGGGCCGATTAGAAGTGTCGTTATGGTTTCTATGGCGCGGATCTAACCGCCACTTGGAGAAACAACGTTTGATTATTCAGATAAATTTTGACAAAAAATGCATAAGTGACGTTATTGCACCGGAGGTGCGATATCTTCATTACGCGCCTTTCTTTCTCAGCACTCTGCACGTGCACGTACGGTCGAGTTCTCCCCGAAAAGCGGGACTGAGCCTGTCCCGCGCGGGACATTTAATTTTGATTTAAAAATCGGGACGTCTGGCAACGCTTATCTGCGTAAGTCACTGACCTCAATTATACAAGTACGCTAATAGAGGTCAGTGGCGTAAACAAGTACATTCGTTGCGCAACTGTATGGTTTGTAAAACTGTGCCGCTGTCAAAGCATAACCTATTAGTTGTTTCCATTTCACAAACGGGAAATATTTAAGTATTTAATCCAAAAAATACTGACATCAATTATTTATCTTATTGCACAGCAAAGGTTAGGTGAGCAATTCAATTTCAGTATTTTTTTATGTGCAGTTAAACCACCCATCACAAACATGCCAAGAGCCGTTAACATAACCACAACAGCAGCGTTTTTAGCAGGGAATGGCAGGGATGGAATATGTATGTTACCACATTATCAATTTCATGTACCTAAACCAATGATTTACATAATTAAAAAGAGGTATGTAGATACTAGATAGGTTATGTCAGTACTGAAGTGAAGTCAAAAATTGTCCAAGGCGTACGTATACCTATCAATCTGTCAATGCTTTCGTGAGACAGCTCAGGTATGCTAATTAGCTCAGTTTTCGGGTGCCATTTTTTTAGCTCAAGTAACCTAGGTAGGTACCTATTTTTATTATAATATTGTTACGACGATGTCCGGCAACGGAGCTTGCACGCGAAAACGGACCTCACTCCTCTACGCAATAAGGTTCATTCTCGCGCGCCCGCTGCTTTTTACCTGCGCGCGATTGTTTTCATGAAAAGAACGGTCCTGTTCAAACGCGTGTCCTCGCGCCAGTTCGAGAGGCTTCACGAATCATCCACGAAATACTAGAGGGCCCGCGCCGGGTATAAATAGAGAGTGAGCGACGCTGCGAGCAGTATTCATTCTTCGGAAAGCGATCAGTGCGAACTATCCTGCGACGTTTGAAGTGAACAGCGTTTACCAGTGTTTGTTTTGAATTGTCTACGTAAAGTGTGAAGTGTAATTGTGTTAAAGTGGTGTATCTCAGTTTAGTGGTTTTAAATAAATAATTGTCTTTTCGTAACCGGCATTTAATTTGAATTGACGTACCCCGTACCCGCAACATTGGTGTCAGAAGCGGAATTCAAGATGCCACGAGAAGACAGCGAGGGACGTGTGACGAGGAGCCAAACTGCGTCTTCGCAAGGAGATGAAGCCGCAAGTACTTCGTCAACGGGTTCAGTAGCGGCACAACCACCGGCTGTGGACTTTAACACCCTGGTAATTTTGATTAAAGAACAGGCTCGTCGACAAGAAGAACAAGCTCGTCGACAAGAAGAACAAGCTCGCCGTCAAGAGGCGCAGCTAGCTCAACTACGAGAGGACCAGGCCCGTGGACAAGAAGAACAAGCTCGCCGTCAAGAGGCGCAGCTTGCTCAACTACGAGAGGACCAGGCCCGTTGTCAGGATGAGTTAGCAAAGACTCTGTTGGGGGCTATTGAGAAAAAGCAGGCGGCGATGGAAAAGCAAATTGTTGCTGTATCGGACGTGGTAGGGCACATCAAGGAGGACGTACTTCAGGTGAAGACACAGCAAACCCAACACGAAGAGCGATTGACCCAGGTTGATGCAACGCTAGAGAAACACGATGTGACGTTGCAGCGACTGCATAATAAAATTCTGAAGGTTGAATCGCAAAGCGGTGCCGTACTTCCAGCACATATTGGGTCTCCTAGGATTGAAGTACCCCACTTTGACGGAACAACATCATGGGCAGCATTTTGGTACCAGTTCGAGACGGTGGCCAAAGGAAAGGGCTGGAGCGACGAAGAATCGATGATGGCGCTTACTCTAGCTCTACGTGGTGATGCCCTGCTGACGTTAGAAAACCTGCCTCCGGAAAGTAGGACCTTGGATGCTCTCCATAAAGCACTAGAGAGCAGGTACAGCGACAAACATCTTGAACACGCGTACAGAGCACAGCTCCGTGACCGCATGCAGAAATCGAGTGAAAGTCTGCAACAATGGGCCACAGAAATTGAAAGACTAGTTCGTCGTGCCTATGTCTCATGCCCAACGTTGGTAGAAGCAACCATCCTGCAAGCGTTCATCGATGGAATCAAGGACTCGGAAATCAGAGCAGCAGTTAGGCTGGGACATCATAAGACCTTGCAAGAAGCTTTGGCCCATGCCTTGGAGGTAGAAGCTGTACGCCAGGACCCTAGAACGCATAGACTACGGGAAATGGTGGTAAGGGAAAAACCATCATTGGGTCCAATGTGTTATGGCTGCGGAGAGAGGGGCCACATCCGGATTAGTTGCCCCAAAAGAAGATTGCCGCACAGAACGACAGTAGCGTCCTCAACCCAAGTGGACGCTGAAGAGCTGTCGTTAAACTAAATGGAGCCAGGGCCGTGGGGCAGGCGCTGGCTGGTCAACATCAAGCCCCTACTATCACTGTATCACAGATGGGAAATGGAAACAACCTTTTAGTGGAAGGACAGCTGAACAGCAAAACATGTATCTTTACAATAGACACCGGTGCTTCAAGAACCATAGTGCGCCCGGAGTTACTGAAGAGAACTGTCATGTGGGGACGCAGACCTCTACCCATCCAGCTGCAAACAGCAACAGGCCAGCCAGTAACTGTCCTCGGTGAGACAGTGGTGAAGATAACAATTGGAGACCAGACCTTCGACTACAGGGTGCTAATAGCAAATATCACGGATGAATGCATCATCGGATTGGACTTTTTGAGAGACCAGAAATGTGTAGTAGACGTCTCTAAGGGAGTACTAAGTTTTCCGGAGCAAGAAGTATTCCTGGAGGGAGGATCATCGTGTGCAGTCTACTGCCTGAAAAATACAACATTACCGCCGAGGTCTGAAACTTTAGTACAAGTTAGATTCCCTCCTAATATGTGTAAAGGACGTAGTGTAGTAATAGAAAGCTGCGGCGATCATCCCAGTTGGATTACGGCAAGAACGTTGGCAATGACCAGAGAAGGAGTGAAAGTGCGGATAATAAATCTTAGTGGAAATGAAGTACAGTTACGAAGAAACTGCGTGATCGGTCGGTGTGAAACGGGTTATTCTATAAGAAAGCTGAAAGGAACTCGGGAGCCAGAATCCTGTCAACGAGATGACGTCATGCAGCTTCTAGAAGATTGTAAGGATAAGTTATCTGCACAGGAACTTCAACGGGCTAAGAGGTTGTTACACGATTACAGTGACATCTTTGCAAAGGGTGACCATGATTTAGGAAGAACAGGCCTTGTTAAACACCGCATACACACGGGAGAAACGCAACCAATCAAGCAGACTCCTAGGCGCCTTCCGTTTGCCAAGGAAAAGGAAGTAGCAGAGATGATTGCCGAGATGCACAAGAACCGCATCATAGAACCTTCGACGAGCCCGTGGTCATCGCCTGTAGTCCTAGTTAAGAAAAAGGATGGCAGCACCAGATTTTGCGTTGACTACAGGATGTTAAATAATGTAACGAAGAAGGACAGTTACCCTTTGCCACGGATTGACGACACATTGGATATGCTGAGCGGTATGAAGTGGTTCTCAACAGTTGATCTAAAAAGTGGTTACTGGCAAGTGGACATCCATCCAGAAGACAAAGAAAAGACGGCATTTACCACTGGAACTGGAAATGGGCTGTGGCAGTTCAACGTTATGCCCTTTGGACTTTGTAATGCTCCGGCGACCTTTGAGCGGCTAATGGAGAGGGTTTTGGTTGGACTGCTGGGAGACGCATGTCTTGTTTACCTGGATGACATCATCGTCATGGGACGAAATTTCGCAGAACACCTAAGGAATCTGGGGAAGGTGTTTACCAGGATTCGAGAAGCAAATTTAAAGCTCAGTCCAAAGAAGTGCGCTTTCTTTAAGGAAGAAGTGGCCTATTTAGGACACATCATCTCGGCGAAGGGTGTGAGGACCGATCCAGAGAAGATCAAAGCTGTCCAAGAATGGCCTACACCAACAAACAAGACGGATGTAAGATCCTTTTTGGGTTTGTGCGCATATTACCGGCGCTTTGTCAAGAACTTCTCCGACATCGCCAAGCCACTTCATCGACTTACGGAAGACAAACGGGTATTTGCCTGGGACTTGGAATGTGAACAAGCTTTCAATAAACTGAAGGGACACCTTTGCACCACTCCCATACTTGGATACCCGAACAGAGAAGGAAGATTCATCGTGGACACCGATGCAAGCAATACTGGAATTGGTGGAGTTTTATCACAAGAGCAAGGTGACCGTGAAGTCGTTATCGCCTATTTCAGCAAGTCGCTTTCAAAGCCAGAGAGGAACTACTGCGTGACTCGTAAGGAACTGTTGGCAGTAGTGAAAACTCTTCAACATTTTAGCAAGTACCTCATCGGCAGACAGTTCACCTTACGGACGGATCATGCAGCATTAAAATGGCTTTTGCAGTTCAAGAACCCAGAAGGACAAGTTGCAAGATGGTTAGAGCAACTACAGGAGTACAACTTCGTGGTGGAACATCGAAGCGGCAGAACGCATTTAAATGCGGACGCCCTTTCAAGAAGACCTTGCCCTGAGTCCTGTAGCCACTGCTCTAAGTCAGAAACCAAAGAGAAAGTCCGGATTATAACCACCCAGGGCCTTGACCATGAATGGAGTGAGGACGCTATTGGAAAAGCTCAAAAGGAGGACATCGACCTGAAGAAAATCTTTGAATGGAAGGAAAAAGACCAAAGGCCTTCTTGGAGTGATGTATCGTCGTTGAGTCCCACTACAAAAAGCTACTGGGCACAGTGGGACAGTCTAGTAATTAAAGACGGAGTTTTGTTTAGAAAATGGGAGACGCCAAAAGGGGACCAAAGCAATTTACAGCTAGTTGTGCCCCGAAAACAAGTGGCGCCCTTACTGAGGTATATACACGATGGGGTATCTGGAGGACATTTAGGCGTGAAGAAAACCCTAGAGAAGCTGAGACAACGGTTCTACTGGATACACTGTCGAGAGGACGTTGAAGACTGGTGCAGGAAATGTACGACGTGTGCATCAGTAAAGGGCCCACAAACCAGGAATAGAGGAAAACTCAAGCTATACAATGTCGGCGCCCCGTGGGAAAGAATCGCAGTTGATGTTGCTGGACCTTTTCCAGAATCTGAGGAGGGAAATAAGTACATCATTGTGGTTCAAGATTATTTCAGTAAATGGCCTGAAGTTTTCGCGACGCCTAATCAAGAAGCTAAGACGGTTGCGAAGAAGCTAGTCCAGGAAGTGATCTGCCGATTTGGTGTACCCCTCGAGATACATTCAGACCAAGGAAGAAACTTCGAGTCCGCACTATTCCAAGAGGTTTGTCAACTACTTGGTATGCACAAGACTCGTACTACCCCAGCACATCCACAATCTGACGGCATGGTCGAGAGATTCAACCAAACGCTTGAAAATCACTTGGCTAAAGTTGTCGATGAACATCAGCGAGACTGGGATCAGTACATACCTCTTTTTCTGCTGTCCTATCGATCTGCCGTACACGATAGTACTAGTGCCACCCCCGCAATAGTGAACTTTGGCAGAGAAATGCGACTTCCAGTGGATGCCCTGACTGGTACACCACCCGAAGCTCCGAAACCTGTCACAGATTATGTGGCTGACCTCCAGAAACGATTGGACGAGATTCATGCCTTCGTGAGAGACTGTAGTCTGAAATCCAGCGAACGAATGAAGACTCGCTACGATCGTAAAGCCAACACTACCGGCTTTGAAGAAGGGACACTGGTTTGGTTACACAACCCACTCCGGAAGAAAGGGAAGTCACCAAAGTTCCAGCCAAGATGGGAAGGACCCTACAAGATCATCACAAGGCTGAATGACCTCACCTATCGGATCAAGCAAGGAACAAGGGGCAAACCCAAGATTGTGCACATTGATCGGTTGGCACGCTACTACGGATCAAATAATGCTCGGGACGAGCATGACTAAGAGGGGGGTAATGTTACGACGATGTCCGGCAACGGAGCTTGCACGCGAAAACGGACCTCACTCCTCTACGCAATAAGGTTCATTCTCGCGCGCCCGCTGCTTTTTACCTGCGCGCGATTGTTTTCATGAAAAGAACGGTCCTGTTCAAACGCGTGTCCTCGCGCCAGTTCGAGAGGCTTCACGAATCATCCACGAAATACTAGAGGGCCCGCGCCGGGTATAAATAGAGAGTGAGCGACGCTGCGAGCAGTATTCATTCTTCGGAAAGCGATCAGTGCGAACTATCCTGCGACGTTTGAAGTGAACAGCGTTTACCAGTGTTTGTTTTGAATTGTCTACGTAAAGTGTGAAGTGTAATTGTGTTAAAGTGGTGTATCTCAGTTTAGTGGTTTTAAATAAATAATTGTCTTTTCGTAACCGGCATTTAATTTGAATTGACGTACCCCGTACCCGCAACAATATCATTGTTGTAAACCGTGTATTTGATCCTTACTGGCTGGCTTCATAGTTCATAACAAAGATGGGTTCATGACATAGCATCAACACATTAGTACATATTTTTTTCTTTCTCATTCATTTGTGATGTTTTTTGTGTTTAAATCCATTTAAAAAATGGCCTGTAGAAATTAGGACCCTTATCCTCTAAAGTATTCTTTTTGCGCGTTGGCGGAAAATAAAAAAAACTGATGTAGAAATCGGTATGTGTGGGGGCTACAAAAATATAATAATTATATGCATTGCAATAGTTATTTATGTGACTGTTGCATAATGAGGGTCATTAAAATACGAATGTGGTTTTATGAAACGAACGAAGTGAGTTTGATTATATACGTTTTTTTACTATGTCCCGCTTTTGACGGAAGAATCCCGCAATTTTCACTCAAAAAGTACCAAAGTCCCGACACTTGGCAAAAAAAAAAAACGGTATCGCTGGCCCCACTGAGGTCCATTATCGTTATTTATCGTTTATTACATCGTTATCGCGCGGGCAGTTTCGGGGCGACACGCGTGGATACTGATGAATAGGGTTGCCACGCATGGATCTTTTTTTTTATTTATATCGTAATAAAAATTAATTTAATAGTTACATATATTATTCATTAATGATGCCTATGTTAATTTATTTCATTAGGGTAGTTTATCTTCACCAAGTAAGTAATGTGAACTCAAAAAAATCTAAAGCTTTGGAATAGTTTGCTGCTTTGAATCATTAATGATATAATCCAACAAAAAACAAATTATACAGGACAGACGTTTAAAGATTAAACATGTTTATTTTGTTACGTAATATTATTTAGTACTATTTCTGCAACTTTGTGTTTGTAAAAAATAGTGTGTTGCGTAAAAATACCTGTTGCAACGGGCAATGGTTGAATCTTCGAGAAAAATAACGCTTAAAATCACCGAATGGCATAAAGACAATTTGAGGTGTCACATCGTAATTTTTACTGATAGCGAAATGTATATATTTTTTCCAGTATAACAAACCGGTACAAACAGACGACGTTGCTTATGAGCCTGAGGGATATCTGCTCAATATGCGATAGCCTCAAAATAAAACAAATTTATTTTCCGTAATCATGATTTATTTACAGAGAAATTTTACCAAAATAAGTAAATCTTTTCGGTTTCTCTTACTATCTAGCCGGAGTGAAATATGTTATTCTGTACAGGTATTATTTTGAATAAATTATCAAAATCTTTTCCATGTTACTTCCTTTTAGTTTGTGTCGTCTGCTGAAAAAAAACCATATATGCATTGCAATAGTTATTTATGTGACTGTTGCATAATGAGGGTCATTAAAATACGAATGTGGTTTTATGAAACGAACGAAGTGAGTTTCATAAAAGGATCACATGAGTATTTTAATGCCTAATTATGTACAGTCACATACATAACTTTATCTTCATTCATACGATAAATGTCTATTTTAAAGACAGGATGTGAGGAGGAGTCAGGAAACCTCGTGGAATATAATCCGTAGTACCAGGAGAGCAGAGAAGAACAAGAAGCTAGGCTAGCTCGCGTCTTTCAAACTCTTTGATTTAATGAATAGTTACGCTGCGGTTATGCTCTCCTGGTACCTTTGAAAATACATCAAGATGTTTTGCTTACATATGTTAGCTTCAAATCCATTAATTTTTACTTTTTAAGAAGACGTTCGAAATTTGAACTTAATTTAAGTATCGGTTACCGATACTAAAATGTAAACATTACGATGCAGCCACAGATACTTATATCTAAATGTAGGGCGTTTGCTCATCGCTCCTGACTATAAAATAGACATATTATGGTATGGATGTAGATAAATAATTTAAAATCCATGGTATATTACCTTTGTACTTATCCATCAGTGAAGCGTGGCTTTTAACAATATTTGACATTTTTTCATCTAGAAATTGGTCACACAATTTTAAAAATGTGGTCTTTGTTAAAGGCGCCTGGGCAGCTGAGTATTTTTTCTTTTCTAATATTTGTAATTTCTCCTTTGCAATTGTCAATTCCGTATTGGTTGTTAAAGAAAGTGGTGTTTGGGCTTTTAAGCTGCACTGAAATTCATTTATTGTGGTCTGATTATCTGAGCTCTTCATTTCACATTTTAATGTTTGAGTTGAATAATTGTCTTGTGAGTCTAATAGCAGATCATGTTTTGATGTTGATGGACCAGGTTCTGGTTCTTTTTGGATGGAGACTGGAAGTTTTAAATGTGGAATAGCATTTTGTAAAAAATTTATTTTCCGTAATCATGTAATAACTTTTTAGTAAACATAAAATCTTCTTCATCGAAGTGATCAGAACAGACGCGCTGATTCAATCTTCTACTTTTGGACGTCTCCAGTAAGTCCTCTCGCTGAATCAGAGACAGCCATACTGCTAATCTACAATAAGTATTAGAATATTATACCACACACAAACCACGTTCTTAAAAAGATACCGAGCGTGTATTAGGGCACACGGTTTTTATTTTAAATACATTTTTATAATAGCCAAGTAGTCTGACCATCAATCTGACCAGTGGGAAACACTGGAATTTCAGACCATTTTTGCTTTTTACTTACATAACTTGTTACAACTTGTTTGATAGTAATTTGTATAAATAAGCAGCTATAACTTACTCTTGTAATGGTTTTAGTCAAAATTACGTTATTTACATTTTCAACAAAATCAGCTTCTATGGGACTAGAATCGCATTTTTTACAAAAAATTTAAAGATGCACAAGTATTGTATCTTCCCAAAATCACCATTAAACAAGCTATTTTTAAGCATGTTGTACAAAACTCTCACATATTTTTTTTTTTTTCACCACGGTATGTTAATAAAGATAAGTGATAAGAAAATTATTATACGAAAATTTCAACAAACCAATATTTTTCTTGAAAATGTACTTAGTTTTGATAGAAAAAAGACTTATCAATGATTAGAGTAACTATTCACAAATAATTTGATGTAAAGAAAAATACTAGAAAAGAAACTATTACTTATGATAAGCTAAAAAATCTGTTTAAAGGTAGAGATTTTTCGATACATCGGAAAATTCCGTATAACTTTAAAACCGTAAAATTTCGCTGAACATATATTAAGTTATGTTGGTAGGTATTGATGCCAGCTATCACCCCTCGCAGTATGTCGTACTATTTCCTGGACACCCTGTATATCTACGAGCACCTAGCCAGTAGAACTACGTCTGACCACGTGTAACACAAAATACCTAGGTAGGTAGGTTAGGTATGTAATAGAATATCAATATTTAGTACCGAGGTAGCACAGTAGGAAGTACTTACTTTTCCGGTTCACTCATCATCATTTCGTATGGCTTCCACATGAATCCTCAAACGTCTATGTCGAGTTGCCGCAACCAGTCCACTGCCGCCGGCGTAAGGTTATGGAGCTCACGCATACCACCAGAAAAACGACGGAGAGGGCATTCCTCAACAATATGGGTCATTGTTTGGATTGGAGCCCCACAGTCACAATCCGGCCCATCTCGGAGACCCCATTTGTGGAGGTGGTAGTTACATTTCCCGTGGCCGGTTCTGAACCGATTAACCCTCGTCCATACAGTACGACTACTCTCAAAACCAGCAGGTTTGACAGTAGGGTCCGGAATCAGACCCTTCCACGGGTCGTGCTGGAAACTTTCCCAGGATTTACGCCACTCGCTTTGAGGGTTATATTCCTGGTGCGCACTATCCAACCAAATAGGGGATCTAGAAGGCAGTCGCTCAGGAGGCAGTCCATCAAGTGTCCCACGGATTGGCATCGGCTCTCCATTTATTTCTTGCCAGCACTTCTTCCACTCGTTCGCCGCTGCATGACGCCTGCGTATGTCCGGGGGAGCAATGTGTGCCAGAACAGGAAGCCATGGCAGAGGAGTGGATTTAATTAGCCCTGTGATGGTTCGCATAGCTTCGTGCAATTGGGTATCTACTTTGTATGTATGCGCGCTACGGTACCATACAGGTGCACAGTACTCTGCCACGGAATACATCAGAGCTATCGCAGATGTGCGCAATACAGAGGCGTTAGCTCCCCAACTAGTGCCAGCCAAGGACTTAAGCAAGTTAAGTCTGGTCTTAAGTTTTTGCGCCGTTGCCTCCAGGTGTTGCTTGTACGTCAGAGACCGGTCTAGTAGGACGCCTAAGTATTTTGGAGTGAAGTTGTGTTTCACTCGCTCTCCGCAAAATTCCACCTGAAGCCTACGGTCTGCCAAACGGTTTGCAAGATGGAATGCAGATACCTCAGTCTTTGACGGGTTAGGGCACAGACGCCATTCTCGATAGTAGCTACCCATCAACGAAAGATCCCTGGCAAGAATTTTCTCCCCCTCCGCAAAAGATTTTGTTTGGTATGCCAGTGCAAGGTCATCGGCGTACGCGAATTTAAGTGATGTAGTTTCAGGGAGGTCGCGTATATAGATGTTAAATAGAAGTGGAGCTAAAACTGAACCCTGTGGGAGTCCGTTTTTAAGGAGTCTGGAGGCACTTTCCTTCTCGCCGAGACAAACCTTGATGTATCGTGGCCCCAATAGAGACTTAAGTAAAGCGATAGTTTTGCGACAGGGGATTATGCTAGAAACTTTATTAAGTAGACTTGTAATCCACACCGTGTCGTATGCCGAACTTAGGTCAACAAAGGCCACAAACGTCTTCAATCCATGCTGGAAGCCCGCCTCAATGTATGAAGTTAAAGCCAGCACCTGGTCAGTACAGTTCCTGTGTCCCCTAAATCCGGCCTGTTCAGGCGGTATGCAAGGGTCCACTATGGGGCAGATGCGGTTATATATCATCCGTTCTAAAAGTTTGAATGGTATGGAAAGCAGGGATATTGGCCTGTAGCTGGCCGCTTCGTCGGGTGCTTTACCAGGTTTTAACAAGGCAATAACTTTACTTCTCCTAAAAGCGTCAGGGAGGGTGCAGGTATCCTGGATGTTTTTAAACAACCCCAACAGCCAGTCCCTACTCAGTGGCCCGAGGTGCGTTAAAAACTCTGGGTAGATGCCATCAGTTCCAGCGGCCTTATTAGTTTTCAAGGACTTTAACGCAGCCTCTAGCTCCAATACAGTAAACGGACTACAAATGGCCTCTACAGTTCCTGACGCCTTGAGAAAGTTGTTAAGTTGATAGCGTGCCCTTTTGCTAGCAAACTTATCCGATTTTGCAGCTCTCGTAAGGTGCTGCATCCGCTTTGCAATTTCATTTGGGTGTAGGGTTGGTGTTTTCTGTTCGTGTTGCGGGGCACCGCCGAGTTTTCGCAGTACAGACCAGCTTTTCCTACTAGAATGAGTAAAGTTCATGCTCTCAACGCAACCCTCCCACTTTGCTCGCCTTGATGCATCTAAAGAGCAAAGGAGATTTTGGGCTGCCTCAGGGTCTTCGCTAGCGAGGAACTCCTCATATGCCTTCTGAGTGTCAGCCGTCCAACCTGGCACATATTCCTTGCGGAAACCACGTGGGATGGATTGTTTAGCTGCGGCGATCATGGCTTTTGCAAATCGGTTATAGTTGGCGACTTCAGGCTTAATGAAACGGAGGGTAGCATCCAGCCTCTCAGAAAAAGAACTCCAGTCAGCCTTGTCAAAATTCCACCGTGGTCTGGGCACTGACTTCACAAGTGGGATTTGAATGCCAATGGTGACAAGAGATGGTCGATGCTGGCTGCGTGGAAAATTATTGAGGACTGTTCTCGTAACTGACAGGGCATGGCCTTCTTGATCCTTGGAGACAAAACAAATATCTGGATTAGTGTCGCTACCCCATCGTGCAGACCTGAATGAGCTGCGCCCCTTTGGATCGAAGACTAAATGTTTGTTGTGTGTTTCAGCCCATGAGTGTAGTACTTCTCCATTTCTGTCGTTTTTTCTGTACCCCCATGAGGTATGATGGCTATTAAAGTCTCCGATGTAGAGTGACGGATGTGAGTGGTCTGGTAGTGAAGTGCTGGAGATGTTTAGAGCAGGAGGTTTATAAACGGTCGTGAGATTGGTATTGCCTATCTGGGCCTGTATAAGTTCAAGACCATTAGTGTTAGAGACTGACGTGACGATGCAGTCGTTGAATGTCCGGTTCACTGGGAAATCCGAAGAAACTTTTATCCGAATTTTGTTTTTGGTTGTTGCCACAGCCATAAACACAACAATATTGCCCGCCCGGCATGATTTTGCATCGCATAAGTCAGTCCGTGCAATCCATCCGACGAGCGGCGAGCGAAAGTAGATAAATGTATAACCCTTGGCCGAGGCCGCCCAGCGGAGGCCCGCTGCACACACCGCGCGCAGCCCCCGCGCTACTTACAGACACGCGAACATAGCCGCGAGCTGTTTTACGAGCACACATGTCATGCTTGAGTGTCGCTTCTTTTCGTTAGTAACGGGTGTCCGGTGGAAAATTTATGTTTTCAAACGCACATTTAAAAAAAATACGCATCGGAGCGCGGGACGGGGTACGTCACTGGAGTCTTCGAGAGTGCGGATTTGTCTATCACAATGCTGTAGTGGTCAAGTGAGCATCGAGCATTGGCTATAGAAGCGATTTTTAAGAACGGTGATTCTTTTATCGCCGCTCGTCGACAATTTTGTAATCAGTACAACATCACGGTTTCAGCTAAAACAAACGACCTAAGCTTTTCTCACAACGGACACAGTGAACTCGACAATATGGGGTTATTTTGTAGAAATCAAAATCATCCTTTAACTATATTTTTCCATGGAGGAGGATATTAAATTGTAGTGTATTTGAAATATTACTTTATTATCTACATTATAAGAGTAAATATGTAAGTGTAATCCATAGAAAATCTAGGCCCAACTTCCTATGGAATTTCGCCCGTCTTCTTTGATACGGTCGTGGCTAGAAAGGTTTCGTGCCCCATGTTCAGCCAGAAATTACCCTCCTCCAGAACCAAGCAGAGCAATACGAACTCCCGAAAACATCCGAGCCGTTGAACGAAGTTTGCAAGAATATCCACGAATTTCGCTTAGGAAAAGAGAAAATGGTTTTGTAACTTCCAAAAACAATAGTTAACGAAATTATCAAACAAGATTTAAAGTTACATCCTTAAACATTGCAATAAGTGCAATAAATAAAAGAGAATCGTTTTATTTTACGAAAATCGTTCTGCGAAACCATGTTAAAGAGTTTTGTTACTGTTAACTCCATCTTTTGAAGCGATGAGTCCCCATGTCCATTTAAACGGTCATGTAAATAAACAGAATTGCCGTTGTTGGGCTCCACGAGGGCAAAACTCGAAGCTAAAACACCAGCGGCACTTGCATTTTCCAAGGGTAACAGTTTGGTGCGTTCTTTTGACAAACGGAATTATTGGCCCGTTTATTTTTGAAAAACGATGCATCATTTCTTTTTGTGTGTGAGACAAAATGGAAGGCATTTACACGTTGTTATTTAAAAAAATTAAAATCCGCATTAGTCTTCTTTATATTGGATAAAGAAATATAACATTAACTTAAATAGTTTTTGTTTTATTTAATTTTAAAAACATAAATTTTCCACCGGGCACCCTGTATATGTTCTGTGACTTAGGTACCTAGGTAGTACTCACGTTTCTGGATGGGCACTGGGCAATGAAAAGAAACTTTTATCACGATTTTGTTTTTGGTTGTTGCCACAGCCATAAACACAACAATAACGCCCGCTACCGGGCATGATTATCTAACAATTAAATAATGTTGCGTCGCGTATTCAGTCCGTGCGAAATGCGGTAAAATGCGGATTGCGGTAGGCCAACCATGCGAGCGGCGAGCGAGCGTAATACAAAGAAAGAACCGTTGGGTCCGTTGGCCCGGCCAGTCGGCGACTGCCGCCGGCTGCACGTGCACTCCCCGCGCCGCGCGCCTCCAGACACGCACATGACGCACACACACACACATAGCCGCGAGCGATTTTACCAGCACATGCGTGAGTGTCTATTCTTTTCGCGTTAGGCTGACCCCACATTTGGCGGGCGCGCAAATTTTATGATTAAAATTTAAAAAAAATATATAAAAGAAAGGCCACTGCAACATTTTTATTTTACATAATGTTGATTTTTAACAATAATTACGAATTAAAAATTACTTGAAACGAAACGTAGGTATTTTAAAACACCACTCAGCGTTTAGTGACGTCACTCCTGTTGTGACAGCTTAATTGAGGATATGGTTGTAAAAGTGATTATTATTATGGGAATATTAGTTGCGTTTTTTTAATAAAAATGGAAGTTGGGTTTATCAAAGCAGACCCAGGAATTTACCAAGAGAGTAGTCTATTGTTCGTTGCCAAGAGTTAGTGTTGACATGGTTGTTACTTTTTTGTCGAAAGTAGAGTTTAAGTGTAGAAAACTGGAAATGAAAGGGACTAAATTACTATGGTATGTATAAATCATAGTTGTTAAACTTTGTATTTTATTCAGCGGCTTCTACACATAGCAGTTATTACAGCTCAACAAGAGAATCTTACGGCGATAACGCAATCGGCTATGTCCAAATTAAAAAGAGATGGAGAATTATGAAAAAAGTTTTTTTTTTAAAGTTTGAATGTTTGTCTATAGTATACATGGAATCAATATTTATTTAACTATTACATACATCTATCTAAAAGAATAAATCAAAATGGGTGATTTTCTGACAGCCCGTTTGGTTAGTTCTCATTAGGGAATGGTCCCGGGAAATCCCGGTCCCGAAATTCCCGGGAAATCCCGGGATTTGGCGACGACTAAAATACCCGGGACTCATGACCTCGTCCCGGGACTTTCGGGACTTTCGGGACTAAGTAAAGAGCTCTATTTTAAGTGAGATTTTTGGCAGATTTGCAAAGGTTGATCCGTGGCTCACCGTTCAAATTAAATACTGAAAATAATAAACGTTAGATACTATTTTTTAGATTATCTCGCGATTATTCCTCAATTTTGTAAAATGTGTACTATGTGCAGGAATTTATCGATTAATTTCGAATTAATGTTATTGTTTGAATCATGTTGCGGCTCCATTTATCGAGAGAGGAATTTTAAGGGTAGTAGTAATGCTCCATGCTGGGGCTGCCCAACAGAGTATTGTTGAGGAGATTGACACAAGACAAAAGTTATGGTTACGTTATCGTGTTACTGGTGAAGTGGCTGAAAGACACCCAGGCGGGAAGCGCATAACCACTCAACGAAAAGATCGATTTTTGCTAGTTGCCGCGAGAAGACAACCAAATGTTACGGCCATGCAATTGGTTCAGAGGCTCCAGCCAGAGCACCAGTTGCTTGTGAGTGACCAAACTGTGAGGAAGAGGTTGCATGAAGCTAGCCTTCATGCCCGCAGACAGTTTCGTACTCCAGCACTACGCAGAAGAAATCGTAGACGGCTAGAGTGGGCTCGTAAACATTTGCTCTGGGAAGATAACTATTGGTCTAAGTGCTGTTTACCGATGAGTCCTAGTTCGATCTCCATCCCGATACACATAGAGTACGTGTTGGCGAATTCCTGGACGTGAGAGCCGCTCCCACCACCCTCAGGAAGTCCATCCACATTACGACGGGACAATTATGGTTTGGGCAGGAATTCATGTTGATGGAAGAACAGACTACGTTCGGATCAGAAATACCATGACGGGTGAAAAATGCCGTAACGAGGTGCTAGTACCAATAATCTACCCCCATCGACTACAAATGGGCCAAGAATACACGCTCATGGCCGATAACGCCCGTCCGTACACAGTGAGAGTGGTGACGAGCTGGGTGCAGGAGCACGACGAATTGGTCTTAGGTAGGCCCGCTCAATCGCCTGATCTAAACCCCATAGAACACGCGTGGGACATGATCCAAAGAAGGGCTTTGAGGAATTTCCCTGCAAACATTGCGGCGGAAGAGCAACTTTTTATGCATCTTAGCCAGACCGGAAAAAAAATGAAAAACACTTGCAGGACCGTTATTAACGTCATGGGTGGTTTTACTTACTACTGATTTTTCACACTACTGTTAAAAACAGAATATTTTTTTCTTATTTTTCACTTTTCTTTGAGAACCACATTCATTGTTAGTTTACCATTATTTCAATTTTTTTCTTTTTATTTGAAGAATTTTTTTTATGCCAAATAAAACAGTTTTCTTTTATTCTGAAGTATACTCTAATGGGCTTTATAAAAATATT
This sequence comes from Mecyna flavalis, assembly GCA_949319885.1. Lineage (NCBI taxonomy): Eukaryota > Metazoa > Arthropoda > Insecta > Lepidoptera > Crambidae > Mecyna > Mecyna flavalis. The sequence continues at coordinate 3,220,269 of OX439419.1, read as the reverse complement.
GTTGTATGTTATTTTTAATAAATTTTTAGTTAATTGAGTTTAAAATACAAAATATTTCTAGACAGTGTTGATGTGTGTATTAAATTGTAATAAATACTCGTGTAGCGAAAGCGTGTAGAAATCCAGCGTTTTATTGCCTAGAAAACGAATAAATATCACATTCTGGTAAAAATCCCGAAAGTCCCGAAAGTCCCGGGAATCCCGGTTCCTTTATCAGGTCGTCCCGAAATTCCCGGGACTCAAATATGGCACCGGTTCTTCATTCCCTAGTTCTCATCTCAATAGATGGCGCCGTTCCACCTATGCAGTCACAAGGAACAGAACGTTATAAAGTTTACTTCAACGAGACATTTTTTCATAAAACGGAACGTTTTGTTTTTGTCAGATGTCATTTTCATTCCCGAAAAAATTACATATTTGGCGGAATCGTTAATAAAAAAACACAAAGCAAGCCATTCATTAAGAAGAAGAAGAATGAGTAAAGATTATTACTACGGTCACAGCCGTGACACTCTCTGTAAGTCTGTAGGTGGGTGGATCTACGTAGAATGTTATTTTTGATAAAAAATTTAGATTTTTTATCAACCCACGTGCAGAGCTTCAGTACAATATAGGATCTATAGTTTTCAAGATTCTAAGCAATTGTATATTAAAAGCACACAAATCCGACCTATACTAATCAAAATATTGACAAAAGAAGAAAAAAATACGTTCAGAATAATGACTGCGTATTAGGAAAATGATATTTCTGTAAAGAACAATGACCTGTGTTGATAACAATGACAAACTTAAAAATGTTTTTGAAATATCAGGAATAAAACCCAATTTTGTAGGAAACATGATTTTAATCATGAGTACCTAGTAACAATCTGTTGTCTTTAATTTATATAATTTCCTAACCTTTCGCCCGCGGCTTCGCCCGCGTGAACTATAGGACGTTATCCCGCGGGATTTTTATAAATTATAGCCTGTGTTATTCTGATGTATACTATATTATTGCCTCAACCGCTATGTCCCTGCATTGTAAAACTGTTATCTTCGAAAATATTCATTTAAATTACATGCTTTAAAGGGCCACATTGATCTATATTCTTCTTCTTCTTTGTCGTCACACTCTTGGCAGAGTGGTCGTCACATCAGGGGTGGTAGCAACCTTTACAATCCGCCACCACTCATCTCGTACTGTAGCTCTTCTTGTGCATTCATGGAGTGGACCATTGAATGTAGCCTTGACTTGGTCGGTCCATCGCATCGGTGATCTACTGCGCGCTCTAGCGCCTTCGACTCTCCCCTGCACCACAAGTCGCTCCATAGAGATCTATGAAGACAGATGTCTTCTCGACGTATGATATGTCCAAAGAAAGTGAGAATACGACATTGGACGATGGAAGAAAGACGCTGTTTGATGTCGAGTTCTTGGATGATTGAATCGTTGGTTTGGAACTGTGTCCAAATAGTATAGGTACCAAGCAGGTACCAAACCCATAGCCATAACCTCTGTATTTGGAAAGGTGTTTGAGCGGATAATCAACTCCCAACTTGTCCGCTAACTAGAAGATCATTACTACATGACCGACAGTATAGTTTCAGACCAAAACGGTCCACGGGTGATCTTCTAGCTTACGTATCGCACCTCTGGGGGGAGGATATGGAGAAGCATGGTGAATCTATGGCTATTAGCCTGGATATTGCCAAGGCTTTTGACCGTGTTTGGCATAGCTCGCTTTTTTCCAAGCTTCCGGCATATAGTCTGCCAACTCGCTTATTATGCGACTGGATTGCGGGATTTCTGGAGGGTCGCAGGATTCGTGTCCTCCGTGATGGACGCGCTTCTCGCTTCCTCCCAATAAATTCCGGAGTGCCTCAATGCCTGTCGCCGACTTTGTTTCTTCTGCATATCAATGACATGTTATCACTAGGTAATATTCATTGCTATGCGGATGACAGCACTGTCCACGCACGATATTTCGGAAGACTTGCGGCTAAACAGACCGAAACCGAGGAAAACAGGAATCTTCTTGTCGCCGAGCTTGACGAGGTCCTGGAACGCATATCCAAATGGGTTGCCAGCAATCTCATCGAGTTCAATGCCAAGAAAACACCTGACAGGTGTGTTTGTTTTCTGCAAATCTTCTCCTTTTCTTTCCCATTCCACTCTTCAGATCACGCCCTTACCAATACAGGATAGCCTAAGCATCCTTGGCATCGATGTTCGTAGCAACTTGAACCAACGGGAATAATATATCAAGAGCGTCATCAGAACAGCTTCCCGTAAACTCGGAATGAACAGTATGAGACGATTTTTCACTCCGGTGCAGCTTTGTCTCTTATACAAGGCACAGGTTCGCCCGTGTGTGGAATATTGCTCTCATCTCTGGGATGGTTCCGCAAAGTACTTATTGGAGGCCCTCGACAGGTTGACGACGTGATATCCGTATTGTCGATAATCAAGAAGTGACTAAGACCCTAGAACCTCTTCAGTTACGTAGAGACGTTGCTAGTCTTAGTGTTCTCTACCGTCTCTATAATGGGGAATGCTCTGAAGAGTTATTCCAACTCATCCCGTCCTCCCCTTTTCACTCCCGAACAACACGCGCCGGACTGCGTTGCCATCCCCATACCATCCAGACACTGGTGGCCCGTACCAAGAGGTATAGTTCCTCTTTTTTGCCCCGTGCCATTAGGTCATGGAATGCCCTTCCGGCTCATGTGTTTCCTTCCTCCTATAATCCAAGGCTTTTTAGGCGGGGCGTGAAGCGGCATCTAAGCAGGCCTTCAGGGTGAGGGTGACTGGCTCAATGGGTACTTTGTTCTATTGAGCCAGTCAGCCTCAATTTTTATTTTATTTGGACCTCACTTCCGCTTACCATCAGGTGGAGTGAGGTCATCCAGACTGCTCCCATATAAAAAAAATTCAGACCGATATCAAGGCTAACTTGCTCCATTTTACTCAACAGGGATTATCTTTAATATTGCCGATGCTTGTTGCAAATAGGGTTGTGTCATCTGCATACTGCAAATTTTAAATTCTATAACCTCCAATTGTGATTCCGTCTGACCAATTCTCGAGTGCTATTCTCATAATGAATTCTGTGTAGGTGTTAAACAGCAATGGTGATAAAATGCAGCCCTGACGGACCCCGGCACTTGGATGAAAGTGATTTGACGACACGTCGTTCGTTCTCACCGATGCTGTTCCTTCTTCATAAAGCTTCCAAGAAAGGTGCACCAGATGTTTAGGTGTTCCCATAGCCAGGAGAGTCTCCCAAAATACTGGCCACCTCACTGAGTTGAACGCCTTTGAGAAGTCAACAAAGCAAATATAGGTCGGCTTGTTGAACTTTCTGGCTTTTTCAATGATCTGGCGCACATTCAGAATCTTCTCACGAGTACCCCTCCCTTTCACAAAACCAGCCTGTTCAGGAGAAATTTCCTTAGATTTATATGCAGTAGAATTTTACTTGCATGTGAAATTAAGGCTATTAGGCGGTAGTTACTGCATATTTTAGTGGAGCCCTTTTTATGTAGAGGTACGAAGACTGTGTGAGTCCACTTCGGGGCCAGATTCCTGATTCCCAAATTTTGTTACACAGGGTATGAAAGATATCGACACCATACTCCCCTGATGCTTTGATGGTTTCAATTGGTATGGCATCTCTTCCTGTAGCTTTTCCGCTTTTTAGTCGCCTGATAGCGACCCGAACTTCGTCCCTCAATACATGTACTCAGTACATGGCTCTTTTTCTTCGTCATGGGCTCTGTCAGGAAATAGTTGTGAGCATGAGGATCTCCAAACAAAGACTGACAGTCCAGGTCCTTCCAGGTTTCAGATATTGCATCTATTTCAGTCAGTAGTTCGCATTGTGGGTTCTCTAATAGCCCATGTTTTAGAAGAAAGGGTTTTGGTGATGGATCTTATTTTTTGATGCAGGTCGCCTGTTTGGTGACTATCAGCATGTAGCAGCAATACGTGATAGGTTAGTTTCATAGCGATATCAAGGAAATATTACTGTAAAAAGAAATAAAATCATTATTCTCAACGCAAGTCATTGTCATAAACAACATTTGTCATTATTCTCAACCAGCGTCATTGTCACCTTCATCAAGATTTAGAACAATGACGTTCAGACAAATGATGAATTTGAAAAGGACAAGTCGAAACACGTCTAAAAGGCGTGGCAGCTAGTTAATGTTATGATTACGTTATTAAACACTTGTATCTTTATTCTAAATTGTTGCAAAAGAACGTGGGCATGAATATAAATTGAATTTAGATAGAGAAATAACAATGACTATAGAAGTGTCAATTGTTGTAGAATGAACTTTAAAAACTTATCAGAGCCAACAACGTGCGTTTTTCCGCGGTGAAGTGCGTTGATCGACTGGGGAGCAGGGCGGGGTGTCTGGTCACACACTTAAGTGTTCTACCTTATGTCTCAAAGTTGCGATAATCTTGAAAACAAGAACTGCGCTGACCAATGACTTAATTTTGTAAACTTTTTTTGATCCAATATTTAGAGAACTAAATGGTTCGATAACTATTTTTGTTTTTTATTAATCGGTAGTGTTATAAACGTAATATATATTTCTTAGAAAATGTGTGCTCAAAACAGTTATGATGATTTAATATAATTAATTGAACGAGCAGTAGTGCTTTTCGGACATGGCAAAAATCTTAATATTTGGGCATATTTTATTAATCACGTTTTTATTTATTTCTTTATAGCCGTAAATTTATAAAAACCTTGTTCATTACTTATATAAGAACCGAATGACTGTTTTATTGAAATATAAATTGAATGGTTATTGAGTAAACACGTAGGACATGACATTTGACCGCCCTCGTAGATCCACCCAGGTACGTGAGAGTTCGAGCGCCAGCGACCTTGAGCCGAGCGTGTAAACGCTAGGGTTGCTACTAGGGGTCACAAAACCGGAGATATTTTAGAAAACCGGTTTTTCGGTTTTGATCCAGTGGCAAAACCGGTTACCCGGTTTTTTCGGTGATTTCGATTTTTTTTATCTTGCAATAAAACTATATTTCAAAGAACTCTACTTTAATAATGCAGTCTTTATAAACACTTGTCTTACTGTAAACAGTAACATTTAGGGATTGCTCCCGGGAATTCTCGGTTCTGAAAATAGCGGGAATTTCCGGGAACCGATGTCGCAGGCTTTGCAAGCTAAAGTGGCAGTGGGATGGCCAATATCAACCGGAGAACCGATAACCGTTGGGGCAAACAGATTCTAGAGTGGATACCGCGTCTCCGTACACGTAATGTAGGATGCCCTAATGCCAGGTGGAGTGTCGATTTGCGCAAGATGGCTAACAAGAGCTAAATGCGAGTAGCCGAGGATCCAACAAAGGGGCGAGTCTTTGGAGAGGCCCATATCCAGCAGTAGACTTAGGTCCACATCCATCTTTTTGCCTGCAATTCACACCTAAATGCTGCTAACCATGTGCCACCAAATCTTTTTCGTGATGAATCAACATTTGAGTTCACCAAAATTCGTCAACGAGAGTTGCTTAGTTTCTGCGCAGTCTTGGTGTGAACAAGGCGACTGGTCCGAATGGGATATTAGCGAGAGTATAACAGAGTAATGCACACAAGCTGTCTCCAGTTTTGACACGTTTGTACCTCTCTCTCTGAAGGAGGGATAAGTTTCAAAGTCGTGGAAACTTGCCACCGACCCCTCGAATTACCGACCAATAGCCATAACCTCCATTCTATGTAAGATAATAAAGCTTACAATTAATAACGACTTACTTGCGTATTTAGTCTACTAAGCGATCTCCTCAGTAGCTCACAATTCGGGTTTCAAAGGGATAGGTCTACTGGGGGACCTTCTTATTTGCCCAACGCATTTATGGAGCAAGCCCAGGCTATCGAAAACCACGTTGAGGCCATTTCTGTGTCCTTGGACATAAAAATGCTTTCGACAAAATCTGTGCACGATGCCCTTATTGGCAAGCTTCTCTCCTACGGGATCCCCGCTACAGTTTGTGCTTGGATCCAAGATTTTCTGACTGGACGTCGAATCAGCCCCCCTAGACAAGCGGCATTTATGACGTTCGTTATCGCTCAATTTGCGATAGCGAATGTCAAATCCCATACTTTCAATACGTGACTTTTCTATGGCATCTGTCAAATCCATACAATTTAAAGTTAGCGAATTTCGCTATCGCTGTCAAAATGTTACTTTGTCTAGGCCCTAAGAGTAGATGTTGATGGGTTCAACTCCGACTTATTTGAAATAAATGCTGGCTTTCCTCAGGAATCTGTGCTCTCGGCTACATTTTTTCTGTTACACGTTAATGATCAGTTGGCTACTCCCAAAATTCTGGGGTACCTATGAATTTAATGTTATGAATTTATTTTTAGTTTTACTTTTTCGGCCCTGGATTCTGGTCATTTTGAGACATTCGTATAAAAACTGTGTAGTAACTTAACATAAGAAAACCATGATTTTAATATCTACTAAATCATCATCATCATCATCAGCCTGTGACACTGCTGGACATATGCCTCTCCAAATGCTCGCCACGCTGATCGGTCCTCGGCTACTCGCATCCAGCTCCTGCCAGCCATCTTGCGCAGATCATCGCTCCACCTGGCCTGAGGGCGTCCTACACTACGTTTACCGAGACGCGGTCTCCACTCTAGAACCCGTTTACCCCAACGGTTATCGGTTCTACGGCTGATATGGCCAGCCCACTGCCACTTCAGCTGGCTAATCCGGCGAGTTATGTCGGTGACTTTGGTTCTCTGCCGAATCACATCATTTCGGATGCGATCCCGCGGAGAGACGCCGAGCATAGCTCTTTCCATAGCCCACTGAGCGACTTTAAACTTGTCCACAAGTTTAAAGTCGCTCAGCGGGCTATGGAAAGAGCTATGCTCGGCGTCTCTCTGTGGGATCGCATCTACTAAATAGTATGATAAATCAAAACCGAAAATACCGAAAAACCCGGTTTTGCCAAATTTCCAAACCGGTTTTCAAAAATAGCTTCAAAACCGGTTTAGCCGGTTTTTTCGGTTTCGGTGAAACCGGTTTTGTGACCCCTAGTTGCTACAGAAATGCTTACAAGAATCTAAGCCGAAATGGAATTTAGACTTGTGGCAAAGAAGATTACATAGTATGTTAGAAAATATAAACTTGTGCAAGGACATGGTAATGAAAGTAGGTTTGATATTTTATAAGTTTTTTTAATCTTTAAATCACTACATAGTATAAAACAAAGTCGCTTTCTCTGTCCCTATGTCCCTTTGTATGCTTAAATCTTTAAAACTACGCAACGGATTTTGATGCGGTTTTTTTCATTAGATAGACTGATTCAAGAGGAAGGTTTATATGTATAATACATGCATAATATAGTAGAGAAACACTGATAATTTAAGAGGTTTTTAATTTAAGGTCGTAAATAATCGCATTTTTTTGCGCTTACATTGCAAACGCTGGCTGAACCCTACGAGATAGATCAAAATAATGTACTACACTATTGTACACCTTAAAAAGTTTTACAAAAAGTCCGCGATGGTATATGTCTATCTCTTAGGGATAACCCACAATAACCATTTTCCTTTACTTATTACGATAAAATAATGGCTTATTTACGAAAAAGTGATTTTAACTACGTGTAACACAAAATACCTAGGTAGGTACTAGGTAGGTATGTAATAGAATATCAATATTTAGTACCTAAGTAGCACAGTAGGAAGTACTTACATTTCTGGTTCACTGGGAAATCCAAAGAAACTTTTATCCGGATTTAGTTTTTGGTTGTTGAAACAGCCATAAACACAACAATACACGCCCGGCATGATTTTGCATTGCGTAGTTAGTCCGTGCAATCAATCCGACGAGCGCCGAGCGAAGTATAAAACCCTTGGCCGAGGTATTCGGCAGACGGCGGCCCCACACACCGCGCGCCGCGCGCTCCCCCGCGCGACGCACACATAGCCCCGAGCAATTTTACGAGCACACATGCTTGCTTGAGTGTCGCTTCTTTACTTTAGTATAAATATTCTGTGTTGAAGGTCCGTTTTCGCGTGCAAGCTGCGTTATCGTCGTAACAATATAATACATACACTCCGCCTTTTTGGCAACACCGTCGACATTGGAAAAACAATTCCAAATGGGTCGTTTTTGACGAGGCCTTTTTATTTTTTTAATTTATTTACGCTTAACCTAATCTTATTACTAAAATCAACTAAAGGACACGGGCGAACATCCATAGAACGTTGGGCCTTGATTTTTTATGAATTACACTTACCGATTAAACTATTAAACTAAGTATTGTGTGCAGTGCCGACCTTCCACTCTGAAGGTCGCATGCCACCCTCAACAATATAACTTATGATTTAGCTCAGAAACGTGGTTCCTGTGAGATTTGAGAAAGAAAAATATATAACACAGCACTTACAAATGAAATGTAACACCCGCTTCTTTTCTCTGATCGTTGTTTTTGCAGCCAATTACTGAACACCACGGCATTTTGTATTTAAACACAAACACTACACATTCCGTTTATAATAAATCTTAGGTATAAATTAGGTAGTAATCCACAAAAACTTTAATTTCTTTGGAACTCTTTGATATAACCCCACTTGTTATTGTTTTTCATAGAGTAGGATTCCTAATTAAATAGCATGGAATAGCATGGAATTAATATTTATCAATAGATAGCCAAATCTGACATTACCTAATGTCACTTTGCAAAAAAGGATTGCCATGTCTAATGCAATAGTGTTGCATTCATTTTTTGTCACACAAGAACGAATGATAATATGGATGAATAAGGTCGTTAATTTCTATTTATTTTAAATATATTCAGATAATGCTAAGAAATCGTTAGAAATATTCTGGCAGTTCATTGATGTGAATAAATTATTAAAATAGTGAAAAATGCGTTGTTAATTATACTCTTCTTTCTTTGACGATAATATGTCAAAGCTTGAAAATCACCATTCCAACCTATCACAATATTCACGATGAATTTTACTTGCGTCGATACATTCAATAAACGTGTATTTAATTCTAAATAAGTAAGTTTCCTATTTCTGAGGTGTTTAACAGTACCTTAACTAAAAAATATATAATTTATACCCTATTTTTTTGTTTATAAATTTAAAAATAAAGATTAGTTTATTGTTTAGAAAAAATCAATACATTCAAACTACAGATAATATAGCACACACACAACTAGCATACGAAATCAGGTTCCGATATCAGCAGTACTTACGTAGTTCCATCCACTTATTAAGCTATCGAAACGATGTTACATACTATCACTTACTTGGTTTGGTAATAATTTTAAAATAATATGTTTTATGCATCATAATAATATAACAATTATTTTATTAAAACCAAACACAAGTGACAGCTGTCAATAAAAATGTATTATTTATAAAACGTACAAAAATACGAATAATTTATCGTCGATAATCGATTGTTGCCACGATAATCGATTTTTTTGTTCATTCACTTGTCACAGCACTAATTATGTTTTATGAAAAGCTGACAACACCGCAAACGTCAGATTTGGCCATATTTTTATAAGACCGACAAACTTATCTGTTCCGGTGGCGGCGTCGCTACTGTTTATTTAGAACTGTCATTAAATATCGTTTTGCATTGCATTTCACGTAGTTCCAATTTTGGCCACCGGAAAAGATAAGTTTGTAGGTCTATACGCGCGAACGCGACAGCGAGTGCGAAAGGGAGCGGTATTATTTGACAGCGAGTGCGAAAGAAAGCGACATAATGATATTTTCAAACGCTCGCGTTTCTTTCTAATCGCGAATTCGCGTGCCTGGACAGGGCCTTAAGGGAATAAATTGGTAAAATCCTACTATCCTACTAAAATTAGAAATGCAAAAGTCTGGATGTTTGGACGTTTGGATATTTGTTACTCAATTACTCAAAAACGGATTTAGATGAAATTTCCCACACGTATAATTTATAACCCGGATTAGGACATAGGCTATAAAATTCCTACGGGAAACGTCTCATTCTCGCGGGAATAGCAATTTTGAAACTACTGAACCGATTTGAATTATTCTTTCACTGTTGGAAAGCTACACTATCCCCGGTTAACATAGAGTACTTTTGATCCCGGAAATGTGGGAGGACGGGGGGGGGGGGGGGGGATTTAAAAAAAGAGAACGCGCGGGTGAACCCGCGGGCGGAAGGCTAGTTTTTAAATAAACAATAACAGCTCTTCCATCCATTCATTCAACTCGAGTTTCACAACTCGAGTTCAACTCGAGTTATGTGAATTTTAACTGGGGTTAACTCGAGTTCTGTTTTTTCCGAGTTGGCCCATCACTATGTGCAGTGCAGCGAAGTGTGCCGTGTGCCTACTAGGAGTCAGTGTTGCCATTCTAAAAAATTTAAAGTCTAGTTGTATCCAAAATTCCGCTAGATATTGGAAAATATAAATTTTGAAAATCCGCTAGAAGTCGCTAGATCAACGATTTGGCTCACGCCTCTTAACTGGGGGTTTTATGAAGGTCACCGATCGTCATGGTTGGTTAGATAAATAAGCCTTAACGTATATTCATGTCAAAATTTTGTTTCACATTTTGACTCGCAAGTCTGCAACAAGTTTTTTGTCGCATACTTAAAATTGTTATCTCATTTTGGAATATGAATTCAAAATAACAGCAAAACAAAATCAAAATTACGTATATTTATTTAAAAAATCACATCTAAAATCTGGGTAGTTTAAAAAACTGAAACTGTTAAAAGGTTTTATAATGAGTAAAACTTTAATTTAATCCCTAATCCCTATAGTTCAAAATCTATATGTCAACCAGATATAATTATATCAAATTATTTATGTAAACAAAAGATTGTTGATACAACTTTTTTAGGCTAAGCAGAAAAGAAAAGAAATTTCAAAAATACTGACACCATGATGTGTTTTGAAAAAGTTTGTGAACGAGATACATTGTAGGGTTGAGGCTCTTTGAGGATATTTTGTGCCAGCACGGACATTTATGCTTGTAAGGGTATGGTGGTGGTCTTGAAAATGACATAATATTTGTAAGAAAAAGTCGGATTAACTACAGCTCAAAATCCGCTAAAAGTCACTAAATATTTTTTTGTCGCTAACCACTCATGAATAGGCATGATGAAGTTATGCACAATTCCTAATGAATGGAATAAATTTGTATTAGAAATATATTATATACCTATTTCTTGGTGAAATGGCAATGGGTAGAAATAAGTACCTGAACTTCCACATGGCATCTCTTCAAGTTCCACTTGTTTTGTAGTTCTTTCTTCTAAATCTTTTTGACATTCTTCTATCAATGTCTTTCTTTGTTTTTTGAGAATATATGGTCTTTCTGTAGCATCTGATGTTCGTTTTCTTTCTGATTGACATTGAAATTTAGTGGGAATACACCCCGGTTTCATGCGGATCTGTGACACCGATCCCATCAAATAATATTCCATATAATTATGCATATCATTAGGTAACTGAAATATGAATAAAATACGTAATACATATCAAAGCAATGAGAGATGAAACCTAACCTCGAAATAGATTGTTTATATTTTTACATTTAGACCTCGTACAAAATATTATTACCAAATACTATATACTAGAATCTACATAAGGATGTAAAAACTTACGTATCTTCACAAAAATAAAGGTGAGTTCTGGGCAATATTCCTTTTGAATCTCGCCTTGCAAGTTTAAGCCACTTGTTTCGTATTGTTTTATTTTGAGGAACGAACACAAATAGCTTACCTATTAGGAGTTTTTATGGATGTATAGGCTTGTTTCCACTAAGAAGGAATCGGATGGCTTAGAGTTTCTAATGATTAATCATGATATGTAGTAAACAAAAAACAACTTTTTTACTAAAATAATATAAGATTACAAATGTCTTATTTAGTTAGCAGTTATTAGTCAGAGAGTCGCATTTACCTACTCTGTAATGTAAATAACTGTTTTTGAGGTTATCTGCAAAATTCATAACTTTTACTATAGATTAACAAATAGACACATCAAGTTGTTTTTAATACTTACATCAAAATGATCTTCACAAAAATAAATTGTCGAATTAGTTGATAAACTATGAGCATCTTGCCTCCTTGCAATTTCTAACCACTTTCTTCGTATTTGTTTATTGTTTGGAACGTATATAAATAATTTGTTTGGCGTTTTTATCGTTGTGCTTGTACATTGGGGCACTATACAGTATTTATAATAAGAGGGATTCATTATTTATTATAATGATCTCGTCGACTGACATCAACAAACTCGATTGTTTGGCGAGGAGTGACGTCATTCAAGACGCCATGACAGTCTTGGCCTTTCCAAAGTTAATTTTAAGTTTATTTCGAAAAAAGCAAAATACTTATGAAAAAGGCCTATTTTTCTAAAAATAATATATAATAGATACTAAACTATAGTTTTAAACGAATTTCCAAATTTTGTCAACTAGCCTATTCTCACACTGGGGGACCCCACACCAGTCACCACCTATACACTTTCGAATAATAACACAAAATAACTAAATTCTTGCACTAGCATATAAATCTTACCAATGGTGTTAGTGTTTCTCGTAGCATTACACATTTCTTCATATACAATTAAATGTTTTAGTTTTAAATGATGCTTTAAATTAGTCATAGTTGTTTTAAAAGAAAGACACTTTTTACAGTATATACACTCCGCCTTTTTGGCAACACCGTCGACATTGGAAAAATGATTCCATACAAGTCCTTTTCGAGGCATTTTTATTTTATTTTATTTACACTTTAAACCTAAAACCTAACCTAACTTAAGCACTCACTACTAAATGAACTAAATCTAAAGTATTTACACTTAATTTTCCTATGTTGAAAGTGTTTAAAGTTAGCTTTTGCTATGAAATCGCTTAAATCCTTAGAATAAATCGCACAAATCGCCACAGATCAGTAATTTATAGCAAGCTACAAATCGCACGTATTATAATAAAACTGACTTGAATCGCACGTAATTGAATTTTTAACGTAACCGCAGGGGGGGCACTCTTAGAACATTGATAAATTTCGAAGCCGACAGCGCCTCTGGTTTTTGGTGGAAGAACTAAATTACGAGCCATCTTGTTTAGATTGTCAAATGGGCGATTTTCTGACAGGCCATTTAAAAAAAAAAAAGGTTCCAAAAGCTTTACTAGATGGCGTTGAACAATGTATGTTTTTCTTGCTATTTCTCTATGATTTCTTCCTCTGGTATTGTATCTAATTCTATAATGACCTTTAATGCAGTACATAGTAATAAGGTTGCTGTTACAAGTGAAAAAACATAACGACCTGCATGCCCATATACAGGGTGGAATTTTGTAATGCCACCTGAAAGGGAAGTACTCTTAATATTGTAGATAGAAAATTTTACTTAAAGAAAACATTCCTTTATTTTTTAAAAGAAAGAAAACTGCATTCAAAGATTTTTAAAAATTCGCTTGCTGCACCCGGTAATCGAACCGACTAAAATCTGTAAAAGTTGCACCCTGTACTTTTATTGCATCGATCGTTAGGGTCAATAATAAGGATGAAATCTCTCTAACAAACTTCATAAATTAAATGAAAGGAAAACAATGAAATCCTAAATTATTGATTCAATGGGTCAAGTTAACACGTTCGCTGCGATATAAGGCCGAAAGACCCGATGCATGTGCTACCACTCTGTGCGGAGGTAAAAAACGTGAATTTCTCCTTGGTGCGGGGGCTGGTACTATGAGATTTCTGCATGTACAAAAGAGATAAGTATACATTTGAGTTTAGGACCTTATGGGCAACTCAATAAAGCTTAAACTTGTGCATAAGGTTTTTCGGCCCGATAACGCACTGGTTGATATTTTTTTCGATTCCTTGCGGATACCGGGTCGAAAAGCCCGTCATAGGTTATAAGGTTATTCCACCCCCTCCCGCACTGTTGTAGGTGTTTCTTCCGATTAGTGTTGTTACATAATTATCGAGAACGGACGCATAATACGGTAGTGCATAATTTAAGACTTTAGAGTGTCTGTGTGCGTTTTTGTGTGGTTTAAAACCGTTTAGGTTCAAAATGTTCAATTCCCAAAATGTTAACATGGTGCAAAACGTTCATGTCCCGAAATGTTCATATCCCAAAATGTTCATGTCCCAAAATGTTCATATCCCAAAACGTTCATGTCCCAAAAAGTTCATTTCCCAAAACGTTCATATCCCAAAATGTTCATATCCCAAAACAACTATTATTTCGTATTATCTATGTATATGAATTTAACAACCATTGTTAAGTTAGTTTACCAGGTGGTAGGTTACTGTACTGGGCCGTCTAGGTGGGTACCACCGCAGTGCCAGATATATTCCCGTGAAATAGAACGGTGTCAAGCACTTCTGTGTTTCGGGGAAAGGGCACTGGGAAGTACTGTAGTATAAATACCCACGATTTAAGGGACGGGGGTTGGGGGGAGGGGGACCCCCTGACCTCCCCCCGCGGATTGCGATAGTTTCTGAGATATGATTTTTTTTTAAATTTTTAGGTTAATACTACAATTTGGGGAGGGAGTGAGGGGGAGGGATGTGGAGCGAGGTGACAGCCTCGCCCTATACCCCTTTCAACCCTCACAAAGTCAGAAACTCCCCCTTTTTGAAAAGAGAAATAAAAAATAGGTGTTTATTTGAAAAAGTGACTAAAATTTAAGTGACAAAAATAATTAATTTAACTTAAAGAATTACTAAGTGAGTGATATTTTTTCTTAAATTAAGTGTTTTAAAAAGAAAAACCAACAAACAGAAGAAAAAAAAATAACCACGAAAACTAAGCCTTAGCCTTCTAACCTATATTCATCCAAGTCGATTTTCCACTCCATTGTCTTTTATAATATTCTGGAAATTTCCATAAATGTAATTGATTCTGCCCCTACTGGGGGCAGATTTCGTATAGGGGCAGTCGGGAATAATCCATTGTATTTACTGCGTTTAGTTATTGCAACTTGCGACAGATTATGAAATAATTTTAACAATAACGTTTTTATTTTTTATTCAAAAGAAATGTGAAATATGTATAAACCTATAAGTTAACAAATTTTGTTAAATTCATAAAGATAATACGAAAAATTTGTTAGTTTTAGGATATGAACATTTTAGGATCTGAACGTTTCGGGATATGAACGTTTTGGGATATGAACATTTTGGGATATGAACATTTTGGGACATGAACATTTTGGGAAATGAACATTTTGGGATATGAACATTTCGGGACATGAACGTTTTGCACCATGTTAACATTTTGGGAATTGAACATTCTGAACCTAAACCTTTTAAACCTTTAATTATGCCTCGACCAAATGGGCGATGTCAAAAAATGCTGAAATTATCGTTTCAACAAGAAAAACAAAAAAGTGAAAGTGTACATTCTGATGTAGAAAAGCCGAAGTGCAGAAAAGTTTTTGTAAAAAACGAAAAAAAAGTAATGATTTCTATGAAGCCCATACGTAATTTTTCAATGAACGATATTACAAAATATAATATCTCGATAACTTATTGCACATCACTAATAATTCTCCAATTGAACCTGTTATTCAGTGCGGCATCGGGTTGTAAGACCTTACACTTATTTTTACATATACCTCTTAAGTAAATAGAAGGAACCCGGGGCGAGGCCAACACTAAGGCAATCAACTCGTCTACTAGCGATATTGATAGGTAGATATCCAAAATTTAAAACTTTCGCATAGTTACAGTCATTTATTTCCGACAATACCTTACCGGGCCTATAAACCTTACAACGCAGTGTTGGAGAGTTTAAGTAACAGGTCAATCGGCCTTATAACGCACCATACAAAAAAACGCCAGGTTCGGTCCCGCAGCGAGCGTGTTAAAGCACTTTTTTCATTGTTTTCCTTTCATTTAATTTATGAACTTTGTTGGAGAGATTTTATCCTTATAATTGTCCCTAACGATCGATGCAATAAAAGTACAAGGTGCAACTTTTACAGATTTTAGTCGGTTCGATTACCGGGAGCGGCAAGCGAATTTTTTTAAATCTTTGAATGCAGTAATCTTTCTTTTCAAAAACAAAGGAATGTTTTCTTTGAGTAAAATTTTCTATCTACAGTATTAAGAGTACTTCCCTTCAGGTGGTATTACAAAGTTGCGGCAAGCAAATTTTTAAAAATCTTTGAATGCAGGTTTTTTTCTTTTCAAAAATAAAGGAATGTTTTCTTTGAGTAAAACTTTCTATCTTCAGTAATAAGAGTACTTCCCCTTCAGGTGGCATTACAAAATTCCACCCTGTATATTATGTCATGTCATGTGTCATAGTGTTCGCTGACGTTTTGTTGTGATTGTTATTTTGTTCATTGTTTTTGATAAGTTTTTAAGTTTATAATTCGTTTTTGTTTCTCATCCATCAGTAGAAAAGTTACTTTTAGTCTTATACATATAATGTATTAATAGTTTCCTTTGGGTTTTTAAACAGTTACTTATTAATTTATATAAAATTCATGCCAAAAATGTCTCGCGATGACAATCGCAATATCACCAACTTCAATTATTATTATCCAATACAGTATGGCCAAATCAAAGTCCGTTAATGCGTGCCGAAATAGTCGTATTAAGTAGAGTCCAGAATCCAGTAAGCAAGCCAGGGTCAAACAGGATTCACCACACAAAACACAATACAAAAACAAGTGAGCGCATTCTACGAACCGAGGTAAGCGAATAAGGCATGCATGAGAATTTTTCGGGAATGACAAAATGACATCTGGACACCAAACATAAACAAAACGTTCCGTTTTATGAAACAAAATTCACTTCGAAGTCATTCGTTCCGTTCCTTGCATAGAAAAATTTTACTCGTTCCTGTGGCTGCTTAACATCGACATTTTACATAGATGGAGTGGCACCATCTATTGAGCAAATTTAGAACTAAAAAAACGAGCTGTCAGAAAATCGCCCATTCAAATTGAAGTTTACGTCATTGTCAATTTCATATTTGTTGATACGTTTTAGGATTAATTTCTCTGTTTTTGTTGTTAATTGCTGTTATAATCGTTGCGTTGTTATTTGTTACTGTTTTTAGTTGTTATAGTTATTGTTAAGTTTTGTTTCGCTTTAAAGTTGTTTGTTTGGTTTTGTTTTGCCGATTATAGTTAGGAAATCTGTTTTTTTTTTTTTTTTTTTCGGAGGAGATTGCGTTTATGCACCATAAGCGCAGGCTAGCTAGACCCACGGCCGTGTGTGGGACTCGAGACTAAAAAAGCGTCCGCTACCCACTAAACTCCCCCGGTTTCCCCTTCACACCCGATTGGGACGAGCCGGTGCCAGCTTTGCTATTGACCGGCCCAGGAAATCTATGTTAACTCATTCGCATTATGTTATGATGCAAAGAAGTGTGTTATTATGTGCTACATATTTGTAAATTCATTCTCATTTTAATAAAAGATGTCACCTAATCATTGTGTTATTAATTTATCCTGCACTAATGTATTAATTAAAGATATCGATACCTATAAGCATAGGCAACACACACACCCATACGTAAATACGTACGTACTTTTGTGCATGTGTGCGTTACGTCAGTTTTAGTTCTTCCACCAGTGTTCAGGTGGCAGCACCTTCCATAGAAACGTTTTTGCCATAGAGTTGCCACTCTTTCCCAAAATTATTACTATACTCTTTGCGTATGTAACCGCAACGACAATCGACAGCGAGATACAAACTTCAAAATGTATTATATTCGTTTGCACAGCAGAGAGAGTAAGACGGGATTATAAGCCTACAAACCCGACCATGAAAAAAAGTCCGGTCGGTGTTAGAGAAACACACATGGCACTTTTCTCTATTTTCCTCAAAGGATTCTCCAATGACGATCTCACTTTTTTTTAAGAGACCCTTGGTTGCATAGAAAAATTTTACTCACTTGGTTGGTTGTGTCAAGTCAACTCAAACTGGTTGACAGATGCAGTGTTGCCAACTCTCTAAAATATTTACCCAACTGAAAACTTACTTCTTCTTGTTTTGTAGCTGGCAATACACTCCTTTTTATAAAGAGCGCTCTACACTTAGCCCGCGGATCGCGCGCGATAGCTGCGAAAAGGCGCGAACGCTAAGTGTGGAGCCGTTTCGCATATTCTTCGCGGTTTCGCGCTTTGTTCCCCAATTTTTGTCGGTTTTTTGTTCCGCGTCAAAGGGAGCGCGAAGCGCGAACGTGATGACTCCACACTCGCAGTCCGCGACGGTCAGTATTCTTCATAAAGTAACTTATTATGGGGGAATAGAGTCATCAGCTTTATCGCCGATCAGCGCCATCACGTGAAACCGGAAGAAATTACATTTTTCTATATCTCATAATTAAAATACGCTAACGCGCATATTGTTAGGGACGCAGCAACAGCTACTTCGACGTCCATTTCATTCAACGTTGCGAACTTAACTGTGAAAATACCGCGAAGCGAAGCGAACCATTGCGAGTGTAGTCATTGTTGAATTCGCGGCAAGTTTGCGGCGCGAAATCGCGCCGTGATCCGCGGGCTAAGTGTAGAGAGCGCTTAAGGATTACTGCTGCCATTGAACTGAGGTGTACCACGGGCAAGAAAAAGTGCCCGTGGTCCACCCAGGTGAACTAAGCAGGTGGACCACGACCCATGACTGTTCTGGCGGACGGAACCCGCGGAATTCTAGCACGTCTACAGATGAAACAATAATAGAATAATTTGTGAATTATTGTACCTAAATGTGCACCAAAAATAACATTTGTGCCTAGTGGGGTTTCTGAGATATTAATGAAAATATGATTCCGCCAGCGCGCAGCGTAACGCTTGAAAACGTTATCCTGGCGGCGCACGATTTTTACCTATTGGTCCTAGGCCAATTTTAAGTAGCTTTAAAGATAGCTTAAAGTGCCCTCAACAAGCAGCGGCATTTGTGCCCCTTGTAGTTTTTGAGTAATTGCAAATGCTTTGGCTTATTTTGCATATCTTCAGAACGGCTCATTGTAATTTGTGCAAAGTGCCCTCATAGTTATTCCAAAGAAATACATGGTTTATGATTTAAAAAAGATTTTCCAAAAAACGAAAACAGCCTCTAGCTCTTGAACTACTTACGATAGGCGCTGAATGTCTCAAGTAGCTGATGCCTTTATGATACAAGGATCTTCTGACATAATTTTATAACCCTAAATATAGCCTCCCGCCCGCGGCTTCGCCCGCGTGGACTACAGAATTAAGTTATTAAGGTGGTCCCTCACCGGGAGCATTTGCGTGTAATGTAACATTATAGATTCGTCTTCCGAGCATTACATTACAATACTACCTCCCTGACCGACGAACGTTCGCGTGTAATTGATTGATTACACATTGTATTATCATTACAAGGTGAGCATTGTAATGCTCGGTTCTCCTCCTTCACTGAAATCATGCTCTTTTGGCGGGAGTGAAATGTGTCTCTTCAGCCCTCTAAAATCTGTTTTACTTAGCAACTTTCCATTCCAATCACAAAATGCTTCTGTAAACGAATGTAATACGACCTGTTACTTTCGGCTAGTACATACAAAGTCTGGGCACTTGAAACTCGTGAGCAACCCACGTAATGAGACGTTTCCCGTGAGAATTTTGTAGCCTATGTCCTATTCGAAGTTATAAACTATACCTGAGCCAAATTTCATGTAAATCCGTTCAGCCGTCTCAAAATTGTTATTCCCGCGGGAATGACACGATTTCCGTAAAAATTAAAGCCAATGCCCCTATTCCAGGTTATAAACTATACATATGCCAAATTTCATCTAAATCCGTTCAGACGTTTCAAAATTGTTATTCCCGCGGGAATGAGACGTTTCCCGTGAGAATTTTTTAGCCTATGTCCTGTTCCAAGTTATAATCTATACCTGTGCCAAATTTCATGTAAATCCGTTCAGCCGTTGAGCCTATACCCTAACCCGGGTTATAAACTATACGTATGCCAAATTTCATCTAAATCTGTTGAGCCGTTTAGGCGTGATTGAATAACAAACATACAACATCCAAACATCCAGACTTTTGCATTTATAATATTAGTAGGACATTGTATTCCACTGAATAAAATAGCTATGTACTTAGATATTTCCTACAACTCTGTTACTGTTACAGTTTTCAAATATAACTAATAGTCCGTGATTTCACCCGGGCACATTTTCTTTTTTCAAATACCCTCTCTTCCCCCTACATTTCCGGGATCAAAAGTGCCCTATGTTCACCGGAGATACTGTAGCTATCCAACAGTGAAAGAATTATCCAAATCGGTTCAGTAGTTTCAGAGCCTTTTCAATTCAAACAAACAAACAAACAATCAAATCTTTCCTCTTTATAATATTAGTATAGATGTCTGATGTTGACGAAATAAATCAACTGTTCTTATTTCGAGCCGCAAATAAAGGAGTTTGAATAAGGTAACGATTTCCATTTTATTGTTTTAGAGGTATGCTTCTGACCAATAGCATGCAGGCATTTACAAATACGTGTTCTGCGCAATCCCTTCCCGATAGTCAAGAAGTTTACCGGGCCCTGTACCTATATTGAAAAAAAAAATACATTTGAAATTATGGAGTGGTATTTTTTTCGAAATTCTTATAATTGGCATACCACAGTCTTCAGTAGAATTCCCAGGTTTTGAACCTTGACACTTTTTCTTGTTTTTATACACTTTCTGTGTCTCGGATTTATTGTCCTGTAATTTTGGTGATCCTAAAATATTAAACATTAATTTTATTTTAACTAGAAAGTTTTATTTTAAAATATTTTAATAATTTTAACCTCCTCAATATTGAAATGGTACCTGGATCGCATGAATGATTTACAACCTTAGCCACTAAGTATGAGTCAGGTATAGCATCTCGCTTGAGTCTCTTTCTTTTGGAGTCTCTATTAAATATGTATTTTTCATTGAAATGGTCTATACACAGATATCTTGACCTCAAGTTTTTAGGAGGCAAATGGTTTATGGTCATATTACCTAAAATCCAAACAAAAATTTTATAAACCCTTAAAATGTCACAATTATAAGACTGATTGGATAGTCAATTTAATCCCTACTGATGTAAATGTGAAAGTAATTGTCTGTCTTTTTATTTCTTATCTCTACACATTTACTACTCTACTCATGCATGGTATAAAATCCAAAAACTGTTAAGTCATAGTAGATATATTATTAAGGGTTGTATTTAATTGATCACCAATCTAACCTAACCCACAAAAATACTAATTTAGAACCTAAAATACAAAGGTAGCACCTAAACTACTAAGTTTTTAGTGGATAAATTTATTATTTCTCTATTATTAATTTACATGTTTATTATTTATGATTATTGTTGCAACTGTAAACACACATCAAAAACTATGTAGTTTTAATATACTGTGATTTAATCACTTGTGTCTTATTCCTTCTGGCCCCGGAAAACCAGACACAATAGAAAATCTATTGTTAAGCGGCACGCGAGTGCCGGTTCGGCTTTGAGTGGTTATTTCATGAATTGTCTTTTGTTGCATTGTCACACCCTAAACAACTTCATAAAGCACAATGCAAGAAATTGTATGGGCTCTGTACCCACCCACCAACAGACTTGGCACTAGTTTCAATATTATTATGACATTCCATAAAAAGACAAATAACCATTTTTAATCCAAAAACTGATGGGGTATTAAAAATAAAACTGTGCTTATGCTGCACGGTATCCATTATTTTTATTTGGTCTGAGCTATAGACTTTTAAGACTGTGCCTTTCATTAAAAACTTGCTAAGTGGTTTAGACGCGAATGCGCTTAAAATAGGTGCCTACTTTCACATTTACAATATTAGTAGGGAACTAGGGAATGTTATTATATTTTTAAAGCAGACACAGATGAAACTTACCACAATGCTCTAACCATATATTTAAGCGTTTGGCGTCGTGACACGGAAAACTAAACATTGATCTCATATTCGATAGGTTTGAGCAATTAAAATAAGAGCACTTGTGCGGTGCCATTCTGTTGATCAGGCTTTTGTACAAAGTTGGTACATCGTTCGAAGTTTTAAATCAAATCAAAAGTGCTGAAAATTAACTTTATTCTAAGCTACAGCTACTTTTATCTGATTAGCGTACTTATTCCATGGACGCGCGTGAAATGAATAACTAACTCCGATTCGTCCATAGAAAAATTTTACTCACAAGGAGGATTCGTCTCCATTTCGGTCAAATTTTCTAAAGTTCACATAAAATAAATCACTTGCTTTTTTTTTAAAAGCGAAGTGAATTTATGTATTACTGAAATTAAAAACATTATTTTCAATTCTTTCAGTTCCTTTTGATTTTTTTTTGACATTTGACAATGTCAATGACATTACATACTTTTTTTTTATCCTCCGACTGGGTTACCATCGCAAAAGTAGCGGAATTGCTATAAACACGGAAATTTTGCCACTTTTCATACATAGCAACTGTTAGATCCACAGAGATCTCTGTGGTTAGATCGGTCTCGTACGTTACTGATAAAACAGATAGTAATATTAAATACTCCGGACTTTTGATATAGGTGATAGGGACCAAGCCAAAACAGCCGTGTAAGTCGAATTCGCGTAAGTCGGGGTAAGGTCGGGGTTCATGTTGTCCAAAGTCCTCTTCGCTATAGTTCGGTTTGATGTAAAAATATTTTTAACGCCAACTGTTTAACGACTGATTTGTACCAGTAACATCTTAATAGATATGATAAATATGTTCACCAACACTAACTTGACGAGCCATTTGGTGTAATGGTCGAGAAGTCGGCTATTACACCAGAGGTCGCGGGTTCGATCCCCGCACGGTACAAACATTTGTGTGCATGAACATGTCTGTTTGTATCGGTCTGGGTGTTTCTATGTATAATATGTATGTATTTACAAAAAAAAAAAGTATATAAGTAATTTATCCGTCGTCTAGCACCCATAGTACAAGCTAATGCTTAGTTTGGGGCTAGATGGCGCTGTGTGAATAATGTCCAAAGATATTTATTTATTTATTTATTTATTTTATAACTGTAAAGACCGTTTGTTTGCTATAATAATATAAGCCGGTTATAGACCAACAAACTTATCTGTTCCGGTGGCGGCGTCGCTACTGTCTATTTAGAACTGTCATAAATTATATCGTTTTTGCATTGCATTTCACGTAGTTCTAATTTTGGCCACCGGAACAGATAAGTTTGTCGGTCTATAGCAGCGTTGCCAGACGTCCCGATTTTTAAATCAAAATTAAATGTCCCGCGCGGGACAGGCTCACTCAGTCCCGCTTTTCGGGGAGAACTCGACCGTACGTCACAGAATATAATATGTATAATAGTACTCGTACGTGCAGAGAGCTGAGAAAGAAAGGCGCGTAATGAAGATAAGAGTGTGGGAGAGAGAGGCTACTGGAGATGAGATGGTACTTTTGCTATCTATTGTCACGTAAATGTAATTTTATTCAAATAAAAAGATAAATATTTGAAAACCTTTGATTATTTACGTTTTTTTACTATGTCCCGCTTTTGGCGGAAGAATCCCGCTATTTTCACTCAAAAAGTACCGTCCCGACTTGGCAAAAATAAAAACTGATAACGCTGCCGGTTAGCTATAATAACTATTTTATTAAATTCTATTCCGTGTACTAAATCATACATAGATCGATATAGATGAATCGAAATATTAATTCCATGGTGGTACCTATAATAATACCTACCACATTGATCATCCCAGATTTTACAAACTAAAATTTAAATTATTTTGCAAAAATGCAATATTTGGCTACTGATATCTTAATAAAATACTGAAATATTACTATTTTTGTAAATAGTGGGCGCCTGGTTATGTACTTTATACACGTAGATAGGGGTTTCAAAATTTCGCATCATGCATTAATAGTATTAATTATTATTGTCGACTCTGAACTCACCTTTATTTGTAGTTGCATCTACTTTCTGAAACAAGAAATAAAATAGGTTCAAAAAATATCGATTACTATACGAGGGAAAGGATGTTTTAGGACACTTTTCATACATAGCAACTACTAGATCGGTCTCGTACGTAACTGATAAAACAGAATACAGTAATAAATACCCCGAACTTTCGCTATAGGTGATAGGGACCAAAACATAGCCGTGTAAGTCGAATTCGCGTTTAAGTCGGGGTTCATGTTGCGTATTGTGGACAATGTGGATATGTGTTTCTCGTAAATTAATTTCACGAGAAACACATTCTGAATCATCGAAAACCAAATGTGCACTGCGTATTCAAAACAATTCCAGACGAAACATGTACCTACTGTTGTCGTAAACCGAACACGCCAATGCGCGCGACCAGCAACAAGAAAAACAGCGTATCTCCGAATTCGCATAAAACGGGGTAGCGTATGTCGGAATATTACTGTATTCAGATTATTACCAAAATAAGAATTAAATTAACAAAGCCACGCTCAATCTGTAAAATTTCCAGTTTTTTAATTAGTGATTTAACCCTGTGTGCGCTGAGTGAGTTGTCATAAATCTTTTCCTAAGAATACACACAAAGCACCATCCACAGTCTGTGGCACCATCACTCCCCGTCGGGGTGAAGAGTGGTGTTTGAGCCTCCCGTTGCCCTGAAAGGGCTAAGGGTTACCTACTAAACCCAGGGGGGCTCCTTGCCGTGTGGGAGACGTCGTGTGGGGGTCCAACAGAACCTTGATTTCCATGACGTTGCCTGAAGCGCGCACTACAGGTCCCCCCTTTTAAGTCAAACGACCGGGGACCAGGGATGAGACAAAATTGCATTTTTGCCGCAACTTAATAATGTTCTCCTTTGATAGTTGTGCCATATTTCAATTATAGGAAGTTGTTGGTTTATTTCTTTGGTCTTGTGGATCTGAGCTGAGGATGTTATCGAATACAAAGAATATTGTTTAAACTAGTTAGACAATTTCCCTCTTATTACAAAAAACATCGCTGAAACAGGTTTAAAACTGTACTAGTTAGTACAGGTTTAGGTCCGGACTATTTTTTAAAACTTTCCTTATTACAAAACAAATACCAACATAAGAATAATTTACTGGTACTAACTCGTTCAGTGCGTTTCATTTTACAAGACTTTGTTTTATGACATGTTTTAAAATCTTTAAATATGATAGTAAAAATAATAATTCTTTATTTATAAATATGTTTTAGTAATGTAAGAAAAAGTAACATATATTTTTAATTTTCTGTTCACAAATTTAAGTGATTCTTTTCAAAAATTGTCTTTCTATACGTAGAACGGAGCGGAATTTTAAAAGTGTTATCCTTTTGACGTTTGAAAGTTAGTCCATAGTAAAACTACAGTCTGTTCCACATAAGTTGTCCTTTAGCCGCTATATTGGTAGTATTGTTTTTCAATACATTCAATCTGTTTTTTGACAGATTTACAAAGCGTAGGCAATGCTGCCAATATAGCGGCTAAAGGACAACTTATGTGGAACGGGCTGTAGGGGCATCGGCGGACTTTCTTGGGTCTAACTTTAGTACTCGAAATGAAGTAATAAAACTTCGTTTTGTAATAGCGTTTGACTTTAGTCAGGAGTTTAGTCAGGACTAAGCTCGGTTTAATTTTTAAACCACGTTCTGTAATAAGAGGGTTTAAGTTTTGTTTTTTATAACGTTTATTTTATCAAGCACTTTTAATTAACAATTCATATAATTATTACCAAACCATTTCAAAGCTTTTAGCTCATATCTGCTTCTCGTTAAAAGAAATTGACACAACTTATTACCTACATCATAAAAAAGAGCTTATTTCGGCAGACTGTGGTAGGGTTTAATCTCAGGGTTTCATGGTAGGTAACCGCAATGACAACTTTCCAATCTGACATTTTGCGACAATCAGGCCGATGTTGTTGTTGTTGATCTCCCGTGGTCATATTTATTATTAGGTATCTTAGTCTGACTCTAACTAGTGTAACCACTCTTACCTGGGTATAATAGGAAATTGTTACAGAAATTCGCTTAATGCCTACGAAGATTATAATAATAACAAAGGTTCAAAAAAAATTTGCCTGCTAAAAAATCATAAAGATTAAATAAAATAAAATTATAAATATAATTATGTCTATATTGCCAAAAAATTTAAAGAAAAAACATATTAATAGCAACGACAACCAGTTTGTTTTGATAGGAAGAATCGTGTGTAAGAGCTGTGAACATTGTAGTACACAAAGAAAATACAAAGTAGAGTTGTACTGCCATAAAGAAATGTTGTAAAGGCCTAAAATAATCACATGACCAAATTTTGAAAACACCGGAATGGAGAATGCATAACTTGCCATTGATCTTGGGCCCAAAAAAATTAAGTTAATGTGCAGAGATGAGATGTATTCTACGTGAAAGACCACACACACACCATCAACTTTTATTATAATGACACCATAATCGGTCCCAGGGGGAAAAGTTATCGTCCATAATAATTTATTATTTTTATATGAACATAAATAATTAACATAATGAACAATTTTTTTTCCGCTAGGACCAATTTTGTCAACGCCATAGTAAAGTTAAACATGTTTATTGGATCTACTTCGTAGTCTATGTCCCAAATCTGCACAACATTTTTTTTGGCCCAGTCTTTTCATTGGCATTGTCCGAGGATTAAACAGAAGCACTCATTAAATAAATTGATAAAATATTTCAATAATAAGTTTTAATTACACTATACAGTTTATACCATAATATGAAACGTTTTCCAATATGCCTAAAAAGATTCTATACACTTACGAGACGCTGACTTTGAGCTCGCCGACTCCTGGTTTCAGCAGGAAGTGACGATATCTGAAAAGTACAAGAGCGGAGCCATCAACCCTAGGGTCTATGATTCTCTTGAGCTTAATTAATTTCTTAGTAGGAAAAAAAAACTGAAGAAATTAAAAGCCATTTTATGCTTTGAAGAAATAAACTTGAATTTTACCTTTTTTTTTAAACGGTTTACTTTTTGTCTGAGTTGGTCTATTTTTAATAATCTCTTTTTATTCAATCTTCGCAATTTTGTAAATTCTTCTTTAAGTCTTTTTTCTCTTGGCGTGTCATTGAAAACTAAAAATTCTTTAAGGTCGAGGGGATTAGCCGGTACATTTATTTGGTTACAGATCTGCAAGGAAAAAGAATATCAAAATATGTATATAATTTTCCATAATTATCTTTAAACACTAATTTATTTATACATCAAATAGCGACAACACCCTAAAATAATACCAAAACTTAATGAATAACTTACAGGTTCCTGTTGTGGAGTTTTTGGTAAAGCGCCTTCTTTTATTTTGTTGAGGCCTTTATATGTCTTGATTATGTCATTTTCATCAAAATGCAGAGAACATATTTTGGAATATTTTGTTGGTGACCAATTTGTACGATTAATTAAATTCAGCCACTTATTTTTCAGCGAAATTTCTGAGGGAAATCTAGGAAAAAATGAAGAAATGTGTCTATGTCAGAAACCTTTTTATTCTAAATTAAAGCAAATATATTTATTAAGGATTGTTCCTAACAGACCACCCAATCCAACCACCTAAGTGGTCAGTTAGAAATTTTTTTTCCTAACGAACCACCTACTGACCTACCTACCTACCTGGGTGGTCTTAATACTTGGTGTAATTATTGCACCTCATGCACCCGTAATTAAATTATATGTGTAATGTTTATTTTATTCCTGTGTACGGCCCCTATAAAACAGCGTTATGTATCAAGTAGGGTGCAGGTATATGTCCATTAAAGACCATTTACTTCGTCACGGATTGATTACGAACTACGTGTCATTTGTCAATGTGTTGCCAGTTAATGATTTCTAATATTTACACGGTTACTACTCATTAATAAAACAACTAAACGGATAAAAACTCGCGTATATTCTACATTTTAAAATTAAACCCGACGTTTCGACTACTTTTCAGTAGCCGTGATCACGGTATGACTCAGGTGTTATGCTTCAAAAAGTTATTTAAATTGTTATTTCTACCTTCACTTTTATAATTATTTTAGAATAATCAGCAACCGTCGTCTTCGCTATCATTCAATACGTTCCTATCCACGCAGTTGGAGCTGATGGTGTCTTGAAGCTGCACAGTATTGTGATGTCCATTGGAACCCATTAGATGTTATACTGGGTCCCAAGTAGGTGGTACATTCCAACCATCTTCCCTATTGAAATTAGGATGTTTTTTAATTTCAATGGCCTCGCGTAGCATCCTGGCCTGGGTATAGGTATAGCGATTCTCTCTGGCAAGGACCTCATAAATTTAGTTGCCAGTTATATTTGTTACAATTATGCCATTAATTTTAATATTGGGAAATGGAATTCAACAATAAAAAAGGTGTTTTAATTATTGTTCTACGTTTTTGTCAAAAACATATTAAAATATTAAATTTACATTTTGATCACTTTTTGCACACTAGGACAATAAAATTATTTTTATGCCCAAAAGTGCAAAAAAGATATTTAATGGCAATACTAAAACGACAAAAGAAAGTGACGCGCATTCTATGGTGACGCGCCGCCCCCCGTAAGTTTGTCGGACATTAAAAATCTATAAATTAAATTTAAATTATTTATTAAAGAAAACAATACAAAATGTACTTACGAGTGGAAAGATAATTTGACTCCATTTACGTACTTTTTGCCTTTTGCATAGCTTTTACAGCCGCTGACGCAACACTTCATTTCTAACTGGTATAACAATCCAAAAATTTGGAATACGCAAGGGCGTTGTATCAGTAGTGAAAACTGGACGCGCACTGATTACAGCGCCCCTAGCGTGCCGTGTCTGGAACTACGTATACGTCACGACGTAATCTTTTGTTGGATGAAGCAACATGGGCAACCAGATTTAGGTATAGACCGACTAACTTATCTGTTCCGGTGGCGGCGTCGCTACTGTCTATTTAGAACTGTCATTAAATATCGTTTTTGCATTGCATTTCACGTAGTTCCAATTTTGGCCACCGGAACAGATAAGTTTGTAGGTCTGTAGTATATTTTTTTATAGATACGCCACCAAGCGACCGGGTGTAAGAGATAGACATATGATGACGTCAAAATATGGGGCTGCCATGAACGCAAAATTTTACCCTCAAATATAAGTAGTCAGAAACGTTGCAGTATTCGAATCCCGTATTGAGTAAAAGTCAATATTTTGACTCGCTAATTAAGCATAGTATCGATATCGGTTAATGGAATAAAATGATAAACTTCAAATTAAAACAGGTAATTTCTTTATTGAAAATATATAATGACTATATTTTCAATAATTAAT
Source organism: Mecyna flavalis (assembly GCA_949319885.1). Classification (NCBI taxonomy): domain Eukaryota; kingdom Metazoa; phylum Arthropoda; class Insecta; order Lepidoptera; family Crambidae; genus Mecyna; species Mecyna flavalis. The sequence goes on along the minus strand of OX439419.1, from coordinate 3,191,006 downwards.
TGTTTTTACAAGACAATTTTAACCCCTGATGCAGCGCAAAGAGGGGTGCTATAAGTTTGAAGCCTATGTCTGTCGGTACTTTGTACATACGTATCATCATATCGTTGTGCCTAAACGGATCAAGCGATTTTTACCAAGATGGTCAACTGCCTGTCGAAACATGAAAATATACAAAGGGCTTTGACTAAAATAATGTACAACATAGAATAATATCTGTGCAACAAAAAAAAATAACAGCTAAAAAAATGGCAAATATAACTTAAATTAAAATTAAAAAACCCGACACATAAAAGCTACATCTTAAAAAGCAATATCATCAATTCATAAAAGGCTATGAAATAATATTGATGTCATGGGACCGACCATGGTATCGCTAGACATAACGTGACGAGCTAAGATGTAAATCTATTGACGTACTTAGCGGTCCCCCGACCAACGCGACGTCAATTCTTTTCATAGGTCTATATGACTTGATGATTTTTTTCCTACAGATCTTACAATCCTAGGACAATAGGTAATAGCAAGAAGCAGAATAGTATTTGTAGCAGGGATGTTGCAGATGCCGATATTTTCACATCCGCGGATGCGGATGCGGATGCGGAGTTTAGCAGGCTCACATCCGCGGATGCAGATACGGATGCGGATGTATAAGATATTATGTAAATAAAGTCTATTAATGAAGAATTAAAACAATGACAACGTAATTATTAACATTTTTATTGTAATCAAACATAATTAGGTAACTTATTTTTATGTTAAATATAAGTAATGTATAATGTAACAAATTTTTTAAACTTCACCTACTGTTTTTTATATCAGTAATTGAATTTAAAAATAGGAGCATTATACTTGATGAAGAGTAGTTTTGAAGAAGAGTAGCTTTATCCTGGTCTTCTTTATTTGGTTCAAAATAATCCCATACATTACTTTTAGTCGGTGGTGACATTGTTGACTAAATAGTTAGATAAACTATCAATAACGGGAATCACACTGGAAAAATAACGAATTTCGTCATAAAACGATAATTTTTCCTACAATAAAACGTATTACCGGCGTAATATAATAGAATTTACCTTGTGATCTTATGGATATTAGTCTAAAATAATATAAAGTTTTCTTGTAAACTCTTCTTATTTACACACTGTATCACAACAACATTAAAAATACCTATCTATCTTTATGATACGATAAGTAGTTCACTTTCACTTCACAGCGCAAACAAACACGTAATATTTATTCACTTGCAAGAAACAAATGATGCACTAGCTAGAACAAACAAACGTGTCGAATGTTGTCACCAATTTCTTCGCTCCCATTGGTTATTGTCACGTGCGACCGGCACGCGTCAATCACCGGCCCCGCCCAATTTCTTTCTTGTCGCTACTTGTATAATATTCGCATCCGCATGAACATTCGCATTGATTAATGCGGATGCGGAAGCAGATGCAGATGTCCAAATCAATGCGGATGTTCCGCATTTGCGGATGCAGATGCGAATGTTCGCAACATCCCTGATTTGTAGTATAAGCTATTTATATATATAATAATATTATATAACGTGGAACACCCACTCTGCAGCCCTACGACAGAAGTCTTGGGATCGGCGAACCACAGCAGGAGAGGATGTAATGCATACCTATTGATAGTAGGTAGGTATCAACTATTGACCATTAAACAAAATCAACTTTGTGTACATATTTCGTATTTTTTCTTCTTTGTCTAGCATGGTTTTTGCATTGTAGTAAATCCGGACGTTTAAATATTTTTGACAAATGTCTTTTATTATTAAAGCGTAATGTTCACCTTGGAAGTGTTCTTTGTATTTGTGGTTCAAGCGTTTCTGAGAAGAAATTTAGCCCTCTGGATCTTTCCAAACATCTCTGAAGGAGATAGTGCATGTGATCTTTTTTTGCACTGATCTTATTGGCTCTGAATGCCTCTTCAGCGATTTCACAAATTCTTATTGCTGATTTTGAAGGGTAATGTAAACCTCCCTTATCTTTTTTCTGCTGCAATGTATTTCCAATTTTCTCCGAAGATTGCAGTACCAGATAGGCATTCTTGGCATTTCAATTGTTTCTCCAGGGCTTTAACCACAAATCCGGCAATATATGTAGATAACAACCGTTTTCGAAAACTCAGTCAACCTTGTGGGGTCGGCTACATAGTCGTGGTCCCTGCTCACAACTACCTCTGAATTTAGAGTCTGATGCAAGTCGATGTTATCATTAAGCAGTCTGTGGCGCTCAGCTGTTTTATTAATGGAAATTTCTGGTTTGGTAAACGTCAAAATTGCTAACTCTGATAGCGGCACACAATTTCCTGTGGTTAAATGTTTTAATTCTCCATGTATTTATCAATCGTTTGATGGCGGCTTTGAACTGTGCTGCGGTAGGATTGTTATTGAAACCACCTTTAGATCGTATGGCGCTGAAAAACATTTCAATGTGGTCTTGGCTCAGTTTATATTATTATGTTGAAAGAAATTTCAAAGAACCATTTTGAACAGTCATGTTCTTTGTAAAGAAATAATACACTTTTAATGGCTACCATGAAACCCAAAAAGCCAGTTTTACGTTGACTGTTAAGAATATTAGTTGTTCCTAGTTTGAGGGACTTGATGTAATCGTAAGTATCATTAAGATAACGGTCATGCATCCTTTTGATATTCCTGGGTGTCGAAGGTTGCTTAAGTTACAACCATAAGCATTCAAATTCCTTGGGTTCATTATGTCAAAGAATGAGTTGATTTTTCGAATGAAATCTATCGTCGCTTCCGAGTTTTAAAATCTTCTAATTTTAAGTTATCTTTGCAATACTCAATTGCATTTGCGACAGACTCACTAAATATTTGGGCAGCCAGTTTGACTTTCATGATCTGCTTTTTGTAATTTATGTGAGTTCCCCTGATTTTGTTGGCCAAATGACATCCTTCATTTTCTTGGAGTTCTACAAGTCGTCTTATAAAGTCAAAAGCTATAGTTTTTCCTTCGCCGTCAATTTAAAATGATTTGTCACCTAAGGTGTTTCTCGTCAGTTTTAGCATGTAGGATGGATCCAGAAAAATCGCTACTTTCTTACCTTTGTGCGTGAATACTGGATCTATTAGTTCTGAGTCCAAGTCACAACCTAATACTCTGGCCATTGATAAGTTAGCAGCACAGCCGTTAAAAGTTACAGCAACAATGTCTACCCCGCATTCACTCACTAAGTCTATACACATCTTGACCAACGATGCTTTTTGTTCAGCAGAGATGCCATTTATTAGAAAGTGCCCTACTGGCAGCTTCCAGCTTCCATTAAGATACGTGAGCATAAACACCAATGCTTCTTTTGCCAACGGTATCCTGTCATCCCTATCAGCGGATGTGTCTTGAACCAGACCTAGATTCATAAAACCTACGTATTGTTTACCATTCCAGTCCACAGCCTTGCGTATGGCCATTTCGTCAAAGCATAAACCACAAACAATTTTTTTATTTGGGGCGCTTTTGCCTAACATTTTCAGAGCCGCCAGAGATTCCGATGAGAAACCCGGCTCTCCATCAACCGTTTGACCACCTTGCTAATGTCCGCGTATGAGGCAAACATGTATTGAAATTGTTCCGCACAAAATTGTATGCTCGGGGGCTGATGAAATGCAAATTCAATGCAAATTTACGGAGTCCTGGGGAAAATTTGCTTTTATTCGATCTCAAAAAGTCCGAATTGTTTTGGTTCAGGGTCGCTGGTAGATCCGCTGACTCTTGGTTTATGTATCTTTTGGTTTTTAAATCTTGAATAATAGCTGATAATTTAGAATTTTTCTTTTCAAGCCGCCGGCTTTTAGATCTCAATGCTTCAAATTTTTTTCAACGTGACTCGGATAGAAGCGTTTGTCGGTTCAATTTAAAAGTGAGTTTCAATTTTCGTGGTGACATTATCAGATCTTCGGTACTTTGGCAGTCCATGGATTCAGTAGGTGACGGCTCGACTGGAACTTCATGAGATACAGGAAATTTCTGAAAGAATGCATGCAATAAAACGAGGGGAGCCGACACCAAATAAAGGGATAAGGCCAAGACAGATAATAATAAAGACATAAACATGCACTCACGGGATTTGATGCCTCGTTGAGCTTTAGTGCACGCGCGTCAGGTTGACTTTGGCAGTCCATGGATGTAGTAGGCTGGACTGGAACTTCATGTGATACAGGAAATTTCTGAAATAATGGATTTAAATCAAACAAAATAGCCAAACCAAACAAAAAATTCCTTTGATTTTTTTCTTTTGACAAATGGTAAAAATAAAACAAAGGTACAATAATTAAAAACATATTAACCCAGATATTACTGAAACTTTTTTTTATGTCTGATTTTCATAATTTTTACATATGTTGTATAATTATAAAGAAGTATCATGGGAAAAATATTTAAAAAAATAATGATGGTCTGGAAAAGCCGGAAAATGAGTGGCGTTATAACACCCGGTAGTAAAATCGGCTACCACAAAGTTTTGTTTGTAGATATTTTAAAATCAAGTAAAACATGGATATATCAAGCCTAATTGATTGAATTATCTAAAAACTATATTATATTTATACAAATATAGTTTCAGTGCTGGACATAGTTCGATTTTTGACTAGCCATCTGAGTCACTGAGCCATCCTGCGCAAATCGTCACTCCACCTGGCCTTAGGGCGACCAGCACATCAAGTCACCTTATTTTATTGTTTTATATTGAGGACCATGACAGTCGTGTGGCAATAGGTAGATTGATGTAAAGAATAAATTACGTAAAAATCATGCCAAGAAAAGACCTACCTAGGAGATAAGTGACAAATACTTCATCACTAAAATCTTCTTCTATTACTTTATTAGGATTTTCCAGTGGAAAATGCTTATTTAAGTAAGCAGAGCTTCATATAAATCTATATTGTGTAATTTATCAACTATTTAAATTAAATTTAAAGAAAATTTTGTCAATAGTGTCAACATAGTAGAAATAATATGTAGACGTCCATTTTACTACCGGGTGTTATAACGCCACCCGTTTTCAGATACGATAATCTTTATGAAAAACCAAGAAATTACAACTTATTCTATCTTACATTTATATAACAGTACCAATACTTTATGGAATCCGACGTTTTAGTGTTCATTAATAGATTAATATACTTTAAAAAAATTACTTTTTGAAGACAAGTCGCAAACCAATCTCACTGTTATATTTAAAACACGTATGAATTTCAGGAAACCGCACGCACGGTTACAAATAGTAGGTGCACACTAAGGCAAGACCTTCCAGATTATGATAATGTTAGGTGATCTTTATTTTTTTAACATTAAACACATATATTTTGCCGGTAAATCCAAGTCTAATTTCGTGGCGTTTTAAAGGTCGGTAGTAACAAGTGGGTTAAGCATTTATGACAAAGGCCAATAGAATCCATCAGGCACTTTACGCTAGATGCTTATTATTATTTATAACTTCCAACTTACATGTATGAACAAAGTTGGAATACAGAACTTTTCTACCATCGTTCGTTTTCCTGTTAAACGGAAACAATTTTTTTCAAAATGTTTCGAACAAATTCGTGTGTACTTATGGGGTACCCAATCCTTTTTTCCAGTTGCTTCTATCCATTTCTGACGAGTATTATCATCCGTCGGAAATCTGAAAACATCAAATCGCTTGAAATTCCCTGCAATATGGGGTAATTTTTGGGGATATTTTTCCTTATGGTAGGCAACCGGAAATCGAATTATAAATCTACTAATTTTAGTAGACGTCTATGCTAAGCTGGCTTCTATCGTAAATATGTAATACGTAATTTTACCGGTTTACATGTTAAATGTATTAGAGGTTATATTTACAAATATTTCTTAGATATTTCCCATTTCTCAAGTTTTTCATGATATAACTAATGATTAAGCTCAGAAATTGGGTTCCTGTGAGATTTGAGAAAGAAATACGTGATTAAAATATATAAAACAATGTACTTACGTATGAAATGTAACACCCGCTTCTTTTCTTTGATTGTTGCTTTTGCAGCCAAATATTGAACACCCTCCCATTATGTATGCTAGGCACAAACACTACACATTCGGTTTTTTATAAATCTTATGAATAAATTAGGTAGTAATCCACAAATTCTTTAATTTCTTGTGCACTTGACATATTATTATCCCATTTGTTTGTTTTGCCTATAGTTTGTTTGACATCGGCCTATAACCTGACCATGAAAAAAAGTCCAGTCGGTGATAGAGATAAAAACATGGCACTCTTCTCAGAAGAAGAACTAATCTTCTTCTGAGGCACTCTTATCCTCTTATCTGTTTTCTCCTAAAGGAATCTCAACAAGACTATCTCACTCTATCAAATCATGTCAGAGGCCCTTGTGGGCAACCAATACCATACAGACCGACAAACTTATCTGTTCCGGTGGCCAAAATTTGAACTAGGTACGTGAAATACAATGTAAAATAGACAGTAGAGCGACGCGACGCCGCCACTGTACCTTTGAAAAAATAGTAGGAATCACTCCGGGAACGCCTTGATGGTCTAGTGGTTAAGTACAGGGGCGAGATCTCGAGGTCTTGGGTTCAATTCCCTGGTCGATATAACGTTGCGTCGTTTTCAGTCACTGCTCGGGTTTTTGATCACCGGCGATATAAAAAAAACGAGGTCCGGCCGGTATGTCGCAAGGATGTTAAATTCATTAGTTCCAGACCATGGCAAATTTTGTATTTTTTAACAAGTATTTAAACTTGTGCACTTACTTGGCCTGATGAAAATGAAGATTGCTGTTGACTCACTTCGCGTAAACTAATAATTGTTTTGGGCTTCGCGACAACAGGTTGCTCTCCTCGCGGTGGTTCTAAGAGCTAAAAGAAAGAAATCAATATGCAGGTATACAGTAACAGGTAGCCTGTGCCGTTAGACATAAATGCAATAGTAAGTTCGTTAATAATGACATTTAAAATTACTTACGGGTATTAAGTATCTAATAAAAAAACAATATTTTACGGATTTTATTAATATGATATATTTTTTGCCATGAAAATTAGCGTTTTAAATAAATAAATAAAATCTTTAATATTAAAGACTTAAAGGAGTATTGTCTAGCTACTAAACTTTTTGACTCACGAATTTTGGAACTGCATACGTAAGTAAGCGACGACGTCCTCCTCCAGTGGCATACAAATCATTTGGATCAAAATGTTTACTGCATATAACACTAAATTTGGATGGGACCCAATTTTCTTCACCCCTACAGTCCCTTATAATTCCAATCCAATCATTTTTCCAGGGTTCATTGCCCACCGGAAACCTTAAATTGTAAACATATTTTATCTTCGATCACATAAACACATTTTTTTATACTTAATAAATAAATGAGTAAACCCATCTAAAATAGGTTTTGTGTTTTAAGCTCTTAATATTAAATTGTTTCATCAATATTTTAAATGGAGGTTAAAACACGAAATAAGTTAATACATTCTGGCTTACCTATGATAGGTAACTCCTGTACACTTTTTTTGTAATGTCGTATTATTTTTACACCATTTTACAACACATGAAGGCATTTTTTAACACATTGGTTGCGCGCAGCGTAAACAAGACGTCTGTTTTAAACGGTGGGAGATCGAACAATGGCGCCCGCTCGGCTTGTCTTGGTGTGTGTGAGTGAGAACACGTATTGACGATATGACTTGACTGGCTTATTTGCGTGCGTCGGTTTTCACAGGTCTTCTTAGCTTCCACGACCCATTTGTAAAGAAAAAGTGTTTGGCACTTACACCTAACGCCATCTATGAAAAATTCCCAAAATTAAAATAAACTTTTGTTGGGTATTTGCATCTTTGAAATGGAATGGCTGTACAACATAGCTCCTACGAAAGGTAAAATTTAAACTTTTCAATTTTTGGCACAGCCCATTTTTAAATTCCATGCCTGATGACGTCTCGATGGTCTAGTGGTTTAAGGGTTCATTCTACCTGTCCATGATCTCAGGGTCTTAGGTTCGATTCCCGGGTCGAGCAAAATTTGTGTCGGTTTTCCGGACATACCTAGCTCGGTTTGTGATCACACGCATTTGGCAAACGTGATTATATCATTGTAGCGATGACTAGATTTCTATGATGATGTTGAATATGAAGGAAGGTTTGGGTTTGACCTGAAAATTACCGGACGTGGAAGAGTGGTTAAGCAACGAGGGTACAATACCTAGAGATCGTAGGTCTTTGGTCTTTTTGTCTGAAATATCAGATTAGCCTGAAATACATCATAATATTAATAGAATCTACCAAGCGATGTCTTCCTTTGTTTAATATTGTTTCTGATATCGAATACGAATGCCGAATTGGTATTTTACGTTGTAAAATAATAGGAAAAGCATTTTGACTGAAAAATAATTTTTAAATTTCCCTAAAATACTAAACAATAAAAAATTATACTGTTAATTTCGATGATACTGAGTTACTGTTCTCAGTTGATTGATACTGTGGAAATTGTTTCGTACTTATTTTTGTTTTGTCCATATTTTATGTAAAAATATAATATGAAAACAAATAATGCAAACCGGACACTGCGTTAACATACTTTATTATAATTATCCTGCGACATGGTATATTTCCAAAACTAATATAAATGGTATATTTCCAAAACTAACATAAATAATCATAGCGACATCTGTTGATAAAAATATGAATTAACTTGGTCGGGTTTTTACTGCTAAAGTCTAAAATATAAAAGGAATTTAATTTTACCGAATGCTCATAGATGGCGTATTTGTAAATGGTGTACGTTCCGTTTCATGGTTAAAGTCGAATTCTGAATATTTTGATTATTTGGATAAATTTAGTTTTATAGATTGTTATAAAAATATTAATAGATTTAAAAGCCCGTGCAATGGAACGTAAGATAATTCCCTTGTGCGACATCTATGAATTTTATTTAGTACTAAGTACTAACGTAATTCTGCAATTTTGTAAAGGAATAATACAAAATATGGATGGCGCTTATTATTCACACAGCGCCATCTAGCCCCAAACTAAGCATTAGCTTGTGCTATGGGTGCCAGACAACGGATAAACCACAGAGATAGAATGTACATCTCTGTGGGATAAACATTACTTAATTACTTATATACTTTTTTTTTGTAAATACATACATACATATTATACATAGAAACACCCAAACCGATACAAACAGACATGTTCATGCACACAAATGTTTGTACCGTGCGGGGTTCGAACCCGCGACCTTTGGTGTAAAAGCCGACTTCACGACCATTACACCAAATAGCTCGTAATACGATAAATAAAAAGTAAAAAGAAAAACTATTTTAGTCTATCCGCCTTGACGCGGGTAGAGTCAGCTGCAATGGTAGCCGTCCTTGAAACTTTCGATAGACGACACCCTGCGGCCAGAAGTCTTCCTTCATAAAGGTCTCCAGGTGATGAGTCGGCCGGCACTCTCATCACAAAGGAACCGAAGTTGACTTTATGGCGAGAATTCAACCGCTCAACCCTTAGACTGAATTTGGACTTCTTACGGATATATCTACGAGATCCTCGACCTTCGTAGACCAATTCAGACTGGAATCCTGTCCGTTTGAGTCCGTTAGAGTGGTCCCTCAGATTACTGGTTTTTTTATACCTCATCAGTTGGCAGACAGGCACGCAGCCCACTTGATCACATTAATTAAACCATTTTTATGCAAGAAACGAACTGTTGAAGGAAGAATATAATTCTTGCCCAAGTATTTTTACTTTTGACAGTACTTAAGGCTAATTCCAAAACAACGTGAAAAAGTATTTCAAAATTATCTGGTTTACAGAAATTTTTTTCATTCCGATAAAATGTTATCATTCAATCAACATTCAATTTGATTAAATATTACTTATACGTTTTTACACAGTGTTATATGTATTATCAAACAAATTGTACCTCCAAGAATTTATTTAAAAGAAGGCTGTAATAAATTCCAATGATCCTTTAATTTTTGCGTAAGGAAATAAATTATTAATGCTCAAATGTAAGACAAAAGGAGCCCAACGAAATATTAAAGTAAAACCGAAACACTTTTCTAGCAATTCATTCTGAATGCCGGATTTAATAAATGCTTAAGTGGAAGCACACTGTTATTTCCCTTTGAGACTGGCCAAAGAGAATTCTCGAAGAAAAATGGGACCCCCCACCTTGGGAGGGCACCCACCCCCAAGGAGGTATCGCTCTGAATAAAGAAAAGTTAAAATTTTCTTTAAACCCCCCGGCCACCCCGTTCTATCTATCTTCGTTTAAGTATTGGCAAAAATGCCCCCTTTCCTCCGTCCCTTTCGCGCTTACGATGTCACTGAGCGCTTTTTATAACCAAACTGTGTTGACTTGTCAACTGCTCTTTGTTAAGGACGGAAAAAGTCACAACAAATACTACTCGAGCTTAAACTCAGGCATTTTAGGTTGTCGCAGTGGACCCTTAGTTGGCTAATAACGGCGATAACTTTTACTTTTCTTTTAATCTAGTCGTTATTCGTAGCACAAAAAGTTACACAGATATTTTCCTGTGAAATAGAAGTGTGTCACGCACTTCTGTGTTTCGGGGAAAGAGCACTGAAGCTAGTGAAATTACTGGGTATATGAGACCTATATAATAACTGTTGTCGTCGGTGTAGCGGGCGCAGGGCAGTGCCAGACAGAACTGCTTATTAGTTAATGTTTGGCACTGTCTAGGGCAGACGTGGCGCTTACCATCAGGTGTACGATTTGATATTTGTCCGTGCCCTCCAATAGCAATAAAACTACCTCAAAAATAATATAAAGCTGCCTAATCTCTTTCTAGTTGTGTAATATCGTTTTGGGTAGATATGCTGTAGAAATAGATAGGATGTCAATTCTATCTAAAAATATTTTTCGCCGAGAATCGAACTCGGAACTTTTCAGTCGACATAAATCTGAGTTGACGTTGACGAGCAAGCAGCACGTGTTGTCAACAGGTGGTTAACTATGTAAGAAGTACGGTCAGCAAAAAAGTATTGTAACTTGGTATAAAATAATTGTGGTTAGTTTTATTGTATTTTGACGACGATTTGGTGTAATGGTCGAGAAGTCGGCTATTACACCAGAGGTCGCGGGTTCGATCCCCGCACGGTACAAACATTTGTGTGCATGAACATGTCTGTTTGTATCGGTCTGGGTGTTTCTATGTATAATATGTATGTATTTACAAAAAAAAAAGTATATAAGTAATTTATCCGTTGTCTAGCAACCATAGTACAAGCTAATGCTTAGTTTGGGGCTAGATGGCGCTGTGTGAATAATGTCCAGAGATATTTATTTATTTATTTATTTATTTATTTATTTATTTATTGTGGAAGAGGTTGGTTGAGACAGCTCGTCTGTCAGTCGAAATGGGCCGGCTCGACTGGGAAGGACCACCCTCCCACAAAAAATCAACTGGTGAGTACTATCCGGTTCAGATGCAATTTAATTAGGATAATACCTTATGGAATGGAGCGAAAAATAACGTCAACTGCGCTTGTCCGTAACGTAAGCAACGCAAAATAATATCTGTGTATGTGTTACTCATCACGCAATTCCAAAAGGTATTATCCTAATAGCATTTGAATCTGATAGTAGTAGTAGTGTTATTGCGCTTCGTTTGGTGTAAGTGTTGGACATAATAGCTCTTATGCAGCTCTAACACATTCCAGCAATACATATTATAATACTCGTAAAAAATTGTAAGTCAAAGCATGGCAGCACATTGTGCATATTTGGAAAAGCGTCACTAAAATGGTTCATTCCCGTTCGTCACACCAAGTTTGTCCCAACAGTGGGACGAATGCTTATTTTCACTTCCCGTTCGTCCCACTGGTGGGACAAACTTGGTGGGACGAACGGAAATGAACCACTAAAATGGGCTGTAGCGGCATCTCGTCGTAATCGAATAAGAAATAGTAGACTTAAAGATGTATTAAACAGACTGGGAAATCCTTACACAAATAGTGGATATTATGTACTATGTAGTACTATCTTATTCAAATGCTATTAGGAATACCTTTTGGTGTTGCGTTACGCGACAGTAAAAACTGACACACACACTGACAAAATAATGCGTAGCTAACGTTACGGACAGTCGCAGTTGACGTCATTTGTCGCTCAATATCAAATGGTATTATCCTAATAGCATTTGAATCGGATAATATGTATATAGTTGTGGTAGTAGAGTTATTACTGTGCTATTTAAATAAAATAAAAGTCCAATACTCATCATTGTTAAAAACGTTGATGCGCCAGTTTTCCAACAGAAATTGAACGAAAAATTATAAATAAAAAGTATTTCTCTTGCTGTCGGTACTCGAAGAACTAAGTTAACCCGATTTAAGTTTGTCGAGTGCGAACTTGGACGAGTCGGCGAGGGTTATCGCGCTATATCGGTTGCTTAATGTCACTTAACCCTCAACTGTCGATAAGTTCTTTACACTACATTAAAATTGTTCGATTTGATAGTATGTCTTCGATATTTGGTACATTATTCGGTTATTCTTCTTTCTTTATCTTTGCAGTTTATTTTTCATTTTTTTTTATGTCAGAGGAGAACGCACTACGTCCGATGATCCGATCCGAATCCGGAATCCGATCCGTCTCCTTGAAATCAAAATCACAAAGAACATCGGATGACGGATCTAGTGATAGAGCGATCACCTAGAAATAGTTCTACGGCTACACTCTGTTCCACATAAGTTGTCCTTTAGCCGCTATATTGGCAGCATTGCCTACGCTTTGTAAATCTGTCAAAAAACAGATTGAAAGTATTGAAAAACAGTAGTACCAATATAGCGGCTAGAGGACTTCTTATGTGGAACAGAGTGTACTCCGGACCGTCATTTCACGGAGACGGATTGGATTCGGATCGGACGTAGTGCGTAACCGCTCTAATACTTATATACTTACTATCCATACATATATTTTAAAAGCGTAAGTAACTCTGTTATGCTTTCACGCGTAAATGAAAATTCTCAACTGCAGGGCAAAGGCACCTTTAAAAACAAGTCATCGTTGCAATGGGTACTGGCTTAATCACCACGCTTGCTAAATGCGGATTGGTGATCACAAACCCGAGCTGTGTCCGAAAAAACCGACACAAAGTTAGCTCGACCCGTATTATATGTATGTCCAAAAAAAGTTTATGCGTACCTAATGTTTTTTTTAATACTAAGTCAGTTGGCAGACAGGCACGCAACCCACCTGATGGTAAGTGGCCACTGCGGCCTATTCCAATAAGGGACGTTTCACCTGGAAGCGTCCCTCAATGTGTTGCCAGACTATAATTATAAATAAATAAATAATAATAAATTTTTATTCACTTGAAACACGGTACATAGGATGTTGTAAAGTAACAATTTTGTCGTTTCACATGTTTCGCCAATCTTTGGCGTGTAAATATTCATACTTGTCATCATAATAATTATTCATCATAACAAAAAATAAAATGAAAACAGAAAACAGAAATCACTTTACTAATTCACTTATACTATAGAAGTTTTGCTCCAGAAGCCATTTATACAATTTTTTATGAAATAGTGGAATGCTTAACATTTTTAGATTATCAGGTATGTTATTGTATATTTTCAAACACATATTTAAACAACTTTTTATAAAGAGTGTAGTTCTGGGAGCAAATTTTAATACAAGTCTGTTTGGGTTCCTTCGATTTCGAGGATATATATCACCAGCCCTATTAAAAAGTCTAAGGTTACTCCTAACAAACTTACAAGTTTCAAAAATATAAAGGCCTGGTAATGTTAATAACCTCAAATCCCTAAAAATTGGCTTACAACTTAGAAACGGTGGTATACCGTAGATTGCTCGTACACATTTTTTTTGTGTTACAAACGCTCTATGTACGTTAACACTGTTACCCCAAAACATAAGCCCGTAACGCAGCGTAGAAGCGACGTAAGCATGCTATGCGGCAAGAACCGCGCTACGGTCTGTCACATGTCGAAGCCTATTCAAAACATAAACAAAGCGGTTCATTTTGTCACATACCTTTTTACATGTGGTAGAGCCACGTTGCAGACAGTTTGCCTGCAACATGAATGGGCCGGCTCGACCGGGGAAGTACCACAGTCTCACAGAAGTCTGGCGTTATAATAATAGCCTAGCTATTGTGTTTCGTCTGGTGAGTGAGATAGCCGGAGGCCCAACCCCCCCCCCCCCCCCTCCCCCACAACATGGAAGCGGCATTCAACAGTACAGTACCCCAGGAGGGTACCGGCGCAACCTGTGCCGGAGAATCCCTCCCTGAGATCTACTCAGGCTGCCCTACGTACTCTGGGGAGGGCAAAATTCCGCGTGTTGTCCAACGAGGGAAGAGCAATACTTCTACAGCACCACCACCTACGCTCAAAGTGAATTTCGCTAATATTAGGGGAATTCACTCCAACCTAAACTCCGTCCATCATCACCTGGAGACGGAAAAGCCCGCCTTGCTCTTCCTAACGGAGACTCAGATATCGTCACCTGCGGACACGTCATACCTCAATTACCCCGGGTACAAAATTGAGCACAGATTTGTGCCTCACGCCGGTGTATGCGTGTACGTTAGGGACGATATCTGCGTCCGCCGTTTGGGCAACCTTGAAGGTAGAGACCTATCGACCATCTGGTTGCGAGTAGATTGCGACGACCACCCGCGCTTCTACTCGTGCCTTTATAGGTCTCACTCCGGTGAAGCGGAAACTGACCGGCTTTTCGAGCACTTGGAATCGGCAACTGATTCCCTGCTTCAACAGGTCCCGTCTGCGATTGTGACCATTATAGGGGACTTTAACGCCCATCACCAGGAATGGTTAAGGTCACAAAAAACTGACCACGCGGGCAGGTCTGTGTATGCCTTCGCCATGGCCTATGACCTGGAACAGATGGTCACATCCCCTACCCGTATACCAGATGTAGAGAGTCATGCGCCCTCTCTGCTGGACCTTCTGCTGACTTCCCATCCGGATGGCTACGTGGTTACCGTTGATGCCCCACTCGGGTCATCGGACCACTGCCTGATTCGGAGCGAGGTGCCACTCACGCGCCAACTGCGGCCTCGCTCAGCGGGCTGCCGCCGTGTGTGGCACTTTAAGTCAGCAGATTGGGATGGGATGCGGGCCTTCTTTTCATCCTATCCATGGGGGCAAATTTGCTTCTCGCATGAGGATCCGAGTGCAATTGCTGACGCTATAGCTGATGTGGTGCTTCAGGGCATGGATTTATTTATTCCAAGCTCAATGGTGCCAATAAGCGGTAAGTCCCAGCCCTGGTTTGTCCTTCCCTGCAAACAGGCTCACCGTCTTAAGCAGGATAAGTACCAAGCCTGGGCCGAAGCGGTTGCACGGAAGGATCCAAATGCTTGCGCATACAAAAGGGAATACAACTTTGCCTCCAGATCCCTAAAAAAGGTTGTGGCCAGGGCTAAGGCTGAACACATCGGCAGAATTGGGGAGAGACTGGCTCACCTTCCGTCAGGAACTCGTGCATTCTGGTCTCTCGCCAAAGCTGTCGAAGGGAACTTCAGTAAGCCATCTTTCCCCCCGCTACGTAAGGAGGGTGACGAATTGGCTCACGATGCAAGAGAGAAAGCAGATCTTCTGGGCTCTCTTTTTGCATCTAATTCCACCTTAGATGACGGGGGAAACCCACCGCCTACTATCCCGCGGTGCGATAACTCCCTCAATGACATTTTGTTCACACAAAAACATGTCCGAAAAGCACTATTTTCCTTGGACATAAACAAGTCAAGTGGGCCCGATGGCATTCCTCCTATCGTACTTAAGACCTGTGCTCCCGAGCTAGCACCAGTTCTAACGCGTCTATTCCGACTTTCATATTCACTGGGGGTTGTGCCGACCGCATGGAAGACGGCCTTAGTACATCCGATCCCAAAAAAAGGTGACCGCTCAGATCCCGCCAATTACAGACCTATAGCGATCACCTCCCTGCTTTCAAAAGTTATGGAGACCATCATAAACCGGCAGCTCCTAGGATATCTGGAGGAAAACCAGCTGATCAGTGACCGTCAGTACGGATTCCGACGTGGACGGTCAGCTGGTGACCTCCTTGTCTACCTGACCCACCGATGGGCAGAAGCAATTGAAAGCAAAGGTGAAGCGCTGGCGGTCAGTTTGGACATAGCTAAAGCTTTTGATCGGGTGTGGCATAAGGCATTGTTGTCGAAGCTTCCCTCATATGGTCTGCCACCGAAACTATGCAAATGGGTCGCCAGCTTCCTAGCGGAGCGTAGCATCAAGGTTGTAGTTGACGGCTTCTGCTCTGACTTAAAACCGGTGAATGCTGGTGTCCCGCAAGGCTGTGTGCTATCCCCAACACTGTTTCTCCTGCATGTCAATGACCTGTTACAAACCAGTAACATTCATTGCTATGCAGATGACAGTACGGGTGATACTTCTTACACCGGTCGTGCAAATGTTTCCAACGCACATGTGATAGAAAGTCGGAACGGACTTGTGTCTCAGATGGTGACCTTCCTAAAAGATGTCTCCTCTTGGGGACGTCTTAACCTGGTCCAATTTAACCCGAAAAAGACACAAGTCTGTGCGTTCACCGCAAAAAAAACCGAATTTGTCGTTTCCCTCGATTTTGAGAGCACTCCTCTTGATAAACAACCGAGCATTGGGATTCTCGGCGTCGATATCTCGAGCGACGTTCAATTTCGCGGTCATCTGGAGGAAAAAGCTAAGCTTGCCTCAAAGAAATTAGGTGTCCTAAGTAAAGCAAGGTGGTATTTTACTCCGACTCATCGCCTCCAACTCTATAAAGCCCAAGTTCGGCCTCACATGGAGTACTGCTGTCATCTCTGGGCCGGAGCACCACAGTACCAACTTCTTCCTTTTGACCGTATCCAACGTCGAGCAACCCGGATTGTCGGTGCCGAGAGTCTTGCCGGTTGCTTAGATCCTCTGGCATTGCGTAGAGACATTGCATCCCTGTGCATCTTCTACCGCCTATATCATGGGGAGTGTTCCGAGGAATTATTTGGTTTGATTCCTGCTGCTAAATTCCACCACCGTACAACCCGCCACAAAATGCAGTTTCATCCAAACCACTTGGACGAGTGGCGATCAACTACCGTACGTTTCTGCAGACATTTTCTGCCGCGCACGACTGCTCTATGGAACCAGCTTCCCGCAGCGGTGTTTCCAAGCCAATACGACATAAATACCTTTAAGAAGCGAGCATATTCCACCCTTAAAGGCGGGCAACGCGCCTGTGACCCTAAGGGGGTCCCGGGTGCTTATGGGCGGCGGTGATCACTTACCATCAGGTGACCCACTTGCTCGTTTGCCCCCCTATTACATAAAAAAAAAAAAAAAAAAGTACCTTTTCTATTTGTATTTGACTGTAGGCTCATCTGATCTTCGAGCCTCTGATTTTAAGTGTAGGCTCCCACATTAATATTGCCGGAACACAGCCAGAGCTGTTATGTAGAAAGATGGGGTTGTGGGGGTGGTAGCTAGCCAGTCAGACTCTGAAAAAGCCCTACCACCAACCAGACCCAAGGCTGGAATCGAACCCATAACCTCTGTGTTTTGTACCCGAGTGGCTTAGCCACTGTTCCACGGAGGCGGTTTATCTGTTATGTTGCACCAATAGTACAAGCTTTGAGCTTAGTTCCAGGTTTAGACGGCACTGTATGAATTAGTGTCCAGGAATATTTATATTTTTTGATTTAATTATGTTTATTCTTCTCTTTCAATATGGCCTTTAAATATAATTCTTTGAAAACACATCATCTCAACTTCTCTCAACGAAAACTGAATACAATTTCGAACAGAAATCAAAACCGCATCCCACTTACTCAACCTAAAATATTTATTCCCATCTTTTATTATTTGCGTAATATCCCGGATCGTCTCAATGGCAGACCAAACAGATTCCAAGTTTTCACCAGGGCCGTTTTTACCCGGCTCTCGATTGATTTGTATTCGCTAAGATAAGTAATTACGCTCGCCCACTCTAGGGCAGATCCATAAATCCGCGAGGGGGTAGGCCACCCTTAAAAAAGGGGGTGTTCTTCTTATATTTAAATATCGAACCCCTTCCGGGTAGGTGCCACGGTTTTTCCAGTAAAAGGGGTAAGTGACAGAACCAGGGAACAGGGGCGGGTGTGGAGTGGAAAACATTTTTTTTGGAAGTTTTAAAAAAGAATGATCTAATTTGAACGTAGCATATTGTGTTGTTGTGATGTAAATGTACATTATGTCGCGTAAGATTCGCTAAGACTGTGGCAGAACGCCTGACGATAAAAACGTTTTATATGCTATAGTCAAAGTTCGATACACAGTCTCTTTGACCTAGGTTTGACCAATGCACAATGCCATCAGGCGATCCTCAAAATATTTTTCAATTTCGGCCTTTGAATGAAGCATTTTATGCCATTCCCAGGAGTTTCTTACTTTTTAGTCAAACGTTGAACATAAATTAATCTGTTTTCAGGGCTGCAATATGCAATATGAAAGGAACGATTTCTAATGGCGTTTATTAAAGATTTTTTTAAAGTAGTAAGAAACCAAAGCAAAATTCGTCAGACACGGAAATTGACTCGGAGAAAAAAAACTTTGTCATGTTATTAATTTAAAATGCTTTCAAATATACGGAGTTTAGACATTTAATACCTAATTGAAGTTCGACTGGTCAATCCTTGATTTTATAAAATTGTGTTGCAATGTATGCCTACAGTTCCACATTAGCCTCTCCTAGGTTTGATGAAAATTCGTTAGTCAAAGGCCGTAAAACCTAAGTTTGTTTGGGCATTGAGTCTTTACATTTTGAAGAAAAAAAAAACTTTTTGTTTAGAAAAAAGCCTGTTTAGACATTACCGACTCCACGGCCGGCCCAGTTCCGTCTCGAGATGGACTTAAGAAGCAAAAAGGAAAGAGTCCGGGGGCCGTCCCCCTCCGCCCGGCCCATTGGAATACAGAATAATAATCGCCAAAAGAACTGGAGGGAAAAATATAAATAGCTATCCACGGGTTGGATATTAAAATTTATACAAGAAACACGGCCGTCTTAGGGCGAAATACCAAATTATATTCGGCGATCCGCTTTGTTGCTTGTTTTAAACTTTATTAAAATTTGTTTTTATGAAACAAAGAATTACTTTTGAAATATCATCATTCATCAGCCGTGCGACCTTTGTAGATTGACTGGGACCTAATTTATTCTCAAAATATTTTTTAAAAGTTTTATCTTTAACACAGAAAACTGTTTGACAAACAAACATACAGTACCTAACGTCTTTTTCTCGCAGGGGTGGCAGACACCAAATCCTTCCATTGGCTACAATCATGGCTCACAATATTTACTTCTTCCACATTCATAAGTCAATTCATACATACCCTTTGGTTTAGTTTATATATTTTTTTTATAAACACATACATAGAAACACCCAGACTGATACAAACAGACATGTTCATGCACACAAATGTTTGTACCGTGCGGGCATCGAACCCGCTACCTCTGGTGTAATAGCCGACTTCTCGACCATTACACCAAATGGCTCTGCTATTCAAGTCCAAGTTCACCAATTTTACTTGTTTTGTGCAAAAAAATTAAAATCAATATAATTAAATAATACGATATTATGTTTTCTTTCACCCAGAGCGCCTTATACCCAGCATAGTAGAAAACTAGAAACAAAGGGAAGAATTGTTATTATAGTAAGTGTTTTTGTAAAAAGCTCTGGCTGTGTTCCGGCAATATTAGGCCAGTACACTTGAAATTAAAGGCTCGCAGATCAGATGAGCCTACAGTCTGGCAGCACATTGAGCGACGCTTCCTGGTGAAGTGTCCCTCAATGGAATAGGCCGCAGTGACCGCTTACCATCAGGTGGGCTGCGTGTCATTCTGCCAACAACAAAAATTACTTATTTTTATATTATTATCAAATAATATCATCCAAGAACTTTGATTGTTTTATTTAATCAAAGTCCAAGAACAACACAAAATAGAAGTTAATTATTTATAAAATCATTTGTTTGTGTGGTGACACTTTTCACTTTGGTATCAAAGCTGATTTTTTTCTTATCTTGTTAAGCTTTTGAATACAATCTTTAGTGTTTACAATAATGCTTTTATTTTTATATGGTCTGTATTCATGGCACATTTTGGTGAGCAAGAAAAGTTTAAAATTCGTAGTACATACTTCTACGAATTACAAGACAGTGGGTAATTTCGTAGCAAGCTACGGTCCGTGCTACGGCGATTGTAGCACGGAGCACCATTTCACTTAAAAAAATCTCGTAGCGTAACTTTGCAGATTTTCTTTTTTTATATTCAGGGCTTTTATTTACATTATCAATGTCATTCCAGATTCCAAACCTATTGTTTCAATTAGCACAATACATTTTGGCGATGAAACAGAGTAACTGCCGAGTTTCTTGCCGGTGCCTCCGCGGCAGGGCAATGTTCCAAACCGGTGGTAGAGTGTTATTACATTTATTTATATTTATTAAAAGGAATAAAAGAAAAAAACCGGCCAAGTGCGAGTCGGACTCGCCCATGAAGGGTTCCGTAGCAGCAAGTATCATCATAATATAAAAGTTCTTGTAGTTCTTTGTAAGTTTGATCGACGTTTTTATATTTAAGTTGATTGAATGAGAGGAAAATTGCGGTTTACGATTTATGACGTTTTAAAAAAAAACTAATTACTTGATCTCGTTCAAACCAATTTTCAATGGAAGTTTGCATGGTAATGTACATCATATATATTTTTTAGTTTTATCGTTCTCTTATTTTAGAAGTTAGAGGGGGGGTGACCAACATTTTACCACTTTGGAAGTGTCTCTCGCGCAAACTATTCCGTTTAGAAAAAAATTATATAAGAAACCTTATTATCATTTTTAAAGACCTATCTATAGATACCCCACACGTAAGGGTTTGAAGAAAAAAAAATTTTTGAGTTTCAGTTCTAAGTATTGGAAGCCCCAAAAATGTATAAACTAATTACTTGATCTCGTTCAAACCAATTTTCAGTGGAAGTTTGTATAATGATGTACATCATATATTTTTTTTAGATTTATCGTTCTCTTATTTTAGAAGTTACAGGGGGGGGACCAACATTTTACCACTTTGAAAGTGTCTCTCGCGCAAACTATTCAGTTTAGAAAAAAATTATATAAGAAACCTTATTATCATTTTAAAAGACCTATCCATAGATACCCCACACGTAAGGATTGGATGAAAAAAATTTTTTTGAGTTTTAGTTCTAAGTATGGAGAGCCCCCAAAATTTATTATTATTTTTCTATTTTTGTATGAAAATCTTAATGCGGTTCACAGAATACATCTACTTACTAATTTTCAACAGTATAGCTCTTATAGTTTCGGTAAAAAGTGGCTGTGACATACGGACGGACAGACAGACAGACAGACAGACAGACAGACAGACAGACATGACGAATCCATAAGGGTTCCGTTTTTTGCCATTTGGCTACGGAACCCTAAAAAGGTTAATTTGGCTCCTTACATTACACTTTGACATTAAAAAATATAGTAGTATCTTGTATACCATAATTTCTATCTATAATGTAAAATCGTATAATTTTATTATTATACTTAATTTTCCTATTTTGATTTTGCTGTTTTATATGCCTACGCCTAACATGAATGATGGGGTAGTAAATAGTATATATAGGAATAGAAATTGTAATGATTTTTTTTATTTCAATTAAAAAAGCTTAGGCTCTATAAAGGAAAATCAATGCACAGTCTTACTATTAGGATAATACTTTTTGGAATTGAGCGAAAAATGACGTCACGTCAATTGCGCTTGGCCGTAACGTTAGCAACTAATAGCAACAGAACTGAACGGAACGCATTTATTTGTGTGTGTCTCAGTCACACTCAGTCATCACCATAGAAAAGAAAAATTTTTTCTTGTTCTGTGGTCATCACTGCCGCGTAACGCATCTCCAAAAGGTCGTATCCTACCCGTACGTAAGTTACGTAACTATGGTCAGATGTTATTCGTGTAAAACATCAAGTTCTGGGCATTTTTCGCTAAAAGAAATCAATTTTACAAACAAACTTCATGGTTTTACAGTTTTCAAAATCCATGTTAAATGTCTCAAATCGATAGTTATTGAAAAGGAGGAACACAATGGCGACATAGAGTGCTCCGGTCACGACCCGCGCCAGGGGGCTGGCAATTTCCCATCCGACTGACAATTTCCTTGGCTCGCCCGATTTTAATATAAAACGAGAAAAAACACCGCCCGGCTTCTGTCAGCGACGGCTTAGGGGGGATAAGACCAACATATAAATAATCAAAAAGTAATAAAGTATCAGTCTATTTAATGTCTAACTGCAGAAAAAATAAATGAATATCTCTGGACGTTATTTACACAGCGCCATCTAGCCCCTAACTAAGCATTAGCTTGTGCTATGGGTGCCAGACAACGGATAATCATTACTTATATACTTTTTTTGTAAATACATACATATTATACCTACATAGAAAAACCCAGGCCGAACCAAACAAAAAAACCAAGACAAAGGCCTCCACAATTGAAATCAAATCATCAGTCGCTTGCCGAGTGATGCGATTGATCACAAATCCGAGCTTCCATGAATCCGACACCTTTTTGCCCAACCTGGGAATTGGGCCTAAGACCCTGAGATCACGTACTGGTAACTATGTAATTTCTTTCTAGTAAGTTCTGTTCAAACATAACATGACTGTGCTAAACCACAGGCTAAGTGAAAAACCTAACAAACGTCTGTTCTTACAAACTTTCGCCCTTTTTGTTTTATTAATAGCTGTATAGCAAGATTTTGTAAAAAATAAACATTTTAGTTTGGGGCTTAAATTGTCAGTATAGTTACTGAAAATTGGTCTTAAGCCTTTCAGAGAATCATCAAAGAACTAACGAATACCAGTTTATGTTTTTTTTCGATAATGCAGTTACAAGAACAAATCAATAACAGATCGAAAAAAAACATAAACTGGTATTCGTTAGTTCTTTGATGATTTCAGAGAATCATCAAAGAACTAACGAATACCAGTTTATGTTTTTTTTCGATCTGTTATTGATTTGTTCTTGTAACTGCATTTCATCTTCACCGAACATCGTGACGAATGATTCACCTACGTTATAATATTGATGCTTGGCAGACTACAACAGCGTGAAGAGATCACACAATTTCCAGCCACGCATGACCAAAATATGGAATTCGTTGTTGCCAGCAGTTCACTTCCGAACTAAAACCACTTCTTCAACAAAAAATCTTCTTGCTAATATGTAACTCCTCTGGTGTTGCAAATTTGCCAGATCGCTAAATATCCATGGCAGCGTTGCCTGAAAATTACTTTGTCACTTTTTATGTTTTATGTTCCTTTTTGATAAGGAGCAAACAAAAAATATGGATGTAGTGTTGTGATATAGGTATCGAAACCCAAAAAACGTATTGGTCAATTAAAGAATTTAGCAGTAAAAAGAAATTGTACCTACGTAGTTGACGATGGGCGGCGCATGCTCGTCTGCCGGCTATGTACTGAAAAGAAAACTGCAGTCGCATCCATACTAAGCCATCGCTCCTTTCAAAATGGCTTTGGCGAGAGAAAGAAAAGTGGTCCGCGGGTGGGGCGGCCCCCTATTTTATAAGATGTTATTTTATTTCCCGGCATTGTGCTTGTCCGGTGCTATAGCGGCTCTCGTTCTGTTGTTGCGCTTTCTTTGTGATTGAGAGCACCGGGGAATTTACATTTTGTTCATTTCATTTCTTTCGATTCGATTATTTTACTTTTTTTTTGCAAGATCAGTTGGCAGATTGCCACGCAGACCTAATGGTATCACTGCGGCAATGGAATACCATTGAGGTACACTTAGGAACATTTAGGACACTAGGAAGCGTCGCTGAAGGCTCCTCTGATCTTCGAGCCTTTGATTTTAAGTGTACTGGCACCGGTATTAATACTCTTGTTGCGGCAAATTTCACATAGCTAAACTTGATAGTTATTCACAAGTACCTATTACTTAACCTTTTGGACGCCAAAGTCATCTATACTTGACAAGCACCTGCGGGCCCTATGCGCCTACGACGTCTATACGTCTCAAATAAAACCCAAAAATATAAAATACATAATATGTTTAAAACTATTACTGTTATTTTTTCCTTACATTCGCCAAAATGGCGTACAGGACAAGACAGTGCGTTACAAACCGCTTGGCATTTATAAGGTTAAATGGTAATGAAATACAAGATTTAATTTATATCTTTATTTTTTATACACAATTTCCGTCGAGTTTATAGTGTGTGTTTACATAATAATAAAAATATAAAATGTAGATAGATGCCTATCCTAATCTGTCAAATTACCACAATTTCTGCTTGATGTTCATCGCATAGATTTTATTGCAACGACAGATAAGGGAAAGTTAATGTACCTAATGTGTCGCTAACTGTTCATATAGTACATAATACTATGTGTTCTTCATCATCATAAATAGATTCTGCGAGGCTCCTGGTACCTGTGAAAAAAAAAAGCTCGCCATGGCCAAAATCAGACGAAAGAAGTTATTATTATTTTTTAATTAGTTATCAAATACTCAGATTCTGCCACAACAATAGATGAGTATTATCATATCAGTAGTAGCCAGTGTGAATTTGTACTAATTAGAATGTTCTTGTGTGACCTTGAAAGTCCGTTTCGACTTCAGCATTAAGTTAAACATTTTCTTTTACGTAACAACCTCTGACCTTTTATAAATATGTAGTAGGTACACGGGCAATTTATTACCAGACTAACATAGTTATGTTTTATGAACAAAGCAGAATTCTTTTGCAATAAATAGAATATAATAAATAAGTATTAGATAAATATTTCTTTACCACATTTACTTATTAAAATCTTAAGTGACATAATAAATATACCGGGCAGCAATTACTTAAACGCCATTGTTTTCTTACCGATTCATTTTTGCCGCGTAAATCTTACTAACATCCAACGCCATCTATACCTAACTCGACCATCCAGTTTGGTAGACCTCTGGTTTCTCCACCGGTACCCCTGTTTCATCCATTTTGTTCGCGTCGGAAGGGGCGGGGGAGATCAGGTTAGGGTGGGCGAGTATATATTTTATTTGGGAGCGTCATTTTTGCCACGTTTCCCCTTCGCGGGTCGTTTTTGTACGGAGTCCGGCGAAGACTGTGTTGCTTTCAAGTGGCCTGGAAATAAATATTTAACATTATTTTTATACTTTGAATGAAATCTCTAATCGCATGTTGTTTACGCTAGGTAATCAATGTGCACTATAATCTCAAACTCCTCATAATTAGTAGTTGTCTACTAATTATGAGGACAGATTACGACTCTTTAGGGTAAATTCACAAATACCCGGAAATTTAAAGATCTTGCAAAGTAAGGAAATGTTCAAAAGTATTTTTGTTACTGTTGGCTGCTTTTATCTGCGTTTTAACAAAAGGTTATCAATAAGTTTTTTAATTTCAATTTCCAATATCATATCCTTGAGTATTTATTTATGGATTATATAATATATATTTACCAGTAGGAATTAACATATTAGGTCTTAAATTTACAAATAGATATTGTGTGCGAAGTATGGCCTCACATATTTAAGATGGTGTTTCATAAATGGTTACATTTATTTTGTAAATTACTATTTCAGTAGCTACGTCGTATTATACAGTGTTAGTCACGTTAACTGTATTTTATAAAAACAATTTCATAAACTTTCGTGTAAATATCGATAAGGCGACGGCCACATCCCGGCGCGTCCAGCCTTCCTATCTTTTTGCGAGACTTTACTTTCTTCAAATAATTGTATAGATAACGCGGGACAAAGAAACGAACCCCCCCACCACCCTGGGGGGACATTTTTAGCGCAGACCCTCTTTGATCAGACAACGTTTTGACGACGCCGTTTAATTATCGGACGAAAAAACGAAGACGTTTTTTATATTGATGTCGGCCATCTTTGAAAATGGTGAATGGTACTTATGTTTTAATTAGCGGCCTTAATTTATAATGCCTTTGCTATATAGTGACTGACTCTGTTTTCTTAGGGGTGAAATTACGAAAAAAAGAGGTGTCCGATTATTGTCTAGTAAAATTTTAAGTGCACTGTTATCATAACAAAACACACTCAAAATCAAAATTAATAATAATTTACCTAAACTATAATCTACTCGATAGATATCGACATCCGAAGCCGGGTGGTAGAGTCATTATGTAATTACTTACCATTGATATAATTTATCATCATACTACCAAGTAAGCTTTACCAGGTGGTAGGTTCCTATACTGGGCCGTCTAGATGGGTACCACCGCGGTGCCAGATATATTCCCGTAAATTGAAGTGTGCCGAGCACTCGTGTTTCGGGGAAAGGGCACTAAAGCTAGTAAAATGCGAATGCTCGATGTTCTTAAACAAGTAAATGTTGTAATCTATACTCAACTTTACAATCATAGTCATTTACAATTTCCAGCTGTGGAAAAACCAATGCATATTGACAATGATTTCGAATACAAAAATAAATAAGTGTGGTTGGCATCAATGGTTGACGGATGTTCTACGTTTATATAACTACGAACTTTTAAAGGTCTGAATATTCCCTCATATCTGAATAAACGTGTATTTAATGATTGCGTACTTACATCAAACCTTAACGACCTAGTGACCTTTAAGAAAAGAGCATAAATTCCTCCATACGGGCGAAGTGATTACCTTTACCATTCGGTGATCCGTTTGGCACATTTGCTTCTTTTTAAAATAAAAAATATAAAAAAAAAACATTACTAAGATGAATACAAAAACAATCTTGGTCCAGCCAATGAGAAAAAAAAAACTTTAAGGCGTCAAACTGTCACTGGCAGCCAGAGATCGCACCCCACCGGTAATGGAGCTCCAATCGCGCCCTTTTTTTACAGGCCAGACAGAGACAGAACTATACCGCAGCGGAAGGAGCAAGTGAGACACCGCGATGACCGGTCTCGAATTTTAATTTTCTTACTATTTGAATCTTAATTTTTCGCGGGGTGGTTGTCTGCGCTGCTCTGACGTATGACAAAGCTATCTCTGTTTCTTTCTTTCGTTTTTTTCTGGGGGTGAGAGGTGGGTGTCTATCCTGCCTTAATTTGTTTTCTTTTGATTGCTGCGTAAGTTGAAGACGCTTTTCTTAGGGTGTTTTTTATACTTGGAACGAATTAGATTTAATTCTTTACGACAAAAGAGGTACACTGTCTTTTTTATTTTTATTGTTATTTTAAATATTGTCGCAGAGTTTTAACTGCTTTTTTGGGCAAGAATTTAGACAGGGAGAAACAATAGGAATCAAATAATATGTAGGCAGTACTTTTAAACTTAAGTAAACGTGTTTGTTGTTTACCTTGTGTCGTATTAAAGATACCCATACACGCAAGTGCTTGTGATGCATAAGATAATTAACAATTTTTTTCGTATTTACTCTATCATACTTTTAGATATAGATCGGAACAAAGAAACAAATCCTTTTAGAACAATCTTAAGATTTGGCTGTAACAGCAAGTTTCTTGGCACGCAATGTCAAATGCGAAGAATTTATAAAAAAATGAAAGAGACCTCAAAACAAAGTTGGAAAAGATATTAGCATGGACCTAATTGAATTCTAATTGGAAAACAAGATCATGGAACATATTGACGTTTAAATAAGAAAAAAGGGACAGCATATCTTTTAGATTTGTCTGTAAGTTATTTCCTTTACCGGTCTGCTAAGAACAATAAAATAAAAATAGTAGATCAATAAAAAAGGCAGTCACAATATATCTTTTTTTTTTCTCAAAATATAAAGCTTTCAACGAAGTTTGTAAAGTGAATGCCAGTATCTAATCTGGGTTATGCCTCCAGAAGCGTTTATATACCTAAGTTTTCATCTCGACGGCGCCCATCATTAACGTTAAAACAGATTTGTCTGCACAACTTATTGTCTTTGCCTATCCGTCAATTGAGATGTACTAAAAAAAATACTTTAGAAAAATTAATATTTTTTTTTTCACAAAACACCATCTTCTAACGAGGTTTATATCCAGTTATGACCAGTATCTAAGCTATCTATCCAGAGGCGGTGTTCAAATTGTCTTAATTTTTCATCTCGACGACCGCCCCCACCCCGCCACCCTCTCATAATTGTTTTTAATTTAACGGAGGGACTGGGAAACGGTACAAGACTTGTTACAAGAAAAATAATGCTCATTTTGTAAAGGTGAATTTGTTTAAATTAAAATTATAATTCTGCCGTCTGTTTGAATACGGTCTTTTATTCGCTTCGGGGTATTATTCCTTTGTTACTTTCGTTTTTTGTTGAGGTTTCACAAACATATTTTTAATTATTTACTTTTTAAAGGTCTTCTGTCCTCAGTTCTGGCCGTTTCGAATAAGTTTTGGTTCTCATATGTGATTTGTAAACTTCTATTTATATTGTTTGAGACATCAAAGATTTGTCATGGAAGTAAGTTAAATCCATAAAATTATACTTTCATAGATTTATAAATGTTTAATTTCAGCTTTTCCCATCCATGCCAATTTTGAACGGAATCGGTTTTAAACAATTTGATTGGCATTGCCTCCCTAATGGATATTTCCTCAATGATGCCAAGTATTATTGTAGAAAACTTTTCTTCCCTTCGAGCGTTTTGTCCTGATTAGTCAGGGCACTCATGACAAGTTATTAGGACCACGAAAAAACGCCGACCTAGTATGTGGCAAGTCAGTCATACATAGCCATCCGATTTTGCAGGTTCCCTCACGATGTTTTCCATCACCGCGAAGTTAGTAGTAAATACCAGTAGGAAAATCCCAAAGGTTCGCGCCGAGATCGAACCATCGACCTTACGATTTTTTTATGCCATAAAGTTGGCAATCAAGCATACGGCCCACTTGATGGTAAGCGGTCACCGTAGCCTATGAACGCCTGCAACACCACGGGTATAACGTGCGCATTGCCGACCTGTTAAAAACCTTTAATGCATGCGCATGTAAAGCGTTTCATACCACAACACAGGGTATATTAATGTGTTTACAAAAAAAAAAACGTTTACCAGTAATGCTTATCCGTGGTCTGGCACCCATATTTCAAGTTAATATGCTTGGTTTGGGGCTGTACGGTGCAGTGTTATTATTTTCCTTAGGTTTTTTTTAAATGCTAGACCAGTTGACACTTGACAGATAGGCCCGCAGCCTATCGGTACCTGATGGTAACCGGCAGCTGCGGCTTATTCCATTGAGGGACACTTCAGCCATAAGCGTCGCTTAATGTGATCTTTGGGCGTATGATTTCAAGTGATTTTATACTTATTTATTTATATTTAATTTCCACAATGCATTAGTATTGAGCACCCAAGCGGCTGGCGCGCGCCCAGCGCTGTCCCCGGCCGCTTCCGCCGCCTGAAATATACCACCGCCGCCTTAACGTACCGCCTTTGTCACAGTAGGTAACAATATTTACTTACGGAACTATGTCTAAAGTTGATTTACTAAAATTGGGTATTGTGCTTTTTTAACACGCTTTTATTAGTTTCACTTGTAACTAGGTAAATCAAATTGCAAAATAAATACTTTGACTTTGACTGCATGGCAAAATTAAGTCATCACTATAACAGATTCGGATCTTTGAATCTTAATTTGACCCACTTCCCGGTCTTAGATGGATTTTTTTCAATTTTAAGGTTTGCATGTTATAGAAGGCCAGAGGCCTCCTAGCAGAGTTCTTTGCTACTGCGGACAATCTTTACGACCGCCCAACACGCAATTACTATAGTATAATAGTGCACAACGCACCCTTAGAATGAAAGTGACCTAACTCAAACTTAGTGTCACTCTAGATTGTTCCATAAACTGAAGGTCAGTGGAAAAATCGAGAATTACACGAAAAGCATAACGCAAGGAGGTGCACTCCATATTTGCCAAATTTTCTAAATTCAAATTCAAAGGGATTTGAAACCAGGACCACTTGCACGGCCGTCGCTTAAGGCTGCTCGCCCACGTCCGATAATCGGTGACCGATTTTTTGTAGGAGGAAAATAGAAGTAGAACGTACTGATAGCAATAAATAAATAAATAAATATCTCTGGACATTATTCACACAGCGCCATCTAACCCCAAACTAAGCATTAGCTTGTGCTATGGGTGCCAGACAACGGATAAACATTACTTATATACTTTTTTTTTTTGTAAATACATACATATTATACATAGAAACACCCAGACCGATACAAACAGACATGTTCATGCACACAAATGTTTGTACCGTGCGGGGATCGAACCCGCAACCTCTGGTGTAATAGCCGACTTCTCGACCATTACACCAAACGGCTCGTCAATAAAATGGAGCAACGCACACGTCCTACAAAAAGTCAGTCAGAAATGCCATAACGGAAGAAAAGAAATAAAATCGGCCCGACTATCGGTACTACAAATAGTCTGACGTTTGTAGGCAGCTTAATTAAAGTGCGACCTATTAGCCACTTCACGACGTAGGCAGTCATGAAGGCACTAGTGATGGAACTAGAAAATATTAATTTAAAAATCAATTATGTACTATTAAATAATAATGACATAATGCTTTTTCATAGCTTCAGAATAGAAATTTTCCTTTGAGGTGTCCAGTTACTGGAATTTTAATATTTTTATCAAGGGAATAGCTAGGCAGGTATCGGCTGTTGATATTTTATTAAAATGTGTCAATGTCAATATTTACTAAAAGGTATCGATGGAAAGAAATATCTCTCTAAAGATTTTATAAAGTCATCATGCCAAAATTATATTGTTGGGAAAAATGGCGGTCGATTTATCTCACAAAGTTAATAAGCAAGATCTTTGGCAGCTATGCCATTTCACTCTACAGCAAGTAATAAAAAAAACAAAGAACCCATAGAACAAAAAAGTTTTTACATAGAAAAGTATTTTTAAGTCGCCGACATAATTTTAAACAGATGCAGTTTTTCTATCTAATTTCCTGCCACCCCATGGAGGGGCGGGGGACATTGTCAAGGCGTTTTTACTAGGGGACGAAAAGACCCCGTTTTATTTTTTATCTGCGCACAATTATTGTTTGTACGGCAGGGAGAAAGTACGACTTTGCATTTTGTTTATCGTTTCACCTTAATTACGGATGTTTGTAGAAATTCTATTAAAATTTTTTTCGGAGAGCATGCATTTCAAAACTTATTTTTCAATGTTTGCTGAACGTCGAAGGTTTTAGGAGAAGAAAATGTTTACAAATTGTCTAGAATCAGTGAATATGAAATAGTTTTGAATAACTTTATATTTTTGTCTCATTATGAGTAGCGTTTTAAAACTGTACGAGTATTAGGTTGCAAGTGTACGCCTGCTGGTATATAAGTAAATGACTTTCCAAGCTTTTAACAATTTATAAAATATAAAGTCTAGTTTTATTAACATTTTTGGGTGAAACAGCAAGAAACATATAACCATGTTCAGTAATTTCCGTCGTAGTGTAACTGATACTACTTCATCATTATTAGGGTTTATATAAGCTGGAAGACGTACACTGCTGGATCTCCAAACTGACTGTATCCAGTGAATTCTTGCGATCTTTATGACATTATCGGTCCAGCTTGTGGGAGGCCTACCACAAGGAATTTTATTTATTTATTTATTTACTTAGAAAATCATACATCTGACAATACAGGAATTAAATTGCTACCTATACTAGCGGCACGCTATGATGGCCGTTTTGACATAATTACAATACATGGTTTTTATAACGCTTTCGCACTTTTTATAATTATTAACTATTTGCTGTGCAGCAGTTTATGTGCTGTTTTTAATTTTAGAGCCGTTTTTTTAAGCCGTTGTTTTGGGCTTTATTATACTGTAAAACCATGTATTGTAATATGTCAAAACGGCCATCATAGCGTGCCGCTAGTAGTATACTACACATAATTGTAATTTTCATGTTTCAAAAATGGATTTTCACGTTTTGTTTTGTCTTCATTGTTAAGAAGGAAACATCAATAATTATTGATAAATAAACAAGACTTTAATAATAAATAAACAAGACTTGAAAAGACAAATCCGTCATCTATGTGAACCTATAAACCAAAATTGAAGGCGTATTTTAAAAATGTTTGAGTGACGTCATTAGTAATTTCTTTCGCCCCCGCCGGCCACCCTCAAGGTGGTAACAAAACTTTCGTCTGTCCCCCTAAAGGGAGAAAAATAAATCTAAATTGGCCCAATCCTTTGAAATCCCCTACTTTTTCTGGCGCCATTTTCAAGAATAATTGCCACCGAGCAAGTTAAGAAACTTAATATTGGAGGTGCGTTGCTAAGATAAAAGAGATCTTAAGTCTAAGTGAAAGGGTTGTTTTTGAGTTGTGAAAGAGTATTTTAGTTAAAAATGTTAATTTCGACGATGAATTTCCAGTTAGTTCGTTTATCGACTAATTTATAAGCTTAGCTTCAGATAATGTCGGTGATGTTTTTGCTTTGTGCTTGAGGCGAAGCGTTGGTTTTTAAATAATTCTCATTTGAAACTAGTTTAAAAAGACTTTGTTTGAATGACACTAAGGATAATATTCGATAATAGATTATTTATTCGAAAAAAAAAGATCTGAGTCTGGAGGTTAACAAGTGAGATTGACATTATGTAATCTTTGGGTATATAATATAACAAACTGAATGGGAGACCTTGACTCAATTTAAAGAGACTTTATAGTGATTTATGTAATAGTAAAGTCAAGTAGGTATCAGCCTATTAATGTTCTACTGCAGGGCGAGTACCGGCCGTGGTATTGTGGTCCTAGATTCAATTCCCGGGTCAAGCGAAATATAATATGTCGGTTTTTCGGACACAGTTTGGTTTTGTGATCATCTATCCTCATTTGGCAAGCGTGGTGACTAATCTAGTACCTATCAATGTAGCGATTGCCCTGCTGTAAGACATTAAATTGGCTGATACTTTTTTTCTTTTTTTTTCGGAGGAGAATGCGTTTATGCACCATAACCGCAGGCTAGCTACACCTGCAGCGGCCGTGTGTGGGACTCGAGACTAAAGCGTCCACTACCCACTAAATTCCCCTGGTTTTTCCTTCACACCCGATTGGGACGAGCCGGTGCCAGCCTTGAGGCTATTGACCAGCCCAAATTGGCCGATACTGTAACGATGGAGGCATTTTACTCGCACATGATTTTTAATTTAAAATTGTGCCCAAAATCCTACCTACTTCTTTCATTTATATACAACCCCGGTCACCAGGGGGCTCTGATGGAGTAATACAATCAAAAGTGTATCGAAAACTATGCGGCGGTACATCCTGCCGAACCGGAAGTCGGCCATTACGTCACTTCCGGGCGAGGGAGAAACGCGGGAACTTCTAAATTAGGGTAATTTTTCACAAAATGGCGGAGGTCGAGGCGGCCCGATCACTGGGAAATTCTTTGATTGATTTTCTTGTTAATTAATCAAAAATGTTTTTTTTCGATGTGATGTGTTAAATATTAAGTTATAATTTCTTATGGTAGTGGTTTAAGTATTGAGTCAAGATATCGGGGTCCCCGGTCTCGAGCTAACGTTGTGTCGGTTTTGTAGTGCAAAAGAATTTCTTGGTATATCAAATTGCTAAATAAACACTTTGACTTTGACTTTTTTTCGAACACAGCTCGGGTTTGTGATTACTGGCTACCGGTGTAAATGTGGATTACATTTTGCGAGCGTAGTGATTAAGCCAGTTACCCATTTTTGTAACTATAACTTAAGTTTTTGAAATCAATGGAGACCTTTGTCGTGAATGTCGTTTATTTAAATAAACGACATTCACGAAGGCGTCTTCACTGTAAGAATACTTTTTTTGACTACTGCTGATTTAGAATGCACTAGATTAGAGGTTCCCCACATAATTTCTGAGTTTTTTCTATCGATTAAGTAAATAGTTTTTAATAAAAGAAAAGGAAAACATCGTGTGGAAATGTGTTCTGTCTAGATATTATCATTTAAATGAATAAGAAGTGTCGACTGCTTTACTCTACATCATCTATTGAAAAAAATATAGCTTAGAAGAGACCGAAGTTATCAAACCTACACGGAATATAACTAATAAAATATTGAATAGGGCAGATTATCTTAAAGTGAACCGTTAAAAAATCCCTCTTTAATATCCCTTAATGAATTCACAAACTACAACATCGGAAGTCCATCAAAAGTTCTTACTTTTTATTTTTGAATTCCTGTTCAGAAAGCGAAGTTGGTAGCTATTAAACCTCTTCGCACCTCGCCACTGGCAGCAACTTTGGCTCGATGAAAAATTCGACTTTCGAACGAGCGCCGCTCGCAAATTAAAAAGTTACAAACACTTTCCCTCCAACTCGAACTATTCCGGTGCCATTTTGGTTAAGCGCTTAACTTTTTAATTTTCACGCTGTGACTCCGCGGTTTTTTGGGCGGACATAATTCAGTTCAGACGGAATCTACAGTTTGTATATTTCATAAAACTTCTTGTTACTGGTGTTCCCTTAACCAAACAAAAATAATTGATTATATACCAAATAAAATGCATTGTGTTTTAGAATGTATTTAGTTTTTAGTTAAGTTTTTAAGTACTTAGCTGCTTTAAGCACTCTTGCCAGTTGCTATGCCCTTGCAGGGCGTCAATTAGGCACTATTACTAATGTAACACCAATATTTCCTATGACATGCAATAAAGAATTTGATTTGATTTCAAAAATTTTTTATTTTAGGAAAAAAAAGTGATAAGTATTTAAGAGTTCAGCTTGCTTTAAAATATTCATTTTAAAAGCCATCAGGTCAAGCAAGTCTGGAATAGTTAATTACTCAGCCCAAGTTAATAAGTTTTTCAAGTTCTTACTTTGAGTCAGCTATTTTTTATCTCATTTTTAAATTTTTACGAATCTTGTGATAGAGCCTAGGTCCTCTGCCACTCATACCTACTCACCAAATGTGAAAGATAGGTACCTACTTTCCTGTTCGAGCTGGTACATTTCAACTGATAGACACAGATAGTTTTCAGCATAGCTCTACCACGTTTAAACTTATTTTATTTATAGATCGAGTCTCAGTATGAGTGGAGTTACCTTCAAACGAAATGGCTGTATGGACTGAGGTCTATTGCCTGCCGTCGACAGGACGAAGATATTTATAGAAAAATCCTAACCTTAAAAAGGCGGGACGTTGTCAACCTCAAACTTGCGCCTGTTCATACTAAATCTATGCGCCTGTTACACTCTTCTTTGAACTCTAATTGATAAATTAAGATTGTTGAGACCAGTTTAAGTGTTTCGTTACATTATTTTTCAGTTCGACGCTGTAAGTTCCCGAAGACAATCTCCCGGTAACGACAGCCATTTGTCGGTAAAAACGTCGCTCACTACCAACTCGCGCTATTTGTTCTAAATAAACAATTAGTTGGAGTCATTACACTTTGACATAGTTCGTTAAGTCTTTTAGTTGGGGATGGTGTTTCACATCATTTCATGACACAGCATCAATTAGCGTTTCGTAATATTTGTATGAGTATTTTATGCAATAAGTACTTATTTTTATAATTTTCAAAGCATATTGCCTGCTTATTTATATCAATTTATTGATATTTGTATCAATAAGTACATTGGGTAACTTGAACTGGCTGTATTATTGAGTCAGACATCGGATAAACATTTAGGCACCGGTATACCTTCGTTTTTTCTCCAAATTTATATTAACATTATACATATATAATTTACAAGCAGACAAAATATGTTCATGTACATTATGTATTGTGATGTTTGTAAATCAACGACCTCTAGTGTAATAACTTCTCAACCATACAATTTTGTGGTCAAAGAGAACCAACAGCCATAAATTAAGTACTTACTGTATTTGTTAAGTAATATATTTTGGAATAAAAAAAATATTTTTTATTATACCTACCTATGCACAAGTGACAGGCATTTATTAGACGTAATAAGTCGTTGCAAATTTGCACGTATTTGCCGTGGCGGTCAGCCTCATTTTCCACTCATCTCTCTAGTCCTAACAACCTTTAGTACTTACTTACAAAGTTAAAGAAATTTGTTGAAAAAGAAAAACGAAAAGAAAATCTTAAGCCGTTCTTAGTTGTTTGTTGTATTCAAACCGAGTAATATCCGCCGTCTCGTTCATTGCGAAGAGATAAAATTTAAATTGCAAAACGCCCCCCTTCGAAAAAAGGGCTAGTGGGCGCTAAAAAAGTACCTAGGGGGAGGCGCGCCGACCCTCTTGGAATTAATATTTTTACCCGTTTCGTCTTGTTATCAGATATTTCGGGCATTTTAATATTTCGCTAAGATTTGCTTCGACGGCGTTAGTGTAGTTATTTTTTTTATTACTTTTTGCACGCCCTGGTTACGCACAGATGTTTAAAGATAACGTTTCATACATTGATGAAAGTTACGTGTTTTTGTCCTGTTCTTTCTGTATCATCTACTATCTTGTTTGAGTCTAAATTGTAAGAAACATTGTAACATTTTAGTGGAAATAATTATTTTTTGATTATTGATCTGATCTTAAAGTAGCTAATCAACTTGTGTTATGGGTATCAGGATCATCGAAGGGATAACACATCTTTAAATACAAGTCAACAGACACAGGAAAAATACAAAATGCTACATAGGGCACCAAATGCCAGTCAAACGCAATAAAAAAGCATTTTTCAATTTGGTGGTGTATGTCGTTCTGAATTATGTGAACATAAAGTAAATTGTGATTTCACTTTATGTTTTTATAATAAATCTTGGATGTAAACTATGGTAAATGGGATAACAGAAATAGTAGTCCAGCCCTTATTGACCCTTTTGGTTATTACATCGAATACGAAACATTTTAAGTCATAGGAAGCTTTCAGAAGAAACGAAATAAATCAAGTACCTACTTAATAATAAAATTTGTTAAGATCAAAACAACATTGATTCGCTGTGAGCAGCGGGTGGCGTTCTGTTATTTGTGTCAATTGAAACGGATTCTTCTTAATTCGCCATTCATTACGCCTATTTACAACATTACAACGTATATTTAGGTTTGTTTACATTTAAGAAGAACGTTTGAGACGTAATTTTAAAATAAGATGTTGTTAAAAGGACGTCATAAATGTTTTTGAAAGTTATTGAGTGTCAAATAAAATCGAAAAGTAGTTAGAATTAGAATCGAGAAATTACTAGGAGCATTAATACTAATAAGATTCCCATACAAACAACTCGATTAGAATGACTTTCAGTAAGTAATCGATTGTTAGCCTTACATAATAATTGTCTAATTGAATACTAGTCGATCATCAAATCGGACGACACATTTTATTTGAAATTTTCATACGTAAAAAAATACTTAAGTACCGCAGGCACTTAAAAAAATTAAGTTTTAACACACCCATGTCCAGTAACAGATACACTTAACCATTATCCTAATATATAGAAATCAAATTTTATTTTTAAATATTTAGATACACGCATTTAATTTATCTTTCCTATATGTACCATGAGGTTCGGTATCAATAAAACATTCCAAGATGATCAGGCAAAGACATTCAAAGATTCCTCATTCAGCCAGTTCAATACGCGTGCTCAATCCTACAAAATTAAAAACAAAATCTCCTGTCACTCTGGAATTTTGGCGCGATTTGTTCGGATCACTTTTCTAAGATGGCTGCCGTCATTAAAATTTCCTCCGAAACTCGGGCCCCTTTAATTAAAAAATCGTGTCTACTCGCAAATAAAATCAATCCGGCCCCATTTTGAGCCCTTTCCGAGTTTTCCGAGGAGTTTTTCTTGGACCCCTCGTCGTGGCATCGTAATTATATTATTTGTGTAATGATCGCGAAGTTTTGATGGACTTGCCCGCTCTTTGCTTTTGTCCTCAGTGCTCAGTGAAGCTTAATAAAGAGACCTTATATTTTATTTTATTTTATTTTTCAAGCTTTTTCTATTTAGTTGTAATATGCACGTTTAACAACTCATAAAGGATAATATTTTAAACTCAAATAAATATTTAACCCTCCACCAACCCGCACTAGGCCAGCTTGGTGGAGTATGGCCCACACTATCTCACAATTGAGATAAGGCCTGTGTCCCAGCAGTGGGAACGTATATAGGCTGATGAAGAAATATTTAACTAATTCAGTGCAGATTTTGAAAAGTTAAGCACGCACATTTTGACTTTTTTTTAAGATAGTAGATTAATTAAAAGTAATTACGACTTTATGTAGATCTGTTATTTAAATTCTATTCTCTAAGCTTAGTTCAGTTAGGGGCCTCGTTTCAGAAATCAGTCAGCTAACAACGGGTTTTTTTATTTAAACATTTAAAGAAATGTTTATTTATTGGCTGAACGGATAAACAGTTGTCTTAACCACTAATCCGGGGCTAGAAGGATTAAAAACAAAATACCGTTTCTAGGACATTTATTTAAACGTTCAGGTTTTTTACTTTAAAAATATAAATTTTAGACTTTTGTTGTTTTTGTTGGCCAATTTGGTGTAATGTAAGAGATTTACACTAATGACATTTGTGTGAATTAAAATGTCTGTTTTTCTCGTTTTTTTTTTTAATATTAATTAAGAAACTTTATTTAAAGAATAACAAACATATTTTGAAATATTCAACAAAATACTAGCAAATGTCTAATTTAATTTAAATAAAATGAGTAATATCCTTTATGTGTCCAATAATACGCTTAACAAAATTTAAGAAACGCCATATTGGGCCTCCCCCACCCCAAAGACGCCTACAGAAAAAGCTTTTGAATTTCGAACAAAAATGCCCACCCGTCCGCCAATCACGACGCGCCGTTTAAAAATGGAATCGATAGAGCGGGGGTGGCGGATTTTTAAAAATGGGGCATAGACAATAGTTGGGGGCTTGGGGGAGATTGAATAGCGCGAGTGCATAGATAAGGAATAACGGAAACATGGCGGACACGCGTGTCGTTATAAAAAATAATAATTAAAAATACATATTATCTACCTACTGTTAAAAGAAAAGATTAGCTTTTTATATTTATTAACACTTAACCCTTTCAACGCCAATGTCTGATATATCAGACAAACCATTTTCGTGCCCACCACGCCAATGTCTGATATATCAGACAAAAAAACATGATCAAGAAACGTTGTATTTTTACTTGCCTGAATGAGTTGAGTATAACCTAATATTTTTTTGGAATTTTTTTTTTAATGGTCGTGGCGTGTGGGGCACCATTTTCGGAAAAAAGCGTGGCGGGGAAAGGGTTAATAAAAAAAAAACAGTTGCTAAACTTAGACCACTCGGTCTTGGGTTCAATTCCCGGAATATACGATCACTTTTGAAACATACATTTATAGGTATAGTCACATTATTATTATAATAACCTACTCGCAGAATTTTGAGAAAGTCTCTAAAATACGGACTCAATCTTAATTATTGTGTCTAGATGAAAATATTACCTTACCACCTTTAGTGCTGGGAAAACACCATAATATCGTTACCAAAAACATTAATACTATTAAAATAACTACACATTTTTGCACAAGCACCTTGACGGTCAGATCACAACTGGCTTAACCCTTCACCGCTGCGGGGTCAAAAGTTGTCTTACCGGTTATCTTCCGGGGCCTAAAATACCCGAGGGTAGTGGACATAATAGAATCACCTTTGGTTGAAGGGACCGGGAAGTAATAATATGCATGCATTATAATATTTGGACCTATTTAAGTATCCAATGGGTGAGCTATTGTGTTTTGCGGAACTGACCTAACCGGTTTTTGGCAGTTGAAAGGGTTGAGATGTTCTTTGCTCGATGGTTTTTTTATCGATATATATGGTAAAAATCGATATTTTAATGCATTATAGTTTATAGGAGTTAATTTTTTATGACTTATTATTTAGTTCGGTTTTAATATAACGATCTTTAGATACATAATATGTATATTTAAAGTTTGTTATCATTTTATAAATATTTGTAATCGTTAAAATTGAGATTTCGATATTACCTGTTTAAAAAATCTTTTCTTCTTTTTCAATCATAGGGCAAAAAGTTTGACGTGTAAAAAATCTTAAAGAAAATCTAATTTAAAAATATTTTAATAATTTATTTACATATTATTAACATAATTTCTCTACGCAACTTATTTGGCAGTTATTTTTATGTGTTGGTGGAGTTTCATTTATCTCGTATAGAATCTATACGAGCTAAGTGAAAGCATTCCTATATCATAACTCTAGACATGTTATGAAAATTGATCAACGTATCAATTCAAAATTAATATAGTTCTAAGTACTATTATTTAACAAATCTATCGAGCAAAACATCGACAGTTTTACACACAATCCCGGACAGACAGCTCAACCGCTGACAATCGCAAGCAAAGAATTGTCCGTCGCACAATGAGCATTTGCATACTGGCCGGACCGGTTCTCACACCGGGCTTGGCCCCTGCCCATCACCTTTCAATGCTGGTGATGGCTACATTTAAAAATACGTTTAGAATTTGTGGATATTTTTCTTACTCAACTTTAGTTGCCAAATAGGCACGTCACTCACATGAGATTTAGCCGTCAATACACAGTCATTGTGGTCTGACTATGTAAGTTTGCTCAGGATGTTACATCATCTTCAAGCTTCTTGTTATACGTACAAAGAAAGATCTATTAAGTGTCTGTGTGTCTGGTTTTTTCTTGTATTAGTTTTAGTTTTTTTAAGCTTTTTTTAAAAAAAAAATTGTATTCGTCTAGGTATAAAACCCGGAGATCGTGGGTGCGATTCCTGCTTGGATTTTGAAATGAAATTATTTACTTGTAAAATATATTCATATTAAATACTTTTGCACGTCAATGTTTGTTTTCCCTACCAGCACTTCGGAGTGTGGGTCTGGATAGTGGTAGGACTTTTTTAGAAATTGACTGGCTAGCTACCTCACAGGTGATCTCGGCCACTACAACTCAGCTCTGCTGGCTGTTTTCTGGCAATATTAACGTGGAAGCCAGTAAACTTGGAATGAAAGGCTTGAAGATCAGAGGAGACTACAACAGTGTAGCATACACAGTCGCATCTCGCATAGGACGGTTACCATCAGATGAGCTACGTCAAAGGAAATAAAATTAAAAATTAAAATTAAAAGTACAAGACATTTTCTTACAGCGAACATCAGACTAAGCTGTCTCACAAACATCGCCACAGCTTCACCCCATCTCGGACAAACAAGAAGTTATAGTCCACACAATGACGCTATTTGCATACTGGCTCGACCGGTTCTCACGCACCGGGCCCCTGTCCGCTACTGTCCCATGATGGGACACCACCTTCTAATGTTGTTGGTGAATGCTATTATTATAATATTGAAAAAACATTTTTTTTGTCAAAATATTGCGATTCGTCAGACAAGGCGTTTAACGTCTTGATTTCCTCATGTCTCAAGATTAGGTGAAGTAAATTTTGGTACCAATATTTATTTAAAATCTTTAATATTTAAGTACATTTTTTACACTCTGTTTATGAATAAGGTTAAGCTGCATAATATAAAATTATTTTAACTGATTTTTACTCAATTACCCTATATTTTAGCAAAGTAGACTATTAATTTGTGCTCTAACAAGAAATGCTTGCTTACACAGAATCTATAACAAAAATCCACTTTTGTTTTTTGGCCGATCTTTATTTACATATTTAGGCAATAATGGATGATGCCTTGAATGAGATTTATTAAATGAAAATAGGGACCTCGTAAAGTTTTTATTCAAATATTTATTTTTAATAAATAATCATGTTTATTAAGAAGACAGTGCGGTTCGGCCGGTCCGGCACAATACGATGGATATCGGCAGGAAACGTCGCGAGCGCGCGAGGGTTGAATACGCCTTTCGACGTGTGTAGAGGACAGACGGAAAACTTATCTTATTAATATACATTTCATCTTTTTCAAATGAATGACGTTCTATTTTTAGACATAAATTGTCGTTATTTACAACTATATTATTCCTAAGTACACAGGTGGTATATTTTGAGATGGTAATTGGAATTTTAGGATGGGATTCGAATCCCGTGCAAAATTCTTGTGATAAGGGAAATTGCCCACATGGGAAGAATGTATCGTCCGAAGTGGAATACAGGTCTTATTTGGGTATGGTGTAACATTTAAAACATTATTATTATTTAGCGGTTGCCTCCGCGGTTTCACCTGCGCGTAATCCCTTTTGTCAATTGTCCCCCCCTTCCCCCCATTTTTCCGGGATCAAAACTACGATATGTCACCCGGGAAGAGTGTAGACTTCCGACAGTAAAAGAATTTTCCAAATCGGTTCAGTAGTTTCGGAGCCTACTCAAAACAAACAAACAATCAAATCTTGCCTATTATAATATAGCCTTCCGCCCGCGGTTTCACCCGCGCGTAATCTCTTTTTTCAAATATCCCCCCTTCCCCCCACATTTCCAGGATCAAAAGTACCCTATGTTCACTGGGGATACTGTAGCTTTCCAACAGTAAAAGAATTATTCAAATTGGTTCAGTAGTTTCAAAATTGATATTCCGCGGGAATGAGACGTTTCCCGTAGGAATTTTATAGCCTATGTCCTATTCCGGGTTATAAACTATACTTGTGCCTTTCATCTAAATCCGTTCAGCCGTTTAGGCGTGATAAAGTAACAAACATCCAAACATCTTTCTTTCGCATTTATAATATTAGTAGGTTAGTAGGATTAGTACCTATAGAGTATAGATTAAAAGTAATAATATCTTTTAACGACAATTCAAGACATGTAGCCGATTGAAATCACTTTTTCTTACACTAATTTGCAGCCACATCTGTCGCTAAACAAAGCCAGAACATCTTAACCCTTGGCCGTTCTCACAAGCTGCCCACTAGCCAAGACAAGACAAAGAGTTAACCCTTACAAGTTAAGAAAAACGCAGGTCA
This sequence comes from Mecyna flavalis, assembly GCA_949319885.1. NCBI lineage: Eukaryota > Metazoa > Arthropoda > Insecta > Lepidoptera > Crambidae > Mecyna > Mecyna flavalis. The sequence goes on along the minus strand of OX439419.1, from coordinate 3,148,081 downwards.
GACAGACCATGGGGTCGCATTGTCATTCAAATTAATTACCGTTATAATGACGGCGCTTACGGGTTAGAATAATGTTTGTCTTGTGGCGGTGAGGGGTTAAGATGTGTGGCGAGAACAGTGTTAAGAATAATTTAAAAATAATCAAATTTAATTTTGATTTACTTGATGAAGTATGGAAGATAACTTAACTGAATGTTTAATTAACTGAAATGTGTAACTATCAAGCTACTTATTAGCATGTGGTTTGTGTTAGAATATATGTAGTTAGGTACGTTTTTTAACCAAAGGACTTCTGTATATTTCAGCTTGACGATTATCAAACTGAAGAGAAAGTTGTAGTTTAAAATTTCAGTAAAATATATTTTTTTGGTCCGTGGAGACTTTCCGTACTTACAATTCGTTTATTTTTTGTTGTGTTCGATAACTAAACAAAAGAGAAACAATTAAAATAAAAAGTTAAAGTATTTGAAAACGCCCCATCTTCAGTTAGATTCTTCTAACCAGAGTTTTTAAGACACACTACAATGTATAAAAAAAAAGTAAAGTATCAGCCTATTAATATCCCACTGCAGGGCAAAGGCATCCATCCTTGAAATCAAGTTATTGCGACAATTATGGGTACTGGCTTAATCACCACGCTTGCCAAATGCGGATTGGTGATCAGAAACCTGAGCAGTGTCCGAAAAAACCGACACAAAGTTAGCTCGACCCCGAAATTGAACCCAGGACCCCGAGATCTTGGCCAGGTACTTAAACCGAGGTGTTTCACTACAATGTATTCGGAAAAAAATAAATGCAACAATTTGTAAAGTTAAAAGGATCCGTGTTACAGCCATCTATTGGCGAATAGAAGAACTAATATAATTGTATTGCCATCTTTCGAGTAGAAGGCATAACTAACAGCGCCATCTAGTAGCTAGCAGAAACACTATTGCGGTTACTGCCATCTAGCGCTGAATAGTTATGTGCGACTAAAAGGCACCCTAGTAGTGAGAAGTTGTAACTTATTTCTCCTTGGTTTTGATTTTATGAAATAGTATAATTTTTCGTGAAGAATATCAATGGTTAGTATAAAAAATATTTTAGTTATAATAATTTAAGTATATTTAAATAAAGTTAATTCGTTGGTATTGAAAAACTCTAGTTCAGATATTGTTAATTTTTCTACTCATCAAAAGATGGCAGTAGTAGTTTTTTAGAAGGGTGAAACTCTGAGTATGAATAGGGTTACTTTTCCAGATTATAAACGGCAGCTTGCGGACGAAACCATTTTACGACTCGTGTGGAGAGTTAGAAGATAGAAAAAAAATATTATGTTACGGATATATCCGTGCTTCGCAGATTTTATATTAGCAGATACTTTATATTATTAGATATTAGCAGGTTTTGGTTTATAAACCAAGGCACAAAAAAATGACCATTAAAAATTATTACTGATACGTATTATTCTTCTTTTTAATTACGAAGGGAATACTTGTTATACCTACTGAATAAAGAAATAAAAAGGTAAACTTTTTCCCTAATTGTTTTTACACGTTCACTGAAATTCCGTATGAACATGTTTTTTTTGTCGCCTATGCGCAACCAACGATCAGAAAATTTTGAAAATCGCCTGGGGTTTTCGCGAAAGTTACTGAAGAAAAATAGTGTAATTGTAGGTAGGTACTAAATGCATAAGTAAAACCACTTAACTGAATTTGATGAAATTAAGAAAAGAATAAGCTGTTTTATAATATATTCATTTTAATAATGATAATACTTCACCTCTATGACACATGAAAACGGAGCATTATAGCGGGGATAAAAAAAATGTCTCCGTAGCGTTTTTTTCCTTCAGTGTTTTTTATCAACTATCTAAGCATAGCTGGGCATCGTTAATCAAATAGTTAACTTCGTTAATCGCTAATCCGTTACTAAAAAAGTTAACTTCGTTAAACGTTAAAGCGCTTCTTTTGGGACGAATTAACGCAAGTTAACGTTAATCGTTAATCCGTTAACACATGGTAAATAATGCTTAAAAAAATCAGAAATTAAAGGGGTTATTTACCAACTGGACACACGAGACTAGACAAGGTGGGTCCATTTAGTGAAATTAAAATTTGTATCATTTATTACTTTGTTATCTCGTCACGAAAAGATTTACTTTGTTTCAGGTTACAGTGTGACTCGTTGGGATAACTTTGTAAAATGATTTCCAACTAGTCACACAGAGTCACACTTGACTGTAACCCGTTGGGAGCAGTGGCGTAGCGTATTCCCAACCAGTCACACTCATTCAATATTTCAATCTACAACAAAAAATATTGAATCTCCAGTTACACTGTAAGGAGGTTATCTTTATGATATTCAATGATAATAAAAGACAAGAGAAGAACTATGTAATTCAAAGATACCGGTTGAGAATAGTGCTTTTACAATTTCTTCTTCATTTCATTCCAGGTCCACGACTGGTGGACGTTTTCTGAGGTGGACGTTCAGAATAATATATTTATCTCTTTTTCGCTGTTATTGTTCCTAACGTGCCCTGTTGGTGAACTTTGCGAACAAAACTTAAAAGTTGTCGCAACGTTGCTTGGTGGACCTTGGGAATAATCCAAATGAAGTAAGGTTGTTATTCGGGCAATTAATTTCTTTCTTAAAGGCCGGCAACTTACTTGTGACTCCTCCGGTGTTGCAGGTATCTATGAGCGGCGGTGATTGCTTACCATCGGGTAGGTACATTAAAAAAACGCAAAATTTGAGTTCTACTTATTATATTTTTCAACACCGATACTTATATTTCCGTAACTTTGATTCTTTATAGTTGCCAAATCGTTTAGTCAGACGATGGTCTATTTACGTGGCATTAATCTACGTGATCTCAGGCACTTTACCATCATCATCATTTCCTTGTCCTTATCCCACGTTATGTAGGGTCGGCGCAACATGTTTTTTCCTTCCACACACTCCTATTAGCCGTCAATTCTACATTCTCTCCTTTTATTTTCAAATCATACTTCACGCATTCCATCCATCTCTTTTTCGGTCCTCCTCTGCTTAAATCTCTGTCTACGCACATATATATCTATCATTCTTTTGGCGACATGTGTGTCTTCTCTACTCATTCCTAATCGTATCCAACCTCCACACATCCATCTTAGCATGCGCATCTCAGTTGCATGTACCTTTCTTTCGATCCATACATTGCGACAGGTCTGATGACCGTTTTGTAATTTTTTCCCTTAAGCTTAAGGGGCATCCGTGGGTCACATGTTGTTCCCGAGATCTGTCGCCACTTCATCCATGCTGCATTCATTCTATTCTGCACGTCCCGTTCCATGCTATGCTGTTCGTTCAATGTTTTGTACTTACTTCACCATAATAATGTTCTTATTTTATCAAACGTGTTCAGTTGACGAAAACATGAAAGTGATTTATTTTAAGTTTTCTTAAGTGGACACGTGTCGAGATGACATAGTAATAAATGATAGAAAATTTAAATTAATTGACACAAACAAAAAAGAGTGTATATTTAGAGTGTTTAATGGCACGGTGCGGTAAACCGTCCTCCTAGCCGAGTTTTTCAACTACGGCGGCCAATCTTTTTACGATCAGCAAACTACGCAGGATATATTTAAGTGCACAAGTGAGTTCGCAAGCACAGGTGCACTCTCTATTCCCTCACTCTCATACGGTGGGACAATAGTAAGTAACGGATTAACGGACTTGGAAAAATGTAACGGAAGTTAACGAGTCCGTTAACATTTTTTTAAGTTAACTTAAAAGTTAATCCGTTACTGGAAATGTTAACTTCGTTAATTAACGATTAACGGATTAACGAGTTAATGCCCAGCTATGTATCTAAGTACACAGGTATTAAAACTTTAGCACATATTATTAAAACAGGAAAAAAAGTAAAGTATCAGCCTATTAATGTCCCACTGCAGGGCAAAGGCCTCCATCCGCTATACCATAAAAAAAAAAAAACAAGTTATCGCTACAATGATGGGTACTGGCATAACCACCACGCTTGCCAATGCGGATTGGTGATCACAAACCCGAGCTGTGTCCAAAAAAACCGACACAATGTTAGCTCGACCCGGGAATTGAACCCAGGACCCCGAAATCTCGGCCCGGTACTTAAACCAGACCACCGAGGCGAAAAGTAAAAAACTAAAGCTGTTTATATAAAGCACGCAAAAAGCACGACATCCCCCTCACACACCTTTATACCTATTTCTTACCAGACCTTTACCTTTTTTTAAAAGAGAGTATTTTTTCTCATGTTCTTTGTAATCACTGGGGTTGTTTACATCGGTCACATTAACTCGGCTGACCACCAATTAGCGTGCAGATCGGACAGATCGCCGCCGGGAAAAAACTCGCTAACGACCGCTCCGACTGAATTAATCACTAACTCGGGCTTTACATGGTGCGATTGTAAGTAAGGGTGAAGAAACTATTATATTTATTATTTATTTTGTAGTGGTAGAGCCATGCTGTTTTACATTACGAATGGGCCGGCTCGTCCGGGGAAGTCACACCCTCTCACATATAACACCAGCGTGAAATAATAGTTTCACGCTGTCATAGTAAACAAGACTACTATTTTGTTTCGTCTGGTTTGTGAGAGTGCCGGAGGCCTACACCCCCCCCACCCCCATAGGCCGGCAACGCATCAGCTCCTCTGGTGTTTCAGATGTCCATGGGCGGCGGTGATTGCTTAGGTACCATCTGGCAACCCACACTCTCGTTAGCCGCCTATGACATAAAAAAAATTTCTGTAGCAGATTTTTTTATAAGTAAAGCTTACTTAATTTGTTTTAAGCAAATACTACTTGACGCAAAATACTTTTAAAGTAAGGTCTTAACAGAATTTTTGCGTATAAAAAATAGTAAAATCGTCCCATGTAAATGCCGGAGCACAGGCGGATATCCGGGAAAAAATGCGGGACACTTAAAAAGCTATTTGTTATCCGCGCGGGAAGGTCCCGGACACAGCGTAACAGGTGGTCACCCTACGGACGCTGAAAAACCACATGTTTTTTTAATTTTTTTATAACATTAGTGAAATGAAACGAAATGGGAAGAGTGAAAGAGTTAAATTGTCACCTTTTTTAAAAATAACTCGAAGCTTTTGTGTGTTAAATGTTCTTGACTGTGATGAATGGTTCAATAGTGCTTCAAAGGTCGTGGGTTCGAATTCAGGATATGCTGAACATTTGAGTTGGCTCATGCTTAGTTGTTAATATGTATATAAGTATTTTTGGTGCCATTGATACATACAATTAAAGTAAGTTATTGTGCAGGTTTTAATTCGACTAAGAGACTTTCAGGCAGAGAAGAGAGACAATATAATATGCGCCAGCAACAAAAACAAACGCAATCTTTTTACCTCGAACTACAATTTTGAGAAACAATCTCACTGTAGTAGTATTTCCTGACGGTTACGACCAAGAAACGAGCGTAAGGTCGGCAACGCATCAGCGATCCCTCTGGTGTTGCGGATGTCCATGAGTGGCGGTGATTGCTTACCATCAGGCGACCCGCTGGCTCGTTTGCCGCTTCTGACATAAAAAAAAACCAATATTGGCAATTTTTTTTACAAGTATAATAAATATTGTTTTATTTGTACTGTACAATCAATACATATCTTTTTTATGCTATATCAGTTAGTAGATAGTCACGCAGCCCACTTGATGGTGAGCGACCACTTCACCAGGAAGCGTCGCTCAATGTGCTGCCACGCTGAATATATTGCTGGAACACAGCCAGCGCTGTTATATCAGTTTCACCTGTGGGGGTGGAAGCTAGCCTCTGAAAGTCTAAGTTAGTCTCTGAAAAAGCCCAACCACCAACCAGACCCAAGGTGGGAGTCGAACCCACGATCTTCGGGTTTAATACCCGCTCGCATTGCCACTGTTCCACGAAGGCGGTCAAAAACCGCTTTCATACTTACAAATCCTGTAATCCATCTCTTTCATATATTCATGTTTCTCCATGTTTCTCCTTATAATTCATGAATGATACTCGTAATTCTTTCCCGCAAACGAACGCTACAGCGGGAATAAAAATCATATTCCCACACTCGTTTTTTCCCTCATAAATGTTTAACAAATAAACCCGAGGCGGATTGACGGTGTAAACAGCGGTTAACACGCGAACGACGGAAAATGACGGAAAAATGCGCCGGAGTCGAAGGTGGCATGCTAACGAGATAGGGATACACCGAGAGAGAATAAAAGGAAAACTAAAAGAGTTTTGTTCATGGTTAATTAATATAAGTAGACTTTCCTGGCTCTGGCTGTGTTCCGGCAATATTAATGTGGGAGCCAACACAATTAAAATACAGTGTGGCAACACAATAAACCTATGGAATAGGCAGCAAACCCACTTACCACCAAGGCTGTGTACCTGTGAGCCAACTGATCCAGAAGACAAAAAAAACTTAGTCACTAACAAACATGCACCACGTAAATCAGCGCGTTGTAATAAGTCCAACTAGCAAATGCTAAGTGATCACCGTCACCTAGAAATTTTTCTTGTTCTGTGTAAATGAACATTTGCAACACCATAGGTATCGCAAAGTACGAGCTATGTTTAGTTGTGTGAATAATGTCGAAGAATGTTTATCTTATAAGAAATACTGTTGATGGCAAAAAATGCGTGCTTAGTGGAATATTCTTTTTAAAATTTAACAAATCTATTAAGAATCTGATTACATAATTATCTAGTTAGAATATTTGAGTTACTACGTTACTAGTGCCAATTGAAGGCACTTTTCAACACAGGGTTTTATTTAAACACTAGCCTACCGACCGCGGTTTCGCCGCGCTTAATTTCTTTTTTTAAATATCCCTCCTTCCCCCTACATTTTCAGGATCAAAAGTACCCTATGTTCACCGGGGATAGTGTAGCTTTCCAACAGTGAAAGAAATATTTAAATCGGTTCACTAGTTTCGGAGCTTATTCAATACAAACAAACAAACAATCAAATCTTTACTCTTTATAATATTATATTTAGTAAATAAGCGTCTCGTTGGTTGAGTGGTTTCAGTACCAGACAAAAATCTCGGGATACTGGATTCAATTCCAGAAAAATTACGAGCCATTTGGTGTTATGGTCGAGAAGTCGGCTATTACACCAGAGGTCGCAGGTTCGGTCCCCGCACGTTACAAACATTTGTGTGCATGAACATGTCTGTTTGTATCGGTCTGGGTGTTTCTATTATAATATGTATGTATTTACAATAAAATAAGTATATAAGTAATGTATATCCGTTGTCTGGCACCCATAGTACAAGCTCATGCTTAGTTTAGGGCTAGATGGTGATGTGTAAATAATGTCCAGCCAGAGATAGGTATTTATTTACATACTTATTTGTGTTGAGTGTTCAGTAAATGCAGATTAGTAATAATCACTGATCATTAATCTGCACTTAACATTAAGCCAATCATTTTAAACGACGTTTAGATTTCAACGATGCAGGCATTTACCCTCCATTGGTATATATAAAACAACAGTGGGAAATACGGTTCTCGGTGTGTCCCGAACCTAACAGTGCACCCTGAGGTTGTGTAAAAAGTCGGAAGGATATCCAACCCTCTCGCCTGACGCGCAAATGACCTCCTATTTGCATACATTACGAGGTCCATCTGATTTTAAAAAATAAGGCATACGTGGCAATGACGGGTTAAATTGTGCGGATGTTAAATAAAACAGCATTTAACATACCTAATGATCTTGTGGTTTATGAAATCCTTATTTGTAAAAGAACGTCACAGCAGTGTGCGTTAAGACTTAGGTTCCTATAACAATAATTGAATAAAAAAATGCTGCTCATAATATGATACAAATCAGTATTAGTAGCTTATTATTCTTATAAGAATAATATTAGATAGACTGTAGGCTCCTGATTTCAAGTGTACTGGCTCCCACATTAATTTTGCCGGAACACAGCCAGAGCTGTTACGGCGGCAGATTTCACCTGTGGGGGTGGTAGCTAGCCAGTCGGACTCTAAAAAGGCTGAAAAAGCCCTTTAAAAAGGCGGGAATCTAACCCACGATCTCCGTGTTTTTATACCTTAGCGGCTTAGCCACTGCTCTATGGAGGCGGTTAAGATAGCATATTATAGAAATTAATTTTGATCACTACATCAAATTCGAAACCTCTTGAGCGTCATAGGAGGATATTTTAATCTTTATAAACTAGCCTTCCGCCCGCGGTTTCACCCGCGTGTAATATCTTTTTTCAAATATCCCCCCTTCCCTCCACATTTCCAAGATCAAAAGTACCCTATGTTCACCGGGGATAGTGTAGCTTTCAAACAGTGAAAGAATTATTCAAATCGGTTCAGTAGTTTCAAAATTGTTATTCCCGCGGGAATGAGACGTTTCCCGTAGGAATTTTATAGCCTATGTCCTTATCCGGGTTATAAACTACACGTATGCCAAATTTCATCTAAATCCGTTCAGCCGTTTAGGCGTGATTGAGTAACAAACATCCAAACATCTAAACATCCAAACATCCAAACATCCAGACTTTCACATTTATAATATTAGTAGGAAGTAGGATTAGTAGGATGCTATGATACGATTTTTATTAAATGATGACCCACTTAGCGACTGTAATCGCCTTAACAACTTTCACACAAAGGCGTTCACAAGGGCTCCTATATAAATCAGACACAATGCCTAAAGCGCCCCTAGCGGCAATTATAACAAACTTCACACTAATCTTTGCAAATTAGAATTTATGTCATAACACAGACGCCTTCGTACTCGTAGTGTTTGGTCTAATGGCTGAAATAAAATTGTAAACAATCCCAGGTTTGATTATCGTGAGATTAGGTGAGCAGTCTTAGTGTTTTATTTTTTTATTTTTTATTTTTATGTTATAGGTGGGCAAACGAGCAAGTGGGTCACCTGATGATAAGTGATCACCGCCGCCCATAAGCACCCGAGACCCCCTTGGGGTCGCAGGCGCGTTGCCCGCCTTAAGAGACGACAGATATTAGGTCTCATATACCCAGTAATTTCACTAGCTTCAGTGCCCTTTCCTCGAAACACAGAAGTGCTTGACACACTTCTATTTCACGGGAAAATATCTGGCACTGCGGTGGTACCCACCTAGACGGCCCAGTACAGGAACCTACCACCTGGTAAAACAGTCTACCGTCTCTATAATGGGGAATGCTCTGAAGAGTTCTGGAGCTTAGAAGCATTTGGGCGGATGTGCACATCGGGCAAAATTTTTTTATTGAATAACTAGGAAAAGCGCTTCTCTCTCTTTCGATACCACTGAGAGCTGTATTTCTATCTCTTTTCTGGGCTGAGATAATTTCGTGCATAATGTCGGTTCTAACAGCTTTTCTAAAATCATTAGAACCTTAAGGTTCTATTTTCACTTCCATCTCTCTGCGTCTACATTGCTGTATCTTTCTTTTGGTGGATTGTAAGTTTGGCCCTTATGCCTAAAAAAATTATTCGCACAAAGGCTACGTAAAAAGAGTTACGCCTTTTCGGTCCAAACAGTGATTTAAAATATTCATCATAACTAAACTTCCGACATTATGCTTCTAAGATTACTATAAGTAACATTAAAACGGTTGCAGATATACGGCTTTATGCCTTTTGTTTTAGTAACTTTGTAAATGCATTGGTGGGCCAATGTGAAAATAAACCGTTATGGATGTGAACTATTCTAAATATGGTGCCAAAAAATTAGCGACATCGGGCATTATCCATTGGTCACGGCGTGTCCAATGACTGACACTGAATCAGTTTAAGTGTAATGATGACATTGTTGTTGGTCGTTGCGCGATCCTATGTCTGGCCGTCTGTCCCTTTGCTCTTTGCAAGCCTAATTGTTTGTTTACATTTCGGTGTTTTTGTTTTACCTTTGGTCTGTTGGTGTTTTGTTAACTGATCATAGTGATTAAAAGTGGAGCTTTAGTTGTAATAAATTGATGGACGACAAACGTAAAGTAAGGAAAAGTCACCAGTCATGGACAGTATAAGGAAACATTTTTGGTTTTTTCTTTGTAGTTGGTTCATTTTTCAATACACATTCTTTTGGACTTGAAGGTAAATGAAATGTTCTTTTCTCAGTCATTATTCAATGTTCAGTTTCAGTTGAATGTTCAGTAAAATAAAATATTATTAAAAAATAACACTACTACTCAGGCACCAATGATGGACGTAAATGATCCAATGCCGGACCTCCAATTAATGACATCAATTATCCAGCCATGCCTCGCGGTGGTTTGGTGGCTATAATTCGAATTTTCTTTCATGTTCGTTCAGGTTCTGAAGTTTGGGACATAGGTTGATCACTCCATGATAGTTGCGGCAACTGTCTTAGGTAGTTTCACGTGTCTTCACCCTTGGTTCACAAAAATGGAGTTTTGTCACCCCTACGTTTCACACATCACAGATGCTGGGTACCCTGTCATTTTGACTATGATTTTTTTCTTCAACCGTAAAAAAATCTCATCTGTAAAAAGAACTCCTCCATGGTCACCGCGTGGCGTGTCTCTGCAACAACTTCTTTGCTCTCGTAGTTCGTTTGAGACGAAAGGGTGCAGTCAACAGATGACCTGTCCTTTTTCGATAAGCCCAAGTATATTCTTTTATAATACCAGATAATATCATATTCCTAGAGGAAATTTTCATTTTCCATGATTTTCTGCTGACGGATTACTCATACTCAAATACCCTTATACAAATTGGGAGACTTATGCTAAGACTAGATATAATCATATAACGAAAGATCTTCAGACATATTCCGGGCCAAAGAGAAAAAAGCCAACTTTAACGAAATCCGTTTCTTATTGTATCTGTTACCGGCCAAACCCGATTTCGGGACAAACTAGTTTGGCCTAGGCTAAACTAGCTTGTACTAAGGGGGAAATCGAATCGGATGGATACAGGTTAAAAGGCGCCAATGGTGGAGCGAAGCGAAGTGGAGCTCCCGCTTCAGCCTTCGTGGTTTTTTTATACCCTGAAAACCTTTTTTGTTATTACTGTAATAATCATTTTATTCTATGTTGCCTAGGCCAAACTGGTTTGTCCTGGAGTCGGGTTTGGCCGGTAACATATCTATGGAAATATTTCGTGAATCTGTCTTAAAGTTAGGAGCAAGCGGCTCTCTTTTCATTGCTCTATTTTGCAATTCTTTACTCGATTACTCTTACTTCTTCGATAGTCTTGGTCATTTGTTCTTGTGTGTACTTGGTTTGGACTTATTTATAGGATGAACCTAATATCACCTAGTCATGGACAGAATTTCCATTAGGTCCATTATTTGATACATAAATAATTTACTGCTGATTTATATTAGAAACAGTAAAATATACCTACTTAAGTAAGCAGGCGTATGGCGTATTAAAGAAAACAAAAACAATGAAATCCTCTTAATGGCCACTCTGTCCATGATTGGGTGTACGTGCTTAAATAATATCCAGTAACGGACACCGGTAAAATTTAGGTTTAGTATACCAGTGTAATTTCGGTTATAACATAAAAGTAATGTATTACTTCTATTTATAAATCATTAAAAGTTGTCAACAAGAAATCCAACAACGACGATACACCTAACACAAAATAAAACGTTAAGTGTACCTACTTATAGGGCTTCGCGATTCTTATAAGAAATTAAGATTCCCGACACTAAAGAGGTAATACGGCGTTACTAACAACCATAAAACATCGGCATGGAAATGACTATCGGCTGTCAAAAACAGTTGGTATGTGAGCTTAAATACTGGCACAACCGATTTATGTTATAATTTTAATTGTTAATTAAAAAACTGTCCGTAGCTGGTCCGCGTCTATCATAGGTGCATTTAGTACATTCAAAATACTTTAGTATAAATAAGCAAACCTTTCTATTGATCTTTATAACCTTTATCTTGACGCGTACCTACTAATCAACCGTGTTAATTATCGGTATGGATGTAATAAGTAAAAAAACTATAAGTTTGTATGTGTTGTGTGTGGGTGTAAAACTAAGTGCGGGTAAAAAGTCTAGTTAATTAGGAGATGTCCGACTTTTTGCTAAAAGCACCACAGTTAATAAATGAACACAATAAAGTCGCATTTGCAATTTAGTCTTGTTAAGTTTTAATAGATTTCGATTTATTGTTTAGGCAAAACGTTATATTTGGACATACACCTCACATTTAATCACATTAAATTACATAAATTAAAAGCATAAAGCCATATGGGCACATACTAATCAGTTGAACAAAAACATTGAATTATTTTAGTGCCATAAAGGCGGATATCATGTTTTTTTTAAAATAAGTAAATTTTTCACTGTTTAAAAACATTGTTTTTAAATTTAAATTATAAAGCTAGGAAAGCTATATATTTAGCTAAATAAATGCAAAGAAATCATTGACGTGTTGTCTGTACTTATTAAAATATTTGCCGATAAAATTTAATTTCTATTTTGCTCTGTCCTGTAAAGTTGACAAAATCAACATCCGCCCTAATGCTTCTGAGCTCTAGAGTTATTCCAACTCATCCCGTCCTCTCCTTTCCACTCCCGAACAACACGCACCGGAGTGCGTTGCCATCCGCATATCATCCAGACACTGATGGCCCGTACCAAGAGGTATGGTTCCTCTTTTTTACCCCGTGCCATTAAGTCATGGAATGCCCTTCCGGCTCAAGTGTTTCCTACCTCTTATAATCCTGGGCTTTTTAGGCGGGGCGTGAAGCGGCATCTCAGCAGGCCTTCAGGGTGAGGGTGCCTGGCATAATGGGTACTATGTTCTATTGAGCCAGTCAACCTTATATTTGGACCTTACATCCGCTTACCATCAGGTGGAGTGAGGACATCCTGACTGCTTCCCTATAAAAAAAAAGATATAACTGAGGTCTAATAAGAAGTCTGAAAAAAAATTCTGATTTGAATGTTTTTCCACTTTCAATTTATAAACGAAAAATATTACTTACAAATCTTTCTATTTAGATTAAAAGCTGTCTCCTTTTTAATTTTCAACTAGCGGTCGCCCTCGCGGTTTCACCCGCGCGTAATTTCCTTTTTCAACTATCACCCTCCTTCCCCCCACTTTTCCGGGATAAAAAGTATCCTATGTTCTAATCCCGGTTATAAACTACACGTGTGCCTTTCATCTAAATCCGTTCATCCGTTCTTGAGTTATAAATAGTGTAACTAACACCAACTTTCTTTTATATTGTACTTTCTTTTATATATAATAGATAAGATAGATTTTAACCCTTAACTGTAGTCGTGAAAAATAGTTACACTAATATAGTTGTGGGTCCAAGAGACCCACCTGTTTTTGATTTCAAATAAAATGAAAATACATTTGAATTTTAAGTTTTTATTTTAATAAAACTTTACTCTGGAACATTAACAATTGTAATATTATACAAAATCAACAATATTAACTTTTATTCCTATTTAAAATGGCACATGTTGTAATCAGTCGTTATTGACGAAACTTAAAAACATGTTTTCGAAAAGTAATCATATAAAATAGAAAATCACAATGAAGAATTAAATACAATTCGTTTCATATACAAAATATATAACTTTTCAAAAGAGTTGAAAGAAAAATTTAAAAAATATTTTCAAAAAAAATTTGACATCGTAAATGTAGCGTGATTATCAGGATCTAGTTAAAGGTATGAATAGTATACTGTTTTTACACAAATGTCATTCAAATAGGCATTTTACACTTAGAACATAAGTGTGCAGTCATTGCTCTCTTGTTCTGCGGACAGAAAAAGCATCTCTTTTTTTAGTCCACACTAATTTCAGGTTTTTACCATTCGCAGATGATGACGCTGTAACAAGTACTTGTCCTAAGCTAAATAGGAAAAGTCTTTGGTTGTAACATCCTTCTTTCATGTTTAACCACTGCTCTATTATATCATTCCTATTTGTAATAACATTCCTTCGGTTTAATTTTACAATTAACTGAAAAAAAATCAGTAAAACGAAAAACCAACAAAAACAAAAAAAGTTACGTAACTATAGTCATGGGTCCACCGGACCCACATGCACACCAATACTCACCCTTGTAGCATCGAGCGAAGTATGTCCGGTTCTCTCAATACTCTTCGGTGAACTGTAGGAAGGTATCTAGGAGCTGGAAGCTCTGGGGCAAATGCCGTGTTTTTTACAGGTGTTCAAAGATTCGACCTGGGTCCACTGGACCCACGACTACAGTTAAGGGTTAAAACGAATATGGCCGATAAGCAAATAAAACCGTCAAGATATAAATAGTTATTTATGTGACTGCTGCATAATGAGGGTCATTAAAATACGAATGTGGTTTTATGAAACGAACGAAGTGAGTTTTATAAAAGAATCACATGAGTATTTTAATGACTAATTATGTACAGTCACATACATAACTTTATCTTCATTCATACGATAATATGTCTATTTTATAGTCAGGATTGATGAGCAAACGCCCTAGTTACCATCTTAATCTGTGTGTAAAAGTTAGTACTGACATAATGACTGACGTTTGTAGTTTTTAAAATCCATAAACAATCTAGACTCGAGTTGATTTCGATTCTCAAATCGATTGTTATAATTTCAGCATCGAATTAAATGTATAGGAATGGAACATAAAATTACTAATCGACTAATTCGATAATCGAAAAAACCTATTAATTTTTACTTTTAAAGAAGACGTCCGAAATTTGAACGAAATTAAGTATCGGTTACCGACACTAAAATGTAAACATTTCAATGCAGCCACAGATACTTATATCTAAATGTAGGGCGTTTGCTCATCGCTCCTGAATATAAAATAGACATATTATGGTATGGATGTAGATAATAGTTATTTATGTGACTGCTGCATAATGAGGGTCATTAAAATACGAATGTGGTTTTATGAAACGAACGAAGTGAGTTTCATAAAAGAATCACATGAGTATTTTAATGACTAATTATGTACAGTCAAATACATAACTTTATCTTCATTCATACGATAATATGTCTATTTTATAGTCAGGATTGATGAGCAAACGCCCTAGTTACCATCTTAATCTGTGTGTAAAAGTTAGTACTGACATAATGACTGACGTTTGTAGTTTTTAAAATCCATAAACAATCTAGACTCGAGTTGATTTCGATTCTCAAATCGATTGTTATAATTTCAGCATCGAATTAAATGTATAGGAATGGAACATAAAATTACTAATCGACTAATTCGATAATCTAAAAAACCTATTAATTTTTACTTTTAAAGAAGACGTTCGAAATTTGAACGAAATTAAGTATCGGTTACCGACACTAAAATGTAAACATTTCAATGCAGCCACAGATACTTATATCTAAATGTAGGGCGTTTGCTCATCGCTCCTGAATATAAAATAGACATATTATGGTATGGATGTAAATAAAAGTTATTTTCTCTTTTCAAATTTTTTTTCTAAATTCTTAATTCAAATTTGGTACATAACATAAACTAAGTATATTAAGAACAAAGGCAAGGCGCTCATAATGAACAACATAGTATATGTAATATATTCGGGTGAGCCCGGACAATGGGCTATAAGTAAAATAGTTGGTGTATCGGCGGGCATAAATTTTATTGGCTAATCTACCCGCCCGCAAGATTCACTGGCTTGAAATTTTAAGATATACGAATTTTGGTAGCGTCTGCAACACAATTTTGATAATAGTTAGGGCTATTTTATCTATGTCTAGAGATGTAAGGGAGTGAATCATCATGATTTCGCTCCAAGCCAACCTCTTTAGCCCGCGGTGCACTGAAGAAGACTCCGGGTAGAACAAATATTACTTGGTGTCATTACACACACATACGAACAAATATTACCCCTAGAAAATTTAATTTAACACCAGAAAGTAGAAATTACACAAAGAAAGTAGGAAGGGTGGAAAATAACAATTAAAAAAAAAAAAAAACAAAAAAAAACTACCTAAAAACACTGAAAAGCAAAAAATAATTTTAATAAGACATTCATCAAATGCGCTTATTGTCTAAGCCTATTAATAACATTAAATTGTATTTACGTGCTAGGTAGGTACCTACTAATCTGTTTGAAGTCGGTGCCAAGCCAAATAGTAGGTACCCAGACTACGTACCTACGTCCGCGGATTATTTGTAACCCTGTATAATACATAAATTATTAGGTATGTATCATTTTTCATTACTTTTGGCTTGGCACCGACTTCAAACAGATTAGTAGGTACCTACCTAGCACGTAAATACAATTTAATGTTATTAATAGGCTTAGACAATAAGCGCATTTGATGAATGTCTTATTAAAATTATTTTTTGCTTTTCAGTGTTTTTAGGTAGTTTTTTTTTGTTTTTTTTTTTTGAAGTCGGTTTAATTTTTTTTTAAAAAAGTTTGTTTATTTTTCTATTTTTAGTGTGAATAATACGTAGGAGTGAGTAAAACTCTCTCATAATATTGATAACGAAAATACGAGTAAAATAGTAGAATTGTATTATTTGACAATATTAGGTATTCATTAAGTGTTCAGCACCATTCAGTAGACCAACTGAAGATGCAGCCCGCAAGAGGGACATAAAATTTAAGAAGTCGTACCCTTTAGCTTCCATCATCATAGTTGTACCTTCCATCATCAGCTTAGCTCCAAAAGTACATGAAATACAACTAACGGTCCACATATTCCTACAACACTGAAATAATTATCCCCTAACTCCTAACCGTTAAGGAGTTGTACCTTCCATCATCAGCTTAGCTGCAAAAGTACATGAAATACAACTAACGGTCCACATATTTCTACAGCACTGAAATAATTATCCCCTAACTCCTAACCGTTAAGGAGTTGTACCTTCCATCATCAGCTTAGCTGCAAAAGTACATGAAATACAAATAACGGTCCACATATTCTTACAATACTGAAAGAATTATCCCCTAACTCCTAACCGTTAAGGAGTTGTACCTTCCATCATCAGCTCATCAACATAAAGTGATGTCTATAGGACGCAAAAACTTAAATGGCTTCAGAAAAAACAAGTAACGCGTAGTGTGCGCCTATAAAATTTGAGGTTTGCCCTTGATTTTCCCGGGATCCCATCATCAGATCCTGACATGGTGACAATGGGACCACCTCGGAACTATGCACTTTCAAATAAAAAAAGAATTATTTAAATCGGTCCACAATTGACGGAGAAATCGACGGACATACATAAAAAAAAAAAAAAAAAAAAAATACATACAGTCGAACATAGAACCTCCTCCTTTTTTGAAGTCGGTTAATTAGGCACTTAATCTTTACTCAAATGCGTTCTATTATTTACTATAAAAAATACATTTCTGGTTTTGTTTTATTTGTAAATTTTATTTTGCGGTTTTGAATAAATGCTTTCTTTATTCTTAACCATCTTGTCACGCTGATCAATAAACTGCATTTATCTAGCATGGTGATTGAGCCACCTTTTAATGTAAAGACAACTGTTTTGAATTAATAAGACTAAAACAATGTGTTTTCATCCCACCATCTCGGAAAGAGTATTTTTAATCTTCAATATCTGAGTGGAAAAGCCGTTTTTATTCTCTAGAGGATAAAGTAAATTGAATTTAGAACATCGTGTGCACTAAGTTTGTGAATTAAAAAAAACATTAAACCTATTTACTGCTACCTCTATGGTGCCGAATATATCATACAACTTTTTTTTAATTTGTTAAACGTTTTTTTTGCATTTAGTCATTTCCTCGCTGAGGTGGAATGAAAAGTTACGTGTTGCACTCGAGTGCAAACATTTTTCACCTCGTGCTCTTTTGATTCCCTCGCTAACGCTCAGGATTCTAATTTTGAAAATCCTTCGCTTGCTCGGTCATCAAAATTGAACACGCGTTTAAATGTATAACAAATAACTATTATAATGTAAAAATTAAATATGACATGCATTACAAGAGGTTACGCAAGACATATTTTACATAATATAAAAAATATCAAATAAATAAGTTTTTATTTCTACATTATGGAATGGGTGACTTTTGGTACAGACATTTACACTTTTCTCTAATTTTATTATGTCTCGCAACACTGTATGGGACATTTATCGCATGAATGAAATAAATAATTTTTTAACTTTATTTTATTAATAAGTAGGTCTTTGCCCCACAGAAGGACATTATTATGAATAGACTGATACTTTTGACACTTTAAATAATGGCTTATAATTATTGTAATAAATAAATAACTTTTTTCTATTCTAAATATATCGCAGACACATGAAAAATGATATTGTAAAGCAAATATTAAATCTGTCCATCTTCAATATTATGCGGACGCTACTTATTTTATTAGGTCAACTTCTAACAACGTCTTTGCGTTTAATCAAAGGAAATTTCCAATTAAACAGATTACGATCGGTCCGACCCGGCCGGGGCCGGATTTTTGACCAACCGGAGAGGATGGTCATGCCTAAGGACCCTTTGTGGGACCAAATTAATATGCGTAAAATTTATAGAAAAATAATTTCAGAATTTTTTTGTTTGGGTTTTATAGGGTTAAGTATTTTATGAAAAATAAAACGATGATGCAGAGGATGGTCATGCTTTAGGACCCTATATGGGACCAAATTAATATGCGTAAATTTTTACAAAAACATAATTTTAGCAGTTATGTTTGGCTCTTTTCGGATTAAGTGTTTCAGTCAGAAAAATTGACACTGTAGCATGACCGTCCCAGCAAGTGCGTTTAAAATTTTGTGCTGAATAAAGTTTACACATTAAGTGTTTTTATCTACATCTATACCATAATATGTCTATTTTATATTCAGGAGCGATGAGCAAACGCCCTACATTTAGATATAAGTATCTGTAGCTGCATTGAAATGTTTACATTTTAGTGTCGGTAACCGATACTTAATTTCGTTCAAATTTCGAACGTCTTCTTTAAAAGTAAAAATTAATAGGTTTTTTCGATTATCGAATTAGTCGATTAGTAATTTTATGTTCCATTCCTATACATTTAATTCGATGCTGAAATTATAACAATCGATTTGAGAATCGAAATCAACTCGAGTCTAGATTGTTTATGGATTTTAAAAACTACAAACGTCAGTCATTATGTCAGTACTAACTTCTAGGGCGTTTGCTCATCAATCCTGACTATAAAATAGACATATTAACGTATGAATGAAGATAAAGTTATGTATGTGAATGTACATAATTAGTCATTAAAATACTCATGTGATTCTTTTATGAAACTCACTTCGTTCGTTTCATAAAACCACATTCGTATTTTAATGACCCTCATTATGCAGCAGTCACATAAATAACTATTATAAGTTATTTTTATAGGATGAAAAAATTGTTATTTATTGTTGTTGTTATTTATTGTAAAATTGTTATTTATTGTATTATTTATTTATTGCATGTGTTAATTATTTGAGGTCGAAAATTGTTGATATACCTTTTGAAAGTTTTAAAGAAAAAATGTTATTGGAATAAATTGAAATGAAATAATTTATTTTTCATCCCACCATCTCGGAAAGAGTATTTTTAATCTTCAATATCTGAGTGGAAAAGCCGTTTTTATTCTCTAGAGGATAAAGTAAATTGAATTTAGAACATCGTGTGCACTAAGTTTGTGAATTAAAAAAAACATTAAACCTATTTACTGCTACCTCTATGGTGCCGAATATATCATACAACTTTTTTTTTTAATTTGTTAAAAACTCAGACTCTGAACCTTCTTGGTGTTCTTTTTTCAATTTGCTTTGTACGCGGTTTTTTTTTTTGCATTTAGTCATTTCCTCGCTGAGGTGGAATGAAAAGTTACGTGTTGCACTCGAGTGCAAAGATTTTTCACCTCGTGCTCTTTTGATTCCCTCGCTAACGCTCAGGATTCTAATTTTAAATCACTCGCTGCGCTCGTGATTCAATTTTAGAATCCTTCGCTTGCTCGGTCATCAAAATTGAACACGCGGTTAAAAAGCAACTTTGCACTCTTGTATAACAAATAACTATTGCAAATGGATTACTCATATAAATAATACTTTTTTGTTGTTATGGTGATAGTTTAGGAGTTGACGAGTTGTATCCTGCTTTTTATCCCGGAAAAAATATCACATATTCCTACACGAGCGAAGCTGCGGGCAAACGGCTAGTATTTTTAATAATAAGTGAAATTAATGTTTTTTTAATGGTTCTGACCCTCTGCGTTCAGTGGGGTCAGTGCACTTTTGCGACTTTCTTCGTATGTAAATAAACTAATAAAGAGAACACTTGAGTGATACTTACACAATAGATAGTCGAATTAATTTACATATACTTGAACCAACAGGCTTTATTCATATCAACAACTCCATGAAGGATGACCAAGAAAATACAGTGTTACTGATAAAATAGCCGAATGCATCTAAAGTGATGTAGTGTGCCAACTACTGCCAGTCTTTGGCAGCTTGCCAAACAAGCTGGCAGCGTCTTTGCCTGCGACTTCGGCCGTTTGAAACCAGAAGTGAAGAATGTGGGAGGAAGTACACTTGAAATGAAAGGCTTGAAGATCAGAGGATCCTAGTGTGGCAGAAAATTAAATGATGCTCTTTGGTTAAGTATGTTTTTGTAAATGGGTACTACATAGTTGGTTTTTGTAGGGAAAGAAAAATCTCATGAAATTTTCATTTACTGCCAATGTATCTCAATTTACGTGAAAACATAAAGCTTAACTGCTTAACAACCTTATTACGAACTTTTTAAAATTTTATTATTTTATTACTTATCAGCAAATTATTAGACATTAAAAAATTAAAACATAATCAGAGCTAGGGTTTTAGATTGCCTGTAATAAACTGTTGTGTTCATTTTGTAGTTAGGAGATATTGGCACTTTACCATCGATATCGTAAAAATGGAGGTGTGCATAGATAGCTAAGAAAGCTTTCATCACAGGTGAGGATTTTTTTTCCAATATAAGTAATGTATTTGTAAATAAAAAGGTTATGGTTCATAAGATATATGTACAGTACATGTATATTCTACGAATATGTACTTCAGTATGTTTGCTTCATAGTGCCTATAAGTTATTTTAATATAGGGCTAGATATCGCTGTGTGAAAAATGACAAAACAGCCTTATAGTTTAAGGTATGTTCATTTTACCAATGACAAGCGCTAAAGCTATGTATGAGCCTTCACTTTATATATCTACATATATTATATACTTTGTACAAACCATTATTCGTTACTACAATCACCATTTACAGCCCATCAAAGCCAACAAAGTCATCCACTATTCAATATCCAACATCAATCCCACATAAATGTTGAACATAAAACTGCTCAACATGCGCCGTATAATCCAACATAGACAACATAACATATCAACATAAAACTTCGTCATATAAGGAGCATCCCAAGACGATATTAATATTAAGATTACCCCCCCTTTCCCGGGCAGAGCTAGTGGGGGGAGTTGTTGCTAAGCGATTTTCGACTTAAGACTGAAATGTTAAGGTTTAGTTTCGTATGGGGTGGTTAGGAGGGGGTATTCGCGGTAGGGTGGGTATACTTGAGGGGTGAATGTAAAAACCACCCTGCGATCGACTTATATGCTGTATCAAGACAGTCACGCGTCGTCGTTGTAACGAGGTAACTGAAAATTGGCGGAGATTATTTTGAACTTGGTTGTAGTGTTTAAGTAATATGCGACGCCCTTATTGACTAAGTCATATAACAGTGCATGTAGGTCATAAACAATTTAAAGAATGCCGTGTTTGTTACAAAGATGATATGGTAATTTTAGGTTGTTATAACAAAACGATGTTTAATGTTCAAAATTAGTAACCAAAACATTTCGATTACAAAACAGTATTAGCCCTTTTTAACAACCAAATAATATACCTAATGTAGTTTGATAAAACGCAAATCCTGTGTTTATTATTTATTTTATATTTTTTAGCGCGGGCTGGTCAATAGCCACAAGGCTGGCATCGGCTTTTCTCAATCAGGTGTGAAGGGGAAACCGGGGGAGTTTAGTGGGTAGTGGACGCTTTAGTCTCGAGTCCCACACACGGCGGCCGCAGGTCTAGCTAGCCTTCGGAGCATAAACGCATTCTCCTCCAAAAAAAAGTGATAGATGTACATTGTACGTGGTTTGCACATTTTTTCATTTCTTTTACCCTACTTGTCATCTTTATAGCTTGTACAGTTATTTCACTAATGTTTCACAAAGTGTTTTAGAAAAATTCTCTGAAACGTCGTTAGGACTAAATTCATGGAAGTAGTGTACAGTTTTTTGATGTTCCAATCTAAATTGGTGTATTTCATTGACTTTTAGGTTGATGATGTTACCAAAATTGTATGAAGTCGCTTTTTTAATGGTTAAATTGTTTTATGGTAAGTATTATTTGCATTGTAATGTTCAGTTAGGTGTTTATTCGGCGCGAGCGTGCCACCTCGCCTCGCTCGGCGCTGTGTAGCGGAATTGTGCAGATTCACGAAAAATGGCTTCCGCCGCCTTGTCGCGACTTAGGCCGGGACTCCACCAAAGCGGAGACGAGTCGAGCGGAGAGGAGATGTTTTTTAAACAACCAATAGAATTGCGTCAAAAACATCTCTTCTCGCACAGCACACCGCACATAGGTATCTCCGCTTTGGTGGAGTCCCGGTCTTACACGGGGCTATAGAGGATGTCGCGTATATTCTATTAAACTATCGAACCTATAGAAGATATGGATATTTATTTTGCTTGATTTTGGGTCAGATCTATGAATTAGATGTTGCCCTACATCTATTACTAGCCTTCCGCCCGCGGTTTCACCCGCGCGTCATTACCTTTTTTCAAAATATCCCCCCTTCCCTACACATTTCCGAAATCAAAAGTACCCTATGTCACCCGGGGATAGTGTAGCTTTCCAACAGTGAAAGAATTATTTAAATCGTTTCATTCGTTTCGGAGGTTAGGTATTCAATACAAACAAACAAACAATCAAATCTTTCCTCTTTTTAATATTAGTATAGATAAAATTGTAAGCTTACCGTAAGTTACGTTCGAGTGGTAAATTAGAAAAATAAGTTTTATTAGGAAAATATTTTTTGTCGAACGTTGTCCTAACAATTTTAATAGCGGACACAACAAAAATAAATGCTTTATTCGGTGCAGTCGTTCTGAGGTTATGCGCTCAGATATAATATGACGATAAATTTTTGTTTAAGTGAGAAGTTTTAAGATTTATTTAATATCTACGATAAAAAAAAACGATCGCAAACACGAAAAAGGCATTCATGTTAATATCTCTCAAAAATGATTTTCACACGTACTAGTCAATGTCGAGTATGGATTGAAAGGATAATCCTGAAGAAGACTTCAGGAATAGTCTTTGTCTGCCAAACATTTAAGTCGATTTCAATGGTCGAGGCGGGAAAGACACACATACAGAGCTAATTTGCATTTATATTATTTATATGGATTAGTCTTGTCTGCAACACATGCAAAAGTTCTAAGTCTTGACAAAATTAAAGTTTTCTTTTCTGACGCAAGTATGGGCCAAGATAAGAAAAGATTTTTAAGAAATATTTCATAGGGGGAATTTCAAATAATAGCCCTGTTGCCTAAATCCCTAAATGTTTAATCTTGTATTCAGTTTCCAGTTTCCTTCACTGGATTTTTGCCGAGTCGTTTGCATTAATTCTGAAATCATTGAATAGGTGCAACGGGCGGACTTAATGCTAAAAGCGTTCGCCATACAAAACCATAAAAACAACCATAAAAAAATACATAAAAATTTTAAAAATATTGAATATATTGTTGCGGGTACGGGGTACGTCAATTCAAATTAAATGCCGGTTACGAAAAGACAATTATTTATTTAAAACCACTAAACTGAGATACACCACTTTAACACAATTACACTTCACACTTTACGTAGACAATTCAAAACAAACACTGGTAAACGCTGTTCACTTCAAACGTCGCAGGATAGTTCGCACTGATCGCTTTCCGAAGAATGAATACCGCTCGCAGCGTCGCTCACTCTCTATTTATACCCGGCGCGGGCCCTCTAGTAATTTCTTCGATCATACGAGAAATCTTCGCGAGGGCACGGGGTCTAACTGGATTATTCTTTACATGTAATCGCGCGCGCAGGTAAACAAGCAGGTAAACGAGCAGGCGGGCGCGCGCGAGAATGAACCTTATTGCGTAGCGGAGTGAGGTCCGTTTTCGCGTGCAAGCTCCGTTGCCGGGCATCGTCGTAACATTACCCCCCTCTTAGTCATGCTCGTCCCGAGCATTATTTGATCCATAGCGTGCCAACCGATCAATGTGCACAATCTTAGGTTTGCCCCTTGTTCCTTGCCTGATCCGATGGGTGAGGTCATCCAGCCTTGTGATGATCTGGTAGGGTCTTTTACACTCATTAGGGGAGAATCTAACTGGTACTAAAGTTTCAGAACTCCGCGGTAATGTGGTATTTTTCAGGCGGTAGACTGCACACGATGATCCTTCCTTCAGGAATACTTCTTGCTCCGGAAAACTTAGTACTCCCTTAGGGACGTCTACTACACATTTGTGGTTTCTCAAAAAGTCCAATCCGATGATGCATTCATCCGTGATATTTGCTATTAGCACCCTGTGGTCGAAGGTCTGGTCTCCAATAGTTATCTTCACCACTGTCTCACCGAGGACAGTTACTGGCTGGCCTGTTGCTGTTTGCAGCTGGATGGGTAGAGGTCTGCGTCCCCACATGACAGTTCTCTTCAGTAACTCCGGGCGCACTATGGTTCTTGAAGCACCGGTGTCTATTGTAAAGATACATGTTTTGCTGTTCAGCTGTCCTTCCACTGAAAGGTTGTTTCCATTTCCCATCTGTAATACAGTGATAGTAGGAGCTTGATGTCGACCAACCAGCGTCTGCCCCACCGCCCTGGCTCCATTTAACGACAGCTCTTCAGCGTCCACTTGGGTTGAGGACGCTACTGTCGTTCTGCGCGGCAATCTTCTTTTGGGACAACTAATCCGGATGTGACCCCTCTCTCCGCAGCCATAGCACATTGGACCCAAGGATGGTTTTCCCTTTTCCACCATTTTCCGTAGCTTATGCGTTCTAAGGTCCTGGCGTACAGCTTCTACCTCCAAGGCATGGGCCAAAGCTTCTTGCAAGGTCTGATGATGTCCCAGCCTAACTGCTGCTCTGATCTCCGAGTCCTCGATTCCATCGATGAACGCTTGCAGGATGGTTCCTTCTACCAACGTTGGACATGATGCATAAGCACGACGAACTAATCTTTCGATTTCTGTGGCCCATTGTTGCAGACTTTCACTTGATTTCTGCACGCAGTTGCGGAGCTGTGCTCTGTACACGTGTTCTAGATGTTTCTCGCTGTACCTGCTCTCTAGTGCCTTATGAAGAGCATCCAAGGTCCTCCTATCCGGAGGCAGGTTTTCTAACGTCAGCAGGGCATCTCCACGAAGAGCTAGAGTAAGCGCCATCATTGATTCTTCGTCGCTCCAGCCCTTTCCTTTGGCCACCGTCTCGAACTGGTACCAAAATCCTGCCCATGATGTTGTTCCGTCAAAGTGGGGTACTTCAATCTTAAGAGACCCAATATGTGCTGGAAGTACGGCACCGCTTTGCGATTCAACCTTCAGAATTTTATCGCGCAGTTGCTGCAACGTCACATCGTGTTTCTCTAGCGTTGCATCAACCTGGTTCAATCGCTCTTCGTGTTGGGTTTGTAGTGCCTTCATCTGAAGTACGTCCTCCTTGATGTGCCTTACCACGTCCACTAAAGCAGCGATTTGCTTTTCCAAAGCTGCCTGCTTTTTCTCAATAGCCCCCAACAAAGTCTTCGCTAACTCATCCTGACCACGGGCCTGGTCCTCTCGTAGTTGAGCTAGCTGCGCCTCTTGACGGCGAGCTTGTTCTTCTTGTCGACGAGCTTGTTCTTTCATCAAAATAACCAGGGTGTTAAAGTCCAAAGCCGGTGGTTGTGCTGCTACTGAACCCATTGACGAAGTACTTGCGGCTTCATCTCCTTGCGAAGACGCAGTTTGGCTCCTCGTCACGCGTCCCTCGCTGTCTTCTCGTGGCATCTTGAATTCCGCTTCTGACACCAATGTTGCGGGTACGGGGTACGTCAATTCAAATTAAATGCCGGTTACGAAAAGACAATTATTTATTTAAAACCACTAAACTGAGATACACCACTTTAACACAATTACACTTCACACTTTACGTAGACAATTCAAAACAAACACTGGTAAACGCTGTTCACTTCAAACGTCGCAGGATAGTTCGCACTGATCGCTTTCCGAAGAATGAATACCGCTCGCAGCGTCGCTCACTCTCTATTTATACCCGGCGCGGGCCCTCTAGTAATTTCTTCGATCATACGAGAAATCTTCGCGAGGGCACGGGGTCTAACTGGATTATTCTTTACATGTAATCGCGCGCGCAGGTAAACAAGCAGGTAAACGAGCAGGCGGGCGCGCGCGAGAATGAACCTTATTGCGTAGCGGAGTGAGGTCCGTTTTCGCGTGCAAGCTCCGTTGCCGGGCATCGTCGTAACAATATTATTCTATTGGATGGTTTTTTCTTTGGTTCTATGTTTGATATGGATGAAGAATCCGTACGCGTATTTTCCTAATAAGTAGGTATATTACCTACATTTTTGAGGAGATCTTGAATCTTTGTTCTATAAGACTAGGCTAACCTTTTGACTATTACAATAACTTAATCTCCAAGTTTCTGTTCAAACAATACGAACGAATGAAAGAGAATTTACCTACAAATTAAACTACGAAATCCATTACCAATACGCGCAGCTGACTTCTCAACCAAAAATAATTTCCCGCGCCACTAAAAACGAACACGACCTCCATTTTACATTTTACCGAATAACTCCAAATTAAAACTAAATCGCGCGACCCGAATTCAAATTTCGAAACCCCCCACACTACTGCAAAAACACCAATGAGCGTCGCCCATTTGAATTTGGCACGCAACTATAAAAGCGGGCAGGTATCGCCAACCCTCCGTAAGAATTCAGTTTTGCAAAAATATACGAGTAGTTATAGTGGGGTGGGGGGTGTCTCCCGGGGTGCTCGGAGCAGGAAGTGGGGTAGAAGTAGCGGGGTGTTTCTGCGTCGGGCGGGGTGTCTCCTAAAAACGGTTAAGTAGCACCCCCTACCCTCTATAACTATTTTATGCGGTCCCCTTAGAAAGACAACGTAGATAGAGGCTCGCAATATACCAGCGGCTGAGGGGAAGATGAAATTTTAATTCGTCTAGTCAGTTAAGAATTCATGTTGGATTTATAATTAAATGCCTAATTACGGTATTGCGTTGTTTTCGTGCGCGTTCTGAATTTTAATTTTTATTGTTTGTCGTTTTGTTCTGTAATGGCGGTTTTAAGATGATTTGAATTTTAATTATAAATTAGACAAGTTGAGCCGCTCTGATTTTTGGTTGAATGTGGTATTGTATTTGTTTTAGTCTTTTTATACAATTAATTTTAAACAATAGTTATGTTACGTCTTTATTTATGTGTGTAAAATCTATGCAAAGTCTTAAAGTTTCGTTTTTCACTGATGAAGAGTAACGCGAAAGATACGATGATACATCACGCAAGAAAAATGGTTTGAATTACCTTATATAATAGTTAATTGTACCTAATCTTTAGTATAATTATACAGCATGTTATGTAACCCGAGGGACATATTTAAGGAGAGTGTTCAGAATCCGATTTAGAGTCCAATTCGCTATAAAAAATATATCCTTAATTTTTTTCATAATTATCCTAATAATTTATGTATGCATGAACTACTTAAAAATCCCGTGTGCTGAGCGGCTGGTTACGCCCAAACTCAAATTGTACGCGAGTACAATAATTTGAGTAATGAACGAGTGCACGAAGTAGGTACTGTGAAGGGAAGAGTGCCCGCACGTAACGCGGATTTTCAGGTTTCGACTAAGGTTATTGACAGATATTTACCATAGTTTTTATTGATTTATACTTATTTTTTATATGGAAGCATGAACTATTTGGGGTTTAAATATGTCCCTCGCATTTCCTGTCATCACTACATAGTATAAAACAAAGTCGCTTTTTCTGTCCCTATGTCCCTTTGTATGCTTAAATCTTTGAAACTACGCAACGGATTTTGATGCGGTTTTTTTCATTAGATAGACTGATTTAAGAGGAAGGTTTATATGTATAATACATGCATAATATAGTAGAGAAACACTGATAATTTTAGAGGTTTTTAATTGAAGGTCGTAAATAATCGCATTTTTTTGCGCTTACATTGCAAACGCTGGCTGAACCCTACGAGATAGATCAAAATAATGTACTACACTATTGTACACCTTAAAAAGTTTTACAAAAAAGTCCGCGATGGTATATGTCTATCTCTTAGGGATAACCCACAATAACCATTTTCCTTTACTTATTACGATAAAATAATGGCTTATTTACGAAAAAGTGATTTTAAGCAATACAGTATTAATCCTTATCCAATAAAGTACCATAAATAAATTGTGCATGTAATATAGATCAATATGACCCTTTACATCATGTAATTTAAATGAATAGTTTCGAAGATATTACAGATTTAAAATGCAGGGACATAGCGGTTGCGGCGGTACCGGCCGGGGAGCGGATGGATGAACTTTTGTTATTCTTTCACGTAAAAACTACTGAATTGATTTTAATGAAACTTTACAATAATATAGCGTATACATAAGGATAACACATAGGCTACAATTTACAAGATATTCCCGCGGGATAACGTCCTATAGTTCACGCGGGCGAAACCGCGGGCGGAAGGCTAGTACTGTATAATATCATTGCATAAGCAGTTATTACTGTTTTTTTTTTGAGTTTATTATATTCAAGAATAATATCATATTTCATTGATAAAGATGGAATTTAGTAAATAACTTATAATAAAAATGTTTTATTATAAAAAGATGAGGTTACATGTATATATTTTTAGAGCTTATGAAACTACCAAAAAAAAGCTTGAGATGATTTTGAAATCTTGTTAACGAAATGATTCTCTGTAAGGGAGCTGATAATAAATTTTGATTTCTCGTTCATCATTTTGTCATTCCTTTCTTCTGTTTTCTTTTAACTCACTTAACGTCGAGACTTTTTGAATATTAAAAAAATCCCTGAAGAAAAGTTTACGACTTTTAGTTTTAAATTAGGTTGTATTGATATGAAACTATTTACTTAGGCACTCGCGGACATTAAAATGAAGCACATCCATAATATTATTAATGTGAAAGTAACTTTCTATCTGTTACGCTTTGACGCCTAAACCACTGAACCCATTTTGATAAAATTTGGTGCAAATACATATAAATAACACCTTAAGAAAAGAAAAAGGTAGCCTTTTTCTTTTTATCCCGATATAATGACTAGTTCCATCGGGAAATAGAAAAAAAAATATTTCTTTTTTCATGTAGCAGCGGAGCTTTGGATCGAGTTTTTTTTTGGCATAAGAGTTTATAGTGATATAGAGATTTTACCTCGGATAAATAATGACATCTTTTTAAACTACCAAGTTTATCTCAAAGCAGTAAAACCAGTCAATAACTTTAGGAGGTTTTGTATTTCATTTAAAAATATTTTTGTTAATGTTAGCTTTCATAATTAATTGAGTCAAATACCTAATTTTACCGGTGCTTATCCAAACCAATATCGAAAAAGCAAACGAGATTAAAAGGGGGCAGTGAAAATGCCGCCATGAGCCACTTAAGAGCTCGGCTGAAGACTAATGCTTTAAAAGCCACGCGACGAAGCCAAATTTAATGAAGCTACGAACGATAGCCCTGAAAGAAACCCTTTTTTACCGGAGTTTTTTGCGAGTGCAAAAAGGTTTTTAAAATAAAGTACCTACGTACATTGTTTTAAAATGACATTTGCCAGTATTTTTTTAACATTAACACTTCTTTTTTATCTATACTTCATTTTATTTAGCATTAGAAAGAACGAAATTTAGGTATTTTATTATATGCACAAATTTGTGTCAAGCGAAAATATAACTTTAAAATGTCAAATTATTTTATTCACACACTTCCGATTCTAATTATAGCCATTATTGTGATCGTTGATTATTATTTTCAATATTTAAATACTTAATTTTCGATTTGTACAACAAAACGAATAATTTAACAGAAATAAACTAATCATCGTAAAAAGTTTGCACTTTAAAAGACCTCAAGAAGCAGCGATTGTAAACATGTAACGCAAAGATTGACGAAGAAGACCCGCGCGCCCCTAGCGGCGAGATTTAGAAGTTGTCTAAGAAAGTTGTAAAAGTGCTTGTTTATCAATCCTTTTTAAATGTATATTAATAAGCAATTCGGTTGTAATTAAATTTATTTACGCTCTATTTGTCTCTTCTTGTCTCTTCAGGTTATAATAAATAATAAATAAATATCTCAGGACATTATTCACACAGCGCCATCTAGCCCCAAACTATAAGCATTAGGTTCATTCAATCATACGAAAAACTTACTCGGTGAAAGTGATTATAAATCGTTTCCATCATCGGTTTAACTTTTAAGTCATCATTTCAGCCGTAAGACGTCCACTGTTGGACATAGGCCTCCCCCAAGGATCTCCAAACCGATCGGTCCTGCGCCACCCAAATCCAGTGGATTCCGGCGACCTTAATAAGACCATCGGTCCACCTTGTGGGAGGCCTACCACGGCTGCGTTTTCCACTACGTGGCCACCACTCAAGGACAGTCCTTCTTGCAATGTGGCCTGCCCACTGCCAATTAAGGCTCGCAATTTCGGTGACCTTGGTCCTTCTGCGGATCTCACCATTTGTGATGCGATCACGCAGGAAGACTCCAAGCCCTCTTCATTACCCTCTGCGCGATTTTATTTTTGAGTTTGCCTGTGGCACATTGTAAGTGGCCACGTTTCAATTTCATAGGTCATCGCTGGCAACTCACACGTATTAAAGAATTTTGTCTTGAGATACTGCGGTAAACGGGCCGAGAATACACTGCGAAGCTTCCCGAACGCTGACCAGTCGAGTCGGATTCGTCAATCGATCTCTTTCTGGAAGTTGGATTTACCAAGTTGGACTTTTTGGCCCAGGTAAATGTACTCGTCTACAACTTCCAGTGTTGAGTTCCCAACTTTTACAGGAGTGGGTACGACATGGGAGTTCGAAATAATTTTCGTCTTTTCCATTTTCATATTAAGACCCACTTATAATAATAATAAATTTATTTATTTCTAGAACACTTAACATTTAGAAACAATTATCTAGCGGCTTTTGCACTAAGCATATATGTATTATAAGCTTGTATTGCAATATCCAGACTATAATTAACAAAACAATAAACAGATGGACGCAACTCAACAGTTTTTAGTCTCAATCTTTTTCTTTTTCAAAAAAGGGAAAAGCAAGATGACAGCATTAAGTACGTGTGGGCATGTATGTGTGTGTGTGGAAATGGGTGTGTACATTAACTTGTTGAGACACTACTGAGATCGTTGAGCATTGTGCCTAGGTCTTCCAAGGTCTTGCCATGACTACGATATCATCAGCGATGCGAAGGTGCGTCATTTATTGATGCCAAGTCTCTCCAGTCCAGAAGCTTAAACACTTCCTCCAAAAGAGTAGTGAACAGTTTCGGCGATATAACATCGTCCTGCCTCACACCACGCTGGAGCCAAATGGGTTTTGTTTTCTGGTCCTGGAGGCGGACTGACATGGTGGCGTTTTTGTACAGCGACTGACTACTAACTTGTATGTATCGGTAGTCTATTTGGCACCTTTGGAGTGACCGAAGCACGGCTCATGTCTCGACAGAATCAAAGGCTTTTTCATAGTCCACAAACGCTAAGCATAATGGTAGATTATATTCCTCGGACTTTTGTGTTACCTGCCGCAGCGTGGCTTGATCGGGAGGCAGGAAGTCATCAAACCTACGTACGAGACGATTCGTTATAACTTTAGAGAACGGCTTGTAAACATGACTCAGTAGTGTGATGGGTCTGTAGTTCTTCAGCTG
The DNA here is from genome assembly GCA_949319885.1 of Mecyna flavalis. Classification (NCBI taxonomy): domain Eukaryota; kingdom Metazoa; phylum Arthropoda; class Insecta; order Lepidoptera; family Crambidae; genus Mecyna; species Mecyna flavalis. The sequence goes on along the minus strand of OX439419.1, from coordinate 3,116,118 downwards.
CGTCCTATCGCCGTTTTTGAAGAACAACTTCACCACGCCCCTCTGCCATGCTGTTGGCGTTTGACACTCGAGAATAACGGAGTCGAATAGCCTAGAAGAGCTTTCAGGACCGTCGACCGGTCGGCCTTCAGAACCTCCGCTGTTACTCCGTCATCCCCAAGCGCCTTGTTGTTTTTAAACTGTTTCTGAACTACACTTACTAATACAAAGGCTGACGACGTCCGGGATATCTTCTGTGTGGTGTCGGGTCAATTTGGCTCTACTTTACGACTTTTAAGTACCGTTAAATAATTAAGTTTTAAACGAAGTTTTAATTCATTTCGAGTACTTAAGTTAGACCCACGTTAGTCCGCCGATGCCCCTAGTTTTACAATGGACTAACTTTCAAACGTCAAAACGATAACACTTTTAAAATTTTGCTCCGTTTTGCGTATTAGTTCCAGAAGCCTTCTGTCGTATTTCAGCAAGTAATTGGATGTCATCCATCCAGCAATTCCAGCATGTTATTAAAGAGCAAGAAAAGATGCTCCGCTTAGATACATCAATAGATAATACTGTGGAAAAGTTTGCTATCGTTGTAGGGGTAATCTGATTCTTCAGATTCCTCTGAAGATGAATAAAGTTTCAAATTAAATCTAGTTTGTTTTACTTATCTGATGCACTACATATTTCAAATAGCTTAAATTTGCACTCAACTCAACATCATCCTCTTCGTTAGATATTATTTTTAAATACTGAGACCGTCTATACGGAACCTTAGTGACGTTTGATGTGGTGATGTTGTCACAAACAATCAATATCTAGATCCAGAGTATCATAAATCGTTTGAATCCTCTTAACCATATGATCAATACTTGATCAATATTTGATCAATATTTGCTTGTAGAAAATGTTTACGACCACTGCTTCTTAGGTGACCAAATTTCTAATGCTAAATAAAACGGGGATAAGTACACACCATTATAATTATAGAAAATCAAAAAAGCATCGTCAGCTACCTTATGTGGATTGTGGCGTGGCACTATTGCCAATTTTCAAGAAAGGAATAAAAAGAAAATAATCATGAAACTACATTTCAGTGGTGATACTGACCCTACCTATTGTTAGTTACAATAGAGTTTATAAGTATTTACCACTTCACACCTTTTTCATCAAAAACAATGTTAAATTAAGTATTTTTTATTTATAAATAAAATTTGTATGGCACGATGGCGCATTTAGTAGTGACCCTGCCCTATGCGCCAGGGGTTCGAATCCCACCCAGGACAAACACTTATGTGATGAACATTTGCGTTTGTTCTGTGTCTGGATGCTTATTTTATGTCCAGCAGTGGACTATCACAGGCTGATGATGATTATTTACACAGCGCCATCTAGTCTACGAACTAAGCATAATTGTACGATGAGTGCCAGGCAACTGGTTAATTAACTTTACATAACATTTATAAGAAATATATTTGTGGTAGGTACCTTCGTTGTTTCTGATACTTATAACACAAGTGCTTACGCTACTTACTTTGAGGTTAGATCAATGTATGTGATGTTGTCTATATTAAAAAAAAACAATTCTCAAAGTATATTTTTCAAATTCAAAAAATTTCTTTAAAATTCGCTTCACTGAAGCTGACATAAAGATAAACTTTCACTTCACTTCACAAAACTCAAGTAGAGAGTAATCGAAACTTTCACTCAACCACATCTGACAAATGACAGTGAAGTCTTCACCAAGGAACGAAGTCAACTGGTAATGTGTATGTCAGAACGTCCACTTGCTGGCAAATACACCTGTTCCAAAGAAAATGGACCGGTCATAGCGACCCTTCTTACGCCACCCTATACTGCGGCAACAATACTTGAAGACACGAAACAAGTTCAATACTCGAAGACTCGAAACAAGTTCAATTTGTGTCCAATTGCTCTTCATGGGAACGGTGTCTTTTTATAGAAACCTGTTTTGTGGTATAGAAAAGGTATTGTGTGGGAGAATGGGATAAGATTGAAGATATTTTCTTTGAAGACTAGTTTTTTGGGAATAAAGTAGATTTAAAAATGTTGATGGTTTACATTTTATTTAGATTTTTTTGTACAATTTGTTTTGTGATTTCGGGCCTTTGTCACTACTGACAGATGAGTTTGTGATAACTTATCTGTTAGATAACTCAAATACTCAAATTATAATAAAAAAAGATAGCATTCTTCTTCTTCTTATTTATTACTTATTTAGCATTATTGAAAATAAATTATTACAAAGGATGGACGATAATGGCATTAAGTCTTTAATAAATATACTTAATTACACACAAATAACTAATGTACCTTTTCTACCAAGATCAAAATTCTCAGAAGTTTAAATTAATGTGAGATATTTAAATATTGTTCAGATAATGTTAATGACTTTATAACAGGGACCGAAAAGGTTACCCTTTTTGGTGTATTAAACTGTTTAATTTTTACGATTCTTTGAAAAACCTTAACATGGGATTCAGCAGTATATACGGCTGAATAAACCCGAACAGAAACAGTTTTGTTAATAAAGTTCATTTTCGTTCATTTTTTGATCTTAGAAAAGGACAGTCCGATGAGCGTACCGTCATTGGATGCGATAGAATCGTGTCACAACGTGTTGGCTACATAAGGCTTCAATGCTCTAAAATAATCTTTACTGATAACTTTTGCAATGATTCTCGCGTTGATCTTCGCTTCGCATGTTGTGTTATTCTTGTTGTTTACGTTTTTAGTTGTCATGAATATTGAGTGGTAATATTGAGTCCAGTCAACGAAGCTCTAACTTTGCCATTTTAGCAGAAAAGCTGAAACTAGTGCCAAAATTTTTTTTATGACCCCGTATTATATGACATACTAAAAATGCAGGGTCGTGAGTCACCGGGGTTATACGAAAAAAAAATGGAAAAGGGTGAAAAAATTACTTTTTCCTAAACATCTCGAAAACTTACTGAAATATGAAAAAAAATTTAAGGCAAAAGTTGTAGAAAATTGCTTTGTCTACAAAAAGGGTAAATCAATTTAGGGTGGAGGCTCCTTATATCGGCCCACTCCTAATATCGGCCGTCTAGAGAAAATGCGCCACAACTTAAAAAAATTACCTAAAATAATAATTGTTTTTATGCAAAAGAGTGCGGGAGGTACGGACGTGCGTCGTTTGGCGGCATTTTCAGGTCAAATTCCTAGATCGACTCATGGCGTTGAGAAGTATTTAAATTGAAGGATCTAACATGGTGGACAAATTGAGTCAGACCCTTCAAATTGTCTCAGACTCAACCCCAGTTACCCCAGTAAAACGCAGGCTTGTATTTTTTCCACAAAAAGAGTGATTTTTTGAGTTCTATCTGACCGACTACAGCTTTTAGCCGTATAAAATTATCTTCCAACCTTAACCCTAGAGTAGTCGCGCCTTTCCGTGTAACGTGAGTGATCGCGCAGGGAGCATTTTGCCGCCCATACTCTAACAAGCTTTATTTTGATAATTGTATTTAAATTAATTTTTAAATGATAGAATATATCATAAACTTTCAGTAAATAACATTTATTAAAGTTTTGAGCTAAGTATTTATGAAAAAAAAGCTTTTGAATATATAATGTAATTATTTTTTAATTTTAACAAGGCGCATTTTCTGCGTTGTTCGCCCGACGTAAAAAATATAAGTAAGCGACAGCGCTTACTTATATTTTTTTTAGAAAAAAATGTCACAAAACTGATTTATAATGTATGCTATTACGCTATTTAGACTAAAACAACATGATATACGACTACAACTATTCATATTTCCACTAATCTAAAAAACCTGACACACGAATTTTAATTACGTGAGTAGTCGCGCGGTGACCAATTTGCCGCCAAACGCGACACCCCGTCAATAATCGGTTCCTGATTTGGTCACCCGTGAACTGAATTTCTTCTAATTTCCAAAACAAGACGGTGAGAAACGGGGTAGCAGCTACTAGAACGCTTGACCTCGTCAAATGCATCGTGTATAAAATAATACAATTTTTTCGCCGCGGGCGACAAAATGCTCATAGCACGAGCACTCTAGGGTTAACTTCGGGAGCTATAGAGTCCGTAGCAGTAACTGTTTTTAAAGAGATTGGCATCCTTTCCAGAATCATACGCTACTTGATTGCGTAACAGCTCCTTAAACTTTACAGAGCTCAAGTCCGTTCCTGCAAATAGTTTTGCTACCATCTTTGGAGGTGGTTCTGCTCTTGACTCTATTGAGCGGCATGCGAAGAGGCTTATCGGCGATGATGCTTTGGTCGAGAACTGCAAAGTCTCGATCATCGTTGGAAGATTGCTGGGCTCTCCGTCTTTTACAGGACGTTCTCCGTTTTTTTTTTTTTTTTTCGTCTTCACGTTGGTGAGTATGCTGCTCGACTGTACGATTTGGTTATACCAGCTCCGTTCCATTACCGAACGACTTGACTTGGTCAGAGACTTCATCCGTATACAGTGAAAATGCCGCGCGTACAAACTAAATGATTTGCTTCATTTTTTTTTGATACGGACTGTGCAGGTGTGGAACTCTATAACTGGGTCCATCTTTCCTGACCATTATATAACTTTGTGCTCTTCAAGGCCAGAATTAACGGGCTTTTTCTAAGCAAGCGCGCTCCATCGTAAACCGCATAGTTGTTTAACATCAGGCAACTTTAAGGTCAAGTGCTGGCATAGTAAATAAATATATAAAAAAAGTCGGTAATATTTTTTATATATTTTTTGGGGTTCTTTTCTTTGTTTGTATTAAGAATGTCGAATTATTGTAATACATTCGTACTTTTTGAACAAACTTTTTCCCTTTGAAAAGGTATGCCGATATTAGGGTTATAGTCGGCGGATATTTAGGTGCTAGAGGCCGATATTAGGGAAAATCGGCAAGTTTGGAAACAAACATCTATATTTTGAAATCTAACAAAGAATTCGTTATTTGGCGAATGTAATAATGGAGTTTCATTATTCCTCTACACAAAACAGTAATTGAAAGAAAGTCAAAGCAATTAAGGCGATTAGATTTCTCAATTCCTGAAAATGGGCAATTGGTAAAGCCTACTCCTCATGCAATACTGGTCAGAAAGAATTGAAAAAAATATATGTTAAACATCAGTTCTTACACTACATTTGAAACACTGGATATTTCTTTAAGTCTTTATTTTGTACACTAAAAAAAATATCTACGAAACGTCGATTTTTATATTGAAATGCCTACTGCTCCTAAACGGCTATGTTATTTGGAAATATTTTTACACAATCATATAAAAAATTTCTTAATCTTAAAATGAAACAATGCTTTTGTAAATCGAATAAATATTTTCTGTATAAATATCAAAATAAAGCAATTCCGAAAGAGTGGTTGCAGAGGGTGGCCTGTGCGGGCGCGGGCGGCAGTCGTCCGCTGGCGTTCAGACGGGAAGGCTGTGTCGCTCGCTGCAATTTTTTTATGACTGCTCACGCATGTTTGTCCTTTGTTTGTGTGCGTATTTTTCGTGTCAGTGTGTTCAAAGAATAGTGCAGTCAGAGATAGGCAATACGATTGCGTTGTGATTTGGTGCGTGCGGGGACGGTGTATAATTATTAGTGTAAAAATATTTATAAACCTTGTTTTTAATACTACATGTTCGTAATATTTTATAATTTAGAAGGAATAAACAAGCAAAAACAAAATTAAAAACCACAGAGGAAGAAAAAAAAAATTAAGAGATATGCAAAACATAAAAACATACAAATCTCAACATAATATCAAAAAGAAAGCACGACGAAGCTGAAGGACAAAATAAAAAGCAGAAGATAATATATTATGTGCTATAGAAAATTTTAATAGTTAGTGTTTGAGAATTAAAGTTTACATAATTTTTTATTTACGTGTTTTACTTATTGATATCGGGACCTCTTAGTAATTTTAGTTCAGTCAGCACCCTCAGAAACCTAGAAATCACATCAAACTTCCCAAACTTTGTTAGCTTTTTTTTAAGCGGTGAATGCATGTATTTAGGTTTAGGGGCCAGACGGAACTAATTTAGATTCCGTCTGCCCCCACTAGGGGCAGACGAAACGAAAAAGTTTCGACTGCCCTTACTGGTTATTTAGATGGGTAGGTAGGTAGCCTGTCCAATTACCATTGAATGCAAATATCTGAAGAGCGATGTATTTAATTTGTATTTGTATTTCAAAAAAGAGCAAATACATTTAATAAAATGTGTGAAAATTTCGGAAAACAAATGAATGTCGGGAAAACACTGTTTATTGATCTGAAGTTAAAAAGACAGGTGTAAACGATTTTCGACCTTATCGACATTCATCAAAATATCGGATTTTAATGAACCAGCAAAGATAGTCAACAAGCGTTTGCGGAAAAGCAACAAAATTTTGAATGTCAATAAGGTTGAAAATCGCTTGCACCTGTTTTTTTTTTCGTTTAAATCAATAGACAAACAATAAAAACAGGTGCAAGCGATTTTCGACCTTATCGACATTTACCAAAATAACGGATTTTAATGAACCAGCAAAGATAGTCAACAAGCGTTTCCGAAAAAGCAACAAAATTTTGAATGTCAATAAGGTTGAAAATCGCTTGCACCTGTTTTTTTTCGTTCAAATCAATAGACAAACAATAAAAACAGGTGCAAGCGATTTTCAACCTTATTGACATTCAAAATTTTGTTGCTTTTTCGGAAACGCTTGTTGACTATCTTTGCTGGTTCATTAAAATCCGTTATTTTGGTAAATGTCGATAAGGTCGAAAATCGCTTGCACCTGTTTTTATTGTTTGTCTATTGATTTAAACGAAAAAAAAAACAGGTGCAAGCGATTTTCAACCTTATTGACATTCAAAATTTTGTTGCTTTTCCGCAAACGCTTGTTGACTATCTTTGCTGGTTCATTAAAATCCGATATTTTGATGAATGTCGATAAGGTCGAAAATCGTTTACACCTGTCTTTTTAACTTCAGATCAATAAACAGTGTTTTCCCGACATTCATTTGTTTTCCGAAATTTTCACACATTTTATTAAATGTATTTGCTCTTTTTTGAAATACAAATACAAATTAAATACATCGCTCTTCAGATATTTGCATTCAATGGTAATTGGACAGGCTACCTACCTACCCATCTAAATAACCAGTAAGGGCAGTCGAAACTTTTTCGTTTCGTCTGCCCCTAGTGGGGGCAGACGGAATCTAAATTAGTTCCGTCTGGCCCCTAAACCTAAATACATGCATTCACCGCTTAAAAAAAAGCTAACAAAGTTTGGGAAGTTTGATGTGATTTCTAGGTTTCTGAGGGTGCTGACTGAACTAAAATTACTAAGAGGTCCCGATATCAATAAGTAAAACACGTAAATAAAAAATTATGTAAACTTTAATTCTCAAACACTAACTATTAAAATTTTCTATAGCACATAATATATTATCTTCTGCTTTTTATTTTGTCCTTCAGCTTCGTCGTGCTTTCTTTTTGATATTATGTTGAGATTTGTATGTTTTTATGTTTTGCATATCTCTTAATTTTTTTTTTCTTCCTCTGTGGTTTTTAATTTTGTTTTTGCTTGTTTATTCCTTCTAAATTATAAAATATTACGAACATGTAGTATTAAAAACAAGGTTTATAAATATTTTTACACTAATAATTATACACCGTCCCCGCACGCACCAAATCACAACGCAATCGTATTGCCTATCTCTGACTGCACTATTCTTTGAACACACTGACACGAAAAATACGCACACAAACAAAGGACAAACATGCGTGAGCAGTCATAAAAAAATTGCAGCGAGCGACACAGCCTTCCCGTCTGAACGCCAGCGGACGACTGCCGCCCGCGCCCGCACAGGCCACCCTCTGCAACCACTCTTTCGGAATTGCTTTATTTTGATATTTATACAGAAAATATTTATTCGATTTACAAAAGCATTGTTTCATTTTAAGATTAAGAAATTTTTTATATGATTGTGTAAAAATATTTCCAAATAACATAGCCGTTTAGGAGCAGTAGGCATTTCAATATAAAAATCGACGTTTCGTAGATATTTTTTTTAGTGTACAAAATAAAGACTTAAAGAAATATCCAGTGTTTCAAATGTAGTGTAAAAGAGAAATATCTGAAGAGCGATGTATTTAATTTGTATTTGTATTTCAAAAAAGAGCAAATACATTTAATAAAATGTGTGAAAATTTCGGAAAACAAATGAATGTCGGGAAAACACTGTTTATTGATCTGAAGTTAAAAAGACAGGTGTAAACGATTTTCGACCTTATCGACATTCATCAAAATATCGGATTTTAATGAACCAGCAAAGATAGTCAACAAGCGTTTGCGGAAAAGCAACAAAATTTTGAATGTCAATAAGGTTGAAAATCGCTTGCACCTGTTTTTTTTTTCGTTTAAATCAATAGACAAACAATAAAAACAGGTGCAAGCGATTTTCGACCTTATCGACATTTACCAAAATAACGGATTTTAATGAACCAGCAAAGATAGTCAACAAGCGTTTCCGAAAAAGCAACAAAATTTTGAATGTCAATAAGGTTGAAAATCGCTTGCACCTGTTTTTTTTCGTTCAAATCAATAGACAAACAATAAAAACAGGTGCAAGCGATTTTCGACCTTATCGACATTTACCAAAATAACGGATTTTAATGAACCAGCAAAGATAGTCAAAAAGCGTTTGCGAAAAAGCAACAAAATTTTGAATGTCAATAAGGTTGAAAATCGCTTGCACCTGTTTTTTTTTCGTTCAAATCAATAGACAAACAATAAAAACAGGTGCAAGCGATTTTCGACCTTATCGACATTTACCAAAATAACGGATTTTAATTAACCAGCAAAGTTAATCAACGAGCGTTTGCTATAATTTTTTTTATTGAACGAGGACAAGGAAAGTATTGTGCGTTCAATGGTTCACACGGTACTATAGGCATCTACTAAGGTAGCTAATAGCTACCTACCTACCTATCCAAATAACCAGTAGGGGCAGTCGAAATCTTTTAGTTACGTCTGCCCCTAGTAATCCGAGCAACTCATGTCATCCCAGTGTCCACCAGTGGGGGCCAACGAGAAGATTTCAGTAGCGTTGGTGTCCCCACTGGTAGACAAGTAGTTACAAGTTTAAATGTATTGGCTAAAATACATTATCTGCAAACGTACTCGTATATATTTATATAATTAATATTTTTATGCATAATTATTCCATAGACATCCTCTTATAATCACAATCACATCTTATGATGCATTTTAAAAGTAGAACCAATCACATTATTCTATTAGGCTCTGATAATATAGTAGTGTACAAAAGTGCGCTTCTGTACGCTACGCCCGTGCATTCTTTGATAAGTGTTTTCGTGCGGGGTGCGCGGTTACGGCGCGGGGAGATAGACTCAAACGTCCAAGGTCGTTGAGAACTATAATCGCCTTAATGTAAAAATTAGTGTCCGACCGAAGGTTCGGTTTCGGTTTCGGTTTCGGCCGAGGTTCGGCCAAAAATCAAGTTTCGGCGGCAGTTTCGGTTTCGGCCAAAATTGGCCGAAACTTTTGCCGAAACCGAAACTGATTTCGGAAGTTTTCGTGCACGCTCGCCTAACTTCGTTTCTCGAGGCAACGCTTTGGCGGCGTACCTGTTTAGGAATTATTGTCTTGCGCCGTTCGGATAGCTCTGTAGCAACACAACATAGTCAGTGCGTTAAACAGTAACAATTTAGTGATTCGATTATTGATAACTGATAAACATTTTGCTATGAGAACTTGATTTGAAAAAATAGTAAGTATGTTTGTTTGTTTGTATTGAATAGGCTCCGAAACTACTGAACTGATTTGAATTATCTTTCACTATTGAAAAGCTACACTATCCCCGGGTGACATAGAATACTTTTCCCGGAAATGTGGGGGGGAAGGGAGGGTATTTAAAAAAGGAATTAGGCACGGGTGAAACTGCGGGCGAAAGGCTAGTCTTTTATATAAATGGGAGGAAATGGACTGACTGAATGAATGCCTGACTGACAATCTACGCCCAGCCCAAAGTACAAGACCCAGGAACTTGAAATTTTGTACAAGGATTCTTTATAATGCGTAAGTTCTCACTAAGAAAGGGTTTTTCGAAATTAACCCGAAGGAGGTAAAAAGAGAGCTAGAAGTTTGTATAAAACTTCGTCATTTTGAAAGTTACAGTCTTAAAATTCGGAAAGTATATTTTTAGTTTGGTTTCAGTTTCAAATAAAAAGGTGTTATAGAAAACTTACCCCCATGGGGGTTAAAAAGGGGTATAAAAATAAAAAATGAAAGGACCATGCAAAAAAACGTCCCCACCCACCAACAGATTCCAAACGTATCTCTATTCTCTGTCAATACCTCTTGCCGTACTGATTTGTATTACATCGCCGTAGGAACTGGGATTTCACGCAAATCGAATTTGAATGTTGTATTTTTTTCATATTTTCAAGTATTTTTTTGACACAGTTAATTGTGAAAATAATGTGCAGGCGATCAAGAGTTACCCCCCTGGGGGCCTAGACAAAGTTACATTTTGACAGCGATAGCGAAATTCACTAACTTTAAATTGTATGGATTTGACAGATGCCATAGAAAAGTCACGTGGTGAAAGTATGGGATTTGACATTCGCTATCGCAAATTGAGCTATAACGAACGTCATAAATGCCGCTTGTCTAGGGGGGCTTGTCTAATTAAAAGTGTACAATCAAAATGTAATCTTAAAAAATATTGTACAATCGAGTCTACTTCAAGCTAGACACTTACAGCGCAATTCTGCATCTTAATCGTGCGGCATAAGTACGGTTTTTTTTTCATACCCTGTAATTTTTTGGATTAAAAATGGTTATTTGTCTTTTCATGGAATCTTTATATATATATAAACTTAAAGGTGACTGACTGACTGACTGACATAGATATCAACGCACAGCCCAAACCACTGCACGGATCGGGCTGAAATTTGGCATGCAGATAGATGTTATGACGTACCTAGGCATCCGCTAAGAAAGGATATCTCGATATTCCCACGGGAACGGGAACCACGCTGGTGAAACCGCGGGCGGCCGCTAGTGTCATAATAATATTGAAACTAGTGCCAAGTCTGTTGGTGGGTGGGGATAGAGCCCATACAATTCTTTGTATGATCCTTTTGTACAGGAGTTCTTTATTGTTAAGGTACTGTGTGCCTGCTGCCTAATGTACGTTGCTATGCTACGGTTTTGATACTTCTCTGTCAATTGCTTGTTGCTTGTTGTAACAAATAATAAAAATTCTGCACAAACTGCATATCATTAACAAGAGGTTATGGCCCAGATCACGAAATTTTCCATCCCGAAGCTCAACGGCTTAGAAGATTACTCAACATGGAAGTTCGCATTGAAAATGCTTTTACTACGTGAAAAGCTTTTTTCCTACACGGCGAAGTCTCTGGAACCTGATGATCTTTCTGCTATCCAAAAAGATGAAGAAGCACTGGCGACCATATGCTTGCACCTAGAACCGCACCTCTACCCCTACGTTCAAGAAGCGAGGACGGCGAAGGAAGCATGGGACGCATTAGCTGCTGTATTCGAAGATAAAGGTTTCAACAGGAAAATAAGTCTGTTGAATGCACTCTTAGACGAGAGATTGGATAGACATGCGAATATGCATGAATACATAGCTGCCATCATGAGTCACACTCAAAAACTGAGAGAAATAGACCATAGTGTCGACGACGAGCTTGTCGCTGTCGTGCTGTTGCGAGGTCTACCAGACGAGTACAAACCCATGAGAATGGCAATGGAACACTCTGGCATGAAGATCACTTCGCAAAATGTGCGACAGAAACTACTTCAAGAAGACTCGACAAAAGGCAGTACATCCAACACTATGAGTGAGTCAGCTTTAGCTTCAAAAGGGAGCAGACATAAAAAGCAGTCTGTCAAACCTGTCAAATGCTTTAAATGTGGAGAAAAAGGGCATAGGAAGAATCAATGTCAACTGCTTCATACAGGTCAGAAGAGTGGCGACACTGGACTATTAACTTCATTAAGTGTTCGTGATACATTCGATTCTGGATCCTGGTATATCGACAGCGGTGCATCGAATCATATGTCATTTCAAAAACATTGGTTTAGAGACATTAAGGTTTGTGATAGTGTTAAGAGCTTCGACGTGACTTGTGCAAACAATGAAAAGATTTCAAGTGCAGGAATAGGTAACATTATGGTCAGACTGAAAGGTGTTGAGATGCCCATAAGGGATGTTACGTATGTACCTGGTTTGAAAGTAAATCTTTTATCAGTTTCAAAGATGGTTGAAAGAGGATGGAAAGTAGTTTTTAGTGCAGATGGCTGTAATATGTTTCACAAATCGGTAGGTCACATTTCGAGTAGGCTTGTAGCTACTGCAAGCAAGGTCTCAGGCATCTATAAACTTGATGATTGTTATCCTGTTGTAGATGAGGCGCTGGCTACAGTTCAGGCTGGGAACTCGTTGACATTGTGGCATCGGCGGCTTGGACACGTAAATGAGCGAGATTTACGTAAGCTACCTGGTTTCGATTTTGGAAAGAGCGTAATGGAACCTTGTGTTGACTGCATTAAGGGGAAGTCACACAGATTACCTTTTCCAGCAGGTGAAGCAGACAGAGCAAGTGACAAATTAGGGTTAGTACATATGGATATCTGTGGTCCAATGTCAGAGAGTTCGTTTAATGGTTCTCGTTACATGTTTGTCTTGGTGGATGATTTGACACGGAAAATGTTTGCATATTTTCTCAAGTCAAAATCAGATACTTTAAAATTCTTCAAAGAGTTTGTGACACATGTGGAGAACGAGACTGGCTTAAAACTGAAGGCTATACGAACTGACAATGGAACAGAATTTGTTAACCAGAAGTTTAGTCAATATATTCGCAGTAAGGGAATAAAACACCAGTTGACAGTCCCTTATACCCCGGAACAAAATGGCGTTGCTGAACGAGCTAACCGAACGATCGTGGAGATGGCTCGGACCATGCTGGGAGAAAGTCTTAGTAATCGGTATTGGGCGGAAGCATGTAATACTGCGGTTTACATTAAAAATAGACTACCTCATTCAGGCAACCAGGGTAAGATTCCGGAGGAGCTTTGGACCAATAAAGCTCAAACTGTCACTCACTTTAGAGTATTTGGTTCAATTGCTTACGCGCATGTACCAAAGGAAACTCGGAAGAAGTGGGATAAGAAAGCCAAAGCATATCGCTTCGTGGGATATTGCACGGAAACGAAAGGTTACCGTTTAGCAGATTTGAAAAATCCACGAAACGTCATAAAGGCAAGAGACGTTGTGTTCATAGTGGATACAGGTGGATACAGCGACACTCAGAAGTCTGATGTTCCCGCAGAGCTGTCAAGAGGACAGGACTCTGATGTCACATGGGAAATCACTAATGACGTGTCGACTGAACCTGAACCTATCTCGGAACCAGAGATCTCATCATCTTCTAACTTGGAAGTTGAGGAAGCAGTGCCAAATGGTGAAGAACCAGAACCTGTGGTGGAACAGCCTAGGTATCCTTTACGGAATAGACTGCGAAACCAAGAGGATTTGGTCTTTCTTGTCACTGACGACGAACCTCGTACTTTTCAAGAAGCTCTGAAGAGTAAAGATGAGATTTACTGGAGAGAAGCCATTCAGAAAGAGTTGGACTCTATGTACGAAAATGAAGTTTGGGAGATTGTGGACAGACCACCTGGAGCAAAGGTAGTAGGTTGCAAGTGGATATTCAAATACAAGTTCGACGCTGATGGACGCAAATCCTACAAAGCTCGACTTGTGGCGAAAGGGTTCACGCAGTCATATGGAGTTGACTACTTTGAGACCTATTCACCGGTTGTTCGGAGGTCCACTATCAGGTTGTTATTTTCGTTGGCTGTTCACAAAAATCTTCAAATTGATCATTTTGATGTGAACACCGCATTTCTGAATGGCGAACTGCATGAAAAGGTCTACATGCAACAGCCAGACGGATGCGATAAAAATAGCAAAAAGGTTTGTTTATTGCGAAAGGCAATATATGGCCTTAAACAAGCATCTCGTTCATGGAACGAAAAAGTAAATGAAGTTTTGCTGTCATTGTCATTTAGACGTTCAAAATTTGATAAATGTTTATATTTTAGAGACAATGTTTATATCGCCTTGTATGTTGACGATTTTTTAGTTTTCTTTGATGATACGCAAAAGAAAAATGAACTCTTGGAAAATCTGAGAAAGAAATTTAAAATCAAGGATCTAGGAAAGGCACGGCAATGTCTAGGAATGGAACTTACCAGAGACAGTGGTTCATTACGAGTTTCACAAAGTAAGTTTATCAAGAAATTGTTGGCAGATTTCGGTCTTGATGATTGCAAACCAGTAAAAACTCCTATAGAGGTGAATCTTCACTCGGTTTTGGCTGAAGGGGAAGGTGGTGTAGCACTGGATCAACCAAACCGGCTTAGATATCAGTCGTTAATAGGAGCATTGAATTACTTGGCCTGCAATACTCGGCCTGATATTTCGGCCGCAGTAAGTTTTTTGTCTCAATATAATTCTTGTTGCTACCAGGTGCACATGCAAGCTGCAAAGCGGGTACTAAGATATCTCAAAGGCACAATCAGTTATAGCCTAGAGTTCAAGGCGGATGCTGTTGCCATTGGTAGTATTACCGGCTACGTTGACGCCGACTGGGGAGGAAATGTAAAAGACAGAAAGTTGTAAAAGACAGTAGTTTAAAGAGTGTACGCCAGCGAAGCCAGGGGCGGAAGTCTAGTATAAAATAAATAATTACAACAAAATTTATATACTGTGATTCCATTTCATGTCTCAATTAATGCAGAAAAATGGGTAAAATGCACCAAATTTTAGTATTTTAAGGAATTTTATACTTGACCACGTGAGTTTCGGTTTCGGTTTCGGTTTCGGCCGAAACTGAAGCCACGGCCGAACATTCGGTTTCGGTTTCGGTTTCGGCCGGAAAACCAGTTTCGGTCGGACTCTAGTAAAAATACAAGCAGTGAAAGGTCAAAAAAAGTTGACATGGCCGATATTTGGTGCCTCCGCCCTATGTTATTTTACGGGGTCATAAAACAAGATTATAAATAGAATAAATAGAATAAATCTTTCTTTGGTACCAATAAAACTTTAACTAAACAGTACAGACACAGTAAAGTTGCTAAAAAACAAAAAAGAAATCACAGAACAAACAAAACAAAAGGATCAATATCAAAACAAAAAATCAGTATCGTATTTAAAATTACAATAAAAACAAGGTTGTTGGTACCAAAATGGTCTCCGCTCAGTATTTGGCCGTGCCGTCTTTAAGTGCAGATGAAATACACTGCATCTCATGCCTTTAATCCAGGCCCCACCTACTAAATTTGTTGTCTCTTTCGTTTATAATCGCCGCAGGATTAAACGGTTTAATACTGCTTAAGACAAACGCAAAATTGAAAACAGTATATATGAATGTTAAAAGATAAACGGTTTGTATCGATACCGCTTCAGCCGTATAGCGGATTATTCAGTCCCTGCTTTATAATTTTAAATAGAAAAACTCCTACACAAAATGCATAAGCACAAAAGTACATAAAATAAAAATACAAAATACAAAATCATTCATGAATATATTTATGATTATTATATTTCTCCCATTTTATATTTTAACTTTCTCTTCTACTGCTATTATACTTTAAAGTGCTTTTAGATCATTCTATCTAACGATCTTTTGATGATGAACCAAACAGATTTTCTCATAACCTCAAAGCATTCTCACGACCCATCACAATCAACAAATTACAAGTTTGTATTCAAACCACCGCCGTCAAAATCGTAAAATTCAATTACAACCAACCAAAACTAGTCTTTGCGTAAACTCAATTCGTCCCCCAAATTGTCCATCTAACAGGTTGGTCAAGAATTACTGAAAAGGCGTAAAGCGTAGCATTCCCACACTTCTTCAAGTAAACTAGATTCGAAACATTGAAAATCCAACTGGTTATTGAAGAAGACCAAAAATTCTTAAGCCATCGTTCCCACACTACAAGTTACAATTTTCGTGTTTTCACAAACCTGTCGTTAGAAGGGACAGTCGGCGGACTCTATTACAGACCCAATTGTCCTGAACGGGTTTTGGGTGTAAGGACCAGATAAGCGATACCATCATTTCGTATAAGTATTGTGTTTTGAGCGCATTTCGTTTTATATTTGTATTTCTTGACGATAGTATGGATTTTAAATGAAACACGTTTTTGCGTTTGTTAAAGTTGCATGGATTTGTCATTTCTTTAGCTGAGTTTGGCGTGTGATACAAGTTGAATATTTTTTGGGTATGAAATAATTTCACAATTCACAAGGTAGAATGTTTTTTTCATAATCATTATAATATTTCATTTACAGGGTATGATTTTACTAAAAAGATTTTGACAGTGGAAAGTATCGTAGGTATGTATTTACAAAAAAACATTTACCGTACAACATCGTAAAAAGTAATACAAAATCTCATTAACCGCTAACTAAAATAAGAACGAGCATGCAGATTTTGCAACACAAAGCTCTTGTAACTTAAACTCAATGACTATACCACTTACGGCTTAAAATCAAATGGAAGTACAGATAATGTTACGAGAACTTTATTTCGTTCATCATTTAAAAATATTTTTGTTATACTATGTAGTTATTTTAAATATCCATGACGTAATCATCATAATTGTAAGCATTTGGTACTCACTATTCCATTAAGGTTATTTAACTGAAAATACTCGTAATGTAAAAGCAACACTAATGTCCCTTACTACTGTAGGTAATAAAAAAAGAGTTTCAAATACTGTTTTTTACTTCTTAAATCAACCTTATCCCCACGACCTTGAAGTCGTAACTCAAACTATCATCTAAATACATCAAGACATTACAAAGAAAACTTCATATCTCCACTGCATCGTATACGTAAGTTAATACAGATAATTCTCAGTCCAAAACTTAGTGAATGCGAGAGGAGCTCAGACCCTCTCTCGAGATTGGATAAAATGTACACGGCCCCTGCTTACACTCGCTCATGTAAAAAGCCAGCGTCTAAGGCAAGGCGAGGGTGGCACCCCCGCGACTCACATACTCTACACGTGCCGTGAATGTGTGCGTGAATTATATTTTTATGCTCTATGCATCATGGCGCCCGTGCAGTTAGCTACTTGTGGTAGTGTAATCAGAATTAGCACGGGATTTTAGTACAGGCTGTCGTTTTGTGCTACAAAGGATATGTTGATGAGATAATGCATTGCACGATGTTTATTTAATGATTAATAAATTGAGACAAGATCATGCAGCCGTCGTTTACATAGTTATTATTGTTTTCTTTTATATTATACATAATATTTAAATCGCACCTAAGTCTCCTTCAATAAATACATTTATGCAATAAATAATGAATATGCCTCACACGGCAAAGGACAACTTGCCATTTAAATTCGTTAAATAACATACAATTTCTTGTTCGATTATCACCATAGCTGTGGTAGCCCCGACAGGTAAACTTCCGCCACAATAATGGGTCCTCTAATAAAATATGGAAGCTCACTAAAAATTAGTCTAAGTTACATCATTAAAATACTTTTCTCAAAAACAATAAATAAATAATTAAATAAATAAACTAACCATTAGCTTGTGCTATGGGTGCCAGACCACGGATAAACATTACTTATGTAATTTTTTTGTAAATACATACAATTATACATTAGAAACACCCAGACCGATACAAACAGACATGTTCATGCACACAGATGTTTGTACCGTGTGGAGATCGAACCCGCGACCTCTGGTGTAATAGCCGACTTCTCAACCATTACACCAAACGGCTCGTCAATAAGATTTCTCGCCTAATATACCTAATTCTCATTCACTTCGATGTTGAGAACGTTTGGTCATAAAGCCGAACGTTGCGAACCCCTGCCCGGCTGCTTACCCTCACGTAAAAAGCCAACGTCTAAGGCGCGGGGGCGGCGCCAGTGTGCGCGGGCTGTGTGCGACTTATATTTTCATTTCAATAGTTTTTGCGGTGCATCGGTGAGCGTGGATGAGGCTGTGTGCGTTAATGCCGTATTGATTTAGCCGCTGCGAACTTTGCAAGAAATTTATTATCTCCAAGACTTGCGGTGGGGAGGGGTTTGTTAAAGGTAATGGAGAATATGAGTTGTTCTTTGGATATTTGTAACTAATAATGCGTGGGTTTTGTTTCTTCTAGAGAAATCGAGTCAATCTTTTAGTACTTACGTAGATAAATAAATAAGATCCATTTGTGTAATAAACAAAAATATTACAAACAGGTACCTGTAAATTACTCAGGAAAAGAGTGGTGAAAGAGAAAATTGTAATTCGAATATACGTAATCGAGGAAAAAAAAATCGTTTTGCCTTGGAATTCCAACCAGGGCGCAGTCGTTTAGTCCTGCACTTGTGTTATGGATATCAGTATCAACAATGATTCCACAAATACATAAAAACATTAATAAAACGAAACAGGTCAAGACACACAAAAACCTTCGTCACATGAACGTTTTTCCTAGATAAGATTGCATGGAACCCATCCAGGATCACTGCAAAATGTGCTATCGGCCCATGAAGTACTTGCTAATCAAGTATTTAACAAGTCTAGACGTTGGCAGATTGCTTATTTTCAAACACACGTCGCATGCCGTCTGGAGTCGGGGACGAGCGTGAGATTGAGGAGTAATTGAGTAGCTCACGCCCGCAGACAGTCTGTCCACCGCAAATCGAAACCTAAATTTAAAACGAGCCATCTTAGTACGCAATCTTCACTTAGAATCTGTGTGGTGTAAATGGAACATGTCACGAATAATCACACAGTATTTCAAGATAAGTAATGAGCATGATGCCCTTTAATTATCTTGAATACATCAGAAGAAATATTTATGACCTCACTACACAATTAATAAAAGTAGCCCGACCATTCAAATAAAAAACCTCAACATATTGCGGAAAAATATTGGAACTAATTTCTTCAAGTGGCAACAATCAAATAAAAAAACAATAAGACATTCATAATTGTGATGTCAATTTATTGTCAACCGCGCTTTGTTATTTCTTGGATATTGTGAGTTATTTGTAAGTATAACCATAGCAACCTAGTGTTGCTATAACCATAGCTAATGTGGCGCCTCCAGAGCAGGTTTTTTTATTTTCTTGGTCAGCTTTAAATTTTAAAAGAATCATAATAATATATCAATATTTAAACCCGTTTCTCAAATGCGAAGGGCTTTTAGGACTTCTTTTTTCATCATTTTCAGATACAATCTTTTATTTCTGTTAGTCTAAGGACAATGTCGTTGTAGTTTTGACGTTAGCAAGGGGTCCAATTCTCGGTAGCAGCAAACAATGTTTTGTATTTTTTAAATGAAGCCCGGTTGTAATGATGATTTAGCACGCCTAATAACATGATTTCATTGATGGGTGTCCTGACATACCTTTATATTTAAAAAAATGCAGACAAAAACCGCCAACCTAATCTGCACCTACAAAATACACACTCTAAGTAACTTCACCTAAACTGATTACATCGTTCAACGAAAATGTTGTTTACCCCTGCGCGCCATACCGGCGGAGTTTGAAAAAGCGAGCGTCTAAGGAGGCAAGGGGGTGTGGAGGGGGGCCCTTATATTTTAAGATGGCTTCCGCGAGCGAATATCGACGCGCCCCCGCCCCCCGCTTCCCGCACTTACGCGGGTGAATTTTGTAGCTGAGATTTGGGCAAATAAGACTTATGAGGTGAGATGCGGGGCTTTGCTAACAAAGGATCAAAGAAATTACTTTAGGCGTAAGATTAATGTCTGAGGAATGGAGCGTAATTAAATTACGAAGAACTAG
The DNA here is from genome assembly GCA_949319885.1 of Mecyna flavalis. Taxonomy (NCBI): domain Eukaryota; kingdom Metazoa; phylum Arthropoda; class Insecta; order Lepidoptera; family Crambidae; genus Mecyna; species Mecyna flavalis. The sequence goes on along the minus strand of OX439419.1, from coordinate 3,096,251 downwards.
AATAATGGCTTATAATATCAACTGTATATTAGTTTAGGATTTGTTTTACAAAAAAAAAATAGTTAAACTATAAGTCAACTTGAAATCAAAGGCTCGAAGGTCAGATGAGACTACAGTGCTCAGAATGTTTCCTTTTTCTGAGCTACAGTGTGGCAGGCAGCACATGGAGTGACGCTTCTTGTTGAAGTGTCATACCTACAGTGGCCGCTTACCATCAGGTGGACTCCGTGTCACTCCATATCAGTTGGCCGACTTGAGGCCTCAAGTCGGAAAGGCATTAATCACCAACCTAAATGATGATGGATTCTTTTGTTATCCAATGGGACATTAATAGCATAAAAATATATATTATCTACATCTATACCATAATATGTCTATTTTATATTCAGGAGCGATGAGCAAACGCCCTACATTTAGATATAAGTATCTGTGGCTGCATTGAAATGTTTACATTTTAGTGTCGGTAACCGACACTTTAATTACGTTCAAATTCCGAACGTCTTCTTTAAAAGTAAAAATTAATAGGTTTTTTCGATTATCGAATTAGTCGATTAGTAATTTTATGTTCCATTCCTATACATTTAATTCGATGCTGAAATTATAACAATCGATTTGAGAATCGAAATCAACTCGAGTCTAGATTGTTTATGGATTTTAAAAACTACAAACGTCATTTATTCAAATTGACCTACAAATTATGACATGATTTTGTACTAATTTGCTCATCGATCCTGACTATAAAATAGACATATTATCGTATGAATGAAGATAAAGTTATGTATGTGACTGTACATAATTAGTCATTAAAATACTCATGTGATTCTTTTATGAAACTCACTTCGTTCGTTTCATAAAACCACATTCGTATTTTAATGACCCTCATTATGCAGCAGTCACATAAATAACTATTTACTAAAGTCGAGTCATTTTAATAGGCCACATTTAACAGTTCATTTATCCAAAGAAAAGTACTACTTATGTACATCAGGAGCAGTCTAATTTTGTAAATAAATAATTGTATTAAAAACAACCGATGTTGTTTTCTTGAGTTTTATTCCTTTAGCGTAAGGTATATTTTTCTTTGCATAAATGAACTTTCAAATGTGACCTATTAAAATGACTCGACATTAAGGAATGAAATTAAATAAAAAAATATATTGGTATTTTCTATTTTCAAAATAAAACAACATCTTAAACACGTCCTTAAATTAAACATAACAAAGTAAATCTAAATTAAACTAAAGTTAGTCTAAAACAATATTATTCTAAACTTTAAATGCATTTATAAACTAAAATTATTACAAATTATATTTTACATTAATAATTAATTATTATTATGATATTGGAGCTGTGTGTTCTAATATGTAAGTAAATAGATTTCTAGAAAATATTAACTAATATTTGTAGCTTGTTTTGGTTAAAATTATTTTTCCATCATAATACCAATAAGCTTCATTAAATATCTAATCATTAGAAGTAACTTTTATTATAAGTATTGGTTTGATATTTAAATAATTTATAGTGCCTGCGTTTCCAAAGGTCATGGTTAGTTCTGGCTGTATAATAAATAACAATGCAGGTCATATCAATAATTTGGCTATTGCAGTTGCATTATTTTTCAATCAATACAAAATAAGTCATAGCGGCTGCCTAAAACCGCCATAAATCAGTTTTCCTATTATTGTACAGTCAACAGCAAAAGTAGATGATCAAAGTCAGGAGTTCAATAATAATGACCGTAGTTCGCGTCAAAACTGATGTCAAGATGATTTTAAAGTAAGTGATTGTATTTTATACCAAACTAGCGGCCCGCCCGCGCGGCTTCGCCCGCGTGAACTATAGGACGTTATCCCGCGGGAATTGAACTATAGGACGTTATCCCATGGGAATATCTTGTAAATTGTAGCCTATGTGTTATCCTTATGTATAAGCTATATTATTGTAAAATCAATTCAGTAGTTTTTACGTGAAAGAATAACAAAAGTTCATCCATCCGCTCCCCGGCCGGTACCGCCGCAACCGCTATGTCCCTGCATTTTAAATCTGTAATATCTTCGAAACTATTCATTTAAATTACATGATGTAAAGGGCCATATTGATCTATATTACATGCACAATTTATTTATGGTACTTTATTGGATAAGGATTAATACTGTATTGCTTAAAATCACTTTTTCGTAAATAAGCCATTATTTTATCGTAATAAGTAAAGGAAAATGGTTATTGTGGGTTATCCCTAAGAGATAGACATATACCATCGCGGACTTTTTTGTAAAACTTTTTAAGGTGTACAATAGTGTAGTACATTATTTTGATCTATCTCGTAGGGTTCAGCCAGCGTTTGCAATGTAAGCGCAAAAAAATGCGATTATTTACGACCTTTAATTAAAAACCTCTAAAGTTATCAGTGTTTCTCTACTATATTATGCATGTATTATACATATAAACCTTCCTCTTGAATCAGTCTATCTAATGAAAAAAACCGCATCAAAATCCGTTGCGTAGTTTCAAAGATTTAAGCATACAAAGGGACATAGGGACAGAAAAAGCGACTTTGTTTTATACTATGTAGTGATAATAACTACTAAATCATTTTTGACTTGTTAGTTCTGTTGTGAATTTCGTTTCCAACTTTTAGAGTCAACATTAATCAGGCATAGTCATAGTTAATGTTTGGTATAATAAAAAGTCACTAACTTTAGAATCATCTTGACACCACACGGTTCTGAGGCAGACAGACACTCTGTGGGACGAGCGAGGCACAAATCCTACTTACATTAGTATTGAACTTCTTACTTTGATTATCTACTTTTGCTGATGACTGTACTTCTCGATTGCAAAATCTTTGATGAAACATCTAGACTGCTTACTTCTACATATTACATTGACGACTACTTAACTTACGAAAATCCGTTGGTAACATTACTTAGTCCCAGGCTTTTTAGGGTTCTTCTTATGCACAGATGATTTTCTATCATGAAGCGAAAGATTTGAATCTAATATCTCATCGATTATGGTCAGCTCTTTACATTGTAACGGCAACAAGTTACCTTCAATGTTAATATTCACGAGCCCCCTCGGTTTTCTATCAATCCATTTCTGATAGATTAAAACTTCTACCAATTTCTTCACCGACACGTAACTCAGGTTATTATACGAGAAGTTTAAATAGGACAAGCCATTGTAACAAATGCTCCTACCTACTCTGATTTTTTTTTATTGTTAGGCCAATAAATACTCGTCTATAACCTACGTTGTTATTTGACATAGTAGTAACTCAAGTTCTATAAGGTTGTGATAGAGATTTATGAAAATCGTGGAGAGTCTACAATTTCAAGGTTCTTTCATATTCCTTCCTATATCCTGAAATCTTATGGATATAAGACAATTCTATTGATAAGTACTTACACCTACCTATAGTGTATTAGAGAATACTATATTCGATCGATTTGCTCGTCATTATGGGCGTTTTTATCTTAATAAATAGAATAGAAAAGTGAGACAACCGCATTTATCTCCACTAAAGTAAAGATCAAAGGATAAAAAAATTCTTATCCATAGGCAAAATGACCGAATCCTACCAATGGTATGTGCTAATTTATTTTAGATTGACAATACTATCGATTAATTCGATTATAATAAATTATATTGGATAAAGTAGGAATCGATATTATCGATTACATAGACGTCGCTTACACTCTCGATTATCATAACGATTGTCATTATTTGAGCTCCATTTGCATCATCGATTAATAATCGATGCACAATTAATTTTACGGCAACACTAGTAGGCAGTCTAATGATAAACATTGGAACTATTTATCTATTTATAAAAGATTTAAGAATCTACTTTATTTTCTTAGTAAATGAAAATATCCGTGATGAAAAATAAAACCATTTTTTACTTGTTTGTAAACAAAATAGGCCCTTTGTCTCAATTTATTTATCTATCTGTATGTATGTTAGACTGTAATATTTTTATTATTATGGTCATTAGTTTCTTAAATTTGTGTTACTTGAGGTAAACCGGTTATTATTATTATTGTTAGTTCTCAGTCTATTCGACATCATAGGTAATGTATTTTCATATTTATAACCAATGACATGTATGTACACTAATTTTAGATTTTTTTGTGCTAAGTCGAGAGATACCAATAACAAAATTACTCTATAATTGTCTATGGATCCTCCCCGCCTATACTTCTTAAGTGTTTATTTTATCAAATACATTATTTACTAAATTATTCAGGCCTTTTTTATGAATAAATTTAATTTATTTACAAGTGATCTTGGTAACACTATTATTTTATCTATGGCATCATCGATTGTTAGTCTTTGCTTCATACGATGCTCCAAAATTATAAAAAGTAATGTCAAATGTCAATGTGACACTTTGAAAGGTATTCTATTTTATTTACAACAACAACTTTCTTTGAAAATAAATTTGTTTGAAGTGAAACCCAATGATTCGAAGGCATTAGGATGTACTAACAATTTCCCAAGGATATCTACAAGGAATATGGACAACTCAAAGGTAATCGCAACAATCTTAACTAGTCTCCGTGCCCTATCTTTTTGTTTCGTCTATTATCACATCGTAATCAAGTACAATTAAATTATAACGATTGAATCATTTGTTCCAATGAGGTTGATCTGTTACAATTCACCCCCAAAATTGCTGTGATTCCTGAAGAACAGTAATTTTCCTTACATTTAAATCAATCATTTTTCACTGCGCATTTCATTGTCTTAAGAATTTCCCTACCTAACTGGGTAAACGGCCACCCTTCACTCCCCACCGGAGATGAATGCCGCTCGGTCATTTCTATTCTCCGGGCCGCCCCCTGTCCTCCCATTTAATTGTTAAATAATTTATCTATTGACTCGAAACCATATTTCTTTACAGGAAATTAGCGACTACCAGATGTTACTTTTCACTATCCAAATCACATAATTGATCAAGTTTCTAAGTAATATATGTCGAATTTAGGACTAAATTCAACTATAATAGCCTTTAATACAATTCGCTTTTCGGAATAAACGGAGCGGTTCTCAGGTCTGTATACTATATTTCTACTATGAAAGCACAAGCTTCAGTGATAGTAGTAAATTAATTTTATTAAAACGAGTTATGTAAGAGAAAACTTCCTTGAAAGTTTAATCTTTTTACATCGCTCGTTCCAATTTCGCAGTCTAATATTTTGACAACCATCAAACACATACCTCAATTATTAGTATTTCTCGTAAGGAGTAGGTATACAAGCCCAAGAAAAAGTTTAGATATGAGTAAATTCCTTCCGAATTGCATTAAACATGATTATTCAAATTCCACGCATTGACTTTACATACAACCTTATTATGCAAATTGGATAGCATTTGTTTAATATTATAAATCAAGTAGTAATAGAATGCTATTTGTTCATAAGCGCCATCTACGGGCAGAGCTACAAATTAACAAGCACTACCGTCGCACGCACAGCACACATTACCGACCGGAGCCACTGATGTCGAGAAACCACGCTAGAGGGAGCTAATCACGCAGTGTAAAATCAACGGAAATTTGTTACTCGTTCTATTCCTTCTCACATTTTTCTAATATTCATACGTTGTAAACCTCAAGTTCAAATTATATTTCATCGCCATTTTTTATATTTTATTTGCCAACCCCAGTACCCACTCAAAGTCAGAGATTTTTAAATTTTGCATTTAGCGCCATCTAAGGGTCGCGGTTGAACTACCAAACTACATTGATGTGTGTGTCAGATTGATGGTCGAGTTCGGCCGACTGTTCATAGAGGGCAGCGCAGTAACATAAACAAATTTCTTGTAATGATTTCAGGTTCGGTACCCTAATGACCATTCGATTCAAACATTCTACCTGTCCTTGACTGAAGGATAAACAATTATTTACTAAAGGGATACATACTACAACCATAATAAGGAAATGCAATCCGTTTAACACTTCAACTGTGGTGGTCTTATTTCGCAAAAAAAAAATGACACGTCTGTGAAAATACTTCAGAGTTCACCTTCACTTCTACTTCCGCAATTAATTAAAATCATGATATTTCGAATTTAAATGTATATGAAACGTATGTCATTGGAATCTCTAATAATTAATAAATTAACCCATTATTGTTAAGGTTTTTCATTTCTTTAACATATTTATTCATTAATGTACTTAACTTATTTCTAATGATTAATTCCTTATTTATTTTTAGCTATAAATTTTATAAAAGGTATAATATCTATCTAAATTTTGTAACATATTTTATTAGTTAAGTACATCAATTTATTAGGCTTCATCTTGTATGTTTAAGTAGTTTTACATATTAAATATGATTTTTTAAATTTATGGGTGTTTTACTTATGGAATGCAATCTCTGTACATTACTTTAAAATGGTTTTATTTCAAGATCTAAGTATATAATATACTATATTCATAGATAAACTATGTAAATTAGAACTTTCCTAAGTTAAAAAATATCACTTAACTCAATCAATGTGCACGCAAACATCTAAATTTTCACACAGCAATCACCTTCCACTCTACTTTATAAAATCAATTAATAATTTAACAAATAGATTAAGTTATTAAAGTTACAAAAGGGAAGGATCCTAGTTTCCTAGAAATATTTGTGCGGGACGGCCATAGTGATAATAAAACACAATGGTATATATTTTATAGGTGTAGGTAGCTTTGCCATTTCTGTTAATTTTGTTATTTAACCATACCGTTCATTTTCCCATAACTCTAAAATATTTACCTTCATAGAAAGCTTGGGTACTTAAGATAATAATACAACATCTGGTCTGCAGGAAAGCGTTATGGATCTCCTGCGCATAGGGTTGCCAACTTTTTGTTTTACAAGAAATTACGTACTTCTATCGACGAGCCCTTTTAGAGTAATGGTCGAGAACCAGAGGTCGCGGCTTCGATTCCCGCCCGGTACAAACATTTGTGTGCATGAACATGTCTGCTTGTATATGTCGGGGTGTTTCTAGTTTCAATGTTTAATAGTTAATATGTATTTATTTAAAAAAATATGTAAGTAATTTTTTATCTATTGTCTAGCACTCATAGCACAAGTTAATGCTTAGTTTGGGGCTAGGTGGCGCTGTGTAAATAATGTCCAGATATATTTATTTATCCTCCCGCCACTTAGCATTCATTATGTACTGAAAAACTCGAATATTCGACAATGACAGATTCGTTTAGAAACTCAAAATTATTTGTTTGTGGTTGCGCTACACTGAGCAGTGAGCGCGTTTTGACTAAATAAAACTTATGTGAGCGTCTAATAACACACAATGTGTTACTAGCATTTTGATACTGAAAACAGTATTTTGGTAAATTTTATTTTTGTTCAACAGTAAAAGTATAATAATTTAGTGAAAAACCGTATTATACTGTTAAAAAAAAAAAACATAGTTGACAACCCTACACGTGTTCCGCAATTCAACACTAGAGTCGTCCCTTGAAAACAAAAGACTGAATTCGAACAGCCCCTTTCTCATTTAGCGCAAAAAAACCACTACCTAACGGCCCTACAAAAAAACACGTGGGGTCAAATCATAGACGACCGATTTTTTCCTAAAGCTTTGACTAATAATATAACTTCTCAACTTATAGATTATCAGTCAATCAATCCCTCATCCAATTTACATTCATACCAGGAAATCGTTCTGACCTAGTCTAAATCTATAAGTTATAACCTGAAATCCCTAAATTAATCTACAAAATAATTTTCTATAATTTATTCATTGATTCCTTACTATAGCTACGTTGTGTCGGTAGTTTAGTTACCCAATGCTCACATGAGGTGATGATCAACATAATTATGGTTCCCTAACTGTATTAATTACTACTCTTTTACTTTGTTTACGAACAACTTTCTATTCCCACTCCCTTTGTTAAACAAAGTTTTTCTTAAGATAATTTTTTTTTTTTTTTTTAAATCCACTAAAACCCTATAATAATACTTATTCCTTGGTCACGTAATTTAATCATTGCATAAATCGTTATCATACTTTATGCCGGTTTCTAACAATCAGAAAACATTAATTACTTCTCAATCAACTTTCAAGCCTAACCTAATGATCCGTAATCTATCATTCGCAATCTCGAAACAACGATTATTTTCCCGATTGATAAAAGTCGATTAAGAGAGAAAAAAAAAACACAATAGTGCACATTCAAATCCAACCACAGATGACATAAAACAAAATTAATTTATTATGATTCTGAACTGTATTAACAGCCGAAATTAAACGCAACCGGTACAATTGAAAGTACATACTAACATACTAAAGCACCCGAATCAGTTAAATAATTTCAAGAAAGGTATCAGAGTAGATACACATAATTATTTTATGTCATCTCAGCATTAAACAATAAGACACTGACCTTTATACGCCCGAGGTGAATCTCCTATGATGTTGTTTAGTCATGATGAAGAGCAGACTTCCTGTTCTGTTTCCTTGTTTCACAACACATCACAACTCAATGAGATTACACATCATTGTCACAACTAATTAGTTCCCGTCGCGCGCGTCGGTTGGGAACCTAAATCATACTAACTAACCTAAGACGCACCCCTTACAATTGATTTAAAGAAAAAACATCGTCACATACATTATCGCATCATCGTAAATAACAACTCTCAAATTTGCCCGTCTAGTTTTCTTATCGGTCCGGCGACACATTGAGTGGATTGATCCTTAAAAAGTCGTTCATTTTAAAATTTGACATTGTAAGAACGTCAAGTAGTTGATATGTTTTTACACCTACTAAAAAACTAAAGACTTCGAGACATTCCTACGAACCGCATGAAATGCAATACATCACGGCGTTTTTTATCACTTGTTATAGGTAATTGCCTCTCTATATTCAAGCTAATTCGTGGGATCGAAATATGGCAAAATCTTAAAATAGCGGCCGTATTTACATAACGAAATCAACAGTAATATTCAACCCACACACGCACGCCTACACAATCCGTTGTGTGTGTCCTATTAACACTAATTTATGCTGTCTCAACATGGAAAAAAAAACGCTATAAACCACTGACCTTGAATTATGATCTTTGTCACCATAGACAATGGACACATTGGTAGCTTTACCTTTCGATAGAACTGTCTTTACCTACTTTCTTTAAAGAACTCTCCCTGTTTACACTACACAGTTAAAATTAAATCAACATTATCAACGTCTACTATGGCTCAAAACGTCAATCATTCTTCACTTGCAAATACTGAATTAGCGCACGCGCACACCCTTTCTCAATGAATACGTGAAAGTTAGTCCTCCCCGGAATCCGACCGACCCTTCTGCCATTTAGGGATGGCGATCTGAGATCGATTAATCGAAGAATCGATTTTTTTTTTTTTTTTGAGCCAAAAAGATCGATTTCTTTAAATCGATATGTAGTACTGAATCTATTCAGTGAATCGATATTTCACCCTTGAAAATCGACATTCGATTATATTTTTTTTTTTTTTTTTTTTTTTTTTTTTTTTTAGGTTTTGGTATAAACCAAAAAAAATACAACCGACTTCAAGAAGGATTTCTCCGTCATTTGTGAATTCGTATGATAAAAATCTTTTGAAAATTGAAGAAATATATGAGGCCATCTTTATTTCTGTTATAAAAAAATTTAATTTGTCAAATTCAAAACCCCCAAATTTTTTTTTTTTTATACAAAAGTGCTTTCCATGTTAAGACAATACCTCAATTTGAGGTAAATATCGGTTTCGGATAATTCGGTCTCGATTCTTTGTGGATCGATTCATTAGGTCACGATTCGAATCGATTCAAAAAAATCGATTTTTTTTTCGGAAAGAATCGCCATCCCTACTGCCATTTTTAAAAGGCCAGCGGGGCACCATAAAAAGTGTCCACGCCCACAAGCTGCTGCCACTAAACGCATTATCAAAAATTCAAAGCGTTGTCGACTTTACCTAAAATACCTATTTTTTTCACCCCCAAATTCTTAATCTCATCACATTTCAACCTTATTCCATTTACACGATCAACAAATTGTGACCAAAACATTGTTTCAGTCACTGTTTTTTTTTTTTTCTTCAAAAACCAGAATATGACAATCCTGGTCACTACGGCACCAAATTGTAACAAATGCTCCTACCTACTCTGATTTTTTTTTATTGTTAGGCCAATAAATACTCGTCTATAACCTACGTTGTTATTTGACATAGTAGTAACTCAAGTTCTATAAGGTTGTGATAGAGATTTATGAAAATCGTGGAGAGTCTACAATTTCAAGGTTCTTTCATATTCCTTCCTATATCCTGAAATCTTATGGATATAAGACAATTCTATTGATAAGTACTTACACCTACCTATAGTGTATTAGAGAATACTATATTCGATCGATTTGCTCGTCATTATGGGCGTTTTTATCTTAATAAATAGAATAGAAAAGTGAGACAACCGCATTTATCTCCACTAAAGTAAAGATCAAAGGATAAAAAAATTCTTATCCATAGGCAAAATGACCGAATCCTACCAATGGTATGTGCTAATTTATTTTAGATTGACAATACTATCGATTAATTCGATTATAATAAATTATATTGGATAAAGTAGGAATCGATATTATCGATTACATAGACGTCGCTTACACTCTCGATTATCATAACGATTGTCATTATTTGAGCTCCATTTGCATCATCGATTAATAATCGATGCACAATTAATTTTACGGCAACACTAGTAGGCAGTCTAATGATAAACATTGGAACTATTTATCTATTTATAAAAGATTTAAGAATCTACTTTATTTTCTTAGTAAATGAAAATATCCGTGATGAAAAATAAAACCATTTTTTACTTGTTTGTAAACAAAATAGGCCCTTTGTCTCAATTTATTTATCTATCTGTATGTATGTTAGACTGTAATATTTTTATTATTATGGTCATTAGTTTCTTAAATTTGTGTTACTTGAGGTAAACCGGTTATTATTATTATTGTTAGTTCTCAGTCTATTCGACATCATAGGTAATGTATTTTCATATTTATAACCAATGACATGTATGTACACTAATTTTAGATTTTTTTGTGCTAAGTCGAGAGATACCAATAACAAAATTACTCTATAATTGTCTATGGATCCTCCCCGCCTATACTTCTTAAGTGTTTATTTTATCAAATACATTATTTACTAAATTATTCAGGCCTTTTTTATGAATAAATTTAATTTATTTACAAGTGATCTTGGTAACACTATTATTTTATCTATGGCATCATCGATTGTTAGTCTTTGCTTCATACGATGCTCCAAAATTATAAAAAGTAATGTCAAATGTCAATGTGACACTTTGAAAGGTATTCTATTTTATTTACAACAACAACTTTCTTTGAAAATAAATTTGTTTGAAGTGAAACCCAATGATTCGAAGGCATTAGGATGTACTAACAATTTCCCAAGGATATCTACAAGGAATATGGACAACTCAAAGGTAATCGCAACAATCTTAACTAGTCTCCGTGCCCTATCTTTTTGTTTCGTCTATTATCACATCGTAATCAAGTACAATTAAATTATAACGATTGAATCATTTGTTCCAATGAGGTTGATCTGTTACAATTCACCCCCAAAATTGCTGTGATTCCTGAAGAACAGTAATTTTCCTTACATTTAAATCAATCATTTTTCACTGCGCATTTCATTGTCTTAAGAATTTCCCTACCTAACTGGGTAAACGGCCACCCTTCACTCCCCACCGGAGATGAATGCCGCTCGGTCATTTCTATTCTCCGGGCCGCCCCCTGTCCTCCCATTTAATTGTTAAATAATTTATCTATTGACTCGAAACCATATTTCTTTACAGGAAATTAGCGACTACCAGATGTTACTTTTCACTATCCAAATCACATAATTGATCAAGTTTCTAAGTAATATATGTCGAATTTAGGACTAAATTCAACTATAATAGCCTTTAATACAATTCGCTTTTCGGAATAAACGGAGCGGTTCTCAGGTCTGTATACTATATTTCTACTATGAAAGCACAAGCTTCAGTGATAGTAGTAAATTAATTTTATTAAAACGAGTTATGTAAGAGAAAACTTCCTTGAAAGTTTAATCTTTTTACATCGCTCGTTCCAATTTCGCAGTCTAATATTTTGACAACCATCAAACACATACCTCAATTATTAGTATTTCTCGTAAGGAGTAGGTATACAAGCCCAAGAAAAAGTTTAGATATGAGTAAATTCCTTCCGAATTGCATTAAACATGATTATTCAAATTCCACGCATTGACTTTACATACAACCTTATTATGCAAATTGGATAGCATTTGTTTAATATTATAAATCAAGTAGTAATAGAATGCTATTTGTTCATAAGCGCCATCTACGGGCAGAGCTACAAATTAACAAGCACTACCGTCGCACGCACAGCACACATTACCGACCGGAGCCACTGATGTCGAGAAACCACGCTAGAGGGAGCTAATCACGCAGTGTAAAATCAACGGAAATTTGTTACTCGTTCTATTCCTTCTCACATTTTTCTAATATTCATACGTTGTAAACCTCAAGTTCAAATTATATTTCATCGCCATTTTTTATATTTTATTTGCCAACCCCAGTACCCACTCAAAGTCAGAGATTTTTAAATTTTGCATTTAGCGCCATCTAAGGGTCGCGGTTGAACTACCAAACTACATTGATGTGTGTGTCAGATTGATGGTCGAGTTCGGCCGACTGTTCATAGAGGGCAGCGCAGTAACATAAACAAATTTCTTGTAATGATTTCAGGTTCGGTACCCTAATGACCATTCGATTCAAACATTCTACCTGTCCTTGACTGAAGGATAAACAATTATTTACTAAAGGGATACATACTACAACCATAATAAGGAAATGCAATCCGTTTAACACTTCAACTGTGGTGGTCTTATTTCGCAAAAAAAAAATGACACGTCTGTGAAAATACTTCAGAGTTCACCTTCACTTCTACTTCCGCAATTAATTAAAATCATGATATTTCGAATTTAAATGTATATGAAACGTATGTCATTGGAATCTCTAATAATTAATAAATTAACCCATTATTGTTAAGGTTTTTCATTTCTTTAACATATTTATTCATTAATGTACTTAACTTATTTCTAATGATTAATTCCTTATTTATTTTTAGCTATAAATTTTATAAAAGGTATAATATCTATCTAAATTTTGTAACATATTTTATTAGTTAAGTACATCAATTTATTAGGCTTCATCTTGTATGTTTAAGTAGTTTTACATATTAAATATGATTTTTTAAATTTATGGGTGTTTTACTTATGGAATGCAATCTCTGTACATTACTTTAAAATGGTTTTATTTCAAGATCTAAGTATATAATATACTATATTCATAGATAAACTATGTAAATTAGAACTTTCCTAAGTTAAAAAATATCACTTAACTCAATCAATGTGCACGCAAACATCTAAATTTTCACACAGCAATCACCTTCCACTCTACTTTATAAAATCAATTAATAATTTAACAAATAGATTAAGTTATTAAAGTTACAAAAGGGAAGGATCCTAGTTTCCTAGAAATATTTGTGCGGGACGGCCATAGTGATAATAAAACACAATGGTATATATTTTATAGGTGTAGGTAGCTTTGCCATTTCTGTTAATTTTGTTATTTAACCATACCGTTCATTTTCCCATAACTCTAAAATATTTACCTTCATAGAAAGCTTGGGTACTTAAGATAATAATACAACATCTGGTCTGCAGGAAAGCGTTATGGATCTCCTGCGCATAGGGTTGCCAACTTTTTGTTTTACAAGAAATTACGTACTTCTATCGACGAGCCCTTTTAGAGTAATGGTCGAGAACCAGAGGTCGCGGCTTCGATTCCCGCCCGGTACAAACATTTGTGTGCATGAACATGTCTGCTTGTATATGTCGGGGTGTTTCTAGTTTCAATGTTTAATAGTTAATATGTATTTATTTAAAAAAATATGTAAGTAATTTTTTATCTATTGTCTAGCACTCATAGCACAAGTTAATGCTTAGTTTGGGGCTAGGTGGCGCTGTGTAAATAATGTCCAGATATATTTATTTATCCTCCCGCCACTTAGCATTCATTATGTACTGAAAAACTCGAATATTCGACAATGACAGATTCGTTTAGAAACTCAAAATTATTTGTTTGTGGTTGCGCTACACTGAGCAGTGAGCGCGTTTTGACTAAATAAAACTTATGTGAGCGTCTAATAACACACAATGTGTTACTAGCATTTTGATACTGAAAACAGTATTTTGGTAAATTTTATTTTTGTTCAACAGTAAAAGTATAATAATTTAGTGAAAAACCGTATTATACTGTTAAAAAAAAAAAACATAGTTGACAACCCTACACGTGTTCCGCAATTCAACACTAGAGTCGTCCCTTGAAAACAAAAGACTGAATTCGAACAGCCCCTTTCTCATTTAGCGCAAAAAAACCACTACCTAACGGCCCTACAAAAAAACACGTGGGGTCAAATCATAGACGACCGATTTTTTCCTAAAGCTTTGACTAATAATATAACTTCTCAACTTATAGATTATCAGTCAATCAATCCCTCATCCAATTTACATTCATACCAGGAAATCGTTCTGACCTAGTCTAAATCTATAAGTTATAACCTGAAATCCCTAAATTAATCTACAAAATAATTTTCTATAATTTATTCATTGATTCCTTACTATAGCTACGTTGTGTCGGTAGTTTAGTTACCCAATGCTCACATGAGGTGATGATCAACATAATTATGGTTCCCTAACTGTATTAATTACTACTCTTTTACTTTGTTTACGAACAACTTTCTATTCCCACTCCCTTTGTTAAACAAAGTTTTTCTTAAGATAATTTTTTTTTTTTTTTTTAAATCCACTAAAACCCTATAATAATACTTATTCCTTGGTCACGTAATTTAATCATTGCATAAATCGTTATCATACTTTATGCCGGTTTCTAACAATCAGAAAACATTAATTACTTCTCAATCAACTTTCAAGCCTAACCTAATGATCCGTAATCTATCATTCGCAATCTCGAAACAACGATTATTTTCCCGATTGATAAAAGTCGATTAAGAGAGAAAAAAAAAACACAATAGTGCACATTCAAATCCAACCACAGATGACATAAAACAAAATTAATTTATTATGATTCTGAACTGTATTAACAGCCGAAATTAAACGCAACCGGTACAATTGAAAGTACATACTAACATACTAAAGCACCCGAATCAGTTAAATAATTTCAAGAAAGGTATCAGAGTAGATACACATAATTATTTTATGTCATCTCAGCATTAAACAATAAGACACTGACCTTTATACGCCCGAGGTGAATCTCCTATGATGTTGTTTAGTCATGATGAAGAGCAGACTTCCTGTTCTGTTTCCTTGTTTCACAACACATCACAACTCAATGAGATTACACATCATTGTCACAACTAATTAGTTCCCGTCGCGCGCGTCGGTTGGGAACCTAAATCATACTAACTAACCTAAGACGCACCCCTTACAATTGATTTAAAGAAAAAACATCGTCACATACATTATCGCATCATCGTAAATAACAACTCTCAAATTTGCCCGTCTAGTTTTCTTATCGGTCCGGCGACACATTGAGTGGATTGATCCTTAAAAAGTCGTTCATTTTAAAATTTGACATTGTAAGAACGTCAAGTAGTTGATATGTTTTTACACCTACTAAAAAACTAAAGACTTCGAGACATTCCTACGAACCGCATGAAATGCAATACATCACGGCGTTTTTTATCACTTGTTATAGGTAATTGCCTCTCTATATTCAAGCTAATTCGTGGGATCGAAATATGGCAAAATCTTAAAATAGCGGCCGTATTTACATAACGAAATCAACAGTAATATTCAACCCACACACGCACGCCTACACAATCCGTTGTGTGTGTCCTATTAACACTAATTTATGCTGTCTCAACATGGAAAAAAAAACGCTATAAACCACTGACCTTGAATTATGATCTTTGTCACCATAGACAATGGACACATTGGTAGCTTTACCTTTCGATAGAACTGTCTTTACCTACTTTCTTTAAAGAACTCTCCCTGTTTACACTACACAGTTAAAATTAAATCAACATTATCAACGTCTACTATGGCTCAAAACGTCAATCATTCTTCACTTGCAAATACTGAATTAGCGCACGCGCACACCCTTTCTCAATGAATACGTGAAAGTTAGTCCTCCCCGGAATCCGACCGACCCTTCTGCCATTTAGGGATGGCGATCTGAGATCGATTAATCGAAGAATCGATTTTTTTTTTTTTTTTGAGCCAAAAAGATCGATTTCTTTAAATCGATATGTAGTACTGAATCTATTCAGTGAATCGATATTTCACCCTTGAAAATCGACATTCGATTATATTTTTTTTTTTTTTTTTTTTTTTTTTTTTTTTTAGGTTTTGGTATAAACCAAAAAAAATACAACCGACTTCAAGAAGGATTTCTCCGTCATTTGTGAATTCGTATGATAAAAATCTTTTGAAAATTGAAGAAATATATGAGGCCATCTTTATTTCTGTTATAAAAAAATTTAATTTGTCAAATTCAAAACCCCCAAATTTTTTTTTTTTTATACAAAAGTGCTTTCCATGTTAAGACAATACCTCAATTTGAGGTAAATATCGGTTTCGGATAATTCGGTCTCGATTCTTTGTGGATCGATTCATTAGGTCACGATTCGAATCGATTCAAAAAAATCGATTTTTTTTTCGGAAAGAATCGCCATCCCTACTGCCATTTTTAAAAGGCCAGCGGGGCACCATAAAAAGTGTCCACGCCCACAAGCTGCTGCCACTAAACGCATTATCAAAAATTCAAAGCGTTGTCGACTTTACCTAAAATACCTATTTTTTTCACCCCCAAATTCTTAATCTCATCACATTTCAACCTTATTCCATTTACACGATCAACAAATTGTGACCAAAACATTGTTTCAGTCACTGTTTTTTTTTTTTTCTTCAAAAACCAGAATATGACAATCCTGGTCACTACGGCACCAAATTGTAACAAATGCTCCTACCTACTCTGATTTTTTTTTATTGTTAGGCCAATAAATACTCGTCTATAACCTACGTTGTTATTTGACATAGTAGTAACTCAAGTTCTATAAGGTTGTGATAGAGATTTATGAAAATCGTGGAGAGTCTACAATTTCAAGGTTCTTTCATATTCCTTCCTATATCCTGAAATCTTATGGATATAAGACAATTCTATTGATAAGTACTTACACCTACCTATAGTGTATTAGAGAATACTATATTCGATCGATTTGCTCGTCATTATGGGCGTTTTTATCTTAATAAATAGAATAGAAAAGTGAGACAACCGCATTTATCTCCACTAAAGTAAAGATCAAAGGATAAAAAAATTCTTATCCATAGGCAAAATGACCGAATCCTACCAATGGTATGTGCTAATTTATTTTAGATTGACAATACTATCGATTAATTCGATTATAATAAATTATATTGGATAAAGTAGGAATCGATATTATCGATTACATAGACGTCGCTTACACTCTCGATTATCATAACGATTGTCATTATTTGAGCTCCATTTGCATCATCGATTAATAATCGATGCACAATTAATTTTACGGCAACACTAGTAGGCAGTCTAATGATAAACATTGGAACTATTTATCTATTTATAAAAGATTTAAGAATCTACTTTATTTTCTTAGTAAATGAAAATATCCGTGATGAAAAATAAAACCATTTTTTACTTGTTTGTAAACAAAATAGGCCCTTTGTCTCAATTTATTTATCTATCTGTATGTATGTTAGACTGTAATATTTTTATTATTATGGTCATTAGTTTCTTAAATTTGTGTTACTTGAGGTAAACCGGTTATTATTATTATTGTTAGTTCTCAGTCTATTCGACATCATAGGTAATGTATTTTCATATTTATAACCAATGACATGTATGTACACTAATTTTAGATTTTTTTGTGCTAAGTCGAGAGATACCAATAACAAAATTACTCTATAATTGTCTATGGATCCTCCCCGCCTATACTTCTTAAGTGTTTATTTTATCAAATACATTATTTACTAAATTATTCAGGCCTTTTTTATGAATAAATTTAATTTATTTACAAGTGATCTTGGTAACACTATTATTTTATCTATGGCATCATCGATTGTTAGTCTTTGCTTCATACGATGCTCCAAAATTATAAAAAGTAATGTCAAATGTCAATGTGACACTTTGAAAGGTATTCTATTTTATTTACAACAACAACTTTCTTTGAAAATAAATTTGTTTGAAGTGAAACCCAATGATTCGAAGGCATTAGGATGTACTAACAATTTCCCAAGGATATCTACAAGGAATATGGACAACTCAAAGGTAATCGCAACAATCTTAACTAGTCTCCGTGCCCTATCTTTTTGTTTCGTCTATTATCACATCGTAATCAAGTACAATTAAATTATAACGATTGAATCATTTGTTCCAATGAGGTTGATCTGTTACAATTCACCCCCAAAATTGCTGTGATTCCTGAAGAACAGTAATTTTCCTTACATTTAAATCAATCATTTTTCACTGCGCATTTCATTGTCTTAAGAATTTCCCTACCTAACTGGGTAAACGGCCACCCTTCACTCCCCACCGGAGATGAATGCCGCTCGGTCATTTCTATTCTCCGGGCCGCCCCCTGTCCTCCCATTTAATTGTTAAATAATTTATCTATTGACTCGAAACCATATTTCTTTACAGGAAATTAGCGACTACCAGATGTTACTTTTCACTATCCAAATCACATAATTGATCAAGTTTCTAAGTAATATATGTCGAATTTAGGACTAAATTCAACTATAATAGCCTTTAATACAATTCGCTTTTCGGAATAAACGGAGCGGTTCTCAGGTCTGTATACTATATTTCTACTATGAAAGCACAAGCTTCAGTGATAGTAGTAAATTAATTTTATTAAAACGAGTTATGTAAGAGAAAACTTCCTTGAAAGTTTAATCTTTTTACATCGCTCGTTCCAATTTCGCAGTCTAATATTTTGACAACCATCAAACACATACCTCAATTATTAGTATTTCTCGTAAGGAGTAGGTATACAAGCCCAAGAAAAAGTTTAGATATGAGTAAATTCCTTCCGAATTGCATTAAACATGATTATTCAAATTCCACGCATTGACTTTACATACAACCTTATTATGCAAATTGGATAGCATTTGTTTAATATTATAAATCAAGTAGTAATAGAATGCTATTTGTTCATAAGCGCCATCTACGGGCAGAGCTACAAATTAACAAGCACTACCGTCGCACGCACAGCACACATTACCGACCGGAGCCACTGATGTCGAGAAACCACGCTAGAGGGAGCTAATCACGCAGTGTAAAATCAACGGAAATTTGTTACTCGTTCTATTCCTTCTCACATTTTTCTAATATTCATACGTTGTAAACCTCAAGTTCAAATTATATTTCATCGCCATTTTTTATATTTTATTTGCCAACCCCAGTACCCACTCAAAGTCAGAGATTTTTAAATTTTGCATTTAGCGCCATCTAAGGGTCGCGGTTGAACTACCAAACTACATTGATGTGTGTGTCAGATTGATGGTCGAGTTCGGCCGACTGTTCATAGAGGGCAGCGCAGTAACATAAACAAATTTCTTGTAATGATTTCAGGTTCGGTACCCTAATGACCATTCGATTCAAACATTCTACCTGTCCTTGACTGAAGGATAAACAATTATTTACTAAAGGGATACATACTACAACCATAATAAGGAAATGCAATCCGTTTAACACTTCAACTGTGGTGGTCTTATTTCGCAAAAAAAAAATGACACGTCTGTGAAAATACTTCAGAGTTCACCTTCACTTCTACTTCCGCAATTAATTAAAATCATGATATTTCGAATTTAAATGTATATGAAACGTATGTCATTGGAATCTCTAATAATTAATAAATTAACCCATTATTGTTAAGGTTTTTCATTTCTTTAACATATTTATTCATTAATGTACTTAACTTATTTCTAATGATTAATTCCTTATTTATTTTTAGCTATAAATTTTATAAAAGGTATAATATCTATCTAAATTTTGTAACATATTTTATTAGTTAAGTACATCAATTTATTAGGCTTCATCTTGTATGTTTAAGTAGTTTTACATATTAAATATGATTTTTTAAATTTATGGGTGTTTTACTTATGGAATGCAATCTCTGTACATTACTTTAAAATGGTTTTATTTCAAGATCTAAGTATATAATATACTATATTCATAGATAAACTATGTAAATTAGAACTTTCCTAAGTTAAAAAATATCACTTAACTCAATCAATGTGCACGCAAACATCTAAATTTTCACACAGCAATCACCTTCCACTCTACTTTATAAAATCAATTAATAATTTAACAAATAGATTAAGTTATTAAAGTTACAAAAGGGAAGGATCCTAGTTTCCTAGAAATATTTGTGCGGGACGGCCATAGTGATAATAAAACACAATGGTATATATTTTATAGGTGTAGGTAGCTTTGCCATTTCTGTTAATTTTGTTATTTAACCATACCGTTCATTTTCCCATAACTCTAAAATATTTACCTTCATAGAAAGCTTGGGTACTTAAGATAATAATACAACATCTGGTCTGCAGGAAAGCGTTATGGATCTCCTGCGCATAGGGTTGCCAACTTTTTGTTTTACAAGAAATTACGTACTTCTATCGACGAGCCCTTTTAGAGTAATGGTCGAGAACCAGAGGTCGCGGCTTCGATTCCCGCCCGGTACAAACATTTGTGTGCATGAACATGTCTGCTTGTATATGTCGGGGTGTTTCTAGTTTCAATGTTTAATAGTTAATATGTATTTATTTAAAAAAATATGTAAGTAATTTTTTATCTATTGTCTAGCACTCATAGCACAAGTTAATGCTTAGTTTGGGGCTAGGTGGCGCTGTGTAAATAATGTCCAGATATATTTATTTATCCTCCCGCCACTTAGCATTCATTATGTACTGAAAAACTCGAATATTCGACAATGACAGATTCGTTTAGAAACTCAAAATTATTTGTTTGTGGTTGCGCTACACTGAGCAGTGAGCGCGTTTTGACTAAATAAAACTTATGTGAGCGTCTAATAACACACAATGTGTTACTAGCATTTTGATACTGAAAACAGTATTTTGGTAAATTTTATTTTTGTTCAACAGTAAAAGTATAATAATTTAGTGAAAAACCGTATTATACTGTTAAAAAAAAAAAACATAGTTGACAACCCTACACGTGTTCCGCAATTCAACACTAGAGTCGTCCCTTGAAAACAAAAGACTGAATTCGAACAGCCCCTTTCTCATTTAGCGCAAAAAAACCACTACCTAACGGCCCTACAAAAAAACACGTGGGGTCAAATCATAGACGACCGATTTTTTCCTAAAGCTTTGACTAATAATATAACTTCTCAACTTATAGATTATCAGTCAATCAATCCCTCATCCAATTTACATTCATACCAGGAAATCGTTCTGACCTAGTCTAAATCTATAAGTTATAACCTGAAATCCCTAAATTAATCTACAAAATAATTTTCTATAATTTATTCATTGATTCCTTACTATAGCTACGTTGTGTCGGTAGTTTAGTTACCCAATGCTCACATGAGGTGATGATCAACATAATTATGGTTCCCTAACTGTATTAATTACTACTCTTTTACTTTGTTTACGAACAACTTTCTATTCCCACTCCCTTTGTTAATCCTTCTAGCCCCGGATTACTAGACACAATAGAAAATCTATTGTTATGCGGCACCCGAGTGCCGGTTCGGCGTTGAGTGGTTAAACAAAGTTTTTCTTAAGATAATTTTTTTTTTTTTTTTTAAATCCACTAAAACCCTATAATAATACTTATTCCTTGGTCACGTAATTTAATCATTGCATAAATCGTTATCATACTTTATGCCGGTTTCTAACAATCAGAAAACATTAATTACTTCTCAATCAACTTTCAAGCCTAACCTAATGATCCGTAATCTATCATTCGCAATCTCGAAACAACGATTATTTTCCCGATTGATAAAAGTCGATTAAGAGAGAAAAAAAAAACACAATAGTGCACATTCAAATCCAACCACAGATGACATAAAACAAAATTAATTTATTATGATTCTGAACTGTATTAACAGCCGAAATTAAACGCAACCGGTACAATTGAAAGTACATACTAACATACTAAAGCACCCGAATCAGTTAAATAATTTCAAGAAAGGTATCAGAGTAGATACACATAATTATTTTATGTCATCTCAGCATTAAACAATAAGACACTGACCTTTATACGCCCGAGGTGAATCTCCTATGATGTTGTTTAGTCATGATGAAGAGCAGACTTCCTGTTCTGTTTCCTTGTTTCACAACACATCACAACTCAATGAGATTACACATCATTGTCACAACTAATTAGTTCCCGTCGCGCGCGTCGGTTGGGAACCTAAATCATACTAACTAACCTAAGACGCACCCCTTACAATTGATTTAAAGAAAAAACATCGTCACATACATTATCGCATCATCGTAAATAACAACTCTCAAATTTGCCCGTCTAGTTTTCTTATCGGTCCGGCGACACATTGAGTGGATTGATCCTTAAAAAGTCGTTCATTTTAAAATTTGACATTGTAAGAACGTCAAGTAGTTGATATGTTTTTACACCTACTAAAAAACTAAAGACTTCGAGACATTCCTACGAACCGCATGAAATGCAATACATCACGGCGTTTTTTATCACTTGTTATAGGTAATTGCCTCTCTATATTCAAGCTAATTCGTGGGATCGAAATATGGCAAAATCTTAAAATAGCGGCCGTATTTACATAACGAAATCAACAGTAATATTCAACCCACACACGCACGCCTACACAATCCGTTGTGTGTGTCCTATTAACACTAATTTATGCTGTCTCAACATGGAAAAAAAAACGCTATAAACCACTGACCTTGAATTATGATCTTTGTCACCATAGACAATGGACACATTGGTAGCTTTACCTTTCGATAGAACTGTCTTTACCTACTTTCTTTAAAGAACTCTCCCTGTTTACACTACACAGTTAAAATTAAATCAACATTATCAACGTCTACTATGGCTCAAAACGTCAATCATTCTTCACTTGCAAATACTGAATTAGCGCACGCGCACACCCTTTCTCAATGAATACGTGAAAGTTAGTCCTCCCCGGAATCCGACCGACCCTTCTGCCATTTAGGGATGGCGATCTGAGATCGATTAATCGAAGAATCGATTTTTTTTTTTTTTTTGAGCCAAAAAGATCGATTTCTTTAAATCGATATGTAGTACTGAATCTATTCAGTGAATCGATATTTCACCCTTGAAAATCGACATTCGATTATATTTTTTTTTTTTTTTTTTTTTTTTTTTTTTTTTAGGTTTTGGTATAAACCAAAAAAAATACAACCGACTTCAAGAAGGATTTCTCCGTCATTTGTGAATTCGTATGATAAAAATCTTTTGAAAATTGAAGAAATATATGAGGCCATCTTTATTTCTGTTATAAAAAAATTTAATTTGTCAAATTCAAAACCCCCAAATTTTTTTTTTTTTATACAAAAGTGCTTTCCATGTTAAGACAATACCTCAATTTGAGGTAAATATCGGTTTCGGATAATTCGGTCTCGATTCTTTGTGGATCGATTCATTAGGTCACGATTCGAATCGATTCAAAAAAATCGATTTTTTTTTCGGAAAGAATCGCCATCCCTACTGCCATTTTTAAAAGGCCAGCGGGGCACCATAAAAAGTGTCCACGCCCACAAGCTGCTGCCACTAAACGCATTATCAAAAATTCAAAGCGTTGTCGACTTTACCTAAAATACCTATTTTTTTCACCCCCAAATTCTTAATCTCATCACATTTCAACCTTATTCCATTTACACGATCAACAAATTGTGACCAAAACATTGTTTCAGTCACTGTTTTTTTTTTTTTCTTCAAAAACCAGAATATGACAATCCTGGTCACTACGGCACCAAATTGTAACAAATGCTCCTACCTACTCTGATTTTTTTTTATTGTTAGGCCAATAAATACTCGTCTATAACCTACGTTGTTATTTGACATAGTAGTAACTCAAGTTCTATAAGGTTGTGATAGAGATTTATGAAAATCGTGGAGAGTCTACAATTTCAAGGTTCTTTCATATTCCTTCCTATATCCTGAAATCTTATGGATATAAGACAATTCTATTGATAAGTACTTACACCTACCTATAGTGTATTAGAGAATACTATATTCGATCGATTTGCTCGTCATTATGGGCGTTTTTATCTTAATAAATAGAATAGAAAAGTGAGACAACCGCATTTATCTCCACTAAAGTAAAGATCAAAGGATAAAAAAATTCTTATCCATAGGCAAAATGACCGAATCCTACCAATGGTATGTGCTAATTTATTTTAGATTGACAATACTATCGATTAATTCGATTATAATAAATTATATTGGATAAAGTAGGAATCGATATTATCGATTACATAGACGTCGCTTACACTCTCGATTATCATAACGATTGTCATTATTTGAGCTCCATTTGCATCATCGATTAATAATCGATGCACAATTAATTTTACGGCAACACTAGTAGGCAGTCTAATGATAAACATTGGAACTATTTATCTATTTATAAAAGATTTAAGAATCTACTTTATTTTCTTAGTAAATGAAAATATCCGTGATGAAAAATAAAACCATTTTTTACTTGTTTGTAAACAAAATAGGCCCTTTGTCTCAATTTATTTATCTATCTGTATGTATGTTAGACTGTAATATTTTTATTATTATGGTCATTAGTTTCTTAAATTTGTGTTACTTGAGGTAAACCGGTTATTATTATTATTGTTAGTTCTCAGTCTATTCGACATCATAGGTAATGTATTTTCATATTTATAACCAATGACATGTATGTACACTAATTTTAGATTTTTTTGTGCTAAGTCGAGAGATACCAATAACAAAATTACTCTATAATTGTCTATGGATCCTCCCCGCCTATACTTCTTAAGTGTTTATTTTATCAAATACATTATTTACTAAATTATTCAGGCCTTTTTTATGAATAAATTTAATTTATTTACAAGTGATCTTGGTAACACTATTATTTTATCTATGGCATCATCGATTGTTAGTCTTTGCTTCATACGATGCTCCAAAATTATAAAAAGTAATGTCAAATGTCAATGTGACACTTTGAAAGGTATTCTATTTTATTTACAACAACAACTTTCTTTGAAAATAAATTTGTTTGAAGTGAAACCCAATGATTCGAAGGCATTAGGATGTACTAACAATTTCCCAAGGATATCTACAAGGAATATGGACAACTCAAAGGTAATCGCAACAATCTTAACTAGTCTCCGTGCCCTATCTTTTTGTTTCGTCTATTATCACATCGTAATCAAGTACAATTAAATTATAACGATTGAATCATTTGTTCCAATGAGGTTGATCTGTTACACCATTATTACCAAAACTGTACGTAATACCATCTTCCATTAAAGTGTTGGATTTGTTGAATGGGTCTTTGAATTCCCCCAGAATATTCTCAGCCATTATTGACGCCTTCTCTAAAAGGGCAGAGTCCATATTCGTTATACTTTTCGATTCAACCATTGTTTTCAAAGACGGTTCCTTCTCTACCCCTTTCTTCTTAGCAACGACTGGGGCTTGTTTTACTGATTTGCGCTTTGCACTTCGTCTGTCAAAATCACCTGCACGCAAATCTCTCGCAATTTGTAAGACAAGTTCATTCTTTTCCTTTAAATAGACAATATGCCTGGATCTGGATGATAGAAGTTCGTTAAATGACAGTGGAAACTTTAGTAACATGTTAAATATGTATTCTGCTCCAGTATCTGTCAACATGTTATTAGCTAAATTCAAATAGGCTAATTGCCTATTGGAACGTAATGATTCTGCTAAATATTTGGCACCAACGTCTGTTATTCTATTCGATGATAGATTAAGTATTGTCAAGGTTTTAGACGATGGTAGGGGATAGTACAAAGTATCTGCTAATGTTTTCACAACATTGTCGGTGATACAGCATCTAGCAAGTGATAGATGTTTGATCATATTTGGCGTTTCCATAATGATATAGTAATTAGCTTCTTTGACGAATGCATTATCTAGACAAAGTTCTGTGAGGTGTGAATATGGCAGAAACTTGTATATTTCATAAAGGGTGTATTGATCCATTCCTTTATTAATGATAAAAGTAGTTAAATTGCTTTGATATTGAATAATCAAACCGATGATTCTTAATACCACTCTCGGGATTTGGGGATTATTATCAAACTTCAACTGAACCAGATTGTCATTCAAGTCGTGTACAGCGTAAATGTAGATGATGTTTTCTTCGGAAGATATTGAGGGGGCGGTCTGGCTTTTTAAGTCTTGGTCCTGGTCTGAACCAAATTCTTGGCGGGAGGGCGCAGCCTTTTGCTTCTTCTTAACTTTGTTTTTATCTGATACTGAGCTGACATATTCCTCTGAAATGTGAACCATAAACGTAGACTTATTATTATTTAAAAAAGCAGACCGTCACAGTTTTACCCTAAGAGTAGAAGCCTTCAATGTAGTAGGACTTTGAGCGATGCTTTCTTGTTAGCCGCTTACCATCAGTTTCGTGCTAATATGGCAACCGGCTGATATTTACTACAATGTAAATATTAGTCGTCAAGCCTAGTCAGAGGCCATTTGGCGGCTTGATAACATCTGACATTAAGGTTGGTCACTTGCCTTACGCACCCCTCCACCAACCCGCACTAGGCCAGCGTGGTGGAGTATGGCCCTCACTATCTCACAATTGAGATAAGGCCTGTGTCCCATCAGTGGGAACGTATATAGGCTGATGATGATGATGGCAACTAAAGTCAATCAGCAGGTCCTTTTCAAGAGGAAACACACCTAACAGGGTATGTACCAGCCCATTCAATGTCCCAAAAGCAGAGCGAAGGTCTCTATTATATTGAAATCAAGTCATCGCTACAATGATGGGTACCGGCTTAATCACCACGTTTGCCAAGGGCGGATTTGGCGATCACCAACCCGAGCCCTGTCCGATAAAACCGACATAAACTTTGCTCGACCTGGGAATTGAACCCAGAAACCCGAGATCACACTAAGTACTTTACTTGACCATCGAGGCGTTACAACAGGCTCTGTGAATGGCGTGAAATCGACTAATGGTAGTTGTACCAGTCTCCTGAGGGTTCACCTGCGGGTGGGGGTAACTCCTCAACGTCTGCATTGCACAGGTCGCCCAAGCCAAGTCTGAGGATCACCTTGTTTCTCGGGTGGCCCTCCCTAGGCACCACCCCGACCTGAGGCCTCTCAAGTCGATGATGGGCTGGGCTGATCAATAGCCACATGGCACCGGCTCGTCCCAATCGGATGTGAAGGGGAACCGGGGGAGTTTAGTGGGTAGTAGACGCTTTAGTCTCGAGTCCCACACACGGCCGCAGGTCAAGCTAGCCTGCGGTTACGGTGCATAAACGCAACTTCCTCTGAAAAAAAAATGGTAGGTGTACCAGTCTAGAGGGTGAACTTACGTTGGAAAACCTTGGTGATGATCAAGGTGACTCCGATTTGTAGCTGGCCACAGGCCCACGGTAAGAATTCTTCGAAATCCAAAGGACTTGGATGGTTGTCCTCTTTAACCAGTTCGGTGAAACTACTCCTGTCTCTTTGCTCCATTTTGTTACTTTCTTCTATGTAAAAGTTCTTTATAAATGTTGAGTATAAAAATTGAAGAAAATCATAGAAAACTACTACAAATGACAGATGTCGAAAACAAGCTCTTTGGAGCCTGTTTGGAGCTGAGGTTTGGAGCAATGATTTTTTTACTATTATTGTCAAAGAAGTTTCTTCTACTTTTTAAGGGGTGGACTCTTGGTTTCCTCAAAATATTGAGATTTTATTCAGTTTTATTATTGTTTCCTACAAAAACCATAATCATAATACATTAGGAATACGGAACTAGAAATTGTTAGAGTTATACATACTTCCATGATTCCGGAAATGAAGAATTAATGTTTTATTTTGTTGGTGAACTTAAAAACTTTAATTTTAACTTTAAAAATAATAATTATGACAAATTATAAAATAGCTTGAACAAAACAGACAAATAAACTCACCGGCAATAAAACCTGGCCACTGGGCTTTTTTCATACAAAAATGGTCACTTTAACGTCTCATAGATAGAAAACTATTTGCAGCTGTGCAATGATTATTACGTCAATGGAGAGGCCAAACCATGGCCAAACGCCCAAGTATCGAATTACAGTTTCAAAAATTGCCAAAAATCGTTCACTATTCTCAAAAAGGAAAATCAATAAACCGAACTCACCGCTCCGTATATGGATATATTTGAGAAAATTGAGCGGTTAGTGTAAATTCTTGAAACTGTGATTTGTTAGTCGGGCTTTTGACCTCTCCATTGACGTTATAATCATTGCACAGCTTTCTATCTATGAGACGCTAAAGTGACCATGTTTGTATGAAAAAAGCCCAGTGGCCAGGTTTTATTGCCAGTGAGTGTATATCAGCTCCACCAACCCGCACTAGGCCAGCGTGGTGGAGTATGGCCCACACTATCTCACAGTTGAGATAAGGCCTGTGTCCCAGCAGTGGGAACGTATATAGGCTGATGATGATGATGGCAACTAAAGTCAATCAGCAGGTCCTTTTCAAGAGGAAACACACCTAACAGGGTATGTACCAGCCCATTCAATGTCCCAAAAGCAGAGCGAAGGTCTCTATTATATTGAAATCAAGTCATCGCTACAATGATGGGTACCGGCTTAATCACCACGTTTGCCAAGGGCGGATTTGGCGATCACCAACCCGAGCCCTGTCCGATAAAACCGACATAAACTTTGCTCGACCTGGGAATTGAACCCAGAAACCCGAGATCACACTAAGTACTTTACTTGACCATCGAGGCGTTACAACAGGCTCTGTGAATGGCGTGAAATCGACTAATGGTAGTTGTACCAGTCTCCTGAGGGTTCACCTGCGGGTGGGGGTAACTCCTCAACGTCTGCATTGCACAGGTCGCCCAAGCCAAGTCTGAGGATCACCTTGTTTCTCGGGTGGCCCTCCCTAGGCACCACCCCGACCTGAGGCCTCTCAAGTCGATGATGGGCTGGGCTGATCAATAGCCACATGGCACCGGCTCGTCCCAATCGGATGTGAAGGGGAACCGGGGGAGTTTAGTGGGTAGTAGACGCTTTAGTCTCGAGTCCCACACACGGCCGCAGGTCAAGCTAGCCTGCGGTTACGGTGCATAAACGCAACTTCCTCTGAAAAAAAAATGGTAGGTGTACCAGTCTAGAGGGTGAACTTACGTTGGAAAACCTTGGTGATGATCAAGGTGACTCCGATTTGTAGCTGGCCACAGGCCCACGGTAAGAATTCTTCGAAATCCAAAGGACTTGGATGGTTGTCCTCTTTAACCAGTTCGGTGAAACTACTCCTGTCTCTTTGCTCCATTTTGTTACTTTCTTCTATGTAAAAGTTCTTTATAAATGTTGAGTATAAAAATTGAAGAAAATCATAGAAAACTACTACAAATGACAGATGTCGAAAACAAGCTCTTTGGAGCCTGTTTGGAGCTGAGGTTTGGAGCAATGATTTTTTTACTATTATTGTCAAAGAAGTTTCTTCTACTTTTTAAGGGGTGGACTCTTGGTTTCCTCAAAATATTGAGATTTTATTCAGTTTTATTATTGTTTCCTACAAAAACCATAATCATAATACATTAGGAATACGGAACTAGAAATTGTTAGAGTTATACATACTTCCATGATTCCGGAAATGAAGAATTAATGTTTTATTTTGTTGGTGAACTTAAAAACTTTAATTTTAACTTTAAAAATAATAATTATGACAAATTATAAAATAGCTTGAACAAAACAGACAAATAAACTCACCGGCAATAAAACCTGGCCACTGGGCTTTTTTCATACAAAAATGGTCACTTTAACGTCTCATAGATAGAAAACTATTTGCAGCTGTGCAATGATTATTACGTCAATGGAGAGGCCAAACCATGGCCAAACGCCCAAGTATCGAATTACAGTTTCAAAAATTGCCAAAAATCGTTCACTATTCTCAAAAAGGAAAATCAATAAACCGAACTCACCGCTCCGTATATGGATATATTTGAGAAAATTGAGCGGTTAGTGTAAATTCTTGAAACTGTGATTTGTTAGTCGGGCTTTTGACCTCTCCATTGACGTTATAATCATTGCACAGCTTTCTATCTATGAGACGCTAAAGTGACCATGTTTGTATGAAAAAAGCCCAGTGGCCAGGTTTTATTGCCAGTGAGTGTATATCAGCTCCACCAACCCGCACTAGGCCAGCGTGGTGGAGTATGGCCCACACTATCTCACAGTTGAGATAAGGCCTGTGTCCCAGCAGTGGGAACGTATATAGGCTGATGATGATGATGGCAACTAAAGTCAATCAGCAGGTCCTTTTCAAGAGGAAACACACCTAACAGGGTATGTACCAGCCCATTCAATGTCCCAAAAGCAGAGCGAAGGTCTCTATTATATTGAAATCAAGTCATCGCTACAATGATGGGTACCGGCTTAATCACCACGTTTGCCAAGGGCGGATTTGGCGATCACCAACCCGAGCCCTGTCCGATAAAACCGACATAAACTTTGCTCGACCTGGGAATTGAACCCAGAAACCCGAGATCACACTAAGTACTTTACTTGACCATCGAGGCGTTACAACAGGCTCTGTGAATGGCGTGAAATCGACTAATGGTAGTTGTACCAGTCTCCTGAGGGTTCACCTGCGGGTGGGGGTAACTCCTCAACGTCTGCATTGCACAGGTCGCCCAAGCCAAGTCTGAGGATCACCTTGTTTCTCGGGTGGCCCTCCCTAGGCACCACCCCGACCTGAGGCCTCTCAAGTCGATGATGGGCTGGGCTGATCAATAGCCACATGGCACCGGCTCGTCCCAATCGGATGTGAAGGGGAACCGGGGGAGTTTAGTGGGTAGTAGACGCTTTAGTCTCGAGTCCCACACACGGCCGCAGGTCAAGCTAGCCTGCGGTTACGGTGCATAAACGCAACTTCCTCTGAAAAAAAAATGGTAGGTGTACCAGTCTAGAGGGTGAACTTACGTTGGAAAACCTTGGTGATGATCAAGGTGACTCCGATTTGTAGCTGGCCACAGGCCCACGGTAAGAATTCTTCGAAATCCAAAGGACTTGGATGGTTGTCCTCTTTAACCAGTTCGGTGAAACTACTCCTGTCTCTTTGCTCCATTTTGTTACTTTCTTCTATGTAAAAGTTCTTTATAAATGTTGAGTATAAAAATTGAAGAAAATCATAGAAAACTACTACAAATGACAGATGTCGAAAACAAGCTCTTTGGAGCCTGTTTGGAGCTGAGGTTTGGAGCAATGATTTTTTTACTATTATTGTCAAAGAAGTTTCTTCTACTTTTTAAGGGGTGGACTCTTGGTTTCCTCAAAATATTGAGATTTTATTCAGTTTTATTATTGTTTCCTACAAAAACCATAATCATAATACATTAGGAATACGGAACTAGAAATTGTTAGAGTTATACATACTTCCATGATTCCGGAAATGAAGAATTAATGTTTTATTTTGTTGGTGAACTTAAAAACTTTAATTTTAACTTTAAAAATAATAATTATGACAAATTATAAAATAGCTTGAACAAAACAGACAAATAAACTCACCGGCAATAAAACCTGGCCACTGGGCTTTTTTCATACAAAAATGGTCACTTTAACGTCTCATAGATAGAAAACTATTTGCAGCTGTGCAATGATTATTACGTCAATGGAGAGGCCAAACCATGGCCAAACGCCCAAGTATCGAATTACAGTTTCAAAAATTGCCAAAAATCGTTCACTATTCTCAAAAAGGAAAATCAATAAACCGAACTCACCGCTCCGTATATGGATATATTTGAGAAAATTGAGCGGTTAGTGTAAATTCTTGAAACTGTGATTTGTTAGTCGGGCTTTTGACCTCTCCATTGACGTTATAATCATTGCACAGCTTTCTATCTATGAGACGCTAAAGTGACCATGTTTGTATGAAAAAAGCCCAGTGGCCAGGTTTTATTGCCAGTGAGTGTATATCAGCTCCACCAACCCGCACTAGGCCAGCGTGGTGGAGTATGGCCCACACTATCTCACAGTTGAGATAAGGCCTGTGTCCCAGCAGTGGGAACGTATATAGGCTGATGATGATGAGTGTATATCATACCTTTTTTAAAGATACAACCTATTAAATCGCATATTGATTGGTAAATTATAACATTATAAGCCATATACATTTCTGGGAGAAATCCACTTAACATAATAATTTTGTTTATTTGATTATCAGATTCCGTAAATAAAAAAGAAAAAAACTTCGGACAAATACTTCATAATTAAATAATATTTATTAATAACATTTAAAACGAAAACATACGAAACAAAATACAGACGATCTAAAATTAAAATCCTATTCTAAAAGACTAGTTAAAATCATCGACCACTCCCACTTCTAGATGGTGCACGTTTCTTCGTCAGCGAGTAACGTTTGCTATGCAACATCAGACCCATTTCCAACAGGTCATCGATCTGTGCCAGCTCCTTACACTTAACTGGCATTAAGTTACCCTCAATTGACACGTTTATCAACCCCTTAGGCTTCCTTCCCATCGCTTTCTGATACCGAAGTACCTTCAGCAAATTCTTCACTGTTATAAAGCTCAAGTCATTATAAGCTAAACTTATGTACGCTAAAGAATTATTGCCATGACTGTATGCAACGCTGTTGACGACAGAGGTATTATCTTTATCAAAAGGATCAGTAAAGTCTCCCAATATATTCTCAGCCATAGTCGTTGCTTTGTCAATTAATATAATCTCAACGTTATTTATGCTCTTAGATTCTGGAACCGATTTTAAAGACGACTCTTTTTCTAAACCTTTCTTCTTCGGCGTTGAGGTAGATCTCGTTGAACCAGCGCTTTTACGTTTTGCTGCTCGTTTTTCGATATCCACAGAGCGTAGTTCTTTCACCATACGTATAATCAGTTCATTCTTCTCTTTTAAATAAGTCATATGCCTTGATCTAGATGCTAGAAGTTCAGCGAATGTCAGAGGAAATTCTAACATCGTATTCAGCAAAGATTCTGCACCAATGTCAGTTAACATGTTACCAGATAGGTTGAGATAGCATAATTGTCTATTGGACCTTAACGCTTCCGCTAAATAGTTAGCTCCTTTATCCGTTATTTTATTTGACGATAGATTTAAAATGCATAAAGTTTTTGATGAAGGCAAAGGATATGCTAAAGCAGCGGCTATTGTTTCAACTACAGCGTCATTGATACTGCACCTTGCTAATGAAAGATGCCTTAAGAGATTTCGTTGCTCCAACAGAATATGATAATTTGCCTCTTCGATAAAGGAGTTGTCTAAACAAAGGTCAGTGATGCGGGAAAACGGGAGGAATTTGCTGATTTCGTAAACGCAATACTTGTTTAAGCCTTTAGTGATTGAAATCGTGTGTAAATAATAGTGAAATTTGATTATGAGACCGATGACGGTAAACAACTTTCTTGGTAAGGAATAGTTCTTGTCAAAGTTAAGTTTGACGACGTTTTCGCAGTTATCGTACAAGATCTGGATTTGGATTCCTGGTTGCGATTCCGTAAAAATATTAGTCCTAACGTCGCTATCTTCATCTTGGTCGGGTGGTAGTTCCATTTTCGATTGTTTGGCTTTTTTCTTTGATTTGGAGGATGCCGTTCCAACAACACTGACGTAGTCGTCTGAAATCATAGATATTTAAAAAAGTTGAGAAGTCGGCTATTACACCAAGAGATCGTAGGTTTGATTCCCGCACGGTACAAACATTTGTGTGCATGAACAAGAACATTAGGTATGTCTGTTTGTATCGGCTTGGATGTTTCTATGCATAATATTATGTATATTAAAATAATACAAGTAAATAAGTAATGCTTATCCGTTGTCTGGCATCCATAGTACAGTCAAAAGCACGTCAGACGTAACACTTTGGACTTTGTACCGCTCTTATGTCGGGGGCATAAGTGCTATTATCAAACTGCAAGTGTTAACCGTGATGTGCTGTTGACCGTATAAGCTAAGCTTAGTTTGGGGCTGGACGGCGCTGTGAGAATAGTGTGCAAGGATATTTATATTTATAACCTAAGGATTAACGGCCTTTAGGGCGGAAAGGTTTGCATTCCTTGCAAATCACGCAGTCATGGTCTCCTTCAAGGTGAAGCGATGATCTCATACATGTCGCGGGCATTTTCTGGATGCAGGTGGTGCAGTACCCATCGGCAACAGTTTGATTATGATAATGGTAATTACCTTTTTTTATGATACCACCACCACAGGTCTAGACTTGTGGCCGTGTGTGGAACAGAACATGCACCAGGTGGTAGGTTAGGCAGCCGTACGTCACCTCTAGCCACTCCCTCAACACTGGACGAATGGCCTAGTCCGGTGGCCGGCACTCGGGGCTTGGTCAGCGTCCTCCTATTTGACCAGGACCTTTTCCCTGGCCAGGCACGACCCAGCGTCACCTCCTCCAAGCTGTGTACCCCCGCAACTATGATGATGATTATGTACCTTGCGTGATCTTGGTGATGGCAGGTGGCTCAATCTCCAGCATGGTGCAAGCCCAGCTGATGAACAGATCGAAGTCGTTGGGGCTGGGTTGGTTCTTGCTGAGAGACTTGCTGTCGTCTGTGTCAGCAAGGTCCATTTTGGAGCCTTAAAAAATTAACAATCACATTGTGAATAACAGATCTATTTAGCGGAGGGGTCATTAGTGGGTCTTTTAAGATAATAAAATCTCAGTGGACCCACTAGTGGGCCTTTGGAGACATGTCAGTATTCTGAGACCCACTGGTGGGTCTGCTTAGTGGGTCCTTGAAGATGAAGCTTTTATTTAGTTTCCCCTGGCGCGAGGATTATCTGTATTCAGATCTTGTAGGTTAAATTTGATCCACTACCCCGTTACTGATTGAGCAGACTTTTTGCGTTATTATGTGGATCTGAAGATGGTTCTGGAAGTTGGCCATAGGAACTCGGTAGTTAAACGACACACCTCCATCGAGTTTTTACTCGTTTGATCGACGAGCACTTTGGTGCTAGACGGTAACCAAGTGTAGTGTATGTGCGGAAGGAGGTTGTATACTGTCGTCTCTTGCTCACACTTGATATATACTGTGGTACTCCTAGATGCGATGACAGGAGGTGATGACAGGAGGGCAATGGCGGATGGACACGGACGGACGCGGGGTGTGCAGCAGAGAGCCGATAATTATATTACAAACTAAACGAGTAAATAAACAAACAGTACACCAAGTTCTGATGAAGGAGCTGGAAGATGCCCATAAAGCTTGTTTTTGAGAAGTATTTTTAATTGTAACACAGTTTAAAGGTTAGTTGATCCATTAAGGAAATTAAACATCATTGCATTAAGAGGTCAAAACCTTCAAAGTATGTGATTTGTTTATATCACACTTGCTACGTAGCTGACGTTTTTGTTTAACTAATTTGAAGTTATTTAAATAGATACCTGGTTTGCTATATTGTACAATCCACGTATAAAATTATTAGGAAGATATATTTATGTAAATATTGATATAAAACTAGATAAAATAATAAAATGACACCTGTCTCGAAAGATGATTAATGAATGACGTTTTAAAACTTCACAAATTGCTGTTATTTGCTCAGGTTATTTGTCATCGTATATAAATGACATTTAAAAAATAGTTTCTTTCTCAGAACAAGGAAGGTTTCTTTAAAATAAGTTGACTTTTAAAAAATGGCACCAAAGCATCATTCGCTCAGGCATTTTGTGTCAAAAGGACTTTGAAGATTTTTGTATTGAGACCATGGAATTGTAACGCATTGTAAATTGTAACGTTACTATCTTTAAGTCTATGATTGAGACTAGTCCGACATTTTGATATTTTTGCAAAATAGCGTTCACTTGAAGTTCTTTCAAAAATGGATACATAATAGCAATACAAACATAAAATGTTATTAGATCAAAACCCTTAGTGGCACATTTTAAAGTAAAACTTTGGTTGCTAAACATACAATAAAACATACTTAAGCAAACAATAAAATATACTAATTTCGTTTGTTTAGTTTCGTTTCAAAATTATAGTTCTAATAAATAATCGATGACTTGATTCTTTATGATGCCCCGTCTGGTTTGTGAGAGTGCCGGCAACGCATCAGCGATCCCTCTGGTGTTGCAGATGTCGACAGGCGACCCGCTGGCTGGTTTGCCGCCTCTGACAAAAAAAATTGTGTGTGACTCTAATAGTTTCATACTTTTTCAATGCTACATGAAACTAAACTCACCGGCAATAAAACTTGGCCACTGGGCTTTTTTCATACTCAACGCTCCATACATCGGTTCGGTTTATTGTTTTTCCTTTTTGAGAAAATTGAGCGGTTTTTGGCAATTTTTGAAACTGTGATTCGACAATTGGGCGTTTGGCCTCTCCATTGACGTAATAATCATTGCACAGCCGCAAATAGTTTTCTATCTATGAGACATTAAAGTTACCATGTTTGTATGAAAAAAGCCCAGTGGCCAAGTTTTATTGCCAATGAGTGTATATTAAAGCCTCTCATACATAGTTATATTAATTTCTTGCCTACCCCCTACTCTTAAAGATCTAAGGCTTCATGTTAAATGTTTCAGAGCACATTTCCCAGCACGTAATCTTAGCGATATTCTTATTCAAATTAAAGGCACGTAACGCAAGAGCGAGAATTATGTGTAATTATGTAAAT
This sequence comes from Mecyna flavalis, assembly GCA_949319885.1. Lineage (NCBI taxonomy): Eukaryota > Metazoa > Arthropoda > Insecta > Lepidoptera > Crambidae > Mecyna > Mecyna flavalis. Next base: position 3,059,285 of record OX439419.1, on the reverse strand, counting down.
AAGCAAACGATGAGGCGAGCCTCCCCCTTCTTCCCCCCACGCGAAAACTACTAGCGATATTATAACTTGGTGTACTTACGGCTGTTTACCATGGAGGACGACTTAGTATCTGGGACGTTATACGTACGAAGGCGTAGACGAGATTTTTATAAAAAGAAGAGTAACAGCCCTTTCACACGGCATCCAGTTTTGCAGGACCGGCTTTTTACTGTATCCTGCAAAACTGGACGGTGTGTTCACACGGCAGTTCAGTTTTGCGGGATCCAGTAAAAAACCGGTCCTGCAAAACTAGACTGCCGTGTGAACACGGGCGCGGGGCGGACACTGCCACCACTTCACTATCCCGCAAAAAGCAGTGTCCTGCAAAAAACCGCACGCGGGAAGCCGTGTGAACACTGCTATATAAATATTTGTGCGACTAAACGGGATCCCGCTTTTTACTGGACGACGGATCCAGTTTCTAGTGACAAAATCGAATGCCGGATCGGGTTTTTGCAGTATCCCGCATGCGGGATGCTCGTGTGAACGCTATCATATAAACACATTCGCCATCAAACGGGATCCTGCAAAAAACTGGACTGCCCGTGTGAAAGCGCTGTAAGTGTGTTCGATGTAATACGATACGATACAATAAAATTCGAACTAGTGTACAGGCGTAGCGTTTAATTGGGTAGGTTCCTGCAGTATTGAAGCGGGCAGGGAGGGGTATTTTTTGTGTTTGGGGAAAGTTGTTGTGTTCAACTTGTTCTTATTCCTCCGGCCACGTCATATAAACTCATTTGGGGTGTTTCTCATTTCTATTTGGGTCGGCTCTCCTATCTTTGTACAACAATACTGTGTTTGGGATGTCATTGAGTCTATCTTCTGTCTAGCAAGGTACGGTCAACAGCACATCACGGTAAACACTTGCAGTTCGATAATAGCACTTATGCCCCCGACATAATTAAGAGCGGTACAAAGTCCAAAGTGTTACGTCTGACGTGCTTTTGACTGTACTAGATCCATTGGTTTATTGGAGTTTCATAAGGTAAGCTGATTGATGGCTGATAGCTGCCTCTATCTTTGTAACGTTACTAGCCTCATAGTTGAAAAAAGTCATAGAAAATGCTTTAAGCGAGTCGGATGTCTTTTAAGTTCCTTCTCCGAAAACATTATCTCCAGACTTCCCTAGCATCGTCATTCACCTGTCCCAATCATTAACCAGCGTCATTTCTCTCTCTTTTGTTATACTCTTTATTATTATTATTATATATACATATAGGGTAACTGATCCAATTATCAGCACTTTAAGAGTTAGTCCTAACTTAAGCCCGTTTATCACATTGAAAAATACTGTTTCACCTGTTATGACGAGTTTTTTAGTATCAATATTCAATCAGTAAGATGATTATTGAAAAAAAATATGTTTATCTTTATCCAATTTTTTTTTAGATAGGCAAGAGTAAAAATTGACCATTGCACCATTTACTAGCACCATCACCACCAATTATTAGCATAGAGTGAGCCAATATCAGCACTGTGATAGTGATATTGAATTTATGAAATTAATGGTTATTTGTACCTATAATCTCTTTTATTGACTTTAATAGGAAGGTAATATGTACTAAGGATAAAAAAATATTTTACTTATAATCTACTTAATAGTATTTATAAACTTAACAAAGTGTAACATCTTTCTTTTTGGGAATCCTTACGACAGCAATCTAAAACCCACTTCACCTAAACTTCCTCTTCTTTTTTCAACAACATTGGATCAGGGCCTGGGAGCTTCTTGCGTGGCTTTCTTAATCGCGACTGGATAGTTCCTCTTGAAGGTTTTCGAGGTCAGTTTTTAGGACATACCCTTTTCTACTGAATCGAAGGCTTTTAATAGATTTTCATTAGAGTATATCTTTCTCAGCACCAGTGCTGATAATTTGGAATTTGCAAAATATTTGATCCATATATCAGCACCACATGTTTTAACAATATAATATCACCTTAACCTCAACTCTGACTTTTTAAATTAACCTCTTAAACTATCTAAGAATTCAGATAAATCAAAAGGTTCAGTAGAAAATATCTACAAGATCTGATATAGCATAAAATGTAAACACATGATGATGATTACCTTCGATCACTAAGAATAGGAAAAAATAGGATGGACTGCAGGACATATTCTTTTGTTTACAAAAATTTCGCCATTTTAAAGTCGGAAAGTATAGTATTGCGAGTAGTAGGATTCCAAAAACATCAATTTATTTATTTGTAAAAGTGTTAACCCAAATTACTTAGGGAAAACCTTATAATTTTACTATTTATTCGGAGTGCTGAATAATTGGTGCAGTGCTAGCATTTGGACCAGTCACCCTATATTATATATATATATTATTATTATATTTTATTTATGTTATTTTAATTTGTTTAAGACTTAATTATTTTATTTCATTTTTTTTTCTCTCTCTTTAGCCCGTTAGCACTACCCACCATTTTTTTTTCTGCTTGGCCCAAAGGTTGACTGGCAGAGAATGCCATTAGGCATTAGGTCCGCCTTATGTACTCTTGATTGTGCATTAAAGTTTAAATAAATAAATAAATATTGTACAGAAGCCTATTCCACTGTGCGCCCGGCGCGCTAAGAAGTGTTCGCGCCGCCATCTTGAGTCTCATCTCGTGCTTACAGCGAGTGACGCGCGCTACCTACGTCTACACACATAGTGACGAGTACATTACAATATTGAGTACAGAAAGTTTAATAAATACGTCATATGAATATCTCTGGACACTTTACATAGCGCTCCGTCTGATCTAAATGGCAAAAAAATTGCCCTGGCCGTCTTTTCGGCTAGTAACTGTCAACCAAATATTATATATTATAGTGTACAAGTGAGCGCGCAATTATCTCACTCATAACACGGTGGGACAGCAGTTTGCCACGGCCAAAGAGAGATCAGACGCAGGACCAATTTTTTTTTTGCTTTCCGATACACGGGGCAGTTTTACACCGCCAATTTTCGGTGTGTACGAAAAAATCGACACAAATTTTGCTCAACCCTAGAAGAAAACCTTTAGACCAACTAGGCATCCAGAAAGAACTCTACGTAAATGAAGAATATAATGAATTTGCTTGATTACAGAACAAACTGTATTATTTTTAGCTCACCTAATCTTCGAAAAGTGTTTAGATTATAAGATACTATTTATAATCAAAGAAACCGTATCTCACCGGATACACAATATCCAACCCGTCACGTCCCTACGCTACGGTGCGTACATAATTAATACTGCGTCTTCGTTTCCACCGCTCGCTGTCTCGGATGTTTGCGCGGTTTTATTCGCGCGTGTATACTCAACCACGGATCTCGGATAAATATACCTAAGGTATTCATCACATCTCTAAATCGATCGATTTGCAGAAAATTGTCGTCACAGGGTGGAAACAGGCTCGACCTTCTCGGGTGTGAAAAGAAAACCGGGGGAGTTTAGTAAGTAGCGTCTATTGGATTTAATTTGACGAGCCGTTTGTGGAATAGTCGAGAAGTCGGCTATTACACCACAGGTCGCGGGTTCGATCCCCGCACGGTACAAACATTTGTGGGCATGTCTGTTTGTATCGGTCTGGGTGTTTTTTACGTATAATGTGTAGGTATTTACAAAAAAAAAGAAAAGAAAGTAGGTATATAAGTAATGTTTAACCGTTGTCTAGCACCCATAGCACAAGCTAACGCTTAGTTTGGGGCTAGATGACGCTGTGTAAATAATGTCTACAGATATTTAATTATTTATTTAAATACCGGGCCCTTATCTCGGTATCTAAGTTCAGTTGCCGGGTCGGATAAGTGTCAGATTTTTCGAACACAGCTTGGATTTGTGATCACAGTAACATAGTATACCTATAACTTTTGTTACTTTGGCAATTTAAACATTGGTGCCTATGCATTATTCTAGGGCAAGAATATTTTTTAACGACAATTTTCCGCGAAAGACCGGGCGAGCATCAAGTTTATAATATTCGTGTACAAAAATCTCAATTGTGAGATAGTGTGGGCCATACTCTACCACCTGGCCTAGTGCGGGTTGGTGAAGGGGTGCGTAAGGCAAGTGACCAACCATAATGTCAGATGTTTATCAAGCCGCCAAATGGCCTCTGACTAGGCTTGACGACTAATATTTACATTATAGTAAATATCAGCCGGGACCAACAGCATAACGTGCCTTCCGAAGCACGGAGACGCTCGAAATTAATGTCACTAAATTATGGTCAGAATGGTCACCCATCCATTAACCGACCGCGGCGTAGGTAGCTTGACTTTCGTTATCGCTAACGAATTATGTTTAATAGAAGTAAATTATTGATTCGTTTTATTTTGCGTAGACTACGAATTGGGTCAAGCTCCCAAGGCGCCGTGCAAAGGTCAACGTACGCAACTCCCGTCCGAGGCCGTTGGCTAGTCACCCGTGATGTCCCAGGTTCGATGATGACCTGACGCTAAAGAAATTTTTACCGCAGCCTTGGTTTAATTTTAGAATTATGACATTGGGTTAGAGAAAATAATAGGAGATCTCCCATGCGTTTTAATGAGAGATTTTAAAATCTCTGATCTGCTTTTTTTCGCTAAAATAAAACTCTTCTATACCGCCTTTTATAAAGAAAGCTAGTAATTTCTTTTGTCAAGTATCCCCCCCTTTCCCCCACATTTCCGGAATCAAAAGTACCAGTACCTAACAAATCGGTTCAGTAGTTTCGGAGCCTGTTCCATACAAACAATCAAATAAGATACAAACAGACATGTTCATGCACACAAATGTTTGTACCGTGCGGGGATCGAACCCGCGACCTGTGGTAAAATAGCCGACTTCTCGACCATTACACCAAATGGCTCGTCAACTATTCTACGTCATCAATCGTAGAGATAATGCGCTACGCCAGAAAATTGGCTATAAACCATAAATTGATCTACCTAAAAGAATAACAGAAGACAAATATAATCCTTTGTTATCACCGCAAAGGCGGAGAACAAACGATAGCTATATATTGCGAATTAGCGCAACACAAATAAATCAGCCGCCGCCGCGAGGTGGCGCAATATCGCCAACTTGCGCACGTACTTCCGGAACTTCCCCCACCCCCTACTTCGTTTATAATTTAGAGGCAGGGCTGTACTTTAGTTTTGGAAAAATCTGGAATTTTTTCTATTATCTGCGTCGAAAATCCATTGTCTTAAGACAAGACTGACGGCCTTTGAGACAGGAATGACTTCCAGTGGTGGGCAAGTACCGCCAAACGCAGTCGCGGTAAACCTCCTCAAGGTGGAAGAATGATCTCATAAAGACACCTTTGTGTGTCGATTGTCTTTGCGAGGAGGACTGACGAACTTGAGACTGAATGGTCTTCGAGTCGTGGACACGTACTGAGATACACTGCAGAGATTGGTTACCTACAAGGTAGACCGTTGATCTCATAAAGACTGCTAGTATCTAGGCGCTTTCGGCTGAAAAATAATAATGTTGAATTGAATATGTTATCAATAACAGCAGTTTTAAGATTTGAAATAATATTGCAGGATATTTATAACATGGCTAAGTAAATATCCAAATAATATAGAAGAATTTCCTGTCCCCTGTTGATTGTTTGTTTGTTCCCAGTCGGCTACAACCTAATCTATTCTTAAATTTTGTTATAATTCCTCACCATTTTTGAGTTTATGTTGAGTTAGTAAAAGTAATTAAATGGATATGGCGTAAGGGTTAAGCCAGTAGTCGAAGCCGTCGTCATTGTGATGATGGCTTACTAGATTTTAATAATAATCATCGTCATCTAATTTACGAGCATCGCTCTTGTAGTTGGTGCAATTTCCACTTCTCTCTGGACTCTACCAGCCTCTTAGTTCCCTATACGTTGTAATGTGAACTTTTTCTTGGATTTTCTTGATTTTAATAATATACCTATGTAAAAGACCATTAAATAATTTGCTAAACTCACAACCCTGTGTTTCAAGAAAGCGCAACGCGGAACAAAGTTAGATTGCGAGAGAACGAACCGGGTAAGTAACCGCGCGCATTCAATATCGGAGCCGTCGTGATTACAAACAAACCAATATTATATCATCTACGTAGACCACAGCAAATTCCTCTTCGGACGAACAAGAGACAGAAATTAGTAAAGTATATTACTAACTGAAACTGGGGCGTTTCCATTTCCAGAAGACTTAAGAATAATTGCGTAAAAGCTTTTACTACATTTACATGTGTAAGTAAAAAAAGTTCAACAAACTTATGACTCACTACATATGCAATTGTGGCCCAATGATTTGATTCTATTGAACTGTCCTAATCGTATGTGATTACAAACAAACCAATATTATATCATCTACATAAACCACAGCAAACCTAGCTTCAACAGACAACAGACATAATTATGCATTAAATTATTATTAGTTATTAGCTGATTTAAGCTGGGGCGTCTGTTTTTCCAGAAGACATAAGAATAATTATGTAAAATATCTTTTTTAACAATCTTCTACTATATTTACAATTATGAGTAAAAAAACCTTTAAGAAACCTTTAACCATCAGTTACTTTGGTTAATTTCATATTAAAATAAGAGACGAAATGTTAGTGATTTCTGGCGTGTGTCAAATCTTTTTATTTAATCTGGCGTCAGCGCCGCGTATTCGAGCATTTATGTAACGAATAACATACGAAATCAAACGCTTGTAGGCCTTTCGAAGAACAAAGAAAAATCGGAGTTAAAATCTTTGCCACCCATTTAGTTACTATTCATAGTATTCATATACTTGCTTATCATGTGAGATTGTTTTGATGAACGAAATCTTATCGAGCCCAGCCCTGTATTCCAAGAAAGTGCAGCACTAACTTTACTTTGTACAAAGTTAGATTGCGAGGGAACAAACTGGACGAGTAACGCGAGCTTCCAATACCGAAAGGTTTTTGATTGCTTATTGCTGCCTGCACAGTATTACTAAGAAATGAAGTAAGTTTCCCGTTTATCTGTGTTTTAGAAGTTATCGGTTCAAATTCCCTACGCAATTTTTTATGATAGAGGGAGGCTACGAAGCATGTTTGCTATCTGATGGTAAGTGTTCACTGCTGCTCATCGTCGTTAATACACTATATAAATATAATATTTTTTTGGGGGTTTTCACCCTTATAAAAACCTCCTAAGGTAGGTGACTAATTTAGATTCGCTGTGATATCTTCTAAAATCTCTTGTAAAGTCCAGTTGTGGGGTATGAAAACCCCGTTCACGGATCTGGCATTTACAGTATCACACTCTTTTTAATAATCAAATTATAAATTAACAGCATTGATAACATCTCAAACGTAATCACCAACAAGAGACTAACCTAACCCCATATCTCCATTAGTAACGAATCCCATCTTAAAATTTATCGCCCGCAAGCTGTAAAACTAAAACTAATTAATTCAAAACTACATTCGCGTTACGTAAGCGAAATTTTGAGCGGCGTCTTGAAATGTCTCAGGTGGCCCCCCCGGCCACCCAGGGGGGCGCACCCCTAACCCCCCCGCGAACTCCTATTTTCGCGGCTCCCCTTGCGAATAAATAACAGTATATACTCGGCAAGTCTAACGTATATGAGTTAAGATACATATGTGTAAGAAACTTGTATTGATTTTCTTGGGTTTCTACGGTTCCAAGATAAGGGTGTGCCGCTAAAGGTAGTTTAATGTATGCTTGACGTGTGTTCGCGGGTTCGCTTAGCTTTGGTCTCCTTCGATTCCGTCTATACTAGAACGTTTTGAGTTGTCCTTCGTACTCCTTTTCTCTGGTATATCGATGAACCATATTCAAGTATATGCAATCTTGTCTGCTCTCTCTTTGTCAAGGAAAATTTCAAAATGTTTCGAAACTGTCCAATGTATAAAACTCGATGATATAATCATCATTATCTCAGCGTATTCCCGATAACATCCAGTATGGAGCTCAGGGTCCGCTTCGACTATGATCCTAGATTTGACAAGCTTGGTTATTACAATGGAGCGATTGCCATCTGACCTCCGTAACCCTTACAAGGGAAACCTCGATGATATAATATCATGATAATAAAATTGAGATCATCAAAGATTCCCCAAAATAATATTAAATAATTATTGATTAACACGAAATCTAAACACCAAAAAATATTGCTTTACCGAGTACACCCGGTATTATGACCGAGTTATTCCGCCGAGTACCTACGAGTATTAAAAAATCTGCCGAGTACGCCGAGAACCGAGTACTAACCGATTACTCAGCCCATTCTCTACCAAACACAGACAAACTCGATCTGTGTTCGAAAAATCGGACCCCGACATCTCGGCCCGATACTTAACCACTAGACCATCGACCGCGCATATAAAACCTCAATTCCAAAGACAATAACTATTAATACCACAAAACTAATTTATTACAACAGAATTACCCATGACAGGGCGACTCAAGACACAGAATTAATTCAATTTAAATTAAATTGAGACGTCTTGAGTATAATAATGTAATAATAATAGAATAGTTTATGTAATTTTATACGTTGCCCCCCTGCGAGCGCCCTCGCGGCCCCCAGCCCGCCTTCTGCGGGATTAACTAGATTCCATTAAAATTATTATGACGTTACGAGCCTGCTCGGATAAGTAAGTTTTCTTTGTCTCGAAGACTTTATGCAAAATTTTGTTTTAATACAAGCCTGTGGCAAAGCATAAGGTTAATAAATTGACAAAAGAAATTACGCGCCGGGCGGAAGGCTAGTCAGTAATCAAGTATTTTAATGACCTACCTTTCAGAGAAACGTTAAGCCTTAGTTCCTGCTGAACTAGGTTGACAGTTATAAAACAAATTGTACCTAAGTTTCCAGGAAAATGCAGATTCAGTTAAGCACGATGTTGAAATAAATCCTAGTTAGAATTATAGCCTAGATCCTGCGTCCACAGTATAGACTCTTCATATATTTTTTTTACATATAAATGTCCATCTTTGGCTCATGGCAGCTAGCACGTATAACAAATATGTTTTATGGCAGTCTAAGATAAATGTAGTAAAGGAAGAATAATATTTTTCCACAGATTAATTATTATCTATTGAAAAGAAACTGCCGAGATAAAAAGAGTGCCGGAGGCCCACTCCTCCCATATCTCCATGATAGGCCGGCAACGCATCAGCGATCCCTCGCAGATGTCCATGGGCAGCGGTGATTGCTTACCATCAGGCGACCCACTGGCTCGTATTCCGCCTGTGACAAAAAAAACGGGACTAACAATCAACCTTAAAAGTTATACAAGGGTTCTTACGGATTAAATAGGGGGCTAAATCCCTATTTAAAATACAACAAACAGGACCTAAAACCCCTGTTTTAGGTCCTGTTTGCTGTATTTTCGTTTGCAACAAATTTATTTTACACGGACGAAATGCTATTTCTTATAGTATTAGAAGGGATATCAACTGGATGATTGGTATCCTACTAATATAATAAATGCGAAAGTCTGGATGTTCGGATTTTAGGATGTTTGTTATTCAATCACGTCTAAACTGCTGAACGGATTTAGATGAAATTTGGCACACGAATAACCCGAATTAGGACATAGGCTATAAAATTCTTACGGAAAACGTCTCATTCCCGCGGGATATTTGAAAAAAGAAATTACGCGCGGGTGAAGCCGCGGGCGGAAAGCTAGTATTGTATACTTTTATTTTAGAAAATAAAATCCACCCTGTTCATTGCTGATAACAAATTTCACTCGGAGAAAACGTGCTAGCTCTATATAAATTCTGCTCCATAACTCTAGTTTCCAGACTATACCGCGACTCTACATAAATACATTTTAGTGTAATCCCTTTGAAATTCCAACGAAGTGTAGAGATGACGCTAGTTGTGCGTCGGGCGCTGCTAAGGAATTTTATAGAGCCACTTAAGCGATAGGGCAATCAGGGCGGACACTGGCTCTCAAACTTGTGATCATTTTAACCCCTTTAGCGGGCAAAGAGACATGTTTTTGGGAAAGAAGCATGTTTTGTACTACTAGTGGCACACAACCAAGGGTTCTATTTCGATACCTCCAATGAACACTACGCTAACTCAAAATTTGCCATTTTTCGTTTTTTATAGAAATCGACCCACTTTTTTACTAATATTATGCCCCCATATTTTCATGACAATATCTTTAAAAACAAAAAAGTTTTGAGATTTACATAACGCCAAGTAAAGGTACTTTCTTCAATTACGGGGTGGACAAGCCGCTGTCTTAATATAGCGGTGTGTATTCGGCTAGCGCGACTGCCGGCCCGCGGGAGATACGCCGCCAACTAGGAGTTGGCGGGGTGTTGCGCGGGAAAGTATTTGTTCATGTGACAGTTAGCGGTATGTGTCGCCCGTTGAATGCACTTTTGAACAAATAATTATATAACGTAGTGTAAATCAGAGTTAAACATTACTAAGTTTAATAATTTTCACTAACTTGTTGTAAATTAAAATCGAAAATAGCTGCATGAACTGCTACAATTATAATACAAGAGTTTTGTTGTCTAGTATAAAACGAACCGCTTAGCCCTTCGTCCATATTGGTAACTAAGCTTATGTAACTAGTTACAAAATTATTTTTTTGCTGTTTGGTAACTACCTAGTTGTGGAAGAAGAATAATTTTTCCATTTTTGTAACTTTTTGCTATCTATTATGAACGTTAAATGTTTGTGACTGGCCACTTCTATCGGAATATAATTATTAGTATAATGACTTACAGTCATTTATAATGATTGTTTATTATACTATGTGTTGGGTGTCAAGGAAACCAAATATTAATAATTGTGAATTTTATTAGATATGGAGGAAACGATTGTTTTTCAGATTTGTATTGGCTGATTAAATAAATGACGTAAGAATTTTGACGAAAAAGTTGTTACTTGCACTTTTGATTTTTTTTACTTTACCATTCACAGCTAGATTGTTATTACCCAAAAATAGTACCATTGTTTTTTGCCATCCTCCAAAACCAAGACAAGAAAAAAAAATCCTTTACAAATAATCAAAACTAAATTTCCTCTCTGGAAACCACGTAAAATGCTTGTTGCTTTTAAAGATTTGCTTTTAATGGCATTCAGAAACCATATCCTCAAACAGATGTAAAAGATTGTTTTAACCACTTTAGTCAAAGTCTTTTTAAAAAAGCGGAACAGCTAAGTATCAAGCCAGCTCAGAGGCGGCATGTTGCAAGATGTGCAGGTTTGGCCCAATTGCTTATAAAATATATTAGCTGATCTAATAGTACAATTAAATTTTTACTTCGATCGTAACTGGCTACAAGATTCATTAAAATCTGGTGTTGTGAAGGGGAACAGTTAAGTAGTATTAAGGATGGCAGCCATTTGGAAGGATGGCATCCTAGAATTAATCGTTTTGTGGAAAATAATAACCCATCCATCGCATAAGTGTTGGGCATTCTAATGAAGGAAACAAAAATTTAATAAATAAATTCAGCAGTTAAAAACGAAAAAATACCAAATAATTATCATGAAATTGACACAGAAATAAGTGCAACTATTCAGCAATTAAAAATTTAAGATATTACAGTAGGCCACTGCCTAAAATTTTTCTAAGTATTAATAAATGATTTAAAAGTGTTTTGCATAGTACGTTTTAATTCAAATCAACTACACCGAGCCAGTTGTATATCACAACAATCCCACATCATATCGGGATTTTTTGCACAATGTCTCGGGTTACTATAATGGAAATAATTTAATCTACGAAGTGGAAAAATAATTCTTCCCTCACAACTACTTAAAACACCAACGAAAAAATAATATTTTTTGGAACTGGTTACATAAGCTTAGTTACCAATATGGACGAAAGGCCGCTAAGTAATGACACAGTTAAGATACTCTACGCTATTTATTTGTTAGCGGCTTGTATAACGGCTCAACGATTTTCGGCTTATCCTACTACAAAACGCTAACTTTTCTTTTTCATAAATTACGATCTTATTAAAATAAAAACATTGTTCAAAATACTCTAAATTGGTAATGAAGTCGATTTTAAATGTAATCATTTATTTTATTTTATGTAGTATACATTTAATTTATTATTTTATAGCCTGTAATATTCCCGAATATATTCCGCTAACTTAGGATTGGCGGAGTGTATCCCGATCTTAAATTAGAGCTTTCTGCGTTACATCCCGCTAAGTGAGGCTAATTAAAAAACCCATAAGTTTTTTTAAATGTTACTATGCGGATCTTAAGCATCAGTAAATTAGTTACTCACACAAAAAATATCAAGAAAATAACTACAAAAATAAAGATTTTATCAACTTTTTTCTTTCAAGAGCTCCTCCTGTAAACCTGCACTTTTGAAGTTAGCATAGTGTTCATTGGAGGTATGATGGTAAGAATAGTTACTAAATGTAAAAGAATTATTTTATTATTTTACTGCTGTAACTAGCCAGTTCGACTTTAAAAATCCTTGACGCAGTGGGTACACGGGTAAACAGGAATTACCCCTACACCCACCGGTGGGTGAAGCCAGTGGGTGCACGGGTCATCGGTCATCAGATCTTAGTCAAAAATTAAACCCACGACCAATAAGTTTTAATTTTAACAATTTTACAATGACACCTCGATACCTTGTATTCATTTGGATAAAAAATAGGATAAACGCATATACACTAAAATAATAATAAGGACTTGGGGTCTCAATTTTGTGAAAGTAAGCCGGAGGTTGTAGGCTTGTCCTCTTCGATCGAGTGTAAAGGAGGAAATCGAAAGAGCTAAGTGATTAGTGGGTTGCATTAATTCCGAGCCCCCCACGGCCGAAGATCTAGCTAGCGTGCGGTTAAGGTGAACCGCGTTCTCTTCAGGGAGAAAAAAAGAAAACATTTTTGGGGTTTCCCATTACTAATTTTTGAGAACCAGTGTCTAGGAAAGACGAGTGCGGGATCTTCGCTCCATAGTTAATTAACATTTTCCGTGGGGGCGTAACACATGCGAGCGATGTTCTCAATAATAGATACATATTCCAAACATACGAGTATTATGTATTATGTATTGTCTTACATTGTGTAGGTGTGTTAAGTGCTTCCACGTTTTGCCATGGTTTGGAAGGTTTAAATATTTTTATACATTTTTAATAAATAATAAATATGTTACCTCCTTGTAATTTATGTTTAAATTGTGGTGCCGAACTTAAAACAGAAGTATGTACTATGACATGTTACAGCGAAGGATACGATACATATGGCTATATTTTATTTCTATTATTGATCAATATTCTACCAAGAACTGGAACGGTATTCGAAACAAAAACGACAAAACTGTTCCACGAAAGCCGTACTTTATGTTCTTGAATTTTAATAGTTGAGGAACAGGCACATTTAAAGTTGCGGGTTCGATCCCCGCACGGTACTAGCATTTACGTGTGAGTGAACATGTGTGGGTGTTTTAGTTTAATATTTTTTTATAATATACCTATTAGCTATTAGTATGTATTTACAAAAAAAAGTATAAAACTATTGTAGGTATGTTTATTATTCTAAGAGGTATGTTTTATCTGGGCTGGATGGCAGCTCTCTTTGAATAAAATTCAAGAAAATGTGTGTATTTTGCATTCCATAAAACAAATAACCGCTGCAAATATTTCCAAAAGCAATCCACCATTTGTAATTCGTGACATTTGCCAGGAGTGCTATTTATCATAAATATTGGCTAAAACTATCGGACAGTAATTAATGAAGAGGCTGGCCGGTACGGGGCAGGGGGGAGGGAGGGGTGAAAAGGGTCGTTTCGATTCGGAAAATATTGTGAGGATCTTTTGTGAGATGTTTGGATGTGAATGCGTACCTTTTTGGGGCGATAATGCAAGAAAGAGATGGAGAATAAATAGATGGAGGTAAACAAAAGTGGTACCTTTCATTGCATGGAGAAAATGCGACCTATTTTTGCGTTTTATGTCCTATTGGGATAATTTTATAAACACATATTCATGACGAAAAAATAATGAAAAGTTTTAAAATAATGTAATATGAAAAATACCCGAAATGTACTAAACATTTAAAAGTCAAGAAACTTTTCTTTATAGTTAAACCGTGGTAGCGAGCCATTCGGCTCTGAAAAAGACACAAGGTGGAAATCGAACCTACGACCAAATGTGGATGTCCTATCCCATGGACGTTTTCATTTTATTCACAAAGTAATCCTATTCAATCTTTTATACGAAGACCAATTGTAACAAGTGCAATAACTGGTTTTACATTTATTGCTTTACAAGTTTGTGTTTAAGAAGGTAACAAGTTTTGTTATTGTTAACGTAAAGTACTTTCATTTGTAGATTGTATCATGGGAATTTGGTACTTGGAGGGTACCAAATTCTGGAACGTAGTAACGGAAAGTTTAAAAATCTTGCTTAATATTTTGATATTTGAAAAATAAAAAACTGTTAAAGATGTACATTATTATTTTAATGTTGGTCAAAATTACATTTAAATAAATGCTAATAATCCATACTAATGTGATAAATGCGAGAGTATCTATTTTTTGTTTGTCCTTTTTTTCCAAATCAAATCAAATCAATCTATAATATTAATTGCACAAAAACTGTAAAAAAATTCTTTAGCAATTACGTTTTTCTATTTAAGAGGGAGGCAAGCAAGCGGTTCACCTGATGGTAAGAAATCACCGCCGCGCATAGATACCCGCAACACCGAAGGAGTCACAAGTACGGTCAACAGCACATCACGGTTAACACTTGCAGTTTGATAATAGCACTTATGCCCCCGACATAAGAGTGGTACAAAGTCCAAAGTGTTACGTCTGACGTGCTTTTGACTGTACGTTGCCGGCCTTTAAAACTTACGATAAAGTACCTAATTCAAGTTTATCGCTCGCAAGTGTAGTTAAAAAATATTATTTTTGGGGTCCTAATACATCACCTTAGTAAACTCTAATACCCGACGAAAACGTAACTCCCGCTCCACAAGACATCCAATCTTACCTATCTAAATATTAATTCGTAATTAAATAAACACCCCACTTGTTATTTAAATCGCTCGTATAAATTATGTACAAGCCCGAATCCACCTCGACATCTTTCATCCTCCCTTTCAAGTTTGTAAAAGCGGTCCTATCGGACTCCTTTGCAGCGAAGGAAATTAACCTTAGATAAGAACTCTCATAGACGGTTGCGAGAGTAATGTTTCCCTATCTCCCCCCGCCCCCTGAAGGGCGAAGGCTTATCATCCACAAAAGGTATTGGAGAAATTCCCTTGCTCCCTCTTTATAGAATTTTCGGGCGGCGCGGGCGGGGCGGGCCCCCCTTTTTGCGACGTACATTTTCATTTCCTTCATCTTTCTCCGCTTGCGAGGCGGGCAGGGATGGATGCAGGGACTTGAGAGGGCTCTTTTATACATTTATATTGTATGGAACACCTCATTGGTTTAGTGACGTGATCTCGCGGTCCTGAGTTTGATCTCCGGGCCCAACTCTAGTTTTAATAAACACGTGATTTTGCAGGCGTTCATAGGCTACAGTAACCGCTTACCATCAGGTGGGCCGTATGCTTGAGTGCCAATATCCACATTTGCAAGGCTGGTAAGCCTATCATTCTACCGATGACAATTTCAATAATCGAGGCCTTTTTTGCTGTGGGACATTAAACAGGATAGTTAGTGCTTTAATTTACTTTTTTATGTCTTTCTATGTAGCAATTTAGATATATACTATTTTTTATCGCGGAAAAATATAGAATTCCTGCGGGATATCGTGGTATAAACCATATAGACGAAGACGCGGATGGAAGGCTAGTTGTATGTAATAATTTATAGAATAGTTTAGGTTTCTCCCATTAAGGGCTGCTGAAGTTGTAAGTAGGATAACAATGTAATAACCGAACTTGCTAAATCTCAAATATAAACCCAGATTTAACCGAAGACTGGAATACGTTCGAAAAGGAAATTAGAATTGCGAAAGCCCCAAAAATTTCCCCTGAGTCCATACCTGCATCCAATTCCCCGTCTTACAGCAACCTTAGTCCCTCCCCGCCCGCCCCGCGCACTTCGTTACCAAACTTCCATACTTTGTAATATGCAAATGTGGCGGGGGCCGCGTAAGGCGTCTTAAAATGAATTAATGACGCAGGTGACTTGGGGTGGGGGCGTCTTGCGAGGTGCGCTTGTGTATAACGACTGGGTAGGCAGGGGTTTTAAAATCAATGAAGGCGGGTGGTGTTTTCTATATAGATGTGGAGTTTTTGATGGGGCCGCTTGGAAAATTGTTGGAGTGGAGCGGTTTTGGTGTATTTTTGGATAGTTACTAAACTAAGTATAGATAGTTCGGGTAAGATTTATAAGTAAAACTTTAAATATTCAAGGATTTTTATGTCAGAAGTGGCAAACGAGCCAGCGGGTAGCCTGATGGTAAGCCATCACCGCCGCCCATGGACATCTGCAACACCAGAAGGATCGCTGATGCGTTGCCGGCCTTTTAAGAGAGATAAGGCTCGTTTCTTAAAGGTCTTTAAGTCGTAACCGTCAGGAAATACTGCTGCAGTGAGATTGTTTCACAAATCTGTAGTTCGAGGTAAAGAGATTCGGGAAAATCGCACAGTGGAAGGCCACCATCCATCTAGGTGGCGAAGATGGAATTTCAGTCGGTTGCGTGTAGTACGATGCAAGAATTCAGCTGCTGGCTGCTGCCAGCAGCTGAACTACTGTTCAAACAGGTATCCCTTCATTTGGCCAAATTACTTTTCGTCAAATTTCAAATCGCAAAAAACTTATCGCATATGTTTCATTTCGCAAATGGACCTTTGGCAACTGTATATTTCGCTTCATTTGGTCAAATTATCTTTTGGCAAACTTTCACTTAGTCAAGTTTTATTTGGTCAAATGTTAATATAGCAAATGATTCATTTTGCATATTTTCATATTCCAAAAAAATATTTGGTCAAATTTTTGCCAATCCGGATCATCAATATTATGTAGTAGCTTATTAAAATAAACCGGTATTTCATCTTCAGGCAAATAGCTGAGTGCTAACAAACACTTTGCTTGTTTATTAAAAGTCATGTCTGATGCGTATTTTTTTGCACAACCCTGGGCTTGAATTTTCCTAAAGTATAATATATCAGTTACTGGGTTAGGTTAGGTTAGAACACTGAGCGAGCAAAGCGAGCGTGCCGCGGCAGCGGCCGCCGAGCGCTTGTTCAAATCTATTGTTGACGAATCATTTGGAAATTTTAATAAAAAGTATTAAACATGAAAATTAATATAAACTAAGAAATTATTACCTGTAAATTATTTGTCCAAGGTGAAACAAACATCCATGCAGCATTACATTTTCAAAGTTGGAGCGTAAGCTAGTTATATAGTTTGTATTTTATGCACCACTCACACTGTTTAGTAAATCATATGCATTGCAATATTTTGGGAAGAGTAAGTTTTGCCAAATAAAACATTTGATCAAATGATATTTGGTTAAATGAAACATTGCCAAACAATAATTTGCGAAAAAAAAATATGCCAAAGAAGAGATTTGCTAAATAAAAAATTGCAATACGTTGTTTTGCCAAACGTTTTTTTGCCAAATGAAAATTTGCGAAAAATAGTTTGCGATATGATATTTTGGGAAACAATTTTTGGCCAAACATAGGGTAAACCGTTCAAACAGTTCAGTCAACACTCCCTGTTATAAAGTCTCTTTGCAGAAATGCAAATAAATAATTTAAAGAAATAGTATATATAACAAATTAGATACTCCTTTCTTAACATTCTTTTTTTATACTAAGTCAGTTGGCAGACAGACACGCACCCCACCTGATGGTAAGCGGCCACTGCGGCCTACCTATTCCATTGAGGGACATTTCACCAGGAAGTGTCACTTAATGTGCTGCCAGACTGTAGACTCATCTGATCTTTGAGGATTATTCCCGACTGCCCCTACCAAATCTGCCCCCAGTAGGGACAGTCGAAACTTTTTAGTTCTGCCTACCTAAACTAGTTCCGTAGGGGCAGTCGGGAATAATCCATCTTCGAGCCTTTGATTTCAAGTGTACTGGCTGCCACATTAATACTTCAGTGGTATATTCACCTTTTCCGTTAGTAAAAGAATAATGTTCAGTTTTAGGCAATACTCCAAAGCGGAAAAAGAATATCAATGCTGTAAAAAAAAATCGATTGCAAGCTAAGAACAATGCTGCTCTAAAAATGTTATTTTGGATTAGCTTTCGAATAAAAAATGAATCATCAAATAGTTTCACTCAATTAAAAAACATACAGTCGAATTGAGAACCTTATCCATTTTTGTTCATAGGGAAAATTTAATTTATCTTTAAATCTGTTGCTTTCTTGCGCGCCGCCGTCGGGTCATGGACAGATGGCACGTTACAGAAATACTTAGGTATAATTTAAAATAAATTCTGTTAATCGAAGTAGGTATTCGTTGAACTGACTTTTTCGCTAATTACACATAATATTTTAAGGAATAACTCTAAGCTTTTAAGTCTTAATTTTTCAGTTCTAAAGTGTATGTGTATTTTCCTTCGAGTATAGGTACATTGTTCTTTTTATAGGGCCAGAAAGTAAGAGTAGTGACGTCACAGTTGTTAGTATTATAAACACACGATAAGCGACAGACAGATTAGCGTGTGACGTCAGAGCGGTCATCAACACGTCTGCGGGCCGGACGCCTGCCCTACCACGAGAACTCGACTCACAAAATGGTACAATATTTTAACACAAATTATTTGTATTTGCCGTCTATATCTACCAACTACTTAGCCAGTCGGACTCTGAAAAAACCCTACCACCAACCAGACCTAAGGCGGGAATCGAACCCACGACCTCCGGGTTTCATACCCCAGCGGCTTAGCCACCTGTTCCGCGGAGGCGGTCAAAACGGAGAGCTACTACACTATATCTACCTTCTGTAAGGTTGAGGTACTTTTTAGAGGAGCGGCTCATTTGAGTGGAATGTTACGTGTATATGGTAGTTTATTTATTGAGAAACAAACATCATTAAGATTACGAGCTAGAGCATTTCAGATACATAATGTAACGACGACACGTAACTTTTGCTAGCTCTAGCGATCAAATTAGAATGTGTATTGTGTGGCCTCATAATATGGTGTGTAAAACACGCCCATAGAAAAATCCATAATTTCGCACAAGATTTGAATCACCGACATCACATGTAAAACGACACTTGAAACCACGTGGCTATCACAGCTCAGAACATAATGTATAAAATATAATTTTAGGGATGGTAGCTAGCAAGTTGGACTCTACGTTTAACCTGCGGGCGGGTAGCTCCCCAACGCCCGCATTGCACAGGTCGCCCGAGCCAAGTCTGAGGGTCGCCTAGTTTCTCGGGTGGACTCCATAGGCGCCACCCAGACTTGAGGCCTCTCAAGTCAGGGTACCTGGGGATGGGCTGGTCAATAGCCACAAGGCTGCTAGCACCGGCTCGTCCCAATCGGGTGTGAAGGGGAAACCGGGGGAGTTTAGTGGGTAGTGAGACTTAGTCTCTCCACCAACCCGCACTAGGCCAGCGTGGTGGAGTATGGCCCACACTATCTCACAATTGAGATAAGGCCTGTGTCCCAGCAGTGGGAACGTATATAGGCTGATGATGATGAGACTTAGTCTCGAGTTCCACACACGATCGCAGACGTCGCTAGCCTGCGGTTTAAGGCGCGTAATGCGTTCTCCTCCGCAAAAAAAGTTGGACTCTACGTCGCGTAGTAACGTTTTAATACACGGAAATACACAAATGTTTATCACCTAAAGTTACCTTAGGATACCATAATAGGTGATAAACATGTGTATTTCCGTAGTAAGGTCGTGGGAGTAATGTTTAGTGGCATTCGAGTCGTCGGGCGGCCACCGACTGACCGACTAACAGTGCCCTCGCCACTGTTACATCATTACACTGTCGTTTGCAAAGATTCATTATTTGGACCCATGTCCAACCAATTACGCTTACACCTAGTGGTCTAAGTGAAAGTTAGTGCTTTCACTTGTGGCTTCACTCGCGTTTGATCTGCTTTTCTCTTAAAATTGGCGACGAGCCATTTGGTGTAATGGTCGAGAAGTCGGCTATTACTCTAGAGTTCGCGGGTTCGATCTCCACACGGTACAAACAATTTTTGTGCATGAACATGTCTGTTTGTATCAGTCTGGGTGATTTTATGACAAAATAAAAAACCTGTAATGTTTATCCGTTGTCTGGCACCCATAGAACTCGCTAATGCTTAGTTTGGGGCTAGATGGCGCCCTGTGAATAATGTTCAGAGATATTTATTTATTTAATTCTAAGAAGTAAAATCTATTGCCTTAATAATTATGTACCTAGTTGTAGCTGAAGTTTAGCTATATTAATATAGAAGCATGTGTTTGAGGGGGTAAACCAAGGGAAGATTTTGTACATACTTGAAAGTTTAAATAGAAATAGAGCATTATGATACCTTTATGGACCTTTCACTTGAGTGAGTCATTCGTCTAGAGAAATATCTCTACCTCACAGAAGACCACTATAACTTTTTGTGAAATAGCACTATAACTTTTTTTTTAGCCGAAACACAGCCAGATCTTTTATGGCGGCCGATTTCACCAGTCACCCAGTCGGATTTTAAAAAAGTCCTACCACTACCACCTTGGGTCTGATTGGTGGTAGGGCTTTTTCAGGGTCCGACTGGCTAGCTACCACCTCCACAGGTGAAATCTGCCGCCATAACAGCTCTGGCTGTGTTCCGGCAAAATTAATGTGGGAGCCTGTACACTTGAAATCAAAGACTCGAAGATCAGATGTGCCTACAGTCTGGCAGCACATTCGACGCTGGTGAAGGTCCCTCAATGGAATAGGCCGCAGTGACAGCTTACCATCAGGTGGGCTGCTTGCCTGTCTGCCAACTGACGTGGTATAAATGAAAAAAACCACCCAAGGCGGGAATCAACCCACGTCTTCCGTGTTACATACCGCGTCTTAGCCACTGTTCCACGGAGTGCAAAATTATTGTAACAACTTGTACAATTAGTAACGTTTAAGCAATAATTGTGTGGATCGTGAGATGACCGAGTGGGCCGTCGGCCGTCCTTGACCGTCCATTACAGCTCAGTGCCCTTCGTAATGGCGATGACCATGTGTTGCGATAACCGAGCTAATACAACTAGGGAGGAAATGTATGCGTGGACGGTGAAGTGCCAATAACACTTAACTACAAAATTGCAATTTTACAGGAAGCAAAAAAGATGACATAATTATGTCTTTATTTCTTATAAAAAAATTGAACATTAGAATTAAGTTATAGAAAGGTTTACAAATACAGTGTGCAATAAAATTTTAACTGCGTTGTTATGTAGCAAATATTTACACGCTTATTAAATGATATACCTAAGCAGCATTCTTTTTGTCCTATTTCCAAAATTCTTATATTCGATTCGGGGATTTCTTCCCGTGCAAAACAGCATTATCCGTCGATTGAGAAAAAAAATGTAAATCGCCTAAATAGGTGAAAAGAAGAAAATGCCCAAAATTCAAAACCTAGCTTGAATTTAATTAATTTAAGTAAAAATATGACAACCAGAGACAGATTAGGTTTAATATTAAGATCCCTGGCTAGCGCTAAAGTTTTTAAATGCGACCTATCTCATGACCTTAGGAAAAGATCCCAATACAACCGTCAGACATTCAAACCAGTTAACAAACAAGTCCTTTTACAATATTATAGTAAACAAGACAGTCAACATGTTATTCTCACGTGTGATTCCCACAATATCCAGAAAAATCTAGTCCAATACTTTAAAAATTACCCCAAGATCCAGTTCCAACCCTTCAGATATTTTTTTAAGAAAATCCCGCTACTTGGCACAGATAAGCTTGATACAAAGAATACCTGTTCTATGTAACAGGTTCTTAAAAAAATTCTTTCTTATAGGGTGCAAAGAACAAGACAAAGTAACTCTTAACTCTTTACATTAGAGTTTAAAATCGTTTGATGCGTTAAATCTTTCTTTTTAAAAGGCAAAGAAAATGACGGTCTCACGTTTTGAATTTACAACAGAAATCCGGTTGCGTAAACTGGATTTTTCTGGTTTATGATCTTTTCTTAAAATTGTGAAGAATTGGGTGTAAAAGGGTTTTTGAGGTCATAGTGTCATGGGAAGATATGATTGATATTATTGTGTAGGACTGTGCGATTCTTAACTAGTTTTTGAACTAGTTTCATGTGATTTTTAGGTAGAATGGGTGTTTAAATTTTCCCATCAGTTGAGTTTGGTGTTTGCCAAAAATACGTTGTGTGTGGTGTTTTTTTTTCAATTCTGGTAGAGTTAAGCGGCTTATCTCCTGACCTATATTTTGTGTTACTTCTGTTTAAATTTACTGTACAGAACAGTGCCTTTGTAACAAATGAAAGGGAGTTTTTTTTTTAATTTTTATAATACACTGTTATAATATTAAGATATTTTCATCGTCTTTTCTTAAAAGTTTGTTTGTAGATAATAAGGAGGTTTTTTTTTATTGACGAATAAGTGAGTATTTGACCGCAATCTCACCTGATGGAAAGCGACGATGCGGTCGAGGGTGGAGCATACTGGAGGTATCAGAAATTAAGCTTAAAAGTTACATAATAAACCAATTTGCTGTTATACTCTGATTGAATTTTAAAAGAAAATTAAGTCTAGTAGGTAGCTCTAAAAATCGTATGATTTCGCTCTACTATTCCAATTAAAACTAAAAACCCGACCCGCTCAGCCAAAAATTAATCGTCGCTCTAGACGGTAAAACCCAACTCCAATACAAATTTCAACCAAGCGCTTCAATCGCTTAGTTGTCAAACACCCTATAGCTACAGTATAAGTCACCCCACCTATTCCTCGGAGGAATTCAAATTCCAAACGCCTGGCACCGCCATCTTGTGCAAGACGTCGATAGAGAATAAACTAGTACCGCGTATTTTTTTCTAGAACGTCTTAAGTTAGGCATTTTTACGCCACTATAGTCCTTACGGCGTCACCTTACGACGGCAAATCGCTCGCGTAAAAATGTTCCCCGATTCCGTCTTGGGTTTCGAATTGAAACGGCATACTTCGTATGTATTACAAGCAATTTGCAACTTTAACGCTGATAACATAAAGTATACAATTCAGTGACGCTTTGTTAATGTTGAATCGTTTGTAGTTCGAAATTCGAAACTATAATAACAATGCACGCGGTTGTAGTGTAGCTGTCTCGTTTTGGAAGGTGAATTTAGCACGTGCTAGAGTGGGAAAAGTGTATGTTATTTGGCTTCGTTGGAATGGGCGTTCCGCGGATAGTGGATCAAGTTTGGAAGAAGTTTGCAAGTGCGAGGTTTTATTGGATTTTAGTTCGGTTTCGTTGCGTTTCGTTCGTTAAAGCCATAGGTTAAAGCGCGGGATGTTTGTCATTAGAATTTCAAGATGTCTGCTTTTTAATGAGAATTTGAATTTGTCTTCGTAATTTTAAATTTATATCAATGGATTATTGAAATTAAAACCAATTAGATATGGTTTTTAAATTCAGGTTATTCTTAACTATTCAATTCCTGAGTAACAATTTTATTGTTGAAAATATTTGACCTGCATTTGGCAAACGTGGTGATTAAAAAAATTAATGGTTAAGGATGATGCATTGATGAAAAGCCTCGGTTCTGTTGCGAGAAATAAATAAGCTGATATTTTTTTATCTAGGTATTATACCTACCTACATAAAAAATATCAGCTTATTTATTACTGTTGTTACCTGAAACAATTTACCCTAATACTATCTTGGCATATTATATACGATAGAAAAGTTTATAAAAAATCATGTACCTACTACATAAGTAGGCTTCAAAAATGCTATCATGAATCATCAATAATCGTCAATGTTACAGAGTGGCCCTACTACCACTTTTGGAATGTTTCTATGTATCGAGAAGAACTGGCAAGAAACGCAACAGTCACACAATTTGAAAAAAAAAAAATTAAGTTATTTTTTTAGTTGGTACACAATAATAAGTACGTAGCCGTATGTAGAGCGGTTACACTGAGGCGTATTCCGTTAGTGGATACCTTAAAATGAATCATCGCTAAATGAGCTAACACTGCATAGGCTTTTCTGATCTTCGAGTCCATACACCGAAAAGCCATATTTATGTAAAATATAAAGGATATTTTTACTCATGTAGGCTTCAGATAATGAACTCATGAATTGTCAGTTAACAATGTTTATATTATTTATTTATTTATTTATATTTGGAAAACCAACAGCAATTAATACTAGTGAGAGTTAACTAAAATTATAACTACTTAGCCATTTACAGGTATTCGCATATGGAAACAGAATAGCTCTACCACTGGCACAGAATATACATAATATTATAATACTAAGTACTAACTGAATCGGGTTAGTAGGTAGTCGATTCGGCCGAATCGTGTCGTGACAGAATATAAAAGAGTCAATATTTACTATACTACCTAATATTAATTCTTCTGGTGCCAAACTTCGAATGGGTGTGCCCCAAGGCTCCATATTAGGCCATTTGCTATTTCTGGTTTACATAAACGATCTACCATGCTTCCACCTTTACCTACCTATAATACCTTTGTAAGATAGTTCTGTTTGAGAACACTTTCCTGATATAAAAAACAGATAGGAACGATACGAGTATAACATATTTCTTGACAAAATAAACAGAGCTTTTCGGATCATTAAAAACGCTAGCAGCAAAATTTCCATTTTGACAGTAATAAAAAGAAAATAATTATTTCTTTTTCCTTTAAAGGCGTTTAGATTTTTTTTTCTGAAGAATCTAGCCAGCATCAAATGAAAAATTTGCATAATAACCTGCTTGGTTTTTTTCAATGTAACTGGCATCAGAGTTACGATTAATTTGACAGCAATAAAAAGCAAATCTTTTTTTTTAAAGGAATATCAAAAAGTTTTGAAAATACGTTGACCTTATTTATTTTAAAGAGGCACTGGCAACAATGCTTCTGAAATTTGACAGCAATAAAAAGTAAATTAATTTATTTTTCTT
Source organism: Mecyna flavalis (assembly GCA_949319885.1). NCBI lineage: Eukaryota > Metazoa > Arthropoda > Insecta > Lepidoptera > Crambidae > Mecyna > Mecyna flavalis. Next base: position 3,034,270 of record OX439419.1, on the reverse strand, counting down.
TAATGGCGTATGTATAGATTTTTTCTGAATAATTTAGCCAGCATAAAGTTTTTAAAAACTTATATTAACCTGCTTGGTTATTAATTTGACGTAACCTTCGTTGTTATTTTGTTATTTTAAAGTAGCACTGGCAATAGTGCCACAAAAGTTTTACAGTAATAAAAAGTAAATTAAAAGTTTTGTTTTTCTTAGATAATATTAATTCCATGTTTTTCTTTTACATAGGTAGCGTTTCGAATTTTTCTGAAGGTCTTTTCCTAGCGTTTTCTGTGACACGCCGGCTAGGTATTCTTTGAAAAGGTCGTTGCTATTAAGTTTCTTCATTCATCTTGACTAGTATTATAATATTATCTGTGTCTTGACTATCTATTTACGCAGTCTATATAGTTAACAAGAAATTTCTTTTTAAAATATCCCCCTTCCCTACACATTTTCGGGATAAAAATTACCCTATGTTCACCGGGGAAAGTGTAGCTTTCGAACAGTGAAAGAATTATTCAAATCGGTTCAGTATTTTCGGAGCCTATTCAATACAAACAAACAATCAAATCTTTCCACTTTATAATATTAGTATAGATAAAGCAGATAAATACTATCTTTTGAAATAAACGTTTATTATTACTCGTAGTTCTTATGTTTCTACAGCTTCAACACTGGTAATCTTCCTCATTACGGGCCAACGCCAATTGTTATTATTGTTACGACGATGCCCGGCAACGGAGCTTGCACGCGAAAACGGACCTCACTCCTCTACGCAATAAGGTTCATTCTCGCGCGCGCCCGCCTGCTCGTTTACCTGCGCGCGCCCGCCGCTTGTTTACCTGCGGGCGCGCTTGAAGAACGATCCTGCCTTCCCGCGAGTTCGAGAGGCTTCACGAATCATCCACGAAATACTAGAGCGCCCGCGCCGGGTATAATTAGAGAGTGAGCGACGCTGCGAGTAGTATTCATTCTTCGGAAAGCGATCAGTGCGAACTATCCTGTGACGTTTGAAGTGAACAGCGTTTACCAGTGTTTGTTTTGAATTGTCTACGTAAAGTGTGAAGTGTAATTGTGTTAAAGTGGTGTATTTCAGTTGAGTGGTTTTAAATAAATAGTTTTCTTTTCGTAACCGGCATTTAATTTGAATTGACGTACCCCGTACCCGCAACATTATTGTTATTTTTATTTCATTAACTTTGTATCACCTTTGTATCACTTACCTTTTAATATAAACCATATTAATTTAAACCCTAATTATGTATTTAGTATTTTCTCCGCAATTCGTTCATATTTTCTTGTATTTAGGTATACCTAGTACTAGCGTTTTATTAGCAAATAATCTTTAATGTCGAGTTCAAAATATGTATAACTAGCGGGCGCCCGCGGTTTCACCCACGTGGTTCCCGGTCCCGTGGGAATATCAAGATATCCTTTCTTAGCGGATGCCTACGTCATAACATCTACCTGCATGCCAAATTTCAGCCCGATCCGTCCTGTGGTTTGGGCTGTGCGTTGATATCTATCTATGACAGTCAGTCAGTCAGTCAGTCACCTTTGAGTTTTATATGTATAGATGCCATCTTAAAACTTAGAAATCCAGGATCTCAAGGTAGTAATACCAAGACATTTCGATTGAAACCCAGGACTATAGTAAGAGCAGTACTATCGAGGTCACCCGCGCGTGATCACCTTTGAGGCTAAAATCCTGTGCAGTATTTTCACGTTTACAAGCGCCGCTCCTAAGAAGTCACGATGCGCGTGCACGGTATATTTTTCCAAAAGTGATCACGCGCGAGAGACCTCGATCGTACCAAAATTTTTATTTGCACTGAAAACAAGGTAAAAAAAAGCAAGGAATTTTAAAACACAGGTCCTTAACAGGACTTTAAAAACCCAGGACGATGACTTTCAACCCGCATTTGGCCAGACGTGGCGTGACGTGCCATTACCAATAAGGTAACAATAACTTAATTTCAAAAATGGTAGCGTTTGCTCTTAATTAAACAACTTATGAATCTTCAATGCCACCAAAACATAAACGTAAAATAGGAGAGCCAAAGTTCAATACAAAAATTATGCCTGGCTGTGGGCTTCGCCGCAAAAAGAATGGAGATCTAAATGAGTGCCAAGTTCTATGATCTTAAAGTAGGTTAAATTTGACTTGGCCATTTTTCATCACATCAGTCATTTTATAAAGTTATTCAATATAATAAAAACTGACCGGCTTTGGAATGTTGTTTATCTATCGAGAAGGACCGACAAGAAAATCCACAGTTACACATTTTTTTTGTGTAAAAAAAAATAAGATTAATTTGGGTTTCAGCTGGCAAGTCACCAAATTATTCACCATTTTGATGTGTGTATTAGTAGCTCAATGGTATCAGCTGTCTATCATTTCACTCAAACAATATTTAGAAGGAATGTATCGACCACTATTAGGCTGATATTTTTTACTTTATATATTTTTAGGTTCTCGTGTCAATGGCAGTGTGGTTGTGTGTACGACCGGGCAGCATTCGGCCAATCGCCGCGCGGTCGCGCAGACGACCTTTGGCTCTATGGAGTCGACATGTGCGCTACAATATTTAAGAAATAGACTTAGGTTTAGCTTTTATCTTTAATCTTTATAGCTGAGTTTTCATATAAAATAATGTCAGAGTTAAAGTATCTAATTTGAAAATTAGGCACAATCTTTGTTCTAGTTTCTTTTAATTTACCTAACAAGTGAGAAAAATATTTCCAACTAGATTTTAATTGTCTTATTGATTTTGACAATTATTATTTTCCAATAGAAATTTAAAAACTAATAAGATTATTTACTTTCGATTATGTTTAAGATTTCGCATATTAGTCTATAGATTACAGGTTCTATACCACACCGCGCAAACATCTTCAATACGGCCATGAACATATTTGTTTGAATCGGTCTGGTTGTTCGTATTATAATTATGTAAAAAAGTTTATCCGTCGTATCGTAGTAAATGCTTTGCTTCATTTGGGGCTGTTTGAATAGTGTCCAAGGATATACATGTAGAAGAATATTTATATGCTTAACATACAATCAAACTGAATTTATTTAATTTAACAAATAATGTAATTTGAAACGTCACTTGAAATGTTACATTTTGCTGAATCTGTGTAGGTTCAGCAAAAGGTGACACATGAAAATATAGAAATTATTAAGCTATGAATTATTAAGCTTATAAATAATGTCCTCCTAGCCGAGTTTTCGGCTACAACGGCCAATCTTTACGATCAGCCAACTACGCAGGATATTATAGTGCACAAGTGAGTGCGCAAGCACAGGTGCACTCCCTATTCCCTCACTCTCATAACACGGTGGGATAGCAATCTGACACGACCGAAGAGAGATCAGGCGCAGCACCAACGGCTTAACGTGCCTTCCGAAGCACGGAATCATCATTCTTTTGACATTTAGGTGATTCAAGCCTGCAATGTTCTAACTGGAAACATTCAAACAAAGGGATGCTCCCCGCGAGATTCGAACCCACGACCTCTGGGTATTAGAGCCCAACGTTCTAACCATTTTACCACGGAGTCAGTTTAATTAAAGCTTAAAAATACTCACTGTTCGTCTCCACACACAGCTATGTCCCGCGTGCCCGCAATCGTCTCACACCTGTCGGACACCGCTGGCCGCCGCTACATACCGTGCGCGCCCGGAGGCTGATACTCACCACATCGCGACCTCTATGACTTATAATAAGTTACATGTAACCGATTCTTACATACTCTTTCTCTTTTGAATGTCTTTATTTCCAGTTTCAAATTACAAGATTAACAATTTGGACAGTCTGCTAAACTGTGCAATCATTTTGTCATCAGCAGTCCTCATAGAGATTACATATGTTAGGCGGCGGTAATTCCTTACCATCAGGCGACCCGCTGGCTCGTTTGCCGCCTCTGACATAAAAAATCTTAGATTTCAGTTAGAAAAAATCACTAGCAGGTAGTCAATAAGAAAGCCTTACCAGAAAAATAGTCTAGTTAGATTTTTAAAACTACAAATACCTATATTTTTAAGAAAAATAAGACGAACTGTAACTTATGGGCTTAATTTTGTCCTTGCTAGCTCTCTATACCTACTAGTGATTATTATATTATTTAAAGAGCAAGAAAAGGAAAAGTTTACAGACGTGCAACAATTCTTAAAAATGTACCCAATAAAAATACTGAGTAAATAATACCTACCAAATAATTAATTAATAATACGTCTCAAACATAGTTTGTCTCTGTGATAAATAATAAATCTTTTTAAATAAAATGTGTAAATAATGTCCAGAGATATTTATATTTATTTATTTATAAAATGGCTTGCGTCCACCCTTTGCCAAGCTTCGTTAAGTGTAGTTTAGCTACCCTTCACGAGATGGCGTTGTAAAATATTTCCTTCGCGCCCTAGATGGCACCATTTTCATTTTGATTCTACTATTATGCGATAGATGGGGTTATAAGGAGGACACCGAACAAATTTTAGTTACCTACGGAAATAATGTCTACGTATATCATTTTTGGTGTTAAAATACTTAAATAGATACTTCCGTTTTGATAATCAGCGATTTACAAATGGTAGTATTACGTTTTAAAATTAAAAAGAGATTTTAATAGATTCTAAAATAGTTTCATAGATGGCGCTAGGTAGCTTTTCAGCACTATCTAATCAGCGATTTACAAATGGTAGTATTACGTTTTAAAATTAAAAAGAGATTTTAATAGATTCTAAAATAGTTTCATAGATGGCGCTAGGTAGCTTTTCAGCACTATCTAATCAGCGATTTACAAATGGTAGTATTACGTTTTAAAATTAAAAAAAGATTTTAATAGATTCTAAAATAGTTTCATAGATGGCGCTAGGTAGCTTTTCAGCACTATCTTCAAAACATCATTGTAAGAAAATAGGTGGTGAAAGGGCTTAAATACGAATAATAACCCGAGAAACTAAAAAACGCAAAATAATGTCTAATAAATAACACTTTAACTTTCTTGTTTTATTTAATAATTAAAATATTGTAATTTTCCGGTCGGGAAAAATTCTTACGGATTTTCCGGATATCGCTCTTGTAACAATAACTTTATTTTAATAAGAGGCTTAATACTTATAAGACAAAAGCATTTACTTATTTTATCTGAATGTAGAATAGGTATTTCAGGTTCAGATAAGGATTTCCGTGGTATAGTGGTTAGGTTATTGGGCTCTAAGACCCCGGATCGAACCGGAGGTCATGGGTTCGATTCCGGCGAACATCACTTTGTGTGATTCTTTCCAGATTGGTTAGGAAATTGCAGGCTTGAATCACCTGAATGTCTGAAAAGAATAATAATTCCGTTCTTCGGAAGGCACGTTAAGCCGTTGGTCCCACTTTGTTCCAAGTAGGTCCAGTTTCCTTTCCAGTTTACGGAGGTCAGACGGCAATCGCTCCATTGTAATAACCAGGCTTGTCAAATCTAGGATCATAGTCAAAGCGGACCCTGAGCTCCATACTGCAATACGCTGAGATGATGATGATAAGGTTTTCTATTCTCAAACGTTCTCTCACTCAATGACCGTTGTTTGCGTCTTTTAAGAAATCATAAACTAATATCTTCAATAAAAAGTTTCAATACAAAAACATTTCTTTGTTATTTCTTCACAGGGTGTTCTATTGCTTAGGGTAACTTCACTGTTAAGGTCAACCCTTCAGTGACCAGTGTCCATTCATTGTCCGAACGCACCGCGGTCTAAACAACCCTTGTCCGTTTTCGTCCAAACAGGTTAACTATAAGACGTTACCAATTTTGAAGAACAAACTGGTTTGTGTTCTCACGATTTTTAATAGTAATCTTTTTAGCAACAATAGTTATAATTTTTTATAATAGACATACGGTTCTGTTGAAATGCTTGATTCTAGTGGACATCAGTAACGTTAATTGGTGAACTATGAGGATTTAATTAATAACTTATTTAGGTAACGCTCGTATTGATGATAAAACATTAAAAAAGAAAATTTACTATCTTGTATTCTGTCGTAACCATCTTTAATATACCATGTATTGCAAATGTTGTATAAAATTTTGGCGATTGAAAAGAGTAATTATCCAATTTCTTGCTGGTTCTTCTCGATAGATACATAATAACATTCCGAAGATGGTAGAGTCATTCTGTAACATTGATAATTTGACTTGGTCCACTTTACGTTTGGAGATGTAACCCTTTCGATGATCTGTGTCCGGTCTATTGTCCGAATCGGACACACGAAAAGAAAGAATAAACTGCCTCAAACCGGTTTGGATTATCCGAGTCTTAGGATACCATAACAAAGAAGTTTTTAAGAGACTTTCTTTAATTTAGTTGATTTTGGTTTTCACTTATCCAAAGCCGTTGGTCCCGACTTTGTTCCAAGTAGGTCTGGTTTCCCTTGTAAGGGTTAAGGAGGACAGATGGCAATAGCTCCATTGTAATAACCAGGTTTGTGAAATCTAGGATCATAGTCGAAGCAGACCCTGAGCTCCATACTGGATGCATCGGGAATACGCTGAGATAATGATGATGGTACCATCATCATCATCTCAGCGTATTCCCGATATTAAGGTAACCAATATTCAAAAAATCCAGATTAACATTATAAACTTGGTTTGTTATTCTTTAAAACTTCACATTGAGATATTTTGACACTTAGTAAGAACATAGGATTGTATTTAACCCGAAAAATTATCATTGAGAGGTCCATGGGAGCAGAAAAAAATTGTATGCATGGATAAGCTGGTGTTCAAAGAGATAATGTGAAAATAGTAGGATTTTTCATAAATAAAATAATTAATTTTGTCCTCTCTTTTTCTAGCGTAGTAGCACGTTGCGATTTATTATGCAAGGCCATTGCTGTCGACATATCGAAAAGTGCTGGACATGGACTGTACCTAATTTCAAGAGTGGTTAATTTTTACATTTTTTTATTTTTTTTTTTATAAAGAGGCAGTCAAGATGACCTAAGGAAATTATTAAACTAAATAGGCAGAATGTAAGCAAAGATGTAAAACATCAACTTTGTGAAGATAAAAAACACACACATAAAAAATAGAAAAATAAATAAAAAAGGAATTAGTCTATTAATGTCCTATTTCATGGCAAAAGTCTCTACATTATCGTTACAAGGATGGCTAGGTACGGCTTAAGAAACGAAAACACTAATCATGTTTCACCCAATCAGCTAACCCTAAAACAATCACATATCAATTGCAAACAAACAATATTGTCACTAACACTGGTCAACCCTCGACCCCAATTTCCCACGCTGACCGCTGTCCGATGCTCTCGGTCGCCCCGACCCCCATTATGATAACCCGTTCCAAGAACGGGTCAAATATACCCCGTTCTCAAGAAAAGGGCTAAAGAAAATGAAACCTGTTTGTGTTCTCACAGTGGACAGTTCTGTGTCATTTTGGTCGAAGCGTTTGAAGTGTTAACTTCGATTGACTTTATTTGATTTGAAAATATTTTCCGCGAAGTTTTCCGTTCAATGAATAAACTACAGTAGAGTCAGTGAAAACTAACATTTACCTCATAATAATTAAAAGCCCATGTAAGTGCGATTAATATAAGACATTTCGTTTCGGGTGAGAAGAATAAAAGGAGAAGAGGTTACATAAATCGATTTTCTGTATAAATGTCAAAAAACAAAAAGCTTAGTAGAGAAATTATACTCGTATTCATAGCAATATAGTTTGCCTTTTGAATAAGTGCCGTTAGATGTTGTGTAAAAAGTTTAAACATCTATGTGGTGATGTGATTGTGAAGTGAAAATCCGTGTGGAAAAATGACGATACAAAGGTGAAATTAAGTGTAATTAAATATATTTCAAGCGATGAAACAAGAATTGCGTTCCACAATTAACTCTAATCGGTCGACCATTATCAAGGTTTGTTCATTTACACTATTTTAATTATTAACCCTTAAAATACCACTTAACTAAAAAAAATACATCAAATCTATGCTCATAATCGGTTTACTTTAGTGTGGTAGAGCCATGCTGTAGTGTCAGTCGAAATGGGACGGCTCGTGGTAGTAAATACGGACGGCAGCAGATCAACCTACTCTAATCTGTCAAAAATTCTCAATTGAAATAGAACTCTATTTGAAGTTAATAAAGCTGAAAATTGGTTGTAGAAATTTGACAGATTAGGGTAGTCTGATGTGCTGTCGACTGTACCACCCTCTTACAGAAGATAGACGTATAAGAAGCTTTTCTATTGAGAGGGTCGGAGGCCTGAGAGGTCAGGTGTAAGAACAACTGTGTTAGAAAAAGCGAAAATACTAAGATCACCTACTTATTTAAAAAAATCTGATTTTCTTAACAAGAAAGAACATCTTTTTGTACACCAAGGGCCACCGAATCAGTTAACATAATATTTATTACTTTACCCCTTAACAATCGTATGAATGCCTGTACCATTCCTCAATATTCATACAAATTGATTCAAAACCACCCTAAACAAAACTCGATTAAACAACACATCAAATCGATACATCGATTCAACAGCAACAGAATCGATAGATTTAATTACAGGCGGAACGCAAGAACGCGTTTTAAGCGCTGAGGAAATTTTGTCGAGCGGCAATCTGCCGGCGCAATTTGCTCTAACTGAGTCATTTGGCGCGGGTGTCTTGGCGGCCAGATGATTTGTAATTTGTTTTCTGGAGCTGTGGAGGTGCGCTGTTCTATTAGAACTGCGTAACTGATATTTATGAATAAAGTAGTTTCTGGTATTTAAACAATAAGCAACTCAAAACGGGTCACACTTGCAATTTAATTTTTTTTTTTTACAAAACCCGATGATTGAATGTGATCACGGAATGACTAAGATGTTATGCTTCAAATGTATATTAAAATGTTTATCTACCTGTTGTTCTACTGTCTACCGTCACTTCATTTTTGAGTTAAAATTATAACAGTACACCGCGAATTTAATTCGTTTGTTATTTAATTTAATAAATGCTTTATAGTGTGAAAACTCAGGTACTTCACATGCATGAGTTCGATAATTCCTATGGATTATTTCTAGGTGCCTAATTACCAATAGCTCGACGGTGACGGAAAAATACCGTAAGGAAACGTGACCTCCGTAACACTGGATCTAGAACTTAATGATGAATAGACATTTGACAAACGTCTGAAACCTATTTTTCTAGAAAGTTTTATAGCGATACCCTCACAAGAAGTTACCCTAATAAGGCCATCGAAAATGGTCAAAAACCGTTAACTTCGAGAAAATTCAGTTACGCCATTTCCCCCGGCACAAGGGCTGACTGATGCCGCCGCCTCGAGAAAATGCACGGCGTTTCATTACGTTTTCTCGTTTAGAAAGCCACGATTTATGGCTAAACACCTCCTACCGCCATCCGGCGAATACCTAGGTATGTTACCGGCTCCGCTGAATTTTCGTTGTAATTTATTGCGCCGACTTTGAGGTTAGAATTTTTCGCGGCCATTTTTTAACAGATTTTTTTTTTGGTTGAACACCAGTTAAGGAGTTTAATGGTAACGTTTTGCGTGATACCTACACATGATTCTTATTTTATTCGTAAGTAGTATTTTTTTACGTATGGAGAATTTATTTATAAAAGTTAAGTTTTTGTTTTGGGTAATGAATGTAAAGATAAAGGCACTTGAAAGGTTTTTCTTCGAGTAAAGACTAGCAAGTTTGTTCTGTAAAGAGTTTTAGAGTCACATCTTGTGTCGAAGTTTAAATTTCAGTCAGTGTATTCCCGATTGCATCCAAATACATCAGGCTAGAGAAAATATGGCTATAATATCAATGTCTGTTCAAATGTCATCTTCAGTTTAATATGCACTCAGAAAAAAATTGGTCAACAAAGCCACAATAAAAGCGTTGTTAAAAAAATCTTGATAGAAGCAACAAAATACTTTGCTACTATCACAAAAAGAACATAGTGCTAATTTGCAACGTTTTTATTGTTCCGTGTTTGTTGAGCTAGGAACAATTGAAAACTTGTCACCTCAAAAATGCTGGTAAATAATTTGTTAGGTCGGCAATGGATCATTGTACGTATATTAAAGTATAACTTTGTCCGAAAGTCTAACAAATTATCTATTGATGAAGTGTCTAAGTAGCTTTTGTGAATTAAAAAAAACAATAGGAAATTTAATGTGATTACAAAGTAACATAAATGAGATAACAACAAGTACTATGTGCGCGGGACAATGAGGAGGTGGGGAGGGGGCGGCAAGCGAGTGATGAGAGAGAGATTGAGAGTACATCCAGCCAGTCTTGGCTTGGCGTTGCTTTCGCTATGGTAATCAGACAACAAAAACATAAAAAGAACCGTGCTTATTCTTATTGTGGTATCTATATTTTTATGTTCCTCATAAAAGTGTTTCTCTAAATGATGGGAGAATTAGAAGAATTCCTCAATGACGCCAAGTTGGGTCATCTTGTTAGCAATATGATCGGTAAGTTTTTTTTTTGTTGGCCTTTAAGTAACGCTTACGTTTACGACTGTGACTATAACTACCTCTCAATATAAGCGTAAAGCGTGGGTGATTAGAAAGGTATGTATTTCTAGAAATGATTTCGCATTATGTACCTACATAAAGGAATAATGTTAGACCGACAAAGTTACTTTGTCATGGGCTTATCGGCAACGAACATTGCGCATACGTCACAGTAAAATTTTTAATGTACAAATAATTAATGATGAATTATTCTGGCAAACAAACCTACCTGTCTGATTTGGGAATTTTTTCACAGGTACATAACCAACTATATTCCCGAGAGTTCCCGATCAAGCAGCATCAAGCATGTATGTCAAGCATATTAAGTTCGACAGGCGTACTTAACTTGGTCTTCTGATGCAACTATTGTTAATTTTAAGTTTGTCTGTACTTTGTTGTGGTACCTACGTACAATACAATCATCAAAATCATTTTGTTTTTTATATTACAACTTCTAAATCCTATATTACTATTCTCGTTTAGGTACCATAACAAAGGTAGTTTGTCCCTCTCAATGTTATGTTGATACCGTTTACACAACAGGAACCATTACTCAATCACCGTATTTCCAAATTAAACTCCTGGACATTGGTCGCGTGCAAATGACAAATAGGATTACTCCATTTTTCAACGTTACTGGAATCGCATCTCATACATAGTGAAAACAAGGTTAATAAGCTGGATAACCCCTTAAAATATACATTTGCACCCTGTACAGCAGGTACCAACGTCCAGAGGTCCTAACTATCTGGATATTGGTATATTTTTTTACGCGTGGGCCTTTCACAAGTTTATAGTTGGAAATACGGAGCATTGAGTTATTGGTTCCTGTTGTGTTTACGGCATCAACGTAAGATTGAGAGCGACAAACTATCTTTGTTATGGTAGCAAAGCGAAAAATTGCCAGGGTAACAAAGGCAAATTAGCTACAGGAACAAAGTTGCTTTGCTGGGGAAGCAAAAGGAAGGTAGTTAAGGTAAATAAATAATTTTGCTGCGTAAGCAAAGTAAGAGTAGATCGATTTAAATAAAACTTTGTTATGGTAGCAAAAATATAGTAGAGGTAACAAAGGCAAAATACATATTATTGCAAAGGACAACTGTCGGAGTAACAAAATTATTGTGTCATCACAACCAAGTACACTTTAATTTAATTTGTTATACTGACAGTATTGAATTGTTGTAGTATCACGGCATGCTATTGTTAAAAGATATTGCTACACTGACAATTTCCTACTTAACAATAAAACCATTGCCGTATAGACTATTTACTATGGGCGGCTACCCAGGGTTAAAGTTTTGTTGTCGTATTCAACAATATTTTTTTCTGAGTGTGGCATTGCAATTGGTTGCTAAAAATACCATCGATGACTTATTATGTAAGTAATTAGCAGTAATATAATTTTATCAAAAGATTTGCATCTTACGTGCTTACGAAGTCTGCTCAAAATACCGAACCCAGTGACAGAAAAATCTAAATACACTGAGCGGCAATGAAACCGGCCCACTAGGCTTTTTTCATACAAACGTGGTCACTTTAGCGTCTCATAGATAGAAAACTATTCGCAGCTGTGCAATGATTATTACGCCAATGGAGAGGCAAAACGCCCAATTGTCGAATCACAGTTTCAAAAATTGCCAAAAAGCGCTCAATTTTCTCAAAAAGGAAAAAGCCTTGTAGGCCGGTTTCATTGCCGCTCAGTGTATATTCCAGCGCGGAAACCACAGAGAGTGGCGGAAACGTTGCAAGTGTCTTAGGTACTTTTCCCATGAATAACGGAGATTTCGGCCAATTTTTTTATTTATAAGTATGTTTATTTCCTTTTTTTACTATATCATTGTATATGTTCTTAGTCCTTAATGTCAAATACAATTATTGTTCGTGATAATAAATAAAATGTATTCGAATTCAGAGCCGGAAATTTTAGCAAAGCCAACGATCTTATAACGATAAAGAAAAGCGCTCAAGTTTTATAGTAAAGCCCGTGTTCTATAATAGAAAAGAACCAAAATATTTAACAAGAGAGATTAAAAATGTAAATACAAGTTAATTTATACAGCATCCCCGCTGTTTACGGAGGCGGCAGTTACTCAACGTCACCAATCCACGTCTTACTATTTCTTCGGGGTCATTAGTACAAACGACACCCATTCCCAGGCCCATTTAGATAAAATGTCAGAGATTTGAACGAAGATTCGCCCCTTTCACCCCCCCATTCCCCCCCGCGGGGGCGAGTAATGAGTCGCGAAGATTTTCGCAAGGGTGCAAATGTTTATATAGAGTGTGAATTTATGTTCGTTCGTGTTTCTTGGGTAGGTGTAATTATAGATGTATTGTGAGGTGAAAAATTAGATTTCGCTTTGGGTTCATTGGGTAATGTTTGTGGGGGGGTTTTTGTTGGGTATTTCTGTATGTAACCATACAACCGTCATTGGGTTAGCGTGTTGATGTATTTGTAAGTGAATGGCTACAGAGACTTAACAAAAAGTCTTGTTTTGCTATTATTCTAGTGAATAATTATATTACGACAACATTGGAGCTACTGCCATCCATGAAGTTAAAGAAAAAACTGAAGGCCAAACTCCTCCATACCCACTTGAAGCAAAATTGACTGCACTCCATCTTGCTCCGTAGGTCCTCCCTTTCTCAAAAATAAAGTTAGTAAGTTAGAAAGGAGCAGAGGTATGGAGGAGTTTGGCCTCCAGTTTTTTCTTTAACTTCATGCTGCCATCAGACCTCAGTAACCCTTATCAGGGGTACTAGACCATATGGATCATGGTTACACGGCTGTGACTGTGATACAATATTAAAAAATCCATAGTGCGCTCGCTAAGATTTGCACCATCGATCTCATGCATGTAAGGTGCCATTTGAAAGCCCTAGATTCAGTTATTCTTTGTCATCAGCGGTGTTTCCGAACTTGCAAGTATTTAAAAAAAAGGTTCCTTCCTTAAAGACCGGCAGCGCATCTGTGATTACACCTGACTTTCAGATGTCTATAATGGGTGGCGGTAGTCACTTTCCATCAGGTGTGCCGCATGCTCGTCTGCCCACTATACCATAAAAAATTAAGTACTTAAAATTTTCCGCTTTTCTGCAAACAATTATGGGCAATTGAAAACAGTAAGTAGATAACTATCGAGTTTCTTGTTGCAATATTTTCGATTAAAACAGCATCCCGAAACCGGAGGTAAAACCATATCAATATTTCTTGACTTTTCATTATGCTCTTTTGAAGTGCAAAAACATATGAGTAAAGAAAGTTTTGACTTTGACGAGAAAAAAAGAATATGAAAAAATGCATCCGTAAATAAACAAAGTTATTTCCTAAACACCCTGTACCTGTTTCTTTCCCGAGGCGCACTCATTCCGTTATCTTTGCTCTTAAGACCCGTAACCCTCACTTTTATAACGTATGCAGGGTGGAGTGGGGTGCACCAGTACGTGTGTACTCACCTTCACAATGCAAGGGGAGACGGGGGAAAAATTAACGATTGCCAACCTCTCTTGAACTTGTATTTACAAAGATGAAGAGTTAGATGTTACATGGGGATCGGATTAAGGAAAAACATCAATTCATTACTGTTCCTCTACACGGAGTAAAGGCTTTTACCTTTGTTTGTTTGTTGGTCTGGGTGTTTCTATGTATAATATTATGTATGTATTTACAAAAAAAAGTATTTACCTAAGTAATGTTTATCCGTTGTCTGGCTTAGTTTGGAGCTAGATGGCGCTGTGTGAATAATGTCCAGAGATATTTATTTATTTATTTGAAGAGAAGTTTTCTTTACTGTTTGGCAAGTCAGTAAATAAAATAAAAATCAAAATTAAATTATTTTTTAAATCAAGTAGGCATTAGAGATGCACTTATAAATTGTCAATTGTTAATTTGGTAAGTACTGACTTTACCGGCTTCGGAATGTCTCGAGAAGAATATAGAAGCTTCGCATCTTTTCTATTGCCAAAATTTAACATAATGCCTCGATGGTCTAGCGGTTGAAGCCTACCAAACCGAGATCTCGGGGTCCTCCCTGGTTCAATTTCCGGGTCGAGCTTACTTTGTGTCGGTTTTTTTCGGACACAGCTCGGGTTTGTGATCACCAATCCGCATTTGGCAAGCGTGGTGATTAAGCCAGTACCCATCATTGTAACGATTACTTAATTTCAAGGATGGAGGCCTTTGCCCTGCAGTGGGACAATAATAGGCTGAAACTTTATCTTCAAAGGTTTCTCCGCAATTCGTTCTTTCGGCAAAACTTGGAAGTAGGTATCGATATTCCTGATTACGCATCACTCACTGTTGCCTCTACAAATGTTTGTCTCATTAAATAAAACAAACTTACAAGGAGAAACTCGTGACGCATTAAAAACTACAAACTTACTCAGTTGATTAGTTCTAAAGTGAATATCTTCTTTACGATTTTCTCTTGGTAATTGTTCAATAATTGTGTGAAATTATCACATAGGTTTTTTTCAGAAAATAAAAACGAACAAAAAATTGTCGATCAAGTAGTTCTCTTACATCGATACTAATTAATTTAAATTAGTATTAAGTTTAAATTGGTTATAAAATCATTTAATTTTACAAGGAATTAAAAAAAAATAGAAGAAGTTTTAACCTAAAAAGAACAGAATAAAAACAACGACGAAACGCGCCATTAATAACTATCTAAACCAAAACAAAACACATTTCAGCAAGGGACTAATTATAAACCATCCCATAAGATACGGCAAACAGCAGCATATTCCAACTATAAACAAAACAAAGAAACCTACCGGTATCGAGCGAGGAACCGACCGCATAGTTACGTTCAAAAACGCGACCCTTTTCAATTCGTTTAATAACTACACGCACACAGGCACACTTCCCCCTGCCTCCCCGCGCCTTAGGGCAATTCTTCAAAGGGTGAAAAAACCCCGTTCTCCCCCCATTCGCCCGCTCGCCTGCCGGGCGGGGCCCGCCTTAAAGCAATTCTTGGGGTAAAAAAGGGGTGGATACTTAGCAACGGCAAGAATAGAATGCACGATTGATTTTTGTTACGTTTGGATTTAGAAGCGGGGTGGAACGCGATTGAGGATGTGTTCCTTTTTATAGTTATTTATTTTTATTTTGTGATTGTGTTGAAAGGATACCCGCGGATTCTATTACTGCCAATACCTACTTTTATTTGATTTTTTAAAGGATACGACACTTCACGATTTTCTTATTTAAATCAGTGTTTCTTTTTGTGACCAAGTTTTAGTAAGACCTTATTAACTAATGATTTATTGTCATATTATGAATATCTGTGAAATGTTAAAAATTAAATACTTAATTGAATTCAGAACTGTCGATAATAGAGTTCAATTGAAATTTTATACACAGCAAGTGTATAAATATATTTCAGGTGCTTCCTCTATTTGTACAAATATTAAGTGCAGATTTCCAGTTTGATATTGAATGATTGGTGTTCATCTTGTAGACCAAAGGGAGGAGATTGTAAACCTTTCTAATGAAGTAGGATCTTTATCCCTCAAGAAACCGCTATTATGCCAGTTATTTAGTATTTTATCACAAACACAAAGTATTAAGCATAACTATTGTTTTTATTTCATAAAAATAGAACCAATACTTTTTTAGAAATTAATTTTTTTGTACATGAAGTCCATAGAAAGTAGTAAATATTGAAAAAAAATAACAATTTTTTAAAGAAAAAAAAAATGTTTTTGTCAATAATTTATGATGTTGTTTCACCCATTTTCGTTTGTGCACCTTATCCGGGGCCACACTGTATAGTGACTACCAATGGATTCGGAATGCAGTCATCTGTTGAGGAGAACCGGCAAGAAACTCAACAGTTCTCTTTTCAATCACCAATAAGGTTAAGGTAATTTAATATACCATGGGACATTAATATCCCCGATACTTTATTTTAATCACACAAAAAGAAGTTCAGGTAATAAGCCCGCAGTTAACCCTACGTTCTATAAACCGTCTTCCCGAATATCAAATTCAACCCTCATCTAAAAAGCTTATCCGAAAAACCTCACACTAGTGCACTAGACGCCCCCCCCTCACGAACACACGCAAAAAAGACTTAACTACTAGCTAGGGGTGGCAAGCTAGCAAACCAAACGATTTTATCGTTTTTTGTTTTTTTTTTGTCACTTTCATGAGCCCGAGAACACTGTTGGTCTGTCTCATTATTTTTGGTCATGTAAATTTTCTTCTGTCCTTTATGGTTTTTGTTTGTTTAAGGCCAACAAATATGTTTTTTTCCTTTTTTCTTTTACTTCAGTTGGCATACTGGAACGCGACTCTTCTGATGGTAGGTATGTTGCCACTGCGAGATAATATTCCATTGGATACTTGACCAAGCAGCATCATCAAGCAGATTTTTTTCGCGGGGAATGCGTTACCCACCTTAACTCCGTCCTAGGGGAACGTATTTAAAGCCATGATTCAATTGGTCTAGATTCCCTGGCAGGGTTTACGGAAGTCAGATGACAATCTTATGTTATCCAGGATGAAATTTCTTATGACAAAATGTTTGGAGAAAAATGATATCTAGTAAAGAAAATTTAATGCCAATAACTATGGCATAGGCAGCAGTGACCGCTTAACATTTAAGTGGGATGCAAGCTGCCTCTCTGCCGTATAAAGTAAAGTAAAGTATCAGCCTATTTACAGTCCCACTGCCGGGCAAAGGCTCCATCCTTGAAATCAAGTTATCATTACAATGATGGGTTGGTACTGGCTTAATCACCACGCTTGCCAAATGCGGGTTGGTGATCACAAACCCGAGCTGTGGCCGAAAAAACCGACACAAAGGTAGCTCGACCTGAGAATTAAACCCAGACTACTAGACCGATGCGTTAAAAGATGCATAAAAAATTAAGTTGCATAAATATTATGTTTAAGTTCTTTTTTTCTTTGTGTTACTAACATATTATGGATTCTAATTATCTTAAATAAACTATTTTAATTTTTTATTTATTTTATTTTAATATCGTTTCTTGTGCACTTAATAAGGTTTTTTTTCCTTTTTAAAGCGCGCCAACCCTGCCTCCCAGCCACCCGGGGTGGCGGGGGCCCTCATATCCTTGCAGAAAATTTGTTTACTTCTCTCTCGGCAAGGAGCCCCGGATCCGGGAAGCGACCCGTTTGAAATACGAACGCGGATGCTACTGCTCTCAGACTGGCTGCTTTGTTCGATTCAACGGATAAAAACTAAATTACATGCTAACTTGTTTTTAAAAATCGGACGGATAAAACCATCTTCTTTTTAAATTTATCATTTTTAACATAACTCGTATGTACTTTACGAATATTATTTTATGAAACATTTTGCTGGATTCAACAGATAAAAAATTTGTTGCAGTTTTTTAAAATTGATAAAAATTACTGGTAAAGTTGGAACATCCTTTTATTGTACGAACTTGCGATTTGAAACTTTTTGTTAAAATGGTTTCTTTTTTAGATTCGATGAATAAAACGAACTAATTTTAAAATTGTTATGCAAGTATCGTAATAAGTTTTAAAATATTTGGCTGGTTTTTTTTATACTAGGTCAGTTGGCAGACCGGCACGCAGCCCAAAAATTAAGCTTTTAAAACAAGTTGTTAAAAAGAAAATAACCTATTAAAGTCTCAGCACGCGAGTCAATTTGCGAGCTAGCGCGAGGACGCGTGGCTCAATCCAAACTTGCTTCGCCGGTGTGCAAGTTCCGAATTTGAAAATTGACGTGGAATTAAATACAACATGGCGGACGGGACGTGACGTAAGATGTTTTAAGATAGTTCTTAATTTTAAAATTGTTTTTGGCTAAATCCTCTGACATCAGCAGAATGCCGTCACAGAATATAGTGGAACATGGTAGGTACATGTAGAAAAAAAAAATACTGTTTGCGATCGAACCCTGTGACGTCTTTACGAGTCCGTCTTATACGAGGGCCAAACTGAAAGTTTTTAGAACTGGCCACTTGCAAACAATATATTAAAAAAATAAATTTGAACTTTGAAAATAGAACTCTTTGCCAATATTACTGAGTATTTATTTCATTCATTTGTCATATAAATTACTATTTGGCGGCAAATTGAAAATCGTCTGTTTCACGTCAGTATGAATTTAACGCGAGAAAATTTTCGTGCTATGATTTTTTATGACTTTCGATGTCATTTAATTCAACGGGAAAGTTATAATAGACTTCGATTGGCCTTTCATGATGAAGCCCCGTCTCGTGCCACTGTTTACAACTGGTTTAATGAGTTCAAACGTGGTCGCACTAATCTCACCGATGATCTGCGTGAGGGACGGCCTTCTACGGCGACCACCGAAGATAACATCAGTGTTGTGCGGCGTATGATAGAGACTGACAAAAGAGTGACCTGTCAGCAAATTCGGACAAGCCTAGGCAACGGTATGAGTCAAGTGCACAAAATCCTCCATGATCATTTAGCGGTAAGGAAGCTTTGTGCCCGGTGAATACCTCATAATTTGACCGAAGCCCAAAAACACCGTCGTGTTGATTGGTGCCGAGAAATGATCAAAAAATTTAACGGAGGTGACTCAAATGCTGTGTTCGACATACTAACGGGTGACGAAACAGATTTACTGTTTCGATCCGGAAACCAAAAGACAGTCTGCTCAGTGGGTGTTTCCTTTGGAGGAGTTGCCAACTAAATTGAAGAGAGGTCGAAGTGTTGGAAAAAAGATGGTGGCCTCGTTCTTCGGAAAGACAGGTCATAACGCGACAATTGTTTTAGAGGACCATAAAACAGTTACTGCAGAGTGGTACACTACCAATTGTTTGCCACTTGTCTTGGACAAAGTTAGGGAAAAACGACCTCGCAGTAGGATCCTCCTGCACCACGACAATGCCTCGTCTCACACCGCCAGACGAACGACTGCCTATTTGGCGACCTCAAATGTGGAATTATTGGGTCACCCGCCGTATAGCCCTGACCTCGCACCCTGCGACTTTTATTTATTCCCGAAAATAAAAGAAAAACTTCGAGGAAAACGTTTTAAGGACCCCGAAGAAGCAGTGGCTGCGTTTCAAAAGGCCGTCGAAGAGACCCCTAAGGACGAGTGGGCAAAGTGCTTTTCCCAGTGGTTCCATCGGATGCAGCGATGTATTGACGTGAATGGACTCTATTTTGAAAAGATATAATTAAACTTATAACTTGTTAGTTTGTTCAGTTTTTGATTTTCTAAGAACTTTCAGTTTGACCCTCGTAACAATGATCTTGACATCTTTTTTTTTAGTGTAGATTGAAGAAAAAGCCAGCCCTTCACACTTTGATCTTAGCCTAAAGGCAGAGAAGTGATAGAGCCAGCACTAAGTTTTCTGACAGATTAATTTTGTGAAACTAGGCCGAAGTTTTTTGTTTGTGGGTTTGTGTATAAAAGAAATCACCCATGTAGGTAGTTTCCAGCATATGTCACAGGGTTTTATTTTGTGACTGCGACAAGCAAGATATTTTGTTTGACATGAATGCCGAAAACTTTAATTCAAAATGTTTATTTTGACCGCCATTTAATACGCAATGAAACCTTTGTATGAAGGTGTCTTACGTTACGAAAAGAAGTAGGATGACAATAGGTACAGTCAACATCAAAAGTAGATGATCAAAGCCAGAAGTTCAATATTAAGTAATGGTAGGTATATTATACTAAACATTAACTACTAAATCCTTCTTTGACTTATAGTTCTGATGTGAATTTCGTTTACAACTTTTGAATTCAACATTGATCAGGCATCAACTATGCCTGATCAATGTTGAATTCAAAAGTTGTAAACGTTTTTAATGTTTGGTATAATATAAAATCACTTACTTTAAAATCATCTTGACATCACACAGTTCTGACGCGGGCTACGATCATTAAGTAATTTAAATTGATCTTGACACAACACAGTAATCTGCCGTGTCAAGCGAATGTCAGTTAACTTAAGATACATGAGTTACGCGTAACAAGTGCCATTCGTGGTTTTTTATGGGTCTCCTATCCCGTGTATAAATATTATTTCATTATCTCTTACCGTTATCTCAGAAAATGCTCTAGAAGAAATTACGATTGACTACGATATTATGGTTAAATACTGTACCTTAAGTTACAGACAACGCTTGACGAGTCGACAAGACGCGATTATGGCAAACTCAGTTAAGTATCTACTAAAATACATGACTTAGCCACGATAGACACGCGAGACAAGCGGCCGTGATCCTGTTTACTTATATTATTATATATTTTATGTATAGTATATATTATACTCGTACTGTTCTTTTTTGTATAGAGTAGTTCTAAAGATTTTTCATCAAAAAATTATTATGTTCATAATTGTACAATAAACAAGAATATTGCTATTGAAACTATATTTTTTTTTGTTATAATAAGGCTTTTAAAAATGTTTTTTTATTTTTTTAAACCAAAGCTATTATTATGTTATGATTAATAAATTATTTATGGTAATTAGTAATTACTAAGACTAAGCAACTACATATTTCTACATACTTCTCACTCAAATTGTCACGGCTAAGTCATGTATCTTAAGATACAGCCCGTCGCGGAACAAGATTTGTATGAAATTCCTATCACGCCTATCTCCGTTTTTGGAAAAAAACACAGAAAATAAAGATTAAACAAAAAAAAATAATTACATCACAATAATATGTGCATCTTTACAATTCTTATGATATGAAATAAGTTTGGAAAAATCTTTTTGAAACATAGATATAATGGCAATAAATGCAAAAAAACTTTAGGAGTCATTTACTCAAAACTAGGTTTTTTGAGATAACGGAGATAGGCCTGACACGGCAGAGTTCTGACGCGAACTACGTTCATTAGTATTGAACTTCTTTGATCATCAACTTTTGCTGTTGACTGTACCACGTATTTTAAAGATTAACAAAAATTTGTTTGCATTTTTATGAATGACATTCAATTAACTATTAACGAACGCAACTATTGAAGTGCAAACCGTTTCTTTGCATCTATTCATAGTCCAAGATGGCGTCTAACGAAGGGAAATTAGACTACAGAATTCAAGTCACGAGCACCTGACAAAAGTGCTGCATCTGACTGCGACTTCGGAACAAATTCAATAAAGTTCGCCCCAAACTGCGCTAAGGGGAATACATAATTTCTTAGTGTCTCTTTGTGTGCCGCTAGAGGGCCGTGGCAGTCGATAGACAAATTACACCTTTATCGATATAATATTAGCCGCTGCCTTTGCGGTTTTATTCGCGCGTTACCTATTTCTTTTTTCAAATATTCACCCCTTCACTTACATTTCCGGGTTAAAAAGTACCCTGTTTCACCCGGGCCCCGGGGATAGTGTAACTTTCCAACAGTGTGGGAATTTTTCAAATCAGTGATATAAGCCTATTTAATAAAATGTTTTGGTTTTTTATAACAAACCTGCATTTAATAAAATTTCCTGTTTACCTAATGACAAAAACTTACTTAACTTTACTTACTTTAAAAAAAGCACTTACTCGTACTTAAATTACTCGAACAACTAGGCATAAACTATTATAGTACCTACGATGAACTAGTGATTACAAAAGCAATTTCATCGATATCAAAACCATCGATAACTACCCCGCCCTAGTTCCTCGCACCAATGGCGTTACTATTTAAATCTAGTTACAAGTTCTGAATGTATTTTGTTAATTTCAAGTAAGTTGGGACATGAAAATTCCGTAGAACAGGTGCGACCCGAGCTCCTTACGACTCTTTCGAGAGGCCTGGCCTTGGGGGGGACTGGGGGGGGGGGGTATTAATAATAGAACTTTACGCCTCTGCAAACATAATTTCTTGATACTGATTCTTAACGAGACTTTTAAAGGACAATGCAAAAGACTGGGGCCAAAAAAAATATTGTGCAGATTTGGGACATAGACTACGAAGAGCCAAAAAACACCTTTAACTTTTAATAAAGCGTCGACAAAATTATTTATTATGTTAATTATTTATATCATATAAAAATATAAATAATTGGTGTTGGCTTCGGTAAGAAACCATTTTTGCTAGCAATGTTATGCTATTTTGCTTAAAAATCCGATATTCCAAAATTATTCTTATAATAAAGGTACTCAAAAAAAGTCTATCCTAACTGGCTAAACGAGCAGGTAAGTATACTTGTCTTACTCAAATAAAAAAAAAACAATAATCTCAAATTCCAATTTTAACTTATCGAGCGTAAAATTTTTAAATTTCTCTACGAAATTATGTAGAACAAATTCGAACAAGCTACGGAACTACGAGGCATAGTTGTAGGTACCTAAGTACGTTCCAAGAACGCCACCCACCTCACCCCCTCGCGAAGGAAATTTAATTGTCGGATATTAATTCGACAGCTAATTTCTATAGTTCCCGCTCGATAAGAGTCCCGTTTTCTTGGGTGGGGGCGATAAATTGAGCGATACGCGCGCTTCAGTAATTGGTATCGTGTTTTCGTTAGGAAATTACGGCTTTTAATAAGAAAAAAATTAAGTTGGTCTTATTTTTTGATACTTTTTTTAAAAAATTAATACAGCTGAAAGCGTTGGAGGAATTAAAAAAAAAAAGGTTTGGATTATAATTATGACATTATGTTTCTTAATTTTGTTTCGATTATTTAAGAATAGAATGGTTTTCTAAACAGCCAATATTTTTACCTCGCAGACTGCAGCAATGGTATTTGAATTCAGAGATTTTTTTTATACTACGTCTGTTTGGCAGACCGGCCTGACCAGGAAGCATCGTTTATGTGCTGCCAAACTGGTAGACTCATCTGATCTTCGAGCCTCTGATTTTAAACGTACTGGCTCCCACATTAATATTGCCGGTACACAGCCAGAGCTGTTGTGGCGGCAAATTTCACCTGTGGGGGTGGTAGCTAGCCAGTCGGACTCTGAAAATGCCCTACCACCAACCAAAAAACCAAAAATTAAGTTATTTATCAATGTTTCGGACTCAATTTGCTACCACACTGTATGATCCTCTGATCTTCGATCCTAATTACAAGTGCACGTCGATATTGATTGAATTAATCCCATTCATGTCCCATCCGTGATAATCAACTAAAAGGCAAAGAATTTTTAAAAGATTTTTTTTAATTAATTTTTCTTTAAAAAAAATATCTGTGTAACCACGATAACGTTTGCCTAATCTATTTTCATTCAAATTAGAGCCCTAAAAACAAAGAATACGGTCTAAAATGATAACAAAACGAACTCAAAGTTAATTCCAACAGCAACGCCATTCGTATTTGCAAATCCTCACTAAAAACTATAACGACGCATCGACGCCAAAAATTATACAGACACTCCGACCCGACCTACTTAGGGATGGCGCTCCGCCATCTTGGTTTTAATTTTTTCTCTGGTATAGTGGTCTAACTGACCACACACATGCCTCCAATGAACACTACGCTAACTTCAAAATTGCAGGTTTACAGGAGGAGCTCTTGAACAGCGGCTTGTCCATCCCGCCATTGAAGAAAGTACCTTTACTTGGCGTTATGTAAATCTCAAAACTTTTTTGTTTTTAAAGATATTGTCATGAAAATTTGAGACCATAATATTAGTGAAAAAGTAGGTCGATTTCGTAAAGTGGCAAAAGAGTTAGTGTAGTGTTCATTGGAGGATTCACTAAATAGTGACATTTATTCTAGCGTGTCCGTGCTTCGGAAGGCACTTTAAGCTGTTGGTCCCGGCTGATATTTACTTTAAGTAGATATTAGTCGTCAAGCCTAGTCCGAGGCCATTTGGCGGCATAAGATGATGATGATGTAAATCTGGAAAATTATGTTAGTCTTTACGGTCGATAACATAGACGATTCTTTTTTAATCGTTTTGAGGTTTGAAGCATGATATAAAACATTAATTTCATATTGTGTCAGTTACGTCCGATTATGGTAACGATTATATACTGCGGGTCTACTACTTGGGTCCATTACGTAGTAAAAAAAAGTCAGAGCCTTTCCAGATAGCCATGCAAGATTTTCTGTGTTCTGGTAATTTTTATTTATTTATTTTACTTTAATTAACACGGTATTATGTACACCATTTACACTGATTAAAGAATATACCTACATTAAGAATTACAAAAATAATAATATTTAATAAAACAAAAATACCTATCTTCTGTCATACATCTCACTCACAAAACTTCAAACATTCAATCTTTACAATACCCCAAGCATCCGCAAACAGGTCGAATTTTGGATTGGCCTCAAGGAGTGCGTTGAGTGCAGTAAGGTATCGGGGAACGTGCCCGCGCTACGGTACGACAACCAGGCACTACAAACAACTTGTGTTTCCGGAGTCGATGGTAGTTGTTCGGAACATAATAATCGACACAGCACAGGGCAATATGACAGTACCTATCATTGTTTCGCTGGCGGTGGTAATGATTTTTTATTTTAATGGTTAAAAAATGTGATATTAATAGACTGACACTAATGGTTTTCTACCTATAATTAATTTCCCTAGTGCCATCCCTACACAGGCAGAGTTTCCGAACGCCCCCCATCCCGAACTAAAACTACCCAGTCCCGAAAGGCTAAAAAAGGTCGGCCTAACCAAACACCGACCCTTATAAAGCGGTCCGAACTAAAAACACCCAAAAAGGCAGTAAAACTAAAGGAATTAGGGCGGCCGAACTACTTTTCAAAACACTTTTGGACCCGCGGCCCTTGCAAATATATGAATCCCAATTTATATTTTCTGCTAGGGTTGACCAGAGCCGGACTGGGGATGTTGCAATATGTTTTTTTTATTGCAATATGTAACAAGACAAGCAGATCGTACACCTGATGGTAAGCGCCACGTCTACCTTTAGACAGTTCAGTGCCAAACAGTAACTAAGCATTTACTGTCTGGCACTGCCCTGCGCCCGCTACACCGAGACGACAGTTATTAGGTCTCATATACCCAGTAATTTCACTATGTTGATTTTGTTTATTATTTTTTCATAAACAGATGATAATAATGGAATTCGATGAAAATTGACAAAAGATGCCTATTTCCATACTCATTGTTGATATATTAGTTTCTGCTCGCAATCTGATACAAGCATTCTATATTTAGATGCAATTATCCGAGAAATAAAAAACCACGAACTTATCAGTTAGCGGTAAAATTGGCCCTAAATATTATTAAAATCATCCACATAATGTTTGATAAGAGGAGCTTTTAATTTTTTTATTTTTGTTTTTTCTAATAGTGGACTGAACGATTAAGAGATAGAGGATTATTTAAGTATTGTTGTATTTTAAAAAAATAGATCATAATAATCATAATATTTTGATTTCTCAAGACTTCGTCTTTAACAATATTTCAATCAAAACACGATGAAGGGTTGCTATTGTTATACGATTTCAAACTGCAATGATGAAAACCGTAGCAACATCTCTGGGCAATTAATTTGTTAAATTATTAAAATTATCTATACTTCACAAAAGCAAGTTCGTCCCTGCAGTGACACAGACCGGCCAACATAAGCTCGCATCGAACACTACGTTTTCGCCGCGAGTTACACGTAACGCGTGCGTATACGTTACTCACGCCACTGTTGTGCTATACTAACTTTGTTAAAAACTATTATGTGTAGTAATTTTTATAAAAAGATTAGGTATGTTTAAAACAATAATATTTGTATTTTTAATTCAAATAATGTACATGTATATCATTAAAGACATAATACTTTCTTTGAATTAAAAAATGCAGTTTTTAATTTATATAATATTTTTTACAATGAACGCAGAGACTTAGAGTAGGTACTATTGTATCGGAGAGATAGTAGGCGCATTAAAACTTAAGTGCTTTCGAATGTTGACATCGCTGACTTCCAGTCTATCACTGAAGTTTTCTTGATAGAAAAAAAAACAAATTACATTAGGCTACAAATCCTCATTTATTAACCTCATTATTAAGACAATATCTTGTCATGTCACATTGTAAACCTGGTACTTAAATAAAAATGCAGAAAATGGAAATGCCCAAAGGTTAGAACATTTTTCGCAACATATTTTTTTACTGCGTTCTCAATAAGCAAAGACAATGGTTTATACAGCCAACAGTTCTTATTTAACAAATAATCTCTCCAAATTCAAACGAACGAGTTGAAAAATTGATTAAAGCTCTCTCGACCACAGCCGGCGGAGTAGGTACTGCGGAAACGTCAAACTTTGCCGGGGGGAGGGGGAAAAATGAGCGCGAAGACGGAGTGGGGAAGTTTAAATTTGGAATTCGGGATGTTGGATTATACTTCTTCTCTTTGAGCTGCGGAAAACGGAAGGGGAGGTCATTGCCCTTATGGTTATTGCAGGGCGAAATAATTTTGCTTTGGACACATAATGTTTCCTGCACCTATTACAATCTGTATGTACCTATAGTACAATCCCCCAATGATTCTTGTCATGACATTCATAAAGTATAAAACCTTATTTTAATGAAGAAAAATACCTCCTAATTGAATTCCGTGTTCGAAAAATCCAAATTTTGCCCCACACGGGAATCGTACCTCGAGAATTGACCTTACTTAATCACTAGATCATCGAGGCGTTTATTGAAAGAATTCAGCCAAAGCTATTAAGGCAGCAGATATTACTTGTAGTAGTAGGTAGCCAAAAGAAAAAAAGATAATGAGAAGAAACGAAAAAGTCCTACCACCAACCTTATATTAAATTCTAAGCCACTACATATGTATGTAACGACATAATTTTTTATACTTCTTTTATCGGAAAAATTAAAAAGTAAAACGTCTAATTTTCCCTCGCAAACACGCTACACCGCGTCTTCATTTGAATGTGGAACAAGAACAAGATGGCGCGCGTCCGCCGCGGCGGATTGCAGCGGATATTAATCTTATAGCGCGCGCCGATTGGAACTGCTTTTTAAATTACTTTTGCATTTTTTTTACGGTAGCTTACCGTTTTCTAGCGAAGTTTTATGTCAGTTGATATAACACTATAACTGTTTAGCATGTTAACGGTATGCAAGATTACACAGTGATGTGGTATACACACATATGTATAAAAAAAAACTTTAAGTGAATGACAAAAGAATGTGACGTCACATTTCTGGATTGCCTAACCCAATACGTTATATTTCAGTGCCTTGAAATTATGCCTTAATAAATGTAGCTTATTTACTTAGATATTAACTTGTTTTTGTCTGCTTTTTTAATTATTATCAGACAAAAAGAAGATGGGTTTGTTTTCTGTATCTAGTGAACGCGTGGTAGTCATAGCATAAACATACTCGCATTAGTTGAGCATATAATTTAAGAACTGAATGTCCTTCAGCTCTTTTTATCTACTCTGTTCTGTGGCACCTAGAAATCTGGAATACAGGGTTATTTTATATTAGGCCTACTCACAATAATTCTTAATGTCCCTTGTAGAGATAGCCCAAGTAATAAAATTCAAAAACTAAAAATATGTTTCTTTTTTATATCTACTGTTAGTGTGAATAGAATAAAGAGTGTGTTTGTTATATGTGCCTATTGCTTGCAAGATGAACTTTACTGTTTTAGTCGTGCGTCACCTTTGTCGATGTCACACGTGTACCGGTCAGACCCGGTGGTTTTGTATTTTATTAAATTTCATTGTATATTAAGTGAGTTTTATTAATGATTCCTTCACTACTTACTTAAAATAAAAATTAAACGATTGCTGTATACTTGAAATATCCTCGTAGAAAGATCTAGAACTTTATAGTAGATTTTATTTTTTCACCATTACAACGCCCCCCGCGTCTCGGCGACTCACCCCCTTAGACGCGAAAACTCTTGAAACAAAGGAGGGTAATTGAAAATTCTATCAAAACTTGCGCCGAACGAGCTGGCACGGCTGAGCCTGTACGCCAGGGGCTAGAGTCCACGGAATTTACGTTAACTTCTCATAAATGCAGTACACTTGAAATTAATGGCTCGAAGATCAGATGAGCCTGCAGTCTGGCAGCACATTGAGCGACGCTTCCTGATGAAGTGTCCCTCAATGAAATAGGCCGCAGTAACCGCTTACCATCAGGTGGGCTGCGTGTCTGTCTGCCAACTAATGTGGTACCTATAGCAAAAATATGTAAAAAAAATGTGCAGACGTACTGTACTTCTAGGTAAAAAAAAGGTATCGACCGATTTCGTGTTCGCAAAGACGACCGACATGAAATAGGAATACCGTTTTTCAACATTTCAGTTATTATTACCATGAACCATATTCAATTTGAAGCAAATGTTAACTTTAATGCCAGTGCTATCTTTTTGGTTAACTGAGTATTTAAGAAATAATAACATAAATGTTGAAAAAACTACAAACTGTTAGAAAAAAAAGACAAAACACTGTCTGTTTAGGTAATAATTTCTTTACCTAACTAACTACATTATTATGACGTAAATGTATCTAAATATTAGAAAAATCTTAAACTGTGCAATTCTCTTTAAAATAACATGAACAAGACCCTTTTTTTTACTAGACTATTACATCCACGCACCACTACTGCACCAATAAGGCGTTCCAATTGTTTTAAATGACGGCCGTTGGGGCGGAAAGGTCCTCGAGTAGTGGCCACCTACCGGGAAACGCAGCCGTGGTAGGCCTCCCACAAGGTGGACCGATGATCTTATAAAAGTCGCCGGAATCCACTGGATGCGGGTGGCGTAGAACCGATCGGTTTGGAGATCCTTGGGGAGGCCTATATCCAGCAGTAGAACTCTTTCGACAGAAATGATGATGATGATGAGTGTTTTAAATACCATAGGTATCACTTTACAACGATTGTTCCTCGCACCCAATCCCCTGAACTACGCAAGTCGTCGGGACTGTTTGACAACGCAGGCTCCTTTATTTCAAGACGGCAAGTTTCGCGTGTTTGATATGCTAATACCGTCCTCCCTCCCACTTGCTATTGGTTTTTGTTATTCAATTACATAGTTTCTGTCTTTGAATTAGTTTTGATGAGTGAGAAACCGGTTAAAGAAATTTATTTTACGTTCAAATATTTTTCGTTGAAAACGACGATTACGTCTGTGACACAGCGAACTTATATGACATTTAAGTTCGCTGCTGTGACATGATGGAACACGGTTCGTGATGCTGGCCATTGTTGTGTTAAGACGTTTTGAATTTAGAATACTTTTTTATTTTTATTTTTCTTTTAATAAAATGTTTTGAGAACGAATTAAAAATAATAGGTACATACGAGTATACCAATACTGTCTGATTTTGTTGGTATTTTAGAATTTCATATTTTTTTTCTTATGACTAACTAATAAGATGTGGGAGCTAGTACACTTGAAATCGAAGATCAGATAAGCCTTCAGTCTGGCAGCACATTGAGCGACGCTTCCTGCTGAAGTGTCCCTCAATGAAATAGGCCGCAGTGACAGCTTACCATCAGGTGGGCTGGCCTGCGTGTTTGTCTGCCGTCTGAAGTAGTTTAAAAAAATAAAAATAAGAGTGACTTTATTGTAATCTGGGTACATAATAAATATTGTTACATAATGTTCCACAAGTTTCATCACCATTTTGTTTTAAAGTTAATTTTATCGAGAAATCCAGATGAGTGAGATGCATAACATGGACGACATTCATTCACCACAGATGTCTTTTAATGTTGTTGACGCTTAGTTTACATATTTCTTAATACATTTTTATAATTTTATCAACACGAATAACCACAACATAAGTCAAGACACGCAATCACGTTCAATAACGCGACATCCAAGTCGCAATACAAGCATTTGGAACAAGCCCGGAGCTAATTTAAATTTCTATTAAAACTTGCCACTCGCGGCGCACTGTCAAAGGCAATCACAATGTTTTATGTACACAATAACGCCCATTATACCGAGTACGCTTCACGAATGGGAAGTACGGGATATTTGAATTCGGAGCGGTGTGGGTTCGGTTCTCGGGTGTGACAAATTGATTTTTTTGAAAATGTTACTATAGTGTGGCAAGCAGTAAACTGTTCATGTGTTGGTTAATAGCTTGGAATCAGCTCGTCCCAATTGGGTGGAAAGGGGATCCCTAGGGAGCTTATTGGATAGTGATATGCTTGGTTCCCGCGTCATGGTGCCTAAAAGCATTTTCCTCTGAAAAGAAAGAAACAAAAGTGTATGCCCGAAGATAGTAATTTATTACTCTTTTGAGTTTAAATGCAATTGCATTAGGTCTTGGCAGTTCTCAAATTTGTGACTTATTTTTGTTTTATGTCAGAGGCAGCAAACGAGCTAGCGGGTCGCCTGATGGTAAGCAATCACCGCCGCCCATGGACATCTGCAACCAACGAATTTAAGTATCGTTGTCTGCAACACCAAAGGGATCGCTGATGCGTTGCCGACCTATGGGGGTATGGGGGATGTGGGCCTCCAGCACTCTCACAAACCAGACGAAACACAATAGTAGCCACTATTATTTCACGCTGGTGTTATGTAAGAGGGTGGTACTTCCCCGGACGAGCCTACCACTACCAAAACCTACGTCTAGCCTTTACAGACTTTCCTAAAGTCTAGACTTCTCTTTCTTAATAGCTTTAACTTTAAAACCATTCCCTCCGAAATAGCTTGCCGAACGCGAATTAAAACGTTAATTGAATTTTCTCAAAGTTACTCAGACTAATGGCGACAGAAATTTCAGTTTTAATGGCTTTTCTTTAAGTAAACACACTTGAAAAGTTTCAAGTTTGGCGTTTTAATTAAAATATAGTTTATGTACAGAGCTTTCTGTTAATTTGTTTTGGATCCAGTTAAAGGATTACTGATTAATGATTTCAGAGATTATTTTATTGTAAGGGCCAGTTTCAATAACTTCTAGGTTTTAACTGTCAGTTATTTTTTTTTGTCAGCCCATAATATCCCACTGCTGAGCAAAGGCCTCCCCCAACTTCATTTCATTTCCATCCTGCCGCGGAAACCACGTAAAGTCATTGGGCTCCCTTAACCGTAATACAAGGTAACCTCTAGCTAGCATCACAATTAAAATCAGTAAATACATTAATATCAAAGGGCCCGAGACGAGCTAAGCCCGCCGTAAAACACGGAACGGAATATTAAAACCGGGCGTGCGACGAACGAACGCCATTAAAATGCGTAATTGCTGGATTAGTCCGCTCAAGATTCCTCTATTTGCTCCTGGATCGCTCCCACTGAGCCACCGGGACTCCCACAGAGCAGGGACAAACGTACAACCAGATCTTTCATAGGTAGTTGTAAAAGTAAAAAAAATAGGATTTGTCTATGGTACAAAAATTACTATGAAAATTAATGAAATGGAACGTGACAAAAATATAGCACTAAATGGCGACGATAAAAGCCGTAAATCGGTTCGTTTTAAAATCAAAGACAGATCGATAATTCTATGGTGTAAAATGGTGATTGTTACTTTTTTCTATCCATAGGGTTTTAAGAACTTGAATTTATTTAGGTCAAAAAAAAGCTTTTCAAAAACTTGATAAAAGAAACATTGGAATATAATTTTACTATGGCGCAGTTTCAAAACGTGTTTCAGACTAAATCTTATTTCGTTAATCAAGTTCTCTTAGTCAAAGGAAACTTCAGCAATAAGTACTACTTTTAAATAAGCACTTCAAAAACAGAAACTCAATTGCAACTCCTAAAAAGCATTACGCCTCCCCACCTATCTGTCAAAGCAAAGCCGCGTGCTACGGAACGTAGTTTAAATTGACTCGTTTAGTCTATGGTCGGTCCAAGATGGCGCGTTCCAAATTTGAACTCGGCGCGGTCTCGACGTGCCTCACATGCGTCATGAGCGGAGGTCTCAAGATTAGGCGATTTACAACGGCTTTTTCGTATTTCGAAGCACGCCTTCTCTGCGTTTTATGCCTTAGAGCGAGGCTTCAGAACGCGCCTCTGAATTTAAATGGATTAAGCCCGGGTAATACGCGCCGTTTTGATTTAAATTTGGAACGTGGCTCGTTTTCTTTTTAATTAATGTTAGAAGGCGCTGGTAATTGCTAGTTTGTTTTGGTTATAACAATTCTCTTTGGTCTATGTTAACTTTATAAATGACATGTATGGTTAAATTCACTCATAATTTAATATTTGTACCATTTAATTGGAATAGATCTATAATTTTATAATGAGGTCATAATTTATCAGCTTGTTTTATCTAGGTCATGGTCACCTATAGTTACCAATGCCCAGAAAAAAACTTTTGACGACTTCCAAAAAGAGGTTATTAATTAAACACGTATTGTATAGGTGTATTGATACTTTATGGAATTGCAAAATTGGTCTTCCAAACAAATATTGATAAAATACGTATGTACATATTATGTGAGTCGCATATTTCTATGAAACCATATTATCATAACATTTCTTAAAAACCATTATATCAATAGCCATGCGGATACAGTCTTCAGTTCATACTAACACAGTCAACATCATAATCAGACAAAAACCCGACTGTATAAAACCCCAAAATTCCTTTAAAACAGAACAAAAAACTAAACAAAAAAGGAACCCTCTAAAACATTCATAAAGGGTCGTAAAAAGTTTCCCCCACACTGGGCGGGGCGGCCCGCACATCTATAAATCTATATGACGTCATTAAGAAAACGAAGACGCCCGTCTTACGTACACCCGTCTCGCTCGCTCCTGCGCTTTTTTCGCTCCGCTCCACGTAAGAGCGAGCGCGACTACGTCTTCGAACGGAGAGTACAGCTCTCTCACTCGACGCCTTACAATGGAGAAAAGACGGTCGAAATTAAATAATACTTTGTCGTTTAAATTGAAATTTGGGGGTGTGGGGGGTTAGTTTGGAAAATTCTCGGGGGTTAGAGGTAAAAAGGTATTGATTTTAGGAGATTAGGAATCGCCTTTGTAGTGTTTTGTTGAGAATGTTTGGTTGTTTTGCTTGTTGTCTTTGGTTAATAAAGGGTTAATGTTTGAGGTTGAATTCTGCAGATTTGCGCTCGGTTTGAGGTTTTTGAAGTCCGATTTATTATTGTTATTAAAGCCTCTTTGGTCTAGTAGTGTAATCACCTGACCGTGATCTGGGGTCCTGGGTTCAATTCCCGGGCAGAGCACTTTAGGACACTTGTTTGAAATTACGAATCCGCGTTTGGTAAGCGTGGTGATTAAGCCAGTAATAACACGGTTGACAGTGATGCCTCAGGTGTTACTTGTTTTAAAAGCGATGGTAACTACAAACATAGGGATGTAGGCTTCACTAGTTCGAATAAGCTGCTTAGACCGAGAATCAATCTCAGATCTTTTCCACAAACACTAAGATGTCGTCAATAAAAATTACAATTCTATGCCACAAATACTACAAAAAGAAACACGAACTTGCATCCGACGAACAATACAGAATTGCCACCCCTCGGCATATTTTGAGTAACTTTATAAAATATTAAGGGGGTTTATATCAAAACACCGCGTTTCGGACTAATCCGGACGAACAATTAAACAAACGGTGATTCAAGATGGCGGAATCACCATCTTGGTCTTAGGCAACGGATAAACCTTACTTGTATATATTTTTTGTTAAAACATACACTGCTTACATACAAATTGACATGAGCGGAGATCAAACCTACCATTAAGTAGGTAAGTAAAAAAAAAAACTGTTGAAAAGAGTACCTACCTAACTATAGAGTTTCTACTCGGTTCTTCTCGATAGACATCAACATTCCGAATTCGGTGGAAGAGTCACTAGGTCAAAGTGCATCTTTGTAGCCTAAACGAATAAAGAAAATACTATTAGAAAATCACATTTGCCACTAAGTTCGCCTTATGTTGTTTAATAAAGAATACTTAAATAAAATAATAATGGTTACACCAAATCTGTCGACCGTAATTATCAGGACGATTTTTTATACATTTTCAGTTATCACACGCCACTAAGGCTTATTCCATTGCATCATGCTTTTACTACAAGGCCCATCGCCCTAACTTATACTATACTGTTCGCTCTTAGTGTCAATTTAGCATATAAGGTCCTAGAACTAGCTGAAAAGTAGGGTATATAAGTATATTTTTATAAAAAATAATCATCTGGACGGACATATCTGGATTTGGTGGACATTATATCCGACAAAAAAAGGAAGTGGAGACCACCTATTTGTGCACGTAGTAGTTGATAAATGTCTAACCAGATGTCCAATAGTCGTGAATTCCAAGGATCAAAACAAAAGTACGTTTATTTTTAAAGCTACCTTGTACCTATTTTTTTTAAGTTTGTTTTTTTTTTTTATGTCAGAGGCGGCAAACGAGTCAGCTGGTCGCCTGATGGTAAGCAATCACCGCCGCCCATGGACTTCTGCAACACCAGAGGGATCGCTGATGCGTTGCCGGACTTTTAAAGGGGGGTGTGGGCCTCCGGCACTCTCACAAACCAGACGAAACACAATAGTAGTCACTATTATTTCACGCTGGTGTCATGTGAGAGGGTGGCACTACCCCGGACGAGCCGGCCCATTCGTACTGTAAAGCAGCATGGCCCCTACAGAAACTTTCTTAGTCGAGCCGGCCCATATCGACAGAAAAAATAGATAGCCTTGCCTCAAGAATTCAAGGGAAGTAGAGCACTAAGCTTCTACCTTTGAATATAGGTTTACTCAAGCTAAAATTTGACTAGAATTTTCTTATTACAAGACAGTCTTACCACAGCGTATAGACACATCCACCCTACCAGCGCAACTTTTCATCCCCGCGTGAAGACGTGGAAAATTTACATAAATTTACGAATTTCGCTGCGAAATAAAGTAGAGCATAGTTCGCGCGGCTCCCACCCCCCTAGTTAGGGTGTGTAGTGGGGGCGGGGGGGTTTTGCCCGTTTTTCATGTTTAATTTTAACTTCGCAAAACTGGCGTTTTAATAAATGCTGGGCCCGTCTTTCGTGTTCACAATTTTATGCGAACCTTTTGCCGTTCCGAAATGAGTACAGTTAAATGTTGCTCAGGAGACGGGCGGACAAGTTTTATTGTGTATAATTAGTTTTCGTGTCGTTATTTTCGCGTTGGGGAATTTTTGGACGATTATTCGTGTTTGTTTCATAGTTTTTTTTTGTCTCTTGAGGTTGGTAAAATGTATGTTTTTGCTGCAAAGGATTCTCGCTCGATTGTACACATTTAACATAAATCTTACGTAGCACCAATAAAATACTACTATATCAGCATTCTATAAATTTACATCAATCCATACCTTTGTAAAAATAAAATACCTGTTTGTATTATCCGATTCAAATGCTATTTATAACCAGACGAAACACAAAAGTAGTCACGTTTATTTCACGCTAGTGTTATGAGAGTTTCTCTACCTCCCTTTAAAAAATAATCTAGAAAGTTACTTGAGGTATTTCTCCAGGCGTATTCGAGTGAAAGACCCGAACCCGAATGCAAGTCTAGAAAGTTTCTTATCTTTTGCGATCGCATCCATTTTCCTAGTAAGAAATGGCAAACCATCTTATACCTATCCGTTAAAAATGTTATTTTAAATACACCCCCCTTCCCCCCATTCCCGCAGCGCTAAAATATGCTGCGAATGGTAGCGACTGCAATGGCTGACTTTTTGCAAACCAGACAACTTTCGGTGCAGTTTTTGAGTTTTAATTAAATTCTGAATGCCGGAGT
This sequence comes from Mecyna flavalis, assembly GCA_949319885.1. Lineage (NCBI taxonomy): Eukaryota > Metazoa > Arthropoda > Insecta > Lepidoptera > Crambidae > Mecyna > Mecyna flavalis. The sequence continues at coordinate 2,998,210 of OX439419.1, read as the reverse complement.
ACCTACGGAATAATAAATAATGTGTACACTCGTTCTTTTTTATATAATTAAACTGGTAGGGGAATTGGATGACCTATGAAAAGAAAAGGATGATTTTTGTCTCTAAAATCGTGTATCTTTTTAGCAGGCTATTAATGTCGATGTATAATATGATGAAAGCTGTGATGTGTGTAGTTGTAAAAAAAGTGGCGATTCTAATAGTAAAAAAAAGTAAATTCCAGCCTGTTGATTTCCAACTAAATCATTTAAATCTAATCATTCAATCAGTGCATTGACATTTTTACCATTGCACGCTTGTCAAATACGGATACGCATTTGGTAGAATAGAAATTATAAAAGTTACAAAGGCATAATTCTAACAAATATCCAGGTGAAGCGTCTTTCAATGGAATAGGCCGCAGTGGCCGCTTACCATCAGGTGGGCTGCGTGCCTTTATTATTATTATTTTTTGCGTCAGGAAATGCTGTTACGCACCGGCCGCCCGGCGTCCCTGACAAAACGGACGCCGGACCCCCCCGGCTAAAGCCAGGGGTCACTCAGGAGACGGAGGTTCGTCCCGAGTGGTGTGCCGGACTCGCACTTCGGCCCTACCGACTAAAACCTGACGATGACCCTCTCAGCGCAGTGAGGGGGAACCGAGAACCCCCATACGGAGATAACTGGGCTGCGTGCCTGGTCCTTGACTTAGTATAAATAAAAAAAAAAATGAAATGTTGCCTAATCCTCTAATACTGCGTTGTGTCAGCAGAGCTTTTTATTTGCTGGGTTAAGACTATTGTTACCTTCAATTGTCATCTTGTTTCTTTCATGGACTTTATCATTTTTATTGCTTCTTTCAGACTTTTTATTATAATGTTGTAATAAATAGAGTACCTATATTACGTTATAAGCGGAAATATTAAGCAATTAAACACAATACGTATGCTAACAAATAAAATTAACCAGAACAGCAACAAATGCAGTTTCTAAGAGAGCGAGTAAATTGCACATTAAAATTAATGCAAAATTAACTTATTAAAACGGATCCAGCCGGAAGACAGGGGTACTCGCAAGACAGGGCCGCCCTAGGGACCGTCTGACTACAGGGCCGCACTAGGAATCTTATGTTACACTATTTGTTTTTTTTTTCCTGTAGTTAGCAGACGCGACTTGTTTGACAGTTTGACATAATCACAAATAAACAGTTTTCTCGGGTTAATGGTTTCTTTTAAGCGGTAACACAAAACATTTGGATTTAACTTCACAAAAATACAAGTAACAACTTAACGGTCTTGTAATTAAATAAATTATAAAATAAAAACCAAAATGTTGTTCATGCACACAAATGACTCTGCGATCTCATAGTGATAGCCAACTTCTTCGCACCCAATCAATCGTCAAATGTAATTTCAAACATTAAGCCAGAAGAAAATAATAGACTTGGTCCTATATTGCTTAAAGTAACCGAACTCAGGCCCCTTCGACTAAACCAACGAGATATTATTTAGAAACTTCCATACAAAACGTTAAAGATAACATTGTCTTGTCTTAAACGCTAAGCCAGGGGAAGCCGGTGTTACCCTGGGGACCGTCTGTGGGACGTACTCGGGAAGAAAGATTTCGCAGTACGATACATCTATGAAAATAATATAGAGTTGTACCTTTTTATAGTGGACTGTGGAGTCATTTTAATAGGTCACATTTGACAGTTCATTTATGCAAAGCAAAGTGCTACCTAAGTAGGTACTGAGAAGAGTCAAATTTTCTATCGTATTAAAAAAACTGATGTAGTTTTCTCGAGTTTTATTCCTCTAGCGTAAAGTATATTCTTCTTTGCATAAATGAACTGTCAAATGTGATCTAATATAATGACTCCACTATAATTGAACTATGAGGGTTCGTTAGGTGGGAACATTTCAAATCCGGTGGTAGAGTCGAACTGCATTAATATATAAATAATATAAATAAATAATCATAATAGCATCTTTGAAGCCCATATACTTAAATAAAGACTAAAATTCGAAAATCTAAATAATTAGTTTGTTTTTGATAATGACAAGAAGCAGCTTTTAACGATGGGATGTTTGTTTATTCGTTAAAAAATTTCGTCAGATAAGAATGATGATGTCTAGGTTTTATAAATTCAGAAAATAAAACAAAATTTATTATTATTATTTTATAAGGCACATTACTAGTAAACACTAAACTAACTGGAAACAGTTCAAAATGAAATTACTAGAAGTCGTCGAAATCAAATCGTCTAAATCAAATAGTTCCACAAATTTCTAATTTCAAACTTAAATTCCAAAACTAAAAACAGGCCAAAGACGCTGGGTGCTTTAACGCGACCGTTATCATTCTTCGGTCGAATAAAATTGACAACAAAACGGGCGAAGTCACCCCCACTAAGGCCCGGCAAATAAGCCATTAAAAGCGTTGTGACGGTACTGAGCTATAAAATCTCTGCTTCTTGCCCCCCTACCCACCCCTTTTAGACCCCCTCCTTCGCGATAAACTGCTTTTATACCGTTCCGTACTATAATTAAAATGGCTTGACGTTTTCTGCCGAGTACACGATAAAAGACCTAAGATGGCGGCCCGATTTTGAATTTCGAACGCTTTTGTTTGGGGCGGTGACCTCGCGGGTGTTGACGCGTTGTTTTCAATCTCATTATTACATTTTAATCACATTTATAGCATTATAATCGCCATATTTGTATGTATTTTTATATGAATGATTCCTAGCAGAGTTACAGCCCAGTTGGTTAATCGTTAAGACTATCGTCGCAACGATTAAGAAACTATGTAAATTATATCACAGTGCACTAAGGACAATTTTAAGTAAATAAGTATAAACTTTTTGGAAACCTGCTTTTTGACTGATACTGGGTTCAAACCGAAAGGTTATTTATGTTGAGTATTAATGTAAGCATTCCTTTGTCTTTTTTGTTTATGTAAATAAACATAATTTAAAAACAAATTTTAATCTTTATCGCAATCGTGATCACTGTGATTCGTGCTTTCCAAAGGCGTGCTGTTACATCAGTGACCGATTATTTATTAATATTTTTACTAGCTATTCAAATTTTAATGTTAAAACAAAAATGTGCTAATCTTCTTCTTCTTCTTCTTCAGCCGTTCTCTATCGCGTGGATGTAGGCCTCCTTCAAATTGTGCCACTCATCTCTGTTCTGTGCTCTTTCTATCCATTTAAAGCCGGCCACCTTCTTCAGATCATCATACCAGCGCATCTGAGGTCGTCCCTTCAAAATTATGTGCTAATCTATTTGCTTTTAAATTCATATTTGTTCAAAAGTGTATTACTTTTAAAATACCAGTTTTAACAGCGAAAACAAACTAGACTGGATTAGGACTGGCCACTCAAAGCATTGTCAAAATTAATCAATAGTTCCAAATACGAAAACAGGTTCTCATTCTCATTCCGAACAGTAAAATGCGGTGAAACTAGATAACTTTGTCGCACTGGCCGTCCGCCTGAAGGGTTGACTTGGGGCCGGTTTTTAAAAAGTATTCATTCCATTTTCAAATTTGATTGAAGACTGGATTTTTGAATAGTTTGAATTTGGAACTTTTTATCACGTCGACACGTGTGACGAATAGTGGTGTAACTAGAAAAACTAGATAGATTACTTGTTAAAAAAATATATTTTTTGTTAATATTTTTTGTATAGTTTATTATAACCTAACCTGATTTATTGTTGTTTCAGAAACTGTAACGTTCCCGTTGGAATGGCGAGGTGGATTGCATTGGACTGGGCGGGAAACAGGGGTGAATTTTGCGGCGCAATTTCGAGGAGGCGATGGGAAATGACAAATTACTTTGCTTTAAGATAAATTGTTTGCCAATACTAGTTAAATGTGAAAAGAAGATAATGTTTTGTACAATAAATAAATATAGACGTAAATAATTATATTTATACGTAAATAAATTAAGATATTGATTCGAATTGTATTGACTAAACCAAAAACGTATGTAACCATAGAAAGCTCTTTAAAAAAAAAGGATTTTACACCTTTTTTGGCACGTTCTTTGTTAAACACGATGCAATTATGTTATGTTAAAACCATAAACAGGTACAATTTTACAATTCTTAATACACATATTTTACAGATTACTTTATTATTTTTTGTATTTAGATGACGCTTTCATTGATAGAAACTGTAAATAAAATAAGCAAGACGTGTTACTAAAGTGATTCATAGCTATTGTTATTATAAAGGTTAATGCATGATGTAAATCGAGTGACATAAATGTCCAACAATTTTCATTACTGTCTTTCGCTTCTTAACTAAGGTATTTTAATCTTTAGTAAATTGAATTAAACGAGGTTAAATTGATGATCTCGCTATTTATTATAATCCACTCAAACGCTGTGTACACACTTTTTTTCAGAGGAGAATGCATTTATGCACCATAACCGCAGGCTAGCTAGACCTGCGGCCGTGTGTGGGACTCGAGACTAAAGCGTCCACTACCCACTAAACTCCCCCAGTTTTCACTTCACACACGATTGGGACGAGCCGGTGCCAGTCTTGTGGCTATTGTATTGTACATACTGCGTTTTGTTAAAAAATAGATTTCAACAAGCTACCAGTTCGTCTATAAATAAATAATTACCATTAATACCACAAAATACTATAAACCTGTAATTCACGAAACAGTGACTAAGCGTGCTTTGATTTCCCTCACCATATCCTCTCAAGGCTATTTAATATTACCAGCACGTTGTACGCAGCCATTTTCCTAATCTATTCCCATACAAGCATAAAATTAAGTACGAATTTAGTAAAAATATTTCCTTGTAATGTAGGACGAGGTAGAGCGCGTTAATTAAAGCGATGATCAAAGAAGAACCGCCTCGCACAGCTATTGTGCTGACTTCCTGTCTTGGTCTACACCGATAAACGCGTAAATGAAAGTTCTTACGTGGAGCAATAAGTTTATTGCCTTTCTTCTAAAGGCAATAAACTTAATGCTCTTGTAGTTCTAGTAGTAAAATAGGTAGGTTTTTTTTTATGATAGAGGCGGTAAACGAGCCAGCGGGTCGCCTGATGGTAAGCAATCACCGCCGCCCATGGACTTTTGCAACACCGGAGGGATCGCTGATGCGTTGCCGGCCTTTTAAGAGAGAGTACGCTCATTGAGGTTGGACATCATCATATCATGGTTAGTAAATATTCAGGGAACGGTTAATTGCCACTAGTTAGACACAACTCAGGCACCGGCTCGTCTCTCTTCGGTTGTTTAATGGGACATTGTTCAGTTCATTTGTTCATGATCAATTCTTTTTGATAGTAAAGTATTTTTTACAGGTTTTATTATGTTGGAAATAACAATTATTATTTAATTTCATACACTGATTGCCTTCTAATTATAACTCCTAAAACTCAAATTATATTGTCAATTTTATTATAATTTGCATTATTTTACTATTAATAAAATAAAAGAGGCACAAATGTTTACGCGGCATAATATATAATGTATAAAACATTCTTCATTACTAACTTACTTAGACACTAATCTTTACTGTTAAAAATAAACTTTACATTCACGATTCCATTTTATTTTACAAACCCTTTTTAATCTCAAAAAGATACCTAACAAAATCTCAGCTACGCCCCTTTCCCCCGCGCTCGCTCCGGCGGCGCCATCTTGAAGGAAAACACAAAGATGCTGAATAGAGAAATTTTCTCGTGTAATTTTCGCGCTTTTCCGGTCTCCGTGCCACCCCGAGGCAATTTAACCATCCAGCTAGCCAAGAGCCGCCCCTACCCCAGCGCCCCGTACTGACTCTACGGGGCGGCGTAGGTGGGGCGGGTCAAGATAAGCCGGTTCCTTCTAACTATGGAGTCTGGTTTTAATTCGGCTCCACAGGAGTGTAAGTTTTTAATTGATTCAAATTTAATTAACGTAAACAATATTTTGGGACGTAAAACGCTTTGTTATATAACTATTGTTACCTACTCTAAATATTTTATTAAATAATTATTTTAAAATATCTTTTCTAGGGAGGTTTGGTATTCAGTCGCCTTTTTTGTCAAGAGTCAGGGTTGAACACTTTTTAATCTACATAAAATAAGCTATAATTTATGTGCTAATTACAGAAGGAGTGCACCGAATCAGATAATTTTTTCGTTGTTATGTTTATTTGTTGTCAGGGTGAGGTATATAATGCGACCAAGACGCCACAGAATATAAATAAATAATAATAATAGCCGCAGGACAAAGATAAATGTTCATTACATAAATGTTTGCCCGGGACTTGAACCCACGAACTCTGGCTCATAGAGCAGGATGAATTGCAATAGGATTCTGCCGCCGTAATGTTCAAGCAATATTAATTAATAATAAGTAAAAGTATGTACAAAAACCAACTTTTGCTAATCTTTTTGTGGAATTCCTAAGCCCATTTTATTTATTTAAACTTTAATGCACAATCAAGAGTACATAAGGCGGACCTAATGCCTAATGGCATTCTCTGCCAGTCAATCTCAATCAATCAATAGTCAATTTTCTACTTCAATGGCTAAGCTTTTCGATTATAACAGTGTGCAAGTACAAATGCACTCCTTATTCCTATGATCTTGTAGTTACTAGCACTTAAAAGTCCTAGGAGTTCAATTCTCGATGAAAATAATTGAGGATAAAATATAGAGGCACTGGTTTTTTTATATTACATAAGTAAAGTTGGCAGACCAACACTCAGCCCACCTGATGGTAAGCGGCCACTGCGGCCTATTCCATTGAGGGACGCTTCACCTGGAAGCGTCGCTCAATGTGCTGCCAGACTGATACTGGTAGAAAATAGTAGTGACATTAAGGGCCAGTAGCTGCTGCTGTCAAATTACCTTCGCATTTTTTTAAATTGAAAAATGAGAGAAAAACTTAAGAATAGTTATTTGTTATACAAGAGTGCAAAGTTGCTTTTTAACCGCGTGTTCAATTTTGATGACCGAGCAAGCGAAGGATTCTAAAATTGAATCACGAGCGCAGCGAGTGATTCAAAATTAGAATCCTGAGCGTTAGCGAGGGAATCAAAAGAGCACGAGGTGAAAAATCTTTGCACTCGAGTGCAACACGTAACTTTTCATTCCACCATCTCGGAAAGGTAAAGAACCGCGTACAAAGCAAATTGAAAAAAGAACACCAAGAAGGTTTCGAGTCTGAGTTTTTAACAAACAAAACAAAAAAAGTTTGTTTTTAGCATAAACGTAATATAAGACAATATGTATTATTTCCATGGTTTTTAGTCAACAAATTAAAAAAAAGTTGTATGATAATATTCGGCACCATAGAGGTAGCAGTAAATAGGTTTAATGTTTTTTTTAATTCACAAACTTAGTGCACACGATGTTCTAAATTCAATTTACTTTATCCTCTAGAGAATAAAAACGGCTTTTCCACTCAGATAATGAAGATTAAAAATACTCTTTCCGAGATGGTGGGATGAAAAAAATATTAAATAGCCTTCCGGGATCAATAGTACCCTATGTCACCCGGGGATAGTGTAGCTTTCCATCAGTGAAAGAATTATTCAAATCGGTTCAGTAGTTTTGGAGCCTAATCAATACAAACAAACAATCAAAATATCTTTCCTGTTTATAATATTAGTACAGATTAAAGAGTTTATAGCACTAAGGTAGAACCAAAAAATTGTAATTCGGTGTGTCTGTTCATAATAATTCCCGTAATTTAACTCTCGTATCTCTGAAAGCACGCAAACCACTTGGCCTTATGCTTGAGCTCTCTTCGGTCGTGCTTGTCACATCAATGTATATAAGAAATACACATTTTTTATGCCAGAGACGGCAAACGAGCCAGCGGGTCGCCTGATGGTAATGGTGCGTCTATGCTTACGAAGCGAACACGAGCGGCGCACGAGCGGAGCACGAGCCGATCCAAAATTCGTGTACTGTGGACGGACTTGGAGCCTCGAACGAGCGCGCTTCGAGCATTCGTTTCGTGCTCGACTGTGCTCCGCCCGTAGACAGAGAAAACTATAGACAAATTGCATACAAATTGATAGTATCTATCGCATTCACACAAGAAAAAGAGGGCGATACGGATAGACCACGTAAAAGAAAGAGATAGAACTACACAATTTTTTGTCTCGCACCGCGTGCCGGTTTTTCGATATTTAGGCTGAAACTATGTTCGAGGAGAGATCGTCGTAGGCTCGTGGCAGGCTCGTAAGTGCGTCCACACTTGTCACGCGAGCAGAACGGTTCGACTCGTGCTCCGCTCGTGCGCCGCTCGTGCTCGCTTCGTAAGCATAGACGCACCATAAGCAATCACCGCCGCCCATGGACATCTGCAACACCAGAGGAATCGCTGATGCGTTGCCAGCTTTTTAAGAGTGACTAACTACGCTCGTTTCTTGAAGGTCTTTAAGTCGTAACCATAGAAAAGAAAATTTTCTTGTTTCTGTGGTCGTAACCGTCAGGAAATACTGCAGCAAGTTTGTTCCACAAAACTGTAATTCAAGGTAAAAAGTTTCGCGAAACACGCACAGTGGAAGACTTCCATCAATCTAGGTGGTGAAGATGGAATTTCAGTCAATACATTTAGTAACCGTCATGAAAATGACTCTGGTGGTCGCGCTATGTGTCGCATTACGTTTCCTATCGAAACGAATTTCAATAAAACAGTATACAAACAATCGTAACGAGGCAACGTGTAATCAAAGCACATCCTCACACGTGGCGCAGTATACATACGAATATTATACATATATGTACAAGTGTTCGTATACTCGGCCGCCGCGGGCTCAGTTCTGCTCCTACAAGAAAATTAGTTATTAAAATTTCACTGACGCTCCGAAATTTATCTCCGGCGTTGTGTACTGCGACTGAAAAGGTTTGGTACTTTTGTTACGTAATAATTTGACGATTTAAAGTGTGCTGATTATGTGTGTAGAGTGTATACTTTTGCAAAGTAAGGCAAGCCATAAGGTATCAATGAAAAATAGACAGAGTTTACTTTCTGTTTTAATTGACATATTATAAATTTTGGATCTTAAAAGTAGTGAAAACTTTACGACTAACTGTCGTTTCGGACACATTTTATTCGGACACAGTGTCCGAATTGACACTTTTTAATTTTAATATTTTTTTACTGTCGATTTGGACAACGCGATATAAATAGCTGTTTTGTACAGTCAGATAAAAAATCTTCCTACGTTTTCTTTTCATTATAAAAATAAAGTCTCAACGAAGCCTTCTACACGAAGCTATCGGTAATGTTTCTAAAGATGACTGGGTCAAATGTGTGAGGCATGCAGAGGAATTACAGGATCAGGATCTAGCAAAGGCAATTTTAAAAGATAAGAGAATACAGTCTCTGGTAATAAATTTACACGAAGATGACAGCGCTCCTGACCCGTGGTACAACTGCGATGTCCAACTGGTTGTACCACGGGGAAGTAAAGTTACCCATGGTTCACCCCTTTTTATTGATATTTATGATTATGACCCGTGGTAAAACGGTTGAATTATGTCCAACTGGTTGGACCACGGGGACCCGCTCCCGACCTGTGATACAACTGCGATGTTCAATTGGTTGTACCACGGGGAAGTAAAGTTACCCATGGTTCAACTGGTTGTTCTATGATTGTTGTGCGTCCCCATGATCCATCTCCCTGATATACATGATATGTATTACAGGGAGTTGGACCAAGGAAAAAACAACTCACCCTTGATTCAGAATTCTCAGCAAAGTGGATTTTTTTGAACTAATGCGTGTCTAAAAATCTATTAAGGAATGGCGGACAAATGCAATCTTCTTTCATCAAACATAACTTTTCTGGATAACGTAAACTTTTTAAATAACTCCACTAAGGTCATGTTGCCCTGGTACCCTTTGCAGAGAATTCTAAATCAAGGATTAAAGGGGGACAACCACAACAATCATAGAACAAACAGTTTAACCATGGGTAACTTTACTTCCCCGTAGTACAACCAGTTGAACATCGCAGTTGGACCACGGGTCGGGAGCGCATTTTATAACTCCACTAAGGTCATGTTGTCCTGGTACCCTTTGCTGAGTATTCTGAATCAAGGATTAAAGGGGGACAACCACAACAATCATAGAACAACCAGTTGAACCATGGATCACTTTATTTTAGCAGTTGGACCACGGGTCGGGAGCGATTCCCTGTAGTAGGTACAACTAGTTGGACCAAGGAAAGAACAACTCACTCGAGTTGAACTATTGGTAAAGATTTTTCCCCATAGAACAACCAGTTGAACCATGGGTAACTTTACTTCCCCGTGGTACAACTAGTTGGACATCGCAGTTGTACCACGGGTGAGGAGCGCTGTCATCTTCGAGTAAATTTATTACCAGAGGCTGTATTCTCTGATCTTTTAAAATTGCCTTGGCTTTAGCCAAGGCAATTTTAAAAGATCAGAGAATATCAGGATATATCCTGAATATCATTATCATTATCATTATCAGGGAATATCAGGATTTATCCTGATCCTGTAATTCCTCTGCATGCATCACACATTTGACCCAGTCATCTTTAGAAACACTACCGATAGCTTCGTGTAGAAGGCTTCGTTGAGACTTTATTTTTATAACGTAAAGAAATCTTAGGAAGATTTTTTATCTGACTGTACAAAACAGCTATTTATATCGCGGTGTCCGAATCGACAGTGAAAAAATGTTAAAATTAAAAAGTGTCAATTCGGACACTGTGTCCGAATAAAATGTGTCCGAAACGACAGTTAGTCAACTTTACGCAACATTCAGCAAACTTACATCAATGTCTGTAATTAGTAAGATAACATCAAAATGTAATAAAGTTCGTCATAATCTCGCTTGAAAGCGTTACAGTTACTAACATCTTTGGTCATTTAACCACACCAAATACACGAATAAGAAAAACTACTATTATAATGACAAATGCACTAATCCTTATCTTTATCATGTTAAAAAGGCAATTCACAAAAGATCGTAGAAACCGGTTTAACCCTCAACGGTCAACCCTTTCCCACGCGCTGACCACTGTCCGGTAACGTCTTGGGTCACTTCGGCCCCTCATTAAAAATGATAAAAACCTGTTTTCATACAATAAACACTGATATTTCAAGAATAACCTGTTTTCGTTCTCACAGTGAACTTTACTGGTCTTTTGAAAAGTACTTGTATATAAATGCGTGAGAAGATAGTTTGTGTTTAAACAGTTATAAATGGTTCAAAGTTGCGATTGATATCTTTTACAACAAGGACATGAAAATTTAAAAGAAAACGATTGCTTTGAATCTTCTGGGCGATCACAGTTACAAAATTGTATTAATTATGTTTATTCTTATTATAGAATTTTAGTCATTTATTTAAAAAAGAATAGGAAGTTTCTTATAATTTATTAGATATTGTATTTCTTTTAATTTGGCAATAGAAAGAAGAGCGTCTGGTTGATCTGACGGGGTCCAAATTTCAACCAGAACAAACATGTAACGGGCATTTTTGTTGGCCCTGTGACTGAATGTTTTTTTTTATATTTAAGTTTATAATTGTAGTACTTCCTATTTTGTAATTCATGATATCCATCCTTTTTGTGTCAGATCAATGTACATATTATTATGTGATGTTGTTCAGTATTTGTCCAATATCAATTTTATTGATATTTATTAGAGATGCAACGGATATCCGGTTGCTATCCGGTATCCGGCCTATCCGGCCATTATTTTACTATCCGGCCGAATACCGGATAGTTGCGCACTATCCGGCCGGATACCGGATAGTGATTCTGTTTGTTATTTAACTTTGAAAAATGGTTAGTATACAAGAAAACAACAACAAATTATCATTATTCGTATATTAGTATCCATTCAACCAATCGTAACGTATCGTATATTAATTCCTAAACAACAAATTAAATAAGTTTTACCAAATATATAAAAAGAAAGTTTATTATTCATAATTAACTAACGGCAAATTGTGGTGAATAAAAACGAGATTCTCTGCATTTTTGGGTAAAAGACGATTCCTCCTATTTTCATAAACAAGTCCTGCCTCTGCTACATGGTGAGGACAGATATATTTGGGCAAATTTTACCAATATTGGGAATTGATTGGCGTTTGCTGCCTACCATGCATAAGGGTCACTCTGTCGATCAACTCGGACCATTTTTAAGTAAAAGTCGAGCTCGTTGGCTATAGCACTATATTTTGTCGTATCTTCGGTTTGACTATTATCTTGAGCGACTTCGTTAAAGCAATCCCAAAATGTTTCATAAACCCTTCTTTTCATTGGAGGCGAATCACCTTCAATCCTATTTGAATCCTCTTCGCTACAACTCATTTTTAGGCCCTCCAAACCCTCCAAGCCCTTGAAACCTGCACGACGCGCCCGCCGCCAAACTTAAATGTAGTATCGTTTGGCCGGCCGAATATTCGGCGGCCGGATACCGGATATTCGGCCGGTGATCAGGCCGAATATCCGGTATCCGGTATCCGGCCAAACAACTATCCGTTGCATCTCTAATATTTATTATTTCCGACATCAGAGGAGTTAAGTTAAAAACTGCCCGCCTACGTCGGATAATCGGTGACCGACTTTTTGTAGGTGACAAATATGTAGAACGCACTGATAGCAATGGAGCAACGCACACGTCCTACAAAAAGTCGGTTAGAAATACCATAGAAATAAAGTCGGTTACCGATTGTCATTCATACAGAAAGTCCGACGTGGGCGGGCACACTAAGAGGAGGATATGAGAGAAGAGGTAATTAATGAGTGTCAAGTGGCAAGTATCAAGACGCTCGGTCGCGGTGCTCGCCGAAGACGCTGTTAAAGTTTTCCGTGCTACTTTCGCGGCTCTGCAGAAAGTTGTGCCGGGGCTCATTACCGCCCCGCGCACACTCCACACCGCGCCCGCTGCGGTTATTACACGCTCATCCGTAAATACATACAACATGATATTTTATACATAATTATATTAATTATATTCCCACTTTCTGTTACGCCCATTGGTTAACTGTTAGAAAATATCCTTTGGTATTAAGTCCGCTCATTGTACTTGTTTTTTTGCAATAAAGTGTAAATAATCTGCGCTATAACACCTCTGGCTGTGTTCCGGCAGTATTAATGTGGGAGCCAGTACACTTGAAAAGGCTCGAAGACCAGATGAGACTACAGTCTGGCAGCACATTGAGGGACTAGGCCGCATTAACTGTTTACCATCAGGTGGGCTGCGTGTCTGTCTGCCAACTGAAGTAGAATAAAAAAAAATGTGTAAAAGAATGTTTAAATATGTTATGGACCAAGTGATAAAGTGGGGAATTTTTCTTAATGCAATAATAATGATATTCTCTATATTAGTGAACAAGTGAGTGCGCAGCACAGATACACTCTCTATTCCCTCATTTTTATAACACTGGGACAGCAATATGACACGACCGAAGAGAGATCAGGCGCAGGACCAACGGCTTAACGTGCTTTTCTGACGCACGTGGGTGTTTTACACTCCAACTTCGAGATTCCGGACTGCGTCTAAGTAATTCACAGAGGTCGCGGGTTCGATTCCCGCACATGTCATGAACGTATCTGTTGGTATCGATCTGGGTGTTTCTATGTACATGTATGTATATACAAAAAAAAAATAGTAACGTTTATCCGTTGACTAGCACCCATAGCACAAGCTTAGATTGGGGCTTAGATTGGGGCCAGATGGCGCTGTATAAATAATGTCAAGAGATATATTATAATCTGTTGCATTAAACCGCCCACAAAGGACTTCATTATTTTTAAAAGTTTTCGTGCATTTTTTGTTTCAAGTTGTTTTTTTTTATTTGCATAATCAATAATTCTTTATTTGCAAAATAAATCATTTATTCAATGTCGTTTCAATTTATTAAAAAACGTTTCAAACATAATGCCAGTCGCGGCTCGCCGGCAGTGAGCAGGGTCCCTTACACCCCCGCCTCCGAGCCCCGAGGCGCTTATATAATATCTAGAAGATAAGTTCGCGCTATATGCGTGTATTGACAGCGTGAATATTTATTACACGCCTTTGTTATCTGTGGAAGTTAGAGCTAACTATCTTCCTTCTAGTTTAGATAGTTTAAATAAATACTCGAAAAATGCATGTTTTAGGGTTCCGTAGCCAAATGGCAAAAAACGGAACCCTAATGGATTCGTCATGTTTGTCTGTCTGTCCATACGTATTACGTATGTCACAGCCACTTTTTACCAAAACTATAAGAACTGTTGAAACTTGGTAAGTAGATGTTTTCTGTGACCCGCAATAAGATTTAAGTAAGATTTTAAGTAAGTAGTAAGAATGTCTCTATTCGATCCTACAGTGTTAAATTTAGAAAAAAAATGTCCAAACAGTTCGACGATCGAACTACTAGTATCTAGGACTAGATGGAATAAACGCTTCCACCGGATTGTAATGTTACTATCGCGATAGTAACATTAGTATCTATTTTTAGATATAAATGCATTTCTCTTGTTAATTACAATTTATTATACTTTTACAATATTAGGAATTAAGTAATCGGCGTTATACATTGCAAGCGCGGTAAAATCTATCTGTCATCTCTCGGCTAGTGCGGGGCACCGTACGCGGTGACCATAGTGATGTGTAATTCGATTCTACTAATTATTCGTCTAACACTATTGAGAAGAACCGGCAAGAAAATCAAGCAGTTAATCTTTTTAATAGTAATTTTTTGTTTACATTTATCAATAACCCGGTTAATATTGCGAACAACTAACTCGGCTGTTTTGGAAAACATAACATTACATAAATAACATAACATAAATATTCTTTATTGCACACAAAAACAAATAAAAATTACAATAAAAAGAACAAAAATGCACAATATAGGTGGTCTTATCGCTAGAAGCGATCTCTACCAGTCAACCCCCAAGTAAAGGAGTACCGATAAATGGATATATTGATCAATGCAATTTGAATAAAAAAAGTAAGTTACTTTTCTTAATTAACATAAATATTAATAGAAATAATACATTAACATACCTAGTGAGGAAACTGCACATTTAAATGGCTGTGCAGCCATGATTATTGGTCTGGTTCCCCTGTCAAGGGTTACAAAGGTCAGGTGGCAGTCGTGTAAAAATGTGCTTGCCAAATGGATCATTGTGCAAGCGTACTTGACTATTTCGGGACGAAATGTCCGGAGAAATAAGATCGCAGACTTCAACTAACTCCAGTAAATCAAAATCTTACCCGTGGTTGGTCTGGTCAAGGCTGGCACCGGCTCGTTCCAATCGGGTGTGAAGGAGAAACCGGGGGAATTTAGTAGGTTAGTGGACGCTTTAGTCTCGTGTCCTACACACGGCCGCAGGTTTACCTAGCCTGCGATTATAGTGCATAAACGCATTCTCATCCGAAAAAAAAAGTAAATCAAAAACAAAATATTCCTAATGTAGGACTTAGAGATGCACTCATGAATCTTCAATTAATATAAATGCAACAGAGTGACTCTACCACCGGATTTGAAATATCGTTATCTATCGAGAAAAACCGGGAAGAAACTCGATAGCTGGATCGAAAATATGTTTGAAGAAAATTAGGTACTAAGAAAGTAAATAACCCTGTATTTCTCAAGAACCCGTTTTTCCATTCCAATCACCATGACACGTCGAATCCGAAGAAGCTGTGGGTCCGTCAGCCCCCTCCCCCATGCCCCCCATCCCCCCTCGCGAACGCCCCATTTATCCACATTAATATAACTTGACTCGTGATAAATTGCTAGCGAACCCGGGCGCACGTTTTCTTAGGCGATTTTGTTTATACAGGGTGTTTGGGGAAATAATAATTTGTTTTTAATTTTACGACGTTTTACGCCCGGTTCACACATGCTCCGTTTTACTGTTCCGTTTTATCGTGTACGTTTTTTTGTCGATGGCGTATGTATTACTTGTAAGTGTATACAGAATACTGTGTCATGTGTGAAGTCGCTCATACAACTACATACGCCATCGATGAAAAAAAAACGTAAACGATAAAACGGTATAATTAAACGGAGACATGTGTGAACCGGCTGTTACGAGTGCTGTCAATCGATGACGAATATAAGCTTGTTTTCAGTGTAGTGGTTAAGAAGTAGGTTATTAAAACAGAGTTTGATAATGAGTTATGTAATAAAATTGTACTATATATTTTTTTACTGTAGACTGTGGGAAGATCCATCTTAAAAATATAAAACTACAATACATACATACTACTTACATTTTATCAGTTTTTTTTAATCGTCATAGTCAATAGTACGTATTTTATATACAGTTTTTCAACAAACTCTTGCAAACTATGCTCTTATAATGGTTGAAACATTTATTTCGACAGTTTTGATGTTAATATAATATTGTTTAAATATTTTCACAATGCTTTAATAATTGTGTTTTGATCTAACTAATCTGATATTGACAATTCTTTATAACATTGTTTTATTTTGTGGGAGTATAACGTATTTATATTCTTATGATATTCTAAATCAAAATAAAGTAAAACTACCATTTAGAATGAAAATCTTTTAAATATATTACAACATAAGTAAAATTTCACTGTGTAATATTTAATAACGCCATAAACGGAACACCCTGTGCCAAATTTTCTCCGCTTTGTAATTAACGACGAAGGAGGCCTTTTCTTGGCAAAAAACCTCCTTTCTACCCGTCGGAGGCAGCCTACACACGTTACACACAGACACACATACCAGCCATTATATTAGAACAAAAGGATTAATAAGAAAGGGATTAAATTAACTAAGAAATACAGTTACGCTAGAACATGTTGATTGTAGTAGTATGTAACAGACACGTAAATAGATATTTTGTATGTTGTTAAAAAACAAAAATGCTAGTGTTCTTTTTTGATTAGGTAGGTCCCGTCATAGATTATACAAAGTTTGTACTGTAAAAGATTTATGAAATATGTAAATAATTTTTAATTTTTTTTTCATTTTCATTTTCCATGTGATATTTATATGTGAATATTATATGTAACTAGTTGCTCGCCCGCGTGGACTATAGGATGTTATAAAATAATGTGATTTTTGTCTGGAATCTGGGAAATAGTAACTAACTTATTGTTATAGAATGATCTAAGATTTTCAGCTCCTAAAAATAATCTCAAAATATCACGTCCATCCAACCTAGCTTCGGATATCCGTATCTCGGTTGCCGAATGAAAAAAGACAATCAAAAAGACTTTTAATTCTGTTTCTGTTTTCCAATGGGAACTAAGTATCAATCCGGAGCAAAAAGTACTTTCTCTGTACCAATTATTTAATCCATCTAGCCCCGGAACACCAGACACAATAGAAAATCTATTGTTAAGCGGCACGCGAGTGCCGGTTCGGCTTTGAGTGGTTAAATAAGTTGGCTTAGTAGCTTATGTACCGGACCGAATGGCAAGGTTTTGGGTTTGATTTTCGGGGCATACCGGTTTTTATCCTGTTTGTAAATGACGGTACAAGTTTTGTAAACGAATTTTTTTGCAAAGCCCATAACCGATGCTAAATAATCACTTAACCATGCCATTACCTTAATTTTCTTAAAATGTCCTTTAATCTTTTGAAGAAGTGTCAAATTCCTCGGTTCAAGGTTGGATATGCGAAGTCATTGTCCATACGCATAATACATGTGTTCTGGTTCGTTAAGCTTACGACATCCCGACTGTGACGGAAAACAGTTTCGCCCTTTGATATATTGGTTTTATATAGGAGTTAAATATTTTGCTTTTATTATACGCAAAGACTTAAAAGTGTAGCTAGTCTAGTGTTTTACCAGGTCGATACATTTTAACCGCCTGGTTTTTGATAAGTGATATATTATTTATGATTTCTGGCCTCCACCAACCCGCACTGGGCCCGTGTGGTGAAGTATGGCCCACACTATCTTACAATATTGAGATAAGGCCTGTGTCCCAGCAGTGGGGACGTATATAGGCTGATGATGATGATATCTGGCTAATAACACCTATTCAGTATTTTCGTACATAAACATGTAAGGATGCATGTGGAAGCCATACGTAATGATGGTAATGTGTATTTTCGTACAGACGCCTCTGTAGTGGTTAACAGTCTGTAGGCTTAAACCACGAAAGTGCCGCGCTGGTCTAGAACACAGAGGCCGTGGGTTCGATTCCCGCCTTGGGTGTGGTTTCGACTGACTAGCTACCACTTCAAAAGGTGATAACTTAGGTTGTGTTCCGGCAGTACACTTAAATGATAGACTTGGAGATCAGACAGGCCTACAGTGTGGCAGCGCATGGAGCTTTGATTTGTAGTGAATTAGTGTCCTTCATTAGAATATGCCTAAGTAGCCGCTTACTGTCAAGATTGTAATCAAGTCATTACAATAATAAACACTGGCTAATCTCACGTGTTCACAAACGCAATCAATCAACAGATAGTGGTGAAAATAGCCCCTAATATAACAAGAAAACTTAACTATAGGAAAAAAATACTTATTATTTACTAGTCTTCGGTATATGAAATCACCCCTAGCTGCATTTTGAATATAAAAACCGATTCTCAGCGCGTACACACGGGGCGAAATCCAGCGCACAAATCGACCTCCATAATTAAATTTCATGCCGTCTTGTAATAAATTTATAAATTTTCCCAGCGAGCGTTTCTTACAAAGGAGCAATTTGAACATACGCCCGTGTGCTCACACACACACAGACGCGTGCAATTTAAGATGAATAATTATGTGGCAGCGCCGCCTTGCGGGGCGAGAAACTGACGGATAACTGTGGATAAGACTATAGACAACACATTATTTTTCCAGATATCTCTTTGATAGAGCTTATTCCATTGCGCGACACTTACACTCAGTTGCAGAAACGTCCATTAAAGTTAATGTGTCATTACAGCTATTGCTGTCACTTTTAATTTCATGACAACGAAAAGTGACAGCATTAGATTTAATGAAGCATTAACTTTAATGGAGCTTTCTGCAACAGGGTGTTAGCCACTTAGCATCGCTTAATGTGCTGCCAGACTCTAAGCTCATCTGATCTTCGAGGCTTTGGTTTCTAGTGACCTGGCTCTCACATTAATCGGAACACAGTCAGAGCTGTTACGGTGGCAGATTTCACCAGCTAACTAATAGAACCCAACAATTTTGCTTGAGAATGATTTTTTGCACCATAAACTTAGGCTAGACCTGCGGCCGTGTGTAGAACTTCGTCCCACCTACTAAACTCCTCCGGTTTCTCATTCACATCCGAGGACGGAAGAGGACGAGCCGGTGCCCGCGTTGTGACGATTGATCGACCCAGACGAAAACATTGGAAATATATAGATGAAAATCCAATTAGCTAGGTTGGCCTTGGCCCGTGATTAAGGGCCGGTATTTCAATGTAACCTTATCTTATTGCTTAAGTTAAGTATAACATTTAAGATAAGTATTACTTTTGACAGGTAAAAGTGTATGACTTTAGTGCCGCTTAACTTTAATCCTATAATAAAATACACTTAAGTCATACTTATAATCAATCCCGGATTAAGATCAAGATAAGTATATATTGAAATACCGGCCCTAAGAGTCACCAATTTGAAAATAAAACAGCTTGTAAATCGTGTATCCTTGAGTTTATAAAGTGACTGTTTGCGACAGGTTCCATGTATTTTTTTAGTGCTTGAACATAATCCCTCTTATTACAGAACGTGGTTTAAAAATTAAACCGAGCTTAGTCCTGACTAAACTCCTGACTAAAGTCAAACGCTATTACAAAACGAAGTTTTACTTCATTTCGAGTACTAAAGTTAGACCCAAGAAAGTCCGCCGATGCCCCTAGTTTTACTATGGACTAACTTTCAAACGTCAAAAGGATAACACTTTTAAAATTCCGCTCCGTTCTACGTATAGAAAGACAATTTTTGAAAAGAATCACTTAAATTTGTGAACAGAAAATTAAAAATATATGTTACTTTTTCTTACATTACTAAAACATATTTATAAATAAAGAATTATTATTTTTACTATCATATTTAAAGATTTTAAAACATGTCATAAAACAAAGTCTTGTAAAATGAAACGCACTGAACGAGTTAGTACCAGTAAATTATTCTTATGTTGGTATTTGTTTTGTAATAAGGAAAGTTTTAAAAAATAGTCCGGACCTAAACCTGTACTAACTAGTACAGTTTTAAACCTGTTTTAGCGATGTTTTTTGTAATAAGAGGGAATAAATCTTACCTGATATCAGTCGATATCATAGGGAAAAGGACAATATCTTTTTAAGTTTTTATTTTATGTATTAATTTATTCATCGCTCGTGGCGCAGCTGTGACAGTGGTTCGTTAGCGATAACGAAAGTCAAGCTACCTACGCCGCGGTCGGTTAATGGATGGGTGACCATTCTTACCATATTTAGTGACATTAATTTCAAGCGTCTTCGTGCTTCGGAAGGCACGTTAAGCTGTTGGTCCCGGCTGATATTTACTATAATGTAAATATTAGTCGTCAAGCCTAGTCAGAGGCCATTTGGCGGCTTGAATCTGACATTAAGGTTGGTCACTTGCCTTACGCACCCCTCCACCAACCCGCACTAGGCCAGCGTGGTGAAGTATAACCCACACTATCTCACAATTGAGATAGGGAACAAATTAAATGACCACCAAAAAACACAATCGTTACCCAAACAGCCTCATCCAAAATAAATATAATATGTACAAATAAACGAAACCTGTACCAAAATATTTCGGGCTATTTAAGTCATGCCTGCACTACAAAAACTTTTCGTAACCCAAAAAGGCCACGCGTGCACCAAATTTTAACTAGCAAAGATTTGTGTCATTCTTACCCAAATATATCATTACGTTTGCCATAAAATGTATTCATATAACCAAGTATATTAAATTGATTAATAAGATTTGTGTTAGGTTAGGTTAGAACTGCGACCACTAAACGCACGAGCCGAGCGAGCGTAGCGAGCGTGCCGCGGCAGCGGCCGGCGAGTGCCAGAACTGAATTCTACCCATTTTACTTGGTCGGGACAGAGAGAAAAAGATTTTGTTTATTTACTATCAATCGTCAAATGGTATATAGTATCGGTAAATCTTTAGAACTTCATTTATATTTTTTGGGTATACAATGATTTTTGTACGCATTACTTTAATTTATTAGAATAAAAATATGTAACATATTTGGATGAAATTTTTAAATACAATGCGAGTACAAATTTGGTGCACGCGTGGCCTTTTTGGGTAGCTCAGCGATTATTCTGACGATACTTACGTTTTTTAGGTTAGCAGACTTAACGTTTATTGGTGATCATTTCATAATAAAATGGGGATTAAATTCTGGTAAGTACTTAGGATTTTTTGGGCGTTATATTTCATTATATCTGGTGGTTGCTTAAACCTAAGCCATTGAGATAAGGCCTGTGTCCCAGCAGTGGGAACGTAATATAGGCTGATGATGATGAATTTATTCATCGCTATACTCGGCATATTTATTTATTACCAATTTCAAGGTATAATGTGAGTAAATATATAAAGAAATGAAAGCGTGTGGTATATAACAAGTATATAGTCAAGCATATAAGGTTAAAATGCCATAGACCTCACACGTTCTAATTAACAGTCGCATCCACACGAATCTTTCGGTTCCTCAAGAAGGGTACCCCAAGAAAACACATACTACACTTATTTATCTCGAAGCCCACTCTTTATGAAAGGAATGATTAATGTCTGCCGGCATTAGGGCTTGCTAACGAACCCCCCCATCCCCCCTCGTAATAATTACGCGCACTTATAAGAGTTTTGAGATGTAGATAAGTTTAAGATGCGATCTATTTTAATTTAAAGTTAGGTGAAAGTAGATTCTGTTGTTACATTAATGGTTAGTTAATTAATTAAGTTATTTAACTTGATTATATATTATTTGGTAGATAAGTCAATGTATTTAAGTTATACCTAAGTACAAACGCCTGGATGGTCTAGCTCTAGTTTATGTACCTAGATTTAATTCTCGGGCTTTGTATTGGATTTTTCTAGCTTATTTTTTACCTACACGTTCTTTAAGGCGCTGAAGTAGACACTTTGTTTTTATACCACATCAGTTGGCAGGCAGACACTCAGCCCACCTGATGGTAAGCGGTCACTGCGGCCTATTACATTAAGGGACACTTTATCAGGAAGCGTCGCTCAATGTGCTGCCAGACTGAAGGGTGATCTGATCTTCGAACTGTACTGTACTAATAGCGCGCGCGAATTTCCCGACGCCCGCGCGCGCTATTGGTCAGAGGTATGCTTCTGACCAATAGCGCGCAGGCATGTCAAAATTCGTGTTCTACGACCCCCACCCGATAGTCAAGAAGTTAGCCGGGGCCTGTATAAAACATGTCTTTCCTTGCACACTCGTAACAATGAGTCTCATTTAGGTACCTCTGTCAGTGTTGTCGCACGTACTCAACAGATTACGTTGAGTTCCGCACTAAAGCACTAATGAGACGCATTCGGCAACTCTTTGATGCTCATAACAACTTTAATTAATATTAATATACAGTTGACAATATAATTATGTACTTATATACTTAACAAAATTTAATTATATTCAGAAAAACAAAACAAGTCTTAATTTTTTTATATGCAATTAAATGTCTGTTTGTATCAGTCTGGGTGTTTCAATGTATTTGTATACTAAAATAAACAAAAATCTTTGGATTTGGGATTCACACAGCGCTGTCTCGCCTTGAAATAAGCGTAGCTTATCCTGTGACTGTCAGAAAAGATGAACGTATAAACTTGTATCTGTCTGGGTGTTTGTGTGTAAAATACATACGTATAATTTACAAAAAAAAATATGATGTTTGTCAGTTGTCCGGTTCTCCTGATGATTTAATTACAAACAATAGCCTACTTATGTCCTTTCCTAAGCTTAGTCTATGTCTGTATCAAAGTTTATTAAAAATCGGTTAAGTGGTTTAGTAGATGTCAAACAGATAGACACCATCAGGAGGATCACTTACTCGATTGCTTTCTAAAGTAGAAGACACGCACTAAAAATATAGTAACTTCCGCACATATAATATTAAAATGGACTAGTATAGATACGATATAAGGAATTAAATATGAAAATATGGAAAAAGGGGAATATAAAGGCAGTGGTTTGACGGTACCTAATGACAGTACATAACTTTATTTTTGTTTTTTTTTTTTCGGAGGAGAATGCGTTTAAGCAACATAACCGCATGCTAGCTATATACACCTGCGGCCGTGTGTGGGACTCGAGACTAAAGCGTCCACTACCCACTTAACTCCCCCGCTCAAACGGTTGGGACGAGCCGGTGCCAGGCGCTATTGAGCAGCCCAGAACAGACAAAAAATGACAGTAATTAACTAACATTAAGAAACAAAAACGAACTCCTAAAGGAAATATAAATGTTACAAAATGGGTTCCTAACATAAGGCTACCCATAGTTTTGAAAACTTCAATCCCAAATGACACACAGGGGAAGTCGCGAGCAAACCTAGTATATTAATAAAAGCGAAGCACGTATTTACAAGCGCTCATTCCGCTTTTAAGTAAACTGTATCCTTTCGTGGGGGGTGAAAGTCAGTTTAGTCAGTATTCACCTGCGATTCACAAAGAAAATTCCAAGGCGCCCCTGTTTGCCTGAGAGATTTAATTAAAATGTGGGGGTGGCGGGGTGAAATATGGAGGGGGGACGCCCAAGTTTTTGGGGGCAAAGCAAACATTGTATTAACATATTATTTAAATTCGGAGCTTCCTTTAGCGGCGCAAGAAAGGATTTTGATGTTTATTTGTTTTGACGGCTCAGAAAGTGCCTTTTCCTTATACCTACAGGGGTTATACATATTTATAGTACTTCGGTAGAATATATGTTACCGTTAGAGTGAGGAATCTGTTAATGTGCACATTAGGCAATCTGAGGGTTTCCGGATACGATCCGTTTAAGTAATATTAATTTAAAAAGCTCATTCTTGCACTTTACTTAGTCTGCACAGTAACGAATGGAATGGTAAGTCGTTAAGTTGGGGGATGAGTGTTAAAAAAACCACCACGTTATATCTTGCGTAGTTCACAGATCGTAAAAAGATTGGCCGCAGTAGCAAAATTTGCCTATGAGGAAAAATAAATACTAAGCGAAAGTTTTTAATACTGATAATACCGCGCGGCGCTGGTTCGGAGCACACGCGTAATTCTTAGTTCGTCACATATTTAATCATTTTATTAGTAAAAAACCTCCGTTTAACATAGTTTTTTATACCTAAAGATAAAGGAAGTGAATATCTAGAGAATGGTGAAGTCCGTTTCTTAAAATTCTTAATAAAACTCAAGTTCCAAGTGTTCGCTTAGCAAAATATAAATTGCAAAACGCGTCTAGTGAGTGAGTTGTGTCACGGTCTGAGTCATTGACCCTGCGGGCCGCGCGCGGAGATTGGATAAGTACCCACCTTCTACGCTTCTGCAAAGCTTAATATTTTAATTGCGAGTAACGCCCGATTTTGTTATTTAACAATAGTAATGATGAAGTGCAATGCATGTGGAGGTCAAATTAAAACCCTAAACTATATGGGTTGCTCTGAGTGTGATAACGTCTTTGACTTGCCGTGTATAAAGGTTACAGATTCCGAATTTAAAGGCATGTCTCGAGAATATAAAAAAAGCTGGCTGTGTCCTAACTGCATTTGCTCGCGCCCAAAGGGTGATAATTCACTTACTCCAGTCCGCCAAGCTTTTTCGAGCACTTCCGAGAGCACCTCAAACGTAAGCTTGACCCGTGGCTCTAAACTTAAGAATAAAGCCACTAAAGACTGCACTCAGTGTGAAGGGTGCGATATATCGCTTTTGCTTGCTGAAATTCGTCATCTTAGGCAGGAGGTCGGTGACTTGCGCTCGCAAAATCAAGAGATGGGCCTCATGAGACAAGAACTCATTGAGTTCAAAGATATATTGACAGCGTCCCTTACAGAGAATCATAACGCTCTTACCAAAAAACTGGAGTCATCACAACTCGAAATAGCGGAACTAAAACTTACAGTTTCGACACTGGAGCGCCAATTAGAGACTCAAGAACAAAATTCTCTAAAGAATGAAGTTGAGATAATTGGTGTTCCTGAACAAGAAAATGAGAATTTAACTCAGCTCGTAGTGTCAACCGCTCAAGAATTAGGAGTACAGCTGAATCAAACGGACATCAATGACTTGACCCGTATTGGACCTAAACGACCTCATAATTCAAAAAGTACGCATGAGAGTCTAAAATCTCGACCTATTGTCGTGAGTCTCTTAAGAAGGCAGAAAAAAGAGGAGCTCTTAAAGGCTGCAAAGGGGAAGAAGGACTTATCTACTAAGAACATCGTGAATGGTACATCTGCCAGGTTTTTCGTCAATGAAAGGCTTACCAAGGGAAACCGTACTTTGTTTCGCGAGGCGAGGATTCGTGCTTCATCCCATAACTTTCGCTACTGCTGGACTAAAAATGGATGCATATATGTGCGCGAAAGCGACACTAAGCCAGCCATCCGAATTTTTACCAAGGCTGACCTCGATCAGAAAATTGGAACTGCAGTTTAGCTTAGTTTATTCCGTAATATTTTTAATTTACATTGTAAGATTGTCATCTCATTTTAAGTATCCCTTCCTCAATCACACATACAAAATTTACGCAAACAACTCAAACAAACACATCACACACTTCACACTTACTCAAACAAAATACACAATTCCCCTTCACACAAACAACAAACATAACATACACCTCACTAATAAACATACAAATAAGTACCCTATTTTCTTATACAAACTCATGACTAGCACTCACATCAATGACGTTCAATATAAAACTAGACACCCAATCTCTAAGAAAAATTCCTCAAAAAACGTCCGAGTGGCTTTGACACTGATGACATTAACACATTCGTTCAAATTAACACCTTATCTCGTGACATTTAGTGTTTAATGTCAATTGTATACAACTAAACGAAAACTCTGCCCAATAGTCGGGTGGGCAGACTTTTGCTTCGGACAATATTTGAGCGTGATTGTGAGTCTAGTTTTTTAATTGAACGTCATTGACTCACATATTATTATTTAAACATAATCCTATTAGGCAGGCTAATAAAATCTCTTTCTTTATGAACGGTACCTGTCGGCGATTCACTGGGGTCTCTTTAGTGTTTTGGCATAATTTTTTTATCTTCAATTTATTTATATATGTTTCCTCCAACTTTATTAGATAACACAGATAATACTTTTAAAATAAATTGCCAAACACTGGAGGGCCCAGAACTGTGCGCTGACTTGTTACCAAATTCATTATATAATGTCAAAGTTTTGACTTTTAATATCCGTAGTATTTTAAAAAATTTGGACGGGTTTCTTATTATGATGGGTAGACTCAATATGGAATTCGATGTTATAATACTTACAGAATGCTGGTTGGGTTCGGATACGCCTATCCCACAGATACCTGGATACAATTCCTATCGTACACAGGATTTCATAAATAGAAGCGGTGGAGTTGTTGTGTATGTTAACACTTACTGGAATGCCACAGTATCCGAACCTGCGATTGATGATTGTAATTGTCTGCAGATAAAACTGGGTGCCGAAGTGATCGTTTTAGGAATTTATCGCTCTCCATCTTTTTCAAATATCGACAATTTTTTGTGTTCCCTGGACAAAGTCCTAAAGAGTGTCAGAAATTTTAGAAATATAATTTTAGCGGGAGATTTAAATTTAGATTTATGCCATGTCCCACCCTCCGAGCAATGCGCGGAATACTTGTGTCTTCTAGCAGAACATCGTTTACTTCCTGCTATCACTTTGCCAACTAGGTTAGACGCTTGCCTTGACCACATTTTTACAAAAAACTACTCAGCAGTGGGACTGGTAACTCACACGTCTCTTACAGATCACGACTTATGCATTCTTGGCCTGTCTACCAAAACCTCAAAGCAAGAATCGACCAAGCGTACTAAACTGACACTTAACTACCCAAAAATAATTTCCACTCTTCAGTCTGTTGACTGGTCCAATGTGGAAAAGGCAGATGATGTCGATAGTGCCGCAACAACTTTCAGCGAGATTATCAGTTCTTCCATCGTAGAAAACTCAAAATTGGTCAATGTTTCACGTTCAAAGTTCACAATTAAGCCTTGGATAACTCAAGGCTTAATCAAGTGTCAGAAAAACCGCGACTATCTGCACCTGCAGGCCAGGAGGAATCCAAATAATGAAATTGCACAGTTGACTTATAAAAGATACAGAAACTTTCTCAGTAATTTACAGCATCGATTAAAAACTGCATATGAAAATCATTTGCTTGAAACAAGTCAAGATAACCCAAAAAAGCTTTGGAAATCAATCAAACAGATCTGTAATTTTAAGAAGCCTAGTAATGAGGCATTAGAACTAATCAACACAGATGATCCGGTCCAATCTTTGAACTATTGCAATCAATACTTTTCTGACGTAGGTAAAACATTAGCGAATGAAACCTTGACCAAAATAAAAGCTACTGAAGAATCTTTAGCTGCTAATTTTAAGCCAAACAGTTCTCCTACTAATTCTCTTTTCTTAAATCCAACAGATATTGTAGAAGTTGCTCATTACATAAAGGAACTCAAAGTAGATAGCGCTCCTGGAATAGACAACTGCTCTCCTCGGTTGGTCAAGGAAATTAGTCCGATGATACTGAAACCCCTCACTTTTATTTTTAATTTAAGTATATCGTCAGGAAAATTCCCAGAAGTATGGAAAATTGGTGCAATAACGCCTATTCATAAAGATGGTTGCAAAACCACGCCAACCAACTTCAGACCAATAACTTTACTGAGTGTTTTTTCAAAGCTGTTGGAAAAAATTATAAATAAAAGACTGGTAAATTTTCTGGAAAATCATTCCCTTATATCTGAAAAACAGTTTGGTTTCAGACGAAACAAATCGACCGAAGATGCTGTAGTATTACTGACTGAAACAGTTGCATCATTGCTGGATGATAACCAACGTTGCCTTGCAGTCTTTCTTGACCTGGCCAAGGCGTTCGATACGGTGTCAATTCCAATTCTTCTTCAAAAACTGCAATGCATAGGAATCCGAGGTGTGGCTTACTCTTGGTTTCAATCATACCTCAGTACTCGTCACCAATGTGTGAAAATAGGCTCAGCTGTGAGTGGGCGTCTTTTTGTCGATTACGGAGTGCCTCAGGGAAGTATACTTGGTCCAACATTATTTTTAATATACATTAATGACATTCTCAGCCTTCCATTACAAGGAGCCGACCTTATCTGCTACGCGGATGACACAGTCGTATTGTTTCGTGAGTCTTCCTGGAAGACTGTCTTTGAAAGTGCAAACAAAGGTATGTCCATAATTGCGGAATGGCTTAATAGTAATCTTTTAACACTTAATATCAATAAAACCAAATATCTAACCTTTTGTAAAACTATGGCTTCTAAACCGAAAACTGTCCCAATGCTCAAAATTCATTCGTGTGCTAGTCATGGAGTTTTATGTAACTGTCCACCTATTGACCGAACAGAATTTGTCAAATACTTAGGAATCACTTTGGATGAAAAACTTTCATTTAAACAGCATATTTCGACCCTATCTGGCAAAATTAGGAAAGCTATTTATATTATGAAATCATTAAGACACTGCGCATCTAAAAAAACACTCACCATGGTTTATAACGCTATTTGTCAATCTTGCATTTCTTACTGCATTTCGGCCTGGGGCGGTGCTGCCAAAACCTCTTTGATACAGCTAGAAAGGGCTCAGCGAGCTGTGCTTAAGGTTATGCTCTTTAAGCCTTTTAGATTTCCCACAGATGAATTGTACAGAGAATGTAATCTTCTTCGAGTACGCCAGCTGTACATCTCCAAAGTAGCCTCCAAAACCCATAAAGCAGTTATTTCGTCTCCCAATTTCTTAACTTTAGCCTCACGACGTACTTACAAAGTCCCCCTCCCTGCCATCAGATCGAGTTTCGCTAAGCGTCTTCCACCGTTTTGTCACATGCTTTTATATAACAAAATAATTAAAAAAATAAAAGACGCAAAAAAGTTAACAGTAAACCAATTTAAAAAGTCTGTACGAACTTGGATAAAAACTCTCAATTACCAAGAAACTGAAGATATTTGTTTGTAGCCTGCCATTAAATGCCGTTTAAATGATCCACACACACTCATTCACAATTACACACTTACACACTATTTCACTCAACTACACAATTACACACTCACACACACACACACTCACAAAACACATTCACACACTATGAGGGATACTTGGGACAAGTTATTGTTATTAATTTAGTCTATCTTTGAACAATTTACAATTATTATCTTTTTAGTCTACCTTTTTACTGTAATATAACTATTATTAAATTATAATTACTGTTGTCTATCCGAACTTGATGCCGATAATAATTGCTGTATAATCGTAATTGGTTCCTGCGATACAGGCCTTGAGCCTAGTGCAGTGGCCGCTGGTAAAACTTGCACTTGAGTTCCTTATGTAATATGTATAACCTTTGTAATTTATTTGATAAGCATTGTGTAACTTGGAACACTCTCTATAATAAATATATTTGTATTTGTTTTGTATTTGTAATAATCATAGAATAAGTATTGGCCCAACATGAATACAATCTATTGATTATAACCATGATGAGCCAAAACTTATGGTTAACTAACAATTCTTATCAAATATACATATCTATATATATAAAACTCAGGTGACTGACTATAAAACTCAGGTGACATAGATAGATATCAACGCACAGCCCAAACCACTGGACGGATCGGGCTGAAATTTGGCATGCAGGTAGATGTTATGACGTAGGCATCCGCTAAGAAAGGATTTTGATCAATTCTCACGGGAACGGGAACCACGCGGGTGAAACCGCGGGCGGCCGCTAGTTATGTATATAGATGGATGAATACAGCCCAGAATAAAGTCTGGAAAATTCGGAAGTTCTTTTCTTGACCCGGGAAATAAACTTAGGACATTAAGATCTTGTCCAGGTTATACCACCTAGCATGGTCACATTCAAATTAAAGTAAACTATAATAAATAAATATCCTGGGCATTATTCCTACAGCACCATCTAGCAAGCATTGTAGGTAATTGTTTAACCCTTTCAACGCCAATGTCTGATATATCAGACAAAAAAACAGGATCAAGAAACGTTGTATTTTTACTTGCCTGAATGAGTTGAGTATAACTTAATAATTTTTGGATATTTTTTAATGGTCGCGGCGTTAGGGGCACCATTTTCGGAAAAAAGCGTGGCGGGGAAAGGGTTAAAGATAGGCTTAATAATATGGCTTGCCAAATTTAAACTGTCCAATTGATCCCTGATATCCTGCTAAGTGCTTAAACAGTTTGACCATCCAAAAAATTACTGCCCAAAGCAATCCCCACTACATTACAGAAAATTCCCGAAAAAAAAGACAATTTCCCCTCTTTTTCCCACATTGTGGTAGCCATAGATCAGCTGCGGCGAGCCGCACAAACAAGCGTTAAATTAACTTAACTCCGGTTAAAAACGAGCGATTAACAGATTTACCTCCCGTACGTGCGCGGAAAAAATGCGCGCTACTGTATATGGAGAAGGCGTTTTTGTTAAACGTTTTTCTTTTACAAAATAATTCCTTCGATGTTTTCTCAAGAGACTTTTTTTTTGTCAGAGGCGGCAAACGAGCCAGGGGGTCGCTTGATGGTAAGCAATCACCGCCGCCCATGGACATCTTCAACACCAGAGGGATTGCAGATGCGTTGCCGGCCTATGGGGGTATGGGCCTCCGGCACTCTAACAAACTACACGAAACACAATAGTAGTCACTATTATTTCACGCTGGTGTTATGTGAGAGGGTGGTACTTCCCCGAACGAGCCGGCCCATTCGTACTGTAAAACAGCATGGTTCTACCACTACTACTAAAAGTGTCTTGATATTAAAGCATTGAGTTCATCCAGAAGGGCGTGAAACGGTTTTGCAAGCGTCCATAGGCTACGGTTCCCCTGTTAGGGATTGCGAGAGTCATAATTATGGCAGTTGCTCAAAGGTGAAGCTGAACTTATAAATCCTATGATTCTGTCGGTTAGTTAGGTCTTCTTTGCAGCTACAGTAAGGGCCGGTATTTCAATGTAAGCTTATCTTATTGCTTAAGTTAAGTATTACATTTAGGATAAGTATTACTTTTGACAGGTAAAAGTGTATTACTTTAGGTGCCGCTTAACTTTAATCCTATAATGAAATACACTTAAGTCATACTTATTATCAATCCCGGATTATTTCAAGATAAGTATATATTGAAATACCGGCCCTAAGCTTCTTAGTCTCTGGCATTGAAATTGACACATCAATAAACTAAAAAAGCTTAAAAAGTTTTTAAGTTTTTAATTTACTTAAAAAAAAAGGACAAGGTTCTGAATTCGACTGTAAGTTTTATTTTCATAATGTGTGTTTGATTATGAAAATGTGATGCGGTCCTATTTTAGTTTGATGGACATCGGACGAGCCAATTTTGAGTTATGTATAATAATGTGTATTTTATTTACTTACAGTTCTCATTTTAACCGACTTTAAATATTTATTTCAAGTTATTTTTATAATAGTTGAATTATATTCAAAACCTCTCCACACTAGCAAACACGAGAGTCCCATAAATCACCGCTAGAGGCGCCACTTAAAAATCTATTGTAGCCCCTCATGGACCGGGAAATAAGGAGGTTGTTTACCATGGAAGGGGGATGGCTGATTTTTTGCTCACGGATTTCCCTTGAGTGCGCAAATTTTGCAGCAAAGCCACAGTTTTGATGTAAACGTTAATTAAACGTTATATCAAACTGGGGTTAATTCTCGAGTTAGTTTTTGTTAACATGTTTTCTGCTTGTTTTTTTTTGTTTTATTTTTGTTGTTTTTAAGATAGAATAATATATTTTTGAACTATCTATTATAGCAGAAGAGCTTTCATTTGCTTTTTATTTTGTTTTATTTATTTAGAAAACCAACTGCGTTAATACTTTGCATTGATGCATAGATCTGATCCCGGTGTTATAGATATCATTAAAGACGAAGATACCAATATACTACCAAATGTGCCATCAGGTCAGTAATATAGCAAATTGAGCCGAGTTTCGGAATGAGATTTCATGCAAAGTCATGCAAACAAAGTCTTTGTTTTTATTAAATAGACGGTTAATATTTTATTTTGTGCAGAAAAAGTAAATGCTTTAGTTTGTGGTAATGCAATGGTAACTGTTTTATAGACCTAAATAGAGACTATCGCAAAGTAAAAAGTAATAAGAATTATTAGATACTAGCCTTCCGCCCGCGGTTTCACCCGCGCGTAATCTCTTTTTTCAAATATCCCCCTTCCCCCACATTTCCAGGATCAAAAGTACCCTATGTTCACCGGGGATAGTGTAGCTTTCCAACAGTAAATGATTATTTAAATCGGTTCAGTAGTTTCAAAATTGATATTCCCGCGGGAATGAGACGTTTCCCGTAAGAATTATTTTAGAATTAATTCATTGTTTTTCTGCGAAGGCCTTTCTAAAAGTTCCTTAGAAGTCAGCTTATTTATTTTTTAATTTAATAAGTGCAGCCACACATGATTGTGTGATGAGCCCAAAGATACATATTAAAATTACAGTAGTAAAGTGCAAAAAAAAGGTCTGAATGTCAGTAGAACTTAATATTTCTAACGTCTAAATGTTTGTAATATGTTTGTTTGTATGTATATTATTTATTTATATGACTTCTAAACGTCTAAATTAATTAGAGCTGTTGAAATATCGCAATCAAAGTGGCGGTTCCTTTTATTACTTCAAAGAAATTGAAAGACGTTGAAGTATTTTCACGTTGACTTGGAATCATGGACAAAGTAAAAAAAAAACGAACTCCTTGTACTTAATTACGAAAAAATTAACAAAATACCATTTTATTTGTTCATTACATTTATTTAAAACGCAATTCATTGTAATGTTTAATGTTCATTAAAAATTTATTATTACTGCTACTCAACAATAGATGTCGCAACTATTACGCATAGTTCTGATTTTCGCCACAGTCTTCGACGGCGCTAGCATCGCAAACTATCATCAGTTCACAACAACTCCACTAAACGCGGCGCTAGTAGTGACTAGTTTCCATTACGCTCCACCAAGCGTCGCTACTGTACATGTCACTCACGCTCAAAACCCCGACCGAAATCCAATAACACGAGCCCTCATTTAGCGAAAACAAAAAAAGGAGAAAAACATAAAAACATTCGCCCTCAACCCATCTCACTTACAAGCCAATGAAGCGAGCAAATAAGCGAAAAATCCGCTCCAATGTGGAAAAAAAGATAAATTGGAAAAAAGGGAGAGTACAAAAGTGGAAATATAAAAAAAGCCGTCAATGATGCTCGCCCGCGCGAGACGTAATTGCAAAAGGTTGGAAAAAATTCGAAGGGAGGCTGGGTTCTGTACGTTTTTTGTTATTTTCTTACTTGTTGCTCTCCCCATATCCGAGTATCAGGGGTGAATTGCAAGTTAGTAACTGTAGTACAGCTCATTTAGCGTGGTGTATAAGTTACAGCCAAAACCCAAAACCAGTCAATAGACCTTTTGACCGGTCAATAAGCCTTTTGACCGGTCAATATCGATATTGACTGAGGATTCGGTTCTGGCGTTTTGTAGTCGCAGTTCTAACCTAACCTAACCTGACACAAAGGTTTTGGGTTTTGACTGTACCATATACAACAATCTAGAGAATGTACTTACTACTCACATAAGCGCTGGTTTCTCCGCTGTCTATATCTGTTCAATATATTATCTGTCAAAATGTTGTTAAGATAATAATTTGCCCTTGGTGTTATTACTAGCTTTATCCAACGACATTGTCCGTGTAGAATGGACGCTTTGGGTAGCATTTTAAATTTTTAGGAGAGATTTACGAATTAAGAGTTATTTTTTATCAAGTGCTTTAATACAATGTCATGGTTTTATCTTCGACAACGATAAGCTTCATCCCCTTATTATAACATGTATTTTTCTAAGATCAACTCTATCTTTTTGCCAAATTTTATTAAAACTGATTCAGTAGTTTTGATAACAATTAACAATTAGTTCCGCTACTCGCCGCATTGGCGCTATATAAGTAGTTTCTGAAAAGTGTGTCATAAAAAGTAATTTACTTTTTATTAGAGTTAGGCACCTAAAAATAAAACACGCCATGACATGTGTCCAACGATCTCTGAATGTGTAAAAATTCGTCAAGAGGGTTGGACGCTGTTCAATTCAATATGAGAGCTTTCACAAAAACGCCGATGTACCGCGTCAGATTGAGAGATTAGATTCAATAACTGGTTTGCTTATTTGCACTTTCTGGTTTTTACACTAGTTTGGATAGAATTATTATAAAAAAAAACAGTGCAGGAACTAAATAACGATTAGTATTTATCCAATTGAAAAAATTGTCTTGTAAGTATTTATTTATTTTATTTAAGCTTCATTGCACAAATCAAGTACAAAAGGCGAACTTAATGCCTCATGGCATTCTATCCCAGTCAACCTTTTAGGCCAAGCAGAAAGAAACAGTGGGCAGTGCCAATAAACATAAAACTTGAAAGTATGTAGATACTTATCTTTATCAACATTTCTTATTAAAACTAGTCTATGGAAAATGGTTACATTGTCTATATTATTTTCAGGGTTCAGACAGTGGGGCTAACCGGGTTAACTTTTCTAGCTCTACGGTCATGTTTTATGACTGTGTCGTAGTGATTTTCCATTAAGAAAATGTATCAAAATTTCATCAACGTAACTCGTTAAAACCAGTTGGAAAATAAAGTAATAAAATTCTTATTGGATTTTGGTCGGTGATGCGTGAGAGATGTCTCTGGTGTCTCAAGCGTCCTTAAATGTTATCTATAAATAATAAAATATCTATAAAAATAATAACTAAGGCATAAAACGAATGTTTACTATTTTACTGTGATTTATTAGTTCTAAATTATTTGAAAAACCCTAAAATGAGTTGATGCTACTCGCCACTAGATGTCAGTTCTATAAGAAATGTGTATTTACTAAAACAAACAAAATGTTTTTCTGCTTTGTGTTTTAAGTAACGTCCATTGAAGTATTTTTTATAGTTCAAATATTTACGATAATAATACTGTTTATAATTTAACGGTGGCCTGTTTAATTTGATTCTAACTTTGACCACTACCATAAAATGGCGCTAGTAGCGATTCTAATAAGATTCTTTCATAGCTACTCGTCAAGAGATGGCGCTCTAATATGAAGAGACAGTCTTGTATTGGACCATTGAACACAACCGATTGGTGTAATGGTAAAATGGTTCAGAAGTTTGAATCCGCGAAATACAATGCAATAGCCGACTATTGCATTGTATTTCGCGGATTCCATTCCCACACTATATGAAGATTTTTGTGTATGAAACATCTAAAACATGTATGTACATAGCT
Organism: Mecyna flavalis; assembly: GCA_949319885.1. NCBI lineage: Eukaryota > Metazoa > Arthropoda > Insecta > Lepidoptera > Crambidae > Mecyna > Mecyna flavalis. The sequence continues at coordinate 2,962,764 of OX439419.1, read as the reverse complement.
ATATAGCACCGTGTAAGTGTAATGTCCAAGGATATTAAAAATCCCATTTATGGTTGGGGCTTCTTACCGGAAAATACTCGATTAGAATCCGGAGTCTGGAAGTTGCCGGCGTACGAGTAAAACACCCGCGCTTAGATGCTACCTACGCATCGCTTCAGAGTAATTCATAATGTTTAAAGAAGTTATGTATGAGTACAAGTTCGTGTGTAAATATTAAATATTTCTTTACTTACCAGTCCATTACAACAAATTGGTCGTCAAAATATAGACCAATAAAGCGACCATCTTTTGCAGCAACGAATCACAAACCATCGCGACAAAAAATTCATCCCCACCATAATATTGATGCTTGGCCGTCCACAACTGTACGCTTTAGTCGCAATTTTCTGTCACGCACGACCAAAATGTGGAATTCTTTGTCATCAGCGGTGTTTCCGAACCGATACGACTTGCAAGTGTTTAAAAAAAGAGTGCATTCCTTCCTTAAAGGCCGGCAGCGCATCTGTGATTTGGGTCGTGGGGCGTTTCGCCCCACGAGTTATTCGACCCGCGGGGCGAATCGCCCAAGAGCTCTTTTTGAATGGGGCCATTCGGCCCGCAGTGGTTACAGCGGGGCGAATGGCCCAAGTCATTTTTGAAATGGGTCGATTCGGACCACGGAGCGAAGCAACCCAATGCGCATTTTTTTATGCCCAGCTTGGACTCATATAAAAAATTTTAGGATTCCATTTATTTGTACAGACGGGTAGAAAAGTGGTTAGTGAAAATAAAAGATTCCGATAAAAATAAATTCCGGTAATAATCAAATTTATTTAAAAAATATATATAATTTAGAGGTGGCATAATTACAGATTCAGTACTAAACCGTCTTACTCACGGAATAGAAAAAAAAATCTATTGTGTGGTCTTACTACAAAAAAATATAAATTATTATTGAGCAAAAATTATGCCAATACCTAACTTGTTTTTGACAAGTGCACCGAGTGTATTATTTTTACTCAACATAATGTTATCTTTTGACGTAATAAGGCAATGGTTTAAAATCACAGTTTGATCACCCTTAATATTATGTCTTTTTCTTACAACCATTCTTGCTAATCACGGGTTTTGATGTACACTAAATATATTATTTAGATGTGGATAATCACAGATTAAGTACTAACCGTCTTCTTGGAATGCATGTACGCGTTTATCGGCACCTTTTTGCACTTATTTTACTAATATTTTTACATACAAAAATAATGCAGTGCAATAACACGAAAAATGTACTCAATTGGCTTATGACATTTCTAACTTATAAATTATTTCGTTTGCTCTGTTATTTTGTGCACGGTTGTACTTTTAGAGATATGTAATAAAACTATATATTATCGATCAAAATCATCCATCAAATAAGAGAGCTGTTTTATGCCCCACTGCGGTGCGAATCGACCCATTTCGAAAAGTTATTGGGCGTTTCGGTCCGCGGGGCGAAAGTGCCACTTCAAAAAGGGTCCTTGGGTGATTCGCCCCGCGGGTCGAATAGCTCGTGGGGCGAAACGCCCCACGACCCTGTGATTTGCAGATGTCTATGGGTGGCGGTAGTCACTTTCCATCAGGTATGCCACATGCTCGTCTGCCCGCTATACAATAAAAAAAGAATACTAAAAAAACACACAATCAGTGAGACGTACATAATACTCCTCCCTAAGCCAGACAGTTCATAAAACTAATTAATTTTAATACACCTGTATCTGTGCAAAGATTAAAAAAAGGGAAGACGGACTCGACGACCGGGAAAATGGGATACCCGGGAAAATAATTAGGGAGGGATAGCAACTCGAAGCATTAATATTAAAAACTTTAATGAAAAAATTATTAAAAGGATCCGTACAATTTTATCCTTTTTTCCATTAGACTGTTCGGTTTCGAGTGGTGTGGAGTCGGTGTTGATGTTACTTTTTAATCTTTTGGACGCCAAAGTCTATACTTGACAAGGACCTGCGGGCCCTGTGCGCCAACGACGTTTATACTTGACAAAAACCCTGCCTCTAAAAATATGAAATAAATATATTTAAAACGATTACTGGGATTTTTTCCTTACCCAGCTCTGGCGTACAGGACACGACATTGCGTTCGAAGCTTGGCGTTCAAAAGGTTAAAGACTTTTAAAACAAGTAACGCCTGGTCTAGTGTGGTTTAATTAAGTAACGGAGTGTGATCTTGCAGTCGTGGGTTCAACTCTCGGGTCGTGCAACTTTGTGTCGATTTTTTTTTAAATAACTCGCGTTTGTGATAACCGATCATTAAGCCAGTTGAAAACCAATCATTTGACAATAGCTGGATTGCAAAAATGGCATCTGCCCTGCAGTGAGACATTTAATTTTAATAAGCTGATACTTTTTTTCAAACTAAAGATACTATAGGGGCAGACAACGAATAAAGTCTTGTCTTTTATATTTTTAACCATTCGTTAATTACTGCTAATAAATAAAACATTATAATGATGCAATATTTTAAATTGATAACTTAAAAAAAATACTAAACACATATAAAATTAGATTTATCGACTCAATGTATTTTTATTCTCATAGAAGGTACGGTCGAGTCGAGTACAGTCACTGCGAAACCCTCTTTCCAGAAAAAAATATAAATATTGAATATTGACTTTTAAGTTTATCCTTTGATACTATTATATTTTTGGCTTCAATCAATATTCAGACTAATGGTTGACTTTATGAGTATGGTGATGTGTTACACTGAGGAGTGCCGGAGGCCCACACTCCCCATACCCCCATAGGCCGGCAACGCATCAGCGATCCCTCTGGTGTTGCAGATGTCCATGGGTGGCGGTGATTGCTTACCATCAGGCGACACGCTGGCTTGTTTTCCTAACAGGGAAATCTCAATTGAGATTACATCAGTCTTTGCTTACTCTCACAATATGTGGACTATAATTATATTCTGCGTATTTGGTTGATCATAATTTGCCGCCGTGTTGCCGAAAACTGGCATAGAAGCACATTATTTTTTTCATTAATATTACATTGGATTTGCCTAATCATAAGGCCCGTTGTACGCGACAGTACGAACCGTACTTTTTCTTCCCAACGCGAAAATAAATATTTTAATCCGTGGGTGTTACTTGGGACCCACCCCTTTTATGAAGGGGGACCTTCAGGCAACTTGAAGGGATGGCCTCTCTCCGAAGTCGGTTTATATTTACGTTTTTTCCCTCTTACCTAAAGGGTTGTGTAGGATATTATAGGATTTTTACAATCTTTTTGTTTTATAATCGGATCTTTACTTTATGGGCTAAAAATGCAAAACAAATAATAAGTAAAGTCAGTGTATGTAATGTAGTCAATATTCTTTCAATGTAATTCCGATGTAATTTAATATTATTTTTTTCAGTGAAAATATGACAATCTTGCCTTTGCAATAACCAGGCTTGTCAAATCTGAGCTCCAGTAGATGCAATCGGAAATATGCTAAGATGATGATGGATTAATTAATATTTTATGTAAATAACTTAAATTGCTCCACCGACAAGAGTTAAACTCATAATGATGATGATGATAAATAACTTATGATTTTTTTTTTCATATATTTGGAAGAGGCACAAGTTTTTAAGCACTGTAGTGAGATATTAATAAACCTCATTCACATTATAAGTTTACAATTAAAAAACCATTAATAAATATCTGCAATCGCCCAATGTATTTTGTATGCCCACACTCTTGAGGCAAAAACATGTTAGCTCTTCCTACCCTGTACCAACTGCATTATACCACTCATGTTTTTACAAAATAAATATATTATTATTATTATTATTATAATAACATTCAAACTATTCCCACACTTCAAAAGCGATCGAAGCGGCCATGTGAAACGTCCCTTCCTTGCCAGGTAAAAGAAAATCGGTGCCTTGCAAAAATTCCCCGGGAAACGGGCGGGGTAGAAGGATAAGAGCTTTTTTCACCCCCCCCCCCCCCCCCCCCGGTGTATTGTTTCAACTTTTTGCGAAGGACCAAAGTGAATTTGGCAGATAATATGGGGCGGGGCGGATTATTAGAGAGTACATTGTTGAATTTTTGCCGGTTTGTTTGGATGAGATAAAAATTTGTATTGTATTTTTTACGTAGACTTTTGTGAACTCTCTTATGTCCTCAGTTGAATTTATTCTGCGGCGAATATTTGACGGTTTGCGCAAGATGGCCAGCATTAAGAGAGGCTCTCATACATTAGCGTAAGACAGGCCGATGATGATGATGACTTCAAATCTTTGCGACTTATTGGTTAATTAATCGCAAAGCAAAAACTACGCTGGATTCCCAGTGCACACGTAAGCAAGCACAGTTTTTCTCTATTCTCTCACTTTTATGGCACGGTGGGATAGCAGTCTGACATTACCAAACAGAGATCAGCCGACCTTACCGACCAACGACTTCGTGACTGTGCTTTCTGAGGCATTAAGGTTGTTTTACCTGTCTTATATACAGCCCCAGACCCCCCTTATAGGCCGGCAACGCATCAGCGATCCCTCTGCTGTTGCAGAAGTCCATGGGCGGCGGTGATTGCTTACCATCAGGCGACCTGCGGGCTCGTTTGCCGCCTCTGACATAAAAATAAATTATTTTAACCAAGTAGTTTTAAGCGCTTCTTCACATGCTTGATTTAACTACATATTTGCAAATGGGATTCAAACTTACGATACGTGATAAATTGGGCAGAAATACTACCAAATGCGCCATTGAGGTAGTAATATCGTATGTGAGCGAAGTTCACTACTTTGTAGGAATTGTTGTCCCTATTGAATAATAATATTATAATAATAATATTATAATATTTATACATATTATATATAAATAAAAATGGTTTAGTCTTAACATTTAGTCAACTTATAAACGGTGGGATATCGAGTGGTTTTAAGTGGGTATATTGCTGGAATTGTATCCGACGGGAGTCCCAAATAACCTCTCTTCAGTCCTACGGAGCTTTGCGTAACGCATTTCCACACTTACAAAAAGATCACTATTGCGCGCCTTCGGGCTAGTCTAAAAGAAATGAAATCAACCTGACTATGTACGTAGGTAATAAGATAACTTTTTAATTATTCCCTCTCCCCCTTCCCCCCCGTCCCGCGTAAATCTGTCCCGCAGTCTCGCAGGCTATTGTGCGGGAAGGAGGGCGTATTTTTGTGATAAGGCAGATTTATAGGAACGAGTCTTCGCCGCCGGAGGCCGCGGCCGCCCCTGCCGAGAGGCGAAGCAGTGTGGAGACCGACTCTTGGTATGATATTCGAATTTTAGCTATATCAACTGAAATAAAATTAACTTGGACAGAAATGGAATGATAAGAATTGCCCGGGAATTGAATGAAATGGACGGAATGTTGTAAAGAAAACACACTTAAGACCAGACAAAGTGGATACCCAGATTAACGAGGCGATGCGCATAATTTCGGGTTTGATGAAACCTACCCCGCTCCCATGGCTAACAGTCCTGGCCCATATACCGCCTCCTAACTTGCGTAGATGCAACGCCGCGGCGTCTGAGTGGAATAAGTGTCTCCGCCCAGGTATGCCTATTACAAAAACACTTGAGGACCTACCACCTCTTCGACTCCCTTCGAGATCCCCAATATGGACCGACACAAGCCGGATCGTCGACTTCAGCCTGAAATCGGAGTGGCAGCGATCTTGGGAGGCATTCGATGGTCCGCAGAAAACCCTTATTTCAGACCCAACCTTGAAACCCGCTGGTTTTGATGCCTCACGGAAAATATGGGTGGGTCTGAATCGGTTTAGTACAGGGTACGGGCGGTCCAACCACCACCTGCACAGGTGGGGACTGAGGGAATCTCCGGCCTGTGAATGTGGATTCGAGGATCAGACTCTTGCGCATGTCGTTAATGACTGCGCACTCTATAGGTTTCCTGGGGGGCTGAAAGAGCTGAATAATTTGACTCCGGCTGCTGAGGACTGGTTGCAGCAATTAAGTCTAGAAGTTTGAGAGGAGTAAGGTTTCATGCAGCTTTCGCCATACGACATGATGATGATGATGACTTAAGACCACACCCTGAAATTCGCCCCCGCGTGATTTCCAGAATTTCTTAATAACACACATTTTGCATGCTAACATTGTAAGCAGAATAGTAAGCACTGTATCTCTCTGCAACTGGCACGAGAGTTAAATATAAGATCATATTTTGTACCTATTCTTTGCAAATAAATGCTTTGACTTTGACTTTGTCAAGTGATCATGTAAAAAACCTTTTTCTCTTTGTAACGATTTTTACTTTATTTTAAATGCTATGATATTATATTATGATTATTAACCACTTAACGCCGAACCGGCACTCGCGTGCCGCTTAACAATAGATTTTCTATTGTGTCTGGTGTTCCGGGGCTAGAAGGATTAACGAAAAATAAATCTGTGTAATTTAAATCTGCGGAATTCCCACACAACTAATATTTTCAGCTCTATTTTTATAGCAAAGATTATATTTCAATTAACAGTAGGTTGAGTTTAGTGGGTCTTGTCCTGAGTATCAAACATGGCCGCAGGTTTTGTTAATAAGCCGTTTTTGTGTTAAAAACCTTCTTTCGTATTTTAAATCTATATAATAAAAAAAATGAATTTCTGTTTGTTAGTCTTGCTAAAACCCGAGAACGGCTGGACCGATTTGACTAATTTTTGCCTTGAAATATTCGCGGAAGTCCAGGGAAGGTTTGAACGATGAGAAAATAATGGAAAAATTGCTACAAATGAATTGCTGTTCGTATATTAAGAGGTAAGTGATACGAAGTTCATCGGGTCAGCTAGTTTAAAATAAAAATAAGCTGATGTGCCACTTACTGCGTATTTTCAGAAACAAAAGCCGTCTCCACGTACGCCAACTCTCAGCCAACCCTTTGTCTTGCATTCTGCGCGGTATTTTTTCCCCATTACATTTTCATTTTATTTCATATTCCTCCTTTGGGGGTGGGATAATAAAATTTTTCCCTCTGCGCAACGTCGCCTTATTTATGGGGCGGTTAAGGCAGCGAATATGTTTTTCCTACAGTTCGTAATGAGGCAAATTATTAGGGATGTTTTCGAGATTGCCGGTTATTTCCATACGATCTTTTTAAAGGATTTTCATGGAGGTTTTCCCTTTTTATGTTTTTGCGAATGGATTTTATGTTTTTGAATATTGTCTCTGGTTTTTGTTTGAGTCGTTTTTGTGACTTTCTTTGCGTGTGTCTCTTTTTAAAAACTAAAGTATCAGCCTATTAATGTCCCACTGCAGGGCAAAGGTCTTCATCCTTGAAATCAAGTTATCGCTACAATGATGGGTATTGGCTTGGTGATCACAAACCCGAGTTGTGTCCGAAAAAACGGACACAAAGCTAGCTCAACCCGGGAATTGAACCCAGGACCCCGAGATCTTGGACCACTAGACCGTCGAGGCGTCTCTTTTTAGAATAGATCAATCTTCATATGCCTTTACAACGTATCGGTGGTCTAGTAGTTTAAGTACCTACCTCCGTAATTTCAAGGTCCTGGGTTCAATTCTTAGAGCTTACTCTACGTGGTCACCAATCCACACTCGGCACGCGTTATGATTAAGCTAGCATCCGTCATTGTAACAATAACTTGATTTCCACAATGGAGTAGGACACAGGCTGTGTACTTTTATTAATGAACTCAAAACTTAAAGGCAAGGCCACGGTCATAGTAAGTCTTTAATTTTTTTTATGCCATAAAGTTGGCAATCTAGCATACGGCCCACCTGATGGTAAGCGGTTACCGTAGCCTATGAACGCTTGCAACACCAGGGGCATCACGTGCGCATTGCCGACCTGATAAAAACCTTTTCACGCCCTTCTTGAAGGACCCTCATCATCATCATCATCATCAGCCTATATACGTTCCCACTGCTGGGACACAGGCCTTATCTCAATTGTGAGATAGTGTGGGCCATACTCCACCACGCTGGCCTAGTGCGGGTTGGTGGAGGGGTGCGTAAGGCAAGTGACCAACCTTAATGTCAGATGTTATCAAGCCGCCAAATGGCCTCTGACTAGGCTTTGACGACTAATATTTACATTATAGTAAATATCAGCCGGGACCAACAGCTTAACGTGCCTTCCGAAGCACGGAGACGCTCGAAATTAATGTCACTAAATATGGTCAGATGGTCACCCATCCATTAAAAATTGAATTGAAGGACCCTATAGTCTCGTAATATAAAGAAAAATGTAACTTACGTAAAAATATAGAGAAAAATCGATTCCGATCATATTCACAGTATTAACAAAAGAACATCCAACACATGCTTTTAAGCATACGAATTATCGTATTAGCACCCACATACAATACAAGTGATAAGATCTCTATGGTTGGTACTTATCCACTCACGTTGGACGTTGCGTCTTGATTGGGATTCGAACTCACAACCCCTCTCATATCGTATTATTGTTATCATCAATTCTGTTGTCAAGGCAGTAGAATTTAAATATAACAAATACAAAAATATAATAATCATTCTAATTAAGAAAAATTTTACATATTACGATATCTATCAATTATTTACAATAATTTTAATGTAAGCCTCTAAAATTCTAATCTTGGTCAAGAAAAGCTTTCCCAAGTAATTTTTATATCACAATATTGCGAAGTTTATTTGAAACTCCAACAGATTCAGATACAAAGATGTTTAAATACTATAATTTAGATTGTTATTTTTACAACATTATAACGTAGAATCCTAAGTCTTAACCCTATAGAGCGCGCGGGTATAAAAATCACCCGCGACCACAAACGCACGTGCGCACACAACGCCCGCCTGTGTGTGTGTGCTAGCCGCTGCCTCCATTGGGCACAGAGCAATTTCTTTATTGATCCATATTTCTTCTTCTTTAGACTGCCCGGGGGTGGGTTACCACCCCGGAGGTGTTTTTCTACAGTTTTAATGAACGAAGGACTCGAAACGACGCAAGGAGCTGGGGGGATGTTATTAATGCTTTTTAAGCGGTGTAATTTTCGCGGGGCTCTTAGGTGCCAGCGGTTTTTGTTTTTCGGTGCGCGGGTTTATTGTTGCGTTGAGAGCGTTTTAGGGTTGTGTTGGGCCTAAGAACTAATGGGTGGTTTTGTTTTGTTAGAAGTTTTAATATGGTGGAAGCGGAAGGACTGGCGAATAATGTGCTTCTTGAGCGAACGTTTCAATTCGTTAACAGACATTTTAATCGCAGAACAATTGAGATGTTATTTGCTAAATGATGTTTAAGTAGTTTTTTAATTCATTAAACAACCCACATTCAATAATATATTTTTACTTACTGTAAGCCCTACAACGATGACCGAACCGATGAACGAACGCCCATTTACCTAAATTACATTAGGTATTAAAACACGTGGGCTGTTATTGTCAAAATTAGCCATACATAGGTTTGAGTGGGTGTGTATATAAGAGTGTAAGTTTTTCTTATATACTCTCGTATGCGTATAAAAATATTAAATGACGATACTTGGTACCTAGAAATTTGATGACGATACTTCGTATTTCTGACCTAATTTTAGAAAAGCGTGGATTTAAGCCATTATTTCAGCGATGACGTCTTTTATGTAATTGTACAATACCTTTTTATGTATTTGTTGACTGAATAATATACAATTATAAGTCCATTACATCACTAAAGCTCACGGGTTTTAATGTGCATACTTTTTAACAGTAGCTAAGTGTTTTTCAAATAGAAAAAACCAACTAAATTATTTATATTTCGACCCAACATCGAATCCAGGACTACGGACGCATTTATCGTAATCAAGTGGGGCCTATTGACCTTATTTACTTATTTTAGTCGTTTTATTACAGTTAAAGCGGTTACGCACTACGTCCGATCAAAATCCGATCCGTCTCCGTGAAATGACGGTCCGGAGTAGCCGTAGAACTATTTCTAGACGATTTAAGCACTAGATCCGTCATCCGTCATTCGATGTTCTTTTTGATTTTGATTTCACGGAGACGGATCGGAATCGGATTGGACGTAGTCCGTAACCGCTTTTAGTCATCATTGCAGTGATGACTTCAATGATTCTCTTGTCATAGAACATTCGGCTGATACTTGCAAAACTAAAGATGGCGGGTCGCTATTTAATATTTATACTTTGTTAACTCGGCGATCGGAAAGAGTAACTATCGAGTTTCTCGCTTGTTTCTTCTGATGAATGGATTTTAAGCCAAAGGTATTAAGTTACATTTGTTTAGACTTTATAATGACCGTCGTAAGATCAGGACTGAATATACCTACTTTTGTTTTTGTGTTAAGAAATTCTCCGTCGTAGTTTACCAACTGGGCAAAGCCTGGCCTTTGCCTCACTGGACGGAAATTAAGAGCGGATCTTTCGCGACGGAACGCCAATAGGTACATGTAAATCCATATAATAGCGGGCACACTACGCGGAAGATCGGTCGCTCCGTCGCGGACAATAATAATTTATATGCAATTACATTTTTTGGCATTCCGTCAAGAAAGATCCGCGACTTAATTACTGTCAAGTGTGGCAAAGGCCTTTTTCATTGAAATCAAGTCATTGATACGATTATTATGGTACTTCACCATGCTTATCAAATACGATCACAGTCGGTGATCACAACCCGACAGAATATTTTTCATCGTCCCGGGAACCGAACCCGTGGACCTTGAGATTTTGCGACAAGTGAAAAGAGAAAACAAACTAAAAATATTCGGTCTGACCCAAAATCGAACCCACGAACTAGAAAAAAGAACCACGAAAAGTATGAACAACTATCCACTGCGTCACACAACCAATTATAACTATATTAACATTAAAATATCTACCTTTATTATAATTCGCATCATACTCTATATTCTTGGCAAAAAACTGAAATAATTCCAGCCAGCGGAATTAAAACGAAACAAAGCGAGGGGGAGGCGGGTGGCATAAATCTGGCAACATTTCGCGGCCGTCGACTGGCAACACTAACTACTAAGTTATCGTCACAGTTTCTCGCCATTTGGGGGGGAAAAATTAGGTTTGTATAGACATTATATAGCGATAATTTTTACATTAAGCGTTGGCAGGTTAAGTTTAGTTTTGATAGAAGAATAATTGGAAGAATTAAATGATTTATTGAATAGAATAATCACCCTAAGAATAAACACCCTAAAAGACTAATTTAACCAGTTTACCTCTTTAAAGCATGTTATGATTTAATTCAATTTGTACTAAAATAATTCTAGTGTTTGTCATAGAAGGTATACTAGCCCATGGATTTGGTTGGTGGTAAGGCTTTTTCAGAGTCCGACTGGCTAGCTACCACCACCCGCAGGTGGAATCTGCCGCCATAACAGCTCTGACTGTGTTCCGGCAGTATTAATGTGGGAGCCAGTACACTTGAAAACGAAGGCTCGAAGATCAGATGAGCCTACAGTCTGGCAGCACATTGAGCGACGATTCCTGGTGAAGTGTCCCTCAATGGAATAGGCCGCAGTGGCCGCTTACCATCAGGTGGGCTGCGTGCCTGTCTGCCAACTCTTGGTATAAAAAAAAATCTTGTGTAATCTAACGTTTTTAAATAGCTATTCTCATCGCATTAATAGGTTAAAATACCTTTCGCCATTTTGTAGTAAATAAATATAAATACAGTCGTGGTCAACTAATTAGGGACGCTATATGATTAAAACACAAGATCGTCCCTCAAGTCCGAAAAATAAATCTCTATGAGGCTTTGAAGCTTAAAGTAATTCATAACAAGTAATTTGGTTAGTATTCCAAATATTTAAAGGCCAGGAAAGCTATAGCTAGTTGAGATCAATATTATTTAAATAAATAAATCCTTGCCACTTACACATCATTGACTTGATGGATGGACAACTAATTAGGGACACGTAAAATTTTAACTGTAAATATAAATAAATGGCAATCATTGAAGTGTTTAGGACCTTAAAAGTTTTCAATAATCAAAATAGAATACAAAACAAATCATTAAACGTATTTTTAATACCCATTATGGTTGTTTTTGTTGGTTATATAACCATTTGACATCAACGCAGTATCGATGCAATCAAATTATTTCGGGTTTCCAAAGAAATATTATTCCAAGCACCTTGGAATGTCCCGTAAAGCTTATTTTTAGTGACAGTACGTTGAGCTGCACTTTCTTCTTCGCTTCATACCATAAGTGCTCTATCGGGCTTAGGTCTGTGCTGTTTGCGGGCCATTCTACTACCAACACTGACTGTTGCGCTGAGCACGATTTAACAGAGTGCGCGGTATGTTTTCGGTCGCTGTCGTGTTAAAACCGTCCAATAGACTGGTAAGACTTCTTCAGCATACTATAGCATCGTTTCCTTCAATATTCCTTTGTTTTGGAATTGATCAAGTTTACTTTCAATTATTTTTATAGGCCCCACTCCATGTCTAGAAAAACAGCCCCAAAATTGAATATTGTCGCCTCCATGTTTCACCTGCTTTTTCGTGTACTTTGGATTAATTTTGGACTTTATAAGTCATTGCACGTATTTTCTGTATCGTCAGCCATCGAATGAAATAAGATTTATACTGGTCTCGTCAGAAAACCGCGAATTTCTCCATTGAGCAACAGTCCAATGTCCATACTCTCTTGCAAACGCCAACGGGCTATTTTTTTGGACATGGAGTAGGATATATAAAATAATTGAAAGTAGACTTGGTCAATTCCAATGCAAAGGAATATTGAAGGAAACGATGCTATAGTATGCTGAAGAAGTCTTACCAGTCTAATGGACGGTTTAAACACGACAACGACCGAAAACATACCGCGCACTCTGTGAAATCGTGCCTAGCGCAACAGTCAGTGACGGTACTAGATTGGCCCGCAAGCAGCCCAGACCCAAATCCGATAGAGTACTTATGGTATAAAGCGAAGAAAACAGTTGCAGCTCAACATACTGCCAGTAAAAGTCAGCTTTACGGGACTTTTAAAGGTGTTTGGAATAATATTTCTTCAGACACCTGTAATAATTTGATTGCAATGCCGCGCCGATGTCCAATGGTTATAAAGACAACCACACTGATTATAAAAAATACGTTTAATGATATGTTTTGTATTCTATTTTTATGAATGAAGACTTTTTATATAATAAGTAGTTAAATAATTACCAGCTTATTCATATTTACAGTTAAAGTTTTACGTGTCCCTAATTAGTTGTCCATCAATAAATTCAATTGTGTGAAAGTGGCAATGATTTTTTTACTTAAAAAAATTGATTGCCACCTGCTATTTTCTTTCTTGGCCCTAAAATATTTAGAATACTAGTCAAATTAATTGTTATCAATAGGTAGAAGCTTCAAAGCCTCGTAGATAAATTTTTTTTCGCACTGAAGGTACGATCTTATGTTTAAGTGATAGAGTGTCCCTAATTAGTTGACCACGACGTATATACACTTCTCTGACCTATTTTAAAACTCCATCTACTAAAAAGCCTTTTCATCCCCCAAAGGTAATGAATAACTGTCTTTCTATTCATCATGCCGCAACAATTGACCCCCTTCCACCCTTCTTAATATTCCATACCCAATATAAGACAGTGCAGAAGGGACACTCTGTTTAACACGTCGTTGTGTGCCTAAAAGCGCGCCCAACTGCTGAGCAAAGGTCTCCATCCTTGAAATCAAATCATTGTTAAAATGGTGGGTACTGGCATAATAACCACGCTAGCCAAATGCGGATTGGTGAAATTAGCTCGACCCGGGAATCGAACCCAGGACCCCGAGATCTCGTACCGGTATCTAAGCCATGTTATTGAGGCGTTCATTTGTAACAAAGCAAATTTATAATTTGTACTGCTTGGAAACGGTGTGGACGGGTAACGCCATCTAGCTGATCAGGAGCGAGTTATTAGCTCGCCGACAGATACCCTATTCTCGATATAAATCGATTGATTGAATAGATGGCAGCAGTGTAGCAGCCAGATTTGTAAAACTTAAAATAATCAAATTAGAAATCTTAAATTATTTCTTTATTTATACATATTTATTTCGTAAACATTTGTTTAGTTGTTTTCAACATTGATCGTCACGTATCGTTTCAACGATTGGCATCGACTGTGCGTTGTCTTTGCCTCGATATAAAATAATTGTCTTGGTTTCACCTCCTGTCAGTTTTGACATTAGAGGGTTGAGCATTTCCGTTCTTCCGTTCGAGCGCGTGGGCGCATCCAGGAGGAATGTAAGGTTTCTCAGGAAACTTGGCCATGTGCGGCCTAAATCATGGAGTGATCAAGTGATGATCATCCGTAAAATACCCTGGTAAGTTCAATTCCGAGGATTTCGAGATTTGGTTTTATGTCGACACGTGCTTACCATGGTATTGTCTTTCCAGCACGCTGAATTGTACCCCTGGGTTTGGTGGGTGGAATCCGGCAATGATCCAGCAAGGAGCTGATCATGGATTTCCTAGGTAAGCCGAAAAAAAACCAGTGGGAATATCCTGAGAGGAATTCCGAAACGCCTCGTGGTCGTGTACGATCAAGTAACTAATAAAAGTCTTTTGTTTCAGGGTTGATTTATTCATTCATCGTAATTATTCATCATTCATTCATCATTTATAATTTATATTTTTATAAACGTTCCCCGTTTATCATTCATCTACGTCTCCGGTCGCTGGCGACTTGGATATATCCTGCTGGAGGATCTGGGCAGACTGAAGTAGCTGAACCCATCCCGGAATGAGGAGCGTGGTTGCTTAAACACTAAGGACAGCGTAGCTTCATGGGTCGGTAACCGAAGCCACCTCGAGGTAAACTCCATGTTCTTTTAGCCCTAGCGCTTTAACCCCACTCGTCGGGTTAGCACTAATTTCCTTCGGGATGCCAGTAATTTTAGTAGTTTAATTTGGTTAAATTAAAGTAGTATTAATAAAATCATTTGAGTAATATAGTAACATAACGAATCCATAACCCTAAAATTCAATTTAAGTTTATTTCTTTGATTTATCAAGTCATAGTCCCCGTTACTGCCTGGGTACCACGTTACAAATGGCGCCCATAAGGAAATTTCAGTAATTAAGAACTGAAATTGTGACGGATCTTGCTCAAATGATTTTAAAATCAATTTTAATTAAATATTTTATTTGTAGGGGTACAATTATATTTTATTACATATTTATATTTATACTACAGTAACAGCGTGCAGTGGTTACAATTTTGAGTAAAAATTAAATAAACTTATTTAAGTTTCCTGTATAAGTTAGGTTATGTTTTTATAAAAAACAGATCAAATCTCTGGAGGAGTTTATCTGGAAATGCCTACTTATTAATTTATAGCACTTGTTTTGTTTATTTGGTAACAGGTTACCAAATATTTATTTTGGAAAACACTGTTTTATATTAAGTATCTTTTGTTGTGTACTAAGGTTTAAGGTTATACCTTTAGTTAGGTTATTCATAAGCTTGTTCATACAAACAGGCAGTAAGCATTTATAAATAGGAATAATATTACCTTGTTTTAAGAAAGTGAATATCAACAAGTATTGTTGTTGTTGCAGTACATTTGCATATTTAATACAGTGCCATTGTACATAGGAAGCATACATAATAATAATATTGGTTTCCTATGTTACAATCATTGATATTTTGAATTGTATGTTTACAAAAGGTCATAAATAGTGTTGTGTGTAATAAAAGTAATAAAAATAATACAAAAATATTACATAATATAATAAGTGATAAAACAATATTGCCTAACAAAAGTTTTAAATAAGTAATTATAAACTTTTACTTTATAAATTGAAAATACAATTTTGTGATCGGAGGTCAAATGCTTAAATCAAAATACTTATAGTTTTTTTTCCAAATATTTATTGCATAAATAATTAAGTGCAAAATGGATATTGACACAGTTTATTATCACTCCTTGCTCCGGGATAAGTTGATTTATAGGGTGACCACACATGCAGAAATACCGGAGACTACAGCTTACAAGGTAAGGTAAGTGACACCGTTATCACCTTGTTTAGTTCAAGCATTGTTATGGTACGTAGTGGTCAAGGAAGTAGTTTCTTCTTGGAAGGAGTTAAGTGGACTGTTATTAGAGGAGTTTCGATCCAGTATATTTTGATTATCGTTTGTTAGGCGGGAAATTTGTTCAAACACACAACACAAATAAGAACCGAAACAATTTCACTTTGCAGTTATGTTCTTAGGCACGGAATTTCGGAAACCGTAATTACCGAAATTAGGTTCAATTCACGGGATCAGAGTTTCGTAGCGTTTTAACAAGGCACGTCGTTTTCTTTCCATTTTATGGATGATTTTCTTTTGTTGTTGTGTCGTAGTCCGTTTATGACGCGTAGAGAGACGGATCACCTCTCCTACGATGACGAGACACACAATTGTGTGCTAGCATTTGGCGTTTTATTAGACTTAGGTCTTAAGTATAACTTAGGTTACAGTTAGGTTTAGCCTATAGTTTATGTTTATTAACATTATTGTTATGAAAGTCCTGTGTAGGTAATAAGTTTTTTTTTAAGATAGACACCTTATTAGTTTTAAAGGGTCATCTTTGGTTTTCACATTTGTGTTAAGTTCCTGTTGCTCTGGCCAAGCAAATGTTAGTAGTGTGAAACATCACTTATGTTTAGGCATTAGCCGTTTTGTGAATCGAGCGGATGGTAACTCGTTAAATAAGCCTTACACACCAGTTAGCACGGTTTTCCCGATGGAAACTTTAGGCATTCGCCGTTTTGTGCTGTACATCGAGCGGATAGTAACTCGCTAAATAAGCCATATAACTGTATAGCACGTTTTCCCCGCTGAACGACGTCATGAGAAAACATTTCTCCGCTGAACGTTCGTCATGGGAAAGGATATCTCCGCTGAACGATCGTCATGGGAAAAGATTTCCCCGCTGAACGACGTCATGAGAAAGAATTTCTCCGCTGAACGTTCGTCATGGGAAAAGATTTCCCCGCTGAACGACGTCATGAGAAAAGCCTTCCCCTCTGAACAACGTCATGGGATAAGATTTCCCCGCTGAACGATTGACATGGGAAAAGAAACTAATACGAGTTCCACTGGTATACAGGAGGAATCTCAAGGGGTAGTGCGAGTTCCACTGGTTCACAGGAGGAATCTCAAACGGGTCTGTATGAATGGGGTGGTTTGAAGCTATAAGCTTGATACTACAGTGGTATGGAAGGTGATTTTGAAAGGTCAAGTTCGCGTTTTGAATGATGATGCATGCAAGTGTGGGTTTTAAGTCTGGAATGTTGGAAGTTAAGTTAGTTTGGATTTCCTGACAGTTGGATTTTATTGGAATGATGAGGCTGTTTTTTTTAGTAAACAATTAATTTGTTTTAGTTTCTTTTTAAGGTTTTATTTTTGAACTTCGTCTTAATGGTGGACAAGTTTGTTTTTTATATAAGTTACTTGTTTAAGTAGTTTCCTTCTTCAACAGAAATAGTATTGTAGTACCGATAGTTTAAACACCGGGGCGGTGTTTTTCGCGGGAAGGGGGGAATTGTAACAAAGCAAATTTATAATTTGTACTGCTTGGAAACGGTGTGGACGGGTAACGCCATCTAGCTGATCAGGAGCGAGTTATTAGCTCGCCGACAGATACCCTATTCTCGATATAAATCGATTGATTGAATAGATGGCAGCAGTGTAGCAGCCAGATTTGTAAAACTTAAAATAATCAAATTAGAAATCTTAAATTATTTCTTTATTTATACATATTTATTTCGTAAACATTTGTTTAGTTGTTTTCAACATTGATCGTCACGTATCGTTTCAACGATTGGCATCGACTGTGCGTTGTCTTTGCCTCGATATAAAATAATTGTCTTGGTTTCACCTCCTGTCAGTTTTGACATTAGAGGGTTGAGCATTTCCGTTCTTCCGTTCGAGCGCGTGGGCGCATCCAGGAGGAATGTAAGGTTTCTCAGGAAACTTGGCCATGTGCGGCCTAAATCATGGAGTGATCAAGTGATGATCATCCGTAAAATACCCTGGTAAGTTCAATTCCGAGGATTTCGAGATTTGGTTTTATGTCGACACGTGCTTACCATGGTATTGTCTTTCCAGCACGCTGAATTGTACCCCTGGGTTTGGTGGGTGGAATCCGGCAATGATCCAGCAAGGAGCTGATCATGGATTTCCTAGGTAAGCCGAAAAAAAACCAGTGGGAATATCCTGAGAGGAATTCCGAAACGCCTCGTGGTCGTGTACGATCAAGTAACTAATAAAAGTCTTTTGTTTCAGGGTTGATTTATTCATTCATCGTAATTATTCATCATTCATTCATCATTTATAATTTATATTTTTATAAACGTTCCCCGTTTATCATTCATCTACGTCTCCGGTCGCTGGCGACTTGGATATATCCTGCTGGAGGATCTGGGCAGACTGAAGTAGCTGAACCCATCCCGGAATGAGGAGCGTGGTTGCTTAAACACTAAGGACAGCGTAGCTTCATGGGTCGGTAACCGAAGCCACCTCGAGGTAAACTCCATGTTCTTTTAGCCGTAGACCGAGTCTCCACTCGTCTGGTTAGGATCCTTCCTGCCGGGATGTCAAGGTTGTAATTTTAGTGCCTAAAGTAATTGAGTAGAATCATTTGAGCATTTGATGTCTGACGAACCGACAACACGCCCTGTGTGTAATTAGAGTCCGTGTTTGAGTAAGCGAGGTACGGGTTTCCTACCTCAATATAAATAAGAAAATAACTTGTATTAGTTCAATGAAAATAAATTGCATGATAAGAAAACTTTCTTTGATTTGTCACCGTAGTCCCTTTGGTGGTTCGACGGCACACCCATCACCGTCGAGCGGCTAAAGGTGACATACACCTTTTAATCATTTTTTAATTTTGTAACAGAAACAACGTTACACATTTTGTGCTTAAGTTTCTGACAGGTTATGACAAAAACGGGGTAAGTATGTATATAATTTAGTACTGGTAGTCATTCTTAGGTACTTGTATTCCCTATAATATGGTTGCATAAAATTGATTGACTACGAAAAAAATATCACATTTTTCTATTTCTATGCAAGTCTAATATTTTTATTTACCTACGCAATTTCCAACTTCAATTATCAGTACTGAGAGTAGGCAGTTCCAAATGAACTCGCACTTGCGTGACCCTTCTGTATTCCCTCATTTAATCTTCTATACTTGCTACAATTTCTTAGAGGTTTTTGCATCATTTAAGCCGCTAAACAAAATGAAACCGACCAGCCTATCTTAAACTCTCTGCCTTGCCACGTAGACGGATTTTTGAACCAGATCCTTGGATTTAAGGGGGTGGGGGGGTCTAGGTAAGCTGGTTGTGAAGTGCTGACTCAACGATGGAGGGACGATGTTCTTTGTGTACCTTTTCATGGGGTTTTTAAATTGTGTGCTTTAATTATTAAGAATGAGACCGTAATCTTAAGGCGTGGCTTAAGTGTTTTCTACTAAAGCAAAGTTTGGGTAGAACTGCTATTGGCGACTCATTCGTGTTGAGTTCCTTTAAACAACCGAACTACATAGATTGACTGTGGATCATTCATCATTTATTCATTATCAGCCTATATACGTTTCCACTGCTGGGATACAGGCCTTATATTATTAGACAGTTCCACAAACTGATCAGTGATCACAGCTGCTAGCATAAGTACTAGTAGACGAATAACTATATAGTTTGCTTGCGCCAGGATTCCATCACACCATCCACAGTCACATCATCACAGTCATTTACTATATGTAGATACTAGCGGGCGCCCGCGGTTTCACCCGCGTGGTTCCCGTTCCCGTGGGAATATCGAGATATCCTTTTTTAGCGGATGCCTACGTCATAACATCTACCTGCATGCCAAATTTAAGCCCGATCCGTCCAGTGGTTTGGGCTGTGCGTTGATATCTATATCTGTCAGTCAGTCAGTCAGTCACCTTTGAGTTTTATATATATATAGATTCGTCGTCAAACCTAGTCAGAGGCCATTTGGCGGCTTGATAACGTCTATCTGACATAAAGGTTAGTCACTTGCCTTACGCACCCCTTTTTTTCGTGGGGAATGCGTTACGCACCTTAACCCCGTCCTGGGGGAGACTCCCAATGCCCTAAAGAGGGGCATTGTTCCTGGGCCGAAGATGGAAGTGGCCCAGAGGTTTACCCACTAAACCCCGCGGTACTCCCTCATCGCCTTAACATGAAGGGGCCACGGGTATCAGCGGAGCCCTTGCTCCGCGGCCCCGCCTGCGAACGCTCTTCTTTGCGAGCTCCTCCTGTTCCTCTTGCGGAACTGCGGAAGTGCCCCGGAGTACTGCTGAGGCACTCCCGCCCGTCGATGGTGGAGCCGTGCAATGCAGGCTAGGGTGCCGCCTTACGCACCCCTCCACCAACCCGCACTAGGCCAGCGTGGTGGAGTATGGCCCACGCTATCTCACATTTTGAGATAAGGCCTGTGTCCCAGCAGTGGGAACGTATATAGGCTGATGATGATGATGGGTTGTCTGAGGTTTTGCGCATTTAACATAACACGTTGCAAAGGAAGGAAATTTCATCTCCGAATGATGAAGGATAATTATGCGTTTTTAATCTGGCGAGCTGAACGGAGGAATCCAGTTCAAAGCAGTGTTCTCACAATGGCCGCTAAGAAATATGGAAAACGCGGTCCGCGCCGCGACACAGTGGCGTATTCAGACTAGGTTTATCTATAAAAATAAAAATGAATTGCTGTTCGTTAGTCTCGCTAAAATTCGAGAACGGCTGTACCGATTTGACTAATTTTAATCTTGAAATATTCGTGGAAGTCCAGTCCAGGGAAGGTTTAAACGATGAGAATATATGGAAAAATTGCGAGGAAAACACTAAAGTAAGTGATACGAAGTTCACCGGGTCAGCTCGTAACAATTCAATTATATTTCTAAAGAAATCAAATCGAATCAAAGTGATATAATTTGTAGATCATTAGAATTTAATTTAGATTTTCGCCTGAAACACAGGATTTGAAATGAAATGAAATAATTTATTCATAAATGTTTGTACTAGCTGATAAAATAGTTCTAAGAATTTATTGTAATAAATTGATTTGATTTTGATTTGATTTCTAAGGAAAGAAGTTATGACATTGTGTTTGTTTGTCCCTTGTTTACAAATGTTGCCAGTGACGTCACCGGGCAGATTATCCATATATTTTACGACTATTTTACTACCAAGCTCTTACTTTTATAGTATTTCTATATCCTCATATAATTGTAATTCATCTTGAGTTTTTTACTGTGGTTGAAAAGGGAGCAATTTTTTCATAACTTCTTTTTATTGAAGTTTTCTTTTAACCCGTCTGAGGTCACTTTGCTACTCCTTCAAGGTTAAGTAAAAAGTAATTTGAATCAAGAACTTAGTGTAGGGATTTAAGTTGAAAAGAATTTCAATAATAATTACTACTGAGAGCTAGCACGAACAAAATCGAAAAGTAAAAGCATCGAGAAATTGGTCTAAGAATTTGAACTAAAAGAAAAAAGTGCATCTAAAAGAATTTCTAAACAAATACAACGATTCGCATTAGGTACCTACTTTTCAACGTGCGATAGTTGCCCGTGCTTACTCTACTATAGTGGAGTAATTTTAATAGGTAACATTTGACAGTAGTAACGATAAACACAACAAAAAAAAATGATCTCAAAGTTAGTCATTCTGAAGTTATCTAGATGAATATAAATAACATGCCAATTTCCAACTCCCTAAACATTACCGCCTCAAACTTTAAAATTCTTAAATTAAAAATAAATAAATACACGAGCAGGTTCCCCACCCCTGAATACAGGGCGCGCTGGCCGCTGCCGGCGGGGGTGGGGAGGGGCGGTCGTCCAACAGCGCTCCTTTTTACGTTCCGCGCCGAGGCAGGGGTGCGCAACATTTTCTTGCGGTTTGTATATTTTTTCTTCACAGAAGATAGAGTAGCTTCATTGCCTGGGTTATGTTTGAATGGGTTTAATATTGTTTTAACTTTTACTAGTTATTCGATGACATACAACTTAACGGTAATTGTTTTTACGCTAGAATAGGTGTTACGATTAGAAGTTCTTTAAGTAGGTATTTTAAACTATTTTACAAATTGATAACAAAGTTATGTTCAGTTATCAGACACTAACTTATATAACCTTTTTAATTTCTGTGCGCAGTAGAATACATTCTCTGATCTGGGGCCGAGCGTGGGGCTTGGGACAAAATAAATGTTCATCTCGCTATCCCCCGGTTTCCTCTTCATACTCGAGAGGGACGAGCTTCGTAGAAATTTATTAGCCCATACAAACTTATATACCTTACTAATATAATAAATGTGGAATTTTTTGAAGATCTATTGAAGCATGTTTGTTATGCTTTCATGAAAAAACAACAAGATGAATTAAATTGAAACTCTATGGTTCTATAATATGTTATACATAAGAAAAATAGTTAGGTCACAATTTACACGCCGAAGACACCGGCAGAAGGTAGCCAAAAAATAATTATATTGCCGTCCGATGCCAAATGTTGTTCACCCCACTCTCAAGAAGGTGTGAGCGGGCGCCGCCTCAAGAATGCTACAATTTTCCCGAGTTTTCCATTTCTCGACCCCCACCCACCCCCTAGGGAGGTGAAAAAAGAAACGCCAGTGTTGCCTAGCAACGAGCCTTTGAGATGTCGCGAGGTTTTTTATGCGATTACTCCCTGTATACTTTGTTAATGGGATGTTTTCGTGTGTTTAAACTTTAAAGAGATCTGTTTTCTTTTAAGGAGTTGCAAACTTTGCTATGGATGTTTTTTTGTATTTAAGTTCACTCATACAAGCTTTATGTTTAGTTATACGGCGCTGTGTGAATAGTGTCCAGGAATATTTAGGAGTATTTATAAGGTGAAATCTGTTGCCATAACAGCTCTGGCTGTTTTCCGGGAATGATTATGTGGGTGCTAGTACACTTGGAATCAAAGGCTGAAAGACCAAAGCCTACAATGTGACTCTTTCAGAATAAAAGTCCCTCAATGGTATAGGCCGCAGTGGACACTTGCCATCAATGTGGCTGCATGCCTGTCTGCCAACTGATCTAGTATAAGATAAAATATATATTTCAAAGCTTGAAGGCTTGAAGATCAGATGGGCCTACAGTCTGGCAGAACATTGAGCGACGCTTTCTGGTGAAGTGTCCCTCAATGTAATAGGCCGCGGACCGCTTATCACCAAGTAGGCTGCGTGCCTGTGTACTAACTGATCTAGTACATATTATAAGATAAAATATATGTGTATCTAAGTATGTAATATACATATTTTGGAACCTTCGTTGTTCCTTGTAAGTGCCCCTTATTGGAAGAGGCCGCAGTAGCTGCTTACAAAAATAAACCTATTTCTTAATAATTTGATACACAAAAATGTTCGTCATAACCCTCGATGCCTAAATCACATATACTTTTGTCTTAAGTGGGATTCGTGCCTAAAGCTTGACGCAAAGTTCTTTAAAGCCAGTGTTTGAACACACCGCCGCCATTATCTTTAAAACATGACTAAAAACTGGCAAAATTCCACGGAGCTCACAAAAAGCACCTATCTGCATTCCGTACCGTAACAGTATTAAAAAGTAATTACTACCCCCCGCGAAATTATTAATACCCTCCTCGCCGACAGAACGCAACCCACAGTCCGTCTTGCCTTAAATTTTACTCTGAAAACAAATCCCTTGTGTTGGTAAGAAATATAAAAATTCGATGCCAAACGTCGTATGTGACACCTTGTATATGCAAGCCAAAATCAACCATAAAGAAATTGAAACAATGTTTAAATTCCATTAAAATTGTATCCTTTTGAAACTCTTCAGATGTTGCATAAAACCGTGTTTTGTGTCAACTGTCATCCCAAGCGAATTTAAGCAGTATCTCTAAGTTGTATAGGTGTAAATCACGTTGTAGCAACTTCAACATAAGACGTTTTAACCTGTAATTGTTTATACAGGGTTGCTTAAGACACTGTCGGTGAGATTTCCAAGTGTAGTGGTGGTGCGCCCCACTTCTTTGCTATGTTAATTTACATTTTAAATTGCACTTACATAGGCCAGCAGAGTCGCCTGTTTTGCATCGGCCGGGTTTCCGTCAAGTTTGTAGCGAGTGTTTATTTAGATGACGTATTGTCTTTGATTCATTAGTACGCCTCAAGTGCCCTGATTAAGAGTTTTAAAATTAGATAATCTTTGCAAAGAAACTTTCTACGAGCGCTTTATCCTTATTTATTTAAGCTTTATTGCACAAATCAAGTACAAAAGGCGGACTTAATGCCTCATGGCATTCTCTCCCAGTCAACCTTTAGGCCAAGCAGAAAGAAACAGTGGGTAGTGCCAATAAACATAAAACTTAAAAAACAACAGAAATAAACGAAATAAAATAATGATAAATAAATACTTACCTTTAGTTACGCATGCACCATAATCCAGGATTGTTTAGCAAGTCCATTGGATATGGGCTGGTCAATAGCCACAAGGCTGGCACCGGCTCATCCCAGTCGGGTGTGAAGGGGAAATAGGCGGAGTTTAGTGGGTAGTGGACGCTTTCTCGAGTCCCACACACGGCCGCGGATAGCTAGCCTGCGGTTATAGTGCATAAACGCATTCTCCGCCGAAAAAAAAAGCCCATTTGATATTTATTTCCGTAGCCTATTTTAGGTTACAGTCCCTCACTATTTGGGCTACAACGTGTATTCATGACATTAGATACAATAATATTACTCAGGTACAAATATTGTAAAGGGATCTTCTTCTTCTTCGTCCTAGCGTTTTCCCAGCCTAGTGCCGGGGTCCGCTTTCCTGCTTAACTTTTTCAACTTTGCCCGGTCTTCTGCATCCTCAGGAGTGAGATCGTTCTCTGCCATGTCGGCCTTCACGACATCCAGCCAGCGCTTCTTGGGCCTACCGCGTGATCTAGCACGACTTGTGCAGCACGGTCCCAAGGTATTTGAATTTATCCGTTGTAGCAACGGATAAAAGGGGTTTGAAGATTTTTGTATGGAGGCTGGCTTACCTTGTGGTACGCCATTTTGATTTTTTTTCAAAATAGCGTTCACTTAAAATTCTATGAAAAATCGATACCTTACATTAATACAAACATAATATGTTATTAGACAAAAACCTGTAAAGTGTCACATTTTAAAGCTATAAGCAATTAAAGGTTTACTTCTTTATTTTAAGATTTTTTGTGTCAAGTTATAGTGCACATAAAATTCATTCAAAAATGGATACCTGACATCAATACAAACATAAAATGTCATTAGACGAAAACCCGTGAAGCGTCACGTTTTAAAGATATAAGCAACTAAAGATTTATTTTGAGTTTCTTTTTGTCTCATGTTATAGTTCACATAAAATTCATTTAAAAATGGATACCTGACAACAATACAAACATAAAATGTTATTAGACGAAAACCCGTAAAGTGTCACGTTTTAAAGATATAATCAACTAAAGTCTAACTTCTTTATTTTAAGATTTTTTTGTATCAAATCACATAAAATTCATTCAAAAATGGATACCTGACATCAATACAAACCTAAAATGTCATAAGATGTCATTATTACTATAACTTGTAGAAAAAAACTCAAAATAAAGAAGTAAAACTTTAGTTGCTCATATCTTTAAAACGTGACACTTTACGAGTTTTCGTCTAATAACATTTTATGTTTGTATTGATGTCAGGTACCCAGTTTTAAATGAATTTTATGTGAACTATAACTCGAGACAAAAAAAAACTCAAAATAAATCTTTAGTTGCTTATATCTTTAAAACGTGACACTTCACGGGTTTTCGTCTAATGACATTTTATGTTTGTATTGATATCAGGTATCTATTTTTGAATGAATTTTATGTGAACTATAACTTGAGAAAAAAAAACCTCAAAATAAAGAAACTTTACTTTGGTTGCTTATATCTTTAAAATGTGACACTTTACAAGTTTTTGTCTTATAACATATTATGATTGTATTAATATAAGGTATCGATTTTTGTTACAATTTTAGGTGAACGCTATTTTGAAAAAAAATCAAAATGGCGGACGCGTAGGAAGGCCAAAATCTTCAAACCCCAAAAAAGGGATAAAACATATTTTTAAATTACGACGAGCCATTTGGTGTAATGGTCGAGAAGTCGGCTATTACACCAGAGGTCGCGGGTTCGATCCCCGCACGGTACAAACATTTGTGTGCATGAACATGTCTGTTTGTATCGGTCTGGGTGTTTCTATGTATAATATGTATGTATTTACAAAAGAAAAGTATGTAAGTAATGTTTATCCGTTGTCTGGCACCCATAGCACAAGCTAATGCTTAGTTTGGGGCTAGATGGCGCTGTGTGAATAATGTCCCAAGATGTCCCAAGATATTTATAAATCATGCAAATTTTAGTATTGGAGGAGAATGCTTTTTAGCCTTATTATAGGCTAGCGGGATCATGGTGTGGAAAACGGGACTAAATCCACTACCAATTTAGCTCCCCTGATTTCCCCTTCACATTCACATCCAAAAATAAAAAATATGTGCCTGCCTTGTAGCATTTTACCAACATAAACGTAACCTTCAACAGACCAAACCAATTGTATGATGGCTACCTACTACCAAATAACCATTGCAGACTTTCTTACATTTTCCAAAAAAGAAAATATCATCACTGTTATCTGTGTACCCAGTGGTGAAACTTTTTTTCTATTCTACATCAGTTGGCAGACAAACTTACAGCCCACCTGATGGTAAGCGGCCACTGCGGCCTATTCCATTGAGGGACGCTTCACCTGGAAGCATCGCTCAATGTGCTGCCAGACTGTAGGCTCATCTGATCTTCAAGCCTTTGATTTCAAGTGTACTGGCTCCCACATTTATACTGCCAGAACACAGCCAGAGCTGTTATGGCGGTAGATTTCACCTGCTAGCCAGTCGGACCCTGAAAAAACCCTACCACCAACCAGACCCAAGGCGGGAATCGAGCCCACGATCTCCGTGTTTTTATACCCGAGCGGCTTAGCCACTGTTCCACGGAGGCGGTCAAACTCCATAACCTAGGAACTAGCCCATAACCTCCTAAAAATAAGGATATCAATAAAAAATATCAACGATAATCGTAAATCATACTTTTTTCACAGGTGAACTTTCAATTTCCTTTACAAACAATCTAAAATTATGACAATGGTATAAAAACCACCCAATAACACATGTGGTTACATCTGTGCCCGATTATCGTGTTTACGACCTTGATTTCAAGCTTTCTCTTTCGTTAACAATGTCAAGCCATATTGTTATCTTTTTTTTACCATGTCTTGCTTCCCATATGATGGTCAGTAGTTCTTATTGGCAAGGGTTAAGGTTGTAATTTGAGTGATCTTTGTTTTTTTATCGCAAGAATGCTTGTTGTCTTGAAAGGAAACATTTTAAAATTCAATAACTTGTTTCCATAAATAAAAATTCGACACATCCTTAGTGTTGGCATAGATTAAAATTAAGTTGCAGAAAGGATAGTCACAGTTAAGTTTTTAACGGGACGCGAAATGAACGACAAAATTAGAAGAAAAAGATTGTGGCCAGAATTGCAGTGAGAGGCTGTATCATTTTATAAATTAAACTGTTGTATTTGACCGATATGAATCCGCATTATCTGCTTACTATCAGGCATAAATTATAAAAAAAAAAACTGCGATCAAAAGTAAACCGTTAGTTAATGCAAATTTTATTTATTTATTTATTCAAAAAAGGTACACCGACAGTATCATATTCAACATTAGAAAAGATGCTTAACTATTAATTTTAAAATACTTATGTACTGATGAAATTCCAATCCCTTTTCAATACCTTCAGTTTGCAGAAATGCCACCTCCGCCGATTCCACTAAAATAAATTTTCGCCCGCAACCGTCGTCAATCGTAGTGTCCCTTCTGTATTTCTCAGTCTTTGCTCTAAAAGGTTGTTTCTGGTATAACATCACATGTTGTCGCGCCATGTCACCTGTTGTCGGTAAAATATGACGTGTTCACAACTTTTTATGGCGGCATTTTTTTCGGCGCCATGATTTTGATTTATAAAGTATGGTGTTTAGCTCGTTGAGAATTCTTTTGTTTGGTTTTTAAGCTGTTTAGTTTAGTGAAAGTAGTTGATGGGTGAATTGCATGTTATGACTGTGACTGATTTTTAAGTGAATTTTATAGTAGGACTGGTGTTGAGTTGAGTGAAGTTGAGGATTTTAGCAATAGGTCTGAAAAAAAATCCCTTATTCGCCTCTTACGACACTCATGGGAAGTGATGGGTTAGCCCTATTCTCTACCGGGGGCATATCCTACTTCCTACTATCCTACTAATATTATAAATGCGAAAGTCTGAATGTTTGGATGTTTGTTACTCAATCACGCCTAAACGGCTGAACGGATTTAGATGAAATTTGGCACACGTGTAGTTTATAACCCGGATTAGGACATAGGCTATAAAATTCCTACGGAAAACGTCTCATTCCCGCAGGATATTTGAAAAAAGGGATTACGCGCGGGTGAAACCGCGGGCGGAAAGCTAGTAATATATAAAAAATCTACAGACCATTGAAATTCAAATAGCGTATATTCACCCATAAACATCTTATTAAAAAACCGGCCAAGTGCGAGTCGGACTCGCCCATGAAGGGTTCCGTAGCAGCAAGTATCATCATAATTTCAAAGTTCTTGTAGTTCTTTGTAAGTTTGATCGACGTTTTTATATTTGAGTTGATTGAATGAGAGGAAAATTGCGGTTTACGATTTATGACGTTTTAAAAAAAAACTAATTACTTGATCTCGTTCAAACCAATTTTCAATGGAAGTTTGCATGGTAATGTACATCATATATATTTTTTAGTTTTATCGTTCTCTTATTTTAGAAGTTAGAGGGGGGGTGACCAACATTTCACCACTTTGGAAGTGTCTCTCGCGCAAACTATTCCGTTTAGAAAAAAATGATATAAGAAACCTTATTATCATTTTTAAAGACCTATCTATAGATACCCCACACGTAAGGGTTTGAAGAAAAAACTTTTTTTTGATTTCAGTTCTAAGTATGGGAAGCCCCAAAAATTTATAAACTAATTACTTGATCTCGTTCAAACCAATTTTCGATGGAAGTTTGCATAATAATGTACATCATATATTTTTTTTAGATTTATCGTTCTCTTATTTTAGAAGTTACAGGGGGGGGACCAACATTTTATCACTTTGGAAGTGTCTCTCGCGCAAATTATTCAGTTTAGAAAAAAATGATATAAGAAACCTTATTATCATTTTAAAAGACCTATCCATAGATACCCCACACGTAAGGATTGGATGAAAAAAAATTTTTTGAGTTTCAGTTTTAAGTATGGAGAGCCCCCAAAATTTATTATTATTTTTCTATTTTTGTATGAAAATCTTAATGCGGTTCACAGAATACATCTACTTACTAATTCTCAACAGTATAGCTCTAATAGTTTCGGTAAAAAGTGGCTGTGACATACGGACGGACAGACAGACAGACAGACAGACATGACGAATCCATAAGGGTTCCGTTTTTTGCCATTTGGCTACGGAACCCTAAAAAAGGATGAAAAATAAGTCTCATTGTTGGTATATGAAAGCAATAGCTAGTAAATTCTTCCGTACAGTATTCGGTGTATCAGGTGAGTGTAATCTGCGGCGGTGTCGCCTCCGCACACGTGAGGACCGCGCGACGGAAGCGGCCTGCCAACGCCTCCACTGGCAGATACGCTATGCCGAGAGATGTTCTAGTATCGGCCTTTGATTTCCCATTGCATGTCAAAGGGAGTTTCCGATATTACATCACGCACAAAGAAATTCGGTGACTCGTTTCTTTGTTGTACCTCCAAAAAATGGAATAGTCTAGCAGCGCATGTATTCCCTCTTTCCTATGACATAGGGTCCTTCAAACGAGGCGTGAGAGGCACTTTGTGGGCCGGCAGAGTGAGGGTGACTGACGCTACGTCCCTTACGTTTCACCAGTTGTCCTCGCGTCTGGACTTCACACTTCCACTTAACATCAGGTGGAGTGGGGTCATTTGCAAGGCTAAGTATAAAAAAAGGCAGCTATGATCGAAATCAAGTCGCTACAATGATGGGTACTCACCGCTTACTCGCCGCGCAAGCCAATTTCCAATTTTACTCCATTGGGACAAGCTAGTACCAGCCTTGTGGCTATTGACAATCCCATTCCCGGGTACCTCGACTGAGAGGCTTTCAGTATTGACGCCTAGGGACACACGAAAAGCTAGACGGCCCTCAGACTTGGCTCGGGCGACCTGTGCCTGAGCGTTAGAGAGCTACCCCCACTCACAGGTCAACCTTCAAGCTTGAGAAGTCGTGCTTCGTGAGCTCGTCTTCTCTGGCCCGGTCGTCTATGCCGGATGGGACCAGCGAAGGGGTATTCCTCGCTCTCCCGCTCCACTCCCTCTTTCTGTGAGGTTATTCCTAGGCGTCGCAGATTGCGGCTACGGAGTGTTAATTTATTTATATTTTATTTAATTATTAAGGACAACTTACAAAACAAACACCAAGAAAAAATATGTCTTACAAATAATTATGTTCTTGCTATAGTGCTGTTTTCATTGCAAGTTGCCACGGCATGCATAGAATAATAGTAGAAAGTAAACTTAAACGCTTTTTTCTCCGCAAAAATACCAGCGCTGCTGCGACGTTCAACCGGACGCCGTTGCAGCATATGCTGAGGCAGAGGCCTGATTGACCACCAGTAACCACACACCAAACCACACATTATTATACTTTGTCTTATTGCTTCAATTCTCTTTTTATTTTATTCTTTTAATTGTTACTTTGTGTCATGTAATGAAGGGCAATGAATGTTTTTATTTCTTTCTTTAAAAATAAACGGAAGATAACACGAGTTGTTATTGGTCTAATATCACAGATTAAGATCAGTAGCATCGCTGTGTGTGTGCACAACGTGGTGGGAGGAATGCGCGAAAACACCGGCGAGTTACTGTCGGCTTCCCGAGATATGCGACACAAGCGCAGGACAAGCTAGCTTTACTAGAATAAAGTAATAGTAGGTTTTTTATACTACATCAGTTGGCAGACAGACTCGCAACCCATCTGATGGTAAGCGGCCACTGCGGTCTATTCCATTGAGGGATACTTCATAGGAACAACGAATTTAAATACCGTTAATATCGTTGCATAGGAAGCGTCGCTCAATGTGCTCAATTATAGATTACCTTAAAGGCAAGGCTGCTATTTATAAAGTAGAATAGGTACTACTTAAATGACAAGACTTTGTGGACATGAAACAGATTTGCTTCTATACACATCTACTCAAATAAATATTTATTGTACTTTTATTTTATCAGTAGGTGGTTTTAAAAAATGATTAAGTACCAAGACAGCGTAATTTAGACAGAATTTCTTTTTCACTTTAAGATAGTGATCTTAATGTGATCTTAATAATGTGTAATAATGTGTACGTAGTAGTGATCTTAATAATTCATTACTTTAACTGGTAAATAAACTTAAAATACTTTTCGGGCTTAGAGCTGTACAAACGGACATTTTCACCACATCAATTTTTTTATTTTGCGAGGATTTAACCCGCCCTGTCTGATGCACTAGCGACTTTAACACCACAAAAAATTGGCAGTCAAATTGTGCTTAACTACAATAAATTATATTTCGTTCTTGACAAAATCGTCCGCAATTATAATGTTTCTGAGAACAGTTCCGCCTGCGGGTGTGCCTCCGGTTCAAATGTAAGATTTACTCCGGTTATCCGGCAGTGTTCCGGACGTCCGGCGCCGGCGCACTAAAAATTTGCCTCGCAAATAGTTGCCGCCGGATATTCGGCCGGGGAACAACCATTGTTACTTTTATTGAGCTAGTAGGTAGTTGTTTGCTTACAAACTTGTCGTAACAGTACTTCAACTTAGAATGTTAACTCGTGAATGTATTTTTTTTTAATTACTTGGTGGTGCTCAAGCCTGACTGGTTATACTGGTAAGTATGGACGCTTAGGACACCAGAGGCATCGCTTGTGTGTCACTGATCCTGTAGTTTGAAGGGTAAGAAAATTACCTTAGCAGCAAAAAATGGTTCTTATTACAGCCGCGAGAACGGGAAGTAAATCATAATTTCTGAAATGTGTCGTCTCGATCGTGTCGTAGGCAAAGTAATAAATTAAATTAGTATAACTAATATTAATACTTACTTACTTACTCCGATGGCTAAACGACCCGAAGTGTGTCTTGACCTCCGATACGAGATTTCGCCATCCTTCCCGATCCTGTGTGCTCGCCGCGCCAGTCGCCAACACGCGCGCAGCTCCCGGAGATCAGCCGCCACTACATCTAGGGTTGCCAGATCGATTATTCCTGTTATCGGGATCAATAACCGATTTTTCGGGATTTTAGGGCTTTGGTCGGGAGAAATAAAAAAATAAGTTAATAATATTAATTATACATAATATATTAAGTAAACATATTTTTGCATTGCACTGTAGATATAACAAAAAAAACATAGTAGGTATTATTGTCACATAAGATAAGAACCGAATGAGCATGTTTATTGTTTTTGTTCTTGCCATAAGTATTTGTCATTTTTTTTTTACCGCGTTTAACAACTTTTGAGCTTTATCGCTATTCAAAAAGGTCTTAAAATTTAAACAATTTTCGTCAAAATTCAAACGAATTATTAATTCCGCCTTTATTAAATCCATGCTCATTCGGTTCCTTTCTTTTGAGTATAAATCATTAAGTATACTAAAAACGCGTTCGCAGTAAGCGTTACTTACTGGAATTGAAAATATAAAACATACAATTTTGATACCATACTTGAACTTCTGTACACAATTTCTTAATTAATTAGTTTAAATGAAAACTGGTTTCTTAAGATACAAGTCCAGCTTAGTTTGGGAACTACTGGTAATTACCTATGTTTTACTTAATAACTCAGATAAATTAAGTCAAACATGTACCTACACTTTACTTTAACTAAATCAAATGTAATTTAAATAAGTTTATTTTACTTTACATCAGTATTCAGATGTGAACGGTTTGTTATCTAGAGTATCTTAACAGATAAATAAGTAACATGTTTATCCTTGTAATACTCAAACTTCAAATAAACATATTTTATTTAAAAAAAAAATTAGTGAACCTGTTTTACGGGAGATTATTTGCTTTGTCGGGAGTCGGGAGGACATACAAAAATTCGGGAGAATCCCGCCAATTCCCGACCGTCTGGCAACCCTAACTACATCGCTCCAGCGATACCTAGGGCGGCCAACCGGTCGACGGCCAGTAGGCCGGCCCAGATAGACGTTCTAAAAACCACGATCTTCCCCCATTCTCTCCCATCGGAGTCTGTGAGCTTTAGTCTCACCTATAATGTTAGGCTCAGCCACAAGTTCTTCTATTTCGGCATACTTCCGAACCCTCATGCTTCCGTCGGGCCTCGGTACTGGTCCCATAACTAATAATACCCACCTTTAATTTACAATTGCAATATGCAGTGTGGCTACATCTGCCAGTTGACCTTCGACCCACTGTGACAATAGCAAAGGGTCACTCGGTGGTCAAAACCGGAATTGACCGTCTATAGAAGCACGACATCAAATGTTTCAAATTCTGGTAGTTTAATATTATTTTTAGGAACAGTGGTTAAGCCAATCAATGATCGCAATTGATTTTAACTTCAATCGTCAACTATTTATTGGAGTTAGTTAAAATTAAGGGCTACCCCAACGAAGTACCTAACCCAGCATTTTGTCTCTGCGCGGAGCAACATGTAAAAACTAACCCAAAAATGTCAACCCACAAAAGGCACGGATCCAAGAGTCTTCGGAAAAACGGTTTTATTTAAAAAAAATAAAGGCTAGACTAGAGATGGGCATTCAACACGGTTTTTTCCCAACCTTTATGTATGGAAATTGAACGATGTCTTTGCAAAGAGGATAAGGCTAACGTTGTTCGAAAATACTAGCACATAATAATCGTTTTTGAACTTTCAGTAGAATTAAAGAATAATAAATAATAACGCAAAAATTTTGCGCTACTAAAGAGGCCTAAACATCAGGCTAGCTTGCAATAATTATTACCTAGTAGGGCGTGGAGAATCCAAAACACAAAAAAAAAAGTTTTTAACTCTATCATCATACCGGTAACACTTTCACTACAACGAAACGAGAATCAATAAATTCAAACAATAAAGGATGGGCTTGTCCTGTCAGAAGGAAAATAAACAAACCTGTTATTTATTTGTTCCCAATACGGACGGACCGCGGTTATAACAACACATTATTACTTAAACATAATATTTTTCGACCACAATGTTAACCCTTCAATAAACTAAAATCAATAGATAAGGCGTGACTAAAGTGCTTTTTTAACCCTTCCTTCGCGGCATATGGTATTAAAGAGGCCCCTGGTAGTTTGTAGCTTTCTACTTCATTGGATCTGTTTGGTTTGTGTATACGAATAAGCTAAAATAAATGTGGTAAATTTTTAATTTTATTTACAGAAAATAACCTACGCTTTTTGTTATATAATGTAGGTAAAATCGTATTATTAAAAAACATTAATTAATTTTAGAAATGACATTCACTTTTTAAATAAATTCTAAGCAAAATGACAGTGGAGATACCGCGCGTACGGACAAAGCGATTTGCTTCATTTCTTTTGATATGGACTGCGTCGGAGTTTAACTCGCTGCCGGGATCAGTCTTTACTACAATTGTGTAGGAAAGACTGATCCCGGATAACTTGGGGCTCTTCAAGGCCAGAATTAACGGGCTTATCCTAAGCAAGCGCGCTCCATCGTAGATCACATAATTGTTTAACATCAGGCAACTTTGTGATCAATTGACTCAAGTGCAAGCTTAGTATAAATATAAAAAAAAACAATGAAATAAGCCTAAAACTTTTCATGGATCACTTGCACTCAAAGCCATGTAGTTGTACTCGTATGGTGGCGTTAATTTATGTCAAAATGTGGAAACCTTTACAACGTCATATTGTATGCCATTGATTCTACACTATCGCTATTTTATATTACCTGTATTAGAAACGAACTATTCAACAAAACGGCGAATCCGAAACACTCCAGTCCCCGCTTAACCACAACGTACAAACAAAAATTTCGAAACGTGACTATAAAAATGTAATGCAAAAAAGTCCGTTGTCCATCTGTCCTACCGTTTGTCCTTTTGTTGTATATTAATAGTAATCGATAGGCTCTGGTCAGTTGTACCGTAGCCAGCGACGGGGGGTTATTCGGGTATTTACAATGCAAATGACGTCACGCTATTTCGTAAAGAGCAAGGATGTTGTAATACGAAAGTAATTTATTAGCTTCCGTTCTTCGCTTTGATTTTAATCGATTCTTTAGAAATGGTATTTTATACTTTATTAACATCAAAACAGGAGTTTTCAATTCGACTGCTCACATTCAAAAGCTATAATTTTACTCAGATAAATAAAACGGATGAAGTATTTGCAATAAAAGATTTGTTTTTTTTTTATGTCAGAGGCAGCAAACGAGCCAGCGGGTCGCCTGATGGTAAGCAATCACCGCCGCCCATGGACATCTGCAACACCAGAGGGATCGCTGATGCGTTGCTGGCTTATGGGGGTATGGTGGGTGTGGGCCTCCGGCACTCTCACAAACCAGACGAAACACAATAGTAGCCACTATTATTTCTCGCTGGTGTTATGTGAGAGGGTGGTACTTTCCCGGACGAGCCGGCCCATTCGTACTATAAAACAGCAAGGCTCTACCACTACACTACACTACTAGCGTGAAATAATAGTGACTACTATTGTGTTTCGCCTGATTTGTAAGAGTGCCAGAGGCCCACACCTTTAAAGGCCAGCAACGCATCAGCGATCCCTCAAAAAGAAAAGAAAAATTTCCTACCATTCTTACAAGATTTGAGGCATAGTGCATAGTCAAAATAGCATAAAAAAACTCCTAAGTCAATTCGTCTTACCTGCCATCCAAACTACACAAATTGCATTTTGTGAAACATTTTAATTAAATATTTTAAAATAGCCACGTTACACCACATTTCGTATCAATGGCCAAAAATCGTAAAGCGTTAAACCGGTTTGCAGCGGACCCCGGTGGTCAGATCCGGTTCTGACCGGTAGTGACCCTTCCTTGCATTGTCACCTCAAGGGTCGCTCGAGCTGATGTTGCGATGCGTATTGCACCGCGCGGTGAAGGGTTAAGTCTGCTAGACAATCTTATTGTAAGAAGTTTAATGCTTCTACTATTTTGATTTTGTTACAAATACTCATGCTACAGGGTTAGGAGAAAAAACTACTGACTATCATAAATTATTATTTTATCTTTTGAGAAGATGGCTGTACTACATATTTCATGCTTGGCTAATGGCAACTTCAGTATATAAAGACATTGTAAGGGCCACTAATAAGTGTCATTTTGAGTTTCAAAATAGCATTGTATATCTGCTCTCGTAATAAACATTATTTGTATAACCGTTGGGGTAAACGGGTTCTAGAGTGGAGACCGCGTCTCGGTAAACGTAGTGTAGGGCGCCCTCAGGCCAGGTGGAGCGATGATCCACGCAAGATGGCTGGCAGGAGCTGGATGCGAGTGGCCGAGGATTTCTTAGCGTGGCGAGCATTTGGAGAGGCCTATATCTAGCAGTGGACTGTTACAGTTGTACAGTTTAAACGGGTGAAACGAATCCCACAAATTAACCAATTTCATTTAACGATGTAGATAAAAATGTGTCTCTTTTACAGGGGAAAATATTGGTTTTGATACAGATCGGACTTTTTATTAACGTTTGTTAACTCGAGAACGACCAATGAAAACCACGAAGCAATTGACCGTCCTAATGGTTGGATTTATCTTTTTTATTTAAGCTAACTTGAAGATAGAGGTGGTTAGAAATGTACGAGCACAGACCACAGTGGTACAGCCAGCGGTGTTGGATAAGATAGTCGAAGCCTGTTGGCAAAAGGTGAACAGAAAACACACCGCAGAAGCTTTCTTAAGAAATCCGAAGATGTCATTCGAATGTAATGGAAAGACAAAAATAAGTAGTAATAAACATGTTTACGGCGGGATCGTTCGTGCCAGTCAAGAGACGTTTTATAAAACAATCGATAAAAAGCAACATCTTTCGTTTGATTGAAATTTTATCGAGCGTTCGCGTGACGGGCGTTCGTCGTGTACTTTCACTGGCCAGGTCCGGAATAGGGAAAGAGTAATTGTTTTCAGACAACTATTTTAAGTAACATTTTTTTTTTAGCCTGATGGTAAGCAAAATGGGAACCCAAATAACCATGACAACGGACCAATACCGTGGCGCTTATAAGTAACATGTCATAGCATAAAAGTAACAATAAATTCCCAATGGCAGCTGTTGTCCCACCATCAACAGTTTATTATAAAATTGAGGTATTTTTATACGCCTCGCTGGCCTAATAGTATATAAACCAGTTAGTCGGGCAAAATTTATGTCAGATTTTTCGAATACAGCTGAAGCTTGTGATCACTGGTAGCGCGGTATTTAAGACAGTTCATCATAATTTCGATGACTTGACCTGCTGTGAAATAATACATAGGCCTTATTAATTTTTTACTACTTTAGTTTACAGAATTGTAGCATGAATACAATAAATATCGAATGTTTATATTGTAAATAATTAAACACAGCATGAAAAAGGGCTGATTTGAAATCACCAATAAAGATAATGAATACATATCTTTTTTCTTTTTAAGAATAAAACTCCAGTTTAATAATTTTATAAAATGTGTACTACTGAACACTGACAGGTTTCCAAGTTCCGAGTTATTGAGGTTTATATTCCCGTCAACATTTTACATGTTCTGATGCATCCCTGCAGTCGTTTGAAAATACGCAAGGCCATGTAGGCTCGTAGTCCGCCATAGGCTTCTTATAAATTGTTCGGAACTGGGTTTCTTTACGGCGGTACCGCTACTTACTGTCTAGTTATTTCCGATAAGCTCGGATTATTTAGGTTATTTACCATTTTGAAGTTTTGAAACATCAGTACGCTATATTGTTGACAACATTACGGTGACAGTTCCAAATAATAATTAGCATAAAGTTTTCCTACACAATTTTTTTTATGGGTCGTCAAATATAATAATTAAATTGTCATCATAACACGCATAATTGCTAAGATACACCCCTAAGTAACGAAACAAAACTACCTACTACTACTACTTACAATTACCAAATACTGTAAAGAAAATTTCATAATATGGAAATATGCATTAATTTATTTCTTTTTTTTTTTGACAGCCAGGCACATAGCCAACTTAATGGTAACCATCAACTGTAGCATCTTCAATTGAAGGATACTTCAGAAGCTCACTAAGTAAAACCCCTCATCAATAAAGTTTCAAACTTGATTGCATTATAGAGGTAAAACTCCAGACAATAATAGAAACCAAACAA
The DNA here is from genome assembly GCA_949319885.1 of Mecyna flavalis. Classification (NCBI taxonomy): domain Eukaryota; kingdom Metazoa; phylum Arthropoda; class Insecta; order Lepidoptera; family Crambidae; genus Mecyna; species Mecyna flavalis. Next base: position 2,924,341 of record OX439419.1, on the reverse strand, counting down.
TAGATTATACCACAAACTATTTTGCATAAAGTCGAATGATTATAAATTGAAAATATAACAATAGCTGACCAAACGACTTAGCGGAAGCCCGAAAAATGTTTTGTTGCGACTTAACCCTTAGCAGCTGCCGAGAACGCGACAAAATGTTAAAAAGGCAAGGAAGGGTCAGCAAAACCAGATTGACCAGTTCTATTCAAAAATAGACAATGCGGGGATAGGATTGACCCTTGGGGGACACCGGTCAGTTTTGCAAAAACCGGTATTGAAAACGAAAGGGTTATATTTCAAGTTTTTATTATTTTTATTATTCTTGTTGTTAGTGTTGAGTTCGAGGACCAGTGGTCAGTTTGGTGTTAGAATTTGAAGGCAGTTCATGTGGTCAATGTGTTGAAAGCTAATGTAAGATTCAAAAGTGTTGTGTATTTTCAATGTTGAAGGTATTCTAGGAAGTGAAAATATTAATGTCTGTGAGTATTTTTATGGTTGTTTTTTTTTTGTTTCGAGAAAATCAAAGGTTTTGTTTTGTTCATTCAAAAGAAGCAATATTGTTTATTTTTATTATTGACAATGCCCTTACATTTTTTAAATTTTGAACTGGCAAAGAATTACTCGATGTATTTTTTAAACAATAAAATAAATGAGACATTTATTACATATACAAAATAATTTAAACCTTCTTAAATAGAAGTCGGTTTAAAAGCCTGAAAAACTCGCAAAAAGGTCCGATTCCCACGCTTTGACAACGAACAAAAAACACTTTTTAAACGCGTCGGAGAAAATTAAAAAACCGCCCTTTTTCCTCCTTCGTGTCACGAAAAAGTCCGCAATTATCACCTCCCCGCTTTCCTCGACAAATAGAATTAGGCGTGAATTAAATTAGCCCCGGAATTAACAAGGATAATACCCGGTTCTTTTCGCTTTTTCCTTATTTTCAACGTTTTTTGCTGTCACGTCCCCCGTTGATGGGAATTTACCCGCCAATTTTGAAAGACAAACGTTTCCGTGTTCTCTTTTTAAATGTCGTTCTCTTTTCAAGCGGCATTTTGTCCGGTCGTGGCCAGTGAGATCTTAATTGATGTAATTTTTTAAGCGCGCACAGACTTTTTGTCGAGAGGTTCCGTTTTTATATTGGGAAATGGGTTGAGTGTAGAGGGTTGACGATATGCTTTTTAGACTTAGGCAGGTTTAAAAGTGATCCAGGTTTACCTGATTAAGAAAAAAGTTACATTGATACGAGAATCTCGTACAAGCATTAGATTTTTTACACATACAACACAAACATTGTAAAATATTTGGCGAGAAAAGGTCAGCTGTCGAGTTACTTGCCGGATTTTTTCTGAGACAGGAACACATTTCAGTCTGCTAGAATCATCATAATTTGACGATTTAGTTAGTGCTTTTTGTTGCCTATAAAAATAAACAAATTATAACTTGAATTAACTTAGAAGATTTCAAAAAGCTCACCTCATTAACGCTTTTCTTTTTTGTTTTTTAGATTTCATTTTCCAGTAGTTTTGATGTAAAAGAATGTACAATCTACAAAGAATTACAATTCCAACACCCATTTATTGAAATTCAAACAAAACCAAAGCACAAAAACCGAACAGAATCGAAGCTTCGTCTACAACAACAGAACTTACAAAATGTCTGCCGACGCAGCAGACATTTTCAAAAACTTCCAATTCATAATTAATTCCTTACCCTCACCCTCTCCTGGGGTGAAAAATGCACTCAGTCATTACATTTAAAGATATAATTAAGGGAGCCGCCCTTCTTTCTCCGTTTTAAAGGGCCCTTTTCTTAAACCCTCTGCGAGCTATTTTGTCTGGAAAAGATTTTGCTATTGTATCTGAGTAGGGTCCGGGTAAGGCTTTGTTTGGGAAGAAACTTTAATGAACAGACGGGGAAATAGACAATATTTTTTTTTTTGCTCTAGTTACCTTTGTGTAAGTAGGATTAATTAAGAACTCACTTGTAAGTAGAAAGCTGTTATTTGGGTATGATAAAGAATAATTTAGTAGTAAATCAAGTTGCAAAAAATTACAGTAACTATTTCAAGGTAATGGGCATCAACTTCATCGCTGACGACTTGTAAACTTATTGAATTACTCTTTAAACTGTTTGGTAATATTTTACCAATAATTTCCGATGTTTTTCGATACCCACATTATTCATCTTGAAGTAGTGTAGGTAGGTACTTTGAATTTGACTTACATCAATGCATATCGTGAAACTAAAAATGGTATACGGAAAATTATTCCGGGTGTAGTAAAAGTGGTAAGCTTTACTTTACTTTGTAAAAACAATAGTACCTACTTCGTTATAAACGATAGGAATTACAAAAAAAAAATAATGCGTTTAAGCAAATCCATACATAATTTATGAATGCCGAAGTAGGTAACTGTCTGTCTGTCACCGTCGCATCGCACGCAACAGAGCAACAGATAAACGCGATTTTTGTATATGAATAGGTAGTTTGGGAGCTAAAACGTGATATGGGCATATTTTTATTGCGGAAAAGTATTACATTACACATCTGTGGGATTACATCGTATTGTTCACACCGACGAAGCCACGGGCTAAAGGCTATTTACAATAAGACTATAATAATATTCAACTAAGAATATTCAACCGTCTCCTGCATCTGTTTTTTTGTTATTTAGAATTTCTTAGATCTACGCTTGAAATTATCCGTTCCTATAGTAACATTTCAATTTCCCTCTATATCTCTTGTGATCTACCCTTCTTTACTTAAACAGACATAATCGCTCTTTGATAAGTTACATTATTGCCTCTTTCCCCTCAAGACTGGTATTTTTCATTGATTATGGAGTAATGGCGTTTAGGGTAACTGTTGTTTATGGTACACTTTATTGAACGTCTCGTTGGACGTGTGGTTTGATTACGTGGTCGTGATCTTGTGGATTTGGTTCCCGAAACGAGCAAAATTTGTGTCTGTATTTCTCCTAAGCAAAATATATATTTTTATAATAATAATGTTCTCCTATCCGAATTTTGTGAACAAGTGAGTGCGCAAGCACAGGTGCACTTTCTATTCCCTCAGTCTTATATTAAACGGTTTGACAGCAGTCTGACACGACCAAAAGTAGATCAGGCGCAGAACGGCTTTACGTGCATTCCGGGGCACTATTCGGTGCAACCCGAGATTTGGAGTCAGGATTCTGGCGCGGCCATCACGTCTTAGTTACAGTTTGCCTTACTAGCCACTCTTAATAAAAAAGAAATAATAGGAATCAGTCAGACTGTTATGTTTCCGATTTATTTTTATGTAAAACATTTTAGATGCTCTCTTAGTTTTGAATCTATTTTATTTTTATTGGTTTACCAACATAAGAATTAGCGACACATATAATTTTACAACATAGTACCTACTCTCTTATTAAACACACAAGATGACGAAACACATATCACAAAAAACTAATTTAAAACGCAATCTCTAGCTAATTCGTCGCGAAACAAAATTATGCCCTTAAATACCTAACCGTGAAGACGAAAATTAAAGGGAAACACGCTCCTCGTCAATTTAAAACGGGGTTCTTTGCTTCTTCTTTCGACCCCTTATCGTTTAAAAAGACCAGTATACTTAGAACCTCACCCTGAACAAAACCACCCTTCATTCAGTACCGTTTCTTTAAAAAGTGGGATATAAAGTAGGAAGACGAGCGGGCCCAGAGGTCTATCTTGCGTGGTCCCTTTTCTTCTTTTAGGGTGGCGCCCTAAAAATGTGCCCTTCTTATATCGGAATGATTTCGTTTTGTATTGTTATTACTTGGAACGCTTATGTATTATTTATGTACCGTAGCGACCGTGTTTTTGATATCGAGTCGTCGGAGTTTTTATGTTGTAACATTAGGCGTATTTAAGTTTTCTTCTTATCAGTGTACTTAACATTAAGCGTTCTTAAGTTTTCTTCTTTCTTATCAATAATATATGTAATTAAATTTGATGATTAAGTGAATACCCATTATTTTGCCTTTTATTTTTAGTAGTATTAGACAGATTTTTAAAGGTTTCAGTAAATCTGAATTATATGCTGATTTATTATTTAATTTTCCATACACTTTCAATAGTTTTTAAAATTACCCAAAATAAACAGACAGGATAAAACTTAATTTAATGCCCCACTGCAAGGCAAGGCCTCCATCATTGAATCAAGTCACCGTCACAATGATGGGTACTAATCACAATGATGTCTTAATCACCACACCTGATGAATGCTGATTGGAGATCACAAACCCAAACTGCGATAGAAAAATCAATAGCAAAAAAATATAAATAGAAAAAAAGCAATACTTACATTGGGCGATGTGTCCTGGTGAAGGGTCCCTCAATGGAAGAGGCCACAGTGGGCGCTTTCCATCAGGTAGGCTGCGTGCCTATCTGTCAACTTCACTGATCACACATACTATAAAGAAACTAAAACCTCGTCTTACAGAATTTAAATAGAAATCTAGTAGGTATCTTTCTTTTTTAATAATATTTAACGTCTTCCTAACTCTTCTGGAAATCACTTAGTAAATTTTTCGGTACCAAATAAATTCCCGTTTACCAACTCTACAAAAGAGTTAAACAGAAGAAGTAGGTACCGTTAGTTAATCACGTAAGAACAAAATATTAATCATGAATTTTCACATTATAAAATTATTCAATTCATTTGGGTGTTTTTCCCGATCCCCATTCCTCCACATTCTTTTCACAAAGGCGGGAACGCATCACAGACCTAGTCGAAGGTATTCATGAGCAGTTAGTAGTGATCATCAGGTATCGCATTTGTTCGTTTTCCTTCGTTTTTTTCTAAAAAAATATCTTCATCCTTTTCAAATATTTGGCCTGAGGAAAGAAATAACTCACCAGAAAATGTTGCTCAGAAAAATATGACTTACCTGCAAACATACAAAAAATGTTTAGCCGCTTAATTTTATGTAGTTTAAAAACCATAATAAAAATATAGTTTTTATTATATATGAATCCATTATATTTTATTAATGGTGTACTGCCAGTCTACGAACAAAGAAGAATTTATAAAATGGCGAACCCTAGCTGCAAAATATTGATTCCAAATCCGAAATACCCGCGAGGTTTGAAAATGGAAGCGCGACTTAAACTCGTCCGCGGAATTCCAATGACGAATCGCGGAGGGTTTTTCTTGTTGACGTCACCAACTTCTATTTTACCGCCATCATCGTTTCCATCAACCTTAACGCTTTACCATAGAGTTGAAAATTTATGAATTGGGTCTTTCAAAATGTCGAAAGTAAACTTGTTAGCTATCTCCCGCTGTCTCAAGCAAGGATTTATCGTCTTGCAGGGGGAAAAGACCGGAGCGAAAAATAAGAAAGGGTTGTTTTTCCTGGGGGACCGTGGGGGGACAGGGTACAGGGTGGATTCAATTAAGGAGGGGCCGTTGCGATTAATTATGCTTCTAAAATTATGGAGGAAGAAAAAAAGGGTTGACTTTAAGAGTGTATCGCAGTTACGTGATCTTTTGTGTAAGATCGCATTTTGTAAATTTGTTTAATATGTGTATTAGATCATAATAGTAAATTTATCTATAAGTAGGTACTAAACATTTTTATGGAGTTAGAAAAATGCACATAACCACTAACCTTATTTTAACTGCATTTCCTTAGATTTGACTAGAGCTAAAAAGTCAAGGGTTTTTAAATTACGATTAGCCATTTTTTAAATTATTTATTAGTTATAAATAGTTATGGCAAATAAGCGACTTGTAGATAGTATAAAAAGATAAAAAATGGTTAAGATTAATAAATCACCCGGTTTTTTTTTCGGGTAACATCTAACAAAACTCGGGTATTAAATTATCAACGTGCTAGTGATGAATGTTTCAGAGTAAAAAATTATTTTTAATTGACTTTTTTATTTAATTATTAAAAATTTTCATCACACACAATATGTAGTGACCTGCTAACATTCGCCACTCGGCAAATACCAACACAACACAGTGACCCAAAAGCTCGCCCTAAATCAAAACATCGTCACTTCACATCACACATGCCAGGGCTACCACATATTAGATATCTTTTTACGTAATATTTTGAATTTAATTTCAAAGGCATCGGCGAGAAAGATAAGTAAACACGTTTGTTAAAGAACAAGTAATGATATTTTTCCTTAAGAGCTCTTGAAGACATCAGCGAAAAAGAAATAGGGGTTTACAAAAACAAGACGTTAATATGTCTTTCAAGAAAAACGAAAAATAGAAAATTTTAAGAATCTCCATTTTTTTAAAATAAGTTTTGAATTTAAACAACCCTTTTTTACCATTGTTTTAAAGGCTTAAAAGGCTAGGGACATCTGCACTTGTCTGGGATTCAGAATTAAGCGTTCATTCCACTAGCCACGAACACCTTCTTCTACATAGCCTTTTCACAACCTACAGAGTATACCTACGCTTCTAGAATGCTTGCTATCCTACAACAGCAGTATTAAGTAATCAGCCTATTACGAATGTCCCACTGCAGGACTAAGGCCTATAATTATATTTGAAATTAAGTCGTCGTCACAACGTATTACAGGCTTCATCGTCAAATGTTAAATAGTGATCACACAAAGGAGTGCGGCAGAAATGGGCTCGATCTTAAGCGTTCGTTCCACTATTCAAAATATAAATAATATTCGTTACAAGATTTTTAATATTTAAATTCAATTTTAATTAATATTTTTACCCCGGGATAAAAATATAATCCAATAAATGAAAATACTATTGGTTTTGTAGTGCATCCGGTGTGTTATGTTATGTGCATAGTGCATAGAACGTCCGGTAGAATAATAATAATGTTGCTAGTTAAGATACTTAAATACTGATTTTCCGATCAGATCCCATACAAATGACAGCTTAGAATAGAGGCACGATAATTTTCTGAAAAATTATGGCAACAGAAAAGTAAAAAAAAAATCAAATGTCATACAACGTCTGTCAATCATTCGTTTCTGTTTGTTTTGAATAACTTATGTGAATTATTTTGTTTTGTCGTTATTGTTGGAATGCTTGGTTTAATATTTGACGACTTTCGCTACGTTTAAATGACGGTTTCAGCTAAAACAAACGACCTAAGCTTTTCTTACAACGGATCCAGTGAACTCGACAATTGGGGTTATTTTTGTAGAAATCAAAATCACCCTATAACTATTTTTTCCCAGGGAGTGGATTTATAAATTGTAGTGTATTTGGAATATTACTTCATTTTCTACATAATAATAGTAAATCGGTAAGTGTAATTCATAAAAATCAAGGCCCAACGTTCTATGGATGTTCGCCCGTGTCCTTTACCCGACACGGGAATTTAACCAATGACCCGGAGAAATAATAACCAGGCGTATTAGTAGAACTGTCTCAAAAACATTTTCTAAAGTTCTAAAAACATCTTAAAACTTTCACGCATGGCGACTCCTTGACGTTTTTCAGCACAGCCCTACACACACGCAGGTTAAGGACCTTCAAACGGCGCTATTAAACCAATTTAAGTCTAATTACAGAGTTACACGGTTTATTTTTAGGTGTACACAGCGGAGTCGACACAACTCATTTTAGCATGTGTTAATGTTTTGCAAAGTTCAATGTCTTGAACTATAAAGGATTTGGATCCATAACAGAGTGTCGGTATCGAGTTTGACGATTTTGACATGACACTTTAATTTTTTTTTTTATTGAATGAGGGCTACGACACGTTCACTTACCAAACGAAGCTCAATTGCAAAGCTACTGCTTATATTATTAGATACCTGACCCGGTGAACTTCGTATTAATTTCATCGCAATTTATTTATATTTTCTCATCGTTTACACCTTCCCTGGACTTCCACGAATATTTAAAGACTGCAATTAGTCAAATCGGTTCAGCCGTACTCGATTTTTAGTGAGACTAACGAACAGCAATTCATTTTTATTTATATAGATGTCAGTCTTCAGTGAGTGGGTACTACTTTTCCAGTCATATTCAGTTTTTTTTTTTCACGTCTTATATACCTAACTTAATTAGCCCCCTTTAGCCTCAAAGCAAAGGTACCTTGGATTGGTCTTTGGGTGCAGGACAACAGATATTTCATTTAAAATAAAAATAAAACGACTGATAAGTTATCCATTCTTCTTTAATAACGAAGCATTTTATTTCAACTGTTAGTGAATTCTTTTACCTCGAGTTAATCAAGAAAAAGATAAAAAGTATTTATAAATACATTTTCTAAATAACACAAAATTACTCTTATAAACCATCTGCAACCGACAACCGCCAGAAACAGTACACCATAAAACACCTAATTCCACAAACAAAACAACAAAGACAAAAACTCTATTCGAATTTCAAAAAGCAATTTAAATTTGGAACGCAATCGAACGCCGGGCCCCGTCTTGCCCCCACCTATATCTATCTACGGAAGGTACGGCATACTTTTATTCTTCGTGGGGCAGTCCACCCCATTTAAAAGAAGCCATCTTGGGATTGGGTAGGCGGGATGGAGGGGGCGGAAGGGGGGATCACTTTTCTCTCGGCGAAGTGTTGTTTTAATTCCACCAAATATCTTTTCGTGAATACCTTGGAGAAGTTTTGATATAATTTTCTTGGGTAATATTTATGCGTTTGAGGTGTAAACTGTGTGTAGGTGTACGCGGTAAATTAAGGTGTTAAATATTGTCTTTGTTGTTTTAATGTTTAATAATAAAAAAGTAAAAAAAATATTTCATACGTAAAAATTATGAGTTACAGTAGATATTCTGTTATATTATTAACTGGCTGCTAAAAAGAGGAAGATTCTCAGTTCGCCTGCAAATTTTTTAACTTTATGCGAACATACTTTCATCAATACACGAGCTATATAATCCGCGTCCAATATTATATACTATTTCAGTTACAGTGTACAACTCTTTTCATCAATAATTTATATAATTCTTGACTTGAACCAAATTGTTTTGAATCATAGTAATGCCGTTAAACCTGAACATTCGGATAACTGACTGTTTAATCATAATTAAATTCGTCTAGAGTCTCCGCCAATGGTTACGGAAGTCTGATGGCAGACGGAACGACTGCAATAACTAGACTAAGAACTAGATTTTCTCTCTCTTGGTTACAGCTAATCTTGACATTATCAGAATAAGACGTAAGAACAATGACATACCTACATTGTAACTTATAAAATAAAAAAACCTTATGTAAAAAATAATTGATTTTTTATTTAGATAAGTAACTATGGCGTTTTTTAAGGTCTCGGGCAAGTTGTTTCCAGAGTTAAACTATTAGAAAGTTGCTAAATTGTATGTTAGTGTTTGATTCTATTGCTATAGGATACGACTATAGCATAGGATACTCGAATATACAGATGAAAAATATAAAAGTTTCTTGTTACCATTTACTATAACTAGTCTGGTTTGTAACTTCAAGACCCAAATTCATTAATATAATGGTCTAAACCTGTTTTTAAAAAAAAAAAAAAAACCTTAAAAAACAGCACTAGCGTAAATTTTGAATTCGTGTCGCAATTCCAATAAGAACCGGCCGTTAATAAAACAGCGCAATGCAAAATAGTTTTTAATTTAAAAGGTCCATCCATTTCGAAGCGACAAACTGCACTTAATTAAAAACAGCGTTCGAAATTCAACTTTTAATTTTTTTCATTCGAACAAGACGGAGTTCAAAATGTGCTCCTTTTAAAATATTCTAATTAAAAAAGTAGCGAATCCTAAATTCGAATTGGCTGGCGTAGTTTGGCATCGGAATGCTTTTGGTCCACTACCGTACGGTGCGGTCCAGGTAAATTTTAATTTCTATGCAAATGTAAGCTTTCATTCAGGGCTTAATCTACGAGCTTTGGCGAAGTGACGGTATCAAATCGCGCCGGGAAAACTTAATGAAAATACGAAGGTTCCGCCATTCTTCGCCGTTCTTTAAGCGCTTTTGGGAATCAATCTGGCCACGTTTGCGGCAGTTTTGCATATCAAATGTTTCAGATCTTTGGCTAGGGGTTTTTAGGATAAGTTTTGTAAAAGTCATTTTAAATTACAGAATACCATCGTCACTGGGTGTGCACCCTTACGTGGCATATGCCTAGAGTGGAATTACTTTTGTTTTTTTTTTATGTTTAATGTGGAATGCTGATGACATACTATCTTTACTCGTATATATCTCTCCGAGTGTTGAGAGATCCGATGTTGAGATATTAAATACCGATCCCACACCACTGGAAAAAACAATGAAAAAACTGAGTTAACTTACCTAAAATTGAGACACCAAGTTATTGACCATGGTTTTCTTTTTTCAGACTCCATAAAAACGCCGTCCCGATGCTGCAACACAACAAAAAGAAAAAATCAAGTCATTCACCTCACAAGAACAATAGCTTCTAAAACTCCACTAAAAATCCCAACCACGAAATACCCGAGCAAACGTACTTTGTAATTCAAATTAAAATTAAAAACAAACTTTAAAAATTGTTTCATTTCAACGAGATCCAGACGAAAAACCGTAAAAGTTACAAAGGATTTACATACAGTATCGCACGGGAAAATAACCCGAAAGTCGATTATAACTCGACGGAATAATGGCGGAAAGAATCCAGCTCGGTTTCTGCTCCGAGAGAACCACTACCATGTGTTCGCAAATACTCGTTAAATCTCACTGTGAGTCTTACATACATTTGAAATTATGTCGTAATTAAACTTCTTATATTTGTACTATTATACTGGCCAGTAGCTCTATGTGCGATGTTACCCTATATGTTATTTTGTAGGTCTATAACGGACAAGATCAAATCGCACCTCCGGTGCAATAACGTCACTTATGCATTTTTTGTCAAAATTTATAATGAGAAATTAACGCTAATTTACCTCTTTACCTGGTGCGTCATTGTCACTTTGTGTAGTGCTTAAACTTATGTACTTTAAATGTTACATATTCATTTCTTTAGACGACAAGAACTATATTTCATTATAGGATGTCGAACTTTCAAACACTTCTGCTGAAAAATTACATCATTTGCATTAAGTGACGTTATTGCACCGGAGGTGCGAATATTAAAAGTAGGTACTTCGTTTTTATATCGCCACTTTGGTAGCTAATAAAATATTACGATTTAAGTATTTGTAAAAAATGTAGGTACTCAGACTAACCTGAAAACTACTGCAGATACTTCTTTTTTATAGTTAATTCACGATAACACAGACACAAAAATCCACTTCAGACACTATAAACTTATCACAAACCCACTATCTTGCCGATACTTCTATTTCATACTTACCTCACGATCACACAGGCAGGCACAAAAACTCACTTCACACACTATAAACTTTGTAGTAGCAAACCACTATTCCCTTTTTGCACACGTTCGAAAAACGTTAGTTGGCGTACAATCCGACACCCGAAAAGCCGGGGAGATCACGTATACCGATAACATTACGAAGTTTTCACATTAGACCAACTTTTATTACACTTATCTTGCACGGAGGTTGCTACCTGCAAAAATGTAGCTTCACAATGTACATTGTAAAAGACCCAAGTTGAAAGATGGCGGCTGGGCGGGAAATCGAACTGTCATTCCAGATTTGAAATGTCGGAACTTATGATCGAGTCGAATAAAATATGACGTCTTATTTTTAATGACTGAGAAGCTCGTTTGATTTTAGTATTTGATGATTTGTAAAATAATCTTCATAAAGTTGGAAAATTTTATTAAGTTGTAGGTAAATAACATCCTGTGTGATTACTTATCAAAATAAGATACAGGTGCCACCTTGGACTGGTCACATACAAACAACACAATTTGTAATTTATAATTTAAAAAAAGGCAAATTGTTGAATTTCTCTCGGCACTTCTTCTCAACAAGTCATCTTTTTTTTTTTTTGTTATGGACTCAATCCCGTGTTTATGAGCAACACGGTGATTCCGCCAATGTCAAGTGTTAAGAGAGAACAACAGGTCATCATTGACGTCGAAGTGCTGGCAGGAAAAAAAAATGACGTGCAAAAGACGTATTTTTTTAATCTATTTGCAAAATAAATTATTTCATTTCAATTGTCACTGTTATAAAATATGTACATTCCGCACTTTTACAATATTCCGGACCGTGACAGAATGAATGTATATTTTTTTAAACTTTTACCAGGTGGTAGGTTTCTGAACTGGACCGTCTAGGTGGTTACCACCGCAGTGCCAGATATTATTCCGTGAAATAGAAGTGTGTCAATCATTTCTGTGTTTCGGGGAAAGGGTACTGAAGCTAGTGAAATTACTGGGTATATGAGACCTAGTAACTGTCGTCTCGGTGTAGCGGGCGCAGGGCGGTGCCGGACAGTAACTGCTTAGTTACTGTTTGGCACTGAACTGTCTAAGGGCAGACGTGGCGCTTACCATCAGGTGTACAATCTGCTCGTTACACATTGCAATAAAAAACACTTGATAGGGTAACTATACCCCCTTAGATAGGTAGTCAGAAGAAAAAAAAACAGAAGATCTAAAACGATTGGATCATGGCTACACGGTCATTCGACTAAGCAGGTTTTCTTACAATGTTTTCCATAACCGACGAGCTAGTGGTAAATACGTACCTATAATAAGTAATAATAAAGTTAAATACATCAAAAAAATTGGTTTAGTTTGGTTTCGGCACCTTCCCATTTCGGCACCTATTTAAGATCCGTTTTCCAATTTCTTGTTTCTAATTATAAATTTTAATGAGCTCCAAGTTCATCAGTCCAAGTGTATTGTTCAAACCCGTCTAATCACTTACTCAGCATTTAGAGCGTCATAAATATAGGTATAAAGCGAACAAATGACCGAGGCTAAATAAGGGGCCCAGTACGACAATGCCTATAAGAAAACGGGTGGTGTTATAAAATTTGCATTCGGTTGGAGACGGGAGATGCAGGCGGGGGGAGCGATGTGATAATATGGAGAACACTTTACATTTACTAATTTTCGTCATTCATTCATCATTAATTCTCTCTGATATTGTTGAGTGAAATTATGGCTGACATAATTATACGTCATACTTGTGTACTTTTTTATTTTGTCGTTTTTTTTTTTATAATTGGTCAGTTGGCACAGGCACGCAGCCCACCTGATGGTAAGCGGCCACTGCGGCCTATTCCATTGAGGGACACTTCATCAGGAAGGCTTATCTGTAGGCTTATCTGATCTTCGAGAATTTAATTTCAAGTGTACTGGCTCTCACATTAATATTGCCAAAACACTGCCAGAGACACTAAAATAAGATTGCACCTGTGGTAGCTAGCCAATCGGACTCTGAAAAAGCCCTACCATCAACCAGTCCCAAGGTGGGAATCGAATCCACGACCTCCGTGTTTTATACCCGAGCGGTTTAACTACTGTTCCACGGAGGCGGTCAATGTGCAATATAAGTCTCAAACAAGGGTAACTATGAATTTATGAGTATAGATTACGACTCTGTAGGGTAAATTCACAAATACCAGGAAATGTTCAAAAGTATTTTTGTACTACTTTATTTTATTCTATTCTTCTTCAAGGGACTAGACGGCGCTGCAAGAAAAATATTCAAGGACATTTTTTTAAATATTTATCCAAGAGTCCGTTTCCACCCTACCGCTCCATCTAAGGGGGGGTTGTCCGACCTCTCGGAGGCGAGTGGGGGGCGAGTCTAACAGGAAAAAGGAGGGTTGGAAAATTTCCATTTTCTTACGTCTTTCGCCCGTTCTCTGCAGCAGTTTTTGATTAACGGACGGCTGGGGGGGAAAATTTCATTATGTATTCACCCCCCGGCTTATTTACTTAGGGGGTGTTATTATTGTGTCTGTATTTTTTTTGGTGTAGGTTTGTTGGACTGTCTTAGAAGTGGAGGTACATTCTCATTAAGTTTGGTATTAAAATTGGGAACAAATGTAAGCAAAGAAAATATTTATGTTAAGATGTTAATTTGGTACTAGCCTTTTTCTCCGGGAGATTTCGTCCCACACTAGAGTACAATCGGCCGCAAAAGTAGGTGATCACTTAACGTTATCAAAATGCCTTACTGCCATAGAAATAAGGTTGTATAGTAGCAAAAAATGTGCGTCTTCTTTTGCGGCTGACTGTACGCTTGCACCATGATGCAGAATATAGTAAGTGCACAATGTAGCGACTGCTGCGAGGTCCTATGACCTCTTTAGCCCTTAACAGGGAATCTAGATCAATATATTGGATCATGGCTAGATTCGGCTGTGCAGGTTTCTTTACGATAACTGTCTCTGTGGTACAGTGGTTAGAGCGTTGGGCTCTAGAACCCGGGGACTGGGTTCGAATCACTTTGTGTGATTGTTTCCAGTTTGGTTAGGACATTGCTGGCTCGAATCACCTGAATGTCTGATAATAATGATGTTTCCGTGCTTCAGCAGGCACGTTAAGCCGTTGGTCCCGACTATGTTCCGAGTAGGTCTGTTTTCCCTTGTAAGGGTTACGGAGGACAGGCAATCGCTCCATCGTAATAACCAGCAGGCTTGGGATCATTGTCGAAGCGGACCCTGAGCTCCATACTGGATGCAATCGGGAATACGCTGGGATGATGATGATGAATCTCTGATTCTTCAAGAAGCAGAGATTCCAAACATGAAACGAAACGAGGCTTGTTTAATACGACAAAATGAAAAAGTACATGTCAATGTTAAAATGCCTACATTACGTGACTTTTTAAGTGGGCGTATTTACGACCAATGCTTTTTGTTCTTTTTTTTTAATTTCTAATGCTAAATAAAACGAAGTATAGGTAGGACCAATGGTAATAAAAGGTATGTTTAGTTGGCGGTGCAACTTCCAGACTCCGGACTGTGACTTATTTTCTGATCAGATCCGATACGACTTGCAATTATTTAAAAAAAGTGTGTATTCCTTCCTTAAAGGCCAGCAGCGCATCTGTGATTTCACATGATTTGCAGTTTTCTATAGGCGGCGGTTGTCACTTTCCATCAGGTGTGCCGCATGCTCGTCTTCCCGCTATATCTACCATAAAAAAAAAATCAGAAAAACCATTGCATACCATTTGACCGCCTCCGTGGAACAGTGGCTAAGCCGCTCGTCTCTCGGGTCTGGTTGCTGGTAGGACTTTTTCAGAGTTCAACTGGCTAGCTACCCCCACAGTTTAAATCTGCCGCCATAACAGTTACAGCTGTGTTCCGGCAAAATTAATGTGGGAACCAGCCAGAGCTGTTATGGCGGCAGATTTCACCTGTAAGGGGGGTAGTTCACTAGCCAGTTGGACTCTGAAAAAGTCCTACCACCAACCAGCCCCAAGGCGGGAATCGAACCCACGACCTCCGGGTTTTATACTCGAGCGGCTTAGCCACTTCGGAGGCGGTCAAAACCCACAGCATTTTCTGACTGAAATAATATTATCTCGAACTTATCGGCCTTTGCTGACGATCGCCCCTGTGGAACGATATTCCGTTACGGTTGAAATTCAGTGATCGTGGGTTCGATTTCCGACTAAAGTCTGTTTGGTGAAAGTTTCAGAAATCTTTAAATTATAAACTTAAAAACAGCTACTATCGATTCTCACTACGGAGATACTAACAGCAACAATTGGAATTCAATTTCCAATTAGATTTATTGTCATACGAGTATATAATTATTTTCTAATTAGTAAGTAAGACAACATTTTGTATATTTATGTCAGAAATAAAATAGAACCAAAGTTTATCCATTTCGAAAGTACAATAATCAGCGTCTGTTATAGGTTAAGGGCCATTCCGATAGAGACCATTTCCAAAATGTTTTTTTCAATCACGCCATTAGTTGTTTTTATTGTTATTTATGGAAAGAAGAAAGTCTAAATTTAATAACCATTTATATTTTATGCGATTTTGTACCATACCCTCGTTTTTGTGGCGTTTGAAAATATTGTCATCCGTAGGACTGGTCTAAGTTGTAAAATCATGAAAACCTTTTTCAATGAGGAAAACATATTTTACCTATCTACACACTATCCACTTATCCACCACTATGTCCCGCGGGTCGCAATGTATTTGGGGATAGGCTGGTCAATAGCCACAAGGCTGGCACCGGCTCGTCCCAATCCGGTGTGAAGGTGAAACCGGGGGAGTTTAGTGGGTAGTAGTGGACGCTTTAGCCTCGAGGCCCACACACGGCCGCAGGTCTAGCTAGCCTGCGGTTATGGTACATAAAAGGAAGCATTCTCCACCAAAAAAAAGGGTCGTAGGTACCTAATGTATTGCAGGGCATGCAGGTACCTCTTTTGGAATCTGCCATACCAGAGTTTATAACTAGTAAAACTATTATTATAATAAATAAGTTCTATTGTATTTTTTTTAAATATTACATAATAGGTACATAATAAATACAGATAAAAGCACGTTTTTTAAAACAAACTCCTTAGCTAGTGTAATGTTTCTGCTATTCGACACTAGATGGCGCTACTCGTCACTACAAACTATTTTTAAGTCTTAAACTGAATTGAAAAATGCCATTTCATTTTATCAGAATTTATTGATAATATCTATGAGGGCAATAAAAATATCAAAAAGGAATACTTTTTGACATAAAAATGCTTTATTGGGTTCCTTAAACAAGTTTTTAAATTGCTAGATGGTGCTTAAACTTACAAGTTAGTACACTGTGGATGTAGTATGAGTAAAAACTCATAGATGGCAGCACTAAGATGCGGTCGTAGTTTGCAAGTTAAATTACAAAACTTGGGAGAGTCCAGAATGAAAAACTCAACAGAAAATCTTCAAAGTTATAATAATGTACTCTATATTATTATAATATGAATTCTATTACAGGCATAATGGCAGTAACCATTTCTGTATTCCCTGAAAGGAACGTATTTTACTTGATAAAATGAGCGATATTGATGACGAGCCATTTGGTGTAATGGTTGAGAAGTCGGCTATTATTACACCAGAGGTCGCGGGTTCGATCCCCGCACGGTACAAACATTTGTGTGCATGACATGTCTGTTTGTATCGGTCTGGGTGTTTATATGTATAATATGTATGTGTATGTACTTACAAAAAAAAAAAGTATTGTAATGTTTATCCGTTGTCTGGCATCCATGGCAAAAGCTAACGCTTAGTTTGGGGCTAGATGGCGCTGTGTGAATAATGTCCAGAGATATTTAATTAAGGCGTTTAGTGTCGTCAAAGTGGCGCCCTTATTCAATAAGAAACGTAAAAATACCTTAAACTTACTCTTTTCTACAAACACAACATAAGATTCCTTAATCTTTATATTAATTTAAATTATATGATTTTTATTCAAAGAGGGCGCTACTTTGACGACACCAATCGCCTTAAGTCGCGGATGTCCATGGAGAGGGGGGGGGATCACTTACCATATCCGTAACACACTTGCTCGTAATCGTCGTCTCTCAATAATAAAAATGCTTCAACTTCAACATCCATTTCAGCTGAAAGACGTCCACTGAAAATGCAGTTTCATCCAAACCACCTGGACGAGTGGCGATCAACTACCGTACGTTTCCGCAGACATTTTTTGCGGCGTACGACTGTTCTATGGAACCAGCTTCCCGCAGCGGTGTTTCCAAACCAATACGAGATGAAAAACCTTCAAGAAGCGAGCATATTCCATGCACCCTTAAGGGCGGGCAACGCGCCTGCGACCCCAAGGGGGTCTCGGGTGCTTATGGGTGACGGTGATCACTTATCATCAGTTGACTCACTTGCTCGTTTTCCCCCCTATAATATAAAAAAAAACTGCTGGACATAGGCTTCCCCTAAGGGTCTCCTAACCGATAGGTCCTGCGTCACCCATCCAGTAGATCCTAACAATTTTTATGAGATCATCGTAACAATAACAATATTGCTTTGTGCGATAAAAACTTATGTTATTGTAGGAAGTAAGTAGAAATAGAAATTGTAAGAAAAGATAGTTTTGTAGGGCACAACAAAGTGCAATAAAAATGTGGAGTAGGTTGTACGAAGTATGTAGAGCGACCCTGTCCTAGGCCCAAAAGAGAAACGGCCAAATTAGGCTCTAAGATCAATAAAACCATTGGTCACTCCACGCTAGTTTAACCGAGAAAAAAAAATTGCATTTTAAATGGATAAATATTTTTACACGCAAGAATGATTCAAACGGTTTTACTCTTTTCAACCCTAAAAGTACAAGCAATATTTAAATTGTTACACAGTTTAATCAGTGTTATATGACGTTAGGCATTGGCGTTTTATATAGGCTGTGACGTGATTGGAACATGAATGTATAAGACGATTCGGTTTAGAAATGCTACTGAATCTGTTATAATAATAGCGAGCAAAATTGTATTTTTAAATGATAAGATTATTTTGAATAACTATTGAGTTGTGATAACCAAATGGTTACAAGCATCACTTTACATGCTTGAGGTCAATAGATCGAATTGTAGCTAAGTACAATATGTTTTTTTTTATGTTCGTAGGTATAGTACGTAGGTTTATATTGTAGCTAGTCGTAACCAGCTACAATAGAAACCTACACACAGCAATTGGCTGAACCACGATACAATTGGTCTAGTATCCGTTACAAAAAAAATCAACCCTAAAGTTAAAATAAATATCTCTGGGCATTATTCACGGGACTGGGCCGGTCATGTCTGCCGCATGCCCGATCAACTCTGCCAAAATATCCACCGAGTGGATACCTAATAACAGAGTCCGTCCTCGCGGTAGACCCAAAAGGCGATGGCGAGATGAGCTTAACTCATTCGATGCCAACTGGCACACCATTGCTCAAGATCGCAAAAGATGGAAAGAGGGTAAGGAGGCATTTGCCCTGTAGTAGGACACTACAGTCTTCTAATAATAATAAATTATTCACACAGCGCCATCTAGCCCCAAACTCAGCATTAGCTTGTGCTATGGGTGCCCGTGCCAGACAACGGATAAACATTACTTAAAATATACTCGAACTCGGATCGAACCCGCGACCTCCTGGTGTAATAACCGACTTCTCGCCCATTATGTACACAAAATGGAAACCAGGTAACCCGTTTACTAAATAAAACTATTAGACGTTAGAGACAAAAATTAAAACATTAATTTTTCAGTAAAATACTAATTAACCAAACAAAAGGTACTAACAACCTTTTGACAAGAAAGTAATTAAAACTTAGAAAGAGTTAACAAGCCATCACAAAATTAGCAATTTCACACCATATTAGATTTGCATCGTTTTGAATTAACTCTTCAATCGAATTTATAATAGTATTGTTTGAATTTTAGGACGTGATGTGTGCATCTAGACATAGTTAAGAAATATCCATATTTTTGGATTATATTTCTAGATGTTAATGATGGATATTAAATTTCTTATTGTTTTGTTGTACGCGTATTGTAATTTTGAGACAGCGCAGGCGGAATGTATGTAGAAATGAATAATCTTTATTTAAACGAATTTTTCCTTTTAAAATTGTTTTATAATTAGGCCTACCTATGTTATTTTATAAACATGAGCGATAATTTAGCGATAAGTTTTCGGTGCAATTAATATCAAGGATCTCGATTCAAACTTGCTTGACCTTGTCACTTTTATAATCCTAAGAGATCCTTGTATTTAACAGTAAAATTTCTGTAGCTTATATTAATTGTGATCCGATTTTCTAAGTCCATATTAGGAGTAGGAGGCGCCACGAGCGCCTCATCATTTTTCATTTGTCTAAACTCAATTTCAGCATACGACCTGATAATAATACCTGTACCAAAACCCCAAAAGTCTTCATCACGTTCAACGAAAATTCTCGAAGTGAACCTGCCACAAAGAAATCTGGCTATTTCCCTCAAAAGCCAGGTTCGTAAAGATAGCCCCATCAAACTAGACATTGAACATTATGACGAACCGACAGAAATGCCAGATATAGACAACTTTGACTACAACAAGGATAGAAATGAAGATTATGATGCTAATTATGGTGAAGACAAAATCGTTGGAGGTTTTGAGGTGGACATAAATTTGTACCCATATCACGTCGCATATGGAACTAATTGTGGTGGGGCTATCATTGACAAGAAGTGGGTCCTGACTGCTGGGCACTGTGGGTAAGAAATATTATTTTGATATTGCTTTATCTATTTGTCTGTAATCATCAAATCAATCAATCATTTTCTTGTGTATGAGGGTTTTTTTATACTGCAATGTGTAACAAGACGAGCAGATCTTACACCTGATGGTAACCGCCACATCTGCCCTTAGACAGTTCAGTACCAAACAGTAACTAAGCATTATTTTACTGTCTGGCACTGCCCTGCGCTCGCTACACCGAGACGACAGTTATGAGGTCTCATATAATACATATAACCAGTAATTTCAATATGAATCTTTACATCTTCTGGTATCAA
The DNA here is from genome assembly GCA_949319885.1 of Mecyna flavalis. NCBI lineage: Eukaryota > Metazoa > Arthropoda > Insecta > Lepidoptera > Crambidae > Mecyna > Mecyna flavalis. Next base: position 2,904,009 of record OX439419.1, on the reverse strand, counting down.
CCATTTTATAGCTTTTGTCTTTGATTTATGATTTATCTCATATGTATATCTTACTGCTAAGGTTTAACTTAGTCTCTTACTTTATACGAGTAATAAAGTGCCATTTCAACTTTCTTTCTAACTTTGTTTTAACATCAGTCGAAAAAATTTTTTTTTTTGATTCGTTGATTAAGGCCTTAGTATTTTTCAGTTTCTTGATTCAATATTTGATGCCTTATGTCTTCTAGAAAATATACGTCTTACTCTTTTTACGTAGACTCAAACTAAAGTCACTCATATCTTTATACCTAAGTATTGGAACAGCTAAGGCTTTCTCACTAAAACTTTAATCAAGATTTTCTTCAAAAATATCGGCACAGAGCTCCAGAATTTTTTCCGTCTTAAGATTGTGTCACCGTCACTCTTAATCACAACCGCTTCCTTCAAAAACAATTCATTCTCAATTCCAAAGCAAGAAGCCCTACATAAGAGTTGGATCGAAATACCTGAACCAAGGGAGAAAGGTGGACGTTAAGAACTACCACGTCCACCCGATGTGGGGGGCGAAGAATAAGGAGCATCCGTTTGACTACGACTTCCAACTCTTGGAGCTGCAGGAGCCTCTGAGGTTCGATGAGAACATCCAGCCGGTGAAGATAGCTCATATTGAAGATATGGTGATCGGGAAGGTGGTTACTGTTACTGGATGGGGGAATACTGAGGAAAATGTGAGCGAGCTTTGTAATTTTTTTATTATTTCTATTCACAACGCTTCGATGTTCGATGGTTTAAGAACCTGGCCATGATCAAGTCCTGGATTAAATTCCCGTTGGGTTTGTGTCAGAATTGGAACTCCTTATTTTGGCGCAATAGCCGTACACTTTCATATGTATTAAATAGAATATTTAAAGAAACATCCTTTGTTTCTTTCTGTCTAGTCATAAAATAAAGTAGATCAATCATCACACATTTGTGAACCAAAACCATAGATTATTAAATAGTTAGGAGTCTCTTTTTTATGTCAGAGGCAGCAAACGGGCCAGCGTGTCGCCTGATGGTAAGCAATTACCACCGCCTATGGACATCTGCAACACCAGAGGGATCGCTGATGCGTTGCCAGCCTATGGGATATGGGGCGTGTTGCCCTCCGGTACTCTCACAAACCAGACGAAACATAATAGTAGTCACTATCATTTCACGTTGGTTTTATGTGAGAGGTTGGTACTTCCCCGGACGAGCCGGCCCTTTCGTACTGTAAAACAGCAAGGCTCTACCACTACTAAACTACTATTCTTGAACTTTATCTGTATAAATAAATCAATTGATACACTAACCAGTAGTAAAGTTAAGATTTATCTTCTAAAATGTCCTCAATAACAGCTAATATTTTGAAACGGAACCAATCGACCATAGACACGTGCAAAGAATTCGCCATAGACTATAGAACGGCGGCAAAAACGAGATTGTAAATTAAAAACCTATTGGTTACGCCTACCGACCTGCGTTAGCGCACCATTGCAGTTCTCGAGTAGAATTAACATTCCTAGTATTTTAATAGTATGTACATTCCTAGTAGTACTAGTAGAAATATTAATTCAATTTAGGGTCTTTAAAACTGAACTCTCAATAAGATGGGATTTTTAAAAACCCATTTAAGGTGGTGAAATAAGGGTTGAGAGTTTGTACAATAATCTGTAACTTTTTAAGTTACAAACTTGAAATAGCGTTTTAGTTTAGTGTAAACTTCCAAAGGGGTTAAATAAGGGTATAGGGTTGTGTATAAATTGCAATAATTTAGCTGCATAGATATTCAACGCGGACGAATTATTTTTCCCCGAATTTACCTTCTCCAGAAAAAAGGAGAAAAATGTACTTTTTAATGTTGTTCTATCTATGTATACTGCGTGGCATTTTAGTCGTTGTTTTCCCGCAGTAAATTGATTCTATCATAGTAGTAAAATAGATTAATAAAGATTTTTTTAGTCAAGTCAAAAGTTTTACGATTACGATAGACGAAACTCAAATCAATACTAGCTGCGTCGAGTACAGTCACCGGCCGAGGTCATTGCCCTTCGCTTTTATAAAAAAAATGATAATTTACTATTTACTTACATTTGGTTTCCATTTTCCCATCAAACTAAACAAAAAATTCAAAAAGGTTTAAAAAGAAATTAAAAAAAAATACTTGCATAGATTTTATTTGATTGTATTTTATTTAGATTTTATGATTTTATTTGATTGATTGTATTTTAGTTAGATTTTATGATTTTATTTGATTGATTGTATTTTATTTTGATTTAATGATGTTATTAATTTGTATTTTAATTGTATTTTAATTGTATTTTATTTTGATATTATGATTGTATTTGATTTAAGTTTACTAACATAGGCTAAGGTAAAAATGTTACTAACATGAATATGGACCTCGGTCTGAAATAAATTCTTTCATTCATTCATTCATAAATCGATAGTACTACTGAAGGTAAAGCGTTCTGCCGCGGGAAAACAACGACTAAAATACACGCAATACCTATATTGTTTAAATTCTGTTCTCTCTTTACCTAGGGTCCATACTCCAACGTGCTGCGAGCCGTGAGGGTGCCCATCATAGCCAAAGACAACTGTCAGAATGTACCGTTCCCCTACTTTAGAGGGGGGCTGACTGCAAGGATGTTCTGTGCAGGTTTCTCTGAAGGAAAAAAGGATGCTTGTCAGGTAATATCGAAATCTTCATGGATTATTGAAATCTAGACCACCTCCGTGGAACAGTGACTTAGCCGCTCGGGTATAAAACCCGGAGGTCGTGGGTTCGATTCCCGCCTAAAGTCTGGTTGGTGGTAGGGCTTTTTCAGAGTCCGACTGGCTAGCTACCACCCCCACAGGTGAAATCTGCCGCCATAACAGCTCAAGCTTTGTTCCGGCAGTGTTAATGTGGGAGCCACACTTGAAATCAAAGGCTCGAAGATCAGAATATGAGCCTACAGTCTGGCAGCACATTGAGCGACGCTGGTGAAGTGTCAGTGTCCCTCAATGGAATAGGCCGCAGTGACCGCTTACCATCAGGTGGGCTGCGTGCCTGTCTGCCAACTGACGTGGTATAAAAAAAAAAGAACGATCAGAGATGGAAATCGACTGGATATAGGCTAGGAGCTAAGCTCCCGCCTTAGCTTTCGTGGTTGTTTTTTTAACACCAATCCCCCTATTTAACGATGTACCTACCATTCGTTTCAGTGCAAAATTGTATTTTAAGTAACTCAAATGAATGTTTGTAAGTCGTTGTTCTGTTTATTTCTCGTCGCTCGCAGTGACGTCGCTCACTTAGTAATTCTGTAAGATAAATTCATTATTTTTGTCACTTAAAACTTTAATTTCCATTCGCTCGTTTAAATTATCCCTTATAAATGCTCTTCATTTTTATCTTCATATTTCTTCCCAGGGTGACTCCGGGGGACCAGCAGTGGCATACGACAGGATCCTGGGCATGGTGTCGTTCGGCTATGGATGCGCCACCCCTGGCTCCTATGGCGTGTACAGCAAGGTGGCCAAGGTTCGCGCCTGGATAGAACAGACCACAGGCCTCAAGTTCGACTAACAAACATCACCTTTGCAATGTCGCTTTGTTTTATTTATTGCCACACTTTATTTATAAACATTAATATTCTTTATTGCACACAAAACAAGTGAAATAGAGCAGCTATAATAAAGAGAAATGTACAATATAAATAAAATTTAATATTATAAAAATTGTATACACAACATGGGGTACAAAAGGAAGACTGGAATTCTTGGTCCGGTCGACTTTTGGGCTAAGCAGAAAACAACAGAAATAAACAAGATAATATATTAAATAAATAATAAACACTTTTAATTAGTAGGTACCGTTCGTCTGAAGAGCCCAAATTTACAATGTACAATTTTTTTTAGTTTTTGAGAAGCCACAGATTGCCAGTAAAACAAGTAATTGCATAAATAAAGTGTATAAAGTGTGTAACACACATGGTGTATAAACAAAACATAATTTCTTATGTAATTATTATCATCCGATAAGAATTTGTTATAATCAATTAATAAAGTGATAACAATACGATAATTATTATTACTTAGTTAATACCATCTATCACCATTTTAGATCTAGCACAGTATATAATAGCTAAATTCGAACTGACTGGCAGCGGGGATATAGCTCAGTGGTAGAGCATTCGACTGCAGATCGAGAGGTCCCCGGTTCAAACCCGGGTGTCCCCTAATATCACTCGGCGAACGGTTTTGTTTCTATTTTTAATTTCTTTTTGTACAGTTTTATTAAGATATGTCTAGGTAATAACATGGTAATAACAGAGAAAATGAGAAAACCGAGTTGTTGTGACACCTGATGTTGGATAAATGTATATTATTTTCTTTATAGATTTGCTAGTATTTGCTCAGTTGTGAAAAGCGTAAAATGTCATATTGGCGTTATGCGCATATTTATATACTAGCTGTGTGCGTCAGTGTGGCTTTGCTCGTTTAAAACTTGAGCAGAAATAATAGTTGTCACCTATAGGATGATACTTTTTGTTTTTTAAAATGATCACAATTTTTTAACAACTTAATTTATTAGATACGTCAGAAAGTTTTGATGAATGTGGAAAAGTTTTCCTGGGGCGTTTACTTTTTTCATAATTATTAGCTGGCGAAAAGTTTCATAACAATCGGTCTAGTGGTTTTTGACTGGGTAAAATACGATAACAACAGACTTGCAGAAGACAGACAAAAGTTGTAAGAAGATCCAAGTATTTTTTATGTTCGTCAGAGAGAGGCAAACGAGCCAGCGGGTCGCCTGATGGTAAGTAATCACCGCCGCCCATGGACATCTGCACCACCAGAGGGATCCCTGATGCGTTGCTGGCCTTTAAAGGGGGTGTGGGCCTCCGGCACTCTCACAAACCAGACGAAACACAAAAGTAGTCACTATTATTTCACGCTGATGCTATGTGAGAGGGTGGTACTTCCCCGGACGAGCCGTTTATTTACATACATTAAAAATAATATAAAATTAACCTGCTCTACAGTTTTTTTCTCTACATAATATAGATTTGCAAGTTTAGTACACATTCTAAGTAGGTGATATAAAAAATAATAATGTTGCAATGGTGCGGTGTTTTGTTGAAATTGATTTTCCAACAAAACACATTTGTACACGGGTAAATATTTATATAAGTTTTATATTTATTTCGTAAGAATTTAGTTGTTTAAACTTACACAGATCGTATGAGAAAATAAAACAAGTAAATGGTAGATATTACCTACTTATAATATCCATGTCCATTTGTGAAAAAAAAATCAATAAATAGGTACAGTCAAAAGCACGTCAGACGTAACACTTTGGACTTTGTACCGCTCTTATGTCGGGGGCATAAGTGCTATTATCAAACTGCAAGTGTTAACCGTGATGTGCTGTTGACCGTACATGTGATATATTACTACAACCCCCTCCCCCTTGAGATATTTCGTGATTTTTTATGGACTCTCCCCCCCCCTCCCTTTTCGAGCCGCACGTGATTAATGGACGGCCCCTAACGATGACCAGATTTTCATGATGTAGACTTTTACATGCAGTAGGATATTAATAGGCTGATATTTTTATATTGTTTTACGGTAGAATAATGGGTGGCTACGAAGTAAATATACAAGAGGTGCCTTACCAAGTGAACTATGGTGATATGTGTGGCGGAGTCTTGATCCATCATAAATGGGCGTTGACGGCAGCTCACTGTGGGTAAGACTTTTTTAACCTTTTGAACGCCAAACTACGAACCTCAGATCAGAGAAGGGTTGATCTGAACTACGAACGCACTGTCTGTCATGTATTGTCCTGAACGCCAGAGCTTTCTGGCTTAATGTCACGTAAACATGACTGTAGTTTCTTACTCGAAAATACTATAAGGGATTTATCTGGGAATAGCAAGATATAATTATTTCAACCTTTTTCAGTATCAGTCACTCACTCTAATGAATGTATAAATGGACTTGTCAAATTAAAATCTTGGATCATAGTTCAAGCGTACCTCGGAGAACGATTTTTAATTATATAATACAGGGTTACTGGTTACACATTAGGTACCATGTGAACCGATCCTTTTAAGGGAATGTAGAGGAGGTCCCCAGCTATCAATTGACCCATGAGAATGGTGGTCAGAAGTGAACCAATATTTAAAAAAATTCTTTATCGTAAACAAGATTGTAAACGTCGTAAGAAAATCTAGTTTTAGATCTCTTATTTCAAAATTAACAAAGCTTTCAGTTATCCTACTGTGTTTTATTATGTACTAGACTATGCTCTAACTTTGATAATAAATAATTAGGTTAAAATTTTATAAAAAAAAACTACATTTTTTTTTATTAATTTTTAAAGTAGATATTTTCAAATTTTCCAAAAGCATATTTATCATTATTGGTTCACTTTTGATCTGCATTCTAATAGGTCAATTGTTAGCTACGGACCTCCTCTACATTCCTTTAAAAGCATCGGTATACATTACCAGTAACTCTGTATATAAATACTATGCAGCTCTATTCTAGAACACAGGAAAACTATATCAGAGTTGGGAGCAAATATCGTTTAAAAGGATTGAAAATCAAAGTGCTGTCACACATACTTCATCCTAACTTCGGTAACTCACACACATACGATTATGATGTCCAATTATTAAGATTGAGACCGGTGAAGTATAATGAAAATGTTCAAGCAATTAACATAAGTTCTAGTTGTAACGGAGATATTTTAGTCGCTGGATGGGGTTACCAAAAGGAAAAAGTAAGTGTACTATTTATTTAAAACTGTATGTACCGACCAAACTAATTTAGGTCAACATAGAATATAATAGTGAAAATAAAAAAGGTTTTCAGGGTTTAAAAAAAAATAACCACGAATGCTAAGGCGGGAGCTCCACTTCGCTTCGCTCCCGCCTGAGCCTTCTAACCTATATCCATTAGAGTCGATTTCCCCCTTAGTAAGAACTAGTTTAGCCTAGGCCAAACTAGTTTGTCCTGATATCGGGTTTGGCCGGTAAAATCTTTCTATTTATATAAAAGAAAGTGGTGTTAGTTACACTATTTATAACTCAAGAACGGATGATCCGAATTGGCTGAAAATTGGTGGAGAGGTAGCATTAGACCCAGAAGACTGGATACTTTTTATCCCGTAATGGGGGGATAGTTGAAAAAGGAAATTACGCGCGGGTGAAACCGCGAGGGCGACCGCTAGTTTTTTATAATAATACCTCAATGGTTAGTGGTTTCAAAACCACGCCTCGATGTTGGAGTCCTGGGTTCGATTCCTGGGTCGGGGATTTTTTGTCGATGTTTTTTGATACAGCTTGGGTTAGTGATCACCAATCTGCCTTTGGCAAGCGTGGTTATTAAGCCAGTACTCATTTTTGCAAGGACTTATTTCAATGATAGCGGCCCTTAGCCAGACATCGATTTAACAATCGATTAGAGTAATAAAATCATTATACAAATATTAAATATCATTATATTTGTGTCATATACAATAGTCGAAAAGCAAGTCATAATTTTTCAGGGGGAATACAATAACATTTTAATGCAAGTAAAACTCAAAATCGTACCAATGAAGCGATGTCAAAGTGTTAACAAATATATATACAACTACACACTGACGGACAGAATGTTTTGCGCTGGTGGATTCGGGAAGGATGCTTGTCAGGTTGAATACTTTGTAACTTTTTTTTACGCTAGATGAGTCACACACAGCCTACCTGATGGTAAGCGGCCACTGCGGCCTATTCCAGGGACACTTCACCTGGAAGCGTCACTCAATTAGCTGCCAGACTGTAGGCTCATCCGATCTTAGAACCTTTGATTTCAAGTGTACTGGCTCCCACATTAATACTATCGGAACATAGCCAGAGCTGTTATAGCGGCAGATTTCACCTGTGGGGGTGGCAGCTAGCCAGTCGGACTGTGAAAAAGCCCTACCACCAACCAGACCCAAGGCGGGAATCGAACCCACGACCTCCGGATTTTATACCCAAGCGGCTTAGCCATTGTTCCACTGAGGCGGTCATTTATCACAATAATTATGTTTTTTTGGGTGAGATTCGAACCCACGACCCCTGGAGCATAGGGCAGTATCATTTTGGTTGCAGGGCGACAGTGGAGGGGGCGCTGTATCCTTCGGTAAAGTCATCGGTGTTTCGTCTTTCGGCTTCGGATGTGGAAGGAATATTCCTGGAGTGTACACCAATTTGTCTCATAGTGACATTCGTGAATGGATACATGGCTATACTGGCGTTTAGAATATTAAATAAATAAGAAATAAAACACATTTCTTTCATTTTGAGAGATATATCATCAATATAGGTAAATTCATCATTATTATAATAACCAGGCTTGTCAAATCTAGGATCATAGTCGAAGCGGACCCTGAGCTCCACAATGGATACAATTGGGAATACGCTTAGATAATGATGATAATCATCAATAAAGGTCAATGATATACACTTTATTAACAACAACTCAAAAACTACTAGTCCGACCTTGTGCAATTTTATTAGAACTACAATAAAAAATAGTCATCGAAATCGATTCCACCCAGGGAAAAGTTAACACATGAAAGAAAAATAACATAATATAGTCGCATTGATAATCTCTTCCTTTTTTAACAACGGTTAAATACCCTTGGACATTGATATAGCGCCACTTACCCCCAAACTAAGTTATAAATACGAATTAGAAATATACGATACAAAGATACGTTCGAAGTCTTAGAGGTATTCTACACTGGAAGCACAGTGCAAAATTTAAAGTTACTATTTCTTGTAGTTTAGACTGTCATTAACTCCTTTTTATAACAAAATCAGACTTTAGAATGATAAAAAAGTAAAATAATTTACCATCTTTCATTGGTGAATCCAATCTAAAAACGGACAAAACTATTTGCATAGTTTCCCTCCAATAAAATAGTGTACGTAAAAGCTTTCTCTAAAAATAAACATCGAAAAACGATATCCAACAAAACAAATGGAAACGCCAAAGCAATCTGCAATCTATCAGTGCTTCTATCGAAAAAACGAAAAAAAAACGAGTCTCGATAAATCATCGTGAAAACTGAAAAGCAATACGAGTAAAAGCGTCCACTATTCCGTCCATCCAATCAGACAAGCATTACCTATACGAAAAATCCACGGCGAATTTCATTTTTCGAATTTCACCCCGACCCGCTTATATACGCATCCGGCGCACATACCCCTATATAGCGAGTTAATGTAATTATCTTATACAATTTTATATAAAGTGGAAACATGTGTGAATGCGTACGGGGATGCATCCGTGTGCGTTTATTTTATCTACAACGCTGTTTGCAGTGTATTGATGTGGGAGAGGGGGAGTCACCCACCGGGTGGGGGGTCGATGACGATGATTCCGAGTCTGCGCAATGCCAGAAAGGGACGGCGATAAAAAGTCTAGATACATCGTATAGCCTAGGCCCGCCACCCTCATGGCTATAGCTATGATTAATACTAGTGCTTTACCACGAATTGCCTGTTATTACGGTATATTGAAGCATCCCTGCAGAAACGAGCCGATTGTAAATGATTTTAACGTTATACAAAATGAGTTCTCATTTCGATGCTTGATTAATTTAAAACATGCAAGAAATTTTGCTACGCTCCTCATTACAATCCAAAAACAAAATTTCATTAATCAAAAGCTGTCTTTTCATACTCTTTATATTTATTTATTTACTAGCGATTTAACACGGCTTCGTAAAAAGTACCTAAAGGGGACAATGGCCTCCATTCTTGAAATCAAGTGATCGTTACAATGACTTTTGGCAAGCGTGATGATTAAACCAGTACCCATACTGGTTTAATCATCACGCTTGCCAAATGCAGATTGGTGATCACAAACCCGAGCAGTGTCCGAAAAAACCGACACAAAGTTAGCTCGACCCGGGAGCTGAACCCAGGACCCCGAGATTTCGGCCCGGTACTTAAACCACTAGACCATCGAGGCGTCGTATGTAATGCAAAAATCATTTTCCTGAATCATTTCCCGAGCTCAAACTTTTTTATCTTTACTCTCCTAACACTTTTTTTACATTCCCACCTAGCCAATATACGTTGTACATTCGAAAAAATATTCAAGAGGAAAAACATCATAAATCTTTTCTTTAAGCGTTTAATAGTACGCTTTCACTATTATTCAGGATTTTCCAAGTCTAATTTTTAGAGCGACTGCCACCAGACCTCCGTTAGCCGCCTCCGCATACAGTGGCTAAGCTGCTCGGGTATAAAAACACGGAGGTCGTAGGTTCAATTCTCACCTTGGGTCTGGTTGGTGGTAGGGCTTTTTCAGAGTCCGACTGGCTAGCTACCACCACCACAGGTGAAATCTGCCGCCATAACAGCTCTGGCTGTGTTTCGGCAAAAATAATGAAATCAAAGGCTCGAAGATCAGATAAGCCTATAGTCTGGCCGCATTTTGAGATGCTTCCAGGTAAAAAAAAATATTACATCTATCCTAAGAAATTATTCACACAGCGCCTTCTGTGTTTTTCCAAACTAAGCATAGCTGTTACTATTGGTTTCACACAAAGGTTAAACATTACTTATCCTCTATTTACTTATTTTGTGCAATAAAAAATCGATATTTCCTGTTTTTGTACATGTATAAGAAATACCTAGAACAATACGAACAGACATGATCATGTGAATGTCCTCCTAGCCGTGTTTTCGGCTACGGCGGCCAACCTTTTACGATCAGCCAACTAAGCAGGATATATTATAGTGCACAAGTGAGTGCGCAAGCACAGGTGTACTCCTCACTCTCATAACACGGTGAGAAAGCAGTCTGACACGACTGAAGAGAGATCAGGCACAGGACCAACGGCTTAACGTGCTTTTCTAGGCATGGGGGTGTTTCACACCGCCAACTTCCCGACTCCGGACTGTGACTGAGTATTCTGAACAGAAAAACCCAATGACAATTTTTTTTTGGGTCCGACCTGGGTATGAACCCAGAACTTTTGAGCGGCCGTCGCTTTAAAGTGCGACCTACTAGCCACTGCACCACGGAGGCAGTCAATCATATGGATGGGATCATAGGTACCCACATATCAAACCTACAAAAAAAACCAACTTGTCAACCACCACAGTCCTCATACAATAAAATTACTTTGAAGACAGCGTCAAAACCATCAAACTTCTAAAATCGATAGTCCCAAATGATCCATATAAAATGTGTTCCAATAGTTCTGGCGTGGCAGAGAAAGTGTTAGTCGGTCAGACTGAAAAGTGACGTGTTATGGGAGCGTAAGAGTCGAACGAGCGAGCGAGCACTCCGGGGAGATTATACCGAGCGCCGGCGTTAAGGCGACCACTGACCTACGCAGAGTGCCTTTGAAAACTTCTACTCTACGCAATGATGATCATTGCCGACGATTTGACGAGCCATTTGGTGTAATGGTCGAGAAGTCGGCTACTACACCAAAGGTCGCGGGTTCGATCCCCGCACGGTACAAACATTTGTGTGCATGAACATGTCTGTTTGTATCGGTCTGGGTGTTTCTATGAATAATATGTATGTATTTACAAAAAAAAAAGTATATAAGTAATGTTACACAAGCTAATGCTTAGTTTGGGGCTAGATGGCGCTGTGTGAATAATATCCAGAAATAATGTCCAGAGATATTGCGTAAGACTTTTTTAAGCTATTGCAAAGCTTTTATCGCGAGCTTTGAACGCGGCGACCGAATTAAGAAATTACGTAACGAAAATAAACCTAACACCATCGTCTAACGTCGTTTCAGTTCAGCAGACTTCGGCACGGTGTTTGAGTGCATGCGACTAGACGTGTTTGTACGAAACTCGGATGGATCGAGACGTGCTGCTCCGAAATCGGATGAATCGGACGAAAACTAGCTAAAGAACTCAATTTTGAACACCTTATATTAATCACCTGACATTTTACAGTTCACCGATAGTTGGTATTTCTGTATGTTTTATTGTTTAAAAAATATAAATCACTTATTGTGTACACCTTCAGTCTTTATGAATGTAACTAGCAGCCGCCCGCAGTTTCACCCGCGTGGTTCCCGTTCCCGTGGGAATGGATCAAAATCCTTTCTTAGCGAATGCCTACGTCATAACATCTACCTGCATGCCAAATTTCAGCCCGATCCGTCCAGTGGTTTGGGCTGTGCGTTGATAGATATCTATGTCAGTCAGTCAGTCACCATTGAGTTTTATATATATAGATTTAATAATAAACAAAATAGACAGAGTTACTTTCTCATTTAATATTAGTACGTCTATATCCTCTGTGGTTCAATCATGTAAAGCGGCCGCTCCAAACTCCGCCTGAGTCAATCGTAGCCTTAACCCCAGTTTTAGCCTAGACTCGTCGTGAGACCTGTTGCTGTGAAATTTTGCCAAAAATAGCTCGTGTTGAACTTCAGGACCTTGTGGCCACGTGTGAATTGTCTATTACACCTAGTAGAATCCAGTAGTGAAGTGTGCAAGAAAATAAATATTAGACAACAACACAAACATTGATCTGACCCCAAAATAAGTATTGTTTTTAATTGTTTCTGGTAAGTTTTGCTCTGATAAACTCTATTGATGCATTTTTGTGAATACTAAAGACGATATTTAAGTACGGTTAGAGTTTTAGTGGGGAAGCCTATTGCGAATTGATACGACGAGGAATGTAAGTAGCTTGAGCACTTATTATGGATATCAGAAACAACATCCAAACATAGGACAAACACAAATGTTCGTGACATAATTGATTTTTCTGGGATTCGAACCCGCGACCCCTGGTGCGTAGGGCAGAGTCACTACCAAATGCGCACTCAGACCAGTTTTTCAAAAAGTGGCTCTTTTTTAAATACTAGTTCAGTTGGCAGACAGGCACGCAGCCCACCTGATGGTAAGCGGCCACTGTGGCTTAGTAGGAACGCTTCACCTAGAAGCGTTTCTCAATGTGCTGCCAGACTGTAGACTCATCTAATCTTGGAGCCTCTGATTTCAAGTGTACTGGCTCCCACATTATTATCAACACATTAGAAAGCGGAAGCGGTGTAGGCAGGGCATGGCGTCTTGGGTAACAAATGCCACACGGTGTGAATTTGACAAGTCCAGTTATCCACTCAAACGTCCGCGCGCGTTTCGCAAGGTTGTCAGGACAGTCCGCGAGTCACGTGATACGCGCAAAATAAAATCGATAGGAGACGTATGCTAAATAAATGCTTATTACTCAGTAAATAACTCAAATATCGCAAAATGAAAAATACTAATGAAAGGCTTATTAGTTGACGATTTTTAGGCAATATTTATGTTTGATTTTAACATTATATTCTATTAATGATCTTACAGTGAACTTTAAGAAATGCTAATTTTGTCCTAGTTTTCAATTTAAATATTTTTTTCATTAGATATTTTTGACGTTTACAATATTAAAACAATTTTGGGTTTTAGGTAATTTAATGGCCTTTCATTTGGAACCAAAATCCCATTACAAATCATCTTAAAATATTACAAATAAAATAAAAACTAAAGCTACATGATCTGTGAAAGTTCACGTATGGTAAATTGTCTAAACCAGAATGAAATATGGAATATTTCAAGAAAGTATGGTAATAACCAGGCTATAATATTAATAAGTTTTCATATTAAAACATTTAATTACGATATAATATAAGAACTTTTTTAGATCTTCCAATTATTCACTAATAAAAACACAGAGTCACCGACCTATTTTTAATCCAAATTTTTACTTAAAAACTGACTGGAATCGCACATAATGTTATAAAATATGAAAAAATGTAAGATTATAAATATTTTGATATACAAAACAATAATATTTTATTACTTACGGCATGATTTCTCGAATAAAATAGCTGGAGTCACTCGCGCACTGATCCACAAAAACAACAAGCAACTTGACAATTTATTTTTTTTGTAGCCATGAGCCGAAGTTATGTTCCACTTGAAATAAGGTGTGGTACATATCATAGAGCGTCAAAAACCAGCAACACTACAGACTATAAACATCCACAGCGATAAGAAAAAGAAAAAAACAATCGGCGGGCGCGAATTCTTAAAAATGTAACTGTAGTTACACGGACTGTCCTGAGGTATATGGTCTCTGTAACTGTGGTTACAGTGGACGTATGAGTGGTTATTACACTGAAGCGACTACGAAGGAGGTCAGATACCTCCGTTACCCTTAACAGGGGAACCAGACCGATTGGATCATGGCTACACAGCGATTCGAATGTGTAGGCGTGCTCAAGATGTTTTACGTCACCGCCATTGGTCACCGCCGCATCATTTGGTAAGTAATTATGAATTTTATAAAAATCCATAGGTGCGCCTCGATGATCTAGTGGTTTAAGTACCTTTTTTTTTAGCGGAGGAGTACACTTTTACGTGCCTTAGCCGCAGACTAGCGAAGCCTGCGGCCGTGGGGCTCGGGACTAAAGACGTTCGTCCCACTACCCACTAAACTCCCCCGGTTTCCCCTTTTCACCCGATGAGGACGAGCCGGTGCCAACCTTGTGGTTATTGACCAGCCCAGTGGCTTAAGTACCTGGCCAAGAGATCCTGGGCTCAATTCCCGGGTCCAACTTAACTTTGTGTCGGTTTTTTTCGGACACAGCTCAGGTTGGTGATTACCAATCCGCATTTGGCAAGCTTGGTGATTAAGCCAATACCAATCATTGTAGTGATAACTTGATTTCAAGGATGGAGGCCTTTGCCCTGCAGTGGGATATTAATAGGATGTAAAGTAACATAGGCGCGTCTGAAGGCAAATTCGAATCATCGACTTCACGGACGTGAGGTGACTTTTCATACCATTCGGCTGCCATAGTTCTCAGCAATTCATTCTTAGTAGACACAGGCCTATGTCTTACGTAATAAAATGAATGACCCCAATCAACACCAACAGATGAAAAACGTCAAACAACGCATTAAAACGTTCGGGTTTGTGCCAGGCTTATGCGTTAATGCGCCCGGCGTAAGCACGACTGTAAATTTATTAATTTCTGATAATTTTTACAATGTCCGCCATTTTCAGTGGGCTTACGTTGAAATGTGATGGACGGTCAGCAAAAAAGGCAACTCGATGCAATATTTTGCATAAGATCTAAGTGTTCTGACTGTAGATGTTAGTCGTCAAAACCGAACTAGTAGAAAATATTATGTACGTATGTTTTATTTATTTTTTTATACAACATCAGTTTCATTCAGACAGGCACGCAGCCCACCTGATGGTAAGTGGTTGGTAACTGAGTTAAGCGTCGCTCAATGTGCTGCCAGACTGTCGGCTCATCTAATCTTTGGCTCCCACATATATCCGGAACACAGCTAGAGCTGTTATCGCGGCAGATTTCATTTGTGGGGCTAGATAGCCTGTCGGACTCTGAAAAAGCCCTACCACCAACCAGACCCAAGGCGGGAATCGAACCCACGACCTCCGGGTTTTATACCCGAGCGGCTTAGCCACTATTCCACAAAGGCGGTCAAAAAAAATTGTAAATGTTATGTAGGAAAAGGCTAATGGTAGTAACGCTGCACTCTTAAGCATGAGGCGTATTTTTAGACCACTGTGTTACCCTATAAGTACACACTCCTCAAAGGCCGTGGTCTAGTGGTATTACTTGTCGCTGATCTTAGCATCATGAGTTCAACTCTCGGATCGAGCAACGGAATATTTTTTTTTTATGTCAGAGACGGCAAACGAGCCAGTGTGTCGCCTGATAGTAAGCAATCACCGCCGCCCATGGACATCTGCAACACCAGAGAGATCGCTGATGCGTTGCCGGCCTATGGGGGTGTAAGCCTCCGGCTCTTTCGCAAACCAGATAAATGTGAGAGGGTGGTAGGTACTTCCCCGGGCGAGCCGGCCCATTCGTACTGTAAAACAGCATGGCTCTACCACAACCACTTTATTGTTATTGTGTTTAATTATTGAATTTTGTTTGATCTGTCATATCGTTATCATGTTGACTAGTATGTAAAGCGGGAGATAGTTCCTGTCAAATGGTGATGGTACCCAGCCACCACCCTATCATAGAAGAACGATGTATAAGTAGTCGTGAGGTAGAGTAGTTACCATCAGTTTTTGAAATACATAGCTCGTTTGCCTTTACCTTACTAAAAATAACAGATTATTTTTCTTCCGACGATACACAGTATTTCGGTTCGTATAATAATGACATATAGAATTTTCCGAACGCAGCGCGGATTACTTGACGCATGAACAACGGCGCGATGCGACAGTCGCCATTTTGGACGTACATATAATATACCTACGTACACATTCGTTTTTAAATGTTTTACAGGTTCCGTTTTCCCTTTGTCTGCGAGGGAAAAAGGTTTCAACTATTTATACAGTCTGGCAGCACATTGAGCGACGCTTCCCGATAAAGAGCCCGCCTCATTTGCCAATTTTAACATTTCAATATTACCGCGATGCCACCATGGTTTCTTAATGGTTTCTTGATGTTTCTTTAGTAGTGGTAGAGCCATGCTGTTTTACAGTACGAATAGGCCGGCTCGTCCGGGGAAGTACCACCCTCTCATATAACACCAGCGTGATAAAGTGACTTCTATTGTGTTTCGTCTGGTTTGTGAGAGTGCCGAAGGCCCAAACCCCCTTATAAGGCCGGCGACGCATCAGCGATCCCTCAGTGTTGCAGATGTCCATGGGCGGTGGTGATTGCTTACCATCAGGCGAACCGCTGGCTCATTTGCCGCCTCTGACATAAAAAACACGGTTTCTTTTTTTATGGTTCGATTCCCAGGTCAAGCAAAAAGTGTGTTAGATTGTTCAAACAAAATTAAACTACACGAATGCGTATTAACTTTTTTGGGTGTACTTTTGTTTGAAGTAATTCTTTTAAGTCGGCCGAAAATATCTTCCGTAAACACTAACTACCCAATCCACTGATCAGCCGTTAACAGACACAGTTAAACCACTGTCTAAATAGACAGGGGTCAATATAATATTCCCGTAGACTTTGAAATAGGAGCACTTAGCTTTGATATTGACCTAGTGATGATTATACACGGCTTAATTGGCTATTGTCATTATTACCCAATAATAGTAGGTAGTATTCTGTCGTGTGGCAATTTAGATGTCTGTCAGAGTCTACGGCTTGAAGCATGTTCATTGATTACTGGAAATCTAAGTAATTGATAAAGTACGTCATTGTAGTTCAATGGTCGAAGGTGCGAATGGGAAGCAATCACTATAGGACAGATGATTATGTTGAAGTTTTTGGCCTTCCTACTGGTCCGCCGTTTTGAACTTTTCTAGACAGCATTCACTTAAAATTCTTTCGAAAATGGATACCTACTTAGTATCAATACAAACATAAAATGACATTAAACAAAAACCCGTTAAGTGTCACATTTTCAAGATATATGCAACAAAAAAAAAAAACAAGATGGCGGGACTTGTAGGTAAGCCACAGCGTCCATACAAAAATCTTCATACCCCTTTGTCACGAAAAAGAAAGAAAGTAGGATATTACAGTTATTGAAAAAAGTACATTAAAGTATCAGCCTATTAATGTCTCACTGCAGGGCAGAGGCCTCCATCCTTGAAATCAAGTTATCGTTACAATGATGGGTACTGGCTTAATCACCACGCTAGCCAAATGCGGATTGGTGATCACAAACTCGAGCAGTGTCTGAAAAAAGTTTTGAACCCAGGACCCCGAGATCTCGGCTCGGTAGTTAAACCACTAGACCATCGAGGTTCTACTGTTTATAAATATGATTTTGAATTTTTGTGCCAAAAAATAGAAACCTGATCTCACTTTTAGCATAAACCTAATCACCAACCGCTATACGTATCAAATATATTTAACAAAAGATAAAATTCTAATCCATTTCAAACAAATTTCTAATTCCACTCAGACATTTCATATTAAACCAGCGCAAATAGCATCCAATCGAGAACCGAACTCCGATACCATCGGCCCATTGAGTGAACACGCCATGAAATAATGCATACACGCCTTCGCTTATTCGCGAAATCAGAAGTATTGATCTATTATCAATAAACTACAGAAATTAATAACTAGCAAATAGTTTATTCTAACTGTGAACAAACAAAACTGAAACGCACACATATAATTTCGAAATCCCACACACACATCCGATCACACACGACGGCGCGAGTTTTATAATAAACACATAAAATCATTATTTGATGATTCGGAGTGCAGCGATCACTGGGATGGGTTGACCCCCGGGCGAGGGGGTCACCCCACCCCCCAATCTCTGGGAGAGCAATGCAGCGTTGGTTGCAACTTTAGTGTGGCCGGCGAGGCTCATGGGGACGCGTGCTAGAACACCAACGCACCGCGGAAAAAACCCAACGCGCCCAAAAAACACCTAAAAAATCCACCAAAAAACAAATTTAAAAACCCACAAAACAAACGGCCTAAAATTTCTTAAAAAAAACGAAATCTTTTCGAAAAACCAAAAATTTGGTTCGAAATTCAAAATTTTAGCGCATGCGTACGGGTTCAGCTTCCGCCCGCCGTCACATTCACGAGTTAGGTTTATGCAATAGACGATATTAAGTTTCCCACATAATCAAATAGTTAATAAGTGACTTTGTAAAAATATTCAGCAACACTTGAACTATCACAATAGACTTTGAAACAACCGGTTTTCGTTTATACAAACTGTAAAATTATTGTTAAGGCAACTGAAGGCTGTTCGGCTCGGATCCGTCAAAGGGCTATAGTAACATCATCGACCATCCGGGAAGAAAAGCCGAGAAGATAAGACGAAGGAGGAGAAAGAAACCCATGGAGCAACAGCACGAAACACCATGGAGTTCTAGATGCTGTTACACATAAGTTAAATGCGCAAGAAGTTGAAAAGACCCAAGATTTCATAGCGAAGGGGGGTCTAGGAGACAACAAATAACAACCACAGCCATTTGACGATAAAGAAACACGTTTTTTCGCAATAGAACAAGTTTTAAGTTTATATCAACCGTTATTACAAGGAAACAATAGAAAAGAGAATTTAAACGTTTAAGTTTTTTAAGTACATTTAAACAACACTGGTTATTTTTGGAACTTTTCGATTGATTTACTTTGAGTTTTATATGCAGACTCTCTATATATATCTAGTGAAAGTAATTTAGTAAAAGACTCTGGACTTAAAAATTAAGGCTAAGTGATATTTGAGACTTCTGGCGACATAGTTTTGGAAGAGTTTCGACCAATTTCATCAACCGTTCCTGATTGTATGGGAGATGAAAACAAACTAAGAAAAAAAATCTTGTGCCTTAAATTGGCCTTAAATTAATAGTAAAAAGGTAAGATAAAAATAACGCCAAGAAAAAGTTACAAAAAAATTACTAAATTTACCAAGTTTACCTACCTGTTGAAACGATTTCTAGATTTCTTTAATAGTACAAAATTAAAAGTAAATTGAAGTTAGACTAAGTTAAAACTTATGTTATTTCTATACCTGTAACGTTTTATATGAGTATAAAATTGAACGGGCTTAAGATAACATTCCATACCAAGACAATACGAAAGATTTCGGGTCAGTCAATAAAGAAATAAGAAACACTGATATCGAAGTTAAAGAGGATTTAAAATAAGATATAGAAGATCCACCTAATGAGAACCTAGAAGAAACAGACTTTACATCGGAGCTCCCTTCTGGATTTGACGGGAATCTCCACGGAAAACATCAAGGTAAGAATTTGAGTAATTCCTGAAAGAATTAATCTGATTTATAACATAAAAAACAAGATGTGTAAAGAAAAGGCTTTATGAACAAAAATAAGGAAAACATTACAGCAGATACTGAGTTTCAAACTAATTATAAATCAGGTTAAAATATTTGCACAGTTAAAATGATTTTACGGAAATTTTTCATTAAATCCTGAAAGGTAATTGAAGCGTCATGAAAATCAGCGGCAAAACAAAATGGACTCCTATGTTTGTCTCGCTCGCACTATGGAATAATTTTATATGTCACGCGATTTTATTAGCTCATTTAACGATTTCCGCATACTTTTCTTGACCGTCTAATTTCTTTAAACGTGCATTTTTATTAATGATGAAATATAAATTGTCTATCCTGTCGCAATCTACGTCAAAAGAATCATTTAAAACATCGTCAACGTCACAGTCATCAAGAAAAAAAAATTTTTTGAAGAAAACGTCACATGCTGTAGACAACACACTTGCATCGTAAGCTAAGAATGACATAGAAACATTCGAGTTTACTTTCGTTTTCGCCAAGTCAAGTTCAGGATGTGCTGATGATTCGAGAGGTGCTCTGCGCATGCCCGAGTCATCGCAGTCATTGCCCAGCAAAGTTATTGATTTCAGCCATGTTGAAAACTGCGGGGGGTAGGGGGTCATTTACCAACGCGATAGTTTTCACAACGCTCAATTATATGGGGTGGGTTGGGGGGTGAAAAAATGCATGCATCGATACGGAAGGATTTCGTATTAAATTCTCCCGGCAACGCCTCCCGCTGAATTCATGACAACGTTCGAAATATTGATGGGATATTGAATTACGCGTTTCAGACTATAGGTAGGTAATATTATATTTTGGTTTACATGGAATCCTTTTGTGTAGGGTGTGTCGTTTTGATGGACTTGGGATAGTTTTTAATAAAACTGTCTATGCATGACTTGAAGGTTTTCTTGCCGGTTCTTCCTGATTGATAACAACATTCCGAAGTGGGTAGAGTCACTCTGAATATTTCGATACCTTTGGGTTCATTTGGCGTATAAACCAAAACCTGACTTTTCAGGAGAGCCGAAAAACGTTTTTTTTTTTTAAATAAAAAATCATAACTTTTTTGTTTTTGAAGTTATAAAGAAGTGACCTATAGGTAAGATTCTTAGAATTAGGGAATGCAGAAGGCTAAATTATCACAACATACCTATCTTCTTTGGTTTAGAAGTTAGCCTTGGATATACGTCAAAAAAAAATTTTTTTTGTTTATACGACCCACGAATATTGTAATAAAATTTACTTTGTACGTCGTATATCCAACTTTGGTAAATTTAAAATCACAATTACTGACTTAAAAACCCATAGATGTAGATTTTTTTGTATTAAAAGCCAGTTATAGTCATAGAACAACTGAAATCTGACTATTAAAAACAATCCTATTACTCCCGAAATATGTAGGAACTTAATAATTGTAAGCCTCATGCCTAAACTATGATCGATTTAAATAAAATAAAGCTACCCTAATACGAAATCAATATGTATTTATTCTTATTATGGCATACTGACTGTTAAACAGTTTAACAAAAAAAAAAAACATCTAAATTAAAATTAATTAAAAAAACAACATTGTCACGTAAACCAAAACAAAAATCATATGACACTTAATAATTCAAACTTCTACTTAATTATAGTAATATGGAATAACTCAACTTATGAGCATTCTAGGCCGTTAGTGTGCAGCATTCTAGGCTTCATTCTCTGGTACTTCTTTTTCTTGCGATGATTTAAACATCCATTTTTCTAGTTCCTCTTCATTAGATCATACCAGAAAACTTCTTATTGTCTCTGAGATTACTTCCCTGCCCCCTCTTCAGATAGATTCCTTTACTCTCTCTAGTGTCTCTTCGGATCAAATTCTAAAAATTATAGTCTCCCTTAAATCCAAAGCCACTGGTTATGACGAGATCAGTCGTACTATTATGGTGTTGGTTCTACTCGATCACATACTCCCAGTCATTACTCATAATATTATTAATTTCTCCCTTACCTGTGGGGTTTTCCCAGCAATTTGGCGCAAAGCACACGTTATTCCTCTCCCTAAGATATCGAATCCCGTTAATCTCAACAACTTTAGGCCCATCTCCATATTACCTTTCCTCTCCAAGATTCTGGAAGCAGTTGTGCACTCCCAACTTTTCAACTATATTTTTAATAACAATCTTCTCTGTCAATTTCAATCTGGGTTTCGCTCCTGTCATAGCACCAGCACAGCTCTACTTAAGGTAACAGAGTATTTTAGAGACGGCATGGAGGAAGGCATGTTAACTGTGCTTGTCCTCATTGATTTCTCCAACGCCTTTAATACTGTCGATCATGATGTCCTTCTATAAATTATCAATTCAATGGTTTGCCTCTTATCTCCGTAACCGCCGGCAAGCGGTGAAGGTTGATCAGACAGTATTGTGCTGGTGCGGTTTTAGCACAGGCGTCTCTCAAGGTGGTATTGACTCTGCCATAGCTGCTGTCAACAAAGATTTGTGCTCCATCGCTGCTTGGTCTGATCGGTTTGGCGTTGCAGTAAACCCGAATAAATGTCAAGCCATTATTGTATTACTATATTCGTAGGCTTGATATAGACACTTTGCCCCCTGTCCTCTTTGATGGTGTACCTATTCCCTTCTGCAGTAGTGTCAAAGACTTAGGCCTGCATATCGACAATACACTAAGTTTGTCTGTACATATAGGTGAACTGAGTCGTAAAGTAATTTCCACTTTGCGAGCTCTGTACAGATTTTAAAAAATTCCTTCCAATCCCAACTACAATCATTCTTGTTCAAGCCCTTAATCTTCCCTTAATTGATTACGCGGATGGGTGTACTTCTGACTTAAACAAAGACTTTCTCGACAAGTTAGATCGTTTATTTAACAATGGTATTCGGTTCATTTTCAACTTACGTAAGTTTGATCACGTTTCTTTCTTTCGCACCAAGCTTAATTGATTACCTATCCCATTTCGACGTTATGTTAGAATTCTTACTACTCTCTTTTCTATCCTAAACGATCATAAGCCGGAGCCTTACCTTAATTCGAAGTTCAAGCTTCTTAGCTCGACCAGAGCTCGACACATTCCCGTCAGCTACGCTCCTCGAATAAAACAGTTCTAGCTACTCCTTCTTACCGGTCCGGCTTTGTCTCCAACTCTTTTTGTCTAACGTCTATTAGACTTTGGAATAGTCTTCCCGCTCCTCCGCTTTTAAAATCCTTCTCCGAAAACATTATCTCCAAACTTCCCTAGCATCGTCATCCACCTGTCCCAATCATTAACTGCGTCGTCTTTCTTTTTGGTATTATTATATATTATTAATATTTATGTATCATATTTATGTTATACCTACGCTATATTAATTTGTTGAGGATTTAGTTATTTATATTATATAATTATATAGTTCACTGCATTATTTTCACTTTTTAGCCCATTAACACTCCCACAATAGATTTTTTCTGCTTGGCCCAAAGGTTGACTGGCAGAGAATGCCATTTGGCATTAGGTCCACCTTATGTACTCTTGATTGTGCATTAAAGTTTAAATAAAAATAAAATGTTTTTTATTTTATTTTAATTAAGATGTTTTTTGTTAAACTTTTACTGTTATAACAGTCAATATGCCATAATAAGAATAAATACATATTGATTTCGTATTAGGGTAGCTTTATTTTATTTAAATCGATCATAGTTTAGGCATGAGGCTTACAATTATTAAGTTCCTACATATTTCGGGAGTAATAGGATTGTTTTTAATAGTCAGATTTCAGTTGTTCTATGATTATAACTGGCTTTTAATACAAAAAATCTACATCTATGGGTTTTTAGGTCAGTCATTGTGATTTTAAATTTACCAAAGTTGGATATACGACGTACACAGTAAATTTTATTACAATATTCGTAGGTTGTATAAACCAAAAAGTATTTTTTTTTTGACGTAAATCCAAGGTTAACTTCGAAACCAAACAAGAAAGATATATTTTGATCATTTAGCCTTCTACATTACCTAATTCTAAGAATCTTTCCTATTGGTCATTTCTTTATAACTTCAAAAACAAAAAAGTTATGAGTTTTTATTAAAAAATACAATTTTTTTTCTACTCTCCTGAATAGTCAGGTTTTAGTTGATACGCCAAATGAACCCAAAGGTATCGATCTATCTCGCTTTTCTTTCTGTCGCTGTTCCGTTGACTTGTGCCACGTTAGTTTTTTAGTTCTGTGCTTTGTTTGTTGTGCGTAAAGTGCTTTTTGCAATGAACGTGGTCTTTACATCAATACGCTATTGAACTTTTGGATGTACGACGTCTTATTTAAACGATATAATGGATTATGTTTACAATGCTATGGCGTAAAAACCATATACGATTAACGTCGACTTGTACGCCCAGGAGTGATATAAATCATGGTGGATACATCATAACAATTCTACAAAAAATAATTATTTGGCATTTACACTGTAAATTTACCTTTTGCAAGACATTATAGTAAGAAAAATGTGGGTCGTATAAACATTTTTTTTGCGAATTTCATTATTTCGCCTAGACAGATCGATAGAGAAAAAAATTCTGAAAAAAATGATATATATAACTCAATTTGGCCAAAATGGTCTTTACGCCAAATGAACCCAAAGGTATCGATTTGATGATTCTTAAGTGCATCTTTGAGGTCAACTTATGAATTTTTAGATTTTCTCTAAGGCTTTGTCTGATATACTTATGACCTCTTAGTTTCTTCAAGATTGTCTTAGTAGTGAAATTATAATTATTTAAGAAAATAATCATGTTTGCTATTTACTCTTCTTAACTTCAAGAAGAGAACTTATACCATTAAAAATTACTTTCATCGAGCAACCATTTTCGTCTAAAAACTTTCTTCAGATCAGCAGTTAATAAAGATCCTATGAGTTTAAACAAATCAGCGACAAGAACATAGTTTTCTGTAAAATAAAAATTGCTTCTTATGCAGTTGAAAGGGTTTCCGCCAAATCCCATAGAAAAAAACCCCAGTCCCGGCGCAAAAGAATTGTATCCCAGATTTTAGATAATTATTAGTAGAAACAATATCAAGTGTCACTATTTCTGGATTCAGTGGCTAACATGGTTATTTTGCCCAGAGAAGTTTCATAGGCGCTACATACAAACATGACACTTTTTAGGAAAAACTTCATGTTACTGTACTAATTGACATTGAATTGGCAAAAAATTAATAAAACACACACATACCCTAGTACATAATGTTGTTATTGAGTTTATTGTTGTTATGTTGTGTTTCTGTGTTGTTTGAGGGACATGTTTATATCGAATGTAATGTATATAAAAATACAAAAAATAATAAGTCCTGCTATAGAGAAAGGTTAAACACCGGTTACTAAAGGCGGCAGGTATGCGCATAATCTTTTCCTTATATAAAAAAAGATAACTACAAAATGTATATAATTATGGTGTTATACATATCAGTGTGTACGCATATGTACCTATTATATTCATTTTTTGCAATTACCTACACGTTTGTGTTGTTAATGAGTTAATTGAAACAGTAAAATTAAGTTTTTCAAAAACATTGCCTTTGTATAGGAACATTATATTACATATGTAATACTGTTTATATCATGTTTTTTTTTTTCATTTTTTGCCAATTCAATGTCAATTAGTACATTAAAATGAAGTTTTTTTGCTAAAAAAGTGTCATGTTTGCATGTAGCGCCTATGAAACTTCTTTGGGCAAAAAAAACATGTTAGCCACCGAATCAGGAAATAGCGACACCTGATATTGTTTCTACTAATAATTATCTAAAATCTGAGATACAATTCTTTTGCGCCGGGACTGGGGCAATTTTGGCGGATACCCTTTAGTCTTATAATAAATGGGTAGTTATCTTATCAATTAATCAATTAGGCTTCATTGACGTAATGGGCATAGCACTTTCGTTAGCCACTAATATTTATATTGCGGTAGGTCGCGAGATGTCTTTCATAATCATCAATATCAACGAATACTGAAGAAAGATCCAATATCTATATACTTTAAAAATAAGCTCTCTGTTTTATTTCCACAGACAAAATCTAAGACTAAGATTAAGTAACATTAAGTATATAACCAATAAAGAAAATAAGTCGTTACAACAATATACTGATGTCATTCGGCTGAAATAATGACGTTTCTCAGGAAGAATTTTGATCCACTTTCACAACAGGCTCTATTTCCCGCATCGAATGATAGATTCTAACATTTCTAACACAAGTCTGATTCTGTGAATGCATACGTTAAACCGGAATGCATTTTTTGCGCGTAACGGTAGACGAGTGTAGGCTATAATATCACAATCGGTAGCGTGAAAACCAACTCTCACGACGACTTCGCTTCGTGGCTGAAGCGCAAATGCGCGCAAAACACCAATTTTCTTAGGGTTGACAAAGCATGCTGCTGGAACCAGCTCGTCCCAATCAGGTGGAAAGGGGAAACTTCGAGATTTTTTTATACTAGTTCAGTTGGCAGACAGGCACGCAGCCCACCTGATGGTAAGCGGCCACTACGGCCTATTCTATTGAGCGACGCTTCACCCGGAAGCGTCGCTCAATCTGCTGCGAGACTGTAGCCTCATCTGATCTTCGAGCCTCTGATTTCAAGTGTACTGGCTCCCACATAAATTTTGACGGAACCCAGCGGCAGACTTTACCTGTGGACCCTGGTAGCTAGCCAGTCGGACACTGTAAAAGCCCTACCACCAACCAGACCCAAGGTGGGAATCGAACCCACGACCTCTGTGTTTTTATACCCGAGAGGCTTAGCCACTGTCCCACGGAGGCGGTAAACGGGTTAATAGAGATTGGGCAGCGGAACTCTTTCATCTCAAATCTCACACACGGATGCCTGATGATGTCTGTGGCGAAGGAGTGTTAATGCTATCATCTCCTCTGCTAAATAATAATTTAACGAGCCATTTGGTGTAATAGTCATGAAGTCGGCTATTAAGGCAGCAATAGTGTATCGCAGAGAATTTAAGTTAATAAACTCTGTCGGTTTATTAACTGGTAGAAGTAACAACGCTTTCACGTCTATTGAGGTCTAAAACTCATCAAAAGCAGTTGTAATATTACCACCCATTTTGATGAATATTAGACTAGGTGTCAGGGAAGGACATCTAGTCCTTATATCCCCGAAAAATTGTAAATTCTCATGAGATAATAAAGCAGAGGTACATGCGGGCGAAGTCGCAAGCCGAAGCTCGTTTAAATCTATACTAATATTATAAAGAGGAAAGATTTAAATGTTTATTTTTTTTGAATACGCTCCGAAGCTACTGAATATTTGATTTGAATAATTCTTTTACTGTTGAAAAGCTACACTATCCCCGATGAACATAGGGTACTTTTGATCCCGGAAATGTAGGGGGAAGAGGGATATTAGGAGGAAGCAAATTACGCACGGGTTAAACCGCGGGCAGAAAAGCTAGTTACATATATATATGACTCGGCAACCCTGTAACGTGCGTCGGACACGACATCTGCCGCGGTAATGTAATAAGACGCATTTTTCTTTGACAAAAACATGCGCAAACGCACTTAATGGTGTTAGAAAATTGACGATGTGCTCTTGACCGGAGATCTGACTTGC
The DNA here is from genome assembly GCA_949319885.1 of Mecyna flavalis. Lineage (NCBI taxonomy): Eukaryota > Metazoa > Arthropoda > Insecta > Lepidoptera > Crambidae > Mecyna > Mecyna flavalis. Next base: position 2,876,629 of record OX439419.1, on the reverse strand, counting down.
AAGATGCTTTACTTTCTGTATTTTTTTGGTATAATCTATAGGCAGAAAATACGTGAGAGCATTGTAAGAATGTCAGTGATGCAGTACTCTTGTTTTTGTAATGACTTTGCAAACGTACAGGTGGCCTAGACAAAGTAACATTTTGACAGCGATAGCGAAATTCGCTAACTCAAATTGTATGGATTTGACAGGTGCCTTAAAAAGGTCACGTGGTCTATCAATGTTGAAAGTACGGGTTTTGACATTCGCTATTTCAAGTTGAGCGATAAGTCATCAATGCCGCTTGTCTAGGGCCTCTGGTTGCATTTATAGAGAGCGGACAATCCCAAAACATGTGATGTTGGCATGCAAATAGCAAGAAGCCTTTGTATCATTCCAATATTAGACAGATACATTTTAAGCATTATTGCTGTAAAGTATTTAAATGATCACCTTTCGCATTAACAATATATAAGTAAGAAGTGATATTAACACAGATAAGTTTTTTATTTTTTATTTATTAGTTAACAATGATGGCTGCCGTCCTTTTTGAAAATTAATAACAGAGACATCGTCTTGTCGGACTTGCCTCTACAATAACACAGATAGGAGACGTAAAACTTTTTAATCTAAACTTGGATAAGTTTCTCTTACTTGTTAGATGGCGCTAGCATTATTCATGATTATTATTATATAATTATATAATCTGTAACATTTTTTCTTGACTCAATATTTTTATTATAATTTTGTGACATGAAAAATTTGACGTAGGTACATAATATGTGCTCTAATACGATTTCTTGATTCTTCTTGAAGACTGCTTATATCATTGCTGAAGTGGAGCCTCCTTCCACGCGTCACTGCACATCTGATCCGCGCTTTTTACCCGAAGTGCATTCTTCCCTGCATTCCGCCGCGCACAACAGCTGACTGCAGCCTTGCCAATATTGACAAAGGTCAAACTACTTCGCCGGAATTTGACCAATATATTCAATAGCCTACGTAGGAGCATACATACAGGCTTCTCAAGTCGGGGTACCCGGGGATGGGCTGGTCAATAGCCACAATGCTGGCACCGGCTCGTCTCAATCGGGGGTAAAGGAGAAACCGGGATAGTTTAGTGGTAGAAGGTAGTGCACGCTTTAGTTTCGAGTCCCACACACGGGTGTGGGAGGTCTAGCTAGCTTGCGGTTATGGTGCATAAAAGCATTCTCCTCCGAAAAAAAAAAAACATACATACAGTCTTCCTCCGAGCGTTCTGTCCCCAATTTGACAGGGTACGCTTGAACTATGATCTAGCACCTGACAAGGTATTGCACTGGAGCGATTGCCGTCTGTCCTCCGTAACCCTTAACAGGGGAATCAGAACAGTTGGAGCATGTGAAACCCCCATAAGGCCAGGGTACCTTGGCAGTAAATTTTTTAAAACAGCCGACCGCTGACGCATGTGCCAGTGGATCCCCAAAGCCAAGAAGCTTTAACGCCTAACCATTTCTTGATAGGTCAATCATCGAACTTACCATTACCTGGAGTTTTCCGTGATGCGGACCTGTACCTGCGGAAGCAATGGAGGAATGCCCAAAGACTTGCAGACCTATTTTGGAGCCGGTGGATGAAAGAGGTATTACCCACATTGGTAGCGCGGCAAAAATGGCAGCGCGAAGGCGTACAATTTAAGGTAGGAGATTTAGTAGTTGTAGTCGATCCCACGTCTATCTTCAAACATCTTAATGTTTGAAGATTGTTGATCTGATACCCGTAATACCTTCTTAAGCCATTTACTATGAGATTAATTATGTAGTCCATAGTTTACACTTTTGTCAGAAAAACATTGAATTAAAAAAAGGACTGGTAGTAGGACTTTTTCGGAGTCCGACTAGCTACAATATCACAGATGAAATCTGCCTCCACAATAAATTTCAGCATGATACCCCCACGCGTTCTTGACAAAATGTCATGACAGACGGACGGATGGACAATAAAGTGATCCTCTAAGGGTTCCGTTTTTCCTTTCGAGATACAGAACGATAGAGAGACAACTTTCTTCCTCAGCTGACCTGCGCAAGCGGCTACATTGTAGGTTTATTTGTATATGGCAAGTAACGGCGCAAGTCCAGCCTAATTAATAGACGCGGGTAACTGCCGATCGAGTGCCGAGACAAACTGTTATACCTGCTTTTATGCCTTCGTTGGATGCGAAAGGTCGTTTGGACAGCCTTTTTACTACACACTTATTAAAGATACAGAGTATGTACCTAATATTATGTGTGTATGTTACGCTCAAAGATCGAAAACGCTCATTGAGCGGCAAATAGCTCACAACGCGTTGTGGTCACAGTAAAACATCCAACGTACTGACACACAGAGGAGACTAATTTTGAGAGATATTCATTTAAACAAAAAATCGACTCTGATGGATATAGGTTATTATTTTTTAAACCTGAAAAAAACTTTGTGACCACAACGCGTTGTGAGCTATTTGTGTTCCGCTCAATGAGCGTTTTCGATCTTTGAGCGTAACATGTATAACAAAAAATGTAACAACGAACGACGAAAAGCAAGTGGACCCTGATTATTTACTTGGCAATATTACATTCGCTGTCTCCGTGGAACCGTGGCTAAACCGCGGTATAAAACCCGGAGGTCGTGGGTTCAATTCCCGCCTTGAGTCTGGTTGGTGGTAGGACTTTTTTAGACTCCGACTGGCTAGCTACCACCCTCACAGGTTAAATCTGCCGCCATAACAGCTCTGGGTGTGTTCCGATTGAAATCAAAGGCTAGAAGATCAGACGAGCCTACAGTCTGGCAGCACATTGAGCGACGCTTCCTGGTGAAGTGTCCCTCAATGGAATAGGCGGCAGTGACCGCTTACCATCAGGTGGGCTGCGGTCTGTATGGCAACTAAAGTTGTAAAAGAAAAAAAAAACACGCTTGCCAAATGCGGATTGGTGATCCGAAAAAACTGACATGCCCGACCCGGGAATTAAACCCATAACCCCGTAGATCATGACCACGAACTGAAACCACTCGTAGGCTCTCTGTCAATATTAACGCACGCCCAGTACGACGTGCATGTGGCGAGAATGATGGGACCGGAAAATAAACCTATATTTATATCTAACGCTCAGGTATTAATAATTTAATAGGCATCGGGCACGTAAAGATTGGTTTATAATGTTAATTAATTTAATAAGTAATTTCCAAGTGTGGTAGAGCTGCAGACAGCTTTGCTGTTGCGTCCATATTCTTTCAAAGCCTCCTATTTAGACCTAAGGCCCTAGACATGCGGCATTTATGACGTTCGGTATCTCTCAATTTGCGAAAGCGAATGTCAAAACCCATACTTTCAATATCGATTGACCACATGACTTTTCTAAGGCACCGGTCTCAATTCAGACAATTTATAGTTAGCGAATTTCGCTATTGCACATGCTGTCAAAATGTTACTTTGTCTAGGCCCCCTGGTCGCAAGTGTCAATGGGCAGCAATCAAAATCAAAATATATTTTTTTTCAGCCCGTTCGCCCATTACATGATGTAAAAGACTTTTCCATTCCTTGTGTAAAAAAATTATCATTTAATAAGCACACGTGCAAAAGACGTAATGACTTAATAGTCGAGTTAATAGAATTGCTAGGTAGAAAAAATAACAAATAAACGAATGTGTGTTGTATGCAGTTTTTTGCACGCCAACACTGCATTACCGCAGTAATGACATGAGAATACAGTTCGTGTAAAAACTTTAATCATTTTGTTGACATGTCCTATGACGGTTTTTATATTGGATTGTATTTTTCTTTGTTTTTGTTTTTAATTAAATAAATTAAGGAAGCATAATTATGGCATTTAATTTATTCAAATGAGGTTCTCAATTTGACTCAAGTATCGGTCAGTATTTTGCGTAAGTTTGGATAGAATAGAGATTTTACGTATTTTTTTTATTTATTCAATAATAATTATTATTTATCAAGAAGAAACTTGCTTTGCTCATAAATGACACTATTTTTATAACAATATACAGCAGACATGACATTATGTCCTACAATAAGTATCTCAGTGTAGTGTTAAGGATATAATATTAGTAAAACTAAAAACAATGTGCCTTGTTATAAAAATATGAAATAAATATCCTATGCTACCAACAAGGTGCTTGAATTTTCCATTTAAAAATACCGCTTCAAAAGTAACTAAAACCAATTTTATTTCGCTAAAACAACTCTAAGTAATCATTAAAATCAACCACACGTTACATCACTAACAAGACAACGGTAGCTTTCTACAAAAAAGACTTCCTCGCTTCCTTAACTCCGTTTTTACACATCTCTAAAAACAAAATGGCCCTTTGTGCAAAAAATAGTGAAAGGACATTCCGCGGTACATACTGCGCTCGTAGGTCAACCGATGATGAAACCGCGGCGTGGCGAGCTGACGTATACACGTTCGAAATTCAAATTGTTATTTATATTTAATCAGCCAGGATTATAATCCTCTAAATTAAAGTTTTTTTTTGCAAATGTGATTTAGAAAATATTTTGTCATACTTTTTTCCCTTTTCCCTTGGAAAAAAAAGTGTTGATTATCAGCATCAGCAATTTTATAAGATAATAATAATTTAAAAATACCACAAATTGTTAAAAAACAATATGTTGTGCATTGATGTACATAACGCTAGGATTATGAAAAAATCATTTCGTAATGTTTGTGTTTGCACTGCATTGTACGATTTTAACAAAAAAAATCAGAAAATTTCATTTTCTAAACATTAATTTGTTATTAATTTGTTATTAAGTTAGTAAAATTATATGAAAAGAAATAATCTTTCTTAATTAAAAACTTTATTGACACGTTAATTTCGTACTTCTAATAATCTTATGATAAAATAAAGTTTAGGGCAAGTAAGTTATTTTTTTTTTAAATAAAAAAAAGTTTTTGAAAAAAGAACAAGTTTTGAAAAGTAATTCTGTAACACAGTTCACTGTTACGAAATTATTTTCAACACTAGGTAATATAAACAGGAAGTATGTATTGTCTAAATTTAAAATATTATTAAATATTTCTATGCGCAAACGTAAGAATCCCAAATTTAAAAAAGTCACCGCTAATTCGGCGCCGCAAAAGGTCAAGAAAATCCATCTATGGCCCTATACAAAAGCATCCCAATAATTATAGCGCGATAGATCTAGCTAACTGGAGATTTCTACCATTTGCGCTGTCCTAGAAACCAACCGACGCCCACAGACATAGCATTTCTTTCTATACCTAATGCCACTATACCTAGCTAAAATTCATAGTGGAATAAGTATAAGAACTAGCTTCTAAAAAAGTCTTCAAACGCCATGTACGAACTCACGCTATCTCACTGTTCAAAATAAATTTTTGTTCCCTTAACGCTAAGGTTCAATTTAGAAATGCTTGAAAATGGAGTTACTACATTTGTAAATGAGGAGCTCGCGACCAGTGCAGGCCAATGCACGATGCATACAACTAAGTAGGGAGGCGAATTCGCCGTAACAGCTTATAGTGGTGGGCTGTGCAAGTTATTTTTAACGTTGGCGACAATATTGCACAGATTAGAAATAACGTTTGCTTCGGACTTCGTTATTAAAATGTTTATTAACAATATCTCAATGTGACAGACAGTGACATTGGTTTCTATGAAAATAATGTATCAAAAAATATAAATCTGATTTGGTAATTTTTGAAATAGTTATTTATGTAGATTTAGGTGATTTTAACTTAAAAGTTATGCATGGATGTGCAAATATCACGTCATCCTTCTTTACTATTTTGGATCACAACTTTTGCTTTTTCCACATTTTTGTCTCTTACTCCCAACATCTTCTTTTTCCGGAGGAGAATGCGTCTTACTCCCAACCTCACATTTTCTAAGATTTTCACTAGTTTGGCCTTAAAAAATGCAGGTGAATGTATAACCTTTTCAATTATTTACGAAGCTAGGTCCACAGTAGGTTATTTTATTACGTCACAGCACTTTTTGACGCCATATTTGAGTGCCTTAAATACAAATATATTTTGTCTTTAAATTTATATTATAATCTGGTATCAAGCCCTTTTAACAGCAAAATTCTTTAACGACTACTTCAAAAAACAATAATGAAATTCCGTTGAAGGACATTTCGAGAGAATGAATATTTTTTCTTCCTTGCATCTTTCGTTGCGACTTGCGTTGTGCGTTGTTAATTCACCCAATGAAAACAGAAACTAAAACAATTGCAATGATGACTAATAACGATATAACGGAATACCGTTACAGTTAAAAATAACGTTAAAACGTCGCACGCGCAGGCTACGTAGAACGCCTGTAAGCGCTCAATATAGGCTAAAACATATTATTATATGCAAGACGTTTCTTGTACTACGCGAAAACTAGGGTTGCCCTCAAGAATAGAACGAGTTATTATAGCTATGAATATTGCACTTTTATAGCGCATAAGACAAGTCGGTTTTTAATGGAATTCAAAGGCTATTTGAGTTAATGCTGTAGTGCGAACCGCTGGATTTAATTATTGTCTATGGCTTAATTGTGACTTTTTGTGTGGAATGGAAATCCGAATGCAGGTTTTGCTTTTTACAAAAAAAAGGTCTTGTATTCCGGAAAGACTATGTACTTAAAAAATTTATAGGTTTTGAGAATCTTTCATGGCAAAGTTACTAGGATATAAGATTTTTCTGCTTTAACTTTCTTAAGTTTATACATGAAATGCAGAATTGATTAAAATGAAAGTTTCTGTCAAAGGATCGTGGAACCAAAACTTAACATATTATTTCATATTTTAAGGTCTTTTCAGTGACTATCTCTTAAATTGGCTGTAAAAATCAAATCTTAAACATCATAGTAAAATATTTAGATAAGGACGTGATATTTTGAAATAAGTTCTTAAAAATTACGTAGTTTATTTCTGATGTCACAAAGTAACTAAACCACTTTTAACAGCAGAAATCAGTATTTTATCACAAAAACGATTTGATTATGATCTCCACATAGAAATATGTAGATAAGCCCTATTAAACCATGATCAAAATGTAGCCATGGCCAGACCAGTAGGACATATAAATATTTATCTATTGAAATTGTTAAAATAAGTGTAACAAAATACCAAATTGATTACTGCTAGCGCCATCTGTTATAATTACCTGTAAACTTATAATGTATGTAATATGAAACTAATGAACGACTGATGAATGATTGAGTGAAGTGAATGTGTGACCGAAGCACAGATATTTGAAAATAAAGTTCAGTTGATTGCAAACCACAACAGCGTTTTAATAGAAATAAATTCTCAAAACTTAACTGACAGTGCATTAGATTAATTTCATAATAAACATTTGTTTGTTTTATTTTAATGCTTATTTCTGTTTAAATATCCATACCACAAGCGTTTAAGTTTAAATACCATTATCTCAAAAAAAAAATTTGGTTTTTCAATACATATTTGTATTATAATTTTTATTGAGTACTAGCGGTCGCCCTCGCGGTTTCACCCGCGCGTAATTTCCTTTTTCAACTATACCCCTTCCCCCCTTTTTTCCGGGATAAAAAGTATCCTATGTTCTAATCCCGGTTATAAACTATACGTGTGCCAAATTTCATCTAAATCCGTTCATCCGTTCTTGAGTTATAAATAGTGTAACTAACACCAACTTTCTTTTATATTTATATAGATTATAAGTTAACACCGTGAAAACCAAATAGGTAAATATCGCATGTATTTAATCATTAAAGTTAAAATACGTATATAATCTTTATCGACAATATTTTACAACTTAAACTTCTCATATTGCCGGCACTATCTTTCTAGACCTTTGCCTTTTGCCTAGGAACCTAGGCTATAGATATAGATATCAATTTCTTATACCTGCGGCTTTACAATCACATGCGCTTAAAAATTAATTACTAACACGTTTCGCAAACCATAACTTTTACTACGTTAATCGCAATCAAATATTTTAATATCTAAATGTTTATTGTTAGTTATGAAACGTTGGTACAAAATGGTGAATTCTAATAAGAATTGAGATTCCTTTTTGCAGCTCAATTTTAAAACAAAAATACCGAAAATGGATACTTTACTTTAGTGAAACTCCTAACCATTATTTTATTAATTTTTATAATAATTTTGGGGAGTTCATGCTGTTAAGTTGTTTCATTTTTCATTACTATATCTGTAACTTTGTTACAACATCATTTAAACGTCAAAATGTCTTCACTTAACAGAACAAAATATAATAAACATCGTTCATTGCTTTTTAAAAAAATGCCATTAAAAGATATACTCCTCTTACCTTATAATAATAGCTGACTGCGAGAGAATGCCATGAGGCATTAAGTCCGCCTTTTGTACTTGATTTGTGCAATGTAGCTTTTAAAAATAAATAAATAATAGTGCTTATTCATCTCAATAATTAAGAATACTTACTCTTTATTCTTTTATGGGATGTTTAAATTGAAATCTGAAACCATTCAAAGTTTACGAAACCGAGTATAAGTTGGAGTAAATTCAGTCCGTTCACCATAAGTTGTCCCCTAGCCGCTATATTGGTACCATTGTTTGTCAAAACTGTTAATCTGTTGTTGTCAGATTGACAAAGCTTAAAGCTCTGTCTGCTTGGTGATATTTTAAAATAAATCATTCCAAAAGTATTCAAAGCAGTGCAAGGGAGCTTGTGTTGAAGGTGCAGGAATATTGCGAAAAAGAAAAACCGTAGGCAATGCTGCCAATATAACGGCTAGGGGACAACTTATGGTGAACGGACGTAGACACTAGTCTATAATATGGAAAATGTGTGATTAAATATTACAAAACATAACTTAAATGCGAGTCATTGATGGTTTTATTAGTAATTACACCTAGAAATTTTTTGGCATATTTTTTAAATCGCTTTAATCAACGACATAAATTCTCTCTCTAAAATTGTAATTTTGTCAAAGAATTTTATTTTGTGTAGATAGAATGTTTTTTAAACAACTTGTTGGCCAGTGCGAATATTTTTTGTTTTCAAATCCGATTTTTAATCGCAGTATTACATTTTTAGTTGAGTTAGTTAAGTCTCATGCTTTATTTCACGCTAGCCTAATTAAAACCAGCGCAATTAATTCTAATTACATAAGTACTGACAGCTAACAAATGTCTCAAATATTAAAAAAGAAAAAGCGCGCAAGTCTAGAATAGATTTAGGATCAACCCTACGCCCGCAGGCAAATATGAACGAATGTAAGTTGAGTTAGAATAAGTATGTTCTGCAATCGAGACTCGGGCAGTGTTAGATCATAATGTGTTGAAACTGCATGTGCGCGCAGCTCTGCACCGTTCACAATGAGAAATGTAACCTAACATTTTCGAAAATAACAATTTAACAACCGCCATCACTGAATATGCGTCAAGAAAAGCGCGCGAGACTCCATTTTTAAAACGGCCGCGTTCCCGCCCGAAAATGTGACAGTTTACTTTTTAAATCGAGTGCGCGACACCGAAAAGGTTATAAGTGTTATCGGATTTTTTAATAAAAAAATAATATGTAATGTTTTACGCAACCAGCGTTGCATGAAATTGAAAAAATGTAATAAATTGCTTTTATAAGGATATAAAAAATGTGTTAGCGGCCGCGATAAGGTTTTCTTCGTGGACAGTTTTTGCGTAAAAACTGAAAAAGGATTGTTAGTTATTTTTATTATTGTGCCTATTTGTTGGAAGTTCAAGAGGATAATTTAACAAAAAGGTTAGTTGAATCTTTAATTTAAGAATTTAAGCCGTGAGACTTTAAGTTCAGTACTTCTTGTTAACGATTTTTTAAAATATACCAATGATTTTTTTTAAGTTTCAACAGTAAAAAAAGAATGCACAAAATTGGTTAAGATTGGGTTTCTTTTGTAATCGTCTTGCGTTTTAAAAGAAAGATAGGATTCAGTTCCAACATATTTTTTTTAACATTTAGTTACCTACTTCATTCTCTCCAAATCGTAGCGGCAAAAATAAAAAAGGTGAAGTTAAAATCATAGAGTATTTGGTTCTATCCATAGTAAATAATGTACGAAATATAACTTATAGGTGTAAGATTATCTAGATCCCTGATTAGATTTTCTTTAAACAATTCAGTTAAAGGCGATTACTAACTACTTCTCAAATAAAACAAACTCTAGTTAATTAGGTATTAAGCGCAGCTTGTAAAAACATAAGTTCTTTAAAAAATATTCTTTAAAAACTTTAATTATGTAATTTTTTTATTTTTATCAAAATATGTCTCGAATAAAAAAATACTTTTACGAATCTTTTATTCTATTACGTACGAGTAGCTTTTACTTAGTACTCGTAATTAAGAGATTTAAATTATAAAAAGTGAGATAGAATTTCTACATACAGACATTTAATTTAATTTTGTATATTTATAAGATTTGGTAAACTACTAACTTTTGCTTTATTAAAATATTAAATCAACTTGGCTGCTGCAAAGTTTCGAATTATCAAAAACCGAACATTTTTTAACACTTAAATATAATAAAAAAAAAAATGTTACATAATATGTGTAAGAATAAGTTTAATAAAATTATAGGAATATTATTATATTATAGTACCAATAACCACATAATAAAACTGCTAATATAAAATGTTTAAACTTATGAAAGCTTACTCAATTAGTAAGCTTTTAATAATTGAAATCCGTAGTTACCTATTTTTGTTTTAATTCTGGTATTTTAGGGGGTTAAATAAGATTAAATATTATAATGTAGAGAAATACATTTAGGTTGTCTTTCGCCCATTTATACAAATAGGCTTGTGTAGATATTTGAAGAAGAGATGATTATAAGAATAATAAAATTGCATTGTTAATGTATGTATTTACAAAAAAGAAATTGGATAAGTAATGTTTATCCGTTGTCTGTCACCCATAGCACAAGCTAATGCTTAGTTTGGGGCTAGATGGCGCTGTGTGAATAATGTCCAGAGATATTTATTTATTTATTGTTTTATTATTATTGACGATTTTCTTCAGGGCGCATGCCGTGCGCCTGCTTTCATACTTGGACTGTTCCGTAGAACAGTGATTCTGACACTAGATTCATAGAATGTCGTTGTAAAGCCTTTAATTTTAGGTTTATTGTTTCTCTGATTATAAAGTAAACCGCCTCCTTGGAATAGTGGCTAAGCTGTTCGGTTCGGGCATAAAAAACCCGAAGGTCGTGGGTTCAATTCCCGGCTTGGGTCTGGTTGGTGGAAGGGCTTTTTCAGAGTCCGACTGGCTAGCTACCACCCCCACATGTGAAACCTGTGGCCATAACAGCTTTGGCTGTGTTCCGGCAAAAATAATGTGGGAGTCAGTACACTTAAAAACAAAGGCTTGAAGAAGATCAGATGAGCCTACAGTCTGGCAGCACATTGAGCGACGCTTCCTGGTGAAGTGTCCCTCAATGGAATAGGCTGCAGTGACCGCTTACCATCAAGAGGGCTGCGCGCCTGTCTTCCAGCTGACGTTGTATAAAAAAAGAGTAATACCTATAAGTGTAAAAAGACCTCGATGGTCTTCTTGTCACCGCGGCCAGGCCGGGATCTCGGGGTCCAAAGTTCGATTTCCGGGTCGATTAAAATTTGTTTCGGACTCCTAGAACACGGCTCGGGTTCCAAGTTAGCAATCCCCATTTAGAAAGAGTGGTACAGTCGACAGCACATCAGACTACCCTATTCTGTCAAATTTCTACAATCAATTTTTAGCTTTATTTACTTCACATAGAGTTCTCTTTCAATTGAGAATTTTTAACAGATTAGGGTAGGTTGATCTTCTGCCTTCCGTACATTAACCCTTTCAATGTCTGATATATCAGACAAACCAATGTCTGATATATCAGACAAACCATTTTCGTGCCCACCACGCCAATGTCTGATATATCAGACAAAAAAACATGATCAAGAAACGTTGTATTTTTACTTGCCTGAATGAGTTGAGTATAACCTAATAATTTTTTGGATTTTTTTTTTAATGGTCGTGGCGTGTGGGGCACCATTTTCGGAAAAAAGCGTGGCGGGGAAAGGGTTAAATTAAGCCAGCCCCATCATTGTGAAGGTGACTTCATTTCAATGATGGATGCTTTGCCTTACAATGGGACAAATGGGAAAAATTAGAAAATAAAGTACCTATGTACAGTAATTCTTTTATGTCACAAAATAACGTTTTTATTTTATTTTAGTCTAAGTAAATTTGAGTTGATTCGATTTACGAGTGTGAAGTTGATTTTGTGTAAGTGCCGTTAAATTGGAAACCTATAAATCATAATAAAATATTATTATGTTATATAAATAAATAATATACATAATAAATAAATAGCAGACTTTAAAGGAAAAATAAATAATAAGTACAGAAAAAATAACATATATTTATTTTTATACTAACTATAGATGTTTGTTTAATAAATTAAAAAGTAGGTATACCTATTACAATATTAGCGTTAAGGAGAAACTTGAAAAAAAAATTATTACATTGATGGTTATTACAAACTAGCCTTCCGCCCGCGGTTTCATCCACGCGTAATTTCTTTTTTCAAATATCCCCCATATTTCAAATATCCCCCATATTTCTGGGATCAAAAATACCCTATGTGACTCGGGGATAGTGTAGCTTTCCAACAGTGAAACAATTATTCAAATCAGTTCAGTAGTTTCAGAGCCTATTCATACAAACAAACAATCCAATCTTTGCCCTTTATAATACTAGTATAGATGATAGTACGTTTTTTTATTCAATGAGGGAACTACTTAGCAGCTTTAGCACCTTAATAGGGTACTTTTACCCCACAACAAGGAAAGTATGCTCATTTTTCTGGCCTACCTTTGGCCTACGTCCAAGAATGGATATAATAGGCCGATGTGATTGTCTGAGTGATTTGATTCTTATTATTGAGGCGTTGGCGCCGGTAGTGAGTTCCATTCCCGTGTCGCACGCAATACTAATGATCTATTAAAATGCTTCACACATGTTAATGGTCTACGTATGCATAATTTTAAACCACTGGTCATAATTAAGTGGTCATATTAACCCATCTACACCCGACCGAAAGCCGGGTGTCGCGTAAACAATAGTTTTTCTATTGTGTCTGGTTTTCCGGGGCTAGATGGATTAATACTGGAATCTGCTCTTAACTTTGTATACTTACTAAAATTACATTACAAAACTTTAAAGTAGCTATTTTTCTATACTAATAATATTATAAAGAGGAAAGATTTGATTGTTTGTTTGTATTGAATAGGCTACGAAACTACTAAACCGATTTGAATAATTATTTCACTGTTGGAAAGCTACACTAATATCCCTGGGTGACATAGGGTACTTTTGATCCCGGAAATGTGGGGGGAGGGGGATATTTAAATAAAGAACGCGCGGGTGAAACCCCGGGCGGAAGGCTAGTATCTGAAAAAAAATTATAGTGTACGCGGGCGGAAGATGAGTATACTACAAACACGTCATAATATTATACTCGTAATACATATAAATCATAGTACACAGACGATTAAAGAAACACTCATTACGACGAATAGTTATCACAATTGATTTATTGACTTGCAAATGGCGTGGGCTGACAGAAAATTGTACACAATTTAGTTTCAATTGAACTGCGGTAAGCGTGCAAAACTATTGATAATCACAAATTATAATTTATCTACGACTGATGATTCATGAATAGTGATCGATACAATATTTACATTTATGTGAATAATAAAATGATGATTTTTAAATACATTTTCATCTTACCCGTTAAAAGTAAAGTACCACCCTCTCACATAACACCAGCGTGAAATAATAGTGACTAGATACTATTGTGTTTCGCCTGGTTTGTGAGAGTGCCGGAGGCCCCCCTTTAAAAGGCTGGCAACGCATCAGCGATCCCTCTGGTGTTGCAGATGTCCATGTGCGGCGGTGATTGCTTACCATCAGGCGACCCACTGGCTTGTTTGCCGCCTTCGACAAAAAAAAAGTATCAGCCTATTTAGTAGGTATCCCAAAAGCAAAAAAAGCAAAGCAAAAGCTCTCATTGAAACCAAGGCATCTTTACTATGAAAGATACTGACTTAAACTTTTGACTGCCTCCGTTAATGGTTAATCTGCTTGGGTAGTTAAAATCAAAATATTATGCTTTATTCAATTAAGCTTCTAAGATGCACTTATGAATCGTCAGAAATAAAAAAGACAGAGTGACTCTACCACCGGATTCGCATGCAGTTATCTGTTGAGAAGAACCGGCAAGAATTTCTACTTCTTTCAAGCGCCAATAATTTTTACAATCATTGAATATACAATCTCTTATACTTTATCTAAGTCATGCAGTTTCGGGTAACTTTAAAACTATCAACCTGAGGGATCTGTGAGTCCCGACAGACCAGCACAAGTATGATGTAAGTGTCAGCCATCGCTTCACTAAATCCAGAGCTCGTGGATACTGGATTGAATATTTTTTAATGGACTCTATCTATTTATATATGTCGCAGGGATATGATAAAATCAGGGATTTGATCAATTCCCTAAGGGATTTGATGAAATCACGGAAGATGTTAAAATAACAACACGATTTTATCATTTCCCCTAAACAAATCTAGTGATTTGAACAAAACCCTAAATTGGTTGAGAGAAATGACAAAATTATAGTAAAAACAAAAAAGGTTTTTAGGGTTGAAAAAAAAAATAACCACGAAGGCTTAGCCTTCTAAGCTTTATCCATCCCAGTCGATTTCCCACTTAGTTAGAACTAGTTATTTTGGGATTTCTTCAAATTACTAGATTTGTTTAGGAAAATGATAAAAATCGTGTTGTTATTTTGACATCCTCCGTGATTTGATCAAATCCCTTAGGGAATTGATCAAATCTCTGTTTTATCATATTCCTGCGACGTATAATATATTGTTTCAGAGTCAGACGAGATAGCTACCCCACAAGTAAAATCTGCTGCTATAATGGCTTTGTAAAGGATATCAAATAATGTTATAATAAATTAAAGATAAAATATATTTCGTTTATTAGGTTTTTAATAATAAGTTAAAAGGTTTGTTTAGTATAAAACTGTTAATTGTACATTGCAAATAGACACCATAGTGTCAGAATGAGTACTATACCTACAAGTTTCTACGTCTTTATTTATAATTGTCGTAACACGTCCATTTGCAAATAAAAAACACTAAACACCAAGTTTTCCTTGTTTAAACGATAAGTGGAAAAATTTAAACACAAAATCATATACCTGTTTGAGATGTAACTGACACCTCGATTATGAACCTTATGTCAAAGGCGTAAGATCTACAGGTTATGTCAGTATCATATATTCAAGCATATAGAAATGTACGCATGTTACGTAACTAAATTCAATAAGCTAATCTGTATGTACGTCACATGAGGTTTGGACGTGTTTCCATTGGCTACTATGAAAAACCGTCCGTCATTCAGGGTTAGCAAAGTTAACATCAAAAATTGGCGGCCATGTTTACTTATGATACATGATAGATGTCGGCAAACAGGCACGCAGTCCATCTGATGGTAAGCGGCCACTGCGGCCTATTCCATTGAAGGAAACTGCAACAGGAAGCGTCTCTCAATATGCTGCCTACTACACTGTAGGCACATCTGATCTTAGTCTTTGATTTCAAGTGTTCTGGCTTCCACATTAATCTTTCCGGAAGACAAAGCTGTTACTGATTTATTTATTCTTTTTTGCTTAAATGAAAATACAATTAGCTGACTTAATGCCATATTATGGCATTCTCTACCAGTCAACCAGCAGATGATGCAAAAATAACACATTAATGCACAATCATGTTTGTTTGTGTCGGTCTGTTTTTCTATGTTTATTACGTATATGTATTTAAAAAAATACATAGTACATAAGCAATGTGTATCCGTTGTCTGGCACTCATAGTACCTACTGGACTTAGTAGTTTGGGGCTGGACTACGCTGTGTGAATAATGTCCATATTATATGTACAAATAGTATAGTGCTCCCATTATCGTCGTATAATGGAAACGAGACACAGTGGATGAACAAGCTCACCCATTCACAGATTTGCATATATTTTAATACAGCCAGTCTTGCTCTTGGAAAAATGCCCTGGGCTACCAGGAATCGAACCCGTAGTTCGCGATAAAAACCCACCGGTTAAACACGCCATGGGACCCAGTTACCGATCATATAGAGTTCATATCTGTATGTGTGGAGAAAGCTCGTCTTTTATTTTTTATTGGAGAGTAAAGTATTAACTGACCTTATAATAACGCGAACACCTTGATGGTCTAGTGGTTTAAGTACCGGGTCGTGATCTCGAGGTCCTCGGTTCGGTTGCCGGTTCGAGCAAAAAGGGTATGAATATTTTTGTATGTAGGCTGGCTTACCTACAAGTCCCGCCATTTTGACTTTTACTCAAAACAGCGTTCACTTCAAATTCTTTCAAAAATGGATACTGAGTATCAACACAAACTTAAAATGTTATTAGAAAAAATCCCGTAAAGTGTCATTTTTTTAAGATTTATGCAACCAAAGTAAAAAAAAAATATGGCGACCAGTAGGAAGGCCAAAATCTTCAATGCCCTTTGTGTCGGTTATTACACCGATCAGACCGGGTTTGTGATCACCAATCCACACTTGGTAGGCGTGTTGATTAAACCAGCACCCATCAATGTAACGATAACTTGATTCCAATGTTTTGCCCTGCAGTCGGAACTTAATTAGCTGATACTTAATTATAATTGTAACACAAACAAATATGATCGAATTCGCGACCTCTGGTGTAATAGCTAACTTCAATAACACCAAATAAAGTATATCTAAAGCTTTTTCGGTTTGAACAAAAAAAAACTTCTCTTTTTATTTCTTTCTTCCAATAAAATTTAAATGAATCCATGACTAAACGGATTTTAGACATTCTCATGCATTAAAAAATACTTTATAAAATACAGTCTGCCTCTTTATGCAGTCTATAAGTATTATGTTAAGTGAGAAGGCTACAAAGACGCAGCTAATCTGAATACTGGCCTGCGCGCGCATTTTTCCACTTAACTGTACCGAGACAGGATCGACCTAACTGGACCGCAAGAACAATGAATGCACTTCCTTAAAAATGCTCTGATTTCTGGTAAAAATGACGCAGAGTGATAGTGGCAATATTGACGCAGGGTGATAGTGCCACAGGTGAAATCTGCTGCCATAACAGTATTAATGTGGCTGGCTGTGTTCCGGCCGTATTAATGTGGAAGCCAGTACACTTGAAATCAAAGGCTCTAAGACCAGATAAGCCTACAGTCTGGCAGCACATTGAGCGACGCTCCCTGGTGTTCCTCAAAGGAATAAGCCGCAGTGGCCGCTTACCATCAGGTGGGCTACGTGCCTGTCTGCCAACTGAACTAGTATAAAAAAAGAGACAAGGATGAAACTGGCAGGTAGAAGTTCACAATATTTTTTACACGTGATAGAAACTACCTAAAATGAATAATCTTTAAGTTTACAAACTAGGCAGACGATTCTATTGTATCCTTTTTCCAGTAATCCGTTTGTTTTAGCGGCATTATCAAAACACAGCCATTGTTCGCTCGTGTTTTTGAATTGTTACTAACCGGTGGATGTACTGAGCTTTGTGCGAATAGTAGCTTCTGTTATTTTTTTATAATAAAAAGAGGCAACTACTCGATGGTCTAGTGGTTTAAGTACCGGGCCGAGACTCGGGGTCCTGGGTTCAATTCCCGGGTCGAGCTAACTTTGTGTCGGTTTTTTCGGACACTGCTCGGGTTTGTGATCACCAATCCGCATTTGGCAAGCGTGGTGATTAGGCCAGTACCCATCATTGTAACGATAACTTGATTTCAAGGATGGAGGTCTTTGCCCAGCAGTGGGAAATTAATATGCTGATACTTTAAAAGGAGGCAAACGAGAAAACGGATCGCCTGATAGTATAACCAATGTTCTAAGCAGTATAATTTATATCAAAACTAATCACGAGTAAAACCGCTACATTAAGAAACCTAGAACATATTATAACATATCGTCCATCTTTCATCAAACTAAAAAGAAGTTACTTACCTACAAGACATAAGAAACCTATCATGCATGTGTGTATGGTACACATACAAATCAGCGGAACACATACAAAACGCACGCAGCTTCAAGCTTGTTTTACCTAACGCTGTAAACACGCTGTATGTTTGTATGTCCGTGTGGTGTGGGAAGCATCACATAAACCAATGTTTGGCCGCCGTGCCAAAAAACACAAAGGAGTGTACGGTGAGGCGGCAAGTCTTGATACTTGGGCGTTTTTGGAGATTTATTTATTTTTGAAACGCCCGACACACGTTGAGCTCGTAGTGAAAACATGCTTTAGCATTTTATTGTATAGCGTCGTGTGGCCCTAAGCTATGCAAACTTCTACTATGCAAACCAACCAACAGATGAACTGAACATGTACATAATTAGGGTTTTTTTTTTAATAAAAAATAATTTGCATACGTGAGTGTGGCAGCAAATTCAGTGACGCTTCCTGGTGAAGTGTCTCTTAATGGAATAGGCCGCATTGGCCGCTTATCATCAGGTGGCCTGCGTGCGTGTCTGTCAATTGATGTAACATACCAGAACAAGAAAAATACTATTATAAATAAATAAATATAACAAATAAAAATTAAATATTGGACAACATTGATCTGACCCCAAAGTACATAAGTAGTTTAAGCACTTGTGTTATGAGTATCAGAAACAACGAAGGTACCAGTACCACAAATAAACAACTCAATACAAATATACATCCAGACATAGCACAAACACAAATGTTCATCACATAAGTGTTTGTCCTGGGTGGGATTCGAACCCACGACCCCTGGCGCATAGGGCAGGGTCACTACCAAATGTGCCAACTGACCATTCAAAGTAAAACTATTATAAGAACAGTAATTTTCTGGGCCAAAAAAAAAAAATACTTCAAGCTAGTGATTAAGCCAGCATCCATCATTGTAAAGATGACTTCATTTCTATGATGGAGGCCATTGCCCTTCTTCGTTGTCAGTGAGACATTAAACAGGCACACACTTTACTTTACAATGATTTAAAAATAATATTACATTTTTTTCTAAAACAAAAAACCGAGTTAAAATAATAATTATTTCACGTAAAACTAGACTTGTCATCGGTGAACTGTGGTGCGTGTGGTACTGGGTCAAGCGAGGGCCGATGAACCGAACCGATGGGATAATGGCGGCGGATCGGCGCACGCGCCGCGGACTACTTCACCGCTTCTTAACGGAACGATTGATTGGTTTTGACGGTTTTTTATTTTTTTCTTCTACAAGTTGTCATTTCTTGCTTCCCACATGAAATAAGTTTCATGTGAGTAGTTATACAAAGAATGGAAACTCATGTATGCGCTTATTTTAATTTTAATTAATCACCATCTTGTCTCGAAATAAACTAAATCTTGCAGTGTGGGAACTATATACGAGTAGAAGATAATAAAAAATATTTTCTTTACATACTTTTCATGTTAAAACAAAAATTATAATAGAATAAAATAAACCTACATTTCCATTTATTATTAATAATTCATTTATTCGTTCTTTACAATATTCACTTTTTACAACATTAAAAATATATACAAAAAAAAAACTAAACATAATTATAAATAAAAAATTTGGCCGAGGTCTCCGTCCATGGGAAAAGTACCCAGGACACTAGCAACGTTTCCACGCTGGATGGCTAGGCTGATACGCTGCCCTAGGTACAGACCAGCTTTGGGATCGTGAGATGACTCCAGCAAACGCTTAGATATCTCACGATACATCCTGCGAGCGCTTGGACCCCAGGGCCCCAGCGTTTCAACCCCAAAAGGCTCAAATATATAGGCATCACTGATGACAGAATATTTGCGCCTTTTGAGGTCTTCAGCCGAACCAGCCGCAGAACCAGCCCTGCCAACCGACAAAGGAAGATGAGACGGCGCCAAAGTATCAACACAAGTCGCGTCCCAAACAAGGGGCCGCCCCATCTTCCAGGGGACAAGGGTCATTCCATCCGGGCGCTTACCATCGCTTCGTGACAAACCATTATTTTGACGACATATAAATGATTGTAGTGTGGATTTTGATTTTAATTAGTGAACGCATATAAAAAAGCTATGCTTGCCGATGTTTCTCCACTAAGTCAATTTTGTAAAAAAAACAGTAACGTAACACCATCCTCGTATTAATTAGTAAAAACAATATCATTTAATAGTTTTTCTAGCTAATCCAATCACAAGGCTGACAAGATCGACATCAAAGATCTAACATAGAACAAGTGGCAGTTAACATTCTAATGGTGACTAAGATGGCTGTTTAGAAAACGCAGTTTATTTTATTACTAAACATTAAGCCAGTTCTTTTTATTCAAGTACATTTGTCGTTTGCTTTTAGGGTTATCACTACAGCAAAACCTTTAAATAAAATATATTTTTGTTATTTGATTTGGACTAAAAAAACATACCTATTTATAGTGGTATTCTGCCCTGAATCTTAAAATGGGATAAAAAAGTGTTCCAAGAGCTAAACATTAACAGTGAATTCATTTTTCTACCGTAGGTAAGTTTAGGTTTAGAACCTAAACTAGACAAAAACACTGTCAAAAAGTATCGCTAATAATACGATGAAATTTAAACACTAAAGTTGGGATGTTTCAGCCTTTTAAGTGAACTGTCTGAAAGTAATCTATAAAGTGAATATGAGGCAACCCTGAATGTTTTGCATACACAGTAGGTACTGAATGTGGATGTTTTTCTATTAGCAATGCTGTTTCTCTTTAAATACGGCGTAAAAATTGTAATTTATTGTCTGTTACACAACTTAGAATTTTTTAGTTATGTGCGCATAATATTTATTGCGTGTTAGCCTATTGATGAAATATGCCACATCGTATAAAGTATTTTAAAACATTACTTGCAATTTTAACAGATTTCAGTTAAACCTTATCTATACTTACTGATATCATAAAGAGGAGAATTTGATTGTTTGTGTTTCTTTGTTTGTTTGTTTGTATTGAATAGGCTCCGAAACTACTGAACCGATTTAAATGATTCTTTCACTGTTGGAACTACACTATCCCCGGGTGATAGACGGTACTTTTTACCCCAAAAATGTAGGGGGAAGAGGGGGGTTATTTGAAAAAAGAAATTACGGGCAGGTGAAGGCGGCCGCTATTCAAAATAAAGTTATAACCATTAACCAAGTTAGTCAGCAGTAGTACTCACTCTAAAGGCCAGTTCCGCCGCTCTTAGATAAGTTCGTGATTAAGTTATGTGTTAAAAAAAAAATCTTTTGCCAGTTGAAAAAAAAAAACGAAGAAGACACATTTGTAGCTATTATAGGCATTCATACAAGCTTAAATGTTTTTCATACCATCTGTTAACACATTTTTTACAATGTGCTATGCTGTTGGTGTACCTTTTGAAACAAATAAATAAATAAATATTATGTCACGAATTTATTTGACAGTAGTGAAACTGCTCCTAAGTAAGATTATCAAAAACAGAATTTAATTGCTTACTACTTACTAATTTAAAAATTAAATTTTTTTGTGTAATTTTAAATTGGCGAAAACTAATATGCGTATGCTTCGTCGTCTCTAATCTTTTTCATTGAAATTTTTTTTTCTTTTTTATATTATTATCCCTAATAAATAAAAAAAAGTCGTGACCTAAAAAGTATCAAGACGAATCGCGTCGAACTTTAAAGGGATAAAAACTTGTATCACAAAAATAGACACGAAAAATTAACATAACCGTATAACCGAATCGTCGGCCAATCAGAGCGTTTGTTTGAGTGTGCGCGTGAGCAAGCCATAGACGATTTTTCAATATGCATAGTATAATTACCGACACCCACGGGTTTTTTGACGAATCGGCTAAATATATAATGTCTGTGGTTTAGTTTGAGATCACGATGCGCGTGATTATTTTGATTTACTGACTGATTCGTTCGCGCATGCCGCCATCTTGTTTTATGCGCCGAGGGTCGTGGGTTCGATTCCCAGCATTCACGTGAAAGGCACTTGTGTTTAGATATTTATCTTGGTGTTTTTTATGAATATTAATTTTTTTGGGATCAGATGAATCAGATCAATTTAAATCATCATATTTACATATTTATTTTTTTACCTTTACTGTAACGATCTATAATAAGGAATAAAGGACTTATTTTATTACTAGCCTTCCGCCCGCGGCTTCATCCGTTTGATATAGGACAATATCCCGCGGGAATAATTATTATAAAGAGGAAATATTTGTTTGTTTGTTTGTATTGAATAGGCTCCGAAACTACTGAACCGACTTAAATACATCTTTCACCTATCACCCCACCAATAAAAAACCCACACTATCCCCGGTGAACATATGGAGTACCCTATTAAAAGTATATTTTAATCCCGGAAATGTGAGGGGAAGGGGTGGAGGATATTTGAAAAAAGAAATTAAAACCCCTGGCGGAAGGCTTGTATCTTTATAAATTGTAGCACTTATACTACATTATGGATAAGCTATATTATTGTAAAGTTGCATATAAAATCCATTGAGTAGTTTTTGCGATCCATACTTACAAAGTTTCGCGTTTATAATATTAGCCCAGTAACTGGACTGACACACTAACCAGTAATGGGGGCAAATCACTGACCTAGTCTAACTGGTTGCCAATTGACAAGGTCCAACCGAGGAAGCGTTCCATCAAATTTTTATTACTCCTTATAAGTATCTCAGCCAATCGAATGAGCCACTCGTCGTAGTAACCTCACCTTATAGAAGATCATAGTGATGTTCAGCAGCGCCAAAATAATCTGAACATTTGACAAAAATCACTCTTAGCACAATAGTGGATATACCACCCAGCGGCACGAAACGCTATTCCAGTAGCTTTTTGATGCGGATGGCTAAGGAATGGAACTCCTTGCCTGCGGAGGTGTTTCCTGACCACTACGACTTGGGAACCTTCAAGTCCAGAGTGAATAGGCTGTATTTGGGTAAGCATGTACCACCTTAGGCCGCATCACACTTTCCATCAGGTGAGATTGTGGCCAAATGGTTACCCTTTTCGCATAAAAAAAAATACTTTTAGGTGTAAATATCGTGTGTTGTCATTTGTTCTCAAACAAAAAATTAAAATGCACCTTTACGTCTTAAGGTTAAGGTTGATTTTTGTCAAATGTTTAGATATTTTTGGTGGTTTTGAACGCTCAGATCATTTTAACGCTGACTGTACCGCCTTTTCACAGAAGACCAACGTATTCACCAATTGAGAGTGTCCAACTCTTACCTGGATTACAATAAGAGGAACTTTTATCTCGATAAAAGCTCCAATTGTTAGGTCCATGCAAATAGGTTCTATAATGATTAGCTGAAGACAGTAAACTGCAGTAACGATAATGCCCTATTATTAACATAATTGTAGATGCATTTACTAAAATAAGCAAGTTACTTCATGTTAAGTTACTTGCTATAATCTAGGGAAACGAAAATTTGTATTAAGTATGTTTAAAGGAAGCTATTGTACCTACAATACGTATACCCTAAAGTACCTACTTTAGGGTAATAGTTGGGAATCAGTATACACTTGCAATTAAAGGCTCAAAAAACAAGCGCAATCAGATGAGTCTACAGTCTGGTAGCACATTGAGCGACGCTTCTTGGTGCAGTGTCCCTCAATAGAATAGGCCGCAGTGACAGCTTACCATAAAGTGGGCTGCCTGAAAAAAATATGTGAAAAGTAATTAAGAAAAAAAATATTCTAAGTCAATTTTCTTTTATTAATATTAAGCTCGGTATAAACAAGGTGATGAATAGAACATTTGTCTCTTCCTGTTTTGTTAACTACCCATATGTGTGTACTGTGAAGTAAGATCAATCATTGTAAATGTTTCAATGTTACACAAAAGCGTCGCACAAGAAATGATTTAATCACAAATCATTATATTTAGCCTCGTAATTAATTAATAAATAATGATTCCGGTTGACTAATACAAGTAATCAATTCGTATCTACATGAAAAAGTCTGAGACTTCGTAGTAATATATAGGATTCGCGCAAGGGTCCATTTTGGCTCCAAACTTATAATTTATTAAAAACCCGCCTGAAAAATTGCACGCATCAGCAAAAATCTCATCATTCAGATGCATTTCTGTGCATCGGAGACGAAGCGAGTTGCTTTGCGCGTTATTTTTAACGGGGGCCGACCTTGAATTTTGCCGGTATTTTTGTATGCACCTACTGCACTTGGCTGGGATTCTGTTTCGATTATAAAAATCATGCGCCCTAAAAACTCAGCGCAGCTGTTTGTGATTTTTTCAGTTATAAAAAGATCAGGGTTGCGTAATGAGCCATTTGGTTCCCGAACTTCCGAACTTCACACTTTTTATCTTCTTAGACTACAATTCCTTTGTGCGATTCGAACTAATTGCCTACAGTCAATGAATATTGTACGTCCATATTTTTTTTCGAGTCGAAAATTGTGCCGAATTTAAAACACTGATGACACTGATGACACTGATGACTAGAGAGAAAGATACGTCACGCAGTAAATAAAGATGACTATTATTTGTTTGGTCAAATTTCATCTTCTGTATAAGATGAAATGGCAAAAAAACATTATGGAAATTGATTTATGTGTAGATAACACACATAATGTCAAATGGCATTTCATTTTTTTTAATGCCATGAAGTTGGCAATCAAGCGTACGGCCCACCTAATGGTAGCGGTGACCGTAGCCTATGAACGCCTGTAACACCAGGGGTATCACGTACGCATTGCCGACTCGTTAAAAACTTTTCACGCCCTTCTTGAAGGACCCCTTAACCTTACTGTAGTCTCGTCATTTAAATACAATCTGTAAACTTCAACAGACTGGGCCGATGCTGGCGCATTTGGTTGTGACCCTACACTATGCGCGAGAGGTATTCCATTCCTGCATCGTATAGTCCAAGCATGTGAAGTGACGATATAAATGTGGTGCCAGAAATTTTTAAAGAAGTTGCCCCTAACCATTTGCCAACAGTTCACATTGTTCATCTTGCTCTTGTCGTGATTACCGTACCGTTTTAAATCCGAATGGTAATCCGTGTCGGCCGACAGGCCATTGATGTGAGACGTGGCATGCGTTGGTAATTAGGTATCGGTTGACAAGTAGAAAAACATCGGGTTCTAGTATTGTGCCCTGAGCGACACCAAACTTTAGTAAAGCTTTGGATCGGCTCCTTACTATATTGTCACTTTCTATCACAGAACTGTGTGTAGTACCATGCGTAGTATTATATTGTCAAGTAGCAAAAAGTTGGCCACCTAACTCGAAAAGTTGCTTGTAACTTTTTTAGTTTTTCTGTAAATTCCGTAAATGACTTTCCAACAAAAAATTTAAAATTCTTGAAGTCTTGTACTCGGCCATTTATTTTAAGATGGGCATGATCACAGTTTTAAAATAAATACTATATTTAAGATGTGTGTTAGTTTTTATGTTTTTATTTTATCAGCATTTTCTTGGAATTAACTAGTTATTTAGAATTATTTCTATAGTAGAATCGAAAAAGTGTCCGTTTGTGCAAGCAATCGTAATCAACAAACTTTCGAACCAACTCTGAATCCTATTAACATAAAATCGTTATCCTCGATTCAGGACTCCACATCCTCTAAATGTAAAAACTCCCTACGAGGACTTATGCACTCTAAAAACCTTCAAACTCGCTTCCCAATTCACTGCCAATTCTGCATCCTCCAAAGAATGAAGATGAAAAGAAAGGTGTGGCCAAGTCCCGCCTAGTCGAAATAAAACTCAAATATAGAACGGCTTCCTGTGATCGCGCTAAAATTAAAAATGAAAATGGCTGCCCATCCGGCGGGAATTTGTGCGTAAAACTGCATCGGCGCATTTGCGATCTGAACATTAAAAATAGAATTTGCTAGCGTTACGGCCGGTGTACATTGACGGAAATGTTGCAAGTAATACTGCACAGACGGTTTAGGCTAGTTGTACACAGTGTAATGTGTAAACGTGGTCCATTACGAAGCTGTTTGGAGAAAATCTCTGCTCCCTTGACAACAATTTTCAAAATATTTTTAAGAGATATGGACCATCCTTCCCCCACGAGGGCTTTTTGTTTGTACAATCAGACGTAGTTTGTAGCCCATAGTATGTACAAGCAACCATAGTTACTTCAGGAATACTTAAGCATTTCTGCAAAGACAAGAAGATCTAAATTGCTGAAACTTTTAAGGCTTTTACGCTGCCTAGGACCTATATTCATGCTTTCATCGATTTGCTGACTGTATGCTTTTTGTAATTTGATGCAAAATGTTATTGTGGTCCTTTTGAAGTTCTTAGACCCATGATATTAATTTATCTCGGGTCCACCGACACCTTTATAGCATGCGTTATTATTATTACTATTTATGGGAATAAGCCTCTTCTCTAAGACTCTATCAAACTAGCTGTTCTAGTCATGTGTTAGGTTCAATCAAATATTTTAACTGTAGGTGTTAAAATAGCTACATTATGTATTAACAGTCTTCAGCGTGCACCGGCCTTACGAACGCCAGATTGCCTTCTTTCAGCCGCTAAAATAAACATTGCGATATTTCCCAGCTCTTGCTCCGCTCCGAGTCAGAAGGACGTAAGAGGCAATTGATTTTCTTCTTAGAAACTTTACTCGTGAGGGATATGGTTAATGTTTTAACTCTGAATTGTAAAGTAAAGTGCAAATGATTAGAATTGACTTTTCATTTTAAAATAAATAGGAAAATATAGAGAGGACAAGTAGCGTGTTCTTTTGTATAGATAAAGCAGAAATAACTACCATTTTCTTGCACTCATTTAATTAGGTAGAACTAATAATACTATTAACTGTTGGTACGAAAAACCAGAATATTACAGAATATTGGCCATTTCACTTATTCTTTTCTGCCCTTACCAGCATTATTTCTGTTAAAAAGACTATGCCGTATGTTAGTTGTCTTCGTGCTTATTTTCTTAAACTTGTTACTATTTCCTTTTATTAACCTAAATCTTATTTTTATTTATTTTTATTCAAACTTTAATGCACAATCAAGAGTACATAAGGCGGACCTAATGCCTAATGGCATTCTCTGCCAGTCAACCTTTGGGCCAAGCAGAAAAAAAAAATGGTGGGTAGTGCTAACGGGCTAAAGAGAGAGAGAAAAAAAAAAATGAAATAAAATAATTAAGTCTTAAACAAATTAAAATAACATAAATAAAATATAATAATATATATATATATAATATATATGTATATATAATAATAATAATAAAGAGTAAAACAAAAGAGAGAGAAATGACGCTGGTTAATGATTGGGACAGGTGAATGACGATGCTAGGGAAGTCTGGAGATAATGTTTTCGGAGAAGGAACTTAAAAGACATCCGACTCGGTGCCCGTCTGATGTTCTCGGGGAGAGCATTCCAAAGCCTAATAGACGTTACACAAAAAGAGTTGGAGACAAAACCGGACCGGTGAGAGGGAGTAGCTAGAACTGTTTTATTTGAGGAGCGTAGCTGACGAGAATGTGTCGAGCTAAGAAGCTTGAACTTTGACTTAAGGTAAGAAGGAGCGTGTGGATCGTTTAGGATAGAAAAGAGAGTAGTGAGAATTCGGACATTACGTCGAAGTGGGATAGGTAACCAATTAAGCTTAGTGCGAAAGGAAGAAACGTGATCAAATTTACGAAGGTTGAAAATGAAACGTATACCATTGTTAACTAAACGATCCAATTTGTTGAGAAGATCTTTATTCAAATCAGTAGTACACACATCCGCGTAATCAATTAAGGGAAGGATAAGGGCTTGAACAAGAGTGATTTTAGTGGGAATTGGAAGAAAATTTTTAAACCTGTAAAGAGCTCGAAAAGTGGAAATGACTTTACGACTAAGTTCACCTACATGTATAGACCAACTTAGTGTATTATCAATATGCAGGCCTAAGTCTTTGACACTACTGCAGAAGGGAATAGAGACACCATCAAAGAGGACAGGGGGCAAAGTGTCAATAGCGAGCCGACGCATGTGGTATGGACTACCAACAATAATGGCCTGACATTTGTTCGGGTTTACTGCAACGCCAAACCGATCAGACCAAGCAGCGATGGAGCACAAATCCTTGTTAACAGCAGCTATGGCAGAGTCAATATCGCTGCTGTGGCACTGGTAGTAAAGCTGGAGATCATCAGCATACAAATGATAAGAGCAATCAAGAGAGGCAGTCAAGGAGTTAATAAAGATGGAAAAGAGAAGTGGGGACAGAATACCACCTTGAGGGACACCTGTGCTAAGATCACACCAGCACGATACTGTCTGATCTACCTTCACCGCTTGCTGGCGGTTACGGAGATAAGAGGCAAACCATTGAATTGTTAATGAGGACAGACGCATGTGGGACAATAAGGCTAGAAGGACATCATGATCGACATTATTAAAGGCGTTGGAGAAATCTATGAGGACAAGCACAGTTAACATGCCTTCCTCCATGCCGTCTCTTATATCCTCGGTAACCTTAAGTAGAGCTGTGCTGGTGCTATGACCGGGGCGAAACCCAGACTGGAATTGGCAGAGAAGATTGTTATTAAAAACATGGTTGGAGAGTTGGGAGTGCACAACTGCTTCCAGAATCTTGGAGAGGAAAGGTAATATAGAGATGGGCCTAAAGTTGTTGAGATTAACGGGATTCGATATTTTAGGAAGAGGAATAACATGCGCTTTGCGCCAAATTGCTGGGAAAACCCCACAAGTAAGGGAGAAATTAATAATATGAGTAATGACTGGGAGTATGTAATCAAGTAGAACCATCACCATGGCGCGACTGATCTCATCACAACCAATGGCTTTGGATTTAAGAGAATTTATAATTTTACGAATTTGGTCCGAAGAGACACTAGAGAGAGAGAAGGAATCTATGTGAAGAGGCGGCAGGGAAGTAATCTCAGAAACAGTAAGAAGTTTTCTGGTATGATCCAGAGAGGAGGAAGAGGAAAAATGGATGTTTAAATCATCACAAGAAAAAGATGTACCAGAAAGGGTGTCAGCCTGCTGGCGTTTGCCAAGACCTAAACCTTTGAGGAACTTCCAAACTTCTGCCGAAGAAGCATTAGCGAGATGGTCATGATAATATCGACGTTTGGCCGCTCTTACCATCTGATTGCAGCGATTTCGTGCAGCCTTGTAAGCTCCCCAGTGATCATCAGAACGCACCCGCTTGTATTTCCGAAAAGCCCGATCCCGCTTTCTCATAGCCATGCTCACACCACTGGTCATCCAAGGGGCTGGAGCACGCTTGAGCTTGACGGGGCGCAACGGCGCGTGTACATTTATTAAAGATAGGATGCCGTTATTTAAGGCAGTGACTTTGTCATCGATGGACGACGCGGAATACACTGCTTCCCAATTATGTACCGCGGCATCACGAGAGAGTGCATCCCTATCAAGCCTAGCAAAATTACGCATTAGGACTTTAACTGGCTTTTGTTTGACGGTGTGGATTTTATATGAAACAAAGATAAGGTCATGGCGCGAGAAGAAAGGAGCAACGTGCTGACCATGCTTGAGTACACTATCAGGGGATGATGTTATAATAACATCAAGCCAAGTGTCAGCTGAAGCCGAACTATCTAACTCATATTCTGTTATTCCCTTTACTGGCAACTTTTAATTTCCCTACAGTCAAATCATAATTTTAGTAGATACTTTCTCTTTCTCTTCTTTTATTCACAAACCTTTGCCAAATGTTTCAAAATTTGTTGGCCATAAGTACTATAAAATTTTGTAAAATGATTTTGTTCAGCCCGATATCACGACCAAGTAATATACTAGTAGACTAGAAGAATCTTATATGCTTAGTGTAAACATTTACGATGCGCTTTTTTGACAAGATGTTTGTAATGCACCCAACAACATGACTAGACAAAGTCCTGCATAATTAATGCGTTCGAAGTAGCCCACACAAGTCGATTAATCTATCTTTCTAGACAAGGTTTGTACGCAGATTACACAGTTTCGCACTTACGCCCTTTCACTGCGCGGCCGTAATGCATGCGTCGTAACTCGCAAAGAAATGGATGCAGCTTTGATCTCGAACTAAATTTGTTGCGAATGCATTTGTTAGATGCACTAAATGTTAGGTTCAGGATTTATTTCGTTAAAGTGTTCTTTTTCTTAAAGAGTGAGAGATTACTATTGCTCATGGAAACTTTTTTTGGACTAAAATAAGTTTAGGGACCATAACCGCAGGCTGGTTAGACCTGAGGGTTGACCTGTGGGCGGGGTTAGCTCCCCAACGCCCGCATTGCACAGGTCGCACGAGCCAAGTCTGAGGGTCACCTAGTTTCTCGGATGGCCCTCCCTAGGCGTCAGCCTTACTTGAGGCCTCTCAAGTCCCCTGACTTGAGACCCAAGGCTGGCACCGGCCTGTCCCAATTTGGGTGTGAAGGGGAAACCGGGGGAGCTTAGTGGGTAGTGGACACTTTAGTCTCGAGTCCAGGTCTAGCTAGCCTGCGGTTATGGTGCATAAACGAATTTATCCTCCGAAAAAAAAGGCTGGCTAGACCTACGGCTGTGTGTGGGACTCGTGTCGTGACTAAAGCGTCCCACTTCCCACTAAACTACCCCAGTATCTACTTTTTATCCCGATTTAGTCAGGGTACACTTACCCCATGATCAAGGGATTGAGCCTCTTCTTCTTTGTCGTCACACTCTTGGCAGAGTGGTCGTGGTCGTCACATCAGGGGTGGTAGCAACCTTTACAATCCGCCGCCACTCATCTCGTACTGTAGCTCTTCTTGTGCATTAATGGAGTGGACCATTGAGTGTAGCCTTGACTTGGTCGGTCCATCGCATCGGTGATCTACCGCGCGCTCTAGTGCCTTCGACTCTCCTCTGCACCACAAGTCTAGGATTGAGCCTAGCACCCCGATATTATGGCCCGATAGTTTAAGCATAATACTATCCTTAACTGCCTCCGTGGTACAGTGGTTAGAGCGTTGGGCTCTAAAACCCGGAGGTCGTGGGTTCGAATCCCGCGGGGAACATCACTTTGTGTGATTGTTTCCAGTTTGGTTAGGACTTTGCAGGCTTGAATCACCTGAATGTCTGAAAATAATGTTGATTCCGAGCTCCGGAAGGCACGTTAAGCCGTTGGTCCCGACTATGTTCCAAGTAGGTCTGGTTTCCCTTGTGAGGGTTACGGAGGTCAGATGGCCATCGCTCCATTGTAATAACCAGGCTTGTCAAATCAAGGATAGTCGAAGCGGACCCTGAGCTCCAGACTGGATGCAATCTGGAATACGCTGATGATGATGATGAGTTTATACTATCGAGACATACTTTATACTGATATTTTACTATATTATAAATCAGTGGTTTAAAATCATGTTAATAACTTTTCACCGCCTCTACCTAATGAGTCACTTCAAAATTCAAAACCATCTTCAAAATTAAATCTCAAAGAACGGAGTTACAGCGTCAAGCTGTTACAAGCAAAATGGCGGCTCACCTAATAATGCCATTGTCTAAACCGGTAGAATTTCGGTTGCAAAACTGCGAAGGCGCATAGCTTGACTCATGCGCTGTGAGGACTCATAGATAAAATACGTATAGAAGGGACTTTGGGTCAAATTCACATAATGTTACTGGTACTGGTAGCATTCACCAGCAAAACTGAACTGAAGATCATTTTTCATGCATTTTTTGGTAAGATAAACAAATATAATGTGTAAAGAGACCACAATATATGATATTTTAATAATAAGTATATAAAAATTAAGGCAAAACATAATTTTAATAGATGAATTTCCCATTTTAATTACAGACATCTGCATTTTATAGTTGTGAAAGATTATTTATAAATCATACCAATTTTACCAGACTACCATTCTTATAGACGTTTTTTCCTAGGAACTGGTATGCCCGTCCAAAACCAACACCAAAGGTATTAAGATAATAATTTAAGATACCTTAAATTTTAAGCTCATTTTATAGAGATGTACTTTAATTTTAATGATTATGATTATATAGGTAGATGTTTACCCTGCACAAGTTTAGTATTCGTAGATTACTCTCTGCTCCGTTAGCTTACTATCTACTTGTACAAGATTTACTAAAATAAACACATATTTTATTTTATTTTATTTTATTTAAATCTCAAAATTTGCAAAGTCCTTCACGGTTTTAGATGCGACGCGACACAACAATAACACAAAATAACAAAATATGGAGTGTCTAATCTGTTCTTCTATGCCTAGGGGAGGAGTGGAGGGGCGGTAGGCTGTGTGGGTATGGAGTAAAATAGCTTCTCGTTTCGTTCGGCGTAATTTATGAGTTACCAGATTTAACTGATTTTGGTTAACAGGATGTTTTGGGCCAGACTGGACGTAGGTTTAGACTCAGACCTTTTAGGACCTAAATTATATGCGCTGGATTTGCATTAGTGACTTGGTATCTGTGTGAAATATCTTACCAATATAATAATAGCAAATCAAAATGGTTTCTCTCAAGAGCAATTTATTTATTTGTAAAGTTCTGGAAACAGATAAATATTTCCAAAAGATTTTATTGATTTTTAAAGCATTTTTAATTTTTTGGACAGCGATGGGCGCGGGTTCGAATCCCACCTGATACCTAGACAAATTGATTTTTTTCTAATATATTAATAACTAGCGGTCGCCTCCGCGGTTTAAATATAAACATCCCCCCTTCCCCCTACATTTCCGGGATCAAAAGTACCCTATAACACCCGGGGATAGTGTAGCTTTCCAACAGTGAAAGAATCATTCCAATCAGTTCAGTAGTTTCTGAGCCTATTCAATAGATATAAAGAAACATACATACAAACAATCAAATCTTTCCTCTTTATAATATTAGTATAGAAGACCAGTCAATAATTATTAAAAAATCATTAGTGACATTTTCCGATATAATGTTTACATCTAGCGCAGGGCTATAAGTCGCTTGCGCAACTCGTTCAAAAGAAACATAATAACATTGTGAGCAGCCTTGTCCAACCTGTTTTTTACCATCTCGTGTTACACATACTGCCGCACACGTCACTAAATAATAGATACGTTTTGTAAATACTGTCGTAGATACTGCTTTTGCCTAGAATTAAATCTAGTATCTGGTTTAGTCATTCTTTAATTATTTAAAAGCCACATATTTGGACTAAGATGTAGAGTTTGTGAAGTTAGGCATTGTAGAGTTAGGAGCTTGGCTCTAAATGAGTTAACATTTTGACAGTGCGAGTCTAGGGTCTCGTCTTGGCATCATTTTACATGAAAATGTTTTTGGTGGGATTATTTTATCACTTCTATGAAATGAATTAAGTATTAATAAAGTGCCCATGCAGTATAAATAGAGAGCAAGAAAAAAAATACAAGGGTAAATTCCAAACCATCAAATACCATTAGGAGCTAGTTAGTTAGGAACATTTACTGCAGAGATTGCTTAAAGCAAAGATTTATTTATTCCGCATTTTATTAGCCTGTAGTAAAATATACAATGATTTACTGTGAGATCGAAACCGTGTATTGAATTCAAGATAATTTCAAGAACGTAGGTTATTTTGTCATTTAAACATTAATTTATAAATTGTAAATTGAAATAATAAGTATCCCACCAGAACATTTTCATGTAAAATGTTGCCAAGACGAGACAATAATATTATATGACTCGCACTGTCAAAAAGTCAACAGACCTCATGTAGAGCCAAGCTTTTGACTCTACACGCCCTATCTTCACAAACACTACACCTTAGTGTAAATATGTGACTGGTGAAAAAGTCCTACCATCAACCAAACCAAAAGTTTTATACGCGAGCGGCTTAGCCACTGTTCCACGGAGGTGGTCTAAAATTTCTTTTAATTTTTAAAACTATCAATGAAAACACTAACTAAGAGAGCAAAGATGGTAAGCGGCAAAGGCCTAGTCTTAGGTCCAATTAGTAGGAAACCTAGGAAGCAACAGCGCCGATATCCAGGCACATCATAAAAATTCACAATCTAGCACTTAGTATTTAGAACGCGCGCGGAACCAGTTACACTAGGTATTTAAGGGTGAGCTATAAGTTTATAAAAATGTCATTTAAAATAGTCAAAAAAAATTAATTGTATAAAAATGTTGACGATGCCATTTGGTGTAATGTTCGAGAAGTCGGCTGTTACAGTAGAGGTCGCGGGTTCGATCCCCGCACGGTACAAACATTTTGTGTGCATGTTTGTATATCGGTCTGGGTGTTTCTATGTATACTATGTATGTATTTACAAAAAGAATATAAGTAATGTTTAACTATTATCTGGCACCCATAGTACAAGCTAATACTTAGTTTGGGGTTAGATGGCCCTGTGTGAATAATGTCTAGAGATATATTTAAAATTATCTACTTTTTTAGGACCCAAGCAGGTTACACACACAAGACGAACTGCCTTTCTTGAGAGATCTACGGAATAATATATGGAGCTCGGGACTAAATGCGTTCGTACAACCATACTCTAAACCTTTTCTTTTTAAAAAAATCTTTCCACATCTGCCGCAACTGCTATCTTCGCTTATCAGGTTGCCTGGAATACGAGAAAAGTCAATTTAGTAAGGCATCAAACTCTAGGCGAATAACGTGCCTTCGTGGTGCAGAATCTAGTTCGTTTACAACGACACCCGCACTAGGATTCCTGAATCTCGCGTCCGAGCGAAAATTTGTGATCAGGTTTTTTCTGTTCGGCAAATTATTCAGGCACGTGTAAAAACGTGATATGACAGTGAGAGAATAAAGAGTGCATCTTGTGCACTCACTCAAAAAATTGGCCGTTCCGGAAAACTCGGCTGGCAAAACATTTATTATTATTCGTAGACCTTAAACACCACGGAGACATTTAAAATATTTAATGTTAACCCACAGTTTTAATAGTCACACGGGACTTGCCCTTAACGAGCTATAAATATGCCAGGAAAAAGCATCAATTAAAAAGACTCCTCTTATGCATTAAATCAATCCCCGGACAGTTTCATTAGAAATCCGCCGTAGGATACTGAACCCTAACCAGTTGAGTTATGGTCAATTTCAGATTACCGGAAGAGGTGAGATGGGAACACCTATAATATTGTTGGCAATAATGATGTATTTGATTTCTGATCGCTTCATTAGAAGTACAGTATCTTATAAACAATACAACATCGGTTTTAATACAGTACAGATTGTAATTAAATTATTATTGCTATCGTATCGCGTCGATGGTCTAGTAGTTTGCATTCCGGGTCCGTAGTCTTTGGTTTAATTAAGAAAGAAAGAAAAAACATTTATTGACCATAAACAAATATAAAATACAGAAGGAAGAATACAAAAATTTAAATACTTATAGAAAATTACTTAATTAAAGAAAATACAGATCAGAAAAAATGGACATTATTTACACAGTCATGTTTATGTACACAAATGTTCATGCGGGGATCGAACCTAGCCGACTTTTTGACCATTACACCAAATGGCTCGTCAAAATGTGCATGAACATGGTCTGATGGTATTTTGGGACCCATTAATTTGAGAATTTCTTTACCTGATAATTTGAGAACTGTGGTAGCACATTGGTTTCATATGTAAGGTCGATAGTTCGAATCTCGGCTCGTTTATTTCGTGAAGTCTCACGATGATCACTTTTCTTTTAACTGAAATAAGAAATATAGAATGTTATCTTATTATCAATACAACTAGATCTTGGTTTTAATATTATTGTCTTCTCATCATCAGCCTATATACTTACTTTTCCACTGCTGGGACACAGGCCTTATCTCAATTGTGAGATAGTGTGATATTGTCTTCTAGTTAATGATTAATACATATATTTTGGACTCCACCTGGCTAGTTTATGATAGGTTTGAGTGGGAGAAGTAAATAATGTTATTTTTGGTATTTATCTTTAATTGGTAAAGGCACTTATTTTTTTTTATTTTAACGCCTCAATGGTCTAGTGGTTTAAGTATTGGGTCGTGATCAAGGATTCTTTGGGTTCAATCTCCAGGTCAAGAAGGACTTGTTTCAGAATTTTCTGATAAAGCTCGGGTTTGTGATCACCATGATGATCACCAATCCGCATTTGGCTAGCATGGTAATTTAGCCAATACCCATCATTTTGACGAATGATTTCATTTCAATGATGGAGATCTTAGCCCTGTAGTGGGTCATTAAACAAGCTGGAGCTTTTATTTACTTTAAGTCATCTTAATACTTACTTGACGAGCGGTAAACGTCTAAAATAACTGAAACTAAAACGCCTAACTGCATCTCAAAACGCCATTTTAGTTTCTCGGTACTCGTCTAAAAAGAGCGCGTATACAAAACAGGAAGAAATTTTCCAGTGCGACCCCAGCGCCTCTGGCGGCAACGATCGGTACTAGCTCTTCTTTCCGCGCTTTCTTTTGTTCCGTCCCTCTCGCACGCGCGCCCGCGCTCACCTTTTTTGGCGTTAGAAAGGGATGGCGCGAAAAAAATTGAGAACGCACATGTGTGTTTTCGTCTTATTTTTCGCAGTTCGTTCGCCCCGAGAATAGCAGCTAGGTTCCGTGTCGGGTGGGGAGAACCTAGGTTATTGTTTTGATTATCTAACAGTAATAATGATTTGATAATTTTAGTATCTATATTTATCGTTTAACAAGTATTATTAATTATTTGTATTTCTTATACGATTGGATGTTTCCGTATGCTTGGCGGATTTTGGGGATGATTATTCAATGTTTTATTAATTTGCTCTCTAAAAAATTACAAAATAATAACAATGTATTCAAATTAGTTATTTTTTAGAAAAAAACTAAATAATAAAATATTAAATGAGCTCCAATTTAAATAAGTTTTAATTGAAAAATGTTTTTTTTTAAAACGTGAACTTACAGTTGAAAAAACGAATTTTGACAAAATTGATCTGTCGTCTCTATTCTATTTCTTCATCTATTTGTTTCTGCTAAGATAATTTTTTTTAATTTTCTACCTAAGTTCTCTATAACACTGACTGTCAGGCATGCAGCCCACATGATGGTAAGCGACCACTGCGGCCTAAATGATGAACACTTAACCAGAAAGCATCGCTCAATGTGTCGCCACACTATATGCCTTAGTGTCGCCGCAAATCGCCACCGGCATATCTCCTGCAGGTTTCATCAAGTCGGGGTACCCAGGGATGGGCTGGTCAATAGCTTTAAGGCTGGCACCGGCTCGTCCCAATCGGGTGTGAAAGGGAACCGGGGGAGTTTAGTGGGTAGTGGACGCTTTAGTCCCGAGTCCCACACACGGCCGCAGGTCTAGCTAGCCAGCGGTTATGGTGCTTAAACGCATTCTCTTCAGAAAAAAAAATACATTTTGTATGGACTCGCCGCACACGGTTGACGCCGGTGGCCGCCACACGCTACAAGCTTTTTGCTTGAAAACTACAGAAATAATGCTGATGGCGGCGTTTTGTGGCTGTGGCGCGTGGCCTGTGTGCGGGGACTCTTAGATCTTGCCCATTTCACTGGGTGATACTTTACTAGGAAGCAACGCTCAATGTGCTGTAATGGCTATTAATCTTCGCGCCTTTCATATCAGGTGTAACCTTTGTAGTTTTGTACCGAACCCAAGTGTTCCCGCCCACACACGCGTCGCTGCATTTTTGTTGCTCTACGGATTTTTTGTCCCTTTCCCCCACGCTAGCGTGCGTGGGTGCACTGATTTATTTTTCAAATGGCACGCGAATACTTTTCTAATGTCGGTTTTTTTTTCTTTTAGCCATTTTAATATCTGAGGCAAAGGAATTTAATTGCACTAGTATGCGTGGAATCTTACGTGCTATAGTATAAGTATTGTAAAGTTCACTTTAGGAAAAAGAGCATATAGAGTTATTTATAGAAGGAATAGGTTCATGTAGTTAATATTACACCGTTTTAATGTTATTAATGTGGGAGCCAGTACACCTTAAATCAAAGTCTCGAAGATCAGATGAGCCTACAGTCTGGCAGCACATTGAGCGACACTTCCGGGTTAAGATTCCCTCAATGGAATAAGCCGCAGTGGCCATTTACAGTCAGGTGCCTGTCTGTCCACTAATCTAGGATTATTTTTTTGCGAAATCAGTAGGTAGATTTAATAGGCTTGTTTCCACTAAGAATGAATCGGATGGCTTAGAGTTTCTAATGATTAATCATGATATGTAGTAAATAAAAAAACAACTTTTTTACTAAAATAATATAAGATTACAAATATTTTTGGAAATTAAAATCGGCAAAATTACTTATTTAATCACGTGACATTAAACAACAATCAGAGAAGCGTGACGTCAGTCCTCGCAAAACACCGGTTGCAGCTGTATAATGATCTCGTCGACTGACATCAACAAACTCGATTGTTTCGCGAGGATAGACGTCATTCAAGACGCCATGACAGTCTTGGCCTTTCCAAAGTTAATTTTAAGTTTATTTCTAAAAAAGCAAAATACTTATGAAAAAGGCCTATTTTTCTAAAAATAATATATATTTGGGGTAAAATAGATACTAAACTATAGTTTTAAACAAATTTCCAAATTTTGTCAACTAGCCTATTAAAAGATTAAAAATACCGCTGGAGCAACATTGTAGGTTCCTATGATCTTTGAGTCTTTGATTTAAAGTGCTATCTACATTACCAATACCGATCACAGCCAGAGCTCTTATGGCGGCAGATTTCACCTGTACAAGTAGTAGCTGTGTTTGACCGTCTCCGTGGAACAGTGGCTAAGCCACTCGGATATAAAACTCGGAGGTCGTGGGTTTGATCCCACCTTTGGGTATGGTTGGTGGTATGGCTTTTCCAGAGTCCGACTGGCTAGCTACCCCTACAGGTGAAATCAGCCGCCAAAACAGCTCTGGCTGTGTTCCGGCAACATTAATGTGGGAGCCAGTACTCTTGAAATCAAAGGCTCGAAGATCAGATGCAGCACATTGAGTGACGCTGGTGAAGTGTCCCTCAATGGAATAGGCCGCAGTGGCCGCTTACCATCAGGTGGGCTGCGTGCCTGTCTGTCAACTGACGTGGTATAAAAAAGCTGGCCAGTCGGACTCTGAAAAAGTACTCCCAACCAGAAACAAAGTGTTTAATTGATTCAGAAAGGTGTACTTTCACTACAACGGTATTTTATTGACAACATAAACTTTCTTTTAAACTTAGTTATTTGATGTAACTTTTCACTTTAAATCTATCATTATGTAATTACACGTATTATAAACTTATTACTTAATTTATCTTCGGTAAGATACACAAAATCAGTTTAATTAAAGTAGTCAATTAATAAAGGAATTTTCTAATCAAAGAGGGCTGTAAAAAGATACATCTTCGACTAGCTTAGTACGGGGGCATAGAATAAATATGATGCAGAGGTGCCACTTCTTATTTGGTTTGTTTATGCCTACATTAGACCCACCTAAAGGAAATAATGGATCGTATTCGTTAGAACAAGCCAATTTCGATTTTTTGCACCACTTTTTATTGAGGAAACAAAAGAATCTTGAGAGTTGGAGTAGATTTCGTTATGTTAAACAAATGATACTAGCTTTGTCCACACATTCGTTCGTTGGAAACACAGATTAGTACAGTTTCTCAAGTAAAATTACAGATAGTTATAAAACCAGATCTATACATGAGCGATGTAAATCACTTACCATCAATCAGTTTGCCTTTTACAGTAAAACAAAAATTCTAATTTATTTATTTGTATCTATTCTCTTATTAATTTGCAAATTAAACTAATCGTTATTGAAAGCGCTTACACTGTTGTACATGGTGTCCCTTCTGTTAATCTATGGCCCACAACACATTTCGCCGTTACCGACCTCTAGTGCTGGGTAATTGGACCATCGATATCGATAAAATTTATCTTAACTGCCGCTGCTTTGCCTAATTGGTTCGAGTGATGGGCTAATGGGCAGATAGCTTTGTTGATGGAGAGAAAGGTTAATTATATCTAAGAATTTATATTTAAGGCTGAGCTTAGAAACGCTAGGTGTCGCCTTGTGTACTTTTAGGTTTTGTTTTTCTCTTTTGCATCAAAAGACATACGTACACGCACATTACACATACAAATACGCACTCATGACACCCAAATATTCACAAGAAATTTTGTATTATTTTAGGGTTTCAAAGACTTGCTCGTTTTAGAAGAGCAAAGATTTTTAAAACAAGTACCTATTTGCTTAAAAAGATCATCCAAAACATAAAAATTAAGGTTAATAAAAAGGTATATTTTTAAATATTATTTAAAAGGAAAACAGAAGAGACATTAGAAGAGCCTACAGTCGGTCAACCCATTAGGCCTCGGCCTCGAATTTTCTTTATAACATTGGCTGACAAATGGAGGAATTCAATACACTATGATTAACGTTTGAGAATATTTTTACAAAGTTTATCGACAATCTATCGATGTATTGACAACGTAGACCACCCCTGCCGTATCAAAATGTAATCGTAATAATAAAGGGATGTTGTAGGATAATAGCATTTAGGTTTTTCTTCTTGAACAGTAATAACAAACCATTAATAGTTTTTATTAGCTAATGTTATGAAGCGGATTTATCCCTGGAGATCGTGGGTCCTATACCTACTAGTTTGTTAGGAAGTATTTTTGAGTCACGCTGTTTAATTAAACATATTATTTTCATACAGCTTTTGCAATTTTGGAGGCGAAGAAAATCATTTTTTTAATTAATCTTAATTCATTCACTATTTTAAAGCTACGTTCTTGTCGGTGGAGCTCCTTATTACGTCATGACATTTACTTTTTCATTAATTTGCTGAACGTAATAATAATAATCTATGTGAATGAAAATGAACTCACTTAGACAGCGTGGAATTTTAGTCGTTGTTTTCCCGCAGTGAAATGATTCTATCTTAGTAGTAAAATAGAATAATAAAGTTCTTTTTTTAGTCAAATTAAAAGTTTTACGATTATGATAGACGAAACTCGAACCAATAGTACTAGCTGCGTCACGGACGGTCATCGGCCGGGGTCATTGCCCTTCGCGTTTATCAAAAAAAATTATTACTTACTATTTACTCACATTTCGTTTCCTCTTTCCCATCAAACTTCCTTAAAAAAATCAGAAAAAGTTACAAAAAAAAAAAATTTTTCAAAACAAAGTTACTTGCATAAATCGATAGTACTACTGAAGGTGAAGCGTTCTGCTATGGGAAAACAACGACTAAAAAAACACGCAGTATAATATTGCTTCAGAACAACTGCATCAAGAAGCCTCCGTGAGATAGTGGCTAAGCCGCTTGATAAAACCTTGAGGTCGTAGGTTCGATTCCCGCCTTGGGTCTGGTTGGTGGAAGAATGTTTTTAGAACCTGACTGGCTCGGTTGGTAGCGTGCCAAGCTTGGGGATGGTCCCCCAAAAGCGAAATTTGCCGCCATAACAACTCTGGTTGTATTTCCGCAACGTCAATGTGGGAGCCAGTACAATGTAAATCCAAGGCTCGAAGATCTTGGGAGCCAAAATTGTAGCAGCATTGTGTGACTCTACCTGGCTGAGTGTTTCTCAATCGGATAGGCCGTAGTGGCCACTTACCACGGGCTGGTCAATAGCCACAAGGCTGGCACCGGGTCGTCCCAATCGGGTGTGAAGGGGAACCGGGGGAGTTTAGTAGGTGGTGGACGCTTTAGTCTCGAGTCCCACACACGCCGCAGGTCTAGCTAGCCTGCGGTTATGGTGCATAAACGCATTCTCCTCAAAAAAAAAAAGTAGCCGCTTACCATTAGCTGGACTGCGTGCCGGCCTATAAAAATGTGAGTTGCGTAAGCACAATTGCACTCCCTAATTACTGAATTAGCATCTTTATTAAATCTAATTCTAATAAATATATAAGTTAATATCTAGGTACTTACATTGTCAAAACACAGTACTAGTCTGAAAATAGTCCTTTATCTAGACTCTCACAAAGAAACTCTATGAGTACTTGCAGTGCCACCCCCCCCCCCCTCCACTGCACGATAAGAAACGAATAAATACACAGACGCAGTTTATTTATAAGACGGGCCGTATTCATAGTCTAGACTGGTAGCTAGCTTATTGCAGTATTGAACTTGAGGTAACATGTTCTTAATCGGGTGACCAATAGAAACGCTTTTTTTGTGTGCAAAATGAGCAAGCTTTGTTCATAATCTCGCCATCAAGTGACATCACCGCCTGCGTGGAACTGTGGCTAAACCGCTTGGGTATAAAACCTGGAGATCGAACCCACGACGGGTTCGATTCCCGCCTTGGGTCTGGTTGGTGGTAGGGCTTTTTCAGAGTCGGACTGGCTAGCTACCCCCCACAGGTGGAATCTGCCGCCATAACAGCTCGGGCCGTGTTCCTGCAATATTAATGTGGGAGCCGTAGATATACTTGACATCTAAGGCTCGAAGATCAGATCGATACCTCCAATGAACACTACGCTAACTCAAAATTTGCCATTTTTCGTTTTTTATAGAAATCGACCCACTTTTTTACTAATATTATGCCCCCAAATTTTCATGACAATATCTTTAAAAACAAAAAAGTTTTGAGATTTACATAACGCCAAGTAAAGGTACTTTCTTCAATTACGGGGTGGACAAGCCGCTGTCTTAATATAGCGGTGTGTATTCGGCTAGCGCGACTGCCGGCCCGCGGGAGATACGCCGCCAACTAGGAGTTGGCGGGGTGTTGCGCGGGAAAGTATTTGTTCATGTGACAGTTAGCGGTGTGTGTCGCCCGTTGAATGCACTTTTGAACAAATAATTATATAACGTAGTGTAAATCAGAGTTAAACATTACTAAGTTTAATAATTTTCACTAACTTGTAGTAAATTAAAATCGAAATTAGCTGCATGAAATGCTACAATTATAATACAAGAGTTTTGTTTTCTAGTATAAAACGAACCGCTTAGCCCTTCGTCCATATTGGTAACTAAGCTTATGTAACTAGTTACAAAATATTATTTTTTGCTGTTTGGTAACTACCTAGTTGTGGAAGAAGAATAATTTTTCCATTTTTGTAACTTTTTGCTATCTATTATGAACTTTAAATGTTTGTGACTGGCCACTTCTATCGGAAAATAATTATATTATTAGTATAATGAGTTACAGTCATTTATAATGATTGTTTAATAAACTATGTGTTGGGTGTCAAGGAAACCAAATATTAATAATTGTGAATTTTATTAGTTATGGAGGAAACGATTGTTTTTCATATTTTTATTGGCTGATTAAAATGACGTTAGAATTTTGACGAAAAAGTTGTTACTTGCACTTTTGATTTTTTTTACTTTACCATTCACAGCTAGATTGTTATTACCCAAAAATAG
This sequence comes from Mecyna flavalis, assembly GCA_949319885.1. NCBI lineage: Eukaryota > Metazoa > Arthropoda > Insecta > Lepidoptera > Crambidae > Mecyna > Mecyna flavalis. The sequence goes on along the minus strand of OX439419.1, from coordinate 2,833,312 downwards.
TACCATTGTTTTTTGCCATCCTCCAAAACCAAGACAAGAAAAAAAAAACCTTTACAAATAATCAAAACTAAATTTCCTCTCTGGAAACCACGTAAAATGCTTGTTGCTTTTGAAGATTTGCTTTTAATGGCATTCAGAAACCATATCCTCAAACAAATGTAAAAGATTGTTTTAACCACTTTAGTCAAAGTCTTTTTAAAAAAGCGGAACAGCTAAGTATCAAGCCAGCTCAGAGGCGGCATGTTGCAAGATATGCAGGTTTGGCCCAATTGCTTATAAAATATATTAGCTGATCTAATAGCACAATTAAATTTTTACTTCGATCGTAACTGGCTACAAGATTCATTAAAATCTGGTGTTGTGAAGGGGAACAGTTAAACAGTATTAAGGATGGCAGCCATTTGGAAGGATGGCATGCTAGAATTAATCGTTTTGTGGAAAATAATAACCCATCCATCGCATAAGTGTTGGGCATTCTAATGAAGGAAACAAAAATTTAATAAATAAATTCAGCAGTTAAAAACGACAAAATACCAAATAATTATCATGATATTGACACAGAAATAAGTGCAACTATTCAGCAATTAAAATTTAAGATATTACAGTAGGCCACTGCCTAAAATTTTTCTAAGTATTAATAAATGATTTAAAAGTGTTTTGCATAGTACGTTTTAATTCAAATCAACTACACCGAGCCAGTTGTATATCACAACAATCCCACATCACATCGGGATTTTTTGCACAATGTCTCGGGTTACTATAATGGAAATAATTTAATCTACGAAGTGGAAAAATAATTCTTCCCTCACAACTACTTAAAACACCAACGAAAAAATAATATTTTTTGGAACTGGTTACATAAGCTTAGTTACCAATATGGACGAAAGGCCGCTAAGTAATGACACAGTTAAGATACTCTACGCTATTTATTTGTTAGCGGCTTATATAACGGCTCAACGATTTTCGGCTTATCCTACTACAAAACGCTAACTTTTCTTTTTCATAAATTACGATCTTATTATAATAAAAACATTGTTCAAAATACTCTAAATTGGTAATGAAGTTGATTTTAAATGTAATTATTAATTTTATTTTATGTAGTATACATTTAATTTATTATTTTGTAGCCTGTAATATTCCCGAATATATTCCGCTAACTTAGGATTGGCGGAGTGTATCCCGATCTTAAATTAGAGCTTTCTGCGTTACATCCCGCTAAGTGAGGCTAATTAAAAAACCCATAAGTTTTTTTAAATGTTACTATGCGGATCTTAAGCATCAGTAAATTAGTTACTCACACAAAAAATATCAAGAAAATAACTACAAAAATAAAGATTTTATCAACTTTTTTCTTTCAAGAGCTCCTCCTGTAAACCTGCACTTTTGAAGTTAGCGTAGTGTTCATTGGAGGTATCGAGATGACACTCAATAAAGCCAACTGAAGTTGCAAAAAAAAAACATCATATATTTTATTACCAACAGTACATATGTAACAAAATTAAATTATTGTAACAATGACTCTTTTGGTGCTTCCTTGTAGGGCAGTGGAATATTAAAAGGCAGATATTTTATACTTATTCAATTTCGAAAGTCTTCGTATAAAGTGTGGACTATGAATACGAGCAAAGTAGCTTTTTTCCACTCGTCCGGGCGGGGTTATCGCGGAAAAGTGGTGCATTTTTCAAAATTTTATCAAAGTGCACACACAGATAACTAACACATGCACAGATAGTGATGTGCTTTACTGCATTTATAATCGAGCTGCATGATTGAGATGGCGCTTAATCGAATAATGAATATTTATGCCGGATATTCGAAATATGGATTTAGGAAGTGCAGGGAACGATGACTTGCTAATCATTTATTGATCTTATCGTGTATTTATAAAAGCCTTAAAACATACCAACCTAGAGCAGACGTTTTTTAAATATTCATCCATGAAGATTAATCCAAAACGTTATCTAGCCCAAAACTAAACTTAGTCTGTACCATAGGTGCCTGACAACATATTAACACTATTTTTAAACAATTTTTTTAAATACATTATCCTATCCTATACGCGAATCATAGACCTCACGCACGCACGTAAAACGAAGTTTGGAAGCATTATGCTACTGGTAGCATAATGCTACTGTTTAAAGCTCTGGAGCTTTAAACAGTTCATTATCACCAGGTGGTAGGTTTCTATACTGGGCCGTCTAGGTGGGTACCACCGCAGTGCCAGATATTTTCCCGTGAAATAGAAGTTTGTCAAGCACTTCTGTGTTTCGGGAAAAGGGCACTGAAGCTAGTGAAATTACTGAGTATAATATGAGACCTAATAATTACTGTCGTCTCGGTGTAGCGGGCGCAAGGCGGTGCCAGACAGTTACTGTTTAGCACTGAACTCTCTAAGGGCAGACGTGGCGCTTACCATCAGGTGTACGATCTGCTCGACGTCTTGTTACACATTGCAATAAAGAAAAAAATCAAAAACAATGCTTTTACTACAAATATTCAGCAAACATCGAACATGGTTCATTGGCTTCTGTCTGTTGTTCATCAGACCAATATCGTGAAAAATTAAAAAAAAATAGCATCTTTGCTTAGATGAGTTCTAAGGTGAAATAAGTAAGTTGGTAATAGTTTACCAACTTATATAGAAAAAAGCTCAACCGTAGTCGATTGAGCTTTTTTCTATATAAAACATTCATTAACATGAAATATTTTATAACACTAAGAATTCGAAAACCTGATTTTCTAAATTACTTATGTAAAAAATAATAATTATTATAATTCTATAGGAGATGAAAAAAAAAACATTTAAAAATCTCAATTAAATAGTCGTCTCGAAAAATAACTCGGAATAATTTTAAAACTTCAAGCATTCCACATTGTATGAAACCTACCAGATTATTTCGCATAACATACCTACTTGAATAAAAGATTCAAAGTTCTATATCACATTTAAAACTTAAGCCCTCAAAACGCAATTTATACATTTTCACTTCATTTCATTTATAATATTCTGCAAATGCGACGGTAAATTTTGTATTCTCTCATTTTTTTATGCTTTACAATGAATAAGAATGAAATCAAAGTTTTGCTTTAGTACTTAAACTATTTAGTAACTAGATAAAAAAAATTGTAGGGTATTTTTTTGAAAGAGGGAAGACATTTTAAGATAAAACCCTTTCAATTATCAAATGAGTGTGTTTCAACAAATACGTACATATATCATTTCCAACCTCCAGTAATCACCTTTTTAGGCACAGGAATTGACCAAAAAGGTTCGTAATAAACGGTTTTTGCTCAATCGAACTGCCTACGTATTTATGCAGTAAGCATCCTACTTATGATTAATTCCAAGCATTAAGTATTATTTTGCAGTTTTTGTGGGTGTCTTGGAATACACGCCCTACGCCTTCGTACCTATAATTGGAAGTATTAGCAAAAACTTCAACTCATTATTGGTTTGAGACAAGTCAAGACTGTCAAGTGGTTGGCCCGTCCAATAGTTATGTTGATTGAAGTTTTTGCAATACGCTTAAGAATTTGTAGGCAGGGATGTTGTTTAAAATGAGGTAGGTATATGCGCTTATTGCGAAGCTGTGTTGGTGTTTAACGTTGAGTAATTAGATAGTTATTTCTTTTTTTTAATTTTTACATGTTATATATATATTTGTACGAAGCTAGCACTTGACCTTAAAGTTACCTGATGTTAAACAACTATGCAGTCTACGATGAAGCAAGCCCGTTAATTTTGGCATTGAAGAGCCCAAAGTTATATTGTGTAGGAAAAACTGATCCCGGCGAGTTCCACTCCCGCGCAGCCCGTATCAAAAAAGATGTAACCGAAATCGATAAAAAAAAATAAAAGTAATAGTGTTAACTAATACGATGTCCAGAGAAACAAACACATAAACAGAAAATAATACAAATGAGGATATAAAAAATACTAACTCCCCTTGTAAAGTATTGTATTATTTTTAGATAACAATTAGAACTTATTTAAAAAGAAGACGTGTTTATGGGTTTTGAATAATTATTTTTTAATTATTCGTTTATTCACAAATTTCAAACAAAATCACAAAGTAGCGAAGATTTAAAACTATTTACTTTAATTAATTGTTGGTAATATCCATCTATGTAGTTCTGTAAAAATCGCATCAATATGTCACCTTACCAAACGCAGTCAAAGTTTTTTTTTTACAAAAGAGATATAAATCTTAGACAATACAAATTACAAGTAGAGATTACAAGAATAATTCTTATGATTACAAGAAGAAAGCTTTGTATAAAATCAAAATGATATTGAAGGTGTTTTACACAAATGACGAATAATACGAGCATCAATCATTTTAAACAAGATTTGTCAATTTTTATTTTGTTTTTAGTATTTCCTTTTTCTTTTAAAGTGTCAATATAATTTTAAATGCAAATCAATATTCGCACAAACATCTTGATTCAATCTTTAAGACTGATTTCACATCACTACCCAATAAGTAGACCAAGGAGTCTATATCACATTCCTACAAGACGTAACTCAGATTTAGGTTCAATTAATATTATGTCTTTAGTAAGAAGTAATAAAGTTGAGATTTAAAAATGCAAGGAAGGTTTTTGAATCATACATGATTCGCGTAAAAATGCATTTTTTCGTTAGAAAAAAGATAATAATGTCTGATGTTTTAAACGGAAATTTTATAAGTCGCAGCGCTAGAGGGCGGTTGTTTTTTCCTCAGTTTAAGGTAAAACTTTTCCACTGGTTACGTAATCATTTAATTTTACAAGTTTTTCACTTTTTCGGTTGAAATTTTACTTTTTTTGATCGTTTAAAAGCCGTTTTTAGTTGTTAACTGATAAAGACTAATCAGCCGTCTCAAAACATTGAGCAAGATAATTATGTATTTAAAAAAAACTTGACTTTTTTATACATGGTCGTGAAAAAATACTCAATTTTTTTTAACATGATTTATGTATTTCATACTTATGAATGTTAATAATGTTACGTTTTAATTTATAGTTAAATTGACAAGTTGCTCTTTTTTCTGGACTTTTTTCTTTTTTTTCTTTTTAAATGTTAAATTGACTCTAGCATGCTTACGACACATTTTATTTTATATTTACGTAAAAATACTGCAAAAAAATGTACCAAGTATATGCTTCTCTCCAATAGATGTCGTGGCTAACACTAATTAAAAATAAATCTAATTGGATTTTTTAGACAAAAGATTCATGATTCTGATAAGATCTTGATTTTTACAAGGAAATGATTGTTTTAAAGAGAGAATAAAATAATTCTAGAGTTTAACAATATCCTATTTCCTCTCTTTTTTTTTAATAAAAATATCGATAGAGTATTTTTTTTGAGTCTTAGTTTAAAATATACGACAATTTTTGATTGGATTTTATATTTTCGTATTAATCGGAGATATTTTTATTTTGTAGAGCATTTTCAATTCGTGCTTCTTCTCGTTGATTATGTTATCGTAGTGTCAAGAGTTATACAAGATATTAATTAATGTTCTGAGTTCAATTCTCGAGTCAGATAACATGAAAATTTTCGTAAGATGTATTTAAATAGAAAACAATACTTTATTTGCATTAATGTGACCATTTTATAACATTTTACTTTGTTTTCAAACACTATCAAATACAGGTAAGTGTTTTTATATTTATCTACACCTTTAATTTCATTCTAGTTGTCTAAATCTAAATTTATTCAGAAATTTTAGTTTGCTATGAAATAATATTTATTCATTGAATTCAATTTAAAAATCACTTCAGAAATATTAAAGGGTGCAAAGTACAAAAAATAATACCCATAAAATAAACAAAATGCATGGTACGCAACAAGAAAATATAATGAGTTATAATCTTAAACAATTTGTCGGCTCAACGGCTCTACGCCTATTTAATTATCACAAAAAACTCACCCCACGATTCTAAAAGTAAAAAAAACCAACCAGGAAGTCGGCGCGCCATGAAAAAAAGAAGAAAAAAAAACTAGGGCGGCACGCGCGCCAATTAAGTCGTTTTTTTCGAACACCGTTTAAACATATTACTTTTTTTATTGGCACAGCGAGTGAAGGGGCGGTTTTTGTGCCAGAACTTTTTTTAAAGGTGTACTTTTTTGACGCACGCTTTTTTCATTGGTCATGACGATTAGAACGTGGGATTTTGACACGCAATGTTTGGACAGGGGGTTTTTTCTTTTTTTTTTGTTTCTTTTTTTTCGATTGGTGTTACGTGAATTGATATTTGGGCTACTGTTTCACGGGTCGTTTGATGGATTGTTGGAGCGTTTTTACGGTTGTTTAACACGTTTTTTTAAATCGTTTTTAGAACTTATGTGTGCTTTTTTCGATTATGGGAGATCTACGGAGGGCTGTTTGGTGGACTTTTCGTGTCTTTTGATTAGCTTCATGAGTTTTTGGCTTTGCCCGTTTTAGACAATACGAATGATTACTATCAGTGACAATAAAGCCTTTTGGCACAGAATATATTATAATGTATATGGAATGCTCTATTAGTTTTGTTACTTGTATGTTGTTATCTGCTTCTAATAAATTAATGTCCGAAGATTCATAAGTGCATCTTTGAAGCCTACATACCTAATGTATTTTTATTTTATTTGACACACCTATTTTTTTTTTATATAAAAATCCAAAAAACACATAAATAAACTGATGATCTCAATATACATAGTATAATAATAATGACTTCCCCTTAGAATATTTCGAAGTTTGTTAGCAATAAGTTGATTAAATTCATCTAGACGGTAAGATAAACTGATACTTACTTCTGTGACCTTTGATTTACACTTTCCCAGACAGTAACTCTAGATTGTAGATACATATGATACTACATAGTTTGCGTGCAGATCAATAGGTGTGTTTGTTTTCGTTTCACTTCATTTATTTTATCTTTTTATTACTTAAGTTAATATTTTGTGGAGTCTATTAAGATATTTTTTAGTCAATAGAGATCTGAAACTAGCACTGGTCTTATCTTTAAATAATTTTCTCCAAAATTTTACAGCATTTCTTTTCCATTTTGATGACCAATTTGTTCATTAGTGTAGAAGTCAGGTATCACACCAGAAGTCATGGGTTCAATCACAGCACAATACAAATATATGTGTTTGAACATGTCTGTTTTCTCTTCTGTATGTATAAAATGTTTCAAGTGTACTTGGCTACAACTATATTTTATAGCCAAATTCGATCTAGAAAAAAGTCCAATCCAAATTGCAAGCTAAGAGGGAAAAATAAGGTAAAAACGACCACTAAGTAAAAATTCTTAGTCTATTAATTCTTACTTTGATAGTGTTGGTAAAATAAATTTATGGCAGATGTCACAACCAAAATACAATAATGGTTGTTATACAAGTTTCCCTTATATGAATGTTATTGATTATCCCTCAACTTTCAAGGCACCCCCCACCCCTTAAAAAAATAAAGAGGCATTCTTGCGGGTTTAGTAGTTATCGATCATACGCAGACAGACGCAGCGCTTTGTTTCGTGCCCGTACACTTGTCACGGAATCGTACCATCAATAATGTTTTACTGTGGAGCTATTAGATGGCGGAGGACACTTTTTGATAAAAAATAATTCAGATATTTTTTTAAAAACATAATTGTTTAAAAAAAATTAAAAAGAATTATTTGAAAATATTAATTAAATATTTTAACGAAAATCCAAATCTCTAACTGTGATTGTCTTTTTTTATAAAATATTTTTTTTTCACCTGACATTCAGTTTAATAAAATAAAAAATAAAAAATCATTTCGCGCGTTTAGCAATTATCGATCATACGCAGGCAGGCGATGGGATTATTTAATAAAATCTTTTATTATTTTTTCCGCCTGAAATTAAACATTGTGGTTTACCTTTTTAATCTCAAACAATACGTGTAGCATTGCCTCAAAATAAACAATTAAACTGCTTCACCGCCACGAATGCGTCGCGTGCATAGATCTGGTTTACAGACCAACACACATAATAACTTAGACCGAGCTAGATATGGCCACGTGTTTCACTTTACAGCCAAAAGTAAATCTATACCGGCAAGATTGCGAACTACATAATTTATTGCAGTTTTAAATACGTTTTAAGCTATGATTGCCACTTCGAATCTGCATATTTCACTATAGCGTGCGTATGGCGAAGTGTTAAATGACCGGGGTCAGTTTATTACTTGTTTTTCCTTGCACAAAATATTAGAATGTATTGAGTTTTTGAGAAGATTGTGATTGCGCGTAGTTGTTATAGAAGATAAGTTAAAAAAAAATGCAACAGAAAATTGATTTTTCTTTTTTAAAATTTTAGCAGTGAAGAATCGTCAATTTTTATCATTGCAAAGTAGTGTTACAAGAATCCTAATAATTTTTTTAACTAACCTTTAAAAACAGTACACGTTTGTGAAACTTATCAGCAATAATTTATTCTATTTATTTTATTGATAGCAATAAGAGACCAAGTTGAGTAGGCAAAAGAGAAAAAAAATTTGATCTCCATCCGTATACAGTGGGGATACCGCGCGTACGAACTAAGCGATTTGCTTCATCTTTCTTGATACGGACTGCGCGGAAGTGGAATTCTCTGCCGAGATCTGTCTTCCCTACACAATACAACTTGGGGCTCTTCAAGGCCAGAATTAGCGGGCTTTTCCTAAGCAAGCGCGCTCCATCGTAGACCGCATAGGTCTTAGTCCATATAATAATATAATATTAAAAAAAAAATAACTAAAAATAAATTAAACAAATTCAATCAACCTGATTCCGAAAAAAGTCCACTCCATACTTGACCGACTTAACCCTTCGATGTTCCTCCAAAAATGATTAAAAATAGGCCGCGGTGCGTGCGGGTCATTACAACCAAACTTTTTCATTGAGCGTGCGGCTCGCACTATTTACTCGTTTTACAGGCAATTTGATGGTTTTTCGTTTGTTCGTTCTAATAGGTACATCCTTGTACGCGGTTAATAGATTTGTTTACTATTTATCTAATGACGTAATTAGAAAAAGAGTAGGTACACGAAGCAAATATAAAGTAGAGTGTTTGTTGAATTGTAGGATATCTTTCTTCAATGTGGCCCCGATGTCATAATTATGTTTTAAATGACAGAATTAATAAACGGTCAGAAACAAAAACTCCTTAATTACTTAAGTATAATTGGCACTGGCATTGTTTAGCGCCCAGCACTACCCCTCTTGTACGGCTTCACATGTAGTTTATACGAAAGAAAAATAATTCTTTAAACTAAAAATTAATTATGATTGAGGAATTTTCCCTGCATAGGTCTAAATGAAAATTAGGCCGTGGTGGCCGCTTACTATCAAATGGTCTGTGTCTGACTTCAAACTAAATTTTCTTAGGAATGGTTTGGAATATTACAGCAGAACAGCCTGCTGCAAACTTAGACGAAGCTTAAAGTTATTCTAAGGAATTTGAGAAATATAATCCGCCTTAGTTCTGGGAAATTGACAGAGGTGGTGGTTTTGATTCCCGCCTCGAGGCCTGCTTCAAAATCTAACAGGTTAATTCGAGCACTGTCATTTTGGCTATGTATGGCAATCTTAGCTTCCTATATCTTGATTATAATATAATTAAACTAGCCTTCCGCCCGCGGTTTCTCCCGCGCATAATTTCTTTTTTAAAATCTCCCCCCTCTCCCCCTTCCCCTCGCTTTTCCGGGATAAAAAGTACCCTATGTCACCTCGGAATTGTGTAGCTTTTCAACATTAATGTTTGTACCGTGCAGAGAGCGAATTTGCGACTTCTTGGCTTGCAACCTCTTGGTAGGCCATTTTGTGTTGCATGGCCTTTATTTTTAAGTATCTTATTAAAACAGAAGGAAATCGAATGTTCTAATAAAACATACGATAAAAATTAACCTAAACGATTCGTGAACTTCAACCCCAAATCGAAACTTAATACAAGACATCACCTTTTATGACGATTCCGTTCCGCTCTTAACACAGAAAAAAACCCATCAAAAGGCCCATTTGACCCTTCACGAATTATGCAAATTTAACTTTGATTGAATACGCGAAAATACCTTCACAAGGGCTCTAATAATGTCGCCCGTTTTTTGTTTCAAAAAACAAGTGATTGTTCCAAAACTAGTTTGGGTATTTTTTGGCTCGAGTAGCGAAGGGTTGATTTTTGTTCTCTATGGGAACGTGTAAAGACAAGATGGTAAGATAAAGGACGCTTTTGTTCAATGAATTTTGATACTAGAAATATTGTTTGGAGATTTTTTTGGATGTGAGAAAGTAGTCGGAATGTAATAATAATCTTTTTAATTTTAAAATTAATGTTGTTGTGTGATTTTTATTTATCTTAGGCAGTAAGTGGTTCCGAATACAGCTTTTTCTAATTTATTTTATTAGAAAAAAATAAGGTTTTAAGGCATAGTAAAAATATAAACATTCTTGATTTTTGATTTTATAAAGGAATACCAATGACACATTATCATAAAAATTGTTTTTTTACACCTCTTTAGTAAAAAATGGCATGTAATGTGGTTCAATATTCGTGGATCAGTATTACTATACTTATTTTGTTACATAATGCGTTAGTATAATGCGTGTGAGCGGAAATTACCCGATTAATGTAATACAGTAACAGCCGAACAGCTGTCTTGGCTGACCCGTCCACAGTGGACGCATCTTTGCGCGATTTAAATACGCGAGCAGTGAAGGGTTAAAACAAAAATGAAAAATATTTTCGTAATTTTTATTGCATCAATGTTTTGTTGATTTATTATCTATTTTCAGAATGACATGTATCATATTTATGTATTATCTGATGTAGAATGTACTAGATCAACTTTTAACACGTTTTCCCGCGCGTCGTGCTTGGGAAAATGATAAGATATCAGCAAAAAATACCGGAACAAGATCATTTGAGTAAATTCGGACTTTTTTAATTTATACACTTTTTGGGAGCGGAAAAGTAATTATCGAATTACTTTTTTTTAAAAATTGAGAAAATCCCAATTTAATCCAAAACCGACTTCAAACAAAAATTAAATATGACTAGGTATGCAATGTTCATTTTGAAAGATCTGAATTGCCGCCGTGCAGTCAAGTGACCTGCGATGCATAGTACTATACAACTCACCAATCCAGAGTGACTAGCTGTCTGCCTAATAAAATTTGATTGAAATAATCAAAACAATAACGTGTACAATATACCACGCGTCATATTTAGCTTGGACATCTGCGGCCACTGTGGAGGGGCGCCTAAAAGTGGGGTCACCTCGCGCCGCGGGTCATTGTTTCCGATACGATATTATTACTAGCGTGTGCACACGGGTTTGCTTGTGAAGAAAGAAAGAAACAAAAAATAAATATATTATTCATTACTATTTTTGATGGTCCCACCTAGTAAGCGGTCACTGCGGCCTATTCCATTGAGGGACACTTTATCAGGAAGCGTCGCTCTATGTGCTGCCAGACTGTAGGCTCATCTGATCTACGAGCCTTTAACCTACTAGCATGTATGTACTATTATGAGTACGAAAGAAAGAAAGAGGAAGAAATAAGTATTATTAAGCAAAGTTTCTTTTATGTAGGTACAGTTCAGTCATGTCGTGTTCAGTTTATTCGTAAATATTTTTTATAATTTATCTTTAAATCAACGCTTCGTTGGTCTAGCTAGTGGCGTAAGCATCAGACCGGGATCTCGGCGTCCTGGGTTCAATTACCGGGTCGGCTTTGTGTGAATAATGTCCAGGGATGTTTATTTGGTATCTCCGGATTGTACGAAGTATGTTTTATTTTCAAACCAAAGCTTAGGTTTGTGATTATTAATGCGACTGATGTCGTCAAAGTGGCACTCATTGAATTAAAATCATAATTATTATATTATAATATCATTTAGATGATTACAAAGATTAAAAATCCTATGTTGTGTTTGTAAAAAAGAGTATACAGTATCTATTTTTAAGATATCACAAAAACACTTAAAATGTGTTACTTTTGTTGTAGTTTTCAAAAATAACTAGAACGGCCGTTATTGACACTTAACACTATTTGGTATTTTGGTCGAGAAGTCGGCTTTCACACCAGAATTCGCGGGTTCGATCCCCGCACGATACAAACATTTGTGTGCATGAACATGTCTGTTTGCATCGGTCTGGGTGTTTTTTATGTATAATATGTATGTATTTACAAAAAAAGTTTATACCTACCTAATTTATGTAATGTTTATCCGTTGCCTGGCAACCAGAGCACACGCTGATGCTTATATAGTTTAGGGCTAGATGGCGCTGTGTGAATAATGTCCAGAGATATTTATTTTAGGTAAAGAAATATTATTGACCATGTCAGAGAAACAAAAATAACTAAAAAACAGTATTTTTCATTTGCTATTAATGTTTAGTGAAAACCTTGACTGTTAGTGAGGTACAGTGACGCCACTAACTTTTTCGCTTCATATAAAGGGCTTCTTAAGGATTTGTACGGGTTAAATTAATATTTTAACTGTTGTTTAAACTGAACATATTTAACATTCAGTTTTCTCATAAATACAAATTAACATTTTCATATTTTGTTGCTTTATTGATTCAGAAAATACGTACGCAATAGTTACGTTTGCGTTTGAGTTAGTTCATTTACATTTATTAAGATACCAGCAAAATACTTGCAAGTGTTAATTAAATCATATGAGGTGATTTTTTTTTATAAAAACCATAGTTGTTTCAAAACTTAACGCTCGCGTACGCGTAGAAGTCACTATCTCATTAGAACTCACTGCTAAACTTACCTCTCTAAACTTCTCACAGAACCATGGTTGTAATCATTTCTACAAGATTCATCCCCTTATTAGAAGGGTTCCTAAGGCAGTCCGTTTTGCGTCCGAAAGTAAAGGGGTTTTTATAGCAGTCCCTCTCGCGAGAGAGTTTCTGTTGACGTTTAAGGGTTGTTTGAGAAGTTGTGCAGGGATAACATTATGGTTCATAAAGGCATTGCTTTTATTTCTAATTCATGACTTACTTTAGTCGGATGAGTCAAACTGAAGTATAACGATATCTCAAAAAATGTGTTAATTGCAGAATGTTCTTGATAAAATCCTTTATTGTAAAAACTTGTCATTGTTTCGTTCAAAAGATCCTGAAGACGTCTTAGGGTTGTAATAGAAGTCGTAGTAAGAGAATTTGGAAGTCGTCTTTCACGTCTCATAAGTGGATTTAAAAAAAGAAATTTGAAAATTATTTAACTATTTATAATTTTTATGCAATGTCTGAATTGCTATCACCATATTTTTTACATTGCATGAAATCGCTTTATAAGTTGGGCGGGCGAGAAAGTCTTGAAGGATTTTAAGGTTGCAATAGAAGTAAAATTTTTCCGTAGGTTCATATTACTGTATACGTTTGAATTCTTTGGTTTGTTTAGAAATACAGTTCGAGTAGTTTTTGAGATTTGGTTAAAAAGTTATAGGCACTTTGATTTATTAGGTTTTAATCAAGCATAATGATTATTTTCTTGATGAGTCAAGATCTTTTAGTACGTTTTAGGTTTGATCAACAAAATAAAAACACCAACAATTCCATTCGTCAATATTTTTTTAATGAAATAATTTTCTTAGTTTTAAAAAAACATTAAAGCTTAACAATGTAGATAAAAAGGATCAATAATTATATTTTTTCAAACGAAGCTTCAAATACATTATTGTCTTGTTATAAAGGAAATGAGAAAATGTGCAGGAAAACCTGTTTCTGGTACATCGTTGCGACATCTATACAACGATTTAGGACTTCACATTCAATTATTTACATTAAAAGGCAAGTTTTTAACTATTATATTTTTACTTTAACATTAGTTTACCTTTGTTGAATTAAATTCTATAAAAGTATTAAAATGTTTTTTTAAATTACAGAAAAAAGTAGGGCATGATTTAAAATTCTTATTATAAAAATAAAAGGAAATAAGAAATTACAATTTTTAGTGTACTATAATGTTTTTTTTATTTTTTTTTATAAAATATTAACGTATCAGTTTGCATTAAAAAATAAAACAAACTTAACAATACCTTCACATTACAATAATATCCTCAAGTAACTTTTTGATTTGCTCAATAAAAAAAAAAAAAGAAAAAGATTACTAGTTTTTTTTAAAAATAAGTAATAGGCCGCACTTATTTCATTAGCAACGAAAAAAAAAATTGAAAAAAGACAATGTTCGTTTTTTAAAAATAAAATTCTTCCTCGGTCCGTCACAATACGGTCACGCTCCGAAGCGCAGTCACTCCCATACAAACCACGCCTGCAGTTGCATCATTACCATTTATTGTCTGAGCTATGTACTAATGATTTCTAGATAAACGGTTAGGTATTCGCTGATTGCGATCCCGCCTATTTCTGATTAGATCTACATGCGATGTTCTGCGCAATTTTTGCTGTTAGATCTGTTCATTGTTGTTTTGATTCGATAAGGAAAAACTATTCTTAAGTCGACTCTAATTGTTTTTAAAGGTTTTTTTCTTTTTTTTTTTACAAAAGAATTGACTTATGTTCGGAGTATTACCTATCTAGGTTGTGTCTTGAGTACATTTTGAGGTTACCTGTGAAATGAAAAGAATAATTTAGAAGTTTAGAAATGACTAAATTAAGAGACATTAGCTTAACAAACTTAGTGCAATAAAAATAAGTATGTAATATTTTTGTACTTCGAATTATTTTTATTTAAGTAAAATACAAGGAAAAAATAACGAAGCTCTAATTAGGCTTATTTAAGGTACCTATAGGTTGAAAAATATTTTAAGCTCATTATTTATGCTGAAATTTTTCATTTTATTTATTAAAATTACATCCAATTTTTAAAATTATAACGAGAAAAATTAGTTGTAACAATATTTTCTCAGTCTTAAGATTTACATTCATAGCACATTACGCCATCTGTCGTGGGGTAGCGAAAAACGAGACTACGACTACGAAAGCGCCAAGACGTCGCAACTCAGACATTTGCCTTAATAAATAAAGCGGCTATTTTCAATCAAAACATATGAAAAACTATCAAATGAAATAGAAGTGTGTTACAATGTAATTTTGGCGTAATTATAGCGTTTACTTTATGTGACAGGGTAGACCATTTAACTTTTCAATAAAAAAAACCTTATTAAACTTCCGTGAAAAGTTCAAAAGTCAGGATGTCCAAACTTTAGGTAAAGGAAATCGGTAAAAACCGCGATAACCCACCGTTGGCTAATGCCCCATAAGCCAAGCCCCGCCTGGGCGGAAAAAAAAATTCCATAATAAAAGAGGCGTTACGAAAAGAAATCCCCAAAAACGCGCCACGAAACAGCGCTATACGAACCCCACACGTGCGAGCGAGACAAACGCCATTAAGAAAAAATCACAAAGAAACCCATTCTTTTCCATTTCCTCCCCGATTAGAAAAAAATGGGGAGCGCTACTCGTCCCTTTCTAACGCTTCGGGGTGCATTAGTAGTTGTGAAGAGCGAGTGAGAGGGGCGCCCCGGGTCTTGGCGCCCTTTTTAATAGTTGTTCGCGGTCCGAGCGGTCCGTCATGCGTTTTTGGGAAATGATGTCGCTTGCGGGCGGGGTGGCGCGGGGCTCACACGCTGGCCGCCCGCCGCCGGCCGCGCGTCTTCTACTTGACCGGACGCATTTTTCCGTGGAAAAAACGTGGGGCGCGTGCGCCCGACGCCGGTGGGGATGTTCTTGAGGACGTCTAAGGCGGCGGGGGCGGCGCCGCGTCTTGCTAGTTGGTGCGGCGTCTTCGGCCCGCGCGCGCGTCCGCCCCACCCCGCAAGAAAGCGTCCCGACGCTAAGTTTTCCACTAAGAAGTTAGTCGTCGCCCGCCCGCGCCCCAAGAAGGTCCTTCCGCTTTCCACATTTTCCGGGTCGGAAAACTCGAACTTGGAACGTCGCGATAATAAAAACTTGTTCCGTTCCAGATCGGCGAGGACCGATGCGATAGCGCGAAGTCGCATGAATCGGTTGTGACGATACGCCCGAAACTGGAATTAATGTTGAAATACTTCAATGAGAACATATCCCTAGCGCTGCAGGAGAGGTACAGGGACCTCCATGAGTATCGGAAGACGGAAGCGGTAGAGGAGGGATCACCGAGGGAGGCGAAAGTTCCGAAAATAGCGGAGGAGAGTGAGCAGGTCGGCGGCGAAGGCGCGTTTGAGTCGAGCGCCGCGCCGCCGTTCCCGCGTCTGCTGGAGCCGCCGAAGGAGGAGGACAGCTTCGTGGCTTCTTGGCTGCAGAACTCGTTCAAGATGACGGCTGCGGAGGGGTCAGAAGCAGCGGCGGCGGGCAGCGCGCTGGACCTCCGCGCGGCGCCGCTGTCTCTCCACATCCCGGCGCTGCAGGCAGAGGCGCAGAGGTTTAAGATGCAGGACTTCTGGGCCCGCAGCCGGCCCGGCTCGCCCGCGCCGGAGCCGCTGCCGGAGCCCCACGGCCAGCCTGGTCCTGCCCCGCCGACTCCTCAGCCGCCAGCGACGCCAGACCACAAGATCATCACTGAAAAACTGGTCAACGAAATTCAGGTGAGTGATACTTTTTCATTTAAACCGGCTATAAGTGAAGTCAATTTTGTGTTCTTTATTTATTCCATTTTTATTTTGAAAAAATTAAACTCTTTTTTTAACTGTTTTAAAAATAAAAAATCTAAAAATGACAAAAATAAAGTCAAGTTTATTAAAAAGAAATTAGTAAAATTAGTACCGGCGCGTTTACAAACAAAAACTTACCCGTCGGCTTCGGTCACAAAACACACAGTAAACTTACTCGCTCAGTTTCACGGAGAAATCTAATTTGTTTTTTGAGAAAACTTAAATTTTGACGTTTTTAATTAATTTAATCAGGTTGTTTAACTTCCGTTCCTTAAACTTAACTTTATTTCTTTGCTAAGTCACTAACTAAACTTAAATTGTAAAACATTCACAATCAAAATATGTATTGTAACACGCGTGAAAAATAATATTAGAATAGAATTAACGTGTATCTTCACCGGTGAATCTTGATCAACTGACCTCAAGATTATTAAACGGGGTCTTGAAACTCGTTCCAAATTTGAATGATCCCTTCTTCCGAAAAAAAAGACACAAGGAGCCAAGGCAACATATTGTAAAGCTTTTGTTAGCGTAAGAAAGGGTTAAAGGCCTTGGAGTCAAACTTATTATTAAATCGTTTTTGTCCTTATGTCGCATCCGGTTCCACAAAGGATATGTAAATTACGATAATCTGTGATAATTCTATTATTTCTGTATTAGCCCTTGTGATCAACTTGTCCGCGTTTTCGATTTCTTTTTATAAACCGGAACAAATGTTTGTTTTGAACATGTGGCTTATTATGATTGACGTTCCGGCCAACCGATAACTTTTATTTTGAGCTAATATTTATCCTCATCTTCTGTCCGTGTGTAATTTTAAAAACCAATTGACCGTAAAAAGGAACGTCGCGTCGAAATAAAAAGCGAACAATACAATCCAAAGACGTAATTCAAATTTCAAACTAAGACGGAAGAATGAGAACATTAAAAAACAATGGAACTGCAACAGCGGTGCTTAATTCAAATTTTAAAAACAGAAGACGAAAGAATATTACTTTTTAAATTAGTTTCGGATTCGCTCACCTTGCATTTGTCTATTTCCCACGGCACGCCGGATTAGGGGTTCATTGTGATTTTATTTTTTAATTTTTTGTACCGCTTTGTTTCACGGAAGGGGTGTTGACAGTTATTTGTTACTGCGAATCTGTTCTCGTTTCGTTTTTTTGTTTTAAAAATTGTTTGAACAAGAACCGGTTTTGATATCCCGTTTATGTTTCGTATTCAAAACTTTTTTTTATCGTAAATAGAGATTTAACGGTTCGACGATGTGAAGTAGTTGCGCTTTTGTGGTTTACACTTTTTATAAATAACGGTTAATTAAAATTTGATTTATTAATATTTTCTATTGGGTTGTTTCAAGCATTGTCAAGTCAAGGGTTTATAATCAAAATACTGGATTTGGTTTGAATAATACGTACGCAACCTTCTGAAAAAATTTATATTAATTGAAATGATGAAAAAGGAAATAAAAAATATATGTTTACTCTAGAAACTCGTTTTCGATATTAGTTTTCAAATCTTTCTTGATGATGTCTTTTTTTAATTATTTTTCATAAGCAAACACTAATTAAAGCTTTTGCAGTTTTTTTTATAACGTATTTTGTCGAAAAAAAAACATAGAAATAAATGATTATGAAATTGGGATATTATTTTGCATTCGTCTAAGAAATTCAAATATGTATATAGGTCTTAACTTTTTCTTAGGTATCAAAACTGAAATTAGCTATCTCTTTCTTTCACGCCGGCCGCCCCGTACGTTGGCACGAGACAGCAACAGCAGCAGTCACCGTCCGCTGATTCCACCATGAGCGAGAGGTCCCTGGTGCCGTTTGCGCTGGTAAATTTACTGTCCTCACTCAATAATGTCGATGTAAATACTATTTATCATCATTACTTCTGTGTTTTGTCACGTGGTTTGTTTTTTCTTTTTTAATTTACGCAAAGGCGTTGATTTTTCTTTTATTTTTTTTCGTGTTCCGTGTGTTAAACAGATTTTTGTCTTCTCGTTTTTTATTTGGGTCATTGTTTTAACTGAATGCGTTGAATTTTTATTTTGCTTTTTTTTTCGTTTAGCACGTTTTACTCATCGTTATATCATTTGTAGTGTTTATCGATCAATGTCGAAGCTTGTAACATTAGTATTTGAAATTAATATTCTAATCTATTTAAGTGCACACCTGTTTTTTCTTCATAGTAATAAATTAATACTTATAAAAGACTTCCTCTCAAAAGATTCTTCACTGTTTAATAAAAGAAAAAAATTAAGACAATAACACATCAGTTTAAACAACATAGAAGTTCTTAGATTCTTATTTTTTAATTACAATGTGGATCGCTTTACTTTACAATTACTACATTTTAAGTGACCACCAGCCCAAAAAAAAATTGAAAACAATTGGTTTTCTTCGCCTGTTGGCTATATTGAAAAAAAGTCAACAAAACGAATGAAAATAGAACCCAAATTTAAATTCAAATTGGTTAATGTTTTGAAATATCTTTCTGATTCGTATGTTGATTCAATTCCGTCAACAAAATTTCCGAATTGAAAATAGATCGGTGAATAGAAGTATAAAGTTACACAGACCGGCTATACAATGTAAGCAGAATCGCATGTGTAATAGAAAACATTGGTTTTTCCTCAACATTCTAAGCATAATAAATTATAAGCATTCTTTGGGAAGTAATCCGCAAAGTATGAACAAAAACAAAGAGTTGAAAAAAAAATTCAATTATTTTATTTCTATCTAATTGGATATAATTGGATGGATTGGATTAAAAATGTAGAAGTTAAATTATACCCGCGAATCCATTTGCTTCAAAAAATATTATGTTTTACTAATATTTACACGATTACGCCTAATTTGAAACAGAGTTAGTCGGTTGAACTCGCGGTATACTAAATATTCTATTGCAATCTGACTTTTTGATTACTTTAAAAAGCAAATGTGTCATATTTTAAACTTGTGTAGTTAATTGGAAAAAATAACGTCTATTTATTATGCAAAAACATTGTGAATTTGATAAGTGATGTACCTTTGAGAGGATTCTTTAGAGGATTGAAGTATGCTTTCGATATAATAATAACTATTAGCGAAAGTTCTACCGCTATCTGATATTCTTGATAATTAATATGCCAGACAACAATGATCTTGTCTTCTTTTTTTTTAATTTTAGACAAACAGCTGAAGTTATCTGACTGAATCAGTCAGATAAGTTTATCAGGCAGAAATCTAATAGCGGTAAAGCTGGTGCTTATGCTACTAACTTCATACAGGTTAACTTCACTAAATTATTTAACCAATTCATTCTATGAGCGATTGTTTCTTTTATAATGCAGTCTAGTACAATTTATCTGATAAAGAAATAGATAAAATATAAACTAAAGTTTTTATTTTAAAATATATTACATTTAAATAATCGTTCTGTGAATATTCATTATAATAATATCTCCACTTAAACATGTATAGATTTTATGTTTTGGGCGTAAAAAAATGATATTTCAATGGAAAATAACAAATAGGATTACACACTTTTAATCTTTCGTACGGACCATACTTATAAAAGAAGCATTTCATTGCTAGTTCCAACAATAATTAAAAAAAAAAACTCCTTTTTAAACTCACGCATTGGATTGTACAATCTAATAATAACGTACGCTCCTCTTTCTTTCCTGACTTTTAAGGCAAAGACTTAGCATAAATAGTCATGTGCCATTCTATTACTTTAAACAAAACTAAAATATTTTTTTATAGGTAGGTACTTTTCACCAAAAAGTAAAAAAATATTTTTTATTTTTTATCGAAATATCATTGATTACACATATTTTTATAATGTATTCCACGGTGTTGACCTACGGTGTTTTGTTGCACGCAGCCGCAACAGTCGCCGACGGGGGACGGCCCAGTCGGCGACCGGAACTCCATGTTGCCATTCGCATTGGTAAATTTCCTGAATAGCCTCAATATTGATGTAATTATTTTTTCTTTCTTTCACTTCCATCTTCTTCATGCTATAGGGAGCTCGTGCAGTTTTCTGTTTTAAGAAGAATTTAAGCTCTATTTTGAAAAATAGTTGTGACATTTTTTAATTCTTGAAATAGTGATGCTTATTTTTTCTGATTTTGACATAAAATAGTGATATATAAAACAGTATATTTTTAAATTGATTAATTTAATTAAAATGAAAATAAAACTTATAAATTTAAATACTTCAACTTTTATAAATAAATTATGTACATCGAAACGGAAGTATTGCGGTTCATCCTAGTTCAAGTTTCAAAAACTCTATTCAATGATACTATTTAATAAAAATCAATAAACACGCATCGACTTCAATCACTTCGTAGCACTAGAAGTTCAGATATTCGAATATGGCTGAAATTATAAAGTCAATTGAAAACTGTGCGAGGTCCCCTGTGTTATTTTACAGTGGGCCTTATCTTCTTTGAGTTTTGGTTTCTTTTCGCATGAACGTTCTTAACTCATACTGACTTTATTTTTCTAGATTTTCATTTACTTTAACCAGGTAAAGCTCACTGTATTGTGTAAATGCGAATAACTTATTTAACAAAACATCAATAAGGGTTAGTTTCATTTAACTTTTGGTACTAAAGCCAATTTTTAATATGTATACGCAGCAAATATGTATTTTTGAATGGGAAAGGCAAGCATTTACTAACACTTCGATTTACTAAACTTTGTAACTTTTCAACCAGGACTTTTTGTAAAATGACAGTTTACGTAATATGATTTTGACAATAGCCATTCTTGTAAGAGCTCAATAGATTGGTCTAAATATTTTTTACTTTGTGAACCTTTATAGAACTTATTAGAAGATGTGATTGATATAAAAGACAAATATCTTCACATTTTGTTGTTTGATTCATTACTTTAATGATCTGATGTCAGAGTTTTTCTGGCATATGACACGGCTTGTTTAGATTACATCTCGCAATATCATTCAAGATTAGCAATTTCATCTACCTTCCGAGACGCACGGACAAAAATTAGTGTCAATTTCTAAGTTAGCCGTCCGGCTACTGATCGTATTAAGTTACATAGGTTTACCGATTTCATATTTCATTAAAATCTTATAAACTTATAATTACATAGGCAACTGACTTTATAGTATTAGAAATATATATTATAAAAAAATACGAATCACCTTTTTATGAAACATTTTACCTAAAATAGTAAAAAATCATAAAAAATCCAAATTGCAGAAAACAAATTTTACTTGGCTATTCCAAACACCGTCAAAGCTTCATTTTATCTCAAAAAAGTGAACCATGTTAACTTCATTCTTCGTCATCTTACAAAAAGTCCTGCCCATCACTACTCAAGTACTCACATACTAAAATCACGTTCCGTTTGACGCAGCAACAAGCGCGGTCGGGGCAGAGCATCAGCGAGCGAACGCTAGAAGAGTGCTGGTCCACACTGCAGCGAGTGAGTTGGCATCTGTTTCAATGCGTATTGTTATCTTCCAAGGGACGGGGCGCGCGGCGGCGGCTGCGTTCGGAATTTGAATTTTTGAATATTTTTTTTAATTTTTATTTGTTATGTTTTGAGGTTGAACTACGATTTACCTTATTTTTGCGTTCGTTTAAAACGATCGCGAATTTTAATAGAATTAATACAAGTTTGATGCGATGTAACTTAAAAGTACGGTTAGTTCAGAACTAAGTTTTTATTTAAAAATATTAGATGTTTATTTGTACGTACTGCTATTAAAAGTAAAGCTTTATTTTGACTTCATTTAAACTGATTAAATACTTCTTGAATTAACATAGTGAGATTTCTTCCGCATTAAAACTGTATCATATTGTGGTTACAAATATGTATTACGATTTATTTTTTATGTGATATTGTAACAAATTTTACCGCAGCCGCTAAAACGTTAACCCTTAAACATGGGGTATTGGTTAAAAACCAATCACTCAATTTCTAATTTTAAGGTGAGTTTTTTAACTTCAAATTCCCACGAACTTTGTGCGAATAATTTTTTAAACTTGCAAAACGATTTTATCTAACTCCACATAGCTGCGGGTGGCAAAGGAAACACTCTACGGTCAGATAAGAACCTTTTTTCCACTACAGGAACTATAAAGTATCTAGGCTCAATCTATAATTTGCATATTCATTACAAGGAACTTTTCGCATAGAATCGATTAAGATAAAAAATGCGGAGTACGATAAAAACGCCGGGGGCGTGTTAACGATTTATTTAATCGGGAATCGCCATTTTTTTTTTAAATGCACAGGCAAAGGAATTGACCATCTGCATACAAGGTGGCGTATGCAGTACCATTCAGGAAGTACAGTGTACTCTCGTTTTGCAACATCTGCATTTGGTAGGGATGTGTTGTAAGGTGTTATAGGCTTTACGAAACTTTATTTTTTATTGTTATCCTAAACTGACTCATACTTTTTCCGCTTAAAAAACTCTTATACTTTCTTCTTGAAAGAACGGTTTCTAACTTTTATCGGGATAAAATTTTAGGCAAATCACGTTTATTCCTTTATTTAAAAAGTATGTATCCTTAGAATGACAGATGTGTTTTCTTTAAGGATCGGCCCAGCCTTCTATAATGTCAAACTCTAACATAATACATAATCCTTAAGACACTTAAACCTAGCATAATAGCACTAAATAAAGTGCGATAAAACGATTGAAAATGTAAAGGTAAAAGAGCAGTAAAATTATATAAAAGTTTTAATTCGACAACAAAAAATACTGTCCACTATAAATTGCTTCAAAAATTTTAAAAGAAATACGGACACCAAAAGGCTAGTAAACAATGTAACAGCAAAATGCACAGGTGTTCCGTGAAAATAGTAAAAAACATACGCTAACCCCCGAACGGGCGGGAAGTACTCGGCAAAATAAAAACTGCACTCGCTCTGTTCTGGATCGAGCACTTGATCTTTTGAGGTGAGCCTCGGAACAGGAGAGGTGTGGAGATGACTAGCTGTAAAAAAATTAACAACTTGTAAAGAACGCATTGTAGGTCTAGTGGTTTAAGTACGGTCGAACAAAATTGGTAGATTTTTTGGAAATAACTTAGTTTTGTGATCTTGTGATCACACTTTGCATTTTACAAGTGGTGGTTAAGCTAGTATTTATCATTGTAGCTATGACTTGATTTCAGCGATGAAGACCTTTACCCTGTAGTAGGACATTAATTGGCTGGTACTTTTGTATGTATGCGAATTGATGAACTTACGAGTCACTAAATACCCTTTTCTATGAACATGATATATTAATATTTACTTAATAAGGAAAGGACACGGAGGATTTCTTTAGTATTGATAAAAAACTATTTAACTAAAATGTTTTGAACGTCTAACATGAAGTATAGTAAGTTTTTAAGTTTCTCGAGTTGGTATTAGAGTCAAAGAAGATAAGCCAAAGAAGTAAATTGTCAAATTGATTGTTGTAAAATGATGATCATTAAAAAATTTAGTTTCAAAAAATGCTAATCAAATGAAAAAATATAATTATACACTTCTCCACTCATTCCTGTTCTATAACAAAAGTACTTGATACGCGCTGTCGAAAAAAATCTCCAACATTTGCATGTCGATCCGCAATGAATTTATCGTTATTGCCCTGAGATTTATTAGCGTGCCGCTTTCCGAAAAAATCCGCCCGAAATAACCGCGTTCCGAATTTAAAATTCAAATTGCAATTGTTTTTCCGTTCGAAATTGAGACGATTTTGACGTCCGCCGTCCGCCCGAGACATGTGTACCGGCCTTTTTTTATTTTAAATTTATTTTCAGCCTCAACGCACTGGCCTTTTTTCGGCTCTTTTACTTTTTTAAACTTTCGTTTTTGCCATAGTAAATCAATTGCGTTGTCTTAACTTTTTGCGGCGCGGCGTCTCTGTTATAAATATTGTTTAAAAAATGTTTTTAATGATGAACGAAGGGCTGAAAGTGTTGTTGAGTAGTTTATGGCTTGTGCTTAGATTTCTGCGGTTCTTTTTAGCGGAGCGCCGACTGACAGTGAATACTTTTATCACAATGAGTTTTTTTACTTTTTAAATGGCTTTAGAAAGGAGGTTTTCACAGTCCATTTTTTTTTTACCGATGCCAGTGTTTGTTCTCGGTCAACTCGTGTTGGACCTAAACGGTGGGGTTAAACAATTACCGCTTGAAATTGCATTTCTAATCTATTTTAAGGACATTGTTTCCACTTAGTTTGAACTTAGACCTTATGTTCTCAATTCTCATTGAACTAGCGGTTCTATTTTTGATTATGATCCTAGGACTCTATTTGTCTAAGTATTTAAGTAAATAAATTACCTACCACCTAATGTCGAAATGGTGTTCGTCACGACACCTAGCCGTAATCTAGGCAAAAAGATGCAAATAATGTTTTTAGCCTAGAATATACTTAGTTATGTAAATGTTAGAACCTACATTTTATAATGCGAAGTGCAACTTCTGTTTTGGCGAGGTTCATGTGTGTCATAGTTTACTAAGCAGCCTATTTAGGAAATGACCTATATTTTTATTTAACACTAGCGGGCGCCCGCGGTTTTACCCGCGTGGTTCCCGTTCCCGTGGGAATTGATCAAAATCCTTTCTTCCTCTCATTCCAAATTTCAGCCCGATCCGTCCAGTGGTTTGGGCTGTGCGTTGATAGATATCTTTGTCAGTCAGTCAGTCAGTCACCTTTGAGTTTTATATATATAGACTAGCTGACCCGGTGAACTTCGTATTACTTACTTTAAAGTTAATATTTTCCTCGCAATTTTTCCATATTTTCTCATCGTTTAAACCTTCCCTTGACTTCCACGAATATTTCAAGACTAAATTAAGTCATTTAGGTTTAGCCATTCTCAAGTTTTAGCGAGACTAACGAACAGCAATTCATTTTTATTTATATAGATCGATTACAGATAGTATTATGCTATCAATGCACTCGACTTTTAAAACTCGCAAGTAGTAGTTTTTATAGTATCGAATGACATCGCAAAGGTTTGTAATTAGTAAATTACAAGCTTTCTGTGTCTAGATGAAATGACCAATCATTAAAACTATAGCCTTTAAATAAAGATGGTTCACTTTCAGAAATTTTTAAAGAACTGGCAACCCCAGACTTCCGTAAAGTAAAACGTAAACGATCAGCTGTAGGTCAATGCCTCTATTGTTAAAATCAAGGTCATCATCACAATGATTGGTATTGGCCTAATCAAATTCGGATTGGTGATCACTAATTGAGTTGTTTTCGGAAATCCGACGCAAATTTTTGACCCGGGAATCGAACCCAGGACCTCGAGATCACCTTCAAGTACTTAAACCACCAGACCAACGATTTCTTATTGAAAAGGTACCCTTTTCGACCTTGACAAAAAAAATATTTTTCACAAAATAAAAACCAGTTATTCATCGTAAATTCTTATAAGTGGAAACGATATTGTTTTTTTAAAGAGTTCGGGAGTAACATCTTGTTACAAGTGGGGGGTGGGGAGGGGAGCGCGGTAATTATGAAAAGTGTTCGGGGGGGACGAAAAATCGTCTCGCTACGTTTAGAAAAACCGGTTTAATGACCCAAAGGCTTTTCAAGTTAATAGGTTCCGAAAGATTGTCTTATAGTACGGACTTTTGTAGTTGTATCGTGGTAGTTAGGGCTGTTTCCAATAAAATATGACGTTGCAATAAAATTTATTTAAAATGAAAAAAATTTGACCCGTTTACGAATATGGGGATCGAACTTAGGACCCCAAGATCACCGTTCGGTACTTTAACCATTATCTATAACAAGCAAACCAATTTTTTTATTTTTTTATGTAATCATAATATATTATATAGGTATTGTTTTTTAATTTGGCTATAAAAATAAAATAAATAACGACATTAGTAAGTAAATCACAATATGTGTCACCTTTCATTTCACTCAGTAATACATATTGATTGATTTATTAGTAGAAGAAAAGTGAAACGCAACGCCAACGTGACAGGAATTTACATAAATATTTCAAAGCAATAAATTAGAAACCAAAAAAAAAGGAATTTTATCTTCATTCCTACGACACAACTTCTCAAATTAAAAAAACAAACGTCACTTGCGTTAACCTCTTGTTTACTTACCGCCACAGAAACACGGTCATTACCGCGCAGCCCTGGCGCGTTATAAATTAAAAAAGATATAAAATTAAGAGCTCCGTCCCGCTTCCCGTGCTCGATTTTTCTCACTTTTCCTCTATCTTTTACAATTTTCTTCAACCCTTTCGGGTCGTATTCATAGTCAAGACGGAGGAACGTCTTATGATTGAGGGCATGGGCCGGTCATTCATAATACTAATGTATCTTCTATAAATATAAAACTCAAAGGTGACTGACAGACGGACTGACATAGATAGATATCAACGCACAGCCCAAACCATTGGACGGATCGGGCTGAAATTTGGTATGCAGGTAGATGTTATGACGTAGGCATCCGCTAAGACAGGATTTTGATCAATTCCCACGGGAACGGGAACCACGCGGGTGAAACCGCGGGCGGCCGCTAGTGGCAGCATAAAAAACAAATAAGAAACCTATAGGTACCTACACCGTTTCATAATTCCAGGGACTAAATTGAAGTTTCGAATGTTTTTATAGTGAATTATGACACTACCGCAAAAAAATGTCAATAAAATTGATTACCAGTTTTGTATCTTTCAATTACTTTTTAGGTTCAAATCTCAACGAGGACAATAATAAATATACCTGAATATTTAATCCAGGACTAATCGCGGCCAATTACATAAATCACTACACCAAAGATAAATAGAGGCGTTCTATGTCTGAATGTCAATTGTGTTTAATTATTATTTGTGGTACCTTTTTTGATTCGGATACCCATAAACCTAATATCAGTGCTTACGCTACGTTGGATACTACGTCCGATCTATGTGGATAGTCCGATATTTAATAAACAAAAGCAGGCCTCGACTATGAATAGGACGCTACTAAAGTGGTGGACATTTCTTTCGGTCGTTTTTTAACGTTATAACTCATCGCGAGGTTTTTTGGCGGGAAACTTGGAAATTTATTTAGCAATTAGCGACGAGATGCGGCCACATTATTAGAAAAGTTCTTTAGTGCTCGTAAAAAAAATTTTTGGAACACCTGCTGGCGATTTTGAATATTTTATTTTGTGTTTTACAACCTTTTGGGCGGAACTTTGTGTTTATGTTGTGTTTGGAGTTGCGGGCGGAAATAGATATTTTATGTACAGTCAAAAGCACGTCAGACGTAACACTTTGGACTTTGTACCGCTCTTATGTCGGGGGCACAAGTGCTATTATCGAACTGCAAGTAGTTACCGTGATGTGCTGTTGACCGTACCTTTTGTCGTGAATGATCTTTGACACTTATTATAATTCGCGTGGTTCTTTTTTATTTGTTTGGTCCGGTTTGGTTTTTAGTTATCATTAGGGATTGTGATTTTCAAACACTTTAGCGCGTATTCGCTAACGGCGATTAAGCAAATACTATCACAGGATATGTAATATTAATTTAAATAATTTTTGAGTAATGAGTTACATGTTCTAAATTAAAATGTTAGTATTATGAATATGCTAAGTTCTTTTCGATAAATAGTAACATTCGAAAGCAGGTGGTAGAGTCACTCTGTCACATATTGACGTTTCATACTTAGGTGTATCTCTAAAGCCTACATGATTAAACGTTAATTAGATCTTGAAATATTTTTTTTCCTAAAACAACTCAGACTTGTGATCAAGAAACTGTATTTGGCAAGCTTGGTAATTGCACAGACTTAATTTCAATGATCGATCCCCTTGGCCCTGCAGTGGGATATTATCCGACGATTTACATTACTTAAAATATCTTATAACTCCAATTACGTAAAAAAAACAAAATGCAAAACGGAATGGCGCTTGGCACAAGGTTGTTGTGACAAACAAACACACGCAAATTGGCAGAGTCGCGCGGAGGCGGAGTTAGAGAAAAACTCGTCAAAAATTAGATTTCTTCCGTACACGCCGAATTACCGTCTTGACACTTGGAAGAGAGGGCTCAGAAATGTTTAAAAATGTAGCAATACGAGTGATAAATTGTTGTGCTAGAATGGAACATTTAGAAGTAGAAATAATCGAGAATTTGTATGGATTTTATTAGTTACACTTGTCGCCTTAATAGAGTTTGTTCTAAGTCTAACTTTCAAGCTAGCTAAATGCCAGCAGGAAAAAACCTTTTTGGCCTAGGTCAATAGGTTTATTACCTACATGTTATATTCAAAATAAAACACTCAAACAAAACAGGTCGCCATAGATTACATAGATATCGTATTAACATTGACATTTCATGGAACTCAATAAAAAACCTATGATGCGAAAACTAGGGGAGAATCAGGTGAATAGGGACGTTACTTTATGTTTTCTTTTTGTCCATCGAATTTCATGATTGTGTTTGCTAGTTTTATGTTTTGCATATTGCTTAGTTAGATGCTCCTTTTTTGAATTCTTCGTATTTTAATTCGTTGTAACACATTTTGATAATACAACGATTCTGTGTAGAATTTAAACACTAAACTCTATTGGGAATTATAAATTAAAAAGGGCTTATTCCACAAATCCCCTTAGATGATCCCCTGCGCAGGGGATTTAAAAAGGTGTCAACATCCGACAGTTAGTTTGTAGAACGCCCACTAGAGGCACCATGTTCGCTTTATCTGTCTATGTCTTGACGTTTGTGAAAATTTTGTTACAAACTTGATTAAACTGTTTATATAGAATTCTTACCAGTTTTACTAAAATAAACGCGCACCTGAACAAACTCAAAAAAAATATATTTCATTTTTACATTATTTCCATGAATTTGCCTATAGTTAGCATCCTAATTAGGATTTTGTAACCTATTAGTGGATTTAATAATATATCCTTGCTAGGATAAAAAATCTAAAAGTAAATAATGTGTAACATAACTGACCTTCAATTGAAATTCCATTGCGATCCCAACCGCCTCAAAGTTTTATAAAAACCCGCACAGAACTAAATGCGCACTAAAAAATATATTACGCGACGATAATCTCTACTCAATCAAGTATCAAGATTGTTTTTCCCAAGTACACGGGAGCTAATGGCTTGTGCTACAGAGTAAAAAAGGAGAGGACGGCAGAGATAAAAATTAGCTGAAATTAAAAGATGCTAACGAACGCTATTCTGGCCCAGCCTCCCCCCTCCACCCCTCCTAAGACGTCTCATTCTAGCTTTATTTGCCCCGATTCTCGGAAAAATGGGAAAATGTTGAGCACATTCGGTTGAATTGTTCTAATGTTGACTTTGAGTTTTTGTTTTGTAACTAAAAATGTTACTTCCTGGTTTACTGGGCGATTATGAATTTACATTCCTTTTACTAATAGAGACTTTTGTAAGTTAGCAACTAAAAGACTAAATTAGCACCTAAACTACTAAGATGCTAACTTAGTATTTTAGGTGCTAGCCTACTAAAATGTAAAATTTTTGAATTTGTAATTTAAAATTTGCAATAATTTTTTTTAAAAAAAGGCAAAACTGTTGAGTTGCTTGCGGCACTTCTTTCCTCAACAGGCCATTGACGTCGAAGTGCTGGTAGGGAAAAAAGATTGACGCGCAAAAGTATTTAAAAAAATCTATTTGCAGAATAAATTATTTCATTTCATTTTATTTCACTATTTTTTTGTGAATCAGTTTATTATTTCTCATTTTTAATTAAGTTTCCGTTCCCATTGTGGTCACTGGCTTATTTTCCACGCTTGCCAAAATGTAGGAAAATTCTAACACTATTTTTAACCAACCTAGAAATTAAACCTAGGATTCTGTGATCGGCCAGGTTAAACAGCGAGGATGAAACTAATTATTAATAAAAAAATAATATATTTATTCCTCACCATAATCATACATTGTTAAGTACAGTCATTAAAAATTACAGTTAGTTTAAGCTTGGTGTTGCATAACGTAAGACTATGGTGGGCTGACACCTGAACTAAGACAAGTCTTGTTAAAAAAAAACTTGTAGTTCTGTGAGTGTAGAAGGGGCCTATGTCCAGCTGTGGACTGCAACAGGCATGTGATGATGATGATGATTGTCGTTGTAGTTTCAAGAAAAATGCTTATAATTCCTACATCTATATATATTAAACTCAAAGGTGGCTGACTGACTGACTGACTGACATAGGTATCTATCAACGCACAGTCCAAACCACTGGACGGATCGGGCTGAAATTTGGTATGCAGGTAGATGTTATGACGTAGGCATCCGCTAAGAAAGGATTTTGATCAATTCCCACGGGAACGGGAACCACGCGGGTGAAACCGCGGGCGGCCGCTAGTTTATTATAAGAAGAAAGAGTTCATAGTTTCAGTTAACGAGAACATTAAAATTAAATCACAACGGAGTTCGCAGAAAAAGCTAACTTTAAACTAGATTTAAATTGCTTTCTGATGTCTTGTAGTACTAAAGACTTGATTTTTTCTTGTAATAAAGATAAATAATTCGATATTTTTTTGTAGATAACGATGATGAATGGTTTAAGAAGTCGACCCTGATCCCGGGGTCTTGGGTTCAATTCGGGTTGGAGGTATTCTCACAAAGCCATTTGGTCGAGAAGTCGGCTATTACACCAGAGGTCGCGGGTTCGATCCCCGCACGGTACAAACATTTGTGTGCATGAAACATGTCTGTTTGTATCTGTCTGGGTGTTTCTATGTATAATATGTATGTATTTACAAAAAAAAGTATATAAGTAATGTTTGTCCGTTGCCTGGCACCCATAGTACAAGCTAATGCTTAGTTTGGGGCTAGATGGCGCTGTGTGAATAATGTCCAGAGATATTTATTTATTTATTTATTAAATAACTTACAATATCCAATAGTAACAAGGCACGGTTGACAATTGACATCACACTAACAGACAGCAATAATGAATGACATCTTATTGTTTTTTTATTTGATTGTTGCCACTTAATGAAATTAGTTCCAATATTTTTCCGCAATATGGCGAGGTTTTTTATTTTAATGGTCGGGCTATGAAATCCAATTTTCCTTTTTTAATTAACAACAAAGACAGCATCCAACGTATCTGTGGCAAAACTGGCCATTAAAATGAAACATATTGTCAAAATTTCAAATTCAAACGTTGCATTAAACATTCATTTCCCGCAATTTAAAAATCGATACCGACGTTGACAGCGTAACCGTATGTCTCAGGCATTCATTACGAAAGCCCTAATTTAACCCATTTGCCGGTCGGTTGGGCCCTAAGTGACGAACTAAAGACCTAGGTAACGACAGGGAACGCTGGACAGTTTTTTTTTAATAAGCATCCGACGCAAAAAATGTCGTAAGTCAATTATAAACGTTTTTACGGTGACTTGACGATGTTAATTGAGTATGGAAGGACGAAGTTTTTTTTGTATTTATGAAGGACTTTATGTCAAATAGAGTAAAGGGGTTTTGGGTAATGATTACGGATAAAGATTTTTTCTGTTAACGTGGTGAAATTGTATTTTATATTGAAATGTAGAGATTCTAAAAAATATGGTAGGTAATATACCTACGTAAAATGTCCTTAGAAATCGTGGCTTCGATTTGATTTTCTAACAGATTAAAAAAACAAACATTTATATTTCTAAACGATAGAGGCAATCTATTTGAAGATATTTAGGGTGTTGAATAAATACCTTTTTATAATAAAATGAAAAAAAAATTGTAAGTATTATTCAGTAGATTTGTTAAAACCAGTTCCAATTTTCTAAAAACTTTTCATAAAACAATCCATATTCATTTATTTGCAAACTAACCACTTTTTTGGTTTTAAACACATTACGTCCAAAAAGCATTTAAGCAGCCTATTACCTCAAAAAAAGTGTCAATTTCCTCCCGGCACGGCATTTTACACTTCAACAACCAACTTTTTAGTATCAATGTCCCCACACCGCACAAAAACAAGTGTAGTCGTTTTTTAAGTCCGCAATCAGACCACCGAGTATCCTTTGAGAAAAAATATATTCGTACAAGAAAGTTCCTTCGAATAAGGCGAGTTATAAAAACGCAAGTCGGAAAAAAAACCCAGTTCGTAGCGAGAGCGGCGCAATGAAAAACTGCATGTATTTCTGTCTCAGTCGCACGCGAGCTATCGCCAACGCTGTGCGAGGTGGATTGATACTTTTATTAATATTTTTTTTATCGAATATTCAAATTGTATTAATTGTACAATTTTACGTACTTTTAGGCCCTCAACATAGAAATCATGTTATCGTCACTATGATGGGTACTGGCCTAATCACCATCCTATCGAATACGGATTGGTGATCATAAAAACTCAAGCTATGGTCAAAAAGTTGACACTTTGGTCAAACCCGGGAACCTGTCCTGGGTTAATTTTTTCATGGTACAGTGTTGATTTGTGCAATATCATAAAAGTAACAGGCGCCGATTTCGTTCTTCGTCTTTGGTCCCATTATGTCAATGACATAGGCTTCTCCTTTGCCTGCCACCAGAAAATGTAGAGCTCCTCTACATAAAGAAAATACAAACTGAATCAATGGTTTACATAACACAGTTTGCCCTAATTATATCGTCTTCCGCGGCAAATAATAACTGAATAGTGTCAATCAAAAAAGCTCTTTATCAATAAAAGAAACCAACCATTACGTTCCAATATGTCTAGTAGCATTCTAATTTCTTTAAATTACGTTTTTGAACCTATAAAATATTTTCTTTGTAGGGCAAAAGAAAGACGAAAGTTAAAAGGTAGTCTCGATGTTCGCGTAGTTAAATTACAAGAATTTAAAACAGATTTCATTGAAAGAAGATTGAAAACAAAAAACAAAACTAAAACATTTCCAAGAATCAAATATTTTTCTTATCGTATCTCACAGTTTACTTAAGTTAATGTTTCTTAGACTTTTCCATTACGTAACACAAAAAGTATCAAGTCGTTTCGCGTCGGGCTAGCACGCAAGCCTCAAACTAAGGAACCGCACGGATATAACAGACTATAATAAAAAACTTAGCGAGTACCTACACATAAGTGCATTACGATGCCATACTAACTTCTCTACAACTATAGTACTTATAAACAGACCGCCTACAGCCCACGGACCGAGTGCACAACCATTTTTTGCGGCTAACAGACATTTGAAAAATACATTTTGACGAAAACGGACATATTTTGCGTTAAAAAATCGCGGTAAAAAGATCTTTTCGCGCTCTTTTCGAATGGCGCTTGGGTTATTGACGTTCTAAATTCAAACTGGTGACGTAATAGGGAAGTTGGGTGCCGGCTAGGCTTTCTTTTCGGACTGTAGGAAGTGTTTTTGTGAGGATATGCGTGCGCTCCATCGAGTTGGTCGCGTGTTCTCGGATGAGTATCGATGCAGGTACCGATTCTATTTTTTTATATTTAGACACGCCATTAGTTTTATTGTCATAGATTAAAAAATAAACTACATACAGCAGATTACCTACAGATTATAACACGGCTCAATCTTTGTCTTTTTTTCTTTACTTTTGATTGTTTTGAACGTTGAAAGCATTTCGAAATACTTATTATTTTAGATTAATATTATTTTTTAAATTGTATGATGTAAGGAAATAACATACCCAAATGTCATTGGACAAAACCACAAAATATAATAATCCATTTTAAAATAACATTGAAACGATAATGTCTGGAAATAAGTGAATTTAGCACAAACACAACTGTGTGCAAAAACATTTCGCTAAAGTCTGTTACATTGAGGTAATGAAGAGTGTTTTAATAGTGGATTTATTACTAAATATTTTTTTTAATAAACTTATCTTCTTTGCCTTTTTTTACAATTTCATAATGGTTAAATGAATTCATATTATATTTTAAGAATAAAATAAATTGCAGCGCAACTTTGTTTATGCGATTTCCTTCGAATAATTAATAATTAGTAACTTTTGAAAGGATTTGGATTTGAAAAACCTCAAATGTTGCGTATGGTAGAGTCTACAATTAAAGAAATTACATAATTAAGCTGTTGTTTTATCGACTTTTTTCAACCGCTTTCCTTCCTTCCTTTAAAAATTGTATCATATTAGGTTGTATTACTTTTAAAGTTATGACAAATGTATGCTGATATACTTATTTAAAAGTTATAAGTCTAATCATATCAATTGTTAAAGGTAATTTAGTTACTTGCAGACTTACCTATTACAATTTTTTATTTTCAATCAATAGACCACTATTAAATCTGTCAGATGTTAATACAACTGTATCGTAACGCTTTTTTTAATACATCATAGGCAATTTATCAAATTGAGCCGAAATATGTGCGCGCATGACTACAAAATGATAATATTATTACTATTATTTTTAATTTTTTGTGGTCAATTCTTTATTGCCAGGATAAGATTTAAAATAATATTTTTTCGTGCTAAGCTGGAGCCGGCCAGACTTCATTCGTAAAACAGATAATGCATCCGAAATAAATATTCGGGTTGAACATAGTTTTTTTTTGTTCTGATTGATTACCAACCCGCATTTGGCAAGCGTGGTCTAATATGCCATTTACGTAAAGTTGTAGAAATAATTTTAATAATGGCGTTCTTTGCCAGTAGGACATAATTATTATGCTGGTATTTTAATAAGTTAATATAAATCTTAAAAAGACATAAGCCCTTAAATGCACGAGACGGTATGGTTCAAGAGATAAGATAAGAGGGTCACGTTTTCAAAAAATGTTTTGCGAATTAAAAAGACGCAATTTCGTCACGTACTTTTGAGTTAAAAATAAACGTGTTTTGTTCTCGTGTCGTCCAAGGCTGGATGCAGTAATGACTTTATTTTGTTACAAAAATAAATAAAAAATCCTGTAATGTAAAAAATATCAGTCTATTAATGTCCCACTGCTGGGTGAAAACCTCCCTGATTGAAATCAAGTCGATTGGTAACAAACTAGCTGTGACCAAAAAAACCGACACAATTTTTTTCGTAAAAATTATTACCCTGTATTTTTAATAAAAAATATACGCGGACCATATTCATGAACTTTTATAATAATTAATTAATTTGACAAATGAAATAAATAAGACATATTCTGTTTTCAATGACTCTCCCTTAAAAAAACTTAACGACTCTCTTGTAAGAGTATTTTAGTTAGATGGGCTGTGTGTCAATGAACGCCATTGAGAACCTACTTGGAAGTGATAAGGTTATTCTTTTATCATGGACGTATAAAAATAACTTTTTTATATAATAAAAGGAAAGGGCGTAGCAACGAATACCATTAAGTATTAAAAAAATATTAAACCTAGCAATATAACAAGGCGGGCAGCTTGTTATAATTATAGAAATCTTCAATTTATTGATTTTAGACTTGAAAGATTATAGGTTACATAGGTAGTTCGTTTCGAAGATGGTCTAAGTTACTTTTGAAATTTAGTATTTACCTATCATAGTTTTATTTTGTTACTTATTTGATGGTTATTATTTTTTTTTACTCATAGTGACTTTATTTTCAAAAGTTGTATGTAAAAGCAACTAAACTAAGTAATTCATACTACCTATGAATTACTTAGTTTAGTTGCTTTTAAATATTTAATTTAATTTTTAATACTATTATAAAGCATTAAAACCAAAATATTCATAAACAATAAAATTAAAAACGTAAAATTAACGAATTTTTAATTTAGTGAACTTTTTTTTCAACTACGCATTTCCATTTTCAAAGGATCGTTCCCCAAACCTAGCCGAAAACAACAACAGCAACAAAAAAAAAACAACAAGCCTAAAGCCTAACACGACATGACTCAGAAAAAAACTGGCAACCGAAAGTAAACAAAAGAAAAAAATCGCTCGCATCGAAACGCGTCAGTATTGCGTAAGTCCTCGCACACACACGAACTCCGTAGGGTAGGTCAAGAGCTACCCACACATGAGGCGTAGAGAGCAACGCACGCAAAAACTTACGGTATCGTTTTTCGCAAATAAAACCATTTTGAAATACAATAAGTCATAGGATAGTGTTAAGTAGGGCGGTGCTTCTGCGCCGTAAGGTTATTGGTAATGCTGACGTGCTATAGTTTGAAAACAATGTTGACGTAATGAAATGGCTGACGT
Source organism: Mecyna flavalis (assembly GCA_949319885.1). Lineage (NCBI taxonomy): Eukaryota > Metazoa > Arthropoda > Insecta > Lepidoptera > Crambidae > Mecyna > Mecyna flavalis. The sequence continues at coordinate 2,796,643 of OX439419.1, read as the reverse complement.
TTTAGGTATGCGTGAAGGTAGGTAGTACAAATTGTTGTTTTGTCTATTTTTAATGATGTGTTTAGTTTCTATATAAATTTAGAATATGAATTGTCACTTTACAAGGTTTGATTAACAAAAAAAAAATACTCTACTTTTTACAATAAATATTTAGTTTAGTAAGATATAAAGTTAAATAACATTATTTCCGAAAGCATCTCTACCATGATACAAAAATAAAACATTACAAAAATGTAGGTATAAATTAAAACTTCATAACAACTAGTTAGGAATTTATCCTTATAATTTTGATTACTAACTAGTGGTTTATTTTATTTCATCAATATAAAAAACTTCTTGTAAGCTTTCAATTCACACTTCCAATTTATTTTAGCAAATGTAAATCTAAAAAAAACACATAAAAAGAGCCTAACAAACATTAACAAAAAAACACACCATCGCTCAAACGACGTATTTAAAACGGGCGCAGAATCGGCAAAAGCCGTACCTAAAAAGAGAATAACATTTCTTCCGTTTGTCTAACTCGCTTGCGCACGCGCCGACCGCTGTGTGCCGCGCATCTGTGTGCCGTACATCTGTGTGCGCCATGCGTTCTAGTCCTTAGGTTAGGAAGGTCTTTTTGATTAATTTTTTTTATGATTTTGATGACTCTTTAACGAAAAATAAATTTTTCTACTGTTCTTTCACCACTTCCTTAGATCTAAAGCGGCATTTTTTTTTTTCAAAAATTAGTTTTTCCAAAAGTAAGCTTCTAGTTAACATCCACAAATTATTTTCACAAAAATATTTAAAATTAAGGGTTCTGACTGTAACATATCTATTGTAAAAAGTAAGATTTCTGTTTATCTGTTTCTTTTTGGAAATTATTTGTAAATATTGCATGTTTTTTTTTAATATTCACATAGGTACCTAATTAGTGAAACATAGCGAACTTTATCTTTTTGAAAACATCATTGTACTAAACCTATGTTTGTGAACGAATAAATTATTATGATTATGAAAACTAAAAAAAAACTTTAAAAAATGCTTAACTCGCTCGCGCACGCGCCAGCCGCTGAGCGCCCGCGCATCTGTGTGCCGCGCGCCTGTGTGCGTCATGCGTACTAGTCTTAGGTTAGGAAGGTGAGCGACCCCTGGTTTCGCCGGAGTCCATTTATTTTTATTATACCAACACGTGGATCGAAGGGATATACTGCGCTTTTATTACGTTATCTTCCTCTGTGGAATTTATGGACGATTTTAAATGAGAAAAATGATTTTTATTAATTAGGAATAAGTCTAAGTGGCTTTAGACTAAGATATCTGATCAGATTGGATATAATATTTTCAAAGTTATTGGAATTTTTTTCTTATAACGACTTTTTAGGGTTCCGTAGCCAAATGGCAAAAAACGGAACCCTTATGGATTCGTCATGTCTGTCTGTCTGTCTGTCCGTCCGTATGTCACAGCCACTTTTTACCGAAACTATAAGAACTATACTGTTGAAAATTAGTAAAAAGATGTATTCTGTGAACCGCATTAAGATTTTCATACAAAAATAGAAAAATAATAATAAATTTTGGGGGCTCTCCATACTAAGAACTGAAACTCAAAAAATTTTTTTGCATCCAATCCTTACGTGTGGGGTATCTATGGATAGGTCATTTAAAATGATAATAAGGTTTCTTATATCATTTTTTTCTAAACTGAATAGTTTGCGCGAGAGACACTTCCAAAGTGGTAAAATGTTGGTCCCCCCCCCTGTAACTTCTAAAATAAGAGAAAGATAAATCTAAAAAAAATATATGATGTACATTATTATGCAAACTTCCATTGAAAATTGGTTTGAACGAGATCAAGTAATTAGTTTATAAATTTTTGGGGCTTCCCATACTTAGAACTGAAACTCAAAAAAAAAATTTTCTTCAAACCCTTACGTGTGGGGTACCTATAGATAGGTCTTTAAAAATGATAATAAGGTTTCTTATATCATTTTTTAGGGTTCCGTAGCCAAATGGCAAAAAACGGAACCCTTATGGATTCGTCATGTCTGTCTGTCTGTCTGTCTGTCCGTCCGTATGTCACAGCCACTTTTTACCGAAACTATAAGAGCTATACTGTTGAAAATTAGTAAGTAGATGTATTCTGTGAACCGCATTAAGATTTTCATACAAAAATAGAAAAATAATAATAAATTTTGGGGGCTCTCCATACTTAGAACTGAAACTCCAAAAATTTTTTTTCATCCAATCCTTACGTGTGGGGTATCTATGGATAGGTCTTTCAAAATGATAATAAGGTTTCTTATATCATTTTTTTCTAAACTGAATAGTTTGCGCGAGAGACACTTCCAAAGTGGTGAAATGTTGGTCCCCCCCCCTGTAACTTCTAAAATAAGAGAACGATAAATCTAAAAAAAATATATGATGTACATTATTATGCAAACTTCCATTGAAAATTGGTTTGAACGAGATCAAGTAATTAGTTTATAAAGTTTTGGGGCTTCCTATACTTAGAACTGAAACTCAAAAAATTTTTTTTCTTCAAACCCTTACGTGTGTGGTATCTATAGATAGGTCTTTAAAAATGATAATAAGGTTTCCTATATCATTTTTTTCTAAACGGAATAGTTTGCGCGAGAGACACTTCCAAAGTGGTAAAATGTTGGTCACCCCCCCTCTAACTTCTAAAATAAGAGAACGATAAAACTAAAAAATATATATGATGTACATTACCATGCAAACTTCCATTGAAAATTGGTTTGAACGAGATCAAGTAATTAGTTTTTTTTTAAACGTCATAAATCGTAAACCGCAATTTTCCTCTCATTCAATCAACTCAAATATAAAAAGGTCGATCAAACTTACAAAGAACTAAAAGAACTTTTATATTATGATGATACTTGCTGCTACGGAACCCTTCATGGGCGAGTCCGACTCGCACTTGGCCGGTTTTTTCTAAACGGAATAGTTTGCGCGAGAGACACTTCCAAAGTGGTAAAATGTTGGTCCCCCCCCCCCCTCTAACTTCTAAAATAAGAGAACGATAAAACTAAAAAATATATATGATGTACATTACCATGCAAACTTCCATTGAAAATTGGTTTGAACGAGATCAAGTAATTAGTTTTTTTTTAAAACGTCATAAATCGTAAACCGCAATTTTCCTCTCATTCAATCAACTCAAATATAAAAACGTTGATCAAACTTACAAAGAACTACAAGAACTTTTATTTATGATGATACTTGCTGCTACGGAACCCTTCATGGGCGAGTCCGACTCGCACTTGGCCGGTTTTTTTTAAATAAATTCGTTAGCAGTATTTTTTTTAAACTGTAAAACATAAATAGTGTGAAAAAAACCCGTTAAAAAGAGATAACAATAAAAGTTTCAGATAAATAGAAAACAATCACAAATAAAACTCAATAAACTATTTTAAAAACAAAATTAAATAAATTATTTCAAAAGACAATGGTGTGTAATGAAAGTAATATAGAAATGTATTTGTAAAAGCTTAAAAATCATTTATCCTGCATAATATCATCTAGAAAATAAAAAATAAAAGCTCAGAAGGATTTTATAGAATAACAAATCTTTTTCTTATTCTTAAAGATTTTAAAGCCACAATCCTTCTGACAGGAATTGTTTCTTCGAATTATCTTACAGTAACATACACAGTTAACGATTTCAAAAAGTCGGTTTTTTTCAATCACCCACCCAGTAATTGACGAAACAACATCGCTCAACTTCAATGAACAGCAGTAACGTCCCAAATTACATCACACGATCATTAAACTCACTGGCAACGGCAAACATAAAAAATTACCACACAATATACATCTGAATACAATAATCGATACCTAAACGTAAAAACGGTAGTGACAATGTCGATAAAATCGATTCGTATCGATTCAAAAATGCAAGTTCGACTACCCTGAACGTGACCCGCGCACGCATGAATACTGTATGAACGACGATGTGATTTTCAAATTACGAAGCAAGAGTTTAGGATGCGGCAGTTTAGTACATGGAGCTGACATAATTTCTGTATCGTTAACTTCCTGAGAAGTGGGATGCGTTGATTAAAAGGGAGACTTTGGCCTGATGGCGTTAGTGGCCCTGCCTTTTGCGCCTAGGGTGGTGGGTTTGAATCCCATCAGGGACAAAAGTTTATGTAATATACATTAAATTTGTATATGTTCTGTGTCTGGATGTTTATTTGTAAAACAAAAAAAAAAAGATAATTTGTTTAATAAACATTATCGGAATACTCATAACCTTGTATAGTGCAAGGTTTGGCAAGTCAATGTATTAATACATTGAGCCGGTTAGTCGCCACAATGCGGGCACCGTATTGCTTGACCCTCTTTAAATTCTTCTCTATAAAAAAGATAATTACTAATTGTTTTTTTAAAGGCCGGAAATCATATATATTTTACTTTATTTATTTATTTGTTATTACAAAATGTAAAATAAAACCTACCTACAATATCCCATTGAATAGGTACCCTACACGACTGTTGACATCATTTGCATTCGTTTACCTTTAGTAGACATCAAATTGGAGCTTATTATATTATTATAAAAATAGACGTGGTCAAATTGGAGCTTATTACATAAAAAAGCAGCGTGTGGAACTTGGCGCTAAATTGGTCATTCAGTCAATCATATTTCCTATAAAAGCAGTTTGAAATCAAAATTATGCCATATTCGTTCTTTGCGGGATCTAGACGACTGAACGGGAATAATAAATCTAAATGTGCCCGCTTTAGGTTCACGCATAGCAAAGATGTGGATACCTTTCCTCAAAAGATGTTTCCTTCCTAGATTTTTTTAATCTATATATATAAAACTCAAAGGTGACTGACTGACTGACTGACTGACATAGATAGATATCAACGCACAGCCCAAACCACTGGACGGATCGGGCTGAAATTTGGCATGCAGGTAGATGTTATGACGTAGGCATCCGCTAAGAAAGGATATCTCGATATTCCCATGGGAACGGGAACCACGCGGGTGAAACCGCGGGTGCCCGCTAGTAACATATAAAGTTAGGGTTCAAAAATTTGACTTACATCTTTTATAGACCAAAAATTCTAATGTGTTCCTTAATGCTTAGCTTTAATGTCCAAACAGAGATTAAGTTAAATATCGGTGTCACGCGCGAAGGACAGGCCCATGTAACTTAAACGAACAGAAGAATATTTATAATATTATTTAAAAACCAAATATTTTTTTCTGATATAGCATTGTAGCCGCAAGAGGAAAAACAAAAGCATATTGTTTAAAAAGCAATTAAAAACAATATCGCTATCGCGTTTTATCGTAAAAATGTTACGTTTCAAGGTTCGTCAGTTCAGCGGCCAGGGTATGACTTCACTGATACGCCCTTTGTTCCTTATCAACGGCCCTGAAGGTGCGTTAGCCCTTAGCTTGTCGTCTTTTACTGTTTTTTTTATCTGTATCAAAGGACATCCTCCGTGAAACACTAACTAAGATTCTCCGCCTTTTTTTCGGAGGAGAATGCGTTTATGCACCATAACCGCAGGCTAGCTACGCCTGCGGCCGTGTGTGGGACTCGAGACTAAAGCGTCCACTACTCACTAAACTCCCCCGGTTTCTCCTTCACATCCGATTGGGACGAGCCGGTGCCAGCCTTGTGGCTATTGACCAGCCCAGGTATCGCTCACCTGCGGTTAGGGTGCGCAAACACTTTTTCCTCAGGAAAAAAGAAAAGAAAAAAAAAATGGTACAAAATATACAGAACTAATAATCCAATAATATAAGCGTAGACTACACGTCACTGTTACGAAACAGGACAATAAACATTGCATAAGTGAATAAAAATGCGGGACACATAATTTCTTCGATAAGCATGATTAGCGTTGCGTCAGCGCACAGACGTGCTCACATTCTTGATTAGTGTGTGTGTTCTGTGGGATAAACTTGTAGTTGCTTGTAGTGTTTGCAAGTAGGTTAGCATTGGATAGTTTGAGATGTTTTAACGAATAAGATAAACGTATAATAATGTCCTCCTAGCTGATATTTCGGCTATGGCGGCCAATCTTACGATCAGCCAACTACGCAGGATATATTATAGTGCACAAGTAAGTGCGCAAGCACAAGTGCACTTCCTATTCCATCACTCATATAACACGGTGGGACAGCAGTCTGACACGACCGAAGAGAGATCAGGCGCAGAACCAACTTCCAAAGCACGGAATCATCATTCTTTTCAGACATGCAGGTTATTCAAGCCTGCAAATGTCCTAACCAAACTGGAAACATTCACACAAAGTGATGTTCCCCGCGGGATTCGAACGCACGACCACCGGGTATTAGTGCCCAACGCTCTACCCATTATAACATGAAGGCAATCAAACGTTGTGAAACGTATATATTTAAGTCTTTAACGCGATCGGGTTTGAGGTTCGTAGGCAAAATGAGATTGGAGAAGTTGCAAAAATTTTATTGATTAATTTAACACTGATTAATCGAATTTGGACTTATAATAAAATTAGGATAAACTTATATAAATACCTTTTTTTAAAATTCACATGATTGATTTAACGTTATTTATCCTTATAAAATTATTGTATAAAAGTTTTACATAAGATGTCCTTTTTTCTTCATTATCGTTTTTATTATTAGGATTTTTTTTTTTCTAAAATTAAATTTTCTTCTTTCATCAGCTATGACATCTTTATCATCCCTGTAATCATTAACTTTACTAATTAACTCTAACTCTCTCGGTTCTATTAAAATCTTATACTATTTTAACAAGGCTTTACAGAGACTATTGTAGAAATATCAAATCAATACAAGTTTAAGAAAAATAATAATCCTTCTCTAAACTCACAAATCCTCAATTGTCAACTTGCATATTTATAAAATATTTCGTTTACTTCTGTCTGAAGATGCACTGCATTTGTGTGCATCTGTCCCTGTGTGCAGTGGACGGGCGTGTGCTATCAGAGAAAGAAATGAGGTTATCTACCACGCATTGTCATTGTCTGCCCGGATTCGTATCGTTGATGCATTCAATGCAGTTCTTTATGCAGTTTTTTTTCTTGTTCATACTGTGGTCAGTACCCGGAAGGATTTAGATTTAATAAAACCTTAACAACGGGTCACCCACCATAGAAATTATTCGTCATACTTATAAATAACTATCGATTTCTTGAATATGGTTTCAATTTGTAATGTCGTATGCACGACTAAACACACTGTCAGCTTAAGCAATATCTTTAATACAATGTGTATTCTATGTGACTAGTCACTAAAGGCTTACTTTATCAAGAAAACCTTTTAAAAATACACAATCCGTGTCTTATCACCACCACAACGTATGTAATAGTTGGTATCTGTTGCCCTAGGTCAGTGGCTTGCCTTCATTTCACACTTATCAGCCTTTCTTTATCAATGCTGCATTTATTTTACACTCTGAAGTATTAAGAGTATATTTTTAAATTAAAAAAGAAAAATCTAACAAAATTATTAAGTAGTGGCAGAGCCATGCTGTTTTACAGTACGAATGGGCCGGCTCGTCCGGGGAAGTACCACCCTCTCACATGACACCAGCGTGGTATGTGAGAGTGCCGGAGGCCCACATCCCCCATACCCCCATAGGCCGGCAACGCATCAGCGATCCCTCTGGTGTTGCAGATGTCCATGAGCGGCGGTGATTGCTTACCATCTGGCGACCCGCCGGCTCGTTTGCCGCCTCTGGCATAAAAAAAAATTAAACTTTCCTCGAAGACGAGCAACTTATTTGAGATCCCAGAAAGAGATGTTTAGTGATCAGTTACCATCAAGTGCATTTCTCGTTATCCTCCTTCTTTAAAAAAAAGAGCATCTCTAACCTTTAACACTTATTAATAGTCGTGATTAAGCTAGATTCGTATCTATATTATAAAAGAAAGTCGTGTTTGTTACAACAGTTATAACTCGAGAACGGCTGGACCGATTGCCATGGTTTTTGATTTGTTGGATTTGTTTCCGTCCCGAATAGCAGAATACATCTTAAAAAAGAAAGGATTTTGATCAATTCCCACGGGAACGGGAACCACGCGGGTGAAACCGCGGGCGGCCGCTAGTTTATAATAATGAAAAGGCCATAATATGAATGTGTGAGCCTCGGAAATGAAAAATCAAAGATTAGCGTAGCTTACGGGTGTGACAAAGCTCGAAGATTAGAAGCGTCTACACTCTACAGTGTAACAGCAAATTAAGTGACGATTTTTGGTAAAATGATAGGCTGCAGAAGCCAACTAATATTTATTTTCTAAAATGGTAAATACCTACAACAATTCTATATGTATCAATTCTATTAGAAACTCAGACAAGAAAATAAAAACCACGAAAAAGGAAAATTGTAGAAGTTCCTTTAATTAAATTTAATAAAAAATTTGCCTAAAAAAATAAAAAATAAAGGACACACAAAAATTGCAAAAAGTCAACTCCAGCGCATCGCTATTCCGTACACACACACAGACAAGCTATCTCGTTTGTTGACATAGGTTAGTGGCAGAGGACCGCGTTTAATATGTTTTTTATTATCTCCACTGCCCTTTGTCGACGACATAATGGCAAACTTTTTGCAAGAGAAAACTTTTCAATTGGCTGTTAATATTTTTAAAGAAACGAAAGAAAACTTGTCGCTTTTATAAAATATTTGTTTGATTTTAACGCTATTTACGCAGCATCTATTTCCAAACTAAACATAGCTTATTATGTGCCAGAAAAGGACTAAACATTACTCATATCAATGTGTTTTTTGCACAACTAATTTAAAGCATATTTACCTAACTACCAAATCGGAATTCATCGAACCAATTTTCCAATTTCAAATCCCATAAAAAAAGTCAAAACAAAAAGAGACTTCGAAAGCCACGAAGATTGTCCAGCCATTTTTCTAGTCAAGGAAGTCAAGCATTGTACGTGGGCGGTCGAGATAGCAATATCGGCGCAACTATCTCCGAGGGGGACGGAGCTGTAGCGCCGTCTCGCTCTGCGATTGAGATAATGCAATGGATAACGTTGTGACTATTAGAAAAATGCGCGGGGAAATGCGAGATGGCGTTTGCGTTTTTAATTAGCTGTCAATTATCAAAGCCTAACTTTTTGACAGCCGATCACGTACTGGGTACGGGACTCATGCCACCTGAGTCTTGCTTTAAAATTACCGATTACCGGCTGTCTCAGAGTTAAGATGTTTAGTGCCCTTTTTAATACTTATTAGGTATATGGTATTCCAGCAGTGGGAACGTATATAGGCTGATGATGATGATGATGATGATGATATATGTTATTAGAAGATCAATCTCTACTAGTTTGGAATTAGACGGTGCTGTCAATGAATCTGACAGTAATTAAAATTAAATTACATGCGAGAAAAGTACATAACATGTGAAAATTATATTTTTTTTATTACAAGGCTGAAATAAAATCGCGGCAAAAAACATTTTATTTATCGTAATAATGCGGACTGCTTTACTAAAAAATTGTTCTTTCTGTGGTAAATTATATTAATTTGATAACTATTATTAAATAAAACAATACAATAAACGCGCCTCGATGGTCTTGTGGTTTAAGTACCGGGCCGAGATCTCGAGAAGTCGAGATCCTGGGTTCAATTCCCGGGTCGAGCTAACTTTGTGTCAGTTTTTTCGGACACAGCTCGGGTTTGTGATCACCAACCCGCATTTGGCAAGCGTGGTGATTAAGCCAGTACCCATCATTGTAGCGATGATTTGATTCCAAAGATGGAGGCCTTTGCCCTGCAGTGGGACATTAAATAGGCTGGCACTTTACTTTAGTTTACAATAAACGCCTGTGAAAACTCTTGTTTTCCACACGTTATTGACTTGTCTGATAATAAAAAGGAAACGCAACATTAATGAAAGCATCACGTCAACATCTGCTAATCATAAACAATTGCTTGAGTTAACAAACCTTCCTCAAGGTTCTGTGATAAGAGACAAACATGGCTACAATTTTTAGAGATCCTTCTATCAAAGAATCCTTCACCATCAAAATTAAAAATCGATGAACATCTAAAAATACTTTATTTGTAGTGGTAGAGCCATGCTGTTTTACAGTTCGAATGGGCCGGCTCGTCGGTGGAAGTACCACCCTCTCACATAGCACCAGCGTGAAATAATAGTGACTTTATTGTGTTTCGCCTGGTTTGTGAGAGTGCCGGAGTGCCCCCCCCCCCTCCCCCCCGCTCCCTTAAAAGGCCACCAACGCATCAGCGATCCCTCGGGTGTTGCAGATGTCCATGGGCGGCGGTGATTGCTTACCATTCAGGCGACCTGCTAGCTCGTTTGCCGTCTCTGACATAAAAAACAAATCACGCTTCAAAGATGCACTTATGAATTGTCAATTTATCAATGATACAGTGACTCTACTATCGGTTTCGAAATATTGTTTATCTATTGAGAAAACCAGAAACTCGACAATTACTCCTTGCAGTCGCAAAATTTACAACAATAATCTCGTATCTCCATTTCTCTCTGCGTCAAGCCGTTGGTCCTGCGCCTGATCTCTCTTTGGTCGTGTCAGACTGCTGTCCCACCGTGTTATGAGAGTGAGGGAATAGAGACTGCACCTGTGCTTGCGCACTCACTTGTGCACTACTTGCACTATAATATTGTATATTTAATTAATCGAAAAGGCCGCTGTAGCCGAAAACTCGGCTAGGTGGACATTATCTTATAAAAGAAAGTTGGTGTTAGTTACACTATTTATAACTCAAGAACGGATGAACGGATTTAGATTAATTTGGCACACGTATAGCTTATAACCGGGATTAGAACATAGGATACTTTTTATCCCGGAAAAGTGGGGGGAAGGGGGATAGTTGAAAAAGGAAATTACGCGCGGGTGAAACCGCGATGGCGACCGCTATTATTAATATTTATCTATATACTATGACAAAGAGGAGAGATTTGATTGTTTGTTTGTATTGAATAGTCGAGTGAATAGTAGCTAACTACTGAACCGATTTTGAAAATTCTTTCTGGAAGTTGGAGAACTACACTATCCCCGGGTACTTTTGATCCCGAAAATGTGGGGGGAAGGGGGGATAATTGACAAAATTACGCGCGGGTGAAACCGCGGAGGCGACCGCTAGTCCGAAATAGAGCTATCACTATCATACGGAACCGTCAAAACATAAAAAAACAAACCCTTCGCATTGTTTATGTAAGTGCAAGGCTGAATGTATTTAAAGAAAGAAGACGCGATGAGTAATGCTGCCTTGGGCGGTTTAATAATATCTTTACGATATTTTTATTAATCGCGCTTGCGTGCGATTGGCATATCTTTATAAGTCATAACAGCATAAAGGGTCATGTGTATCAATAATGACGCAAAATACAAAATACTCTTCCTCACGAATGAAAAGAGAATATATATAGAAATTAGAAAATTATTGCAAGAAAAATTGTACTAGCTGGTTCAAATGCTTGCGTCTTCAGTGCCGAGTCCGATATAACTTTCCTTCTACTCCGACCTCCGTGGTACAGAGGCTAAGCCGCTCGGGTATAAAAACACGGTGGTCGTTGGTTCGATTCCCACCTTGGGTCTGGTTGGTCGTAAGGCTTTTTCTGAGTCCGACTGGCTAGCTTCCGCCCCCCCAGGTGAAATCTGCCGCCATAACAGCTCTGGCTGTATTCCGGCAATATTAATGTAAGAGCCGTACACTTGAAATCAGAGGCTCGAAGATCAGATGAGTCTACAGTCTGGCAGCACATTGAGTGACGCTTCCAGGTTAAGTGTCCCTTAACTTACTAAAGGACAATAGAGTCAGTCAGTCTCGTGTTAACCCAACTAAAGTACTCCACCGACAGCCTAACTCAAACCACAAACAAAAACCATAGACAGCCAGAGGAACCCTAAAACACAATACTCCATAAATAATCATCAGTGTGTAAAGTCGGCGGGTAGTCACTTTTAATTACAACGTAGGACCCTTTTTAAGCGGCCTGTTACGTGGACCGCCTCCACGGGAAGCGATAAGTTGCTAATTGTCACTTTGACACCTGTCACTTGGTGTAATGACAGCTTGTAATCTGTGGGAGTTTGACATGAACGGGCGAGGGTGTAAAAATGATTGTGGTGTTAGTTTTGTTGATTCTATTGATGATATTAGTGGCTATTAGCTTTTTTTTATTACAGTAAGATTTAATCATTTTACACGGGGATGGGCTGGTTACTAGCTAAGGCGGGAACGAGCTTGTCCCAATCGGGTGGAACCGGGAGAGTTCAGTGGGTTGGGTAGTGGACGCTTTAGTTTCGAGTCCCCCACACGGCCGCAGGTCTAGCTAGCTTGCGGTTATTTGGTGCCTATCAATGACGTTCAATATACAACTAGACTCCCATTCACGCTCAAATATTGTCCGAAGCAAAAGTCTGCCCACGCAACTATTGGGCAGAGTTTCCGTTTAGTTGTATACAATTGACATTAAACACTAACTACTACGAGATAAGGTGTTAATTTGAACGAATGTGTTGATGTCATCTGTGTCAACGCCGCTCGGACGTTTTTGGAGTTTTTTTCTTAGAGAATGGGTGTCTATACTTTAGCCAAATTCGATGAAGAATAAATGTAAACAAACCAATTTAGGGTCATCACAACTGAGATCACATTTTTTTTTCAAAAAGTCTTGTTTCTGACAAGATTACTGCACATTAATCATTAATTGTTTGAATAATATTCTTTTCTACAATTCAACACTAAAAACAAAACAAAAACTTCAATATCTTTGGAATAAAACGAAAAAAAATAATAAAGCCTAAATTATTTTTACTTGATAACCCTTTATCACTTATAATCTAAGATCAGATCTAAACAACATTTTAACACTTTTGTAATAACAACATAAGTTTCATGGTATACTACATATTGGTTGATTTAGAAATGGTATTAACCAAGTATAATTGTTATATCCGCCTTTTGCAATAAATAAATGATTGAATCTTGGAATAAACCTATTTTTTTTACTTTTTTGGAGAAATGAGTAAAGCTTTGGCTTAAAGAAAACATTATCCAAGTTTCTGGGCAACGTCTCGTGGTTAAATATTATCCATAAGACGTTGCCTAAAAACTTTAATAAAATTCATACTGTTGTCTGATAGAAAAAGGTTTTTAATATATGCCTGTCAGTGGTTGCTAAGCGACGCTTTGTTATTAAACATTCTTCATCGAATTTGGCTAGAGTATAGTTGTATAATTTGAACGTCACCGGTGCCTTTACGTATTTTCCTCCGAAAAAAAATTTAATAATGTACGACATCTATATACGTCTATACTAAAAATATAAAAGGAAAGATTTGTTTGTTTGTATTGAATAGGCTCCGGAACTACTGAACCGATTTGAATTATAATTCTTTCACTGTTGGAAAGCTACACTCTCCCCGGGTGACATAGGGTACTTTTGATCTCGGAAATGTGGGGAAATATTTGCAAAAAGAAATTACGCGCGGGTGAAACCGCGAGCGGAAAGCTAGTCTTGTAAATAAAATCTCCTTAAACAAATTTTAGTCGATTCATTGTATGCTTACGGTAAATTATTAGCTGTTTAAAAACACGTGTTAACCCTTTCAAACCGGATGAATCACTAACTCTGAATACTTTTTGAACTTGGCATATATTTTTTTAGGTCGAGTCTTGCCGAAGCAATGACTCGTTCTCATTTCTTTGTCTCGCTTTATTTAAAGTAACGTAACAAAAAAACGAAGAAAACATTTATAAAGATACTCTTAACATATTGATACAAAGAAATTCGGTGACTCGTTTCTTTGCCGCACCTCCAAGAAATGGAATAGTCTACCAGCGCATGTATTCCCTCCTTCCTATGACATAGGGTCCTTCAAACGAGGCGTGAAGAGGCACTTTGTGGGCCGGCAGAGTGAGGGTGACTGATGCTGCGTCCCTTACGTTGCACCAGTTGTCCTCGCGTCTGGACTTCACTTCCACTTAACATCAGGTGGAGTGTGGTCATTTGCCGGGCTAAGTATAAAAAAAAAAAAAAAAAAAAGGTCAGAGGAACCCACTGCAGAATTAAATATCTATGGAGGTTTTTTACGGTTTTCTAGCCATAAACTAGAGCTTAAAATTGTTGTACTGCCAGATGAAGAATAAGTTTTTTTTGTGTAATGGTCGAGAAATCGGCTGTTACACCAGAGGTCGCCGGTTCGATTCCCGCACGGTACAAACATTTGATTGCATGAACATGTCTGTTAGTATCGGTCTAGGTGTTTCTATGTATAATATTATGTATGTATATCCAAAAAAAAGTATATTAGTAATGTTTATCCGTTGTGTTGTGGCACCCATTATATAGCACAAGCTAATGCTTAGTTTGGGGCTAGATGGCGCTGTGTGAATAATGTCCAGAGATTTATTTAGTTTCTTTTTATTTTATTTTTGCACATACACAAAACAGCCAAACCAATACTTCCAAACAGACACGACTGTATGACTGTAAACTTAACTGTTTAAACTTCACAGGAATTGAACCCGAGACCTCTGGTATAATACTTAACCCTTACAAAATACACCAAATCGCTCGATAAATAAATTACAAAAAAAAAACAAAAAAGATCAGATGTTTTACACGATCCAAATTAATATGACAAATCTAACCGCTTCTATCCAGGGGCCCGCAATCCCCGAACGGGCCGGTAAAAAGTGGAAAAAGTCAGGGCTTCCCAATAAAAATAAAAGTGGAGTGACGTCGTCCCGTCGGGTGTAAGCGAACCTGAATAAAAATGAACGGTGTGCGTCGAGTTAGCAAGCCTCGAACGGTATTGGGGTTGTTTTATGGAGGCGGGAATCCCCATACAGCTTTTTTTGCGGAGGAGAATGCGTTGAAGCGGCTTGAATGCTAGCAAGACCTGCGACTGTGTTTAGACTAAGAAATTTTCGTCCCAATTAACTTACCCGGTTTCCCTTTACACCCGAAAGGGACCTAGTGGCACAGTCCCATACAAATTTTGTCTGATGCTGGCAATTATGAATTAATTAAAGGTAATATTGATTGAAAGTTTGGGTGATAACCCCATTTGATCACTTGACGAGTGCTACAATAAAAAATTAATTGATTTTAACTACGTTAAAAAGTTTGAACTATGCTAACGAAATTCCTTATAAAACTATCAAACGATTTATAAGTATAAACAGGAAATCTAATTTAATATATTCTTTTATCAATTTATATTTTCTGGTAATAAACGCGAATACGGAAAATGTTATAAAAATTGTGTTGAAAATGAATAATTTTGTAAAGGTATTTAACGTTGTTTTCCTGTCGTTTCTATGGAATTGTACTAACTAAAATTTCGTTTTATTACAGGAAATTTTTAATTTTATTTTACAGATAAACAGTTTTATATATTATCCTCGAATTATCGTTTCATTTCTATATTTATCTGTCTTTTCCATAACTTAATCCCTATTAGGTATTCAGCTGTTGACAAAATATCTTTTCAAATTGGATACAAGTAAATGCCATACTACACTTGCACACTTTTAAAGTCTAACCGATTACTCAATACTATAAACATACAAACTCTACCTCTTCATCGTAACATTTTAGATAAATGACGATTATTACAAGTCTCACTTTAAGTGCTAGCCCTGCCACCTTAACGCACACACTCGGACAACCCCTTAGGGCGTAATTAGCGCCATAAAAAATTGAGCGCTTTCAAAGCATAAAAAACGCCATGAAAAATGCACAGTTCATTTTACATGGATTCTGCGGAGTTCCCATTACGGCTCTATTAAGAAAAATGGTCTGGTTTTAATAAGATTTTTACTGTCCCGTCAAAACTCTTTGAGTAATGTTAGCTTCCGCTTCCAGCGTTTTAGGGTTTCCTCTGCATTTTTGGACTTTTTGTAACCGACTTTTTTTAGGGAAATTCTTTTGTGCGTGACTTTTTTAAACATGGCGTTTTATCTAGGAATAGCCGTCTATCCTGTGCCATACAACTAATATACATCACACAATAAATTTTATGTTATTTTTTATATTTATGCATAGAAACACCAAGACTAATAAAAACAGATTGGTTCAATGCGTGTAATTTGCAGGTATCAAGCTCGGTTTAATAGCCGAATTCTCACCCATTACCTACACTAAATAAACCGCCAATATCATCCAATTCATATTCATATGTTATATGCAGTGTACAGTACTTACAGTATTGTTAGCAATAATGTAATGATATGTTAACAATGTATAAGCTAAGGACTGGTTTGTTAATGAAAATAAAGTTATTTTTATTATTAATTGTGTTAACACCAAAAAAAACTTCGAATTTGTCAATTTTGACTCCATTTATCAGCATGACGTCAAATGTAAAGCTAAAAGAAAAAATCCAAGTTGCAACACTACACCAATAAGGCAAAGAAAATGGCGTAAATTACCATCAGAAATCCATCCGCAAGCATCATGCTAAAAACACATTACATCCAACTTCTCAAATTGCAAATATCAAATTCGAGGCTCTTCTGGAACCGAACCTTAGACTCGACGTCATACCGCATCGGAGGCATAAATTCTTTGCAATTTCTTCGTTGCGTGATCAAAACGTCTAGTTCCACTTTCTAACACGCGTGAAAGGGCTACACTGCGGGCCGAGATAACGGTACACTAATGTTGTAATTATATTCTATAGTTCACTAGCTTAGGCTTACGGCATAGGAATGGATTTTTTATTTTTGACTACTATTGGTGTAACGGATGTTGACTGAAACACAAGAGACACCCCGGCACAAAACTCATATTTGTGTATCAACAACTCTTTGATGTAGTGAAAAAAAAAGATTTAAGTATCTTTATCCTCTACCTAGCACTACAGAAGTATCTCTGCTCTCTTACTCTGGCTCTGCTTAGTTAGGTATGTGGTTAGATGGCGTTGCATGGAAAATGCCCTAAATATAAACTATGAAAGCATCGGCCTAGCGACGCTGTCTCACACCTAATTATTTATATTCTTTTTTAATATTCTCTTACGCATAAAACTACGTCGATACAATCATAGATAATACGTAACCCGGTTTTCCTAGAC
The DNA here is from genome assembly GCA_949319885.1 of Mecyna flavalis. NCBI lineage: Eukaryota > Metazoa > Arthropoda > Insecta > Lepidoptera > Crambidae > Mecyna > Mecyna flavalis. The sequence continues at coordinate 2,779,578 of OX439419.1, read as the reverse complement.
TAATCCAAATAATAGCGGAAAAAATAAACGTTAAACAAATGATATGAAAAATACCAAGCACATTATAAACAAGGAAGTAGGTACAGAAATAAAACGATGATATAAATAAAATAATTATATTTTTCGAACAAAACGGAGCATTTTGTTATTGCTGTTTTCCTTCCCTGAAAAGAACTGAGGCAAAAATTATTATTCTGTTTAGTATCATCCTGTGGCTTCCCGTTAATGCTTGTTTTGTGTTTTTAAAGTATAATTTTGGAAGTTTTTAAGATATTTTTCGACAAAATGTGGGAATATCCACGTGCGGATTTGTTGTTTGAGGTAACACTATTTTCTTATTTTTATCACGTAGAAAAAGGAGCCATTTTATTTTCTTTAAGAAGAAGCATCAATTAGATTATCTATGGCAGTGTGAATGTATTTTTCATTGCATTATTTCTAGTTAATATAACTTAGATGCAGGAAATAATGATTTGAATATTCACCGAAGATCATTGCGTTGAGTTATACCAAAGTAATTTTATAATTTGTAAAGGTAGTATTTTATTTAATAAAAAAATATGTGTTTTTTCTTAATCAAGTTATTAATTTATGAATGTAATGTAGGTAAGAAAAATTTTTCTATAATTGACAAATTGTAGGTAGCTCTCTTCATACCTTTAAAAGGTATATGTTTTTCATATATTTATAAAAACATATTCTTTTAAACTTTTTTTATTAATACTACTTTTTTACTAATAAAAATACACACAACATTTATTTTATGTAAACTTACAGATATTTGATTTTATAATGGTACCAAATTCACCTCGGCCGGCAATGTACCGTCGCGTGCTTAAAGTCGTTTCTTTGCAATCGCAGAAACGAAGGGATTTCAATAAATACACTGGCGTGCAAGTATAAAGTATACGTGGAGATTATCCTGAGATTAAACAATTTATACATGACGACCGGTATTGATAAAACTCTGCTATTGACGAGGGAAGTCTGAATAGACATAATCTTGAATATGCTGTCAGTATATTAGAATGTCTATTTCGCGAAGTTTGGGGCATTATTTGAGTCCTACAATGACGTTCAATATACAACTAGACTCCCATTTACGCTCAAATATTGTCCGAAGCAAAAGTCTGCCCACCCGACTATTGGGCAGAGTTTCCGTTTAGTTGTATACAATTGACATTAAACACTAACTGCCACGAGATAAGGTGTTAATTTGAACGAATGTGTTAATGTCATCTGTGTCAACGCCGCTCGGACGTTTTTTGAGGAATTTTTCTTAGAGATTGGGTGTCTAGTTTTATATTGAACGTCATTGGAGTCCTACATTCTTTTTTCAGTTAAGCTGTACAAAAGTAAATCATCAGTCTATTTATTGTCCCACAGTAGGACAATGCCTCCTTTAAAATCAATTCAACGTCATAAACGAGCCATTTGGTGTAATGGTCGAAAAGTCGGCTATAACACCAGAGGTCGCGGGTTCGATCCCCGCACTGTACAAACATTTGTGTGCATGAACATGTCTGTTTGTATCGGTCTGGGTGTTTCTATGTATAATTTAAAAAATGCGACTATCGTTTTAGCGTAGCTAATAAAACACTCCGAAATTCGATGGGAATAAAATGTAAAGAAGAAAATAAAATCTTATCAGATATTCTGTCTTTTTAAATTGGTTACATTATAAAATCGGCTATAACAGTATTATCATGGAAATTATCACCAACTTCCGTAGAACCGATCTTGTGCCGTAAACAGAAATAGCAGGCAAAGCCGTGGGTCGGATGTAGTCAATTACATAGTGTACTTATTTACATCCATACTAATATCATAAATTCGAAAGTATCTCTGTGTATTTGTTAAGCTCAACTATTGAACTGATTTTTCTATGTGACAGATATAAAATAGACTGGACTTAAGGGAAGGGCATATGCTACTTTTTAGATTTTTTTATGTCAGAGGCGGCCAACGAGTCAGTGGGTGTCCGGATGGTAAGCAATCACCACCGCCCATGGACATCTGCAACACCAGAGGGATCGCTGATGCGTTGCTGGCCTTTGGGGGTATGGGGGGTGTGGGCCTCCGGCACTCTCACAAACCAGACGAAACACAATAGTAGTCACTATTATTTCACGCTGGTGTTATGTGAGAGGGTGGTACTTCCCCGGACGAGCCGGCCCATTCGTACTGTAGAACAGCATGGCTCTACCACTATGAAAACTCCTTCGATATAAGAAAAAAACCATTTAAAAAAAATTCTTTATTCTTTATCGGATGTTAGTTCATTTAGTGCTAAAGAATCCAATGAATACATACGATCCTGTCAATAAAATATCCTTTACTGAGTATTTCAATGAATCTCACTTTAATTCAATTAGAGTGACAATCCGCCATTTTTACTTCGTTGGTTCAAATTACGTTTACACTTAGCCAATCAGAATCAAGGGTTTATCGAACAACTGTTTTTTGCTTGCTGGCTTGCATTTGACCACACCTATTGGAAACTATGCAGTTTTTTAAATTATACTTGCATATTAATATAACGTTAAAAGATACCTATTTGGAGTTTTCAAAACTTCAACATTTATCGGTAATTATATGGAATTCTATTAGTATCAATGCCAGAGAGATTCTCTACCATAGGATTCTGAATGTTGTCTGAATTGTGAATATCTATCGAGAGGAACCACCGATAAACTATACAGTATAACAGGAAATGCGAGGGACATATTTAAACCCCAAATAGTTCATGCTTCCATATAACAAAATAAGTATAAATCAATAAAAACTCTGGTAAATATCTGTCAATAACCTTAGTCGAAACCTGAAAATCCGCGTAACGTGCGGGCGCTCTTCCCTTCACAGTTCACAGTACTTATTTCGTACACTCGTTCATTACTCAAATTATTGTACTCGCGTACAATTTGAGATTGGGGCGTAACCGGCCGCTCAGCACACGGGATTTTTAGGTAGTTCATGTATACATAAATTATTAGGATAATTATGAAAAAAATTAAGGATTTATATTTTTTTTAGTTAATTGGACTCTGAATCGGATTCAGAACACTCTCCTTAAATATGTCCCTCGGGTTACCTAACACGCTGTATAATAGTGACTCTTTTCAACAGCCATTTTTTTCATTGAAATAAACAATCCCTATTTGAATACTACTACAGTTTTCTAAGTTACGTACCTCGTTTCACATCATATGCTATAAACGCTAAGATTATATTAGTATAACGCCACCATAATCTATTTCATTATGGTACACTTCATAAGAAATCATCCATCATTGTGCTACCATACCGCAGTCTCCTTTAATCTTAGTGTTTTGTGTTTAATTGGTAATTGATTCAGATACAAAACTAAAAAAAATATTCTTATAATTATTTGAATTGCTCTATCCTAAAACACGCGTTGTTTCTGGTTTATCCGAAAACAACGACTTTATTAATTTCAGATCTCATACATATTAGTAACTGGCCAAATTTAAAATATAACAGTTCCGAATATAAAATTAAAAATAAAATCTCCAAGTTAGTTACGCTTACTTCAGAAACTCTACTAAGGTAAACGCCCCAATCTAAAGCCAAAATTCACTTAGGTAAACGCCCCAGTCCAAAGCCACCACAAAAAAAGCCTTCAACGATCCCATCACTTTCAGATCTTCATGCACAAGAACGCAATGCAGATGCATGCTCGAGAGCTGCAGCGCGGGTTGGGGGGCGAGGTGAAGCCGCACCAATGCCAGCAGTGCCTCAAGTCCTTCAGCTCGAACCACCAACTGGTTCAGCACATCAGGGTGCATACTGGGGAGAAGCCGTACAAGTGCTCGTACTGCGACCGGAGGTTCAAACAGCTCAGCCATGTGCAACAGCATACGAGGCTGCATACAGGTTAGTAGAGTTTATGGTATACTTTGATGAGGGAGGGTTGTACGAGGTCTGGGAACTGTAGTTTTTAGGTTTCTTGAATTAAACAAGATTATTCGCTGGTAAAATAATATTTATTTGCGGAACACACGTTACTACATTACACGGTTGCGAGAAGAAGAAGAACACAATGTTGCCAATGGCAAAAAAATACATTTTTTAAATATTATGTTGCCAACAGAGATGGTAACAATTGCTGAATGAGTGAGTGAATGTTTGAGTGAGTGTATGGTAAATGAGCAACTAAAGTTAGTAAAATATTTTAAACGCAATAATTGATGGACATTATTGAAAAGAATGGGAAATATTTAAGTGATGTACATCACAGCACGTCAGACGTAACACTTTGGACTTTGTACCGCTCTTATGTCGGGGGCATAAGCGCTATTATCGAACTGCAAGTGTATACCGTGATGTGCTGTTGACTGTACCAAAAAATACTGAAATGCATCAAAATAACTAATTGCACACCAATGGTTAGGTTAGGTAAGTAATTAAATTTTTTTGATGTACATTTGAGTATTTTCTAATGTGCAGTTAAATTCAGCGAAAAAAATCTCGTTAGTATTCAATTTCAAGTTAATGATTTCAATCACTGTTTGAAAGTAGTAAACTATTTTGATCTCAAAATCTATGTAAGTTTTGATAGTACCTAAGGCTGAGTCTTGATCAAAACAGAGTTGAGGGTGAATTACAAAAACCTACCCCTTCTGTTCATTTGTATTTATAAAACATCTGATGATAATAACAAACAAACATTTATATTCAACATCCATTTAAAACTATAAACGTCATCTAAAATCACTGAATACTGATGTTTAATAACTCTTCAACTAAGCGTGTCGTCGTCTGCATACATCTTGCACTCACACGCATATTGAATAAAACGCATCAAGTATGCAGCCGTTAAAATAAACTGGAAACTCGTAAACGCACCGTTCCAAATTTAAATTCGACCGCCATTGACGCGACGCGTTCCCGCGCAAAATCTTCTCAAATGCTTTTAAATTTTCTTTTTAAATTAAGAACAAAGAGGTTAATTTGCCGCGTCTTGCGACTTCGTTGAAGTTTTTTTATAATGAGTCAAAGGAAAATATTTTACGCAGTCACATAATATACGCAATGATATTATATAGCAAAGTGCTTATTTTGAAACTCCAAAAGCAGCCAAGTAGGTTTTGCAACTGAAGATGACATTCGAGCAATCATTGAAATTAAAATCATCTTTTTCTCTTGCATCAGGCATAACATACAGTTTTACAATCACTTACCTATATAAATTTTTTTACAATTCCATTATAGTTTGTTCAGACGCTAAATAAAAGTAATCTGTATTGTCTGTAATACAAATATCTAATTTAGGCTTTCCTGAGTATTCTACATTTTCCATAGAATGCACAAAGACCCAACAATGACTATCTCTACATAATTTCATTTACAATAATCTTACTAATCTAAATAAATGTTATTAAACACAATTATCTATCACGTAGATAAAAACGCCGATATAAAAAAACCTCCCCATCCGCAAACACGCGGCCAAACTATTAACACCCATCGCATCACAACTTTAGCAATTAAAAAACTACGTGCGCTCCATTGGCCGAGGTTTTCTACGGGAAAAAAATGAACGTGGAAAAGCGGGAAAAAAAATACACCAATGGCGTTAGCGCGGGCCGCCGTCCGACCAATCGGAACGGGCAGCGACGCAACGTAGAATACGTGGCTTAGAAAAAAAATATTCACGTGTTTTCCAACCGGCCAATGAATGCGGCGAACGTTGACCGTACTAAACTTCTTTGTGAGAATTTTTAGAGGTGTTCCGCTGTTACAACTTTCAAGCGTAGTTGATTGATGTGTTTTTTTTTCTCGGTGTGGGATGGTCTTTGTTATAGGTAGCTAAGTTTTAAATTCCTATGTAGGCTGGCTAAAGCTAGTAGGTAGAGCTACTCTTAATTTATTAAATGAATACCTTTTGTTCAAACTTAGTATAGATGAGAGTAAAGTAGATGATAATGTTCAGCGGCCTAAATTGTTATGCTTTTATTTATAACAATTACTATTATTGCGCTACAATAGTTAAGTGTGAATGTGGTGTTTACCACAGAAATAATTATAAATATATACTTTTAATAAAAGCTCCGACATTATTGATTTTGATGTCCCAGTATAGGAACTGTGATACCTATTTAGAGTAGAAGTTTTAAGTACTTACCTATAATTATTTGTAACAGTTCCTCTACAAAGATGATCTCATTGACGACAGATTATTAAGAAGAATAAGCCATAAACGAAATTTTATTATGAGCAATGCCGGCCGAATGCACTTGGCCGTCAGCATCAACCTTGATTGCACCTGGGGCGTTCTAAATTTAAATTCAAATAATATAAAAATCCGCCAAACAAAATGAGAATCTGTATGTAGTTTTCGCGCGCATTTCGACTTGAAGATTTAAAAAAATGTTATGCACAGATATTAAGTTACCTACACTATTTTAAAAAAAAGGACATCACTTTCATTCATTATTTGCTAAACTCTATCTTATCTGATCATGTTTGAATCAAGATCCAGGATTTGTCTAGTACCTATATTCACAGTTGTCAGACCTCCGGTGAAAGGGGAAACCAAACCAAAATAATCTAATCGCGATCATTGTCCAAGTTTCCTTACGATGTTTAGGTACCGTCACTGCCGAGAGAGTATGTACTAAATAAAAAAGATGAATTTATTTATTATTAAAAATAAATATTCGCTATCGCAATTTATCAAATAAGTTTTTGTTGTGAAACCGTGAAAACAAGAGGCGGGCTGCTCATTACATTTTTTTAAGATTGTCATTAATAAAAAATTACAAATGAATAAAATCAAATGAATAAACACTATGTACCAGAAAGAGTGTTCCAAACTCTAATTTACAAATCAACCTGTCATTTTTCCCACGCGTTTTAACTTTTTTTTCTGCACAAGCAAAGACACACTCAAACACGTAATTAAATATTAACCGCTGTCGATAGCCAGTGCGTAAATTAGTTTTTTAATTGTCATAATAAGCGCCTAGCGTTGGCACATGACGGCGTTGAAAGGCGTTGCATTGAAACGTTATTGATTTTCAAATTAAGAATTTATGTTTCTTTTTCATTTCGCTTGAATGTAACTCATTTGTTTTAAGTTTTTAGGTAGTTTTAAAAATGGAATTTAGCAGTTCTAAAGTGTAAAACAAGCTTACAAAAATGTCAGGACATGATGATAAATGATAGGTTAATCTATCTATCTATAGCAGCCCTTGAGTTCGTCTTCGAACATAGGCCTCCTCTTCATCCTTCCACCGACTTCTGTCCCCAGCGACTTGCATCCAATTGAAGCCAACTTGTTGGCTAATGTCATCTGTCTATCTTTTAGGCGGTCTTCCACTGCCGCGGGATTCATTGCGGGGTCTCCATTCTAAGATTTTCCTAATCCAGCGATCATGGTTTATTCAGGTCAGCGACGTGGTGGAGGAAATTGAAAGACGTAAGTGGAGATGGGCAGGGCACATTGCACGAATGAACCATGATAGGTTAATACTTAGGTAATTCTCCGTAAAACAACTGATATGGATTGAAAAAACATAAAATGTTGAACCTATATTATTTTTATAATTCTTAAAGCATTTTGCCTGCTTAATGGACAGCGACGGGCGCGGGTTCGAGTCCCGCCTGATACCTGGAAAAATTGATTTTTTTTTCTAATATATTAATATTTATGTTGTGCCTAATAATTAATACCATAAATAGTCATACAGTTTTTCAGTGTGTGTAATTTATATGTAATATCAATGAAACTGTTTAAACTGTATGTGAATAGTTCCATAGTTCATTTGCTAGCTTTTTTCGACACAGAAGCGACGCAATTATTGCTTTAGTGTGTTTTTTTTGCTTCTATTGTTCATTCCAAATGTACAGTCAAAAGCACGTCAGACGTAACACTTTGGACTTTGTACCGCTCTCTTATGTCGGGGGCATAAGTGCTATTATCGAACCGCAAGTGTTTACCGTGATTGCTGTTGACCGTACCTATATACAATCATCAACCTAATACATATTATCTGATATCTCGCATAAACGTATGACGAGTTATTTATCGTTATAACAGCAAAAGTAAATAACGAAACAAACTATATTTATCCCCAATAATGTATCATGTTATAGATACAATAAAACTATAAATAACTCTGCGGTTTTGTTTATTTCCTTCTGAGGCGTGTAGTTACATAAAACTAATCCCTAATTATACATTATAATGTTTTATTTGTCATCCTTACCTATGCCGGTTACAATAATATACGAATAAAACAATAAAAGGCACCTAAAAGTTAAAAAAAAAACAGCTAAAGAATTTATGATGAAGTGTCCATAGGCGACTATGATCACCACTACCATCAAGTGACCAAATCGCCCGTTTGCTTCCCTTTCACAAAAAAAAAATTAAAATTTACGAAGGTACAGTCAAAAGCACGTCAGACGTAACACTTAGGACTTTGTACCACTCTTATGTCGGGGGCATAAGTGCTATTATCGAACTGCAAGTATTAACCGTGATGTGCTGTTGACCGTACATTTAATTGTTACCTACTCATTATTAGTTGTAATATGAGATTAAAAAAAGAGAAAGATATTACAACACAAAACATAAAACTATAACTGGGAATCGAACTCAAGGTTTTAACAAAAAAAGTTGTTACTAATTTTAAGTTATCATAATATGCGATAAAAAAGAGAAAGCAAAACATAAAACTAAAACTGGGAATCGAATTCAAGGTCTCTCAAACTGAGTCTTAACCTATCGATCCTTTCAGAAATACATTTGCTTTAAAACATCAGAGGAACCTTCCCTACTACGATATTCCACCCTAGACATAATTACATATCTAAGCAAATAAGCCATTGCTGGAAAAATACCAGTTATAGTTGCTAATGTCGGAATAATTCTTACTAACCACACACCGGCTGTTGAATTATTGCCACATCATGTTGCATTGTAATGCTTTTGCTTGAAATCTTTGCCTTTACAGCGATTTAAAAAAAAGACTTCATGCATTATGGTCAATGTGTTCTTTTTAACTAAAGGATTTACCGTAAGACTTTAAGTTTTGATGTGCCTAATATGTCAAAACATTTTCTGTAGAACTTTTTCTTTCAGTTTTTTTTATAATTTATTCCGTTTATTTTGTTAACTTTTGCCTCCCTATGTTTTGTGTTTATTGTTTTCTATAATGACGCTATGGTCATCATCAAATTTAAGGTTATTTTTATTATAAAAATACACTCTCAAAATAAATTCATAACCAGCGTGAATATCTTTGTTTCGTTAATTAACTCAAGACAAATAAACCAAATTAAGACAGTCGAAACTTGAAGTAAATAAAACAAAAAAGCTTTTACCTAAATCTCTTCCACCAATTAAAAACTTCTAAAAGAAATCTCTTGCAAGAACGCCATACAACATCTTGTCAAAACAAGTCTTTTCAAAAACTCAAATCAATGGCCGGTTTGTTTTCCATCAATTATTCCGCCTTAGCATCACAATGGGCAAAAAACATTACGATCGACTCGGCCGTTTTCTTTATTTCCTTTGCCTTATAAATAAAATGAACATCTGAATATTCGAACGCGGATTGGCAGCAATTGTTCTTTATTTGACAATGACTCTTTTGATATTTTTAAATCGATACCAAAAATTATTTAAAAAAAAAATTTAATTTATTTCTCAACTTTAGGCGATTTAAAATCACTGTAATATGCCTAACATGCAAAATTACAACATATTACATGCAACGGGAAATACAGAAAATGATTTTATTAATTAAGTTTACAATTTTAGCGACCATAAATACGACTTATAAGTACTTAATTTTAAAAAATTAAGTACCAATTCAGAGTAAGAATAATTTGCAACATTTTTAAAGGAAGTACATTTTCTGTAGCCTAATCTGTCAGAGCGCTGTAAAATAATAAATTAAAAAATAAAACGCCAAGTTTCGTCACCCCGAAGAAAGATACAAAGCACAGATAAAAAATATCAGGTGGACGAACAGAGTTTCCTTTGCGCCTTTTGCTTCCAACTCGATATTAAACTAAAGTTTGAGAGCAAGGTGAAAAATTCTCGCAAGAACGAACAAAGGAAAACTTGAGAAAATATTTTAATAATTTTCCAACCTTTTTACCCTTTTAGAACACAGTTAACAAGTTTTTTTATTAACACGAAACGGGGTAGGAATTCACGGAGCCTTTAAGGTTTTTTACTTACAGTTGACATACAAAATTAATTCTGCGGAATCTATTTCTACATCGGCTTTCGAAAACAATTATATAATATAACAATAATGTAAAAAAAAAATTAGATTTATTTGACTTAATAGATATTGGAATTAACAACCTTATTGCCTACTGCTGGGTATAGGCCTCCTCTTTTTCGGTAGTTTTTCGACTGTGTTCGTCCTTACCTTGACCACCGATAAAACTACATTTTACTGTTTTAGATAGAATTATGTATTTCATATAAAATAGATACTATTGAAGGAGCTTTTACAAGAACTAAATGCACTGTATGGCATGAGCTTGATAAAATTAGTAGAAATTACCTGTAATTTAAACCTATGTCTTACGATAACATTAGAGGCTAAAAGTGTCAGCAAATTACTGAGTTAATCAGCGCGTAATATTTGGTCACCATTTGGACATTGACCCCAACGAAACCTTGCTTCGAGTATGGCGATCTTCCTATAGAATACAATTGTTCGTTTGCGGTAGGCAAAGATTCAACCTTGTCTAGTTTTCAGTCTATGTCCTATACCATAGTAAAATCCTCTATAATTATTGGCTTAGATTTCACGCTTGCCAAAATAAGTTCGATGATAAAAAAATTGTGTCCCGGGAATCGAACCCAGGACTCACGTTCATCTACTTGAACCACTAGGTACACGATAAAAAACGTAACACAAAAAACACAGTGGTCACCCACCCGAAAAAATGCCAGTCAAAAATTACCCACTCCACCTACAAAATCTGTAACTACATACAAACTTATACACACGTTGTCGCCTGCCACCCCTTTCATTATCGTATTTACATATAGGATACATATAGGGGGTGGTCAACGGGACGCGGGGGGAGAGGATAGTGAAAATCAATAGAATCATTGCAGCACGGTGCGATGATTGGTACTGACTGCGTAAAAGTATGCCTTCAGGCGAACGCGCTAGACCGTGGATGTCGGGAATTAACCGAAATTGATTGCTTTGATTATGGAGGTGTCGAGTTATTTGTGCCCCTACTGGTTGTATGTATTTCAAATGCAGCAATTTGATGACATTTTTAGGGCAAACGACAAAGTATTTTGTAATCACTCCATAATATTTTATTTATAGATATGCTTGAAGCTCGAAATGATCCAAATCAATCATTATTATAACAGCTATCTTACGCTATTGTGTGTGTCAAATTTTTCGCTCTACTCATCAGTGGAAGATGATAATTTGCGTCAATTTTATGCTTAGAAAAGATTTCGACACACATTACTAAAGACGTAACAAATACTTTTATATTATAAGATACAAACACCTATCAAAAGTAAAATGAACTCCAAAGCAATGACTTCAGACTTGCCTGTTTTTATTTTTCCCCGTTGTTAATGGCAACAAAAAAGTACCAGTCTATAATGTACCACTCAATCTATAGCTACAATGATGGGCACTGACTTGACACCATACTGCGCAAATGCGAATTGGTAATCTAGTAAAAAGCAATCCGCACCCGAGCTGTGTTCAAAAAACCGACACAAAGAACTCAGAAATCATGACCTGCTTATACCACTAGAAAAACAAAGCGTTAGTATAGCCTGACCAAGAAACTAAAATTACTGCTCTGGAGGCGCAAAATTAGCTATGGTTATAGCAACACTTAGTTGCTTTGGTTATCCTCTCAAATAACAATAAATAACAAGGCATGGTTGACAGTTGACATCAGACTTTGACAGACGGTAATTTATAATACATAATAATTTATAATACATAATAATCTTTTTGTTTTATTTGATTGTTGCCACTTGAAGAAATTAGTTCCAATATTTTTCCGCAATATGGTGAGGTTTTTTTATTTTAATGGTCGGGCTATTATTAGTGGTATAAAGATTTGATTCCAAGAAATCGAAGCTTGCACTACATCATTACCAAGTAAGGACACTTCTTCGTTCACGCGAATCCCACGAGGCCCGTAAAAACGATCCTACTAACTTTTAAAAGTAATTAGAGGACGTTAAAATTCGATCTCTAGTTTTTCTCTCGGATTCAACCTGCACAGTGGCAATTCTTTTAACTTAATGGGCCAAAATTTTATGTAACTTCAGACCATATTCCACGGTAGGTAGATCACGGAAGCCGTTTCTATATTTCGGTAAATATTAAAACGAAGATAGGATTCTGTTTTGCCGAAATATTCTCTATGTAAAACCGCAATGTTGCGGTCACGTATACCGCTCAAATGCATTTCCTTTAAATTAAACTAATGCGTTATTGGCTACGGAAAATAAATGATAATTCGCTGCCCGTAATAGTAATGTGGTCGGTTTGACTCTAAATGCGTAGGCTTAACGAGTGCCCGTAGCTTTGGTGTAATTAGCGTTGATTATTAATTAGTTGATTGCGATTTCGGAAAAACTAGTGAATGCCAGCTGAAATGGAGTTTGTAATTACAGGTTTTGTAATGCACTGCTCAAGTGTAGGTTGTTAAAATTTATCTTACTAATAATGTTAATTTCAGGACAAAACTAAATAAATATCGTATTATATTTGTTGTAAGACTTTAGCGATCCATAATGCCGGTTTTTCATGAAAAACAAAAAAAATTGCGAAGCCGGTGGTAGAGTCACTCTATAACAATGATATTGATGATTCTTAAGTGCATTTCTAAGCCTACATGTCATGTTTTTTTTTTATATCAGTGCTTGTAAAACAATATTTTATATTTACAAGCAACCCTTCAAAATTTTTATAAAGTTAAATATACCTAATCGGCGAAAGAAGCAATAAGTAATATAATATACACCTTCTCCCGCCCACTAAGCCACATCAAATCTTCCCCACATTAAAATTCTATAAAAAACCTCAAGTATAAGAGGGATAATGAACTTGGGACCTTTGGGAATCGTAACTTGAGCACGTAATCCATCTTATCATTTTTGAAAAATTTTATAATGGAAATTTTTGTCCGGGCGAAAGAAATCCGTCCCACAGGGGACGGGGGTGATGTATATAAGGTGGTTGGATGGCGTAGTAGTTTAAATGAGCAGGGTTTTATTCCTGGGCTAGCCAGAAAATAATATGTAGTTGGATTTTTGTAATTGATAAACCCTCTATTCAATGTCAAAATATCTAATATCATCAAAGTCAAATATTATATAATCTTTTTTTCTGTCTTGCGCTGCCCTTTATTCTGTTCAAACTATTTTTCATACGTTCTTCTTTCCTAAGGTTGACTGGAAGAGATCGCTATTAGCGATAAGTCCGCCTATATCAGTTTTTATATGTTACATGTTTCTCCTAAAGTGCAATAAAGAGTATCTATCTATCATTCTCATTTTATCTCCGTAATCATTCATCTTTTCATAATCTGTTTAGTCCACACGATAACCTTTTATTTTTCTAGCCTAGACTGGAAAGCACTAAAGGTCAAATGTCTAGTTAAAAATATGGCTCGGAAAAGGTTGCTCCGATTGATTTTCTAGGCTAGCAAGACTGGTTTTGTTATTTTACACCGAAGGCACATTTCAGTGTCGCTTTAGGTATATTTTATCTACGTTAAAGAAAGCAAAGTCTTGTTGTCTGTGTTTGAGATGTTTTTTTCTTAGGTTATTATCGGCCAGATCTACAGTATTGTCTGAATGTTTTATGGTACAATCTGCTTCAAATGCTATCAGGATACGACCTTTTAGAGTTGCGTGACGCGACAAATGACTGACACACACACAGATACATAATGCGTTGCTATTGGTTGCTAACGTTACGGACAAGCGCAGTTGACGTAATTTTTCGCACAATTCCAAAAGGTATTATCCTAAGAGCATTTGAATCGGATAATATCGCTTTTGATGAGGCCATGGCACTATTGAGTAGTCTAGGTGTAGAAAAAAAAAACAGAACATAAATCTGATTTTAAATTGGAAGTAGAAAATAATGCGAAGATATTTTTTTTATTTGTCAAAAGTGACCCACTTTTTCTTATGATAAGTTTTTTACGCCCTTATTTAATACATACGGTAAAAAAACGTACTGCCGGTTGTGTTTTTAAAAATAGATGAAAAGGAAGACAGATATACATGTAAAATATAGACATAGTTTTTTACAAGACCATCGGATCGTGTTCATAATTCAGTCTCAGGACAGCTAAGTTAATTTTAACAAAGAAAAAACACTCCAACTTAATTAAAAGATAACTCAGGGTCCGATTCTTCAAAAAAGCAAGGGTTTAACCTCGAGTTTACTTTAAATTTCAACTTTAGTCTTTTTAATGTGATTCCACGTAAATTCGTTATTGTTAACAAAAAGTTTTGTGAAATATTTTTGCGAAATTGTTTTTCTTGATCGTCGACGTTATCCCAAATATAAATTCTCTTTTGCCTCATTGGTCTAGTGGTTTAACAACCGGGCCATAATCTCGGGGTCATGAGTTCAGTTCTCGGTTCGGTGAATTTTTTTTTGCAATATTCTCAACGTGCTCTCTTAGCATTTGCCAAGCGTCTGTAAAAAAGTACCAGTCACTCATTGTAATGATGACTTGCAATACCCTGCAGTTGGAAATTCATAAACATCGTATTATATTTGTAATTATTATTCACTGTCAGTAAAATATATTTATTTTTGTCCCATATTATGTGCTTGGATGTTAACTAGTTTCTTATTTTGCAGTAAATGTATAGTTATAACACTTTAAACAAAGCTGCCAACATGGCTATAGTCTTTTCATTCCAATATTATTTTATTATTCAAAAAACACTATTAATATACCTCTACTTATCCCGCCCAACACGACCTTCGCAACTACGCACCCACTCAACCTCGAACGAAAAACCTATTTTCCAATGAACAGACTAAAAAAAACAAGACAAACAGAATCTGCGAAAAGCGAGGGAAAAGGACAAAAAAACAAACGACGTAGGCGGAGGTAGCGAGGCGAACTAATTTGAACGCAAACATCGGCGGAATCAAATAAAGACCGATCGCGCGAAACAACCTTTTTTCCTTCTCGGCATCTGCAAATAGGCTTCTCTGTACGCTGACTGGATATCTTGATACTTGGACTTTTCCTTTTAGACGACTAATTTCGTGTAATGGTAGAGACGTTGGCTATTACGCCAGAGTTTGTGGATTTTTGATTCGTGCACGTTACATTCATTCGCATCCACGAACATTATGTGTTTGTGTCGGTCCTGGTGTTTCTGTGACTAACAAATAAAAAGTATTTAAGTAAGCCTTTCCGTTGTCTGGCACCCATAGTTTAAGCTATGCGTAGGTAAAGTTAAAGTTTGTTTACATGTACAACTCATATGTGCACAGTTATACAATAAATCATTTCAAAACACGTGAATACCAATTTAAAGTATGCGTTGTAAGGAAAATATAGCACAGACAATACAGAAACACTGTTATCGGTAACTCAACAAGACCAGTAATAACATAGATATTAAAACAATTACTATACGAATACGAGTCTAAAAATACATGTTTACGCCTGTCACACGCACAGGTGGCTCGGTATAAATAATCCCAATACGGAACAGTTAATTTAATAGAGTTCCGTCGGTTAAAATAAATGTTTGATTATAAAATTAACACTTATGCCGCCGTATTGCGGTTTACAGTCGAAAGGCGGAAAAATGACGATCGCGGCAGTTTCAACTTTATTTTGCTGTCACTGTAGCATAATGCAGTTACTTTTAACGTGATATTTATATTATGTTTAAAGTTTTTAAAATACATGAAGACTTATACATATTTTTTTATACATGTTACCATTGGTTCGTACTACCTTCATTGGTCTATTAAGATTCGGGTCATTAACCAACTTTAAAACTATTATAAGTTCGTAATAATGTATCAGTCGGACAAATTGATGTATTTTTTATTTATTAATAAAAGAGTCAGCGTTTAGGTTAACTAATACATACATTATTTTGAACTTATTTGGAAATTGTAACAGTATATTTATACCTACTTGTAATATATCAGAAGTATCAAAACCTGTGCGTCGCTGTTCAAACATTGCCCTCTTTTCTCGAGGGCGGCACAAAGACGTGGAAAATGGAAAAAATCGAAAAAAGATAACCGATCCCTCCGAGCCCAATCATGGAAATTACGTCTTTATTGGTTAACGCTTTTATTTGGTGCTATGTTTTTGAAAAATGCGCTTTTTAAACATGTTAATATGGCGATTTTTCAATGATGAAAATTGGTATGCACATGTTTATTCTTTTTATGAACTTACTAGCAGCTGATTACTGGCTGTGAATAAGTGTTTGCGATTTTCACATTTTAATTTGTGAACTATCATCATTAGTTTTATAATTGATGACAGATTGTGGGGTTCTACAAACATAGAATTTAACAATATTTACAGAGCTTGTTGGACTTATTTATATTTTATGTTAGTTTTTATTACAGGCAAACTTTTGAACTTCAAAATAAAACAGAATTTCATAGACCTTTTTTAAATCCAATATAGGTATTAAAATATTATAAAGATTCACTAGTGAAATATAAGAATACATTATATTTGTTGATTTTCTCAATAGGGAACATGCACTATTTTTATTTTTGTCTTCATTTTAAAGAATTCCATGTAGAATAAACCACAGTTAAATTAAAAAATTAATACATTGTAATTTATCGGAAAAAATGCGGTTTTAAATTGACCGTTTTAATTTTCGCGCGAAAACGGACCTATGGTTCCGATGACATGAATGACGTCACTCAAGTCTTGTCACTGCCTCACTAGTCGAGTGGTCGTACTTCACTGTACTTGTTCGTCGCTGGCTTTCATACTTTTGCGTATTTTTTCGAGTTTTGAAATATTTTTTTGTAAAAAATTTAAAATGAACTATCTATCAACATCAGGTGATCATAACAATACCACTAATATTCCGAAAAAAACCGTGTTTTATGCCAATGTGGACATTGGCATAAAACACGAGTCAACACGGTCAACACACATCTATTTCAACAAAGTTTCCAAATTAATTGTTTTTAACAGGACCTTCTGACCCAAAACTGAGAAAAAAGTGGTTTCAAGCTGCGAAAATACAAAGTTTAACAACTATGATTTATACATACCGTAGTAATTTAGTCCCTTTCATTTCTACCCTTGAAAACTCTGCACTTTCGACAAATAAAGTTAGAACCATGTCAACACTAACTCTTGGTAAATTCCTGGAGTCTGCTTTGATGAACCCAACTTCCATATTTATTACAAAAACGCAATTAATATTCCGATAAAATAATATTTACTTTTTCAACCATATAGACCGACAAACTTATGTGTTCCGGTGGCCAAAATTGGAACTACGTGAAATGCAATGCAAAAGCGATATTTATTGACAGTTCTATACTGACAATAGCGACGCCGCCATCAGAACAAATAAGTTTGTCGGTCTAACGTCAAATAAGTTGATTGCTGTTTTAAAATACGTTTCGTTTCAGTTATTTTTAATTCGTAATTACAGTTAAAAAACAACATTATGTAAAATAAAAATGTTGCAGTGACCTTTCTTTTATATTATTTTAACATTTTAGTCATAAAATTTTCATAATTATTATTTATGCATCTTCCCTATTGTAATCGAAATAACATAAACAAAAAGAATTTTAATTCCTTATTACTTTTCTTTCGCATTCGCTTGTATAGCAAGAACCCCACTACTTAATACATAACCAGTCCTCTTACACCACCTATATAGCACTTACACCTTTAAATGGAAAAACCTCATCAGAAACCCCATAGCACTCGAATAGTAATGGGAAAAGAATCGCATCTTCCCCCGCACACCAGATGGCGCCCGAAACGAGCTTTCGCCTAATTTATTTTTTGCCGCCTACTTTTGCAGGGTAAATATTGGCATGTCACGAAATATTACTGTAGATACGACTTAATATCTTTGCCGTAAGAGGCAGAAAAAAAATTAAAAAAGAAGTTGGTAGGTTTGCAAGACTAGACATTTTGTTTTTGGAATGATTTTAAATTAAAATGATATCTTTGATGCAAGACGCAGATAAAACAAAGTTAGTAGGTTTGCGGCACTGGAAATCATGTAATTGAATTGATTTTAAATGAAAAATTAAATGCGAAACCAACTAGAAAGTGTAAGTACGACGTAATGATTTGTAAAATGATGTATGAAAATCTTCTTCTTTCTCTACATATCTAATCTAACATTTTTAAATTACCTAAAACATTCACCGGTATGTAAGGAACGAAATAATCATGCGTCAAGTTGTGTCAATAATAACATTTTCTGTAAACCATTTACTAAATAAAATGTCTCTTTCTAAAGGTTAACTATGTAGGAATTTGATCCCACGCTCCCTCGAGCATTTATAGTAAATCACTGTTGAAGGATTTCAACACTAAAGACTTTGATTGTATTTTATAGTCTGTGCATAAAAAATCAATCATTAAAATTGAGTTCCCAATTTGAAATAATTAAAAAATAAACCTGTGACGACTCATATCCATACAATTCGAAATTTGAGAAGACGGCCGACTAGTAAAAGGTCCTATCTGAGTTTTTTACGAAGACCGGACGTTCGGGCCAGTGATTAGGAAATTACGTTGGGGGCGCGATTTCTTCTTCCATTTTTTCCCTCTAGGTGTCGCTCGCGATTGGTTATTAAATCGGACTTACTGCGTCTTTCCCTCTTTTAATTGTCTTTCGAGACGTTTACGCGTGCATTTTTTGCTGTCTTTTATTCGAAATTTGATTTGAGACTGTTTTTATGATTTCCTTATTTTAATGAAGCAATATGGTTAAGGCTGTTTTATTACGGAGCTTAGACCGATGTTAGGATAGGTCAGACAAATTATGTTGATACAAATTTTAATTCGAAAAATTTGATAGTATTATCAAACAACATCACAAAAATGTATCCTTATACACGTTAGTGACTAATAATAATAACGTTTATTTTTCACCACAAGCCGTAGTATTTGCGTGAGGCTTGTGTCTAAAAAGGGCAACTATAATTCTGCGATGTGATTTATAGGACCAGAGTTTCTCCCCTTGAACAATGATCAGATTTTACATTGCATAAAATTAATAATGCTTTGGAAGAAATTTCGACTCCTAAATAAGTGCCAAATACTTTATTTGACACTTATTTAGGAGTAAGCAACAATAATATTTAACATTTGCTACGGGAATCAGCATCCACGTAGATAATATCACTAATAATAAAGTTTGTAATGTAGCAATCAGTCACAGTAGTAACTTTTAGTATGTCTTTTTAAATTTTGCAACACATAATTTAGTTAAAGTTTATGTCCATACAAAGCTTCAATTATTACTTTATCTATTCCCTTCATAGTAGTAAACATAAAATAAATATCAACTCTTAACGGCATATTTGAATGCAATGCTCATCTAAAAAGCACCTACTCGTTATTTTTTTCTATCTTCAATTTTTAACGTCTGTCGTTAATATTTTAATAAAAGAAACCAATGTTATAAGTCCCCCAACGCGAAGGCGCGTAAGTAATTAAAAAAGGAAACAAAGACTCTATAGTCTATGCGTTAGAAAAATGACGACTTACAATTAAACTTTTATAAGGCCTTCACAAAGGAACAATTAATTGGCAGTATTAATTATTACGTTTTTTGTTTTAATCTCGCACCCTGGTCATTTAAGGCATATGCTTTTTGTTAGGGGCAGAAAAGAAAGATAATGAGAAATGTAATTTGAGCTTTAAGAATGCGTTTCAGGTTAATTGTTGTTCTAAATTATTTTTTTCTCAACCTTTTCGATAGTCTACTAGATTGAATACCGCGCCATTATTTTGATATATTTTTTTATTATTGAACACGACTGTCAAATGGGGGTGATCATACATCCGAGCAATGTTAGAAAAATCGGAAACTAATTATTAACCAGAAATGAACCCAAGGCTTCGGCACCCGGATTATTTTATAAAATATGTAGAAGCAAAATCTCAGTTGTTAATTATACGTTGAAAACCTACGCCCTTATTTTCAGATCCAGCCAACAATATAATTAGAAAATAAAAAGAAATTACCCATACCATTCAAATGAAAATCCGGATTCAAAAATCGAACGGCCATAATTTAAATCTTTGTATAAACCATTCGAAAATTGTTCTATCCAATTAAAATGCACCGCGTCATCTTAACCCGCCGCCGACACACGAAACGGCCGATTGTTCCAAAATTGAATTTTAATCACCGATTCTTCTTCACAATGGCTTGTCGATCCCCGCTAAGAATGCCAAAAAATGGAGAAAATGGCGGGAAACGCCGTTCCGACTGAATGGCGGACTGAGAGCAATTATCTCGAGTATCTTTTGAGTTTAAATTAAGTGAAAAAACTTTGAGAAGTTTTTCGTTGGGGGCAAAGGTTAAGACGAATCGATAGGTGCGATAAAAAATGTCTGATATTTTTTTATGGTTTGACTTTGAGATTTGTTAGTGACTCTGCCTCAAGAATTATGGTTTCGAATATTACAAGTACACATATCAAATAAATGTTTATTTATTCTTTGCATAGACTTTATAATTATGTACATACTTATAGTGATTCTGTTGATCTTTATATATGCAACACAAGTGCTTTACCTATATTTATTTTCCTTTTTTGCTTGCTCCTTTGTCTTCTATAGAATTTAGTTTAGCCCAGTTTTCCATCAAATCAAAATTATGTTATTACTAACTCTATAGTAAAACAACCCAGATAAAGTGTACTAAAATCTGCTTTAACCACTCAACGCCGAACCGGCACTCGGGTGCCGCATAACAATAGATTTTCTATTGTGTCTAGTAATCCGGGGCTAGAAGGATTAATGATTAGAAAGAAATGCTGTTCTCTGCAGCATTGTAATAAACGAATTTAATTTTCTATCACGATAATAATTAAAAAACAATAACACTACGATAACTCCTCACTATTACAGTAGTAAGTTAATATTTATTACTTGTAATTTAAGCATTCAGTAATTTATCATTGCTCATCAATATATTACACCCGCTTTATGTGAGAAGTAAGCGTGTTCTCAACATCGAAATCTGTGCATAAGTTAATTAACATTGCCAATATAAAATATCGTTAAAATCTAATGGTATTTAGGCGATAAATAACTTAACCCCTCCCAGAGTAAAGGTCGCGAATGCCCGCACGCAACGAAAACCAAACGCGTTATACATCTACATATTTTTGCTAAACAAAACCAGTTTTGACCGGCAACGCAGTATTGCACACTCGGGGTCCCGTTACCCACCATCTGGTACTGATGCAACTTTTGATGCCTATAATAACATAATAGTGCACTTATCCAAGCGAAATCGCTTATAGAGACCGCCATTTCGCCAATCGTGAGACTTTTTTTCCTGTCGCTTGCAATTATAAGACAAAAGAAACGAAAATTTGCATGTCATAACAATCGGTAATGGTGGAACGCATTATTTCTATTGTCTCAATGGAACTCGGTAATTAAATTAAAAAAGTAAAAAGGAACACGCAATCCCATTCTTTGTTGCTAATTAAAGAAACGGAATGAAAGAAACGGTTAAGTAGCAAGTTAGGAGTTTTGTGGAAAAAAAAGAATAAACAAAAGGCAGAACGCGGGGATTTGAAAATGGAACGAGAGCGAGTTTGCATGTCCGCGTCAGTTGCGGGATTCCATCACGGTTGCCAACTTAGGGGTTTTCCCCCCAGATTTAGGGGGTAAATAAGTGAGAAGGGATTTTTTTAGGGGTGTTATATTTTTAGGGGTATTTTTAGGGATTTTTATAACTTTAAATATATTTTTTTTATTTCAAATTCAGCAAAATAAAGGTGAGTATAGTCTCCATAGCCTTGGGATAATCCAATCCAGCGAATCATGTTCATTTTTATACATATCGCCTTAGCGACTTCTAGTGCGATTGTTTGTTATTAAGAGTACAGAGTTGAATAAAAAATAAAACACGAATTCCACCATGTTGTCTATGACAAATATGACAATGACAATGACAATTATATCTCTCTTTATAATATTAGTATAGAAGAGTAAAAACAAATTATATTACTGCACATTTTTTATTAATTAATTGTAATTATTTTTATTAAATATTTTTGGGGGGATTTTTAAGCAATTGAGGTGATTTTAGGGGGTTTTGACTTAGGTTTAGGGATAAATATTTTTTAGAGTTGGCAACCCTGGATTCCATTTTTGAATTATTTCCTCTTAGTATCTGTGCGGTGATTTTGATCTGTTTCTTTTGAGTCTTTTATAGTGTCTTTGTTGTGCGTTTAAAGGTTAACGACTGTTGTAATTGCTGTTATTTTTTAGTGTTTACAGAAAGGTACCCAGACGGGGTGTACTCTCGCCAGACAGCTGTTCGTTTCGGATGTTCCCAAAAATCTTTGTAAAAAATCTCGACTTGGATATTGATGAGCGTTTTCCGTCTTTTTTGAGGTCGTTTTTGGAATCAAGCCTTTACTGAGGGCCGCGCCATCTGTCGCGTGTTTTTGTACGAATCGATTTTTGATATTGATTCTACGGTTATTTATTGAGGTGTAATCTTGATAACTTACACACGTGGCCGGAATACATTTTAATAATTGGGTGTTCTTTTTTCTTGGAAGTTGTTTGTTATTTCCGACTATTATAAAGTTTATTACGGTGTTTTTGATATGATTAATAGTGTTCGTTCCGTTTCTATAATCTTTTTACATACAGAGTTGAGAATTTTAGTCAACTTTAGTAATTTATGTACCTAATTTAATTACGTTGTACTTGCCGAAATATGGGTCATAATTATTTAAATAGTCTGGTTTATCAATCATTATGTCTAGAAGTGTTTTTTTTTTCATATTAAATCTGTCTTTATTTTTTAAGTAGCTTAAGTTAAACCTTCATATTAAGACGAAAAGTTAAAAGGGCTGTGTGGCTATTGAGACTGAAAAGTATTAACGAGTGAGACCCATAATATAATCTGGGGTTGTAATTACATAGACAGACATCGCCTTTCTAATTGACTGAAAAAAATGAATATTCATTTGTAATACAGAAGACTTATGCCATACAAAAAAGCCTGGGGCGATTGTGTGAAAATTAAATTCTAGAACATTCTTTGTCCTCCCGCTACTAAAGCAGGAAACCTGTTTTTCTCTAACGATATTGTTTCGCTCGTGTCTCATCATTATACGGCTCTAATTGTCATGTAAAGTCGGACATCTTTGTCTTACAAATGGCGGCCTCGATTCATTATGCAGCGTGTCTATGGATTTAGAAAAAAAAATGCTCGCGGAAAATTCTGCTTTTCTGCGTTGTTGGAAAAATCTTACTTGTCTAAGTGTTTTTCATTAAATTAAAGTAACATGAATTAAGAAAAATTTGCTTTTATTTTAGAAACTTGCGATACATTATATTTTGAAAGCATAATACAAGCTTGTTGTAGGAAACTAATCTAATTTTTTTAAACAAAACTAGACCTGGTAAATGTTTATGCCTGTATGTTATAAAACTAATATTAGTAATATTTTATTTATATGTAGGTAATAAGTTCCAATGTTTTATTAGCACACATCACATCTTACCTTCACACCTCCAATCAATCACAAACACAACTACCCAACAAAAATGTTAACCCCAAACTGCCGGAACACCATATGGTATCACCATTCATCAAAATTAGTCACGTTCGCCGGACAAAAACTAACCCTTCCGCGGCCGCCGAAAACGGGGCCGCAATGACCCAAAGACACTACCTGTGAAATAATAGCTTTCGCGTTCGAATTAACATAATAATACTGTCACTACTATTATTTTTGGGATGGCCGATGCTCGCTATTGGGATGGACAGCTGCTACTTTTTTCGCAGGTCATTGTAATCCCAAAGTAATAATACCAAAAGATCACCCTTTGCGAAACGGCGGAGTTTTTAAATGCCGACGCTTGTGCAACTTGTTAGTGTTCCGATAGTAGTAAAGGGAATCAAAGAAACATTGCGTCTGTCTCAACTTTGAAATCATTTATGGATCTCAAACTAGGCCGTTCGTGTACGCCGGTTTAATTGTGAGACTTGACGCGAGTTTGCTATTTAGATTCTCATAAAACAAATATGGTTAATGTTGCCTTATAGGAAATAAGGGCCATTTAAAGTAGAACAAGATTTTCATCGCTAGAAAAATGCGTGTGGCACAGCACGGTCATATTTAAGACAAAAAACGAAATTTAATGAGTGCAATATTTTTAGTTTTCGGAATTTTATTTTTATTTTTCTATAGCAATAACACTAATTTATTTTATTCGATAATAAATTAAAGAAAGATGTTTATTACTGTTCACTTTTTACTGAACTTAAAACTAGTTACATTTTGGAAATTTCATTTTGCGCAGTTACCAAAAGTCCTTCTTACTTATGGAATAAATAAATTATTCTGAACCATAACAAAAACCAACATTGCACTGTACAACCATTGTAATTTACACGTCTGTTATAATTAAAACACGCTTACGCACGGAAATAATAATTAACAGTAAAAAAATAATACAGATTGACAGCCGGACCCTCCGAAAGCAGCAGGTAATCAAAGGGTTAAGTTTGGGACAAATAATAGAACCGAAATTATGATAAAAAAAGAGAAAGGGTTGATTTGAAACGGATGATTTATAAATGGGCATTGTTTTTTTAACTATCATTGTTAACGGTCAAGTTTGGCGCAATAATAGAGACTGTTTGTCTGTTCCGGGTTTGTTTGCAGTTTTTGATGGCAGCTGGACCTGTAGGAAGGTCAATGAACTGATCTATTATTGTGTTAGAAAAATCTTTTAAAATTATTATACTTAAATATTTTCGAACATAAATGTTATAAGTGCGTATCAGTTCTTAAGCTTAATTTTAATTTACACATGACTATAATGTTTTTTCTTAGCCAGGCATAATATTGTAAATTGTAAATAAGAGATTTCAATTGATAAAATTATGTAAGTGTTACAAAATGGTAATTTGATAAAAAAATTGGTTTATATTTTAATTATTGTTTATCAAATGCAATAGAAAGTGATGATATTGGTAGACACGAAAAAGGCCAGAACTTTAATAAAAAATATAATACACATTAAAAACAGAGCAGCCATCCAAACGTTCACTGAATAAACAAAACGATTCCCACCTTAAAATACTTCAAATTCCCTTAACTGCAGCATTTTACAAACAAAAAAGAACTTCCAAAAAGAATGAAGTTACATTAAAATTTCTTCAACTCCAGCATTCGTACTGAAGAATAAAAGAAAAAAACTCTTTTCTTAAAGAAAACTCAAAGCGTTCGCACAAAAAGTTCCCAGAACTTGGAACTGAACGAATCCAAGACTCGGGATGAATTTTTAAACCCCTCTCGGTGCAGACATCGGACTAGCAGCGAGGTTAAAAATCTAGACAGAACAATTTCTAGTATTCATCTCGAAATAGATTTTTGTCGACGCGAAGGAACGTTTTGTTGTTGTTCTGGTTGGTTGATTTTTACGTGACCTTTTTAGGGTTAAATGTTGTAGAATTTCTCTCGTACTCTCTACATATTTTTTTAAGTGAAATTATTTTAATAAATAAATAAATTGTTTTGCTGGGCATAAATTTTTTTATTTTTTTATTTTTTTTTCATAAATAAAATCAATTAAGCTTTTTGGGTTAAGTTTTTGCTGAACAATAAAATTACTACCAAAATGTAATCAGAAGATAATTTATTATTTTATTTACAATAATTACACCAATCTAGGCCTATGTCCAGCAATGGACTGTTACGAGCTGATGATGATGATGATACCAATGTCAATTTGATGTTAACATTTTCTTTTGAAGCAAATTGGAGGCGAAATCTTTTTCTCTAAACTACATATTCTCTAATTAGAGTCGTTAATTTGAACTTTTATTCATTATTTGACGAGGACTAACGACGCCAGACAAGAATGATGCACTCAACATTTACTATCCGACATCTCAGCTTTAATAGGGATGGCGCTAGTTTTTTTGAACTATCGTTCTTTTAATTGAAATATGGGAAAATCTTAAAATTGATCTAATTATCAAATATATTTTGCAGATAAATTAATGAAGATTATATTAGATAGAGACACAGCTAATAAGTACATATAGCACAAAAAACATACACAACACAACTGAAATTCATTACCTCCTTCTTTAAAGTCAGTTTAAAACAAAAGAACGCGCTATTTACTTTCTAGTATTTTTGAAAACTTTGGATTTTAAATACCTAAACCCAAAAACACTGGCCACAAAAAAAGTATCTTTATTTATTTAAGCAGGCGTATTCAAAAGAGTTATGAATCGTCAAAATCTAAACAGAATACAAATAGTAAAGAAAACCTTCGCATTAGTAAGAAATCGTCAAAATCTAAACAGAATACAAATAGTAAAGAAAACCTTCGCATTAGTAAGAAAACCTTAATTAAAGCGAGCAAAAAGCGTTAATTACCAAAACTACACACGGTACAAGATAAAGGCAACTATGGTCGTTAGGCGACCCTCGCAGAATTTCGGTAACGCCGACTTTTCAGTTTTTAAAAGAATAATTTCTTAAAAGCGTCATATAGCCTGACCAAGAAAATAAAAAACATGCTCTGGAGGCGCCACATTAAATATGGCTGTGGCAACACTTGGTTGCTATGGTTATACTCACATAGAACTCACAATATCCAATAATAACAAGGCACGATTGACAATTGACATCACACTTTGATAGACAGCACTATTGAATGACACCTTATTGTTTTTTTTATTTATTGTTGCCACGTGAAGAAATTAGTTCCAATATATTTTCGCAGTATGGCGAGGTTTTTTGTTTTAATGGTCGAGCTATACATCAGACATAAAAATACCCGCCTTGCGTCTGGTTGGTGGTAGAACTCTTTCTACCACCACTCTTTCAGCTACGCACCCACAGGTGAAGTCTGCCGCCATAACAGCTCTGGCTGTGTTTCGGCAATATTAATGTGGGAGCCAGTACACTTGGCATCAAAGGCTCGAAGATCAGAGGAGCCTAAAGTGTGGCAGCACATTGGGCGACACTTCTTGCCTTAGAGTCTCAATGGAAAAGGACGCAGTGGCTGCTTACCATCAGGTGGGCTGCGTGTCTGCTGGTCTAGCAGAAAAAAATTCAAATAATCTTAACCATACACGATATAGCTCTGTTTGCCTTCCGGCTATATTAATGTGGGAGCCAGTACACTTGAAATCAGGGGCTCGAAGATCAGATGAGTCTACAGTCTGGCAGCACATTGAGGGACGCTTCCTGGTCTTCACGTCGCTCAATAGAATAGGCTGCAGTGGCCGCTTACCATCGGGTGGGCTGCGTGCCAGTCTGCCAACTGACCTAGTATAAAAAAAAATAAGCTAATTTAAAAAAAAGACATTAATTCTTACAAAAAGATTGGCAAAGAGGAGCAACTATTTAACATTAACACAAAAAAAAAAAGACAAAACTAGGCAAGTCGTTAGACACAGCCCTCTCTCGACTTGGGAAAACTTGCCAACTGCAGTTTTCCCTTTGCATTTTTACCGAGCACAAAACGGTAATTTTTTTTTTCACCCCCCTTCCCCACGCCCGCTGAATCTTTTTACTCTCTTGAAACGTGTACCCTTTTCAGAAGTTGGCTGGCTATCTTTCTTAACTTGACTGCTTTGCATTTGGGTGGCGTGGAGTAGATTCGTTTAAGTTTTTTTTTATTGGGGAACACGATTTTATTGTATTACGTAGATAAAATAAAAGAGAAATGCCAAACTAAACGTTGTGTATTTAAATTTACATTTAATGTTTCGTTTGACTTATGGATTAACTTTATAACAATACTAGCGGCCGCCCGCGGTTTCACCCGCGTGGTTCCCGTTCCCGTGGGAATTGATTAAAATCCTTTCTTTTTTAAGATGTATTCTGCTATTCGGGACGGAAACAAATCCAACAATTAATCAAAAACCATGGCAATCGGTCCAGCCGTTCTCGAGTTATAAGTGTTGTAACAAACACGACTTTCTTTTATATATGTATATAGAAGATGACGAACTTATCTGACAGCGGTGAAACCAGCCCTCAATTTGTTATAGCATATAAATATGAATCGTCAAGATATTAATAAAAAAAAGATTTTTACGGGTGTTATGTTTTTATTGTCGTAGGAAACAACACTCAACAAAGATGTTTTTGTGACAAATAGTGCCAAATTAAAAGTATTAATTTTTAACTTCATCATTTAAAATAGCAACGACTTGATTAAAGCAAATGATAGAATCTTTTTTTTTTTAAATAAATACATGCCAGGTAATAAAATTACAAAATGAAGCATTAAATTAAGATAAAAACATCGGTGAGTAAATAACGTCTAATTTAATAATAAAAAAGTAACTGGTACACCTGTATCAAAAATAAGTTAAAAACAACAAGGAGTCTCCACAACAATCTCTGCTCCTTGAAAACTCCTTAAGTTTTTATTTGACCACTGAAGCATTCGCGAGATAGCGCCGCGGCGAAAATTAAAAAAAGCACCAAAGAAAAAAATACTCGGCGGAATCTCAACGGGAACTCGGAAAGGGGAATACTTTTTTATTGCTCTTTAACCAACTTTTCCTGTCTTAAGCTTGTTTTCATTGATTCAATCCGTGTTAAATTCATTAAATTTTCATTGTAAGGTCAATGAATTTTTTTTTTGCTTATTTAAATGGTTGGTGTTTTGGGGTTTTCTTGGTTTTTGTATAGCATTTGGCTACAAATCAAAGTTTCGACAGTATCAGCCTATTTAATGTCCTTCGAGGTCAATGAAAGGACTAGATTGGGATAACATGCATGATGGTGTATTATAGTCGAGTCATTTTAAGAGGCCACATATGACAGTTCATTTATGCAAAGAAAAGTGCTACTTATGTACATCAGGAGTAGTCTAATTTTCTAAATAAATAATTGTATTAATGAAAACTGGTGTTGTTTTCTTGAGTTGTATTCCTTTAGCGTAAGGTATATTTTTGCGTAAATGAACTGTCAAATGTGACCTAATAAAATGACTCGACTATAAGCAAACAAATATCTAAATTCGAAGAATAACTGAAACCATTCAAACAGCTTCGTCAAAATCTCTTCGATTACTTGCAATATGTTTTTACGAATATCATTCGTAGATTACAAATGTGTAATCATCATACGTCGGGTGTATCAACGTGCATTAAAAATTGACGAGGCAGACCAGTTAACAATGGCATCCGAATATAATATCACGCACACATCCAAAAATCGCATACTCGTCCCGCGCAATCGATTTAAAACAAAATGGCGCTTAATTTAACTTGCTGATACGGCCGTCGATCGCAGGTGGAATAGTAATTTTTTTTCTGCCCGCTGCCCACCCCGAAATAGTTGGGGTGGTTAGTTGGGGGTGTGCGTGACCCCCTGCGCCGCCCACTGGGGTGGGGGCCCCCACTGCATCGACATGTGTGCACGCAAAATCGTAGCGAATAATTTAAATTTCCGATATATGTATGATAAATGGTTCATTAATTTTATGTGCTACGCGATACATAGTGGCCATAGATGGATTATAATTTATATTTTAGCGAGTAATTGTTTCAAGGATGTGAGGTTTCTGTTTGAATTCGAATGATTAGGTTGCGAGATAGTTTTTGTCAGGTTGCGTTTGAACTATTTTGCCGTTTTTAGATGTTATACCTACAATGAATGGGGAAATGTACTGGGTTTGATTCCGATTGAATTCATTCAGAAAAGTACTTTATAAACGTCTTAATATAAGAAAACATTTAAGTTAAATCTTTAGGGGTGGTGCTTTAAGTTTTTTTTAAGTTGAGCTGATTTTAATTTGTATCAAGATTTATTCTACACTAACTCAGTGGCCAATAACTTTGAGGCAAAGCTGTTGTTAATAAAATCGCTACGAAAAAGTTTTGAAAACAAAAGAATAAAAGTTACATAGTCCTTTGGAAGACTTTGGTAAAAATATTTTTGAATTTCGAATAGTCTAAATAGAAACGAATGGATTTTTTTTAATAGCTTCAGACAACCGGGGTTTAGGTATAGAACATCAATAAACATAAATAAACAGAGACGCGACATTTAAACAGACATCGTAGTTGTATTTACGTGATCCGAGCAGTATAAATCAAACGCATTTAATAAACTCGCGAAAATGCGCGGTAATACGCGCGAGCGGTCAAAATGGCGCGTAAGTCTGCGTTCCAAATTCAAAAATAAATTCGTTACATGCACGCGCCGACATTCGTGTTTTAAAATCGACGTCGCGAGACCGCCAGCAAAGATTTCATATTATTTTGATGGTTCATTTTTAAAATGAATAATTAAGAAAATAGATACTTTTAAATTCATTTATATTGTAAAAAAATATTGTCTACACTTTACTTTCCATTGGACTCTACTTAAGTAGTTGGTAGTTTGAAAACCAGAAATTATTCTCATATTTCAGAGGACTAAAAAGTTCATCAAATTTTTCCATGAGTTCCATTTTTAATGGACTAGGTATTGAACTGATTGGATCAAACTTGAAACAGACATAGAATAGGACACTTTTTATCCTATGTCTGTTTCAAGTTTTCGGGAAAATTTTCAGATTTCACCGTATGACGAGTTTTAAGCTAGTAGGTAAAATTTTTCTTCTAATTGTTTCCTTCATATACATTCACAGAATCTATATTTTTATTCAAAAACCCTTAAGTATATTTTCTTCAACCGGGAATTTAATAATTTCACTGACAAGTATTTGAATAGGCATTCAAAACGAAAAAAAATATTATTCGATAAAGAGTTAATGTTTTTTCGCTGTTCACCACCCATAATAATAATAAGTCATTCATTCATCAGGCAATAGGACCCATAAATTACAAATTATAATAGTTAGTTTAACTCTAGGTGGCGCTGTCACTTTGTGAAAAATATTTCAAGATTCATTACTCGCGTTTATTCACAGGAAGAAATAGTTAAAACATATCCTTATAATTCCTCATTAACACATTAACAATAGTAATGTAAAACACTATGTATAACGTTGTAGAAAAAGTCGTAAACATTAAAAAGCTTAGGCAACATTATTATTCTCTATGGTCTTATATTTTAAAAGCAGCATTGTTTTTCTCTATGGTCTTATATTTTTAAAGGCAAATGCCTGAGAATGGTTTATGCCTACGCTCGCAGTCAAAAGGTGCTTGTATCGCCGGGAAGTACTTTTGTATGTAAATCGAATGCGTAGGCAGGCCAGACCTCCTTAGGCACAGGGCATAGACTAGCAGAAGGTCATAGACAACTTTACTCTAGCCATCTGATCGTTTATTTTATTAATATCAAATTATATGAATTTATGGGCATTATTCAAACAGCGACGTTTGGCCCCAAACTATAAGCACTGCTGGTGAGATGGGTGCCAATAAACTTGTTTTTTAGGCCCTAGGCCCTTTTTTATCCCTTTTCTAGGCCGACACAACCGGCTCTATATTCCTGCACACAAATGTTTTGTATTTTACGGGAATCGATCCTGCGAACTTTTGCTGTAATAGCTAGGTTCTCAACCAACACACAATCGGTCGTCAATATTAACTCGTAAACACCCGACCGAAAGCCGGGTGTCGCGTAAACAATAGATTTTCTATTGTGTCTGGTTTTCCGGGGCTTGATGGATTAATCTAAATAATATTTTATTATAAAGAGGAAATATTTATATGTTTGTTTGTATTGAAAAAGCTCTAAAATTACTTATTTGAAAAATTCTTTCACTGTTGGAAAGCTACACTATTCCCGGGTGACATGACACTTTTGATCCCAAAATGTGCGGGGAAGGGGGATAATTGACAAAGAAATTATGCGCGGGTGGAACCGCGGAGGCTAGTTTCATAATAAAGAAAGATAGAGGCATGGCTCTATTTACAAATCTTTAAGCAATCTCCCTTCTGTATTTTCTTAGTCTATGCCTGTAAGTCAGGTCTAGCTCAGGACCAGCTTTTCTATGCCTATAAGTTTAGCTTTTAGGCAACTAATTGTAATTTTATTATGTTTTATGCTGTTCTAACGAGCAATGATTGTATGGAATTATGATGATTTGAATAATTGTATGTCATTTACATTCTAATGTTAAAAATATGCAGTTATTGGAAATATCGGTATGACTAATATTTTGAGTGTAGGCAGGTTTATTTTAAAAACACCAAAATGTTACAAATTTATATTAATGTAGTTATTTTGTGACATAATATTTTATAACATCTATGCTAATATTATAAAGAGGAAAGATTTGACTGTTTGTTTGTATTGAATAGGCTCCGAAACTACTGAACCGATTTGAATAATTCTTTCACTGTTGGAAAGCTACACTATCCCCGGATGACATAGGATACGTTTTATCCCGGAAATGTGGAGGAAAAGAGGGGATATTTGAAAAAAGAAATTACGCACAAGTGAGTTTAAGTGCTTACGCTCCTTTTAGATCAATGAATTTCCATTTGTTGTTCGATATAAAAAAAAGTGGTATTACTTATTATTTTTTTCGAATTATCTTCCTTATTTCAAAAGCCACGTATAACCGTTCATTCCTACTGCAAAAGATAGATTTGTACCTTGTTAGACGTTTGAATAAGTGGTTTGGAAACTAACTGGTCAATTATACGATGAGAGAGAGATTACGAGTACTTATAGTAATATTTATCTAATGATAAATAATGATGACACTACACGATTTATATAATAGTAACTGGTTGCCCACTACTTCTTCGCACGGACTGATGAAAAATATTTAAAAATTAGACGTGATAAAGATAATAAACGTAACAGCCATAATCCATTGGAAAGCAAAGTAGAAACGTAGCGCACCATTTTTACAATGATTCATTTGGTTAATTTGCAAATAGTATAAAATCACGCTTGCCAAAAATCTACAAATTTCATCGAACCCGAGAATCGAACCGAAATGTATACCATAAACAACAAGGCGTTCCGCCGCCATAAAAACCATAACATAGAAAAATCTACTATGTCTTCATATTAAACTTGTCTATGGCACCGTTTCCGGGTTCGCCGGTCTCCATACTCCATACTATTGTAGCCATGCAGCCATTTTTCAACCTATACAACCTACGCTTTTCGCCGTCCAAAGTAACCAGACCCGCGCGTTGCTCACACTCGCCTCTAAAAGCACTGGGTCGGCTCGCGCGAGAGGTCTACTAATTCTGGCCGTGTTGTCTATGGCTATTTTTGTTATTTCTCTATGAATAAATGTAGGGAAGGGAAAGGCGTTCGCCTTAGCACAGTTTACATGATGCACTGTGATATAAAGGATGTTCTATCTAAGTTGGTTGGATTTATGAGATGGATATAGAATGTTATTAATGCAATTTTGTCAGTATTTGAATTATACGTTTTAATTAGTTTATTATTTATAGTGTCGATTTCAAATGGTAGAGGCAACTTTTTTGCTAGAAGGGTTATTTCGGTTTGTTGTTTCTACTTCTGTTTTTAGGAAAGCATTCATGCTCTACATTTGCAAATAATTATAGTTTTCAGCCACCAATAAACAAATAATCCGTATCTAGTACTTATTTTAATTCAAGTAGCTTTTTATTGTTATTAGAATAATCACACACATGATTCTTATTGAGAGTCCAGTATAAAAAAATAACTTGTTTATTATTAATTCTTTTTACAGTGTCGATTTGTATTGGTAGAGACAACTTTTTTGCTAGAAGGGTTCTTTCTATTGGCTGTTTCATGTTGTGTTATAAGGGAATCATTCCTGCTCTACATTTACAAATATGGGCTTTCGGTCAATCAATCAATAATCCGCATTATTTAGTAGTCTACTGATATTCAAATAGTTTAATTCATGTAGCTCTCCATTCGTATTAGAATAATTACACGAACTATTCATAATGAGTATAAAAATATATTTCACACTGCAATAATCAAAGACTTCTATTATGACTGTACGTAAATAAAATCACGTCATTAGCCAAAACCATTCTATTAAATAACTTTTTTTTTACTATTAAACTGTTTTTGCTATAAAACTTGCTACTTATCTAAAAGGAATCCATGTTAGGCAGCGTTTCAGCAATAAAACAAAAAAAATACTTAAGATTTATAAAAAAATATAATCCATTTTCTCCAAAGAGAAAATTAATTTATGACTTTACAAAAAATACAGAAACCGTTTAAAGTTGTTACGGGAATTAGTGCGTTCGTTGCCTGACCATAAACTAGAGAGCTAATTATTTTTAATCTGTGGCAAGGCAATATGGCGCGCTCTCTGCTCCCGCGCTGTATCCCGTTTCTGGTATGTCCGATAGCCTTTTTTGGCATGATTAGCATCACCTAATAATGTTCTATGCAAGTTGCCTTTCCTTATTTGCAGTTATACAATTTACGCTCTAACCCATATGGAATAAAAACCATATTTGTTTACCAGACTTGCAAGTGTGTTTAAACTTTTTTGGAAATTGAATTTATCTTCGAACACGAATTTACAATATTGTTTTTTTTTTTTTTGCAATTATTTCAGCAATACTTACTTTTTGTTAGAATCGAATGCATTTTTCGCACTTTCTGCGATTTTGTTTTTTTTTACATCTCGAGATTTAACGCATTGCGTATAATTATTCCCAAGCTTTATGGGGAACGCAGTAAAATATATAACTATTATGAAATAAATGGTCGTAAATTTACGTTTGCCCGAAGCGTCTTGATTAGAAAGGTAACAGATAAGGGTCTCGGGACAGTCGCCTTCGTATTACTAATGTGCCATTAAAACCATTTTTAATTATGGGGTCTTGTTTTCATATAATTATTACACTAGAAATGGTTTGCATAACTTAAAGAAATTTTATACCTACATAATGTAGATAATATAACTATTTGCCTGGACAAATATTTGAGTATGATTTAGGTGTTTTCGTAATAAGTTAATCTTTGACTTAATTTTATTATTATACATCGATTTGCCTTAAGGTACTACAGTTACACATGCTCATTTCAAGCATGAAAGCATGCTTCTATTAAGCAGTTGTCACTTAGTAGCATGTGTGTCGGAATGTTGCTCAAAATTAGCATGCTCAGTTCGAGTTAGCTCAAAAATCGACAGGCGTGCGATTTTTGAGCATGCTACCTGCGGTGCGGGTGGATGTTACAAAAATAAAGAAGTACAAAGTCAGTTTAAAAAAAATTATGGAGTTAAATAATTATTCATTCATTCATTCATTCATTATAATAAAATTGTAACTTTTTGAAATGTAGAGACAGAACGTAAATAGGTTTTAACTAGTATTATATTATCTGTGGTTTTAACTAAAAAAATCAAATCGGTAGTCAGTCTTTATTAGCCTGTCTTCAGTGGTACTAGGAAAAAGTATAACGGAGAGTATGGCTGGGTCTTTGACCTGAGAGAATTTTTTGCCTCAGTTTTAAAATCATGAGCGATTTTTTATTTCTTAGGTTAGCAAATTTGCAATGATCCTCCTTTTATTCTGGGTAAACGGACTGATGAAAGTATGACTTAAGAATTATAAATTAAAAAAATATGTTAAAGGTTTATTGACTTGGAATTTAGTTTAAGATTCACAGACTGCGACAATGTCAATGGTACAAGCGAAATAAATCTTTATTACAAAATAAATAAAGGTCCATAACAAACAATTACCTATAAAATACCAAAGCCACCATCATAAAGGGCTTAAATAACGTAATATTTTACCCACACTTTTATCTACAAAACCAACCTAATAAACCGAACTCAGTTATAAAATTTAGTGCCAATAAATAAAGCAATCGAACCGTTAGTGCCCGATTAGCTATACAAGGCACAAACCGGCAATATTTCTATGCATTTCGCTGTGTCAAGCCGCACAAAACCATATATCTATCCCGTACCATCTAGGAAATAATTCTACAATATCTTTCCTTACAGACGCACTTGTATTATACACACGCATTCTTCTCAAACATGCAAAATCACAAACACAGGCTCACCGCAGGACTATGCAGAAGATAGCGTGTAAGCGTAGGCCGTTTCGGTGTGTGCGTGAGTCAACGACCTCACCATTTGCTTGCAATACTACAGGCTAAAAGTATGCGTTCGTTTTATTATGGTCTTATTTTAAAAATGGAACGCCGGTCATCGCTTTCTTTCGCGTTGGGTTAGGTCGCGCACGGTTTTTGGCGCGAACTTTGGGGAACGGGTTTGTAACCTAAGGTTACCGTTATGTTACGTCACGGTAATGTTACGTGGTCCATTTTCGAACGTTTGAAGGTCTCGGATGAATTGGGACTTCCTTTTTTAATTTCTTGCGAGCGAACTGGCCGTGTTGTGTCGTTTCTTTGTATCAATTTTACGTAATATTTTACCCACACTATCGTAGAAAGATGCGTTCCAATTTCAAATGAATGGAACATTCACAATAGGATCTGATTTGAAATTGCAATTGTTATTACATTCTGAACGTAGTTATCAGTTATCGCAATGTAATTTCATATTAAGTCAAATAATTTAACATTTTTAATGACAATAAACTTTTTTTTTTAAATAACAATACACTTCTTTGTCCAAATATGTAATTAATTCAATGCAATTTAAAATTTAATTTTACGCTTCACATCTATTAGTTGTCAATAATAAATGAACAAGTGTGTTATTAATTCAGTCATAAGATATACAATTACTACTCATTTAATAAAACCGTGACTCATAACGTCTTAGTCATTATTCTCTGTGGTCATTCTTTGGTTGGGATTGCTCTACAGAGATCCAAATATCCGATTAAAAATGTAACTATCACAATAATATAATTTAATAAAACAACTAATACGAATCAAAATATTAATGCTATTAAAAAAACGATGACGTATAACATCTTAGTCATTCCGAAATCCTTATTGCCAACACAAATTTTGCTCGCCCTGGAAATCGAACCCAGGTGCCTGGTACTGAGAACTCTAGACCATCACCATAGTAACTTTTTTTTATCCACATCAGTTGGCAAACAGACACGCAGCCCACCTGATGGTAAGCGGCCACTGCGGCCTATTCCATTGAGGGACACTTCACCAGGAACTGACGCTCAATGTGCTGCCAGACTGTAGAGTCATCTGATTTTCGAGCCTTTGATTTCAAGTGTACTGGCTCCCACATTAATACTGCCGGAACACAGCCAGAGCTATTATGGCGGCAGATTTCACCTGTGGGGGTGGTAGCTAACCAGTCGGACTGTGAAAAAGCCCTACCACCAACCAGACTCAAGGCGGGAATTGAACCCACGACCTCCGGGTTTTTATACCTGTGTTTTTACACTGTTCCACGGTTTACTTTACTTTTTTATAAATCAGTGACTGGTAAGCTATGATAAATAATTCAGTTATCCTAAGTCTAGGAAACGCAGGCATTTAAAGAATGCTGCGATTGAATATGTCCCAACTGGTTTTGCCCAGATGTTCTTATTTGATACTGCAATTTAAGTCCTACGAGAAAACGCTATTATTTGTCGTTAATGACTGAATTAAACTTAAT
Source organism: Mecyna flavalis (assembly GCA_949319885.1). Taxonomy (NCBI): domain Eukaryota; kingdom Metazoa; phylum Arthropoda; class Insecta; order Lepidoptera; family Crambidae; genus Mecyna; species Mecyna flavalis. The sequence goes on along the minus strand of OX439419.1, from coordinate 2,741,847 downwards.
TGAGATAAAGTATAGCCGTGGAACTTTTGAATTGACGATTGTTGTGGACAGAAGTCATTATGTTACGAAATGCTGGCAGTTACATAGTTTTAAAATATTTCAATTGAAATATTATGATTTATTAATGTAAAAAAACCGGCCAAGTGCGAGTCGGACTCGCCCATGAAGGGTTCCGTATTAGCAAGTATCATCATAATATAAAAGTTCTTGTAGTTCTTTGTAAGTTTGATCGAAGATTTTATATTTGAGTTGATTGAATGAGAGGAAAATTGCGTTTTACGATTTATGACGTTTTAAAAAAAAACTAATTACTTGATCTCGTTCAAACCAATTTTCAATGGAAGTTTTCATGGTAATGTACATCATATATATTTTTTAGTTTTATCGTTCTCTTATTTTAGAAGTTAGAGGGGGTGTGACCAACATTTTACCACTTTGGAAGTGTCTCTCGTGCAAACTATTCCGTTTAGAAAAAAATGATATAAGAAACCTTATTATCATTTTTAAAGACCTATCTATAGATACCCCACACGTAAGGGTTCGAAGAAAAAATTTTTTTTGTGTTTCAGTTCTAAGTAAGCGAAACCCCAAAAATTTATAAACTAATTACTTGATCTCGTTCAAACCAATTTTCAATGGAAGTTTGCATAATAATGTACATCATATATTTTTTTTAGATTTATCGTTCTCTTATTTTAGAAGTTACAGGGGGGGGGACCAACATTTTACCACTTTGGAAGTGTCTCTCGCGCAAAATATTCAGTTTAGAAAAAAATTATATAAGAAACCTTATTATCATTTTAAAAGACCTATCCATAGATACCCCACACGTAAGGGTTGGATGAAAAATTTTTTTTTGAGTTACAGTTCTAAGTATGGAGAGCCCCTAAAATTTATTATTATTTTTCTATTTTTGTATGAAAATCTTAATGCGGTTCACAGAATACATCTACTTACTAATTTTCAACAGTATAGCTCTTATAGTTTCGGTAAAAAGTGGCTGTGACATACGGACGGACAGACAGACAGACAGACAGACAGACAGACAGACAGACAGACATGACGAATCCATAAGGGTTCCGTTTTTTGCCATTTGGCTACGGAACCCTAAAAAGTATAGTACTAGCCTATTTAACGTCCCACTGCAGGGCAAAGGCCTCCATCATTGAAATCAAGTCATCGCTACAATGATGGGTACTGGCTTAATCACCAAGCTTACCAAATGCGGGTTGGTGAGCACGAACCCGAGCTGTGTCCGAAAAAACTGACACAAAGTTTGCTCGACCCGGGAATTGAACCCAAGACCTCGAAATCTCGGGCCGGTACTTAAACCACTAGACCATCGAGGTGGATTTATTAATGTGTCGGTACTTTAATATTTATAATATTAGTAGAGATCAACAGAAAATATCACGGTTTCGTCTGATATACTGCTTTGAATATAATACACTGCAATACAGTCTAATAATTATGTATATAATAATCAGTGAACAATACCATCCAAGAATATTTAATATTATTGGCTATATAGTCCCTAATCATTCAGTCAGAAACCCCTCAATAGACTTCACACTATACCAAAAAACTAAACCAGATTTTGAACTCCAACAGATTTCAAGACTCCCTCTTCCTTTGCAGGTGAACGACCGTACAAATGCCACCTCCCTGACTGTGGGAGAGCCTTCATCCAGCTGTCGAACCTGCAGCAGCATCTCAGGAACCATGACGCTCAAGTGGAACGAGCCAAGAACAGGCCCTTCCATTGTAACATCTGTGGGAAGGGCTTCGCCACTGAAAGCAGTTTGAGAACTCATACAGCCAAGGTCAGTATCTAGATGGAAAAGATTACACATAAAGTCATTACGCATTTATCTATTACACATAAATTCATTACGCATTTATTCATTACACGTCAATTCATTACGCATTTATTCATTACACGTCAATTCATTACGCATTTATTCATAACACATCAATTCATTACACATTAATTCATTACACATTAATTCATTACGCATTAATTCATTACGCATTAGATAGATATCGAAAATCAGATGAGCTTGCAGTGTGGCAGCACATGAGCGACGTACGGTGAAGTATCCCTCAGTGGAGACCGCAATGGCCGCTTACCATCAGGTGGGCTGCGTGCCTGTCTGCCAATTGATTAATAACAAAAAAATATATATATCCAACCTAATCTTTTAAACATTAAACCATGCTTCTCACATGTGCCGTAGCACAAAGTCAAAGGTCAGTGTAACATACACACAGGAAAACACATCAGCCATCACTAAAGCGAGAGCATCTCAAACTGCGGTCAAGAAATCAAGTTCTCTTCATTGAAATCAAATCATCATATTAAATAAACAGGCCTTAGTGCCTTTATAACGTAGATTAGTGATTTTAAACTCCAGCATTGATGATACATAATTATGATAATATGACATAGAAATACCTCCATGGGCGGCGGTGATTGCTTACCATCAGGCGAACCGCTGGCTTGTTTGCCGCATCGGGCATTAAAAAAAGCTAACTAAGGTGTCCCAAAGTTTCTAAAATGCCTCTGTTCTCTTCATCCATACATTTTTATATGTGAATACCACCACTACCACTAGCTCGTAAGAAAATGTGCACATTTAGATAAAATGTGTAACTTAAATTTACCCATCGATTCCTACATGGGTAATGGTATTTAAATTCGTTGGGTAATGGAGGTAAAAGAAATGTATAGTATCAGCCTATATGTATAGTGTCCCACTGCAGGGCAAAGGTCCCCATAATTGAAATCAAGTTATCGCCACAAGAATAGATACTGGTTTAAAAACCCGAGCTGTTTTTGAAAAATCCGATACAATTTAAAAGCTAAATGTTTAAAATCGTTTGAATAATGACGATGATTCTGATTTTATAAACTGTGATATTGGATTCCTCATCGGAACCTAAATTATGTACTTATATGGTTGTGCATACCTGCATTAATACATTTTTGCCGCACAAAAATGTTCACAAATTTATTTTTCTACAAAAAACATTTTGGCAGTTACGAATCATTTATCAAAATTCCTTTTGGCCGTTAACTATTATTTTCAAAATTACAACGAAATTCCTTTTCGAAACTTTGTCTATGATTTTCGAAATTCCCTTTGGATTTTGACTGTTTTGTTTGTTGATTTACTGTGTTTTTTGAATGTGAACCTAATGTTTGAATGCTATGCCCGCATCGCCACCGTCCGGTGGAACAGGAGCTTCAGCTGCACCTTGGTGTTTTGCAGCAACACGCCGCCCTCATGATCGGGGGGGCCACCGCCACACCATGCCCCATATGCCACAAAGTCGTATTCGGTGGCGAAGCCTTAGTCGAACATATGAAGAACACGCATAAGGATCCAAATGCGTCCGGCGTTGCCAGTAAGTTTCGAATTCGGTCGTTCGAAATTTTCAAAAAAAGAACGGCGTCTTCGGATCTCTTTCTTTTTTACTGGTTTTAATTTTAATTATATTAAGAAAATCTCCTTTGCGTCCAGCGTGCGAGTGACGTTCTCACACAGAGGATTAATTTTATAAAACGCGTCTTTTTGGTTTGTGTGATTAAATAATTTTTTGACGCGTTTTATAAAACTCTTCGCCTGCGTTGGGCTTGTTACTCGCTACAGGTTTACATTTGTTCTAAATTTACTCGTAAATTCGACGTTTTAAAATAACGCTCGCCGCAGATGAGATTTATTAGTTTATAAGACCAGCCACTGGAAGTTCGTACGTTAACGTTGGTCTCCATAAAATAACTGCAACAGTAACAACAAAACATTTTGTAATCAAACATTTTGCGATGCGGGAGCTTCCAGCTGGCAAAAAGCCATGAGGGGTGTTGGTTCAAAATCCAACGGTAAAACAAAAACGTATCGTCTCCATAAAATATTACCTAATAAATAAGTATGTCTAACGCCATCTTGGGAAGTCTGTTATTGTTAGCGAATTATTGGAAAGGCGAAGTGTTTTGTAAACATTTCGAGAGAGCGATAGATTCTTCGGATTGCGTTCGACTATTATCATAACATGTTTTGTTTGTACATCTAATAGCTACATTTTCCTCGTTTTCTAAACGTCAACTTCGTTTTGTTGGTATTTCTGTTCCGCTAATTGATTTATGTTATCATTTCAGTTTTGTATTACAATTCAGTTCCGTCAGTTTTGTTACTTATAAAATATCATTTTCGTTTATTTAGTTTTAAGGACGACCGCTCTTTGCTAGTAAATAACTCTGTTATTTACAAATCCCCAATCAAAATCATCAATTTACCAAATACGACTCTTCCATCGTTGTAACCGATCACAGCTATGGTCAGTCTAATCATTTTCATCATCTCCAAGTTTAAAAATCTCAAGCGAAAGAGCGATCAATATACTTTCGACTAACAATTTGACTAACCTTGTTTATTTTTTTTTCTCCCCCTCTAACCCACTAACCTTCCCAAATCCTGGTGACGTCGAAGGTCCTCCAGCGACTTCACCGTACCCGGCGCAAGCTAAACCTGTTGACCCTTACATAGCCAAGCGGAGGACGGCGAACCACCCGTGTCCGGTCTGCGGGAAGCACTACGTGAACGAAGGGTCGCTGCGGAAGCACCTCGCCTGCCACCCAGAGACGCAGCTGACCAGTGGCCTGAGGATGTGGCCGTGTTCCGTGTGCCAGGCCGTCTTCACGCATGAGAGCGGTAGGTTGATGGAACTCTTTCAATAGGTTCTGGCAGTGGTGAAGCACTTCGCCTGCGACCCGGAGACGCAGCTGACCAGCGGATGTGGCCGTGTTCCGTGTGCCAAGCCGTCTTCACGCATGAGAGCGGTAGGTTGATGGAACTCTTTTAATAGGTTCTGGCAGTGGTGAAGCACTTCGCCTGCGACCCGGAGACGCAGCTGACCAGCGGATGTGGCCGTGTTCCGTGTGCCAAGCCGTCTTCACGCATGAGAGCGGTAGGTTGATGGAACTCTTTTAATAGGTTCGTCTGGCAGAGGTGGTGAAGGCGCATATTCAAGAAATCAGGAATTCAATCCACGAAGTATACAAATAGTGTGTATGAAAGTATGTGTTGGTATGGGATATAAAATCCCATACCAACATTATTAAAAATTAAATATAATATATTGATCTGATTAGAATAAAAGAATTTGAAAAGCTTAAGCACAAGTGTGTTATGGGAATAAAAAACAACGAAGGTATATACTTAAATACAATTAAACATCCAAACAGAACAGACAGACTACTTGACTTGGTAAGATTCGTAGCCATAAAAATTTAATGTAATCGTAAAAAGCACTACCAAACTTTCTTGTCAGACAAGAAACAAATAAATCATAGTTAGGTCATCACATCACACAAGTATGTACAAAAGTTTAAAATCAGGCTTCCATTCATTTTGAAAATCAAAAAGATACAAGGACAAATGCAGAGGACTTAAAACCCAGGACATAAAAAGTTACTTACCTTTTCTCCTCTGACAGAGATTCACATGGAAGAAGTTATTTCTTTTAAGCTATAAAAAGTCCTTATATTCATGGTTTTTTCAAAGTAATCTCACCTTTCAGGTCTGCTCTCTCACATGGAGCATATGAGAATGGAACCGAAACACCAGTTCGCGGCGCAGTACGTGCTGTCCCGCGCCGCAGCGGAGCGGCGCGAGCGCGACATCCTCGCCGCCGTCTCCGCCTCCGCCGGCGGCTCCGGGCTCCTCAACCTCGCCCCGCCCTCGCCCGCGCACTCCGACTCCTCCTCCAACGGCCGCCTCTCCTCCTCCGCCGGTTCCGAAGCCGGCGCCGCCGTCAACAAGCTCTCCGACCTCCTCCGCTCCGCCAACAACGGACACCAAGCCTACGGAGACGAGCGAGTCGCTGCCATCGCTGCAGCCGCCGCGAATATGATGGCCCAACCCGGCGAGGGAGCCAACGCGGTCCAAGTCGCTGCCGCGAACCTAGTATCTGCTATGAGACAACAATTGGCTCGAGAACCACCTCCAGCCCAGCCGCCCGCGGAGGCCCCGCCAGCGCCGTCCGAAGCCGCATTACGAATCCAGCAAGCAGAGGCCCTTCTGCGAAGTCAGGCCGAAGCTCTCCGACTAGCTGTGTCCCAGGCCGCAGCGGCCCACAACACCGAAGCGGCCAGCCCTTTGAGACACAACGGAGGCTTCCCCCCGCAACCCCCGAACGACGCAAGCGGACAGCTATCCCCGGAGTTAGTGGAGGCGTTCAGAATCGCTCAGGAGCAGAGATTGGAGCAGGCTTTGAGGTTACACGATCCAAGGATGCTGGGATTTAATATACCATCTCCTGTGCAGCAGGCAGCTCAGCAGGCTGCTCAGCAAGCTGCTCAACAGGCGGTTGCAGCTCAACAGGCGGCTGCAGCTCAACAGGCAGCCCAACAGGCCGCCCAGCAAGTGGCCCAGCAAGCAGCACAGGCTGCCCAAGTTGCGCAACAGCAACATATGCAACAGCAAGCCGCACAGGCCGCACAGGCTGCACAGGCAGCCCAACAGGCGGCTCAACAGGCCGCTCAACAGGCCGCTCAACAAGCTGTCCACCTCCAGCAAAACCCTCAGCCATGAAAATTTAGCTATTACTAATCCGACGCGATTTCGGCTAACACAATCGTATAGCACATTAGCATAGTCATAGAAACAAATCGTTTGGTATTTTTTGAAACATAAAAAAAAACATTTTTTTCTACGGAGTGTGACGAGGAAATCGCCTCTGGTTAGTAATTTAATTTCACCTGTACGGGACATTTTCGGAACTTTATGATTTTAATTTTAATTTTTAGCCGGAAAAATATGGTAAAACTAAATTAATGCTAAATCATAGATAGAACTAACTATTGTAAATAATTGAGGTTTAGTTGAAAATGTTTCTCGTGTAAATATAAATGAGGACTCTAAATAGTTAAATAAAATGAGCAAAATGGAACAAAAACTCGCCCGAACAAGTAATTAGATGTAGAAATGTGACAAATAATATTCAGTGCAATCTTCAATAATTATTTGTTTGGTTGTTATTGAGTGTTTTTATTAATTATTATTATTATTAAATGAAGTATTTATTTTTTATTAGCTTTACCACGGAGCAGTGTATTTCTTAGCTTAGTACAAAGTTTTGGATGTGCCAAACTGTTTTTAAGCACTTTTTATCGCATTTAGCGAAACTTTGCAATATTTAGTTGCTTATTAAGTTTCCGTAGTATAATGTAGATGAGCTCTTATATTAAACATTGTTTTATTATATATTTTCTCGCAATAACACGTCTTATGCTAGTCAAGTTTTGAACGCACAAATTTTATATTCTATTAAAAAGATTAATTGGAGAAATATTTTATTTTTTTATATTTTCGTTCCGTTTAAAGCTGAAATTGCTAACTTCTCTTGGCGTATATTTTTATTTTTATGATAATTGCCATATTAGTTGTTAATAGTACTGTAAATACGTAGGCAAGTTACGTAACGTTGATGCTTTTGTTCAATATTGAAGAAACCGTTTATTTTTATTATTGAAACTATTTTTTATTTTAAACGAAAAAAATAATTATTTACAAAATAATTTGTATAGTTGTATATAAAATTTATTATTTTTTTCAGAAGACTGCCGTTACTTGTTCTTTTTTATGTAAATAAAATAATTGATTATTACATACATGAAATTGTACGTGAATAACAAATAGCGATTTTTCACTCCACTAACAAACTTAAGAACAGACAAGACAATACATATAATTATATATAAATACATGAAATGGACATCGTCGAAGAGATACGAGAAATCTCTCACATTGAACACCTAATGGATTACTTCGACAAATTATTGCTTTGAAAAGACAACAAAAGCGAGACACAAGACATTCTTTCCATCAACATGGATGTTGAAATAGCCCAAATATTTTATATTTATTTTCTTTTACAATGTACACGCTTCTAAATGTACCACAATAGCCCAGTGAATCATTTTTAAATGGTTAATAGAAGCAAATGCTTTTATTTACCATCAGAACAGTAACAAAGCATCTAGGATGCAACCAGTTGCCACTGCAATAGATTTATAGTTCAAGAACGAATTGCAAAATGTTACACAGTTTTTGCAAAAAATGTGTACCATTTCGCACTTTGCCGTAAGAATGTCAAGTGTTGCCGAATATTAATTCTTTTAATATTATCATCATGTATTATAAATAAGTGGCAATTGTTGTGGACAGAATTGTGTATTGGAATCGATACTGTCCACAGGAATTGTAATATTATACGTGTAATCGTAACATAGGTAGGGTTATAGTAAGCTGATTTTAATGTACGTAATTATTTCATTCTTGAATTAATATTGGTACTATCGTGTCACAGTGGCTGCTTCACATATTAAGTTGATGCGAGGTTCCACTGTCGCGATGTGGCAATGTAAATAGAGGAAAAAAAAACACAATGCAATAGCCCAAAAATTCGTTATATTTTGTGTCGTGACGTTTGGTTGACGAGGGGAGTTTTTATTGAATGTTTAGTTGATGTACGTATGTCTTAATTTTAAAATACAAAACTTTTCGGCAAGAGTTAACTTATTGTTTGGAGTGAAACGGCCAGTAACATCGAGACGCGAAGGTTACTCGATAAAAGATTATGTTTTCTAGGAAACGTGAATCTCTAATTAGACAAAAACAACATTTTTCGACTGACAAAAAATTAACAATTTCGACAAACGCAATAATGAAAATTAAAAGTGAACGGATCGCTATTTATGTAAAAAATGTCCTCATAAATTTAATATATAAATAAATTAATATAACAACAAAAGAAGTTCCTATGAATATTGTATAAATGGTATTGTTTTAAATTTAGGTCTTAGTAGAAGGAAAAATTTATGGACGTTTGGTATTTTTAAAGTTGTAATTATTGAACCATCGTGTTAGGGAACTTGACTCGGGATACCGAGTTGTACAAACTATAAAAGCACGGATCGTGAATCCTAACATTAGATTTTTAGATCGAAAGTTACGTTTCCAAGAAAGTGTTCAAGCGGTAAAATGCTTACATTTTTGTGCGGCATGTGTTTTATGTAAAAAATAATATTTGTAAAAAAATAAAAGTATTGACGTTGTATTTTCGAGATCGGAATTTAATATATAAGATTTTTGAATATACGAAAAAAATACTCAAAATAGATATTAGGGTACCGACATGCCACACGAGGAAGTAAGCGCAATTGTAATTTCTGTGATCATCGAAAAAGGAATAGTTATTAAATCAGATCGTGTCTGTGAGTTAACAGAGGTTACTTTTAAGTTTTCGACGGATACATTTTTTAATGTTAAAAAATATGAAGGATGAAAAAATTTTTTCTACATTTATTTTACGACAAAAATTCCGTAGTTAAGCTGTGTACATTTAATACTAATATAAAGCCTAATTAACAGTAATGACGATGCCCGTCACTCTGTGGCAAAGTGGAAGAAAAATGCAACTTACACTTTCATTATGCAATTTCCTTCCACTTTGTGTCTTAGTATCAATAGAACTGGATTCAGTTATCGTCTCTACATGTAATGTGGGAAATGCCACCTCCACTTTTTAATTACTCAATAGAAATGCGCTGTTAGTCTATTTTCAAAGAGAAATGGATATGACCCTTACAAATGATGTTCTAGTTTAATTGGCTATTTTAATATTTACAGTTAAATTGTGTTAATGACTTTTCGTTGATAGGAAAATTTGTTAAAAGTTTTTAAGGTCAAAAACGTTTGCTCGTTCGGTATTTACGAGCACCAACTTCGATCTAATTAGTATGTACGAGAAATACCAAATCGAATTGCAATAACATCAAGCAATTACATTACATTTTTTATTTCAATGTTAAGGGACGTTGTGACTTGTGCCTGTGCAAATGTAATCGTTTTGCAACTTTTGTAAACGTTTTGCAATATCTATTAATGAAGGGGTTATAAAATGGTTATATTTACAATTTTGATACATGAATCGCAAAAAGGAAAATAGGACGTTAAGGCGAGATGCTTAAGGATGATTTTTCTCCTTTATGAGTTCGACCCAGCAGCGCACAGTTCACAGCGTTTATTGTTGAGTTTTTATTAATAACTTGCTGTTGATTTACATTAAACATCCTTATTGACTGTTAATGGTTTTGTTTTGAGGCTTAATCGTTTACGTTGTTTGTATTTCAGCTTGTTTTACAATAAATAGGTAAATATACACATTTATTACACTTAATATAAGAGTAGACAAGATAGCCAGGTTTTCAATTATAACACACATAGTAGTTATTATCGTATCTTATCGTAAGTTAGCATAATTAATGTAATGTAATTCAACTGGACTCATTTATAAAATAATTCCATGCAATAAATAAAAACATTTTTTATAAATGGGTCTTGATGGGGCATATGTTAAGACATTTATTACAGTCCTTGATGTATGTTACCGAAGTAGTAAACAACGAAATAAAAAATACATAAATACCAAAAAAAAATATCCGTGTACTTAATCGTACTTAAATGTCATAGATAATCAAATCTATTATTATTGGTGTTTTATGGGAATCATTGTATCCCTTTCGTAAAAGTCATATCCATTTTTAAGTGGAAGTAATATTAAATGAAACAATCTTTTTAAAGATTACGCATACGAAAATATAATTCGAAAGTTGTGAGGTAATTTAGGTACAATTGTTATGAAAAAAAAATTTACTGATGAATTTTTGGTTACACAAAAAAAACTGACAGCGCATTTAATTTTTTGTCTACGTTGTATGCTAGCCTCTTTAATGTCACAGGGCATTTTCGTTGTTCTTTCGTTACTTTGTCCTGAAATGTTACAAAGAATTATTGTTTTTTTTTTTACTTTTGCAAAAATGTTACATTTTTACATTTCACAAAAATTGTAAAACTTCTTACATAAAACTTTTCTTGTGTATTTTTACTACCGTTTCTTTTATTGATTGGTGTACGTCTAGTCTTATTTACATGTTTTTGTATCTTTATGAAACAGAATCGTTATTTGAATCACATTGAATAATTTTTGGAATTGTCAAAATTAAATAAGGTACACGAAATTAATGAAACTTTTTCGGCGATATAATTGTAAAAAGAATATTTGAACTTTGGAAACGCATTTTGTCAAGTCAAAATTATGTACATACCTATTTCGACGTATAAAATTATTGTAACATTCAATAATGCTTAGAAGTTTAGACTTAAATTTACGTTTAGCTAAAAGTCAAAATTCGTGTTTGGCATATATTACAAAAAATGATTGTAAATATTTAGGAATGTGATGTGATGATAATATAATGTACCTAATTGGTGTTTAGACGAAAACATATAACATTATATATGTTGGAATTTCTAAATCCATAGCAGATTCTGTATCGCAGTGTTCATTCATATTTAAAAAACTTATTATATTTTTTGTTTATTAATTTTTTATTGTAAAGTTACGTAAGTAAATTTAAGTTTAATTAATATTAAATAAAAAGATGCCATGTTTTCATTAATTATTTTAGTAATAAACAAATTAATGTGTTTATTGAATATTATATTTTTATAAATGGTTATTTTTTTGTACCCGATATGTATGTAGTCAATCTTGGAAATGTATAGTTTTTTTAGTGTTGATTTATGTTAGATAGATAGTTTAGTTGCGCCTATAATTTTTATTGAACAAAATATTGTGTTTATTTTATTGTGGATGATAATTATTTTAACAACGGTAAATGCTTATTGTGTCATTAATGGAGTATAGTAATTATTATTGCCGAAACGGTTAGCTATAATTATTTTAAAAAATAAAAAGGATGATTCATATTTGCGTTTTTTTTCTCATCCCAGATTATGCCGTTTGGACAATTTTATTCTTTATTTATCTTCCGCCTGCGGTATCACCCGCGCGTAAATTCTTTATTCAAATATCCCTCCCTTCCCCCATATTTCTGGGATAAAAAGTACCCTATGTCACGCAAAGATAATGTAGCTTTCCAACAGTGAAAAAATTATTCAAATCGGTTCAGTAGTTTCGGAGCCTATGTCCATTTCCACAAAAAAAGAAAGATCTTAATCGAGCCATTTACGTTCTATGCATGTTCATGAAAGCATAGCGTTAAATTGTCGCTAAAACTTGCAGATAGGCACCTAGGTATCACAGAGTTCTTATTACTAATTCTTTGGAAATTATCTATCCTATTGCCACCTATTGGCAAAAATGTAATTTGTAAATCACTGAGGACATATCATTAAATAGAAAAAAAATATTAATAAAATCCCACTTTAAAAAATGAATATAATTGACACGCATACAGATATTGAGTTCCAAGTTACATAGATTTTTTTCTGTTCATAAATCAGAAGTAGGTAGGCGGAAATAAACGAACAACACAATTGATAAAAAAACATAACGAGAATAAAAACTACGTTATGTAGGTACAAGAAATTCTTATCCACAACAGGAATATTTTCGAACAATACTTTCTAATAAGAAGTTCCAAACAAAAATCTTATTAAGAAAAATCTTACTAGAATGAAAGACAAGTAGCGCCATCTCTTGGTGAGTAGAAAAACTAACGGACCAATAAAGAAAGTGAGAATTTTTCGTACGATAACTACTTGGTAATTTTAAAACTTTACAAGAAGATAATTATTTTAAGAAATATCACAATTTCTTATTTATAAATTAGACACAAGTTCGGTATAAGCCGTTTTACTTAATGGTTTTTGTGGAGTGATTTGATTATTTTAAAATCACAAATACTCATAATACAAAATATTAGAGTATCTTACAATAAATATTTAATTAAAACAAAATAAATAAAAGACAAAAGTATACAAGTTGTAGTAGGTACCTACATTTTTTATAAATTATTTAATTTATATTTTGGTCTGGCACATACGTCTGAATTTTTTAATAGGCTTCATTAATATTATGAATGATTTATCTTAAATTTTGAAAGTACCAGTGTAAATGATTTTTCTGAATAAATATTTATTTCTTGTTCTTCATTTATATGCTAAAATGTGCCACCTACCTAATAAACGCAGAACTTTCAAATCCTATCTTAACTGCCATCTAGCGGGTTTCATTAGAACTATCAACAACCGTAGTGCTAACAAAGGATATCATGAAATTACTGCCACCTCTTGCAAACTAGTGAAACTAATTTCTTTTTGCAAAGCACAGTTGTTAGTAAAAGTTAAATTGCGGTAGTTTAAACATTTCGGATAGATGTCACTAATTTAATATAATGATGATTTTATTTTTTAATAGATGGCGTGAATGTAAAATTAATAGTTGATTAATTTTGTCTAAGTATTACATATTTCTAGAAAATAATTAATACTCTGTAATTGTTGAATCCTTTGTTATGATTTGAGAATTGTAGTAAAGTATTATAATTTTGTTATGTAATTTTATCTTACATGTAAATTTTACAGGTTTGATGATTTCATTTGAAATAAAAACCTACTGGGATAAAATTGTTGATAAAGTTTAACATTTACGTAAAGTGGTACAAGTTTTACTTAAATGACATTAAAAATAGTTTGTCTGCCAACTGACTTAAAAACATTCGTTGCTTTCTCAGTAAATATAGATAAGTACTTGTTTTAGAAAAAAAACGTAATTTAATTACCTTTACGTAAATAAGTGTGTGTGTGTGTCTTAGTGTTTGTGGACTTTTTTCGAGGTAATTGTGTGATTCCGACCCACCCTTGACGCATAGCATAGAAGCATAACAATTCAAGGTACAAACTGTTAACTGTAGTATCAGTCTAATATCCCATAGTTAGTTCTGGATCTAGCAAATTTTATTTCGGTTTCTTCGGACTTCATTCGGGGTCGCATTTGCAAAGCGTGGTGAACTGGCGATTAAGCCAAATTTACGTGAATGTGAACATTCGTAAGTGGCGTGTGACCGATTAGACTTTTTTTCGGAAGAGAATGCGTTATGCACCATAACCGCAGGCTAGCTACACCTGCGGCCGTGTGTGGGACTCGAGACTAAACTCCCCCGGTTTCCCCTTCACACCCGTTTGGGACGAGCCGGTGCCTGCTGTGAGGCTGATAAGTCTTTGGTTCCGGATGATGAAAAACAGACGGTTGGAAATTTGAAGACGAAGTAAGTATCTTTATTATTTTTTCTACGATAGATCAGTTGGCTAACAGGCACGCAGCCTACCTGATAGTAAAATGGCTACTGAGGCTTTGACCATTATTTTCCACTCACTATTTTCGAAAACTATTTAGATTATTACAAATTATTTAGATCATTATTAGTTCTGGATACCTATTTGTTTAGAAGTCGGCTACCTAAATATTTCATAATAAGGTAGCGTGTTCGATTTCCGCGTCGTAAAACATTTGTGTGCATGAACATTGAACATGTCTTTTTGTACACATAGAAGTACCCTGACCCCCAGACCGAGGGTCAGGGTATTTCTACTATGTGTAGGTATGTTTTATGTGTTAAAAAACTATTTATGTTATATTTAACGGTTATAAGCTTTGGTTAGTATAGGACTAAATTGCGCTGAAAAAAGTTTCACACAAGAAGCAGTTCTATACAATTACAAAATCAAGCTTTAAGTAAAATCCAACTCCAAACGTACCTACACAAAAAAAAAATCGATCACCCATCCTACCCCAGACCGAGACAAGGTTGCTTAACTTCTATAATAACAAAAATCATCACGTATGTCCGTACACGGGTGCTAAAGTTCGCTGCACCGTGTACCGTTACGAACATGTCGTATCAATTGTATAATCGTACGAACAATCGGTTCGATCTAGCCTGCGCACTGTATAACCCTCCAATGCGCGCGGTAATTAGCTGGAAAAAAATATGAGCCTGGCTTTTTTGACCCATGTTAAAAAAATAAAATTGGTAAAAAAAATACCTGTTTTGGTGTAATGGTTGAAAAATCGGACGTCGTCCGCAGTCGCGGGTTAGATCAACCAAAAGTACCAGCTTATTAATGTCCCACTGCATGCAGGGCAAAGGCCTCCATCCTTGAAATCAAGTCATAGTTACAATTATGGGTACTGGCTTAATCACCACTTGCCAAATACGGGTTGGTGATCACAAACCTAAGTAGTGTCCGAAATAACCGACACAAAGTTAGCTCGACCCGGGAATTGAACCCAGGTCCCCGAGATTTCGGCCCGGTACTTAAACCACTAGACCATCGAGGATTTACCAACCAGTAACACTCTAAAGTTCCTTACAACTACTGCCTCACGATTCTAGACGGGGTACAATTAGCGACGTTAGAACCATAGTGATCCAAGTTACATTTTCAACTTTTTGAGAAAACGAGGGAAACGCGTTTGGATTTGTTCCTGAAATTGTCCTATCCCAAAGTGACCGATATGAGTTTCCTTATGAAGATTGCTATAATAAGCACTTGGATCAGTGTGGCATGAAAAATATGTCTTTTTTTGGGATGTTTATAACAAAATATCGATTTTGACAAAAATGTCACTTGGATCACTATGGTTCTAACGTCGTCAATTGTACCCCAGCGGGCCGGCAGTGGAGGGTTAACGGTAAGTACGTAGCGCACTCTTATTTTCCCAACGGTGCGATAATTAATATAATTCTGAAATAAATCGTCGGCGATTGGTGCGCAAAAACTATTGCGCTCACATGGGAGGAGGCAGCTATGGTTTATTATGGATATGACTTAGGCTTTTGCCACGCTTAAAGGAACGCCAATGCATGTTAAGTCATATTATTATAAATATTGTCCGCGACGGAGCGACCGATCTGCGAGTTGGGTTGGGACTTTTTCAGAGTCCACCACCCCAATAGATAAAATCTGCCGCCATAGCAGCTCTGGCTGTGTTTATATAGGTACACTTGAAAATCAAAGACTCAATCGAGCTAATGATGATGTTGGTGATGATATCATAAAAAAGAATCTGGAAGGTTTTTTTAAAAAAAACAAAGAATTAAAATTGCAAGGATTCTAAAGTGCATTTTAAAGGGTATGAAATAGATCTCAGTTTAATTTAGGGACAGACATTAAACATTTTAGAGAATTTTTTAGTTTTTAAATTTGTAAAACATTAAATTTGAATTCCAACAAGTAAAATTACAAAACTTTTAATCGTTCTCAAGTTTCTTGAACTAGCGGCGTATCCACACTAAGCCCCCTCTCAGCTCGCGTGTCTCGCTTATCACAAAGAATACGTTAAATGCATTTTTTTCCGCCACTTTTTCACGTCGACTCTATAATTTACATTCCGCAATTGTACTTTTTCACAGGCCAGGGGTGCTCAACCAAATTTTTTTTGATCAAACGCCTTTTTTCGCCACTTTTTTACATATCTATTTTAGTAAACTTTTTTGGCGTTTAGTTTTTAAGACGGCGTTTGAGATTTTTCTTATGAATTGTTTACTTTTTTTATTTAGCGCGTGCGTGTGTACGTTTATAGACATTTAATTTTTCTGTCTTCGTCGTTTTATTTGAGGATTCGTGTTGTATCATGTTAGGAATGTATGGTTGGTTAGCGTTAAATTACATGTTATGAGGAGACACGTTACTCATGTCATGTAGGTACTTGCATTTCTGTCGAAGTAGAAAAGAATCATCCGTTCTCTATGTTCACATAAGGACAAAGACCACTAAAGAATTTTGAAGAATTCCAGAAGTATAGATGTGGGAAGCAGTACACTTGAAAAAAAAGATAAATCAAATTTTATCTGATGGGGAAAAGGTTGCGAACTCCTGCCCTTTCCGTCGCCATAGCGGCACGGTCGGCTGCTACAAGCGTTGCCATCGCCCGCTCAAATCAAACTAATTAGCGGAAAAATTATATTAAACAACATTTTTGTTTGTCCGTTTTGTTTGTAAACAGTTTGTCTTTAAGAAAATAAGTTCACGAAAGTAGAGAAGCAAGTACAGAGACCCTAGTTTACTTATAAGTGACCAATGCGGCTATTGACCTGCCCATCCCTGGGTACCTCGACTTGAGAGGCCTCAAGTCAGGGTGGCGCCTAGCCTGGCCACCCGAGAAACTAGGTGACCCTCAGACTTGGCTCGGGTGACCTGTGAGTGTGCAATGCGGGCGTTGGGGAGCAAACCCCACCACGATATCTTCAACACAAATAGAGTAATAAAAGGCGGAGGCGTTTTTATTACTCTATGCTTCAACACAACCTTAGGATAGAGGAAAGTATGAAAATTTAATTAGAATAAGTTAAAGAACAATGTAAAATAAACAAAAACTGCAATATTATAATTATTAATAAAAAGTGTCCTTTCCTAAGATCATGGACATGATTCATGTCCAGGTCTACCTACGAAATTTCATCAAAATCGGTTCAGTAACTTTGGCATGAAACAGACATACATAGTAACTTTCGCATTTATAATATAAGTAAATTGTTTTGTAAAATAAATGTTATTCATGTGTTTATGGTCACTTAAAAGTTTATCAGTACTCGGTTACGACTGCGTTAAAAGCTGCGGATATTATCTGCGGTCGTTAAAGGCTTAACTGATGGTCGCAAGCAATTCCGTTAATTACTTAACTGGTAAATTAATATTTAATGAAAAAATAACTCTATCTTCGTTATTTTGTGCTGGATTAGTTGGCAGAAAGACAAGGTGCGCCTGCGCCAAATTTGAGGCCGAGGCCTAAGGGATACTTTATCAGGAAGCGTCGCTCAAAGTGCTGCCAGACTGTAGGCGCATCTGACCATCGAGCCCTTGATTTTTACCACTCCATAGCCAGAGTTGTTCAGGCGGTAGATTTCACCTGTGGGGTGTAGCTGTCAGTCGGATTCTGAAAAGTCCACCAACCAGACCCACGGCGGGAATCGAACCCACGACTTCTTGCTTTTATAACAGAGCGAATTTTCGCATTGAGCATTTAGTATGGATTGAACTACAATAATGGTAACGTTCACAACTAAGAGGTCAACGAAAATGCAAATGACGTTATTTTAATAAGTTTTTCATAATAATGCTCGTATAATGTGCAATTAAAACGCGTATGTGGCCCCGTGACGATCGCGTGTCTCCTCCCTTATTAACATTTTCGTCGCCGGGAACGCCGGAGTAGAGATGTTGTGTTAAGGCGCACTGACTCGAGTACTGATTCGAATACTTATGCAGGACTCAGGTAATCGAGAACATAAAATACTGTATTCGGATCCACGATACTCGAATACATGTTCCGAGTACTGGCGCGGTATTCGGATCCAAGTCGTTTAATTAAATAGCAACCTCCTAACTTCACTCAGTGTAAACGTGAAATAAGCCTCGCAAGAGGCTAGGATGGCTCCGAAGAAAATGGTATTTTAAAACTACACCTATATGATTTGTGATGAAACATTAGGAAAAGCAAACTAAATAGTTCGTCTCCAAAAGTACTCGAGTTCACATTCGAAATAATTCGAATAACTCTCGAAGTATAGTCTTACGACTCGGGTCGTAATGCGAATATTTTTAATGAATACTAATATTCGGATACCAGTAATAGACGACGCGCCACATCACTACCGGAGCAAACCCGCGACACGCAACTTGCTATTAGTAACTTAATATGTAATTTTTCTTGTGAGACCAGTTTGCGTGTTTTTTATAAATATAAATATCTCTGGACATTATTCACACAGCGCCATCTAGCCCCAAACTAAGCATTAGCTTGTGCTATGGGTGCCAGACAACGGATAACATTACTTATATACTTTTTTTTTTGTAAATACATACATATTATACATAGAAACACCCAGACCAATTTAATTTATGGATATTATTGTCATGGATATTTTTAAGGGGGTAGAACCAAGACAGTTTCCGTCTGTTATTCGAAATAACCCGGCTCAACTGAGGAAGTACCTCCCTGACACAGAAGACATTTTACAAAAAAAAAATTAAGTGAGAAAGAGAATGATCATTCGACAATTTGATAATAATTAATTTTTCTTTCAATCTAAACACAGGGTTTTTTGTCCCCATTTGCTACAATATTAGTATACTTTATATTAAAGGTTTTCAATAACACGTAGAATAGCGTTTAAATTAATAGAAAAACACATCTTTCTCTGCAACATACATAACTGCATATTTCCGTGATCAAAAACAAACGTTCATTGTTGCAAAACGTCAGTTTTTGCTACAAAATAACCAATAAAATGAGAATTGAAACATCATCTTTAATTTACGAGCGTTTTAAATTCGAATGAGGATTAGCTACATAGTTGCATAAATGCAGGTAAAAACACTGTTTCTAAGCCGATCTGTTATGATACACACGATGTGTGTAAGATTATTTACGGGCAATCGATTATAATTACTTAATATGCAGTGGTAGAGCCATGCTGTTTTACAGTACGAATGGGCCGACTCGTCCGGGGAAGTACCACCCTCTCACATAACACCAGCGTAAAATAATAGTGACTACTATTGTGTTTCGTCTGGTTTGTGAGAGTGTCGGAGGTCCACACCCACCATACCCCCATAGGCCGTCAACGCATCAGCGATCCCTCTGGTGTTGCAGATGTCCATGGGCGGCGGTGAATGCTTACCGCCTAACGACCTCAAGCTCTCTTTTATTTTCTAAATCGTTTTTTAAAATAAATTATGTATGTTCATATTATGTTTATGGTCACTTAAATTGTTAGCCGCCTTGGTTACGACTGCGTTAAGAGCTGCGTATATTATCTGCGGTCGTTAAAGGCTGAACTGTTAGGTGGCAGTTAATTCCGTTAATCACATAACTGGTAAATTAATAATATAATTAAAAAAAGAATTACTCTATCTCCTCTGTTGCTTCTTATTTTATTCATTTACTAAATATTAATATTACTTTGAGGGATGGGTCATCACTGAACCAGTGGGACTTTGTAACCATTAAATTGCTCAACGGTAAATACGTTGGTACAATTTCCCGGCGATGAACTGGTCCCAATCGGGAGGAATGGAAACCGGGAGAGTTTAGTGGGTAGTGGGACGCTTTAGTCTCGAGCCCCACACAAGTCTAGCTAGGCTGAAGTTATGATGCCTAACCGCATTCTCCTCCAAAAAAAGAAAAGAAAAGTGGGATAACAATCTGTCACAAACGAAGAGATATCAGGTGCAGGACCAACGGCACAAAGCGTATGTTTCACAAGTTCTCACTATTCATACTGGTAGAACCTATCTAGAAATAGACATTACTCCATTGATGAAATAGATACTTTGTCACTATCGTACCTGTAACTAGTGTATTGTTATACAACTGTTTGTCAAACTTTTAGCTCCGGCTATAAGTTTGGGGATTTGAAGACACAAATTAAAAAAAATATTACAAAAGGACCGCGCCCCCAATCATAATTATTACCTATAATAAACTTATCTGACTAAGGTAAGAGAAAATCATCATTTGTATGACATATTGTCATCACTTGAAGTGTGAATAAAATGCGGGCTTTTTTTGCCTTTGCAAAATAACGAAGACGAGCCATTTGGTGTAATGGTCGAGAAGTCGGCTATTACACCAGAGGTCGCGGGTTTGATTGCCGCACAGTACAAACATTTGTGTGCATGAACATGTCTGTTTGTATCGGTCTGCATGTTTCTATGTATAATATGTATGTATTTACAAAAAAATTATGTAACCATAGTAGGCACCCATAGCACAAGCTAATGCTTGATTTGGGGCTTGATGGCGCTGTATGAATAATGTCAAGAGATGTTTATTATTTATTTATTTAACGTCCAGATACCAAACAATAAAAAAATCTTTAATCAAATTCAATTAAATTATTATTCAATAAAGTTACAAAGATTATCTTAGATTTTGATTTACCAGAGGGATCCAGTTTGAGAAACACTGTTCTCAACGAACAATAGACTAGAAACCTAAGTGTATGGGAAAATCAGCTTTCTTAGAAAACACCTAATTATAATATACTGGCTGTGATTAGGTATAATCGATATAATTAGCCATAGGTTCACTTCCCAGTTTCGCATCGAATTATCTTCAGAGCAAAGGAAAACATTTCTCTGAGTTACATTGTTTTTTTAATTTTTATTTCGAACTAGCCTTCCGCCCGCGGTTTCACCCGCGCGTAATCTCTTTTTTCAAATATCCCCCCTTCCCCCACATTTCCAGGATCAAAAATATCCTTCACCGGGGATAGTGTAGCTTTCCAACAATGAAAGAATTATTCAAATCGGTCCAGTAGTTTCAAAATTGACATTCCCGCGGGTATGAGACGTTTCCCGTAGGAATTTTATAGCCTATGTCCTATTCCGGGTTATAAACTATACGTGTGCCAAATTTCATCTAAATCCGTTCAGCCGTTTAGGCGTAATTGAGGAACAAACATCCAAACATCTAAACATCCAAACATCTAAATATCCAAACATCCAAACATCCAAACATCCAAACATCCAAACATCCAAACATCCAAACATCCAAACATCCAAACATCTAAACATCCAAACATCCAAACATCCAGACTTTCGCATTTATAATATTAGTAGAAGTAGAGTAGATAGTAGAAGTAGATTAGTAGAAAGTAGGAAGTAGGATATGCAGACCAGAGGAGAGCATTGAGCGATGCTTCCTGGTAAAGTATCCCTCAACGGAAAAACCCACAGTAGCCGCTTACCATCAGGTAGGTTTTCAACGTATCAGCGATCTCTCTGGTGTTGCAAATGTCAATGGGCGGCGGCGGTGATTGCTTACCATCAGGCGACCATAAAAAAATCAGGTGGCCTTTCTGCCAACTGAAGTGTAATAAAAAATATCTATGTATTAGGTACATTAATAAAGAGTATTTATTGCTATAATATACGTACTTAAAAGCCCAGGGGATATTTAATTCCGGAACATTAACTTTTAAATCGCTTTTCTTGTGAAGTTCATAAATTATTTATTATAGTTAAAACGGTTTGAAAGCCGGTGTTTAAATATAATAAACACATTAATCAGTTACTAGCGGCCTCCTCAGCTATCAACTAGCAACTATCCCCCCTTACCCCCTCATTTCCGGGATAAAAAGAACCCTATGTCACTCGGAGATAACGTAGCTTTCCAGCAGTAAAGAATTTTGCAAATCAGTCTTGGAGTCTATTCAATAGAAACAATCAAATCTTTCCTCTTTATAATATTACTAGCCTTCCGCCCGCGGCTTCGCCCGCGTGAACTATAGGACATTATCCCGCGGGAATATCTTGTTAATTGTAGCCTATGAGTTATAAGTTATTCTGATGTATAAGCTATATTATTGTAAAGTTTCATTTAAATCAATTCAGTAGTTTTTACGTGAAAAAGTAACAAACGTTCATCCATCATCCATGCGCCCCCCGGCCGGTCGGTACCGCCGCCACCGCTATGTCCCTGCATTTTAAATCTGTAATATCTTCAAAAATATTCATTTAAATTGCACGCTGTAAAGGGCCATATTGATCTATATTACATGCACAATTTATTTAAGGTACTTAATTGGATAAGGATTAATACTGTATTGCTCTAAATCGCTTTTTCGTAAATATGCCCTTATTTTCTCATTAGTAAAGGATAAAAATGGTTATTGTGGGTTATCCCTAATAGATAGACATATACCATCGCGGACTTTTTTGTAAACCTTTTTAAGGTGAACAATACCGTAGTATATTATTTTGATCTATCTCGTAGGGTTCAGCCAGCGTTTGCAATGTAAGCGCAAAAAGAATGTGTTTATTTACGACCTTAAATTAAAAACCTATAAAATTATCAGTGTTTCTCTACTATATTATACATGTATTATACATATAAACCTTCCTCTTGGATCAGTCTATCTAATAAAAAAAACCGCATCAAAATCCGTTGCGTAGTTTCAAAGATTTAAGCATACAAAGGGACATAGGGACAGAGAAAGCGACTTTGTTTTATACTATGTAGTGATAGTATGGATACATTTGGATTTTTAGTGACTTGTGATGTGAGAGAAGTACAGAAGAGCCGTCAGTAGCAGCTCATTGAGTATGTTAATATAATACACAAGTTTAAGACACACATCAAATGCCAACTCATCAAGAAGGGTTATTATAAAGTGGAAGACTATCTAAATGATATTGTTGCCGCTCCTCTGCCTGCGCCTTTGTTATAATTGACATGATCTTTTGTATTGACATTAATATTTTCTGTGACATAAATTTATTTTGTATTGTATAATTTTTGAATTTTAAATTTCTAATTTGTAATATTAAAAAAAAAGGCAAAACTGTTGAGTTTCTTGCGGCACTTCTTTCCTCAACAGGCCATAAACGTCGAAGTGCTGGTAGGGAAAAAAAGATTGACGTGCAAAAGTATTTTTCTAAAATCTATTTGCAGAATAAATTATTATTTTATTTTTATTTTATTTTATGGTAAAGTATAGCCACAAGGCTGGAGCCAGCTCGTCGTAGTACGGTGGAAAGGGGAATTCGGAGCAGTTTAGTTGGTAGTTGGACACCTTAGTCTCGTGTGGGACACACACGGCCGCAGGTCTAGCTATCCTAAGGTGCCCTTTATTGGAGGAGAAAGCGTTTATGCACCATAACCACAGGCTAGCTAGACCTGCGGCCGTGTGTGGGACTCGAGACTGAACCTACCAAACTCCCCCGGTTCCCCCTTTACACCCGATTGGGACGAACCGTCTTGCGGCTATTGACCAGCCCATCCCCGGGTACCCCGGCTTGAAAGGCCTCAAGTCAGGGTGGCGCCTTAGGGAGGGCCACCTAAGAAACTAGGTGTCCCCCAGACTTGGCTCGGGCGACCTGTGCAATGCGGACGTTGGGGAGCTTTCCCCACCCGAAGGTCAAAATCCTAAGGTGCCTGCGGTTATGATGTTTAAACGCATTCTCCTCCGAAAAAACAAATGGTAGGTACGTCAGCATAGAGCGATGCTCCAAGATTGTCAAGTGTCCATAATTAGCCTATAGGCTACTATAGTGGCAGCTTACCACCAGATAAATAAATAAATAAATATCTCTGGACATTATTCACACAGCGCCATCTAGCCCCAAATTAAGCATTAGCTTGTGCTATGGGTGCTAGACAACAGATAAACATTACCTAATATACTTTTTTTTTGTAAATACTTTTAGAGATAAATGCATTTTCTCTTGTTAATTACAATTTATTATACTTTTACAATATTAGGAATTAATTAGTCGGCGTTATACATTGCAAGCGCGGTAAATCTATCTGTCATCCCTCGGCTAGTGCGGAGCACCGTACGCGGTGACCATAGTGATGTGTAATTCGATTCTACCAAATTATTCGTCTAACAGTCGGCCATCCTGCAACTTCCTTCGTCCCCGAAGGATCCTTCATTCTTCAAATGTCCATGCTGCTACACGTTCTTCCGTAGTAGGTTCATCTCGAACAGCTGAACTGCAATTCCTTGCAGAGTTTCTTCAGGCTTCAGCTCCAGTCGGCAAAATCCAGCTTCAGCTCCAGTCGGCAGAATCCAGCTTCAGCTCCAGTCGGCAGAATCCAGCTTCAGCTCCAGTTAGCAAATTCCAGCTTCATTAAAGACAACGTCTTCAATTGGCATATACGACGATATGACGACACGGTATTTTAGATTAAGAAAGACCCCTAAAGTAGATGCCAAGAGCAACCACTATCGGGAATGATTGTAACTTCGACAATCCTCATTTTGTAACAAGTATCGTTTATTTATTTATTATTCAATTTACCATACTCTCAATAGTTTCAAACTAACAAGTATACTCTTTAATTAATATTAACAATAAAATCAGAGCTATAACAACTACGCGTCTACCGTCGTCGTCGTATCGTCTCAAGTCCATGTTGGCACGTCTCACGGCAGTATAGTATGAGCCACTCACGGCAGTACACTATGCCAATTAAGGCAGTGTAACATCTAAAGCCCCTCACGGCAGTACGCTGTATGCCAATTAAGGCAGCGTAACATCTTTAGCCCCTCACGGCAGTACGCTGTATGCCACTTAAGGCAGCGTATCATCTAAAGCCCCTCACGGCAGTACGCTGTATGCCACCTAAGGCAGCGTATCATCTAAAGCCCCTCACGGCAGTACGCTGTATGCCACTTAAGGCAGCGTAACATCTTAAGCCCCTCACGGCAGTACGCTGTATGCCACTTAAGGCAGCGTATCATCTAAAGCCCCTCACGGCAGTACGCTGTATGCCACTTAAGGCAGCGTATCATCTAAAGCCCCTCACGGCAGTACGCTGTATGCCACTTAAGGCAGCGTAACATCTTAAGCCCCTCACGGCAGTACGCTGTATGCCACTTAAGGCAGCGTATCATCTAAAGCCCCTCACGGCAGTACGCTGTATGCCACTTAAGGCAGCGTATCATCTAAAGCCCCTCACGGCAGTACGCTGTATGCCACTTAAGGCAGCGTAACATCTTAAGCCCCTCACGGCAGTACGCTGTATGCCAATTAAGGCAGCGTATCATCTAAAGCCCCTCACGGCAGTACACCTTAAGCCCCTTACGGCAGTGTAACATCATAAACTTTTTACGGCAATATAACATGAGCTCCTTACTGCAAGTACACCTTAAGCCCCTTACAGCAGTTTAACATCATAAGCCCCTTACGGCAACATAACATAAGCCCCTCACGGCAATAGACTTTAAGCTCCTTACGGCAGCATAACATCATAAGCCTCTTACGGCAGTATAACATGAGCTCCTTACTGCAAGTACACATTAAGCCCCTTACAGCAGTTTAACATCATAAGCCCCTTACGGCAATACACTTTAAGCTCCTTACGGCAGCATAACATCATAAGCCTATTCCGGCAATATAACATGAGCTCCTTACTGTAAGTACACCTTAAGCCCCTTACAGCAGTTTAACATCATAAGCCCCTTACGGCAATATGACATAAGCCCCTCACGGCAATACACTTTAAGTTCCTTACGGCAATACACCTTGAGCCCCTTACGGCAATACAACATGAGCCCCTCACGGCAATTCTCCTGAAGCCCCTAACGGCTAATAATTTGACATCGTAGGCCCCGTAGGCAAGTATATCAGATTAATAACCAATAGTGCGAATCTCCATAAGCAAGCACTTTGTCATCGAAGGCCCCGTAGGCAAGTATACCAGATAAACAGCCAATAGTGCGAGGCTTTCATTAGCAAGCACTTAGTAATCGTAGGCCCCGTAGGAAAATACATCAGATAAATAACCAATAGCGCGAGGCTTCATGAGCAAGCACTTTGTAATCATAGGCCCTGTAGGCAAGTACATTAGATAAACATCCAATAGTGCGAGGCTTCATGAGCAAGCACTTTGTAATCATAGGCCCTGTAGGCAAGTACATCAGATAAAGAACCAGGTGCATTAGATTTGCCTTGCGATTTATTTGATCAAAGACGAGTTTCCTCGACTATGCTGCCACAACTTAATGTTTGTCACCATTAACAACACTTTTATAGCCTCTTTTCCATTTCGCAGAGGATGTTGGCAGTACTACAACACCACCACATACAGTACCTTATAAATCTCTGACTAGGCGTGATTTAAATACGGAGGACTCTAGGGTAAATTCGCTGGACGTCACTAACGAGCTGATACCCAAGTTACCCAAATGCAACTTTGGGATATGTGCATCGTAGCCTATATGCCTTTTACAATTGAAGGCTATTAATCTGTTAAGAATCGTAACATTTAGAAGTTTTATCTGACTATTTACACTGATCTGACAGCACTTAATACATGTTTTACACCATGCTCCTCACAAAACGCTGAAACTCTGATAAAAATCGAACAGTACCTTTATCACTCATAAATATTATTTACTCCTTTTGAGTAACCAAATATGTGATCTTTTACTGGTAAGTAAACCCTTAAAAACGGCAATTGAACCAGTGTCGCTTGTCAATAAACCCATATTAATGGTCCATTCGTCCATATCACCTGGAAATAAAACCTTACCAACCACTGGTAAATAACCCCGTTTCCATTGTGAATCAACCATCATTACTTATCAATAAACCCATATCAATGGTTCACAAATCCATATCACCTAAAAAATAAACCCTTTCCAAGCACTGGTAAATAACCCCATTTCCATGATAATTCAACCAGTAATCACTTGTCAATAAACTCATATAAATGGTTCATTAAATCATATCACCTGAAAATAAACCTTTAACAACAACTGGTAAATAACCCCGTTTACATGCTAAATCCACCAGTATCACTCGTCCATAAACTCATATGAATGGATCATTAATTCATATCATCTGAAAATAAACCTGTACCAATAACTGGTAATAAATCTGATTTCAACCAGTTTATCTTGTAAATAATTCCTTGCTAAGGGTAATAAATCCATATCACCTGTAAGGAAACTTAAACCAACCATGGGTAAATAACCCTGTATCAATGGTAAACAAACCAGTACCATTTGTAACTAAATCCATATAAATGGCTAATAAATCCACATTTTCACCTGTAAATAAACTCAAGCCGACCATTATAAATAACTCTGTATCAATGGTAATAAACCAGTACCATTTGTAATGAAACCCCATAGCAATGATTCATAATTTGATATCACCTGTAAAGAAACCCATTCCAACCATTGGTAATAGCCCTGTATCAATGGTAAGCAAACCAGTTTCACTTGTAATTAAGCCCATATTGCCTGGAAAGAAACCCATACCAACAATTGGTAATAACCCTGTATCAATAGAAAGTAACCCAGTTTCACTTGTAAATAAACTCATATTATCATATCACCTGTAAAGAAACTCAACCAACCATTGGTGGCAATATTAAATAAACCAGAATCACTGCACTGGCATCAATGTAATACTACACTGCAATTTCCCAGTTTCATTCCATTTGCCAAATAACAGAGATTATATTTTCCAGAACTTCATTCATGGGTCGTTTCATTTAAATTATTCATATAGCCCATGTTCCCCTCAATTGTACATTTGCTTATCATCAGCATATATTTTAAAACTATTTTTAATAACCCTTAACATTTCTTGAGGCTATGTTGTCCTGTAAAATATCCTTTTCATATAATAGCATGATTCATTCACTTTTTAATGCCCATTAATAATGTGACACAGCTTTAGATATCCTCTTGAAGAAATCTGAGATATAACATAATGAACAATATTTATTTGATTGCCTCTTCTTAAAACAATCAGCCTTACCATGGCCCTTATTGTTGCAAATAAAACATATTAATTTCCTTTTCTTAAAATAATTAATTTCTGTTCACAATGTCCATTATACATTTTTAATTTTAATTTGAGTTCACATTATTAGATGTTATTGATAGGTACATGCTGAATGCATGATTTATCAAAATTGGTACCTGAAAGTTAAAACTGAAAAAGAGAACTAGTACCATGACAACCAGTACAAGGGTATTAATAATGGCTTCAGTTATTACTTCATCACATTGTATAACAAGGCATTCCTATGCCTAATTTATTATAAGTACCACATAAGAAACATTTTTAATTTTAATTTAAGTTCACATTATTGGATGTTGATAGATGCTGAATGCATGATTTATTTATTTATTTAAGCTTCATTGCACAAATCAAGTACAAAGGCGGACTTAATGCCTCATGGCATTCTCTCCCAATCAATTTATCAAAGTTGGTACCTGAAAGTTAATACTGAAAAAGAGAACCAGGACATGGCAACCAGTACAAGGGTACCAATAATGGCTTCAGTGATGACTACATCACATTGTTAACAAGGCATTCCTATGCCTAATTTATAACTATAAAACTCTACATACTTTATCTTCGCTTGACAATTTGACACAATTCAATAATTTGTAATAAATAAATAATATTGCTAAAATAGAAATGAATTAATTAGTTTATCTTTCCACTCTGCCCAGCTTATCTTATAGGATGCTTATTGATCATGCCACCCCTTGGCATAGATATGACAGGTTTAATTTATTAGATATTAAGTACAGTTTTATATCAGTGTACGCTCATCCAATTATAATGTAATTTTTGAGATGCACTGGGTGATAGTATTCTTAAATGGTTGTAGCTCTTTGTCTTCCTTAATTTTCTAAACAGACCTTCCAAAGCATCAATACTTATTTATTTTAATTTCTTTTTACTTAAACTTTGTGCGGTCAGGAGAAGATGCACTTATTTAAGTTGTTTAAGACATTGTTTATGTTAAACCTGACTGATCATGAATTAGCAATAATATCTTAATATTCTTAATAAACAAATATCACAAACAAACAACTATTTCTTTTAGTAATTCACATAACCAAAATATTGCAAATAATATCAATAATTTATAAACACAAAACCAATTCTCAGTTAAATATTAATTGAATTAACTGAATATTATATTTAGTATTCATCATTATAACTTGCTTGTTCTGTTTATCTTTTGATGACAACTATAGTCTGTTTTAATCAAACATTTATTTAATAAATTTTACTGCACATGACGTGTCAGATATTTTCAATTTGTAATAGTATGGAATAATACAGCTTACCAAAACAGCAACATAAATAAAGGATACCAATACCAAGGTATAGATAATTATAAGTGCAAGTCTTTCTATGACCTTGGGACTCATCAACCAAGACCAAAGATGTCACTTAGTTTATCATCACGCTGAACTTCCATCAATAAACCAGCATTAATTTCGCAATTCCATCACATTAAAACATGCCTCTTCAATGCAGATGTGAACATCCACAGCCAACCAAACTTGTCGTAACTTGTCAATTTTGCACAAGAATCCAAATCTCCAACATATAGATTATTACACGTAGAATCTTGATTACAAGTAAACCTTATTACTTGTTATAGCTTAGTAAACAGGTTTAAGCATAGTTTACTTGTCCATTCTCACAGAAAATTACTTTTTAAGCGTCTTCATCGCCATTACAATCCGTGCAACGAGCTAGACATACTATTTTTCAGTTTCGTTTATGCCGTACATTGCAAACACAGTTTACGCACGCGAGTACTTTATCGCACTTCTGAACTTTTAGAGATAAATGCATTTTCTCTTGTTAATTACAATTTATTATACTTTTACAATATTAGGAATTAATTAGTCGGCGTTATACATTGCAAGCGCGGTAAATCTATCTGTCATCCCTCGGCTAGTGCGGAGCACCGTACGCGGTGACCATAGTGATGTGTAATTCGATTCTACCAAATTATTCGTCTAACAATACATATATGTATATTATACATAGAAACACCCAGACCGATACAAACAGACATGTTCATGCACACAAAATAATGTTTGTACCGTGCGGGGATCGAACCCGCGACCTCTGGTGTAATAGCCGACTTCTCGACAATTACACCAAATGGCTCGTACACAAGATGGGCTGCCTGTCTGCCTCCTGAATTAACATAAAAGAAAACTAAAAAAAAAACTGCTCAAAAATCGAAGTTGAAACCTTAGCCGTTACATAAAACCTAATAAGCTTAATATTTCCTGCTCAACCACTGACCTTTACAGAACAAATAAATTTACTCGTAAAATTAACAAGAAAAAGTTAAAACTGCTCACAAATTATAAATCATTGAAGACTTTGTACCTGATTATTTCTGCCTAGGCCATAAAGATAAAGATAAAGATAAAGATACTTTATTTGTAATGACATGTGTACATAAAAACAGGTATACATAACCCATAACCCCTTAATTGTTAGTTAAAGGGTATCTAATTAACTTTTAGACATAATTAATTGCATTCATCGACTGTGAAGATCGTATCGCCACGCTCGGCATACGTGCGAAGTGACGGACAAACATTTGTATTATTTTATGGTTGCCGTAAAGGCATAACTTGCAATTAGAGTTAAATAATAAATAATTAACCGTCTTCTTGGAATGGCTATATGGCTCCGAGATATCGCTGGAGGGACGAAGTCGCCAAGGACCTAAAGGCACTAAACGTGCATGATTGGGCGGAATTGGCACAGGACCGGAAGAAATTTGACGAGCGAGCTTTGACGTCGGAGGCCAAGACCCATTTTGGATCGCTGAGCCAGCGTAGTAAGTAAGTAAGTTGGAATGGCCGTTTGGTTAGAGCTTGAGGTGGCACAGTTTAAGTAGTGGATTCGATCCCTGCTTTGGGTTTGGTTGGTGATATTGTACTTTCATACTTCAATAGCTTCCAATTCACAGAAGAAATCACAAATAAGCATGAGTTGATAATAATAATGTCCTTCTGGCCGAGTTGCGACTACGGCGGCTCCCACTCCGCCCCGCTGTTTGAGAACGGGACTATGAGTTTTCATACAAATCATCTCCTCGCTGCTGCTCCCGCTCCCGCTGCCGCCTCGCTGCCTGCAAAATTCGAAGCCGAGGCCTTAGTCTCATAACACGGTGAGACAGTAGTCTGACACAACCGAAGAAGATCAGGCGCAGGACCTTACGTGCTTTCCGAGGCAACATCCAGACTTCCGACTGTGACTGTGTATTTTCTGAACATGGAGACCCGATCGTAAATTTTTTGATCAAATTCGGGATTTCAACCAGAAAGCCCTAGCCCGGACGCCGCTTTAAAGTTTGGCTTCTAGCCAACTTTCTCTCAGAGGAACTCTCAAACTCTCAAAGGAAGTCGAGTTTTTTTTATTACCTTTAGGAACTATCCACAAAGTTCTGCCTCTTTTATTTATAGATGATCAGTTGGCAGACAGGCGCGCAGCCGATGATAAGTGGCCACAGCGGTCTATTTGAGGGACAAATCGCCAATAAACCCAGGACTTCTCGCTCCGGACAATTAACCACTGGGCCATGGAAGTGCAATTCCTTCGCTATGTAGGATCACGCACCATGGCAATTATCTATCGTCCGTTACAGCACCTGACCTTTTACGTGCAAACACCTGTTTTTTGCACGATCAACGGAATTAAACTGCATATCTTTTATATAGAAATGTCAACGTTTCCGTTTCGTTCGTGTGATAGCGGCTTTATGACAAGAAAGGTGTGGACTTGACTTGTTACTTGGTTTTGTTTTTCTTTTAATCTTCAAGTAAGGTCTATATTAGATTCTCTTATTGTGAGTTCAGCCTTAATTCCTGTTTTTTGGGGAGGAAAATGATTTTTGTCATCACATTCTTAAGCTCACGAGACCTGAGGCCGAGTGTGGGTCTCCCTTCCTCTCGAGCCTATAGACGTTCGTGCCACTACCCACTAAAACTCCTCTGGTTTCCCTTTTTCGCTTGTGAAGAGGCTGTTCCTCGCGGAAAACTTCTAAAACCTACCCTACTTACCCTTTTGCCTTCGCAAAAGGGAAAGGTTTGTTTGTATTGAATAGGCTCCGAAACTACTGAACCGATTTGAAAAATTCATTCACTGTTGGAAAGCTACATTTTTCCCGGTCGACATAGGGTACTTTTAATCCCGGAAATGTGGGGGTAAGGGGGGATAATTGACAATAGAAACCGCAAGGGCTGCCGCTAGTTTGCCAATAAATATCTGGCTGTCCCAAAATTTCAATGTGGAAAAGTGTCTTTCTATTTAGTGTATAGTGATACTTTTGAATAAATTTACAGTGCCTTTACTTAACTCTGAACTCTGAAGATGAAAACTCTCCTATAGACCTCGGGCCTAAAGATGCAATCTATGCTAGAAGCTCCACAGCAGTCTTTAGTCTCTTCCGCGCGTATTCCACGGTTCATAGCCCGGTTGCGCATTATGCAGACCGATCACCGCAGACTGGTTTAGCTAATACGCGCACTGCTAACGGAAGCATAGACAATGTAAAGAAATAAGGAGTTGTCTATGACCAGGTGAACTGTCTTATTTATCATCATTTGACTTGCTCCTTGGCACGGGTGTGACGCCCTGTGTGGGAAAGGGATCGTGGGTTCGATTTTTTTTAAGAAAACATTTATGATTATATTTGGTTTGTCCTGTGTCTGTATGTTCATTTGTATTTAAGTACATATTTGTCATAAATTATTATCTTACTGCTAACATACTACTCGTATTTACTTGTCATCAACGAATTTAAATACCCAATCGTTGCTTGTCATCTATCATCCCAGCGTATTCCCGATTGCATCCAGTAGGAGCTCAGGGTCCGCTTCGACTATGATCCTAGATTTGACAAGCCTGGTTATTACAATGGAGCGATTGCCATCTGACCTCCGCAACGCTTACAAGGAAAACCAGACCTACTTGGAACATAGTCGGGATCAACGGCCTAACGTGCCTTCCGAAGCACGGAATCATCATTCTTTTCAGACATTCAGGTGATCAAGCCTGCAATATCCTAACCAAACTGGAAACATTCACACAAAGTGATGCTCCCCGCGGGATTCGAACCCACGATCTCCGTGTTTTAGAGCCCATCGCTCTAACTACTGTACCACGGAGGCTATACTTGCGATATTAGCTATGCTCAATAACAATGCCTTCTTCTTTGTTTGTTTGTTATAGGCTCCGAAACTACTGAAACGATTTAAATAATTTTTTCACTGTTGGAAAGCTTCACTATCCGCGGGTGACATAGGGTACTTTTGATCCCGGAAATGAGGGGGGAAGGGGGGATATTTGTAAAAAGAAATAACGTGCGGGTGAAACCGCGGGCGGAAGGCTAGTACTTTATATGTCAATACTTACGTACGAGTACGTATTAGTAAGCATAGGCACACCTAATCATTCCTACCCACCCCTATGTATGTATCAGTAAGTATGACTGGCATATACCCAATGATTGCTCCGCTCCCACGGCACAATGCTCACAAAACACCGATCCCACGAAGACTTTCGTCGATTGCGATCGCTCTGTTTATATAACAGTGATAATGTCGGTTTCTTCTGTCAACCCGCTTCATTATTAGTTGCATAGCCTATGCACTAAATTAAAAAGAAATACACAACACACTAAATTTTAACCGCCTCCTGGAACAGTGGCTAAGCCGCTCGGGTATAAAACAAGGAGGTCGTGGGTTCGATTCCCGCCTTGGGTCTGGTTGGTGGTAGGCCTTTTTCAGTGTCCGACTGGCTAGCTACCACCCCCACAGATGAAATCTGCCGTCATACAGCTCTGGCTGTCTTCCGGCAATGTGGGAGCCAGTACACTTGAAATCAATGGCTCGAAGATCAGATGAGCCAATGAGTGATTAGTCTGACAGCACCTTGAGCGACGCTTCCTGTTGAAGCCCCTCAATCCCCCAATGTCCCTCAATGAAATAGGCTGCAGTGACCGCTTACCATCAGGTAGGACTTGCCTGTCTGTCAACTGAATAAAAGTTTATCTGTCGTATGGCACTCATATTCGTAGAATGCTTAGTTTAGGCTGGACGTCGCTGTTAAGACATGTTTCGAGGATATGAATATCGCAACGTTGCATAGAATCTACTGTAATAAGACACGCAATTAAAGCTTATTAATGAGCGTATGAGAAAAAACACTTTTTTGCCTTCTTAGAAGCAATATGAATGTAACCTTATTAATATTGTTACTATAATTTGGATTTTAATCTCCTCTAGAGTGGTGGTAGTCGCTTCACTTATGAGTACGTGAGGTCGATGGTTCAAACAGGTGTTAGATGTTCTACCAGGTGGTAGGTTCCTGTACTGGGCCGTCTAGGTGGGTACCACCGCAGTGCCAGATATTTTCCCGTGAAATAGAAGTGTGTCAAGCACTTCTGTGTTTCGGGGAAAGGGCACTGAAGCTAGTGAAATTACTGGGTATATGAGACCTAATAACTGTCGTCTCGGTGTAGCGGGCGCAGGGCGGTGCCGGACAGTAACTGCTTAGTTACTGTTTGGCACTGAAATGTCTAAGGGCAGACGTGACGCTTACCATCAGGAGTACGATCTGCTCGTCTTGTTACAAATTGCAATAAAAAAATGTTTTTATGAGTTGACGATCTATACTATGGTCACAGAATATAATAATTAGTACTAACGTACTATGGTGTAAAAGACGATTTATTTATTACTAGCCTTCCGCCCGCGGCTTCGCCCGCGTGAACTATAGGATGTAATCCCGCGGGAATATCTTTATAAGTTGCAGCCTATGTGTTGTTCTGATGTATAAGCTATATTACTGTAATGTTTCATTGAAATCAATTCAGTAATTTTTACGTGAAAGAGTAACAAACGCCCATCCATCCATACTTACAAACTTTCGCGTTTCTCGTATATAGCCTTCCGCCCGCGGTTTCACCTTTTTTCACCTTTTTTCATTTCTTTTTTCAAATATCCCCCCCCCCCTTCCCCCCACATTTCCGGGATCAAAAGTATTCGATGTTCACCGGGGATAGTGTAGCTATCCAACAGTGAAAGAATTCCCCCTCACTGCGCTGAGAGGTTTATCGTCAGGTTTTAGTTGCTAGGGCCGAAGTGCGAGTCCGACACACCGCTCGGGACGAACCTCCGTCTCTGAGTGACCCCCGGCTTTAGCACCGGCGTCCGTTTTGTCAGGGACGCCGGTGCGTAATAGCATTTCCTGACGCAAAAAAAAGGTATCACAAATATGACATCACGATCCCCGGCGCAAAAAGCAAGGCCACTACTATCAATCATGGGCTGGTCAATAGCCACCAGGCTGGCACCGGCTCGTCCCAATCGGTTGTGAAGGAGAAACCGGGGGAGTTTAGTGGGTAGTGGACGCTTTAGTCTCGAGGCCCACACACGGCCGCTTTCGGTTTCACCCGCGCGTAATTTCTTTTTTCAAATATCCCCCTCTTCCCCCCACATTTCCGGGATCAAAAGTACCCTATGTTCACCGGGGATAGTGTAGCTATCCAACAGTGAAAGAATTATCCAAATCGGTTCAATAGTTTCGGAGCCTATTCAATTCAAACAAACAAACAAACAAACAAATCTTTCCTCTTTATAATATTTGTATAGATTTCTTTTAAATTAAATGCTCAAAGTTCAGAGTCACCTAAATTATGGCAATAACTTTTGTGATCCTTTCTGCTAGTAAACCATTATGGCCACGTGTCAATGCGTGGAAAACCAAGAAATGCCTGTCTTTAAAAAGGTAAGTTTATTAAATAAAGATTGCAGACAAAAAATCCACCGTTTCTATCCTCACCAGTAATTTATTGTTTTTTTATTAATCTTAATTGCCCATCTAATACCGCTTAATAAATGCGTAAAAATGTCCCTCCAAGATTCCAATTTGAAAATTTATCAATCCTGGCTGAAAGCACATCACACCGCCATTAGGTCCTCTCGCTCGCGCAATACAATAATAAACAGAGACAAAAAATTACGTCCTACCCCTTTCCACATTACAGACCAGCATAGCTTGAACTCTCAATCTTAAGAGCTTTAAATTCATAAGCACATTTTCCGAAGAGGCTGAGGAAAGACGGAGGTCAAATTACGTTGGTCAGAAGTATGTTTGTCTCGCTCTCCCGTGGAACGTATGTGATAAAATGGACGTTTGGTGAGGACGTCCTTTTTGCGCATAGTCTGCGCGGCTAGGCGGCATATTTCTGAAGAACATAGCAGTGAGTAGAGACGTCGCGTATTAATTATTTTACATGACTTTTATGCATATTTTTGAAGTATCAATAAATTGTTATTACTTATTTTTATCAATATAGAAGAAGTAGTAGTCAACTTTCGCTATAGTTCTGCATCAATTAAATGTTAGCATGAAAATTGGAAATAAAAACAAATAAAACGTTCGTTATAATATTAATTTGTTTTAACAATGTGACACTTATTCAAGAAAGGTATAAAATTTAAAGTTTATAAAACGTAATAAGATAAAACGTCGGAATAATTTGAAATTTTATATTTATAGCAAGATTGTTGCAAATGTTGAGATTTTTAGATAATTGATTAATTGAGATGTCGAGTGATTAATTTATCTACTATAGATGATTTTTTGATAACGCCAGGAACAGACATAATATAAATTACACAGATAAACAATACTTATAAAATTTTAAAAAAATATAAAAATAATGTTATTACACAGATGAGTTAACAATGTGGAAATGACACTTGGATTAGTGTATTTTATTTGATATAACAATTAAATGTTATACCTTTACAAACAAATGTTGTAATAGCATTAAGAAGTTAATCTTGTACTATGCCAGGAAACTGATAATAATTGCTTATGTTTTTAAAAATACTTGCACAATCATGATATATAGATACAAACAGATTTGTCCAAAAATCAAAAAATCAAATCAAAATAATTTATTTGCCTTAAATAGGGTATTCACATTGGTGGTACATTATATTTATACAGGTTCTTATGCCTATTTAGCTTCTTTAGAAAGCATGCAAATGTAAATATTATTATCTGTACTACTTATTATTAATTATTACATAATGTTATTCTATCTCTTATTTTTATTAAACCTTAGCTATTTAAATTTTACCAAAATGTCATATACAATTAATGCAATTTGAATTTATTTCTATTCTACCATATTTTACATCTAAATTATAATTATATGGCTACACTTAACGTGGGTCACAACTGCAATGATTGGGTGTTGACTTTATCAAAGTATTCATTAATAGAATAAAAACATTCTTGTATCAACCAACATTTTAATTTCGACTTGAAGAGATTTAGCGGTAATGACTTAATTTTCTCATCCAGTTTATTATAAACTTTTATAGCCATGCAATATGTATTTTTGCTGTAAAGTGTAGTCTTGATTGACGGAAAATTAAGTTTATTTGGATGCCTAGTGTTAAACTTACGTACATCTTTTTTTGTTGTGAATAAGTTCGGGTTTGTCTTTACAAATATGCATAACTCATAGATATACATCCCTGTTACAGTAAGCAAATTTAACTCTTTAAAAAGAGGCCTGCATGATGTTAGTATATCAGTATTGGTTATGGCTCGAATGCACTGTTTTTGAGCCACTAAGACGCGATGTATGTGGCATGAATTACCCCAAAGGAGGATAGCATATTTTAGCACGGAGCCAACATAACCGTGGTATGCTTGTAATGCAACTTTTTTTTCGCTAATTTTTGTAAGCCGCCAGAGCGCATAAGCAAATGAGTTTATTTTACTACAAATTTTATCAATATGGTTCTTCCAAGAAAGGCCATCATCCAATGTAATACCAAGAAATAGGGTTTCACGACACTCTTTAATATTATGTTGGTTTCCACAATGTACATTCAATTTTACTTTGTTTGCGTTCCTATTTATAAACTGGATATAGGTATGTAGTTTTATTTATATTAACATGGAGGTTGTTATTATTAAGCCAATTATCAACCTTACATATTGTGTCATTTATGTCATGATTGTATCTTTCAGTATTCTTACATGGTATGACCACAGATAAGTCATCCGCAAAGAGGGTACATTTAAAATCAATATTGTCTGGAAGATCATTACATGTTCCATGCACATGTTTGTACCGTGCGGGGATCGAATCCAAACGGTCGCCAAGAATTACATGTTACTATTATAATTTATACCTTTCGACTACGTACAGTCTTTAAAAATAAAATGGTGTGGCAATAATAGCCTAAGAGCCCAAAATTTTTTTTGGGTGTGCCTTTATAATCGCTGATCGTTCTTATCTTTATTAGAGGCAGCAACAGAAAAACTGTTTAGCTTTTATAAAATGACGAAAGTCTGGCCGTCGTGGGCTTTTACCATATAGAAACTTTAATTAAAGGGAAGTTGAGAATTTTACCTTGTCAAAAAATTTTAATTATAAAATAAAACCATACAATAAGTCGACTCCATCGTTACCGCTGTGCCGTGCAGATGACGGGCGGCATTGCGTGGTCAGTTTTTGCGCGTCATCCGAACTGGACGTTCCAAGTTCAAATTTAAAAATTGGAACTCGAAGCGATTCGATATTTGAAATTTTAAATTTAGCATAAAATACTCGCCGACGAGAAATGCAAGGCATCCGATTTCCAAATCGGTAGTTTAATTTTTTTTAAGTCTTTTATGGTTTTTATTTTTATTTTATTTTGCACAAAATCCACAGCTCTTAAAAATGAATACAAGAAACTTTAATTCTAAACTTACTTACAGCTAATGACGGATTTTAGAAAATTACTTTTCTTCTTCTTTTATTGTAGCTGGCAAAACACTACTGATTATAAGCATTACTGGTGCCATTTTCATGTACATTTTAACGACTCAAGTGTTCTTAAAACGCCACACACCACAACTCACGTTGTAAGTTTCAACGCATTCAAAAATATCGGGAAATACACAAAGAATTCCCACTGAAATAGCAGCTCTTGCTGTGTTCCGGCAATATTAATGTGGGAGCCAGTACACTTGAAATCAGAGGCTCGAACATCAAATGAGTCTACAGTCTGGCAGCACATTGAGCGACGCTTCCAGGCGAAGTGTCCCTTAGTGGAATAGGCCGCAGTGGCCGCTTTCCATCAGGTGGGCTGCGTGTCAGTCTGTCTGCCAGCTGATGTAGTATAAAAAAAGATATCGTCGCCATCTTGGGCGCTATTAAAAAAACTTTTGCAATTATGATTTTGGCAGATAGTGTGACTGACGGACTTAGAATAACGAGTAATAAATCGTTTTTAATATTGATGATAATGTCCTTGCAGACGTTTCCGTCGACGACGACACCTTCAGTGCGTCCCCAGTAGGCAAACTGTTAGAGGCAGACTGAGTTTGCGGCGTATCGATTTAGTACGTGTCTATCTTATTAGAAATGGAGTGTCTACAGTTTGCTAGTTTTGCGCTCACTGTACGCAGTTTGCAGCGTTACGCGCAACCTGTGGACACTCCATTTCTAATATATGGAAAGGCGTACTAAATTGATAAGCCGCAAACTCAGTCTGCCGCTAACAGTTTGCCTACTGGCGACGCAGCCTTAGGCTTGCGTTAGCCTGAGCCCAAGGCTTTGCAAGAGCTTGCATGGGCGCAAACGTGACTAGCAAAACCAAATTACGTTGCGTTCGACTACAGTAAACCAAATTTGGTTTTAAAAGTCCTGTTGCAACTTCAAAAGTAGTAAGTAGATCTAGCTTAGAAAAGTATCTTAAAGTGAAAAGTAATGTGAATCGAGTTATTACTAATGAAAAAGGAAATTCTAATGCACAGACCTTAAATATTCACAAAAATCACAAGAAGGTGACCAATTTATTTATACCTAACTGTCAAAATTATAATAAATATAAACACAAGCTTTCATCATTTTTTGGAGGAGAATGCGTTTTGTGAGAATGTTACACCTGCGGCCGTGTGTGGGACTCGAGACTAAAGCGTCAACTACCCACTAAACTCCCCCGGTTTCCCCTTCCCACCCGATTGGGACGAGCCGGTGCCAGCCTTGTGGCTATTGACCAGCCCTGGCAGGTTATAACCTTACCCGTGTTGGATTGAGAAGGGTTACATTATTACCAAATGCACCATCAGCCAAGCGTATAAAATATTACAATCAATTTCGCAATAGAAGCAATACATGTCGCACACCTAGATAAAGAGTAGCACAACTTGAAATAATCCAAAAAAGAGTCATTGTAAAATTGGGAATCAGCGTAATGAACTACGTTAACTCCAAAGTCACCTGTGTATGTTAACTATGAAGATTTTTACACATGTGTATTTGGAGTTAACGTAGTTCATTACGCTGATTCCCAATTCTGCAATAACTCTTGCAAAAATGCTCTTGGATTATTTCGAGTTGTGCTACTCTTTATCTAGGTGTTGTTATGTCGCAGTCAACTATGTAGCGACGGTATAAACATTAAAATTGGCTAATGTGGTAA
Source organism: Mecyna flavalis (assembly GCA_949319885.1). Lineage (NCBI taxonomy): Eukaryota > Metazoa > Arthropoda > Insecta > Lepidoptera > Crambidae > Mecyna > Mecyna flavalis. Next base: position 2,701,166 of record OX439419.1, on the reverse strand, counting down.
CTAGCCACATGCCATACCTTAGTAAATTCAAAATTTATTGCTTATAAATATCAGAGAAACTAACAATAATTATGGTTGCATGGTTGCACATTGAGCGGTGCTTCCCAATAAATCAGCTCTCCATGCAAAAATTAGTAATAGCCCGACCAATAAAATAAAAAACCTCGCCATAATTATTGCGGAAAAATATTGGAACTTATTTCATCAAATAAAAAAACAATAAGATGTCATTCATTCTTGCAGTCTGTCAAAGTGTGATGTCAATTGTCAACCGTGCCTTGTTGCTATTGGATATTGTGAGTTATTTGTAAGTATAACCATAGCAACCAAGTGTTGCTATAACCATAGTTAATGTGGCGCCTCCAGAGCAGGTTTTTATTTTCTGGTCAGCCTATAGTGGTAACTTGTCTTCTATGTCCAAGTGGGTCTGGTTTTCCTTGTAAGGGTTACGGAGGTCAGACGGCAATCGCTCCATTGTAATAACCAGGCTTGTCAAATCTAGGATCATACTCGAAGCGGACCCTGAGCTCCAAACTGGATGCAATCGGGAATACGCTGAGATGATGATGATTGTATGGTAACTTGTCTCTAACCGGAGATTTGGAAAATTCTTTCACTGTTGGAAAGCTACACTATCCCCGGGTGACATAGGGTACTTTTGATCCTGGAAATGTCGGGGCAAAGGGGGTTAATTGACAAAAGAAACCGCGGAAGCGACCGCTAGTTTTTAAATAAAGGAATACCTTACATATCCGCTCCCGCAATGGCGATGACTGAAAATCAGAGGCTTACTCGCTCCTGGAGCAATCATCTCGCTGAACCTGTTTTTTAAACTACAGGGTCGATGACGTGCTAGTGATACCTAACAGTGGTGTTACAAAGCGTCTAGCGACGCGAAGGTGACCGCTTACCATCAAGTGGGGCGGAAGTTTGAGCGACGCAAAAAAAAATATGTAGAGAACATAAAAATATTTTATGTAAATATTTTACTTCAATATTGGTAGACCCCTTGCCCTATTAGGTGAGAGTCGTGGTTTCGAATCTATCTCAGGATAAAAAAAAAATTAAGATATCAGAGACTAGTTATCAGAGACATGATATCAGAGGCTCTAGGATCAGAAGAATCTACAGTCTGGCAGCACATTGAGGGACATTTCCAGGTGAAACCTGCTGCTATAACAGCTCTGGTTGTGTTCCGGCAATATTAATACAGTCGGACTCTGAAAAAGCCCTACCCAAGGTGGGAATCGAACCCACGACCTCCGAGTTTTACACCCGAGCGGCTTAGCCACTGTTCTACGGAGGCGGTCAAAAATTATCAAAGACGTCAACACTCAACGCACTTTGCCGCGAAATGACAATCGCCCTCAACCGCCGATGTAATCAATAACACCAAATCCCGGACTGCACTATACAAACCTACCCATACAAAATCACAGAATGAGGCCTAATAACCCATGCTATAATAGGCATAGTCGTATCCCTAACCTACCACAAACAATTCGAATTGCGTTCAGACACCACAGTTTCATAGTCCATTCTGACTAAAAAATGCAAGACAATGCACGGACGCAAAAACAGGAGCCCATAAGATATGGTAGTACATCCTACAGCTATCACTTATGCAAACTTAGGCCACTCCCTATACGACACGCCCACTCATGCGCAGGCTGGCTCTTTCTAACAAGTCAAAAAGTCTATTTCCATCTCCCTCTAATGTATAACGCCTACGCTTCTCGGTCGTACAGTTTTTAGTCTCGATGAGGCAGTCGACGCGTACCGAGCGCGGCGGGAAACCGAATCGGCGGAAAAAAAATAACAAAAAAAAAGAACCGTGTGTTTTCCTTTGTTTTTGCCGCTTTTTTGACGATGATAGTTCTAGTTATCTATGGTAATTATGTGTGTGTGTGTTAGTGAGGTGATGTGCTTGTGATTTGGTTTATTAAGTGAAGGTAATTTTGATTGAATTTCTTTTTTTTTTGGATTTTTTGACAGGTTTTTTGATGAGCTTTTCTGGTGTATTGTAAGGGTTGTAGGTTCGATTGAATGTTATGCATAGCTTTTGATGACTTCATTTCAATGGAGGCCTTTGCACCTTACTCGATTTTAATTAACGATCGAATATTTTCTTCTGATTATGATAAAATCACAAAATACAATTGTTCATAATTATTATTAAATGATTTTATCGATACATTTTTTTATAATATCTTCTACAAGCGTTTTGTTCTGAACTAGTCAGAAAACGCGTGCACCATGATCCAGAAATTAGCAAGTCTAGTTATTACATACTCGTAGTTTAAGTAGTGGTAGAGCCATGCTGTTTTACAGTACCAATGGGCCAGCTCGTCCGGGGAAGTACCACCCTCTCACATAACACCAGCGTGAAATAATACTGACTACTATTGTGTTTCGTCTGGTTTGTGAGACTGCCGGAGGCTCTCCCTTAAAATGCCGGCAACGCATCAGCGATCCCTCTGGTGTCGCAGATGTCCATGGGCGGCGGTGATTGCTTACCATCAGGCGACCCGATGGCTCGTTTGCCGCCTCTGGCATAAAAAAAAAACTTGGAGCGACTACCATCAGACCTTCAACAGGGGTGCTAGACCGATTGCATCAGCAGCGTTACCAGTTTTTTTTTTTTTGCCAAGTCGGGACTTTGGTACTTTTTAAGTGGAAATAGCGGGATTATTCCGTCAAAAGCGGGACATAGTAAATAAAACGTATATAATTAAAGGTTTTCAAATATTTATTTGACTTAAAATTACGTATGAGTAACAATAGATGGCAAAACAAAAGTAGCAGTACTAGTAACGTCCAAGGATGATTATCTGCACTCTGCACGTAGGTACTACATACACAGTACGGTCGAGTTCTCCCCGAAAAGCGGGACTGGGCGTGTCCCGCGTGGGACATTTAATTTTGATTTAAAAATCGGGACGTCCCGCCAAAATCGGGACGTCTGGCAACGCTGGTACACAGCCATTCGACTGTGCTTGTTTCCTAAAGATGTTTTCCGTGACCGCCGTAGAAGTAAAAGCGCTTAGAGAAATATCTACAGTTGCGCGTCGGGACTCGAACCATGGACCTCATGTTAAGCGACGTTTAAAACCACGCGTCTGCCATGAGTTCTATAAGATAGGTTAGCAAGGTATATTATTATTATAGAAATAAAATAATGTTACAGATTAAAGGCTACATAAGAGCCGACGCGACGATAGTAAAGTCTCCCTCTTTAGAATAAATAAATAAGTGAATTCATTTAATCAAGTAACCAGGACTCATATTTCTTAGTAGTTGCACTTAACCTATGTTAAAAATTTACCGCAACCTTTTATAATTGCGGACATAAATCAGAAAAAAAAAACAAATGAAAAACTTTTTTTTTCGCTTGATACTATTAGCGACTGGCAAAAAAAAACTTTTGTAATTTGGATGCACCATCCTATCACCAGGTTGAGTCACCTGAATGTCAGGAAAGAATAATGATTCCGTGCTTCGGAAGGCACGTTAAGCCGTTGGTCCCGACTATGTTCCAAGTAGGTCTGGTTTCCCTTGTGAGGGTTACGGAAGTCAGATGGCAATCGCTCCATTGTAATAACCAGGCTTGTCAAATCTAGGATCATAGTCGAAGCAGTCCCTACTGGATGCAATCGGGAATACGCTAGGATGATGATGATAATTCCGGGATAAAAGAATCATGTACCCGTTACTAAGTTCTAATCCATGTCTGTATCCAATTTCTTCATAATCGGTTTAGTTAGTTTAAACGTGAAAGCTTTGTCAAGAGAGACAGCCCGATTTTACGGGTCCGGCCGTTATGCCCCCATTCCGGGTTGCCCCCGACCGGTATGCCCCCACATTTTTAGAAAATTTGTTCCAGTTTGCCGTTAAAACGTGGGGGCCGGGGGCAACCCGGAATGGGGGCATACCGGCCGGGGGCAACCCGGAATGGGGGCATACCGGCCGGGGGCAACCCGGAATGGGGGCATAACGGCCGGATCCGATTTTACTTTCGCATTTATAATGTTAGCAAAGATTAAAAATGTCTGCGTTTTCCTGATATTCCATGCACAAGGTTTATCAAAGTTCATAAGGATTTTATTTGACATTAAAAAATTAAATCTGCCTATTAAAAAAAAAAACAATCAACAGACCTATTATAAAAAAAAATTGCAATAATGTCGGTGTGAATAAATCGATTGTAGTAATAGGAATTTTTCCTGTTTGGAAAATTTTGCTCACTTTGGCAAGCTGTGTTCTTATATTTTGTTTGAATACCGTTTTTTAAAAAACCATTAAAAGTATTTTGATTAACGAATTTATTCTTTATTCTCTCATAAATATTGGTCCTCTATGTAGGTTGTTTTGCTACAGATTAAACTCCAAAAATGATTTTTTTTTCTTCTCAAGGCCTATAGATACTCGCCTTATGGTAAGCGGTTACGTTACCGTCGCCTATAGGATACTTGTACCACCAGACACCGCGCTCGTGAGTCACCGACCCTGTAATAAAAGAAAAAAAAGGTAGTGTCCATAATTCCAGAAACTGTATACCACCGGCACATACACATTATACACATACCGCACACATTACACATTTTGACCGCCTCCGTGGAACAGTGGCTAAGCCGCTCGGGTATAAAAACACGGAGGTCGTGGGTTCGATTCCCGCCTGGGGTCTGGTTGGTGGTAGGGCTTTTTCAGAGTCCGACTGGCTAGCTACCACCCCCACAGGTGAAATCTGCCACCATAACAGCTCTGGCTGTGTTCCGGCAATATTAATGTGGGAGCCAGTACACTTGAAATCAGAGGCTCGAAGATCAGATGAGTCTACAGTCTGGCAGCACATTGAGGGACGTTTCCAGGTGAAGCGTCCCTCAATGGAATAGGCCGCAGGGGCTGCTTACCATCAGGTGGGCTGCGTGCCTGTCTGCCAACTGATCTAGTATAAAAAAAAACATACAAACAAATTAATGGATATTTTAAATTTTATCATATTTTTCAAGCACAGTGTACCGATCTCGGCAGGGTACGCTTGCACCATGATCCAGGGTCTAAAGGTCCGTAACCATTAGCTGGAAACCCAATCCTATTGAATGCATGGCTAAACTATGTCTGACGTGCAAAATAATTGACTACGTATGTTTTTTAGTGGTAGAGCCACGCTGTTTTACAGTACGAATGGGCTGGCTCGTCCGGGGAAGTATCAACCTCTCACATGACACCAGCGTGCAATAATAGTGACTACTATTTTATTTTTTCTGGCTTGTGAGAGTGCCGGAGGCCCACACCCCCTTAAAAGTCCGACAACGCATCAGCGACCCCTCTGGTGTTGCAGATGTCCATGGACGGCGGTGATTGCTTACCATCAGGCGACCCGCTGGCTCGTTTGCTATCGAAGCCATCTTCTAAGTATTTTTTATAACTAACTGCGTGACAGAGCCATGCTACCTCAACCTGAATGCTACTGTTTTCAATAATCATCCCTTTTCCGTTACAATTTTGAAGGATCACAATAAATATCATTAACTACCATTTCTTTTAAAAACAGCAATGTCTTTCATTGCAAAATAAAAATCTAAAATAACTTACATGGGCGCTTGTAAGTTATTTTAGATTCATTGTGCGTAAAATAATATAATGGTCTCATTTATACTTTGTGATAACGCTCTATTTCCCTTTTCATCATCATCATCAGCCTATATACGTTCCCACTGCTGGGACACAGGCCTTATCTCAATTGTGAGATAGTGTGGGCCATACTCCACCACGCTGGCCTAGTGCGGTTTGTGGTGGACGATGGTCAGAATGATCACCCATCCATTAACCGACCGCGGCGTAGGTAGCTTGACTTTCGTTATCGCTAACGAACCACTGTCACAGCTGCGCCACGAGCGCCTCTTTATCGCCTCTATTTCTCTTTTAATTACCTCTAATTGTTATTATTAACTGTATCAACCAGCACAAAAGTGAGTTCACGCCTAATTCACCGCATTCGATTCTGACCAGTGGTTGCACCTCCGATTAAACTTAATTACTGGCTAAACGCTTCGTCGTGGACTACCTCAGTTTAACAGACATATTAATTGTTTACTTACATTTCCTTTGCTGTTATGAAAGAGCCTTGTTTCGTTTAGATCGGTTGAGTGATGTTTAGTCTTTAGTATTTGCCACAGGGCGGGTACTGGAGTAGAAGTTTTGTAGGTAACTAGCGGCCGCGGTTTCACCCGCGTGGTTACCGTTCCCGTGGGAATTGATCAAAATCCTTTCTTAGCGGATGCCTACGTCATAACATCTACCTGCATGCCAAATTTCTGCCCGATCCGTCCAGTGGTTTGGGCTGTGCGTTGATATCTATCTATGTCAGTCAGTCAATCAGTCAGTCAGTCACCTTTGAGTTTTATATATATAGATAGGACAAACATAATGATCACTTTTGGGTGGTCACGTATTGGTCCTCCTCCTCCTCGAGCCGATTCCCCAGTGCTGGGGGTCGTGATCTCTTTACTGATGCTGGAGAGGGATAAATTTCTCTCTAAATAGATCTCCATTTGTGGCGATCTTCCGCGATATGTAGAGCCTCGGCCAGATTGGAGTTTAGGGTGGTGCCGATCTGGTCGGACCATCGCATCGGGCTCCTGCCTCTAGGTCACCTATTGGTAATTATCAGAAAATATCTTGAAAAGCTTACTTTCTTAGACACATTTTATTACAAATTGTGAGATCAACTCCACCACCACCGAACCGAAAAAATCGTATGGAGGATGTTTATCTTTCAGCTTCATTTATTACTAGCCTTCCGCCCGCGGTTTCACCCGCGCGTAATCTCTTTTTTCAAATATCCCCCCTTCCCCCTACATTTCCAGGATTAAAGTACCCTATGTTCACTGGGGATAGTGTAGCTTTCCAACAGTGAAAGAATTATTCAAATCGGTTCAGTAGTTTCAAAATTGTTATTCCCGTGGGAATGAGACGTTTCCCGTAGGAATTTTATAGCCTATGTCCTATTCCGGGTTATAAGCTATACGTGTCCCAAATTTTATCTTAATCCGTTCAGCCATTTAGGCGTGATTGAGTAACAAACATCCAATCATCTAAACATCCAAACATCCAGACTTTCGCATTTATAATATTATAGTAGGATAATAAATATTATAAGTAGTAAGATGTCAGAGGCGGCAAACGAGTCAGCAGGTCGCCTGATAGTAAACAATCACCGCTGCCCATGGACATCTGCAACACCAGAGGGATCGCTGATGCGTTGCCGGCCTCTTAAGAGGGGGGTGCCTCCGGCACTCTCACAAACCAGACGAAAAATAATAGTAGTCAGTATTATTTCACGCTGGTGTTATTTGAGAGGGTGGTACTTCCCCGGACGAGCCGGCCCATTCGTACTGTAGAACAGCATGGCTCTACCACTACTAAAACTATCTACTTATTTTTGTGTTACAGTAAATTTCTCAACGATTCTCAACCAAACCACGTGTACACATGACGTATAACAATAACAGTTTCTTCAATTGTCACGAAACAACTAATTGCTCAATCAGTATAACACGTAAACGTATTCGCAATTTTTTACTCATGTGCGTATACTTTACGTACGCAATGCGTATTAGATAACGTCAGAAAAAAACACCAATGCCAATGTTAATAGCCTCTGTAATTGCTATGCAAATAGTGTTTCCGTTCAGTCGCGACTTTTTTTGCTATCGGTATTGTTTTTTTTGTTTGAAAATCTTGTGTGATTGTTTATTGAACGATTTACGACGATTGTTTTTTGTTTATAGACCATGCGTACTCACTAGTGATAGCATTCATTAATGATATGTTTCAAAGTGCAACTAACTATTATTAAGATTCATACGGCTACCAATCTTTTGAGATCAAAGAACTATGTATTACTCAGTGTAAAAACGAGTGGTGCTTGCCCACTTTCTCATATTATGATAGGATAGAAGTTTGACATGGCTGAAGAGAGATCAGGCGCAGGACCAATCCTCTTGACGCGCTTTTCGAAGCTCAGAGGTGTCTTACAACGCGAAATTACAGGCTCTTATCTAAATAAAAAAAACGACATACATTTTACCCTTAAACGATTAATATCTATAAATATCATTGAATTCCAAGCGTGTTGTTTTAATTATAATCCATAAAAATCGTGTTAGAAATAAATAACTGCACATATTACCCGCATTCACTCAATATCTGTGATATGTGGTAAAAACTAGTCTAGTCTGAGTTACAAACGCCTAGGTCTTGAGTTTACGAACCACGCCGTGATCTCGGGGTTTTGCGTTTAATTCCAAAATTATTTTTAAGGTAGGTATTTTATTTTAATTTATTTTAACATAAGTGTAAGAATAAATTAAAATAAAATACCTAGTAACGCCTCGATGGTCTAGTAGTTTAATTACTGGGCCGAGATCTCGAGGTCCTGGGATCAATTCAATTCCCCGGTCGAGCTAACTTTGTGTCGGTTTTTTCGGACACTGCTCGGGTTTGTGATCACCAATCCGCATTTGGCAAGCGTGGTGATTAAGCCAGTACCCATCATTGTAACGATAACCTGATTTCAAGGATGAAGGACTTCTCCTTTACTTAGTAATAATATCAAAATTTGAATTTTATGATAACACACAGCGGCACTCGCTTTTTACAGCAGTTCCTTTAATTTTTATTTACCAATTTCTGGATAATGTTGTTGATTGTAACCACATAATTATTATTTTGTATACTTCTTAATGACAAATTGTACAATTGTTTATTGTCCTCAATAAAATAAAACTTAAATAATAGGCTTGTTTCCACTAAGAATGAATCGGATGGCTTAGAGTTTCTAATGATTAATCATGATATATAGTAAACAAAAAAACAACTTTTTTACTAAAATAATATAAGATTACAAATATTTTTGGAAATTAAAATCGGCAAAATTACTTATTTAATCACGTGACATTAAACAACAATCAGAGAAGCGTGACATCACGCCTCGCAAAACACCGGTTGCAGCTGTATAATGATCTCGTCGACTGGCATCAACAAACTCGATTGTTTCGCGAGGAGTGACGTCATTCAAGAGTATATATTTGGGGTAAAATAGATACTAAACTATAGTTTTAAACGAATTTCCAAATTTTATCAACTAGCCTATTCCCGGGTAGGCAATGACGGTATATTGAACGTCATTGCGGGTAGGGCAAAATTTCTGTCAAATTTTCAAACATTACCTATCAATCATTAATTATAACGATGACTTTAAATGACGGAGGCCTTTGTCCTGAAGTGGGACACTAAATAGGATGTAGTACCTTTCTTTTTTTACTTTTTATGAGTTATCTAGTGATTTAATACATAAAATATAAAATTTAAGTACTAATTTTCATTTTATAATAAAATAAGTAACTACGGGAACTATGGCATACTTCCGTGGCATTTATTTATTTATTCATTTAGGCTTAATTGCACAAATCGAGTACAAAAGGCGAACTTAATTCCTCATGGCTTTGCAATTTTCCTTTAATTTTTTCTTAGAGATTTAAAGCATAGTGGATTTTCCACTCGAATTAGCCGCTCTGGTCAAGCACCTCCACCTTACAGACAACCTGCTGTTTTTTTTATATTATAGAGGGGGCAAACGAGCAAGTGGGTCACCTGATGATAAATGACCACTTGGGGTAACAGGCGCGTTGCCCGCCTTAAGAGACGACAGTTATTAGGTCTCATATACCCAGTAATTTTACTAGCTTCAGTGTCCTTTCCCCGAAACACAGAAGTGCTTGACACACTTCTATTTCACGGAAAAATATCTGGCACTGCGGTGGTACGCACCTAGATGGCCCAGTATAGGAACCTACCACCTGGTAATGCTGTTTCTATCGGTGATTAAGGTCTTCAGACCTTAATTGATAGTAGTGGTAGAGCCATGCTGTTTTAAAGTACGAATGGGCCGGCTCGTCCGGGAAAGTACCAGCACCCTCTCACATAACACCAGTGTGAAATAATAGTGGCTACTATCGTGTTTCGTCTGGTTTGTGAGAGTGCCCCCTTAAAAGGCCGGCAACGCATCAGCGATCCCCCTGGTGCTGTAGATGTCCATGGGCGGCGCTGATTGCTTACCATCAGGCGACCCGCTGGCTCGTTTGCCGCCTCTGGCATAAAAAAATATTAAGGAGGGCATGGATTTGGCAGCGGAAAGAACATTTTTGCCAACATTATATTAACGGCGACGCGATGCCTCTTGTGTTCCAAGAATCCATAGGCGACGACGGTAACCGCTTAGCATCAGGCCGGCGGTAGGCGTAAGCGCCTCCTGCGTGGTATAATTTTTTTTTAAATATTTTTCATGCTACTTTGGCTTTGCTAAGTTGGCGCATCCTAACTGTTGTCACTGTTGTCTATGTCATGCCATTGAGAGAAATTTTCCCAGGAAGCACAGTTCAGTTTTCTGCCACACTGTTCCTAAAATCTTCGAGCCGTTGGTTTTTATTTCAAGCGCTAATCAACAAAGATTATTTATGTATGTTTTTAATAATAGAATAAATTACCAATTTTTTTTCCAAAGATATTATAATGAATTTTATTTCGATTCATTTTATAAATATGACTAGTATGTAGGTTATCTTTATGATAAAGTTTAACCATGTCGTAATTTTAATTAATTATTCTACTAACATTATAAAGACGGGTTGGCTGTGTTGTATGTTGATAAATTAGTTTATAAACCTTAACTATCAACATAGGTACAATACAGATTACAGACAAACCCCCTGGCGAAAGCTAGTATTTAACAAGTGAAAATTTTAAAAGATGATTATTTGTTACGTATTCTTTGATCCAAAAAATAACCGAGGTCCTATTTGGACGAAATTATAAAATAAATAACCCTTGTAAATTAAGTTATCACAAAGACTAGAATTTAACTGTGTAATTAGGCCTTAATTAACACAATTTACAAGCAAAACCACAGTCCAAACCTAGTCCAGCCGTCGAAAACCCGGAAAACAAAACACTATCACCGCAAATATACAACATCGAGCGATAAATTAGCCGAGTAACATCTTAAATTACGTCACCAAAATTCGTGTGGGCGGGGCTTGGTCGATGGGCGGGGCCCTGGTGGGCGTGGCAACCCGGTCATCGACCCCCGCCACTCATAAACAGGTGATAGGCATGTCAGATAATTTGCAATTCTATTACTATGAGTACATACGAGCTTGGTAAGGCTTCGTATACATTTAGCCTAGGTGTAAATTCTTAGAAGGCTGAGTCTGGTCTTTAGAATTCCAGCTATGTGGATACTTGCTAACTGTCTTAGGAATTGTAATTGAGAATTTTAACAATACGCATATTTATCTTCATCTTTAGTGACATTGGTAAACTGGTTTAAGTACCGTAATCGGGGTCCTAGGTTCAGTACACGAGTCAGGCAAAACTTTTTAAAATGTTTTACATATTGAGAGTTTGTGATCGCTTTCATATTTATATTCGGCAAGCGTGGTGATTAAGGCAGAAGTATTTTTTTAATGTCAGAGGCGGCAAACGAGCCAGCGGTTCGCCTGATGGTAAGCAACCACCGCCGCCCATGGACATCTGCAACACCAGAGGGATCGCTGATGCGTTGCCGGTGAGCCTCCGGCAGTCTCACAAACCAGACGAAACACAAAAGTAGTCACTATTATATCACGCTGGTTTTATGTGTGAGGGTGGTACTTCCCCGGACGAGCCGAAAAATGTACCTAATACAAGCAAAAAATAAAATTATCTTGAAAGGGAAGGGTTATAAAAAGGCCTCCATCATTAAAATCAAGCCATTGTTACAATTACAATATCTGTCTTATTTTGTAACTATTAAAAATCTAGGTACTGCCCATGGACACCTTTTTTTGGAGGAGAATGCCTTTATGCACCATAACCGAGGCTAGCTAGACCTGCGGCCGTGTGTGGGACCCCGGACTAAAGCGTCCACTACCCACTAAACTCCCCCGGTTTCTCCTTCACACCGGATTGGGACGAGCCGGTGCTAGCCTTGTGGCTATTGACCAGCCCAAGACCGATGGACAACTGCGACTATGCAATGTTTCCTTAGGAAACCAACCACTCATCAATAAACGTTGATCTGTCAATTTATTTTCTTTATTTTATCAATATAAAAAAATTCGCCTGATATTATTATATGCATTTTTATTTTTAATGTCCAAAATATATCAAGTGTAATAAAAGCTAAGACTAAAGTTTCCTAACAAAAAATTAGAAAAGATTTTAATTTAGATATTCATTGTTTCAGATGGTGTCGAGCAGACAACACAACACCAAAACGATCGCAATGTTATAGTCAAATATTTAATTTTAACGTACTCAGTGCAATAAATTAATTTATAGATTTATATTTGATTTAAAATCATTAATTTAAGCGGCTTTCAATTTAATTGATCAATCGGTGCTTAATTTTGTTCTTTTTAAATTTTATAAATCGTTCGTTAAATCTGGTTAATTCCGTTAAACCGTTCTGGTTAATACATTAATTAATCCTCTGTGATTGAGATATACGAAAACAGTATACGATTATTTGTGGTTTAAAAAATCGATTTACTATGGACTATGAACAGAAAGTGTTAAATAAAATATCACAAAAACTTCTCAATTTACACGCAAAGTATAATGTTCCGGAAAACATTGAAAGATAATAAATCCTTTGTGTGTGAAATATGCGCTGGAAATTCTTTTTATGATGAACTCGAGACATTAAGTGTTGTGTATTACATAATGATTTTATAGTGTGAATAGATTAATCTCGCACGGTTGATTAAATGCGCGCGTCACAACGGATTAATTGTGGACACAGACGATTAAATTGGTGACAATTGGTTAAAAAATGCGGTATTTATGAGTGACTGTTGCGAACAGAGTTGCGAGATGTACACCACGTGGTACAGCCGGGGGGACAGTGGGATGCACCATCACCAGATGGGGCAGCTGTACCACCATGGACCCCCCATGATCAAGACCGAGGCTGGGGTCAATAATGACTGTATGATGGCAGTGGACTATGCTCCTCCTATTAAGGTAAGACTTGAACATTTATTAATATATCCCACAAATAATTTTCTACGTGGACTTTCTAACCCACGGGAGGCAATTCATTTTGTTTGATAATATTATAACTGCATAAAAAAAATTCGTTAATTTATCCTGTAGGGTCGTAACCACTAGCCTATGATGGACTCTTGGTCTTGTGATTTTATGTGCACACAAAATATGCGTGCACTTTTATGTCCATTCATATGCGAAAATTACTTACTAAAGCATGTTTGTATTTATTTTATCGTTAAAATGACGTTATATGTGAGAGATGATATTACCGCGTACCTAAATACACGAAGAAAGTCCTTGACTCAGAATTAATTAAAAAGCATTACACTGATTTTATGCTATTTAAAAACAATCGCAAAATACGAGTAGATTCCTAACAAAAAATGATTTCAAAACAAACACACGCTGTATCCAAGTCGGAATCATACGTGAATCATTGAATGCAAATATCTGCACCCTATTAGCCGCGGCGACTGATTGCTGTTGTTTATTCGTCTATTGTAGCTCACGATCATAATCCATGTCTGTGCTGGTTTCAGTACAAATTGATGATCCAGGTGTATCAATAGAATGCACCCAATTTGAAAGCTGATTACGAACATTCTAAATACAGCAGGAGTGATTGCAGGCGATTACAAAAAGGCACAGTTTTAATTTAGAATATTTGATGTATTTTATATAATTCAAAGTACCTACTAGTAAGTATTTTTCAAATTGGTATATAAAACAATTTTCTTTGTTCTGTGTATAAAACTTCCAGTGACGTCGGTTAATTGGATGCGATGTAGTAATTTCTACTATTTTCTTTCTTTTCTGGCCACAAAAATGCTTGTACGCATTTTAAAAGATTTTAAGGCAGATATTATTATATAGGAAAATATTTTATAATATAAGTTTATGTCACTTAAAATGTGAACTTTGTAAATGGCTTTTAATATCATATTATAGAAATTTCTGTTACTGTATCTCTTGGACACGAAAGGGCACGGCACTTCAGTGAGAAAGATTTGCACTTTTGTGTCCGAGAATTTGTGTCTACGTCGTAGATAATTTATCCTATATATTAATATTATAAATGCGAAAGTCTGGATGTTTGGATGTTTTTTCCTCAATCACGCCTACGGCTGAACGGATTTAGATGAAATTTGGCACACGTGTAGTTTATAACCCGGATTAGGACATAGGCTATATAATTCCTACGGGAAACGTCTCATTCCCGCGGAAATAACAATTTTGAAACTACTGAACCGATTTGAATAATTCTTTCACTGTTGAAAAGCTACACTATTCCCGGTGAACATAGGGTACTTTTGATCCCGGAAATGTGGGGGGGAGGGGGAATATTTGAAAAAAGTGATTACGCGTGGGTAAAAACCGCGGGCGGAAAGCTAGTATTAATTATATACCACAAAAGTGCAAAACCTTCTTAATCTACCTGTTTAATAGGTTAATCACAAATACAATGTAGGTCAAAACGAACAGAGCCTGCATCCAAGTCGGAATCATACGTGAATCATTGAATGCAAATAGCTGCATCCTATTAGCCGCGGCGACTGATTGCTGTTGTTTATGCGTCTATTGTAGCTCACGATCATAATCCATGTCTGCGGTGGTTTCAGTACAAATTGACGAGATTGAGGTGGATTAAAGACATAGATAATCTATTAAACTTGGTAAATATTGGTGGTAGGACTTTTTCAGAGTCCGACTGGCTAGCTACCACCCCCACAGGTGAAATCTGCCGCCATAACAACTCTGGCTGTGTTCCAGCAGTATTAATGTGGAAGCCAGTACACTTGTAATCAAAGGCTCGAAGATCAGATGAGCCTACAGTCTGGCAGCACACATTGAGCGACGATTCCTGGTGAAGTGTCCCTCAATGGAATAGGACGCAGTGGCCTCTTACCATCAGGTGGGCTGCGTGTCTGTCTGCCAACTGTTGTGGTAAAAAATTAAAAATAATAAAAAAAGAAAAATATCTCTGGACATTATCCACACAGCGCCATCTAGCCCCAAACTAAGCATTAGCTTATACTATGGGTGCCAGACAACGGATAAACATTACTTATATACTTTTTTTTTTGTAAATACATACATATTATACATAGAAACACTCAGACCGAAACAAACAGACATGTTCATGCACACAAATGTTTGTACCGTGCGGGGATCGAACCCGCGACCTCTGGTGTAATAGCCGACTTCTCGACCATTACACCAAATGGCTCGTCAAGTGTGGTATAAACAAAAAGATTGGCCGCCATAGCCGAAAAGCTTTATTTGGACAATAAAAGCTTCATTTGCAACCATTGTTAACTAAATGTTGGAAGTTGTGTGGTCTCCACACATCTATGAATGGGACCCACGACCATCACCCACCATTCATTCATTCACTGAATGGCATTGAGCGAACAGGTGGCTAAGTCAACAGCTAACTAGGTGATTACTCACGTATCCGAGACGTGACTGCGTTTTTCAACACCCAGACTCCGCAGGAGCCGATAGGAAGTAGAAATTGACTTTTGAAAAAAAGGAGTTGTGATGCTGGAATTATTATTTTTATTGAGGGTTCCGTAGTATTTTTTATCATCATCTGCTAGACATAGGCCTCTCCTAAACAACTGTGTGAATCTCTGCAAAGAGTGACCCGGCTTCCCAGCCTGCGCTTGAGATGGCCACTGTGAAGTTATATTAAGTACATCCTGATCTAGAGAGAAACTGACATAACCTCAGCTGCTCCCCCGCAGTGGCGTAGCGATGGGGGGGCTGGGGGGGGGGGCGGTCCACCCCGGGCGGCACATTTTAGGGGGCGGCAAAATTTCCTGGAGGAGCAAAAAAAAAGGGCGGCAGAATTGTCCTCCGCCCCGGGCGGGTGGGCTGCTTTGCCAACTGGAATAGCAAAAAAAAGGGGCGGCAGAATTGTCTTCCGCCCTGGGCGGATGACACCCACGCTACGCCACTGCTCCCTCGAATCGGTGAGGTATTCATAAAGAATTTCTCCACTATAAAAAAAAGCCTCTCCCAATGCTCGCCACCTTGCTTGATCTTCAGCTGTTTGCATCCAGCTCCTGCCAGCCATTCTAAGCAAATCGTCACTCCACCCGGCCTGAGGGCTTCCTACACGACCCGCATTTTTATCAGCCTGATGTAATCTTGAAGATTGACCCCAGGGCCAGTATAATTCAGGTATTCTATACAATAGGCAATAGACATTAGGATATCTTAATACATACACATACATTGTTTTTATGCTAGATGTAGGCAGACAGCCACGTAGCCCAAATCATAGTAAGCGGCCGTTGTGTCCTTTGAGGGATATTTAGCCTTAGGAAGTGTCGACTCTTACACCATTCTATATCGAACTTACAACCTCCCCAGTTGAACGCTAACAACCATTCCACTGAGGTGCTTAAGGGCCTATAGTCTACACTTATCAAAACCATAAATGACGAGGAACCCTAAATCCCCCGAGAATCAAACCCGCGCGACGCCGGACCGTGGAAGATTGCGGGCGATCGTGCGTAACAGTTCTGGACCAGTATAAACAGGTTGTTTGGTTTTTTGATGGGGTTTTTATAGCCTCTGCTATGGTTGGCACGGGTGGTGTCATGGACCCACTCTTATCTCCAGTTTCGTCGTGCTTCGATTGGTATTGGCTTAAGATTTCTTTTTTTAGGATAAGCTCGTGTTTGACCAGTGTTGACTGTAGTATATTTCCTCTGTGGTTACTGGTCATTACATAAATGACCACAGGAAATATATTACTGCTTTAAATTTACGTCGTCCAGGCCAGGATTCCTAAAATCACGTGTCCAACTTTAAAAAATTGTGTTTAGGATTGTCTTTTCGTCCTTACTTACATTTGATGTAAGTAAGGACGAAACTGCCTCCGTGGTACAATGGTTAGAGCGTTGGGCTCTAATACCCGGAGGTCGTGGGTTCGAATCCCGCGGGGAGCATCTGCACTTTGTGTAAATGTTTCCAGTTTGGTTAGGACATTGCAGGCTTGAATCACCTGAATGTTTGAAAAGAATGATGATTCCGTGCTTTGGAAGGCACGTTAAGCCGTTGGTCCTGCGCCTGTGATCTCTCTTCGGTCGTGTCAGACTGCGATCCCACCGTGTTATGGGAGTGAGGGAATAGGGAGTGCACCTGTGCTTGCGCACTCACTTGTGCGCTATACCTAATATATCCTGCGTAGTTGGCTGATCTTATAGATTGGCCGTCGTAGCCGAAAATTCTTAGACTGAATTATTAGGCAATGCCAATGTTCTGCCTTGCACAACCAAGATATGGAATTCTTTGTCATCAGCGGTGTTTCCGAACTTGCAAGTATTTAAAAAAGAGTTCATTCCTTCCTTAAAGGCCGGCAGCGCATCTGTGATTCCACCTGATTTGCAGATGTCTATGGGCGGCGGTAGGCACTTTCTATCAGGTGTGTCGCATACTCGTCTGCCCGCTATACCATAAAAAATAGTTCTGTTTTTCCAGAAGAAAATGCTTTTAAGCACTATAAACAGGCTAGCGAGACCTACGGCCATGTGTAGGACTCTGGATTAGACGTTCGTTCTAAAAGTCACTCGATTTACACTTAATACTTAAGGAGATGAACCTGTGCTCGCCTTGTTGCTATCCATGACGTTGGTTTTAAGACATGGCATGGGTAACTTTTATGTCAGAGGCAAACGAGCCACGGGTCGCCTGATGGTAAGCAATCACCGCCGCCCATGGACATCTGCAACACCAGAGGGATCGCTGATGCGTTGCCGGCCTTTTATGGGTGTGGGCCTCCGGCACTATTGTTTCACGCTGGTGTTATGTGAGAGGGTGGTACTTCGCCGAACGAGCCGGCCCATTCGTACTGTAAAACAGCATAGCTCTACCTCTACTCGTTGTGGATGTACCTGCATAGGTTTGGATCGTAGAGAAGTCTATATTCACTGATGGAACGATAAACGCTAACGACGTGCGAGTATAAACAGTTTTCACCGACCTTTCCTTGAAGCAAGCCCCTCTCGTATTAGGCAGTTTGTCGCTAAGCCGAAGGCGGATTATAAAAATCTTCCCACCCCTGACGTTGATGTATAGTCCTCTCTCTGTGACATCTTCCTGCCAAGCGGGGAAATAAAAGAAATTATTTATTTAACGTTTCATTTGTTACGCGATTCTACATCTAGCAGATTCAAATAAATGATATTAATTTTTAAAGAAAACTAAAATAGGAACTCACTAACGACAATTTATTAGAGACTAACTGTCGTTTCGGACACATTTTATTCGGACACAGTGTCCGAATTGACACTTTTTAATTTTAACATTTTTTCACTGTCGATTCGGACACCGCGATATAAATAGCTGTTTTGTACAGTCAGATAAAAAATCTTCCTAAGATTTCTTTACGTTATAAAAATAAAGTCTCAACGAAGCCTTCTACACGAAGCTATCGGTAGTGTTTCTAAAGATGACTGGGTCAAATGTGTGATGCATGCAGAGGAGTTACAGGATCAGGATTTAGCCAAGGCAATTTTAAAAGATCAGAGAATACAGCCTCTGGTAATAAATTTACTCGAAGATGACAGCGCTCCTCACCCGTGGTACAACTGCGATGTCCAACTAGTTGTACCACGGGGAAGTAAAGTTACCCATGGTTCAACTGGTTGTTCTATGGGGAAAAATCTTTACCAATAGTTCAACTCGAGTGAGTTGTTCTTTCCTTGGTCCAACTAGTTGTACCTACTACTGGGAATCGCTCCCGACCCGTGGTCCAACTGCTGAAATAAAGTGATCCATGGTTCAACTGGTTGTTCTATGATTGTTGTGGTTGTCCCCCTTTAATCCTTGATTCAGAATACTCAGCAAAGGGTACCAGGACAACATGACCTTAGTGGAGTTATAAAATGCGCTCCCGACCCGTGGTCCAACTGCGTGTTCAACTGGTTGTACTACGGGGAAGTAAAGTTACCCATGGTTAAACTGTTTGTTCTATGATTGTTGTGGTTGTCCCCCTTTAATCCTTGATTTAGAATTCTCCGCAAAGGGTACCAGGGCAACATGACCTTAGTGGAGTTATTTAAAAAGTTTAAGTTATCCAGAAAAGTTATGTTTGATGAAAGAAGATTGCATTTGTCCGCCATTCCTTAATAGATTTTCAGACACGCATTAGTTCAAAAAAATCCACTTTGCTGAGAATTCTGAATCAAGGGTGAGTTGTTTTTTCCTTGGTCCAACTCCCTGTAATACATATCATGTATATCAGGGAGATGGATCATGGGGACGCACAACAATCATAGAACAACCAGTTGAACCATGGGTAACTTTACTTCCCCGTGGTACAACCAATTGAACATCGCAGTTGTATCACGGGTCGGGAGCGGGTCCCCGTGGTCCAACCAGTTGGACATAATTCAACCGTTTTACCACGGGTCATAATCATAAATATCAATAAAAAGGGGTGAACCATGGGTAACTTTACTTTCCCGTGGTACAACCAGTTGGACATCGCAGTTGTACCACGGGTCAGGAGCGCTGTCATCTTCGTGTAAATTTATTACCAGAGACTGTATTCTCTTATCTTTTAAAATTGCCTTTGCTAGATCCTGATCCTGTAATTCCTCTGCATGCCTCACACATTTGACCCAGTCATCTTTAGAAACATTACCGATAGCTTCGTGTAGAAGGCTTCGTTGAGACTTTATTTTTATAATGAAAAGAAATCGTAGGAAGATTTTTTATCTGACTGTACAAAACAGCTATTTATATCGCGGTGTCCGAATCGACAGTAAAAAAAACGACGGGTTGCACTCCGGGAGTGCCGGCAGAAGTGAAAACCTGAATATTAACGTTGTGCATTTTTGATATGTATTTTGGAATGGTTAGGGATTTAATTGATTGGTAGAGGTATAAAAGTACTATCATTTATGTGGTAAAATACAATATTTATTTATTGCGCTATCGTACACAAACATGACAATTTATATTACATTAAAAAAATTATCTCTCAAATGTAATCAGAAACTTTTTCAGACTTATCAGAAACTCCTTGCTGTGACACTGAAACGCCATGTAATAAACGATGATAAAATGATTGACAACCGTCAATGTCATACTTTTTTGATTGACAACTATTTATTTTCTAAACAACGAAAACAAAGTTTGGAATTTACATAGAAATATTATGTAGTAATAATAGCTCAATGGGAATTTACAACTAATTGCATACTGGAATCTGCGGATAAACTTTTGAATTTGGAGCAATCGGCCAAGAAATTATTCCCTTTACAGAATCCGCAGACTCCCGAATGGTTAATAGCACGAGTGGTGTTACAGTAATCAACATGTCGCTTTCGAGGATGTTCACTGGGAATTTGGGGTAACAAGCCAAACTGTGTGTGAGAACGAGCCTCTTGTCGCAGGAAATCGGACAGCATTTCCAACTTCATACGACCTGATGCATGCTCCGCAGCATAGCGGATCCAAAGACTGCGGAGAAGTGGTGTTAATTTCCACAAAATACTGTTATATAATTCCGGCGAATAAAGATATTCCAAACTTTTTAAATGTTTTATTACGGCAATTAAATTTTGAATTTTGCAGGATATCAAATTAAGGTCTTTGTGGTCACTTTGTAGCATAGGAAGCATATAGGAAGCGACCGCACTGCGGCTATAATAGTAGAAGAGGTCACACTTGACAGTTCATTTATGCAAAGAAAAATATACCTTACGCTAAAGGAATAAAACTCAAGAAAACAACATCAGTTCTTATTAATACAATTATTTACTCTACTCCTGATGTACATAAGAAGCACTTTTCTTTGCATAAATGAGCTGTCAAATTGAACAAAAAACCATTATTGTCTATAGACCGACAAACTATCTGTTCTGGTGGCGGCGTCGCTACTGTCTATTTAAAACTGTCATTAAATATCGTTTTTGCATTGCATTTCACGTAGTTCCAATTTTGGCCACCGGAACAGATAAGTTTGTAGAAAACACGTGTCCGGACTTCAAATTTTATATGGATTTTCGATCAGGTCACGTGACACATAAATCCTGACGCGAGTTTAACATTTTTTCCCCATACAAAAAAAGTGCACAACGCCGCTAAAGAAGTTTTCACTTCAAAAATATTAAAATTAAAAAGTGTCAATTCGGACACTGTGTCCGAATAAAATGTGTCCGAAACGACAGTTAGTCTTATTAGAAATGGAATATTACCACTGATAATATAGGTGGCATCAACGCACTTATTTGAAAGCTCTTAAAAATATAACTCTTAGAACATAAAAATATGTTTCTAAACTAATAAACGCCTAGGGGTTTTGTGTCTAAGAAACACGGGGACGGAGAACTAACAAAAGAAAATAATAATATTAACATGAATTTTTGCCCTGGGCCGATTCGAATTAACGACTCCTGGCGTATAGGGCAGAGTTTAGTAACTATTTAGTAATCTGTGGCAGAGTTAACTTAATGCGCCATCAAGCCAGTCATATTGTTATTCTAAGTGGCAACGATTCCTCTGCATGACTGCACTATGAAATGCACCATCGAGTCAGTTAAAGTTGAGTAATTTTAATAGGTAACATTTGACAATTCATCAAAATTCAACAACGAAACCTTGTAACGGCGGGCATCAAATAATACATTTTTCTTTTTGTTAGAACTGCACAATTGCTTAACTTTTTCAATTACGATTACATATTTATTGTAATAATGACCGTTAAGAGTAACACAGACTGAAGACTAATAAACTGACAGACGTCAAATGTTACCTATTAAAATTACTGTAATTATCTATCTTCGTCCATTGTAGACACTTTACCTAGCTTTCAAAACAAGCTGTCGACGTGACGTTTCTCAAATTAGTAATGTGGCCACGTGGGGTGTACGGTTCGGTAGATACATTTCCCTGGGTCCAGAGGGAGTCTCCGTCCGCAACTCCGATCACTAGCTATCTTGATGTGTCGGCATTGCGGCGGATAATGACGTGAGTGACTGATAAAAATCGGAGAGAGAATGACCATTAGCGTTGGGTAAAGCTTAAAATCGATACCGCGATAGTTTTCATTTGTGTTGATAGTATCGATATTCGGAAAAAATCAAATCAAACTAAATATTCTTTATTCATGGCTTAGCTCTTATGCATCAGGGGCGTACTCAATTAATTGTTAAAAAATAAAATACCATTGGATGCACTTATGAATCTTCAATTTATTGTCCATATTACAGGACTCTACCACCGGATTCGGAATGTTGTTATCAATCGAGAAGAATCGGCAACAAACTCGATAGTAACTTAATAGTTTCTGAGACCAACACTGCATAGTCAAATAATCGAGTGTCTGTCTTTTGGCTTTCAAAATCTTTCTCTGAAATCAGTAGAGAGCTTGACTACATCTTGGGAAAGGACGACATTCCGAATCCGGTGATAGATTTAGTCAAAATTGATGATTCATAAGTATAAGATTCATATCTGAGGCTTACATGAATAAAGATTATTTTGATTTTGACATTATACTTTTTATCTTATGTTGTCAACATGCCGTTTTTTAAATCAGTGACGTGGCCACGTGTGGTGAACGGTTCGGTAAATACATTTCCCTTTTAATAGAGTCAAGACTTCTGCATACTTTATATTTTTATTGGTATCGTATCAATGTTATATTAATTAGGTACGAAAATTTTTTAGAGCTAAACTAAACTTGCCGGATTTACGAAAATCGCAACTCTAAAAGCAAGTTTTGCCGGTCACTGATAATTTTGTGATATGTATTTATCTATCAGTTAACGATGATACCGTCTTCTAATGCCTAATGTCCTAATACGAATGCAATAAAGTCCACATTTGAATGAAATTGCTAACTGTACATTAGTGACAGTTCGGATCAATGACGTCACAGCTCCCTCCCTGCGGCTATAGTGATTGATGACGTCACAGAAGGCCGGGATCCGTCTGGGAATTACATGTGTGACACAAATATAAGATTAAGAACAGTTGAGAAAATTCTGAGTCTAATCTTACTTTAGTAAAGGACCAGTTTCATCACTTATAGATAAGTCCGTGTTAATTTATCCAAAAATCAAAATATATGTAGGCCTCAGTGATGCTCATATATGAATCGTCAATAATCAAGGTAACATGGTGACTCTACCACCGGATTCGGAATGTTGTTATCTAACGAGAAGAACCGGCAAGAAACTCGCTAGTTACTCTTTTGAATCGCCAAAGAAAGTTTTACAATAATTATCCATATCCGTCATATAACATTGATTCTGTTATCTAATAGATAAATAAAGACGAATTTATCTGTCACAGGTGAATTAAGCCCAAAGAATAATATTAGTTTAGATTAATAGTAGTCATTAACTAGTATTTATTATGTGAATAATTATTGTCATTCTTTTAAAGTATTTTTTATTACAACTTATTTATTTATAAATCCGCATTTTGCAAGGGTAGTGATTAAAACAGTACATATCATTGTGACAATAACTTGATTTGAAAGATGGAGGCCTTTTTCCTGCAGTAAATTAAATTACATTCATAATAATATGCATCACAAAATTCATCTTTCATAAAGTTATCTGTACCGTGTTTGAAGTCTATAAATATGCATAAAGAATATTTTGATTTTACACTAGGTACTTCATAATTGTTTTAAGTAGGTCAGAGTTTTCGTTAAACATATTTTTCGTGAATTCCAGTTACTTTAACCGGAGTACAGACACAATAAGCGAAGTTCTTAAACTGGTGAAATCCGTCGTCTTTCTTCCCCCCACATATTAATGATGCGAGCCTGCGGTTGAATACAGCGTTTGTGTTTTAAATTAATTGTCTCTCCTGTCAGCGTGGTTACCCTGGAGTTACATGTACGCTTTATAAAGATTATTTCGGTTATACAGTTGATTATATGAAGATCGATTTGGCCTATTTCAAAATATATTCTTGAACGTTATTCACACAGTGGCAAACTCACAATTTTTTTTAATATTATATGAGGGCAAACGAGCAAGTGGGCCACCTGGAACCAGCTTCCCGCAGCGGTGTTTCCAAACCAATACGAAATGAAAACCTTCAAGAAGCAAGCAAATTCACCGCCTGCGACCCCACGGCGCGGTCTCGGGCGCTTATGAGCGGTGGTGATCATTGGACTTACTCGTGGTAACAAAAAAGTGTGATACCTGATAGTTAATGGTCACAACCACCCATGGATACCTGCAACTAAGGCCTCAGATCTGTTACCCGTCTTCAAGAAGGGAATATTAACGGAGGGGTAAGGGAAAAGGGTACAAAGAAAACGCACCAAACGAAACGCAATTTAAGTAAAATTCATAATATGTGGTTGTCGAGATTTGTTATGTATGTGATAACACTCGGCTGCAAGAGCTGTAATAAATTATATTAAAAAATTATCAAAAATGCTTAAGAACGAGCACTTCCTCGTAACAAACTATGCCGACTCTCACGAAATCCATTCTCAGTAAGCTAAATATTAACTCTCCCTCTCCTAACCGTAATAATCCGTATATTAAACACCCGTGCCCTACAAATCGCACCATCTGACTGTCCTTCCCAGCAATGATGGCAATAAATCGTCATGCGTCAAGTTGCCGCACGCATCGCGGCAAAAACTGCGGCAAAAAAACCGGCAAAACGATCGCTCACTATCTCCCGCCCCTGGGGTCAACGAACCTTTGACAGTGACGTTTGGGTAGTTATATCGTGTTTGTTTAGGGAAATAAAATCGATTATGCCACAGATACTAATAGCTACGTCAGAGTCAGCTGAAAACAAAATTGGTAGTAGATATTTTAAAAAATAATGTGTACATATTGGTTACAGAAAGTTATAAACAACCCTATATTGATTAAAAATCAAATTTATGGTTAACGTGTCCCTACCTACAATAATTGAAAACGTATGCACAAAATTCTCTTTACTTAATTGTAGAATTACCTATAGATTTTTTTTTGTTTTACTAGTAATTTCTTGCACTTAATTTTTGTGTGTTTATTAAATAGTTTACCAATGTGTATTACTAAATGCCGTTGAACAATTATCATAGAATTCACAATGCTACCGATGAAGTTATAAATTTTCATCGAAATAGACTTTCACCGCCTCAAAGAACATTTTTCAAAAATAATTCCATTTCTTGGGTTGAACTTCGACGTAATTACAATGTAATCGTTGTTACAAATAAGGAGTCGGGGCTAATTAATAAATAATCAACTAGTTTAAATGCCAGTCGGGGTGCAGTGATCCGTAGCTCATGCACTATGCAGATATTTGCATAATTAAACATGCCTTTATATTTTCCAATGCGTCTTTTACGTTTCAGTGAAAAAGGTGATTAGGATAAAATAGTTTGTTGGGTTCCGTATCCTTAATTTAAAATAAATAATGATATTACAAATAGGTAAATATCCTTGGACATATTCACCCAGCGCCCTCTAACCCCAGACTTAACTAACGTAGCTTGCATTATACTAGACTAATAAGAAACATTACGTATTTAAATTACTCTTTGGTAAATAAAACATCCTACATATTAATATAAAAACACCTATACCGATAACAACAGACACATTTACTTTTACACACAATATTATAATTTGACACAACACTAAACGTTAATTAAAAATTCTGTACGGAACCCTAAAAAGTAAAATGCGAATATTTAATATTTTTTGCTTGTCTGCGCTTGGTATTAATTGCTACTAACTTCCTAGCCAGTTATGAATATGAAATGGGCAGTCCAATGGTTTAATAGAATACAATCAAATAGTCAAAGGTGAATGCCGCCATAATAGGTTCGGCTGTGTTTCAGCGTTTCAGAGCCAGAACACTTAAAAAAAATTCAAAGATCAAAGCAATCTACAACAATTATGTCGTGTCGTGGCATGCCATAGAAGAAATAAATGAAGTAGCTATGTCAGCGAATGATCTCTGGAATAAGAAATGACTTGACTGAAATTCGTCGAGAAATACTTGTTTACAATTTTAATTTTAATCATCTCAAAGTGTCCGCCATTTTCCAATCGACAAGTTTCCCGCCAAACGCAATCTCCACAGCCGATAAAGCATAACTTTTTAATCTAAAACCTCCATCGACAAAAAACTGGCCAGTTCGTCGCGCCCTCTGCCCGCTTTTTTCACATTGCCTAATAATCTGTGCTTCAGACTTCAGACGACTGAAAAAGTTTGACAAAAAAACTGTTTCCATTCACAGTTACTAGGTGGCGCTATTCGGCTAATGAATGAAACGTCAAACCGCATTTTTTAGATGATAGAATGTCTTTTGTCATTTGAATTAAGATGTAGTGTAAAATAGTTGTAAAGAAAATAGATTGATAAATAATATTGATTCATTTTCTAATCTTTTCATTTTCAACGATAAATCTGTTGAAATGTTTGCTGTCGCAATACTGACAGCTCTGGCCAAAGTTTTTTCAACTATAAATCTTTGTAAGAAAACTTTTGATAAACTGTTAAACAAATATGACGGCAATATAATATAAAATAATCAAAACAGACAATATCATTTAAATTAATCTAATTGCAAAGCTTGAACTTGTTTGGGTCTATACGAATTATTTGGAATAGCCTTCCGACCGCGGTTCCACCCGCGCGTAATTTCTTTTGTCAAATATTCCCCCCTTCCCCCCACGTTCCTGGGATCAAAAGTACCCTATGTTCACCGGGGTTAGTGTAGCTTTCCAACAGTGAAAGAATAATTCAAATCGGTTCAGTAGTTTCGGAGCCTTTTCCATACAAACAAACAAACAAATCTTTCCTCTTCATAATATTAGTATAATAGATTATAAGAAAATACATAGTACATAAATGTAAAAAAATATATAATAAGATACAAGCACATCACCAAACTTAGTGTTAAGCGACGTATAATGTGTGTGCATAATTATGTGTGTACGAACACTATACCTACAGCGCTCTAGCCTAAGGCTCGCCTGATGGTATAGGTTACCGTCGTCTTATGGACTCCTTGTAACACAATGGTCTTCTACAAGGTGCATTACTTATCACCGGGTACCTGTAACTAGTCTCTTTTCATAGAGATATACGTCTTCAAGTTTACGAAAGGTTGATACAATGTCAGTTCCTCTTCTACTGCACTCAGTCGTCATAGCATTATTAATATTGTTACTCTAATTGTTATTTTATTAAGGCTGTCATATTTAGCTACATCTTAATAGTTATTTATCTACATCCATACCATAATATGTCTATTTTATATTCAGGAGCGATGAGCAAACGCCCTACATTTAGATATAAGTATCTGTGGCTGCATTGAAATGTTTACATTTTAGTGTCGGTAACCGACACTTTAATAAGGTTCAAATTTCGAACGTCTTCTTTAAAAGTAAAAATTAATAGGTTTTTTCGATTATCGAATTAGTCGATTAGTAATTTTATGTTCCATTCCTATACATTTAATTCGATGCTGAAATTATAACAATCGATTTGAGAATCGAAATCAACTCGAGTCTAGATTGTTTATGGATTTTAAAAACTACAAACGTCATTTATTCAAATTGACCTACAAATTATGACATGATTTTGTACTAATTTGCTCATCGATCCTGACTATAAAATAGACATATTATCGTATGAATGAAGATAAAGTTATGTATGTGACTGTACATAATTAGTCATTATGCAGCAGTCACATAAATAACTATTTATAAATGGGACCTTCTAAATTGCATCCTCCTCTTGTTTTATTTATTTAAAATTATCACATCTGTCGTTCATCTTTCGTCTTTTAGTTATTTTCTATCTATATACGCATTGAATCTTGTATATTTTAACTCTGGTTTAATTTTGTTAACCTCTTTCTCAATTTCTTCATATCGTACAATTCCCAAGACGCCATCAGGCATTATTTTTTCTTTAGTGCACTTCTCAAATGGTATCAGCACAATAAAATACATTCAAAAATATAATCACTTCCGGTATATTGATGATAATATTCACTTAAGATCCTGTTTGTTTTGATTTGAATCATAGAGCTAGAAAACCACGAATCGAATTCAGATGTGATGAAGTATTTTATTTACAAAAGGTCCTCGATTGTATTTGTTTGATATTTGGGATTTTTTAGAGATAAAATAATATAAATGGAGATAAACCGTTCTCGAAGAGGTTAGGAAACTTCACGGGTGTTCAATTCTGGTGTCTGGAGATATCATGGCTGAAATGAAACAGTATATCGATGTGTAGCACGTTGTAATGATACAGCATTATTGCTTATGCAATTGATTTTACAGAAAATGAAACTATTATTATCCCACCAAAAACATAAATGTGAAAAAGGAGAGCCAAGTTCAAAACAAAAATTATGTTTGGCTGTGGGCTTCGCCGCAAAAAGAATGGAGATCTAAATGAGTGCCAAGTTCTATGATCTTAAAGTAGGTAAGATTTGACTTGGCCAGTTTTTATTACATCAGTCATTTTAGAAAGTTATTCAACATATAATTTTATGTATTTTAGAACTTGGCTCTCCTTTTTCACATTTATGTTTTTGGGGGGATATCATTACTTTTTGTAAAGAAAACTAGGCAGGTATTAAGATTTAATGTGGTGCCGCGCGCCGCCGAAGACACACTGTCGCGTTGGCCGGTTGTTTAGCGCGCGTTTAGGACTGACTGACTTATAGTAGCAAAACCTTACTTACTTCCAGATGACCTAGAACGATGAAATTTGGAATCCAGATCGGTTATTGTGTGTAACCGTAGGGAAAAATCTAAAAATAGAAAAAAGTTAAAAAATAGGGGGAGGGGGGGCGTTATCCCCCCTAGTTTTTAACTTTTTTCTGGCTACTTGTTAGGGTAGAAAAAAGTTAAAAATTAGGGGGGGACTTTTGTTATCTAATATGACAAATATAAAACAGCTTTACCTATTTAAAATATTTCGAACGATTTGACAATTGCGTCACTGCTACTCCAACGCCTGGTTCGCAGCGGAAAAACTCAGAACTAATTGAAAATGTTAACCCAACCAAATGCAGAAGCTATCTCATCTTCACAAAATGTCCTTATTTAAAGTGCTACTAGATTTGGCCGGAGAACCACCTCTTAACCCTTTACTGCGCATGTCCCCATACATAAGTAGGTGAAGGGAAAAAAACACAAATTTATACCGGGCAAATTTTAAACCTATACTTTTTTTTTCACTCCCGCATTTTTATGTCGATCCTTTGTATGTGTGCGTTGTTCCACTTTTAATTACGTATCGACTTAATTTGCCTGCGAACCTCTGTTTCTCGGGCTGTGTTTTGATAGAATTGAGATGAAATACACATGTTTTGTGTGATTTCGGCTGTGTTTGTTGATATCTGCGAGTTGTCGTGAGTGTAAAGGTTATGTTTTGTGTTTATGCGAGTGTTAGTGGTTAGTTTTGGTGGGAAAATTTTGTTGTTTTTCCTAACGATGTGCGGGGCGGTCCTTTTGTGAGACAATGTGATTCCGGACGAGTTGAAGGCCTGTTGGAAAGATTAATCCTTACGATGTAGTTGAGGTGAGTGGGTAATACGCTATTTGTAAATAATAAGGAATGTTTGTTTGTTTATCTGTTTAATAATTAAGATAAAGATAAAATTTAAACATTAATGAGTTAATCTGTGCCCTTAACTTATTTTTTTAAAATAAATTAATAATCAGAGAAATGTTTTGTTTGGGCTACCGGCAATGTACGCTTCGCAAACATTTACAAATTCAGCTTCTGAAATCTTACAAAACATAAAAAAATGGATATCTAGTTAACCCTAAAATGGCTCTAATTTTATTTAATAAATGTATAAATAATGCTTTTTAAATGTTTAGTATTAAACATTTAAATACACCGTTTATTTAACGATAGTTTGAAGAAATTTACATTTTGGTCATTAAGTCCTTTTAAGTGTTATTTGGTATGCGTTAGTAATTAAATATTATTGCCAAATTATATTAAATCATAGTTCTCAGCGTATGATTGCCACCTGTTGATGTGGGTTTATAGTTTAATAAACTACACTATTTCCTTTATAATGCTATTGAAGTGTCAATTTCCTTTGTAATTTTAAGAGTGATTAAAATATTTTTTGGCTAAATTCAAAGACTGTTTTATTTTTTAAGTAATAAAACGATTGTGTTTATGTAACTTTAGTTAGGTTATAAACTTTGTAAAATTTAAAAATACTTTTTATATCTTAATACCAAATATATTATCAGTTTTTTTATTTAAAAATTCTTATTTAGTTTTGTAGACGATATTTCTAGTCACTTTTAGAAAGGTTAGAAAAAGGGGATAGCCATTAAAAGCACGTTAAAGACGAGATAGGTTTTAAGTTATAACGAAAAAGCTCCGTCAGGTGTCGCTGTACCTAACAGTCAAGGTTAGCATTAGTACCAGCGTTTTTACTGATTTCAATCTAAGAGAAAACAGGTTGATTACAAACCGAATTGAATAATTAAACAAGGAGTACTGTATATTATGTTATAAAAACATATAAAATGCGTAATTTTAAATTCCAACATTTCCAAGTAATTTTATCAAAATAATTTAATTAATAAAAACAACAAGAAAATATATCAGCACTCTCAAACATCATGTTATCTTTACAATGATGGTTACCAACTTAATCACCACGCTGGCAAACGCGGATTGGTGACCACAAATTCTGAGCTGTTTTGGCAAAAACCGACACAACTGACAAAAGTTAGTTCGACCCTAGAATTAAACCAGAACCCTGAAGTCCAGGTTTTTAATTCCACTAGAATAACGTAGCGATGCGAGGCGAAAAACAACAATATTATGTAAAAATGGTATGCGCTAACTTAAAAACTTAGAAAATTTACTAGCGTGTTCTAATGTGCTAAGTCATAAACTAAACCACTTTAACCACTAAAACACACATAAAACTTATCAATTACTTACAAAACATTAAACCTTCAATCAAAAACCAAGCTTTTAACGTCCAGTAAAAATGTTAAGTACTAAAATGACCTGTCTAGATATTCGACACTAGTTTTAAACAGCACGTGCCTACTTAACTATTTACTTAATTAACCTGATAGTTATTTGCAACACGAGAAGATTAGATCTCACTTGTGAAAAAATATCTCATATTTCGACGTAGTTAAATATTTAATGTATTTCGAGTGAACGCGTAAACATGCATTAGGCATTTGACGGTTAAATGTTGCAGAAACTGCATATTTTAATTGGTACAATTTGTTAAATTGTTTGTTGATTTGTATTAATCCTACTAATATTATAAATGCGAAAGTCTGGATGTTTGGATGTTTAGATGTTTGGATGTTTGGATGTTTGTTCCTCAATCACGCCTAAACGGCTGAACGGATTTAGATGAAAGGAGAATGACCGGTTCTGGACCAAATGCTGCCCAAGCATGGGAACACTTTAATTTGTTTCCTTACATGAATAGTTATAAAAAAAATATAAAATAAAAAAAATCCTGCCACGGATTTATAAATAAATAAATAAATAAATCCTGGACCACTCACACATTATGTAGTCCTATACAGAGCATTGCTCGTATTACAGGGATCTAAATAACGGATTAGTGCCTAGTTTGGTTTTTGGGGTGGGCTAGGCACCAAGACGTGAGACGTTCTGCATTATTTTTAGATACAATAATCTTAGACTTACCTAGACGACTTGTTAGTGCCTACATGAGGTATTATAACATATGGTTATTATCATTTTTGTTATGTTTATCATCTCTGTAAACCAATTTTTTTTTTCAAATAAATCGTTTGCTTATATTACACTCTTTTATTTTCAAAATAAGCTGTTGGTTATGATTTTTGTTAATGTAAGACCTCTACATTCAATATTTTTTTTTTCTTAAAACTCCTGGGATAGATTTTGAAGCGCTTTGAGTTATCTACTAGTATTAATCTAAGGAACATTGTGCACTATGTCTCAATGTTGGGCGGCACTTGGTCCAACGTCCATACATAGATGGTCAATGTCCTTTGGCACACATATAGTTTATAACCCGGAATAGGACATAGGCTATAAAATTCCTACGGGAAACGTCTCATTCCCGCGGGAATATCAATTTTAAAACTACTGAACCGATTTGAATAATTCTTTCCCTGTTGGAAAGCTACACTATCCCCGGTGAACATAGGGTACTTTTGATTTTGGAAATGTGGGGGAAGGGGGATATTTGAAAAAAGAGATTACGCGCGGGTGAAACCGCGGGCGGAAGGCTAGTCGTATAATAAATGTTTGTCTTTAGTGAAGGATAATTGTTTCTTGATTTCTTCCTATTTTGCTTGTTTTTCTGTGCTCTAGATTTTTGTTAGATTTTTTATGTCAGTCCAGTGAGCATCCAATCTCGTTGAACATCTTATAGTTCTTAACCGAACCGAAGGGTCACACAATGTGCTGCTACATTAAAGGGTTAGGGCCTTCTGATTTCAATTGTATTGGTTCCTATATGAATATTGCCGGAACACAGCCAGAGCTGTTGGCTGCAGATTGCACCAGGGCACTAGATGTGGTAGCTATCCAGTCGGATTTAGGTAACACCCGGATTTTATAACCCAAGCGGCACAGTTATCTGGATGATTTTATAGGACCACTCATCATTATCATCCCAGCGTATTCCCGATTGCATCCAGTATGGAGCTCAGGGTCTGCTTCGACTATCATCCTAGATTTGACAAGCCTGGTTATTACAATGGAGCGATTGTCATCTGACCTCCGTAACCCTTACAAGGGAAACCAGACCTACTTGGAATATAGCCGGGACCAACGGCTTAACGTGCCTTCCGAAGCACGGAATCATCATTCTCTTCAGACATTGCAGACTTGAATCATCAAGTCTGCAATGTCCTTACCAAACTGGAAACAATGACACAAAGTGGTGCTTCCCGCGGGATTCAAACCCACGAGCTCCGGGTTTTAGAGCCCAACGCTCTAACCACTGTACCACGGAGGCAGTTAGGAAGGACCACTATTACACAATATTTTACAAAAAGTTTTAATTTCGAATATAATCAAAAGATGGAAGGAATTTAACTGAGCTAACTACATAGTTTGACTACACAGTTTCAACACGTTGTGAGAAAAATTTCACATTCACCTCATTTTTTAATACTTATTTTTTTAAAACCTCAACACATTAAAAACGAGCACAAAAGCGAATAAAACGCAGTTATTTGTTTAACCCGTATCACCGTGGATATTTATTGCTAATATAACGAGCTGCCAACCCCACAATGCTGTGGGGTCGTTTGGACGCTTTATGGGTTACCGCCTTGCTCTTAAAAATCTGTGGACATTGATGACCAGATGTTTCGAGGGTTAAAAACTTGTAGAGGTTTAATTTAAAGGTATTGACTAGTGAAGGCCCTGACTTCGACTGTTTTTGCTTAATTGAAAATATTTCATTTTGTAGAAAAAATATCAACAAATCTTATCCTGATATAACAAGATACACAACATATTATTCAGTACCGTCAATAGGGGATACTTGAGACTACAGTATTACTTAGGAGATCGAAAAATATTAACCTTTTACGTACCTTCAAACTTTACCTCTTCCGTGATGTTGACAGCAACTTCTCTGCTCCAGCACTATGTAAATGTTGCCATAATGATTAGTCAAAAATTATCATACGACAATGTCCTAAGTAATACTGTAGTCTCAAGAATCCCCCATTGATTGTATCTAATTTGGCTATACATTTTTACAAGAATAGATAAATTAACGTCTTTTTGGTCCAGTAGTTTAAGGATTAAGCCATAATCTCGACGTCCTAAGTTCACGTCGAACCATTTACAGGTAATGGGTCGAAAACAACTACGTATTACCTGTTTTTTTTATTACTTTTTTATTGCAATGTGTAACAAGACGAGCAGATCGTACACCTGATGGTAAGCGCCACGTCTGCCCATAGAAAGTTCAGTGCCAAACAGTAACTAAGCGGTTACTGTCTGGCACTGCCCTGCGCCCGCTACACCGAGACGACAGTTTACCATTTATCCACTCAAACGTCCGCGCGCGTTTCGCTAGGTTGTCAGGACAGTCCGCGAGTCACGTGATACGCGCAAACTAAAATCGATAGGAGACGTATGCTAAATAAATGCTTATTACTCAGTAAATAACTCAAATATCGCAAAATGAAAAATACTAATGAAAGGCTCATTAGTTGACGATTTTTAGGCAATAGTTATGTTTGATTTTAACATTATATTCTATTAATGATCTTACAGTGAACTTTAAGAAATGCTAATTTTGTCCTAGTTTTCAATTTAAAAATTTTTTTTATTAGATATTTTTGACGTTTACAATATTAAAACAATTATAGAATTTAGGTAATTTAATGGCCTTTCATTTGGAACCAAAATCTCATTATAAATCATCTTAAAAATATTACAAATAAAATAAAAACTATAGCTACATGATCTGTGAAATCGAAGTTCACGTATGGTAAATTGTCTAATCCAGAATGAAATATGGAATATTTCAAGAAAGTATGGTAATAACCAGGCTATAATATTTATATGTTTTCATATTAAAACATTCAATTACGATATAATATAAGAACTTTTTTAGATCTTCCAATTATTCACTAATAAAAACACAGAGTCACCGACCTATATTTAATCCAAATTTTTACTTAAAAACTGACTGGAATCGCACATAATGTTATAAAATATGAAAATATGTAAGATTATAAATATTTTGATATACAAAACAATAATATTTTATTACTTACGGCATGATTTCTCGAATAAAATAGCTGGAATCACTCGCGCACTGATCCACAAAAACAACAAGCAACTTGACAATTTTTTTTTTTGTAGCCATGAGCCGAAGTTATGTTCCACTTGAAATAAGGTGTGGTACATATCATAGAGCGTCAAAAACCAGCAACACTACAGACTATAAACATCCACAGCGATAAGAAAAAGAAAAAAACAATCGGCGGGCGCGAATTCTTAAAAATGTAACTGTAGTTACACGGACTGTCCTGAGGTATATGGTCTCTGTAACTGTGGTTACAGTGGACGTATGAGTGGTTATACAAATTTATTTAATAATGAAATAGACGGATCAGCCCATAGAGATCTAAAGAGTTTCTGTTATCTATGGATCAGCCTTAGAGTCAACTACTTTTGGGGTAATCAATTTCAAAAGTGGAGACCGCGCTTTGGTAAACGTAGTGTAGGACGCCCTTAGGCCAGGTGGAGTGACGATTTGCACAGGATGGCTGGCAGGAGTTGAGGATCGAATTAAGTGGCTACTATTAGGAGAGACCTA
The DNA here is from genome assembly GCA_949319885.1 of Mecyna flavalis. Lineage (NCBI taxonomy): Eukaryota > Metazoa > Arthropoda > Insecta > Lepidoptera > Crambidae > Mecyna > Mecyna flavalis. The sequence goes on along the minus strand of OX439419.1, from coordinate 2,665,765 downwards.
CCAGCAGTGGACTGCAACAGGCTGACAATGACGTCGAGACGGATAGACAAACGTTCAGACAAAGATACTTTCGCAATTATATAATATGAAGTATGAATCGACAGTCAGGAATATTACCAAGACTTTACGAGGATCGAAGCCAATTCTACAATTCCATAACGCTCACCACTCAGGCCGGTCGTAAACGCGTCGAGCCATTGACAGGTAATGGGTCGAGAACGACCGAGTATACTGCTTACAATTTAAACAAATGCCAGCGATCATTGATGTTTGGTGCGAATTATGCTTTTTAGGGTTAAGATACTCGGATGTTCCCACGCGAATCTTGACGTATCTTTTACACTGTTTATGATCAGTGTTGATGGCGTTGATGCATTGTTTTCTTATGATTTCACTGATTTAATAACAATTTCACCACTGAAATTAAAATAATTAATTCTGTAAATCTATATTAAAAAATGAATAACTGATCGTTAGTCTCGCTAAAACTCGAGAACGGCTGAACCGATTTGACTAATTTTAGTCTTGAAATATTTTTAAAAGTCTAGGGAAGGTTTAAAGAATAAGAAAATATGAAAAAAAGGGTTAAAAATAACATGGTTGATATTAAGGTAAGTGATACGAAGTTCACCGGGTCAACTATAGATTTATAAAAAAAATGCTTTTGCACGTCAATCTTTTTTCCCCTACCAGCACTTCGACGTCATAGGCCTGTTGAGAAGTGCCGCAAGAAACTCAACAGTTTGCTTTTGACACTTACTAGACTACTACTAACAGATATTTTCGTGATTTATTTATTTGTGAGAAAACTAAGATGCTGTCTCTTTATCACTAATATCAATAATAAGATAAACCGGAACAGTAAAACGGAGCATGTATAAACCGGGCGTTACAAGAATTTGCTCCCGCTTACAAAATCCAAAAATCATTTATTTACACTTTATTTAGATTATCATGTAAGGCAAATGAAAACACCCTTGTTACCAATAACAAAAGTGTTATCACAAATTTGACATCTGTCAAAAATAAGAGGTGCCACTATCAAAAGTATTTTGATTTATTACTGTAATCTAATGGTTAATCACGCCCTCTTGGATCACCGCGCCTCATTCATAGAACATCCCAATCAAATCACCTTACTCATTACAACAACGACATAAACTAAAACAAAACAAATATCCAACATCTCAAATAAGATGTAAACACCATAACATAATGATACCAACATTCGTTCCGCCATCATTTTAGCTTCCGTTCGATTCAAATTTAGAATCTTTTTTCTCTCATTCTTGCCGGTATCGGCTTTCTTTTTCTTTTTTGTTTTCTTTTACCACCAGATAATGGTTTTTGCGTTCCGTTTTTTACCAGCCAGTATTATTGTTTTCGGGCTAATGATGATTGTTTCATATAATGAATTGGAGCGGAGGCTGATATCAAACTAATTTGTTGCGAAATAATCTGTGGTCGGTGCGTTGGGGCTAATACACGATTTGTCCTTTTCTTTTATAGTTGAATAGAGGGGGGGTGATGTGATGAGAATTGGGTTCTCCTAATTGGTTAGGGGACTAATTCGGAAACCATAACCTGGGGTAATCAATGAAGGATTTACTTCGAAATTTTGGCGCGATTTTGTGTGATGTTCACCATTTCAATTGTACTAAAAACATTTCCCACGTACTAGTCTTGGATTTTAGATTCGTACGTCAACCTTTAACAAAATTAGTTTTGTTTTTCGTTATTCAAATCAGTAAAACTACATACAATTCTTTTACTCGTTAAATAATTATTAGCTAAGCCATGTTTTTTATTTTACTAAAAACACAGTATCAAGAGGTTTCTAATGGATTAAAACAGTACCTACTTTCAAATATGTGTCTTGGTTTTAGTCACAGAATAGAATTATAATAGTACGTATTGGTTTTTCTATAAAAAATAAATCATCGTTGCTAAGTTTGGAGATAGATGGCGCTGTGTGGATAATGACCAAGGTTATATAATTTTACTTACCATTTTGATTACGGTAGTCGATTGCCGCTCGTCTGAGTGCGGTCATATTGTGGTCACGGCAGCATCTGTGTTACTTTATTTCCTGTTCTTATTTATCTTAACAAGAGTCTTATTTTAACTTAGATTAGAACATTAATCCATCTAGCAGAGTTTTGGCTATGGTATTCTGTGGCTATGGCGACCAATCTTCACTCCCTATTCCCTCACTCTCAAAACAAGGTGAGACAGCATTCTAACACGATTGAAAGGAAATCAGGTGCAGGACCAAACAACGTCTTATCGTGCACGACTTGCACGAGGTTTTACACCGAGGTTTTATGCATTTATTTATGCATATATTTACACTTTATTGCACAAAACAAGTACAATTGGCGGACTTAATGCCGTAAGGCATTCTCTACCATTCAACCATTGGGCGTAACAGTAGGTACCTAAGTGCGAAATGCATTTCATTAATGAAATGAATGACGAAAATGAAATGAATGAACCTATTTGCCATCATTAGAGAAATTATCTTATAGCAAATCATTTTTATCATAATCAGGATTACAATTAGGCGTCTGAGACTTATTCATATTATAATTTACTTCATAATGTTGATGTTATACTAATTATTTCCTAGAAATCCCTCTTAATGATAAAACGTTATGGCTTGTTTGTCTTTAAGAATCAGATAATAAAATTTTCCTTAACCTTTTCTTAGTCACGGTCGGTTAATTCCGACAAATATTTCCATATTGGTGTTAGTTTGATTAATTAGATCGTGGCGGCGAAAGGGTTAAAAAAGTATTTGTCTATTAATTTTCCACTGCAGGGCATAGGTATCCATCATTGATATCAAATCATCGCATGCCATGCTTATGTAATTAAATAGTATACAAGTTTACACTACACTACTTAAAAACATTTTTAACCTATGGTTAAGTACAGTATACTTCAAACGAAAGTATTAAAAAATTCAAATTGTTAAAACAAAATGGCCGCTTGTAAACCCTTCCGGTTGTATCGATTAAGGATCGATAATATCGATACTTGTACCGCAAAAACGCTGCTCAGCGGTTATTGAAAGATAATCGGTCAATTACGACGCTTTGTTTGCGATTGATGTAAAGACGCCGCTTCCGATCATTTTAAACGGAAGTTGCGCACATTGTTGCGCATGATTCCTTTCTTTTGAAGACTTTTTTACTATCACTTTAGTTGGTGGACAGCTACGCAGCCTAGGTGATGGTAAGCGGCCACTGCGGCCTATTCGATTGAGGGATATTTAACATGGAAGCATCCCTCAATGTGTTGTGACTACTTGTGACACTAGGCTCCTCTAATCTTGGGCCGGTCTATCGCCACAAGGCTGGCCATCTTTCCCTCTCTAGTGTTAAGGCCAGTCGGTTTTGACCGCCGCCGTGGAAAAGTGGCTACGCCACTCGGGTATAAAACTCGGAACCGTGGGTTCGATTCCCGCCTTGGGTCTGGTTGGTGGTAGGGCTTTTTCAGAGTCCGACTGGCTAGCTACCACCCCACTGGTGAAATCACAGCTCTGGTCGTGTGCCGGCAATATTAATGTGGGAGCCAGTACACTTGAAATCAAAGGCTCGAAAATCAGATGAGCCTACAGTGGCAGCACATTGAGCGACGCTTCCAGGTGAAGTGTCCCTCAATGGAATAGGCCGCAGTGACCGCTTACCATCAGGTGGGCTGCGTGCCTGTCTGCCAACTGAACTAGTATAGTCGACGACTCTGAAAAAGCCCTACCACCAACCAGACCCAAGGTGGGAATTGAACCCACGACCTCCGGGTTTTATACCCGAATGACTTAGCCACTGTTCCACGGAGGCGGTCAAAATACATATTGATGGCATACATAAGCTGATTTATTGTCAAATAGTATTGAGTAACGATCGACCGAAACCTCCGGCATAAGCAGGCTTTTCAACAACTAGTAGATTCGCCCGAAATTAATCTTTACGAATGTGCGAATCGTCCACTTTAAAAAATAATATAATTTTAGTAGTCGATTCGCCCGAACGAATTTAAAACGCGTGCGAAATGACCCCTTTAAGAATAAGAATTATTAGTAGGCGATTCGCACACTTGACAATAAATGTGCATTAAAACAAATCAAAGTACAGTCGTGTCAGGAAATCATTATAATAATATTAACCTATTTTCTGTCTATATAATTACTTACAGCATACAGAATCAATTAAATTTCAAATGTAATATCTTAGTCGTTCTCCATATATTACAGTTATTTTCATCCCATAAAATCAGGAATCGTATTACCAACTACTCACCTATTCACGCAGGACCAATTGAATCTGCATTATTATTGCAAGTCGCGAGTGCATCCACGTTTTTGCTTTACTCCCATAAAAATAATAATATTTCATACATAGATACGAGAATATTCCGTCCCATAAAGAAGTTCTCTAATGCATTATCCGAAACTATAAGTTATAGCGAGAAGATAGCAGGGAGCGTCAGCAAAACAAGTGTTTTTATAATAATTGAAATTTTCAATTCAAAATACCACCGCTTCAGGTTTGGCCGCAAATTGGAGTGTGTTCGAACATGGATGTCCGAGACTCCGAGATGTTCGATTTCCGCCATTAGGCCTTTTGACATGAAGGTCGACTGAATTGCTCCACCCAGTGACAAAAACCTGACCTACACTTCGGGCCTCTGGCACTCTCACTGTAGAAGAACTTATTCTCACTTAAAGTGGTACTTGAGCTGCATCGACTGTGATCAGAGACAATGATCCAATAGGTGAAGCACACGGGCCACAATTACTTTATATGTGCAATGAAGGATTCGATACAAATTCGGAACCGTTTCTCAGTGCCATCTGACCTAAATTTGTAGTATTTTATGCCAGCAGAGGCGGCAAACGAGCTAGCGGGTCGCCTGATGGTAAGCAATTACCGCCGCCCATGGACATCTGCAACACCAGGGGGACCGCTGATGCGTTGCCGGCCCATGGAGGTATGGGGAGTGTGGGCCTCCGGCACTCTCACAAACCAGACGAAACACAATAAGCATTTATATACTTGGACTTTTTCTACTGTGCCAGAAAGTCGACACAATATAACTTTGATCAATGAAAGACAAAAACATGTTTCCTTGTAGATTGTATCTACCTATCACTTCTTCACAGTCAAGTTTTGATTTCCACAAAGCACCATTTCAACAGCGATCTTCAGATTTGCAAGATGCAAGGATGCATTTCCATAGCACGCGATATAAAAATCTTTCCATCGAGAAATTATAGCATCAGGAAATTGAAACACTAAAAAAATACAGCGCTGGATATATCTAAAATTTCGCTGAAAAGCTCTGAAATAAATTCATAGAATATTTTATGTATTTTCTGACCGTACGAGGCTTTTCTTTTACACTTACGGGCAGAAGAATTAGGCGCAAGTTATTTTAATTTAAAGTTAGACTAAAGTAAATAATAGTTTACAAAAGATTTTCAGCGTAGACTGCATGGAATAATGGTCCTGCTTGCGGATTACAAAACTTGGTCGATGAGGTTGTGGTTTGAATTGGCTTTTCTTATAGGATGGGTAGCTTCCATCACAATTTGTGAAAATAGTCGCCATTACTATACATCACATAAATAACGGAAACGTGAGTTTTAGAGCCAAGGAGATCGGTCGGACTTTAGGCTATACTATGTACAAGTACGCAACGCAATGTTCTTCTCAATGCAGCTTCTTATCCAGATACCTTTCTCACTGACAAAAACTTAGAAAGACATTAATGATATTAAAAAAAATTCTATACCGACATCGATTTTATAAGTAACTATATCCTGTTATGAATTAATATTTGTAAACGAGTGCTTGAGTAATCTTATAATTTAAGCGTGTTGGATGGTAACATTTTTTTTAATAAATAAATAAATTAAGTTCTGTTTCTATGTGGTTTTCTATACGGTGGAGGTACTTTAGACGACCGGCTCATTCAATCGAGTGAAAGATCCAATATGTAAAGGTGGAAATATCTGTTTAATTATTTTCTTTTATTAAGGACCAATGTCCAGCGATGGATGTCTTATAGCTTTTTATACCACATGAGTTGGCAGACAGACACGCAGCCCACCTGATGGTAAGCGGTCACTGCGGCCTATTCCATTAAAGGACACTTCACCAGGAAGCGTCGCTCAATGTGCTGCCAGACTGTAGGCTCATCTGATCTTCGAGCCTTTAATTTTAAGTGTACTGACTTCCAAATTAATAGTGCTGGAACACAGCCAGAGCTGGTATGGCGGCCGATTTCACCTGTGGGGTGGTAGCTAGCCAATCGGACTCTGAAAAGGTCCTACTACCAACAATGGCTGAAGTGACGATGATGATTTAGGACCCAAAATTTCGGTCACCAGTCACACATAAATATAACTTCACGTATCAATACGCCGCCGCGTGTGGAAACATCGTTTATCAATGAATATAAACGCCAAATCGCTGGCCAACATGATCGATGTTTCCAGTTGTTTTCGTAGCTACACTGTTAGGCTTTGTCTAGACGGGGCGATTGGGTGATTTGGTTCTGCGCATGTAGGTTTTTTTAAACGTTAACGTTTGCGTTTTTTCTTTTGCCTTCTTCTATACTAATATTATAAAGGGAAAGATTTGATTGTTTGTTTGTTTGCTTGTTTGGATTGAATAGGCTCCGAAACTACTAAACCGATTTGAATAATTCTTTCACTGTTGGAAAGCTACACTATCCCTGGGTGACATAGGGTACTTTTGATCCTAGAAATGAGGGGGGAAGGGGAGGGAGGTATTTAAAAAAGAAATTACACGCGGGTGAAACCGCGGGCGGAAGGCTAGTCTTATATATTATAAAAGTTTCAATAATTTGAATTTAGTCATCGTTTTAATGATAGGAACTGGTTTAATCTTGTCGCTTATCACATGCGGTGGTGGTGACCACCAACCCGAGCACAAAGTTATTTCAACCTGGGAATTAAAACCACGACCCGAGATTATACCCAGGTACTTAGAACAATGAGGCCTTCTTCTAATAATAGTGAAATTGGTAAACGGTTCACAAAATTGTAAAAAGTTACGTTTACATACACCATTACGTACTACAACATTCCATAACGATGTTTTCTGTTATCTCTTCACTAGTGGTAAAGTTGACAAGTACGTCTACCTTTTTGCTTACCGAGTACCTATATTTAATATGAAATACCTATACTTGTAGTAAAACAGTTTAGCAAATCAAAAGATGATTTTAGTAGAAGACAATTATTGGTGAGCCCCATTTGAATAATCAAAACAATGCCCATTCTAAACAACGCCTTATATAGTATTTATAAACGAAGAAACCGCGTGTTCGATGGAGCGGCTAATACTGTAATAGGTGGATTTTTAGCATTTTTTACTCTGTTGTAGTGGATAAGAAAAAGCGATAATCGTATGTAGCTAGCTCTTTAATAGATGAATAATTTTGTGCTGTACATTTCTGTTGCCTAATTAATAAGATCGTGGTGCGTTACTAGATTTCAGTTTTGCCATCGTTAATTCTGTCAGCGTTGATACATTATTTTTTTATTCTATATTACACAACACAACGGTATAATAAAGTGTACTTAATGCCACTTGGCATTCTCTACTAGTCAACCCTCAGGTTTGAGCAGAAAGGTAGAGTAGACATTATTTTTTTACTTGTTCTCTCAGGCATGTCATCAACCTCAAAACTCCGAATTGTAATAGCTTTCCTTACAATAAGATTGTTTACCTTACCCAGGAATCGAACCCAGAATTCCGGACGTAGCCATCGAATTAAACTACGATTTATGTACATACTTTACTACGCAGCATGACATCATATTCTTAGAACAATTCGCTTACACTTACATTCCTCAATGACGACTTCTTAAGCTGAGCTGTAGTGTCAAGTTACAAAGCGACTGAACTGAATTCATTCATATATCGTTCGTGACCCAACTCGGACTCATTCATAAATAGTGTCACGAAATAACAACATTAGAGTGTAACACCAAGTGTCGATAACAAATTAAGTGCCATAAAAAACACTAGTTTTAAGTGTGTTAAAGTGTCCAATAGTGCCAATAGTAAAGAAGTGCGAATTTTAAATTTGTAATTTGAGAATAACAAGGTGTCCCTTTTTTTCGGAGGAGAAGGCTAACTACACCTGCGGCCGTGTGTGGGACTCGAGACTAAAGCGTCCACTACCCACTAAACACCCCCGGTTAAAATATCTGAGCATTTTTTTTTCTTCAATGTTGAACAAAATTGTCCTGTGTGTGGGTGGTGGATATTTACATTATGTTACTTAGTTAGTTTGAGGTCAGGGTTGACGTTGTCCAATTATTATACATTAATATAATTATAAGAAAGAAATAGTATGTTTATCCCGGGTTACACTAGTAACTATTGTAATATGTATAGTTGACTATACATATAAGGCGTATTTTAAGCCACTTTTATTAAATGGAAGTCGGAGAAAAGTTGAAATAGGGCCGAGATGTAGTCCACTTTGAATTTCGGAGCACTTTAGGGACAAAGATATCATCGAGACTCAGTTAATACTGTGGTCGTGGTGGGTGAAGGAATGGGCGGCTATACTTACAGTCAAATCTGCACACACCCTTTACAGCCTTCAAAAAAACACTCCATAAGCGCCCTACAAAAAAAATAATAAAAAAATGCAACCAGTTTCCGTGGCCCGCAGTGTAATCTCAAGCGCCCGCCGTATAAGGGCGTAAGTACGATATGAGTTCGGTTCGTGTCGTATACGTGCTGCGTCTCTCTGTGGGCGTTTACACAGATATATTTTTTCTAGATCTTTCTTTAAGGTAATAAAATTTTTAAGACTGCTTTTGTTGGTTCGGTCGTTTAAGTTTAGCCTCGAAGGTCGTGGAATTGAGTCCCACTGAAAGCGTTTGGTCTGGGTGTTCTGAAAAGCACTCAGTATTCGTTATCTGTTAGATCTAGATTGCTTAAAAGTTATCTTAGCTACTACCAAACTCTCAATGTAGTTACATTACTTTTTATTATCTGCCCAAATTCGAACTTGGGGCTTTAAGCGATAATCACTGAGCTGAAATGAAATTGGAGAATACACTCGGCTCTCGGGTCGGGAGACATCCGAAGTAGTCATATTAAAATAGTAAAATACATTTTAAAAATAAAAATATACATAGAAATAGAAGTGTCTCAAGCACTTCTGTGTTTCGAGGAAAGGACACTGAAGCTAGTGAAATTACTGGGTATATGAGACCTACTAACTGTCGTCTCGGTGTAGCGGGCGCAGGGCAGTGCTAGACAGTAACTGCTTAGTTACTGTTTGGCACGGTGTACGATCTGCTCGTCTTGTTACACATTGCAATAAAAAAAAAACAATTTAATACAAAATAATAATATTACAGGCTATTTCTGTACAGTCTCATCTAGCCTAGTGCTCTTTTCTGATATCTAGGTATCATACGCGAAGGTGCATGCACGCTCACAAAGGCACCGTCGCCTATTTGGTCTAGGAATAGGTCACAGGGAAACCTAGGGAGTCGTTCAAGACCTAAGGTTAATAAAACTTTTATCTACATCCATACCCTAATATGACTATTTTATAGTCAGGATCGATGAGCAAACGCCCTATATTTCGATATGAGTAATGAGTATCTGTGGCTGCATCTTAATGTTTACATTTTAGTATCGATAACCGATACCTTAATTACGTTCAAATTTCGAACGTTTTATAGTCAGGATCGATGAGCAAACGCCCTATATTTACTACTATACTCATGTTCCTTTTTATTTTTGAAGCAAGGTTTTTTATGTGTCTTACTAATCATACCTTAATATAATATTTGGTACTATCTTCAAACGAAGATAAAAAAATATTAAACAAAAATATGCACAAAAACGTATTCAGCACACGACTCCACGAATTCCCCTGTTCTCACTCACACACGCACAACCATCTCGTACCTGTGTGCACACACGTCTTGAGAATAATATATTTTTGTTGCTTTTATATATTTTTTACGGGTAGTATTTTATATTTTCACTATGTATGTACGTACATAAGGCTGTGTATATTTTTTTAGCTCGCTTTGGTTGAAGTTTTTGTGCTTTTCTAGACCAAGACGTGGAAAACTGTGGACTGTGGAGCAAGTAATGCTAAGGCACAGCCTATTTCCTTTTTCCAAATGTATGCTAGGAGACCTATACCCACAGAGATCTATGGACTAGAGCCCGCCAGTGTAGCTACTTCGCGTGCCCAGCTACAGTCCATCGTACTGAATGTGCCGATTCTTAGCTTTAGTCCCGCGCGACCGTTCCCCTTGTTAGACGTCAGACGAAATAGCAAAAAATGACGATTTGTGCTATTTTAAGCTGCAAAAACAATACCAAAAAGATAACTCCACAAAACAAAGATGTTTCCTTTCATCGGTAAGTCATTTTGTTATCTGAATACGCGTAATTTATTTTAAAATGAATTATTTATCAATTTTGAAAAAACAATTATGTAAATAATGCTTAAGCCGCGTGAATCGCAATTTCGTAATACATTGCGTATTTTATACTGGCCTTCCAATTGTATTGCGTGCTTTATAAGCAATGAATATCAAACAAGGCGGTACTTTCGCATATCGTTTAAGTTTCGTGGCACAGGCGTTTTTAGTCAAATACAGCGATTAGTGATGTTCGTTCTATGCAACATGCAACATACACATAATGTATTAAAATCGATTAAAGGTACCTAGTCGATTTTGGAAGCAGGAATGTTAATAGGCTATTTGACAATGTGAAAAATAAAATCAAGCATAAAGTGACAATTAGGTTACATTAGGTACTGTCAACCGGCGTATAAATTAAGAAGAGTTTAAAAATGGATATTTATTAACATTACTTACTTCCTATGATGGCGCAGCGACCCAAAGAGAGTCTTTGCCTCCGATATTAATTTACGCCACCTCGGCCGGTCCTGGGCCTCCTCCCGCCAGTTCATGACGCCAAGGGTGCATAGATCCTTTTCCACCTCGTCACTCCAACGGTACCTCGGGCGGCCAATAGGACGTCGGCCAACCGGTCGACCCGCGTACGCTCGCTTTACGGCCCGGTCTTCTGGCATTCTTTCGACGTGGCCGATCCAGCGGAGCCTATTCGCTTTAACTTGACCGATAATGTTGGGCTCACCGACCAGCTCCTCTATTTCCTCATTTTTCCTCCTTCTCCATGAGCCATCCTCCAGCCGCACCGGACCCAAGATCTTTCGCATTACTTTTCTTTCCGCGATCAAAAGTTTATTTTCCTCTTTTTGCGTTAGCGTCCAGGCTTCGCATCCATACATCAGTATTGGTCTTATTACAGTGTTGTAAATGCGTATCTTTGTTTCTCTACTAAGAAGCCTGGACACCACACTCTGTGTAAGGCAGCACAGCATCTAAGGGCACTCTGGATACGGATCTCTATTTCCTCACCCCTTGTATTAGTATCTGTGACTGTGCAACCCAAGTACTTAAACTTTTCTACGCCCTTATACGAAACGTTTCCGACTTTGAGGTTAGCCCGAGGTATTCGAGTATTCTGATAGCGGCGCATGTGAATATATTCGGTCTTATCATGGTTCACTTTGAGCCCAATTGATTTTGCTACGGTCTTTAAAACTTGCGCCGCATTCACTACTCCGCGTATTACTTCGCGTATTTATTAACATTAGTTAAAAATAATAATTTATTTATTTATAAATTAGTAAATAAAAATCACGTCACGTGCCTCACGTTCTCGTTTACCTCCTTGCGCCTACTTGTGATTTTATGCTTTCGTATCTGTTTTAATAGCATTTTCCTATTTATCCATTGTTATTGTAATTTATTTGCAAAATTACACAAATTCGGTGAAGTACTTTTACTATGGAAAACGATTTCGTAAAAGCAAACAGCAGAAACCTGCCCCAAGTAGACGAAATCATGGTCGGCTTATTTTTCGAAAATAATTCCGATAAAAAATGTGAAAACAACAAAGTAAGTATAATAATCACTTTAGCTAACAGACGTTCATCTATCCGCCCCCCCCCCCCCCGGCCGGTACCGCCGCAACCGCTATGTCCCTGCATTTTAAATCTGTAATATCTTCGAAAATATTCATTTACATTACATGATGTAAAGGGCCATATTGATCTATATTACATGCACAATTTATTTAGGGTACTTTATTGGATAAGGATTAATACTGTATTGCTTAAAATCACTTTTTCGTAAATAAGCTATTATTTTATCGTAATAAGTAAAGGAAAATGATTGTTGTGGGGTATCCCTAAGAGATAGACATATACCATCGCGGACTTTTTTGTAAAACTTTTTAAGGTGTACAATATTGTAGTACATTATTTTGATCTATCTCGTAGGGTTTAGCCAGCGTTTGCAATGTAAGCGCAAAAAATGTGTTAATTTACGACCTCACATAAGAAACCTCTTAAATTATCAGTGTTTCTCTACTATATTATGAATGTTTTATACATATAAACTTTCCTCTTGAATCACTCTATCCATTAAAAAAAACCGCATCAAAATCCGTAGCGTAGTTTTAAAGATCTAAGCATACATAGGGACAGACAGACAGAAAGCGACTTTGTGTTTTATACTATGTAGTGATTTTTATAATCGAATCGAGAATCGAGACGAAGTGGGCGTGTCCCTACTTCTCATCACTAAATCGCGCTCGTTACGTCACAGTAGGTACAAAAAATATGGCACGGTCGGTTCTCATACAAATTGACGTACTTGCGGTCTCTAGTCCATAGATCTCTGTGCCTATACCCAACAGTGGACATGGGTTAAATCTACGAGTAGGTATATCCTATACTTATATTATAAATAGGAAAGATTTGATTGTTTGTTCGTATTGAATAGGCTCCGAAACTACTGAACCGATTTGAATAATTCACTGTTGGAAAGCTACACTATCCCTGGGTGACATAGGGTACTTTTGATCCCGGAAATGTGGGGGAAGGCGGGGATAATTGACACAAGTAATGACGCGCGGGTGAAACCGCGGAGGCGACTGCTAGTTGATAGATAAACAGACAGTAATTTGTCCCCGTGGTTTCACCCATGCTGATTTTGGCTTATTAGAGATAGGAATTTGACTGGCTACCATTTAGTAGTGATTCGGTTCTATGCGGAGTCGTAGGTTCAAATCTCAGGATTAACATTTATGTTATTAAGAACATTATTTTGTTTGTTTATTGCCTCTCTGGTGAATAGCTTCGGATACTCATAAATTAAAACAAATGCTCAGAATAAATAGGAGACAAGTTATTGAGCTGCTTATTTTGGAGTTAATCACCTACTACCGTCCCAAGGGAATATTTTATAACAACTAGCTGACCCGGTGAACTTCGTATCCCTTAAATTAATTTAAACCCTATTTTTTTTCCATAATATTTTGTCATTATTGAAACCTTCCCTGGCCTTCCACGAATATTTAAAGACTAAAATTAGTCAAATCGGTTCAGCCGTTTTTTAGTTTTAGTGAGACTAACGAACAGTAATTCATTTTTATTTAGGTATAGATAATATTATAATCTGCGTATTTGGTTGATCATAAAGATTGGCTGCCGTAGCCGAAATATTTGTTGACAATAGAAGAATAGGGAATAAGTGAGGTTGGATGCCTCAGTCACTAGTATCACACACACAATTAATTTATAAAGTTTTTTATTTACACTATGTTAACCTTCCAATGACATACATAGTAACCAGTCATAAAATCAGCTTGAATTTGGTTAGACCACATCCATAACAATTTGATAGACACTTTTGTTGCAACCTCACTTGGCACGGAGCCCACCTGATGGTAAACGGGGCTTGTCACATCCCGTTCAGTCTCACTGTAACCTGTAACACAAATATTCATAAGCTGCATATAATTCAAATGTACCTATATATTACTATATAAATATTTTTTGGGTAACGACCCATTGTAACAATAACTTGATTTCAAGAATGGAGGCCTTTGCCCTGTGGGACATTAATAGGCTGATTACTTACTTATTATAGCTCACTCATGCATCTTTTGCGCTCCAACATGATAAATAATGCATTTTATCAAAAAGGTCAAAAGGTCTTTTATATTGTGCTACCGCTTAACACGTCTAATTTTATCCGGTTTCTCATAGCCTCGGTAGCGCAGTAGGCAGCGCGTAAGTCTCATAATCTTAAGGTCGTGAGTTCGATCCTCACCCGGGGCATACTTTTTGTTTATTGTTTGACATGGTGTCATTATTAAGCTTCACCTGTAAAGAGATAGTTTGATAATAAACTTAAAAATTACATCCATTTTAAAACTGCAAATTAAAAAATGTATCAGAAATAGTATGACCAAAAACACCCTTTTTATCACTTTATTTACATTACTTGTGTTCACAAATACATCATTTCATTTGATCAAATTGATAGTTTTCATTTCGAACGATTTAAGTAGGAACGTATAATGTTCAGTGTAAATAGTTCGTAACCGGTGATCTCGGAGAACAGCGTTCAATTCCCGGAATAGGGAACCAGGAATAGTTATTTATGTGACTGTTGCATAATGAGGGTCATTAAAATACGAATGTGGTTTTATGAAACGAACGAAGTGAGTTTCATAAAAGGATCACATGAGTATTTTAATGCCTAATTATGTACAGTCACATACATAACTTTATCTTCATTCATACGATAAATGTCTATTTTAAAGTCAGGATCGATGTGAAACCGCGTGGAATATAATCCGTAGTACCAGGAGAGCAGAGAAGAACAAGAAGCTAGGCTAGCTCGCGTCTTTCAGACTCTTTGATTTAATGAATAGTTACGCTGCGGTTATGCTCTCCTGGTACCTTTGAAAATACATCAAGATGTTTTGCTTACATATGTTAGCTTCAAATCCATTAATTTTTACTTTAGTACAGTAGCAAGGTGCGACCACCTGTTATGTAGTTTGTGTGAGACTGATGCCTGTGATAGGTATTTATATACCTGTTGTACAGGTCATCAGGCCCCCACCACCACGGAACAAGACTGGACTATAATAAGTACTTACAGTTTGGTAAAAGGTGATGTCGTTTGAAAAATAATTACATAATAAAACTGGGCATGCACTAGAAACTATTTAATATAACTAATCTATTTCAGGAACCATAGTTCATTAAAACTAGGCTTAAACTTTGGTGGCTCACTTATACTTAATTGTATTAGAATAATCAAGATAATAAATAGTGAAAAGAATGTGAATTTACGGGCAGTATGATACAGGTATGATAGGTTTTTAAGAAGACGTTCGAAATTTGAACGTAATTAAAGTATCGGTTACCGATACTAAAATGTAAACATTACGATGCAGCCACAGATACTTATATCTAAATGTAGGGCGTTTGCTCATCGCTCCTGACTATAAAATAGACATATTATGGTATGGATGTAGATAAACTCCTTTTAGTAATTCTTTTGGCATATTTTGTACTTGGCAAGCAAAGAGTTACCGTCAGCGTCAAAATGATCTGAGCGTTCAAAACCACCAATAATATCTGTATATTTGACAAAAATCAACCTTACCTCAAGTCATCTAAGTGCATTTTCATTTGTTGTTTGAGAACAAATGACAACAAACGATATTCTATATATGTATATAAAACTCAAAGGTGACTGACTGACATAGATATCTATCAACGCACAGCCCAAACCACTGGACGGTTCGGGCTGAAAGGCATGCAGGTAGATGTTATGACGTAGGCATCCGCTAAGAAAGGATTTTGATCAATTTCCACGGGAACGGGAACCACGCGGGTGAAACCGCGGGCGGCCGCTAGTTTACACCTAAAAGTATTGTGCTAAGAGTAATTTTTGCCAATTGTTCAGATACTTTTGTTAGGTTTGAACGCTCCGATCATTTTGGCGCTGATTGTACAACAGTGTGACACGTCTAACTTCCCCTAATTTTTTCCAAAGGCCAATTTTCAACCTTACGTCCATCGCATAGATTTTCATTTTAAATTAGACTTTAAGACAGGTCAAGGTAGGTTGAAGTCCTCTTTACTGTACACGCCGCCGCTGTAACCCCTTTATAGTGTAGTAGTTAAAGTACCGGGCCGCGATCTCGGGGTCCTAAATTCGATTCCCAGTTTGGATAATTTGTATCAGATGTTTCGAACACTATCTGTAAACAAACACCAACCTTCATTTGGCAAGCTTGGTGATTAGGTCAGTGTCCATTATTGTAAAAATGACTAGATTTTTATGATGTAGGATTTTGGCTTGCAGTAGGGAAAATAAGCTGAGGCCCTAGACAAGTGGCACTTATGACGTTCGTCATCGTTCAATTTGCGAAAGCGAATGTCAAAACCCATACTTTTAATATCGATTGACCACGTGACTTTTCTAAGGCACCTGCCGTCAAATCCATACAATTTGAAGTTAGCGAATTTCGCTATCGCTGCCAAGATGTTACTTTGTCTAGGTACAGGTACAGTTATAAAACCGATGACTTGATCATTGAAAATTGATGATGACTTTTGTTTTCAGTAAGTCATTTATTAATTGTTATTAGTTCGTTTGTTTAATGTACATACATGTGGTTGTATAATAAATATGTATGCATGTCTTTGACCTGAGCAAAAAGTATTTTCACTTAACTGAGACAACCTTAGCAGACATGCATCAAAATATTACCAGCAAGAACGTACTCCGCCGTTTCAAATAAAAAATAAAACATTAAAAAATAAAGAAAAACCATAAAAGCAGCCGTCTTGCGATGCGTTATCATTTTTATATGTTCCCCCCACCTCAACCCTTTAGGGGGGGGCGCCCAACCACCCCAGATGCAGCACACACACGAAACACGTCTATAAATGGGTTAAAGAAAAATGTGTCTACCTGAAAATCTACGGCGTTTTTTTTATTCCCCTCACATTTTCTTTGCTATCCGCGATTCTCATATCGGCGATATAAAACTGAAAAATACATTTTCCAACCTCAAACAAATGTATACTTTAACATAAACGCATACGGTTCAGTTTTTGCCATCGCTCATCGAAAAAACAGTGCACTCATACACGAAAAATTCACCCGTATACACAAGGAAACGGTACGTTTAGAAAAAAAATATAAGAGCACACATATAAATTGTATGCAGCCCGAAAGGGATGCACTTAGAGTCATAAAATACTCACACTAACTCACGTTGCAACCCACACAAGCGCACGCCGCCTCGGGGCATACACACAGACTTGTATGCAACTGTAGTCCGCACACACACATGCATTCTCCGAAGAAAACCTTCCATGTATTGGGAAAATGCTTTTCCTTGCACCAACCTCACGGGAAGAGTTTCATAGCGAATACCTCGCGGTAAAGACTAGTCTATCTAGTCGTCCCGAAATTCCTTTGCCACAAAAACCGAAAACAATAACTCTATTTAAAAAAAAAACTTTAAACTTTTTCTATAAAATAACTCAGTAATCGATCGGCCATGCCGCTCGCGCTCGTTCCAAATTCAAAAAGGCATACCACCCGTTTCGCGGAAAAAAGTCGCGTAAAAAACAGTGTAAGACAAAAAAGCGCGAAAATTGATAGTTAAAAATGTAACAGCGGTGTTCCGGAGTTTTTTAATTGAAAGTTCTGATTGGAGCTTGTTAATAGAGCCACGTGTTGTATTTGTGATGTAAATGTGTTAAAACGTACTCTAATGAGAGTGTCTGTGTGGATGTTGTTGTCCTTTGTTTCAAGTTTGCGTGCGGAATCGTCGCGCTAATTTGTTTTGTTAATTTCTTTGCACTTTCGTTTGGTTTTCGTGCGCTTTTTAACGTTTTTCGAACTTGATCTTGGACGGTTTCAAGGTTTTGGATAATTTACTCTTTATTATAAACAATATTTATAATTAATATACGCGTATTACATAAGTATTAATACACGCCTAAGCATCTTTTGTTATTCATTTTATTTGTTTTGAATAGTGATTTAATTACATGCTTTTATTAGTGTAATGGAGTGTTAATTTGGTTTTCCGTTGTTTATTATTTTTGTGAATCTGCTTTATTTGATATTTAACTTTCGTGTCTTAAATTTAATTTTGCTTCTTATATTTCAGCGACGTTGCTTGCTAATCACTAATTTTGTCTTTTTTTACTAAGCATGAATTGATTTTCAATATTTATAAAATAATTTTATTAAGATAAAGACTCGGTATCAATGAAGAAGGTATTGCTTATCTGTATTATTAACATAATTTTATCACTCATATAATAAAATTATATTCTATTAAAACCAGCAAACATGTTTTCCAATTGGAACTCTAAAAAGAATAAATAACGTTTTTAGGGAATAACGTTTTTTCTAATAAGATTTTTTTTGTTGGTATCTTAAGTGTTTCACTCAACAATAATATTAAACGGGCTTGTTTTACTTAGTTAAATCCATTTAGATCAATAAAATATATTCTGTTCAAACTAAAATAAATTTTGATAAATTTTCAAATTTATTACTTACGATCTTTTATTATACGACCAAAGGCCAAATATTAATAAATAAAAAAAAACTAATTAAAAGTCCAATAACGAAAATATTTTCTCTAACATAAATCTTATACCAAAACAATAGAAATAAGAGGAAACATTCATAAAAAATACCTAATTATGCCTAATTAGCCTGAGGCTAATTTTACAGGTGCAAAATTTCTAGGAAAATGTTCCAACATTGGGTTTCAAATGAAAGTCTCTGCAATTTTGAACCTTAGCTGTTTGAGATAAGGTTATAAGGTAACATACAATGTAGAAACGCGTTCGTATAATCTTGATAAAATTTAAAGTAATATGCATTGTAAGTATAAACAAGGCTTAAAAAATAAATTGAAGTGGAAAAGTTCTTTTAAAAGAATTATGCTTTGAGGATTTTGATTTTGGGGAATTTTGCCTCTAGACGTGTTTTCTTAGAGATCTTAACAATATGTTTTCAACGCTTGTTACAAATTATTAAAAAAAAAATATTCAGCAAAAATACACTTATAGAGTAGGTAGGTATGTATTGTAACCTCATAAATATTTGTCGTATATCTTATGCAAATAATAAATAATAATTTAAAAAAATTAAATTTAAAAAGTATCACTGAGTTGAAACTCATGATGTTTTTTCATAATTCGCACCCTTAGACTGAAAGTGACCTAACTTAAAATTCGTGTAATTCTCGATTTTAAAAAGCCTACATAATTAGCTGGCGGGATAAGTTAAAGAGACCGAAGAGTGCGCTGACCCTGTTATTCTTAGAAGTAGGTCACTTTTTCTTTACAGGGTTATAGATTATGTCATGGAATGCCCTTCCGGCTCACGTGTTTCCGTCCTCCTATAATCCTGGGCTTTTCAGGCGGGGTGTGAAGCGCCATCTCAGCAGGCCTTCAGGGTGAGGGTGACTGGCTCAATGGGTACTATGATCTATTGAGCCAGTCAACCTTATATTTCGACCTCACATCCGCTTACCATCAGGTGGAGTGAGGTCATCATGACTGCTTTTTCATAAAAATAGATTCTACTTTTTAAGGTCAGTTTATGGAAAAATCGAGAACTACAAGAATTTTGAGTTAAGTCACTTTCATTCTAAGGGTGCGAATTATGCTTTTTGGATTTGTATCACCTTGCTTCTGCATAAGCGCGCTGTAGTTCCAATTAAAATTAAGCGTTTCTTTCCAGTTTGACTATTAATACCAATTGTATGAAAATACAGAATGAAAAACATTTTTTTTGCCATAAAATTTGATCCATTTTTCTATACAAAAATGTATTCTTTGCTGGCAGAGATATTATACCATACAGCCATTTCTATTGAGATACTTCATCAGTAAGCATTGCTGAATGTTCCGTAATACGATGGGCACTTATAGGCCTTTTATTTGAAGCTAGATCAGGAAGCATTGCTTAATATCTTTCAATGATGTAGACTCCACTTTGATTCGGAGCTTCGCTCGATATAAAGCATTGCCTGATAAGAATTATTTGTCTCAGCTCGTCAGATGTTTAAACATTTTATATGCTTCGCAGAAATCATTTTAATTGTTCATTCTACTATTGTGAATGGCAATACCATAGATCTTTAAACAAGCCTATGAAGTCTATGATTTTATTTTTTTTATACTAGGTCAGTTGGCAGACAGGCACGCAGCCCACCTGATGGTAAGCGGCCACTGCGGCCTATTCCATTGAGGAACGATTCACCTGGAAGCATCCCTCAATGTGCTGCCAGACTGTAGACTCATCTGATCTTCGAGCCTCTGATTTCAAGTGTGTATGATGATTGTAAATGGAAATAAACCTTAAAAAAAGGCTCTACTGACCTTTAAAGTTCAATTCCAAACTTCATCTAACTTAATGTACTTCAATATAGCAATGTAGTATAATATACTTCTGCCAGTATTCTTCCCACAACAATATACATAAGCTATGTACAGTCAACAGCACGTCAGACGTAACACTTTGGACTTTGTACCGCTCTTATGTCGGGGGCATAAGCGCTATTATCGAACTGCAAGTGTATACCGTGATGTGCTGTTGCTGTACTTTAATACAGCAATGTAAAATGTACCGCTGCAAGTCTTCTTCCCACATCAATTCAAAAGGGTTTTCAAAGGGATTAAAAATAGAAATCCGTAAGATTCCCATCTTCTCACAAATGTGTAAAAGGTCAGCAATACACCCAAAAACCGTGATTAAGTCAGTACCCACCGTATTAAAAGATAACTTAACCTTAATGATAAGGGCCACGTAGGACATACGTAGGCAATAGGAGATTTATTAATAGGATGCTACTTATTTATTCTTTCACAACTGTAAAACTCTTGAATTAAGTTTCTCCCTGCAATGTACTGAAACTGATTAATAAACAAGGAAATGCTTGCGCGATTCCCCCTAGTATTGTAGATTGCCTTATGAACAAGGGTGTCAATACTTAGTCGACTTTTTCCACTCTACAAAATGTGTAATATTTTTGTATTAGAGAGTATTCTTGTATAACCATGAAATGACAGTCTCAAAGATCAGAAGAGTCTACGTAGTTAAGTGTTCCTTATGAAATAGGCCGCAGTGGCCACTCACCATCGGGTGGGCTGTGAATTTTCTTACTGAAACTCTGAAACAATCTTTCCATTATTGTTTTAATATTAAATTAATTACTCGCTTCGTTATATTTTAACGTTTGTGGTATTCTGATGTATATGTACTAAAGTTTTATCTAAATTAGTTAAAGAGTAACAAAATATCTATCCATCCATCCTCACAAACATTTTCTATAATATTAGTTGTATGAAGAATAACCTAAAATTAGTAAATTTAGTTATATAAAAACTAACTAAACTCTGATCTAAATACATATGAAAATTAAATTCTGCTAATTTAAAAATTCTATGAATCACGTATGATACCCAAATCGTTACTTTTTTTTGTGAAGTAGGCAAAATAGTACCCTTTACCTAGCTATACACCCACTGACATAATTCCAAACTTAGTCAAAAGCATTCTAGGTCAGTCTAACATCTAGATGTCTAGGTATCAGGCGCAGGTGTCTATTTTCGCCAGAAAATATGAGAGTCGAACGAAATATTTAAACTTAGGCGACCTATATTGCCTAGATGTCTAGACTGGCCTGTTCTGTATCGATTTCAATCTTGCCTTAATGTTTTATTTTAAGGTATTCCTTATGTAAGGTGAAGTACGTAGTTTTTGTACTAAAAAATCGTTATCGAAATCTATTATCCGATTCAAATGCTATTAGGTCGTTTCAACGTTCTACCCTCTCTCTCCCCATCCCTTCCCCACCTCGTCTCTCTTCTCTCCTTTGCGTTGCGTTGCCGTCCGTCATTTCAACGTATGGTGTGGCATGTCCTTCAGATTTATATGAAAAACAAAACAAAAACAACGGAACACTTAGGCCGCGTGGTGATCGGCTTGTCCGATCGATCGGACCAAACGTCACCGCTCAGTCAACGCTAACTATCCGTATTTTGCATACGTAGTGATTTCGCCAGTACCCTTTATTGTGAATATGGCTTAATTCCATTCATGGAGGCCTTTGGCCTGCAGTGGGACACGAAATAGGCTGGTGCAGGGCAAGGACTTCCATCAATGAAATCAAGTCATCGCAACAATGATGAGTACTGGTATAATCTGGAACTGGAATGATGATCGAAAACCCGAGCTATGTCTGAAAAAACTGACACAAATTTTGCTCGATCCGGGAATTGAACCCAGGATCCCGAAATCACAGCCCGGTAAAATTAAACAACTATAATATCGAGGCGACTAGAATACCTATGTAAGGAGATATGTTTTATGTTTTTGTTTGGAAGGATAGTTATCGAGAACTATGAAGCGTGACATTTGGTTTGATGTGTTCTATTCTCTATTTCTATATTTTTTTGTGAATGTTAAATAAACAACATCTCTACCAGATACTAATAATGTTAACAATGAATAAACTTCGTAAAACTACTTTATATGAATGAAAAAATTATTATAAATTTTTTAAAAAGAGCGCAAAAAATATACTTAAATTAAGCAAAATATTAACCACTACACAACTAATAAAAGAAAAGAAGCCTGAAACGCTTAAAACAAATAAGACTTTTAAACTCGAAAAAGACTTTTACAATTCGAATAAGACTTTTACAAATCGAATAAGACTTTTACAATGATTGAAATTTTCATGCGAAACGGGTGGACGCCATTATAATGCCAAGGCCACATTTGTTATTTGCTTATTGTATCAAACGTATGAAATGAAACTTCAATCTTATAAAGTCCTTTGTGAATCCAACAATATCACTTATAGTGTCTTATAAGAACTTAACACAAAAGGTTTTAAATCTTACTACAGGTGTTCCCAAAAGGAAGTTCTCATATCTATCAAAATTCTTAATATGACTCAAATTTCAGATTGTATTGATGTTTAATTAGTAATCAACGATGTATTAAAGAATCTGAAAGTAAACAAGCCTAATGAAATAGTGATAATAAATAATTAATTTTCAAATGTGGCTTTAGCATTATATACTATAATCAGCGTGGGAGACTAATTTGCTAATTTGTTCATTTCTATACAGGCACCTCCCAACCCAACGATAGTTCCTAAAAATACCTACCTAACTTTAACTAGGAAGATATATTTATTTTTATTTGAGAATATATGAACACTAGTGTATAGAATTAGTGAAAATATATTTGTAACAAAGTGCCAATTAGAATGTCTGTGACATTAACTAATTCAAATTTTATTAAAAATCCAATGAACTTACAAATGAAGAGAGAATTTGAAGATTTCACCGCAGAGGGTGAAGCGAAGGATCAAAACGATAGCAATAATTCGAGCGATGCTAATTCAGAGATAAGCGATCTTGAAAATAATGGCCCTAATGAAGAAAACAATGCAGGAAATATTGCACTGGATTATACGGAGAATGCACTAAGTCTGCAACCAGTAGCTGAGTTTATAAAGAAGGAGTTTCTTCCAGAGTTTGACTTTGGGAATCCGTTTCGGGGGCAGAATTTGGCGTTCAAAGATGGTTTTCAGAACCGGTCACCGTTTCTGCTTCCTACTCAGCTTTACAAGAGTTTCTTGGCCAGTCTTGGGAAGAGGAGGAGGAATGTCACGGATTGCTACTCGCTGTATCCTAGGAATATGCTCTTTGGGTCCAATGGTTTTGGGTTTGAAGCGTCCGACGACGAGACGAATGCTGATAGAACTTCAGATTCACCGGATGAGGTATCTGTCTTACACTTAAAGGACGTTTATTTGTAGCTTTTGCTAATAGGATATTTCTTAAATAACTGAGGACAATATTATAGAGGGACATCCTCAATTTATGTATGTGTTTGAGAAAAATTTAATTAATATTTATTGAACTGGTAACATTTTTATCATTTTCAATGGTTACAAGTTTAGAAGATTTATAAGTCAAGGCTTTTCTAATATTCTTACTAGATTTAACTGGCATTATGTTTGAATCTTATAAAATTATTCCAATTGGCTTATGTTATGCCGTCTGGTAAAAGAAAATTAAAAAATGTTTTTAAAGTCACATTCTCGTTAGAAATTTTCAAAAACTTATATGAATAGTTACCAGCAAATACGATTACTGGTATAATTATACTTTCAACGGCGATTGACTCCTGAAGTCTTCGTCGGTCCCCAAAGTGATAATTAATTCTTGATTTCTGATTAGTAAAACGTTCTTTGATTTGTCCATTAATGTCCTTTAACTGGTACCTATTATCACGAGATTTCAGACAATTTTCTCCTGGTTGTATACTATTTGAAAGCTTTAGTTAAATGGTATGGGTAAGCATTGCAAATACTGCAATTAACCTAACAGATATCCATAACACAGCTAAGAATCGAACTAACATCTAAGAATTTCAAAATAAATTGTCAAGAATCACAAAATAAAATTAATTGCGTCCCGTTCCATGATTCCATTGTCTAATTGTCGTATCAACAGGTGTCAACTGATTTGGTATTATTCTAGAAGGCAGGAGCATCGTCATCGATCGTCTAACAAACATCTTAGAATCACAAAATCAATTGTCAAGAATCTCAAAATAAATTGATTTTGTCAAGAATCTCCAAATAAAATTCCCGTTCCATAATTCCATTGTCTAATTAGGCAAGTATCAACAGGTTTGGTATTGTTCCAGAAGGCAGGAGCATCGTCAGCGTTCGTCTGGAGCGGTGGGGGGGTGACCGGGGGAGGGGGGCAGGAGCAGCCGGCAGCGCAGCCCGCCGCCGTGCCAACTGGTGAGACCCTCGTAAATTATACTTACCGATGTTGTTTTGTGTTAGTTTTTTAATTTAGATTGTTTAGTAAAATTACTGGGTATATAAATGACCTAATAACTGTCGTCTCGGTGTAGCGGGCGCAGGGCAGTGCCAGACAGTAACTGCTTAGTTACTGTTTGGCACTGAACTGCCTAAGGGTAGACGTGGCGCTTACCATCAGGTGTACGATCTGCTCGTCTTGTTAAACATTGCAATAAAAAAAATTGGAAGAGGATTTCACCTATCATTAGTGAATGATGCTTGTTTAAATGTTTTTATGTTAGACTGGCCCTATGTAACAGGGGTCGTGGGTTCGAATCCCACACATGACTAAAAAATGTTTTACGGGCACGTAGGCCACCTGATGTTAAGTGGCCACTGCGGCCTATTCCACTGCGGCCTATTCCACTGCGGCCTATTCCACTGCGGCCTATTCCACTGCGGGACCTAGCCAGGAAGAGTCACAAAATTCTGCTGCCATATTATACTATAGGCTCCTCTGATCTTTGATTAATTGATTTCAAGTATACTGGCAGAGCTGTTATGGCGGCAGATTTCACATGTGGGTGTAGCAGTTATAAACTTATGATTTTTTTGCCCCATAGCACTATTGGAGTGACTCTGCAATAAATGTGCCAGGGGTCGTGGGTTCGAACCCCACCTACGACAGACATATTTTATGTGATGAACATTTGTGTGTGATCTGTGTCTCCATTTTTTTTGTATTTAAGTTTTTTATGGTATGTACATACCTTTTTCATATCTGAAACTAAGTATTATTTTGAAAAATCAGACTAATATTTTCCTAACCCAAGACTTGAACCAAGGACACCGAAATAATGGCTCAGAGCTTAGGCCACTACACCTCGAAGCGTTTTAATTTTTAATATATACATATAAAATCCATTTGTCCGTAGGCACGTCGGGCGGCGGCGGGGCGCAAGGCCTAGTGCACTGGATGTCGGTGATGGCAGAACACATGGGGGGAGGACACCATGACCCCACCCACTACGCTCTGCCCCCATGGAACAACGGTGGTGTTGATGTGAGTACCGTTTCTATTAGACTCTGCAAACTGTGTTTTGTGTATTGTATGGGATACTAGCCACCATTGAATATGGAATCAGCCTTCTTGGTCTAAAAAAATGTATTCGCTGATTGACACCACAGTGACAAATGTGCTTGTGCGATTGACTTCACCGTGTCATCAGCTCATGGTGTCAACTGGCGAACACAAACACACTTTTTGTGTCCACTTACTTACATGCAATGTGACAATGGTGTGCTGTGTCGTCAGCAAAAAGGTTCTTTATCTGTGCAGCGCCTTACTTACCTTACTTTTTATTAAAGATACAGCGCATAAGATGAAGTCTTCAAGTCTCGGGAAGGCCACTTTTACACCGATATTATTTCTCACTTTTTCCTTTGTTGTCTTCTACTTAGTCAGGGTACACTTAGATCTAGGATTTTTTTAAATTCCAGTTATTACATTATAACGACTGCCATCTGACCGCCATAACGATTAATTGGGGAATCAGACCGACCTGGATAATGACTACACAGCTGTTTGTGGAGGTTTCCCCACATTTTTTTCTCTCACCGCCGAGCTAAATACACACATAGAAAAATCAATATAGTATGCGCGATTCAAACCACCGAACTCACGCATTTGAAGTGACGTTTCATCCGTTTATGCGCAAATTGTCAAATACAACTATTACACAGCTCTTTCTCCTATGAAAGGAAGTGAATGAAAATGGGTATATCTTACTAATACTATAAATGCAAAAGTCTGGATGTTTTAACAAACATCCAGACATTCACAATCAAAATTTTTTTGTTAGGCGTGATTTAGTATAAATAACCTCAATCACGCCTAAACGGCTGAACGGATTTAGATGTTTGGCACACGTATAGTTTATAACCCGGATTGGAACACCATTTATACCATTTATATTCCCGCGGGATAATGTCCTATAGTTCACGCGGGCGAAGCCGCGGGCGGAAGGCTAGTTGTTCATAAACATGAACAACATCGAACTTAATCCGTGCATATTAGTGTTGCCCAAATGCAAGAACAAGACGAGACTTAGCCAGTCTTGGTCTTGGTCTTGCGCCAATACACCTGGTCTTGGTCTTGGTCTTGGTCTTGCGCCAATACACCTGGTCTTGGTCTTGGTCTTGGTCTTGCGCTCCCAGTCTTGGTCTTGGTCTTGGTCTTGCAGCAAGAGTCTTGCAAGTCTTGCAAGTCTTGCAATTACCTATTAGTCTATTACTATTTATTAAAGTTTACTTTAAATCTTAGAAAAACGTATTAGAATTGGAACATTGTGAGCTTGAATTAACATAGCCATAGTAAAGATCAAGGAGATGTATAAATAACTGAAGATTTGATAAGAAATTCGAAAAATCAACTGACCTATTTGTCGTTTTCCATGGAAGTAACTGTTTCTTAATAAACACGTGCGCGTGTATCATAACCATGTACTTCCGAAAAGCGGCAAATTTCTTTGAGAAGTAAGTACAAAACCTTTGATGCCGCATTATCAAAGTGCCGATGGTTAAAACATAACTATGCATGCACTCAGTTTGATTTTAATAGATATTTTTTTATTCGCTATGTTTATGGTATTAGTCGTAATGCGCATAGGTCCAGTTTTTCATATTCTTTGATACAGTTTTTTGCGTCTCATAGAATTCCTAAGCGTACCTACCTATACACCGAACTGTTACACCTAACTACTCAGTGAAATAGCGCTAAGTCCTAGCTGCAAGACGCAAGAGTCTTGCAGGCTATGTCTTGTTCTTGCTCAAGTCTTGCACGGTGAGTCTTGGTCTTGGTCTTGCTAAAAATACGCGGTCTTGTTCTTGGTCTTGGTCTTGCAAAAACGCAAGAACAAGACCAAGACTGCAAGACCAAGACTGAATTTGGGCAACACTAGTGCATATAAACAAACCTAATTTTGTAGACCGCCACTATGTATCAAACGACTTGGGTGCAAATAATTGTTTAAACTCAAGTTATTTGCATAAAGTTTAATCGAACGGCTCTCCGGAGTTACGCAGTTAACTGCAGGCGTGGGAGGAGTTTTCGTGGATATCTTACAAATTTTCTTGAATAAGTAACATTGCCTGTATTTGGGAATGTTACTTATGCATGTACTTAACTCATCAAAGTAACATTAACTATTTATTAAAAGTATAGGACTGGGTTTTCAGTAAGTTCATAATATACTTGCCTTCCGCCCGCGGTTTTACCCGCACGTAATTTCTTTTTTCAAATATTCCCCTTCCCCCCATATTTCCGGGATAAAAAGTACTCTATGTCACCCGGGGTAGCTTTCCGACAGTGAAAGAAATTATAGAATCGGTTCAGTAGTTTCGGTACCTATTCAATACAAATAAACAAACAATCAAATCTTTCTGCTTTATAATATTAGTAACTATAGACAAGTAATCGTGCGTGCCAGTTGTTCAAAATATACACACTCTCAGTCAGACATAGGTTATATCCTGAAAAAAAGTTGCATTTCTGTCAGATACGTAGGTACAGTTTGCACCAATAGCCATAGCCGCAGGCTAGCAACGATAAGAGTATGTTCTGGGTGGGACTCGTACCCACGACCTTTTACAAAGAGTCACTACCAAATGCGCAATCGAACCAGCAAACAGTGAATATGCATCTATTTGTGTATAAGGTCAGTTTTTTTATACAACATCAGTTGGCAGACAGGCACGCAGCCCATCTGATTGTAAGCGGTCACTGCGGCCTATTCCATTGAGGGACACTTCACCAAGAAGCGACGCTCAATGTGCTGCCAGACTGTAGACTCATCTGATCTTCAAGCCTTAGATGTCAAGTGGGCTCCCACATTAATATTGCCGGAACACAGCCAGAGCTGTTATGGCGGCAGATTTCTCCTGTGGGGGTGGTAGCTAGCCAGCGGACTCTGAAAAAGCCCTACCACCAACCAGACCCAAGGCGGGAATCGAACCCACGACCTCCGGGCTTTATAACCGAGCGGCTTAGCCACTATTCATAATTTATTACGAACCTATCTTTCAGTGTTGGAATTGGCACTTAGTATCGTTTTAATTATCATTGGTTTCTATCACGCCACGTCCTGGTAGCGAAGACTTCATTCATTTACATTCAATGGGGTCTGCATCACATACACTTCCTAGAAACAATTTTATTTATAACGCAACAGTTTGCATAAATAAGTATTACTTTTCGTCATCATTTCTCGAGTTCTTTATCCTAATTTTCAGGCCCAAGAAGAATTGAAATATGCTTTATTTATGTAGGCTTCTAAAATAAACTTAAATCATAAATCGTTAATCGTCATTAATATCATTTCAGTTGACGAACCATTTTATGTAATGGTCGAGAAGTCGGCTGTTACACCAGAGGTTGCGTTCGATCCCCGCACGGTACAAAACATTTGTGTGCATGAAAATGTCTGTTTGTATCGGTCTGGGTGTTTCTAGTATAAATGTACCTATGTATTTACAAAAAAGTATTAAGTAATTTTTATCCGTTGTCGGGCACCCATAGTACAAGCTAAAAGCTTAGTTTGGGGCAAGATGGCGCTGTGTGAATAATGTCCAGATTATAATACTTATTTATTTATTATGTTCGTAAATGCGTTCACATCCGCCAAAATACATTCTGATAACCATAAAGTATACAAGTTTAGTAATATATGTATGAGATCATTGTGATGTTGCCCGTATTTTTATTTTATTTTATTCTCTCCCATACCTTGGTAGGATAGCTCACCAAATCACACTGAATGGTTAAGTTCCTCGGAAAATCTGAAGGTCCTAGATTCAACCCCCTACTAGGTTCCGTTTAGTAGTAGGACTTATTTTGAATCTGAATAGATAGCTAAATCGCTTAGAAGCAGATGGTCCGATTTTTTTCACATAGATAAAAAAACGTTAGTATAATTTTTTTCTCACGTACTATTTTGCATATGCGTCCCATAGAACTGGATCATTAATAGACAAAGAAAAGAAAAGAAATCGCGCATCGTATACTAAATAGACAAAACCTGTTTAGCAATTCTGTACGCGTCATTACCGGGTCTCGGTAAATTAAACGTTACACTTTTGACCCTTATTTCATTGAGTTAAAGTGCAATTCAAAATTATGCATATTATTGTCACTTAAAGATTTCCATGTTTGGTCGCCCGCGGCGTTTGCAAAAATATGCAAATTTTTCGACGTCACTGTACTTCAGAAATCGTTATTTTAAAATCGACTCTAAAGGTATAGTCTTAGAGCTCTCTTTCATTAACGATTGGTACAAATACCATGTTTGGCGAAAATATATTTTAATGCTTGGTATTTAAGACGATTTTTGCTTATTATAAGATAGATTTTTTTTCCAACTACATAGTAAGGATGACGGATTAGATAAATTTTTGGAGTCCTGAAGGAATTTGATTTGATTAATTATTCCCAATATTTCTTGAGGTCGCTTTGCATCGTTTAGTATTGTTCTGATTCTTATACTTAGCATAAATACTCTGGGAACTAGGGTTGTACTGGTTATTAAAATCGGATTTTTTATTATAATTTTTTTGAGATAGATGTGGGAAGATACTACTTAAATGATATTTTTGTATGTATATTATAAGAGTCGTTATTTTAAATAGGCGTTTGGCTGGTTTTGTCTGTTTGGGCTTATCTCTGTATTTTTTCGTTAACTTTTTGAAAATTATAATACGAGTACAAGTGTTTATTAAATAGGTGTACTACAACAATTTTTAAAATGATTGTAGTATTCTGCAACATTAAATAAATTAGATATGTAGGTATTGCTAACTCAACCCAAAAAAAATATGGGTCTAGGAGATTATTTTTTTCTTGTATAATAAATAATGTACTATTATTATGTAAAATCTACATTTTAAAAACCGGACGATTGGACAAAGTTCAAGGAGCCATCAATTACCACTATCTATCTATATTTTTTTTTCCTTCTTTCGAACACCACAATTTCTAGTGTCTTATTTCAACAATAATTAAAGCAGTTATTCGAAGACCAATCGACAATTAAAAGATGCAGTTATTCTAAGATTAGTCGACTGTCGTATCGAAAATGTCGATCGCACGTCAGTCTTATCAATCCACTACACTAATCTAAGCTGATCAGTTTTTACGAAAGACACGCACGAAATTTCGCATCGTTACGCTCCACGTGGTAAAACGAGAAAGCACTTTGTAGATAGTGATGGGAGTCTAGTATCGATAGATTAATAATGTGAGTGTGTTAGACGAGCCATTTGGTGTAATGATCGAGAAGTCGGCTGTTACACCAGAGGTCGCGGGCTCGATCCCCGCACGGTACAAAAATTTGTGTGCATGAAAATGTCTGTTTGTATCGGTCTGGGTGTTTCTATGTATAATACATATTTATTTATAAAAAAGTATATAAGTAATGTTTATTCGTTGTCTGGCACTCGTAGCACAAGCTAATGCTTAGTTTAGGGCTAGATGGCGCTGTGTGAATAATGTCCAGAGATATTTACGTTATTTATTTATTAATTTATATAGACCTACTACATTGCATAGACAGAATCTACTTAAAATTTGTTGTGGTTAAAACTTTTACGATTAAATCGATCATCCATATCGATAATATCTTAGCCTCCTTTTATACTGAGCTGTTGCGTTTAGTAACATTTTTTTTTAACACACGTACTATAAATTGGATTAGCAGAATGAATAATATATTACTGGTAAAGTACTGGATTTAAGCTTGTCAATTGAAGTAAATTATGTATACCTTAACGTGTTGACATAAGATTCAATATTGATATTAATATTTTCATAGTGGAAAGCAAGTTTTTCAAGCTATGTGGAATTAATAGAATCGTTTATATTGGTATGTGTAAACACATGAAACAATGGTTAGTACCAATTCTAAGTTATAAGGGCAATTACTACGATTAATTAATATTGGCGTTAATACTGCCAATAATGGTGCGTAAAAACGGGCAGTACAAATTAGATTGTTCCAGAAAAACTTAGAAAAGTTTTTTCGGTCTTTTCCCACACACGGCCGCAGGTCTAGCTAACCTTTTATTTTTTCGGAGGAGAATGCTTTTACGCACCATAACCGTAGTTAGCTACTGTTACACCTGCGGCCGTGTGTGGGAAAAGACCGAAAAATCGTTTCTAAGTTTTTCTGTAAGAACTTAAGACTTAAGCGTCCACTACCCACTAAAGTCCCCCCCTTGACACCTTATTTGGGATGAGCCGGTGCCAGCCTTGGCAATTAGCCCCGGGTACCCTGACTTGAGAGGCCTCAAGTCAGGCCACCCGAGAAACAAAGTGTCCATCAGACTTGGCTCGGGCAACCTGTGCAATGCGGGCGTTGGGAACCTTCCCAGGAGGAGGCCTGCTAAGTGAGCTCGCCTTCTCCGGCTCCGCAGGTCTAGCTAACGTAACGTAACGTTATGGTTTCTAAACGTATTCTCCTCCGAAAAAAAGTGTCCAAGCTACTTAGGGTCAGACCAATGTTATGTAATGTTAAAACATATCGATTTTACGAAGAAAAATCGTCATATCCATAAAATTACCACGATACGACTATAAAACGGATAGACATGCACAATGCAACTTTCAAATCCAAGAATCGCTTGAGAAAACACTCCTAAAAACACTAGTGAGATAATTGACATCTCTCTTTCCCAACAATGCACTGTGGTTCACACCTAGACACAAAAACATTATTGCAAAAAGTAACTGACATATAGAATAAAAGTTGCGAGTTCTATCTTCGCATAGAAATAATCATTTTATATTTTAATACGTGTGGTTGTATTTGTGTATGTATTTGCACAATGACATGTTACGGTTTGAGAGTTTTGCGGTGTAAATGTATCCCACCAAAACATTGTAGAGCCAAGCTTCTAACTTTATACGCCCTAACTTCACAAACTCTATCTACACCTTAGTCAAAATATGTGGCTCGCTTGGTTCATCTTGGCGGGGGCACTCCCATGCCCCCAGATTTGCCTCTTTATCCGGGCTAAGTCCAAAATGCTTTGATGCACCATAACCGCAGGCTAGCGAGATCTGCGGCTGTGTTTGGAACTCAGGACTAAAGCCGTTAGTCCCACTACCCGTTGAACTCCCCCGGTTACCCATCCACACCCGAAGGGGACGAGCCTGTTCCCGCCTTGAAGTGTTTGCTAAAGAGGGGAACTAGAACAATGTACATGTTTTATAATATCTATGTTTCATAATATTGATTATCCCAACTTCATTTACTACCACCAAGAAAATTAAAGATTGGTAACAGTTAAGAATTTTGCATTAATAATACATATAATTAATTAAACCTAATTTAATTTATATTATTAATGAAAAAACACATCTCAATTAAAGATAAAAACAAATATATAGGTACTTAGAAAAAATTAAACTTTAATTCTTTTCAGATTAACACATGAATAGTATACCTTCTAAAGACAATTATACGAGATTGCTATCTTAAATTTTAAAATAAAGTTTCTTTAATTCTTTATCCATCTAGTTCCCATAATACAAGCTTGGCTTGTTAGTAACTAGTTATTAGAATATCGTTATTATTAATTGACACGCACTCTCTTTCCCAACAATGCACAGTGTTTCACACCTAGACACAAAAAACGACAAAAAGCAACAATACCACCGCACTGACAAGTCGCACAATAAAAATGATATAAGCGAACTCGATTTTTGACTTACGACAAAAAAATTGCCAATATACGCTGTGCTGTACCCAGCTAACGATATTTTGATGACTGGCCTGGGCTTGAACAATAATGAAATAATAAAACGACTTGGAAAAAAAAAGAAAAGACATGAGACTACTGCGTTGCACAGTGGGGCGGTCTTGGTATTTGTCCGAACAAAAAAACTTTTCGCTCGCGAATAATACGTGGCGCTAACATACACGTTGTTTGAATTTGAAAAGGTTTTTTTTTTGTTTTCAAGTTGCAAGGTTATCCGTTTTAATAAGAAGAAAATGAGGTATCGGTAACGGTTTTTTTATTGAAGGTAATCAAATTGTCACTTGGGTTAATTTTGTGTGATATATCAAATAGCTTGATGGCAGAGCTGGGAGTATCCTGTTCCCAGAGGTGACAAAGTATGTGGGGTTACATCCCACCTATTTATATAATTCTTAAATGTAGAAGTTTAATGTTAGAGTTCAATGAGGAGTTGAACCCAACAAAAAGAACAAAAGAAAATCAAGTCATGTTAAAAATCTAACTGCCCTTTGTATGCATAATTTAATAAATCAATAGTCAAACGTTAGATTTTCTCCTCAATTAATCTTCATCAATACAGCGACAGTAATTAATAAAAAACCGCACATCAAGACGTCAGTTTCTCATAGGAATACAACGTAATCATTCAACCATAAAAATCGTGTATTAACAAAACTGAACTAGCATCAATAACGTTTTAATTACTACCCGTCAATCACAATTATGCACACAGCTATTTGAATAAGATGCATTTGAATCGTTTATCAAATCGCTTGAGGGCGCGAGAATCTTTGCGATTGTTTCCGCAACCCTTCCACTGTGCGTGTAATGTTCTAATCTATAATCCTTTTTGTACCACTGTGTAATGTCTTTATTGCTACTGAATTTGTCTTAGGAGTCAGTGGTTTCATTTGAAATTATAAAACGATTCCGAGCTATGTCATGGATGCAAAATTAGAGTCCATTTTTCAGAAACTTTGTTTATACACCAAAAAAACAACTTGTCGTTTGGAACCATTCCAGAACCACAGCTCCTTTAAATTTTATACATTAAGTAAAATATCAACCCAATTGGTTGGTGGTAATAATAAAATTTTCAGAATCCGACTGGCTAGCATCCCCACCCCACAGGTGAAATCTGTCGCCATAACAGCTCTGGCTGTGTTCCGGCAATATTAATGTGGGAGCCCACTTGACATCTAAGGCTTGAAGATCAGATGAGCCTACAGTCTGGCAGCACATTGAGCGATGCTTCCAGGTGAAGTGTCCCTCAATGGAATAGGCTGCAGTGGCCGCTTACCATCAGGTGGGCTGCGTGCCTGTCTGCCAACTGACCTAGTATATAAAAAAAAATGTCCTACTGTGTAGGCAAAGGTCCCTCTATCATTGAAATCAAGTCATTATCACAATGATAAGTACTGGGTTTCATCAACACCTTTAAAGACGGATTGATGATCGAAAACCCAAGCTGCGTTCGCAAAATCCAACACAAGTTTTGCCCGACCCAGAAATTCAGGATTTCGTGATCACGAATTTACGATACTATACCATCGAGTCGTTATTTTATAAATATTATAATATGTCTCTTAAAAATGCATATCTGAATACAAAAGGTCATGAAATCTCAAAAACTACAAGTCCTTAAAAAAATTAAGTTTATTTTTTTTATTAACGTGTACGTTCGTTTTTGGACGTCCAGGTGCAAACTTATAATGATCGTCATCTCAGCATATTCCCGATTGCATCCAGTATGAAGCCCATGGTTCGCTTCGTTCGACTATGATCCTAGATTCGATAAATTCAGGTGCTAAATAACGTCTTATTTCGGGATTTGACGAAATTCGACCTCTAAAGTTTTTTTTTTGGGTTGATAGTTTGTATCGATATACTCGTATTTGTCAAAAAGGAATAGAAAGAAAGAAAACTTTTCAATGAGTACCAAGATATATCATAAGAAAGGGCTTTACAATTTTAAACAGCAACTTAAAGGCTCAGCAAACTCAACATAATTATATAATTATGTAATATTTTGTGCTTTAAGAAAACATTTTCACATTTTAAAATATCGATTTCCCGTTGACGTTTTAACGCGTGGAGATCCAGAATCAGAATCAGAATAGTTTTTATGGGTTAGAACTGTGTTACAAGTTGTTAATATATGCGGAATCCTCACTTTCGCAAACTAATTTCTTCTAAACATTTGCCTGTTTAATACAGTCTTACGATTATAAGTTTATCATTAGGGTCTTGAATACCATTTGTCTTGCTCCGAAGATTTTCTGCTCGATTTGCTCCGTACCGTGAGCTTTGTCAAAGTTATTAATATTGCTCCCTGCCAGGTGGAAGGGTGGTTCTCAACATTCATACATTCATCCATTCTTTCATGCTTATTTGATTTTCATATTGCTCGAGGCGAACTAGCATTAGTTTTAATATCATCGTCATTGTCTAAGCATAACGTAGAGATATTTCTTTTTAATACACTTTTAAAGTAAATGAAATGGTTAATAAATATCGTTGGATATTGTTTACACAGCGCCGCGCTATCCAGCCCAAAACTAAGCATGGTTTGGGTCTAAAATGGATAGACGTTACTTTTATATAATATTGTAATTAAAAGTGATAATGTCAAACTGATTTACGTTATGATATGTATGTTCTGCTTCATTCTGTTTTTAATGCAAAAATTATATTATCTGTTTCATTATCCAGATTGATACAAACTGACATGTTCATGCACACAAAATTAATTTAATGTTTATACTGTCCGGCAAGGCAAAAATAGTGTAGGACGTCCGTTTTTATGCCAGAGGCGGCAAACGAGCCAGCGGGTCGCCTGATGGTAAGCAATCACCGCCGCCCATGGACATCCGCCACACCAGAGGGATACGTTGCCGGCCTCCAGCACTCTCACAAACTAGACGAAACACAATAGTAGTCACTATTATTGCTCGCTTGTGTTATGTGAGAGGGTGGTACTTCCCCGGACGAGCCGGCCCATTCGTACTGTAAAACAGCATGGCTCTACCACTGAATGAGGAAGGCTTGGGATAGTTTGTGGGGAGGCATGAAAGAGGCCGTTCAGCTGTGAACGGAAACAGTTGACATTACTTGACAGTCCTCACCACAGCATCCAGTGGACCATCATCAAAACAAAACGTCATTACCAATAAGCAGGTAAATTGGGCGAACGCGAGGGTGACCACGATTAATCCGGCAAATTAGACGAGTCCGCAGTAAATCGATTACGGACTCGCCGCCGCTCCGTCTCGGCAAAGATAAACATGCCAGGGTTTTTTCGTTACGCCGAAGACATTAAGCAAGGATGCGTGGGGTGGCCATGGGTTAGGATTTTTGGGGATATTTTCTGTTTTTGTTTGGTTGGTGTATCAAGCTGTAGGGTGCAGGTGGGAATGAGATAGAGTTTTAGTAGGGCTTGAGTTTCTGACGTTACAGATGTTAGGTTTCTGTTGTGATAGCCTTGTTAGGTCCAAATTCTCTACAGGAACAATGTTTTTTTTTATTTGATAACAAAACCTAAAAGTCAAAACTCTAGAATTAGAGGTGTGCATTGAAGCCTATATTTTGATGTAAAAAAATTAACATGTTTCAATCCAGGCTGATTTCATATGAAACATTTAATGTTAGGTATAAGTTTCTTTTTCAACATAGAGTTAAAAATGTATTGGTTGAGAAATTTAAAAAAAAACTTTAATTTTTTAACTAATTGGTACAAACTAAGGTTGAAGTTATATCTTATTTGCGTTTCGTTTACTAGTTAATTTATTACCTATAAAGAATCCTAGGTGTGTCCTAGCATTTCCCGCTAAAAAACTGGGATCACCAACGATTTTTTTTATCCAAGTACTTTATGGTTTCCTTGTCTAAATTTCAGTACTAGGTCTTGACTTTGGGTTTGACGTACTTCCTCTACGGTTTTTTATTCACTTAACACAAATTATTATTTAGATTCCTCTTACCTTGTACTTCTCATAATTTTTTAGATAGATTCTGATTTTTGAATATTTGTCAGTAAATCATCGATGTTATCGCAATGCTTATAATTTTTACGCGTTACGAATATAAACTTATTTTTAGGTGCGCTTCATTTAATATAAAATCAAATAATCTAATTTTAACTGTTAAACTATCCCACACAGGATCTGAACGTCGTATCCCTTACGAACTAATCAATCCCCCGTTCCCGACCCCGCCCATAGTCACCCTGGCGTCATTAGGGGGTACATCATTACGACGATGAGTACACCACCATTAATCTTGGGACCGGTCTCTGGCCTGTCAAAATCGTGGCCACTGTATGTGTGAGCCTTTGTCTTTGTATTAATTATGACTTCTGGGCGACTGTTTTTGATGCTTGAAGAAAAGTTTCGGGGAAATTGTTAGTCTTTTAGGGTCTTCTAAGCAATTTATTTGCAGGCGAACCCGCTAGCTAAAGCTAGTAAAGAGATGTATGGCAGTTTCATAGCTATCAGATAACTTTGACGTTTTGACAAACCATTTGGTGTAATGTTCGAGAAGTCGGCTATTACACTAGAGGTCGCGGGTTCGATTCCCGCACGGTACAAACATTTTGTGTGCATGAACATGTCATGTGTTTCTATGTATAATAATATATGTATATATTTACAAAAATATATGTAACGTTTATCCGTTGTCTGGCACCCATAGCACAGGCTAATGCTTAATTTGGGGCTAGATGGCGCTGTGTGAATTATGTCCAGAGATATATTTATTCATTTATTTTATTGAATTGATTAGATATGATGAATGTCAGACAATCAATGATGCTGTTTTCTTTTTCTCAAAATTAACAAATGAGACAGCATTACCTCAATGAAAGACAAGCAAAATCTCTTAAAGATTTCTACAACAAATTGTCCCGATCGATCGTATTTTTCCACGACATCGCCCAGTTTTGAAAACGGTTCCAAGTTGTATTAGAGTCCGATTCCCGCGCCCCCTGGGGACCTGTCGAGTCTTCTCAGCTACCGAGTCAGTCAGTTAACTGCCCGGTCGTAAAGTGGGCAACTTCTTTATTGCACCTGTAAATCGACGGCCTTATAAGACTCAGATATATCGGAAAACGTCACATACATTGGGTTTCTATGCTAGATCATACAATATGACCGCCTCCGTGGAATAGTGGCTACGCCGCTCGGGTTTAAAACACGGAGGTCGTGGGTTCAATTCCTTGGGTCTGGTTGGTAGGGCTTTTTTTAGAGTCCGACTGGCTAGCTACCACCCCCACAGGTGAAATCTGCCGCCATAACAGCTCTGGCTGTGTTCCGGCAAAATTAATGTGGGAGCCAGTACACTTAAAATCAAAGGCTCAAAGATCAGATGAGCCTACAGTCT
This sequence comes from Mecyna flavalis, assembly GCA_949319885.1. NCBI lineage: Eukaryota > Metazoa > Arthropoda > Insecta > Lepidoptera > Crambidae > Mecyna > Mecyna flavalis. Next base: position 2,626,799 of record OX439419.1, on the reverse strand, counting down.
GACAGCACATTGAGCGTCGCTGGTAAAAGCGTCCCTCAATGGAATAGGCCGCAGTGGCCGCTTACCATCAGGTGACCTGAGTTCACCTGATGGTGGCCACTGCGGCTTATTCCAATGATCGAAAAGTCTGTAGGCTCCTATGATCTTCGAGCCATTGATGCTGAAACACAGCCGAACTCTTTTTTATATTAAGTCAGTTGGCAGACAGGCACGCAGCCCACCTGATGGTAAGCGGTCACTGTTGCCTATTCCATTGAGGGACACTTAATCAGGAAGCAACGCTTAACACTTTAATCTTGTTAGTTTTTTGAGCTTTTAAGAAAAGATATAATACCAAAAGTATTTATTTTTTGCTAGCAATCAAAAGCATTTTTAATAATGGCTGACTCTCATACCCAAAAACACGCGTAAGTTCTTCACAGTTCTTTATAAGTGTTTTTTTACAATGTTTTACTCATATTCTTTGTCTAAAAGCCGATAGAAAATAAATAACTTCCCTATACAATATTATGACTGGCTCACAATGCGAAGTTCATAACGAGCCTTATTATTGGGGTCGTAAATTCGATTCCCGTCGTAAGGAGGCCTCTTTGAGAACTATTTGTAAAGGGGTGAGTGTAAGGTGATGAGGGATGTCGCGGCGCGGTATGACCCTATATTGATTTATTGAGTGTTGAATTTAGTAGTTTTGATACTTGTAAGTATAATTTATTTCGGAATATATATTGTGAGTTAAGATTGGTTTCAAAATACGTAATTATTGATAAAATAAAGTAAGTGTGAATAATTTTGGTTTAAAGTAAATAAATTAAACTTGTGATAACCGTATTTTAACTTTTTCAAAAAAAACAAAATTATGATGTTTTCATTTTCGGAAGACAAACTCGCTTTTGGTGTAAAATCTTTATTCGATAATACATAATTATTAACATTGATTAGTAATTAACCCATGGATCAAAATGTATGCGTGAACAAACTTTTTTTTCTTTTTCAGAACTTTAAATCGGTATTTCGTCCGTATTATTTAAGTTTCATTGTTTTAATATTATTAATAGATTAACTGTGATGCCAGCTCCAGTTATAAGAGTAATACATTTTTTTTATTTCTCTTCTTCTTGTACAATGTACATAACATTATCTACAAAATCAATAACAATTATTTGACGAGCCATTTGGTGTAATGGTCGAGAAGTCGGCTATTACACCAGAGGTCGCGGGTTCGATCCCCGCACGGTACAAACATTTGTGTGCATGAACATTTCTGTTTGTATCGGTCTGGGTGCTTCTATGTATAATATGTGTATATTTACAAAAAAAAAAAGAATATAAGTAATTTTTATCCCTTGTCTGGCACCCATAGCACAAGCTAATGCTTAGTTTGGGGCTAGTGTGTAAATAATGTCCAGAGATATTTATTTATTTGTCTAGAGATATCAAGACGGTTACATCCAACTATAAAAATAGTTTAACCATCTAACTGTCGTCGGTGACAATATAATTTTGGATCAACAGCTTCGTCTAACCACTGCATATTTTTTGCACTTTTTTAACGTTAACTGTATTTTGTCACCATCATTTCATTATAGTGGATACGTCTTTGTATCAAAGTATTAAAAAGATTTAGTACTGTCTCCCTTTGTTGATGCTTTATGGGAAGATAATGATTAAGAGATGTTCGAAGTTATGTGACAAGTTTATTTGATCTATGTAAGAATATACTCCGTTACTACAAGAACAGAAAAGTAATGAAAAACACACCTTGTGCCTATTTGAATGTAGCGAAATGGCCAAGCCACTTTTTTTACTAAGGTGTAGAGTTTGTGAAGTTAGGCCTTGTAGAGTTAGGGCGTGTAGAGTTAGAAGCTTGACTACATGAGGTCTGTTAACTTTTTGACAGTGTGAGTCATAATATGGTCTCGTCTTAGCAACATCTGTATATAAATAAAAAAAGAAAGTGGTGTTACTTACACTATTTATAACTCAAGAACAGATAAACCGATTTGGCTGAAAATTAGAGGAGACGAATAACGGAGAGGTAGCTTAGAACCAGAAGACGAACATAGGATACTTTTTATCCCGGAAATATGGGGGAAAGGGGGGATAGTTGAAAAAGGATATTACGCGCGGGTGAAACCGCGAGGGCGACGCTAGTTTTACATGAAAATGTTTTGGGTGGGATTATATAATATTTAATGACTTAATGGAATTCAGGGTAAAGTTCTGAACAGCCTGTCACTGAGACTACATGTACCTACTCTAGCTGTAGATGCCTGTACAGTTTCGTATTAGCGGATGAGCGGCGGTAAGTCGCTTGTCGACGCACTAAGACGGATGGTTCGCGAGTGACGCTTCGCTACGACGATTTCGGGGAGGAAATTAAGACGTGTCAGTTGCGGGCCTTCTAAGGCGAACAAAGTGGATTACCAACAAATATAAATCGTAGCTGATTGTTTTAGTTTGACGTAAAATTAGTAAAAAATATAAGAAAATAACTATTTAACGTCGAGAATGTGTCATTTAACATATCACAGAAAACCCGAACTATTTTTGTTACTTATTATTTCATTAAGAATTTTTTTTTCAGAGTCAAATTTTACTTAATAATTTTTCTTTGAACACAATTCGGGTTTGTGATCACTAAATCCGCATTTAGCAAGTATACTTAGCGATTTAACCAGTACCCTTCATTTTGATCATGACTTGATGCGAACGATGGAGACTTTTGCCCTGCAATGGTACAGTCAAAAGCACATCAGACTATACAATTTGGACTTTGTACCACTCTTATGTCTGGGGCATAAGTGCTATTATTGAATTGCAAGTGTTTACCGTGATGTGCTGTTGACCGTACATTCAATAGGCTTAACCTCTTTTACGCTAACAACTTAGAAAACGAAACCTGGCAAAAGAGCCCTCTTTTTTTCAAGCCGCCAACTAAACTTCACTCTAGTCAGTGAATTTAAGCCCCATTGAGACATTAGACACAAAAATACAAGCTTTTCAAAAAAAAAAAAAAAAGAACGAGAAATTTTCATTCAAATGTGATACTTTTTACGGATTATCATCCAAATTCGTCGTATACGAGCGGCACGCAAAAGAAGGTAATTATTAGGTAACATTTTGTGCACAATTGATTACTCTATCGCCCCCTGCTTATTAGCGGGGAGCATTAAGCGCATCGTTTGTTTTATTGTGGCCCCTAACCAAACAATGTACATTCGACGTTACGAGACTAACCGCATTAGTGTTATTGTTAATTTTGGACATGATTTTATTAGCTTTGTATGTTATCCAGACTAAAACTGATATGCGAGAGTAACTCTGTTTGTCTGTAACATTTTCACTTCTTTACTTTTTATTCGTCGGAAAATGCGTTTATGTAGGTACCATAACCGCAAGCTAGCTAGACCTGCGGCCGTGTGTGAGACTCGAGACTTAAGCGTTCACTACCCACTAAACTCCCCCGGTTTCCCCATCACTTCAATTGGGACGAGCCTTTGCTAGCCTTGGTTGTGGCTATTGACCAGCCCTCACTTTTTAACTGCCCTGCCCGATTTTAATGAAATTTAGAATGAACATGGACTAGAGAGAGAGATATATAAAGACATGACACACTAGTTTTTAATTAAGGATTTATCCTCAGTTTCCATTCCATGGGATAACCGAAATGTTTTCGTTTGTCCATGTTTGGCATGGCACAGCAGCAACAAATCGAAAAAAAATTTATGGGGAAAGTTTGAAAACTGGAGAGTGATTAGCCTATTTATGTAGTGTAGTAATACATAAACAGTATGAATGGGCCGGCTCGTCCGGGTAATTAATAAAATATATTTGAAAAAAGCGGGGAAGAACAGAAATAACGCGCAGATGAAACCGCGGGTGGAAGGCTAGTCTGATATAAAAATCACCATTAAGCATGTCAAATTTTAATAAAATTATAATTATAACTATATGATTTGTTTTATATAAGTCAACTCGGCTCAAATGTTCAAAACCTGTCCGAGGCTTAGACACACGCTTACCGGATCTCCAAACGTCCCGTCAGATTAGCAAGGGTCACCCTAATCTCTAAACTTATCCCGTATCTTTCCGCTAGATTGACGTTAAGCAACCTAACGGTGGCGAGGATTGGTGGCCGTGGGGCTGGAGCAAAATCGCATTGGATTCATCGTAAAACAAATTAAATATTTGACATCACATTGATGTGACACCAAAGCTAGCACGTCTTGTGTTATTGGTATCAAATACAATACAAATAATTACTTTAATAGTTACCAATAAACAACCAGAAGCAGAAGAAATTGAACCCAAATATGGAAATATATTTTTGCATTGAAATATTTGAGAGTTGGAGAGTGCACGGGCCACTTTTTATCCCGGAAATATAATAATATCATGTTCCTTGGCTATGCAATGTTATCCCCACAGGATAACTAGCCACGGACGAAACCGCGGGCGAAAGGCTAGGTTTTCTCTAAATTTGACATTGCATTATCAAATAGTCCTCTTAACGTACTTCAAAAAGTGAAGTGATAATCCCATAAGGCATTTAATGTTCCTCAAATATCCCGGAAATCCTTGCTACAGTTCTATCAGTAGATATGTCAAAGTGAAAGACGGACAAACAAGATTGCGATTACATCGTAGTGTTATACGACATGGGGTATCCTAACGAAAAAAAAAGAGTACGAAATAGTTGTTAGTAATATTTATTAATGTCTGTACCAATGGTCTACAAAATCGGTTTAGTGGTGTTACGAATAACAAAAGTCAGTTTTGTACTTATAATATTGGTATGAATGGCACGTACGTGGCTTAGATAATAGGTAATAATGTTCGGCTATGGCGGCCAATCTTTCCGATTAATTAACCACGTATTAAAGTGCACAAGTGAGTGCATATAAGCTCAGGTGCACTCCCTATTCCCTCACTCTCGTAGCTCGGTGGGAAATCTGTCTAATCCATCTAATAAGATCAATCTCCAAGACCAACGGCTTTACGTGCAGCACTTCTAGACTCCAAACTGAACATTTTCCGAACATAAAAACACAACTAACCTTTTGGACGCCAAAGTCGTCTATACTTGACGAGCTGCGCGGCGCGGGCCCTGTGCGCCATCGTCGTCTACTTGACAAAAACCCTGACTCTAAAAATAATATTAAATAAATATATTTAAAACTATTACTGGTATTTTTTCCTTACAATCGACAATAAAGAATAATCCAGTTCGTAGCTTGGCGTTCAAAAGGTTAATAATTCGGATCGGGATTTAAACGCAGGATCCCGGTCGGCCGTCATTTTAAAATGTGCCAAATATAAAGCACTAAAAACAGTCAATAATAAAAATTAACACTGTCACATCCAAAAACTAGCACAGCTAAAGGTAAGCTCCCATCAATTGAGATGTTTCTCCCCCGGATCGTATGGTAGGGCGATAACCACATCGTTTGCGGACCATCCGTCACCGTCACACACAGGGCCCGCCCTATACTCACTTGAGGTTATGCTGGCTCGTTTTTTGGTGACAGTTTTTGAAATGGCCTTTAATTTCCTACTGGATCTCTAATCTAGTCAATGAAGGTGATGATGTGAATGGCTTGATTGTTGTGGAATTCAACATCAAGAAAGTAATAAAATCATAAGAAAAATTGTCTTTTCTTATACACTTTTTGTATTAACTACCTGCAGCAGTTTATGTGCTGTTTTTAATTTTAGAGCCGTTTTTAAAACAGTTGTTTTGGGCTTTATTCTACTGTAAAACCCTGTATTGTAACATGTCAAAGCGGCCATCATAGCGTGCCGCTAGTATAGATATAAAAATGAAGTAGTATCAGCTTTTGTAACGTCTCGCTATAACACACAAATGTGAATTCATGGATTAGTAATCATTGGATAAATCTGGTACATTTTTTCCTGATCTGTGAATCAATCACAAGCTCCAAGACTTAAACCACTAAAGCATCGAGGCATTTTTGTTGTAAACTATACCAAATGCCCAGAGCAATATTAGGAAAAGTCTTTCAATTTTATATTTTATTTTTTTTGCTTTATTATTATTTAGCCCGCACAGTAATTGTAGTTCAATGGCCCGCACCTAGCCTTGTTGGATTTATAAATTTTTTCATTTACTTTTTTTTTTTTATATGGGTATTTAGAAGTAAGATTTTATAAAAATATCTGTCTTAGCTTTGCCAAAAAAAAAGTCTAAAAAGAAAACCGTCTGGTGATAGAATGATTAACTGCTTGAAAGTCGCGCGGCTTCCGCACTCCGACTAATTAAATAATATCTATATGAAACTGTATTGCCATAATGAAATTACTAAGTTAGTTGAATTTTAGACAAAAATGGTCTTTAGCATCAAGAAAACAATGTTTTATAAGAAACTTAACAATCGTGATAATAGTATAGTAAAATAGATTTGACACCCTATTCTGCAGTCCAAAAAATAAACTTTATCTACATCCATACTACATCATAATAGACATATTATGGTCTATTTTATAGTCAGGAGCGATGAGCAAACGCCCTACATTTAGATATAAGTATCTGTGGCTGCATCGTAATGTTTTACATTTTAGTATCGGTAACCGATACTTTAATTACGTTCAAATTTCGAACGTCTTCTTAAAAAGTAAAAATTAATGGATTTGAAGCTAAATTATGTAAGCAAAACATCTTGATGTATTTTCAAAGGTACCAGGAGAGCATAACCGCAGCGTAACTATTCATTAAATCAAAGAGTTTGAAAGACGCGAGCTAGCCTAGCTTCTTGTTCTTCTCTGCTCTCCTGGTACTACGGATTATATACTACGCGGTTTCACATCGATCCTGACTTTAAAATAGACATTTATCGTATGAATGAAGATAAACTTATGTATGTGACTGTACATAATTAGGCATTAAAATACTCATGTGATCCTTTTATGATAAAACCACATTCGTATTTTAATGACTCTCATTATGCAACAGTCACATAAATAACTATTAACTGTCTTAATTAAAGAAATACTACCTTAAACAGTTTTTCCTTAATAATATAAGTAAGTTTTATTAGCAAGTTGAATTTTAGACAACAATGGACTTTAACAGTAGAAAAAAATGTTAAGAAGAAAAACCGTCTGGCAATAGAATGATTAACTGCTTGAGTGTCGCGCGGCATCCGAACTCAATTTGCGGCGGCCATTTGTCACTGCTCCGGCTATCTGCAGTGATGACTGCCAGCCGCCCGATGTGAAGCATCCTGTCACAAGAACCTATGAAATACATAGATACAGATAAATAAAAACATGTATTTAAGTGAAAAACATTTCTCAATAGTAGCTTACCAAAAAAAAACAATTTGTCCTATTTTTAGTAGTTTTTAGTGGTTTGAAAATTTACTATATTTTACCATAAAATAGATTTGACACCCAATTCTGCAATCCAAGGGACGGTGACGGCGCTTAACGCGTTAAGAAAAAAATAAACTATATCTTTCTGTTTTTATTAAATAAATATATCTTAAACAGTATTACCATAAATAAAATAAGTAAGTTTTATTTGCAAGTTGAATTTTAGACAACAATGGACTTTAGCAGTAGAAAAAATGTTAAGAAGAAAAACCGTCTGGCAATAGAATGATTAACTGCTTGAGTGTCGCGCGGCATCCGAACTCAATTTGCGGCGGCCATTTGTCACTGCTCCGGCTATCTGCGGTGATGACTGCCAGCCGCCCGATGTGAAGCATCCTGTGACAAGAACCTATGAAATACATAGAGATAAATAAAAACACGTATAAGTGAAAAACATTTCTCAACAGGAGAGTAATGTACCAAAAAAATTAACTTGTCCTATTTTTGGTAATTTAAAAATTTACTTCATTTCACCTTCAAGTATATATCATCATCATCAGCCTATATACGTCCCACTGCTGGGTGGGATACCTACAGGTATTATCTCAAGTGTGTAATGATTTGAATGAAAAAAATATTTTCTCTACATTTGTGCCGTAGAGGCGTAAATAAAATATAAAATCGGGTTAAACCAACCAACATTGAGCGACGCTTCCTGATGAAGTGCCCCTCAATGGAATTCGCAACGAAAGGCCGCAGTGACCGCTTACCATCAGGTGGGCTGCGTGCCTGTCTGCCAACTGACCTAGTATATAAAATAAACAGATTGAACTAAATATAACAAAGGTAATCAAGAGGTATAAAACGTCACTTTACATACGGTAGATCCACTGTTCGAATCTTAGCGCGCACTATGGAATTTTCTAGGTCGGCGGTGACGGAAAACATCGTGAGGAAACCAACAGTCAAATAGCCATGATCCAATTGGTCTGGATTCCCTGTTTTAGGGTTACGGAGGTCAGGTGGCAGTCGCTCGGCTCCAATGTTATATAGACCTACAAACTTATCTGTTCCGGTGACCAAAATTGGAGCTACGTGAAATGCAATGCAAAAACGATATTTAATGACAGTTCTAAATCGACAGTAGCGACGCTGCCACCGGAACAGATAAGTTTGTCGGTCTGTAACTGGACTTTCCAAATCATGAATTATGGTGCAAGCATATTATACCCTGACTTCATCGTAACAGAACGCTTGCAGGACAGACACGGGAACATATAAAACAGTGTCTTCCTCAGAAAGATATACGAGTAGGTCATATAATAGTATGACTATTACAACAACCTGCTTTATAAACGTAAAATGAATCAGAAATCCTATATAATCTTTAAAATAGCCGCACAATAGCAATAATTCTCTATTATTGAAGATTCCTAATGCTTTCTACGATGCCGTTACAGCTCTACTTACATACATTTTATGTATATATATATAATGTTGGAAAAACGATTTTTATATCCATGACCCGGCCAACATATAAAACGTTAGTCCTAAACTGAGAGGGCCTCTCGCTCTGACGTAATAGGAGAGAGCGGGAGAGATGTATTCACGTGTGACGCGAGCGAAGACGTATATGTATGTGAGACGTGTAGGAAAAAGACTAAGGAATGCCGTGGAGTAGAAGGGAACGGACAATTATTTTTATGAATATCGTTTGTAATGCATTTTAATTTTACTTGGTTTACCGTGAAGACAACCAGTTTTAAATATTAAGGAATATCATGACCAATTCTTGTTTAAGAAATCTTAATAGTGAAATATTTCTTGTAAATGCGTTTTATTAACAAATATTGTTAATGGTTTTTCATTCCAGTTTCTAATAATTCATTTCATTTCGTTAAACAAAATAGTTTCTTTGCCTTTCACTTTCTATAATTTTTTTACAAATGTGAAGGGTAAAGGGACATATAACTGAAACGATTTACAAAAATGAAACCCGTATAAAACCCTTTTATAACACAGTTAAAATTTACAAATTTCTATTTACACATGAAAATTACCAGAGAAAAGGCACTTTATTGTTTTCAAATTCATGTGACTTTTACTTAATTTTTTAATGTGATTGCACCGAAATTTTAAAGTGTATCGAGCAAGTCTTTAACTTTATGTGTATACTAACATAATACACCAATAAAATGAAAAGTGTAATTTTATTGTTGGCCTATAAACTTACCTATAATCTGACTTCTATATTAAATCAAAGCAAATCAACAAAAAAATTAAATCCTAAAAAATATAATCTTAAAAGCCTCACCGACTCCATTCGCCTCTGTTCTCAAGAAAAACCCGCGACACGAGTATTTTTCTTAACTTCCCCATGTGTGCTCCTATACTTGTGTGTGAGTGTGTACATGTGTGTGTGCCGTCTTGGGTAGTAAAATATTATGCTGTCGGTCTTGAAATAACATTGTATAGATAATCAATAACACAGGGGTTTTATGTCGATTCTTAAGGTTCATGGCGTTTTGGAAAACTTTCAGAAGATGGGGTGTCGCCTGTTTTCGGAAAGTCTTTTGTTAAAGACTATGGCATAGTGAGTTATATTGCGGAAGGTTCGAGGTTCAATCGGGTATATTTATTTTTCAAATTGGCTTATATGTCGATGACCTACGATACTTTTAAACACTGAAATCAATGTACACAATGATCTGATTGCACAGGTGTTACTGGTACCTATCAGAAATAATGAATGTGCGTCAAATATACTTAAAAAAACATTAGACACAGGACATACAGATATTAATAACATAAAATTGCTGAGTGGGATTCACACCCACAACCTATGGCAGGGTACCTAATTATTAACACTTTGACAGCCGATCACGTACTGGGTACGGGTGGCATGAGTCTTGCTTTAAAATGGCAGGTTGTAAAAAGTTACATGTTCAATGCCAGTGCATTTGGTTTATAACAAGAGCTGGCCAAGTTTAAGATGTTCCAGTAAATATAGGTATAATCTGTTTTTTAATTAAATTACTTAAATTAAAAGGTAAATGTTTTGTCCAACAGCACTGTCAACAAAAAGATGGCCTGGAATACGCCGCGTGGTCACGACCACGGGGCACCATGGCCATCAAACAGGGCTACGAGGTGAGATGTAGCCTTTTAGTAGATGTACTGGAGCGGAGACAAGTGGAGCAAAGTGGAGCAAAGTTTAGTAAAGTGGAGCTTTGTGAAAATAGATAAAAAATAATTTGATATCTAACTCTTTGTAATGCAGAGCTATGTACTGTTTATGATTTTATCAATAATACTCCTTACCTACGCTATTTCTTAAAACAAACGCGCAACAATTTGAGGGAATATTTTAATCTTATAATAGTACAGTACTGTACAGGTCAAGCTCCAATTAGCTTCTCTCTGCCTCTATAGAGTTGTCCTGATGTAGTATACCTAGTTATTGTAAATGTTTAAATTCATTGCTTATGCGCTGTAGTGTAAGCCTTTTGTCGCTGATTGTAGACATGTAGATTTTTGTAGCATTCGTAGTAATAATAGGTGCTACGAAAGTTAGATGTAGCATTTTTATAAATATTTCTATTATTATGTTACGCAGAAATAATACTCGTAGCATGTACTCGTACACGACTTAGGGTCATACTTATAATATTATTTTTTTATATTTATTTTTAAGTGTACATTTTTAACATTTTCAACATCTGCTAAAGTTCTTCTAATATATTATTATTTTGCATCGTGATTTACAAATATTTTTTATCTTTGTTTCTGATATTTCACTCAGAATGGTAGGTGAGACGATTTTGTCGAACATTACTTTATTTATCGTGTAAAGCCACGAGTTATGCTAGTTTTTTTTACTTCTGTAGATTACGCACCCTAGTGAACTCTAGTTCTCTATGATAAAGGACATCAATTTGACAATGTCTCCCGCATCCGTGACGCCCCCTGGCGCCTGGGGCAGATATTAATATGCTTTTTAACATTTTGACGCCTCGATGGTCTAGTAGTCTTGGAGTTCTGTGTTCAATTCCCGGAACGGGTAATTTTTTTTTGAATAAATAAATATCGTTGGATATTTACACATCGCCATCTAGCCCCAAACTAAGCATTAGCTTGTGCTATGGGTGGTTGTGGTATGGATTACTTATATACTTTTTTTTGTAAATATATACATATTTTACATAGAAACACCCAGACCGATACAAACAGACATGTTCATGCGCACAAATGTTTGTACCGTGCGGGGATCAAACCCGCGACCTCTGGTGTAATAGCCGTCTTATCGACCATTACACCAAACGGCTCGTCTCTCGTATTTGTTTGTCTAACTCAGCTCAGGTTTGTGATTTGGCAAGCGTGTTTTTTTGACCGCCTCCGTGGAACAGTGGCTAAGCCGGAGGTCGTGGGTTCGATTACCGCCGTGAGTCTGGTTGGTGGTAGGACTTTTTCAGAGTCCGACTGGCTAGCCCCACATTTGAAAATTGTCGCCATAACAGCAAACAGCCCTGGCTGTGTTCCGGAAATATTGTGTGAGGAAGCCAGTTCACTTGAAATCAAAGGCTCAAAGATCAAAATGAGCCTACAGTCTGGCAGCACATTGAGCGACGCTTCCGGATGAAGTGTCCCTCAATGGAAAAGGCCGCAGTGACCGCTTACCATCAGGTGGGCTGCGTGTCTGTCTACCAACTGATGTGGTATAAAAAAAGCGAGTACACATCATTGTGAGGATGGCTTAATTTCAATGATGGTGTCGTTCATATTTGAAAATCTGGTTTACTCTGTGCGAAGTAGTACTGAACTCCTTTTTCTATTTGTAACAGCAGAAAATGTATTTTTTTTATAATTACTGATTTACTGAAAAACAAAGAATTACTCTTTGTGAATAATTCTTATAAATTATGCTTAGACGCATAACTTCAGTCATTTCGGGACCCCATTTTTGTAAACAAGTTCATAGATTTTATTAAATCACAAGTTTATATTGCTCCTCTTTATTGAGCAACGGAAAACAATCAATTCCCAAACTGTACGAAACTGCGAATCTTTATAAAAAAAAAATGTGGTTGGATACCACTTTTTTTTGCCTAACCCAGGGCTCAAACCCGGTCCACCCGTTGCGTTGTGCGGCGTAATAGCGGCTACACCAATGAGGCAGTAATTTTTTTTATTGACAACATTATAAATTTCTTGATGACGTCACACTTCCCTTTCTAATCATAATTTTCTTAAAAGCAACAACCCAAAACATCCCATCACTTAACCCAAAACACTAACCCCACCGTTAGATAACCCTAAAATTCCGAAGTGGGTCGAAAAACACTCCTGTTTGTTACACTCCCGCAGTTTACGTCAAAAGTTGCCATTAACATTGGATAGATGGCGCTGTACTAAAGAATTTCCACAGAATGCACTTCGGGACGTTGACGCTACTCTTTACGACTGCGTATAAAAGTGTTTTGTTGAATATTGTGACCTATATACTATGTAGTTTGATTGGACGCTGTATAAAAATATGCTCGTAAAATTATTGATGTTAAGCTCTGATGGGTTTATCGGGGAACGCTGAGCGTATATATTATACCATTATACTGACTACATGGAATAACTTAACTTCAATGGTCGTAGGTTCGATTCTCTTACAAGAATATTATTATTACCTACAGTCTCTTTTTTATTGCTTTTTGCGGTCTAGTCAGGGTACGCTTGAACCATGATTTGGGGTTTGTCCAGTCATTACATTGGAGCAAAATTGAAGCGAATCCTACATCTGTTTAGCTTAAAAAACAAACTAACCCATGATATGCCACGAATAAAATCCTGCCACTATTACTGAACCATTTTTTTTCGTCGGAGAAAATCCTTTATGCACCATAACCGCAGGTTAGCTAGACCTGCGGCCGTGTGTGGGACTCCAGACTAAAGCGTCCACTACCCACTAAACTCCCCCGGTTTCTCCTTCACACACAAATTGGGACGAGCTGATTGGTACGCATTGATAACTGAACAATGATTATAGTCATGCTAAGTTAAGTCCTTGGTAAGCTTAAACGAGTGTATACCTACACAGCTATTGTAATCTGACTGTGCAGATTTAATTGTGATGTTTTCGGTCACCCCTTTGAAACTATTCGTCTCCCACAATTATCTAGGTGGTATTGTATATTTCCCAAAAAATAGTGAAATTACTAGGTATATGAGACCTAATAACTGTCGTATCGGTGTAGCGGGCGCAGGGCGGTGCCGGACAGTAACTGCTTAGTTACTGTTTGGCACTGAACTGTCTAAGGGCAGACGTGGCGCTTACCATCAGGTGTACGATCTGCTTGTCTTGTTACACAGTGCAATAAAATAATAATAATATTGTTAAAGTAGCAATGTTAATTTTATATTTATACATTTAGCTAGCTCATCTGTCCCATCTATTTGGTTCGAGTAAATCCACAAAACGACTCTTAAGATTTTGATTTCGGCTATTATATAAGAAAGCCGACCACGGTTTTGTGAAACAGGAAGGAACAGGAAATTGTGCCAAATCGCCAAAAACACTCGAATTAATTCCAATGCCTACAATTAGTGGTTAATTCAACCCTAAACTGCGGTGGGCAAAATTAAATTTCACATCTCGTCGCAAGAGGTCGCTATCTATCCCAAATTAATTCACAACGAATGCCATATATATTGGATCCCTATAGTTTCTGATTTATGGCCCTAGTACCTTTGGCTTGCAAATAGTTTGGTCAAATTTTGTAATATCCGATGTAATTTTGTTACATTTGGCTGTGTTGTTTGTTTTCGAATTGTGTTAGATAATTGAGATATATGAAAACAAGAGAAATTAATTACTTCTAATATTTTGTGTTTCTTGATTGCATGTGGGATGAAATCATTTCTCGGATGCTGATAATTTATTTAATACTAGCTGACTGCGCCTGCTTGCCAAGATTGGTGTGATAAAAAAAATAATACATTTTGTTAAAATTCTTTAAAAACAAACATAACAATAAAGAATTACAATAATAAGAAATACTTATGCACTAATTTATATTACCTATAAACAATTGGTGTGAAAAATTTCATGAAAATACGTCATACAATAAAACGTGTCATTGTATTATTAGTAAGACATTTAATTAGCCTCTAGCTAGTTGCATTACCAATATTTTAAACGTTGAGTCCAAATTGTATACCAAATATTATTAGTATTAATAAAATATTAATAAAATTTCGCATTTATTTGTATTTAGAATTTTATAGTTCATTCAACAACGCAAACGTTTCAAGTTAACGTTCTAAAATCACTGGCGAAGTCAACAGCGAAGTTAGTGTAATGACACTAACAGGAAATAGTCCAAAATCACGACCAAACAAACATCCTTACACAATAGTTGCAACACTTCCCACTCCAATTAACAAGAGGGTCACCCATCCAATAATTTACCTCAGGACGCCCCTGCATTAGTCACGCACGATTTGGCCTGGACTGTTCATTTAATTTTAGAGACTTTAAAATATTAGTTTTGGACTGCCCTTTCGCGTCTTCATTTAAGGGTTATAATGGATTTGTATAGAGTTGTTACTACCAATGTTTGATTTAGGAAAAATTGCAACTGAAAAATTCAGGGAACAAAATTTTTTCACTTTTTTCCGAAGGCAAATATTAATTTTTGGTAGTTAGGCAGATATTAAAATAACTCAAACACGACAAGTAATTTGGCGATCGATCTCGGCACACTTTGTTCACAATCTTTCAAGTCCACTAAATTTTTAAACAGTATACAACATCCATTTTAGTATTATATTCCACTATTAAAATAAATTTTGCTGCTCCAGAATTTTCATTAAAACTGAAAGAATATATTTATTTATTTAAGCTTCATTGCACAAATCAAGTACAAAAGGCGGACTTAATGCCTCAATAAGCCATACGTGTATTTTTATTTCACAACAATAGTAATTGTTGTAATTTAGCAAGCCTGTAGTTACATATCCCTATGTTACCATCTTATATTACATATGTATGTATTAACATTAATGTCATATTTTATCTTATAACATTAAAGGGATGTATTTTTGTACAAGTATTAAGCCCGTGTCTTTTATGGATAGATGTTATACGAATTTCAAATCTTTATATCAAGTCAATATTACTTATCGACAGCAAAACAAAACCGGTTTAAAAAGTGGTAGTAACAACTCTATCTGTATCGTTACCTTCAAGATGCGAATGACCAAAGGGTAGAGGGTGGTTTTTGCCCACCGACAGCAGTGAGCGCCGCCAAGACCTAAATAGTGGGTGATCGGGAGCGGACATACGAGCCACACGGATGAAGAACAGAATTAATTTTTATTTCCTGCTTTTTGACTCTTGCTTTTGTATTTTCTAATCTATTTTCTAATAAAAGCAAATATCTACCTATCAAACTTATTTATAAGTTAGCTCGATACGAAAACAAATAACAGACTTAAACAAACTGCGACTGAAGAATTAACTTTCTTTACAACGAATTCAGCCTTCCCCGAGCCTTTTGAGGACTTTGAAATCATTTCTGGTGGATAAAAATGGTCTTTAGTACCATAATCGCAGACTAATGCGTGCTGTCTGTCTGCCAACTGACATAGTATAAAAAAACTAATATATCGAAATAGTACAAAATGATTACAAACGTACGTACTTCTTCATTCAATAACGATGTTTTCGCCTTAAGCGATTTTTAATTATTCGCTAATCTAACTGTCAAACGATGATGAATACACCGACAAACACATTCGTTGCATCCTACTTGGATTACAGCTAACACATTAGTTAATTTAATACAAATATATGTAACGTACAGTTAATTACATTCCGACCATAAATCATTGTCTATGTCAAACATTAGTACATTTATTACACGTCGTAATAATTGCTGCGATTACAACTGTAATCACGATAGTTCATGCTGAAGTGCATTAGAATAACATCACGCTATTTACCGATATATACATTATACATATTTTAGATGAATAAAATAGAAAAGTGTTTTTGTGAACATTGATGATAATAAGGAACATACTGCAATGTCATTATATTTTTGCAGTAAGTTCCTTAGTGCAGTGGCTAGTAGCTTACATTTAAAAAGACAGCCCTGGCAGGTTCGTTCAAATCCTGGGTCACACCCTGAAATTCCTGAATGCGCCGTATATTATTCTTACACCATTTCGAGCTTCTTTTGGTGCATTCATGACTAGCAAAAAGGCAAGATTTGACTTTGACAGAAAGTTTAAGAAAGGTAAGAAAGCATTTGCGCTTCGGATCACCCAGACTGAAAGGATAAGCAAGAGGGGGACAAACAAAAAGAAAAGCAAAAATAACTTAACAAAACTACCGCTAAACAAATTGAAATAGTTTCCAAACAAAAGTGGCCATTCTTGTATGCCGTATGTCCGCACTAAGTGATTTATCTAATGTTATCGGCGTAACTCATACGCCTATAGTTGCGAACAAAGTGACCGCCGGGTTATTTATTAATGCCCTTGCAACCGTTTGGCAACCGTGATTTGTGCCCTAACTACTGGCTTGTTTATCTATACAACGAGGAGTCGCCTGATGGTAAGCGGTTACCGTTGCTAAGAACACCCGAGGCATCACTTGTAGGTAGCCGTCTCTGTAATTCAAAGTTGGTTGCAAACCACCCCCACAGGTGAAATCTGTCGCCATATTGGCTGTGTTCCGGCATAATTAATGTAGACGCCAGTACTTTAGAAATCGGAGGCTCAAAGATCAGATAAGCCTACAGTCTGGAAGCACATTGAGCGACGCTTCCAGGTGAAGCGTCCCTCAATGAAATCGGCCGCAGAGGCCGCTTACCATCAGGTGGGCTGCGTGCCTGTCTGCCAGCTGACCTAGTATAAAAAATAAAAAAAAGGTTCTTCCCACTACCCTGACCTCCCCAATATTTGACGACCTATTTGGTATACTGAATGAAAAGTCGGCTGTTACACCGGAGGTCGCGGGTACCATCCCCGCACGGTACATACAAACACTGTGTGCAAGAACATGTCTCTCTGTATCGGCCTGTGTGTTTCTATCTATAATAAAAATGTACACACAATAAAAGTGCAATTATTATTTATCCGTTGTCTGATACCCATAGTACAAGCTCTATGCGTTTTGGACTGGACGGCGCTCTCTTAAATAATGTCCAGTGTTTAGAGAAATTATATTGAGTTTCAGAGATATTTAAATAAACTGGAGACCCTATTCACCAACAAAAAATAGCCCAACAGTTATGAAGAGCTACTTTATTGCGTTCTTCTGTAAGACTGTAAGATACTTTTCCCAGACGATCAGCTAGTTCGAGTAGTAGTTCCACCTCCACCATATGCTATCGTCTTTGTATTTGAACATGATAACTGAAGTTCTTCTCTCCTGTTTCAGGCTAAGATGAGCACGGGAGACGGCACCGTGGGGGGTCACCAGAAGGTTGACGATCGGCTTGGCCACCATCAGTCTATGAGCCAGATGCTGTATGGAGCGGGATTGGGCCCTGGGCGGTCAGGTAAGCATTCAGTATTGAATCAATAGCCTTATAAGTTTCTACAGGGCCGTGTTCTAGGAGTCTTGATTTCAATTGTCGGGTCGGATAATATAAATTCGGAATGTGTAGGTACTTTTTAGTGATTATAATATTACCAATGTAATATTGCTGCTTATAAACGGAAGGGTTACGAATCAAAATTGATCAAGATCTCTTTTCCTAAAAAAATTTGGCCAATAATTATATTATATGTATTTTATAAAGATACCGGCAAAAATCGGCTTTCCAATAATAAAAAATATGCAAACGCATTTTCAATATTTTAACACATTTATGGCTAAACTGATTGAAATTAAATATTTTTTGTTATCTTTACTAATATCATAAAGAGGAAAGATTTGATTGTTTGTTTGTATTGACTATGCTCTGCAACTTCTTTCACTGTTAGAAAGCTACACTATCCCCGGTGAACATAGGGTACTTTTGATCACGGAAATGTGGATATAATATTTGAAAAAAGGAAACTAAAAAGAAACCGTGGGCGGAAGGCTAGTTTTTTAATAAAATAAATAATTATTTGAGGCCCTTTCGTTTAAAAGCAACGCCTTTGCTCTACAATGAAAAATTATACAAGCCTTTTACCCTGCTTGGCTGATAACACTTTCATGTTGCAATTAATGTCAATGGGTGACAATGCTTATTTTTACCATCACGTACTTCGTTTTTTTTAATCTATGAAATTGTTCTACACACTCCATGTTAGTTATTCACTAAAATAAAACTAACCTCGCACTCTCCTTCTTTCAGGGTCATCATCATCATCGCCGGTGGGGGGCACCAACACGGGCAGTGGGCTGCTCGTGGTCCCCCAGCCGCTGGGCAAGGGTCCCACGAAACTACAGCCACTGCATGCCCACGCGAGGAAGTACCACTGCAAGATGTGCCCTCAGGTATTTATATGAAATGAAATGAAATCATTTATTCTGCAAATAGATTTTTAAAAAATACTTTTGCACGTCAATCTTTTTTCCCTACCAGCACTTCGACGTCAATGGCCTGTTGAGGAAAGAAGTGCCGCAAGAAACGCAACAGTTTTGCCTTTTTTTTTAAAATATTACAAATTATAAATTACAAATTCAAAAATTTAACATCACAAAATTAATTTATGTCGTATATGTTTAAATTTTTCTGTCTCTGAGCATTTTGTTTAATCTTTTGGCTCTGGCCCGGCTCTGTTACGCTTCTCCCTCCGCTGGTTTCATGATTCTCTCTATTACGAGTATAGAAACCACGATACGGTATGTGTTTTGTTTTGGACATTTCATAAGGGAAAACAATAAAATGATTAATATAATCTTATATTCATAATTTCATTGTTTCCCTTACACAATTAATTGCGTTAAATTTAAAACTTAAAAAAAAAACACCAATGTGGTTTTTTTAATGTTTCATTTTACACTGAAGGTGAATTTTTTTCTTATTCACGATCAGCGTTGCCAGACGTCCCGATTTTGGCGGGACGTCCCGATTTTTAAATCAAAATTAAATGTCCCGCGCGGGACAGGCCCAGTCCCGCTTTTCGGGGAGAACTCGACCGTACGTACCGAGTTCTGAGAAAGAAAGGCGCGTTATGTAGATAAAAGTGTGGGAGAGGAGGCTACTTAAGATGGCTACTTTTGCTATCTATTGTCACGTAAACGTAATTTAAAAACAAATATTTAAAAACCTTTGATTACTTACCTACATACGTTTTCAGCCGTTCAGGCGTGATTGAGTAACAAACATCCAAACATCGAGCCTTTGGCATTTATAATATTAGTAGGAATTAGTAGGATATTTGTAACGTAGCAATATTCTCAACCATTACGCCAAATCTGCTGTACCATTGTACCCCTAGCGTCAATGGCGGACGATGGCGAAATGATAATGAGCGGGAACCGGCTGTCACTCATCAAAATTCAATTCGTCAACTGTCGACGTACCGTCCGCAAAGAAAGTGAACAAAACTAACTAACAAATAAAGTGTTTAAAGTGTCGAAGGGATCTTCTCCATGGATGAAGATCATAGCCAAGTTGTTTAAATGTTCATTGTGCAGGTATTTCCTTATTCCAATAAATAAAAAAGAATTTAAGTAGAGTTGTAATCGCGTACACAAAAGAAATCGGTAGATAAATACGTTTTTAATATTAACACGCTGCCAACTTATTTTACGATCATTCATCACCACTAGTTACAAATAAAGAAGATTTTATCACAGATTTCAATAGCTATACCAAAAATATAAGCACATGAACAAAACCGCTCTGTCGTAATAATTTTGTCCTAATCTAAATAACAACCTATTTAAAATCGCAGGAAATCAAGTCAACGCTACAAATTACTTTCCAAGTGGTGATCGCATACCGAACTGTGTCCGAAAAAACCGACACAAATTCTGATCAGGTGGTAGGTTCCTGTACTGGACCGTCCAGGTGGGTACTACCGCAGTGCCAGATATTTTCCCGAGAAATAGAAGTGTGTCAAGCACTTCTGAGTTTCGGGGAAAGTGCACTGAAGCTCGTGAAATTACTAAGTATAATATGAGACCTAATAACTGTCGTCTCGGTGTAGCGGGCGCAGGGCAGTGCCAGACAGTAACTGCTTAGTTACTGGTTGGCACTGAACTGTCTAAGGGCAGACGTGGCGCTTATCATCAGGTGTACGATCTGCTCGTCTTGTTACACATTGCAATAAACAAAAAAGAAATAACTCAGAACCCGGAGATCTCGGCCCGGTTACTTAAACCACTAGACCATAGAAGTTCTAGTATCCCAATACAAAATAATTTATATGCTGACGCTACAGAAGTCGTCGTGTCCTGTAGAATTAGCAATTAATGCTCTATCAAGTGGTTTTTGCATCAGCGTCAGACTCTTAATATCTAAACAATATTCCGCGAGTAATTCCGAAACGATTCGAGTCAATCTGGCTAATGTGGGGGTTGCCACTAATTTGACTAAATCAGACACGGTGGAGTATAGATTCAAATTTGATTTACGTATTTGCTAATTTGAGAACGGAATTCCTATAATGCTTGATTACTTGGGTGGCGTAAAATAGCAATACATAAATATCCATGGACATTATACACATTGTTCAGCGATGAATTAAATATAGCTTTGACGAGTACTATGGATGCCAGACAACGGAAAAACTTTACTTAGACTGCGTGAAATTTTAGCCGTGGTTTTCCCGCAGTTAAATGATTTTATCTAAGTAGTACAATAGATAAATGAAGTTTTTTTTAGTCTAATCAAAAGACTACTTGGTTTTAACTACTTACTTCAAGAACTATTGTATAACAAAAAAGTTAAGAATGGCCCAGCCACATAATTTTGACTAAGGTGTAGAGTTTATGAAGTTAAGCCTTGTAGAGTTAAAAGCTTGGCTCTACATGAGATCTGATAACTTTATTACAGTGCGAGTCAAGGTCTCGTCTTGGCAACATTTTACATGGAAATGTTTTTGTGGGATGTATTGTTATTCTTCACAAACCACAAGATAAGTGCGCATGCACGCAAATACAATCTCTTTCCTTATTTCCCTCCCATTATTTTATAACGAATAGACGACAAACTATACAGTATATAGACTAGGAGCCCAATTTTTTTCCATGATTAATTAAAAAACATCAACTTTCTCCCAAAATGGTACAAAAAGGGCCTAACGTGCCCCAATGGCCTCTAATCAAAACCCGCCCGGTGGAATGTCATCGCAACAATGCGAGTGGACGGCCACCGCAAAAAGCCCCATCGGCTGATACTTGCTGCGTTTGTGTAAATTTTTGAATTCCTGACTTGAGCGGTCTCGCTTTCTGAAGCTGGCTTTGGCAGTGGGGCGGAACATTTTGTATGGAACTAATGGATTTAAATGGATGGATGGATGGAATGGAAATGGATAAAATATGGACGGATGCATTATTAAATATATTTTGAAAAAAAGCCACAACTAACGCCAGCTAATAACGCTATATTGAAAAAAATACGACATGGAGAAGTGAAACTTTGGTTGCATAAATCTTGGAAATGAGACACTACGGGTTTTTGTCCAATAAAATTTTATAAATTATAAATTTTTGAAGAAATTCTAGTAAACGCTGTTTTGAAAAAAAGTCAAATTGGCCAGCCGCCATACAAAAACCTCTTACCCCTTTCAATCCTGTTTCAAAAACGGTTGACAACCCCACCTCTCGCGCCGTCGGCATTTTTTATTTGAACTTTCGTCTGACGCCACGACGGCCGCAGCAAAACAATGCAACTAACGGTTTTATAATTAAAATTATTGCATTAGAAACTATTCGCTGGCATTTTATAAATATTTGTCAATTTCTTCTATCTCTGAGTGTCCTTGAAGGCAGACATTCTTAGATGAGTTTTTAAATATTTGCGTATCTTAGAATGAACATTAATGTCCTCCTAGCCGATATTTCGGCTACGGCGGCCAATCTTACGATCAACCAACTACGCAGGATATATTATAGTGCACAAGTGAGTGCGCAAGCACAGGTGCACTCCCTATTCCCTCACTCTCATAACACGGTGGGACAGCAGTCTGACATGACCGAAGAGAGATCAGGCGCAGGACCAACGGCTTAACGTGCCTTTATGAAAGGTCTTATTGATTACTTACGGCAACTCATCAGCGATCCCTTCGGTGTTGCAGACGTCCATGATGGGCGGCGGTGATTGCTTACCATCAAGCGACATAAATTAATAGAATAATATAAATTGAGTGTTATCTACCTTTACAGAGCAATGGATCGATGTAATTTTAAGTATGAGGATAATTTTGGAGCTGGAGAGTGACAAAGGCATTTTTTTTTCCTGAATAAGTATCACGTATCACATTCCTGCGGTAAAACGTCGTATAGTCCACGCAGGCATAACCGCGAGCAACAGACTAGTATGTAGCTACTGTCAAAGATATCCTACCCAAAGGGGCTTACATTTAAGGGAAATCTCTTCAAAATGGAGGGACCCCACAAATCTTAACATTAGCACTCGACTTTCAATAAAACATCGCAAACGAGTCGTCCGAAACAGAACCACGTAATAACTCCACAAGCCATCAAACAAATGTTCGTCATTTTGTCAAACACCCAATATCACGCATTTGCTCCAACCTTATTCAATCAAGCCACTATAAACTCTA
This sequence comes from Mecyna flavalis, assembly GCA_949319885.1. Classification (NCBI taxonomy): domain Eukaryota; kingdom Metazoa; phylum Arthropoda; class Insecta; order Lepidoptera; family Crambidae; genus Mecyna; species Mecyna flavalis. The sequence continues at coordinate 2,603,738 of OX439419.1, read as the reverse complement.
TTCCGACGACATAAAAACCAAATTCTTCCCTAATTTCGACCCTAGTGTATGAAAATCAGTAGAGAACTCAAACGGTGGACTATTCAAACGATTTTGGGCCGTAAGTTTTTCAGTTAAAGTACTATTTCGTGTGATGGTAAAAAAGACATTCTGTGCGTAACGTCAACGTCAATTGACAGCTATTTGTCAGAAAAGAAAATGGACTATTCCGGTCGTTTGCCCGTTTCCTATGTTTTGGAATTAAGTAAAATTAACTATCGAAAAAATCTGGTATGCCACTGCAGGACAAAGGCATCCAACATTAAACTCATTTCATCGCCTCAATGATCGATAACTGTCTTATTGGCTATTACCACGCTTGCCAAGTGTGGGTTGGTGATCAAAAACCCACCAGCGATCCAGCAGATCACGAGTGGCAACACCTATTTTGCCAAGTACGGTTAACGGCACATCACGGTAATCACTTTCAGTTCGATAATAGCACTTATGCCCCCGACATAAGAGTGGTACAAAGTCCAAAGTGTATAGTCTGACGTGCTTTTGACTGTACTTAACTGGAACTCGGCCAAAATAAAACCTTTCCTTCAAATCAAACCCTTGAGCATATTAATTTGTTCGTATATTAATTTTCATAGTAACACCCTCCAACAATTAAGACCAGATAAAATTTGTACTTTTTAACGCACTTTGTTTTCAAGTATGAATTGGCTTGCTATTTAAGCCCTAATTGTTAATCTAAGGATTATACCAAATCATATATTATGCATACAAATTACAAAATATCTACGGGTCTATGTTGTATCTATGGATCGTAATATTGACCAGACCAAAATTATTTTACAAATACTTTGATTCCATGAACAAAGAAATTTTCAATTTTGATCTTGATGAAAGCGACACGTCGAAGAAAGCTGTTTTTTGACGAAATTCTCTTTAAAGGTATATAGTTAATGGAAGTGAGGCTCCCTCAGCGATCCCTCACGGTTTTTGCGTGCCCTAATGATGTCATTAGGAGAAAGGGCGAAAATGAGAGAGTGCATTGTCCCTCCGAGGGACGACGTGAGGGAAGATCTTGAGATGTGTGCTAGTAATTAGTTCTGCTCATTGATTTAAATAAACATTTGTAGGTAACTATTGACCGGTGAAGCAGCGGATAATGATAAAGTCCAATCAAGGATGTTGTTAGTTCGATACAACAAAATTGGTAAAATTCAAAAAATATTTATGTTTTTGTTTGTATAGGCTGCACAGGCTATAAAGACTGTAAATACTATTCAAAAAAAGTTTGAAGCTATTTTAATTTAAAATAGAGAAAGAAAAGGCAATCGATATAAAAAAGAATAAAAAATTAATAATATAGTTTTATTACAAGTAATAAGTCAATTTAATTATCCTATGGAGAAACGAACTTATTTTCATAGAAAATCAGAAAAATAGATATTCTTCAGTCGAATTTCGTCATTAATTAAAGTACAACAATTCTTACTCTTTTAATTTAAACATATATAAATAATATATGGTAATAAAGCTTATTCATGAGGTCTTGATTTTTTTATGCTACTATATGCAACCTATCAGGTGGTGCTAGTCTAGAGTCGAACCAATGACCCATAGCACTATTATGAGGTTACTTACAAACACGTTACCAGTCAATGGGGCGTTCTTTTGTAATATAAATTCTTTGTAGTTCGTTACAGTTGTTTTTGCAAATAACCGTATCTTTAACAAAACAGGAAAGTAAAGATGATTTCCATAATAACTATGTAATTAACATTTTAATAAGAGTACAGTCGACGAAATAATTTCTTTGCTTTTACGAGTATTTTTTTAATTAGCGTCGCAGTGGCTAAAATAACACACTATGACACGATACCTTAGTAAGGGTCCTGGGTTCAATAAGATTTATTATTTTCCCCAACTAAACCATTCATCAATATACAGGTCTCTTTTAATATCATCATCATCATCATCATTTCAGCCAAACAATGTCCACTGCTGGACATAGGTCTTCCCCAAGGATTTTCAAACCGATCAGTCCGGACTCCGGTTCCACCCGCATCTAGTGGTCCAGCGATTTTTATGAGATCATCGGTCCACCTTGTGTGAGGCCTACCACGGCTACGTCGTGTCCGGTCTCTCTATCTCGCTCGCACTGTCACTCTCTTTTTTATATTGAATAATAATAATGGCTCATACAATAGTTATTTTGTACATAGAAAAACCTGTAAAATCAAATACTTATTCAGAACCATTTAAAAGTCATACAAATCTATTACTAGCAACCCCACAGGGATCGAAAGGTTCTCATTTGCCTCCTTAAGTAAAGGCTATCATAATACAATTATCATTACCCAAATTCGTATCCAGTAGCGAACGGTTATCTCATCTCATCTGAATACAAAACAAAATACATTCGCCAGGGAATCTTAGTGGGAAGTTTTAGTCCAGAATCCTATGGCAGATCTCACTAGCCGGCGTTTAAGATTCTCATCCAAAAAAAAGACTCATACTTGTTTCCCGTCGCCGACTGTACCTGCATATGTCATATTGAAACATTAAATATAAGTCGTAAGGGCAGGTGGGTGGCGCGGGCGCAATTAAAACTTGACACGAAGACCTGGCTGCCATTACAAGTGTGGCCACGAAAGTGGTGGGCTTTCAAAGTCGTCTGGGAATAACATACACAAAACAAATGAAAATAACAGTTGAAAAGAACTTAGTAGTACAATGTAGGCGGTCTTATTGTTAGAAGCGATATCTTCCAAACAACCTTCACGTTAAGGACATCTGAAATAATGGGTATGGCAATTTCAACAGTGGAATAAATATACACATATATAATAAGCTATATGTACTTAGTTTGGGGCTACACGGCGTTGTGTGATGAATGATGTCCAAGCCAAGGATATCTTTATCCAATGATAAAAATAATATCTCCGGTCCCATCGTAGTTGTAGGACGATCATGTCATATTCAGTGACAATTTGCGCAAAATGACTGCGAATTGCCGAGGATGGTGAAAAGTAGCGAGCGTTTGAAAATGTCTATGTATATTAGTGGACTGTGACAGGCATCTGCCTGAGCATCATCAGATAATGGTGACAATTCCTGGTAATCGTCTGTGCAAACCTGACATTTCGTGGCCCACAAGCGTTAGACATAGCGTGCAATTTAGCATTTTATATGAACAGTGTGCGCCTGTGGCCGTTAACAGCCGTCTCTTATCACGCTGGTGATAACGTACCGCGCTTCGTTTAGCTTTTAGGGTTCCGTAGAATACGACAAAAATCCTAAGACGTTTTGATGCGCTGTGGAAATGCCGCCTTCCCCAGTTGTTTCTGGAGAAGACGCGTACTGGCATTGCCGCGAGTTGCACGGTACCCTGAAGCACACCTACCGACGGGGTTCGGAAGGTAGTGTTGGGCTCTCCCCCTGGATTCGAACCTGTCGGGCCTACCAACTAAAACCACAGCGGCTCTCCCACCCGCATTTGTGGAGAGGAATCCCGGAATCTACCAAGTTATGTCCCCGAAAATCTCCCCGCGCGGAGCCCCCTACTCAGGGGACACGGCTACACCCCTCCCGTTCCCGAGCTAAGGCCATTATAGATTGCCATAAGCGGCAATAATCACTTACCATCTAGGTGTCACTTCTACTTGCCTCCATTTTTAACCGAACTCAAAAAAGGGGTTATCAATCTCTCGAAAGTTCATCTAAATGTAAAAAAAAGCAAAGTATCAGCCTATTAATGTCCCACTGCAGGGCAAAGGCCTCCATCCTTGAAATCAAGTTATCGGTACAATTGTGGGTACTGGCTTAATCACCACGCTTGCCAAATGCGGATTGCTGATCACAAACCCGAGCAGTGTCCGAAAAAACCGACACAAAGTTAGCTCGACCCAGGAATTGAAACCAGGACCTCGAGATCTCAGCCCGGTACTTAAACCACTAGACCATCGAGGCGTTTCCGTTCTAAATGTGTCATTCGTTTAAACAAACGATGTACAGAACCACAAAAGAAACAACTACTTAACCAACTCCCACCCTTTAATTTAACTACAGTAACTTGCAAAACGTCAAGCCAAAGGAAGAAGTCGATTACATGTCTATTTAGTGAGTTCTGTCTGTGTGTAATTATAAGGTAAGTGGCGCCATCTTTGTTGGCTGGATGTGAGGTGAGATCAAGATACCACAATTGACCGTGAAATTGATGTTTAGCCTGTGTGTGAATCTTGATAATGGATAAACAATGATTTTATGGTTTGTTAGGAAGATCGTAATATTAAAATATCTTTATTCTCACTTTAGCTTGTAACTATTGTTGACTAAACTAAACATGGTATTTAAAGTAATAACTTAAGCTGTTGTGCTTTTAGTATATTTTGTAAACTGTTTAATGCCTTTACCAACTTATAGTTTATAATTTTATTGCATGTCACCCTTGCTGAGTATCGGCTATGATGGCCAATTTTTACGATAAACCAACTACGCGGCATAGTTTTTCTTACACAAGTTTTTTTTGAACGCTCCTGGTAAAGTGTCCCTAAATGGCCGCAGTGGCCGCTTACCATCAGGTGGACTTCGTGTCTGTCGACTGACTTAGTGTAAAAAAACTGAATGTTTATTTGTATCATAATACTATGGTATCTTCGTTGTTTCTGATAACGCTCAAAAAGACTTAGACATTTTAAACGAATGGTTGAAATATAACTTGCTTACAATTAATCCATCAAAAACATCATATATGATCTTGTCTGCAAAGAATAAACCAATTCCAGATTTTACGCCGCTAACCATTAATAACGTAGTAATACAGCGTTCTTATTGCGAAAAATACCTCGGACTTTGGATAGACGACAAACTTACGTGGAAAACTCACATTGAGCATGTTAAAACTAAACTTATGTCAGTGTTGGGAGCACTGCGTAAAATAAGTCATCTTATCCCAAGCAATATTCGAAACATAATATATAACTCACTAGTAAAGTCACATCTTATGTACCTAATTGAGGTATGGGGATCAGCTGCACCTTCTCACTTAGACAGTTTACAAAGAACCCAAAATAAAATAATAAAAGTACTTTACCATTACAACTTTCATACCCCCACTAAAGAACTATATGAAAAAACTAAATTAATGAATATTTCAAAACTATATACATATCACACTTGTTTACTAGTCAAAAATATAATTTCAAACTCCATTCAATCCAACATCGTACTACATGAAAAACCAAACACACACAATTTACGGAATAAACATAAAATTAAACTTAGTACAGCGCGCACTAATTACGGAAAGAAAACGATATTGTTCGAAGGAGTACAGTTGTATAACAGATTGCCTAATCATGTAAAAGAATGTGAAAATATTAATAGTTTTAAAAATAAGGTTAAGCAGTTTGTAACTAATTCCCTATAGGTGTTCCTTAAACATAGTTAATAAGTTCTTGATTTTGTTTTTTGTTATTTATCGTCTATTTTTTAATTAGTACCAGAGAAAAATAATTGTTAATTATATTAGTCTCATTTGTATCTCATTATAAGTGAACTGTAAGTTTGTATGAGAAATAAATGTTCTTTAAACCTATAACACAAGTGCTCACTTACTTTAGGCTTATCCAGCAAAAAGACATTATTTTCCATATTATTCATACATTGAAAAAAGAAAGTAAGCATTTATTAGCCATCGTGTACGGTAACAGCACAGATACACAAATGACCAAGAAATATAGTTATGTATAGAGACATTACAGATTTATAAGCAGAATAGCGGCCGCCCGCGGTTTCACCCGCGTGGTTCCCGTTGCCGTGGAAATTGATTAAAATCCTTTCTTAGCAGATGCCTACGTCATAACATCTACCTGCATGCCAAATTTCAGCCCGATCCGTCCAGTGGTTTGGGCTGTGCGTTGATAGATATCTATGTCAGTCAGTCATTCAGTCAGTCCTTTGAGTTTTATATATATATATGGCAAATTGGATCCACCTCACCTTACGCTGCCAAATCCTTGGTTACGATGCTAAGGTAGTGATACTATTCTGACGGAGCTCGAATTACTGAGCATAGAATCTCAAAATATAAAACACTAGCGGTCGTCCTCGCGGTTTCACCCGCCCGTAATTTCCTTTTTCAACTATCCCCCCCCTTCCCCCATATTTCCGGGATAAAAAGTCCTATGTCTGTCCCCTGGTTCTAAGCTACCTCTCCACCAATTTTCAGCCAAAGCGGTTCATCCGTTCTAACACCACTTTCTTAATATATGTATATACAGATTAGGGCACACCGTAGACGCATAGATATTTTATTTAACCGTAAGTAATGCGTTAAAAAGCCCAGATGACATCGACTCGAACGTGTCACATTCACAACATAACACTCCTGTCTCAAAAGTGCGCGAACTCCCGTCCCCTCATTGTCCCGGCTCCAAGTTGGACCATTAATCTCGACGTCACCAGCATTACCCTCAGATCTAATGTAGCCATTGTGGGATCTCCGCCTCTGATAATATTATCAATGGTTAATAGGTTGGGAAGACGCGGTAGTCTGCTCATATTATTTTATAAGGATTGTTTTATAAGTTCTAGCGAATGGCACATTGCAAGGCAAATGACGCTATCATTCAAATCAATGATCGGAGCTGGCTTAAGGCTTTACTTAATATACCCATAATTGAATAAAAAATTTATCTAAGGGATGCGTTTGCTACTACGAGGATACATTGAAAAAAACAAAAGTGCCAATAACGGCTGTTTTTGGTACTTTCGAACACTACAATAACATTTTCGGTTTTGTTGCAATAGGTTGCAATAATAATAATATTAAAATAATTCTCTTGGTATTTTGGGAAGCTGGTACCTACATTATTGCTCAGATATACATGTATATTAATTCAATGAGGTCGTCACTTAAACTGCTTACTTTGTGATACCATCGAGGTAGGTACATAAATGAGCTTGGGCCGGTCAATCTCTATATAAGGCACCGGCTCGTCACTATTGGGATTGAAGAGGATACCTGGAAAGTTTCGTGGGTTGTGGGTGGGTGGTTATTACAAAATAGAAGATTTTCTTAATGATGGAGATCTGTAGATATTGGTAGTAGGTCTGCTTTACTCCCTGACCGCGCAATCTGTATTATAAATTGTGTCATTGTTGCTGAACCTACACTATGTCTTACAGTTATATTATATATTTTTTTTATAATTATTTTTATATCCACACGAAATCTGTATGGCATAGTGTAGATGGATTAATTATAAATGTTGTAAAAAATTTTGGCAATTGAAAAGAGTTACTGTCGAGTTTCTTGCCGGTTCTTCTCGAAAGATAACGACATTCTGAATCCGGTGGTAGAGTACCTCTGTGTAATTGACGATTAATAAATACTTTATATAAGTTTACATGAATAAACAAATTTTTTAATTTTGATTTGATTTGATTTTGTGTCCTAAGACATGGCTACAGGTCTTGCTAGCCAGCAGTAACGATGTTTAAAGCATTTGTAAGGGTTACGTTTTCCAGCTATGCAATTCACTAAGCGACACTCGTTCGATGCGCTCACGGCTGAGATCACGGGTGTCTCAGCCTTAACATCGTTCGATGTTTTCACGGCTTTATAATTGGTATTCTCTAACCTCAAAGAACTCGCCGTCGATCTGTCGGCTTCGTGACATAACTTTCATACAAGAATAGGTATGTCAGTCAAGTGTTTCCTTATCACACCGTTCAAAGCCTTGCGGCGCTAGTATCGTACAGCGTTCAAAAAGTTCTTCTCTCACCGATGACACAGCCGCGGCGACTAAGGCTTTTATGACACAGTTCTTTTATTAACCCTTTTGTTTAAACGTATATTTTAGAGACGCGTAGCTTCCTTCACAAATGCTGTCATGTAAGCCTCAACAGTCAAATCCTTGTAGCCACAATCTTCTTGTGGCCTACTTAAGGAGTTAGGAAGGGTACGCATGCCACATGTAAAGGGTTGTTTCTTTGTCTTGGAAATGTTATTTTGAGTTACGTAAGTCTTCGCCACAAGAAGGGATCTTGGTTTTATTATTTTGCTAGCGATATGTTAACTTGATAAAAAGATTATAAATATTATTGGAGATGATTCAGGAAGCGCCGTTTAGACCCAAACTATGCTTAGTTGAAGAAGCTTGTACAAAACTACGGATAAACTTATCTAGTTGTAGTGGTAGAGCCATGCTGTTTTACAGTATGAATGGGCCGGCTCGTCATCGGAAGTACCACCCTCTCACATAACAACAGCGTGAAATAATAGTGACTCGTACTATTGTGTTTCGTCTAGTTTGTGAGAGTGCCGGAGGCCCACACTCCCTATACCCCCATAGGCTGGCAACGCATCAGCGATCCCTCTGGTGTTGCAGATGTCCATGGGCGGTGGTGATTGCTTACCATCAGGCGACCCGCTGCACGCTGGCTCGTTGGCCGCCTTTGACATAAAAAAATGTCATTCTGTTTGCATTCTGTACTCAATATGTCCTTTGTTCAATTGTTAAAAATATAACGTTCTATTTTTAATTTGTGAATTTACGTGTCTTCTATTTCGAAGGCCCACTGTGAATCTCTGGGCCAGCGAAGTAATGGTACTTTTGTATTGGTAATCCCAAATCCCAGTAAATCATAATACCTACACACTTATGGCATTAAATATGTAAATGACTGCGAATATTTAGTTAGTCCCTAAACAAACAAACTAAAACCGAAATATCCCACTAATAACCGCATTACTTAAACGCTAATGCAGGGAACTGCATTCGTTGCACGGAGTTGCATAAAAAATCTCCTTACAACGGAGGCAGGTTAAACACAAAATTACAATGACAATGCTTCGGTTTGCTAATAGTGAAGTGCAAAGACTTCTTTGTATTGCATCTAGGAAGATAATCCGTCATTTTAATAGGGTAGTGTGGAGCTGTGTTGTCGAAAAGTCGATGAAATTTAACGTAAGTTAAAATATCGATTGTGAAATTGAGGTTAGATGAAACAATAAAATAAGCACATGTATATAATATTGTTAACAGGATATCTATATCTATACTAATATTATAAAGAGGAAAGATTTAATTGTGTTTGTTTGTATTGAATAGCTGTTTCCGAACTTACTGAATAATTCCTTCACTGTTGGAAAGCTACACTATTCCCGGTGAACATAGGGTACTTTTGATCCCGGAAATGTGGGCGGAAGGGGGGGATATTTCAAAAAAGAAATTACGCGCGGGTGAAACCGCGGGCGGAAGGCTATAAAATATAAATATTGAACATCACATACATACTTTGATCTGATTCCAAAGTAAGTGGCTTAAGCACTTGTTTTATGGGTATCAGAAACAACAAAAAATCAGATCTTTCATGTTCACAGTTCTTCCTTCAAAAAAGCGGATAATCAGGGACAGCCTTTTGTTAGTTGACAATTTAACGCGTGACGTATTGTTATAATACTGTGTCAATTAAATAATTTAACGAAAAATTATAATTAAAGTTATTTATCAACCATAATATTATTGTGATCACAATTTATCGACAGATTGCAATTTCGCGAGGTATATGGTATTCTAAGGATTTTTATAATTATATGGTGACATGTGTTGATTATAATTAATATTCATAGCACAGAATGTTATCGACAACTCCAACACTTATAAACATCCCTACGAATAAATCAAACACCAGATTGATGGTATTATGTCAACATGCACAATCACAACTAGAATATTTAACATGACAATCGATGTGCACCAATTAAGGTGAGCACAAAACAGCTGGTCTCCCATACATTTGTATGTGAGAATGTCTCCAAAATGTCGGAAGTGGATTGCGGTAATTTGTCATTGCCAAATTCTTAAGCAACGCACGATTTTATGGAAATTGGAGATTATGGACATTTGCATTATCTAGTGGGAAGTGGATAAGACTGATGGGTTCGGAATGTGAGAACGTAATAGCTAATACCAATAAATCGTACCGGGTCGTTACATTTTGTCTAATATGGTTAAGTGAAACAATGGCTGGTACCTACATCATACTTGTGCTAAAAGTGCCATCTTTGGGCAGTGTCTACCAGGGCCTTTGATTAAGAATTTAAAGAAGAATTTTAAGATCAGGGCTTACAGACCCTTTGTAGTATATAAAATCCTTGTCTTACTGCAAACTGCATAAATTTAATTGATTGTAAACGTTCTTGGGAATGAAAAAGAGTAATAAGCCAAGTTTTTTGGTGCACCAGATATGTTAAGAACTAGACTTAAACATTACAGAAGCTATTGCAGTTTGCAAGATGTTTTTGACGACAAAGTTGATATTTGAAAATGGGTAGTTCAGCACAGGTTTAATATATTATTTTATAACAAACACACAAAATAATAAAATCAGCAGTTTTATACTTAAGACTATGTGGCTAATGAATTATCAACTAAATCGCAAATAAGTACGACTTCAATATCAAAGCACCATTTTTTGCAAGATTTACTCAATTAAATATTTTTTATAGCAATATAAACTCACCGGCAATAAAACTTGGCCACTGGGCTTTTTTCATACAAACATGGTCACTTTAGCGTCTGATAGATAGAAAACTATTTGCAGCTGTGCAATGATTATTACGTCAATGGAGAGGCCAAACGCCCAATTGTCGAATCACAGTTTCAAGAATTTACACCAACCGCTCAATTTTCTCAAAAAGAAAAACAATAAACCGAACTCAACGCTCCATACATCGTAGTATGTTTAATATTTTTTATAGATATAGAGAAAAAAAAGATTGACTTGCAAAAGTATTCTATAAAAAATCTATTTGCTGAATAAATTATTTAATTTCATTTTCATTATTTCTGGTGAGTTTTGCAGCATTGAACTCTATTTATGCATTTATGTGATTAACGGACACACACTCAGTTGCAGAAACGTCCATTAAAGTTAATGTTTCATTAAAGCTATCACTGTCACTTTTTTTTTCATGACAACGAAAAGTGACAGCTATAGATTTAATGAAGCATTTACTTTAATGGAGCTTTCTGCAACAGGGTGACAATCGTTATATTTAAGGTTAGAGTTGTAACGAATTGATACGACAAAATCATTATTATTATTGAAGTCAAATCCAGCTAGTAACATCTATTGAAAGCCAAAAGATTTTTGGTCTAGACTGAATACTGGCCAATAAACAAAAAGCCACACGAAAGACAGGGAAGACTCATTTTTTAAAACATGTAATGGTATTTGTATTAGGGTTTACTCATTACCTAAACCTACTTTAATTAACTAAACCAATAATCGTAGACACCTTAGTCAAAATAATCAAGTATGCTATATTGTCCTCCTAGCCGAGTTTTCGGCTACAGCGGCCAATCTTTAAGATCAGCCAACTACGCAGGATATATTATAGTGCACAAGTGAGTGCGCAAGCACAGGTGCACTCCCTATTCCCTTACTCCCATAACACAGTGGGACAGCAGTCTGACACGACCGAAGAGAGATCAGGCGCAGGACCAACAACGGCTTAACGTGCCTTCCGAAGCACGGAAGAGGTAGGCTATAGTGCAGTAAGAACAAAACACAATAGCAATATACCCAATACAGATAATATTGATCAAAATATCCCACCCGTTCTCAATTCACAAACCTTTCTAAACTGCTCTTCACACTACAATCAATACATATCAATACTCGAAATCGTTTCACCACATTACAATGTCATGCAAAATATCGGCAAAAAATCTATAACGAGATGGTACCGACCCCTTCTCGCCTCCCATAATACGTCAATACTCAATAATCTTATAATAGGCAGGTATCGAAAGGGTTAAAAGTTTAAAAATCTTGACAAAGAGGAACAAAACGTCCCATTGACAGGAATCGAAGGGTCGATTCTTAAGGGATTAGCAGAAAGCCGATTTTTAGCGCTTTTGTCATAAAAACAATAGGGATCGGAGAGTAACGATTTTAATCCGTCTTTGGGTACTTCATTAGACTTTTATGTCTTCCCTATGGTGCCAATTCTATCAGAAATTATCTCTTTGTTACTTTCAAGGCGCAGTAGCCAAAGGACCTTTTCTGCTTTTAAATTTCTTTAAAAACTGAGTATGTAACGTAAGTACAAATTTTATAAAATAATAATTGTATTATTTTATTTTTATTTTATTTTATATTATTAGATATTGATCTATACATATAGCCAGCCATCAAACTGTACATTAATTCTACTTATCAAATAAAAAACGTACCAAAGAAAAGATTTAAAAAAAATAATATAATTCCAAATTAATTTACTAGAGACAAAAATACTTCAATTTAATTAGAAAATATACTATAATAAAAAGTTTTTCCTGTCCTTTCAAAAAAAAATTAGGTTCTAGGTAGATATTGCAATGATTCAACTATCCTTAGAAACAACAGTAAATCAAACATAACTTATACAAAACTAGATAACATAAAAAGAGCACCTAAATCAAAAACCAGAGCAAGGCAACCGCAGACCATTTACAGTTGCGCAAGATACAAGAAAAAACATACAAAAACACCGGAAACAAATCTATGAATCAAACAATACAACTGCAGAGAAAAACCTCGTCCGTGGTTGTGGTCACCACAAAAACTGAGATCGATGCTAAACCATTCATCCATAGATCGTTATCGAGCACGCGTCAATGTCAACTGATCAATAAAAACCAATACAGTTATGAATCTATCAACCCTTGAAATATAATATTATGTAGCAACTAGCAAGGGTTCTTCGTAAAAGGAATTGTGATATTGTTTCCATTGTATGTGATTGGAAATTGGGGCAATTGGTTTTGATCGAATTTTAATTTGTATTGCGCTATTGATGGCATTATGTCGAGTGACGAAAGCATGGGGTTTTTCGTTTATATAAGTTCTTTCGAAATTAACATGTTTAATAAACATAATTAGGAATACTTGGACATTAATCATTAATATTTAAATGTTTATATCATTATAATATTTTTTGGATACCTAATTTTCAAACATTTTAGTACCCATATATCAGTTCACGTATTTATCACAATATTGCTTTAAAGGGCCATAAATGCAGTCTTGCAGGCTAGCAAGACCTTTGGACGTGTGTTGAATACGTCAGTAAAGATTTTCTTCCCACTATCCACTAACTAAATTTACCTGGTTTTCCTTTAACACCCTTCCTTAGAGATTGACTTCTACTGCATCATCATCATCATCATCATCATCATCATCATCATCATCAGCCTATATACGTTCCCACTGCTGGGACACTGCATGATTTGTTAAAATATATTATTATTCAAAAATGTTGAAAATTACAAAAAAATACTTAAAATATGAGAACACTTTTTACTATTATAATTGATCAATAACAATCTCATAAAGTTAGTAACGGTTACTTTAAACTATACAATAAGACAGTAACAAAGATCGTAATTAATGCGGACTTCCTCATCCCCGTGTTCTCACGATTTTTTAATTACGACCGAACACACATCTGCTGGTCCGTTTGTTCCTCAAAAAATGAGCCACTGAATCAAAGGCCATACAAAAAAACTCCACTCCTAAATATTCAAACAAAAAAGATGAATAAACGATGACTGGCGCATCAAAACCGGAATTCAATTAGATGTACAAAAGGAATCATTGTGGGGACAAAGTTCTTGTTCCAAACAACTTTAATTATTCACCTTACTATTAAGAATCTTCAGAAGAAACTCTCACACTATCGCAAAAGCATCACTAATGACACATACAATACCCCATAAAAAACCTGACCCCATAAGAATTGAAACGAATTAAAAATTCCGCTATCCTTAAAATAAAGCTCAAAGTAAACACACATACTCAAAAAGACAGTCTCATATGCAAAATAGTATGCAAAATTTACAAAGGAAGGGTGACCGAAACTGGCTATGCAAATCTTCGTGCGAAGTTAAACGTGAAAAACAAATAATAAAAAAACCGCTTGTATGGAGAGTGATAAACATAAAAACAATTTTTTCATTGTCTATCTCACCGTGCATATGTTTAAAAGTTTTGGACCCAGGCGAGTCCCTTGTGGGACACCTTTCTCACAAGTTCATGCAAATGAGTGATACTACTTAATCTTTTATTTTAATGGCATCGTATTGTGTTAGATCTTTTCAGCTTTTGTGGGGTGAGGAGTAAGAAAAAGGAGCTGGATAAAAAATTAATCATACTAGAGTATGCAAATTGCGATCTGTTTTAAACTGTGGGAATGCTCTGGGTGATTCGCTAAGATTACCTAGGGTGAGATTTTTGGACCGTTACCGGTATTCGCGTTTTTTTGTGAGAAAAGAAATGGGAGAAGATTATAATTTATGCAACGTCCAATAAAGTCATTGTTCCTAAAAAGAAGTGAGTCACAGATTTTTTCTGATGGGCTTTTTTTATTAAGTAACGGTATAATTTCATATTTAACTGTAAGTTTTATTTATTTTCAGTTTAGGTGTTTCTAATGTAAGATATTAAAAAAAATTCCTTTAGCTAAGTTAAGCATTCAAAATCAAAAAAAATCAAAAATTCTTTATTTAACATAAACTTAATATTCTATTACAATTGTGGTGTTCTCAACTGCAAAAGTTATAAACTGTAGCGCAGTGAGAGCGCCCTCTCCCAAACAGTAATTTAAATTAAACTAGGTTTAAGTTAATACTTAAAACATTGCTTAATTTGGGGCTATATAGCGCTGTTTTAAAATGTCCCAGGATATCATAATTGTAGTTCATGCAGGATATTAATTTATTTGTCATTTGTTTCCGAAACAATTCGGATTCCTGTAAAAAAATTAGAAAAATAAATCATGATTTCCCTGCGTTGGTGTTCAATTTGTATCTGGATGTAACTATTTGTTAGTCGTCAAACGTTTTCAATATTCTTTTTTGTATTTACTTTTACTCTAGTTTGGGCAGGAAGGGTTTCCTTATAGCTGTTGTAAAATTAAGAAAAATAATTATATTTTTACTTACTTACTTACTCCTGTGGCTCAGCGACCCAAAGTGTGTCTTGGCCTCCGATACAAGATAGCGCCACCTATCTCGGTCCCCTGCGGAATTATATTTTTGGTCTATCTTAATTTATTCTTATACTTTTTTTTTTAAATTACAACCAATTCTCTTACAATAAATGGACAAAATAATTTTATTATAAATCATTTAAAAAAAATCATGTTTTAATATTTGACCTAACAAAAGTACTTTTCTGTTGCAGGTATGTACTACAATACAACGTAAGGTAAATTCAGAATTAATTTACATATAGATGCGTCTCATTGCAATTACAAAGGTGCACGTTGCATTGTCTGACATCAACACGTGAATTCCGCTATAGATCTTTCCAATAGCAAACTACTGACTACATCTAGCGGGAACATTTGGAACTAACGGCTAGTTCCGCAAGATCGTACTAGGTGGCGCTAGTTGTACGTAAACATCGATTTGTAGATCATTTTAGTAAATCGACTTCAGTGTAAAATTTTACTACTGAAATCATTATTATAAAACCATTGAAATGTTTTTTCTGATTTAGTTATTGACGTTCTTGTATGACAATTTTGTAGAAACAATACTTTTAAGCAGATTAATGATACATAGGGTTGCCATCCGTCCGTGTTTCCCCGGATTTGTCCTAGTTTAGAGGGCATCCGGGGAGCGTCCGGGGAAGGTTCCATTTTGTAGACCGAGTTGTAAAAAAAAAGGTGATTTATGACATTTTCAACTGTTTTTTATTACATTGAATATGTTTAAAAGATCTTGTTGACATGTCCGGCTTTCGGACTCTAAAATCCGGGGTTTTCACGCGTCTTGTCCTGTTTTCCAAATTTTCATAGAGATCTATATCTGTGCAAATTTTAGAGATGGCAACCCTAATGATACATAAAAAATAATAAAAGAATAGGTACGTCTTATGATTTTTGTCTGAACGTAAGTAACTTTTAAAGTAACATAATTATGTACATAGTACCATTACGTTACGACTTGTTCTTCAATACAAAAAAGTAACTAATTGGCTGACATTTATTTATTTGGCATACTTAATTACCTACTGATTTGATACATGTACTACATGCAACCTTATCAAGAATATTTTAAAGACAATTATTATGATTATGTGTGTATCGTATCACAATCTAATTTAAAATGTTTTTTTTTGTACTAAGTCAGTTGTCAGACAGACACGCAGCCCACCTGATGGTAAGCGGCCACTGCGACCTATTCCATTGAGAGACACTTCACCAGGAAGCGTCACTCAATGTGCTGCCAGACTGTAGACTCATCTGATCTTCGAGCCTTTGATTTCAAGTGTACTGGCTCCCACATTAATACTGCCGGAACACAGCCAGAGCTACTATGGCGGCAGATTTCACCTGTGGGGGTAGTAGATAGCCAGTGGGACTCTTAAAAAGCCCTACCACCAACCAACTAAAATGTGAGGAACTATGGGGTAGTCAAGCCCGTATTAACTGACAAGCAGGAACTGACTATCAATACTATCATCTAACTGAGCCATCAACGATATTCGTTGTGAGCCACCTACTTATATTATAGATACAATTAGATCTTAAAAATTAGCTTGCATGCAGAGCTATTTCAATACTTTTGATGATAAATAGAAGTTTAATTAAAATAAAACAGTAGGTGGCAACATAACCATATAATTACATAATCAGTAGGTAATTTGAATTAAAAGTACGAGTCTTAATTCAGCTGTTTAACCTTCGAATCCTCTTTTGGGCAGTTTGGTGAATCATTAGCTGTAATCTTAATGGTTCGGATAGTCACCTAAAGTATTTGAGGGCTTGTAATAAGTTGGACAATTCTAAACTTAAACATTACCTAAGCTGTTTTAAGCAAAGTTTTAGACCCAATTTATCAATTATTTATAATATTTATCGATCTTACTCACGATTGACCTCTTTTTTAAATGCATCACTGAGTCAGAAGTTTTTTCTTAAATTTTTTTTTTCTGTAAAATCGTTTATCGTTCAGACAATTTCAGAAAGCATAATACCTTAGTAACATTTAAATTAAATTACTCAAAAGCTTAGATGAAAAAACAAAAAAGGCTGAAAAGATTCAACTTTACTCGAACTTTATTTATGTAAATGTAATGTTTATAGTAAACTGGGTAATATTATATGCAAATTCAAAGATAATACATATGTATATTCGAATTCAGTACTTGTTAGTTCTTTGTTTTTCAATAAATTGTTTTTGAATAATTATATAAAAATTATGTAAAAACGTACAGAAAAAGTCTAAAAACACAAATTTTATATTAAAAAGGATTGTAAAGGTTTCCATTATTAAAATCAATCGATATTAATCGCTGAATAAATTATATTTTTCATAATGATGCATTATTTATTTGTTCAAAATGTATGTACTCAAAATATATTTTTCAATTACAGAAAGCATAGTGTCACCATAGGTACTTGCTAAATACAATTGGTTCAAGCCGTAGCTGTGTTCGAAACATCCGACAAAATTTTACCCAGGAATCGAACTCAGGACCCCAAGATCGACGGTCTGGTACTTAAACCACTAGACCATCGAGACCATCTATACTAAATGATGTACGTACTTCGCTAAAATGCTGATCTATAATATTATCATCCCCATAGTCTGAGGCTCATCAAACCGTTGCAAGCGCAGGCGCAAGACGCACACATGCGCGCGCACACACGCGCTGTGAAGAATGACTCGAGCCATGTGGTAGTGCTGTCGAGTATTTTGACGAATTCCGAATAGACGGTGGCCGTTTGGACAGCAGGACTGGTTGAGTTATATTCGTATTTTTAATTTATTTATTTTTGAGTTTATTAATACTAATAATATTGTTTTTTTTTTTATTAGGTTCACTGAATGAATAATTGTAGTTTAATTTCGAACTGTCTTCGTGCAGACACACATTATTACATGAGGGGGTGAGACATCAGGTGTGCCGCATGCTCGTCTGCCCGCTATATCATAAAAAAAAAAAAAAAAAAAAAAAATTACGAAAGCCATAAAGTTTTATACATACGGAAGTAATTATATGACTGAAAAATGGACCTTACTAAAAAATTTAACAGAAACAAACTAAATACTGTACTTCAAGGTAAATAATGGGCATTTATTACCAAAATCTCATTTGTTTTTCTTTTAAATGACATTGGTATTTATTTCTTTGCGATAAAGAAAAAATTGTATATTATCTTTTAAAGATATATTTACGCTTATAGCTTTTTTTCTTTTGTAATGGATAACGATTATTTCTGATCATAATCATAATCATTCATTGCTAAAAATTAAACGTGGTATTATACTGATGACTTTTTTTAGATTTCATTATTAAGCTTGAAAGACTGTACGTTGATTTTGAATTTCTTGCTAGATGAAAATTGACCTAATAATGATTTTTGACTTTTGACTTTTGAGTATAACTTTTTGCTAAAGGTATTTATATACTTACGTACGTAATTCACTATTTTCATCATGATTTCCCTATTACAAATTCTGCTTTAGTAACTTTCTTTTTTTTCTATACTTTCCCATTTTTTTTAATTTGACGTTATAACGTTTTCCAAAATTAGTTACCTTTAAATATTGTAATCAAAATCAATCTCGTCAAAAAATAGTGTCCTTGACAATAAAAATCCTAAAAATACATTTGCCCCTGCTAGCCTAACGCACATCGGCGCCTCTATGACGCGACTCCCGCGCACGGTGCGGGGAGGGAGGGGCCAAAACCTGATTTTCGGTCTATGCTGACCTTGCGGCGGACACGTATTACATCACAATGTTTTATAATGCCTTATTTTTTAGCACAGCTCACCGAATTTTGAACCCAAACGGCTAGAAACTAGAGCGGATTTTTGTTTGAACGTTTTTTGTGGTAGTTAAGACGAATAGTTACGTGGAAGTATATTCGTGATCTGACGCATATTCAAAGAGATTGCTACCTACACGCCAGGTTTTTCCGGTAAGGCTTTCCGTGTTGCCGACTGTTTCTCACCTGATGTTTTGAGAGTTTGATTTTCATTTTTTTTTTATTATAATACCGATGTGACAATTACGTCACACGTCAATCTAATTTTGGCGGCACATTCGTCCGTTGATTTAACGCTTTTATTTTTAGATATTTGGTGATTTGAATTCTTAACGCGTTGTATTCATTGTTCTACTATGTTAATGGTTTGTTTGATATTTTTTTGTCATCGTTGCAAAATTTAGAGTTTTATTGAACCTGCAGGTGTTACATTGATTGTTATAAACAAAATCTATTAAACTTTATAGGCATTATAAATATTATTTACGATGTTTTTGTTTGTAGCAGGAAAATTTCCGTTATAATAGTTTGGGCTTTGTTCCGGCATTATTAATATGAGTGCTAGCGCTCTCAAAATCAATTATCGTATAGTGTGGTAGTAGCACAA
The DNA here is from genome assembly GCA_949319885.1 of Mecyna flavalis. NCBI lineage: Eukaryota > Metazoa > Arthropoda > Insecta > Lepidoptera > Crambidae > Mecyna > Mecyna flavalis. The sequence continues at coordinate 2,584,300 of OX439419.1, read as the reverse complement.
TAAGTGACGCTTCCTGGTCAGGCGTCTCTCAATTGCATACATAGGTCGATGTGTGCCAATCTGCAGACCAAAATAATATAAATAGTTATAATAATTAATAAATTCAATTCAAAACAAGTTCAATTCAGATAAATGTACTTAACCTTATAATTATTATGAGGCTACCACGGTCAATATCTTTGAGCGAACCTCACCAGTAAGTAACGCCTAGCATGCAACTATCCTTTAATCTTTAAGCCTTATGTTCGACACATTTTTGCAATTGGCATTAGATGTTGTTTCTTGTTTCCGCTAATTATCGAAAAAAATTGTTATCTATAGATATCTATAGTTGTTTATATGAAAATGAATCTTACGGTTCATTTCCTAATCTTAGATAAAAATACAAAATCATTTATAACATCATTCGCCAACAAAGTACTCAAAATAAACAAGGGTTGATCTAGAGGTGCCTCTTACTTAAACATACAGACGAAATATTTAATTATTAAATATTTATAATTAATCTCTTAGTAAGATGAAGTCAGAGGATTATTATCACGTGTCAGCACGAGAGTCTATTATTACTCAAGTTCCTTACCCTTTTATTAACTTCTGGTAACAAATTGTGTGATAAAATCTGTTGCTAACCTAACGAACACTTGATTTGTTATTGTAGTCTTTGAATTGAAATGTGGTTTTGTCGTCGTATGTTCAATAAAAAAAAAATTAAAATCAAATTTTACTCTCCGCTTCTTGCTCTATGCTCACACTGATGGCTAAAAAATAAGAATAACAAAAAAAAAAATTGATGTCGTTCTGAATATTCTAGCTATTCATTTTTAATATTTTTTTAAAATGTGATCATTATATTGATGATGTGAAATATGACTAATCGGATAAACTTACTTAATCTTTTTGTCTGACGCTTTTTGAATTTTTTACTATTTTATCTCATTTATGTGTGCATGTATGCACAAATAAACCACCAAATTACATATCATAGAACTGGTTATTGAGTCGGTTTTTATGTTAATCGGCGTCTATAAATAATTAAAGCTTCTTTTAGAGTGGTTGTTAGGATTTGGACAAAACCTAGGCGTTTGAATTATTCATATCTCAAACATACCATGAAATTACAAGTGTTCGTTGTTTTGTTGCTATTTAAAAGGATATTAAGGAGTTATAGCTTGATGGTACTTGAAGATTGTGTAGAATTACATGACTAGTGAATAAAAAACAAAAAAACAACAAGTTACGGTAACTATGGATTTGATGATCTTGAAACGGGTATAATTATAAATTCTTTAATCTTTTGTTTTTTATTACAATGCGTAACAAGACGAGCAGATCGTGCACCTGGATGGTAAGCGCCACGTCTGCCCTTAGACAGTTCAGTGCCAAACAGTAACTAAGCAGGTACTGTCTGGCACGCCCTGCGCCCGAGCCACCGAGACGACAGTTATTAGGTCTTATATACCCAGTAATTTCACTAGCTTCAGTGCCCTTTCCCCGAAACACAGATATATCTTATTGTTATAAATATGTAGGTTATAAGAAAATAATCTTCTTCTTCTTCTTAGCGAGTCGATGGCTAAATTTTACCAGACCAGTACTCCGCCACCCGAACAGCATAATAATTATAATATATATAACAGCAAAATAATTATAGTGAGGCATAATTTAAAGTAAAGCGTAAACATTTTTTTATTACACTATTTACAACGACGGATTCTCAGCACCTTATTTTTCAAATTGAAGTTCTTACAAATTCGATTTCCGATTCAAAACACGCAAAACATATTTTTTACAATCTCAACAAGTAAAAATAATAGCAAAAATCCGCTGATATGCGCCAAAACTAGTTATGAATGCTAAAATATGACCATACAAGCATCCTTTGCTTATCTTACACTGGTTCTTGTGCCAAAATAAAAACTTGATTCATTTCCTCGCACAGCATGTAATCAAATTCTAAGAAAAACAAATTAATAAATTGATCTTTGATATTATAAAATGCAAGCTATCTATCAAAAAGTCATCTGGTAGCGAGCTCAGTTTAATTAGTTTCTGAAATGGATATTATTTATAAAAGGTATTATTAATAATGTTAACATATATAAAAATATTGTTTACAATTCAAAATGTAATGAAAAACATTACTTTGGGCTTGCTGGCTTCACGTACATAAATCGAAAATTGGATTAAATTTAAAATATTCATCATGCGTCTTAAATTTTTTTAACTGCCAACTTAGGATGACACTTAGGACTAAAGTCTTAATGCCTCTTAGGAGCTCTAACAACATTAGTTTCTCATATTAAGTCATCCATCCAGTTATTATGCGTAGATCCAGAAGTTACTATATTTCAATTTTTATTTCCACCCATCAGGGTATCGACTACATTGAAAGCTGCTACACTTTTATGGTAGTTCAAGGTCGCATAAATTCCACCTCACCTAAATCAGATTCTAATTTAATAAACCAGTTAATGACTAAACAACTCATAAATTACATACATAACTCGATTAAAATAACAATTAATAAAATATATTCGAACACCAATAAAATTCTTCTAATGAGTTTCGTTTCAAAAAAATATAACAAAAACATCAAAAAAGTATAACCAGCCAGTGCCACCTAATTACGCAAAACTTTTTGCCATCGATACGCACAGCGAAGATTTAAAAAAAGAACTTTCGTTATCACACGAGCCGGTCGTAAAAACGACGATCCACTCATTGTATTCGTTTTTCGAACTCCTAATCCACCATTTTGTTTTTGTTTTATGACTTGAAAAAAGGCTTTGTGATACAATATACGTGTGGTGTGTTGGGCAGTAGCTCATGTTTTCTGTTGTTTTGTGTTGGACTCAGCTTTAGTTAGAATTAGAATAGGTATTTGAGGACCGATGACATGCTTTTGGGAATTATTCAGGCACGGAGGGCAAATTTTATAAATAGGTAAAAATTATATTTAGAAGTCACCAAACAAAACACTATATAAATAGTTCAACTGTACAAAAATTATTAAAGCACTGATTTATGATTATTTCACGCCACTAAAGATTCTCAATGAACAATGGTTGTCATTCTAATTGTAGATATTAATACAATATTTTATGTATAGGACTTACTATTTAAAAATGATCAATTAGGTAATAAAACTCCACATGCTTTTCTTTAATTAAATGTATTCTTAAACAATATGTATAAACATTTTTTAAACAATCTGTGTCGAATCCGTAAAATAAAACCAGAAATATATTAAAGGTCGGGTTTAAATTTCAAAAATGTAGAATATACGCGAGTTTTCATCCGTTTAAAGTTGTTTTATTTTAATCAGAAATATATTACTAGATTTACCATGATAAAGTATAGCATAAAAGAAAATATATCAAGAAACATTAATATCAGCACATGAAAACAAGAGTTACTGCTCCCTCACTACACTGTGACAAACAAAATTGTTTTTTACATAATAAAGTGTTTTTTCGTACAAAATACTGGGTCACTGTGTCTCAATCTGTCCTTTGACTGGTTCCGAGGTTATTACAAATGGTGGTTCTGAGTCACTGGTTACCGTGGCAACGTTAAAATGCAATATATTATACGTTAATGTATTCATAGTTATTATAATGGCGGTTTATTGACTTATTTAGGGCTTTTTATAGGTATTTTTCTGTTTCGGTTTTTTGGAACGAAATTTGTTAAGTGCTTAAATATAAATGTAACGGTAACTCTTATTAGCATTTCGTTAATTTTTTTTTTATTATGAATACATAGATTGATAAACCGTTCTAAGTTCTATATCCGGGGTCGGATTTCTTTCAGATTTTTAAAATAGAATCTTGTTTTTTAAACTAGGGTAGTTGGCAGACAGGCACGCAGCCCACCTGATGGTAAGCGGCCACTATGCGCGCCTACACGCGGCCTATTCCAATGAGGGACGTTTCACCAGGAAGCGATCCTTAATGTGCTGCCAGACTGTAGATTCATCTGATCTTCGAGCCTCTGATTTCAAGTGTACTGACTCCTACATTAATATTGCCGGAACACAGCCAGAGCTGTTATGGCGGCAGATTTCACCTGTGGGGGTGGTAGCTAGCCACTCGGACTCTGAAAAAGCCCTACCACCAACCAGAACCAAAGCGGGAATCGATCCTACGACCTCCGAGTTTTATACCCGAGCGGCTTAGCCACTGTTCCACGGAGGCGGTCAAAATATTATTAATATAAAACAAATTAATTTGACCTTGAAATGTATAATTTTCCCAATTTGTATAACACCACACTTATGAACATTGGTATAAGGACCAGCTTATTGCTAATCAAATACGACTGACCACAAAATCATGACGTGTTGTATTCGTTAATAATCTTTGGAAAATACATAATGATCGCTAAAAAAGTACTCATATTATTTTCAGAAGAGTGATTTTTTACCGATGTACTGGTAAATAGGTACGAGAACATAAGAATTTTGTTGCCGTACAGTCGGTGACAAAATACTTTAGGCAAATAAATAAACATTTAAAAAGATTTGTAGATCATTCCAGTTTGCACATACAATACAAAAAAAAATCTTTTGGGAAAAATATTTTTTGACGTAGATTTGAAGATCAGAGTAGCCTCTATCGTATCTAATAACAGGAAAACCTAACAAAAACAGTACTAAAAGAGAACAAAATAAGTATTAATAAAGCAATGATAAATTAATGACATCAAACTATGTGAAGTGATATACAGCGTGAAATTTTAGTCGTTGTTTTCCCGCGGTAAAATGATTCTATCTTAGTAGTAAAATAGATTAATAAAGTTTCTTTTTTAGTCAAATCAAAAGTTTTACGATTATGATAGACGAAACTCGAACCAATAGTACTAGCTACGTCGCGGACGGTCACCGGCCGAGGTCATTGCCCTTCGTGTTTATCAAAAAAAATATTATTTACTATTAACTCACATTTGATTTCCATTTTCCTATCATATTCCGAAAAAAAAATAAAAAAAAATTCAAAAAAAAATATTTTTCAAAACAAAAAAAAAAAAAATTATTTGTAAAAATCGATAGTACTTCTGAAGGCGAAGCGTTCTGCTGCGGGAAAACAACGACTAAAAAAACACGCAGTATACTCGTATAGGATTTACGAATTTGCAAAAATATTGCTAAATGTCATTAAACAGGTTCCGACAGATTAAGTAATTTTTTACCATCATCAGATGTTGGTATTTTTTAATTATGAAGATATAATATAGGATTACTAGCCTTCCACCCGCGGTTTCACCCGCGCGTAATCTCTTTTTTTCAAATATGGCCGTGGAGGTGGTTAGGTTCTGATAATAACAACACTATAAAAAAGAAATCAGTACTAGTTTGTATCTTTTAATTTTTTCACCCGTGCGAAGCCGGGGCGGCCATTTTTTTTTTTTCTCGAAGGAGAATGCGTTTATGCACCATAACCGCAGGCTAGCTAGACCCACGGCCGTGTGTGGGACTCGGGACTGAAGCGTCCACTACCCACTAAACTCCCCCGGTTTCTTCTTCACACCCCAATAGGACGAGCCGGTGCCAGCCTTATGGCTATGCTACTGGTACATAACTGGTACATAAATCTGTAAAGAGACAAACCTTGTACTTCGCGATAGTACACAGCTGAACTATAGCCAGCATTATGTATATGAATCAATGTTTTTGCCGACCAATCAAAGTGATTGACGCGTGAGCATTAGTCGTAATACGCGCTTCCATGCTCGGTGCTACTGTGACCAAGATTCGAGTCCGGGTGGTGATAGGACTTTTTTGTAGAATTTAAAAAAACAGTACTTTTTTTTTAAGAAAAGGCAGATCAGCACACTTGTCCGCCTGATGTTAAGGGGCACTAGAGTCTATTATCCTACTATCTTACTAATATTATAAATGCGAAAGTCTAGATGTTTGGATGTTTAGATGTTTGGATGTTTGTTACTCAATCACGTATAAACAGCTGAACGGATTTAGATGAAATTTGGCACACGTATAGTTTATAACCCGGATTAGGACATAGGCAATAAAATTCCTACGGGATACGTCTGATTCCCGCGGGAATAATAATTTTGAAACTACTGAACCGATTTGAATACTTCTTTCACTGTTGGGAAGCTTCACTATCCCCCGTGAACATAGGTTACTTTTGATCCCGAAAATGTGGGGGGAAGGGGGGGATATTTGAAAAAAGAGATTACGCGCGGGTGAAACTGCGGGCGAAAGGCTAGTATTAATATATTAAAAGGTCTCATTGGAAAGTACTATGTAAGTCTATCAATCTTCTAACTACTACCCCACACATAAAATTTACCGTCATAATAGTTGGCAATACTAATATAGTTAGTTACGTACTTATTTACTAAGATAGCGCAGCGACCCAAAATGAGTCCTGGCCTCTCGCAATAAGGATCTCCACTCCGGATGTAGTAGCGCACTATATTTGAAATGGGGATATAATCTAGGAAACATTATATTACAACAAGACAACCTTGGTGTTTGGACAAACACCAAGGTTCACCACATAAATGTTCATCCAGGGTGTGATTCGAACCCACGACCCCTGGCACATGAGGCAAGGCCATCAAACGCGCCATCGGGCCAGAGATTAGAGCTTCCTGATGAAGTGACCCTCCATTGAATAGGTCGCAGTGACTTGGGTACTTACCTGGGTGAGGTGGGTGGGTCTTGTGTCTGTTATTCGAATATGAAATAGAATAATAATAAACGTTTACTCACACTTATGACTTAACATTCCGGATGTGATTAGGAAGGTCAAAGTTTCTCGATGCAAGGAAATCGCAACAAATTCATTTAAAGTAAAATAATATATTATTAGACAAAGCATTGAAAGTGGGATAGTAATATTTTAGTAAAAATTTGTTTATTTGCTTTCCATAGTTAAACTCATTGACATTGAAGCAAAGAACAATAGAAATGGGGTGTAACCGTATTAAAAATGGGAGATTTGTATTTGCCAGAACTATCAGAAAGAAGGACATATAGACAAACAAAAACCACAGCGGCCTTCAATGAATGATACTACACCAAGGTTCGGTCGATGTAGGTCACTGTGCTTTGGGACAGCAGTCTGACACGACAGAAGAGAGATCAGGTTAAGGACTAACGTCTTGACGAGTGCACCTAGGCAAGGGGGTGTTCGATACCGCTGACTTTCAGTCGACCTGTTGAACCTAAAACCCCTGTTTACTTTAAAATATGACCTACTAGTCACTGTGCCACGGAGACCCTCGTTATTTATTTAATGTAATATTAGTTGAGTATATTCTTGCCCTATCAAACTCGATGGTCACCCTACTAGCAGGTTTTCGGCTAAGACGCAGCTCGGAACTGACCTCACGATCCTAGCAAAATAATTCTAAACACTCTTGAGCATTAAGCATCTGTCATCATCAGTACTAACTAATTTACACCGACGCGTAATCTTGGCCAGAAATATTGATTGTATTTTGACGAGCCGTTTGGTGTAATGGCTGAGAAGTCGGCTATGACACCAAGGGTCGCAGGTTCCATCCCCGCACGGTACAAACATTTGTGTGCATGAACATGTTTTTTTGTGTCGGTCTGGGTGTTTATAGGTATGATGTACTAGCCTTCCACCCGCGGTTTCACCCACGCGTAATATCTTTTTTCAAATATCCCCCCTCCCCCCCCCCCCATTTCCGGGAACAAAAGTACCCTATGTTCACCGGGGATAGTGTAGCTTTCCAACAGTGAAAGAATTATTCAAATCCGTTCAGTAGTTTCGGAGCCTATTCAATACACACAAACAAACAATCAAATCTTTCCTCTTTATAATATTATTATTATATTATATTATATATTATATGTAGATTATAGATTATAGATCTACATAAACTTAAATATAATTGACCGTTACTGTTGTTTATTTACAAACAAAAAGTCTCAAAAGGTACATAAGTATATCTTGAAAAAAAAAAAGAGCATAACTATCTCTTATTTTATTAAAACAAATGAATAAAAATGCTATTCTTATTAACCTATACGGTCTGACAGTAACGGTGTGATTAAAACACTTGATCATTATTAACCGCTCAATAACATTGGATTCGCAGCATTTAAATCATAAGGCTCATAACTCAAGTTTCGGCTCTGAGATCACCACGGAAAATAAATTATATAACGCGCTATATACAAGACATAATTGTATGTACGTTTGTTATGATAAATTGGTAATTAATTAATTTATTAACATCAAAAATCACGAATGTTTACACACACATGAATGAGCCGCATGTCTGGGGAAGTACCTTCAATTTAACTTATAAAAGACCACAGTCGAGTAGCACTTCATAATTGTTGTGCTATGTGTCTGTCAGTAAGTTGGCAAATCCGATCAGAAGTTTTTTTTACAAAATACTTACGAAAGATTCATCTAAAATTCCTGCGGAAAACGTCTCGTTGCCGCGGAAATAACAATTTTGAAACTACTGAACTTTGAATATATCTTATACTGTTGGAAAGCTACACTTTGATCTCGGAAATGTGGGGGGATGGGGGCGATATTTGAAAAAAGACATTACGCGCGGTTGAAACCGCGGGCGGAAGGCTAGTCGATAATAAAGGTAAAGTGTGATAACCGCTGTCCTATACATCAAAACTGTATTAGAAGGGAAAATAGAAGGAAGAAGGAGAATAGGAAGACCAAGAAGAAACTACACACAACAGCTACAAGAAAAGTTAATGTTAGAACGTAGAGAGAACTTAAGGTGCTGGCAGAGTCCAGAGAAAAGTGGAAGTTGCTCCACCGACAAGAGCGATGCTCTTAAATTAGATTAGATACCGCTTAACTAAGTAGATCCCTGCGGTAGGATAGCGGTGAGGGGGGCGCGAAGGATCCGTTGGTAGTGTCAAAGATGCAAGGCTATGCCAATTCTTGTGACTCTAACACTAAGGCGTTGGCAGTGCCCAGGGGTTTAGTGGGTATACCTACCCTTTGAGTAGAGGATTCTCACATTACCTTCTAATGGGTTGTGACATTTGATGTGAGAGAACTGTCATACACGCATAGCATTTAATAAATAGTGATGAAGACAACCCGACTGAAGTTTTGCGGTATTTGACTCCCTGCCCGCTCCATACCGCAGGAACCTACTCAGAAAATATAATACTAGCGTCAAATTACTAAAGATAAATTAATTATAATTATACGGCAACTATAACATCATAATAATATACGTTATTCGCACGTTTGCCGTCGACCTTGGTTTTTTCATCTCGACGTTTATGGTCGAAATATCAAACCCGACGTGTAATAACGAATTAATTGAAATATGATGGATTATGCCGATGCCTTCGTAATGTTATTTCGTTAACAGAACAGTTAATATTTAATTCTGACTTCCGCAAACAGTATCATAAAGAATTCGCCTTTGAACATCTTTTGGGAACCTTTGCTTCCAATTATTCTAAATTGGTAATAATAACTTACCAACAAATTCTATTATTTTATATAAATTATTTCATAAAATATGAGTTTCAGCATTGACGCCGTACTCTTCATCATCATCAGACTATCGCAGTCCATTGCTTTTTTTTATTTCAATATGTAACAAGACGAGATCGTACACCTGATGGTAAGCGCCACGTCTGCCCTTATACACTTCAGTGCCAAACAGTAACTAAGAAGCAGTTACTGTCTGGCACTGCCCTGCGCCCGCTACACCGAGACGACAGTTATTAGGTCTCATATTATACCCCCGAAACACAGAAGTGATTCACACACTTCTATTTCACGGGAAAATATCTGGTACTGCGGTGGTACCCACCTAGACGGTTCCGTACAGGAACCTACCACTTGGTAAAATTGCTGGACATAGACCTCCCAAAATACTTGCCACTTTGTTTTATTTTCGGCTACCCACATCCAGTTTCTGCCAGCCATCTTGCGCAAATCGTCACCCTTCCTGGCCTGAGAGCCTCCTATACTATGTTTACTGAGACGCGGTCTCCACTCCATACTTTTATTCTAATTCTAAATGTTTTAACATTTACTCAATGTCACAAAATCCACGTGACGATAGTTAAGCTGTGAGAAACCTTTTTTTTGTCAATTTCCTGAGCAGAAACATTAAAATAGAAAATGAATGTTGAAAATTCTGGAATCAATACAGTGTGCAGTGTGTCGAGTTACAACTTTAATGACAGCAATATGTTTGGGTGGATAAGACTTATTTTTATTTTTTTTAAATAGCTTACGTCTACCTGACTTAATTTATCCCAATTTTGAAACTGGATAAAAAAATAACATTACTGTATTTGTTAAAATCTATTTAAATCAAGTGGCAGCCGCTGCCATTTTTAACCAAATACTTTTCAAACAAATCAAGTGATAGTGGAAGGCATAGAATAAAATATATCCCTCTCCCTCTCCTTATTGGGCTCTCTCTATCCCCCTTGTAGGTAGAAGAGAAATAAGGAGAGGGGCCCCATATCACCTTCGTTCGAATGTTAGAGTAGCAACACTCATTAAATAAATATTTTTCAAAATAAAACAATCCTAAATAATATTGTGACGTGAATAGTGCTTCATTCAACTCACTTTGGTAAAACACAAAATAGTCAAGCATGTGTAGGTTACGCAACGTTGCAGATTGAATAAACAACCATCACAAACAGAAGCTTATGAATAATGTTGTATTCTTTGCTCGGTAATGAAAAAAATATATTCAAGCCAACCGTTTTAATTTATTCAAGAAATATTGAAATTCATACTCATAAACCTTTGGCCGGAAACTTAGACCTTAAGACTTATGAACTCAATAGACGTGTGTATTCATGGTTTTAGACTTTAAATGTCAATACAATATTTGACATTTACTCTGACGTGGTAGGTTTATGTTTTATTTTTAAACTGAATTTGAGTTTAAGGAAAAATTATAACTTTCAAACAATATCCTAATAATAACAAACACAAGGATAAGTAATGATCTAACTTGGTGCAGCCATCTTGAAGTATTTATGCATGTATTATATCATGCAATGGTAAAAAAATTAGTGTAGCTTTTTAGCGTGATATTCTGTATACCAAATATTTAAAATTATGAAGTCTTGTCCACATTAACCTAGCGCCTATCAATGATGAGTTATAGGAGCAGGATAGACAAGTGTGTTGTTCCACATGTGCGGTGACATTCCGAAATAAAATAAGTAAAATTCACTATAAATAATAAATGCGCGTGGATATAAAGTGAAGAGAGATCGGTCATGACCCTCAGAACTTTAGATAATTTGATATTTTATTACAGTAGACAGACTGACACGCAGTCCGCCTGATGGTACAGTCAAAAGCACGTCAGACGTAACACTTTGGACTTTGTACCGCTCTTATGTCGGGGGCATAAGCGCTATTATCGAACTGCAAGTGTATACCGTGATGTGCTGTTGACCGTACCTAAGCGGTCACTGTTTCCTATTCCATCATCGATCTTTGATCTTCGAACCTTTTAATTTCAAATGGCTTCTTAATAATGCCGGAACACTGCACATCTACAGAAACAGACATCCTCGTATAGTAACTATCGTGTTTCTTGCGGGTTTCTAAATACCTACATAGATATAATTCGATTCGGGTGGTAAAGTCACTCATTATTATTGTCTGACGATTCATAAAGTGCATCTTTGAAGCCTTTAATGAATAAAACATTTTTTTTTATCCCTGGCTTATAAGATAAGGATCTACTTAATACGCTATTGAGCTAGTTGTTGAATATGTCGGACTCTATCTACTATATTTTTTTTATTACACGTCAGTTAGCAGACAGACACGCAGCCCTATTCCATTGAGGGACACTTCACCAGGAAGCGTCGCTCAATGTGCTGCCAGACTGTAGACTCATCTGATCCTGGCTCCCACAATGATATTGCCAGAACACAGCCAAAGCTGTTATTATGGCGGCAGATTTCACCTGTGGGGGTGGTAGCTAGCCAGGTAAAGAAATTATAAAAAATCTAACTAATATATTAAGTATATAAAGAGCACAGACCTACACAACATACGGTAAACGGTTTCGAACACTTGCTATCCAATACCAAGCAAGGAAACCTTTTAAAAATGTCGCGCAATCTCGAAAATCTTCCCATCGCGCCTCAAAAGCGTATCGCCGCTATACCCTAATTTAAGAAAAAAAATCTGTCAAAAAAACCCCGATTCCACCCGATTCGGATCACCTGTTGCACCCACACAGCCGTTGCTAGGCAACGCCATCTTGCGCTCCAATATGGCGGCTCGCCATCTGTCAAAATTTAAATTTCATATTAGTTGATGGCACAAAAAAGTTAATTAAATTGCGTATTAGCGGCTCTAACTTTGTAGGTAATCTTTATAGGTAGGTGACTAGGTGTAGTGAAGTTTCTTGAAGTAAAATATTTGACTATTTTTGTATTCTGTTGATATTTTTTGGTGTAGTTATGACCTTTATGTAAAACTTGCATGCTCTTGACTCAACCATTTAATCATTGCCACATTACCGCAGACTAGGTATGTTCACTTAAAAATTCATACATCTTTTAACTGCGGTAATCGAGATTTCAAAGGCTCTCTTTCGTATTTGCCAGTGACATTCCCTATCAGGTCGTGGGCTCGAATAAAATTTCATTTACCAAACAGAGCGCAACGACACTCAAACTCTTACGTCTTCTGTGAAAGGTTACTTGCTTAACCCTTGAAAGGAACTGTCTAATACATTGCTCTACCACATTTACTGCCTCCGTTGTGCAAAGGCTAGTGAGCCGCGCCAGTAGTCCATCTAGGTCGGAGCAAAAAAAAAAATCTTTTCAGTATACTCAGTCACAGTCACAGTACGGAGTATGAAAGTTGACGGCGTAAATTACCCCCGTGTCTCGGAAAGCACGTTAAGTTGTTGATCCTCCGCCTGATTTCTCATCGGTCAGACTGCTGTGTGCTGGGATAAGAAGTGTGCCAGTGCCTGTGCACTATGATAATTATATCCTGCATAGTTCGTAAAGATGTTAAAAGAAAGATGATCGTAAAGACTAGCAGCGGTGGCTGAAAACTTGCCTAGGAGGACATCAGTACTACTTTTATATGGAGCACAAAAAGAGATGGTTTTTTAAGTTCCTAACAGATTATGTCATCTGCTTAGCAACTAAAGGCCTACGTGCACGTCCGCTATTCAACTATATTATTTACAGAATCAATTTTATGCTTAACAATTTATATGTTAATACAGTTAATGCAACTTCTGCACAATTTATGTACAGATACGGATAATGCAACAATGGAATATATGCAAATCATTATAATAGATACTTACGTAAGTAGGTAACATAGAGGTATATAATGATATCATCAATTGGGCTTTAATTAAAAAATCTATCTATCTATTTAAAACAGCCTTTGGGTTCGTCTTCGAACATAGGCCTCCTCTTCATCCTTCCACCGTCCTTCGTTCTTCGTTTCGATCTTAGAATGGAGACCCCGCAATGAGACCCGCGGCAGGGGAAGACCGCCTAAAAGATAGACAGATGACATTAGGCAACAAGTTGGCTTCAGTTGGATGCAAGTCGCTGGGGACAGAAGTCGGTGGAATTAAAGAATAACTCTTCCCAAAAACCTTCAATCGCTTGTAGAGCCTGTCTGTCTGGGCTGATGGTTAATAACTACAGGGCCCGGCACTTCTTGACTATCGGGTCGAGAATTGCGCAGAACACGAATATTGCCATGCCTGCGCGCTATTGGTCAAAAGCATACCTCTGACCAATAGCGCACGCTGGCGTCGGGAGATTGTCGCGCACTATTGGTCATGCGCAAGTGCACATGCGCGAACTTTCCCGCACTCCGTCGACCGATGGTCAACAAGTTAGCCGGCATTTATATAAAGCTGGAACTACTTTTTCCCAAACGGGAGGAGAGGGACGGGGGAGTTTAGTGGGTAGTGGGACGACCGTCTTTATACCGTGTCCCACACCACGGCCGCAGACGCCGCTAGTCTACTGCTAAGACGGGTGAATGCATTCTCCTCCGCTAAAAGGGGGCAGTCTGCCTGTGTAACGCTTTCACTCCTAAATCAGATGATTGATTCTGATGAAGCATAGAATGGACATTCTCAATGTTTATGAACTAATCTACTGATGGTAGTTTAATCTACTATAAATTGACGGCGGCCGGGCCGGAGAAAGCGTGCTCACAGGCGTCTCCTCTAGCCTGCGGATGACCTGCGTGCGGGGGTAGCCCCCCAACGTACGCATTGCACAGGTCATCCAAGCCAAGTCTGGGGATCACCTTGTTTCTCGGGTCCTCCTAAGGCGCAAACCCTGGCCCACTGTACCAGGCTGGGGTACCCGGGGATGGGCCGGTCAATCGCCACAGAGTGGGCACCGTCTCGTCCTCTCCGGGTGGAAAGGGAACCGGGGGAGTTTAGTGGGTAGAGGGACGCTTGGGTCCCGAGTCCCACACACGGCCGCAGGTCTCGCTAGCCTGCGGTTAAGGTGCGTAAACGCATTCTCCTCCGGAAGAAAAAAAAAGGGTTTTTTTTTTTTAAACCAACGCAAACAAGGTCACGTTCTAAGTAAATTTGAAAAATATAACTGTGCTATCACGAAAAAACCTAACCCATTCTTGAGGTGGCCAACCCCAAAAAAGTGCTTCCCAAATCTCTGACCTGTTATGCAACAGAAATCAAATAAACAACAAAAACTGGTGACTTACAGAAGAAGGGCAAGCTGGGTAACGGGTTCTGTAGTAACATCCTTATGACTTATTACAAAGGGAATAAAGGTTATTTTACCAAAGCAAAACGGAGAGTCGATTCAAAAAATTTCAACTTTTTTCGCGATATAAACAGGAGCAAAAAGATGCGCACAAAAAGTCCACAATGCTCGTTTTTGCAAATGTAACGTGTTACTTTTTCTAACCGTGTTTGAATTTTAAAGTTTGTTTTTGTGTTTATTGTTTTTGCCATAATCTTGGGATAGGTCGTGGAGCATTTGCATTTCGGCAATCGATCACTGGGTCAGATGGCACGGGCCTTTGGTTTTTCATTGTAGTTTAGTTTCACATTTATATTTCTCACCAAATTCTTTATGGTCAAAGACTTTCAAAAACCGCTTAAATAAGGCTTTGACCGCCTCCGTGGAACAGTGGCTAAGCCTGGGTATAAAAACACGGAGGTCGGTTCGATTCCCGCCTTGGGTCTGGTTGGTGGTAGGGCTTTTTCAGAGTCCGACTGGCTAGCTACCACCCCCGCAGGTGAAATCTGTCGCCATAACAGCTTTGGCTGTGTTCCGGCAGTATTAATGTGGGAGCCAGTACACTTGAAATCAAAGGCTCGAAGATCAGAAGAGCCTGCAGTCTGGAAGCACATTAACGACGCTTCCTGGCAAATTGTACCTCAATGGAATAGGCCGCAGTGACGGCTTACCATCAGGTGGGCTGCGTGCCTGTCTGCCAACTGGCCTTGTATGAAAAAATAAATAAAAAAAACTGACCTTATCCAGCTTGGAAATGCTTGAACCACTTGATTTTGTATGTCCAGTTATCACATTAGAGCGACTGCTATCTGACCTCCGTAACCCGCAACAACGGAAGATCTTAGGGTCGCGGGTATACAGCTCGAGACATCGTCTGAAAATTCTCGGTCACCTAGCGATGTTTCACCGTACTGCGGAGCTTGAGTAAAATATCCAGATAATTGTGACAAAATAAATGGCGCTTACAAATGCATATAAAAATTTATAATCATGACTCACCGAATAACTAAATCTTTACATTTTTAAACAAATAGTTATCTTTGGGAACCATGAAGAACTGCATCTCGGGTAGCGATGCAAACGCAAAAATCATTCTTAAAAATATATCCTCCTTCATTGATAGTGTACACTATCAATGTCCTCCTTTAATAGTCATAACTTTAATGGAGGCACAGAACATATGGAGGGGAAAATAGAAGGAAGAAGGGGAAGAGGAATACCAAGAAGATACTACACATAACAGCTACAAGAAAAAGTTAATGTTAGAACGTATGGAAATGGCTCCACCGGCAAGAGCGATGCTCTTAAGTTAGATTAGATTAATAGTCATAAATACCACGTGCTTTGCTTATGTAATCTCTTTGTTTTAAATAAATAATTTGATTTTGATGATTTGAATTTGGTTGAAAGATTTGTCTTAGTAATTATTTTTCAAACAACACTTTTTTAATAAATTGTATGTTTTATTAAAAATAAAAAAGCAAATCTGCTTATACATAAAGGTGAATTAGTATAAGAATTTGGTTAAAGTTAGATGCCGCGGTGAAAAATTGTAGAAAATTTAAAATATGAAAAACTTGGTAAAAATAATAAATTTAATGTTTTTCTGGCTCCAGACTATAATATTTCATTTATACTCTTCAGTGCGAACTTTTCTATACACCCAAGATAAAATTTCGGGTGTTAAAGTACATATTTAATATCTTTTTTATATTGTGACACTTTTATGCCCATTTCACAAAATAATGCTTTGACTACATACAATCATACTAAATGACCATAATAAATGGTCAGATCAATGTATGAGTGCCAGTATGGCGATGCCAATGGTGAAATACACGGTATCGCGTCAACTGTTTTTGCAAGTGTTTTTTTTTTTGCTTGCCTTGAAGGTGTTGAGGACCATTTAACAACCTCTTTTATAAAATGTTATGAGTGATGTGATACTTTTATGAGTTAAACAGATTTGAATAAATTGCTGATGATTAATTAAAATAATTATCCTCCTAATTTTAAGGACTTAAACTAGACTCATTTACATAATCCAAAATTTTATCCAAATTCTGTCATTTATTCAACAAAAATCAACCCAGCACGAATATGTTGCTAAATTACGAATTAAAACATTTCATCCCCAACTTCGTAAAACTCCAACAAAAATGCAGCCAGTTGTGTGCTTCAAAATCTCACAAGTCGCCACATGGCAAGCGATAAATCTGTCGTGGGTGTGTGCACGCGCATGCCAAAAGGCGCCGCACGCACACCGGCGTAGGCGCATCCTTGCGCGCCATTCCCTTCCCACCCCCGCGTCTATGGACGATCTAGGCGACTTGATACTTGATGCTCTTTCTTTCTTGTCACCCTTGTAATAGGTAGGTACTTATAAGTGTTCAATCTCCTGCTTTTTCTTCCGAGCGTTTTGTTCCGAACTAGTCAGTGTAGGGTAATTTGTGACATGTACAATTTGAAGTGCATATTATGTGCTTTATACGAGCCAAAACTGAATAAATGAATTTGATTCTTGATTCTTGACGCTTACACCAAGCTCCAGTATTTGGAAAATTCAGTCATTACATTGGAGCGATTGCCATCTGGCTTCCGTAACCCTCCGTGACCAATTTGATCACGGCTACACATCATATCATTATGCTTGAGATCCAGAATTACTTGTAAAAATCCAATAAACAACTGACTGACTTCAAAATAAATCATTAGCTCTACATGTCTATTAAAAGGTAGCTCAAAAATGTCCCCCAGTAAAATAGGCGGTATCATAATGCCAGCTAACCATGAGAGGAGTCACCCAAAAGGAGATGTATGAAAAAAATTCAACCTTCTATCTTCAGAAATTTTCCCTTGCCATTCCAAAATTATTAAATACATTCAAAATTTAGAAACTTAACAATCGTATTTACAAAGACATCCCACGTGAATTCAAAAATTGTCTAGAATGACATTAACATAATACAATTAACAGAATTCCTTGTCACACCTAACAGACATAGGGGATACGCCCCCTATGCTCTGTCAATCTTCAGTCAAAAATTCAATGAGAAGGCGTCGGTAGAGCAGACCGTTTAGTATTTTCTTATCTAGAACCAAAGACGTTTGAAGGTCACATGCAATAAATATATTTAATGCGTATTCCTTGCTGTAAAATGTAAATGTTAATATATTGAATAGAATTAAGCAAAGAACAGGTACCTATTTAGATAAATGAAGTATATCCGAACAATGCATTCTTGAGTAGACAAAATATACATTTTAATTAAATGATTATTTTAAAAGAGCTGATATCGAAACGTGTTACCAGCTTCACTTTTGTGATGCAAGACTGCAAAGCATCGTCTATTTTATAGTAGAGAAGAGTTCTTAAGACCCTTAACGAAAAATTGCAGGAGCACTATATTTACAGGTCTCGGCAAACTTCTTGAAATCGGGTCGGTTCAGCACACGAATTATGAAATTCCTGCGCGCGGGCGTCGGCACATTCGCGCGCGCCATTAGTCATGCGCAAGTGCACATGGGTGAACTTTTTCCCCACTCCATCGACCGATGGTCAAGAAGTACGCCTATTTGCTAACTGCTACAACGCCTCGATGGTCTAGTGGTTTAAGTACCGGGCCGAGATCTCGGGGTCCTGGTTTCAATTCCCGGGTCGAGCTAACTTTGTGTCGGTTTTTTTCGGACACAGCTCGGGTTTGTGATCACCAGTCCGCATTTGGCAAGCGTGGTGATTAAGCCAATACCCATCATTGTAGCGATAACTTGATTTCAAGGATGGAGGCCTTTGCCCTGCAGTGGGATGGGACATTAATAGGCTGATACTTTACATAGGCTTACCGAGGTTTAAAGGAGATATTAGGGGAGTTTAGTGGTATGGCACACTAAACAACTAAACAACTAAACAACCCACGGTTTCCCCTTGACACGGTTCCCCTTGGGACAAGCTGGTTCCAGCCTTGTGGTGCCTTTTTTTTCGGAGGAGAATGCATGAATGCTCCATAACTGCAGGCTAGCAGGAGTATGGCCCACACTATCTCACAATTGAGATAAGGCCTGTGTCCCAGCAGTGGGAACGTATATAGGCTGATGATGAACCGCGGGCTAGCTTGACCTGCGGCCGTGTGTGGGACTCGAGACTATAGCGTCGACTACCCACTAAACTCTTCCGGTTTTCCATTCACACCCGGTTGGGACAAGCCGGTGCCAGCCTTGTGGCTCTTGACTAGCCTATCCCCGGATACGCCTAGTGGTGCCTTTACAAGTCTTACTGCATTTTTAGCTTCAAAACAATGTAAAGGCTCAAAACCTGTCGTTCAAACTACAGGGTAACTATCGTAGGAGTATTGTAAGGGTAGGGTCGCATAAAGCAACCTTTTTTTCAACATCCACTAAAGATTTTTTCTACCTGCGAACCTAAAAATTTCTACCTGCGATGCTCGCACGCAGAATCTAACATTTCTTTTAGAGTTTTTGAAAAAATTCGTATTATTGTAAGGGGGTCCGTGCTAGATTTTTTACATACATTTCACTTGACGATATGTAAGGTGAAAATGGTTTTTGTAATGTTTACATTGTTTTTTACTCGTGTTGGAAAGGGTGTACCGTTTAGTGGTTGGACAACACGTGCGACGTTTTTGTAGCCATTATGACATCATCTAAATAGATAATCGATTTTATTCGTACTTGAATTTGTATATTGAAGCTTTTATTTATCCACAAAGTAAATAATTATGTTCCTAGATATTTTGGTTAATTGTCCTCTCCAAATCTCTCTCTCTCTCTCTGTCTTGACCTAATTATTCAGATTTTCCAGCAATCAAAATATTTTTTTCCGAATTTTTTAATATTATAATAAACTAAATAATTTGTGATGTGAAGAAGAATGTGGCAGGTGGCAATACCTGATGGCCCATCAGGCCAGTTAATTTTTTGCGATAGTAGTTCGTCAAAATAAAATATTTCTACATGTTCATTAAATAAAACAATTTAAAACTACCAGGAACCGAGTATTACATCCAATAATAACGGATATCACAAGATCGTGCAACTTCAAGACACCACCAGCTCCTACTGCGTGGATAGGAACGTATCAAATAGTGAAGACGACAATTTCTGTCTCAGAAACTATTATCTTTTTATATTGGCGATTCAAAAAGTAACTAGCGAATTTCTTGCCCGTTCTTCTCGTTAGATAACAACATTCCGAATCCGGTGGTAGAGTCACCAAATGTTACCTTGATTATTGACGATTCATATAAGAGCATCACTGAGGCCTACATGAATCTATACTATGTACCTAATATTATAAATAGGAAAGATTTGATTGTTTATTTGTATTGAATAGGCCCCGAAACTACTGAATCGATATGAATTCTTTCACTGTTGGAAAGCTACACTATCCCTTTTTTGATTCCGGAAATGTGAAGGGAAGGGGGGCATATTTGAAAAAATAAATAACGCGCGGGTGAAACTGCGGGCGGAATGCTAAAAAATATTTAGATTTGAAAGATTTTAAAGAAAACATTATTCTACTGTGAACTCGACTTCATTGTTAATGTAACATCTACATTGTAACGATCCAAAGACATTACTAAGGTGTATGAATCTGGAAGATATCATTATAATTTACTATGCCTGTCCGACGGGGTATATAGTAGCCTGATCCAGAGCTTATTTTGAAGACCGTGAACATTTTTGATACATTTGTAGCGTACCTTTATGATAACTACTGGTCAATGTACGGACGGCAGCAGATCAACCTACCCTAATCTGTCAAAAAATCTCAATTGAAAAAGAACTCTATGTAAAGTGAATAGAAGCAGAAAATTGGTTGTAGAAATTTGACAGATTAGGGTAGTCTGGTATGCTGTGGACTGTACAGCTGTTGACTGTACAAAAGCACGTCAGACGTAACACTTTGGACTTTGTACCGCTCTTATGTCGGGGGCATAAGCACTATTATCGAACTGCAAGTGTATACCGTGATGTGCTGTTGACCGTACAATATTGTTGAACATATTTTTTAATAGTATCGCACATTCTTTAATTTAATTTATTTTATCTAATGGACTAGTGGTTTAAGTATCGGATCGTGATGTCGGAGTCCTGGATTCAGATCCTGGGTTTGTATTTCTGTCGGATTTTTTAAAAATTGTGATTAAGTGATCAATAAGATATTAATATGTTTTCTTTAATTTGACCCCAAAATATTTAATTATTTGTCAAGCTCATTAAATAACCAAACCAAAAATCAAACCTAGCACCTTCCGCGCTAGCCACTGCGCTATCGAGGTCATTAACAATATTCCTCACCTATCGTCCGAGTTATACAACGAACTCGTTTCACGTATGAAAGTCACGGTCAAAGCCTAATACGAACACACGTACAAACGTATTGTATATACACGCAACGCGTATGATGTAATCTAAGGAGTCCAAGTGTCTGCTTCGAGGCTTTGATGAACAAAAAGTTAGGCACTATTTGCCAAGTAGAAAGCGGATGGGTGATCAAAAAATTAATTATGACTTTTCGTCAATTAATTGTTAAATTCTCCTAGCTTTCTTAAATACGATAGACCAACTCAAGATATTATTGTGCATAAGCACAGGTGTACTCCATAATCCCTCATCATATTATATCAGTCTTAACATGGTGGGACAATAATATAAGGGCTAGAAAGAGAAACAGCTTTGTTTTTTACTTTAGTTTTCTATTTAGCATACTCGTATAAACAACATATTGATGT
The DNA here is from genome assembly GCA_949319885.1 of Mecyna flavalis. NCBI lineage: Eukaryota > Metazoa > Arthropoda > Insecta > Lepidoptera > Crambidae > Mecyna > Mecyna flavalis. The sequence continues at coordinate 2,562,796 of OX439419.1, read as the reverse complement.
ATTTAAGATGTATTTGGCATAAATAGCTTGTGTACGAAGCTATTTTACCGCCATAAAATTTTATGACTCGAATGTTTTTAAACTAGTGAATTATTTTATGGCATTTTGAGCCTAAAACAAGTAAATCTAGTTGCCAAATCGCAACCAGAAGCGCAGACAGGCCACAGACGTAATAACGACATAATTATGCGAGTTTAAACGTTCAAGAGAAACTCTACGCGCAAACTAAAATTAGACGACAAAGATTATGTAAATACAGAAGGCGCTATAAGTTCGTCCTCGTGAACTTCTATGCCTACATGTGTTTGGTTTTTTAATTATATTTTTTATCAATAACGTTCTTAATTACTATTAGTTTTTAAAGCTACCGCGATATTTGCTTGACAATATGAAATTATGAGCTTCTTTTTGTCCACACAATAGCTTTTAAAGCAAAATCAAGTTATCATTGCACTGACAAGAATATGATGCACTATTACTACTCTAATTGGAGACCACCAGAAATCCAAGTGCTAAGCAAACCTGTAAAATGCCTGGAAATCTGAAACTATCTTTCAAAGATATGATAATTATATACAATCCTTTTTTATATATTTAAGATCTTCTTGATGATGCGATTCCGAGAAGTTAAACTTTACCTCTTTAAAGTAAGGTAACCTTCTGTTACATCGTATTCTTTGACGTTCGGTGCAGATTTTTATGCGATAAACTTACAGATTGTGCATTTTTATTAGCTAGGCATGCGGAATTTTGTACGTAGCTTTAAAATATTCTGGCTTGTCTAACTTTGGTACAGTGACGTCGACATTTAGCAGAGAATCTATGTTTCCAGATAAGCAACGTATGCTAAGACTATATTTGGATGGGTGTGCAGTTTTGCTAGTAGAAAAAAACTAAAACCATGTTTCTTAAAGTTTGATTTGATAAACCTCATTTTTTAAGACAATTAACACTTAATTAGATACTACTTTCGAGTAGTACTTGTACTTAGTCAAACTTTTTATCACCAAAGTTATTTTCAAATTATATTAAGTACTTTTCGGTTTTTTATTTAGTAAGTTTTTTATACTAAGTCAGTTGGCAGACAGACACGCAGCCCACCTGATGGTAAGTGGCCACTGCGGCCTTTTCCATTGAGGGACACTTCACCAGGAAGCGTCGCTCAATGTGCTGCCAGACAGTAGACTCATCTGATCTTCGAGCCTTTTGATTTCAAGTGTACTGCCGGAACACAGCCAGAGCTATTATGGCGGCAGATTTCACCTGTGGGGATGGTAGCTAGCCAGTCGGACTCTGAAAAAGCCCTTCCACCAACCAGACCCTAAGCGGGAATCGAACCAACGACCTCCGGGATTTTTTATACCCGAGCGGTTTAGCCACTGTTCCACGGAGGCGGTCAAAACCGAGTTACCTAATTTTGCGGATATTTCCTATAACCACTATCATTAATTTTTGATAATTTATGAATTACCATCTAGAAGATCTTGTACAAATATTTATGTTTCATTAAAATGTATTTTGTAGCTTTTGACGACCTTACAAAGACTTTGGACTTGCGCATTGCGTCACACATACCTGATAGAAATACAGTATACAAAACATACCTACCTATCTCAAAAGAAAACTAAAAACTTAGTTATTATAACTAAGCTAAAATATACGCAAAATCTTCTTTCCCGCTATTTCTCATAGTTTATATTGATATCATAATTTATTATTTCGTCATTACTATTGTGATGTTAAAATGTTTGTGATACATAATTATGTAACTTATTATTTTGAAAAAAGGCAAACTGTTGAGTTTCTTGCGGCACTTCTTTTCTCAACAGGCCATTGACGTCGAAGTGCTGGTATCTATGGAATTGACGTGCAAAAGTATTTTTTTATAATCTATTTGCTGGATTTTTTTCTATCATAGAATCAATATTAGTTTAAAAATCATATTAGTATCATTTTAAACCACAGACTTGAGCTCTACTTGAATATTATTATAATACTAATTTCAGTTAAAAACCTTAGTTGATTCAATGCTGAAAATAAATTAAATCACACACAGGTGATTCCACATTTTGCCTGTTAGTATATTTAAAGAACAGGATTTCACCCGGACAAAGTAACATAATGGAAACATCACACAATTACACGTGCTATAATTACCTACCGCAAAAACATCTTGTACCTACTGGAATCGATGAGCGAACACCTCAAGGTCGATGAGATTTGCCCAACCGAATCAAGCTTATGAGCTTTGTAAGCGTTACGATAGATGTAGCACTTATACCTACTAGCCTTCCGCCCGCGGTTTCATCTCGCGTAATCTCATTTTTTCAAACCCCCCCCCCGATATTTCTGGGATTAAAAGTAACCTATGTTCACCGGGGATAGTGTAGCTATCTAACAGTGAAAGTATTATTCAAATCGGTTCAGTAGTTTCGGAGCCTAATCAATTCAAACTCCGCTCCGAAACTACTGAACCGATTTGGAAAATTCTTTCATTGTTAGAAAGCTACGCTATCTCCAGGTGACATAGGGTACTTTTGATCCCGGAAAAGTGGGGGGAAGGGGTGAATATTTGAAAAAAAATTACGCGCGGGTGAAACCGCGGGCGGAAGGCTAGTTAAGAAATAGTTTGAAAAACGTAAGACTGATATAATAAAATTTATAATATTATGATACATACGAAAGTTACTCTTTCTGTTTGATAGGCTTTCAAAGTGTTGATATAATTTAGTACAGAAATAGACTTTCTCTGCGAAGAATGATTTTGTACAGTACACCTTACCTAAAGACTTATAAAACCTTACCCACTAAACTCCCCCGGTGTTTCTTTTACCCGTAAGGGACGAGCTGGTGCCTAGGCCCTTGGCAATTGATCGGCCCAGACAAAGGCTTGCCCTTGAGAAATGTTTTTTTTTTATCCCAGTGTAATGGTCAATTTCAAAAAAAATAACAGCGATTTTGACAAAAATAAAGAATAGTCTTCAGTTAAATTAAAAACAAACAATACTTATAGAATGGTTCCGAGAAGCCAGTTTTTATTTATTGATATTTTTAAACATCAAAAACTGCATCCTGCCTGTCTTACTGACTATAAAATATGTAAGGTAACTACTGCTTTATGCTAAAAATTTAAAAAAATACGAAAGACTACTACACTTAAATGCAAGTACGTGTCACTAAGGAATTATTGCTTTTACGAATAATGCTAGCAAGTTTTTCACACCTCAATGCTCCAATTTTTTAGAAAAAAAATACCATGAGACATATCACATTTACTTATCACGCCATAATTGCATAAAAGAAATTCGTTCCATAGACCACTGACCTAATAAAAATAAAAAAATACAATGTAACTTACTTCAAAAAATCGAAAATGATGCACAATGCTTAATCAAAAGCTATAAAAAGTACTGCAGACAGATTTGACGTAAAAAAAACTGCATCGTGGGATATTTTTTTATGAAAAAAGTCCTCTTTTTGGTAAAAAGGGGACGTTTCTTTGTCAGAGCTCAGGTGGCCGCTTTGTGTGACGCATTGAATGACGTGCATCTCGCTATAAAACTTAGTAAAATATTGGTCTGTTTGTTGTGATTTTAATCTGAGATAGTTAAGCAGATTGCGCAATATATTGCTTTATATGATTTCTTGCGCACCATATTAAATTTTTTACTCTGTATATTATTTTATTTTAGTTTATGAACTGCACTGCAAATCGGTAGAATATCCATTGAGGTTATAATATGGCACCCATGAAGTCATATGCATCGCTTTATCGCAGAAGAACTCCTTTCTTCAATGTGGTGGTTTCATTTTGGACATTTTTAAATAAATAGTAGGTACAACTCCTAGTTACACTAAGTGTCATCTATAAATAAATCAGGAAATTGAATATTTGAATTTAATTCTTGATTCTATATTCGATTTACAATAAAAAGAGGAATATAAAAAAATCACTCGTATATTTGCTAGTATTTGATTGATAAATCATTGTCAATAGTGTTGAGAGAGGGATTGAATAGCTTCACATGATTCTCCATGTAAAATAAGATACGATAAGTCTTCTTAGTATTTATTCTGTGGTGCTAAATACCTACCTGCCAACAGCTGATAAATTTATAAACTAAGAATTATTTTGGTGATGAAATTTTGCGGACAAACTAATGAACAGTTTCTCTCTTCTTGTAACATGTACGAGTATGTATGTAAAAATAAATTCTTTCTGACAAATATAAATTGCCGCTTGTATCATCAAAGAACGGATAAAATTCGGAACGGTCACTATTTCGTCGCATGAATGCTTATTTGTTCAACCGACCATTTTAACGAATTTCACTTTTAAATGCAGTTACAATAAGGTTGAATTTCCTGATCGAATGGTTTATGATACTTGCTTTTTGGACCTTAATCTTTCAAGCCCCGGATTACCAGACACAATAGAAAATCTATTGTTACGCGGCACCCGAGTGCCGGTTCGGGATTGAGTGGTTAAATACGTATACAGTAACAATTTTAGTTTTTTTAAAACCAACACTAGTAAATATTAACTTCATGCTTATTTGTTCAAAATCCGTGGAGATTCACCAAACGTGTATCCGAACAATAAATTCGTGCTTAAGTGCTCAATCTCCTCACGAGTAACCAATCACGGCAGCGTATTTTGATGATGCAATACGCCGCCATATTAAATTCTTTCGCGTCCAAGCGAGTTTTTAGCACGCATTTGTGTTAATTTAAGTTATATTATTTATTAGAAGTGTTTAAAGCATCGGAAAAGGTGTAAAAAATGTCCGTAACACATCATAAAGCGAACAACATAATTACAACTATAGAAAGAGATCGGTAAGTTGTATTTTTTTGTTTCATTACATCGTAGGTCGTCACTGCGTATCGCCAACTTGTTGCACAGGATGTTTAAAATCTCATTGTTATGATTTCAGATTAAATTCTACATCTAAATGAAATAGCCGCGTATCCTTAAAAGATAAATCATTGTGTTGAAACTGTAAGGTTGTAAAATATTAAATTAAACATATTTTGTGGTGTGACTGGGTTCCATTAATACGGAATGTTTGATATATAAAATATTACTACTCTATGCTTTAATAATACTCGCATGTTTGCTAATTTTTTTATTTTATGGGTAAATTAATTAACATAATAATAAGCTTTATACTGGTGACTTTTTTTACCGTCAGGAAAAAAGGACTGTATTTTGTACCTAATACGATTTCTATACGTGAGTGTGTAATATCCTATGTCTCGCTTCCTCTAAATATGCGACGGAGCGCGGACTATGATGGTGCGAGACGGCAACAGACTGGCTGGCATACCGTAGAAGGAGAGCCGAGTTATCTATTTATTTATAATTTATAAAATTAAATACCAAAAATGTCTTAAAACTATGAAGACATTAAACAGACAAATTATACAAACAAGAAAACATAACGGAGACTATAAACTATAAATATCAAAAACAATGAACTATTCTAAGATACGTCTTAACTCTAAATAAAACTTCACTTGTGCCTTTCTTTATTTTACCGTACTACCTATACTATTTGCTATACCCAAAACGTTAATTCCCAACATCCTGTATATGCTCTTAAGACACATAAGTACTGAGTATTTTCGATTGCAAAATGTTCAATCTCCATTGTAGTAATGTTCAATCTCCAAATACAAAATTACTTATGTGGTTTTTTGTCCAACCTCCATAAAAAAGGTTGATTTTAAACGTAAGCTTTAAACTTTTTAATGTTTATTTTTGGAATATACTTTTTTTACTATAACAGCCATTTATTTAATACGACAGTTGTAAGAAATCAAATTAAATACTCTAAATAATCAATAAAATGTCTCTAGTGTAAAATGGTGCAAATGGAGATTGAACAAATAAGTATTCATGCGACGATTTAACAAAAAAAAAAAGCACGGAAACATTTTCAAACGTAGTCCATAAGCTGAATTGTACGGTTACGTAAAAATATTGAAGCACGGTCGGAAAATAATTAAATCACGTTAATATACAATTATCTTACAAATTAATTTGTTAAAAATAATTAAAGATAACTGTGTTTAAGATGTCGCATTAGGTTTAACCTGTTATGATAGTTTTAAATTTGTGAAAAAATAAATACGTCCTCTTTTAATGTACATTAAAAGAGGACGTATTTTGTTCCAGGAGATATTTTGTTCTTACACGAATAATAAATTTAGCATTTTAGGTAGCTTTATTTATTTAAGCACAGAAAATAGAACTATGTATTTCAAACAGTCACAATACTAATGTTTAACATAAATCTTGATCTCAGTTCTCGACCACATCTGCTGTCCACTATCTTTGTTAAATTTCAAACCCTTAAAACTAAAACGCCGCAGGACGCGTCACTAATTCTAATAAATTCCTCAACTACGGGAAACGCACATTTTCGTATGCGCCGTAGCAAAAATCTATTTGAATTGCCTCGCTTTAATGACGGAGATTTAAAAGCTGACGACGTAAAATAAACCTTATCTCATTGTGATATAAACGACGTTACAATCGACTGTAATGAAACAGTAAGTCATTAAGTTTACGGGGATGCTTTACAAGATGTTGCAGATGAGAATGTTAACATAAATGACGTAAGATATAGAATTGATAAAGTGAAATCAGTTTTATGTCGTGTTGTTAAAGTTGAAGATTGGATAGCTGTTGTAGTGGATGTAGGATGAGAGTAAGAAAAGGGTGGGTTGCAGGTAGAGAAATTTGAACATTCTAAGGGATGATGAAAAAAATAAGGGTCGGTTTTTAAATACATAAGATGGTGTTGGCGTCACGCTGCGCGATGGATGGACGGATGCAGCTAGATAGTGCTGTTGATTCCAAAAACGATATTAAAATCGTTAATTGAATATGACCACTTGCAGAGATTTTTACGAAGGTTGCTTCGGCATTCGCAGTAAATATTAACTTTAAGTTTATTAACTTTTTGGAATGGTAGCTTCTAAGTAATTAGATAAAATTTATTCTTTTGTCGCTCTCTCTGTCCGTTTTTCTATATATTTTGTTAAAAACATGTAAATATTTTGTTTGAGGATTCTGGGTCCTATTAAAGGGTGTATAGTTGGCGTAATTGGAGTTATAATTTGGATAGGAACTAGTCTTACTTTCTTTTATAATGCATTTGTCGTTTTCATCTTTGCAGCTTTAACAAAAATTATATTTATGTTAACGATAATTATCTTTAGCCATGATTAAAAAAAACATGTTTTAAAAAACGGTTCGCATGGTTGACAGTCAATGTAACATACAAGTTGAAGATCCATATCGTCACCAATTTCGCTAATAAAAGCACTTACGTATCATTTTAATTAATTTCTACTGAATATACATAAGTCAGGTGCGCGTTCAACAAAAAGCGTAAATGTCATAGTTTGAATACGTGTTGTTTATTATTGCTTTTTAAAAGCTGTAATGTTGATGGGTGGTCCTTGTATATTTTACTGGAATAGAATTTATTATTTATTTGCGAATTTATTTGCTTACTTGTTAATGATAATTAATGTGCTTACTTATATTGAGGCAGATGTATTTTTTATGAGAAATATTAAATTCCAAAAAAAATAATAGTATTTTAGGTGCTAGTTAAAATACTAAGTTAGCATCTAACTTAGTAGTTTAGGTACTAACTTAGTATTTTTGTGGATTAGGTTAGGTTAGATTGGTGATCGATTAAATACAACCATAGTTTTATTACTACCTTGTTTTAATACAGTTTTTCTAGCACTGAAGATATCGGTAGACTTCGATATAAGTAATAAGACTTAACTTTAAACTCTATGAACTACAACGTATATTTTATTTATTTTAGGGATGCGCGATCCGGGTCGTCGATCCGATTTTTCAGATCGTAATGGATCGTAATGCCACGATCCGATCCACGGATCGGATCGCATGCCGTCGATCCGATCTTCAAGAAATCGATCCGGATCGGATGCAAATAAGTGAAACACAATTAATTTTAGATCTTTATTAGCTAAACCCCTTAAAGTATGACGTAAAACTTGTAAACAAGGATCCGATGCCCTCTTGCCATGTTAAATAAAAACAACACGATAATAAGACAAATACAGAGACAGTAACAAACAAACTAGTAAGTTCACAGATTTTATGCTTACCTACCCACAACATTCGTATAATATTATAATGTATAAGATTAACAGATCTACCCGTAAAGGATGCCGCCAAGTTCAAAATGTAAACAAAGATAAAGTTCGTACCAAATAAACCTAAGTAAGTACCTAAGAACCTAAGTAATTTATAGTAAACAAACCGCGTCTTAATTCATACGATCAAAGCGATCCGATATTTCAGCTTTTGTATCGATCCGGCCGAAAATCGTATGACCTCGATCCGATCCGAAAATCGCCGGATCGTATACCTGCCGATCCGATCTTTTAAAGGATCGGATCGGATCGGCGCATCCCTAATTTATTTAGGTGTTACCGTTTATAAAGGGGTACCTTCTCAAGCTTCTTTCTCTGGTCAATGTTATGTTGTCGATTATTTATTATAATTTACTTGTAGTAATTCTTTTACAATTGGGTAGTGCTTCAAATTCAAAGCCTTTTATAATGTCCAATTCATGTGGCACATTATTTGTAAACACCTATACACTCTATCATGGGTATTTAATCTCCATTTCCTTCCAAATTGAATCATTCTCAATTGCATTTATCGCATCTGCATAAAGCAATCTATTCTGAATAAACAGAGCTCAAAAAATCTATAGGAGCACATTGCCACAATAAACCTCGGAACTAGAGAAAAAAAATCCAATTTACATTTTTAACATTAGTGATTCTTATTCTAAAGAAGTAAGGTTGGTTATTGGAGTTGAAATCGGACAGGTTTTTATGAAATCCGGTAAAAAAGAGGCGCCCACGATGTTCCGACAGGAAGAGGAACTTATATGATTATTATAAACATTAGACATCGATGTAAAAACTTTGATACCAGGTGCATACTAGGGTAGCTTTGTTTTTCCCTTAACCACCTCTAGTATTGTTTGTTTTATAATATCAATGCTAGCTACCCTTTGGTTTTTTGGTCCAAGATTTCTTTCAGGCCACCCTAAATTTTTATGGTACTAAAAAATGGTGAAAGTGTGTTTTTTAGTAAAATTACACAATGGAAAGGCAGCATTGGTTTTGTTTCTAGTTTTTGTTAGTTTATAACGTCTGGTAGCAGACCTTCTGTTCTTTTCAAGGTTTTGAAAATTACACTTTCAATTTCAATGTCGTTTTTTCTAAATCATAAAAAACGTTTTACAATTGCATATTTTGAAGACAATAGGTGAAGGTTGCGTAAGGACTTAGGAGTCATTATTATTGCTGTTTGTTAGTTTTGTTTTACCCTTTGATGCTTGCGTGGGGCGGAGGTGGACTTTGCTACCACTTTAACTATACTCACTAAAATTGGTAGATCAATATCTTTAAAAAAATCTCCTCGAAGGCTGCCTTGCAATTATTGAAAATAAGTATGAGAATTGGCTTTGATATATTAAAACTCCATTTTAACAAAGCACAAAGCCCATTTACTAATTAGTAATAATATAATCGGCCATTTTACAGTCACGACAAGCAGACACTTTTCCCACAAGTATCACCACTGCTGACATAATCTGCTTTTCTGATTTTGGATGCTCCTTTGATATTGGGTGTATTGTCTTTTAAAAACATTTCCGAAACTAAAGAGGCTACAGAGCTAACATCAATGATATTTACAAATACAACATATCTACTCAATACTCCTATAAACTTTGTAAGTTTGATCTTCCAATCAAAAACAGTAACCGAATCCTTAAAAAAAGTCCATCAAGCTTAAACTTTCTGCTTTACGGTGGCCAATTATACCAAAATCTAAACAGTTATTCAAAATAATTACGTAACGTCTCAGTATTATATTTTTCACCTTTATTAATAGTACCTCATACCTTATCAGTAATGATATTATTTAAAAAATCGGTTTGAGTCAAACCTGAGTCGAACCACTATCCGGTTTGAGCATTCGCGTGATGGATGAGTGAGCATACCCTACCACGCCACTCTTCACAACACTCGACCTTCGCGAAAAACCCCATTAGTCGCCACACCATTGCTGCTTTTGTACAGTAAAATATGAAAGGTTCTTAAATGAATAAAGCAATCGATAGATTTGTTTTTGTGGAATTTGGGGTTTCGTTTCACAGTCATTACAGCGAAGATCTTATAGACGTTTTAGAACAAAATGGCTGGCTCCTAAAATACAGGTTCCGTGATGGTGGGATAAATGAAATTAGCTGCACATGTTTAGGTATTCTTGAATTTGAGATGCCTTTTGATATTGAAGTCTGCTTTTGAATTTTTAGACGCTGATGGTTCAGCGACTTGATATGAGTCATGCATGACCTTGGACTTTTGATTTTAAAAAAGTAACAAGTAAGTAACTAAGTATTCTCATCATCATCATCAACTTAAGAGTTTTACTCTTGTCGGTGGAGCAATTTCCATCTTTCTCTGGACTCTGCCAGCACCTTAAGCTCCTTATACGTCATGACATTCGCTTTTTCTTTTAACTGCTGCACGTAACTCCGTCTTGGTCTACCTATTCTCCTTTTTCCTTCTATTTTGCCTTCCAGTAATGTTTTTATAAGCATATCATGACTTATAAGGTGACCTTGCAACATTTTATTATATTGTCGGGACTATCGCTCATTCCGATGAAAACAACTCTATCCTAAAATCAAATTTCACCAAATCGATTCAGCCGTTCTTCTTTAAATACGGAAAGTAATCTTTATTGAATAGACTTTATAATTTGATATTTTGTTAAGGTTATATTGTAAAAAAATATATATATTTCATTGTTAATCATCGATCACTATTAGTGATCGAAGTTGTTAATTTATAATATGAACAACAATTGCTTAATTTAAAAACACATGTACATTTTTACATATTAGGTATCGTCATTGACTACACGTGTAAATGTTACGCAGTCGGTTAAAAATTATTATGTACCAAAAGATTCTACATGCCATTGAATTTACAATACAATGTCTTTACAAGTCACATTTTAAAAACTATTTATCAGCCATATGACACACATACATACTTTTTACTAAGTTCTTTTTATTTATTTATTTGAAAGGTTGAAAAGTCGACTATCACACCAGAAGTCACGGTTTCGATTCATGTATCGGTGCAAGCATTTATGTGCATGTACTTGTAAGTACATTGTCTTTTTGTATCGGTCCTAGGTGATTTAATATTAAACATGAATACAATATTCCTCAGGTATAATAAAATATAAAAATAAAATAAATTTATTTATTATTTTATTTATTTCTATTTTTTTATTTAAAAAATATTTATGTAAGTACATTTAGAACAGCATGAATTTCTAACTGACGTCTTGCAATATCTACCAACAGGTTAAAGTAAGAATTTGACTAATGGTCATCTTTCTTTAGTACGACTTCTTTAAAGCAATAGAACTTACAATACTTTTACACCACCAACCTGTTCAATATTAAAGAATACACCTTACACTATTGACTATTTTCAAAAATCACCTGTGAACTCCATCCGTTTAAAATTTGAATAAAAATAGCTAAATAATAATCATAATAAAATCATAGATGCAATCGACATCCTACTTCCTTACCCCATAACAGGTTAGATAAAAAAACTATTCATGGATTGTCAAACCCTTACGGAGGCTAAAAAAGCTTTAGAGGCAGTGCATGCGTAAAAAGAATAAAAGGATATATGAAATCGAAAATAACCCCTTCACAATATTTTTTTTCGATGACGTTTCCAAATAGTCTATTTCATATTTTCTGAACCAAATATCGATTATTTTTATTATTAAATAAAAATCAATTACATATTTTAGTACAAAAGCTAATATTTTTACATTTTTCCTGACTGGAAACTATTCACGCAGCGAACCTGTAAAATTCAAAACAAGAGCCCAGGCTGAGAATTGAACAGTCCAGCTGCCCCGAAGTATTTTTATATGATGTAAAGAATAATAATATTATGACTCTTCCTTATCTTTCGTGACCTTGGAATAAAATCGAAAACTGAAACTCAAGGAATTGCCGACAATAGTTTTATCACCATTATAATGTAAAGAAAAGCATGTTTTACTGCGCTTATTATAAAAGTAGTCTATAATATAATAGTTTGTCAGGGACTCTTTGAACTCTTTGAAGTCGCCGAAAGTTACTGGGAGTTTTATTAGCGTTTTATTGTCTACTGTTCAATTATTTGACGACCCTTTTGGCGTAATAGTTGAGAAGTCGGATACATAAATGTCGTTGGTTCGATCTTCGCACGGTGCAACATATTGTATGAAAATGTCTGTTTGTATCGGCCTGGGTGTTTTGGTATAAAATTTAATATCTATGTATGTTTGTTGTGTATAATTATGTAATCTTTGAAGACCCATGGTGCGATTTTAGGATTTTTAGGATAAAATTATTATTTAATGGTGGCCCTAAAAATTCTCCATAAGAAACTTAAATAATAGCTTTGATAAACATTAATTATTTACCATGTATTTACCCAACATAATTAATGTAAATATAAACATACTTAACACGGCTTAATCACCACGCTTCCTAAATTTGGTAAAAATTCAGGTAAAAAAAAATGTATCCACGTGCCAATTTTTATGCAAAGTTTGTTGAAAGATAGAAACAACTTTAATTAATCACCATGCTTACCAATTTAAATACAAAATCAGGCGAAAGTTTACGAATGAAGTCGATGTTTAGTTTGAAGAAAAACATTTTAATTATTAGGAACGACGCGCACAAGGCTTTTTTAATACTTTTTTACTAATTTGCACCTTACAGTCTTGATCTTAGCAGGTTCCCTTAAGATGCAAAACCGAATGTTTATTCAAGTACGTTTTCGAATTCAAATTCTTCCCTTTTGGACGAAAGCAATCGATCCTCAGGATACGCTCTGCATACAATTATCCACCCTCATTTAGCTCGTCTGGTCAATGACAGCCATGTTTTAATCAATAACTTCTTTTTCGCGCGCCGTCCTTGGTTTTTTTTCCCCGGCGCGACTTTTTCTGCGCGTATTTCACTTATTATGTGTCAATCGGCCCGCGGTTTTTTATCTATGCCAAGTCCGTCTATCGGGCTATACCTCGTTTTCATCGATTCCGCAAAAAGCATAACAAAAAAGCCAAAAGCTCGGCCAAAAAATCGTCTACCGAACAGTATCTCGTATCGCCGGTCTTGTAGCCATTTTAATTATTATTTAATACCAAGGGAGCACGTGGCGGTGCTCGCTGCCTCGCTTGCACCACGGGAGTTGTCCGCGCCCGCCGTATGCCGTCCCTCTCGCACCGAACCCACTTACACACATAAAAATCGTGAATAATAAAAAAATGTGTACACATTTTTTTCGCTTAACCGCCGCGCGGCTGTGTGCGTGCGACCTCATACCGAGGAAGCGGGATGGCGCTATCCACGCGAGTGGTGCAGAGTGCTCCCCACTCCGTTTTTTTAAGCTCGCCTATCAATGTTGTCGTCCGTGTGATTTTTTTCATTTTTATGTGTTAGTGTACCCCTCGCGCGGTGTAGTTGACTTTTTCTACTATAGATCTGAATTTCAGTCTCGTTTTTGCCGCGTTGGTCTTAAGGCGGGCGAGCGGCATTTTGTATTCCATTTTTGTTGACGCGAGTGGCCGGTGCGCCCGAGGACGCTGTCTTCGCCGGCTTTTTGTGCGAACACATGTCTTGAAAGTCCTTGCTACTGCACGCAAATCGCCTGGTGCGAGCGGGATAGCGCGCTACATCACGTGTGGATTACCCACATCTATAACGAAATATAGCACACTAAAATATTGAGCACAAAAAAAATCTGGTAATTTTGATCCTAGTACCGACGGTCGGCATTCATAATTTTACCACAGGGTCAAGAACACGTATGTTTTTTCGCCGATTTTTTTGTTATTTTTAAATGTTTACGGGGACGCACGTGGATTTTTTGAGTAATTTTGGCTGTCGAGCCTTGGACTGTTGCCTTTTGGACGTGTTGTGACAGTAGTGTTACCTTTATAATGTGATATATTTTTAGTGACTAATAAATAGGAACAAACTGTGATTTTTAATGGTGATATAGTTGGTGATTGTGAAGATTTTTGGATAGTGACAGGTAATTTTTTTCTTTTTTAATTTTACGTCTGTGGCAGGTCTTCTGTTTTAGAGGGTGGTTGAGGTGGGTTCCTCCCTGAGTGGGGTTTTTACGTAACGACCCTCTGCCGGGATGTTGTAATTGCGAGTCGAGCCGTCTGTCAGACGCGACCTTGAATCTCTTGCAGACTATAAATACGGAAATATTTTCGGACAAACTCGCGCGCGTTTTAATTTCGTTGATTTATCACCGTTTGCTTGTTGAAGCGTTTTTGTGTCAACACAAATGCAACAGGTGACCTGCCACCAATGTATTTTTTTTTTGTCAAATAATCAAGACTAGTCCAAAATGTTGTCTAAATAATTTTTTCGAGGGATTTTTTTACTGATTCCGAAATAATTATTTCAGTTTGATTTTTTAACACCTCGTTTTTTTTATATTTTTCTATTTATTTTTCTTGTTTTTTTTACTTTTTTAATCGAAATAAAAAATGCAGTTGGTATAGGTAATTTTATTATTTAAAAATGAACACAGTTTGATTAAAAGTACAGTTCAACAGAAAAATGTAAAACGAAAAAAAAATCAGTAACGCTTAACTAGCATCCAAGATCGGCCTCTAAACGACACTTTTTGTACTAATTTTTTACTCAACTTAGTTATTAGAAACGCTGTTATCCAATATCAGAAAACTTCTTGTCAAACAACCTTGTAATCCACGGTTCAGTGGCTACGAAATCTCCAATAACTACTTAGTAAACGCACTTTTAAATGATAGGGTTAAAAAAACTCGGATAAGTGTCATTTTTTGCCCATAGAAAACTAGCACTCGTGTTGTCAACAAGAAATAAATTACAAAAAAAAATGTGTATGGACCGCAGTTCAATATATTGTAAAGCCATTTGCAAATAAATTGTCATTTGAAACATCGTTATACGTACGAATGTTATTTTTAATAAATTGAACGTTATTAAAATAACATTTGTACGTTTAACGATGCAGTAAAAAAGTTTGTGTAGTAAATAACAAAGTAAATATGATTCAATGCTACAATACAACGAAAAGACGTTATTGTCTTAAGTACTAATTAATTATTCTCAACTCAAAATAAAAGAGCCTCAAAAGTCAATTCCTCGACGACAAAAATATTAGTCAAAGTGTCGAAAAAAGCCTTAATGTGCCATCAAAAGAGATTAGAATAGGTCTTTAAAGTGCTAAACTTAACGATAATAAGTTCAGCACGCAACAAAAAGATAATTACTCCATATAAACCACTTCCCAGATCCAAACTAGTGTGATTACAAATCTTGAAGTCGATCGACCGAGGCCCTGCGTATACATCACCAAATTACATCCGGCAGTGTAATTGGTAAACTCCAAATTATCTACCTGTACACTCTAAATTGTAAGCCGTAAGGTTGATATTGCAATGTTGAAGTGAATTGCTAACAGCAATCGTTTGTTGGTTATCTTTTCTATACGCGCAATTATATCTTTGACAGCGTATTGCTGCGTACAATCGCACAGAAAAGTTATTGGAAAAACGAAATAGAATAGGTTCAAAAATGATTACTTGTATTTTTTTATGTTAAAATTAATAATTGGTATTTATTTTTTTATTTTTGATATAAAACAAATTACAAAAGGTCCAAAATTTAATATTGTATGGACTGTTCTTTTTTAACAGCTGGCTTCTCATTCCTGAACAACATTGCGAGGAGCAAAAAAACACTGTCATTAGTTCCTCGTACATTGTAAGCGTGGATGTACTTGCAATGTGATTATCGGAGCCTTATTCGATACGGCATGTGGGCTAGCCTCTAGATCGTTGACACACAACCTACGCGGCTGCCATCGTCACCTGCTCGCTCTGAAAAAAAAACACGCAACTTTTTTACTCGTCAAATCTAGTTTTAAATAGACAAACGGCTATTCAAGTACGTTTTTTTCGATCGAAAGATGTTTGAGATTAAGTTTGGTAATGAGGTGCTTTTACTATACAATTTAGAAATTAAATCTTTATTTATTAATTTCTAAAGTGACGAAGACAACATTTTGGATTATCTAGAAAAGGAATTGGTTTTCATTAGCCCCATTGTTTTTCAGCCCAATAAAACGGAAGATCTCGAAAAATTCCATGACAAAACAAAGGATACCAAGCGGGTCGAAATAAGACAGAAGCCGTATATTTTTTATATAAGATAGTGCCAAATAAACATTACGACTTTATTATATTTAGATAGAAATTTTAATACTTTCAAGATGATGGAAGGCAGAACAATCGACTACAGACCGGACGGTGGCGGTCTGGATTACCACAATTCACCTTTAATGGCGGAGATACCAGTAGACAATTACCATATACACAGAAGTATAGAGCACTTAAGATCCATAGGCGTGCCACCGCCCATCGACCACCACAGACATCTATCAAACATAACAGATCTGAGGAGATACGAGCATCCCGATGAAATTCCAGAAATTAAGCCGTCCGTTTTAAGGTTATCCGAATTCAAAAGTGGACTGCACGATATAAGAATCAACAATGATCAGGAGAACGAAGTGCAGAGACAGATGACCCCGCAGGATGATGGACC
Organism: Mecyna flavalis; assembly: GCA_949319885.1. NCBI lineage: Eukaryota > Metazoa > Arthropoda > Insecta > Lepidoptera > Crambidae > Mecyna > Mecyna flavalis. Next base: position 2,546,018 of record OX439419.1, on the reverse strand, counting down.
GAAGGGATACAGCGCGCCGTCGACACCCTTGTCTGAAAATGGAGGGCAGAGCATACAGGAAGAGAAGGTTAGATCATTTTATGTAATTAAAGTAAATTAATCATTACCACCGACCTTGAACACTTCGGAAGTCTTCAACAGATTTGACGTCATCAACTCGGCAATATTCGGTGACTCCGGCGCATTGTTCGTCGGATCGCAGCATCACGATGCTAGCATTTGTTCCGCATACGAAGCCATTAATCTTTAGATGATTTTTAAATTATTACGTCTTTAACTCAACGGTCTTAGCACGTTCGTTTATAACTTCTCGATTTTAAATTTTGCATTTATTCGCGTTCCAATTGATTCTGCTAATGGCTAAATTGATTCAGTATCTTTTAACGACTCCAATAAGATTTTTATCTTCCAATTTCGTCTCGACGTGTATACCAAAAAGTTGAATCAATTCTTCAATAGTTTTTTAAAACACTTCTTAACTTCAGTCGGATGTCTAATAACGAATGCTTGTAATGTTGTAAACACTTGTTGTGCCGATAATTTCGTCAAGTTCAAGTACATTACCAAATAAAGAAGCTGGTTTTACAAGTGCCTAATATAACTATTGAACGTAGTCACGCCGCCTTAAAGATAGACAGATAAGTGATTTTGTATCTTACTGCATAGATACAAGTTTCAAATTGGAAGGAAGCTTAAGGTGGAAATTGAGTATATCGCTTCCTAGATACTAGAACGATTTTTTTTACATCTTTAACGTTTCCTTTTACGATTTATCGTCTGTATTTTATCAATTTGCAATGAGCTACGTTTTATAATAAACTCAAATACTAATCATTATTTATTCGATCAATGTAGACTTTTTAATATCTAATTCGAATGCAATATTATCACACCAACACCAAATCTTATAAGAAAATGACGCTAAATGATTTTTTTATGTTATCTTTCAATCTCACTTTTGATGCTCATTTGCATATAATAACGTTGAATCATTTAAGCAGTAATCGTTTTCTTAATGATGCATATTATGCAGTTAAAATAGTAGAAGACTATAATGAGTAATACATAATTTAATTTTGGTGTTAAAAAGATATCAAATCTTAACGAACGTAATACTTAGAAACTTGATGTCATCCATTCGAATGCACAAATTGTTTTGGGGTATCTTCAACGATATATTCGTTGGGTATCTTGCACTATTCAAAATCTAATATAGTTACTGTCAAATCGTTTATATCAAACTACTAAATATCTGATGACTACTTGTCTCGATCAAGAATTTGTGGATGAAGGTCATTTAAGCCCAGGTCGATCGGAGGTTGTACGATATACCTATTGTCTGCTAGTTGAGTTTTTTTCATTGCAATTACATAGATAACGAGCTCTGTATGGAGTTAATGAATTTGGTATTCACTTCGATGTTTTCCGGGACGATATGAATCTTTGCTTTAATTTGGATGTTTACTTATATGATGCTTTTAAGATTTAAATGCGGATGTTCTGAGATTCGTAATTAGAGGCTTGTGAATTTTTGTGGATTTAATATTTTCTTAGAATTGATTTCAGTGTAATTAAATTGAATATGTTTATACTTATCATTTGATTTAAATGTCGGACTGTCTATCACACATAAATCCTTAGAACTGTTACTTTTTTATTGAAATGCATATAGTTGATGAATATCGTTTACATCTTTAAAGATGCAAGCTTTTATCATAATATGTATGTATTTCTAATTGGAATTTGTCAATTATACAACAAATGTCATCACCATTTTACCTATAAATAACATTAACACAATACTATACGATATGACGGAGGTTACCAAATTTTAAAAGTTCATCACTTCTACCAATGCCTGTATCACGTATAAGAATTTACAAGAAATCCTGCATAACGTGTTTACTCAAATCGTATGGCGTAGATAAGGATACTGTGACCCGGTAGAATTCCCAATGGTTACAAGGACGTTGATAACTTCCCCTCAAATGTGTAAACTTAAAGCAACGTTTTATTTGGGAACGCTCACATACACATCTTCGTTAAAGACAACTCAATTAGCCGGATCATATAAATGTTCAATTTGAAAGCTAATTTTATTTCCAACACTGGTATTTATAGAATTAAGTTGCTTAATTTTAGTAGCGGAAGCTGTAAAATCATGGTAAAATTTAGCATCGTTATCAACAGCTTTCAAGTGTTAATTTTATAATGTATGTCATAATATTATTGTTCTTAAAAAATCCATTGACATCTTAAATTAAAGCATACTGTTGTCATATAACGGTCGTTGATTCAGAAGGCACTTTAATCCGATGGTCCCGACTCCGACTTTGTTCCAAGTAAGTCTGGTTTCCCTTGTAAGAGTTACGGAGATCAGATGGCAATCGCTCTATTGTGATAACCAGGCTTGTCAAATCTAGGATCATAGTCGAAGTGAGTGAGAGAGTTTGGGCTCCATACTGGATGCAATCGAGAATACGCTGAGATGATTATGATTTCCAAAGGACTAGCCCTATGTGCCGGATGTTGCGCTTGTGTTTATCGTGTGTCTGGAAGTTTATTGATATCTAAGTACGGTCAACAGCACATCACAATAAACACTTGCAGTTCGATAATAGCACTTATGCCCCCGACATAAGAGTGGTACAAAGTCCAAAGTGTATAGTCTGACGTACTTTTGAGGGTTAGTAGTCGATTCGCACGAAAATAATTCGCACGAAAGTGCGAATCGACAACTTTCAAAAATAACATTATTTTTAGTAGTCGATTCGCCCGAATGAATTTTGATCGCGTGCGAGTCGACCCCTTTAAGAATTGATAATAGGCGATTCGCACTTTTGCAATATTATGTGCATAAAAAAAGAACAAAGTACAGTCGTGTACAGGAAATCTTTATAATAATATTAACCTATTCGCTGTCTATATACCTTACAGCATACAGAATCAATTAAATTTCAAATGTTATATTTTTTCGGACAGGGAACATGTTAAATTATAAACTAATATCATTAAGCGTTTAATTATACTTGATAACTTTAATTTTAAAATGACACCAAAAATTAGAAACGAATATGTATAAACGTATTACGTAAAGCATTACACGCTTAAGTACCTCGGAGCAATACCTTAAAGAGAGCCCCGTTAAACTTACACAATTTCGCTTGCATTTTCACTATGCAAGTTGACATTATTTGCTTATTTCTATAATTTTTCCAATTAGAATATACATGTATCTAACATCGTTCTAAAGTTCGCGTTAATTCTAATTAGAAAACATAACTTACATATTGATTACAACAATTTTTCTTATTAGAATCTTATCTCTACGTAAAAAGTTCTTCTTACAAAACTATGATTCTTACACATTCTATGCTTAATACCTATTACAGTTCTTGCGTAACTAATTGGATTTATATTTATTTCACTTATTTACAATCAATCCTACGTAACAATATAAAATTTAACCTAGTATAAGCATAAATTGAGATTTTGTCTTCGCTGTCCTTAACACGTTTCTAATTTTTGGTGTCATTTTAATATTAAAGTGTTCAAATATAATTTAACGCTTACTGATATTAGTTTATAATTTAACATGTTTCCTGTCCGAAAAAAATATAACATTTGAAATTTAATTGATTCTGTATGCTGTAAGATATATAGACAAGGAATATGTTAATAATATTATAAATATTATAAAGATTTCCTGACACGACTGTACTTTGATTGTTTTTTATCCACATACTGCAAAAGTGCGAATCGCCTACTATCAATTCTTAAAGGGGTCGACTCGCACGCGATTAAAATTCGTTCGGGCGAATCGACTACTAAAAATAATATTATTTTTGAAAGTTGTCGATTCGCACTTTAGTGCGAATTATTTTCGTGCGAATCGACTACTAACCCACTTTTGACTGTAACTATTACATTTGTGGCACCCATAATGAGCTTAAGCTGCTCAATAAGTCAATGTATCTAAATTAGTTTATTTACACTATCTTTTTTCCAATTTCACTAATAATTTTAAAGAAAAGCGTTGTCACGTTTTAGCAGTCGTGTTTTATTGATGAATAAAATATCGTATCAGCCATCAACACGACGATCTAATTGATAAAACAATCAAGTTAAAACAGAATTAATAAAATCAATGTCATTCTTAAACGAACATCTAGACTGCCTGTTTCCTGTTTATAAAGGCAAATATAAGTTTAAACTAAAACCCGAGAAAGATCAGACTAATTAAAATATTCATCCTAAATAAATATTTTTCATATTTTCTACAAAAGCTTTTTGTTTAAAAAATAAACAGTAATAACAAAAAACACTTTCCTTTTACTTTAGCCTAAGGCGGTTTGAGTTTTAATTTTCAGTGTAGTTCAAGGAAAGGGGAAAATTACAAGGAATCAACTCAAGTAAAAATTTTAAAAACATCAATTGCCGTAGAAAATAATTATGTTGAAAAAGAAACATATTTGTATTTCTTCAGAAACCCTTTGGCATTTTGCTAACCAGTTATGTCTTGAGTGACAGACTATCCTACTAATCCTACTAATATTATAAATGCGAAAGTCTGGATGTTTGGATGTTTGGATGTTTAGATGTTTGGATGTTTGGATGTTTGTTACTCAATCACGCCTAAACGGCTGAACGGATTTAGATGAAATTTGGCACACGTATAGTTTATAACCCGGATTAGGACATAGGCTATAAAATTTCTACGGGAAACGTCTCATTCCCGCGGGAATATCAATTTTGAAACTACTCAACCGATTTGAATAATTCTTTCACTGTTGGAAAGCTACACTATCCCCGGTGAACATAGGGTACTTTTGATCCTGGAAATGTGGGGGGAAGGGGGGATATTTGAAAAAAGAGATTACGTGCGGGTAAAACCGCGGGCGGAAGGCTAGTAGAACATAATTAAAGCGACTTATTTGGAAAGCATGAGCATGGCTCATTGAAGTGTCATAAATAGTAGTCTCCTTTCAATTCATACTTGCAAAAATTTTCCAATGTAAACTGAGACGTCTATTTGAATATCGCAAAATTACGGAGGCGTACACTGTTTGGTTTCCCGTCGAGGCGTCCGCATTTTTTTCTTAAATTTGACTTTCAATCTATCAAGTAACCTTCGAAATTGATTTGAGTGAAATTAACACAAATTTGAATACATTCAGACATGGCTGCAAAAATACTTGACAATTTAAATTTATGATTTTCATAATGCTACCATGGACAACCTTTTTGTATTGTAAAGGCGACCTTAAGCGTTTTAATGTTTATTGACGTAAAATCGTAAAACAACCATTTCTTTTGTTAATCTAAACTTTTGGCTGTACAATAGATGATCTTTGGCCTACTAGTCAATTTGTTTTTTTTTTTAAAGATAAATATTATGTATGTTTTTAAGTGAGCATGTTTTAGCACTGTAAGACCTTGTCAAGGTTTAAACTCATCCTAGACCTAACGTCTTTCATCGACTAAACTAAAAAAAAAACAATCCTACAAAAAAAATCTTTATGACAGGTAAATAAAATGATAAGCTTAGGATAGTTAGTTATAATTGGAATCTAATTTATAGAAGACTAGCGGGCGCCCGCGGTTTCACCCGCGTGGTTCCCGTGGGAATATCGAGATATCCTTTCTTAGCGGATGCCTACGTCATAACATCTACCTGCATGCCAAATTTCAGCCCGATCCGTCCAGTGGTTTGGGCTGTGCCTTGATATCTATCTATGTCAGTCAGTCAGTCAGTCACCTTTGAGTTTTTTATATATAGATATAAAAGTAGTTGCAAAAAATTGTCCTTTTTGACCTACTAATACAAAAATCCTGGGACATAAAACAACTATGTAACTGCCAGAGTCTATCAACATGATACTGTTCACATTATACATACAGTGCGAGTAAAAAGAATAAACTTTAAACTATTTCTTAATGACTTTCGAACAAAAAAAAACGAAAAAAAAACATTTAGTCACTGCACATTTTTGCCCGCTATATCATTGGAAGGAAAGTGAAAATCCGATCCGTAACCTTATCATAAAAACGTGTAAACAATACTAGTGTGACTGTACGCTGTTTTTGCTTATGTTATGAATAATACAAGTACAACCTTTTTTCTTGTAAAACCAGCATAGAATTTATGTTCATCCGCTAGATGTCATAAAACAAATAAAAAAATAAAACAGGTTCCGGTATTCGATATTTAAAAAATAAGTTATAAAGTTATTAATAGTATAGGGCTACTTCTTGGAAAAGGATTTTCAGAGTGTCACAGACTCATATCTCCTATTAAAATAAATTATTACGATAAAAACTATTATTACAACGTTTCTTCATTTCATTAAGCATCAGGTCATACAGATTTATTTTATTAAAAACTACGAAGATCTGAGTAATTCACCATCAACACCTCAAATCCGGTGAATTTTGCACGTTTTTTACGTGTCACACGAGCGCCGACTTCTGAACAATCGCACATATTTTTAAAACCACCCACGTTTTTAACCCGTTTTCTACACACATTAAAATAGATAAATCAGTTTACATACTGCTAAAATTTTAAATTAATTGGAAGGAAACTTTTGATTTTATGGTCATAAGTATATTTGTCACACGCTTAGCAAGATTTCCGCGGCGCGCCTTTCGAGGGGCACTGCTCATGGCTGGTCAGGCGTAGGCAAACCCTGATAGGTGTATTCGAATCGTCAGTTACCCCGCAGCTAGCAGGAGAGGTGGCCATGTCGCTGGTTCCCGCGCTTTGGATGCTGGAGTACGTTCATCAATTTTAAAAATTTTGGTTCCCAGTTTTCCGGCATTCCCGTGTCACATGTTTTCAACTACTTTTAGTAGATGGGTTTTGAGGTGAAATACCTAGCTCCTTAATGTAGATGGACAGTAAAAAACTAGCTGGTTATATCTTTTCAATGAAAAGTTATTTCAAAAAATATGTTTTTTTGTAATTTCCATGGTGTAATTTCCATGGATAAAACACCATGGAAATTACGTAAGACCCATGGAAATTACCTTGTTTCTTTTAAGTTCATCATCATCAGGCATACGACACCCACTGCTGGGTATAGGCATCCCCCAAGGATCTCCACACTGATCGGTCCTTGCGCCACGCACATCCCGCGGTTTCCGGCGGCCTTGGCAATGTCGTCAGTCCAGCTAGTAAAGGGCCTTCCCACTGAAAGTCTTCCAGTGCGCGGTCAAACTGAAAGACACCATTGCAAAACCTTTCCACCCCAACGGCCATCGGTTCTGTGGGGTATGTGTCCCGCCTTCTATCATTTTAACTGAGCAACTCTTCGAGCTATGTCGGTTACCTACATTATTTTGCGAATCTCCTCATTTTTGACTCTATCGCACAAAGAAACACCAAGCATAACTCTCTCCATTGCCCAATGTGTGACCTTGAGGCTTCTTATGAGACCCATAGTGAATGACCACGTTTCGCTTCCATATGTTATCACTGGCAACACACACTGTTTAAAGACTTTCGTCTTGAGGCACTGAGGTATGTTGGATGCGAATATATTCCGTAGCTTCCCGAACGCTGCTTATCCGAGCTGGATTCGTCAAGGGATCTCTTTCTCGAAGTTGGATTTACCTAACTGAACTGCCTGTCCAGGTAAACATAATGGTCAACAACTTCAAGCGTAACGTTTCCAATGCTAACTGGAGCTGGTGCCGGGTGCGAGTGACATAATTTTCGTCGTGTCCATATTCATTTTAAGATTAACTCTTATGGATATATATAATACTAAGATCTTCGAGCATTGTATTCAGATCCACCATGGTCTCGGCCATGAGAACTACATCGTCGGCAAAACGTAGCTGTGTAAGGTACTCGCCATTTATGTTAATACAGAATCCTTGCCAATCCAGAGGCTTGAAAATATCCTCCAGCACAGCAGTGAACAATTTAGAAATTACATCTCCCTGTCACCTCGCTCTAGTTGGATAGGATTTGAGCTCTGGTTTTGCAATCGAACCGATATGCAGCGTTTTGGTATAAGTACCTCAATACGTCGATAAACATGTAGTCCACTTGGCACCTTTTTAGAGACTGCAGCACTGCCTAGGTCTCGATTGAATCAAAGACTTTCTCATAGTTCAAGCTAAGCAACGCTTTTAAAGAATTTTAACTATTAAATTGAAGACTTAAACTGATTGATGAAAACGACTTATTTTATAAAAATTGAATTTGTTATTTTTTTATGTTTATTATTATTTTTATCCATAAGTATAATGTTATGGGAACAATTTTAATGTATAAGAAAGTTAATTGATAACAGTTTTATCACTTTTATGTTCCTACTTTGAGTATCATAAGTAAGTTTTGAAATTAAGCTACTATTTTTGCTAAATATTGTTTTAATACAATGTAGATCTTTATGCTACCCTAACTAACTAATATGACAGCTTAATTTCATATTTGACATGATGTTTAGCTAAATTTAATCTGCTGGGTAATTTCCATGGCCTTTATTGTAATTTCCATGGGCCGCCAATTTTCTCCATTTTTTTTTAGCAAAAGTATAGATCCCGTACGTGGCGAATTTTGATATGTTGCTTAAATTTGCACAAGCTTTCGGAATATTTGTGCAATTCACCATAATTTAGCGATTTCAAAAATGCCGTGGAAATTACGCGGAGAGCACTTTTCTGAAGATCCACCCATAGTCATGATAGACTCTAGGAAAGGACTAAGGCTACTTTTTATCCCGGGATAATTCTGCAGGTTTTGGTTTATCCTTCTTCTTTCGTGACGTAATGTTGGTACATGAATAGATATTACATTTCTACGGGATACCCGCGTGCAAAATATTAGTGGTCAACAAAAAACACTTTGTGTTAGATGGAATTCGATGAACACTACCAAAGTGTGTGCCATTTAGCCAGTCACTTATTCAAAAATATCCACAGATAACTTTAAGACGTGTAAAATTCGCCAACTTTATCCAGACACCCGCCATTTGCCATGAGCAATCGAATAATCTATTCCGCGCGAATATAATCTATCGATTGTAGAAAAAACTCGATCTCGTTTCCCGCGCAATTAGGGTTAGCACTTTAGCAAGTGTAGATTTTTTTTGATGTTTTTTTTATAAAAATAATATTTTGTGGATTAACAATATGATTAGCGATTGCTAGATTCTTAAGGACAGATGTCCAACAAGAGTTCTTATGGTATAAGCGTATACCACTCTGAATGCAGTTAAAATAATAATAAGAACATGGATTAATAATTTGCTAACAAACTGTCTGCGTGTATACAGCAACAGTATAAATAAGATCTTGTAACATTTTATATAAAATGTATAATAATATAAAAAATTAGCTGCTGAATAGGTATTTGTCTCAAAATCGTACGTATCGATGGCTACGTTGATAAGTTTTGAGACAAATATTCAGCGGTTAAAAAATTTAATAGAGAGCGTATTTTTGGTCACCTATTGATCCATAATTTTTTTGTAAAAAGAAAATTATCAATTTACACAATATTATTTATTATTACCTCAATTATTTTTTTACAACAAGTTGTTAATTAATATTAATTCCTAATCAAATGAAAGTCAAGGACAAAACCATAGATAATGAAGAACGGCAGCCCTACTTCCCGCGCGATTCGCCGAGGAGCCATTTCAAGGCCGCATTCCAATTTCAAACCATTGTCAATGTCGCCGCCACATGACTGATATGTGCGCTTTTTATCACCGCTCCCGAAAGGAGGACAGCGGTGGAACTACAGATAATGTAATACTCGTATTATGTTAGAACTGGCCATGTCCAATTTTGTAGTCCATGAAAAATAATAATATCTGTTTTTTTAATACTTGTGGCCAGTTCGTTCGTTGAAATTATTTTTTGAAATTGGAATTGGTTTCGCTGTATTACACATCATGTATTCATTTTTACATTAACCTATGTTAGAAATGACTTTATATTTAGTTGCTTTTCGTGGCTGACCCCATTGATAGTGTATTTAAAAAAGAGGTAGATACGGCACTAGCGCTCGAAAAATGCTTCGCTCATATTGTGTTAATTGACACAAATCATTTTAGACGCATAATGTCAACGGTTGGTGAAGCACATAGATTTAGTATATCTCGACGGATCAAATTCTAATCGCCGTGCGTCAAAGGATGGCATATCTACCTCTTTTTTAAATACACTATCAATGGCTGACCCATTACATACCGAAAAACTTTGAATCTAAAAAATTAAAATTCCTACGATATTTCATTTATGTAAATAAATTCTGAGGATTCACTTGTAATTTATTTATTAGTAATTTACCGTTTATTATTATAATTGTTATGCGGAAGTAACTATTTAACTTTACATAAAAAAATTAATTAATTATTATACCTATTAAAATTTTGCAAGTATTTATTTTATGAGCAATAACTTTATTGTATCTTTGTTATATGTAGTAATTTATTACTTATTCTAAACGCGTAGAACTTAAATTCCAATAAGCAAACCGTACAATGACTTGTCCAACTTTAAAAGAGCTTCAGTGCTTTTTATCTTATTATTTATTAGAGTTCAACTTATATTGGCAGGTTAGCAACGGTCAATGTCAACATACAGGGTGATCCAGACATGTGTCAGAGCAGTTTTAGAATTCAACTTCATCAATTAAGCTATACAAACAACTTTTTTTACCGGGTTCGGTGACCTGTTAAGCTTTTTTTTGGATATTGACAACGTGACATACATACTTACATGTTATTAATATGAAGTGTATTCGTAATTAAGATTCAATACTAACGTGGTATCGTATTTCTGATTAGAGATTTTATGTTCCTATTCCAAGATTGATAAAAAAATATAACGTAGTTTACTTTTTATTTTTTACTTTTAAGGTAATTAAATATTTCTGGACATGGCCTTAGACACAGCCACAGATAACGACACAGCCAAAACAAGTCAAAATAATTTTCTTTTATTTTAACTCAGTCGGCAGACAGACTTGACATTAAAAGTGGCCACCACGGCCTATTTTAATCCCTCATTGGAATAGGCCGTGCTGGCCGAACTCCACTAGAAAGCATCACTCAATGTGCTTCCACATTGTAGACGCCTCTGATCTTCGAGCCTTAAAATTTTAGACTCGTCTACAACATATTCTTCACAAGCTTTCCGCCCGCAATTTTACCCGCGCGTAATTTATTTTTTCAAATATTCCCGCGGGAATGAGACGTTTTCCGTGGGAATTTTATAGCCTATGTCCTAATCCGTGCTATAAACTATACGTGTGCCAAATTTCATCTCAATCCGTTCAGCCGTTTAGGCATGATTGAGTAACAAACAACCCAACATCCAGACTTTCGCACTGATAATATTAGTAGGATAAATTATAATAATTTGGTAACCGTGGCAATGAATTTCATCAACTTTGATATTTAAGTAATTCCATACATGCCTATTTACGGCGAATTAAATTTAAAATTAACAACATTAATCATCCTTCATCTTTAAATGGAATAAAAGTAATGATTATTTGTCATTATTGATATTTGACCTTTTTGATGATATTAGGAGATATTACGTAATATCGGTAAATAACTCTTTGCCATTTTAATTCAACGGGCTGATATCCGTATAATTTGAATTAGGTATTTTATATATGAAAAATACACTCAAAATACTTTATGGACCTGAGCTTTACATTTTGATTTAATTTGATAGACTAACTTTTAAAAGTTCTGCTTTACTTTCGTGTTTTGGGAGAATATTCTTGTATGTTATGATTTTTGATGTTCATCCAGGGAGGTTTTTTATTTATGGGATGTTATATTGCCCTCGTGTTAAAATATAACATTTTCCTTTACCTACCTACTTTTAAAGACGTTTCAAAAAACAACTTTTGAATTTGGAATTCGAACATGTCCGACCAAATAATTTGTAGGCAACTCGGCAGGTCTTGATCCATGGCAGTTCTCAGAATTTTTCTACACAAATTTATTATTTCCCCGCCTCTAATAGTGATTAAAATCGAAAAATCTTTATTGTAAAGCAACAAAGTTGATAATGAACGAACGTTTTTTTCGGCACACGAACTAACAAATTTGTCGGGTGTGTAATTTTGATTGACACCAACCATTACGGTTGAGTTAGGTATTGCGTCATCGAGTAACTACATACAGATGTGAACAAAATAAATGTTTTTTTGTTTTTTTATTTTCAACTATTTATAGTATAAAATAGTCATTAGGACTTAATTAGGCACGCTTTTAATTTTGTACGAAATCGTGGATCTTTTATTTATTTTGTTGATTTATGAATTCTATTAAAACTACATAATTATTTGTAAAGGATCTTCAATGATCTCCAAAACTGAACAATCAATTTCAATAGATAATTTTACCTAACATAAAAAGATACACAATTAAAAGAAAAATATAATCTAAGCAAATATTTTATTTACTAAAATACAATAATAAATTTAAAGACGGGTGTTGTGTTGATTCGCTAAAGCGTTACTTTATATTTATATGTTAAACTTATTTTTTCGGTTCTTTTGACCATAACCACCAAGCAAGCGTTATAATTAAGCCAGTATTCATTATACCGAATTGGTTTCAAAAATAGAGGCCTTTGTCCTGCAGAAGTTTACGTCTGATTTTTTATCAATCCAAAGCTAGGACAAAAAGAATAACCTCGGCAATGGCGGCGTCCTTCCTCCCTAATACTAGTCAAAAGTATACAGTATATAAATAAACCGCCTAAATATCAAATAATAAGTAAAGTCCGTGCACCTCTTGCCTAAATTGCCCTAATCGGCCGGCTGACCGTTTCCAACACGCGATTTGTCTATCTCGGCTCGGTGTGATATAATTTGCCGTCCATGCCGGAGGCTGTGGCATTCTTTGTCTGGGATGACCCCACGGCTGCCTCATAGGAGGACATGGTCTAGTTTGGAAACAATTTTAGTATTATTTTACTCGTCAGATATTTTTAACCTATTTTTATGGTTATTTATGTTACGTTTTTACACGTTCGCTTGCATTTTACAGTCTGTTTTGTGATAAAAAGGTGTCTAAAACAAAAAAATCATAATTAATATTTTTTATGATTTTTATATTTTCATTAAAATATTGAAACAACAATGGTGCAGATTTTCAGTAAAAGTTTTTTTTTTTTTGACTAATGAGCCTTGCAGTTAACACAAACTACACACAAATCGTATACGATTTTAAATTACTAAATACACTAGAATTTTTTTTGTTACTTACGATGATACTAACGTGAGAATTATCCTGCTCCATACAAGCCAAACTCTTCAATAAGCGTTTGGCGCTTCATAATAATTATGTAGTACCATATTCAATCATTATAAAAGATCTTCTTACAAAAATCTCTAATATCCTGGACAAAACGTTTTTACAGACACTCTACATGGAACATGTTCTTGAGTTAGTCGTTAAGTCACTTATAATAACCACATGTCTGATAGCATTACTTCCTTTTAAGCCAAACTTATTTGTGCACGCGTAATAGAAAAACAACTCTAATATTATTGATTTAAAATTCATTATTGCGGTCCATCTCTCGACCGATCTGTATCTCTAAAATAGCCCTTATGTCATTAGAATAAAAGCGAGGTTCGAATTATTTCGGCAGGTAATTTTTGTGTACTTGAAACATTGCGTGTAAGTAAGTATAGACGCTTGCGCGTTTATAACTTTAAAAATTATGTATTCTAATGTATTATTCTTGCTTCTAATATATTTTACGCAATTACAAAAAGCTGTTCGTATCACCTGTCTGTTTATGGCAGGATATCTTCACATAAAACCTTGTTATCGCAGTTAATATAACATCAATAACGCATTTTCAAATCGATTTTTTATGCAAAAAGGAAAAAGGTTTAATTTGGCCACAATCTCACTTGATGGTTAGTGTGATGCTGCTTAGGGTGGTAAGTATATCTATGTTTACCCAAATACAGTCTATTCACACTGGACTTAAAGATTTTATGAATGCGAATTTAAAGTCTCATTTTGAATAATGCGACTTTTCGCATTTTCATTTTTAAAACGAGTTTTTTATGTTCGGGGAATACAAATACGTGAAAAAAAAAATAGTAAAACAGGTAAGAATATTAAGAGAAAATATTAAACGTAATGACTTCTTGTAATTGGAACTCAAATGTTTTTCATTATAGAAAGTCTATGACCCTGACGTTCTTTGTAACGCCCAAAGGCGATCCAGGTACTGTGAACAAACAAAGGAGATTATTTTTCAATATCCTTTCTCTAGTTGAAATTATTTTATTTCTTTATTTACTTTCAATATTTAAGAATCCTACAAGGTGTACCAATGATCTCGTAATGATTACACAGATCCACTGGATGGCGTGGAGTGTGTGTGGATGGCGATGGAGTGGCACAGGACCGATCGGTTTGGAAATCCTTGGGGGATCCTTATGTCCAGCAGTGGACGTCTTTCAGCTGAAATTAAAAGAATCAAATCATGCAAACTACTGATAATAAAAAAAAGTATAAATGCACAGGTGGGTAAAAATCACTAAAAAAGTATTTTTATTCGTTTTTCGAAATATAACCCCAAAGGGGGTTGACTTTTATCCCCTACGAGGAACTATAGAAAAAGAAAAAGAAAACCACACCACACGCGTAACGCTAGTAATACAAATATAATTACATGGATATTATCTTCAAGATACAATCAATTCGTAAACCGGTTAGAGATAAATCATCTGGAATGGAATCCACTAATGTCAGAGACGTATAGTGTTACCGTGCTATGTCTCTGTGGCCCCACATTGTTAGAATATACTTCTTAAGATGCTAGCTTACAACTTCTAATTAATAGAGAGCTATATCACGGAGACGTATCTCAATTTATTTATTTATTAAATATACATTATTAAAAAAACTAGTTCATTTATATTCAAAATAAATGTAAGGCCATTTATATAGCTACATAATATGTACCTATATAAATGGCCTCACATTTATTTATTATTTATTAAGTTAATAACGTTTATAAATATTAGTTGAAATTGCAAGTATCAAGACATTTTAATTTAAATTGTCATTTTAATTTAATGTCAATTTGCAATTTAATTCATGTTTATAAAATATTATAAATGTAAATCGTCAAAGCTGCAGTGACATTATACTTACACCAGTAAAATTTTAACTGTCGATCTTCTGGATTCTTATCAATTTAATAGTCTATTTCTTAAGCTATTATTTGTTTGTTTGTATTGAATAAGCTCTGAAACTACTGAACCGATTTGGAAAATTCTTTTACTGTTGGAAAGCTACATTATCCCCGAGTGACATAGGGTATTTTTATCCCGGAAATGTGGTGGGAAAGGGGAGATATTTTAAAGAAATTAAGCGCGTGTGAAATCGCGGGCGGAAGGCTATACAATTCTAAAAATGCCAGAAATATGTACTATGAGGAAGGAAGACGTCAAGGGTTCTGATTGGTCAATCATTAACAATGGATACAGTCCTATCAATGACCGCAGTTGTCAATATGAAGAATCACTTAAAAAAAATTCAATTCTAATTTCACCGCTTTTATATAAGAATATCACTATTAAGGGTTGGTCACTTGCCTTACGCACCCCTCCACCAACCCGCACTGCGCCCCGCGTGGTGGAGTATGGCCCACACTATCTCACAATTGAATTGAGATAAGGCCTGTGTCCCAGCAGTGGGAACGTATATAGGCTGATGATGATGATGATTATCACGCTACTGATAATATACCTACGATATGTTTTACTTATTTGAAAAGATAATGATTTGGCACAGCATTGTTAACGGAGCAAGCATTTTTTTTTGTCGCATATTTTTGCATATAACCATTATCTATTTAGATGTATTTCATCTGATAGTAAGCTGCCTTGCGTTCCATAGAGGTCACTTCACTAGGGAGCATCGCTCTATGTGCTGTCACATTGACACATTGGCCCCTCTGATCAATGGGCAGATTTTAAAGCATGAAAGAAAGATTGGTCAAACATCTATATAAATAAAAATGAAGTTCGTTAGTCTCGCTACTCTCGCTAAAACTCCAGAACGGCTGAACCGATTTGACTAATACTACGGAATAAAAGCAGTTTGACATTAGCCATTGCTGCAGTTCTCTCTTAAAATGTCTTCCTTAGAGAACTTTTATGTGTTCAGGAAGTTTTATTAAAGAGCAATATGCTCATGTTGTACGCATTGCGTTTGTAAATTTCTCCATGTAATGGAGGTTGGTACAACCTGTATACAGCAAGGCTCTAGGCGTACGATTTATTTATATACAACTTTTATGTACTAGGAATCGAACTTCCGACCCCAATTTCTAACTCAAACCACTTACCAACGAAACGAGGCCCGAACTAAAAACCATGATCGTAAATTCAAGCAAGATCCGCGCTGTCTAATATCTTGGCATTGAACGTAACGAAGGTCAGCTAAATGCGACGCGGTGACGTCATGCCTGCGTCTGCGCTGGGTGTGTGCGGGTTCGGTTCTCGGTGCGGTGGCTTGTGCCAATGTTTAGGATTTTTGACGTAATGTTAAAAAAAATGGGAGGCAGATGTTTTGTGTTGTGCTACATTCGTTTTATTTAATAAGATTAGTTGATACTTATTGCAGCAGTTTTAGTATAGCGGGTTCGATTTCTGTCTGGAACATTTTTCTGCAATGACCTCTTTGTCGACAAGTGGGTCCTCTAATTGAATAAAAAATCATAATCATAGTATATCATTTAATATAAAGATTAATGAATCCTATGTTGCATTTATTACAAAGAGATAATGCATTTATCCTCGATAAATCAAAACTATAGTAACTGCAAAAGGTAGACTAGTCTGCTTGGCCCTAGCAACTAAAATATTGTAATAATTACACAATAAAACATGGTATCTTATTATGTCTTTAAGTTAAAACACAGCAAAGCATAAATAGGATGATCCACAATTTTATATGTATACGTTTGGTGACGTTTATCCAAAGTGTTTAACGGTGTATCTTCAAAAATATAACTTTTTTGACATTAAAAAATAGCCAGCTGTCACTTTTGGCGCCAATATTCACTGTAACAAAACGTCACTTCATTCCACTGTTTTGACGTAGAAAAAAAAAAGAGTATAACGAACGAACGATTTTATTTAAAATTTAAAAGCGTCACAAGCAGTCACAAGTAGGTATGCAGTTTGCGTAAATATTTTTTTCTAAAACACAGTACAGTTGGAAGAAAAAAGATATTTGAAATTTAAAAATACAACCGCGTTTCGGATCTCGCAAATAGTTTTTTACGAGGAATCTAGTGTAAATAAAAAAAAGTCATTGAGAGATCGCTTATCCAGAAGTACAGAACCATTTAAGTATGTATTTTTTGTGAGCAAATGAATGTGTAAGCCTTTATGATCTTGGCTGTGAATTTACGAGAGTCAGGGTACAAACCTTTGTCATTGAAATCAAGTCATTATCATTATAGTTGATGAATTGCTTAAAACTACCTTGCAAAATTTGCTCAACCCGGGAGCTCTTTCGACTGTTTAATTAACCGACTTCAAAAAAGGAGGAGGTTCTATGTTCGACTGTATGTATTATTTTTTTTTTTTTTTTTATGTATGTCCGTCGATTTCTCCGTCAATTGTGGACCGATTTAAATAATTCTTTTTTTATTTGAAAGTGCATAGTTTTTAAAATATTATAGTCCTACTACAGAGTCTACTTAAATTGTAATCTTCGTGATCACCATAGGCTTAAAGCTGCGTTTTGTACCTAAGATAAGTTTTAATTGCACTTATAAAGATAAAAGGTATTATTTTATATCTTGACTAGCCTTCCGCCCGCGGGTTCACCCGCGCGCGTAATGTCTTTTTTCAAATAACCCCCCCCCCTTCCCGCCACATTTCCGGGATCAGAAGTACCCTATGTCACCCGGGGATAGTGTAGCTTTTCAACAGTGAAAGAATTATTCAAATCGGTTCAGTAGTTTCGGAGCCTATTCAATACAAACAAACAATTCTTTTCTCTTTATAATATTAGTTTGGATACAATTTTAACAAATCCTAAAAACCCAAATCGTACTTTACCCGACCTGGGATATGAACCTAAGATAAGCAAATAATTAAATTCATCAGAATCGTGTCCGACTGTACCAAAACACGATAAGTCGGGCACGCGCGGATCCACAACATTCTTACGTCAATGTGTGACCCAGACATTGAATTATATAATGCCCATCTCTTTTGTTACTGGTTTGGCAACATCCATTTTGTTGCGATGTTTTTTTTTCACTCGACTATTCGAACTGGCATTTGCACACATTAACTTTTGAAATTAGAATTAGAACGATTTGCTTTTTAGGAATGTTTTATGAGCGTTTTAATTGTTTTTGTCTATGCTCTTTTTGGGTTGTTTTTACGGTCAAGTTTATCATTATATTTCCGTTATCTATTAATAGAATGAGAGTACCGATATCGGTTTAAGGTTATAGAATAGCGAAAGTAAGAAAGAAAATAGCATTAAAGTACTATTCCGATGATAATAATAAGGTATATATAAAGAACTCATATTTTTTATCTTTTTGATCCTTTTTTTATTACAAAACATTTTTATTTATATTTAAAAAACTTTATTGACCACACAATAATAAGGTACAAAAGGCGGACTTAACGCTAAAAGCATTCTCTACCAGTCAACCTTTAGGAAAAACAAAAGGATTTTTAAGGGGTAAATGCTCTAAATTTTTTTGGTAGTTGGTTGTAACTTAGACTGATATTATTTCTAAATAAAACAATGTAAATACGAATATAAATAAAATAGCTTTATGAATATTGCAAAGCACATATCTTTAAAAATAGTAAATTAACCGAAAAACTGCTCTACCTTTGATCCCGTAATACGGATAAGTAATATAATATTCTTGCTACTGAATTACTTATAAGCACCATAATAGCCATAACGTATTACCATACATTACTACCACACCATAAATATGACTGTTAATGTTATGGAGCGCCATGGGAGGCATCGAGTATCGTGTGTCAAATACGACGATGGACTTTTATTCTTTATCTAGCTGCCGCCCGCGGTTTCACCCGCGTGGTTCCCGTTCCCGTAGGAATTGATCAAAATCCTTTCTTAGCGGATGCCTACATCATAACATCTACCTGCATGCCAAATTTCAGCCCGATCCGTCCAGTGGTTTGGGCTGTGCGTTGATAGATATCTATGTCAGTCAGTCAGTCAGTCACTTTTGAGTTTTATATATAGATTTGTTTATTAATTTTAAGTTATCATTAAAATTAAAGGGAAACTGTTTTAGTTTAATAAACGTATAATACTAGCTTTTCGGCTTATACTGGACCTGGCCTGGACTATACGACAATATCCTGAGGGTATAAGAGTAAGGGACTTTATAAAGGAAAAAAAACAAGACTCACATAGTCTATTTGTATGCTTTTTTTAATATTTTTCAAACCACAATTATTTAATAAGTCACTTAAAATTCCAAGACCTTAGCCAATTAAAAAGTACCTACATGTCCACTGGGAATCGAATTTGGTTCCTTACACCCTTAATGTGTATTAGCTGCTGAACTATCCAGAATATCAATTCACAATAATAAATCTACTTAGTAAAATGGTTACCTACTTAACCCTAAAATGGTCGAGTGGGACACTAAGAGCCACTCACTCGCACCCTAAGTAATTAATATCCAAAATATATCTAAAATAGTTGAGAACAGTTTCTGCTCTGGGACGATTAATTTCGGCCCAAAAGTGGCAAGTGCAAGCCGTAGGCCGAAACGGCCAGTCATCGCTCAGGCCAGGTCCTATTTTAATAGTGGCCCAAAATCGCGTCATGTATGTAATTAATTATACCTATTAATTTAAGCTTTTGAAGTGTTTAAATTAGTTGATGAAAATTAGAAGATGCGGTCTAATGTATAAATAGTTAAAAATTGTGAAATTGAGAAACATTTCTTGCGTTTATTTTTGTATTAATATTGACTTATTTAATACTATGATCTATGTTTATAGAATATGTCATCGACGTACTTATTATTATAACAAAGGACACCACAATTAGGTAGTGACTTTCGCAATGTCATTCTGTACTGAAGATGACATTTGACCATTTTTTCTGCGTGATGTGTCCTGACTGTCGTATCTTTCGCTCTAGTCATCTGTAAAACATTTCAATGTAAGTCAGATTTAAGATCTCGATCTTAAGCAATAGAGCTGTCTCTCGAGACTTAACTCTATTGCTTATTTCTATTAAAATATAGTATATGATTGATAATCTTAAATTCCGGCGTTGTTGGGGCCAGTTTCCGACGACTGTCAGATAATGTTTTGATAATTTATCCGTGAGATATCTTCGTTTGCTCTCCCTTTAGTTTAAAAAAAAGGAGACAACATCATTTATATGACACATTTATCATATCAGACACTAAAATCTGCAGTGTTTTTAGCTACGGACATATTTTATTTTACCTGTTAAAGTATACCGACTATTACGACAATTTTACCAAAACACTAACATAGGTACAACCTAGAGGAAATATATAGTTGTAATAAATTTGCCGCATTAGATAAGACGTCTTGGTCGAAAAGGCCCGATCTAAGGGCCCTTATCTATGCTAATTGCAGTGGGGGGTTAATAATTTATCCTTGGCGACCGGTCGCAAGGACCGTAGCGACGTTTTGGCAACTATTTCGTATGTAGATGTGGTATTTTTGGCTTTTTGATCGTGATTTTATGATTCGTTTACATAAATAAATAGCGGGAAAATAATGTTTCTCCATATTATATAGTATGCTTATTTCTTTCTTTCGTTAGCCTACTTTCACTCCTCTTCTCAATATGTATGACATAAACATGAAAGCATAACTTTCGCGATTTTTTTTATCCCACAAAGTTCCCATATTGTTTTGTTCGTTATATTTACATAAATTATGGCCATGTAAATTTATCATATTACTATGTCCAAATCTTTAGCTGCTATGCCCGAAACATTTCTTTTTTTTGTCATCAAAGTATTCCATGTCACTGTCCCAGGGCATCCCGAATGGTGTCACAATTACCCAACCGTGCAAACATTACGCACTCTCCCACAAAATCCCGCCGGGGTGGTCCTACACCATATGACTGGGTCATTCTGTGATCCACAAGCCACCTGGCCGAGAAACCTTTCATGAGGTGCCAATTGGACCCATTTTCCTGGAAGATCAAATATTAAAAGGTTGAGGTATAAAAGGGTTAATTCGTGTGGAATTTGGAAACCGGGGATTTCTGGTGACGTCATAAATATGCTGGTTTAAAATGATTGGATTTGAATTCTTGTTAGGGTGAATAAGAAGTTCAAATTAGTGAAATTACTGGGTATATGAGACCTAAATCACTGTCGTCTCGGTGTAGAAGGCGCAGGGTGGTGCCATACAGTAACTGCTTAGTTAATGTTTGGCACTGAACTGTCTAAGCCCTAAGGGCAGACGTGGCGCTTACCATAAGGTGCGATCTGCTCGTCTTTTTACACATTGCAATAATAAAATAATAATTATGTTCATTAAGGTTTAATTTTCTAGAGGCTTTAAATATCTCTGGCACATTTTGGTGAAGACCTGAATAAATCACTTAATATTCAATGCTTAGCTTCACACTTCTACATAGTTGTTCGATGTAATATTGTAAAAATCGATGTACATACAATACAATAACATAAAGTTTGTAAATAGTATACAAATTATATTTTATTGCTTCAAAGTGATTATTGCTCATTAAAGCCAATTAATATTGCAGATATTCAAACTCTCATTTGTGTCAAATTAAGTTATTAAAAGTCAAGTAAAAGCCAACATAACAGCGGATGTAAACCTCGTAGTTAGTCAAGTTAACCATAACTTCACAAACTGCACACAACCATAGACAACGAAAACAGGATGCGCAGATTTGGCATTTGAAACTTGAGCTTCCTGCTTTTAAGAGGGATGCGTGACCTGTCCCACGACCTAGCAGGTGACAGCCCATATGGTCTTAAACCATACCACACCCTCACACAAAAATGCACCTTAAAACTGCACCCCTAAGTTCGAAAATCCGGTCACAATTTTCTACCGACCCGTGGGAATGTTAAAATCAGCGATTCTACGGAAATTCCTTTTTTTTCTGTCAGTATCCGATGCACAATTGTTTGAAGATGTATTGCGTATTCAGCCGAGATTATTGACGTTTCAAACTTTATAAAAGACTTTTATTAGGGTAGGAATTTACGTAATCGTGGGATTTTATTTGCATCATTTGGGCATATTGTTCAGATTTCCTTTGCTTGGTTTGCTGTTATGGCTCTGAAACTCTCGACACTATTATTCAATCGCTCGTAATACAATAATGGTGTTGGGATAAGTTTCACAGATCTACTAGCAAGCTTTAACCCCTTTTTAGGTGAAATCTTTTTGTTTAATGTAATTAATTAAAAGATGAATCAGCCTATTTAACCCCACTTCAGGATATGACATCCTTAGCGGATTAGCTGTAAAAGCTGCATAGAAATAATAAAATTTAAATTCAAAGTAATTCAAAAGTCTTAATTTAATTATTCATATTTAATATAACTCTATATAGAAAACACAACATGGCTACAGTCTGACCATAAAGAGTAGAAATTAAAAAGTGGCAATACTGTAGTGTCCTCCCTTTTTTCTTTGATTGATTTGAAAGGGATGACACTACAGTATTGTCACTTTTTAATTTCTACTCTTTCTGGTCAGACTGTACTTTACATAGTATTTGCTCAATCAACACTGCTTCTACTAATAAAATTAACACTGTCCGCCTGTGATTCTGTGATATTGTGGAGTTGCGTGCTCGTAGGTAATATGAGTAAAACTGCCAAATCATTTTTGGTAATTACCCATGTATTTGCAGAATCATTTGTTCGCTTACCGAGTGTGATGAAGTTAAGCTTGGATGACTTCTATCCATCCATATTTATGTTTCAAAACTTCGTCTATTTATTTGCCATTTTGTTAATTTGGTCTTACCGTCTTTAACTCTACTTTATGCCTTGCTGCTATTACTAATGCCATACTGCAACCAAAATTTTTCGAAATTGAAAAGTCTTGGTACGCCTGTAGGTAATCGAATTTAGGGCTACTTCCCATTTGGTAAACCTCAATCTGTGCCTACTCAAAAGTTGCGTTTGGTAAACATTTTATTTACTTCATACATTTAGTACCATTTCGATAGTTTACCAAAAGCACTTAATTGATGATGATGATCATGATAAAGTTTAGGTATATAAAGAGGTACCTAAGTGATACGAGAATAGGAAGAAGACTAACTTAATCAATAATGACACACATTATTAAGTACAATTGGTGATCATTAGCCCGAGCTGTATTCAAAAAATCTGGCACAAATACCCGACCTGGGACTTGAACCAAGGGTAGGCCCTTGTACGCCTCAGGGCTTAGGAGCCCTGAGGCGTTATATGAAATGCAGAAAAAAAATGATTCTCAATAACTTACTTCATATTTCTTAATCCAGCCCTATATACTAATAAATCAAAATTGACACATACCGACATCATTTTATTTATACACATCGAAAAAAATCGTTATATCGGTCAGTAAGACAGGGCAGGGAGAATGCACTATTGTCTGCCACCCTATGCACCCCTGTGCTAGGGGAGGGGTCACTGAGATGACCGTTACTGATCCGGCATCCCTTGAGAAAGGGATGGTAGCTATTATGCATTTGCATCCTGATAGAGTGAGATGTGATTAATAATAGTTCCAACTCAAATGGCTGTAAATAGCAGATACCTACCCGTCATAAGAAGAAAAGACGTATCTGACATTTTTTTTCGAAATTGAGATTTATATAATATTCGGAATCAGTAAATGAAGACGTGAAAAAATATGCATATAAATCAATTTTGAAAAAAAAATTTTAGATACGTCTTTTCTTCTTAGGACGGCAGTATATTATAGCGGTAGAGCCATGCTGTTTTACAGTACGAATGGGCCGGCTCGTCCGGAGAAGTACCGCCCTCTCACACTATTATAACACCAGCGTGAAATAATAGTGACTACTATTGTGTTTCGTCTGGTTTGTGAGAGTGCCGTAGTTGCTTACCTACCATCAGGCGACCCGCTGGCTCGTTTACTTACATCTCAAAGATTTAGCAACTATTCTGACCGTGTTCATGCACACAAATGTTTGTACCGTGCGGGGATCGAACCCGCGACCTGTTATTCCTTACAAGCAAATATCAGTCGATTTGAGGCAATATCATTACGATCACCTGCTGTTGTTTTATCCTACACCATTCATACGATACCATAGACTATGGTATCCATAGACAGAGGAATTTTTTTTTTATGGCAGGATAAGATGAAATTTATATTTAAGACAGGTTTAAAGAATATTTATATTACCTTAAAAATCTAAGTTCATTAAAAACTATCTGGTTTCACACGGTTGAAAATGATCGCTAACAAACTTTTTTCTGACAATAATAGATATACCAAAAAAATAATTTCATTTATAAAGTCCATTTTCTTTTTTATGGATAGTCTAACATACATAGCGACAAATGGAGAGAATTTCTTAGAAATGGATAAAAAAATATTTATTAGCAAGTGGCCATGTTTCCACCCTTGTCAATGCTGTAATTATTTTTTCCCAAGGAACATAGCATCTGTAATAAAAGGAAGATCATAAAATTTAATATTTTATTTTTATTTATTATTTTTAGTGAAATTACTGGGTATATGAGACCTAATAACTGTCGTCTCTTAAGGCGGGCAACGCGCCTGAGACCCCAAGGGGGTCCCGGGTGCTTATGGGCGGCGGTGATCACTTATCATCAGGTGACCCACTTGCTCGTTTGCCCCACTATAATATAAAAAAAAAAAAAAAATGTTCCTTAGGAAAAAATTATCCTTATGAGTAACCCTTTCGACAGTTATCATAAAATACATGGTATGTTTATTTTCACATTACGCGAGTTCAATTCCCGGTAAAGGCAGGCGATTTTTAAAAAATCTGTGAATGCAGTTCTATTTATTATTAAAAATAAAATGATGTCTTCTTTCAGTAAAATATCCTACCTTCAATATTTAATATACTTTCCCTCCGTGCGGCATGGCCGTGGGACGCCCTGTATATAAGCAATAAGCCTATATTTTTAAGTACAAAACAGTAAGCCAAAATTACAACCCAACAAAGGCACGGACCCAATATTAGAGTCTGAGGCAAAAACTGTTTTAAAAATTAAAAAAGTGCTTTATTTTGCTTTGCCCGATCCGGGAATCGAGCCCAGGTATTAGAGGTTACGGCAAAACCTTGAGACCACTAGCCCAAATGATTTTACATAACACATAAAATATATATATTTTTTTACAAGCATAGTTTTTTCCAATATCTATGGTCATTCGCAACGCAAACCACTTGCATTGATAATCATTCTTCACCGCGCCAAAACTGGTATTACAAATGACAAGGACAACAATACAACTTGCCCACGTTAGAGAGAGAAGCAAGATTACTCACTTCCTGCGAGTTGTTTGAACACAGACGATTTTTATTGTTTATTGCAATTCTATTGGCGTTTTAAGTGACATTATTTTTATTTTATGTCCTAGTTGATATTTTATAGGTCTTTAATGGGTTTAATGCAGTCTTATTTTATTTTTCAAGGCCTATTTCGTCTATTTCAAATATGTCGCGATGTCATAAATATACTCGTAAAGATTTATATAAATCTTTTTAACTTTCTCACAGCGCCATCTAGCCCCAACTAAGCATTAGCTTGTGCTATGGGTGCCAGACAGTGGAATACCTAAACATTACCTACTTACATTTTTTTTTTAAATACATACCTACCTATTATATTGGCGATTTAAAAAAAATAACTGTCGAGTTTCTTGCCTGTTCTTCTCGACAGATAACGACATTCCGAATCTCGACGATTCATAAATTACTTGATACACGAATATTTTGATTTTGATTTTATACATAGAATCACCCAGACCGATACAAACAGACATGTTCATGCACACAAATCTATGTACCGCGCGGGGATCGAACCCGCGACCTCTGGTGTAATAGCCGACTTCTCAACCATTACACCAAACGGCTCGTCAAAATATCCTCAAACTATAAACTATTACGAAATGTTACTAACACCAAGGATGTAGGTTCCTGTACTGGGCCGTCTAGGTGGGTACCACCGCAGTGCCAGATATTTTCCCGTGAAATAGAAGTGTGTCAAGCATTTCTGTGTTTCGGGGAAAGGGCACTGAAGCTAGTGAAATTACTGGGTATATGAGACCTAATAACTGTCGTCTCTTAAGGCGGGCAACGCGCCTGAGACCCCAAGGGGGTCCCGGATGACCCACTTGCTCGTTTGCCCCCCTATAATATAAAAAAAAAAACCAAAAAAGGTATTGATTACTCAATGTACTTGTTACTACAATACTCCAATCTCTTGAATACCTTATCTCGTACACGCGAATGAATGAGGAAGTCTACTGATAAAAAGGTCCCCAGGTTCAATGTTACGCACGTAATTATTTCTTAAATAAAAAAATGTGTTGTCTATGGTTCACTGGCATCAGATAATATGATTATGACGTTTACAGTCTGTTCCACATAAGTTGTCCTTTAGCCGCTATATTGGTAGTATTGTTTTTCAATACATTCAATCTGTTTTTTGAGATTTACAAAGCGTAGGCAATGCTGCCAATATAGCGGCGAAAGGACAACTTATGTGGAACGGGCTGTAGTTGTTACTGTCCCCTAAAATGATTTTTTTTACTTCGTCGTGGCTTTAACACCAACTATGCAGAACTGCAGAGCCAAGAAAAAAGAAAAAAATTTTTTTTTTACCCATTGTCATTTTAACGCATTGTCCATGAATCGTCATTGTCAACGTGTTGCTACTTAGTTCATAATTTATAGTAAAAAATTAGCTTCGTTTGAAATTAGATAGCATTGTGTAAAAAAAATTAAGAAATATCTGTGTTTGAAGTTATTAGAAATAGGAACAATCTCATATTATAAACATTAAAAAATGGCCGCAGTAAAATCTAGTGCAGAATGCCACCGTAAAGATTTTGCATAAACTGATAATTTCTAACCAGAGGAGCTCCCTCACAAATTTTCGTTTTACAATCACCATTTACCCAGAAATCCCAGTGTACTTAAATTTATCAAATCCACAGCTTTTATTAAAACCACAGACCCAAAAAGCCATACCAAAAAAAAAGATCACAACACTGATCCTACCGTCATCGCGTCAGGTGTTGCCACCATACATAAACTTAAAAGTTACGAATAAAAATTAAACTTTTTAAAAGAGCTATACAGGTGACGATAAACCGTTTAATAACCAATACCAAATGTCAAGAACAGAAACAGGTGGTATTGTAAGACCACTTGCTTTATACAGGATGTGTTTAATTAGTAAAGTACCTATCAATGTTCCACTACAAGGTGTCCATCATTGGAATCGACATAATAGGTTTGAGGAACCTACAATACGAATTGAAACGAAATGAAAAAAAAAACAACCATAAATATTTAATCCCAATATCGTCGTATTACGCAACTTAACAAAAATAATTTTTGTGTTTGGATGGACTGGCCTAACCAGGATAATTCAGTATTACAGATCTTCAGATTTCTCATCCTTTTTTTCGGCGGAGATTACGTTTATGCGCCATAACCGCAGGCTGGCTACACCTGCGGCCGTGTGTGAGACTCGAGACTAAAGCGTCCTCTCCCCACTAAACTCCCCCGGTTTCCCCTTCACACCTGATTGGGACAAGCCGGTGCCAGCCTTGTGGCTATTGACCAGCCCTCAGGTTTCTTATCCTAGTATGGCAGCATATTTGGCAATGCTTCCCGATAAAGTGTCTTTCAATGAAATATGTCGCTTAGTACATTTGGTGATCAAGGTAACAGTACCTATTTCTTAAAATTTTAATAAAAAAAAGTAGTTCTGTTTTTATGTACGAGTATGTCTCAACTTTAACTTAAGATTGTATTCATATAAATATACATGTAAATTAGCTCGAGAACAGAGTACTTTTGTATCATTTTACACGAAAAAGTATGTAAACATTTTGTACTTTAATCTAACGAGTAAATGTTATGTTGAACATTGAAAACTAAAAACTCAAAAGTCAAAGGTTAACTATTGTTTTTTACAACACAAACATCCATACAATTATTACATTTGTTTCTAAAAGTTTTTTTGGGAATATTTGCTTAGTTCGGCGTTAGATGGTGATCTTATACTCATGGTCCCAGTCGCCTGAATCCTCACTCGTACCGTACCTACCTCTAAATATCCAATATTTACTTTCCACAATCTAGTTACATTATCCCAGTTTTTCATTTTATGGCCGTTTTTAATTAAACCATATTTTCTATACCCGATCCTACATTAAAAATCTTCTTCGTTTATAAAATCTTTATTGGCAACACTAATAACTTCTTACAATGTAGCAATCATTCTTGAGGTTACAAGGGAAGCTGTCTTCGCCACGTCTGAATAATCTTAGATGTTATAGATAACCATATATAGTGGTAAATCAATACTATTATCTTAAAACCACTATAAAAATGAGTAATACCAAACAACCTCGCTTTTCTGCGAAACGCTAAACGTCAGTCATTACAATAACTGCTCTATAACTCATGGAATACAGTCCAAATTACTTTACACTCATCTGTACACACTGACACGGCTTTTATAAAGTATACATCAAAGGAAAATGAGCTCTAAGTACCTTAAAATACACTTTACAATGCTTAGATGTTAACTCAACTCGAATTTTATCTTTTCAATGGAAATTCGATTTCAAAACTGTTGAACTAAGGCTCATATTTAAATGGGCGGTTGTGACGTTTTGTAATGGTGCAGTTTAGATGCTCCCGCGCATCTTACAGTGGCGGGCGGAAATCTTAATGGATCCTGGAACCCGAACTAACGATGGGACCCATCGATCCGATATTGCGTAGGTACAGGAAACTTTTAGAAGTGGATTTTAATTATAATAATAATAATAAATATTTAGTAAGACTTCTTAATATTAAATGATTGAATGACGTCATATGTATTATGCCGGAAAGCTATAGGTATTTGCGCGTTACAAAACATTTTTTTGGTAAAAAACGCAATTATTGATTTATGCAAAAATATATATTAGACTAATTTGCAAACGAAGTTTGGTTCTTTACCAAGCAGTATTACTTTGATCAATTTCTTGAAATTAATATTTTTAAATTATGATTCGGTTCTTACTCAACAAATAAAATGCAGAGAGAACGCTTTACTTTTAAAACATTATTCTTACAAAATATATTTATGAGAATCAACATCCTTTTACCATCAATGTTTCTTGTTTATCTTAAATGAATTACACCGGACGATCCCATCGATTTCGTTTAAGAGTTACTAAATCGGACTATAAATAAGTAATTGAAAGAGAACTCTGTGTGAGGTGAATAAAGCTGAAAATTGGTTGTAGAAATTTGACAGATAAGGGTAGTCTGATGTGCTGGCGACGTGGCGCGCGTGATCACCCTAAAGGCTAAAATCCTGTGCAGTATTTTCACGTTTACAAGCGCCGCTCCTAACAAGTCACAATGCGCGTGCACGGTATATTTTTCCAAAAGTCCTCGATGGTACATTTGACTTGTTACTCAACCCTGTCTACTCGATTCTAAAGCCGACATGTCATTACGTCGCCATATTTGCACAGGCTGCGCCGGCGCACGGAGCAGCTAAAGGCAAAATTTCACACGATACCTTCTGCTAATACACTTTTATTACAAATACGATATTTTGTAGAACTAAATAGACTGTACTCTATTAAACGTATCATCTTTCTCCGAGCTCTTCATATCTTTAAGAAAATTATTATAAACTATATTCATTCTGTATCACATTTATTTTCTACTGTACAAATTAAAACAACTTTATCAGTCTTCAGTCTTTATTTTCGTGGCTTCTTATAAATAAAATCCACATCTGACTGCACACTTATGCCTCAATCAATAATTGTATTGAACATGTATCTAGTCTGGTACGCTTGCACCATGATCCAGTACTAATAATGTGGGAGCTTGTACACTGAAAATCAAAGGCTCGAAGATCAGAGGAGCCTGTGCAGTGTGACCTTTAATGAAATAGGCCGTAGTGGCTGCTTACCGTCAGGTGGGCTGTCTGCCTATCTGCCAACTAAAATGAAATAAAAAAAATACTTAATCTTTGAATTTTATGGTAAAACACGCATGCGGCATACCTGATGGAAATTGACTACCGCCGCCCATAGACATCTGCAAATCAGGCGGAATCACAGATGCGCTGCCGGCCTTTAAGGAAGGAATGCACTCTTTTTTTCAACACTTGCAAGTCGTATCGGATCGGAAACACCGCTGATGACAAAGAATTCCATATTTTGGTCGTGCGTGGCAGAAAATGTAATGAACATTTGTGCCCTGTGTCTGAAAGTGTACTAAATATGTATAACTAATTTGTGGTACCATCGTTGATAGGTCAAGATAACGCATTTCGTATAAAAAAAAGATCTAAAGAAATCATTTAACTTAATCAATTTCCCAAGTAAAAAATGTGTTAAAATCAAAAAGGGGCTTTCGGGACCGCGGTCCCGGTCCCAAAAGCCTCCCGACCCAAACAACATTACTCAGTTAGAAAAAAATCAATTATAAATTTGCCAGTTTAATTGCATAATAATTGCAATTATTTATATCAATTATTTTATATTAATTGAGATAGACAGTTTTAATTAAGAGGCGCCATGGCTTAATCGTTAGTTTGTAATCGATTTGGAAGACGGATCAATGTTCAATGTCTTCGTTATTAAGGCTTATTGCTTCCTTGATGTGTAATACTGGGTTCAATCCCCTGTCAGGTTTTTTTCATTGATTGCCAACCTGTATTTACAATAATTGTGGATATTGAGCTAGCTTAAACACAATGTGTTAAATTTAGCCAGGAAGAGTCGCTCTATGTACGGTCAAAAGCACATCACGGTTAACACTTGCAGTTCGATAATAGCACTTATGCCCCCGACATAAGAGTGGTACAATGTCCAAAGTGTTACGTCTGACGTGCTTTTGACTGTACTACCACACTGTATGCTACTCTGCATTCATATTAACACAACCCTAGCTGTTACGGCAGCAGATTTAAAAGATTTTAACCGCCTCCGTGGAACAGTGGCTAAGTCGCTCGGGTATAAAAACCCGGAGGTCGTGGGCTCGATTCCCGCCTTGGGTCTGGTTGGTGGTAGGGCTTTTTTACAGTCCGACTGGCTAGCTACCACGGGTGAAATCTGCCGCCATAACAGCTCTGGCTGTGTTCCGGCAGTATTAATGTGGGAGCCAGTACACTTGAAATCAAAGGCTCGAAGATCAGATGAGCCTACAGTCTGGCAGCACATTGAGCGACGCTTCCTAGGGTATATTGTCCCTCAATGGAATAGGCCGCAGTGACTGCTTACCATCATGTGGGCTGCGTGTCTGTCTGCCAACTGATGTGGTATAAAAAAAGAGTATTGCCTAATTGCTATACGAGTAGCAACGAAACCAGACTTAAGGCCATTTATATAGCCAAACTAGCGGCCGCCTCGCGATTTCACCGGCGCTAAATTTCTTTTTTCAAATATCCCTTCCTTCCCCCCACATATCCAGGATAAAAGTACCTTACGTCACCCGGGGATAGTGTAGCTTTCCAACAATGAAAATTTTTTTCAAATTGGTTCAGTAGTTTCGGACGTTTATGCTCAGAATGCCAACTCAGCAAAATGCCAACCGCTCGCAAAAAGCGAGCCTATTCAATACAAACAAACAAATCTTTCCTCTTTATAATATCGAAAGATAGATAACAAGAGACTTCTTGGTCTACTCTACGTAGGGTTGCCATCTCTAAAATTTGGAAAACAGGACAAGACGCATGAAAACCCCGGATTTTAGAGTCCGAAAGCCGGGCATGTCAACAAGGTCTTTTAAACATATTCAATGTAATAAAATGGGCGGCGGCGGCCCAATTTAATTTTTTTTTAATTTTTTTTTAAACTCGGTCTACAAATGAAACCTTCCCCGGACGCTCCCCGGATGCCCTCTAAACTAGGACAAATCCGGGGAAACCCGGACGATGTCAACCCTAACTCTACGCCACCACCTTCAAAATATATCTGCTTCCTTCTGACCAACTTCGTCAAGAACTAGATCCAAGCGACCTCCATCTTTGATTTTGGCGGCAAAAAGTTGACTTGAGTGCCAATGTCAGTTCGGCCATGCGTGTCAAGTTGATGCAAGCAAGGAAAAAAACCGAATAATTTGGGTAAATAGCGAGAAATCAACCGGCAAGTTACTAAATAGTAATTAGGTATGACTCTCTCGCTAGTGTAGTATTTTATGTTTTTTTATACAACATCAGTTGGCAGACAGACTCGCAGCCCACCTGATGGTAAGCGGTCACTGCGGCCTATTCCATTGAGGGACACTTCATCTGGAAGCGTCGCTCAATGTGCATGTGCAGCCAGACTGTAGACTCCTATCTCATAAAGGTTTGATTGCAATTTTAAAGTAACATGAATACTACGAAATATGATTATTTATTTAGTGTTGTATCAGGAATTTTGCCAGTAATGATTAAATTGTTAATCAATATTAGCAATAATTAGCATTGGATAATTTCAATGAGGAAATAATGATTTGTCAATTTGCAAAATTATCAAATAATTATACTGTGACATAAATTATACAAGGATTTTAGTTGATATGCCATTAAGACTTCCTAAAGTAAAGATGCATTGCAGAATTAATGCTTAAAAGTCGAAAATAATTGTATTTCATTTATTACCACTATTTCTCACAAAACTTGTAAATGCAACATTTGTTTGTTTCGGTCAGGTTCTTTCTGTGTAAGATATTATATATTTACAAAAAAAAATTATCTGTTGTTTGGCAAGCTTTCGCAGTTTTGGGCTCCATAGATTTATTATTATTTAATTATTCATAATAATTGCAATTATGTCGCCATATTATTAATTTCTTTAATTTTGATGAATTATAGGTATGTATCAAAAACTTATTTTATTTCTTTCGTAAACTGGCATGCGACATTGGCTCGTGCGGTAAACCTTTTCTGTTGGAAACTAACAGTTTTCCCGACTTTGGGCAAAGAAGTGTCCAAGACCTACTTACAAACGATCCACTACAGCCAAAAATAAACTCTATTGCAAGGCAATAAGAGCTCAGGACAGACGAATGATTTCGTTGTTTTTTTGCTTTTGTCACCCAAGTTGGTGAAAAAGTTGGAAATCGTGCTTCTAAAGTAAAAAAAGCATTTAATATTGGCATTGAACTGGTTGGATTTAAGCGTGGTTTAGAGTTCGGTTGAATGCAAAGGACTTGAATTGATAATAACGACCTTAATTTTAAAGAAATATGGTTCTTTTATGTTTGTACACTCGCTTTTAGCGAATGACTTTGTCGCGTGCTGAAGATGTCACGTTTTTGGATAAATTTCGACACAGGCTTTGAAAATTAGTTCTAAACTCATTACATATTATGATCGCTGGATAAAAATGTGAAAAATTTACAAGCACTTACAATTTCCTATAGCATCTGATACCTACTATAGGAAATTGTTATTAAAAATATTGACAAAAATATTAACTATCAGTGTTATAAATGATTAACAGAAAACACCCAGACACGACTAAATCTTATTGAAATAAACAGTTTTTCCTGAGCGGGATACAAATCTCGTAGATTGTGGTGCATAGGGCAGGGACACTACCAAATGCACCGGTGGATCGGTTAATTAACTTATTTCATATATTATCATTAAAACGAACATCCTCCCGATATATTAAAGTCTAAGCAACAAAATATTTTTTGTTCAATATTAACTTAACCTACTTAGTTCCTATAAACCTAGAATATTTGAAATAAACCTAAAAAATCATCGAAATACACCTCGTTTATTGTTTTACCTATTCATTACCGATGCAAAATATACAGAATGTAAAATAACTTCATAGATTTAAATATATGTATGAATGTGGGCTGTCTTGTATCCACGGACATAAGGGCTGCCATTAAAATAAAGAAATATGTATATTATACTTACCTTATAGACTAAATGACGCTACCCAGCATAAATATGATGGATTTACGGGATATGTAGCCTATGTCACTCCCCAGCTCCAAATCTATTCCTATACCAAAAAATTGGTTCCGTTTGCTTCGTTACGACGCGTAAGAAGGACAAACTAATGCACTTTTATGTGTGTACGTTTACATTTTCATCCCTTCACACATACTTTAATTATAATATTAATAAATTAATAAAACACAACCACTTAATATATCGTTGGGAACAAACGTTAAAATCACTTAAAACAGAACGTATTTTATAATAACTAAATGGCGGTATACGGAACAAAAACTCTTTACCTCCCGTGCTAGTCGAGGACTGTGTTACGGCGAGGTAAGAATCTCGTCTACTGAGTGCCTGGATAGTATTTTCAAGTGCTTTAAATACTAGGCAATGATCTCCGTGTCCCATTGCCTGAATTTATCAAACACAGCTTGGGTTTCTAATCACTAATCGGTTTTTGCCAGGTTTTGTGATTAAGCCAGTACCCATTATGAACTTGGCTTGAATTTAATGATAGTCATTGACCTGCAGTGGTAAATTGAGTTGGTTGATTTGTTACTTTTTTCAGAGTTCTAGTTTCAAAATTCTATAATCTATGTGCAAAATTTATGGCCAGTTTTCATAAGTTAAGTTTTTATTTTTATTACATATCATTAGCCTAAGATGCCAATGTTAATTAAAATAAAAGTAGGAAGAAGATTCTGTGGCCAGTAACTGTATAAGATGTTGATGATAATTAAAATATAAAAGGAGAACTTATGCTTCTAACAGCCCTATGCTCGTTTGGTGTGAGCAAGCCTTCCATGTCACTCACATGTCAAGCGAGGGTTTGCTAATACTAGCTGTTACATCGGACTTGCTCCGAGACAGTTTTAAATTAAAACTGATACACTCTAAGCCGATTTTGTAAGAATACCCTGCAAATATTTGAGGGTTAAATTGTTATTTCAAAGAAGGGGTTCTAATGGAGGTAGTGCTGTAATTCCAATTTAGCTACTTCCTTTTTTTAAAATCTTTAAATACGTCATGAAGATAAGAATGATAAAGACAGACACAAAATAGAAGACTGTTGATTATAATCAAGCATTGACAAAGGTAATTCTATTTTAAAGAAATACTTTAGGCATAAAAGAACAGTCGTTCAAGTTCTTTCGGTTTTATGTGCAAAATTAAACTTATATTAAAGTTGAAAAATCAAGAAGAGTCGAAAAAATAAAAATTCTGAAATTGATTATTGTATAAAACATTATAAAACTAAAAAAATATGATAAATCTTCCTCGCCCAAAATACAACAACCTGAGCCCTAAATTATAAGTAACATTTCTTCCAAAAACATTCTAATCCCTTACGAAACTTAACCGAAAATCGCAAACAATCCCTAACCGTGAAACCCAAAAGGCATTCGTCACTCTTAACAAAAACCACGTTTTAAAAAATAGCACCAAACAACCGCCCTGCGCGACGCCAAATTAATCTCACCCCGCAAAAACTATGTCTTATTAGAGAAAATCCTACCCCTGGACAAGCCCTAATATCCTTAGATAAACAGACAGAATGTATGCCTACTATTAATAATAATTTAAGGGGCGCAAAAAGCCAGCGGACACTTTTTGCCCCAACCCCAGTTTTTGCTCGTAGAGAATTTTCACGTTATGCATTTAAGAAAATTAGTCTGTGTCCTCTTAGCGTTTTGTTGGTGCTTTTTGTATTAAAAGTGTATGGAAATTTGCGGTTTGTAATTAGATTTTGTGATTATAAAAAACAGTAATTTGTTAATGTTTGCCATTGAAATGAAATGAATGTTTATTTTAGCCTTCTTACTTACATTTTCATTGACTTGAAGTTCATCTGAATATTTACTATTTGTTGTATTTTTTGTTAGAATCATTTAAAGTCTCGTAAAGAACATTTTTATTCTAATTCGTTCGACGATAAAAGTGAGTCTTCAATTTGTTTTAATTTTAATTCTTCAGAAACATCTTGTTTTTAGGGTTTTTTTTTGTTTTTTAAACTTATTTTTGAATAAATTTAATGGACTTTTTCCAGATTGAATACATAAAAAATATTACATAATACAATACACCTTACAGGGTCTAAGTCGCCCTATGGCTTGGTGTATAGCCCTATATATGGTGTGCTAGTTGACACTAACTGATTGACACTTGAAAATAAAAGCAATGACATTACTTTTATACCCGTCGGAAATGATAAAACCTTTAAAAAATAACACAGCTGATATCTTTGCAAAGACAAGACACCAAAGGGTCAGCAGAACGAATGACCCCGGTTTATAATGACATTAATCCTCTCCCCTCAGTTTGACGAGGTCCTTCCCGTAATCTTGTATTCAAATCTCTACCTTTACGGGTTGGAGAAACGCATTGTCAAATGTCGGGGTGCTCCTGGGATTAAATTATATACGCTCATCAGTTGGTTGAAATCCTTAGTGTTATAATAAATCAATTTTAGAGCAAATTAGTAACAGGTGATTACCATTGGAGTCATTTAGATAAACTAATTACCAAAAATGAAGTAAAAAACGGAGCGGAAAAACTACAATAAGATTTAAATTAATTCATAGTAACTCGTCACGTAACTGATTTAAAACTCAATAAAACCACTTCAGGCACATTTTCTTACAATGACAACTTTTGTAAATTTTCTTAACCCCTTACTGCATGAATTATTAAAGAGATGTAATAAAAAATTATTATATGCGAATTCATATTTATTTGGACTAACATAATGAGATTATATAAAAAGAAAAAAATTAAAACCTATATTTTAGATTTTTTTAAACGATGCCATAAATGGCTTCGTATGCATTCTATTCAACGAATGTTTAGCCATATTTAGCTAAATCTGTGTACTACATTTCATGAAAATCTACTCAATTTGTCATTGTAACATAATAAAACATAACATTGCCCATATATTCTAAAAGAACTAAATTTCAGATAATAATGACATAACTGTTTAGTATTTTTCTTTCTTATTGGACTAAAGCTGATCCCATTTACACGCATGAAATCCCAAGATATGTCTGGTTGGGGACTTTCGAGAGGATATTGGTGGGTACTATAGAGTCAGTAAAGTGTGCAGGAAAACTGCAGGTCTCAAAAACCTGTGGTTATGGTGCACGCCAAAACAAGATTCACGCACTTGTTACCAAACCAGCACACAAGGCAATTTTAATTTATTTACTACCGCTATTTTTTCTTTCTAGCTTCCGCATTTTTGCCTCTTTTCAGAAGGCATATTTGATTATAACACAAGATTGAGTCATACAGTTTCCAGAGAAAATAAGTATTTTTCAAAAGATTTTGAAGTAAGCCTGAATGCATACCAAGCCATATATGACCGGTACATATTTGACTTGAACGCATACGAAGCCAAATATGGCAAGTTAGAAAAAGTTACTAGAAAAAGACGAAAAACCAAAACCCTGCCAAAATCAAATCGTTTCCATATAGGGGAAGGTATAAAGAATGCGATTTTATTTTTTTCATAACCAATCCCACCGTTTTAGTATTTTTTATCTTATTACAAAAGTTACACTTTTTTCGTAGTACTTAGCCTGTGACACGCGCTTTAATCAACCTCAAGAATATCTGACAGACTACATTTATCATAAATTTACTATTTATATTCCTACGCACAGTGAAATGCTTAATACGATGCAAATTATTTTTTTTATATTAAAATTATTAGTAGTCTATAAAAAAATCTTAAACTTGAGCATCCATATATGGCTTTGTATGCAGTAAGGGGTTAAGATAGAAGAGTTATTCCAACTCATCCCGTCCTCTCCTTTCCACTCCCGAACAACACGCGCTGGACTGCGTTGCCAATCTGCATACCATACAGACACTGGTGGCCTGTACCAAGAGGTATAATAGTTCCTCTTTTTTACCCCGTGCCATTAGATCATGGAATGCCCTTTCGGCTCACGTGTTTCCTTCCTCCTATAATCCTGGGCTTTTTAGGCGGGGCGTGAAGCGGCATCTCAGCCTTCAGGGTGAGGGTGACTGGCTCAATGGATACTTATATGTTCTATAGAGCCAGTCAACCTTATATTTGGACCTTACATCCGCTTACCATCAGGTGGAGTGAGGTCATCCTGACTCCTTCCAAAAAAAAAGTACCTGCTGCGAGCCGTGCTAACTGATATAGCATAAAAGAAGTATCTTTTGGGACTTCAATACCTATAATAGGTCTATGATAATGTCCTCCTAGCCGACTTTTTCAGCTACGGTCGTCTTTACGATCAACTAACACAGGATACATCATTATGCGCCAGAATAAGTGCGAGAGATCAGGCGTACGAGTAAGTTTGTCGATTTTAAGTGCTTTCTAAGGCGCGGGCTAAATATTTTTTGAACAGAATAAGGTTATTCATAGGGTTGTGATTGGGTAGTCACACATTTTTGGTCCAATCCGGGACCCAGGACCAGGTTAGTTTAAAGTGCGAACTACTCGCCACTGTACCACAGTGCACATCAATTAGTAGACAGACTACATTAAAAGATAAACATGTGATTAGCGAATATTAATGAATACTTAGTGTTCCGTGTATGTATCTAATTAAATTACCGTAATTACCTGCCTAGTAATGTGAGTTCATCGTTGCATCCAAATTTCTGTATCCATTTAACATAGTCATTTGTAATGAACCACGGCTAATTTTGTTAAAAGATACTCTCAAAAACTAATTATCTTTGTGCATTTAAATATTAAACAGTTTTACAAAAGACGACCTTAAACTGACTTTATGTCAATCTAACTCGCTAAATGTATTCATTGTCACTGTTTCGTCTCCGCGATTATTTCCATGTTATTATTAACTTCATGCAATTAAGTTTGTATTAATAAATCATCGCGCTTATTATTGAAACTGATTGTCTAATTTGATTACGGCGTTTTTTGTTTAAGTCCAGATTTTGTGTTTTGTTGTAACTCGTGATTAATGCTTTTAATTTTTTTTTGGTTTATTTAAATTCTTAATGTACACTCTTATGTGCTAGCTGTGTGTTATATAACACATTTAGTCGTTGGTCAGGCATTTCTGAGCTGAATAAAAAGTAACTATACCGCCCAGTTAAGAATCGTAGTTTCTTCTAAGTAATTCTTTATACATGGTTTTTAAAATTTTAATTCCACATTATAAGATTCTGTGTGGTATCATTAGCATTCTGATGTTCTTTGCAAGATGTATAGTTTCATAATGGAAAATCTTTGGGTATCGCATACATGAACTAGAAATAAAGGATCGACTATTTCACTGGCTCTTAAATTCTACATCTTATAAGCCTCGTAAACATAGCATTGTAATAAGAAAATGTAACTGTTGTACGCCTAGCTATTTCTATTAACCAAGCGGAAGGCGCTCCACACTCCAATTTAACACAGATTCCTTAGCTGAATCGATCCTTCACGATGTCCTATTAAAAGTCAGCCACCACCTCGAATTTCCGACCTCATACCATTAGCCGTCGGCCCAAACTTTAATTATGTTCTGGCTGTGACCAATTGCGTTCGTGTCTCATTTTCTTACAAGTCATGCAACGTGCTACCGTGTCCTGCACCGAATAGCGTACACCCGGAGCTACTATCATCGTCACAGTGATTACCATCTTTAATACCATCAAATTTAGGCTCAAATTCGTTATCATCTACAGTCTTGTTAATGTCATTTCTCGAAATTTGTACAGCATCAAGCAGAATCCGACCGTCATCAGCGTCTGATGATGATGTAATTTGAACTCTATTTGGTTACGTTTTTAGATTAATAATGACTTGGTTGGGATTATAAAATTCGATTGTTGCTTCGGAATTGAGTCGTGTACTAGCAATAGAGCCCGAAGGAACGTGTTTCGTACAACGATTGTTGGTGAATAAAATCTATCGGTGGGATGACAAGCCGGTTTCGCTTAGAAACTAATTTGGAATATCACAATGACTATCAATGGTGCTCGGAAACAGTCTTTTGAATGTGCGAAGAGTGCCGGCGTTGTTTAATAGATGCTACTTTGTTGGCACGTGTAAAATATATCGAAGTATAGCTTAGCATTTGCTTTTAATAACTTTAGGAGTATTCAAATAGATCTTTGAATTTATTAACAAAGGTGAGAGATAATGAGCGCACGTGTATGTGTAATTCTTTTACTTTTGAAATTAAAATTTGTTGCAAATCAAGTCTTCATTAATTTCAAATTCTTTGACAAGAAAAGAAGTACAGTACTCATTTAAAGATGCGGTATTGTTTAGGTTATTAATATCAAGCATGTTCAAATTACCAAAAATTTGTTATTCAAACTTTAGGATGCGATTACGTGGTTTTTTGACGCTCATAATATTCTAGGTAAAGACTTAACTCGATGCTTAAGGAAGTCTAATCACGACGCGTGAAAAACGCCGTGACTGCGGCATCCTGCCTTTATTAGCATCTTCGCCTCTTGAACAAATAAAAAAACTCTTGTTTTGCTCAGAGTAATTTGTTCCGGCTGCCCGCGGATGTCGTCCAAGGGCAAAATTCACTTTCGGTTGATGACGATGATGACTCTAAGACCATTGGACTCGATTACAAAAGTATTGAAATAAACTTATTTACGTGTTGATGTTGACAATGCAACTTGCAATTCTGTACCAATAATCGTAATATCAGATTTTTTATTGGTCAATACACTTTCGTATCGAAATGATTTCTGCGTATTTTAAAACGATCATTTGAATCTAAAATTGATTTCAAGTATTTTATTATTACCTAATATCAACGATATGATTTTGATGACTTTAATATTTAAAAGTAGATCAGGAAATCTGTGTACTAAATTTCTTTTCCAAAGACCATGTACTAATGTAAGTTTCTCTTTTTATTTCAGGTGTTCGGCTCAAAAGCAGACCTGCAACTGCACACGCAAATTCACCTTCGGGAAGCCAAGCCGTACCGCTGCACCCAGTGCCCGAAGGCGTTCGCGAACTCCTCCTACCTCGCCCAACACTCGCGCATCCACCTCGGTATCAAGCCCTACCGCTGCGAGATCTGCCAGCGCAAGTTCACCCAGCTGTCCCATCTGCAGCAGCACATCCGCACCCACACCGGAGACAAGCCCTACCGGTGCACCCAGATCGGCTGCACCAAGGCATTCTCCCAACTCTCCAACCTCCAAAGCCACAGCCGGTGCCACCAAACCGACAAACCGTTCAAATGCAACTCCTGCTACAAGTGCTTCACACACGAAAAGGATCTGCTGGAACACATCCCGAAGCACAAGGAGTCGAAGCATCTTAAGACGCACATCTGCCAGTACTGCGGCAAGAGCTACACCCAGGAGACGTACCTTAGCAAGCACATGAACAAGCATGCGGAAAGGGCTGACAAGCGACCGCCTATTTCTGCGTTAGGCCTGAGCGGATTGAACCGCTCGCTAGCTGCGGCTGCGCCGACGGCCGCGCCTTTCGCTGAGCATCCTTACTGGCCTAAAGTGAGCCCGGACTCAGCGGCCCACATGTCCGATGATGGAGGCTACCATCAGCAACGTGAGGCTGAGGAGCACCACGAGCAACAGCTGCATCAGCAGCGGGCGCTGTTCTCCCAGCACGAAAACCAGGACGACCGCATCCAGCCACCAGTGTCGTCGGCAGCCAACTCCGCTTTTACCCCCATCAACTCAATGGCTCCCCACTTAAACGGCCTGTCGCACCACAGCGCTCTTCCTACGCGGCCGTATCTTTACGACCCTCTGCACTTTCAGCAGGGCAAGCAGCAGCCTAATTCCTTCCCCAACCAGCTGATCTCGCTTCACCAGATCAGGAATTACGCTCACCAACCGTCGGCTCTCCTCCCAGCGGAACACATCCTCCCCCACGCTCTATCTCACAAAGACAAACAGTAAAACCCTTGCCGATACCTAGGTACGCCTACTTTAATACTTACGATGGTATTACTAGTATATAAATAACGAAATATTATTAAAATGTTTAGAATCTCGCTCTCGAAGACAGTGGTATTAATGAATGTATGAAATACGAAATTGGTTTTATCTTTAGTAAAACGAATTCATGTTTTTAGACTTAATCGTGTATGAATAATACTCTGAAATTTTGTGAGTAGATAAATACTGGTTAAACAAAAATGTTTCTGAATTTTATGTTTTATCGGTATTTGACAGGTTATAGATTAGTTCCCGGGAAAGCAGGACACCTGTTGGAGTGGTGAGGAGCGAATGGTCATCGATTTTAGAAGAAATTTCAAAAACCATAAATGTTGTTACCTCATGATCTTGTTTCGTTGATCACTCATCCCACACCATGGTTATATTCCAGCTGCTTTTTAGTAAACTAATCTTTAATTCACGCACGTATATTACTAAATTGCACAAATGAGTTCGTTAAAGGCCTATTTCGAATGCAGCTAAAATTGTGAGAAAATTTTAAAAGTATTATTTTCCATTATCGAATTGGTTTGATTGTTTTATTGACCTCTGGTAGGTACTACTATGAATACGTCTCTAAAATAACTTATTTTCTGATTTTACTATACCAGTGATGCAATTAATTCTATTGACGTTTGCTAATTTTATGCATCTCATTAATTATTATGTGAATATGCTCGAGAAATTATTGATGTTTAAAAACATTGCACAAACAGATTAGGGTGATACTGCCGTTACACCCATAGATAAATTCAATAATTTATTTCCAACAAATGCTATTATAGGAGATACAGTTGAAAGATTAAAGTTAAAAGTTCCTGATAAACAAATATTTGTAATAGTTGAAATATCACAAGTACTTACTAGGATGAATTCTTGGAATCATTTGGGTCTAAGTTTCTTCTGTTGCATTTTTATCGTATAAGTACCTATACTAAACACAGATCTCTTGTATCATCACATTTTGCACTCAGTTCCTACTTAGATCATATTGATTCATTTAT
Organism: Mecyna flavalis; assembly: GCA_949319885.1. Classification (NCBI taxonomy): domain Eukaryota; kingdom Metazoa; phylum Arthropoda; class Insecta; order Lepidoptera; family Crambidae; genus Mecyna; species Mecyna flavalis. The sequence goes on along the minus strand of OX439419.1, from coordinate 2,502,864 downwards.
TATTTAGCTTTATTTCGTATCTTTCGTGAAAACAATTATAGTATCTTTTTTCGATTTTAGAAAATGTGGTTTACCTTCTTCCAAGTTTTACATGAACAAAAACTTAATTAATGTCTTAGTGTTAGTTCGAAGGTTTAGCATATTTTCTATTGAATTTATAAATCCCATTTGTACATTATTGAGTGGCCAAATCGCTTCGTCTTTTTGTCAATCGGTACGTCAAAAGGTGCACATTTTGTAAATATTTTGTAAATAGAAATACATTTTTGAGAAACCTTGAAATTTATTGAAACGTTTTTTTGTTTATTTTTAGTCTAAAATGCTTATGCTCAATTATATTAGCCGTAAGAATATTCTGGTAGCTGGCAAAATTTGAAGGAATTGTATTATAATAAAAAGGTACTTAATTGTTCCATTTTTCTTTTTGGATTTTTACAACGATTACTTTAGACTAATTTCAAGTATACGATGAATTGTTAGTTTCGTTCAGTACATTTGAGCGTAGTAGATAAAAATTTAATGAAAATGTGATAGGATGGAATATGGAGAGTAATATTTTTGGAGGAATCGTACGCTGTTCTTCTAAACTGATTTGCTTATACAAATCATATTTGATTTTATTTTAAATTGTTAGGTTGTGGTTATTTGTGATGGGACGATCGGTTCCTTGGGGATCACCCTCTGTAGTGTTGTCACAAAGTTAGCCAAATGCTAAATCATAAGTTTCTTGTACAAATGTTTATTTGTTATTATGGTAATCTACGGCAATACTTAATTCTTCCGAATTGTTGTTGAGACATGTTTTGATGGTGCACGTTTTAATGTAAAGTATTGGATTGAATTACATGACAATGATTTTACCCAAAAAAATTTGGAAAATTCGTCGGATTTAAGGAATACGCCAATATCTCTCTATTGTAAGTAGAAATGTGATATTGTAATTTGATTTTTTTTAGTTAAGTGTAAACTTATTATGTTTAAATACATATTTTTGTAAGTAATTACGTTTTACGATAGTTTTGCTTTTCTAGCCGTTCGGTTTAGATTAATAGATGAAAGTAAACGAAATCAACTTTTTTTGTTACTTAAAATCAATTAAAATTACAACTATGCCAAGAATCAAATATGTTTTTTATTTGTTACTCCTTTTTCACTGTCCCTCAGTTATAAAATGTTAATTTTATAGATCAAATTATTATAATATACTCATTATCAATAAATCCAAAATGGTCGATCATAGAGTTGTAGACTTAACAATGCACTAGGTACTCAAATGATTTCAAAGTTTTGAAAAAATAAAATCTCCTTACCCAATTTTGAAACAAAGTTTATAAAACACGAGTAAATTATTAGATTTCTATGTGTAATTGAGTTTCTACTTTTGAGGGAAAGAATCCTTTCGACTTTGCTATCTACATCTAACAGAGATAATTTTATTCAATTTAAATAAAAGAATAATTAAACTTTCCTCTTTTATTTAGTTAACAGTCGCAAAATACATTATATTAAACACTTAAAATAGGTATTTACAATATAGGGGGTCATTCTACCTACGTAGGTAAAATAATTCATCCAGCACAAACCATACAAAATTAGAAAGCAATACATAAATGACCTTATAATGATAAATCACAAATTGCAACTTATTTCTAGTAAAACTCAGGGACGATTTTCTCGACTATTAATCCTTAGAAATATTATTTGCCCAAAATTAGTATATCGTCTAAAAAATCGAGTTTGAATATGTACGCACAAAGATCAGTAAAAGAGATGGGATTTAATATTCGATAAAAACTACCCCAAGAATTGATAAAATTCCAAAAACTGTAGGCGAATTTTAAAATAATGAACCTCTCACAGAACTTTTAAAGAAAAAAAGGTGTAGAAGCTTACAATGAAAATGATTACAATTCACATATCGTCAATGGAAATGAAATAAGTTACAATTCGTCGCTCTTACAAAATAATAGGGAATATTCCAAGTTAATATTTTATATGTATTGTCATTTAGTCGCCCTAAATACTAAACGAGAATCATATAAACTTGTCGATAGTGATATCTTGACTCCTGATAATCTTCCATGTTAGACCGAAATGCTGGAAAATGATATAAATAACTAATGCAATAAATTACAAAGGTCAGGGGAAAACGCTAAACACAAAAGGATATCGGGCAGGTTCAGTCTTTGTTTCTAATACCGAGAGATCATTTTCAACCAAAACGATTATATACCCATTCGCAGAACCTCCCCGGAACCCTTTGAAGAATTAACAGTATAATTGCTCAATGATAGAAACTTATAGCTATCGAAGGATAATGATACTTATTCAGATGACAGCGTATGTAAATATTAAGTATCACCTTATAATAATTTTGCAATGACTAGCTTCTTATAAGTACAAACCAGTTTTGATAATATCTAATTTCATAAAATTCCTGTCTAAACTACTTAACCATGGTTCAGATCTAGAAACCGATGTTATTATTACCACAAAACATTTCATAAACCTTCAAAGGATTCAGCAAAGTACAAATAGGGAATATTTTGATAAACATAAAATACTTACGGGTCATGATAGATATAAACATCTTTTCCCTAAAAACTTCTTATCTATAGGAACTTCATTTTGTTGCAAGCATAATTTTAAATTCAGTATACCTAAGACCTCGTAAAAAAGATGAGAGCTTGAATGGTAAAAATATTTATTGACTCAAAAAGTTTACCATCAAGTAGAACTACAACATAAATAAAATCACTTTAATTACAAAACAGTGTTATGAAAGAATAAAGCAAAAGAAGATATTTCTTTCGTTTCCGAACTTGTTTTCACTCTTCATAAGAATGTTTTGGGAAAGTATATCTTCAGTGATAAATAAAGTTACACATCACACAATTAGTACCAAATACTCCATCCAAACTTCTCTCATCTCAAAACAGGAACTTAATTTCGATGAATTTATACATACGCTGCCATCCTGAGTATAGGTTTTAGACCTCGACCTTGTAGGGGGAGCCGGGGATGTGCTCATCCCCCCACTTGACGATGACGATGTAGTCTCCCCTGTCTCTGACGACGTACCAGCATTCATAGTTGTTCTTGCCTTTGTGTTTGAGTTGGACCTCGTCGCACGGACCCTTCGGGCCGTAAATGCCAACGTAGAGGATGTTATTGCCTGGAAAGCAGAATTAGGTAAGTAGTTAATTATCAATTGTATTGACAGTCTATTGGTTTTGTTACGGTTCCTATTACCAAGAATATTTAAAAAAAACTATTGAAATAAAATTCTTAACAGTTAGAAGAGCCTTTTACAGTATATGGCACATGCTTAGATTAAACCAAAAATGGACATGCAATTAAGAACAAGGCAAGGACAAGGTTTAAATTATTATATTACGGGGTTTTATAATAGGTACACAATTTGTGTCAGCTTTTTTTGGACACAACTTAATTTACAGCTAAATAATTTTTTAAGCTACCAGCACATGCTTGGTGTAAGCCTATCACTGTAGCCATTACTTGATTTTAATGAAAGTGACCTCAAACATCTGCAGTGGGGCATTAATAAGCTGATAGTAATACCATTTTATTTACAAAGAATAGTATACTAATTATGCTACCTACAATAATAAAAAAAATAGAAGTAAATCTTACCAGCATCACCAGCATGCACCGTGAACTGATTGTGCTTATTCAAATACGCCTTCTTCAGCCCCATTCCTTTAGACGTGACCTTCGACGCGTCGGACTTGAAGTGCGGTAGCACCGGCCCCTGCTTCTGGCCTTGCTTCGAAACCTTCTGTACCGTATCCACTGTCACTGATGATGTTTCTTGCGCTCCGATTTCAGCTAAGTTTCCACCTGCGGGAATAAGTTTACTTAGTAATAAATTATGACTGGCTTGATGGCGCAATTGTTAGTCCCCTATGTTAGTCCCCCTACAAGTACAGTCGTTGTAAGAAAGTCGAAACTGAACCATCGAATCTACAAGGCAGAAAGTAAGAAGAAAGTATTTTTTTTATTTGAGGAATTTATAGCCTTCAGATTAAAAGTTTTTTTCAAAGTTAAAGTAAGTTTTTAAATAATACTTATTTTATGTCCACATCGATCTCGAAATGATATTAACAAAATAGAAGTTGGAGTCAGAAATAAAAGACTTTAACTCACCAGAAGCTTCAATTTTGAAGGGAGACCCGACGATGTGAGCTCCGCTGTATTTGATGCTCAGGTAGTAGAATCCAGGAGCCAAAGGAGTGTAACGAACCTGGCAAATGTAAAAGATAACATAATCCCACCAAAACAATTTCATGTAAAATGTTGCCAAGACGAGACCATCTAACTCGCACTGTCGAAAAGTTAAAGAGGGAGAAAAACAAGCAAACAAGACAATATTATAGATAGTAAGTCATTTTAGGTACTACCGCCCATGGATACCTAGTCCCAAACAACTTAAATTTCTTTGAGAAAATAATGTAGAAGAGGAAGGGAATTTATACCTTATAACCTTCTTCGACCTCCGTACAGTCCATGGCCACTCTTGAAGGTCCGTCCATAGTGACTGCGAGAATACCAGCGCCGGCGTTGCACGTGTCGATGATCAAATCTGTCTTTATACCTGGTGAAAAATAAAACAAGGGGTTGTATTTAACTGAACATCAAAAAATACGAATCGATGGAGCCGGGCTACACGCACGAAAAAATTCAGCGTTACCTCGCTCTGAGGCGTTCCATTTATAAAAAATTAAAATTTTCTTTTGAAAAATGCAAATTTTTTGACGTTGCGTTGTCACGTTCAACTATCGTCCGTACACCTACTTTACAGACAACCGATTTTTTTTCAACTTACCGGTCTTTACAGGGCCCAAGCCCGGTCCATGCGCGTGGACTGCCGCAGGATCTGCGTCATCTTTTCCAACCTACGAAGAAACAAATAAATGATAGATAGATAGATAAATCTATAATTGCATACACCGACACACAATTACAAGGATAGATATGGGACAAATTGCATGTAAATAAGAATTCAATAAATTCGTCAAACAATAACAATTTTTACAGCTGTGTGAGTGCAGCAGTGATGCAAAAGAGTAATAGCTCAGCCTAACGTTCGCTCGAAGAGCAAACAACTGATTTTCAGCCATTACCTACGCTAGGTGCTCGGGGAATGCGTGTGACGACACTGACGTACATTATCTTGAAGAGTGATATGTGGTATGATATAAATAAATAATAATAATATATCCTGATCATCCTGATATTCAAGACAAAGAGGTAATGTTGCGTTGCGGGGAAACTCATCAACAAAATTGTAAGAACCTGCTTCTCGCAAAGTCTGAGATTTCGACTATAGGTGAGGTGGAAGTATCCGCCCATGAGGACATAATACGTATAGCATGTATCCCTAAGGTTCGTATACTTTTATTTACATTATTTATAGCATTAGAACTACAGTTTTCTTATAGTTCCCTTTAGTTTACACTAGCCTTCCGCCCGCGGCTTCGCCCGCGTGAACTATAGGACGTTATTCCGCGGGAATATCTTTATAAAATGTAGCCTATGTGTTATTCTGATGTATGAGCTATAATATTGTAAAGTTTCATTAAATTCCATCCAGTAGTTTTTGTGTGAAAGAGTAACAAACATACTCACAAACTTTCGCCTTTATAATATTAGTAAGATTCTTTGGAACTTATAGAAACGTCCTATAAAGGTAGATAACATTACATATTTTAATACGCGTTAGCTTGCACTATTATATTAAAGAGGGAACTTTTTTAGGGTTCCATAGCCAAATGACAAAAAACGGAACCCTTATGGATTCGTCATGTCTGTCTGTCTGTCAGTCCGTACGTAAGTCACAGCCACTTTTTACCGACACTATTTATAAGAACAATACTGTTGAAACTTGGCAAGTAGATGTATTCTTTGAACCGCATTGAGATTTTCATACAAAAATAGAAAAAAAAACAATAAATTTTGAGGGCTCCCCATAATTAGAACTGATACTCAAATTTTTTTGAGTAAGCGTGATGTATCTCTGGTTAGGTCTTTAAAAATGATAATGAAGGTTCTAACATCATCATAAACTCTCGGATAAGAATTCAAGTACCTAAATAATTAACTGCACTTGAAGCAAGCTACTTACTTTAATCCTAAGTGGTGAAGCGGGAATATGGACGGCGTTGAACTTGACGTTGATGTTGTGGACGCCGTTCTCCCGCGGCATGAACCTGATAGAGTACTGGTCGCCGTCGATGTTCTGGATGAAACAGTCGTCTGTCTTGCCCGTGGGGGAGACCACCTGGAGAAGGAATTGACGGGGTTAAATAAAACTGCTAAGGGAATAGGTTAAAAGGCACACTTTTTTTTATTGCAATGTGCAACAAGACGAGCAGATCGTACACCTGATAGTAAGCGCCACGTCTGCCCTTAGACAGTTCAGTGCCAAACAGTAACTAAGCAGTTACTGTCTGGCACTACCCTGGGCCCGCTACACCGAGACGACAGTTATTAGGTCTCATATACCCAATAATTTCATAAACAACACCAGCGTGAAATAATAGTGACTACTATTGTGTTTCGTCTGGTTTGTGAGAGTGCTAGAGGCACCCCTTGTATTGTTGATATCTCATTCGATATATTTGTCAATTTGAAAGGAATATCTTATTCATTTTATTAATTATTTAATTTATATATACGGCTTTTTAGGCCAGTTCATAAACGAAAATTGCACTGTGCTCTCGCTTCACTCCTTCCAACCAAAAATTAAAGCTAGGGTGGACATGACATAACATCAAAACGGTCAAAATCTCTATAGCATCGTTTCATGGCAAAATATGGAACGTTTGGCTGACCCGGGCCACGTGCTCGGCGGTTTTATTACATTTTATTACGTTTTTTGTCCGAACCCGCACTCGGCCCACTGTGCGGGGAGAATACATTGATAGTTTTGGTCGTTATTATACTTTACGACTCTTTAGTAGTTTACACTGACTGAAAAAAAAACAATTCGGAACAAAGTTTACAAATCAATATTTGATTAACTACGCCTTAAAAATATGTGTATGGCTGAGACCCAATCTCAGAGTCCTGAGTTCGATTCTCAGGTCAGGCAAAATACTTAGTTTGAATATATGTAGGTAGGGTTTGCGATCTTTATCCTACAAGCAAGCGTGGTAATTAAGTCAGTACCTATGAATGTGACTGTGATTTAATTCCTATGAGGAGGAGTTATCTCCTAGAAGGATAAGTTAAGTTAAAATTCTACTACTTATAATCTTTAAAATGTACAATTACATGGTGCAATTGATTTTTCTTAGGTGATTTGATTTTGACCGTGTGAAAAACAGTCAAGCTTACCACTAGCCACTATGTAATAAAGGAAAGAAAATAAACAAATAAAGCCCCAAAATAACCAACTTGCAAAATGTTACCACACCCAGTGGTTCGGAATCGCAAACATTTTGGGCAAAAAAATGAAAAGAATTTCCCGCCCCTCGCACGTACAACAAATATTAGGTACAGTCAGACCCATCGATCATAAATCTGCGAGGTACAGTCGGCCACGGCGTCATGTTCTCACGATAAATCAAGTAGCCTCGTTTATTGGGCGAACTGTTGTGAGTAGTGATGCGACAGATGCAATACTCGAATAGTAAGACGAATATTGCACGACCATACAATTTTTAGTACGTGCTTTATCATCAAAAAATTTAAAATTTAATGTCCTACTTCAGAGCAAAGGTGATCACAAACCCGATATAAATTTTGCCCGACCGGGAAATTAACCCAGTACCCCGAGATCATGGCTTGGTGGCCAAACCATTAGACCAGTCAGTTTTGATATTGCGAGATAGTTGCTATCCAGCATAAAGAATATTCATACATTCACTATTATTTTAAGAGCTACGCTCTTATCGGTGGAGCACCTTACACCTCTGGACTCTGATTCCTTTAATTGCTGAACGTAATCTCGTCTTGGTCGTCCTCTTCCATTTTTTCCTGATAAAAATATTTCGATCCAGATTTCAAAACTTACATGAAAACTATTACTATTATATAAGCGATTAGATAAAAAAAAAATCATTTATAATGTTATCTAATAGCTAAGTAATTTTTTTTATTGTTTTTTTAATATGAAAGTAAACAAAAATTAAAGTATTTGCCTGTCAAAAAAAACTGTAGTTTTTCTAAGCATCGATCCATCCGAACGTCCTCACAAACTTTTTTTCTAAAATATTATTGGATTATCACCCCCTAATCGATACATCACTAACGGCGACCATTTGCTATTTCAGTGTATAAATGCTTAAACAGGCCGGCCGGGGTGGCCCACTGATAATACGCGGATGGATGGCCGAAACCAGCCTGTGATTTATGAAGTCTTGCACTTTTGCGGAATCTTGATATGGACGCGTGTGAATTAAAATTTAACGGATCAGAGCGGGTGGACTATAAATAATAATTTTAAATGAATATTGTAAAATGTGTTCCTTCTTTTATTTCTTTATTTATCACACATAATGCCACTATATTTTTTTTTCTTTAAAACTTGTGCATTTTTATTTACTGCCAGTTTATAAATTGTAATGTTTGTTTTCGTTCCTTTTTTTGTGATAAAAGTAGTTTTTAAAGTCAATTAAAAATTCAGGACGTTACATTAAAGTGTAGCCTTCTAGACTAGAGTTGGCTATCGATAGTTTCGAACTATTAGTATGGACACAATTGATACTATCGTTAAAGTACCGATAGTCAACTATCGATAACCAACTCTATTCTAGACTTACCAAAGAGTTAGTGGTCCTACGTTTGCAATTCATCTATTCAACTCACCGTTGAATTGAGGTCTCCCTTCGCCCCGTTCAGCCTGATGTAGAACTGCGCCGGCTTGTCCACCTGCGCTGAGTCGGGGAACTGTGCCACCTCCAGGAGGTAGGCATCTCCCACCGCGGGAGAGACGTACACTTTGAACGGAGAGTCTGGGATGTGTTGCTCGTTGAACTTCAAGCCAATGCGGTATTCGCCTGGGAAAAAAGGAAAGTTATAATAAATTAACAGGAACTGACAAATCTAATTTACGAAGGTCTAATTTTTTCCATAAGTGCTTAGTGTGGTCCACTTGGCGTTTTCTCACTCTTTCTAAAAGCTTCTTAAAAATCGAATTTGTTTTCAGTCTGGCAGCACATAACGTCAACAACGTGCACCAATTTATTAATAGTTTTTACTTTAAACTGTTTTTATCCAAAAATACTTAAAAGCTCCGATTTCACGCATATTGGTCCAAAAAAAAGTAAAGTAAAAATATATACATATTGGTCATTAACATTTAATTAATTTCTTTTTTCTAAAATACACAAATCAATTTAATAATAATAACAGAGTATTAATGGTGTTAATACTGCCATCTTCCAGAGTCTGGTGTGTTACACAGAATTTCGTAAACAAAACCTTGGACCACAAAAAAGTAAAACCAATAAAGCGACTAAACAGGCCAATTAGGAACACCGGAAAAGCAATAGTCTAATTCTTAACCCTCTCCCGCCACCGACAAATGCACATATAAATTTGCACAGTGGTCTAAAAAACCGACAAAAGTAGACAAAAACACAATTTAAATTTTGGATAAAAAACCCCAACAGGGGGTAGGGATGTCACTCAATCTGAATAACGGACTAACGATGCCTCCAATATTTCTTTCCTGGGCCTCGCTGCAAATTTAAATTTTTGCATTTGAGATTTAGGGTACTGTAATTGCAAATCCTTTCAATTTTTAATAATAATTGCACAATGTGATGATTTTCAAAATTATTCCTTTATTCAAACGAAAGGTATCTAAATTCATTTTTATGTTTGTTCTCTATAGTATATATTTAATATATATACAGGGGTTATGCGCTTACACTATTGCTGATCTATTTTGAGTTGGTTTAGAATTCATCCTACAAAAAAATACCTCTTCTCCTATAAAGAGCTAGCTTCCCTCCCCCCATGTTCAAAAGTACCCTATGTAACCCGGGGATAGTGAAGCTTTCCAACAGTAAAAGAATTATTCAAATTCATTTAGTAGTTTCGGAGCCTATTCAATACAAATAGACAACAAACAAACAATCAAAATCCTACTATAATTATTATATTATATTATCCTACTAATATTATAAATGCGAAAATCTGGATGTTTGGATGTTTGTTCCTCAATCACGCCTAAACAGCTGAACGGATTTAGATGAAATTTGGCACACGTATAGTTTTTAACCCGGAATAGGACATAGGCTATAAAATTCCTACGGGAAACGTCTCATTCCCGCGGGAATATCAATTTTAAAACTACTGAACCGATTTGAATAATTCTTTCACTGTTGGAAAGCTACACTATCCCCGGTGAACATAGGGTACTTTTGATCCTAGAAATGTGGGAGGAAGGGGGGATATTTGAAAAAAGAGATTACGCGCGGGTGAAACCGCGGGCGGAAGGCTAGTAAAGAATAATGTTGAAGTAGCGTGGAAGAAAATCTACCAATTTTCAAGGAACATTATCTATATTATTATCTTCTGCGTATTTTATTATTAATCAATGAGATTGGTAAGGTAAGGTAGGTATCCCAAATTGTATTCCGTACAAATTTTTTTTTTGTGTATTAGATGCGTTTTAATATTTTTTTGTTGCACAAATGAATGTACAATCGTCGGACAATAATCATTATTCATTATTTCATCCATCAGCTGTCGTAGAGAATACATTATGTATTCTCTACGACAGCTGATGGATGATACAGAAATATAGTTTAAAATATAAAAAAACGTGTCGAGAACCCACTACAAACCATCACAGCACACTCAGCCCATCCGTAGAGCGGCGCATCGTCGCGGTAGGCATATTGTAGCTCCAGATTTATTTACATCCGAACTGGGCTTTTTTCGTTAGTTTTTGCCGATTCAGAAAAAAAATGTTTCTCGTGTTTTTAGAATGTTTTTTTTCGTTTCGTTTTGTGAAGAAATTAGTTCGCGGGCCGGTTAGACCAAAAAGATCGTTGAGGATTTTATTTTAACACTCCTAAGTGTTAACACAATGTCCGCATTTATGGGTTAGTTTATTTTTATTACACAAAATAACGTTTTTGAGGGATGAAAAATGACATCAATAAAAGCAGACAACCAATATTTAGGAAAACCTAGTATTTAGTCGTTCAAAAAGGATTTGAAAGATTCTGTTTTCGGTCTTTTAGATGTTAGCCCCTACGGCAATTAATTCCTTGAACTATTTGTAGAGAATGAGTTCTTCTGCGGGACAATTACTGAATGACTTGTGCTTGAAATTATCAAACTTCCTTCGGCACTGAGACAGTTTATTGCGAATCCATGAACTCAATAGTAAAAAATTGGTATCTTTAATAGATTTATCCACTGTTTATTTGTGCTTTTCCCATACAACAATATTTTGATAGCAGGATTTGCCTTTGAAAAGACCTAAAGGAACGAGGCAGCGTAAAAATAATTCCGTAAAAATAGCGAATGGCTATTTTTGACGAAATTATTTTTAAACAAATTATATGACATTTTCTTCTCTAGTAGATATTTTATCTATGGCTTACACAAAGCGCTGACCACGTGTAGGGCATGAATTGAGATAAACCTTGGTTAAAATAAGCTTAACTGAAGTCAGTGGCACCGACCCATCCCCGGACTCCAAATAATGATGTAGGTCTCATGCAAAGTGGTGGTATTGACATGTCGAGTCGGAGTTCGATGCCCGGCTTGCTTCCTTTCCAGTTTTAAGGATTCCAACAGGTGAAGGGATTTATGTCATTGCCTTATAGTTACACCTGGTTTTGTGGAAATGTAAAAAATGACTCAATTACGAATTCCTTGTGGGAACTTACTTTGGGATTGAAAAAGTTGATATTTGCGGCGGTAAGATTCATCGCTATATTAATGTATGGGATTTCATGAATTATGAGCCCATTTGTTTCATGAGTTGGACACTTATTGCTTGATGTTATTCCATGGTGCTATGACTGATGAATGGAATGACAGAAGTTTATAATATGTCGTATGTTTTATTCTTGGAAAGTACCTATGTATGCCAAAGTTAAAAATAGCAGAGGAGTAGAAGCATCTATTAGGTAGGGCAGGAATTTGACGAGCCGTTTGGTGTAATGGTTGAGAAGTCGGCTATTACACGAAAGGTCGCGGGTTCGATCCCCGCACGGTACAAACATTTTTGTGCATGAAAATGCTTGTTTGTATCGGTCTGGGTGTTTCTATGTAAAATATGTATGTATTTACAAAAAAATATATTTGTAATGTTTATCCGTTGTCTAGTACCCATAAAATTTTGCTTAGTTAAGGGCAAGATGGCGCTATGTGAATAATGTCCAGGGAGATTTATTTATTTATCATACCACGGCAGGACGACAGTCTGACGCGACCGAAGAGAGATCACCAGGCACTGGGCAAGGCTTTACGTACTTTCTGAGACACGGGGGTGTTTTACACCACTAACTTTTATAACTGTGACTGAGGTTATCCTGACAAAAAAACCAATCACAAATTATTACTAAGATCCGGGATTTGAACCTAGGACCACTGGCGCGGCCGTCACCTTAAAGTGCGACCTTCATGCCCCTGTGCCACGGATCCAGTAACTAACTTTTCAATGTTAAAGACATTACTCGACATTTTTTTAAATCTTGCAGTTACTACTGCAACTGTAATTAATTTCATTGATATGAAATGTTGACTGGCAGAGAATGCTTTTAGCGTTAAGTCCGCCTTTTGTACCTATCTTGTGTGGTCAATAAAGTTTTTATAAATAAATATGAGTGAACAGGAAATTAACTTAAAAAACGTTATTCATTTATTGTGATTCCTATAGTTTTTCAATTAGTGTTGGTTATAATTTAACACGCATTACCATTAAATAAAGTCGGTTATAGCCGTCAACTGCCCGTGATCGCGAATTGAAAGGAGCATTTGATTTGCTAATCACGCCGCCATTTGCATTTTGCAATCAAGCTTTGTCTGATGACAATTTGTCAAGAATAATATTTAGTGCTTATACTAAGTAAGATAGTAATAATAGGTTTTTTTTTATACTTTGTCATTTGGCAGACAGACACGCAGCCCACCTGATGGTAAGCGGCCACTGAGGCCTATTCCATTGAGGGACACTTCACCAGGAAGCGTCGCTCAATGTGCTGCCAGACTGTAGGCTCTTCTGATCTCCGAGCCTTAGATTTCAAGTGTACTGTGAAACATTTAACTATGTACTTATAACACTGGTAACATACATCAGAGGGTCGTGGATGCGAATCCCAGCCAGAATAAACATGTGATGAACCTTTGTGTTTATTCTGTGTCTGGATGTTTATTTGTATTAAAGTAGGTATATTTATTTGCAGTGCCTTACTTGTTTCTGCATAGTGCTAGTAACACAAGTGTTCTACTAGCTTTTGCTCAAGCTACTTTTGAATAAGATCAATGTATGTGATGTTGTCCAATGTTTATTTATATTTCTAATGTAGGTATATAAAAAAATACCTTGATATATGATAAGATGTAATTCAACGAAAGTTAACCGTACTTTCTCCTCATTTACAATCAAACAGTAGTAACCCCATAAAAACCTACAACATCTAATGCTCAAAAATCCTTTAAATATTATCACCAAGACCTAGTGGGCGAAAGGGAAGACCGCCGGTCAAAAAACCCGTCCAGAAGTGGCATTCCGTCATAGCGCTTAGTCTGTCCCCTTCGTTCGTTTAGACCTCTTTAGGGTTCACCTTTTAGGGGAAAACCGAAACTCCGGGGTACTCAGATAAAAAATTTAAAGGGAAAGTGGGGTATGAGAATTGGTAATGGTAGCGGAGCGTTATTGCTCTATAAGCATGATGCTAAAGATTCAAACCTCTTTTTTTTCGGAGGAGAATGCGATTATGCACCATAACTGCAGGCTAGCTACATCTACGGCCGTGGGACTCGAGACTAAAGCGTTCACCACCCACTAAACTCCTCCGATTTCCCCTTCACACCCGATTGGGACCAGCCGGTACCTAATGATTCATACCTTGATCTCAGGATCGTAAATTGAATTACGTGGTCTAAATTAGTTTTCTTGGATTAAATTAGATTATATTTTAAGGTCCAAAACCCCTTGATTATTCAAATAGCTTTGAATCTATTTCTTGTTTATTATGAACACTTTTTATAAAGAATCGGGCTTACCATCGGGACTCAACTTTGTATGTAGCAATAAGTTTTTGTTGTTTTTGTGAAGAGAACAATAAATACAGTTTTTTTTTTTTTTTTTTATTTGATTAAAGAATTAAAAGGCATAGACTTTAAAAGGTTACAAAACCTTCAAAACTTACACAAAACAGTAAAAAGTTAATATTATTAAATATTATTAAATATTAACTTTTTACTGTTTTGTGTAAGTTTTGAAGGTTTTGTAACCTTTTAAAGTCTATACGAGATATTATAAATCTAGTAGCGGTTGCACATAGACTGGTTAAACAAAATAACAAATACGTTTTATTAAGTTTTTGGTAGTATAACGAAACAAAAATTTTTTGTTGTTTATTCAGATATTTTTCACTGCGCACCTAAATACAGAATTTAGTACAGAACCATCACTGTTCTGCACATATCAAGCTTGCCTTTCTTTTTTCAAAACGCCATCTCCAACAAGCGGTCAATTAAAATGATTCTTAAACACCACAGGCCGGAATGTCAGTCCCTGGCTAAATTTGTCCCAGTGCCCATTGTATTCTGCCCAGCAAAAAAATATCACAGCATCCGACAAAGAAAGCGGTGTCTTTTTGCCCACGAATACTTCATAAGTGTATCGCGATTAGAATTTTCCGAGCTATCCGAAATAATAATGACTTAAGTTTTGCAGTTTTTAATTTGAAATTTTGAACCGACAGGTATTTTGACCGGGTTTTTACGGTCGATTGAGCACTGTGCGGGTTTTTAATAGGGTTATTGTTTCTGTTTACACTGGTGTTTTATGTTTTCATTTATTTGTTTAACAATAATTAGTTACCTACTTTGCACGGGTGCGATTTACTTATTAAAGTAAAGGTGTCCCTTTTCAGAACCCCCATCTAACCATCCATCCACCCAACCATCGTCATTAAAATTAAAATTGCAGTAATTTAAATGTTCCACTTTAAATACAGAGAAGCATTTACAGTGTAACTACACCTTTGGCGATTCTCTTAAGTTCTCTGTAATTTGTCTATTGCAAGTTTGAATTGAATTGAAGAAAATTATGATACTGGTCTTCAAGATTCAAATTGCATCTGTAGAGTCACATTTAGCAAAACAAATTCAGTAAATCTGTTCCGGCTCTTTTTTTTTTTGCATATCCTATTTACTTATAGTTTCATTCTGTAATTTTAAATCCTACTCTGTTTCTGAAGTAAATAGTTTATTTGCTGCTCTCTTTAGACTTCCGAACCACCAGTGACTGTCACCATTTTTTTTAAATATTATGTGGTACATAAAAAAAATTTGTTACTCTTTCACGCAAGCACTACTTAAAGGATTTGAATGAAAAACAATAATATTATATCAAAATATCAGTACAGCTACAACGTTTGTGGAAGCAGGTTTTCAATATGTAATCATAGTTCTAAACAGATTACTTTTAGTAAATTACTATTGTAAAACAATTTTTTACACGTTCATTAAAAATATGAGACAAAAGCTCTATGGTGAGCACACATTTCGAGAATAGCTCATCAACAATATTATATTATTTTATTAAATAGAAGCAAAATAGATACACTAATTTCGCTCATTTATTTATATTCTCTCTAGCTCAGTATTTTGTGTACATAGTCTTTATACAATATATAAAAGCTTTGACTTTGAAACTCTACTTATAAAGAGCCACATGATAATAAAATGTATTTAAAATACGATTACTCATACAAAACCAGTATGAGACAGTTATTTGCATTAAACTGTCTTACAAAAAGAATGTATCAATAAAATCGCCTAATTAATACGAAACAGCAAAAAGCGAGGAATCCCTCACGAATTATGACTTTCATTAGCAAAAACGCGTATCGTAAATCGACGTAATCACTGACCGGCCGAAATCGCGACATCCATTGCCTTAAAAAAGGAGTATAAGTCTGTGGTCAGTTCGAGGAGAAGAAAAAAAAACAGAAAAAAAGTAAATTTAAAAAAATCAAACTGTCAAAATGGTTCGCGGTAAATTTTGCCGCGCTCGCGGGCAGTGAGTTGCCATTGGCTGTTTTACTCTGTGGGCGTAACCAACATTCGAATAAGGAACAAGTCCGAGTTTATTTATGATGTGCAATGTGCATTTCAGTATTTTATAATGTTTTTAGGACTTGACGACTTGTCCACGCGCTATGGTGCGGGGGCGTTCATTTGAATTGCTGATTATGGCCCTACGATAAGGCTGTGTGGTGTGAATTTATTTCCTCTAAGTGTACTTTTTGTAGCTTTATTGGTATTCTAGCGTAAATTAAACTAGTCTAAAACTAACGAACAGCAATCGATGTCATTTTAACTTATTATTTAGTTAAGTTTGAAAACTATTTTACATTAATTCAAGCTTTGCAGCGGTTTTGATTTTGCTTTTCCAGTATTTCATAGTTTCAATCGATGAGTAATAAAGTTTCCCGAGCTCTTCGGGTAGAGCATGGTGTTAGCAGTCACTGTGAAAAACAATTCCTAATAATAATAATAAATCTTTATTGCCATAACAATTTACAATTTTGTTCTAAACTAGCGAAAACTTGTATCGCGTCAAAAAACAGTTACTGGTAAACAATTTTTACAATGGTTTGCTATCGTTATTTTCAGTTACAATGATTTTAATTTTATATAAGGCGGTAGCAGATAACGACAACTACCCTCCGCGCTAGTTAAAACTGTGTTGCGGCAGTGTAGCATTGTCGTCTACTTATGACCATTTTTTGCTACCGATGATAAGTTTTCCCATTAAATAATACCGTTGGCGACGCGCGAGTGATGCCTCATGTGTTACCCATGCATGTCCATAGACGATGGTAACAGCTTACCTCCAGGTGCGAAGGTATAGAGACTTGAGGTATGAAATTACCTAATCGTAGTGGAAGAAGCTACCTTGAAGGAGAATAAATTAAGGCCTTTTATGAACATCACGCTAAGTAACTTTAGTCTCTGACGTCTTGATCTTCCTCTTACTCTTTTTTTTGGTCCTTCGAGCGCGGTCGCAAGCTGGCCTGCGCCCGCCTTGCGCGTCCATACGTTAAACCCATTCAATGATTGGACCTTGAGTACTTTGGTGGAAGAAGAGTGTGGAAGGGTCATCATTATCATTAGCCTGTAACAGTCCACTGCTGGACATAATTATGTAGGCCTTTCCAAATGCTCGCCACGCTGATCGACCCTCGGCCACTCGCATCCAGCTCCTGCCAGCCATCTTGCGCAGATCATCGCTCCACCTGGCCTGAGGGCGTCCTACACTACGTTTACCGAGACGCGGTCTCCACTCTAGAACCCGTTTACCCCAACGGTTATCGGTTCTACGGCTGATATGGCCAGCCCACTGCCACTTCAGCTGGCTAATCCGGCGAGCTATGTCGGTGACTTTGGTTCTCTGCCGAATTACCTCATTTCGGATGCGATCCCGCAGAAAAACGCCTTTTTCTGGAAGGGTACTCAAAGAAGAATCAAGAACTTACCAGGCTCATCAACCTTGTATGAAACATCGCAGGACCCATCCTTCCTGTCCTTAAAGTCGATCTCAGCTTTGCTTGGTCCTTCGAGCGAGATTGCCAGCTGGCCAGCGCCCGCCTCGCGCGTCCACACGTTGAACTCGTTGAAGCGCCCGGCTTCTCCCCTCTCCAAGCCAGTACCTCCGGCTTTGACAAGATGGGCGCCGGAGTCCCGGAGAGGACCGACGGTGAACTGGAAGGGTGATCCTGTGGGAGAGATAACGTGTTAATAATAATAATAATAATATCGTTTATTTCAGGCAACAGAATTACATGAATTATAAATACCTTACAGACTAACATACATACAATATAAATAAAAAATAAAAATTAATTTAATATTGCCGCCTTAAGGCGGCTTGAGTCAGTGTTAATGCTTTTTCCGGGACATAACTAGGTAGATTCCGGGATTCCTCTCCACTAATGCGGATGGGAGAGCCGCTGTGGTTTTAGTTGGTAGGCCCGCCAGGTTCGAATCCTGGGGGAGAGCCCAACACTACCTTCCGAACCCCCGTCGGAAGGTGTGCTTTAGGGTACCGTGCAACTCGCGGTGAGGCCGGTACGCGTCTTCATCAGAAACGACTGGTGAAGGCGGCATTTCCACAGCGAAACAAAAAAAAAAAAAGTGTTAATGCTTAGTTTGACGGCTTTAACGGAAAGGTATGAAAATAGGCTTCGCTAAATAAGAGGAGCTTAACTATTATGCATGCCCAAAGGCTGGAAAACAATTTCAAATTTTTGAATGAAGTATAAAAACTTGTTTCTGTAACAGAAGCCTGAGATGTTTTGTTATCTTTTTTATGCTTTTTTTGCGAAATACACTATTTTCTAAGTGGTAAGTATGTACTTTTGCAAAACGTGTATCCGTTATCTGGCACCCATAGTGCAAGTTTGGGGCTAGACGGCGCTGTGTGAATAATGTCTAAGAATATTTATTTATCCTTACTTATATTTATTTTATTTATTTACTAACTTTGCGCCCGCGGTTTCACCCGCGCGTTATGTCTTTTTTCAAATATCCCACGAGAATGAGACGTTTCAAGTAGGAATTTTATAGCCTATGTCCTAATCCGGGTTAAAAACTATACGTGTGCCAAATTTCATCTAAATCCGTTTAGCCGTTTAGGCGTGATTGAGTAACAAACATCCAAACATTAGATGTTTGGATGTTTGTTACTCATCCAAACATCCAGACTTTCGCATTTATAATATTAGTAAGATATAGTAGGAAAGTAGGAATTAGTAGGATTCTTACCAGGAATATGGATCTCCCTGTATTTGACGGAGACGGTGTGAACACCCAGCTCCTTGGGGACGAAGTGGACGGAGTACAGGCCGTCTTCCACCTCCTGGATTTCAGCGTCTTCAGACACACCCCCCGGGCTGGTCACAGTGGCTGCTAGGTCGAATGAGGTGATACCTAGGGAAAAATAATAGTGATGTTTAGTTTTATATCTTAAAGTTTAAATTTGGGAAGACTTTATTTAAACGGTAAAAAAAATCGTAAAAAGTAAGTACCCAATGGGACTTTCCCGCTTCCAAACTTTTCCTATACCAAGAATCACATCGATTCGGAGCAACAATCTTCGATCCGATGTGATTTTTAGTAAAGAAGGGCAAAAACTATAGCTGTTATCCCAATTATCATCATCCCGCATTATCTCGGTATGAAAAGTAACCTACTTTTTTTTCAAGGTCTATATACTGAAGGTCTAAGTAAATAGTAATTTGATTAGACTTTTTAACTAAGAAATATAATTAAAATACTTGAATCAGGAAAATCTTTAAGTTATTTTTTGAAGATTTTATAATTGTACTAATCATTTATATTTTCTTTTATCTCATCAGACTGCTTTTTAACGTACCAGGCATTTTGAATGTGAGCTTGCAGTTGGTACCGACTTCTGTCAGAGGCGCTTGGTCGCGTTGTCTCTGGATCTTCTCTCTCTGTCTATTGCTGCCTTCACCAGTCACCTGAAGAAAATTACATGGCAATAATGTGTTTGAATAAATATAATTTATTTGTAATGGCAAAAGTCCTCTTTCAAGTTAGGTGTCTGTGCTCAGGGACTGTTGCCCGATGTAACGTTTTGTTATGTTGTTTATAGACTAGCAAAGACTTGCGCCATTCAGGATGGCGTATCCGATTGGTTATCTCTGCGACGTGCACGAAACGGTTCTTAAAGCTGATGTTATACGTGAAATATTCGCTGACTTGCAAGCTTAGGTAATCGTTAGATAAATAAATTATTTGCTTTACCGCTTAAAATAAATTGGAGGAAATTAAAAAAATACAAATGAAGAAGAGCAGAAAAAGACAAAGAAGAAAAAACGCTAATTTGCCGCAGTGGTACAAACATTTAGCGTAGATCGGGTAAAGTGCTTTGAGAAAACGATGCGTAGGAACTATAAAACGATATTTTGCTTATTCTTCAAACTTTATTCTCACCTTCACTGTGAACGGAGAGCCCTCTACGTGATGGTCGGCGAACTTCAGGTTGACAATGTAGTAGCCAGGTTCGGTAGGCTTGTAGCTGATGGCCAGGACGCCATCTTTACTGTCTGCGCATTGGATCTCGGCTTTGCTAGGTCCTATGTACAAAAGGATTTTTTTAATAGTTTTTCTATATAGTTATTTATAGAACGAGGGAAGGGGTCACTTAAGGATATGTTGTCGTGTATGCCGTACAGGGAACTAACCGAATACCAGCATTCGATTTAATGTTCAGTACGATTGTTACAGGCCCAATATTAGGTATCATTGTAAACTAACCCGAATATTTGGTGAGACTTATTTCAAACTATTAGTAGTACTTGCAGCAAAGTATTTTAAAAAGAGCCGCAGCTTCATATCCTAAGAGTCTGGTGTAAGTAAAACCTTCTAACTTAGTTGTTTTTTTACTTCATTATAAAATAAACCCATCGTCAAAATAATGTCAAACCCAAGCTGTACGAATACCTAAACTAACAGGAATTTTGACCGACCCCAAAATTAAACCCAGGATCCAGGATATGTAAAGTCGTATAGCTTAAAAGTGGACATTGGCAATAAAACAGCAAGTAGAAAGTGAGAAACAAGAAAGATTGAAAGAAAATACATTTATTGACCAAACATACAATATGAGAAGAAATAGTAGTTAAAAAATAAGAAAGGTGAGAAAAATACAAAACATGATCAATTGGACCCTACCTCAGCATTTGCTGCTGCTGTGTGTTAAAGTATACCTACTCGTATTTATAAAACTTGGATTTACCTTCAATAGAGAGTGAGAGACCGCCGTAGCCAGCGTTTCTGGTGTCTACTGTGAAAGTGTTCTCGCTGTGGGTCTTGCCTTCCTTCAGAGCTGTGCCGTTTACCTGAAAACCATTGCTTATGTCACTCACGCAAAATCCCACCTATGCTATGCTAATTTGTTGCAGACGGTCAACCATTGAGATATCTTAGTGAATAATACAAGTAATTCAGCAATCAGTATGAGACCATTAAAACAGCAGAGCAAAGGCCACCTTTGAAATCAAATTATCGTTGCAATGACGGGTCGGAACACACTGCCTTAGTCAATACGCTTACCAAATGCAGATTGGTGATCACAAACCCAAGCTGTGGTCCGGCACAAAGTTAACTCAACCCGGGAATTCAGCCTAAGATCCCGAGGTCATGGCCAGGTACTTAAAAATTAGACCAAAGAGGCGTAAATTATGCTAACGGTATAATAATCCTCGTCTTCATCGTCGTCATCAGCCTTTCACAGTCCACTGCTGGACATATTTCTCTCCAAACGCTCCCCGCTTGGTTCGATCTTCGGCTACTCGCATTCAGCTCCTGCCATCTTGCGCAAATCGTCACTCCACCTGGCCTGAGCGTCCTACACTACTTTTACCGAGACGCGGTCTTCACTCCAAAACCCGTTTACCACAACGGTACGTTAGTCTATTTATTATTCTGTGCCCACACTTACACTACTAACCTGTACTTTCTTAGCGTCTCCGACTTCCTGCAACTGCACGGTGATGTTGAATGGTGAGTTCTGGATGTGCACACCCATCTTCTTGACGGACACTATGTGCTGCCCAGCCTCACGGGGCGTGAAACTGATGCCAATGTTACCTGATGGCAGGCGCTTGAGGAAGCATGGCTCTTCAAGGCCTGACGGTGCCTGAAGAAACGAAATTGTTAGTTAAGCAAATAAATGAAAAAAGTAAAGATGTCCTATTGCAGGGCAAAGCCTATCATTGAAATACTTTTCGTGACAACAATGGCCCCTGGCTTAAATCACCACGCTTGCCAAATGCGGATTGTAGATCACAAAACCCAGCCTTTTTCAAAAAACCCGACAGGTTCCTAAGGTGTATCCGACTTAAAGAAAATGATTTGATTTGTGATAAGAGTTTTTTAGAGTCTGACTAGCTAGCCACGCAATATATTTGAGGGCATCTTCAGTAAATATACATATCGTCAAATTAAATCCGAATATTAAAAGAGCTTACAGTGGCAACCTATTGAACGATGTTTTCTGATGAAATGAAGTGTTGCATCGATCAAATTTTAATGTTCTTCGAAATAATGAGCAGTCGATTAATTTAACGTTCAACTTATCATACTTTCGACGAGGCGTAATCGACGAATTGTAATTCGACGAGATGATATTCGAAATGGAATAGTGAATCCAATGGACTGCATGGCTATGTACCTAACGTAACGATTGAAAAAGCATTAATAAAGGAAGGAAAAATATATGAGGATTACCTGAATGGTTGCATTTAGGCTGCGGATGTCAGTATCGCTGACTTTTCCTGGCAGAGTAACCTCACTACAGCTGCCGACGGAAATCTGGTTCCTCTTGCGACCTTCACCGGTCACCTGAAATAACGATACAGTAAGAATTATGAAATTATCACATTATAATTGGGAAATGTTTACAAGTATTAGGATGGAGGAAATTATTCAATGTCAGAGACAGAAGAAGACATGAGAAAAGAATTGAATAAACAGCAAAAAAGCAGAAAGATTAGTAAGATATACATATTATTCAATTACATTGTAACTCCGTAGTGACGAAACCAATTTGAGCGACAACTGCTCTAATTCAGGCAGGATTAAGATAACTTAATATAGTAAAAAATGAAAACCATAATATTAGATTACTTTGCAGAAAAGGTGTTATGTAATGTAGTGAATGATATATACATATTTTCAATCGAATTAAGAATACTAGTTCTGCAACCTACCTTAGCAATAAAGGGAGATCCTTTAATGTGTTTGTCTCCAAACCTGATGGAGACTTTGTATTCGCCGGGAGCGGTGGGTAGGTATGACACGGATACTGTGCCGTCTTTGTTGTCGTGGCATGTGATCTGGAATCCAAAAAAGATCGTACAAATACAAAAGACACAGGTTTTACTAGTAAAGATTTAGGTAAAATTAAGACTTAAGAATTGCCATCTTAGTAAGTTATACTTGAAGCGAAAATATAATCGATGACTGATAAAAATAAGTAGGAGCATAGAAGGGAGATACGTATCGAGCTTCCAAAGTTTTCGTTTAGTTTCAGAAGTGAAAGAGCTTGTCACAATTCTCCTTAACGGCTAAAGGACTTTTTTTTATTTCGGTGAGCTATTTCTAGATTAAACTCGATGGGGTTAATAAAATAGGCGTTTATATTGGAAATGCTGGAGATTTAACATGTTACTATGTATTTGTTTTCGAAATAGGGTAGTGAACCCATTTGATACAGCCAGTCTAAAAATGAATATGTAGCAGTTGAAACTCAAAGTATATAAGTTGGTGGTGATTTAGATAGACTACCTACCTACTTTAGTTGAAATTTTCCACCATTTTTGTCAACTTATCTGGTATCAAATCTTTCTTACCTCAGCTTTGCTGGGTCCCTCCACAGCCATAGAGAGCCCACCAGCCCCCGCACCCTTGGTACTGATGGTGAACTGGCTGGGCTCTCCGCTGACACCACTGGTCAGTCCAGGCCCGTACGCCGTCACGTAGCCCGAGGCGATGGAGTCCACCGTGAATTTGTAGGGGGAACCTGGAATGATGAAGTGTTTGTAACGCACACGCAATAAAGGCGCTAGCATTCCCTTTCGTTTCGCGTCGACTTCGCTTCCGCTTCGCAATCGCTGCAGTGTGCTACAGGTGTAAACTCCATTTGTATTGCTACGTACCTTGTACATGTTCTCCGTTATATTTGACGAATAGTTCGTGGATGCCCTCCTCTCTTGGATCATAGCGGATGCTGACGGTTCCATCGTGGTTGTCTTCGATAGTTGGCTGGTCTATGTGTCCGCTCGGCATCTTTACTTCAGCTGGAATTCAAATATATGCATTAGACTCGATGATACCACCACACGTATTATATGGTTCTATTTGGATCAATAAAACACAACATTCTGGACAGTTGGGAATTAATACCATAAGAGAGGACTAATTTAGGTAAATAGAATGGAACACAATAAAATTCTGGGCTGTTGGGACCGTGATTCTTGCAATGATTATTCACAATAATTCTTGGAAGAAACACAAATGATCATGGTGAGGTAGATATATAACTTTACAATATATAATTTTGAAATGAAAAAATGGGATATAAGAAATGGAAGAGGCACGAGAATCTGTTCTTAGAGCACAGTAAAGTTACAATTTGAAATTCGTTTTTAGTTCTGTAGAACCTTAATCAAAACAGCATGTCTTTCTTTTTTTTTCCCTAATATTAACTAAGCTTCAACCAAAGATTTATAAATTGAAACAAGTCATCAAATTGATGGTTATTATGTACCAAAACATTAATATTAATCTTGAGCATTCTACCAATTAAGTTAACGAGTACGAAAGAATCTACCGTAAATATATAACCACACAGCTCAATAAACTAGGGAACATAATGGAACATCTCGCTCTTTTAACATTCGCAATCAAACCTTACGTTACGAATGAAATACGATTCAAAACTGAAATGCCTCAAACTTAAGACACAGGAATTAAAAAACTTAAAACACATACTTAAAACTACTCAAACTCAAAATTGCACTCATGAATGTTTAACAGTTGGTACAATAAATGTTGACCCAGTACTTCATGTTACCCGTTTGGGCGTAGCAAAAATTATGAACGTTTAATAAAACAAAAACAAAAAAAAAGACAAAAATCGAAAGGATCACAATTTTATGTCTTGATCTCCTTTCGATTTTTGTCTTTTTTTTTTGTTATACTCTTATGTAATTTTTCTGATGATCAACCAACCTTTTCTGGAATCAATATGGTAGACAGTCACGAAATTGAGCGGGGTATAGTCGAGCCCAAACCCAGTCTTGTTGAAACTGATCTTGTGAGCTTCTCCAAACACGATAGGTATTTCTTCCTTATCTATCTCCGACACGGAGAAATATTTCTTAAAGTTATCGAAGTAGAAACGGGACAGTTCGTCCCAATTCACCTCCTTGTCGTTTCCACCGACAATTGAGTTCCACAGCCCACTCATAAACGCCATTTATTGTTCTACTACAGACGCTTGGTGAAAATCATGGGTATGCTAGATGTGGAGTGTTGTGTACCTAATGCTTAGTGTTTTGTGTCCATCATTCGTCGAGACCTGTGTCATAGACTGCTTATTCTAAATGGTAACGCAAGATCACCTTTTGCGTCAAAAGACAGTCTTTTATGTTTGCTGCAGACAAATGGACTTAATATGTGAATGTGGCAGCTAGTACACTTGAAGTCAAAGGCTCAAATATCGAAGTCATAATATGACAGAACATTTATCGATTTGGTTGTTTCTGAAACCCTTACTTACGCTACTTACTTTGTTTGGGGTCAGATCAATGTTTAAGATGTTGTCCAAAGTGCTGTCACACTCCTCTGAACTTCGAGCCTTTGATTTCAAGTGTAGGTAAAAAGAAGTGGATCTTTAGAATAACATTTAATATTTTTGTAGAAGTCAGTGATTTATGCGTGTTTCTGCAGCCATTTAAATACGTTGTAATTTTGCAGTCATTCAAATATTTCGTCGGTATTATTGAACAGAGCTGTTGAAAACTTTAAAATGTGGCAACACGTTGAGCGACTCTTCCTGGTTAAGTGGCCCTCAATGAAATCGGCCGCAGTAGCAGCTTACTATCACAAAACTCGCAATCTGTGTAAGTTTATTTAAATATTTAATAAAGTATTAAATAATATGTCTACTATTGAAGTAAGTAATGGTTACTCGTAGTCTGGCACCCATAGTACAAGCTATGTTTAATTTGGGGCTAGAAGGCGCTGTATGTATAACCGTTTATATTTATTACAAGCTGACTCGGTGAACTTCGTATCACTTACTTTAGTATTTTCCTCACAATTTTTTCATATTTTCTCATCGTTTAAACCTTCTCTGGACTTCCACGAATATTTCAAGACTAAAATTAGTCAAATCGGTTCAGCCGTTCTCGAGTTTTAGCGAGACTAACGAACAACAATTCATTTTTATATATAAAGATTCCCATACTCTGTTTGCAAAGAATGCAAAACAGCATACTCAGAACCCTATCTGCAGCGCCCTGGTATGCTCGCAACACAGAAGTTCATGAGTACCTGGAGATCCCAAGAGTCCTTGAAGAAGCTAAACGTTTTTCTGAGAGCTACAAGTCCAGATTGACCGCCCACCCAAATCCTCTAATAAGCACACTGCTACAACCGAAAGCCACTACAAGACGCAAGAGAGCCGATGTGCTGCCTGATTAGGTGGATCGGAGCAGTGGTTCTGACCTGCCGTAAACCTCTGCCACCTCCAACAAATCTAATCATAGTCCTATGGACTGATAGCAGATTAATAGAAGGGAAAAAAAATTATATAAAGATTTTATTCTAAATAGAGCGTTAAATGAAGTCCCTGTTACAATGCCAGCAACTGGCTTATGACAATATTATATAATTTATTTAAAAATCGTTTTAACAATTTTAACTGGGTGTGACGGTGATACCTTTGGCACTTTTAAATAGTTTTTATACACAACCCATAATTCGTTACGATTTAATTTATACATCCGAATTGTTTAGATTCCCGTGGCCAGTTCGCGTCAAGAAGCTTAATTTAATCTGCTTCTTTTGTTGGTACAGTCGGCCTCGAAATATGAGGATATTTATCTCTTTTGAGCCACAACGCTGACTAGATTTCCCATATTTGCCAAAAGCTGTGGATTCAAATTAATCATATGTTTTTATTTTTCGTTTGATTTTATTTTTTTCTAGGTCTAGTAGGTATAATAAACTCAGTCTTAGAGCTAGTTTAATGCAAAAAAAGTTGATCGTAAATTCTATTTTTTTCCAAATTGTCAAAAGTCAACAGCATCATTGATACTTAATTGACTGATGAATTAGGAGGATCTTATCAGGCAGTGGTAAAAATGATCGTGAGACTTAAGTGACCATAGCACTTAGAGTCTGACAAAAAAGAGTTGAATCAACCGTTTCTAATTTTACCACAAATCTCCCATCATGACTGTACTTCTGATTACGTCACATTAAAAATATAAACTTGGTTTTATGAGGTCGCTTGACGTTGCCGTATCATAAAAATTGTTGGCATCACTGACAGGCCATTCAGATTAAAAAGTTAGAATGTGAATAACGTTTCGTTTCACGCGGCCGAGGATATATTTATTGCAACCTTTGGCCGTTGATTCCGCCATCTTGCCAATATTTTCGTAAAGTAACTGATGAGTTGTAAAGATATTTATTTAATAGTTCGGACAGAGATACCTTGTGGAGGTGACAGTTTTATGTCAAAAACTATGCTAAGTATCATGGTTGCAGTTTAGATTTTTGTTTAGTTCGTCATATTTTTATGGCTTTTGTGATGCATTGAAGAAGTTTTCCCCACCTCAGTAGAATAGTATCTATATTTCTACCTCGGAATGTTATGGATTCGATTCCCGCTTTGGATAGTATTTTTCGTGTGAAAGGGAAAAAACATCCATTCCTTCAACTTCCACGTAAATAATAATTGACTGATGAATTAGTTAAGACCTATTGTAACACTTGTAAC
Source organism: Mecyna flavalis (assembly GCA_949319885.1). Lineage (NCBI taxonomy): Eukaryota > Metazoa > Arthropoda > Insecta > Lepidoptera > Crambidae > Mecyna > Mecyna flavalis. Next base: position 2,475,095 of record OX439419.1, on the reverse strand, counting down.
TTATTGGATTTTAAGCGTCACCTAAGTCGATGGTTAGAACTCAAATGAACCTATAAAGAATTTTGGCCAGCTCTGGTAGAAATCTATTCTGTCTGTCTTATAATCATCGTAAAATATATCTAGAACATTTTAAGTTACATTTCCTTAATAAAAACATTAGTAGCGGTCTAGGCAACTTGTAGATTGACACTTTTAACAAGACGTGTTGGTAAAAATATTGAAGAAATAAAATAATAAAAATATTTTTTCTGTGTTCTTTAAATGTAGGTATTCAGGTATTGCTTTCCTTGATGAGGTATCGAAAACAATAGAATTATTCTCTTTTTATACCTAATCAGTTTTATACAAATAAAGTTACATATCCTCATATTTAATAATATCCAACTATAGGGAAAAGGCCTCCCAAATGATGGATACTTAATCACCACCCTTGCCAAAATGATGATTACTAATGCCAAGTGTCACTCGGGTAAAACGCAACAGTTTGCAAGTTCAAAAAACAGCATTAAGATTCTAAATAGCACTAAGATGTTTTTATTTTGCCCGTCATAATATTAATTTAACCGACCGTTAACCTAAAAGGTTCAACACAGCTAACAAACGCAACGTGAAAAAACATGTCCAGAATTAAAACTATTGCGGAAAAATTCAACATCCGGCCTTAAAACGTAAATTTCCGCTCGAGCGTAAGTTTTACTGCTAAATTGTTATGAAAACAAAATGGCAGCATGGTCATGCGCATCAATATTTGTTATGATAGGCTTCAGGCCAACACATTAGCGACAGAATGTTTGACGACTCACTAATGCCCTCTGGCTCTGGTTGAACTGTTTGGCAATAATAGAATAATGTGTGAGATATATTGAGATGCAGTCTTAATTGTCAATTTAAAAAAACACAGTGTCTTTGTTATTTCACAGATAGCGCAATTTTAGGTTCCTGCGGTATTGAAGCAGGGCCGGAGACGTCAATGGGCCGGAGACGTCAATTGGTCTTCTTTTGTCAAATGGCGCAGAACTTAAGTTTTCTTTACTATTTATTACACGTATGACAGGCCTATAACACGCCTGACAAATATAAATCCTCCTGAATATCATGCTGCAAACAGTCTTTTTTAACAAGCGAAAAAGGGCAGTTGATCTGGAAACTGCCACTTACTCATATAAGTCTAAGGTTAGTATACGAGTAATATTATGGCAACCACATTTATTGCCATTGAACATTATCACCTCAGAACCTATATCATTTGACGAGCCGTTTGGTGTAATGGTTGAGAAGTTGGCTACTACACCAAGGGTCGCGGGTTCGATCCCCGCACGGTACAAACATTTTTGTGCGTGAACATGTTTGTTTGTATCGGTCTGGGTGTATATATAATATGTAGGTATGTATTTACAAAAAAAATATAAAATGTAATGTTTGTCCGTTGTCTAGCACCCATAGTACAAGTTTTGATTAGTTTGGGGCTAGATGGCGCTGGGTGAATAATGCCCAGGGATATTTATTTATTTTATTTATTAGCAACCCACCAAATAACTACAAATAAATAGGGAATCCACGGTAAATAAGTAAGTACGTATAATGTTAAAGTTTTTAATAAATGAAATGAGAAATTGTACTTAGGACGCCAAGATTATTAGCCCGGTACTTAAATCACTAAGTACACTATATTTTGTCAATACATTGTCATTATATTTTGATAGGCGCCAAGCCAATTCACAACATTACAGCAAGGTTCATAAATAACAGTAATGTGCCACATTGACACTGATCGAACTGTTTCTCTGAATTATGTGACCTAAATACTGAAATTATTTTATATATTAAACAGATTAACTTTGTACTGTAAGACTATTATTGCAATGTGTAACAAGACGAGCAGATCGTACACCTGATGGTAAGCGCCACGTCTGCCCTTAGACAGTTCAGTGCCAAACAGTAACTAAGCAGTTACTGTCTGGTACCGCCCTGCTCGCGCTACACCGAGACGACAGTTATTAGGTCTCATATACCTAGTAATTTCACTAGAAACAATTTTGTGTCTTGTACAATGGTGCCGTGTCGGTGTCGTATGGCTGTCAATTATTATTCCAGAGGTCGCGGGTTCGATCCAAGCATTCCGGTCCTGTGCAAGATTCGTCCAGTTGACACCTACAAACCTGACTATATCATCCGACCAACGAGCTGGTGGTCTGCATCGCGATCGTATATTGGTATAGATGTTACACTCAAAGATCGAAAACACTCATTGAGCGGAAAAATAGCTCACAACGCGTTGTGGTCATAAAGTTAATAGCTCACAACGCGTTGTGGTCACAGTAAAACATCCAACGTACTGACACACAGAGGAGACTATATTTTGAGAGATATTAAGTTAAACAAAAACAACGTCGGAGGCGAAAATCGACTCTGATGGATATAGGTAAGAAGGCTAAGGCGGGAGCGAAGCGACCACAAGCCTTTAATTAGCATATTCGGACCGTATCGAGGCATCCCTGAAGTTTCGGCTAATAGATTACAACGTTACGCGATGTTTTAAAGTGCCTACAATTTCAAAATTGAGTACGGTCGTAGTGCCGATAATAGCGCGGAATACCTGTCCCGTGCAAGCGGAGCTCCAGCCTTGGCCTTCGTGGTTATTTTTTTTTTAAACCTGAGAAAAACTTTGTGACCACAACGCGTTGTGAGCGTTTTCGATCTTTGCCACAACGCGTTGTGGGCGTTTTCGGTCTTTGAGCGTAACATAGATATAATAAAGGAAATAAACTACCCTTTAACCCGCGGCTGCGCCCTCGAAAATTTTTCTATGCTCGTAGGCTTCCGTTATCTCGCAAGTTTTCCGGTATTAATGCTATACCACTCTTTAGCTTCCAAACTGTCCCCTCACCAAAAATCACGTCAATCCTTTACTTCGAAAAACGAGAAACTAGAACTCTTATATTATTTAATATGCCATGGGAACTGAGTATTAATTAGTGTTTATTTTTATGCCAGAGGCGGCAAACGAGCCAGCGGGTCGCCTGATGGTAAGCAATCACCGCCGCCCATGGACAACTGCAACACCAGAGGGATCGCTGATGCATTGCCGGCCATTGGTCGAGGGCGTGAAAACATAGGTAACGAAGAGATAGACTACCAGATAGGCAGAGCTAATTGCGCATTTATATTACTATTACAGGTACCGTCAAACTTCTTGAATATTGCGCAGAACACGAATTTTGACACGCCTGCACGCTATTGGTCAGAAGCATACATCTGATCAATATCGCGAGCGCTATTGGTCACGCGCAAGTGCACATGCGCGAACTTTCCCCATCTCCGTCGACCGATGTTCAACAAATTTGCCGGTACCTGTAGTATGCATAAAAGCTTGCCAGTTCTATAGGTACAGTTAACGACCTTCCCACCTTCCCACGACGCTATTTTATAAATATGACATTTGCCAGTTTTAACATCTTACTAAAATATTGTACTAATTTCATTTCATAATTTATTGCTGACCACGTGTTTACATACCTAAATACCTCACGACAGTTCACAAAAACCAAGTAATAAATCCATGTGTCCGAATATTGTTAGATTTTTTGCCTCCACATATGATAAATGAGGCATAGTCTTCGCTAGTACAAGAGAATCAACGAAAAACATTTTCGTAGCTATTAAAGCACTTTGATCTCTTAATAGTTAACAATAATTTCATTGTTGACAAATCGTTCGGGGTTCTTAATCAATGGAAACGATTTAGAGTTGAATAATATCTTCTTTAAAACAAAGAGATTTTGATGGATCTCTTCGTGTCTGTTTTTAAATTGTGGTGTGAAAAAGTTAGAACATAATTCTTCTTTCAGTGGGGATTTGTTTGTTTGGAATAGGATTTTCATCGAATTTGTCAAGCTATAAAATGCAGAATTTTGGCTACGGCAGCAAATCTTTACGATGAACCAACTTAAGATTCGTGGTTTGGTTTTTCTATTCCAAAATTACTCAGCCGTAGTCCAGAGTCCGGAAGATGGCGGTTTAAAATGTCCCCGTGCCTAGGAAAGCGTTAAAGGCCGTTATTTCTGCGCCTCAACCCTCTTCAGTCGTGTCAGACTACTTTCCCACCATAAAAGTGAAGGGAATAGAGAATACACATGTGCTTGCGCACTCACTTGTACTAGTATATGTTCTGTGCTTGTACACTATAGGTTGATCGTTGGTGGTTGAGATTTTGAGATCTAAGAGCATTCGTTCCACTGAACATGCCAAATCATCATGATGTAAAGTATCAAATGCTTATGAATCACGCGACCATAATAATACTCGTATGCAAGTTAAGGAAACACATGTTTTCTTAAATTTCAGAGTACATGAAAGTCAGAGGATAACATCTTGTAATGCCAACAATACATTTTGTAAACTGTAGGTATGTTTCAAAATGAGGTCAGTTCAAATTGCTTTCTTAAGATCAGTAATAAATACTCTTGTAAGCACATACATACCTATATAATATGTTACGAGTATTTTAAATATTTGGGTTTAAAAATAAACCCACCAAAAACACAAATGTGAAAATTGATAGCCAATGTGTCTATGCTCATTATAGTTTGATTGTCGGCTTTACCGACAAAAGTATTAATATGTAAATATGTGGCAAGTTCAGTAAAATTCTTTTTCGAGCTGGTCAATATCCACAAGGCTGGCACCGGCTCGTCCCAATCGGGTGTAAAGGAGAAACTGGGGTAGTTTAGTGGGAAGTGGACGCTTTAGACTCGAGTCCCACACACGGCCGCAGCTCTAGCTAGCCCGCGGTTATGGCGCATAAGAGCAAATTCTCCTCCGAAAAAAAAAGATCAGTAAAATTTATTTTTTTATTTATGACAGAAAATAATGTTACGCGATCTAATAAATACAAGATCGCGGAACATTATTTTGTGTCCTTATCGATCTCGTATGCTGCTCTCAAAAAAATCCGATAGAAAAAGCCTATTAAAAATAATCTATTATGGGCTTTAAATATTAATTATCGTTATTTTTAAGGCCCAAACCCGATCATGAACTACAAAGTTTCAGAGTCCTCAAGTGTTTCAACAACTCATAAAGCTCTCAGCGTTTGTTTGAACTACGTGGCGCCCACAAAACAGTGGCGCCAGTGTAACTCCGCACTAATGTGCACAATAATGCGAAGTTGACTCATACCTCGAATGTTAATAGCGCTTTACTGTCATTATTATCATGTAGATTCTGCTGTATATTCATGCATCTCAGATAAACTTATACCTAATAAACGTTTTTCTATTCTATTCTATTCTATAAACAGACAGAGGAGAATTTGTCGATGCGTTGATTAAAAGGCCGGCAACGCATCAGCTATTCTTCTGGGGTTGCAGCCAGTGCCAGCCTTGTACTATTGACCAGCCCATCCACGGGTACCCTGACTTGAGAGGCCTCAAGTTAGGATAGGCCTAGCGAGGGCCACCCGAGAAACTAGGTGACCCTCAATCGAATATCCTATAATATAATAAAACACGTAAAGTTATGACCAACGAGTCCTGTGTCCTCTGTTCTGGTTCTGTGGTGTCAGGCTGCTGTCCTACCGTGTTATGAGTGTGTGTTATGTGTATAGGCCTCGGCCTCGAATTTCGCGGCAGCGGGGCGGGAGCGGGAGTGGCGGCGCACGCAGGCGCACTGCGGTTACAGCTTGACGCGGGCCATCAAGAACGGTACGACCTCCCGCTCCCGTCCCGCTGTATTCGAGAACGGGTCTATGGAATTCCATACATAACATCTCGCCGTTGCTGCTGACGCCCCGCTGCCCGCGAAATTCGAGGCCGATGCAATAAGGACACTTCACTAAAACGCGTCAATGTGCTGCCACCCTAGGCTCATCTGATCTTCGAGCCTTGATCTTCTGATTGAGAAAACCACTAAATTAAAATGCGTTAATAAAGAATGCGTGATGTTTTATTAGCAATAAAACTGACGAACGATCCTTCCAATTCTTTGATCATCGCGGTTTCTTAAGAAGCGATGTTAAATCACAGATTCATAGGCGCGAGATTAAGAAAGGAATTTTAACGAGACTTTAACGGTGTTGAAGCTGTGTTTTGGTAATAATCAAATATAATTATGATGAAAATAACCGACTATACGTAACAAAGCTGCAGAATTTTAAGAATTGTATGCAACGTGTTACAAGCTAAGCTGCAGAATATAAGGAGCGTACATCTTTATTAATATAATATTATAAAGACGAAAGATTTTATTGTTTCTTGGTTGGTTTGTATTGAATAGGCTCCGCAAGTACTGGACCGATTTGAAAAAATCTTTTACCATTAGAAGCGGACATTATCCCTGATGGACATATCTTACTTTTTACTTTACATTATAGTAAATATCATGCGAGACCAAGAGCTTAACATGCCTTCCGAAGCACGGACACTTGAAATAAATGTCACTAAATGTGGTCAGAATGGTCACCCATCCATTACCGACCGCGGGGAGGGTAGCTTGACTGTCGTTATCGTTTGTGGAAGATAAACACATTTTTATAACATACAGGCTTGGCGAAACTTGCTTAGCTTCTATTTCTATGTCAAACGATATGGTTTATGTTAGCAAGCTCTTCCCAGGTCATCGTTCGTAGTAGGTACATATTTCTATGCGCAGACGCATCTAATCCTTAGGCCGCAGTATTTTGTGGAAGATAAACACATTTAATTATAATCTGAGGAAAACATCGCGCCACGTAACACGCAGCTGCCGCCCATACAGGGTGATCATATTCGAGATGGTGCAATTAATTTAGAAATTTTCATTTTTTTGGGAATTTGCTAAATGAACATGTTAGTTTTAGGTAAAATGTTTAGTATGTATAAATACTTATTTGTTACCGGAAATGTGTAAAATCTGGAATACCTGACACTTTATGGAAATGTGAAATAATTTACACATTTTGTACACATTCTTCATCTTGGAATGAATATATATTTTTTTTTTCTCGGAGGAGGATGCGTTTTTGCACCATAACCGCAGGCTAGCTAGACCCGCGGCCGTGTGTGGAAATCAAGACCGAAGCGTCCATTACCCACTAAACTCCCCCGGTTTTTCCTTCCCTCCCGATTAGGACGAGCCGGTGCTAGCCCTAAGGCTATTGACCAGCCCAGATACTATGTCATACCTTGACATTTGGGTTAAATCATTTATTTTTACCTTTATAGTGAATGAAATAATAATGATGACAACACTTTACTTTAATTGACAATGATTTTGTGTAATGGTTGCAAAAAGGTTGGATCCGAGTCTGGCACAAACATGAACATGTGTGTTTGTATTTATAATATTATGTAAAATAATATTAGAAAAGATCACTCTGCAACGTTTTATAATATGGGTAAGTACAGAGGATTTATTGCTTATATTCTTACTCATAAAAGCAAAGATGTGTATTCAAACAGCATTCGCAATAAACCAACGCAATCAAAATAAAGATCTCACGAGCCGTTCATAAAGTTATCTGTTTACACCTCACCGTGTGGTTATATCCCAAATAATTTAGGTTCAACAGTTTATTCAATGTGTACTCTTATTAAGTTAACTCATAATAACTCTTAATTTTATATTAATTCAATTGACAGCAGAAAGGCACGTAGCCTACATGTTCTTATGGGGCGAAATAACAACTGACTAAGGGCCGGTATTTAAATATATATTTATCTTAAAATAATCCGGGATTGATAATAAGTATGACTTAAGTGTATTTCATTATAGGATTAAAGTTAAACGGTACCTAAAGTAATACACTTTTACCTTTCAAAAGTAATACTTATCTTAAATGTAATACTTAACTTAAGCAATAAGATAAGGTTACATTGAAATACCGGCCCTTAGATGGAATAGCGAATTCACATATTCGTCCTCTACTTTCTTACCACAACAAAATGTTTAAAAAAGAGGTGCAAAAAATTATCCGTCACTTATTAGTGATAGGTAACTGGTAAACATTTGAAGAAAGGAACATTTAATTTGGCCTAGTTTAAAATACACCATGACAGCTAAAAAAGTGACAAAACATTGCAAAAACTGTTGCCACAATGTAGCCTTCCCGGATCTTCAAGTCTATAATTGCACGTGTACTAGCTTCCACTCAACAAATCAACGTATAAAATATTATTAAAGCGACATCTTTGAATGACCTAAAACTCTCAACGACTCAGATATATAAAGCCAAATGAAATCAATTAATGAATATCTCAACTTGAACGTCTATTCGTCTGAATAATACTAGAGACACTTCTGACGTCGTATTAATCGCTGTGACGGCCAATTAGTAAGATTCGCAGCGAATAAATACTGTCAGTACATTGCGCACTGACATGAAACTTTGTCTCTTGGTCTCTGATGTCGTCATAGTTAGTCACGGAGCAAATACTGAGTGGAGCTGGCCGTGTCCTTTTTTTATGTCAGAGGCGGCAAAATTATCGCCGCCCATGGACATCTGCAGCACCAGAGGGTACGCTGATGCGTTGCCGGCCTATGGGGGTGTGAGCCTCCGGCACTCTCACAAACCAGACGAAACACAATAGTAGTAACTTTCATATCACGCTGGTGTTAAAAAAAAAAGTGAGAGGGTGGTAAATCCTCGGACGAGCCGGCCCATTCGTACTCCTCCGTGGTACAGTGGTTAGAGTCGTGGGTTTGAATCCCGCGGGGAGCATCACATTGTGTGAATGTTTCCAGTTTGGTTAGGACATTGCAGGCTTGAATCACCTGAATGTCTCCGTGCTTCGGAAGGCACGTTAAGCCGTTGGTCCTGCGCCTGATCTCTCTTCGGTCGTTTCAGACTGCTGTCCCACCGTGTTATGAGAGTGAGGGAATAGGGAGTACACCTGTGCTTGAGCACTCACTTGTGCACTATAATAACTATATCCTGCGTAGTTGGCTGATCGTAAAAGATTGGCCACCGTAGCCGAATCAGCTAGGAGGACATTATAACTGTAAAACAGCATGGCTCTACCACTACTATCCATTAGCCCTGCTGTTCATTCGGAGTGTGCATGTGCGGGGCGCTACGTTATGTTACTGCCAAAGTGCCAAGCTCCTAAATATTTATATTTCCGAAACACAGCTAGAGTGGTTGCGACGGCAGATTTCAACTATGGTAGCTAGTTGACCGAGCCTTTGATTGCAAGTGTGTGGGAGCCACATTTAATATACGAAACAGAGCCAGAGCTGTTACGGCAGCCCATTTCACCTATAGGGAATGTAGCTAGCTAGTCGGAGTCTGAAAAAGTCCTATCACCAACCAGACCCAAGGCGGGAACCACAACTTTCGGATTATATACTCAAGCGGCTTAGCCACTGTTCAACGGAGGCTATCAAAACATGAGAAACGCTTAGGTTAAAAGCATACATAGCTCGTGTTTTCATTTATCGTAGGCTCATCTGATGTACAGAACTTCAAGGGTACTGTCGCCACATTATACTAATAAGAGGTTCAACACGGAACATCATGATATATGCCAACAAATCACGTATTTATACAACTGATATATTATGCTGCCAGTGATATGTGACAAAATCACTTGATTACGTCTGATGTAGTGGCCTTACTTTGTAAACATGTGAATGGCGGAAATCGTTATATCGAGGATATTGCCAAAGCATTTTAATTGGGAACATCATCAGACCTATAAGTCTCTATAAATCTACTAGCCTTCCAGATGACTTTGTAACATATGAATGAGAAACTTTGCCGGGACAAAAATAGCCTAAGTTACCCTCCAGCTTTCTAATTATCTCTACACTAAAAATCAAATCAATTTCTTGCTTCTTTGCGACAAAATAAACACTTCTATTCTTGTTATAGAATGGGAAATAAACATTATCTCGGGATAAAAAGTCTAACCTTTCCCAAGGGCTATATGTGTACTCTAATTTTTAACAAATTCGTTCAGTTCAGTTGGTGTGTGTAATAGCCGACTCCTCACCGATTACATCAATATACATAATAATGTATATTATAATATGTCGTCAAAGTAGTTATTAAACCTTTTGGAACACCCTGTATGAGTATGTTACATTGGGTGTATAATATTTTGCGCAAACGCAACGGGACTTTAAATCTGGAAACTGGAACAGATACTCTAGATACTGGATTCACCAAAGTACCGACAGCAAACAAACTTTTACATCCCTACTAATATTATAAATGCGAAAGTAGGTATGTCTGACTTCTACGCCTAAGTTACTTAACCGAATTGATATACATTTAAATAGACATATGGGCATAGGCCATTCTTTGTCTTAGGATAATACTCATTTCTTATGCGATAGGTGGAAGCTAGTATCTCATAAATTTAAAAAAAGAAAGGACGAATTTACCGTTTAGAGATAAATTGGATAAAGAAAAAAAAACATAAATGTAACAGAAATTTTATAAGTACCATGATTTTTTCATAGTACTCGTAATATGCATTTAATCTTCACTTATATTTTTATAAGGTAATAATTAGAATAGAGTAAGGGCAAATGATAGCCAAATTTATTTTTAAAGATTTTTATCAAAATTGTTAACTTACAAGTGTAATATTGTTCAAGGCCGATACAAGAACAAATAGCACCGTATTTTTATTTAAATTATAAGATTTAGAAGCCATTCTGAACCCTGCCAACTATTCTCATTGACACACTTCCCCACATCCCTACTTCCAAAGCCATCTCCACAGATAAAATCAAAACGTCCGGAGTGTAAAACTAATTTAATAAAAAAAATTCAAAGCGAGAAGGTAATTTGTAAAAAACATTTTTTTGTTGACGCTACGCTACTTTAACTAACGACGCGTGGCGCCTTTCTGGAGAAAATTGGTGGATATGAAATGTAGATATTTTTGTTAGCTTTATTTTCGTTGTACAATTCCTAGTAGAACTAAGCAACATTAGTTACTTATTTGAGATTTTCAGGCTTGTAACATGTAATGCATAATGCATTATGCATTTGACTTTCATATTTTGTGCCTTTGGTCGTTTCGCTTAATATTTTATTCGAACCGCGTTGCGAATCGCCCTAGAACGTTTTCTGCCCCAAACTATACACAGCTTGAACTTACAGAACTTATGGATGCCGCAAAACATCGGAATGCGTAGTTGTTCAATGAAATGAAATCAAATAATATAATCTATATTATGTGTTAAGGCCGTACCCACACCAAATGTTAAAAAAAAAGTCTTGTTTTGAACAAAATATAGGATAAGTTACAGCCCTGTAACGCCAGGCCCAAGATTGTATGGGAATCGGTTTTCTCCTTTGGCTTGCGCTAATCGATGGACAGTAAAAAAAAAAAAATATCTTGGCCGCAAGAAATTTGTCAATTAACATTTTATTGATTTTTACGGATATTCATCGCCATTCCCATCGTGCGCCCATGCTAAAGGTCATTTGTTCGGGGAACTGCCATAACACTCTGTGCTGGCGCAATTCACATGTCTACTGTAGAGCAACTAGGAGGACATTATTAAAGGTCTATATCTCCGCAAATACCGCGGCCATACATCGGCAGCGGGCCGTGACGCGCCGCCAGCCAAGAATCCAGCATCGGACTTATAATATCCGCCTAATTTGCAAACCTGCGCGCTCATTCAGCGCTCGATATATTCAGGGTGTTTTATAATTCATACTTTTATACTAATAATGTAAATATGAGCCCTGGGCCAAAGCCGCACGCCGCACTGCGGCTAGCCGCTAGTGCGTTGGCACTCTAAGGCTTTGCCCAACAGTGGGACAATTTATAGGCTATATAGAAAAAATATAAATATAAAAGTAACTCTGTCTCTCCAATGTAATAACTGGACTTGTCAAATCCTGGATCGTGGTGCAAGCGAACCTGGTTCGGGACAAAACGCTCAGTGAAAGAAAGAGAAAAGTAACAGTCTGTCTGTTACCTTTTCTACGCCTATATGCGCATTTAACTGATGTTGATAAAATGTGGTACAGAGTCACCCGGCAGATAGTGTAGGAGTCCCACACCCCACCCCACAAGTATGACGGTAGGTAAGGTACCTATTCACCGGGTTAGAAAATTAATGTTGTACAGATATGAAAATGGAGTAATAGGGAGACTCTGCTCAGTTCGTGTGAGAATAAATGTGGATTCGAGCCTTCGGCACTCTCATTTACCAAACGAAGCGCAAAAGCAAAGGTACTACTCTTTTTTTATGTCAGAGTCGGCAAACAAGCCAGTTGGTCGCCTGATGGTAAGCAATCACCGCCGCCCATGGACATCTGCAACACCAGAGGGATCGCTGATACGTTGCCGGCCTATGGGGTATTTGGGGTGTAGGCCTCCGGCACTCACAAACAATTATTTCGCGCTGGTGTTATGTGAGTGGATGGTATTTCCCCGCGCAAGACAGCTCATCTCGACTAACAAACAGAAACATGCAGCATGGCTCACCTTAGAAGATTCGGATCTTTCGTCCTAAAGTATATCTTCAAATCTGTAGACTACAGTTTCACATGTGGAAGACATCATTTGCATAGTAAATCACGTACCTATAGTTTACGTTGCTTCCAAATTGGACGTGCCACTTCAAACGCTACTGAGGGACGAGATGAGTTATTGCACCCACTTTATCCTATGCAGTGCTCACTATGGCGACAAATTATTATTTATAGATAGATATATAAATTGTTAATTTAGTTGCAACAGCTCGTTCAGCTGGCAGAGAGGCATCAAAGCCAGAGGGTAAGTAGCTACTACGGCCTCTTCCATTAAGGGACACTTAGCCCGAAAGGGTCTTTTTTTTTTGTATTTGGACTAAGCTAGCACTTGACCACAAAGTTGCCTAATGTTAAACAACTAAGCGGTCTAGATGGAGCGCGCTTGCTTAGGAAAAGCCTGTTAATTCTGGACTTGAAGAGCCCCAAGTTGTATTGTGTAGGAAAGACAGATCCCGGCAGAGAATTCCACTCCCGCGCAGTCCGTATCAAGAAAGATGAAGCAATCGCTTAGTTCGTACGCGCGGTATAATCTGATGTAATACCACACTCTAAGCCTTTATGATCTTCGAGTCTTTGATTTCAAGAGTATTGGAGTAACATTTAATAAACAAAACACAGCCAGAAATGTTATGGCAGCAGAGTTCACTTATGGGGAATGTAACTAGCCAGTCAGAGTCTGAAAAAGTCCTGCCATCAACCAGACCCAAAGCGTTATGAAGTCCAGAAAGAACATGGATTCCTTCAAAGCGGGAAGAAGCACGTTGCGGCGTGTTTTTTTTATACTAAGTCAATTGGCCGACAGGCACGTAGCCCACCTGATGGTAAGCGGCTACTGCGTCCTACTCCATTGAGGGACACTTCACCAGAAAGCGTCGCTCAATGTGCTGCCAGACTGTAGAATCATTTGATCTTCGAGCCTCTGATTTTAAGTGTACTGGCTCCCACATTAATATTGCCGGAACACAGCAAGAGCTGTTATGGCGGCAGATTTCACCTGTGGACTAAGAAAAAGCCCTACCACCAACAAAAGGCGTGTGCCTAGTGCCAACAGACATATAGAACGATAGAACGCCTCGGTGTTGCGTCCGTGGTCATGGCAATTTGAGCTCCCCTCATCAGGCTCAACTGAGCTATTGTACTAAACTACTCATAAAAAAACAATGTCACCCAAAATAAGTGATACAATGTCAGGAAGCGTGCAAGCTGGAATCATGGAAGCTGACCAGCTGACATTGAACACTACTTAACTTTGAAAATAGAAATTAAAATAGGTTTCGCGCTATAAAATAATTTTTCATCAGCAATCTTTCACTCTCCTAATTCAGTGCACTACTTAGTAGCATGTTTGCTGGCCTGCCAGATCAAAGTGACATCTCTGATCCGGTCGTAATAATGGCTACTTAAATAATTTCATTGCAGCTATAAACTGACTCTAGATAGGGTTGCCATCCGTCCGGGTTTCCCCGGATTTGTCCTAGTTTAGAGGGCGTCCGGGGAGCGTCCGGGGAAGGTTTCATTTGTAGACCGAGTTTAAAAAAAAAGTGATTTATGACTTTTCAACTGTTTTTTTATTACATTGAATATATTGTTTAAAAGATCTTGTTGACATGTCCGGCTTCGGACTCTAAAATCCGGGGTTTTCACGCGTCTTGTCCTGTTTTCCAAATTTTAGAGATGGCAACCCTAACTCTAAAGATCTCTGGAGACTTGTTAACTGTGTTTGCGGACTTGTGAATGTGTATTGAACAAATAACGCAATCCTAGATGATATTTGCAAGATGTTTTGTTAATGGCGGATCCAAGATGGCGGATGACATTTTGTTTTTTTTTATAACCCTTTTACCAGACTTTGACATATTTAAATTGTATTGTGTCCGTAGAGTAGTTTACTGCTCTTAGATAGTGCCTGAACTTTTTTTTGGTCATGTTGGATTACTTTTCTACTAAAGTAAGGGAGTAGGTACGATCGCGGTCACCCGCGCGTGATCACCCTAAAGGCTAAAATCCTGTGCAGTATTTTCACGTTTACAAGCGCCGCTCCTAACAAGTCACTATGCGCGTGCACGGTATATTTTTCAAAAGTGATCACGCGGGGGTGTCCTCGATGGTATGTACACACGTTATTCATTAGATCTCAAACAATGTTACACTGAGGAGAGGTAAAACTACTCACATACATGAGTAGATACATGGGTCATGGTAATACACGGGTGTGCTTGGTAGTAAGATTTTGAGTTTGACTGGCTAGTTACCACGGGTCAAATTGCTTCTAGAATAATGTCCTCTTAGCCGAATATTTGGCTTCGGCGGCCAATCTTTGCAATCAACTAACTACGCAGGATACTTAATAGTGCACAAGTAAGTTAGTACTATTATATATTCCGTGGCACAAGTGAGTACGCAAGCACAGGTGCACTCCCTGTTCCCTCGCTCTCATTGCACAATTTGACAGGTCTGCAGTCTGACACCGAATCGAGATCAGGCGCAGTACTAACAGAATTTTACATGCATACCCAGGCACGAATATACAACCTCTTTTATAGCTCTCCTGTATCGTACACTCTTTGTTACATATTTGGTTAATCTATATAATATAAAACTCAAAGGTGACTGACTGACTGACATAGATAGATATCAACGCACAGCCCAAACCACTGGACGGATCGGGCTGAAATTTGGCATGCAGGTAGATGTTATGACGTAGGCATCCGCTAAGAAAGGATATCTCGATATACCCACGGAACGGGAACCACGCGGGTGAAACCGCGGGCGCCCGCTAGTTGTAAAATAAAAGGCTGCAGATTTTGACTGGATAAATGATGTTCTGCTCTCGTGTCTGATTTTTTTTTTGTTTTATCGTAGAGTTAGGCCGCTCTATAGCTAAAACACGGCTAAGAGGACATTATGATTAGTCCTGCGCTTATATTAGTAGATATTGTACATTTATAGAACGAGACCGCCGTTCATGCATTTTAACGGCGGTACTATAATATTATACTCCAGCCGCGCGCGCATACAAAAATACAATTTCTCTGTGAAATACGATTAGATGATCTGACAACCGACTTACGAAATACTTGAATATTGACTGCAAAAACACAAGATATTTGGCTCAGACACCTAAAATAAAAACATTAATAAATTCTAAATTATGTACCTACAGTAAAATGACCGCACAGTTACGAGATAGAAATAAACGGAGAGAGAAAAATATATTTATATTTTTTCAGACTTCCTTACGTCTTCAGCACTTAGATTTGGACGGATATAACTGCGCACCTTGAAAGTTATTAGTTTTATTACATAATTTCGTAGTTAAGGCTAAACTAATTTAGTATATTGCTGACCCTTTGATATTTGAGGCGTACTGGAACTATTTTTGATATTTAAAATGCGTCATGAATGTCGGGATGTTGTAAATTACGTTGGGACGATTAAGACGGTAATTTGCAGGGCTTTTTCTATCTTTTGCGTAGTAATATCTTTCAATACTTTATATTTTATAAGTAAATATTTTAGAAAATTATATTTATAGGTAGTCTCTTGCAATTATAGTTATTTTATAAGAAAGATTTAATTGGTAGAGATAACTTTAATAGGCTTTAAACCTCATCGCTTTTCGTCTATTATTATCTTTGTGTTACGTCTTTTTCTAATAATGTATCATATGATAAAAATCATATCGATTACTTAATCGATGTTGATCATCATGTTTCATTCATACCTTAAAAGTTCTTAATGATTTTGTTCGTTAAGATTAGCATAGATTGTGTCGTAGCACGATATTCGATCGCGTAGCACTTTCGTAGCCACAACGAACTATAATAATTCATCACTGCTCACTCCTACCTGGATTTAAATTCATTAAATGAATCCGCTTTAAATATTAAATAAAATAATTGCAAGTGATAAAATGTGTAGTGTAAAATGTTCCTAAAAAAATCAACTTCGTACTCCCGCCATTTTCTTTTTACAAAACACCAACCGTATTCGAAATTTAAATTTTACCGATCACAGATAACACTTCACTGAACTTGTCACTTATTTTTTTAATTCCGAACGCAGGCTGCGACGACCAGAGCACGGTAAACGCGAGATTGAACTAGATCGCGCTCCAGTCGGGTCCATACCGCAATACTTTATTTATATATTCACAATAATTATACATATAATCCAAACATTTGCCGCAAGTTATTCTCGTCACAATAACTTTTACAGGCATTATGGACGTGTATTTCTTTCTTTGTCCTGTCTACACAAAAATGTTTATACAGCGGTGTCACCTTTGGAAAAATTGTTCAGTTAATGCATTTATTTTTATAATTGTTTTAATAATAAATAAAGCTGGGATATGGCAGAATTTCGCGGTAAATTACGGGGCAACGGCCTCTATTTTTTATTGCGGATTAAAATGCCAGAGATTATGCTTTGTTAGAGTGTGTCTCATCGGACGTTCTTGGCATTTAACTTTTAATTTATATCTAGTGACAGTGTATATTTTTTTAAAGCGTAATTTCACATTGTAAGGTTATAAAAGTTTTATTACGATAAATTCCATTTATATTTAAATGTTGTGACACAATGCCCGGACATTGCAAACGCCCCATATATCATTTATATGGTTGGTATTACAAATTTGATTGAAAAACCTAGCATTATACATATTTTAGTTTTCTCGCTTATATGAGATTAAATTTTTGCTTTAATTGAAGACGTACCTGTATATAGTACCACGTTTTTGGTATACAAAAGTGTTTGGCCTATACAGAAAAATAGACCTACTAAAAGATATATGTACCTACTTAGTAAATACATAAATCGTGAGATCTGATACCCTAGCCAAAATATAACAATTATGATGTTTGAACTACATAATATGTTTTATGAAACGAACCTTACTTATTGATTAGTCTGCTTATAATAATAATAATAATATACCGTTTATTTCAGGCAACACAATTACAATAATTACTGGCCCATATTATAAATACCTTACAGACATACAGATAGAAATATATTTAAAAAAAAATTAGTAAAGTATGTTTAAATTACAAGAATCTCTATGCTATTTTTAATTGATTTGAGGGGAAAAAAATATTTTCAGAGTAAAATTTGTAATGGCAGCAAAATAAAATATGTCAGCTTGTTATTGCTACATATTCTATTTGAATCTTATTCTGTCGCAATCAAGCCAATAAGCTTTAAAAAGTTTAAAAAATGGTAAACAAAACAGTTTTATTACTACCCATTTTTAAGTCACTGAACGCAATGTCCAATTAAGAAAAACAACACTTTTCTTTATTCCCAAATTAAAAGCAACCTTTATTTACGCATAAGGGTCGCCACACACGGGTCACACGCTACAGCTATAACCTGACTTGGAAAATAAAAAACCTGCTCTGGAAGCGCCACATTAGCTATGGTTATAGCAACACTTGGTTGCTACGGTTATACTCACAAATAACTAACAATATCCAATAGTAACAAGGCACGGTTGACAATCGACATCACACTTTGACAGACAGTAATAATGAATGACGATGACGTCTTATTGGTTTTTTATTTGATTGCTGCCACTTGAAGAAATTAGTGTCAGTATTTTTCCGCAATGGCGGGTTTTTTTTTATTTTATTAGTCGGGCTACACAAACGTTACCATCTGAAGCTAAAAACAATCGTTACTGGGCGGCCACGGGCGTCAACCGAATCCGTATACATATATGAAAACTACATACAAGTAATATTATAGTATCAAAACGGCTTTCGGAAAAATCAGTCACATGACGTTTTTGACTGGACCGATGGCGTATTTGAGTGATCCTGGTCAGGTCGTGGGTTTGAATCCCATCCAGGACCAACATTTAATTGCTATTTATTTATTTACAAAACCGAGTTTTCCTAATACAAAAATGTTGTAAATTAAGAAACTTTCCATATGTAAAACATAGATCCATCAGGTTCAGAATCATCTTGGTTTTTAGTTTAAGGCGCGTAAATGCGTTCTCCTCCACAAAAAAGGCCCGTGTGTTGATACCCTAAATTCTGAATAGCGACGCGCGAGCATTTTAAACGCATTTAACTTTGACTGATTAAAAAGCGAGACGCATTCAGTCCAGTATATCATGCCAAGATACCTCCTGATTTTGGACGCATATCAAGAAGACATTTATATTGAAAGCAGACGGTTGTGAAACGGCAAAACGTATTATAATTAATTTGCCTACGTCGATATAAAAAGATATTTTGATTTTGAAAATAAATTCTGCTGCGAACCTCAAAAGTCGCAAATATTCTGGTGTCAGTGTTACCTCCTTTTTTTTATGTTCAGTTGGCAGACAGACACGCAACTTACACACGGCCGCAGGTCTCGCTAGCCTGCGGTTAAGGTGCATTTATAAACGCATTCTCCTCCGGAAGAAAAAAAAAAAGACAGACACGCTACCTACCTGATGTTAAGCGGCCACTGCAGCCTCTTCCATTGAGTGACACACAGACAGAGTTGTTATGGCGGCCAATCTGACCTGTGTAGGAGGTAGCTTGCCAGTCGAACTCTGAAAAGTCCTACCAACAACCAGACCTAAGGCGAAAATCGTACCCACGACCGACGGGTCTTATATCCGAACGGCTTAGCCACTGATCCACGGAGGCGTTCAAATATACTATTCACCTAACTTATCATAAAGATATGTTAACATCTCTTAAATATCTTCACAGTAGGGATGGCGATCTGAGATCGATTAATCGAAGAATCGATTTTTCGACCCAAAAAGATCGATTTTTTAAATCGATATGTAGTACTGAATCGATTCAGTGAATCGATTAATCACCCATGAAAATCGACGTTCGATTTTTTTGGTTTAAATTTGGTCTTATTACCATACATATATTTGCAATTAGTTGAATGGGACCCGTATTATTGACTGGACCCGTATAATAACCGGTTAAAGTGTTAATAACTCCGTTTTTAAAAAATGTTACCTTTGTTATCTTTGACTTTTCGTATCAGTGACTGATATTGCGATTCATCGTTTTTATTTGATTAACTTATACAAGGTTAGTACTATTATTACATTCTGTGCTTATACTAACTAATTTATACTTACATTGTTAACGCAAACTTAAAAAACAATATTTTTTAAAAAAATAGTAAAAAAGATCGATTTTTTGGAAATTGATCTTTTAGAACTCGATTTTTTTGTGAATCGATTCATTGGGTTACGATTCGAATCGATCTGAAAATCGATCTTTTTAGGAAAAAATCGCCATCCCTACTTCACAGTGAACGATGCCAGTATTTAATAAATTGCGTGCTTCCAGTAAACATCGATTAATAAGCTTGATTGCAGCTATTTCTGGCGAGTGCATCGGGATGCAAATATGCACCGTCGCATCTCTCGGCTCGATGACCTTGCCTGCATGTTATGACTGGGAAAAGGGCATAATTTTAAGATATTGGTTCTGATCTAACCATAAAACGCCCAAATCCTAATATTCTTTTTCCATAAATAGTTTTCACAGATGCACTTATGAATCGTCCATATATAATAATAATAAATAACTCTAGACATTATTCACACAGCGCCATCTAGCCCCAAACTAAGCATTAGCTTGTGCTATGGGTGCTAGACAACGGATAAATATTACTTAGATACATTTTTTTCGTAAATACATACATATTATACATAGAATTTTACAGAGTGACTGTACCATCGGTGTGTTTAGTAGTGATAGAGCCATGCTGTTTTACAGTACGAATGGGCCGGCTCGTCCGGGGAAGTACCACCCTCTCACATAACACCAGCGTGAAATAATAGTGCTCTATTGTGTATCTGGTTTGTGAGAGTGTCGGAGCCCCCCCCCCCCCCCCCCCCTTAAAAGGCCAGCAACGCATCAGCGATTTCTTTGGTGTTGCAGAAGTCCATGGGCGGCGGTGGTTGCTTACTATTAGGCGACCCACTGGCTCGTTTGCCACCTCTGACATAAAAAAAAATGTTGCCGACTTCAGGCAGACTGGGGACATATTATGACCAACGCAAAACATAACTTCCACTTTTATATAATTCGATAAAGACAAGATTTCTCGAACTTTTTGGAACGCGATGGAATATGCTCCTCGGTTTATTTTAAAAGAAAAATTTCTGCACCAGCCTATTTAAATTAAAGAATATTGAAATGAAAATACTATTTCCATCTTAATACTCAATTAATACGAGTAAAATTTATTGCAAATGGCGCCGGTGAGTCAACACCGAGTCGTTTGCGGAATCTCAGTTTTTCAAACAACCTGAAACATTGCCAAATGTGAGATGACATTTTATTATATTAGATTGCGTGATACGCGCACCGGGACCCAATTGCATGATGTGAGAAATGCATTTTACCCATTATACTGGTTGATGATGCTTCTTGCATCGTCGTAACGAATGTATGCCACACATGCAACACACCACGTCGCAACGCAAGAAGACGAAAAAGAAAAGGGCACCGCTTAAGACTACTGACCGCCTTTTTATGTCATAGGGGGGCAAACAAGCAAGTGGGTCACCTGATGGTAAGTGATCACCGCCGCCCATAAGCACCGGAGACTTCCGCGGGGTCGCAGATGCGTTGCTCGCCTTTAGGCTGCCTGTCCTCCGAAGCGGCTCGAGGCAGCGGAGCGGAGAAACGGTGATATATTAACCAATAAGATTACACAAAATCTCCGCTCAGACAGGGAGTTAGTTAATATTTCTTCGCTTCTCCGCTCCGCTGCCTCGCTCCGCTTCGGTGGACAGACTGCCCTAAGAGGGATTTGGGCCTCCGGCTATCTCACTCACCAGACGAAACACAATAGCTAGGCTATCGCTGTAACGCCGGACTTTTGTGATAAGCCTGCCTGCCTGGTAGTAAGCTGCTACCGTTACATACGGATCCTTGTAACACCAGAGACATCACCCGTGCGTTGCCGAGTTACCCTGTTGTTTTATTTGAAGAGAAAACATAGCGCAACAAAAAGAAAGGTTTTTTCCGCTGCGAACACCATGTCACCTGCAATTGACGAGCCATTTGGTGTAATGGTCGAGAAGTCGGCTATTACCCCAGAGGTCGCGGGTTCGATCCCCGCAGGGTACAAACATTTGTGTGCATGAACATGTCTATTTGTATCGGTCTGGGTGGAACTGTTTGCCAGCTCGTGTATTTCCCCCTTCCTATGACATGAGTTTCTTTAAACGAAGCGTGAAGAAGCACTTTGTGAGCCAGTACTGCGATTCCAACGGATAGAACGCCACGGTGTTGCGTCCGTTGTCATGGTAATTTGGGTTCCCCTTTTGCTTACCATCAGGCTAAGTGGAGCCAATGTAAAGACCATTGGAGCCTAAAGTGTGGTAGCACATTAGGTGCGTCGGCAGTTGCAGCTTACCTTTGGTGGGCTCCGAGTTACGTCACTAAAGTACTAAGTAGGTGTAATAATAATGTCCTCCTAGCCGAGTTTTCGGCTACGGCGGCCGATCTTTTACGATCAGCCAACTACGCAGGATATATTATAGTGCACAAGTGAGTGCGCAAGCACAGGTGCACTCCCTATTCCCTCACTCTCATAACAAGGTGGGACAGCAGTCTGACACGACCGAAGAGAGATCAGGCGCAGGACCAACAGCTTCGTGCCTTCCGAAGCACGGAATCATCATTCTTTTCAGACATGCAGGTGATTCAAGCCTGCAATGTCCTAACCAAACTTTTGACGAGCCATTTGGTGTAATGGTCGAGAAGTCGGCTATTACACCAGAGGTCGCGGGTTCGATCTCCGCACGGTACTAACATTTGTGTGCATGAATATGTCTGTTTGTATCGGTCTGGGTGTTTCTATGTATAATATGTATGTATTTACAAAAAAAAAAGGTATAGGTATATGTAATGTTCATCCGTTGTCTAGCACCCATAGCACAAACTAATGCTTAGTTTGGGGCTGGATGGCGCTGTGTGAATAATGTCCAGAGATATTTATTTATTTATTTATTATTATTTAATAAACTGGAAACATTCACACAAAGTGATGTTCCCCGTGGGATTCGGACCCACGAACTCCGGGTATTAGAGCCCAACGCTCTAACCACTGTACCACGGAGGCAGTAAGTAGGTGTACCTTAATACGAGTTATATATCACAGCTAAAAAGTGGCAATAAAACTTGAGTATAAAAAGTGTAGTAATAACAAACGGGGTGCCAAGCGACCGCAGTATATTGGTGACACGTGGGAGATCCAGACGTATTATGATTCAACACTTTGATACGCCTGATTCACTTTTATAACTTACCACATGCATTAACTATAGTTGTCATCTATTGAAATCCTGACATCCTACTAATATTATAAATGCGAAAGTCTGGATGTTTAGATGTTTGGATGTTTGTTACTCAATCACGCCTAAACGGCTGAACGGATTTAGATGAGAATTGGCACACGTATAGTTTATTAACCCGAATTAGGACATAGGCTATAAAATTCCTAAAGGATCCGTCTCATTCCTACGGGATATTTGAAAAATGAAATAACGCGCGGGTAAAATCGCGGGCGGAAAGCTAGTATTTAAACATACTTTGGATAGTGTTCACACAACACGGTCTAGCTACAAAACTTAGCTAGTTTTATGCGTGCGAAATCACGGTCAAACACTACGTTAAATCTTTTTTTTTCTGGAAATACTATACATAGGTAGCTTACCAGCAGACCAATACTACAACAGATCGAACCCACGACCCCTGTGTAATAGCCATTTCTCAAACATTACTAAAAAACCGGCTAGCACAATAGTACCTGTCCTGCGTAGTACGTCAAGAATTGGTCCTTCGAGCCAGTTACGAACTTCGTCTCGTCAGAAATAATTTTAATGTGTCATAAAAAATATAATAAATGATGTTGCCTCACCGAAGAGAAGCCAATATAACTCTCCAGTCCTATTTAAAAAGTGCAAATGCGGTTTCATGAAAGAGTTTCGGAAGCGGGGATTGTCGGGAAAATTACTTTCCCAATGTCAAATGACGTAACTCGAAGAAATTCGCAACAATCTGACACTTCACGTTATTCATGTTGCGTTCGAAAATTAAAAAGAGTGTTGTAAATGCGCGCGCCATTTAGCGGGCCACTTCCGTTTCCAATAAAAATGGCGGGAGAACGGGCGGCCATTTTAAAATTGTCACTTTTTTCTGGCAATCTATCACCCAAGGTGTGGCGGGTTTAAGTAAAGTGATACAAATTATGTAACAGTGATTATTTTACTAGTTTCTGCCAGTTGGCCAGCTTGACGGGACAGGGCCAGAATCGCACAGAAAACCGACGTAGAGTATAGCCTTGCTATTGCACATCTTTTTTTTTATGTCAGAGGCGGCAAACGAGCCAGCGGTTCGCCTGATGGTAAGCAATCACCGCCGCCCATGCACATCTGCAACACCAGAGGGATCGCTGATGCGTTGCCAACCTATGAGGGTATGGGGGGTGTGGACCTCCGGCACTCTCACAAACCAGACGAAACACAATAGTAGTCACTATTATTTCATGCTGGTGTTATGTGAGAGGGTGGTAGTTTTCCGGACGAGGCGGCCCATTCGTACCTACTGTAGAAAATTATGGCTCTACCACTACTAATCTACACTAGTACATCGACCTTTGATGTGTGAAAGCGTCGAAGGCCTAAAAACCTCCTCTTTCCCGCTTTCCGCTTAACGAATCTGAGACTGAGACCCCAGTCGAAGGTGACTATGGGGCATGAGCAGTAAGCACTTACCATTAGGTCTAAAACTTTCTAGATGGTAGAGAATTCAAACAAAACTTTAGACAGAGCTTCCGTCTTTCATAAAAACAAAACTCGAACCCCCTGTGACCGCTGTAATCTGTACTAATACTAAATACTAATCTATAGATACTAATAAAAAGAGGAAAGATTTGATTGTTCCTTGTTTGTTCGTATTGAATAGGCTCCGAAACTACTGTACCGATTTGAATAATTCTTTTAATGTTGGAAAGCTACACTATTCCCGGGTGACATAGGGTAGGGTACTTTTGATCCCGGAAATGTGGGGGCAAGGGGGGATATTTGAAAAGAATATAATATTAGAAAGAGGAAAGATTTGACTGTTTGTTTGTTTGTATTGAATAGGCTTCGAAACTACTGAACCGATTTGAAAATTTCTTTCACTGTTGGAAAGTTACACTATCCCCGGGTGGCATAGGGTACTTTTGATTCCGGAAATGTGGGGGGAAGGGGGTTAAGCACGGGTGAAACCGTGGAGGCGACCGCTAGGTAATCCATAAAGTTTGTAATTAATTTATAGTGTGTTACAGATTTGTAAGCAATGAAAGTAAAATATTCAAATTTTTAAAATAACGTCTAAATCGTTTGTATCTATTTATAATTATGTTTTGTTGACATAAATAAATATTTAAAATAGATACTTTTGACATCCGTGACCCGCCTCAAAGTAAGACAAATATTACACCCCGGTATTTTACAACTATCGGATCAACACGACAACTGTATAATTTTTATCATATTAACGCACCTGTTCTCATAAAACATCACATGACCGCGTCACTATTACATAAATACCAGTGATAATTTTGGCCTGGAATTTTTTGAGGCAAATTCAGCAATAAAGTATATTATAAGATGACGTTTTCTGAGCTTTTGACAACTAATTACAACGATATACTAATGGAACTATAAATATGTATCTTTTAGTCGTTTTGTCACATTCCATGGAGACGAAATTATGATAGGACCAATATTCAAGAAATTGCTAGGTAGGTATCTTGGATATTTTCATCTACATAAATTTAAAAATATACTTGAAATCTTTACATCATTTAATATAATCCCACCACAGAGTACAGGTGTTACGCCTGAGCAGACATACCTACCACTCGGAACAAACCGCCATTTCTAACACACACTTATATTAACGTACGTTTTACGTTTACAGGCATTCTTAAAAGATTTAAAACAGACTGCAGTCGGCCTTAGCAATCAATACGCGATATTTCATGAGAAACATATAAAAAAGTATAAAACATTACATATCGATGAAATTCTAAATGTCAAAAATTAAAACCTAATTAGTAGCAGTTGAAAATGGGCCAATTTAAAGTAATTATTTACTTGTTGACAAAAGACATTTTAGTATATTTTTTTTTTGTAATGGTAGCAAGAACAGTCCTGTAATTCTTTTTAATTTTGTGACTTAACATTCATAGAAAAGTCAGTCTATCTCAAAGCTTAGATTTTAAAATCTATTATAATATATTTATGATGGACAGACTTTCCAGAAAAAAATACCTTTTTTTTTCAAAATGTAGGAAATTATGAAAATGTGTAAAGCTCTAAAACATGTGCCATTTTGAGCGTAACTTTTATCAAAATATTGTTTTGGTTAATATTATACACTTAATTTGGTAGAATAATTATTATTTGTCATTTTTTGGATAATATTAACAATTATTATTATCATCATACCTCCCAATCTTATGCTTGTATCTAAGCTGAAAGCTTCTTGAACGTTTTTCCCTGTATTACGATATGATTACGATCAAGTAAAAATTACAAGAAGGACGAGTTATTTTATTTGAGACATGTGAATCGAATATATGGACAAATATAGATTAAGTATCCACTTATAGATTTAAAATGACAAATAAACTAAAACAATATTCGACTAAATGAAATAATGCTGCTAAATTCCATGCAACATGAAAAAATATAAGAGAGAAGACTAGCCGTTCTTGGGAATAATTTCCAATATTTTATGAAAAACCAAAGAATAAAAAAATGTAAACCTGTAAATACATACCTATATAGACCAAAATGTGCGTAAAAAGTTTAAAATATCTTTAGGCGAACGATTTAACCGCCATCTAGCGGCATATAGATTAACTTTTATGCCAGCTCGCAAAGCACAGTCTGCTAGCCAAAAGCTCCGTTATAAACTAGTTCAGCTATACGCTAAGAGATGGCGCTGTTCAACGAAAATTAAAGTATAGCGCAGTAGTATTCTTTATTAATATTTTTAAAGAAATGCGCAATAAAGAAGACGTCACAATGATAGTCATTTCAGGTATATAAAACACATTTAAATAGCTTGGCTGATTGAAGACTGCTGAAAATGAGAAAACGGACACGAACAAAAATACACAGGTCACAGAATGACAAAGGTTGCAAAGGTATCAATCTAAACGGGTAGTGGGTCACACAGACATACCCATTATGTAAAGCCTTATGTCACTTGGACGGTACAACGGTTGGAAAAAGTCTGAAAATTCATCATAATTTATTACTCCTCGTTCTTGAATCTTGCGTGCATACAATATTATATTTTGCACTAGGTGTGATTCTTATTTTTAACGTTATAAACTAGATTCGCATAGTTCAGATAATAATCATATTTAAAATCAAAGGAGTTGGTAATATTATTATACGAGTATTATGTTTTAGTCACCTGAATGGAATTTTGAATTTCAACATTTTGCTCAACTTTTTCCAACTTTTTCCAGAACTTTGTGCCAAACTTTAAGTACATACTTTATACTACAATAAAAGTGACACATATAAACAAATATTCTAGTAACATAAAAATCCCTTATCCTCTTTGTAACAGACGCAGCATAGGATTATTCAAACTTTAAATTACGAGCATATTTATGCTCTGTCATGGTTTTTGGTAAGCACAACTGAAGGGTCTTTAAATCTTTTATTAAAAAAAGTCTTGTCTCGTTGTGACTTGTTGTGAAATTTTATCATGCTGCAAATTAAACCCGCCTTCGCCAAGGTAACAAAGACTTTATTTACAGCATAATAAAAACATTATTATATTTACCTTCTAGAAACTGTCTGGTGGGTAGTCGAAGAGAGACCTTGAGGGATGAGGCGTATGTGGAGTCGATGTACCAGCGCGGGTCGGCTTGCTCGCCACCCAGCCTACTATCACTGGTTCTGAAATAAGGAAAGTATTTTATTAGTCTAGCTAGAAAGACTTTTCCTAGAGTTAGCGGCTTATAAATATACCCTAATCTTTCAAATTTACAGAAAAGTTCTTTATTAACTTTTTAAACTTTTTCTACAGTCAGCGGCATCACAGATTACTAAATAGTTACTACGTAATGTGGCACGTCAATTTTCTTAACTCAACCAATTGCCTCTATCATAGAAACTAATTTCTGCTTATTGTAGTTAAGTAAATAAAATAAAAATATGAGTATTGGCTGCTGCCTATGACTTTGTGTGTTTGAAGTTGTGAATAACTCTTCCTGGTTTAGTGTGCGCGGATATAAACCCTTTCCTGATATGTACTAATAACAAACAACAAAATGAAGATTTGTCTTATGAGATACTGTTTACTATTATTTCACAAATTGTATGTACCACTTTTCACGAAATATATTATTTTCTTATTTTATATTTTACGTGCAAATACATTTCAGCGACTTATTTTCAATTATAAAGATTTATAATAAATTATTCGTTCAGTACTTGTACCTAAAAGCCATTTGTCCATCTACACAACACTTTCCCTTATAATAAATTAAAGACAAATACCTACTTTTGTGGAAGTTATCGATAAATCAAAATATTCATAAATTAATGATCCATATCGCCATAAACATATAAAGAAAGTTGTATAAAGTGGATATAATGTTACAAGATCGTCACATCCACATAAAAATAACTCGCTTTATATTTGAAAACCTCCAGAAAACCACATAGAGAGGTTATAACAAATCAAAACATTCGCACAAACACAAACTCATCTCATGCGATTGCAAAATTGGCAAACAAAAAGCGTAATGCGAATGAAATAATTACCCTTTATCCATTTTAAGGGCCATCTATTGGATCACGTTAAATCTATACATAAAATAAAATTCGCGAGAGATATTTAAAATAAAAACTACATGTTTCCTTCGTACATATGTCAAACTAAACTATTTTCGGCCGCCCAAGTTCACGTTGGTTCGATGCAAACATAAATATCTCGGAGAAGCGATTATGTCGGCGCAAACGTCATTTTCAGTGATTTTCAGCGTGTTGAGAGCTTTCAACTTTACGAGGTTCATATCAGTTCCCTTGTGTTTTGAAAGCTCTTTCCTAGATGGCGCTGTTACTTTATGAATGAACTGACCTGATAGTTTCACTACCAAACGCTAGATGGCGCTGTTAATTTATCGAATAAAAAGTTGTAGTTTTGCTATCAGCCGCTAGGTGGAGATTTGTCGTTGAATTTTCCGCCGCCCGCCCAACACTTTTCTCGTATTCTATAGCAATGTCTATTGTTTGAATAGTACGTTAGTTTGTGTGCAAGTTAGTGCATTTGTTTTCCAATTATGGGTCAAGAAAACCAGGCAAAATAAACAAAGCATTAGATATTTTCAGTGTATTAGCAATAAGTATTAGTATTCTAGTAAGAATAAAAGACATCGACGCGTACAATGAAAGCAATGAAACAATACTTTACTTCGTTTTGTGGTACTTCTATTGGTAGACAAAAACGCTGTCCACCTGAAGGAAAATTGCCTATACTGTCTTCCATTCCTATGAATAGTTATATATCGTCTATCGAGTAGTAGAGTATCAAGTAGTGTCTATACACGTACCAAAAAACAAGAGTCTTTATCCAGCCGTACTGGAGACTAGTGCCCAAAGACCTAAGTAGGGGGAACCAGATTTCCTCATTCGTTTTCCTTTCTCTAAAAATGTATAGGTGCCCAATCTAGTCCTTAGCGCACAACCAGTGATCCGTCTCTCATTTCTCCACTATCTTACAAGAAGGAGCAACCCGGGGCTTAGTGGATAAACCGCACTTTCTACAGCGTGGGAGAGCCACACACCTCCCTCAGATCCCGACGGACGGTATAACGGACGGTTTAACGAAAGCTCTACACTCTTCACTACAACAGCTGTGGCTGTGTTCCGGCATTATTAATATGGGAGCCAGTATAGTTGAAAAATAAGACTTGAAGACCAGAGGAGCCAACAATGTGGCAAGAGATTGAGCGACTCTTCCTGGTTAAGAGTTTCTCAATAGGCCGCAGTGGCCGCTTACCATCAGGTGGGCTGTTGTGGTATAAAAAAGTACTCCCTGGGATAAAAAAAAGCTTTACACTCGGCAATATTTCAACCAAGTAAAAGTATGATAAATAAAAATTCTCAAAAAGTTTTGTTTACTTTTGTGCAAAATACAAAATTACTAATTAAAGTACTTAATTTAGAGTAAACGCAAGTTATAAAATGTTTGCTGCCGAAGTCTGCACATTTTTTGACTAACATAACACGTATTAGAATACACTGTTTACATAGCAATGAATTTGTGAAGATCGTTACGAATAGTTTTAGAGATAGACATTTTCTAATCTGCATTATTAATACTTTTAATTGATCTGTGTGTCTCTTAAGTAAAATTACATTACCGTTAATCCGCTCTTTCAGAAGGGGATAAGCGGGTTAGTGGGGGCACCATCAAAGAAGGGCCTTGTAAGCCACGTCTGCGCGCTTGCCGTTGGTGTAATGGATGCAAGGGGTCAGCCGTCTCTCGTAACACCACCATAAGGCAAGAAGCGAAGTTTACACTCCGCTCTTTCCAGGGCTTGAGTCATACCATTCTCCGCGGCTCCCGACCAATGGCGACGGTACTCACAGTAATAAAAACACAATAAACTTGCTGAAACCATCATGGAGCAAACGTTCCCTTTTTTTTCGAAAGAAGAATGCTTTTATGCACCATAACAGACGGCTAGTTAGACCTGCGGCCGTGTGTGGGACTCGAGACTAAAGCGTCCACTACCCACTTTACTTCCCCGGTTTCCCCTTCACACCCGTTCCCTGTCTAGATCTGGACAGAGCGCTCGGAGAAAGAAAGACTTTTTTTCTAATGTTGCTTCATCCATGGTTCCTATCTCCTGGAGTCAAAGCCGGTATAAAAATACCCGCGTGAACGGCGCCCGCGCCGGTTGTTATTGCAGCGCAGCTGTTCGCGACATACTTGCATCCGACCTACATACAAATCATGGGTAAACAATTTTTACTAGTCGCTAAGAGGATGGGCATTCTTTCTCAGTTTGGAATAAAATATGAACACATCCCACTAAATTAATCTCTATTAAAATATTTCGAACATGTCAATTAATGTCAAACAGATTGATCTTATAACAAAATAAGTATGTAACCCATAGTAATATTATACTATATGCTAGAGCCATGCTGCTAATAGTTCTTGCCTTCGATTTCAGGTACACTGACTCCAAAACATTTTTTTTTATGTCAGAGGCGACAAACGAGCCAGCAGGTCGCCTGATGGTAAGCAATCACCGCCGCCCATGGACATCTGCAACACCAGAGGGATCGCTGATGCGTTGTCGGCCTTTAAGGGGGGTCGTGGGTCTCCGGCACTCTCACATACTGGACAAAACACAATAGTAGTCACATTATTCCACGCTGGTGTTAGTGAGAGGGTGGTACTTCCCCGGACTCATTGCTCAATTATGGCGTTAGATTTCATGTATGGGCTAGCTAGCCGTACTTATTCTGAAATGATGGCTGACACATACGTCATACTTGTGATCAGGTGAACCTTACCGATCAGGATCAGGAGTACCTTAGCGAACTGGTCGGTGAGATTTTAAGAATTATTATGAGTAGGACTTAATATGGACTTAATATTCATATGGAGATTAAATTGACAAATTCAAATGAGTCGCTATAAAGTTTTTTGCCAGTTCTTCTCAATGGGAAGCAACATTCCAACTCCGCTGGTAGAGTCATTTTGTAGCATGGACTATTTTTTTTTTTTTAATCCAACCACCAACTAAAACCCATGCTTATTCCATTTCTTTTTCAAACACACTCAGATTTCGCACAAGTGTCCATTCTCAGTTGATAAACCATGACAGGTGTCTGGCATCCCGCCAGATAGCCACGCGCCTATTGTACGGCCTAAGTACAGTCAACGGCACATCAGACTACCCTAATCTGTCAAATTTCTACAACCAATTTTCAGCTTTATTCACTTCACATAGAGTTCTCTTTCAATTGAGATTTTTTGACAGATCTGCTGCCGTCCGTACTTCAAGAAGTCAATCACTAATGAATTTATCGACCATAAGCTCTGATCTGACATGTGACTTGCGGAGATTAACTAATGATCTCTTTAAGCAGGCTAGCATTCGTGGTATGACGGGATGTTCTTGTAAATTATTCTCATTAAGATTTGTGACAATAGGAATCGTTAATTGTGTTAGCGGTGTAATAATGAATGAATACTGTTGTAGAAATGGACAGGCGACAAGAGCGTAATTCGATTTTTAACGTCTACAATTGGTTGACAGAAATTAACTCATATTTCATTGAGGTAGATACGTAGTCTTCCATTGAGGTATATTTAAAACATTTCTTAGGATAAAAGTTATAACAGTTTGTTTAATATTGCAATCAAGTTCATAAACCAATAAAATAAAAAGTGTTTTTGCTACTTCTTTTACGTTGCTAAAGAACAGCAAAACGATTTGATTTTTGGTTTCTGGATAAATTCGGAGCTGAAGAGTGGCATTTGTTTTTTTATGCTAATTCAGTTAGCAGACAGGCACGCTGCCCACCTGATGGAAAGTGGTCACTGCGGCCTATTCCATTGAGGGACACTTCAACAGAAAACGTCGCTCAATGTGCTGCCAGACTGTTAGTGCATCTGATCTTCGAGCTTTGATTTCCAGTGTACTGGCTCCCACATTTATGTTGCCGGAACCCAGGCAGAGCTTTTATCGCGGCAGATTTCACCTGTAGGGGTGGTAGCTAGCCAGTCGGGCTCTGAAAAAGCCCTGCCACCAACCAGACTTTAAGGCGGGGATTGAACCCACGACCTCCGTGTTTTATACCCAAACGGCTTAGCCACCGTTCCACGGAGGCGGCCACATGGGCTACTTTTGATTCTGGAAAAATATATCAGTTCTGTGGGGTCTTTGATTTCAAGTATACACTTACATAGCGGCTTAATTCCTGGAAGTGTCCACACTGCTGTGCCTCAGCCAAAAAGGGAAAGGACAACAACTCGACTCCTGTCCGTCATGCCAATGATTCTTTAAATGTGACATTACGAAAAAAGACATTACCATCACAGGTGGACTCTTCTCCGTTATCAGAGGTAAAGGAGCTCACATCTGAATTACGCCTCCTCACCAAAGAAATACAAGACCTAAAACAACGTCTGGAAGTGGCTACAGACTCACTAAGCCGCTGTCATAATAGATTGGACGAGCTTGGAGTTACAGTCTCGGCCAACGAGTCCCGTATTAAAGCAGTAGAGGAGAGTTCGAAGCTAGAAGTACAAGGACTAAAATTGACTGTTTCCGCTCTGAAAACCGAGCTGAATAACCAAGCTCAAATGCATCTTCGTAATGAGATCGAGATCTCGGGCATCCCGGAAAACTCAAATGAGAATGTTCACCACGTACTTCTTCTGGCTGCTCGCAAGATTGGTGTCGACCTGGACGACAAGGACATAGACTGGGTATCCCGTGTGGGGCCCCGCAGACCCGTACCCCCTAAATCGGCTGAAAACAATACCCCGCGGCCAATCGTCGCGCGCTTACTGCGTCGATCAAAACGTGATCACATTATCAGGATGTCCAAATCTAGAAGGAATATCATCAGCACGGACCTAGACATCCCCGGTCCACCTCTAAAAGTCTACTTCAACGAACGCCTTACAAAAGATAATAGGATGTTGTTTCGTGAAGCGCGAACAAAGTCAAAGTCGCATGGCTATGCCTATTGTTGGTGCTCCCAAGGCGCTATCTACGTGCGTCAGCGTGAGGGTAAGGCCGCAGTGCATATCTCTACCTACGAAGACATTCTCCGGGTTTTCGGTTCGCCCCCGAACGAAGCCGTTGTGGAGGCCGGACAGGGTGAAAAGCAGCTCAATGTTTGATACTTACTACCACTCTCATCCAGCGTTTAAAATTAATACTGAAAAGTCCACCTTTTTGTTTTTTACACGTCTTTGTATATTTTACTTTTGGACAGTGTTGTTTTGTATTTTATGTAAAACTACCTATATTCAAAACCATTATATCTATATAATTATATGCCATATAGTAAAAAAATATAAATATATTTTATCTTCAACTCACGCAAGTATGTACCATTGCTGTTTATTTTTTGTTATTATTAGATGTTTTTTATTGATATCTATAGATTACCTACTATTGTTATATTTTTATTTTTATTTATAATATTATTACAAAAATCAAACCTGAAGCCAAAATTCATTTACTTACTGCAATTTCTTATTTTATTACTAATCTTCTAATGGTATTTTCTGCGAGGCATTTTAACTTACTCACTGAAACCCATAAATGTTTCAAACAAAATTTAAATAAAAATAAAAAATAGATTTTAATAAAATTTCAGACGAATTAACCTCTTTTGATATTAAATGCCTCGCAACAAATGAACCAGAAAAATGTGACTTGTACCTGTTTAACAAAAACCTAAAAATTTTAACTTTGAACATACGGAGTGTAAGTAAAAACTTCAACAATTTCTTAGTAACAATCAATCGCTTCAAATCAGTA
This sequence comes from Mecyna flavalis, assembly GCA_949319885.1. Classification (NCBI taxonomy): domain Eukaryota; kingdom Metazoa; phylum Arthropoda; class Insecta; order Lepidoptera; family Crambidae; genus Mecyna; species Mecyna flavalis. The sequence continues at coordinate 2,441,032 of OX439419.1, read as the reverse complement.
TTCGACGTGATTGTTTTGACCGAGTGCTGGATTAACAACATGACAATTATACCCAAAATACCACATTACCAAGAATATAGTACAGCCAAAGTTATAAATCAAAACGGAGGAGTTGTAGTTTATTTGCACGATAAGTGGAACGCTGTGGTTTCTGAACCCAACTTGGTAGAAGCCAACTGTTTAAAGGTTGATATTCCCAATGTTATCACAATTTTAGGCATTTATCGATCTCCATCCTTTAGAGATACAAATGCATTTCTTCAATCTTTGGATACTATTCTCAGATCATGTAGTGACAACGGTAGTGACCTTCTGTTAACGGGTGATATTAATATTAACTTAATGACTACAGACAACAGCTCTTCGGTTGAATATCTCTGTCTACTAGCAGAATACGGTTTAACCCCTGCAATTACCATTCCAACGAGAGGCAACGCCTGCTTGGATCACATTTTCCTTAGGAATAATAGATCTTCCCTTGGGGTGGTATGTGAATCGGACATTACGGACCACGACATTGCCATTGTAGGTATTGCTCTTAATTCTACAAACCAAAACGACAAACGTAAATTTAAGATTAAAAGGGAAATTGACTCTATTCTGCAAAGTCTACAATCAATAAATTGGGTGGACCTACTGAGGAGTGATGATGTGAACGAATTAGTGAATTTATTTACATTAAAACTAACTGAAAATGTTAATAAATATACCCATATTGTTACACTTAAGCGTACACAGCGCATCATTAAACCATGGATCACTCCTGGTCTGATCCGCTGTATGCGCCACAGAGACAGACTTCACACTTTCTCAAGGCAAAATCCTAACGACATATTATCCCGAGTCATATATCGTCGGTATCGTAACTTCCGCAACAGTCTTCTTCATAAACTGAAACGCGAATATGAAGCCAAGGAATTGAAGGATAACAAAAATAACTCTAAAAAGCTTTGATACACAATAAAAACTATTTGTCACCTTAAAGCACACAGGAAAGATCCGGCAGAGCTACTGTCATTGAAAGGTGCCAATAATAAGATTGAGTCTCTTAATATTTGTAATAACTACTTTTCTACTATAGGTCAAGAACTTGCTAACAAAACTCTCCGTAATCTTGGCACAACACAGGAAAACCTAGCTGCAAAAGTTCTACCTAGCAAAAACGTTGCTGAATCATTCTTTATGGAGCCCACAGATACGGCAGAAGTTAATTCCCTTATAATTAATCTACAGAATGACAAAGCCCCCGGAATGGATAATATTTCAAATTCACTATTGAAACAGATCCGTAAATTTATAGTAGAACCCCTAACAATTATATTTAATGCAAGTCTATCCACGGGAATCTTCCCTGATGCTTGGAAGATTGCCTCTGTAGTTCCCATCCACAAATCTGGTCAACGAGATGTACCTGATAACTACCGTCCTATATCTCTTCTTAGTGTCTTCGCCAAACTCTTAGAAAAAATAGTAAACCGGCGTCTAGTTAAATATCTAGAATCCCGTAATCTCCTTTCCGAAAACCAATATGGCTTTCGTCGTGGAAAGTCTACTGAAGAAGCGGTCTCCAAACTAGTAACCGGGATAGTTTCTAATTTTGATCTGAACCAAAAGTGCATTGGTGTCTTCCTGGACCTTGCCAAGGCATTTGACACAGTTTCCGCGCCAGTTTTATTAAGAAAACTCGAATTAATAGGTATTCGTGGACTTGCTAATGATTGGTTTAAAAGCTATCTATTCGAGCGTAAACAGCGTGTCAGTGTCCTCGGAGAGACTAGTGTGGCTCAGTCAGTGGCTTTCGGTGTCCCTCAGGGGAGTATTCTAGGCCCCACCCTGTTTATTATTTATATAAATAGTATCCACGACCTGATGCTGGAACACGCAGATACTATTTGCTACGCTGATGACACCGCTATTGTGTTTCATGGGTCTACTTGGGATGAGGTGCATGCAAGAGCAGAGCAGGGTATGAGAAAGGTTTTAATGTGGCTGCAAGATAACCTCCTTACGCTTAATGCTAAAAAAACTAAATTTATATGTTTCCACAAAACCCGTGCCTCAGAGCCCCCTACATCTATGACCTCCTTAACGCTTCACGGTTGCCAAAACGGTAATAACTGCGATTGTGATGAGATTTCCAGGGTGGACCAAATTAGATATTTAGGAGTGATAGTCGATCAAAACCTCAACTTTAAGGCTCACGTAAACTGTCTTTCAGGTAAAATACGTAAGTCGATACACATTATGAGATATCTCCGTGAAGTTGCTGATATAAAAACATTAAATAATGTACTTTGCTTTCTGTCAGTCGCTGCTAAGTTACTGCATTTCTGTTTGGGGCGGTGCTAATAAGACTACAATGATACAAGTCGAACGAGCTCAGAGATCTGTCATTAAAACTATGCTTTTCAAACCATACAGATATCCTACAGTTGACATATACAGAGAAAGTGGCTTACTCAATGTTCGTCAACTCTTCGTCCTTAGAGCAATTCTCATAACACACAAAAAAGTATTTAACTCCTGTGATTATGAACTTATGTTAGGTAAACGAATATTTAAAATCCCAAACATTTTAGTAAACTCTTCTTTTGCCAAAAAATTCCCCCCGTATATCTATGTGTCCCTATATAACAAAATTGTTAAATGTTGCGATATAAGTAATTGTCATGTACACGAAGCAAAAATGAAACTAACTGAATGGCTTCTCACATTAACTTATAACTCAACTGAAAATTTGTTACAAACTCTGTATTAGTATTAGTAATAAGTACTACTGCGATTTATAAATATACAACAATTACATATTTATATTTTTACTTAAATATTTCCTTCTATAGTATCGACATTGTATTTATAATATATAAAGTATTTATATATACGTATATGTATCACTTTTTCCTTAAATTTAACTTAAAAAAGTATTATTTATTTTTTATTATTGTTCTCAACACTGTACCGTATTTTAATAAGCTTGTATAATTTTAAATTGATAATAAATAATTAACCGAGGCCAAGTCAGATGATTAAATCTTCCCGGCACCTGCGATACAGACGCTGTCTAGTGTGGGTGCCACAAGCAAAATCTTAGGCACCGATCTCAATAAACAGTAATAAGTTTAGTTGTAAGCTCTTTCTGTAAAATGTGATAAGGTACATCTGTTTATTGTTCAATAAAGAATTTTGTATTTTGTATTTGTATTTGTACATCAATAATGCCGGAACTCAGCCAGTGCTGTTAAAGAGGCAGATTTGTTTTAAAGTCTTGATCTAGCTCCTTCAAAACCACAAATGGAAATAATAGATCTTATTTTAAAATTCAATCTTATTAAGTTCAACTTATCTACGTCACAAATAATGTTTCAATCAAAACGTTCTTAGTTTCATAATCCTTTTTTCGACTTTTTAAAGCCAGAAACAACAAAACCAGACTAACCAGACACAAAAAACCACAGGCATACAATAACATTATAAATACAACAGGAAACGTCGGTTTCCTGCATTTTTCCAGTTTTACGATAGCTCTAGATTATGCAATAAACGAGTTTTATCACAGCACGTGGTGGTGTTTCTGTAAGGTTTTTCCCCAGACAAGCGGCAGAATGGCAATTCGTTCAGAGTGGACTTTATGCAGGGGCTCGTCGCTTTAAGGCCGTACCCAGACCAAAAGTCTTGTTTTTAACGGCTATCTACTCCTTATTTAATGCATATGTCGCAGTATCATAGTTAGAGCCGAATTATAGTTATATGCCAAGGGTTATAATTATATAACGTAAGATGGTTATAAGGAAGCGATTTATAACTATCGTACGGCCACAATCTAGTAATATGGTTATCTGACTAAACTAATCTAGTTACATAGTTATAAATCTACTAAACAATTAAATAAAACGATTTAATGGTCTTTATTTTTGTTATAATCAACTTTTTGTAACCTACAATTAGTTACATTACAATACTTTTTATTAATAAAACGTGTCAGTCCGTATACGTAATTTTTAAAACCATTTCTTTCATTAATTTAGGGAATAGGTGTTAAAAAAAAATAACCACGAAGGCTAAGGCGGGAGCTCCGCTCCCGCCTTAGCCTTCTAACCTATGTCCATCCGAGTCGATTTCCGCCTCCGGCCGTTTATACAATGTTTATTACCTCACTAATAATATTAGTCGCCAAGTTATATTTATTACACCTCATCTATAATTCCATACTATAAAATATTTAGACGCCCGTTAATTTCTTAGTCGCCCCAGTCGATTTATAACTATAGAACTAGATTAGTTTAGTCAGATAACCATATTACTAGATTGTGACCGTACGATAGTTATAAATCGCTCCTTATAACTATCTTACGTTACATAATTATAACCCTGGCATATAACTATATTACAGCTTTATCTATCTTACTGCGACACATATACAACAGTTTAAAAAATACGTGAATAATCTTTGTAGTTTTATCTTAAAATTCCTCGTTTAAAGTTTTAATTCCTCGTTTAAAGTTTAAATTCCTCGTTAAAAGCGGGCAACGTGCCTGTACGACCCCAAAGGGGTCTCGCTCGGGTGCTTATGGACGGCGGTGATCACTTATCATCAGGTGACCCACTTGCTCGTTTGCCCCTCTATAATAGGTATTTATTGCAATTTGGCGTAGCTAATCTGGCCGCGTCACAGATTATGACGATTTCTGTGACACTACCAAAGGCCTCTGTGGGGTTCAGTGGGTTTACTTGCCCTCTGGATTCATCGGACGGGTGTTTCTGCTTCTCACCACCAACACCCTGCAGAGGATTTACGGAACGCATACATCACAAATAAAAAAAAACATATTATGAACGTGTAATGAAAAATATAAGAAACCAAAGTAGACAAAATTCGAATAATCTTTTTTTTTTCGGAGGAGAATGCGTTTATGCACCATAACCGCAGGCTAGCTAGACCCGCGGCCGTGTGTGGGACTCGAGACTAAAGCGTCCACTACCCACTAAACTCCCCCGGTTTCTCCTTCACACCCGATTGGGACGAGCTGGTGCCAGCCGTGCTATTGACCAGCCCATCCCCGGATACCCCGACTTGAGAGGCCTCAAGTCAGGGTGGCGCCTAGGAAGGGCCACCCGAGAAACTACGTGGCCCTCAGACTTGGCTCGAGTGACCTGTGCATTGCGGGCGTTGGGGGGCTACGATTCGAATAATCTGGCTTTTATCATTCTGACGTCAATACTGGCACACAATAAATTCAGTCACGTTGAGTTGTCAATTGAACACAAATTGACTGATCAATTAAAGACACTTCAGGCACAATAATGAGCGGTCGACAATGAAGGCGGGCGCGCTGCCAGCCACCTGTCCGCGCGCGTCAGTTGATCTGCGCACACGCAAATCTGTAAACGTTCCTATTAATATTCGCGTTAGATTTTGATACAATTGCTTTGAATTGGTTTATTAGCTTGGTATTTGTCTGAGTTACTGGTGGGTACTAACTTAAAAAAGCGTATTTTTGTTACGATGTTTTACTTAGATGGAATTAGGAGAATTAAGAATCTGGGTAGCGTAGCAGGGCCCAGGGGCTTGGTGAAATAATAATTAAACAAAATTAATGATGTTCTCCTTTCATCATCATTGCATTGTCATATTCTGCTTTTCCCATGGAAGTAATATTTATTACGTCTATGCCTTTTCCTCACTGTCACGGGATACCTACGTCAGTGCGAAAAACGTTTCATCGAACTAGTCGTAATCTGACACGGCCAGTGAACGATCAGTCAGGCACAGAACCTTTAGCATTACCTACATGTCTTTTGAGAGTTTTCTGAGTCACAGTAACTAACTTCTCAACCAAAAATTTTTCAGTCTTGGGACCGAACCTTAGGTATTACGCTCCGAGATCGTTTTCAATGTACATACATAATTATCGAAAACATTTCAACTGATTATTTATTATTCTAAGTGCTTCTAAGATGAGATCAAAGTAGTACGTTTCCAAGAAACCAACCGACGGACAAATTGAAATTGCGAATGATGCTGAATTATATTACATGAACATTTAATAGGAGCCGACTATCCGAACTATTTGCAATAACGTTAGGCTGTAAGCATTTGTTTTGATGGTTGAATTGTAAATGCAATTAATAAAGTGCATTTGCATTCAAATGAAGTGGGCGTGTTGGTGATGAGTGTTAATAAAATGTTTTATGTGTTGGATAGAATATCTTTATCCAAAGTGCACATCTGGAGTTTTGCAATAAAATTCGTCTATCTCCGAGCAGTGAAGTAGGGAATAGTATAGTACAAACAGTAGATTCCGTGCTTCGGTAGGTCTGGTTTCCTTTCTAGGGTGACGGAGGTCAGATGGCAATCGCTCCATTGTAATAACCAGGCTTGTCTAGTCTAGGATCATAGTCGAAGCGGACCCTGAGCTCCATACTGAATGCAATCGGGAACACCCTGGGATGATGATGATGATGAGTGTAGTAGGGTATAGTATACACTTGCTACACAATTTATGATTTGGCAAGTTCAGTATAGTATTAAAAATAAGTGTTTAAAATAAAAACATATATTCTTTATTTATGTAGGCTTCAAAAATGTACAGGATGAACTTATGATGTTACGGAGACTACAGCTGTCTTCAGAATGCTGTTATATATGAAAATGAACTGAAAAGAAACTCAAATTGTAATTACTAAGGAACAAACAGTTGTAAAACTATTTCCAGTATCACCCAAAAAAGCATACTAGTTATATAGTATCCTATTTTGACACAGATAAAAAATGTTTTAAGAATAGATTTGGTCCTAGCTGGCCAGTAACCAAAGCTGCCAATTATTCACAAGTATGACGTAGGTGTACTGTAAGCTATTATTTCAAAAAGAACGCCTCTAAAAACTAACTAAAGTAACAGTATCAATATTAATGTTATAGACATAATAAAGTATACGAAACGCGATATCTCTCGGTTTATCGCCAAAAATAACTATGAAAATTGTAAGAAACATTTTTCCGTCGAGTTGAATGATCTCGGCTTTGTTTATAGGCTGTCTTCTGGTATTGTTGTTACGACATAATGTCATCAGGCTATTATTGCAAGGTTCGCTGCCAAAAGATAAAACAATGTTCTACAATGGCTGGGGAATTTTCGAGGGAATAAAGGACTTTGATGTTGGACAGTATAAACATGTTTATGTTATTGTAGAGTTTTAGCGTTAATGTTATGAATATTTATAAAGAATATTTTTTGTGTGGACATTAGACAAAATCTTTTCTATTCTTTATAGCTGGAATCTTTTTCTATACTAGCGAGTTTACCGTAGTTTTTCAATAAATGGATGAATTAAGGGCTTTTCTGTTCAGAATACTCAGTCATAGTCCGAAGTATGGAAGTTAGCGGTGTCTTAAAACACTTTTTGAGGCCACGTAAAGCACATTAAGCCGTTGGTCCTGCACCTGATCAGTCCCTCTTCAGTCGTGTCTAGTGATGGGCAGTGGATAAATACTCAAAAAGTAAATACTCGGATATTTATCCAAAATGGATAAATACTCATATTTATCCATTTTTACCCGATATTTACTCAAATTCACGGATAAATATCTTTTTAGCTGTATTCACACACGACTTTTGTTTCACTTGACCACATTTGACAAAAGCTTAGTATTTTGTGTCCGAATACTATGGCATCAAAATAATTACTTTATTTTAGCACGGTTGGGTGTTATATCAAGTCTAAGGGTAGTTGTACCTATTATACTGTAGCATTGCTTGCTTTTGCAAACGTTGCGCACAAGTCCGCGCGAGAGCGAGAAAAGTATATTCGGTTGTTACAATAATTGTATAATTATTATTCGCCGCGCAATATTAGCAAGCGGCCACGACTAGACTTCCCGTCATGCCATGCACGTCCGTCAGTCTGTTGTGAACTGCGTTGCAGTGTTACATTCGTGTGATTGTTTTATCTCTCAAAAGAAAGTATTAAAAAGGTTCGATAATTTTGGTGATTTCGGTTACATATACGATACCATCAATTAATTCGTCATGTACATAAGAGGCACTCCGTGCGGTTGACACATGGAAGAACTACCGTGTCTATGAGTGGACGGCAGAGCAGAAAGCCCTAGGGGGGCGGCCCAGCGCCGATAGAGCGGGCCGCTGTGAGGATGCGCGCGACATTATGGTCCTCTGCTGGCAAGAGGACATGGCTCGCGCGCAACATGGTCGCAGGGCGCAGGCGCAGGCGGGTCGCAGGGCCCACGGCGTTGTGCCTGCTAAGACACAGGCAGCCCCGTGGGAAACTGTGCGGTTAGCCCGCACAGCCCGAGTCGCGATGACCCTCTGCGGTCTCCGCAAGAGGACATTCAGCGAGAGGGAGAGGCTCTCCGCCCAAACAGGGGCTCCGTAAAGTGCCATCGACCCTATCACCCCATGATAAAGCCGACGGCACCCAGGTCCTGGACGTTGGGGAGGACCCACCCGAGGAGGAGCGAGGAGCTTAAAATGCTCCTTGAAACTCCACCGGGGGTCCAGGTGTAACAAATTCCTAGAAATCCCATGCAGACATTGCGACTGACGTCGGCCGTCCATTATACCCCCGGCGCATGCCCGCGTTACATGGCGAGCCCCACATGCCCTCGGCTGGGGGGCTTATGGGATTAGCCGGGAACACCTGACTAATCCCATCCGACAGAGGTGGTGACCGGTGCAATGCAGGCCATCACTGGCGACGAGAAGAGAGCGATTGTACAGCTGTCTTCTTATTCCCCGCCTACGTCTTCGACACGGAGGTGCGAGAGGGTCATTTTCCCTCTCCCGCTCCGCAGCCTCCTTCTGCGAGATGACTTCCTCGCAGAAGGCGGCCATTGCCCTCCAGGCTCCTTCGCTTCCAACCATGGAATTGACCACGCTTGGTAGCGAAAGGTCCGAACCTACTTCCGCGCACAGAACACGACGCTGCTCCTCCCAGCCTGGGCAGAAGGCGAGAGTATGCTGTATGTATGCGCCGTGTCCTCCGCCGCACCACATTTATGGCACACTGGGGATTCCTTTCTTCCGATTTGGTGCAGGAATGACGCAAAGGAGCCATACCCGGATAACATCTGTGCCAAACGGAATGAAAGAAACCCGTGCGGATGCCCGAGCCAATCCTGTATCACGGTACCAATGGCATCGTGGGAACTCGATGCACTGGTTCTGGCCCAGGTGCATCGAATCCGGGTCGCGGCAAGGATGCGGGGGGAACAACCCAGCTTGGAGGAGGTGGCGCTGGGTCGTGTCCAGGCCAGGGAAGAGGCCCTGACCAAATGGACGGAGGCTCTCCAAGCCCCAAGTGCCGGCCACAGGACGATTGAGGCAATTCTTCCGGTGTTAAGGGAGCTCACCTACCGGCCTTCGCAGGTTTTGTCCGCACACGGAAGTTTCGGACACTACCTGTACCGTGTCCCCCGTCGGGAGAGACGCCGCAGTGTCATCACTGCTACGCTCCCGACGACACAGCCGAGCACACACTCATCGAGTGCCCGGCCTGGCGACACGAGCGCCGCGAACTGATCGCTGCGCTAGGCGGTGGACGCCTCTCGTTGGCGACCATGGTTCGTGCCATGGTCGCCAACGGAGTGCGTGGGAGGCGGCCGCCTCCTTCTGCGAGCAAGTAATGTCGCAGAAGGAGGCAGCGGATCGGGAGCGCGAGGAGGACCCCCTCGCTGCTCCCCTCCGGCGTAGACGGTCAGGCCGGAGAAGGCGTGCTCACTTAGCACGCCACCTCCGGCCTGAGGGTGGACCTGCGGGCGGGGGTAGCCCCCCAACGTCCGCATTGCACAGGTCACCCGAGCCAAGTCTGAGGGTCACCTTGTTTCTCGGGTGGCCCTCCCTAGGCGCCACCCCGACTTGAGGCCTGCTCAAGTCGGGGTACCCGGGGATGAGCTGGTCAATAGCTAACGCTGGCAACGGCTCGTCCCAATCAGGTGTGTAGGGGAACCGGGGGAGTTTAGTGGGTAGTGGTCGCTTTAGTCTCGAGTCCCACACACGGCCGCAGGTTTAGCTAGCCTGCGGTTATGGTGCATAAACGCATTCTCCTCCGAAAAAAAAAAATTTTTTTTTTACAAATGATTCATTGAAAATAATCGCCACACCTGAACACGGCGTTACAACCAAAGTTACATCCAAAGTACTACAAAAAATGTTGTACTAAAGTATACTTTAAATTCAAGGCACTTAGTTTTAACGTCGCTGTAGCCAATTGGTCCCTACAACCAAGGTCGTAATAAATGAATTCTAATCTACCTACACTAAAAATATACTTTATACTTTAAATACTTTAAAAAATAAAAGAAAAATGTTTTAAAAGTATTTATCCGCCTTTTTGGATAAATACTCAAGTAAAAATGGATATTTATGAGTATTTATCCATTTTGAGTATTTATCCGGATAAAAACCCATCACTAGTCGTGTCAGACTGCTGTCCCACCGTGTTTAACCTTTTCAACGCCAATGTCTGATATATCAGACAAACCATTTTCGTGCCCACCACGCCAATGTCTGATATATCAGACAAAAAAACATGATCAAGAAACGTTGTATTTTTACTTGCCTGAATGAGTTGAGTATAACCTAATAATTTTTTGGAATTTTTTTTTAATGTTCGTGGCGTGTGGGGCACCATTTTCGGAAAAAAGCGTGGCGGGGAAAGTGTTAAATATTAAGGAAAAGGGAGTGCACCTGTGATTACGTACCCACTTGTGCACTATAATAGGTATATATCCTGCGTAGTTGGTTGATCGTAAAAATTTGCCGCCGTAGCCGAAAACTCGGCTAGGACGACAGACAGACAACATTACACATTTTGATTCGACAGAAATGAATAAATAAAATAGATTGTAATTGGACCAGTATTTAGCTAATGTGATGAGAAACCTAACAATAATTACATCTGCAATTAAAGCTATTATGAAGAGTAATGACTGTCACACTTCAACAATGCTCGCTACCAACCAATCACGTTGAATCGCGCACGCGCCGCCCATATTGGCGCTTGGGCCGTGCGCGGGATCAATTTATTGGCTACTGATGATTGAATAGATCTTGTCTTTACTAATCGTTATAAGAAACCAGTTGTACCTACTCAGCCCGCCTTCGTTTGTTATGTACGTGGTCAACTCGAGTCACTAACTCGAGTTAACTCGAGTTGGGCTTAACTCGAGCCAACTCGAGTTGAATTCTCTCTGACTCGAGTTTGAAAACCGACATGGAGCGAAGTTTGCCGATCATTTGAGACTGTTCATTCTTAACAAACAAGTGTCACATTTATGTAGATTTGAGGTTAACTTTAAAGTGCCGGTTAATGTTGTAGTTTTTCGTGTTTTAAATTCCTTTTATTTTACTATCCTACTAATATTATAAATGCGAAAGTCTGGATGTTTGGACGTTTGGATATTGTTACTCAATCACGCACACGGCTAAACGGATTTAGATGAAATTTGGCACACGTATAATTTATAACCCGGATTAGGACATAGGCTATAAAATTCCTACGGGAAACGTCTCATTCTCGCGGGAATAGCAATTTTTAAACTACTGAACCGATTTGAATTATTCTTTCACTGTTGGAAAGCTACACTATCCCCAGTAAACAAAGAGTACTTTTGATCCCGGAAATGTGGAGGGAAGGGGGGGGGGATATTTGAAAAAAGGGATTACGCGCGGGTGAAACCGCGGGCGGAAGGCTAGTTTTAAATAAACAATAACTCTTCCATCTAGTTAACTCGAGTAATCGAGTTACACAACTCGAGTTCAACTCGAGTTACGTAAATTTTAACTCGAGTTAACTCGAGTTCTGTTTATTCCGAGTTGGCCCATCACTAGCGTAAGCTGAGATTTATTTCTATCTACGAGTATCTCTAATAAGGGCTAGTTTCACCACCATCAAAACATATGGTTTTGCAATTTTCCCGAATTTTCGGACGCAGGATATGTTATAGTGCACAATTAAATGCGCAAGCACAGGTGCACACCCGATTCCTTTACTCTTAAACATGGTGGGACAGCAGTCTGACACGATCGAGAGAAAGTTCAGGCGCAGGACCAGCGGCTTTATGTGCTTTCCGAGGCACGAGGATGTTTTACACCGCTATCTTTCTTGATACGGACTGCGCGGGAGTGGAATTCTCTGCCGAGATCTGTCTTTCATGGAGCTCTTCAAGGCCAGAATTAACGGGCTTTTCCTAAGCAAGCGCGCTCCATCGTAGACCGCATAGTTGTTTAAGTACATCAGGCAACTTTGTGGTCAAGTGCTTGCTTAGTCCAATTATAAAAAAAAAAAATTAAGCTTTAAGGGATCCAGACTGTAAGTATACTAGCGGTACGCTATAATGGCCGTATCAAAACGGCCATTATAGAGTGCTGCTAGTATAATAAAGCCCAAAACAACGATTTAAAAAACGGCTCTATATTAATTAAAAACAGCACATAGGTAATCTGCTGCACAGCAGATAGTTAATATTAAGATTCGAAAGCGTTATAAAAACCATGTATTGTAATATGTCAAAACGGCCATCATAGCGTGCCGCTAGTATAGTAGGTACTTTTTAAACAGAAAAACCGTATCAAAATTTTTGATCCGACCCGGGATTTGAACTCTGGACATTTTGGCGCTGCTAGACACTGCGCCACGGAGGCAGAGAAATTAAAGTTTATAATAAGCACAGTACTCGTAATCTGTTACCAGGCTGATTATAAGATTTATTAACCTCTCTAAATAGCTTTAATCTTTCACTCGTTAAATTTTCGTAATAACTGCTCGTCTAACGGGAATACCGCAGCTTTCCTGGTTTAAAATAAACTTGATTTACTCCTCTGTCTTTTAACTATGCCTTAGCAGTTTATCTCAGACATACTTTCATCTGTTTTAACATAAAAACGGATGTTATGTCGGCAACAGAAATAGTCAAGCATTTGAGACTGTCAGAATCCTTTAAAGTCGTAATTAGTAAATAAAAAGTTACGTTCTTAGCCTATAATATAACATATAATTATTACAGACATTATTATCGATGCGACTATTTTTAAAGACTGAAAAAGTTATAATATACTACCACATACTTGCAGTATGGGTTCCTTAAATCAGATCGAATCAAAAAATATATTTTTTCATGTCGGCATACAGAAATGAACTTATGATTATGCGGTAATATGATATGATGACTAACTTTTATGGTAATTTAGCAAATAGATATTTTGATGTAAAAAACTTTTAATTAAAATCCATTAATAGAAATACTACGCCAGTATAAAAAAAGATATTTCAGCCAGACTTAGATAATCTCAGGCCGGCCAACTGCCACGAAGCGGGCATCGACTCGTCCCATTCAGGTGTGAAGGGAAAACCAATAGAGTTTAGACAATATTGGGACGATCTTCTTTAATCCCGAGTCCTAAACTATGCCATAAAATTCTCTAGCCTGCGGTTACGGTGCAGAAAAGCCAAAAAAGAAGTATTTAGGTCATCTATTGTCAACCTAGCCTGCTCTTAACCCGCTCCATTTCCTATGAGTAATAACGCCGGTATGAAACGGCGCCTTGTTTTATGCACTCATATCTGGGCAGATCGCCAGATCCCTTGATCGTCAATGTTGCAGCTATGATGTGATGATGGTTTACAGCAAATGAGCAGGTTGATACAGTCAGAGATGCTCATTAAATTTCTTGTGGTTCCTACAAGCCTTCCGCAAGCGGTAACACACGCGCGTAATCTTTTTTTTTTTTTCAAATATTTCCCCTTTCCCCCACATTTCCGGGATCAAAAGTACCCTATGTTCACCGGAGATAGTGTAGCTTTCTAACAGTGAAAGAATTATTCAAATCGGTTCAGTAGTTTAAAAATTGTTATTCCCGCGGGAATGATACGCTTCCCGTAAGAATTTTATAGCCTATGTCCTAATCCGGGTTATAAACTATACGTGTGCCTTTCATCTAAATCCGTTCAGCCGTGAGGCGTTTAGGCGTGATTGAGTAACAAACATCCAAACATATAAACACCCAAACATCCAGACTTACGCATTTACAATATTAGTAGGAAGTAGGATATTAGTAGGATTAGTAGTAGGATGACATTTGCTATACAGATGGGCTGGTCAATAGCCAAGGCAGGCACCGACTCAGCCCTCTTCGAGTGCAAATGGGAAACAGGGGGGGTTAAGTGGAAAGTGAGACGTTTTAGTCCAGACCAGGTGGTAGGTTCCTGTTATAGGCCGTCTAGGTGGGTACCACCGCAGTGCCAGATATTTTCCCGTGAAATACTCGTAGAAGTGTGTCAAGCATTTCTGTGTTTCGGGGAAAGGGCACTGAAGCTAGTGAAACTACTGGGTATATGAGACCTAATAACTGTCGTCTCTTAAGGCGGGCCACGCGCTGCGACCCCAAGGGATCTCGGGTGCTTATGGGCGGCGGTGATCACTTATCATCAGGTGACCCAATTGCTCGTTTGCCCCCCTATAATATAAAAAAAATTATTCCCGAATGACAAAACGCCAGGACTAAGGATTTCGCCCTGAATTTCCTACGTGAAAGAAGAATGTGGAGTTTTTTTTTTAATAAAATCGCAAAAATATTCTATAACCTCCTTGGAATCAACTTCCGAAAAAGGATATAAGAAAAATACGTAAATAATATGTACCAGGAATCCGTTGCTCTATATGCACTCGTCTTTTTATAAGCTAACGTTTCGTTATTTTGGAATCCTAAGATTATTATCCGCATCATTTATTTACCAGTTGAAGGATGTGAGCATGCCTTTGATCATTCGGTCGTTCTGTGCCTCATATCCAAATTAAAACGACTATTTTAGGAATAACTTAAGCGTATAACGGGATGAAACGTGATCTTCCTCGCGTGTTAAATCTGTGCATGAACATGTCACGTATAAGGGATTAAATATTTTTAATTATATAAGAAGTTAAAATTGCGTGCCTAAATAGGAATATTTATTTTTGTATATTACAAGATTATAACATTACCTACTAGCCTTCCGCCCGCGGTTTCACCCGCGCGTTTTTTTTTTCAAATAGGTATACCTAATACACTGTTATGAATGCGTAACGTACATAAGTACTTATTACGATATAATAAAACCACCCAGACGGTACAAAAAGTCATGTTCATGCATTCAAATGTTTCTACCGTACCTTGCGAGAATCGAACTTACGACCTCTGAGCCTTATTAGTTTATAATATAACTAGGTACCGGGTCTTAATCTCGCAATCCTTCACCGTAATTATCTTTTAATAATGTAAAACAATCGTCAAACGTCATATTATAAATTCAGACAAATTATTTAACATTCAACGAACGAAGTAGGTACCTATTTGTAACACAGAATGTAATTAATCCCTCTGATTTTGAAATATATTACCGGACATTGAAAAATATTACTTTGAAATAGCTCATGTTTATCAAATAAACATGCATGCCTTGCCGTCCAGAAATGCGATGTAAACATAATAATCAGTCATCCAAAATTGTTTTAAAATGTAATCTGACCTTAGATCTGACATACCTATGGCTGGTTGCCATGGATTTGGATACGTTTATGATTGGAAAGTGATATCTGAAACCATAGAAAAATTTTACTCACAAGGAGTCTAAAACCCCCATAGAAACCCCACTGTAACACAGGCCAAAATAAAACTGCGTATTAACTATTGCAGTGGTTATTAAATATTGTTTTTAGTTAACTTAGAACATGTAGAGGCTAACAAAGTATTATAAAGTACATAACATACTTTAAAATTACTTTACGTTGACGTCTACAAATTCGGTATCCGGTACTAACTCAATTCTGACAAAAATGTAACATGACTGTGGGGTTTTAGAAATCTACCGCGTCACCGCCCGCTAAGTTCCTAACACTTTATTTCTTTATAAAACGATGATGCCTGCAATCTTCTGGCTAGAAAATTTATGAAATAAACCGTTGGTTATATAAATCGCATCATGCCTCGTCAAATTGTCCTTGACCGTACGTCCTTCAACAATCCTTGAACCTTCCTCCAGGGACCAAAGTTATGACGTCACTCCCACTCGTTGCGTCCTTGTCTTCCGGGAACCAAGGCCACTGACTCCCACTCGCTGCGACCTTGTCCCCCGAAGGTCGATCTCGATGAAGGTCGTTATCAAGGATTGGGGAAGGGCGAGGTCGAGGTCTTTGGAGGTCATTCGAGGCCGGATTTGAAGGCAATGTTTCGATGTAGGTCAAGGTTGTTTTATGTAGAGCACGGTATACCTTTAAGAATCATAAGTAATTGAAATAGGAACAATAGATTTGTATAACAAATACTAAATGAATTTTATTTGTTTACACGGGCACATAAATTTATGTTATTATTGTTATTTTTGATCCCTTTTTTTTTCTCCTTGCAAGCCAACACTTATATTATATCACTCAAACAAGTCTCGCCAGAATACCAGCGCTGCTGCGACGTTCAACCGGACGCCACAGCTTATGCTGAGGCAGAGGCCTGATTGACCATCACACACCACACCACACCTAAATATTCTCTTTTTATTTATCCTCCTCGCGTCGGTCTCCTCAATGCTGAGGGTCGTGATCACCCTGCTGACGGAGCACTTTGTTGCAAATTATTTGTCACCATCTGCCTCTGTCCAAAGCAGAGCGGGCGGAGAGCATCGTGGATGGTAGTTTCAAGGGTAGTGCGAATTTGGTCACTCCATCGTAATTTTCTTTTTATTATATTCTTTTAATTGTATGTTACTTTGTAATGATGGGCAATTAATGTTTTTCTTTCTTTCTTTTAAATACTTTTGCATCCAATGATAATAATTTGGGTCAAAACTTAGGGTCAAAATCTGTGCTGAACCTCGCTTGCTTTCTTTGATCTAGTGGTTTAAGTGCCTGGCCATGATTTAGAAATCAAGGGAGAGCTCGGGTCATTGAACTGTATTCGGGAAGTGTGGTATTTTGACTGGTTTTAGAGTCACGCTGACGTGCGCGCGTACCGTTATACACTGCCCGTTTTCTTTGCAGTCCCGATCATCGCTATCTTACAAGAACAACAACAACTGAAGAAATATTATATTTCTGCGGCATATAACGTCTTATAGTTTGGCCACGTGACTATTTACAGTTGTTAAAATAGCAGAATAAACAGCGCGTTTCGTCCTTTAACTATTTGGCAAGTGAAACAACGTTCTATTTTAATAACAGTACGTTTTAAATCACTTCAAAAATACCATCAATATTAAAATATATCGCCCTTAAACGACACGGAATTGTATATTACATCCGATAAAAATAAAACCCATAAGACTACTGTACTGACTGTAACGATAATAAGGTATCCCGTGTAGTTCCAAAGCTAATGACAGCAACTGACACTCATGACAGCTGTAATTTGACAGCCGGTACGCGCCATCTTGGATTTCCTTTTGTTTTCCCGCCACGCGCCACGCGGTAATGGCGCCAATTTATTTAAAAGATGATTTGTTGGTTCAGAACCGTCGACAATTTATAGGCGATCTGCAAGTTTTTTTTAAATCTTTGTGTTCAAAGCTTTTTTCTGTCTGTTTTTTCTTCAGTGAAAACAATAATTCTATAAAAATTAGCATTGTTTAAACGTTCTTGACAAATAAAACACTTGTTGACACACACACTGACTTTTAGTTGGTGGGTGAACCGGATAACTTTAGCTTTTGATGAATGAATGTTGGTCTAGTGCATTTGGTAGGCTCTGCAAATATGCGCCTGTGTCATGGCTTTAAATTCCAACTTAGACAAACATTCTTAAAATACAATATGGTTTACTTTTGTCCCGGCGCGGAGCAACTTGTAAATACTAACCCAAAAACTTTAACCCTAAAAAGACACGGACCCTAGAGTCTGTGGAAATAACTTTCTATTTAAAAAAAAAATACAATATGGTCCTCCCTAGGCAGGATTTCGGCCTGAAACCATCGTGTTCCGGGTATGGGCCAGTTAATCAGCACAAGTCTGCCAAGTGGCACCTGCTCGTCCCTTTTGGGTGTGAAAGGGAAAACGCGGGAGTTCAGTGGGTAGTCCCTATTAGGCCATATTTTGCAGGACACATGGTTGCAAGTCTCATTAGCCTTTTTTGCGTAGGAAAAGAAGTTTTCGCGCCATAGCCGCATGCTAATGTCTCATTAGTTATGGTGCTAAAATTTATTATCGTTTCGGTACGAAAGAAAAATAAAGATGCCTTTCTGTCATTTACGAATCCCATTTATGGGCTTGGTGGACATTCAATGAATTCATATTAACCATAAACCACATTTTCTCATTAATTTGGGTTGTCTGAAAATCTGTCAGTTTCATCGTATACCAATATGTCTGTAGGTACTCTTCGTCAACCATAACAAACGTCAAATCTCCTGGCGTTTGTAAAAGAAAAATTAACTGAAAAGTATACTATTTCATTTCACTGAAATAACTATTATATACACACTCGAGATATTTATTATCTGTATTACCAAACCCCGTTTTTCAGCTAATAAATCTTGGCATAATCTGCACTGATCGAAATATTAGCGGAATAGTATAGTCGTAGATCAGATCTGTAAACTAAACAACGCAAACACACTCATAAACTCTATTTTAGTAATAGACAATAAAATTACTCGCATACTCCTATCAAATTACTTAATACTGAATAAGATATCACAAATAATCAAAATTAGTATGTGGGTATACATAGCGCGATGTTTTCTTTTTTACTTTGTTATTTTATTTTCCTTTATTTTTTGGCCTGACAAAAACATGTTTTTTAATTACAATTTTATTCTAATCGAGGTTAAAAATCAAAAGTGCCATTGATTGTTAAAAATGATTTTTTAAATATTATTTTTTATGTTCCATTCTTATTATTTTTTAAAACTTCCACAAGACCTTAAATGACAAACTTTAATTATGTTTATAAACATGTTTGTCACGTTAAACAATTTGAAGAAAACAATACGAGTACATTTTTGTTTCATTATTAAAAAATCAAATACGCAAAGCCACTAAAAAAACGGAATTCCAAATTCAAACTTAACTTACCGCGAAAGTCACTGACACAATTCACAGACCACAATGCTCTTTTTTCTACAAACTACAGCTAAGGCACTAACGTCTACGCGTCCCTAGTAGAAGTATAAGTTTAAAATATACTATCACATGTATACTACTGCCATCGCACAGAGAAATCGTTGGCCCAGTCTATAAATATATCAGTCGTGCATCGTATGAAAATTAAAGTTTACGCCAGATTTTGAAATTATCGAGTTAACTGATTGACAATAGTTAACTTTAACCTTTTGTAATTAAATTAGCAGAATGATTTTATTGAACTAGCTGCACGCCCCGGCTTCGCACGAATGTAAAGCTTGGCCCAAATAGTAATTACTTTTTTTAAGTTTTATCTTTAACACAAAATCTGTAAGACCAGTATAACTTGAAATTGTAATAAATAAATTACTATAAAAACTTTGGCGATTGAAAATAGTAACTACCTAGTTACGTGCTGGGTTTTCTCGGTAGATGACAACATTTCGAAACTTCTGATAGAGTCACTTTATATAACGTTGATAAATTGATGATTCATGAATGCATCTCTGGAGCTTACATTTACTAAGAAATTATTTTGATTTTGTCCTGGATATTATCGAACTTAAAACAAAAATAATAATCTAAGTAATTCGGTGCATTCATTAAACACAAAAACTAACAAACATGATGTTAATCATATTATAAAGTAACCGAAACCACAGATAAATAATACTAGTACCGAAACTAAGTTAAGGAGACAATTTAAACAGCTTACACATGTACCCTATTCCAGAGTATCATAATAAAACAAACAAACATTTTTTTTAATGGACTCTATCCCGCGCCTGTTTGCGGCGCGGTGATTCTGCCAATGTCAAGTGAATGAGGGAGTTTCTCCTTGCGTTAAAACATTGGTGTTAGATGTTTTAACGCTTCATGGAAACACTGGAGGATACTCTCAAGGTCACGGGGGAATGGACGCCATTGCGGTAAGAGCGTCTCATCTACCGATGAGACAAACTACACGCAATAGGTACCCGTCCATTCAGTCAATTTGTTTCAATTTTCTTATTTATGACACTTCGTTACACTTTACTGAATGAAAATCACACCACTTTTCAACACCAAACAGCACTAGATCACAAATAAAAAGATTTAAAACTAAAAGACGCGTGGACCCATCGCCTACCCTCCAGTGAATCCCCAAAAAACGTTGAACTAAGACATTGAATAAAATCATCACATATTGTAGCAATCTGTCATCATCCACCAGTGAAACGTAGCGAAAATAATTATATCACTGTTTACTTTGAATAATCCCCTAGACGAAAAGCAAGCGTTTTCCTATCAACGAAATAGTGTGTTTTGCCAAATCTAATAGAATTTTCAAACAGTTTTCGTTAAAAAATGTGAAAACGCAAGATGTCGGGATGTCAGCTGGTTTTACGATTGCGGTTGACAATGTCTCGTTAGTTTTTTAAATTATTAGGCTCTGCATATATACTTGATCTTAAAGCACATTTTCAAACTATGCGTCATTTTCTTAGAGATTATTTCAGGAAAATGTTTTCCAATACGAAGGCGTAATGGAATGTAAAGGATCCAATGTTCCACTATTAAAGTAGAAGAGACGTGGTACAGTGGTAAGAGCGTTGTGATCTAATACCCGGAGTTCGTGTGTTTGAATCCCGCAGGGAGCATCACTTTGTGTGAATGTTTCCAGTTTGGTAAGGACATTGCAGGCTTGAATAACTTGAATGTCTGAAAATAATGACAATTCCGTGCTTCGGAAGGCACGTTAAGCCGTTGGACCTGCGCCTGGACCTGGACCTGGACCTGCGCCTTCGCCTTCGGTCGTGTCAGACTGCTGTCCCGCCGTTTTATGAGAGTGAGGGAATAGGGAGTGCACCTTTGCTTGCGCACTCACTTGTGCACTATAATATATCCTGCGTAGTTGGCTGATCGTAAAAGATTGGCCGCCATAGCCGAAAAACTCGGCTAGGAGGACATTATACTCAGAGCTAGATCATTTGGTGTTTCTTATTGCTTGCGCGGTGCTTGATGAGCCGCTTTATTTGATGTCGAAAATCGAAGGTCTGAAGTATCTGATGAAGAACTTTCAGCTGGTCTCAGCTGTATTAGAGATAATGGTAATGCCCCCTTCTACTATTGGTAGATAAAAAAATCAATATGCCGTTTCTACAAAAAGAAGTGAAATCCCACCAAAAAAAATCTGTAAAAACTAGCCAAGACTTCTCGATGGAGCTGCTTGTTTTTCTCTAAAAAGTAATGAAATCTAGACAAAGTCGTGCCAAGTCCAAGGTTTCTTACTGCGTTTTCTTTATTATTATAGTTAATGTTGTGTGACTTGGCCGTTGGACATTCTTTATGTTGTTATTGAATCAACGTTTTCCAAGTGGCAATTTTCCATCGTCAATGGGTAGCGGTTCTGGCGACAGATTGGTGCAATGGTATCATGGAGCACCTGATTTTGTACCCTTGTGTACCCTTTAACGGCCAAGTCACATAACATTAACTATATTTGCAATAAGGCACCTTAGACTTGGCACGACTTTCTCTAGATTTCATTACTTTTTAGAGATAAACAAGCGATCCAGACTTGGCAAATTTTTACAGAATGTTTTTGGTGGGATTATATTATTTTCAACTACGAGTGGGTACTCTTGTCGATTCCGTCTAAGACGAAATTATCAACAATCCCGTATTCCCGCGTTGTTTTGATATCCCACATCTGTTCTCAAATGACCTGATAGCCACGTCTAAAGGAATTCAAATAAAATCAGGGTTGAATTAACATTTCCTTTACGTTGGCCTAGTAAATCTATACTTCTATACTAATATTATAAAGAGGAAAGATTTGATTGTACACGTTTGTTCGTATTGAATAGGCTCCAAAACTACTAAACCGATTTGAAAAATTCTTTCACTGTTGGAAAGTTACACTATCCCCGGGTGACATGGGGTACTTTTTACCCCGAAAATGTGGGCGGAAGCGGGGATATTTGAAAAATTAATACACGCGGGTGAAACCGCGGAGGCGGCATAAAGATTCTTTTTCCAAATTCATATCCTCCCACGCAATATTTTCCAGACAGATTAAGTTCTTTCCGATGCGATGACACGAGTGGAATTCCACTAAATGTTTCAAACAAAACACATCTAGGTCATAACGTCCAACTCCAAAACTCGACAAATATTGGAGTCTATTCCACTCCACGTTATGTCCACACATCCTTCCAATGACTCAGGCGTCTCGAGTCATAACTCAACCATAGTAGACATAGTACACAGTACCTATGCTATCTTCATATACCGCTTCGCGCGCGGCCTTACATTTCTGCGCCATAGTTCATAAAGCCTGACCAAAAAAATAAAAAACCTGCTCTGGAGGCGTCACATTAGCTATGACTATAGCAACACTTGGTTGCTGTGGTTATACTCACAAAAAAACTCACAAAATCCAAGAAATAACAAGGCATGGTTGACAGTTGACATCAGACTTTGATAGACAGCAATAATGGAATGGCATCTTATTGTTTTTTTTTTATTTGATTGAAGTGGCAACACTTGAGGAAATTATTTCCAATATTTATTCGCAATATGGCGAGGTTTATTTGTATGGTCGGGCCATACCGTTGCGACCCGCACATTCAAGCACAATTTCAACCCGTTTCTCAGTGCAAAGAAAGATATTTAATATTTAATGCGTTTGTACGAAGACAAAATACTGTATAGGTACTCTTTTACTATGACTCAACCTCCGGCCGGAATGTGTCTGGGGTTGCCAACCTCTCCGATATTAATAACGCGATATTCCACCATTTTATCAACATTGTAAAAACTATTATTAGCGTAATTGTGTGATACGAAATTGTGATTCTGCGGACGATGGCATGGGTACGGATTTAGAGTGGCGACGGAGAAAACATTCGATGAACTACTTTCTATCATATTATCTATATAGATATACAATAGGAACACTGACTAAAAGATCTGAAACCTTTGAATCTAAAATAAAAAATGTTTACATTATTTATTTGATTAATGTGAGTGATAACTGAAAAAAGGCTTGAAAATCCCATTTCTTAGTAGAGTAAAGAAAGGACTGAAAATTTGCATTTTTAACAGTTCGCAGACTGCACACTTTTCGTTAGATGATCAGAGGCCTCTACGGCCTATTCCATTGAGTGGCTTAATCAGGGAGGGGTTCAAGTCTAATATCCACAGAATTTTTAAAAGTTACAAAGATTTTCACCTCTATTTCTTGCCATTTGGACAACCTCAGAGATGGTGGGTTTGGTTTTTGCTTTTTAGTTATGCTTATTGGTGTCACTTTTACGAAGTCCAAGTGATCAGCACCCATTACTGTGTGAAATCTACTGGCGTTTTATTTATGAAAGGAGGTGGTCAAACTTCCCTTCAACTTTTCTGTCAAAGTGCCACTCAATCTACTACTAGTAAGTCCTAATTCTTAAAAACATAAAAAAGCCGAAGACATGGCGTTCAAAAACATTATCCCAAGCTCGCTGTCCATATCATTTAAAAAAATCCCACACGAACAGTTGCTTGTTAAACGTCAAAAAATATAATAATATCAATGAAACCAAGCCCAGAATATCCCCGGCAAGAATCCCGGTATATCCCTAATTAATAGAGCAGTTGGAAGTTTATTTATAGCTTGTTTTATCGCGGGACCCGTCCACGGGATCATGTGACGGGAAAACACGCGGTGGCCAGAAGTCACGCGAATCACGGGATAAGATAATTGGCTATGACTATTGTCAATGGATCTTGTCTGTGGGAAAACACCCTCGTAGATCGACGGTCTTGCCAAGGCCGCGGAAAACCGATGGATACGAGCAGAGCAGTATCAGTCTTTTTAAAGATTCTTGGGTGAACAATATCTAGTTACATTATTTTACTGCCTTCTTAGCGCAGTTGCAGAAACTACTCGGTTCAAACCACGTACTTGGTTTTTCCAATAGTAGAAATGTTACGTCTACAGTATTTTGTGTCAGAATTTGTGGACAACAAGCTTAAAATTGACCATACATTAACAAGTGTCACTGATGAGTAGAACAGAATAAATAAATAAATCATTCAAGAAATTTCACCTTATTAATGGCAAGGGCAAGGACAATTTAATGCTTTAAATAAATAATAAAATAATTTTAAGTTCATAAAATAACTAATATCTCCTTATAAATAATGTTTTCTCCCTAGAGTACCTATCCATTAGTGTGTATTCGGAGATTTAGAGACATATCCACAGTTTCCCAAACACCATTGCCACCGTATTACCGAGTGTGGTACTGGTATGCCAGAGGCGCATTAAACGTTGAGAGCGCCGTAGGCAAGCATCTCATCGGCGCCCCTAATTTTATGCTATATTGTATATTTTTTCTGCCCGCGCGCCCCTTTGTACCATCCCGCCCCTAGGCACATGCCTACTTTGCCTTTAGGATAATCCGCCTCTGGGTATGTCAGTCTGTCCATAATGTAAGTATGCGATTAACTCAATAGACTCTTTGATACATACTTGAATCTAATTGTCTTGAAGAATTTTATCAGGTGGCAAAAATGGCGAAGAGTAATGTATGTGGAATCCGTTTTGATGAATCTCAATTATTTAGAATTCGCACTAATTTATTGCAAGACTGTTTTTTGGCCTACAGTTCATGATAGAGTCATCCTCTATTAAAAATAGGCTTAAATTATTCTTTGTAACATACGATTAACATGTGTGGCTGACCTTAAAAACTAACAACTTATGCTGGTACTTATAATACGTCGGGACGCTTCCAGGTGAAGTGTCCCTCATTGGAATACGCCGCAGTAGCCGTTACCATCAGGTGCACTGCGTGCCTGTCTGCCAACTGACCTAATAGAAAAAAAACTGCCAGAGACCTAAAACTATGACTTTGAAAGTCAGCTAGCCTTAAGTCTTAATATTTCTGTTCCGCAATAATCTTAGTTGCTACGTGGTGTCAGACATGCAGACTGTTATATCGACAGCAAAAATCTTGTGCAATGCGTTCATACATAAAACAATTTGGGATTAGGGCAGACGAACGATAAATGAGACGAGGCATTTGCTATTATTTAACCACAGCTTTCCGCCCGCGGTTTCACCCGCGGGCCGCGCGTAATTTCTTTTTTCAAATATCCCGCGGGAATGAGACGTTACCCGTAGGAATTTAATAGCCTATGTCCTTATCTGGGTTATTAGCTATACGTGTGCCAAATTTCATCTAAATCCGTTCATCCGTTTAGGCTTGATTGATTGAGTATCAAACATCCAGACTTTCGCATTTATAATATAATATTAGTAGGATGTTTGACCTGGTAACCCTATTTGTAGAACATTAAAAATCATAAAATTCATTTTTATGACGACATTCCTGGTCTTATGTACAAGAATCAAGAATCAAGAATCAAATTCATTTATTCAATTTTGGCTCTTATTATAGCACAGATGAACGTCAATTTTACATGTCACAAAAATAAAATAAATTAAATAATAATATGTCAAGAAAAAATGTCACAGATAATAGGTATAATAATAATCATGAATATGATTCGTGAGCTGGTTCAAAATTTTGTTTTTATTACTATTACAGTTATATTGTATTTATAATTACCTAGATAAAATTAGACAATCTTTCACTTGGCATGACCACCCAAGATAACAATGTATTCGATAATTGATGAGCTCACTCTAACATTGATTTGTAGCAAGATTACACTATTCTAATTGTGTCTAGAGGAATTTTAATAGATCGTGCAATGTTCAATAAAAATAAACTGTTTTTGTTTTTGTTTTACTCGTAGAGGTCGGCAAGGTCGAAGGAAATAGATTGCAATTAAAATCTAGATATGTGTCACTCTTAATTTAATTCACCAGGGCGAATATTAGCGAATACTAGCTTTGAAAGCTTATCTAGCGGTAATTTCTTCTTTATTTCGAACCATCAAGCATACAATTTTTTTTTATTTTTTTTTATAGTAGCTCAGTAGGTACATTGGCTCCACTTAGCCTGATGGTAAGCAAAAGGCGAACCCAAATTACCACGACAACGGACGTAACACCGTGGTGTTCTATCCGTTGGCATCGCAGTACTGGCTCACAAAGTGCTTCTTCACGCTTCGTTTAAAGGAACTCATGTCGTAGGAAGGGGGGAATACATGAGCCGGCAGAGAGTTCTACGTCTTTATGGTTCGACAAAGAAAGGAATCATCGAACTTTTTTGTACGCGATGGAATACTTTCCACGGTAAAGCGATGACAACGCTGACTAGAGCGAGTGGTTCTAAGCCGGAACGGAGAGGGAGGTATAAGTGAGAATAGTTCCTCAGAGCATTCACCATGATAGAGGCGGTAGAATACACTTAGTGAGCCAACGTCTCTTCGCAATTGAAGAGGTTCGAGGGTTTTGGCGACCTCCTCATCACCTATAATGCGCAAAGCCCGTCGCTGCAATCTATCAAGGGCATCCAATTTTGTGTGGTAGAGCTATGGGCTCTACTAGGGAAGTTCCACATATCTAACATCATGTTTAGGAATTAATGACATGTGGTAAACACTTATCCCATAGAACTCTCTGTATTTACTTTATAATATTTAAAGTACATATGTCTTCCTAGATGAGTCGACTTTGTCGGTCAATCTTTACACTTACTCTTTAGACGCGGTGGGACAGCAGTCTGACACGACCTAAGAGACTGAAAGCAATAACTTTACGTGTTTAACACCGTCTTTACTAGTATTAAAACTGCTTACGGAAACTCTTTACTGCTAGTTAGTTGTTTATCATACGGATCAACACGTTATTAACGAAAGAGACATCCAAAGCACATGACTTTTTGCTCTCATTGTCAAGACAGCGCTCGCGATACCCAACATGTGACACGAACATCAGATCCAACACATTAGAAAATGAATCTCAATACTAATAATGTATGAGAACAATTAACCTGTCAAACGTACACATGTCTGTTGTCCTTATGACGTGGTAACAAGGTGTACAATTGATGTTATCCTCTGAACGGTTATAAATTGCTCGTCCGATGCGCGAGCGCAGTGTTTATGCTGGCAGGTCTGGATTTATGAGGCAATATCTTATTGCACCTCGTAACTGTTAGTTATGAAGTCGCAGGTGTTTCAGGATGATGTCAAATGGGGGTGATTGCTAATGTATTTGTCTATCTAAACTTGACTGTAAGAGACCTGGATTACTTGTGTCTCTTACTGAAGATTAGCCAACGGTATATTATGACCTTTAGTCATAGGTAATTTATAAATAATAGCGGCCGCCCGCGGTTTCACCCGCGTGGTTCCCTTTCACGTGGGAATTGATCAAAATCCTTTCTTAGCGGATGCCTACGTCATAACATCTACCTGCATGCCTTTCAGCCCGATCCGTCCAGTGGTTTGGGCTGTGCGTTGATATCTATCTATGTCAGTCAGTCAGTCAGTCAGTCACCTTTGAGTTTTATATATGTTTATAGATATGTCATATGTGAATGTAGTTTTTTGTATGCAGACGGCGGGCACACTAGCATTCGGCACACCTAATGGTAAGTGCCTGCCGCCGCCTATACGTCTGCAACACCGCAGCAGGAATCACAAATGATTTTGGTTGTTTCTAGTAATCAACTGACACGGCACCAAAATCTGAAAGGTCTGGTTCCCCTTCCAAAGAAGAGTAGACTGAATAAGTATAGCCTATTTAATGTGCATCATTGGAATAAAATCATCAGCACAATGAAAGGTACTGACTGGTTTGAGGACCAATGGTGATAATGACCAGCGGTGATGATCTGTGTTCGAAAAATTCGCTACATATTTTTCCCAATCCGCGAATTGAGCCCAGGATTCCGTGATCCTGATTCGGTACTGAAACCGCTAGACCAACGAGGCATTTCGCCGTAGCCGATATTTGGCTAGGAGAACATAAATTAGTAGCTCAACAACAAGTTAGACGAAAGTTATGTTCAGTTTCAGCTTTTTCCTTCAAGCAGATGGCAAATACGCGTTGACGTTAGACTTTAAAACATGTGTTCATCATTTACAATCATGGAATTAATATTATCTATGTTTTACTTTTTTTTTTTTTTATATGGACTATCCCGCGCCTGTTTGCGGCGCGATGATTCTGCCAATGTCAAGTGAATGATGAGGGAGTTTCTATTTGCGTTAAAACATTGGTGTTATGATGTTTTAACGCTTCATGGAAACACTGGAGGATACTCTCAAGGTCACGGGGGAATGGACGCCATTGCGGTAAGAGCGTCTCATCTACCGATGAGACACACCACACGCAATACCCGTCCATTCAGTCAATTTGTTTCAATTTTCTTATTTATGACACTTCGTTACACTTTACTGAATGAAAATCACACCACTTTTCAACACCAAACTGCACTAGATCACAAATAAAAAGAATTAAAACTAAAAGACGCGTGGACCCATCGCCTACCCTCCAGTGAATCCCTATGTTTTACAATCCACTGGACAGAGTGCTTACTGTCAGATATGACAGCAGTAAAAGTAGTGTAGTTATGCAAAATGCTGGACAGCTGCGGGTAGAAATTCTTGTAAATATTATGTACAGCTGTTATATGCTATCATTAAGTTGGATACATAATTATTAATCAATCGATTTCAAAATAAGCAGCTTGACGTTCCGAAAGTGACCAATCTCCATTTAAATACTTTTGTTAAGTTTTCTGTAAAATATTCAAAGAATAGGGTCTCATCCGTTATAGTGTTTTCTGGAAACACCAACAACGAACCTACTACATCGCGACACATTCACTACTATTATTACCAAGACGATGTAAATAGCCCGCGCTTACCGACTAAGTGTATCCTTGCCCCATATTCCAGTTAATTAATTAAGGAACCAGACAGATGCACGCGTAAATTATATTCAAAAGTAAATAAGTAAGTCAGTGCAAATTAGATAGGGCCTTTGTTGCTTGTAAGTACAACGGGTTGAACCACGGTTGAACATCATCTTGATTGGTTTATTTAAACTAGCTGACCCGGTTAACTTCGTACTCGTATCACTTCGTTTGACAGGTAAGAACCCACATTTATTTTGACTAAGGTGTAGAGTTTGTGAAGAAAGGCTTTGTAGAGTTAGGGCGTGTAGAGTTAGAAGCTTGGCTCTACATGAGATCTGTCTGAAAATTTAATTGTTTAATGAGTTGGCTATTGACAACATCCAAGTTATAGGAGTTTCGAAGCGTAAGTGCTTCGAGAAAAAGTAGGTACCTTTATGGCATAAAAAAAAAACCTTACGCTTCTCTTGGTTCGTCTTGGCGGGGGCACTACCGTGCCCCCAGATAACTTAACGTAAAGTTTAAGTTTGTTTTATTATTGAGAATATTAGGTACAAATCTTTTCAACAACTTTAGAATGGAGAGTTATTCTAACCGTAATAAAATGTTCAAGGATCAAATTGTATGGCGAGTTTTCTTCTGTGGTGCACTAAGATTCGTTTCATTGGTCTATAATGAGTCATAACATGATTGAGTGGAAATATTTAGTACACTATACGTAAAATTTGGAGAAAAAAATAGAAATTGGCACCTTACTATTTGGCACTATGAATCATTGAAGAGGTATTTTTCCAGTAGAAAAATACTTTTTTCTTACAACACATAATGACGTCTGGTCAATGGGATCTACAAGACAATAAATTTAAGATATTATTATAGGGCGGTAAGTACAATTAACTGTGCGTGAAAATTTCATAAATCAATATCACGAGATCCAGCGGTGACTCAAACTGCCACGTCACATAAATTACAGTGTTTGTGTATAAAAGATTACTTTAATTATAGAAATCATCCTACACACAAAATCAAATGTTACATTCAAAATAACGGAATCCAAGCAAATCTGAAAATAGCGGATCTGACCGATTACATCACGGGTTGACATTCTCGATCCACGGCCCAGAGTTTAATATTATAACTTCGTATAACCGCACGAAATCTAGTATTCTGCCAAGCCCAATTTAATGTCTTTCTGCGTAATAATTAGTCTGCCGGCACACTCGAACAATTTGGCGAACGAGTGGAATAAATCTATTGCAAAACTTGTTCTTACTACCAAAAAATATCATTGTTATTCGCCTGTAACATGAAAAAACAATACGTTACCTTGCTCCTCCGAAAAGGCCAGAAAAATATAAAATAATCACTCACAAAATATAAATAACACTCAAAAAATAAGCACGGTCAAAAATACTGGCTGTTTTATTAAATTCCTTGCACTTACTTCCGGAAAACTCGAAAAAGTCCGCTCGCAAGATGGCGGTCCGAGAAAGCGCGCGAAAAGTCAAGTTGCGTTCAACGCGTCAATTGATATCGGTGGCTATCACTAAACGGTGTGAATATAACGCTGGTATAAACGTTATAAAGTATATAATAGCTCGGGAATCGAGCTGGTGGAATTTTTATTGCAGAGTCTGCGTACCCGGCAAGCGAACATACGTGACTAACCAAGTTTCACGTGCTTTTAATATAAAATTTAGGTGGCACCGGGTGAAAATGTGCGTTGGTACGGAGTATTTTAGACTGCGCCATAACTCATGCAGTTCACGCTTGGATTCGAATAATAATGTATAAAACTGTGATATGATAGCACAGAGAATGAAGTAATTGGGAGTTGGGGAGGGAGGGAGGAGAGAAAAGATTTATTTGTCCGTTTGGCTTATAGATTCACCATCTGATTCATTTCTGAATGAAAAGAGTTAAAAATAAAGCTTTATTTAAAGGATCCGGTGATTCAGAAGAGTGGTTGTCAGATTACAGTCGGTGAAAGCTTGATGGAGTATCCTCCAGTTATGTCTCACGCGCCCTCATTTTTAAAACCGAAAACAAATTGATGATACGGAAAATATATTGCTTACAGCCAGTGCACTGACACTTAAATTGTTTTTGCATGTGAATATCGAGGTAATTTGTTGGTTGACCATTACAAAACTTATATCTATCCAAATGTCACTGAACTTACTTAACTGTCTGGTTACTACGTTAATGCGACTGTTTCGTGCGAGGTCCTAGGTTGATTCCCTAAGCGGAACCAATAATCGTACATAAAACACTTATTTTTTTTTATAACATTGGGAGGAAATGCATTACGCATATCCCACCCGTTGGTGCCAGAACGTGGGGTGGGTCTATGGAAATATTGCGAAGGATGCTACGAACAATCTACTACCATATAGTGACTTGGTAAGAGACAGGAGGTGAGGAGAATTACTTTCTATCTCGATGCCATTATGGTCATTGCTAAACAAGGGTCTTTCTTACTCAATTTGTCCACGACAACCGGCCCGGAATTCCAAACCCATCACGCTGGAGAATAGCCAAGAAAATATGGCCATACCTGCCTACTTCGAAACGGTCAGGACCGCGTGAAAGCGATATTATGTAACCTAACTACTTCTACTACTAGAATATTTTTATGTTACTGAACTTGGAAATCGTGGATGGTTCAAGCGATAGTCAGTACCTATCATTGAGGCGATGACATTGTCAGAGGGTGGTCCTTCCCCGGATGAGCCGGCCCATTCGTACTGTAAAACAGCAATGGCTCTACCATCACTATCTCGCTTCAATTTTTTTATTATACGTGAGGATAGCATGGGGCAAACGGTTCCTATCTGTCAGTGGAAATGGGCTTGACTGGGGAAGTACCACCGTCTAACAGGAGACCAAAATTATAGCTTTGCTATTTCGGTTCGTTTGGTAAGTTAGAGTGCCTATCTCCAATTTCCCTTCTCCATATTATTTTCTATTACTACTCTTATCGCGGGTGGCCAAGAACGGTAGTGATCACTTACTACCAGATGTCACTTGCTTAATTGCCAACATTAGCATGGGTATTCGTAAGAAAGTGTACTGTATATCGGTTAAATTAATTTAAATTATACGTTTCTAAGAATCGTTCTGGGTTGGCTGGCCGCGTAATAGATTACTCCGGTGTCGCAGAGTGTGTGCGTTGAGAATAATATTGGCGACACGGTGTACCTATGTACCTACAATAAATTGTGTGCATGCGCATCCTGTAGGTACATAGCTGAATGGGGGGTCAATTATTATAACATCAAAATTTGGATTTTAAACAGTAAAATTTTTTAAATCCAAATTTTGAAAACGACAAACATACAGAATAACATGGATTTATTTACAAAGGATTTTGTACAGGAGAGACAGAATTTTACAGTCTGACTGGTGGAACAGGTGAATTTGAGACACCCCCACAGGTGAAATTAGAGCGTTGGTTGTATTCTCTGGGCATCGTTAACCAAATAGTTAACTTCTTTAATCGCTAATCCGTTACTTAAAAAGTTAACTTCGTTAAACGTTAAAGCGCTACTTTTGGGACCATTTAACGCAAGTTAACGTTAATCGTTAATTCGGTAAAACATGGTAAATAATCTCTATGTAAGGTAAATAATGCTTTGTATATCGTTGCGTTAGATATAACTTTAAGTGGTTATTCTCTAAATAAATAATGCTTTGTTTATCGTTGCGTGCGTTAGATATAACTTTAAGTGGTTATTCTCCAACTGGACACACGAGACTTAAACACGGGACTACTTCCTCTCTCTCTTTACTACTACTTTCTCATCTCTACAAAAAACAATATTTTCTTTGTTACAGGTTACTCGTTGGGATAAATTTCATAAATAATTCCCAACCAGTCACAGCCACTGTGACCGTTCTTAAATCCGTTTGAGAATAATGCTATTAGTTACCACTTCTTCTTTATTTCATTCCAAGTCCAAGTGGTGGAAGTTGCGACCAAAAATAAAAGTTGTCGCAACGTTGGTGGTGGACGTTGGGAAGATCCAAAAGAAGTAAGGTTTTTATTCGGGCAATAATAATAAATAATAAATAAATATCTCTGGACATTAATGACACAGCGCCATCTAGCCCCAAACTAAGCATTAGCTTGTGCTATGGGTGCCAGACAACGGATAAACATATTTACATAAACTTTTTTTTTTGTAAATACATTTTTTATACCACTTCAGTTGGCAGACAGACACGCAGCCCACCTGAAGTTAAGCGGCCACTGTGGCCTATTCCATTGAGAGACACTTCACCAGGAAGCGTCGCTCAATGTGCTGCCAGACTGTAGGCTCATCTGATCTTAGAGCCTTTCATTTCAAGTGTACTGACTCCTACATTAATACTGCCGCAACACGGCCAGAGCTGTTATGGCGGCAGATTTCACCTGTGAGGGTTGAAGCTAGCCAGTCGGACTGTAAAAAGCCCTACCATCAGCCAGACCTTTAATTCGAATCCAGTTTTTTTATGGGAAATTTATTAGTTCCGCCACTAGCCGCAGTGGCGCTACTACAATTACCATACTAATTTCTCGATTCCAATTACTTCAGGTGTGCTAAGTGCCTGTTTTCCAAATTAAAAGAATGCTTGCTGTTTTGTTTCCAAAGCCATATTACGACATTTATGACTGATTTGGTTATATTTGCTTTCTCGAGAACATACGGTGGCAGGAAGAAAAATAAAATTTAAAACCATTCAAAGATATTTTTATAATAATAGTATTAATAGTTGCCTATGTCCATGGTTCAGCTCCCAACCTTACCAAAAATCTTGACGAATCGTAATTTCTGTTATCCCATGGCGCATGGGAACTGAGCTTTTACCAAACTCAGTTTAGCTCAATCAAAATCAGGATTCCTACGGATTAGTGTTTGCAGATCTCTGCAGAGGGCGCTCATTATGTACGGTTTTTATTGAAGCACGACATCTATTGGTGAATAGTGTACCTAAATAACTAATATCTTGCTTGCTCTGCTTAACAGCGATGGTTGCTTTAAATTATAGCATTCATTATTTAGTTAGGTATTACAGTATTGCGTTAAATATTTAATAACGTTTTGTTTTTCAGTTATTTCGTAGATTTTACACACAAAACATTATTTCCATTATTTCTTTTTACTTGCTCAGTGATATTTTACTCTATAGCCAATAATAAGTCACGTAAAAAAAGTTAGCGACCGACCTGTCTGTTTCAATTACTGATCTGTGGTCTGTTTGTAGTCTATGGTTAGAAACTGACCTCTTTTTCAAGAAAATTTAAATTATTTTAATATTTTTGTGTGAAAACCAGTCTAAAACTTCTTAATTAACCTAAAACAAAGTGTATTCTTTAAAGTGCCTAGTTCTCTAATCTATAGAACCACATGCTTTTAGATAAAAGTCGAATGACCTTTTAATTAATAATCATCTACGTATCTATATACAAACAGCTGTAGGTTGTGGCTGTGTGCATACACACTTGTTGCATCCACTTTCAAAAGTTAATATTTATAGAATTCGTCTATCTAATGTGAGAAAGTGAACTTGTTATTTTATTTCCACGGTCCTAAATAAGAATTGGTGTTATCATTTTACCGTTACGGTTGACGTTAGAACGTGGGAAATGCATGTTGTTTTCATTATCGTAAAGTTCGTTACGATGCACCTGCACTGCAGTTAACTGCAACGAGTTGAACGCGCCGAGATTATGACACGCTCCGACGGAAGACGAATCGCAATCCAGTTAGTTGTTACGTGGAATCTATTATTGCAGTGCAGGTAGAAAACTGACCGGACAAGTGAAGATTCGTCAGACTCGAAAATGACTCATGATACGTGGTCACTGGCATGCAGTTATTGTTTTGTTTTTGTGAATTCTTCGACGATGACAGTGTTAGAAAAAAATATGTTATCTGTGATTTGAGGACCATGTTCTAACTTTGAATGTTTGAAACTTTATAACCAAGTGCTGTGCTAAAAGTTGTTCAAATGAAATAAAATGGCCCAAAATTCTATGGATTCGGACAGACTGTCATCGGCTGGTATTTCGACGCATAGCTCTGGAACTGCTGGGACTGTCGGTGGATCTGTGGTGGGAGTGAGGGTTGGGGATAATGGTCATCCAGGTTTGAAGAGAGATGACGAAGATGAATACAACCTTGGGCCTTTACCACCAATGTGGGAGAAGGCCTTCACACCTACAGGAGAAGTGTATTTCATTGAGTAAGTATCATATTTATAACCTTTAATTTTAAACAATAATGCAAAGAATCAAATGCATTAATTCTAACATTGTAAATAATTTAAATGCTATTTTATTTTTTGTTGATGATTCCAACTTCAAACTTATGATGTTATGATGCCATGTTTACACAAAACAAAAACAAATGAAACACAGTTCAAAGTAATCAATCATTTTGATTTTGTGTAGCCTTAGTGGAATATAAAATAGCAATGATAATGACAATCATTTACATAGAATCCCCTCCATCATTATAAAGTCAATCAGTAGAAAACTGGTCGACTACATTATTTTGTTCTAAATTGCTTGTTCTTGATAGAGCACAGCTGGCAGAACAGTTGATTAATAGTCCAAACAATGTTTTAAGGGTACTTATCTGAAATTTGGTTAACTTCTGATGTAATTTTGAAATTGGTGTTTTTAGTTAAAAATCAGAACAGTTTATATTCTATGCTGAGGGTATAACATCTACTTTGCTGCAACTAAAAGGGCCAGTCACTTTACTTGATATTTTTAGAGAAATTAATGATTTTTTAAAATCAGTGTTCTAGGGACTGACGAGACGTGATAGGGACTGACGCCAAGAAATTTTTGATGCAAGTTTTTCAAGGAATCCAGCAAATATCTTTTTTGTTTTTTAATTTTTTTGCGAGTGATGCATTCTTTTTTTCCTGCCGCACAACGACTATTATTGTCATCTTCATAAAACTTGTGTATGATTTCTTCAACTCTCTTTCGCTTAGCTTCATATTTAGTACGATTAAATCCCATCTTTTTATATGTAACGGCTTTGTTTCCAAATCTCCATATTTTATATTTATGTGTCAGTGGACTGGAGAAATTCATTTTTAAGCAGTTTTACTCCAGATGCTGAAGATCCAAGGGCAGACCCGACCAAGTGGGTTAAGTGACGAACATTCGAACATCGGAGAGATGCAAGGAGTACCACCTGCCCATGTGTTTTGCCTTTGTCGACTATGAAAAGGCCTTCAACAGTGTCGAGCACTGGGCGGTGTTTCATTCTCTTTATCGTTGCAATATTGACAAAAGATATGTGGACATCGTTCGGGAGCTTTTTAGGACTGCCACAATGCAGGTGCGTATGCACCGACTATCCGATGGTCCGATGACATAGCTAAGATAGCCGGGGTCAACTGGGTGAACGTTGCACCGGACCGGAACAGCTGGCGTGAAAGAGAGAAGGCCTATACCCAACAGTGGGTCGACACGGGCTGAATAGATAGATAGAAATCCTTCCTCTTCAGTATACTATTTCTTTTTTTCCGTTGAACTATACTCCTCCTTCTTGCTTCAGCTTCTCTTTCATTATTTAATAAAGTAACCTCAGGAATAATTTCATCTTCTAATGATGGCGGCGTTTGGTCCACGTATTTATCTGTATTTTCACGAATCTTTTGTTTTTTTCTATAATCAGATGAGTAGGCTACCCAGTTTTTTCTTGCCTTTCTGTGCTCACGCGGAGTCATGTCTTTTACACATTTCCGTTGTCCTTTATCCTTTTTCTTAGATATTTTAGGCGTTCCTTTTCTTTGTACTCTGCCAGCAAAACAGGGTCATTTTTAATTTTTTTCTTTGACTTTCTTGACTTTTTTTTTGCAATTTCCTCTTTATACGATGGTTTTTTCTTTCTAGGTGCCATATTCTACAACAAATACATTGGTATTATGTTTAATACCATGCATCACACAGTATGACCATCAGTCCCTAGATGTGGCGTCAGGCCCTAGTCACTATTACGACTAGGGCCTGACGGTCTAGGGACTGACGAAACGAAACAAAATCAAATGAAACCTATTATTTAAAATCAAAATCAAAACCATTTAGGCGGTCAAAATAACAAGGCAGACCAAACTCATATTTACAATAAGTAATGAGATCAATTAGTAATTAACTATCTTTAAAACGACTTACCTAGGGCCTGAGAGTTTGACTGGCCCAGCACGTATTTCCGCAACAAAGTCGGCGACCGCACTAATAACAAATGGCTGCCGCGGCTTGGGTCGTGTTTGCTACTAACTTCACACCGATGCTATCGTATTGAGTGAGTTATGAAAAAGCCATATGCTTGGATGCCGCGTATTTTTGAATTTCGTAAATGACTAGGGCCTGATATTTTTTATCGCTTACACGTTTTGACTTAAAATAATGTGATGAAAAATATTGTTATTAATAATTAAATCGAAATGACAATGTTAGTAATGTAATAGTAAACGAATTTCAATAGAGTTTGATCAAATTATTCTTATAAAATTATAATTACATTGAAATGAACACTAAATTCGGGAGATCTTACATGGCTAGGGCCTGATATTTGGAGTATGAAATGTAAATTTTCGGAAATAAAGAATATTATGATATATATCAAAATGAGTGACCGAACTAAGTGGACTTTATAACATCGCTTAGTAGTTTCAAATATTGGATATTTCTTTATAAGTTTGTGTAAATTGATGCTAACACCAAGTTAACCAAATTTTAGATAACCACCCTTAAAGTAAATATTCTAAAATTAGTTGGTTAGTTCATCAGCATCTATGCATAGAAACTGTTAGTGTTCATGCAACTTGTGGCGGTGAAGTGATTGTCCAATGACTGTTAATGAAATTGATTTTGTAATAATGCTGTGCTTTAGGAGAAAGACTAGAAGGTACCTTTTTGAGTGTTCTTGTGCTAAGTTATCTGGAAGTGAAAAAGAACCATTGTATTCTAAGTCTTATTACTTGTTCATAATCATAATTAAAGCAAATAATAAAAAAGTTCTGTTAATAGTGTCCGAGGCCTAAAGCTTAGTCATAAGAACTGTTCACTAAAAGCAAACAATAAATATTATGTAAGCTAGTAACTTTGGTGGCATGTGAGTTTGTCAAATATCTATTTATTTATACATATACTAGCCTTTTGCCCATGGTTTCACCGTGATAATTTGTTTTTTAGGGTTCCGTAGCCAAATGGCAAAAAACGGAACCCTTATGGATTCGTCATGTCTGTCTGTCTGTCTGTCTGTCTGTCCGTATGTCACAGCCACTTTTTACCGAAACTATAAGAGCTATACTGTTGAAAATTAGTAAGTAGATGTATTCTGTGTACCGCATTAAGATTTTCATACAAAAATAGAAAAATAATAATAAATTTTGGGGGCTCTCCATACTTAGAACTGAAACTCAAAAAATATTTTTTCATCCAATCCTTACGTGTGGGTTATCTATGGATAGGTCTTTTAAAATGATAATAAGGTTTCTTATATCATTTTTTTCTAAACTGAATAGTTTGCGCGAGAGACACTTCCAAAGTGGTAAAATGTTGGTCCCCCCCCCTGTAACTTCTAAAATAAGAGAACGATAAATCTAAAAAAAATATATGATGTACATTATTATGCAAACTTCCATTGAAAATTGGTTTGAACGAGATCAAGTAATTAGTTTATAATTTTTTGGGGCTTCCCATACTTAGAACTGAAACTCAAAAAAATTTTTTTCTTCAAACCCTTACGTGTGGGGTATCTATAGATAGGTCTTTAAAAATGATAATAAGGTTTCTTATATCATTTTTTTCTAAACGGAATAGTTTGCGCGAGAGACACTTCCAAAGTGGTAAAATGTTGGTCACCCCCCCTCTAACTTCTAAAATAAGAGAACGATAAAACTAAAAAATATATATGATGTACATTACCATGCAAACTTCCATTGAAAATTGGTTTGAACGAGATCAAGTAATTAGTTTTTTTTTTAAACGTCATAAATCGTAAACCGCAATTTTCCTCTCATTCAATCAACTCAAATATAAAAACGTCGATCAAACTTACAAAGAACTACAAGAACTTTTATATTATGATGATACTTGCTGCTACGGAACCCTTCATGGGCGAGTCCGACTCGCACTTGGCCGGTTTTTTAAATATCACCCCCTTAAACCCACATTGCCGGGATCAAAAGTAACTTTCCAACAGTGAAATAATTATTCAAATCGGATCAGTAGTTTCGGAGCCTATTCAATACAAACAAAAAATCAAATCTTTTCTCTTTATAATATTAGTATAGATAAATCTGAGTTTATTTTATGCATGGATGTAAAAATTCACTTGATTCAGTCTCAGGCAAGCCTAGTTCGTTAGTTTGTTTCTGCTACATTGTAACATGCAAATTACAGTTGAAGCCATTACACTTTGGACTGGTTTTATCCATGTTTTGCAAAGAAACATGTTTTTTACTGTCTGTGTCTAGTATGTTTTTGTTAGACCAAGTCTCAAACATTGTGCCAAAGGTATATAATCAACGAAACATGTCAACATTTTATCGTTTGCATCTATGATGGTTTTGCTTGTTGATTGTGTGGGTCAAAACATCTGCTTGAGGCCCGGCCTTAGTGAAAAAAACCAAAAGAAGTTTATATTAAATTTTTAGCTACAAAGTTCGCTACAGTTTCTCAATTGTATTGCAATATTTGCAATGATAGTCTATTTTAATGCTATATGTACAAAATCTCATAAGTAACCAACTGGGAATTTAAATCTTCTATATAGACTAAATGTTTGGGATGCTTATCAACATCATAATGACTAATGATATATTATATGCATAATAAGTTTTCCTATTTTAATGCTATTAAATGTACAAAATCTCATAAGTTACCAACTGGGAATTCAAAATATCTTCTATATAGCCTAAATGTTTGGGATGCTTATCATCATCATAATGACTAATGATATATGCATAATAATTACTTTTCGTTTCATGGGCAGGTTACTTTGAATATCTCAAAACAGTGTCATGGTTTTTATTTCATCTGTTATTGCTATGAGTGTTAACCTATATTATGATTAAACTTATGATTTTTCTTTATAATGTAACTATTTTAGCCACAGCACTGGCACATCTCACTGGCTTGACCCTCGGCTAGCAAGAGTACGCAAGCACTCCCTCGGTGAATGTGGTGAAGATGAACTACCATACGGCTGGGAGAGAGTCACCGATGAAAGATATGGATCGTATTACGTGGACCACATAAACAGAAGAACTCAGTATGAAAACCCGGTACTACAAGCTAGAAGATTGAGAGGTTTGTTCTAAAAGTGTTGTTAATAATTTATTTATTTAAATCTATTTTAGTTACTTACGTGAAGAAAAAAAAATTCGTTTTATGAACGATGTGGAACTTGGACAGATGTCCTCAACCCACTAAAAGCCCCCAATGTTTCAAGACTAAGAAAAATCTTGGAAAAAGTGTTTGCAGGTTACACTTTCTACACCAAACCATTGCATTTTAATTTAGTCATTGTTAAAACAATGGATCCAGTATTGTGACTGGATAACTGCACAAACCTTAGTAAGTTTTTTTTTATTGCAATGTGCAACAAGACGTGCATCGTGACGTGATCGTACACCTGATGGTAAGCGCCACGTCTGCCCTTGGACAGTTCAGTGCCAAACAGTAACTAAGCATTTACTGTCTGGCACTGCCCTGCGCCCGCTACACCGAGACGATAGTTATTAGGTCTCACACACCCAGTAATTTCACTAGTTTCAGTGTCCTTATCCCGAAACACAGAAGATGGTGGTTATTTCACAAACTTTGGGTCTCAACATTCAGCAAATAAAGAGGAGACTTATAGCCAGGTGTGGTCTTTTGGCTAATGATGTTGATGGTTGATGGGGATACAGCAAGTTTTGTTATTTGCCCTTTTCCTTAATTCAGCGAATAATGTCTTCTATTATTATGTAAACTAGGTTCTAAATCCTAAAAAGAATTTCGATGAAGGCTATTAAACTGAAAGCCAGTCTTGTAGTATGTTAATTTTGTTCATAAACCGCTCACGTTATCTTCTAATCAAGACCGTTTTGCATCGACTCAACGTCGAATAACCGTCGTAAATGATCGTATAAGAAAGCAATTACGATATATTACAACTAGCGTATCTTACGACACGCGGAAATATTGCAACACTGTACAATTTTTAAGGCTGTATTCACAATATTGTGGCATTGGAAAAAAAAACTGTGTTTTTTCTATGACACCTTAGTTGGCAAACAGGCACTCGGCAAGCGGCCATTGCGGCCAACACCATTCAGAAATTCTTAACCAGAAAGCACTGTTTGATATGGCAGCTTATTGAATACCTACTTCCTACAAGAAGCTTATAAGCTTCTCTGAACTTCGACCCTTTGATTTAAAGTGTAGCCTTGGCTCTCACATAAATGTTGCCTCAACACAGCCAAAGCTATAATCGCAACGGACTTCGCCTGGGAGAGCTACCATCCCACTAGCCCGTCTCTAAGAAGTCCTTCAACCAACAAGAAAGAGCGTAATTCTTACGTAAGGCCCGGGTACGCATATGCCTCTGGTGTTGCAAATGTTCATGGGCATCGACGACCACTCACCATTGGTAGGTTCACCAGGTGGTAGGTTCCTGTACTGGGCCATCTAGGTGGGTACCACCGCAGTGCCAGATATTTTCGCGTGAAATAAAAGTGTGTCAAGCACTTCTGTGTTTCGGGGAAAGGGCACTGAAGTTAGTGAAACTACTGGGTTTATGAGACCTAATAACTGTTGCCCCGGTGTAGCAGGCGCATGGCGGTGCCATACAGTAACTGCTTAGTTACTGTTTGGCACTGAACTGTCTAAGGATAGACGTGGCGCTTTCCATCAGGTGTACGATCGGCTCGTCTTGTTACACATAGCAATAACAAATAAAAAAAAATTGGGTGTTCCGTTTGCTCGTCTGCCAATATTTAATTTTAATCTAAAAACAAAATATAAAAACGTACCAACCGCTTTAAAGAG
The DNA here is from genome assembly GCA_949319885.1 of Mecyna flavalis. NCBI lineage: Eukaryota > Metazoa > Arthropoda > Insecta > Lepidoptera > Crambidae > Mecyna > Mecyna flavalis. The sequence goes on along the minus strand of OX439419.1, from coordinate 2,399,082 downwards.
CGACAGCGAGCCCATTGCGGTAATCAGGTAGTCATTAAAAAACTACAATTCAGTTTACAGCTATGGATTGCATGTAAATAGCCACTCTACCTTTACGAGGTAAAAGCTAGGATTAATCTGACCAATTGAGCGTACAATAATATAATCAAGATATATTAATTATGCATGATCCAAGATGGTGCCCGCTCACGTGCTGTGAAGTGGAATCTTGTATTGTGCTCATGTTATGCACGGTTGCACTTTGACTGGAGTTATTGATGTATTTTGTAGCTGTCGTCATTAGAACTTCCTAGTCTAAGAGGAATGGTGATAATCATACAAGTTTTAGGTGGTCTATTAGTTTGAGTATCTATCTGGTTATCATAGGGCCTTGGACTGTATTCCCGAGTCGGGAAAAATAAGGTCGTATTTTACAAACGTAGCACATTTTTCTTGATCGCCTACTAGAGCAGTGGCTAAGCTAGTGAAATTACTGGGTGTATGAGACCTAATAACTGTCGTCTCTTAAGGCGGGCAACGCGCCTGCGACCCCAAGGGGGTCTCGGGTGCTAACGGTGATCACTTATCATCAGGTGACCCACTTGCTCGTTTGCCAGCCTATAATACATATAAAAAAAGCCACTTAGGTACTAAAAGTTGGTGGTAGGGCTTTTTCAGGGACCAACTGACTATCTACAACAGGTCCAACAGGTGAATCGCTAAAACAGCTCTGACTAACGTGGGAGCCAGTATACTTAAAACCGGCCAATAGCCAGAAGGCGGACACCGGCTCGTCTTCTTCGGATGTGAAAGGGAACCGGGGTAATTTGGTGGGTAGTGGGAAGATTTTTTCCCCCGAGTCCACGCAGGACTTATTAGCTTACAGTTAAGGTGCTTAAACGCAATCTCCTCTAAATAAAATAAAGTAGGGCTGTGTGCCTGGCCGATAACTAATTAAGTAGAAAAAAAGCAATCCGTTACACACCTGTGAAATCTGTCCCCTTAATTAATGCAACTGATTTTAATCACATAAAATATGTAAAGTAGCGAACAAGCTTGACATATTAAAAATAGAATATGTAAAGGTTCACTAAGCTTAAGATTCATTCGCGTGTCGTAATTTAAAAAAGATAAATGCTCTTCACAAGAAATAGGGTAACGTCATAGTGTAGAATTAATAATAGGGTGTTAATTAGGTCGCTGGTCTGGAAAATACTCGTGGCGTGTCTAGACTAGCGTTATATGGAACAGCTTATATATTATGTGTATCTTGTTTATAAATAACTAACGAGAGACGATAGTTACAGGTTAACTAAAACGGCGAGGAAATAAATACCATCGATACAACAAAATGAGTACTGTGTTAAAAATGTAATAGTAACAGTCAAAAGCACGTCAGACGTAACACTTTGGACTTTGTACCGCTCTTAAGTCGGGGGCATAAGTGCTATTATGGAACTGCAAGTGTATACCGTGATGTGCTGTTGACCGTACAATAGGTATTTTTTATGATCGTGTCGATGGTCTAGTGGTTTAAGTACCAAATCGGAATCTCGGGGTCCTGGGTTCAATTGCCGGGCCAGTTGTCCTGACCGAGGATCATCCATATTTTAAGTGTACAGCTATGTTTGTGATTACAAACATGCATAAATCTCAAGCGTAGTGATGTGATGACTTTATTTTAACAATTTCACTTTACATGTACATATTATTATATTATTTAATCTTAATTCCAGCTAAGAATCACGTTCCCGACACGAATGGAAACAGTCAGCCAAATGGATCCACTCCCACGGGAGAGCTACGGGGAGAGAGGTTCACCCTTACTCTGACAAAAGGCACACAGGTTAGTAACTTATCTGTACCTTGCATTATTTTTTAACTCATCTTAAACTTTTAAATTCTAAGACTTTATGCTTCTCGTGAGATTTTCTGTCACATATAAAAAACCTTAACTTGTTATTATTGTATACGTTTGAATACTAGGCGTAGCGTTTCCCTGTGTAGGTTCCTACGATATTTTAACGGTGCAAGAGGGGTGTTATTTTAGCCTGTGGTAGTTCCCCTACAAAGTCGAAAGATGACCTGGTACACCACGGGTTTTCACGACGGTAGTGTAGTACCGATCGTTTTGGAGGTCTACATTTATAATGTGGCCAGCAGTAGATGTCTCTAGTAAATCTGTGTAATTTCGTGATGTTGTTTATTATTTGTTTTATAGGGCTTAGGATTCACACTTATCGGCGCAGAGGGGATCCCAGAAACAGAAGGCTACCTTCAAATACGGAGTATCGTTCCACACAGCCCGGCTTGGATTGATGGTATGAAAATTTGCTATGCCCTGGTAGGGTGTTACGTGTACACCTATTTAATATCTTATGACGTTCATCGCAATGTGAAAGGCAATAAATTAATGATTAAATGAAAATATCATTTAACCGCTTTTAATATCTTATTGTTTGATAAAACACATTAGTTTTAAATTTTTGTCATATAACTCAATAATGCACAGAGAATATTTTTGAGGTATCTGGGTCAAAAACAACAACGCATCACGGAATCTAGTTAAAAGAAGTTGTAGGTACTATTGTTGACCAACTTCTATACACAAGAAAGTTTTTTTTATGTCTTGTAAGATTTTCTTATTAATTTATTCTTCTATTCCAGGTGCCCTCCGACCCGGCGACGTGGTGGTTGGAGTTAACAACTGCGCAGTCCGTGGTTTATCACACGCGCACGTGGCTCAGATCTTCCAGTCCATCGCACCTGGATCAGACGTCACACTACATCTTGTCCGGGGTAAGTGATAGATTTAGATTCTAACCATAGAATAAGTGATATTTATTCTATGATTCTAACTTGATCAGCAAACTTCAAGTTCTCGCTCGCCAAAAAGTTCTAGAAAAAGACCATAGAAGGCGCTGAACGACGATTTTGAATTAATATGGAATCCCGCACCGCGCAAGCAAAGTTATCGTAGCCCGCAAGCATTTATTCATTAATTCAAAAAAGTGTATGTTTAAAAAAAATTTTACTTCTAGTTCAGATCAAAAATTTGTAATTGGTATTTTTCGGTTTAAAAAATTATGAAGTCAGTCAGTAGACAGTTATGCACCAGTACGCTTTTGTATTGACTGCTTCTATTTGTGTATCTTTTCAGTATTAGAAATTTTAAGTTATATATTTTTATAACTACTATTTTTGTTAGAGATTTGCATTACGATGTGAAGTTTTTTTTTTTTAGTTTAAAAAGTTTCTTATTGTATGATGTCACCCGATGTTTAAAATGGTCTCTCTCGTTTCGGTTCCTTTACTCCACAAAAAAATTGTCAAAAGTAATATGTATATAAATAATAGAAACCTAACTATAAAATGAATCAATAATGTAATTGTACAAAATTAACCAGTCCATAATTGATCCAGGGTACCCACTATCGTTTGACTCGGAGGATCCCAACACCCGCGTGCTCAGTACATTAGCAGTGGACGCGACCACGCCGGCGACTTCAGACGCCGTCGCCATGCAGCAGCTAACTAGAGCTTTACGGACCAGGTAATTCTAGAACTAGACATATTTATCATCATCATCATCACATACCTACTTTTAATCATCATCAGCCATACGACGCCCACTGCTGTGCAAAGGCCTCCCACATGGATCTCCATAATGATAGGGCTTGCGATGACCGCATCCAGCGGTTTTCCGCGAACTTAGCAACATCGACAGTCCGTCTAGTAGGGTGGACTACTTAGACAATAGATGTGTGGAAAAATCCTGATACAGCCCGATCGACGTTGCTGTGAGACCTGCTTCGAGTTTCGCGGGAGCGAGGCGTACGCAAGCGCACAGGCGGTCGCCGCTTGACGCGAGCTGTCACGTGCGATGCGCTCCTGTCAAGCGGTGACCGCCCGTGCGCCTGCGCGCGCTCCGCTTCCGCTTTCGTGAAATTCGAGGCAGAAGCCTTATTATTACGCTGCGGATCTAGCGCTTCCGTTTAAACTACCATTGCAATTTTTGTTTCCATGCCCGTCAGGGGCAGGGAAACTTATGTAATTTTTGTTGTACGTATTAATTGTACTCTACTGCAAAGTTCAATACAATTGAATTATGCATTTGAGATTAATTTTAAATTTCTTTGTCATTTGACCACAGATTCAACCTAGACTCGCCCAACCATGTGGACCCCGCCGCCGGCCGGGACGAGACCGACGACTCGCCCGTGGCCGCTCACAGCCCGGGCCAGAGGCGGCTGATGTCGCGCTCGTTCGACCTGGACGCGCTGGCCGCCAGCGAGCCCACGCCCGCCCCGCCCCGCTGCCCCTCTGCCGACCATCTGCTGACCTTGTCCACCGGTGTGTACTGCATGTCATAGCGACACGTGGAGCCACAGAGACAGACGACTCGCCCGGGCCAGAGGCGGCTGATGTCGCGCTCGTTCGACCTGGACGCGCTGGCCGCCAGCGAGCCCACGCCCGCCCCGCCCCGCTGCCCCTCTGCCGACCATCTGCTGACCTTGTCCACCGGTGTGTACTGCATGTCATTCATAGCGACACGTGGAGCCACAGAGACAGACGACTCGCCCGGGCCAGAGGCGGCTGATGTCGCGCTCGTTCGACCTGGACGCGCTGGCCGCCAGCGAGCCCACGCCCGCCCCGCCCCGCTGCCCCTCTGCCGACCATCTGCTGACCTTGTCCACCGGTGTGTACTGCATGTCATAGCGACACGTGGAGCCACAGAGACAGACGACTCGCCCGGGCCAGAGGCGGCTGATGTCGCGCTCGTTCGACCTGGACGCGCTGGCCGCCAGCGAGCCCACGCCCGCCCCGCCCCGCTGCCCCTCTGCCGACCATCTGCTGACCTTGTCCACCGGTGTGTACTGCATGTCATAGCGACACGTGGAGCCACAGAGACAGACGACTCGCCCGGGCCAGAGGCGGCTGATGTCGCGCTCGTTCGACCTGGACGCGCTGGCCGCCAGCGAGCCCACGCCCGCCCCGCCCCGCTGCCCCTCTGCCGACCATCTGCTGACCTTGTCCACCGGTGTGTACTGCATGTCATAGCGACACGTGGAGCCACAGAGACAGACGACTCGCCCGGGCCAGAGGCGGCTGATGTCGCGCTCGTTCGACCTGGACGCGCTGGCCGCCAGCGAGCCCACGCCCGCCCCGCCCCGCTGCCCCTCTGCCGACCATCTGCTGACCTTGTCCACCGGTGTGTACTGCATGTCATAGCGACACGTGGAGCCACAGAGACAGACGACTCGCCCGGGCCAGAGGCGGCTGATGTCATATCAACAAATTAATATCAGCCAACCGATCTAACTTGGCCTAAAAGGTGCCACCAAATGATTGGTGACACCAAATCGATCTTCAGTCTTATTTACTTATAATCCTAAAACGTAAATTACATGATCTCTATATCAACTGTCCGTTTTTATCGGTCTTTGTGGTTAGTATGTATGTATTTTTTACAAAATAAAGCTTATATGATTATAAATGTTTATCCGTGGTCTTTTACCTATAGTAATATAATACGAGTCAACTAAATTGGCTCATCTGAACATGACATGACACCAAGTCGATCGTATTTACATATGATTGTCTTTACTCCCCAAAATGGTTCAGGTGGACCCCCAGAGGTCTATGGAAGACTCGCCAGGGGTCTATCAGTCGAATCTTAATTTTTTGTCGAGCTGTGGTACTAAGTTTAGCTGCAAGGGGTCCGCAGGAGCCAGCTAAATAGTGATAAATGTCTATGAGAAAAAAGGTCTGGAAACCTCTGGTGTTAAACATTGGTTATTATAACTTATACCTATTAAATATGACCTATTTTATTCTCATACCAGACCACCAACGCAACAACAACGGGTCGACGAGCGAGCCGGGTCGCGAGCTGGTGTTGACTCTACGGAGAGGCGCGGCTGGCTTCGGCTTCACTATTGCTGACAGCGTCCATGGGCAGAAAGTTAAGAAGGTAGGCCAGTTGTCTTTATCGTCGTTTTATGTATAGCGATTAAGGTCATATTTATCATCTTTATTTTCATTAAAAAAGCAACCATTTATAATACTAAGATTATTTTCATTTCTAAAGCCACCAACTATTATAACATTTTTTACAACAATCAAGAATCAAATTCATTTATTCAATTTTGGTTCATATTATAGCACATATGAACGTCTAATTTTACATATCACAAAATTATAATAAATTAATAGCTAAATAGGTAAGTCTTCACATAAACTTCATAGACAGACATATTTGATTCATTCTCATTGATTTATTTCATTAACTGTTAATTTATTCATTATTATTTTTATTCAGTCCACATGTACATATAATATTTTTTCGTTTAAAAATATTGACTTCTTCTGTTAATTTCTTTTTTATATTTCTCACTAGAAGTTTACAAAGAGAAGAAAAAGGTGTACAAACTTGTCAATGAAAAGTTGCATAAGTCTTCGCCCATTTCTAACCGCGTATTAACTTAATTTGATATCGTCATCCATTGCCAGTAAGCGTAACGACTTAAGATTGAATTGGCTCTAACATTTTCTAGGTGTTAGATCGCAGCAGATGTGCCGGTCTTCGGGAAGGCGATCTATTACTGCAAATTGGCGATACTGACGTTAGGCATTCACCACACCAGCATGTTGTACAGGTATGTGTTTGATACTGAATGTACACGTAGAAATAAATTACTAAATCCAGTGTGAAATACCCAGTAATTTCACTAGCTTCAGTGCCCTTTCCCCGAAACACAGAAGTGCTTGACACACTTCTATTTCACGGGCAAATATCTGGCACTGCGGTGGTACCCACCTAGACGGCCCAGTACATGAACCCACCACCTGGTTTAAAGATAAAACGTGAAGAAATTTTAAACTGCGGTGATCTAGCCCTAAGTTTAGTTTTTATTTCTACCTAGATCTTATAAGTTATAATATCTTTGATTTTTACGTTTTCCATTATTAAATTTATTCACCATCATCATTTATTTATTTATTTATAACTTCCAAGTAGGCGGATATATTCAAATGTTTGACATTATCCTAGGTACTAAAGGAATGCCCCGCGTTGCATGAAACTAGTTTGCGAGTGTGGCGACGGAACACAGCCGCGCGACCGCCTCGCAGCCGCTCTGCGACACGCCTACAACCACATCAAGGTAACCACCATTCCTTAGCGAAGAAGAATATTATGCACCATAACCGCAGGTCAAGGTAACCCACATTTAACGAGGTTAAATGATTTTAAGCAGCACAGGCTAGCGAATATATCTTGGAAATGTGACATTTTACGGGTTTTTGTCTAACCACATTATGTTTGTATTATAGTGGAGTCATTTTAATAGGTCACATTTGACAGTTCATTTATGCAACAAAGCAAAGTGCTACTTATGTACATCAGGAGTAGAGTCTAATTTTCTATCGTATTAAAAAAACTGATGTTGTTTTTTTTTAGTTTTATTCCTTTAGCGTAAAGTATATTTTTCTTTGCATAAATGAACTGTCAAATGTGACCTATTAAAATGACTCCATAATACTAAGTATCCATTTCTGAAAGAATGTTGAGTGAACGCTGTTTTGAAAAATAAATCAAAATGGCGGAAAAGTAGGAAGGCCAAAATCTTCAATGCCCTTTAAATAAACCATGAATTAGAGACTTTATTCCCATGCTTTACTAGTGAACAATTGGCTTACGTACACATGAATACACGAAACGATAACAAATACTTTCCCCAACAGCAAACGGAAACAGCAACCAATTGGGTAGGAGCAAAACGCCCACCGCCGATCAGCTTCGATCGCCCGGAGCGCACGTCGCTCCTCGAGACGACTTACGAGACCACCTGGATGGGATGAACTCAGGTAAAATCTTAAACCATGCATGGAGTATCCAATACTAAAACCTATTCATTTTTTATCCCGATTTAGTTTGGTAAGTCCAGTTATTTTATTGGTGCGACTGTCATTTGATTGACCTTCGTAACACATTCAATCAAATCATAGTTTTCCTCTTTATAATATTAGTACGTATATATTGCACTAGCAAGTGGACATTCTGCGAATGTGAAATTTTGCGAAAATGACATTCTGCGAATGTGTCATTTTGCGAAAGTGACATTCTGCGAACAGGACATTTTGCGAAAAGGTCATTTTGCGGAATGGACATTCTGCGAAGAGGACATTTTGCTACCAATGGACATTTAGAGAAAGAAACATTCTGCGCCTGAGTTGCCCGTCTTTGTGATATAGAGGGATGAGAACGGGGATAGGCTAAGGGAGATGGGGATAGGGCGGAAGGGGTTAGTTCAGGGCTCCGGCACTCTCACTCACTAAACGTAGTGCAATATCAAAAGATATTCTTACCAGGTGCTAGGTTCCTGTACTGGGCCGTCTAGGTTGGTACCACCGCAGTGCCAGATATTTTCCCGTGAAATAAAAGTGTGTCAAGCAGTAAGGTGTTTCGGGGAAAGGGCACTGAAGCTAGTGAAATTACTGGGTATATGAGACCTAATTACTGTCGTCTCGGTGTAGCGGGCGCAGAGCAGTGCCAGATAGTAACTGCTTAGTTACTGTTTAGCACTAAACTGTCTAAGGGCAGACGTGGCGCTTACCATCAGGTGTAAGATCTGTACGTCTTGTTACACATTGCAATAATAAAAAAAAAAACAAAGTTACTACGGTCTACGTCGTCGTCTGTGAGAGGCTAGTGCCTCTCTGGTCGAGCCGGCCCATTCAAACACAAGAACTATCTGCATCATGGCTCTACCGCCCTTTGATCAAAATCTTTGTCAGTAGAAGCGACATACGCAGTGCCAGAGCATAAGAACCGCGAGCGAGAGAGCCTGATCGACCGACGTCGGCGCAGCAGTACGCCCGGCGGCCGTCTCACTCTGCCCGTCGTCGCGCCCTGGACCGACACGCAGCCACCTGCAGAGGTAACTACCCTGAAGTTGAAGAAAAAACTGGAGGCCAAGGCATAACTCCTCCATACCTACTTGAAGCAAAATTGACTGCATTCTATCTCGCTCCTTACGTGCCCCTCCTCTCTTTTTAACTTTATTTTTTAGAATAGCGATTGCGGTCCACCCCGGCACTTTTTAAGGGGCGGCAAAATTTCACAATAAAGTTGAAATGTCCCTTAATGGAATAGGCCGCAGTGACCACTTACCATCAGGTGGGCTGCTTTGCCTACTGGAGGAGCAAAAAAAAGGAGCGGCAGAGTTGTCTTCCGCCCCGGACGGCTATGCTACGCCACTGCCTGTGTGAGTAATAAGGCAGGCCCCAGGACATTACTGTTTTATCTATTTTAATGTAAATTTCGAAATGAATCTCTACAAACCTCAGGAACTTTGCTTTTCCAGGACAACCAGTGGCAAGAACAAGAGACATGGGTAGACAACTCGAACATCCGCACGTGGGCCGAAAACACCCACAAGTGGGGCCCGGGACCCGCGGCCGGCTACCGCTGGGGCGGCGCGTGGGGCGAGGCCGGCACGCCCACCGTGCGCGTGGACATGGACGCCGCCTACTGGCGCGGGACGGCCAGCGGGGCGGGCAGCAGTGATAACGGAGGTGGGTAGCTATAGCTGTGGGTCCAGTGGGGCCGGGACCCGCGGCTGGCTACCGCTGGGGCGGCGCGTGGGGCGAGGCCGGCACGCCCACCGTGCGCGTGGACATGGACGCCGCCTACTGGCGCGGGACGGCCAGCGGGGCGGGCAGCAGTGATAACGGAGGTGGGTAGCTATAGCTGTGGGTCCAGTGGGGCCGGGACCCGCGGCTGGCTACCGCTGGGGCGGCGCGTGGGGCGAGGCCGGCACGCCCACCGTGCGCGTGGACATGGACGCCGCCTACTGGCGCGGGACGGCCAGCGGGGCGGGCAGCAGTGATAACGGAGGTGGGTAGCTATAGCTGTGGGTCCAGTGGGGCCGGGACCCGCGGCCGGCTAACCCAGGAAAAAAAATCAAATCTAATTATTGCATGTCACAGAAAAATTTGGTCTTACATTAATATTAGTGCCTATGTGACGCACTGCAAAGGCATAGCAACTTGCGAAAAAGGAATACCAGTAGGGACGAAAAGAAAAAGTTGTTGCGGGTTGATGTAGTCAAGGATAGAACTCAGGCGCACCCCAAACTACAACCCAGAACGACGCACCTTTGGCTATGCTGTTCATAAAGTACAAGGTTATTTATTATTATTTATTTGTATTAAAAGGCTTCCCGGAAGACGGCATGCTTCACTCGCCAACCACGGCGGCCATTGGCGGGCTCGCGCACGCTCGACAGTCTCCCTCCACCAGCCGCATGAGGCAGCACTCTCCTTCTAATTCTACAGGTAACTTATTTATATTTTATTCATTTATTGTACGTCGAAGAGATATGCAAATCTGTATTTTGTTTTTAGTCGTACTTACTACAAACTTATGTTACCTTGCTGGACTCTCTAATGGCCAATATAACCAACTAGCCTTCTGCCCGTGGCTCTGATCGCATGGACTATAATAATAATATGGTATTATCTCGCAGGTGATAGTATTTTTTCGGATAAAAGTACCCTATGCCACTCTTCCAGACCCTCACACCAAAAATCGATTAACGGATCGGTGGAAAGAATCCGTTGAGATGTGAAAATAGGACTAACAAAAACAATTATACAGCGTGGAATTTTATTCGTTGTTTTCCCGTAGTAAAATGATTCTATCTTAGTAGTAAAATAGATTAATAAAGTTTTTTTTCTAGACAAATCAAAAGATTTACGATTATGATAGACGAAACTCGAACCAATAGTACTAGCTGCGTCGCAGACGGTCACCGGCCGGGGTCATTGGCCTTCGCGTTCACAAAAAAAATATATTTACTATTTACTCACATTTGGTATCCATTTTCCATCAAACTTTAAAAAAAAATTAAATAAAATTAAAAAAAAAAAAAAACAAAAAAAAAAAATTTTAATTCTTTCATAAATCGATAGTAGATAAAGTGTTCTGCTGCGGGAAAACAACGACTAAAAAAACACGCAGTATTTCAGTTATTCCATGGGAACTGAGCATTATCATGGGATAAAAAATTGGCCATTTCGGTTTAGTAGTTTAGGTATGAATTTTTAACAATAAGACATACTTTCGTATTTATAATATTCGTATGAATTTTCTCAGTGAATATTCATTATTCTAATTAACTGTTAACCTTTTTTTTTGTATCGGAGGAGAACACTTTTACATGCCTTAGCCGCAGACTAGCGAAGCCTGCGGCCGTGTGTGGGGCTCGGGACTAAAGACGTTCGTCCCACTACCCACTAAACTCCCCTGGTTTCCCCTTTTTACCCGATGAGGACGAGCCGGTGCCAACCTTGTGGTTATTGACCAGCCCAATTAACTGTTAACCTAGGCCGGTTAAGAAGCCACTCGCCATCAAACAACAGCGCGACAGACAGACTGTTAGCGAACTCGCCATCCGGCCGGTTGCAGAGCCAGTCACCTTCCAACAACTCTTCCAATGGACGCATCAAGGGATCGCCTCTAAGGTATGTATAAGTTTATGACTTACCTCAATAATATCTCGTGTGGTGGCCACGTACCGGTAAACGCAGCCGTGGTAGGCCTCCCACAAGGTGGACCGATGATCTCATAAAGATCGCCGGAATCCACTGGATGCGGGTGGCGCAGGACCGATCGGTTTGGAGATCATTGGGGGAGGCCTATGTCCAGCAGTGGACGTCGTTTGGCTGAAATGATGATGATGATGATGAATAATATATCAAGTAGAGGGCGCCATTTTTAAACTATTGTAGCAAGAGCGAACTCAGCCACACTCCTTTTTTGCGTGGCGGGTTTGCTAAGGTTGTTTGGCATCCATAACACAAGCTTATGTTTAGGTTTGGTACTAAATGGCACTGTGTGAATAAATGTCCAAAAATATTTATTAATTATTTATTTATTTATAAACGTATGTTTCCCAGGCTGGGCGAGTCTTCCCCTGGCCGCCGCGTGCACTCGCCAGGACCTCGTCCCTCGCCGTCTTGCTACGACCCTGACACTGAAGCCCTGGCCCACCCGCACCCCATGCCCCACCCGGGAGCCGTCTACGTCGCCAACTACCCACAGGTATGACCTTATCCATAGGTAATTTAATATTAAACCGTCGTTTACTTTACAATAACTCTTTACGATCAGTGTGTGATCCAGAGACAAAATACTAGTGTGATCAGTGATCAAGTGAACGATATTCCTCCGAGTTAGATCAACTGTGCTCGGAGACCACGGGCCAATGCTTTTTCTTCAGTGTGTTGCACATAAATATGCTAGCTGGTGACCATTACTTCGCTTACGCGATGCAGGATTCCAGACTAATCGTAATCGTAGGTCGCGCCTTCTGACATATTTTCCTAAGCAAGCGCGCTCCATCGTAGACCGCATAGTTGTTTAACATCAGGCAACTTTGTGGTCAAGTGCTCTAGCTTAGTCCAAAAATAAAAAAAACTTTTCCACTGCGAAAAGGCGATAGCATAATGGAGAACATTACGATATAGCCGTTACTAATTCATCACAATTCATAAATAGGGAGTACACATGCATTTTGACATATAAGACAAACATCAATGCCTTGGACAGTTAAATAAAATCAACCCTAATTTACCGTATTCGCAGGTGGAAGCAGGCGGGGGTGCCATAGACCCCGAGGCAGACGTGATGGTGCGTCTCGCGCGCGGAGGTGCCGGGTTCGGCTTCCGCATCGTGGGCGGCACCGAGGACGGCAGCCGCGTCGCTGTGGGATACGTCGTGCCTGGTGAGATAAGCTTTATAGACATTAAAAAAACATTAAGATATAGGTATTTGAAAAATGGTGAAAACGCAAGATTTCATTAATGCCTAAAGCCTAGCAGCACATTGAGCGACACTTCCAAACCCCAGTTGCCCTTATCATCAGGTTGGCAGCGTACCTGTCTGCCAAAGGAAGTGACATAAAAAAGCATAGGAATTTCTCTATTTTTTAACCCTATAACCCGCTGTTTAAACTAAATATTTTATGTACTTAACTTAATTACACAGACTTATCATGAAGTGGCAAAACTGACCCTAAAGCTTGTAAATTGTAAGTAAAAACTTGCATAATATTATTTACACTTATCACCATTACAAATCTTCCCCAGGTGGACCAGCCGATGGCCTACTCAGGCCAGGTGACCTGCTGACATCAGTGGACGGCATCCCACTCGCGGGGGCCACTCATGCGCGCGCCGTGGCCTATGTTTGTCAGGCTTCCTCCCGTGGACATGTGAGTATTTAGTATCCGGCTTGGAAGGACCATGGTCCTTCGAGCCGGTTACCAAGAATAAGCCTATCCAATGCCCTGCAGAAGGACATTGGATAGGCTTATTCGAAAGAAAAAACATATTAAAACTTAAGTACTTAATATTGGTTGTAGTATATTAAGGTTGGTCACTTGCCTTACGCACCTCTCCTCTCCACCAACCCGCACTGGGCCAGCGTGGTGGAGTATGGCCCACACTCTCATAATTGAGATAAGGCCTGTGTCCCAGCAGTGTGAACGTATATAGGCTGATGATAAATATTGGTTACAGGTAATGCTGGGAGTGCGACACAACAGAGCTGATATCCAGCCTCTAGGACTGCCGACAATGGTCGCCCCTCACGCCCATCAACCACTTTTAACGTAAGTTCTTTATTAACTCAAAATAATCCACTAAAAATATTATAGTAACAAAATACTCAAGAAATTACCAAGAGAAAAAACATTTCACCTAATATTATTTGTTAATTAAACATTGTAATCTGATAGTGTTAATTTTCCTCATGTTTTTTTCGTCACAATCGTATGCAACCACTCATAACATAGGGAGCGTTCAAGTATTACGTAACGCAATTTTTGAAGATTTTTGACCCCCCCTCCCCCCCTTGTAACGCACCGTAACGTTTTTCTGTACCTCCCCCCCCCCCTCTCTAAACGTTACGTAACACTCAAGTGACCATTTTTACCCTAAAGTCGCAAAAAATTACGTTATAGTTTTTATCCTTGGTGTAATTTTAATTGCCTTTGCAGTAATAATACTAAATAAAACAAGAAATTTTTAATCCGCAACATCTGAGTATTTTATTTATTTTTTACACCGACTACAGCAATGTGCTTCTGCATAAACACTAACGAATACTGACAACGAAAACAACATTAAATGACGTACAACATAATGTAGAGATTCCCCGTGAAATATAAACGAAAAGGTTTGCCTGAACTTGCGCGAACAAAATATTCAAAATGACGACCAGACTAAACAATCGCTGTTTTCCCCGTAAAACGTAAATGAAAAGGGTTGCCAATTTGGGAGTATTTATACCCAAATTATTTATTTAAAAAAAAAAACAATGTTACGTAACGTGTTGTTAGAAACTCCCCCCTCCCCCTCCCGCCCCTGTAACGCATCGTAACGTTTTACGAGACCCCCCCCTCCCCCCAAATTGCGTTACGTAATACTTGAACGCCCCCATAGCACTTAGTTGAATATAATCATCCTTCCCAATACTAATGCCACCAAACACCTGTGAAAGCTCAGGACAAAACTAAACTAAGTGAGACTCAATTACTAAAACAAGAATGATATTACAAAATGTAAAAATGTCAAATTCTTTAAAAAAATATTTGTCTTACATTGCTTGGTTGTTTAGTCTTGCCTTGTCACGCAGAAGCGCCGAGCCGTCGATGCACCACGCGCCGCCCGCCTCCTACAACATCTTGCACCCCGCGCCCATGTACCCGCCCGCCGCACATCTGCCCATGTATGTCACTCTTTCACTCACTCACTGACCCACTCATTCACTTTCTCACTCTCCAACACACTCATTCAATCACTAACGCACTTATTCTGTCTGACTTATTCTAACTGATTTATTCACTAATTGCCTATTTACTTAATCACTGACTCATTCGCTCACTCACTGACCTGTTCACACTCTTACCCATTAACTCACTCCTCGTAACCAATCTCTCACTCATTCTTTCACTCACTTACTGACCCATTCAATTACACACACACGCACTTATAAAATGCAATGTAGCCGTACGGAGTTATTATAATTCAAATACAAAATAGTGTTGGTCTATGCAATGAAGTCAATTTTCTTCATTTTGATTCCGACGTCACATCGAAGTATTGTATCTCTATCTATATCTATAAATGAAATTTGGCACACGTATAGTTCATAACCGGGATTAGAACATGGGATACTTTTTATCCCGGAAATGTGGGGGGAAGGGGGGATAGTTGAAAAGAAAATTACGCGCGGGTGAAACCGCGAGGGCGACCGCTAGTTAACTATAAAACCTTTATAAATGATAATATTATATTTTTACTAGCGGCCGCCCGCGGTTTCACCCGCGTGGTTCCCGTTCCCGTGGGAATTGATCAAAATCCTTTCTTTTTTAAGATGTATTCTGCTATTCAGGACGGAAACAAATCCAACAAATCAAAAACTATAGCAATCGGTCCAGCCGTTCTCGAGTTATAAGTGTTGTAACAAACACGACTTTCTTTTATATATATAGATAGAAATCACAGAAAAAATACATAATCGTTTCTGTATTTAATTTCTTCATTACGAAGCGCAACGTCATCAACTCATACTTCTATCTTCTAAATGTTCTTACGTTGTTTTCCAGGTACGGTGGGCAATATGAAAGCCCTGTCCCTGGCTGGAATGGAGCGCCCTACGACGTGACAGTTACGAGAACCGAAGGGGAAGGTTTCGGCTTCGTGGTTATATCTTCCACCAATAAGGCTACTAGTACTATTGGTGAGTAGAAAATACTTTACTTGCCCGCATGTTGGATATAATACGACGCGATATTTTTATAGGGTTAAATAAATAAATATCTTTGGACACTATTCACACAGCGCCATCTAGCCCCAATCTAAGCATTAGCTTGTACTATGGGTGCCAGACAACGGATAAACATTACTTACATAATTTTTTTTTTTGTAAATAGATACATATTACACATAGAAACACTCAGACCGATACAAATAGACATGTTTATGCACACAAATGTTTGTACCGAATCGGGGATCGAACCTGCGACCTCTGGTGCAATAGCCGACTTCTCGACCATTACACCAAATGGCTCGTCTTAATATGCCTATAACACTTCTATTTCTTTTATTTAATGAAAACTGATCGTCACCCCAGATTAAATAGTAGTCTTCGTACTTCACAGGGTCCAGTATATTTAGATATTCCATTTTTTTTTTATTGCAATGTGTAACAAGACGAACAGATCGTACACTTGAAGGTAAGCGCCACGTCTGCCCTTTGGCAGTTCAGTGCCAAATAGTAACTAAGCGGTTTACCCTTGTTTGGCCAAAAATTGTTTCCCAAAATATCATATCGCAAACTATTTTTCGCAAATTTTCATTTGGCAAAAAAACGTTTGGCAAAACAACGTATTGCAATTTTTTATTTAGCAAATCTCTTCTTTGGCATATTTTTTTTTCGCAAATTATTGTTTGGCAATGTTTCATTTAACCAAATATCATTTGATCAAATGTTTTATTTGGCAAAACTTACTCTTCCCAAAATATTGCAATGCATATGATTTACTAAACAGTGTGAGTGGTGCATAAAATACAAACTATATAACTAGCTTACGCTCCAACTTTGAAAATGTAATGCTGCATGGATGTTTGTTTCACCTTGGACAAATAATTTACAGGTAATAATTTCTTAGTTTACTTTATATTAATTTTCATGTTTAATACTTTTTATCAAAATTTCCAAATGATTCGTTAACAATAGATTTGAACAAGTTGATGGTCAGTGTTCTAACCTAACCTAACCCAGTAACTGATATATTATACTTTAGGAAAATTCAAGCCCAGGGTTGTGCAAAAAAATACGCATCAGACATGACTTTTAATAAACAAGCAAAGTGTTTGTTAGCACTCAGCTATTTGCCTGAAGATGAAATACCGGTTTATTTTAATTAGCTACTACATAATATTGACGATCCGGATTGGCAAAAATTTGACCAAATATTTTTTTGGAATATGAAAATTTGCAAAATGAATCATTTGCTATATTAACATTTGACCAAATAAAACTTGACTAAGTGAAAGTTTGCCAAAAGATAATTTGACCAAATGAAGTATGTGCGAAATATACAGTTGCCAAAGGTCCATTTGCGAAATGAAACATATGCGATAAGTTTTTTGCGAAGTGAAATTTGACGAAAAGTAATTTGGCCAAATGAAGGGATACCTAAATAAGCAGGTACTGTCCGGCACTGCCCTGCGCCTGCTACACCGAGACGCCAGTTATTAGGTCTCATATACCCAGTAATTTCACTAGCTACAGTGCCCTTTCCCCGAAACACAGAAGTACTTGACACACTTCTATTTCACGGGAAAATATCAGGCACTGCGGTGGTACCCTAGACGGCCCAGTACAGGAACCTACCACCTGGTAAAAAAGTTCTAATACATCAATGTATATACAGGCCAGCTGATCCCGAACTCGCCAGCGGCCCGCTGCGGGCTCCTCCACGTGGGCGACACGATCGTGGGCATCAACCACACCGCCATCCGCAACCTGCCGCACCCGGAGGTGGTAGCCCTCATCAAGCAGTCCGGCACGAGGGTCACGCTCACAGTGCTGCCCGCACACCCATCCGCCACGCGCGACTGATACATGCTCACGCCAAGGTAACTTTGACTCCGAACTATAGTAGAGTCATTTTAATATGCCACATTTGACAGTTCATTTATGCAAAGAAAAGTGCTACTTATGTACAGTCAACAGCACATCACGGTATACACTTGCAGTTCGATAATAGCGCTTATGCCCCCGACATAAGAGCGGTACAAAGTCCAAAGTGTTACGTCTGACGTGCTTTTGACTGTACATCAGGAGAAGAGTCTAATTTTCTAAATAAATAATTGTATTAAAATAAAAATAAAAGGGTTTTTAAATTCGGTTAAGCTATTATAGTCCCTACGCGCAAGTCATGCGACTTATTTTTGCGCACCTCACTGATTGGTTGGATGGAGCGTGAAAGATAACGCACCACGTTAACACTCCAATGCGTGGAAAAGAGATAGGCAATCAAACACTTATTAGATGGTAAGCGGTTATAACCCTTTTTAAATGATAACCAAAACAATATAAGGTAACCCACCCAAGCAATAGGCTTACCCTATTGAATAGGTAAACAAAAAAAAAGGTAAAGGTTTTTTTTTAGGGTTACCCTATCAATAGGATTAAGCCTGAAAAGGGTATTTCCGGTCCCTGAAACATAAACGAAGACATAAAAAAAGAGGTAGCATAGGTAGTGCTAAAGACTTATAATTGAACTGTGATCTAATTTTATTACCATTTATTGTTTTAGGTATGCGCTGACTATAAGATATAACCTCACCGAGCTGTTTTAAGAAGCCCAGGTGACTTGAAAAACGAAGCGCCGTACTACAAATGGCTTATAGTGTGTGGTAATGTGAATACGTCGTTAAGTGACTGGTATTAGAACAATGACAGTTGTGCGAAATTGACTTCTATTACGTGTAATGGATGGTCGATTTTTAAATGGAGAAATTGGTAAGTCTTTTTCTTAATAAATTAATCAACTATTGTTGAAGTTATGATACTTGTTCAACAGACATGTCTAAAGCTCCACTTTCAATATAACTTAGGCAAATAAGTTGTCTTTAAAAATGTACATGTTTTGTACATTTAACGATGCAACAATGACTGTTATTGTCTTGGCGTATTAAAGTTGATATCTCAGGATATACCTAGAATTTATATTGATTGTATGTAGCTTGTCCTGAGCCCTGTTCTATAAGATACTGTCCAAAAGATTGACATGATATAATATGTATGAACTATGCCATAGAATTATGTGTTCAAAGATGTGGCTACTACTAGACTACTAATTAAAAAGATGTTCAGCTTAGTATTGTGTGCCAAAAAAGGCTTATTATACACAGCTAATGAATTGATATTTTTTACAATATCTGTTTTTGCTTTTGTCATTTAGTCACGATGTTTTAATAATAGTTAATCATTTGCAGGAGCAAATAAACTATGCATACAGCTCTTACTACTGAATAATGTAAAAAGGTCTTTACTGCAAATAAAAATGATTTTGATTTTTGATTTTTTTTTGATGACTCTTCTATGGGGAGGTAATAGTTATTAAGATGAGGTGATTTATAGTAGAGTCATTTTAAAAGGCCACATTTGACAGTTCATTTATGCAAAGAAAAATATCCCTTACGCTAAAGGAATAAAACTCAGAAAACAACATCAGTTCTTATTAATACAATTATTTCTTTAAAAAATTAGACTACTCCTGATGTACATAAGTAGCACTTTTCTTTGCATAAATGAACTGTCAAATGTGACCTATTAAAATGACTCTACTATAAATCACCTCATCTTAATAACTATGACCTCCCCATAGAAGACAGAGTCATCTTAAAATGACTTGACTATAATTCACATCTTCTAAGTACAGTCGACAGCACATCAGACAACCTTAATCTGTCAAATTTCTACAATCAATATTCAGCTTTATTTACTTGGAAGGGATCAGTTTCTTTCAATTGAGAATTTTTGACAGATTAGGGTAGGTACATCTGCTGCCGTCCTTACATAATACATTTTAGTGGCTAAATGGTGGAAGCGACCAAATCAAATTGATTATGGTACATATTTTTAAAAAGGTACTTAAATATACATGATTTATTTTTAAAAATCAATAACACTTATTAGGAAAAGATTTTTTACAAACTTTTATATAAAAATCTTAGCATTATTAACACAAATATTGTGTTTTAATGCCACTGTTGCTATTTTTGACCTTTTAAAGGAATTGTAATATTGATAATAAGCATTTTACATGGTAGATCAATGCAATAAATGTTATTCAGAATCGTTTAGTGAATGTTATTTAAGATGAAACATAGCTTTAATAAGGTCGTTCATTATTGCCAATTGTGTATATTACTTATATTATAATGTAAGGAATTTTCTTAGTACATAAAATATAATTATAAATAAGGGGTATTTACGATTCATAAAATGGGAACAAAGTATTTATACTATATGGTACTCATATCTTAAATCATGTAAATATATTATATAAATCTTGTGCACTTCCAGGGTCCATATTTTACTGAACTTGCATATTTTAATGCTTATTGCATTATGGTTCATTTTGAACAATTAAACAAACACATTTTTCATCCTAACAGTACTACTGCTAAAATGCTTAAGTTAAACTAGTGTGCACCTTCCGTCCATGCCATAAAGGTTGTTTTTTGAATAACGTTCTTAAGTTACTACTTTGTTTTTCATTTTATACTGAAATTGTAACATAAATTGATGAATTTCTAATGAATCTGATATTTATACATCTGTTGATAATGATAAGATGGAATAGATTTGACCTGATTGTATGCAGCTTAAACACCATTTTACATTGAGAGATTCTTCACTAGGAATCATCGCTTAACGTGTCGCCACCTTTGTGGAAGTCACGTGACAGGCTCCTTTAATCGTTGTGCTTGTATAACTGTATTATTTTTCCTTTACATTATACATATATTTTATAATGTTATGGAAAAATATATTAGTAGTTCAAATATACCTTAAAAAGTAGTTTAATAACTCTTAACATCTAAGGAGACTATTCTCTTCGTCTCACAATTTTTTGAATCTGATAAATATACCGCCTTTTTTCTACCCTAGTTCTAAGAATAAAGTGTTCCATCTTTTCCAATATATTTTCCTACTGTTGTCGTGCTATTGTGAAACACGGTGGCTATTATTAATATGCATTTCTCTCCCTCCTATGATATATTTATGATATTGTTTAGTATTCCACAGTATTGTTAATCAATACTACTTACACCTTGCTCAAGTGTTCCAAAATAATATTATATCATGAAGATTTCTATTTTCTCTTGTACCACTGAAATATGTAAAAGATTTTAAATAATCGAAAAAGATGTACAATCACAAAAAATAAATGAAATGTAATTTCGTACTTAATTATATGGGGGTCAATATTCATTCTAAATGTAATTAAATAAAGAATAATATTTATAATTGTACAAAGTTTGATATGATTAGATAAAACGTTTAAAATTATGTCTTTCGTGGACTACAATATCTAACGAGAACACGCGACGGGACGCTATTGTAAAATACGCAAAGGTCGTAGATCAAAAAAAATAAGCCAGGATGCGTGCGTTTAAACCTTTTTTTACGTTTGCTATATCGAGTCATTTTTATGGGAATTCCATCAGTTACGATACTCTCCCTACTAATTTTTTTTTTAATATTAATAAAGTTTAGTCACTTCGTGGATAGGGATTGACGAAGTTAGAGAAGACCAATTTATGTGTTTGGTCCCGTTTTCTTTTGTTTTCCATTTTACTTCTTAATTTTTCATTTTACTTTTTTTCCATTTTACTTCTTAATTTTCCATTTCATATTGAACCCCAAAATTATATAATTTATTATAGAATCTCTAATGACATAGATATTTTTATGGCGAATTGTTGTATATATACGTTATATTATGTATTAAATCATTGAATAGCAGATTAAGATGTCTATTTTAAGAACTGTCTTTTATTAACTCGTTTACTGCGGCAGAAGTTCTACTGTCGGAATAAGCTATTATAAGACTAGACTGGTAGTGGTGAACGCGTTAAGACATTAATTAGATAATTAGTAACAATGTTGTAGTTAAGAAATTATTTGTTGTATTGTGAATTGACTGATATGAGTATAGGCAACATCTAAGTTAGTACTTAATGTCATGTTTTGAAGTGCTATGTCAGGCTGTTTAGGATAAGAACTGGTTAACTATAATTAGAAATAGTGGAGTTGAGATTGGTAGGGAGTCTATTTGCATTTCCATTTATTTTTTTATTACTACCAACAGTATCCAAAAATAGGACAAATGGGAAAGAACAAGAAATTTTTTGTTAAGGGCAACTGATTTCACAAATCGTTTTGTTCTTGTTAGAAATTATTGGCCGAGGTGGCGTAAATTAATATCGGAGGCCAAGACTCTCTTTGGGTCGCTGCGCCATTATAGTAAGTAAGTCAGAAATTATTGATTTATTGATTGACAGCCTGTAACATAGTACTGAAAAAGTATGTATGTGACACAATGTCACCCAATTTATAATGTTTTGACCATTAAGTATAAGAGGACCACCGAGCTTGATAATGTTAATATTAATAATAATAAATAATTTTAACTTAGTTATTAGATAAAGCAATAAATGTCGTGCCTTTTAATGTATACGTCTTGCCTTGTAAAAATGAAATTATGTGAAAAATATCTGCTTCTTCTATTTAAAGATTACGTCCCAAAGATAATTTTCTTAAGTCTTCCGCACTTGACTTGCTGAGACCGAATCAACTGTAATTCCAATATTTTACATATTTTAAGGATTTTTACGCAATAATAAATGTCAGATTTAATCAATAAATAAATTTATTTTATTTAATGGCATGTGTTTCTTTTTGAAACCCACCAAAAATATCCATGTGATGTATTTTTAGGCAAATAGTGGTCTAGCTTGTTTATTTTTTTTAAAGTTTACCAAAGGTATTAGGATATTTGGCGTTACATGGAATGGCCCAAAAAAGACTTCCTAGAATATCAGACTCAGGTGCATGCCAAGATGTGGATTTGGGGAAGACAGTAGACATAAGTAAAAAATAAAATGTATTTATTAAATCCTATTATATTAAACCTTAGCTACAGTCGGTGACTGTAGCATACCTTTACTATACGATAGCGGTGCTACCGCCACAGATAGGATCCACTCCGTGAAGTTAGGCACATGTGTGAATATGTCTGGATGTGTACTATCACAGTTCTCGTAGTATGACGTCACGCCGATCACGGCGTTCGTTAGAACCAATGGAGCGCCGGAGTCGCCGTTGCAGATGCCTTGGTCTCCGGCGTACGCGCAGGTAGTGCCTAAACAAATAAAACGGTTAAAAAAAGTAACAAAAAAGCTCCGATCAACAACAAAAAATGCACTCGACAATTAAAAAGTGTGTGGTACGTATTCTTGTGTATAGTAGAATGTACATTTATAAAACCTCAGCTGTGTTGGTTGTGGCGAGTGAAACGCAGGAAGATCTGAGCGGCAGCACATTAAGTGACACTTTTTGATGATGACGCTTAATGAAGTAGGCCGCAGAGATCGCTTACCATCAGGTTAGTTGTGTACATGTGTGCCAATGACGTAAATTAAGAAAACTTAGTTTAAAGATAACAGCAGATAAGTATATTTTCGCAGTTAGTAACAAGTCAGTGCACTGTGCAGATTGACTTTAATCGTCTTGCCCGTTCTATTCACCACATGGCGGGTGCCGGCTCGTCCCTTTCGGGTGTGTAGGGGAAGGGCAAGGGAGTTAGTGGGTACTTAGTCGGACAAAAGTATTTAGTCTCGATTCCCACAAACGGCCGCAGGTCTTTCTAACCTGCCGTTACGGTGCTTAGAAGCATTCTCCTCCGGAAAAAAGTGACTTTAATATTTGCTCCATTTATGCAGGCGATGATTTCTCAATAACTTACTGTCGTCAATAAGCACGGCGTCTGAGTCAGCATAAGCCGCCTGACACTCTTCCCGAGAGACCGTGTTCAGGGTGACCGAATGGAGGTTCTCCAACTGAACACCGCCATCCTGGAAACAAACCTTACTCATTTAACTGAAAACTTTACTCATCGCCAAGTCGAGCGTTGTTATTTGTTGCCGGAGTCAAAAAAGGAGGGAGGGATCAAAAACAGGAGAAGGTTTTTAAGTGTTTTTTTTATTTATTAAAACTTTAATGAACAATCAAGAGTACATAAGGCGGACCTAATGCCAAATTGCATTCTCTGCCAGTCAACCTTTGGGCCAAGCAGAAAAAAATAACTGTGGGTAGTGCTAACGTATTTTGTGTGAGTATCTTAGGAACCGTTTTTCATAATTATATTTTATACAACTTTTATACTTCAGCTAAATCCCAATTAATAAAGTGTATTTTTCAACGTTTTTTTTTTAATACGAAATCGGTTATATATTTATAAGTATTGTATGGGGTGACACGAGTAACGTTTAAAATAATCTACATCCAAACACAAACAAAAAGAAAAAATCAAAAAGACTCACCCCCTGCTCCGCTGGGAAGCCCCACCCAACAACGGTAACAACGGACCCCGTCGGCAGAGGGAACCCAGGAGGCGGCAGGAACACCACATTGACCGCTGGCGTGATCGGGAACGGCTGGGACGCGAACAGTACTGCGATGTCGTTGGCGCGAGGCTGCTGCTCGTACGCGGGGTGGGCCACGAAGTGGGACACGGGGGACACGACCCCCCCGCTCAGGCTGTTGGTCGAACCGGCTTGAACGCGCATGTTTTCGAGATTTGCTCCGCTGGAAGAAAATTAATTTTAGTCATTTGGTGTGATCGTTGAGTCGTCTACACCAGAGGTCGAATCGGGGATGATTCCCGTACATAAAGATTATTTTTCGTGGCAGTTACAGTGGCTATGTGACATAAAAACATAAAAGAGTCTATAGAAAAAACATATTATTTAAGACTGTTGCCCCACCCTGGGCACATGGCTGCCCCACCCTGAGCCCATGGGTGGTTACGCCCATGACTATGTATGACCCAGCAATATTAATGTCAGCCGGTTCACTTTAAATCAAAGGCTTGAAGATCTGTGTAGTCTACATTGTGGCAGCACATTCCTGCTTAAAGTCCTTCAATGGAATAAGCCGCACGGCACCTTACCATCAGGTGGTACAGTCTTCCAACAATCATAGAATGAAATATAACGCAGTATATTAAAATCCATATAGAAACAAGCTTCTTACCGGAAACAGTAAGCGCTAGTAAGCACATGCCAGGAGGATATGAGTGCGCCCGCGCATCTCTGGATGGTGATGTTGGGCCGCGGGTAGTGGTAAGTGATAGACGCCACGTACGGCGCGTCGTTGATTACAATCTCGGATCCGCCTGCCAGACGACCGGGCGCTGCTGCTGTGGCTGTGGAAAAATATCAAAAATCAACTTTGATAATTTAATAAACTTTAATTCCCGGGTCGATCAGAATTTGCTTTGAACTTTTCGAACACGGCTCGCGCTTCAGAAGATACAATGTACTTAAATGATCACCGCCTAAATTAACAGGAATCTACTTATGCAAATACCGTTCCAGCCTGCTCACTGGGGTTTCAAACGCCTTGGCCAATCCCACGCGATCATATCTGTCATCCCCCCTATAAAGATGGGTCATGTAGTTAGCTTGCTTGTCAGGCGTTGTCATAAGATTCAACGTTCTGGTGGGTGGACTGATTGTGGCACCGCGACTTAGTGCTTGGCCTTGTTCAGTTTTGACGTGAACACACACAAACGTCTCAAGCGTTTGATATTGCCGCTAGCGGCGCCGTGCGCGCGGTCGCTAGTTAGCCCGCACGTGCGTTTTGTACTTGTACGAGAACACTTGGATACTACGCCATATGTTTGATATTTCGTGACCACGCCCGCGAGTTAACGTGAACAAGTACTTAGTAGATGAACCAGTCCCCCTATTTTCAAGGCGACCGGTAGGTCGCCCCAGGTACCGCTGGAAGGATGAGGTCCTAAAACACTTGCGCGAGCTCTGTGTAGACGACTGACAGGAGCTAGGTGGCGCAGGATAGACCAAGATGGAGACGCTTATTATCGGAGGCCAAGACTCACTCACTCACTTCGGGTGGAAGAGACGAAGTTAAAAAAAGTGCAAGCCAATACAGGGGGTACTTACCAACAACAGCGACTGCTAGGACACACGCCAACTCAATGTAAGCCATATTGCTGATAACCTAATTATGATTAAGTACACCAGAAATTTCGAACACATCTTATTTATATGTCGCTTAATTTGGTAAGCTTAGTGCGAAGATAGCGACCCACTGCAGTTTTTACACACAGGGTGTTATAAAAACTATTCAGGTCGATGCAGCGGCGGACAAAATTTGAAAAAGAGATGGAAACGCAGTATGTTTTATTGAATTGAAATAAAATATTGTAAATTTTCGAATTAAGACTTGATATTTAATTGGCTTATAATCAATCACGAATTAGGTACCTATGGGAATATTGACATCGGATATATTTATAGCGGCAGATTCACCTGTGGGGGTGCTAGATAATCGGACTCTGGAAAAGTCTTCTAGATCTAATGCCAAATTGACAGTATGCATAGGTACCTGAAGGTATAACCGTTTAATCACTATTTCCTACAGGCAGTCAATTTAACCAATTAGAATACCGCCTATGTATTGGAAAAATTCAATTCAATTATTGATTACAAACAATATTAATCAGACACGTACAATTTATCAATTAAATGTAAGTCTCTTTAGATAATATTGATAGTAGCTAAGTGCAAAATGAGCCAAAAATAAATTGCTTGAGGAAGAAACATAAGCGTCAACATAACGTTCACGCTTTGAATCTCGGCGCTTCCCTTTTGGATCTACCACAGGCGTATTTACCAGGAGAAACTAGGACTGGTTGCCCTGGGCTGGTCGCAAGGCTGGCACCGGCTCGTCCTAATAGGAAAAGGGAAACCGGGGGAGGTGAGTGGGTAGTGGGTGGAACGAACGACTTTAGTCTGGTTTTAGAGTCACTCTGACAAGCATCAAGCAAGTGAAGCAAGCCGTCAGCGCGCGTATCAGAAAGTATCACTGTTCTTGTAATATACCCACGATTTGAACTGCAAAGAAAACCGGCAGTGTAATACGCTACGCGCGCGCGTCAGCGTGACTCTGGGAATAACCCTCTAAAACCAGCCTTAGTCCCGAGCCCCACACACATGGCCGCCGGCGTTGGTAGCCGTTATTAGGCGCGTCAATGCGTTCTCCTACGTCAAAAAATAAGGACAGGTGGCCCTGTTAAGCGTTACGGATTAGCGTTAGCGTAGTCATCGTTATGGCGGTCAATCTAATGTTACGCCCGGACTTGTAAAAACCTGGATCGTGGTAACTGAATACTTTTTGCGGAGAAGAATGCGATGAAGCCTCATAACCAAAGGTAAGTGGGACGTGAGTGCGGTTTTGTGGGACTGAGGAAAAAAAGATCCACTACCCGCTAAACTCCCTTTGTTATGTTTGTGTGACAATTTATTGATTCTGTGTGTGGGGTAGGTTCCAAATAAAAATTGTTACAGTAAAGTAGTGAAGTTAATCATTTTATTCTACCTCCAGCATACTTAGAAACTTGATTGTTCTTATACTATCCTGAATAAATTGGCAAGCGTCAAAACCACAGAACTTTTTCTTTATGTGGTCAAAACCGTTATATTATTTGACTTTCGTAAATCCCAATAACAATACAATATCTTTTACTTTTTACTTAAATATTCTCCAACAGAAATGCTTTGTTGGTCTTCTACTGGTTTAAGTGGCTCTGGGCGTGAGCTCAGTCAGTCGAGGAGAAATTGGGTTGGTATTTTTCACACAGCCAGGATTTGAACAATATGCATTTGCCATGCGAATAAGCTGGTAGGTAACAAATAAAAAAGTCTGTAAAAGTAGTGGCAGAGATGTTTTATTGGGTTTCGTCCAGCACAGGTGGAACGACTTGCACATAAGCACTGCTATCCCATGGGACTCTGTTCCTGGGCGGCGGCACAGCATGCGCTAGGATCCAGCCGGTGTGGCGGTCCACGCGCGTGAACAGGTCGGGCGCGGCGCCGGCGCACGAAGCGTGCGACTGCAGCCCCACCAGCGTTTCGCCCAGAATCAGAGGCGAGCCCCAGTCGCCGCACGTCGACACGCCCACTGCTTGGGTGCAGAACACCTCTGTGGGATTTAGATGACGATAATGGCTTATCCTGCTTTCAAATTCGATGGTTCGTAAGATCTGGTGCTGAATGAGTGTGGCTTTGTAGCCATGATCCAATCGGCGTAGTTTTTCTATTAAGGGGTAATAATAATAACAAAGTAACATTTTGACAACTTCAAATTGTATGGGTTTGACAGGTGCCTTAGAAAAGTCACGTGGTCAATCGATTAGGTATGATTGAAAGTAGTTGAAAGTCATAAACGTAATGTTACATAGACAATATTATTTCCATGTTGAAAGTACGGATTTTGACATTCGCTATCGCAAATTGAGCGATAACGAAAGTCTAATGCCGCTTGTCTAGGGGGGGGGGGGGGACCCGTCAAATACTGAATCATGGTCACTGAGGTCTATTATAATACGCGCGGCGTATTAGAGATCAGTGATCATGGTGCAAGGCAAACATACCCTCGTTCTCAATAATTGATACAGTACCTATTATAATAAGGATTCTTGAATTTTTGAAGCTTAAGCTTAAGTTTTGCACTATTTGTCCTGTCTGTATTTGTTTGTGTTGTATTAGTAAGTATATTACATAAGTATTACTATTACATTTATCTATGGTAAGTACTTACGGTCATAGATTGAGACTTCGTCGTTGTCAGCGAAGGCTTCCCTGCATCGATCCTGAGCCACGATGTTGGTGTTAATGGCTTTCAGCGATTGCAAAGGTACTCCATCCTCCTGAGAAAGTAAAAAACGACAAAGCAATGTAACTTTTTTGCCATCTTCCGACTAATGGGATCGAAAAGGAAACACCGGTAACGTTATTCTCCTAATAATCTAGACTTAAACACTGTTCAATGGAGTCAGTCAGTCACTGTTTAGGAGTCGATCGATCGATTATCGAGTCAATACTCAATACTCGCCACCTTCTAAATGGAACAATAGTTATGCAATTCAGGTCTAAAACATGGACTCTGCGAATTCGACCCCCGACTTGCAACTGGTTAGTGGGTCATCAGACGACCAGAAATCAGAAGTCCACTGAGATGATTAGAGTCACCATAGGAACCGCTACATTTGAAATGAAAAGGTTCTAAAATCAGGGTAACCTTCATGGCAGCACACTAAGCGATACTTTATCATACAGCAACTCTCAAAGAATATAGCCCCTTTCCACCATCGGGATTCGATACTAGACGAAAATTGGGCTACCACCCTAACATTGTGGATATACCACCCAGCCGCACGAAACGCTATGCCAGTAGCTTTTTGGTGCGGATGGCTAAGGAATGGAACTCCTTGCCTGCGGAGGTATTTCCAGACCAATATGACTTAAGAATCTTGGGTCAATCCCACTTTATCCGTGGATAATCAAAATTGATTTAGTGGGACAAGTTTTTTTTCTAATTATGTCCCACTTTATCCACGCGCGACTTTTTGTCGCAATACAAACAATCCCAGATTATCCATTAATGGATATACGCAATGGATAAAGTGGGATACACCCAGAATCTTTAAGTCCAGAGCGTATAATATATAGGCTATACTTGGGTAATCATGTACCACCTTAGGCCACATCACACTACCATCAGGTGAGATTGTGGCCCAATGGTCACCCTTTTCGCATAAAAAAAAAAATAGGCCGCGTACCCAAAAATCTATACTTACCGACTCCAGTCCCCATCCAACAGCCCTCACAGGGTACCCATCAGGTATATACGACTCCTGCGGCGGGATATACACCAGGCCGATGCCATAGCCGATGTACAGGAACTCGCGGAGCAGCACCAGCGCGATGTCGGCGTAGCGCGGCAGCTTCACGTAGTCCGGGTGGATGGTGACCTCCGACACGCCGGTCACGGTGCCGCCGGTCAGGCTGTAGGTGGAGCCGGCGCGGATTTGGAGCTGGTCGATGGCTAGTTCACTGGAAAATGTGTTAAAGTGGGGATAAACATTAAGTTTTAGTTTAGTCTTCTTCGAACTATACAAATGAACAGATGAGATGATTGTTAAGGTGAACACCATAGACGTTGAGACTCTGGGCGGTCCCTTGGCCCTTAGTACTCTGGGGATTAGTGGGTACCTGCTTCATACATTTCTATACAGAAAGGCATGATCTGATTGATCTTGTTCCCCCGATAAGAAGGCAGTCACTTCAATGCAGTACAGGTTCCGGCAAACTTCTTGAATATCGGGTGGGAATTCAGAACACGTATTTTGACACGCCTGCGCGCTATTGGTCAGAAGCATACCTCTGTCTAATAGCCATCGATGTTCAAAAAGTTTGCCGGTACCTGTAACTGGACTTGCCAAATCCTGGATCATTGTGCAAGCGTGCCCCATTAGACCACGACAAAAGGTACAGTCAAAAGCACGTCAGACGTAACACTTTGGACTTTGTACCGCTCTTATGTCGGGGGCATAAGTTCTATTATCGAACTGCAAGTGTTTACCGTGATATGCTGTTGACCGTACTATGATGAGTAGGTAGTAGTTATCATGGATTTTCCTGCTTCGATACTCACTCTAAGCAATAGGCCGAAGACAGCACGTGCCAGGAAGAGATAAGTGCGCCCACGCAGCGCTGTTCCACTCCCTCGTGAGTCTCGTACAGCACCGCCACCACGAATGGGTAGTCGTAGATGGAAGTGGGGGTCCCTCCTATGATTCGAGCGCTGTTGTTGGTATCGCCCAGCGCTGGGAATACAATTACCGAACAGTGGGAAAACGAAGATAGTTGGCTTCTTGCAGCTAAAGTGTTTACTACTAAGTAGGTATAAGTACCTACTTACTGTCTCTTTGTGTGTATTTTGATCTAAAGGCACATCTTATATCGATTATAAGTACCTACACTTTTTTTTAAAAGACACTTTTTTAAGAAATAGTTTTAATTTTTTTTTATTAATTGTGATTGTGTGTCATTGTTATTCTTAGAAGACAGAAGTTCAGGGTTAATGTTGAAGTTACTACTTACCTTACTACCTACTTACGGGTACAACATCACTATTTTATAAGACATGCTTGGGGACAGTAGTAAGTAGATTGAGAAACGAGATGTTACTTATCAAAGCGTTTTTAGTCCTTGACTATTTATTAAAAAAAGGGGGTGTTATTTTAAAGGAACTTAAGATTCTTGAGAGGAGAGCATATTTTACAATTACAATAGGAAGAGTGGCGCATCTCCAGTAACCGGCTTCACTCTGATTGCAGTCAACCAACTCAGCTGTCCATGGAATTAACTACTGTTGTTGTAACGCAGTAGGTACTTATTAATTCCACGGCTCTGTATTTGTATATTGCCTTCATTTAATTGGTCAATCGTAATAATCGTACCGTACTATGTGCGTAAAAAACGTCATCATGAACTATTCATCCATTTTTGTAACGCCCAATAGGAATTCGGATCTAGCCGGATTTCACATCTGTTTTGGGAAGGTGTTGCCAATATATTTAAAATTGTATTGTTACTATTTTAGGGTAAATTATTATTCTGAGGAACTATTTTTGATTCCTGCAGGTTTTTGAACAATGAAGATTAGACTTTTTCTGACTATTGTTGTGGTTTTGGCGTATTCGTATCAGTAATTAAATGCCTATATACTTGTGGAATTATTACTAGAAATTGTAGATTTTGGTTTCAAACTTATGATAATTATGATGAACTTTGATTTAGGGCTCAATAAATATTAGGGCACTCACCTGCAGAAATAAGGGTTATTGCCAATAATGCCTTGATGATCATCATGTTGTTTAAAAAATCCACTTAACTGACATACGTACTACTTCCTACGACTAATGAATGATTTCCAAAGATATCATTTGTTATTTTATATTTGTGCATTTGGACAAATAATCCGTCGTATCAATGGTCTTAACTATACAGGTGGTTTTATTTGATATCCATATGTTTAATTTCGCTATGAAATAGTACATTTTGTAATTAATAAATTGATTTTTATTTGATGGAAAGTATGATTTATAATCTCACAATAAATTTATGTATATTTTTTACTTCTCGAACGTATTTTTAAGAATTTACTGCGAACGTACAAATAAAAATTTAAACAAACATCTTGACCGACTGATTCCCATGTACTAAATCATGCTGTATAGAGACGTACTAATCCAATACTTACGTGACTTGTTGATTGATGTAGAATTAAATAATATTATGTATAATAAAATTACATACTGCATTAACGTATATTACTAAATAGGTTTAATATAAATGCAGACTTGAAAAACATAGATAACCACTCATACGTCCACTGTAACCACAGTTACAGAGACCATATACCTCAGGACAGTCCGTGTAACTACAGTTACATTTTTAAGAATTCGCGCCCGCCGATTGTTTTTTTCTTTTTCTTATCGCTGTGGTTGTTTATAGTCTGTAGTGTTGCTGGTTTTTGACGCTCTATGATATGTACCACACCTTATTTCAAGTGGAACATAACTTCGGCTCATGGCTACAAAAAAAATAAATTGTCAAGTTGCTTGTTGTTTTTGTGGATCAGTGCGCGAGTGACTCCAGCTATTTTATTCGAGAAATCATGCCGTAAGTAATAAAATATTATTGTTTTGTATATCAAAATATTTATAATCTTACATATTTTCATATTTTATAACATTATGAGCGATTCTAGTCAGTTTTTAAGTAAAAAATTTGGATTAAAAATAGGTCGGTGACTCTGTGTTTTTATTAGTGAATAATTGGAAGATCTAAAAAAGTTCTTATATTATATCGTAATTAAATGTTTTAATATGAAAACTTATTAATATTATAGCCTGGTTATTACCATACTTTCTTGAAATATTCCATATTTCATTCTGGATTAGACAATTTACCATACGTGAACTTCGATTTCACAGATCATGTAGCTTTAGTTTTTATTTTATTTGTAATATTTTTAAGATCATTTATAATGGGATTTTGGTTCCAAATGAAAGGCCATTAAATTACCTAAAACCCAAAATTGTTTTGATATTGTAAACGTCAAAAATATCTAATAAAAAAAATATTTAAATTGAAAACTAGGACAAAATTAGCATTTCTTAAAGTTCACTGTAAGATCATTAATAGAATATAATGTTAAAATCAAACATAACTATTGCCTAAAAATCGTCAACTAATGAGCCTTTCATTAGTATTTTTCATTTTGCGATATTTGAGTTGTTTACTGAGTAATAAGCATTTATTTAGCATACGTCTCCTATCGATTTTATTTTGCGCGTATCACGTGACTCGCGGACTGTCCTGACAACCTAGCGAAACGCGCGCGGACGTTTGAGTGGGTACATAATCTAATGAACTTTTTATAGGTACTGATACAACCTTAATAGATATAACACCTCAT
The DNA here is from genome assembly GCA_949319885.1 of Mecyna flavalis. Taxonomy (NCBI): domain Eukaryota; kingdom Metazoa; phylum Arthropoda; class Insecta; order Lepidoptera; family Crambidae; genus Mecyna; species Mecyna flavalis. The sequence continues at coordinate 2,365,874 of OX439419.1, read as the reverse complement.
TTATTGTAAATATAAAAACGTTGTCAAAGTGTCATTCTTACTGTTGTCAAATACCTAAATATATTTACAATTTTACAAATCTTTTATTATAATTCAATGTTATTAAATTGGCGACAAGATGGGCCCAGACCAGTTTGCGCACTACGAGATACTCTATCAGAAAGGGAAGAATAACGTTATAGCAGATTGCCTGTCTAGATTACCCAGCTCAAAGGGTCAACCGTCAAAAATAGAGATAGCAGTCCACAGGGTGACGTCTCGTTTCTTGGACTCTAGGATGGCAGACTTACACCTTTCTGAAGAACTTTTGAGAGAGGAAACTCGTCAAGATCCTACATTATCACAAGTCCTTAAACACATAAGATCGGGATGGAGGAATTTGGAATATTCCAATGATGTAAAACATTTTTTCAGAAAGCGGAACGAACTGTCTATTGAGGACAAAATCATTATGTGGCAAGGACGCATCGTTGTGCCACAAACACTCAGGAGTAAAATTCTCAAGTACCTTCATAGGGGGCACCCAGGAATATCAGCCATGAAAGCCCTTGCACGATTCTACATATGGTGGCCATACGTTGATGACGACATCGATTCCTATGTTAAGGCATGTAGCAGGTGTCAAGGAAGTAGACCGAACAACCCAGAACTTCCTGTATATTCTTGGTCGATTCCAGAACAGGTCTGGGAAAGAATCCATATCGACTTTGCGGGACCATTTGAGGACACTTACTGGTTGGTTCTGTGTGATGCTCTATCTAAGTGGGTTGAAATTCGGCCAATGAAAAACATCACCACGAAGAATCTGTGTTCCAAACTAGATGATATATTCTGTACTTTTGGCCTTCCACAAATCATTGTTTCAGATAATGGGCCACAATTTACATCATCGGATTTTAAAGAATACTGTCAAGGGCAAGGAATTTTGCATGTGACGTCTTCTCCATACCACCCTCGAACGAATGGTTTGGCGGAACGGCTGGTGCGAACGTTCAAGTCACGTTTTTCACATTCAAGTGGCTCTTCACAACAGCAACGGTTGCGAGAATTCCTTTTCACGTACAGAAACACACCACACACATCTACGGCGAAGTCACCTGCAGAAATGATGTTTGGAAGACAGCTGAATTGCCTTCTCTCCAACATACGCCCCAGCAGAAGAAGAACATTATTATACAATCAGTTAAAGGCAAATATAAATGTTCAGGCTGAAGATACACCTAACTATAAACCCGGTGACACAGTGTATCACAAGACGCAGTTAGACAAGGTGTGGACACCTGGGGTGATATCCGAGCGAAGAGGTCGCTACTCTTATACTATAGCAACACCTGCAGGGGGAAGCATACGACGTCACGCCGACCACATTCGCACGCGCTTGTTGGCACCGCTCTCACCGCCCTTAAGAGATGCCACAGTGGCCTGCGGAAGGCCTAGTACGTCAGTGCAAACACCCAAGGCCTTGTGTAGGACGCCGTCCGTTCCATCCTCTAGTGCAGAAGCTGCCCCACTCCCTACCCCAGCACAAGTCTCGAGTCCCTTTTCTACTCCTACCCCAGCACAAGTCTCGAGTCCCTTTTCTACTCCGGCGCAAGACCCTCCGTCCGGCAACAGCTGTGTGGCAATGCCGTTGCGACGCAGTCAACGTGTAATAAAACCACCTCGTCGGTTAATTGAAGAGTAAAAAAAGGGGAGAAGGGGGACGAATGATACAACCTTAATAGATATAACACCTCATTTATTGTAAATATAAAAACGTTGTCAAAGTGTCATTCTTACTGTTGTCAAATACCTAAATATATTTTCAATTTTACAAATCTTTTATTATAATTCAATGTTATTAAAGGTACTTATCTGTTCTAACGAACCAACCTATTTTAAACCTTATCAATATTATCATTTGTTTTACGCTATTATTTTAATTGGCATAAGTTAATCAGTTACTAATTTATTACATGATAAGAAAATGCGTGATATTTAGGCGTAGAAATAAATACATGTAAATATTTGGTAAGCGATTTAATATTAACAATATAAAACGTTTACACAGTTTAAGCGCCTATTTTTATATTTGAGTAAAATCAAACTACCTAAAGAACTAACGAAGTAAGTTCATGAACTTCATAAAAATGATGCTACATAATTACAGCAATTGATATCATCTACATTTAAAATAAACCAAATGTTTGCCAGTTAAAATTATATAAATATTTTTGTTTCTACTAAACCATTTCCAGAATATCGATATAGCAAATGGAAATATTACATAAAAGAGTATTTAGTGTTGGTGTTTCTTAAGATACCTACTATACCTATCATGGGGTTATTCAAGAAGGGCGTCAAAAGGTTTTTACATGGATGTCTTTGGCGTTGCAAGCTTCCATGTAACCTTTAACCATTGTATGTACTATAAAAAAGAACTTGCCTAGGGGTTAAAACTGTTGCTATATTATAATAACATGGTCAGATTCCTATAGTTATTTTGTAATAAGTTATACGACCTTGTTTAGTAGGATTTATATTGGACACAAAGCTATCATAATAATTGAAGAAATTATATTTTAGTGAATGCTTCGTTACAATTGAAAAGGTTTCGAAAACGATCAAAACAAAGTCGCAAGTGCTTTGTTAGTTAGTAACTTACTTTAGTTAGAAACTTCATCATTACCATTTACACGCCACTTTCACGTCCTCAAGTTTTACTACTCGATCAAAATATGACAAGCAATACTTAAGTCCTCTGCAAAGATATGGTAATCATAATACTAACTCGTTTAATTCTTACAAAAACAAAATATTTAGTTTTAACAAGTTTAAGTAGAACGCTATAATTAAATTATAAAACAAATGCTTTGGTCTACACTATACTAAACAGTAAATTCAATATACATAGTATGTATTTAATAGAAAATGGTTTTTGTTGTAGGATTACAAATTCCTGAAAGAAACATAATAGCAAATGCAATGTTGTGTAACAATCAAGCTAAAATTATTTTAAGAGTAAACCTTTTTGAATAATGACTTAAAAATAAAACGGTGAAGTGAACGGTCGAAACTGACAATATCATATTTTTGACAAAGTTATGCAAAATTGCAAGTGAATATTTTGAAAAAATAAACGTAACAAGGTATAAAATAAGCAAACGTAATGGGAAATCACAATGTAAGAAGTTTTCTTAACGATATTGAGGAACAAAATGTGAGTTCAGCTGGTGGTGATAGAGAGTTTAGACGATGTAAAAAATACTCGGTAAACACAGGAACTACCACAAAGTTGAAGGGTCAGAGAAAATATTCAAGGTATACAAAATCCTGCAGAGATGAATGTCGGAGATTGCGAACGCTATTGGGAAATGGTTCGCCTATAATGCTCGCCTTCATGACATCAGAATATAGCGATCCATTCCCATTGCCTAAAAAGGTACATCGCATTAAACGTTGTTACTCTGAGCACTGTAACCAAAAGCCTTGCTGTTGTAGCCGCCGTAGCCGGTCGCGGAAACCTTGCAAACGGGTCGAATCGTATCCCTGTGCAACATACTGTCGTATGTGTAATAAAAAGTCAGTGGAGTTCCAGCATTAATGAAGATGTAGTTTTAGAATCTAAATTTAATTTTGTGTAAATAAAATTACCACTGCACTCTGACGTTTATTTTTAAGGTATCTTAATTTGATTATGGCAACACCAAGCAGTGGCGCGCCTCCGTAGAGGTGAACGTGTTGCGTTCGTGTGTCATTGGAAATCAAAGTTTTCATGTTTTTCTGGAATTATCGCTTGAAATCCCATTTTAATCTCTAAAGTGACGTTTTTGTGATTATGTGTTATCATCTCATGTGCGGTGAAGGTACAAGATAAGGGTAAGATAATATAAACATTTGTTCGTCTTGTGTTTGATCATGCTTCTGACAGGCCGTCGGTTTTGTAAAGATTATTTTATGCATTTCGTAGGCACTGCCCGATATGCTGTCTCGATATTTGTCACTATCCATGCATGTTGTTAACACTGCCTTCTGTGCCGGTATAAAGTTTTTGACAGCATTTGTACTAATAACTTTGATTAAGATGACCTGGGTGTCAATATTGTTTTTGTTTTAATATCGCCAAATAAGCAAAATATTCGGATTTGGTCTACGCAGTTTTATTTCTAAATAAATTTGACTAACTCAGGTGGAAATATGCCAATTAGAATCATATCAGAATCACCCACACGAACTTATTCACAAGTACCTACAAAACCAGGTTAAAAAAACTTAGTTTTCTTTTTTTTAATTGCCTACTATTTTAGTTTTCTTCCCATGAATATGCTTTATGTTTGTGATATGGAATATGGTGTTAATTTAGAACATAATATGAAATCAAAATGAAATCACCTGACATTAAAAGTTTTGTAAATGTATGAAAGTATTGCCTTGATTTTAATAATTAAAGGGTAGAATATATATGGGCCAGTTTCACTTCTGACAGGTAGATTCATGATAAATTATCATTGATATTTCATTTGCCAGAAAACAATGATGCTGTATTTTTTAAATTGATAAAAAAAACTTACACGCACACAGACAATAAACTTGAAAATCAAAGGCTCAAAGATCAGACGAGTCTCCAGTGTGGCAGCACATTGAGCGATGCTTCCTGGTGAAGCGTCCCTCAATGGAATAGGCTGAAGCGGCCGCTTACCGTCAGGTGGAATGCGTGTCTGTCTGTCAACTGATCTAGTATAAAAAAAATGCTGACAGCTGAGAACTAAGGACCAAGTCGAATTGATTTTCACAATTTCTTTTTTATTTATTTATAATAGGTACCAAATCACCAATGACATATAATATAAAAAAATATTAAAGAAACTAAATAAGGTACATAGTACCTATACATATTTTTAAATACAAATTGTTTCTACTTTCACCCTAGACAAAACATTGTACATGACTGTCTTCAAATGCTGATAGTATGTAAATTGTAAATGTGATGAATAATTAATTATTATCAAAAAAGCTAGTATTACTGCTCGCTATAAAAGAGGTCAATTGATTACATGAATAACACATGTATACCTCTCAGAATAAAAATTAATCTTAATCCTTCTAGCCCCGGATTACTAGACACAATAGAAAATCTATTGTTATGCGGCACCCGAGTGCCGGTTCGGCGTTGAGTGGTTAAAGGTGCTCCCTCACCGGGAGCATTCGCGTGTAATGTAATGTTACAGACTCAAGCATTACAACAGTGAAGGAGGAGAACCGAACATTACAATGCGCAACTTGTAATGATACAATGTGTAATCAATCAATCAGCAGAATCTATAATGTTACATTACTCGCGAAGGCTCGTCAGTCAGGGAGGTAGTATTGTAATGTAATGCTCGGAAGACGAATCTATAATGTTACATTACACGCGAATGCTCCCGGTGGGGAAGCACCTTAAAAATATATTCCTTTTCAACTTTTAATTTTTTTATACTGCTCAGTTGAAGTTACATGTGTGATGTAATGTTTTTAAAATTTGATATTATGCTCCAATATCCACTTTGAAAAATCAGTGTTATAGAAAGTAATTAATTTACAAAAGTTCAGCTCATAGTGAACTCATTGATCGCAGAAGGTCAGAACAATTACAAAAACTTATTTTCTTGATTTATTATTAGAATCATTTTACAAGTTTGTAATAACATCTATACTAATATTATAAAGAGGAAAAGATTTGATTGTTTGTATTGAATAGGCTCAAAAACTACTGAACCGATTTGAAAAATTCTTTTCTGTTGGAAAGTTAGGGTACTCTTTATCCCAAAGATGTGGGGGGAAGGGAGGATATTTGAAAAAGAAATAACGCACGGGTGAAACCGCAAGGGAGGCAACCGCTAGTTAATTATAAAGTAGTAGTTACAAATACAAATCGACACTTACAAATTAAAAGATTGTTACAGTATCTGTAAAACCCACTTATGAGTGTAGTTGATGATAAATTGAAATTAATTTAGTTAGAAATGGTTGATTTAAGAGAGGAATAATTATACAGATTTCAGTTAGCTAGAATTTTGTAGCCAGGCAGTCTACTATGTCTCACTCAGGTAAAAGATGTCTGCAATGCCTGTGTAAATGTGCCAGTTGTTGAGTAAAAACTAAAATACTGTTTATATTTTGGGTTATATTAGACCATCTTAATGGGATGATCTCATAAGTGTGCGGTGATGTTTTTATAAATATTAAGATTCTTTGGCAAATGTTTACACTTGCTTACTAAAAGCTTTTGTCAATATGATCTAAGATGTCTGAATGTCCTTAATTCTTCACTTAATTTCCATGTAAAGATTTAGCTAATTTCACAACCTTTGCTTATAATTAACTATTCTGACTATTCTGTATTAACAAAAATTAATTAAAATGTAACTGTACGTTAGAAACATCTTTAACAAGGCAAACCCAAATTATATTACTCAACATCCCACTTACGAAGAACAATTTGTTCCAATCACACGGAGCCAGTAATTGTTCTAACTGGACGGACAGCAATATGAGCGCTTGCATCTCAACACAAATTAATTGATGTTATAGTGCTAACAAAGAGACCTACAGACTGTTTTGTAGTAGAAATTTGCTAATTAGTACTTCTCATTAACATCATTTAATTATTTCTGATCATGTGTGACTATTATGTAGGTAGAGAAAAAAAATTAATGAATTATTTAACATTGAAACTTCACTCATGTAATTTTTTTAAGTTTAATCTGAAACCTTTAATAGTAAATTATTAGCCTTATTTATCCTCAAGTCTGGAGAGATCTTGCTTGGTCCTTCTTTTACGTCTAAATAGAGCAACTGATGAACATTTGTTTTGGGTATGAGAATTGATTGAGAGCTCGAGAGAATTATGGGATAATTTTTAAAATATCACGTCTTATAGGGCCCTACCGCGGGCGGAAGGCTAGGACGCCTAGGGCCTAGAACCATCCTAGAACCGACATATTTTCAATGGATTTTCATGGAAGTGGACTAGAGAGTGTTAGCACATAAATTAACGCAGAGTACAGGCACTATCTCGCTGTTTTTTGTTCCACTGTGAACGTTATTGTCGTCGGCATGCTCAAGGAGAAACATGCAAGGTCAGCGCGCAGTGCAGTGTCCGTCGAGGATCTCTCGGAGTTACTCAGCCGGTACACTGTGGAACTAATTAATTCTCAGCACTTATTTGCGGCCTATCTATGGCAAACAGTTTGCCTACTGGAGACACAGCCTTAGGGCTAGTGACATCGAACGTTAGTGATCTAAGTAGTATTACTTTTCTCTATGGATCTAAGTGTAATTTGTTTTTTAAAGTAAAGATGCGAATTGCTTTGTTTCCGGAAAATTAATCCATCAAGCCCCGGAAAACCAGACACAATAGAAAATCTATTGTTTACGCGACACCCGGCTTTCGGTCGGGTGTTTAAGAGTTAAGTACCTATTATAGGAAATAGGAAATAGGAAAACGTTTATTTGGCACCAAAAATAGTCTACTCGACTTTTAAGTTATTGTGGTTTTAAGCCGTTACCTGAGATTTTTAGACGTAGGGCGAATCTCATAGTAGGGAACTTTTTATTATACCTATAATGTAACTAAACTGACGACCAATTTGGTGTTATGGTTGCGAAGGCTGCTATTACACCAAAGGTCGTGGGTTTTATCCGCGTACGGAATAAACATTTGTCAGAGACATTTGTAAAGTACAGTTTTGTAAAGTATAGTTGACCTACAGTTATCCAAGCAAGGCGCAATATGACCTACCACTTATGTATGTCTAAGGCCCTGATTGTCTCGCCAGAGGGTGGACAAACCGCAAATGTCAGTTCCATGGAACGGCACGGGAAAAAAATTCCCAGTAGTCCCATAGTGACACTAGAAAACGGAACTAATGGGATACGGGAAAATCCCTGGGCTAAACCGGGCATTTGGCTTTGGCTCGGCCCTCTCGTGTGTATAGGGAAAACCAGGGGAGTTTCGGTAAAAGTCTTGCTTTCCTAGCCTGCAGTAATGAGTGCACAAACGCATTCTCCTCCGCCTTAATGGGCGTGCGAACAGATAATCTAACGTGGATCACCATGAAATCATCACAATAGGCATTAGGCATTATGCTTATCCGCCAACTGAATTTTATAGAAGACAGCCTACCAATAATGATTTGGGACTAGGTCAGGTTATGACAATCATTGTACTTGTCTTTAAGGTTCTTAGGTCAAATGTAAAAAGAACGAGGAAATTACTCGCAATGTTAATTATTATTACAAAATGCTTGTTGAAATATTGAAATTTAGTTTTACACAACAATAAGTTTTTATAATACAATGAGTGACATTGAGGCTTACGGCGACGGGTATATTATTAAATACGTATTCTATGGTATTCGAGATGGGGTAAATAATACATAATATATTGTGAACAAACAGTAAATAGATAATCCAATAACAATGGATATTAAATGCTAAAGTAAACAAAAGGTGTCAAGCTGTTAGCCAACGTTGTTTTCCCTTCAAAAGCAGAGTCGGCGACGCGCGTGTGATGAATCTGGTCATATCTAAAAATGTATAGGCAATGGTAACCGCTTACGGTACCGCGGTAAGCGCCACCATCCTGGTATAAAGAACAGTCTCTTGATCTCAGTAGGGCCACAGACAGTTACCATTTACTATAAACTTACTATCAGCCAGTATAAGACCAGGGATGGGGCAATCCTCTCTACGACCCAAATATAAAATATAAATATTAGACAACATCACATACATTGATCTGACTCCAAAGTAAGTAGCGTAAGCACTTGTGTTATGGGTGTCAGAAACAACGAAGGTACCACAAATTGTATACTTAAATAAAAATAAACATCCAGACACAGAACAAACACAAATGTTCATCACATAAGAGTTTGTCCTGGTTGGGATTCGAACCCACGACTCCTGGCGCATAAGGGCAGGGTCACTACCAAATGCGCCATTGGGCCAGTCAATATATTCCAGAAGTTCCATTATCAGTTTCACTATGGGACTACTGGATTTTCTTCCTCTCAGTAGTAACATTAAACTTACATTTTTTTTATGCAAGATAAAATTAGTATTTTAAACCTTGACGTTTCTTAAATATTTCTATAAAGCTTCTGCTAAATGCCGGGTTAGCCCAGTCGCTTTTTACGGAAAAATATATCCCTCCATAACGTACTTTGTATATTTTCCAACCCATAACTTCCAGCGGGAGCACTAGCTTGGATTACAGCTATAAAAATGCATCTTGACCTCATTTATAAGCGAAGCAATCTATTAGAGTAATTCCGATTCAATGCACTCCATTCAACTTTGTCTCATTTTACTAAGAAGAACTTATTATTACTATTCTGCTTTTTGTTTAGCGGTTATATTCTTCTGGGGATGGGTCGTACCACAAACTATACGCCGACTCGTCCCTCTTCGGATGAGAAGAAAAACCGGGGTCGGGATAGTTTAGTGGGTAGTGGGACGAGTAGTCTTAAGCCCTTGAATATACACGGCCGAAAGTCTCAATAGCCTGTGGTAGCCTTATCCTCCGAAAAAAGCCCTTTGTAGGTTTCATACGTGAAAGTGTTAAATGTGTAGATTTTTTATTTTCACAAACATACAGCCATTGATAATGACGGAAGTACATACAACTCAAGGATTTACAAGCGGTCGAGATTGAGACAAAAAGTGACACTAGTTTAATGAACTGATTAGCTGTACTAACAGTGTTGTACGAATATTATCTGTGGCCAAATGGTGGCCAATTCTTGTTCCAATTCTAAATACCTAACAATCGAGAATTACCTGGTGATTAAGAAGTCGGTTATAACTTCAGAAATCACAGATTTGACCTTCCTACAAACGTTTGTGTGCATGAACTTGTTTTCATTGGTTTGAGTTCCCTAAACTCGTACACTATTGACAATATACAACAACGAACAATAAAATCTATAAATTATGACAAATACCTACGAGTGTTTGAGTGTTTGTTTCCATTTTGCATAGCATCAATCAAAAAAATTACAGCACACGTCCACCAATAAAATGTACAACAGGCTCCCAAGAGATTGTAACATGTGCGAGGTGAGACAATAGCTTTGAAGTAGGAACTATAAAATATGGATGTTATGGCTAGTTCAAGAGCCGGCAAGTAGCAACGGCGATAAACATATTATATTATGTTTGGTACTTTTTCATGTTTTCTTACTGTCTGACTACTTGACAGCTTATTTTGTTGATTCTGTGTCCACCTGATGGAAAGCGGCCTCTGGGTCTTATTCAATTGAGGAAGAGGTTTCACATAAAAATATGACGATTTTTCAGTAGTGGAAATGTCGGCCTGTAAACTTATATTTTTGCTAAAATTTTTAAAATGATTTCGGTCCCAATTAATTTAATAACGCCACGTTGATCGAGTATTTGAAGAACCTGGCCGTGGTCTCGGGGTTTTAGGTTTAATTGTCCGGGTCGGGCAAAATTTGTCGGTTTTTCCGATCGCGGTTCGAGTCTGTGATGATCACCTTTCGCATTTAGCAACCATGTGATGGTTAGGCCTTTGCCCCTTTGCCCATGTTGTTCGTTAGTTTAGGGATATCTTTCAAGCCCCGGATTACCAGACACAATAGAAAATCTATTGTTACGCGGCACCCGAGTGCCGGTTCGGGATTGAGTGGTTAATAGGTTGATTTTACGCTTTAATGTTTTACTCTGTCGAAAGTTTTGTAAGACACATTGTACATAATGTTTGTCGTGGCATATAAATCTCTCCTAATCTCGTCTTTGTTAACAAAGTTATCCAGGCTCTTATCCCCTCGCCTACTCGGATAAACAAGCATTAATCTTTTTCACGGATTGAAAGGAGATCGTGATCATATTCACCGTCGGAAAACCAATAGGAGTCAAGTCCAAATAAATAATATGAATGATTGATATAATTTCTAGGTTTTAGTGAATTTGGGGCGAGCTATTCATAGTCCGGTTAGGCCGTCAGTTATTTATAGTCGATTTATTGGTTTATCTCTTAGTAGGCATTGTTAACCTTTCGTGGAAGTTCGATGCCCTGGTTCTGGCCTAGGTGCATCGAATCCGGGTGGTGGCAAGGATGTAGAGGGAGCGACCCAGCTTGGAGGAAGAGGCTCTGGGTCGTGCCCAGGCTAGGAAATATGGGAGGGGGCTCTCCAAGCCCCGAGTGCCGGCAACCGGACGATTGAGGCCATTCGTCTTTTCGATTCCCATCTTGGGTCTTGTTGGTAATCACCAAATACCCAATAAGTACTTCTTCAGAGTTCGAGTACTCCTACAACTTTGTCCGTTGACTGTTGCTTGTTCCAGTACACATGAAGTAAACGGCTAGAAGATCAAGGGAACAGATAAATATCTGTCTCGCTTACCACACGCTTTCCGCAAATTGCATTTTTTATCATGTATTTATTAACCTTTTCAACGCCAATGTCTGATATATCAGACAAACCATTTTCGTGCCCACCACGCCAATGTCTGATATATCAGACAAAGAAACATGATCAAGAAACGTTGTATTTTTACTTGCCTGAATGAGTTGAGTATAACCTAATAATTTTTTTGGTTTTTTTTTTAATGGTCTTGGCGTGTGGGGCACCATTTTCGGAAAAACGCGTGGCGGGGAAAGGGTTAAGTACTAGCTGCCCCGGTGAACTTCGTATCACTTACTTTAGTAGGTATTTTCCTCGCAAGTTTTCCATATTTTCTCATCGTTTAAACCATTCCTGGACTTCCACGAATATTTCAAGACTTTAATTAGTCAAATCGGTTCAGCCGTTCGAAGTTTTAGCGAGACTTTACGAACAGCAATAAATTCATTTTTATTTATATATATTTAGGTATTTGATCATCAAATTTAATTATTAAGTATTCTTAAAGCTCTTATTATGTAAAAATGCCTAGGGATTGTTGGCATATTGCGTATAGCGTGAGATTATTATTTTTTACAATATGACGTCAAGATAGACGCTGGATTCTACGAGCCATTTCGTGTAATTGTTGAGAAGTTGGCTATCACACCAAGAGGTCGCGGATTCGATCCCCGCACGGTACAAACATTTTTGTACATGATCATGTCTGTATCGGTTTGGGTGTTTCTATGTTTATTAAGTATTCATTTACAAAAAATGTGTATAAGTAATAGGTATTTATCCGTTGTCTGGCACGCATAGTTTTTACCTACCTACAAGCTTTGCTTAGTTTGGGTCTGGATGGCACTTTGTGAATAATGTCCTAGGATATTTATATTTATTAAAATCAAGAAATCCTGAATTTGTGAGTAGTCGCGCGATTGTAGGAACGTGGAAGCCGGTATGTTCCGCTCTTTGCCGCTTCAAAAATGACTGCGCAAAAATAGTCGCTTTGTGTTGTCGTGTCGACAACAAAGGGTTCTCACGCTAAAAAAGGAAAGCTGCTTTGATGCCGAAAAATACGTAAACGTAAATCAATTTTGAAAATGTCTCGTTACGGTAAGCTAAAAATAATTTTCCATTATGACGTTCATGTTCTTATACTTGGCGAAGGTTTACTTACAGTAATGTCAGTCCCTAAGGAATGTTTTAAGCTCGAAGATAATGTTCAGACAAAACTTTGTTTTGCTACAAATATAGAGATCGCACGATACAATACACTGTTTCAACTAGCAGACGTGTACACACATAGCTCTACAGAAATTGGAAAGCGGACACGACGGTCGATTCCATTGAGGGAAACATCATTCAGTAGAATAATGTAGACATCTGATGTTTGAGCTCTTACTTTCATGTATATCGGCTCCCACGAATATTGCCGGAACATATATATGTATAGCTATTGTGGCGACATAACATAACATTATATCGCCCAGTCGCGGTGGTAACTAAGTAGTTTTGTTTCAAAGGTTTTCATTTCATACAAGATTTCAAATCGTATTGGCGCATCTGATGAAAGGCAATCGAACGAAAAGTGAACTGACAACGAAGGATTTTAACAATAAAAGACTATGCAAAAAGTTAAGAACTCCTTACGTTTTAGACACTCTAGTAAATAGTATGTATTTAGGGCGCCTGTTTTCTCCTGGGAAAAGTTTTCGAAAAGCAATTAGCAAATAGTTCCTTAAATTAATTCAATTTGTATCGAGTCTTGGCTTTTATTTCCAACGAGCGTTTAGAGTAGACGTTTAATCAGCGCTGTGAGATAGAATTCTTTTTTGGATTACTGTTAAAACTTCATAACGCAAGGAATCGTTTAAGAGCCGATAATTTACGTATCATTATTAAAAAGCTGAAATCTACTGTGACAGCAGTTTAGCCACTTGGATTTTCTCCTCTGAACAGTCAAGGGTAATGGGTTTCTCATCGAAGCTCGGTCTCGGAAGACGAACAACACCACATGGAAGACTTGCGTCGCCCTAAAGGCGCTCGCTGCTTTTGGCTAAACATGGATGGCAAACCACAGGTTTACCGACTAAATCCTACGGTACTCCCTCGTCGCTCTACTGGATGCAACCACGGTTATCAAAAAAGCCCTTGTAAGACTTGGAACAGTCTGATCCACAAAAGGATAAGACAACAGTGAAAAGGAACTAATGAGAATAAAAAGCATCACTAGTTCCGCCGGAATTTTTTTGACTGGAACTAGTGAGAATAAGCCACAAACAAGTATTGCATTTCATTAATCCGTCTTCCCATTCCTTATTGCTATATCAGCTTACCAGATGGTAACCGGCCACTGCGGCCTATTCAATTGAGGGACTCTACTACTCAGGAAGCGTTGCTTTATGTACTCAATAAAGCAGCGCTTCCTGAGTATGTGTCCAAAGGAAGATCAGGGAGGCCATACACTCCCTGATCTTCCTTTGGATCAGCATTTGGTTTCAAGTATAATAGCTCCCACTTAGTTATTATTCCATGGGCTCCCACATGAACACAGCCCTAGTGTATAAACTAAAACGTAATCATAAACGACATTAGGATCCTCTGAATATCTTTCACGTCCTTTGTTACCAACGGACCACTGAATCTATCCACCTAGGTGGTCACGTTTTCCTAACCGTGTACGTTACCAATTATGTACTTGAGGGAATATAGTACACGTTGTAGATGGTATCGCTAAGAGCTATTAGACAGCCACGCCGTAGTGAATACCAAAGAAGACTGCTACTATTGGTAGCTGTTGTTTTGTCTTGTGCGCTCGCGGTATTGATCTGTTCATAGCTGTATTGGTATTTTCTTGGAGATTCGAAAGCCAGTGCAACAAGTTCAACACGTTCCCTGTGCATGCCCCACCGATGGGGCATTTTGAGTTACTCGTCATACGTGAATGCCCCATCGGTGGGGCATGAGTACCACGCAAAACTTACGGTAAAAGAAGTGGATAAACTCACGCGTGTATAAAGTTAAGCCTTTAAACTTGCGTGGTACTCATGCCCCACCGATGGGGCATTCACGTATGACGAGTAACTCAAAATGCTCCATCGGTGGGGCATGCACAGGGAACGTGTTAAGCTCCGTTTCGATAGAGGACAGTTGGCAAACTATTTTAGTCTGGATCTGTCTGCTAACTGTGTAGAGAATAAATATTAGCTGAAATTACTTTTGTTAACACACTGATGGAAAGTCTATGTGATCCAGCATACACCATGTTTAGGGCCATTTTCACCTGTGACAGTAAGTTTGTGATAACTAATATTAGCTTCTCTTTTGTCAATTTTCAAAAAAGAAGACGGCATTACCTGTTATGGGAGTGAGGGAATAGGGGTGCACCTGTGCTTGCGCACTCACTTGTGCACTACCTATAATATTTATCCTGCGTGGCCGCCGTAGCCGAAAAACTCGGCTAGGAGGACATTATTACCTGTTCATCAACTGGACCTCAGTATAGTTCTTTGTAGACATCGTCTTCAGTTTCCCTTTCGTCTCAATCGTCACGATTTCGACACATAAACGTATCCATATAAGATCGGTTGTAGCAATGGCGATCATTGTCGTTCACTTGCCCAATTACTTGTCCCGTTTTGGTATTCACAACCGTCGCGAGTAACTAATAGCATCTCGACTTCTCGAGGCGATGTTATCGAGAATTTTGAATGCGGCAAGTTTTAGAGCGGGTTGGGAGATAACGAACATTCAACGTCACCTTGGGGCTATAAACTGTCAAATTTCCTCAATAAATTTTGAACTGTACGTCGTACAGTCTGTTGCAAAGTCGAGCAATAAAATTCGAGGAGCTTACATGGCTAATTAATTTATCAGTATGCGGATTGATGACTTGTGGACGGTGCCGTGGGCAGAACCTCAACGTTTTTTAAAAAGAATGTCAAATGTTGTCAGGCTCTCTGCTACTGATATTATTTTTTATTAAATAAGACAAAAGACAAATTGCATAAGATTTTCCTATAATCCCGTTTTAATTACAATTTTATAAAACATAGATATGTTGCAGTAAACAACGTGCATTTATACTTATAATAAAAATTGTCCTTTTGGATACAAGGATATCGTAGAAAGAAATCTTAAACAGATTTCGACTTTAATTTTGACAGATTGCCCAGTGTGTTGAAAACACGTCTAAGAAAAATTGATGGTTCAATAATCGAGTAATGAATTCTACTACAATGCTAGAATGTGACCGTTTTGCTATATCTTTAGTACTGTCTAAATCCTATCATGCATGTGGGACGACCATGATGGATAAGAATGTGCGCAGGTTGGAAAAACATCGTTTGTTATTTTATTTTCTTAAAATATTTTCACCTCTTTACGTGAAACACGTTCGATATCCAGCTTGCCCATTTATTCTTCCCTTTAAATTGCTCATTCAGCCTTCATAATCTTAAATTGTGTGGTACAAGTTCGAAATGGGCCGGCTCGACCGGGGAATTATCACCCTTTCACAGACGGTCGACATAATGAGTTGCTGATATATGATATGCTGTTGGTCCCGGCTGATATTTACTATAAATAATGTAAATATTAGTCGTCAAGCCTAGTCAGAGGCCATTTGGCGGCTTGATAACATCTGACATTAAGGTTGGTCACTTGCCTTACGCACCCCTCCACCAACCCGCACTAGGCCAGCGTGGTGGAGTATGGCCCACACTATCTCACAATTGAGATAAGGCCTGTGTCTCAGCAGTGGGAACGTATATAGGCTGATGATGATGATGATGATATATGATAGCTTTGCTTTAATGATCTGTTTAGTGAGTGAGGTTGACGGAGGACCAAATCCCCTTCCCTTGTCCTCATCACCATTTCCCAAACCCCTTCACTTTCCCTCTCCGTCCATAGTATTTCTCAAATCCCGGCAACGCATCTTAGACTAAGTCGTGGGTGTCCATGAGTCGCAGGGAACACTTACAATCAGGTGTCTGTCACACGTGCTAGTTTGCCACCCTCCATTATTAAATACCTCCGTCAGCATTAAATAAATAGATATCTCTGGACATTATTCACACAGCGCCATCTAACCCCAAACTAAGCATTAGCTTGTGCTATGGGTGCCAGACAACGGATACATTACTTATATACTTTTTTTTTGTAAATACATACATATTATACATAGAAACACCCAGACCGATACAAACAGACATGTTCATGCACACAAATGTTTGTACCGTGCGGGGATCGAACCCGCGACCTCTGGTGTAATAGCCGCCTTCTCGACCATTACACCAAATGGCTCGTCAATTTCTTAATATGTACATGTAAAACACTTTACAAAGTTATTTAGCAGTCTCAAATGTTATACGATCTACATATCTATAAGATGTTGACCTGACTTTAAACGATTGTTTGCATTCATCTTCGAGGCAGAATTTTGGTCTATAACAAAGCATTCCGCCGTAAGCCCAGGCAACAATGCCATTATGCCACCCTTTTGAGGACGGAGGCTTTCCATTCAAGGGTTTGTCTAAACGTTTTCGGGATGTAGGGCGAGTGGTAGGGTTATCACTAGACTCACCTGTTTTCGCTAAGCAAATACGGAGTAGCATTTTTTTTTTAAATTTTAAAAAATGCGGGAATGTATCTCTCGACTCGTAGTCACACCAGATTGTCACACCAGGTATTTATACTTGTAGTGGTAGAGCCATGCTGATTTACAGTACGAATGGGCCGGGCCGGCTCGTCCGGAAAAGTACCACCCTCTCACATAACACCAGCGTGAAATAATAGAGACTACTATTGTGTTTCGTCTGGTTTGTGAGAGTGCCGGAGGCATTCACCTCCCATACCCCCATAAGCCGGCAACGCATCAGCGATCCCTCTGGTGTTGCAGATGTCCATGGGCGGCGGTGATTGCTTACCATCAGGGGAACCGCTGTACTGGCTCGTTTGCCGCCTCTGACATAAAAAAAATACTTATGCCCATGAAGGCAGTCCTACTAGAGTCCCACACAATCCTGTCTTTCCCTAGTTGCAGGTACTCGGGGGGTAGACACTAGACAGGGTTATGTGGGACTCCATGGCAGCCCTAGCCACTAAAACCCCCCGAACACCTATACGCTGTATGGGAGATGCTTTGGTTTGGTATCATAAGCACTGCAAAACTTCGTAGTTGGCCTGTTTATGGCTCGCTTCGCGCCTGAAAGAAAACGTCTCGAGTGCACAAACATTTATCTATGATGAAGATACCTACATATGTTTGTCCTGTGTCTGTATGTTTATTTGTATGTATGTTTGTGTCAGTAATAAAAGCCACCAAAACCTTTTTTGATGTTTTGCAATGCTTTTTACATCCCATTAACTCATTTTAGAAATTGTACCTCATTATCTGCCTTCTGGTGGACTTTATTTAATATTATGATGGGGACTAGCACTATTGGGAATTAGGTAGGTTTAGGGTTGCCATCTCTAAAATTTGGAAAACAGGACAAGACGCGTAAAAACCCCGGATTTTAGAGTCTGAAAGCCGGACATGTCAACAAGATCTTTTAAACAAATTCAATGTAATAAAAAAACATCGTGGTGTGCGAGCATAGTGCGTGTCTCGGGGGCGGCCCAAATTTTTTTTTTTTTTATTAACTCGGTCTACAAATGAAACCTTCCCCGGACGCTCCCCGGATGCCCTCTAAACTAGGACAAATCCGGGGAAACCCGGACGGATGGCAACCCTAGGTAGGTTCATACTGATATTACTTTATCATTCATCGCAACCCTGGATCCTACCTGCGCCCTCTATTACGGTACTTAACTGAATTGCCTTTCGAAGGGCACGTCCGACAACTATTTGGTCTACTGTATGTTTATTAAATTACCATAAGGGTCAAACCCTGTCGATGTTATTAAGACAATCGGTGTACAGCAGCTTTGCTTGCATTTTTCGATTCATTAGTATAACGTCAACTACGGCTTAGTTTTGGTTGAGTGAGCCAAAGTTTTGGCACTATGATAGTTAGAATAGTTATTTTTGGTTATAAGTTAGTTTTTAATTTTCGTCAGTCGAACCTTTGGTTAAGTAGCTGAATCCTTAAGCATAAAACTTAGTAGGTATTTCCGTTTGTTCAGTGATATCTGTGTGGCGAGTATTAGATTATACGTTATAAATATAGATGCAGTTACGAGTATATTGTCTGCGTCGCTAGTAAAATAGAAACGACTTAGAATTTATGTAATCGTTGAAGCGTTATATATCGAGGCAGAGAATCTGAGAAGTACGATTTAAATTCAAGACCAGAGATAAAGAACCTTTAGACACTTGCATGCGGGATTGGTACAGTTTACATATTAACGATGTAGTTTAAGAAATGCAATAGTTTTTAGGCGTCGACAGACGGTGATTATGGAAGGTTTCATTTACATCATTACTAGCTTTAATTGTCAGATTTCACTGTATTTCTATCCGTTTAAAACGGGAGGAACACTCCTGACTTTTCAAAGTTGCAAAGCTTTTGAGTGAATTAAAAATATTTTACTCACTTGAAGCGGACTTGCGAACGTAGCCGTGTTAATGGTACTATTTACGTACGACACGACCCTCACCTTACCTAACATTTTCTCTAACGCCTCTGTAGTCTCATGTTCGTTTCTTTATTCCTTAAAGGATGCTGAAGGAAGGACGCACGCAACTTGCTCGTTTGCCTCAAATAAATTTCTTTATTTCCACTAGAGGGTCTGTGGGTAACAATTTGGGGCGGAATAATCTGAAAGTACCATTTCCTTATCATATTTTATCTTCCATTGACTCTACAAAATAATTAAGTTATTCTGTTATGATATATTAAGGTCCTTTTATTTACATAAAGTATTCTATTTTAGGATTTAGAAGTCAGTGATAAAAGAAGTTGTTTCCCAAGGTTGAATTTATTTCTGGAGAATGACAACACGATGTTTTATTTCGTTGCAACTTAGCTGACGAGAAATAACTGTTCTGCTGTCAAACCTTTATAAATATTACCTAGGCAGCAAACGTAAAAGAGAAATAACATGACATAAGAAATGTGATTATTTCCGGATACTTGTATTTTATCAGACTTAAGTAGATCTGACTTGCTAAGAAGCTGTTACAAACACGCAAGAGGAAAGAGGTACTAAAAACAGTAAATATAGCAAAAAGGTTTACCACCCCTGTACTAAAGCACGAGATGATACATTATTCCCAGATTATTAACGGCTCACAGAAGGAAAAACAAACGAAGCAAAGACAAGGCTCCTTCAGCTATCACTCACGTGGACTGTCAAACAAACTTTACTCTGAGAACGCAGAGTTTCCAGCGTCAGTATATTTAATACTGTAGGTACTTTTGGTCGAAGTACTGAGCAAATTCTATTTTCTGTAATTTGTGTGTTAAGTAGTGATATAAGTGCTCCATGGTTCGAAGAAGATTTTTCTGGCCCAAGAACTGACGAATTTTGACGAAGGACTCTTGGGACTGGTTCTATCGATAAACAAAGTTTCTGGAAGCTTATTCTTCCTTCAGACAGTGAGAAACTCCTATGAAGCCAAAAAGCTAGTAAAGAGTAGAGGTGACATTTCCCTATCGCGTTTTCTCGGGTTAGGACGGTACGCTTGCACCACGATCAAAAGATTTGGCAAGTCTAGAACGGCTTTAATCACACCTCTTTAATTCTCAATGCATCCAAACGATTTTGTGTCTTACTGTAAACTATTACGATTCTTCTAGAAAACCAGAGGTTCGCTCAATTTAGAAAAGGTCTTTTCCAGGATTGAACCGAGGAAATTATGGATACACATAAATAACGCCCCGATTGAAGTCCGTCTGCCCCTGATACAATACATCTTTCTAACACTAACATATTTTCTTGTTTTTGCTTTTAAGCCAATACAATACGAACAATCTACAAACGAGATTAATTTTTTTGAACCTTACGAATCACTACTAAACACCGAGGCTCTTAAAGATGGTGTATTAAACAAAGAAGAGTACTTAACAAGGATAAGGCAACTACAGTCCAAAGAAATTTAAATAATCCTCTAAGCGTATAACAAGTGAAACAAAATCCACTATAATCCGTAAAGTTGTCGAGTGTCTTTTGAACTGGCATTGAAAAAATAACCTTGATACCAGTGGACTCCTGAAGGCTGAATTATTTATGACCTAAACTTATTTATTGGAATTTATGTAAGCTTTCAATTTGAGAATAGGATTATGGGGCAATGTTTTTGCGGGACAAGTAGGCAGAATATCGAATGATTTGTAGTATCTATAAATTGTAAGGACCAATTTCACCGCGACAGTTGAGTTTTGTGGTATTTTTTCCTTTTATAAATATGTAGTTCCATAGATAATATGATTATTTTTTCATGCATGTGTATTTAGCATAGGTACTTGGTATAGACCGACAAACTTATCTGTTCCGGTGGCCAAAATTGGAACTACGTGAAATGCAATGCAAAAACGATATTTAATGACAGTTTTAAATAGACGGTAGCGACGTCGCCACCGGAACAGATAAGTTTGTCGGTCTATATTTAATTTGAATAATAACGTCTCTGACAGCTTCTTTATCAAGAAGCTTATTGAAATTGAAATCCGCGTAACCCTAAAATTGAAGAATCTTTCGATATTTTCTTCCATTCAATTGAACTTCGACCTTATTATTTAAAATAGCCTTCAGAGTAAGCAGGCTTCGAACGGAGAAATCTCTAGACTCACGCGCCCGTTTGTTTAAATCCTGGGCGGAATTTAAAGAGCCGCCTAGCGGATTTGCGAAAGGATTTGAATTTATTGGAAATTTTCGTCGGAATATGACGTTCGAAGTAATGGTACCTACTTTGAATCTTGATTTGCATACTGGGCTTTGTGCGTGATTTTGGTCTCTTGGCTTGTTGCTTGTATTTTCAGAGAATCTATGTATTTTACCTACATTGGTTTTCTTTTCATTGATCTTTGTTATTATTGAATCATTGTGTTGAATCAATTTTTCCCTGTAAACTGGATCCACAGTGGTTCCATTATTTGTATTCGCTGATAATTAATAGTTATTTATGTGACTGTTGCATAATAAATAAGGGTCATTAAAATACGAATGTGGTTTTATGAAACGAACGAAGTGAGTTTCATAAAAGGATCACATGAGTATTTTAATGCCTAATTATGTACAGTCACATACATAACTTTATCTTCATTCATACAATAAATGTCTATTTTAAAGTCAGGATCGATGTGAAACCGCGTGGAATATAATCCGTAGTACCAGGAAAGCAGAGAAGAACAAGAAGCTAGGCTAGCTCGCGTCTTTCAAACTCTTTGATTTAATGAATAGTTACGCTGCGGTTATGCTCTCCTGGTACCTTTGAAAATACATCAAGATGTTTTGCTTACATAATATAATAATAATAATAATAATAAATCCCTGGACATTATCCACACAGCGCCATCTAGCCCCAAACTAAGCATGAGCTTGTGCTATGGGTGCTAGACAACGGATAAACATTACTTATATACTTTTTTTTTTTTTGTAAATACATACATATTATACATAGAAACACCCAGACCGATACAAACAGACATGTTCATGCACACAAATGTTTGTACCGTGCGGGGATCGAACCCGCGACCTTTGGTGTAATAGCCGACTTCTCGACCACTACACCAAATGGCTCGTCGATATGTTAGCTTCAAATCCATTAATTTTTACTTTTTAAGAAGACGTTCGAAATTTGAACGTAATTAAAGTATCGGTTACCGATACTAAAATGTAAACATTACGATGCAGCCACAGATACTTATATCTAAATGTAGGGCGTTTGCTCATCGCTCCTGACTATAAAAGATGTAGATAAAAATTTAAATTATCTAACACAAAATGCAGATAAGTCGATTCGTTGTATTTCAACTTTTAACAAATAAAAAGGTTTGTATCAGCAAATACAATAAAGCTAATTGGAGCTTGAATGATCCATGGGTTATGGCCAGGACTTGCCAAATCTTGAATCTTGATCCATACTTAAACCAAATCCCGCAACATGTTCGAAAAAAACGGGATGTTCGACTGTCAAGTCTTTTCTTTTAATCCTTCTGGCCCCGGAAAACCAGACACAATAGAAAATCTATTGTTAAGCGGCACGCGAGTGCCGGTTCGGCTTTGAGTGGTTAAGCTGACCTTATTGTTTATTTTCGTATTTTACAAATGAAAAAATAAAAGCCACACCCCACGATTCAGGTCAGTTGACTTTCCATCGCAAAAGGCAGTTACGGTCCACGGCCCTCTAAATATAGTCCGGTCCCCCATAGATGCCTGATTAGACAACACGCACCCACGTATTGATTGCCTTTTATCTGCTGCTGGAAAATGCTAGTCTTTGATAATATTTATTGCCCAATGGCTGGCTTTGCAGCACGCTCGAAAGTGTACATGTAACTTGGCATATTCAGCCTTTTATAAAGTGGTTCAATTCTTTGATCTGTCGTGTTCTTTTTATTTAAATATCTCATCAATGTAGGTTGTGTAAATAATGTAGTTCACATTATTTTTATTTTACTTTCTTCACTTAACTTATGAGTGAAAATTCACTTTTAATCTCTACAAAAAGATATTTTGTCCCTAGGACTGCACTTTTTCTAAATAGATTGAATTTTCGGAAAAGATAATTTAATTGTTGCTGAAAGGCGTGTCATATAAAAATAGTTCAGCAAACACAAAGCATTTGTGTCGAAAGGGCGTAACTTTAAAATTTTCTCAAGCAAAACAAGACTTTATCACAAGATGTGTAGGCTAGATATTCGCGAGTAGTGAGTTTCGGGGCTCGTACCTTTGAAAAGTTACCGATGGTGTTATGCGAAAGACGCAAGTTATGTTACTGCGCAGCTGTGTTTGTTCTCGTGTTGGTCTGCTGGTGGCTTTGTGACCTCCGACGGGCGTGGTATAAGCTGATATTGCACCTGTTCTACATTGCTTGCGATATGCTGAAGTTGCTTATGAAGCTCGTCGAACTTTACTGAACATGTGTTAGTGATTGGTGAGTAAATGTTTTGTACCAGTTGAGGATTTTAACACGATCATGTTCATCCACTGGATTTTTTTTCGACATCGATGGGTTATTTATCTCAAAGAGCTCATTAGTGCATGCCTTATAACTTAAATGCTGTCCTCTTTTGTCAATTTAAAATCGAAGGCAGCAAAGCAGCATCACTTATTTGGCAGATAAATCACCAATGTATTTGTCAGTGGTGAAACGTTCAGCTACCGTTTATGTTTTACACTGGATGATCCCGAATTCTTTGCAAGCGAAGGCGCGCAAGTATGTCTTAAACAAAACGTTGCTGTACATGTTGTCTCCACTAACAATATTTTCCGGACGACCGGCCATTATAATTAGTAGGCTTACCCATGGCATGTGACCCGCCTGCGCTAATTCCTCGGGGACCGCGGCCCAATTTGCGGCAGAGTAGCTACCGGACTTGCCGGCTAGTTTGAGACGCGTTGTGCACGAAACTCGAAAGCATTGTTTGTTGCATTTATAATAAATCTTGAATGTGTGAAGGTTACTTTGAGCGGTGGAACGTCTTTTAGTGTAGTGGTTTAGTCGTGGAGTTGGCTCGGGTGTTATTTAAAGTAATATTCAATCAACAAACGTCGTGGTCATCTGTTGTAAGTTGGTTTTGTTTAATGTATCCGTTAAGACTTTCTGATGGTTGAACTTACGGCTTATCAATGATATTTATTCGTCACCTTTGGCCGAAGGCGAAGCCAAAGCCAAAGTTAAAAAAAAAAACGACGGGTTGCACTCCGGGAGTGCCGGCAGAAGTGAAAACCTGAATATTAACGTTGTGCATTTTTGATATGTATTTTGGAATGGTTAGGGATTTAATTGATTGGTAGAGGTATAAAAGTACTATCATTTATGTGGTAAAATACAATATTTATTTATTGCGCTATCGTACACAAACATGACAATTTATATTACATTAAAAAGTTTATCTCTCAGAATTAATGTAATCAGAAACTTTTTCAGACTTATCAGAAACTCCTTGCTGTGACACTGAAACGCCATGTAATAAATGATGATAAAATGATTGACAACCGTCAATGTCATACTTTTTTGATTGACAACTACATATTTATTTTCATTTATTTTCTAAACAACGAAAACAAAGTTTGGAATTTACCATTGATAGTGTATACTATCAATGGAATTTACAACTAATTGCATACTGGAATCTGCGGATAAACTTTTGAATTTGGAGCAATCGGCCAAGAAATGATTCCCTTTACAGAATCCGCAGACTCCCGAATCGTTAATAACACGAGTGGTGTTACAGTAATCAACATGTCGCTTTCAAGGATGTTCACTGGGAATTTGGGGTAACAAGCCAAACTGTGTGTGAGAACGAGCCTCTTGTCGCAGGAAATCGGACACAGCATTTCCAACTTCATACGACCTGATGCATGCTCCGCAGCATAGCGGATCCAAAGACTGCGGAGAAGTGGTGTTAATTTCCACAAAATACTGTTATATAATTCCGGCGAATAAAGATATTCCAAACTTTTTAAATGTTTTATTACGGCAATTAAATTTTGAATTTTGCAGGATATCAAATTAAGGTCTTTGTGGTCACTTTGTAGCATAGGAAGCATGTAGGAAGCGACCGCACTGCGGCTATCTATAATAGTAGAAGAGGTCACACTTGACAGTTCATTTATGCAAAGAAAAATATACCTTACGCTAAAGGAATAAAACTCAAGAAAACAACATCAGTTCTTATTAATACAATTATTTACTCTACTCCTGATGTACATAAGAAGCACTTTTCTTTGCATAAATGAGCTGTCAAATTGAACAAAAAACCATTATTGTCTATAGACCGACAAATTATCTGTTCCGGTGGCGGCGTCGCTACTGTCTATTTAAAACTGTCATTAAATATCGTTTTTGCATTGCATTTCACGTAGTTCCAATTTTGGCCACCGGAACAGATAAGTTTGTAGAAAACACGTGTCCGGACTTCAAATTTTATATGGATTTTCGATCAGGTCACGTGACACATAAATCCTGACGCGAGTTTAACATTTTTTCCCCATACAAAAAAAGTGCACAACGCCGCTAAAGAAGTTTTCACTTCAAAAAAACACGATTTATGTTAAAAATAATTGTAATTTCGATCCAAACTTTTTAGAAATTCATTAGAAAATACTCCTATCAACTAAGTCAAAAAATGTCGCAAATTCTCCACCTATTGGACTCATACATGAAAACTGGCTAAGGATAGTAAAACTTCGGCTTCGGTCAAACATGGCTTATCTTGGCTGAAGCCGAAAGTGTTTATTTAGACGAACTTCGGCCGAAACCGAACCTTAAGGTCCGGTCGGTCTCTTGTAGAGAGCTTTCGCGAAAATATCAAATTTAGTTTTGCGAACCGCCTGTCTGAACTTTGACCCCAACCCTTTTTATAGGAGCCGGCTATTAGTGGTTTTCCCTCCGCCATATGGGTGCTGTTAATGGCTGAACCGATTTGACTAATTTTAGTCTTGAAATATTCGTGGAAGGCCAGGGAAGGTTTAAACGATAAGAAAATATAGATAAATTGCGAGGAAAATACTAAAAACGACAATTTTATTTTCCCATACAAACTGTTCTTACCTGACAAACGTTTGATGTTCGTTAGGGTTTAATTTAATATAGTTTATATTAAGAGGTTTAGAGTTTATAGAGTTAATAGAGGAGGAGGAGGTATAATGCGAAGTTCACTAGTAATAATATAATTGTTGATAAAGATTTTTTATGAACTTAAAAGGCATACGATGGCCCTACGTCACAAATGTAGCAATAAACTGACGTCATAGTTACATGTTTCGTCTCTTATGCATAGATAGCGCGTCGATATCGTTATTAAACGACGTCAAAGTTTTACGAAAATGTGGTGTCCATGTGGTGGATCCATGCATTGTTCGTCATTCGTGATCTGTATCGTGTGGTAAAATCTAGAGGCAGTTTTCCATGTTGTCTACCCTGAAACGGAACTCTCTCTTGGTTTGGTATTTCTATACTCAGCTGACACTTCAGCTGATCTATAATAATATTAGTTATTTATGTGACTGTTGCATAATGAGGGTCATTAAAATACGAATGTGGTTTTATGAAACGAACGAAGTGAGTTTCATAAAAGTATCACATGAGTATTTTAATGCCTAATTATGTACAGTCACATACATAACTTTATCTTCATTCATACGATAAATGCCTATTTTAAAGTCAGGATCGATGTGAAACCGCGTGGAATATAATCCGTAGTACCAGGAGAGCAGAGAAGAACAAGAAGCTAGGCTAGCTCGCGTCTTTCAAACTCTTTGATTTAATGAATAGTTACGCTGCGGTTATGCTCTCCTGGTACCTTTGAAAATACATCAAGATGTTTTGCTTACATATTATGTTAGCTTCAAATCCATTAATTTTTACTTTTTAACCGACTTCAAAAAAGGAGGAGGTTCTATGTTCGACTGTATGTATTTTTTTTTTTTTTTATGTATGTCCGTCGATTGCTCCGTCAATTGTGGACCGATTTAAATAATTCTTTTTTTATTTGAAAGTGCATAGTTCCGAGGTGGTCCCATTGTCACCATGTCAGGATCTGATGATGGGATCCCGGGAAAATCAAGGGCAAACCTCAAATTTTATAGGCGCACACTACGCGTTACTTGTTTTTTCTGAAGCCATTTAAGTTTTTGCGTCCTATAGACATCACTTTATGTTGATGAGCTGATGATGGAAGGTACAACTCCTTAACGGTTAGGAGTTAGGGGATAATTATTTCAGTGTTGTAGGAATATGTGGACCGTTAGTTGTATTTCATGTACTTTTGCAGCTAAGCTGATGATGGAAGGTACAACTATGATGATGGAAGCTAAAGGGTACGACTTCTTAATTCTTATGTCCCTCTTGCGGGCTGCATCTTTAGTTGGTCTACTGAATGGTGCTGAACACTTAATGAATACCTAATATTGTCAAATAATACAATTCTACTATTTTACTCGTATTTTCGTTATCAATATTATGAGAGAGTTTTACTCACTCCTACGTATTATTCACACTAAAAATAGAAAAATAAACAAACTTTTTTTAAAAAAAATTAAACCGACTTCAAAAAAAAAACAAAAAAAAAACTACCTAAAAACACTGAAAAGCAAAAAATAATTTTAATAAGACATTCATCAAATGCGCTTATTGTCTAAGCCTATTAATAACATTAAATTGTATTTACGTGCTAGGTAGGTACCTACTAATCTGTTTGAAGTCGGTGCCAAGCCAAAGGTAATGAAAAATGATACATACCTAATAATTTATGTATTATACAGGGTTACAAATAATCCGCGGACGTAGGTACGTAGTCTGGGTACCTACTATTTGGCTTGGCACCGACTTCAAACAGATTAGTAGGTACCTACCTAGCACGTAAATACAATTTAATGTTATTAATAGGCTTAGACAATAAGCGCATTTGATGAATGTCTTATTAAAATTATTTTTTGCTTTTCAGTGTTTTTAGGTAGGTTTTTTTTGTTTTTTTTTTGAAGTCGGTTTAATTTTTAAGAAGACGTTCGAAATTTGAACGTAATTAAAGTATCGGTTACCGATACTAAAATGTAAACATTACGATGCAGCCACAGATACTTATTTATCTAAATGTAGGGCGTTTGCTTATCGCTCCTGACTATAAAATAGACATATTATGGTATTGATGTAGATAAAATATTTTAAAGAGGAAAGATTTGCATTGATAGATTAAAGATTTTAAATGCTTCTCACCTTTGCTCTAGAAGTATGAAGAGCTTTTTTAATTTATTTAATCTCCTAAACCACGACCATCAAAAATTATGTTTAAGATCTTAATTACACTAGTTTACACGGTTTTTATACCCCAGCTGAAAGTTATTGAATGTTATGTACCCATGTAAGGGTAACCTAGGAAAAATAATAAAAAAATTCTGTCACATCAGGATTTAGAAATATTTAATATAGTAAAAATTAGGAAAAACAACTATAAAAAACTGAAATAAACTAAAAATAACACATTTTTGACTTCTTTTTATAAGTGTCTTGATCTGTTTCTCGTAAAATAGACCAACAGTAGTCTCCTAACATATTTTCATCCCAATATCCTTGATGGCAATCTTCAAAAATCTTTAAATCTTGGTGGAAACGTTCCCCTTGCTCGTCACTCATATTCCCTATTTTTTCCGGGAAAAAATCTAAGTGAAAATGCAGGAAATTGATTTGTTTGTTGATATTCCTTCTAGGGAAAACTTTTCAGAATCACTAAATTTCATTTCCACGTCACTTTCATTGTCATCATCCAAAGTCCTTATTTTACTCTCGCTACTAGTACCACCGGGTCAAGATGGATATGGAAGATCTTTTGAATGCAACATAGGCTTAGTAACAGATGGAACATCATCATATACAATACCTGACTTAGTTTTCTTACTAAAACCAGATGTCTTCGTAACACAAAAGTAACAGTCATTTTCGTGATTACTCGGTTCTCTCCACAACATTGGTGCACCAAATGGAAGGTGTACGTTTTCGCCGGATGACCATCGCAGTAAAGTGATTCTACAGCTTTCATAAAACACATGAGGAACCCATTTCTTATCTTGATTAGCCACAGGAAATCCAAAGTAATGAATGTATGCACTTTTTTACGATCCTAGAACAGGTCTTTCCTTTTTAAAAAAAAAAAATTGTCCAAAAACTTAACAAAAACGATCAGAACTTTGTTGAAACTATCGTTTCGACATTTTGTTTAAGTTTACTTAAAGATATCTCATAAAGAAAAGCAATAAATGAACGCCACACGTAAGCAACTCTGTATGATTTTGAAATAAAATGATTTGAGGGTAGAAAAAAAATGTGACGTGATAGAAAATTTTTGTTAACACTTTTTGAAATTAGGAAGGTAGAAGATAGTATTGATATTGATTTTGTGAGGGGTATATAAAAAAAATAAAAAAATGTAAACTAGTGTTATTATTAACACATAAAATGATGGTTCTACAAAGTCATAAAACTTATAAAATGTTTACATGACTCGCTTGCACAATGAGTAACTAATTTTTTAACGACGTGTTATTTATCAACATTTAAAATTGACAACTTTTTACGTGTTAATCCGCTATTTTTAGCGATAAGTCGACGTTTTCTTATAACAAACATCCTATTATAAAGGTTGTCAGATATCTTTAAAATCGAAAATTGGAGGAATTTTAAAACAAAATAGACATGCCTTTTTATAACAAAGAGCTATGACTAAAAGGTAACAATTTAAATATTCCACGTTTTGGGTAGGGGTTTAAAAGTGGGATCAAACGTGTGACCTCCATTCCGTTTCGTTTTAGAGATTATACCTACACAGTTAGACATGGAAGGTACTGACTGACAGGTAAAAGGGCCTGTTTTAGCCTTCTGTGTAAGGGTCCGTCAATCTGGCGTTATTGCTAATTTCCCCAGATGTTTGCGAAAGGGTTGGTACCGTTGTCATACTTGTCATGTAGTGAGCGGAACAAATGAAGATATATGGAAAATGCGTTCGGCTGTGTGTAACAAATTAGTAATAAATTCTCATTTGTTGATCGAATTTGGCTGTATTTGAATTCGTTATTTGCGAATATTGGTATTTATGTTTGCAAGCTGTGGTAGCAAAGTAGTATGAGACTTGGCTTTACAATTTTGAGAGTGATTTTACGAATATCGGTTGCACCTATGGATGTTTCTAAGTGCGTATTTTTCACTAGCATGGCGGTGACGGAAAATATCGTGAAGGAACCTACACAGTCGAATGGCTGGTTCAGTCCCGTTCGTCCCACCAGGCTTCGTCCCACCAGTGGGACGAACGGGAATTGAATAAATAAATTAATTTTTACTCCCGTTCGTCCCACCAGCAAGTTCAGTGGGACGAACGGGAAGTGAAAATAAGAATTCCCGTTCGTCCCACTGGTGGGACAAACTTGGTGGGACGAAAGGGAATGGCCGTGGCCATGATCCAACTCGTCTAGTTCCCCTGTTAAGGGCTTCGGAAGTCATTGTTCCAAATGTAATAACTAGACTTGTCAAACCTAGATCATGGTACGTTAGTTAGTACTATTATATATTTTGTGTCATGGTGCATGCGTACCGTGATTGTATCGTGACAATATCGCTTAGGAAGGAAAGCTCGGATAGGAAGATCCCTATTGTCCCTATTAATATCTTATTCTCATGATGTCTGATTTTTATTGTTTAGAAAGAACTGCGAATTGTTCTGTAGTTCACTACCATTTAGCGAACCTGTATCTACTATTTATATATAAATATATAAGCCCCGGTCGTGATTCACACAAACAGCGATAACGGATAGATAAGCGCATATTGAGTGTTAATTAACTCGCCCGATGTTTGTTTGGTCCGCTAATATAGGGCTGGTATCATGTTATTTAGATTTATATTATTAAATAAATAAATAAAAAAAAAATTAAAAAAATACTTGGACAATTTAGTGTAATGCTTGAGAAGTTAGCTATTACACTAGAGGTCGAGGGCACGATACAAACATTTGTGCGGGTGTTTCTACTGGCGGCTAAATGGGCTTTGAACTTAAAACAAGGTTACTCCTTGTTTCCAAAGTTTAGCTATAATATATTAAAAGCTGCCATCCCTAACTAATTGTCGAATATAAACATTCATCTCGCGTCGGGCCGCGCATAAACTGCTGTAATTAGTGCTTCTGTGTTACGTTTAATATTATAAAACAAAGTTCACCAACTGCACTAAACTCGACCGAATCGTTAATGGTTATTGCAAAATTACTTTTTTAATTATTTTTAAAACAGCGTCAGAACACTAGACAGATACCTTGCCTTGTTTTGTCTATCTGATGGTTAGCAGATTTTTTCTGTTGAGGAATATTTTTTTTATGAATCATTGTGTCGCTACTCTATTATAGTCTGCTCTTTGGTAAATTTTATTTTTGTTGGTGAACTAGAGCTTTTACGAATATTTTAGAATTGGAAGCTAACGTTGCCGAATTTTACCTAATCAGTCTGCTTAAACACCACGCTCTCCAAGATTGGTGATCACGAACCCGAGCTTTGTTCAAAAAATCTCATACTTCCCTACCTGGAAATTGAATTCAGGACCCCAGATCACAGCCTGGTACTTAAACCACTAGACCGTAAAGCTTATATTGGTTAACAGTACCTCTATTCTAAATAAAAGACTGACGCAATAGCTCGATACCTATCTGGCAAGCTATTTGGCATGCGCAACTTTCGTGATATGGACTACCAACATCAAACTAATACCACAGAAGAGATACTGTGAAGTAGACATGTAAACATTCTTAAAGTAATCCTTCGATTCCTGTTGTATTTTAAATTTCTTAAGGTTAGAGTAATCATCTGGTATCCGTTTATTCTCAGGAACCAACCTTTTTTGATCAATTTGAAAATCCCACTCATTAAATTCAGTGAATCGGGCTCTTTGCCGGTAAAAAAAGTCCGCGTCCCACACACGACCACAAGTTTCTCTAGCCTGCTGTTATAGTGTTCAAAAGCAAATAGGTACTCCTCCAGAAGAGACGTAGTTTAGTGGGCAGTGGAACAAACGTCTTTAGTCTCTAATTCCACACAACCACTGGTCTTGCTAGCTTGCTATTTTTTTTCCCTAGAAGCATTATCCTTCGAAAAAAAAGCTGTTTTCGCTCTGCTTCGTCGGTCTGTCCGGAAGAAGCGCCATAATCATAATCTCTTGATGTTCATGTTCTCGTTCTCTTAATTGTTACTTAGCCACGTTTAACATAGTTAACGTCAAATATGCTTTGTCGACAGGTGTTGTTGCATGGTGGGGGTAAGGAGTAGGCGTGAAGATGGGGGACAGTTTCCTGCACCTGGGGGACATTGTGTCCCTCCACGCGGAGGACACAGTCTCAGGATTCCTGAGTACTTTGGGGTGAGTTACAAATAAGTAATGATCGTAAAGGCTTATTAGTTACAAGTAAGCAAGTAATGACAATGAAGGCTTAATTAATGCAGTGGTAAAATCCAAGTAATGCTTTGATGTTACTGGTCGATATGATAATGTGTGTGTAAATTAGACTTTTTCTAGAATATAGAATAATTATTATATTTTATTATAAAAAAAATTTATATAGAATACTATTGCCATACTGATAGTTACAGATCGTTAACGATAAGAAGTCCTCTAGTCGCTATATTGGTACTATTGTTTTTCAATACTATCAATAAGTTTTTTGACAGATTTACAAAGCGTAGGCAATGCTGCAGTATAGCGGCTAGGGGACTTCTTATCTTGAACGATCTGTAGTTCTCGATAATTTAGATAATGTCGTTGGAATTGTATTTTTTAAATTTATCGATAGTGAAACAATAATAGTACTTTTTCCTGACCTATACTGTTTCACTACTAGCCAAAGGTCCCCTAAATGTTTCTACATAATATCAAGATTAATACTAAAGACTACTAAGTATACTAAAATATATGTTTTTGTATACAGGTTGGTAGATGACAGGTGTGTGGTCTGCCCCGAGGCAGGAGACCTGACTGATCCGCCCAAAAAGTTCCGGGGTAAGTTTTAAGTTAGTCAACGGACTCTAACAGAATCTTGAAACAAAGTCGCTAGCGCAAGACTTGTTTTTATACTATGTACGTCAGTTGGCTGACAGACGCGCATCCCACCTGATGGTAAGCGGCCACTGCGGTCTCTTCTATTGAGAGACACTTCACCAGGAAGCGTCGCTCAATGTGCTGCCATACTGTGGCTCCTCTGATCTTCGAGCCTTTGATTTCAAGTGTTCTGGCTTCGTTAATATTGCCGGAACACAGCCAGAGCTGTTATGGCGGCAGATTTCACCTGTGAGGGACGGTAGATAGCCAGTCGGACTCTGAAAAAGTCCTACCACCAACTAGACCCAAGGCGGGAATCGAACCCACGACCTTCGGGTTTTATACCCGGGCGGCTTAGCCACTGTTCCACGGAGCCGGTCAAATTAGATGTCCTGAGTTGAAATTCCGTCTCGGTTGTGGTTGACAATAGGACTGATTAATCTGTTCTGTAAAGTGGATGCTAGTCCCAATCGTTGTTCAGAATTACTTTAAAAAAGTTCTCAAAGCGGAATTGTCTTTAAAAATGTTGGGAGTTGCATCCGCTAGTAGAACTTAACCCATTTGTAAAGTCGTTGGCTTTCAAACAATGCCGCTAATTTCACTAGCTCTGGAAACTTTAGGAGGCAACCGGATATTTAAAAGGCTTTTTCTTGAATTTATTGTCTCGTTAGGTTGCAGGGGGAAAACAATAATTGCGAAATTAAACAGTCCATAGTCAATTTCTTTAGTCCTTCCATAAAAAGGGTTGGCTTAAGACTCTTAGTTTGTCATTGGCACACGTAGTTAGTTTATTGATGAAATCTGGAAACTGAGGGCCATTGTCACCTTTGACAGGTTAGTTCATGATAATTTATCTGTGGGACAAAAATGATGCTGTTGTGGCGGTGTATTATTTCTGGTGACCCCAAACTGTCTTGTTCTTGTAACTTGACAAATTACAGCATCTAAGTTTTTTATACTAGGTCAGTTGGCAGACAGACACGCAGCCCTCCTGATGGTAAGCGGCCACTGCGGCCTAGTCCACTGAGGGACACTTCGCCTGGAAGCGTCGCTCAATGTGCTGCCAGACTGTAGGCTCAACTGATCTTTGAGCCACTGATTTCAAGTATACTGGCTCCCACGTTAATATTGCCGGAACACAGCCAGAGCTGTTATGGCGACAGATTTCCCTGTGAGGGTGGAAGCTAGAGTTGCCCAACTATCGATAGTTTCGCTATCGATAGTTGACCTTGAAAAATAGTAACAATATCGATAGTGCTCGATAGTATCGATAATATCGATAGTATCGATATTATCGATAGCCCAATCCAGGCAATACTATCGCGGGTAAGCAATACTATCGATAGTATTGTTGATCGATAGTTTAAAAACTATCAATAGTATCGATACTATCGATAGTATCGATAGTATTCTTGCTCGATAGTATCGATACTATCGATAGTATTGCCTGGATTTGGGCTATCGATAGTATCGATAGCCAGCCAGTCGGACTCTAAAAAAGTCCTAACACCAACCAGACCTAAGGCGGGAATCGAACCGACGACCTTCGTGTGTTCGAGGTGGTCAAAAAGTTGTCAGGTATATTATCACGAGATCATCTTTCAGCAGTGCAACCGGCCCTTAGGTTCCATTATGTATCTAAATTGTTAACTAACGTAGCTTGACGCAGCAACATAAAGCAAGCCTTAGCTTCCTACCATAATAATGGCACCTTTGTTTCCAGATTGCCTGTTCAAGATATGTCCCATGAACCGGTACTCCGCTCAAAAGCAGTTCTGGAATACTGCTAAGCAGTCAGCCAACAATAACACCGATACAGGACTGCTGAAGAGGTTACACGTAAGTATATTCAATAATTGAACCCTTGTTTACAATTAGTTATTTATGTGACTGTTGCATAATGAGGGTCATTAAAATACGAATGTGGTTTTATGAAACGAACGAAGTGAGTTTCATAAAAGGATCACATGAGTATTTTAATGCCTAATTATGTACAGTCACATACATAACTTTATCTTCATTCATACGATAAATGTCTATTTTAAAGTCAGGATCGATGTAAAACCGCGTGGAATATAATCCGTAGTACCAGGAGAGCAGAGAAGAACAAGAAGCTAGGCTAGCTCGCGTCTTTCAAACTCTTTGATTTAATGAATAGTTACGCTGCGGTTATGCTCTCCTGGTACCTTTGAAAATACATCAAGATGTTTTGCTTACATATGTAAGCTTTAAATCCATTAATTTTTACTTTTTAAGAAGACGTTCGAAATTTGAACGTAATTAAAGTATCGGTTACCGATACTAAAATGTAAACATTACGATGCAGCCACAGATACTTATATCTAAATGTAGGGCGTTTGCTAATCGCGCCTGACTATAAAATAGACATATTATGGTATGGATGTAGATAAAGGAAATTACACGAACATTAAACATACATATTTCGTCCAATGATATTGACCAAAGTAACTAAGGACGGATAAGACACGCTTTCCATCGAAGCAGAGCGGAGACGTGATATGACAAAGAAGACACTATCCGCTCTGCTCCGCTTGAACGACAAAAGCCGGTTATTGTAGAAGCTGTGCATTTCATAAGCATGTCAAAGAAATAGAATTCATAGAGAATCGTTCGTTTGAAACCTTATCCTTAGCGCATTTTTCTTTTTTATAAGTTATCTTTTAAACTAAACGTCATTGCCAGTATCTTACGACGCGACGCTTCGTTTAATGCGATTAATCGCAAAAACACCGGTCTCATTCCCAATTCAATAGTCACCTGTTACAAATACGCCGCGTGTAACTGATACTATGGATCTCGTAATAAATCAGCGATGATGCGGCAGTAAAAATAATTTAATTGCGGCAGATTGCGGCTCACGGGTGTTTCCCGCCTTTCATCGGGCCACGTAAGTGCCGGCACGGCCCGGTTTACTTTTGTAAATATCTGTAATCGATGTGATTGTTGCTTCCAAAAATTATATGTAATGACTGTTAAAATGGCTTATCGATTACCGAAAACAATATGTCGATTTTTGAGTCATACTTTTTTTAATACAAGTTATTATACTCGTACTACGGCATATTTTACTGTGGGGCCCTTCATTAAAAGAGTTTTTTTTTTATGCTGGATCAGCTGGCAGACGTGCACACAAGCCACTATGGTCTATTCCACCGACATTCAGCCAGGAAGTCGTATGATCCTATCCTCCTATGATCTTCGACTCTTTTCAGGTTTCAAGTGTACTAGCTCCAACATTAATAATATGTATTTCTAATAGCCTCCCGCCCGGGGTTCCACCCGCGCGTTATTTCTTTTTCAAATATCCCCCCCCCCTTCCCCCACATTTCCGCAATCAAAAGTACCCAATGATCACCGGGGATAGTGTAGCTATCCAACAGTGAAAGAATTATTCCAATCGGTTCAGTAGTTTCGGAGCCTGTTCAATTCAAACAAACATACAAACAAACAATAAAATCTTTCCTCTTTATAATATTAGTATAGAGTATAGATAAAAAGTGCTTTTCTAAAGTCGCCCACCATATTTCGTCAGACATGATATGAGTGTGGTGGCTGTTTAACATCAGGTGGGTTGCTTTCCTGCCAACTAAAACAGTAAAAAAAACAATATAAATCAAAACAATTACCCAATCGCTGAACAAAAGAAGACATCTTCATAAATATACGCGATCTGAATTAGCCGACCCATTTTTAAATCACCTAATTAACTTTTAATAATTAAATACACGGTGTCAAAATGTTGTAAGCGAGTATAAAAGTCACCCGTATTCATGAATTAAGATTTATAGCCACGAGAAGATATTAATTTTTCGAAATTTATACACGAAACTTTAATTAAATGGCGTCATCCGTCAAAATGTCGGGACTGTCTGGGAGTTTCCTTTTTGCTTGATATAATTAGCTTACTTTATTTATTATTTTATAGCCTTCCGGCCACGGTTTATCCGCGCGTAATTTAGTTTTGTCAATTATTCCCCACTTCCTCCCACATCAAATCCCGGGATCAAAAGTACACTATGTCACCCGGGGCACAGAACATATACTAAAGTACCCGGGGATAGTGTAGCTTTCCAGCAGTGAAAGAATTATATAAATCGGTTCAGTAGTTTCGGAGTCTATTCATTACAAACAAACAATCAAATCTTTACACTTTAGTGTAGATATAAGTGAAGTGGTAGTAATAATTAGCTAGCAGCTGATGTTTTACTTAGTGATCATTTTAGATTGTGTCTGTCCTATAGAGCAATACAAGTAAGGGAAGATGTGTGCATTTAAGCTTTCGCGCGTACTCACTTGTGTGTCCTGTGCGGTAGCTAAAATTCAAGAACCAATAATGTAATTTGTAAATTGAAATCTTCAAAATTAGCAGTGAAAGAAATAATAAAGCACTTAACCACTCAACGCCGAACCGGCACTCGGGTGCCGCATAACAATAGATTTTCTATTGTGTCTAGTAATCCGGGGCTAGAAGGATTAAGTGCAAACACTTCACTTAATATACTGTAATTTTTGTCCAGACTGGATTTTGACAAGCTACCTTCAAAGATACGGGAAGCTTAGAAATGTTGTCCTTTACTACGAAATGCCGACGAGCAGTCAAACTCAGTTGAAAGTATGTGAGAATTTCATGACTCGCATTACGAAGTTGTGGAATTCATTTCCCCAGTGTTTTCCTGCACGTACGGACTTTATGTTGAAAATACGAGTGAATAATTCGCATCTTGGCAGATGTGTCTGCAGTTAAACAGCAGGTTATCCTAATTTTAAAAAGTAATTACATTTAATGGTGTATGTCCAGTGTTTACTGAAATCAAAATGAGCAGATAATATAAAGACATCATTATACTCATTTCTGGAGTTCTGATTGTAGATTTGAATCATCACATCACGTTTTAGAAAGAACTGCTTACGAAATTCAACCAACGATATTTGGCTGGCAGCTTACCATTAAGCAAACCTTTCTGATCTCCTATGCCGTAATCGTATCCTATAGCGACAGATTCAAACTTTTTCATTTTAGAGCTTTCACTTTTTTAATACATTAGCCAGGCCTGATACCGCGTTTACATTCAGCCCATTGCCGCGGCAACATGGGGAATAAACTGGGAAACGCGAGAATGTAAACAGGTCATTTCCATTGCCTTGACGTTGCCGTTCGCATTGCCCGGCTATCCCCCATTTGGCGGTTTTTCTAGCGGACATCAAAGCGCGGCAATGCGAGCGGCAACGTGTGTTTACATGTTGCTCTCTCGTTCAGTCGTTTAATATCTTTAAAAATACTTACATTGTTCTATTAATTACGATAAATTGCTATCATCCACCATGTCCTCTGACGACGACGTCCCTTTTGAATTCTATTTTTTTTTAAACATTTAAATAATTAATTAAACTTAAAAGGCGCCGACGCTGCGACAATTTCCACGTTATCCATGGCCCAGAGTCGAATTTAAAATACATATGAAGCGGCAATGTAAACACTCATTTCCGCTGACGTTGACACATCAATATATGTACGGCAAGGTAAGCAGCAACGGAAATGGCTGAATGTAAACGCGGTATGAGAGCCACATTTGTGGTATTATAATAGAAATACCTACTTCCAATTTTGACTGGCTTGTATTCTATTAACGTCGTCGCGAAAAAGCTAAAAGAATAAAGCTAACAAGAAGCTGAAGATATCAAGTGTCAAGGATTTGTAAACAAAGTGTCCAAATATAATGGGGCTATTCTTCAAAATGACGGATAACGGCTGGCTTTGTGAGGCGAGATGTTCTATCTAAATTATTTGTGCAAGACTGAGGGCTAACAAAAAGGAACCACCATTTTCCGGGTGCTTTGTCCCGGTATAATCGGTACGTTTGGGTTGTGACGAAATAAACAAGAAAATACAGAAGGACCATTCCAGCTATCATCGAAAATAATTACCTAAACTTTCTTAACTCGCTAAGTTTGCTGTGTGTTTTGTTTTTCATATTATGAAATGGCATCGACAATGGTCAAAACACTTTCCAAATTTTTTAAATTCCAGGGATGCGTACAAGCTTCTTGAAGTAGTATTTCCAAAAAACTTGGGAACTATCAATAAATAAAGGTGCCGTAGATGTCCATGGTGATTGCTTTTCATCAGATTTTACTCTGTAGAAGAAAAAGTCGTTCATATGGCTTTAGGAAAATGGCGAATGCTGAAGAAAGTACAGTTAAACTTCACCCAATCGTAATTGCGTTGAGAAAATAATGTTACTTTTTTTAAATAGTATTTCAAAAGATGTGCTTTTTATAATTAACATTTCTTTTGAACTCACTTCACTTGTTGGTCTAACAACACCACTGTACGTGCCAGTATTTTCTTTTCGCTGAAGGCGTTTTATTTCAATACCGCTTCAAAAGAAAGATTCAGGCGGGGCTGATTACTTTGGCACGGAGTTTAACTTTGTCTTGGGAACGAGAAAGTCAGTCGGTAAACTTCCTGTACCTTGAACACAGTGGAATAGGTAACAGTGAAAAATTCACCTTCCCACCGTGTCTGTTAAATTGTCACAACCAATTTCCACCTTAATGTCCATTGCATAGATTTCTATTTCAATTGAGACAGATTAGGGTAGGTTACACTCAGTTGCAGAAACGTCCATTAAAGTTAATGTTTCATTAAAGCTATTGCTGTCACTTTTTATTTCATGACAACGAAAAGTGACAGCATTAGATTTAATGAAGCATTAACTTTAATGGAGCTTTCTGCAACAGGGTGTTAATGTGCTATTTATTGTACAAGCTGATACGTATTTCTTCCAATAATAATATACAGGGTTATTGGTAATGTGTCTTGATCCTTTTAAGGACATGTAAAGGAGGTCCCCAGCTAGCAATTGACCCATTAAAATGCAGGTCAAAAGTGAACCAATAATGAGATATTTTTTTTTAATATTTTTTCGGAAAATTGGGGATTCACAACTTTAAAAATTTATTTAAAAAAAAATACAACATATTTTAATGTTATTGTTTATGATTAAGTTAGAGCTTGTTACGTATTGCTATACCACCGATATCGCCGATCAGCATCGACCTCAATATTTCGACACATGGAAACTGCTAGAATCTAGGCGCCGAGTCAGCGCTACGTGTTGCACCCGACACCGGACGAAGCCTCGCCGAGTTTCGTCACTTTTGGATCTACCATCGACCATTAGGCACCTTAAATCTAGACTATAATTTATAAATGTAATTTCTTTTTAATTAAATTTATTAAATAAAATTGATTTTTTTTGCAACCTCCGGCCGCAGCCTTCGTAATTGGCGCAGTCGGTAGGATCGCTGTAAAATTAGAGTCAGTGAATCGATCACGGCAACCGGCGATCCAGAACCTACAAGAGCTGCAGTCCAGAGGAGTATCCGGACATCGATACGGGCAGAGAAACCAGAATGTATATGTGAGTACTTTAGAATCGTTCTAGAGTTGCTTCCTTTATTTTATTTCCTGTGTAATTTAAATTTCCAAGATTTTCCATCCACGGCAATCTGGGACCAATAGAGTAGGAGTAGGCGGTAGATTAACCTTACAAGACGCTAATCGTAATCTTTTAGATAATAGTTTAGATTCGGAATCGTCTTTTAATTTAAATAATATGGCGGAAATTGATGAGATCTTTAAGTCCCTTCGGCTCGTACCAGAGTTCGATGGGAATCCAAATGTGTTAATTCGTTTTATTAAATTGTGCGACGAGTTAGTTAATAAATATGTAAGTAATGCACCAGGCGGAGAATTGG
The DNA here is from genome assembly GCA_949319885.1 of Mecyna flavalis. NCBI lineage: Eukaryota > Metazoa > Arthropoda > Insecta > Lepidoptera > Crambidae > Mecyna > Mecyna flavalis. The sequence continues at coordinate 2,325,038 of OX439419.1, read as the reverse complement.
CCAACCTTGCATTGATAAATGGAATCCTAAATAAAGTTACGGGGCCCGCCGCCCGAATGATTAATTCTAACGGGATAGCAGAAAATTGGGCAGGGATTCGTAGTGCTTTAATAAACAATTTTTCAGACCAGCGAGACGAAACATCATTGTACAATGATTTAGCTCTCTTATGTCAAGGTTCATGTTCCCCTCAGGAATATTATGAGAAATGTCAAAGCTTGTTTAGTACTATAATGACATATGTTGGCTTACACGAGAACGTTCAATCAACCATAGAATCGAAGCGCTCGCTTTACAAGAAATTAACTTTACAGGCGTTTTTAAGAGGTCTTAAAGATCCCTTGGGCTCACGCATTCGCTGCATGCGCCCAGAGTCAATAGAAAAAGCTTTGGAATTTGTCCATGAGGAAATAAATACCCTATACATACAACAGCGTAACGACCAAATTCCAGATAAAAGAGCGTCCCTGCCGCAGGCAATTCAAGCCCCTAGATATCAATTTAGGCCCCCTACTTTCACTTTACCGCCACAGAGGCCCATGCCAATGAATTTACCTGGGCCCTCGCGTGTTAATCATAATATGAATCTACCACCACGGCCACAGCCTTTGTGGAGGCCTAGCAATCAGGAATTGCACCATCCCAGAGGTCCCACGCGTACACAGCAGATGTTTGCCACGGCACCTCCTGGTTATAGGCGACAAGATAATCAGTTTAGGCTACCTGGGCCGCCACAGGCTTTTAATAATCAATCACAGGCTAACCCTAACTATAGACCGCAGCCCATGAGCGGAGTTAGCCATTTCGTCCCTAAAGTAATGCCTATTCGAGGTCATGATTGGTCTAAGTCTGGCAATCCGCCACCCACGAACTATTTTAAGTCGAGGGAAATGAATTTTAATATGTGTGACGATTATCCCTATAACTATGAATATGACCCGTACTATAACGCAGACATGTACTCAGACTTTTATTACTATGACTATTACACCCAACCAGACACCGACTATGACTATAACTCCGACCAACATCAATCCCAACCAACCGAATATAATTATCCCGGTAGAGCGAATATTATGCCTATAAATGAGGAGTCCCCGGAAACTTCATCTCCCAAGGATGAGGATTTTCACAAAACCCACAAATCAGACATACTAAAATAGAAATAAATCTCCAAACTCAACGTCAATTACCATATATACAAATTAAAAATCCACCTATAAAACTATTAATAGACACCGGCGCGAATCAATCTTTTATCAGTCCGAACGCGGTAACCCGATATTTTCCATTCATACAATGGACATATGATCCGTTCGAGGTTACAAACGTACACGCTACGACCCGGAGTGATTATTCAATTACTTTACCTAACTTCGGGGAATTTAATGATATGGACAATGTAACATTTTTTATATACAAATTTCACAATTACTTTGACGGCTTAATTGGGCTAGATTTATTAAACAAATGGGAAGCGAATATCGATCTTAAAAATAAAAAGTTAGTTACTCGTTTTGCTAGCAATCCAATTCAGATGTATGACTCCCGTAATTGTAATTTATATGAGGATATCATTCCCGCGAACTCGTCTAAGTTATTACGTATACCGGTGAACTTTCACGACGGCGACGTACTTATATCGGAGCAAGTTATCTCAAATTGTCGTATAAAAGACTGTGTAACTACTGTTAGTAAAAATCGCGGCATAGTTGAAGTCACAAACCCAACTCAATATGACATAGTATTTTCCATGGACAGGCCAGTTAGTGCAGAATTATTTAATATTCAGTGCACGCGCACTGAACAACCATCGGAACGCGTAAATGAAGTACTTTCGCGACTACGTACAGACCATTTGAATCCTGAAGAGCGAGCTAATTTACAATCACTTTGCGCTCAATACGCTGATGTCTTCTATATCGATGGCGAACCTCTAACCTTCACCAACCAAATTAAGCACAGCATCAGAACTACCGATGAGGTACCCGTCTATACGAAAACTTATCGTTATCCTTTTATTCATAGGCAAGAGGTCCAAGATCAAATATCTAAGATGTTAAACCAGGGTATTATCCGACCTTCACAATCAGCATGGAGCTCACCTATCTGGGTAGTCCCAAAGAAGGCGGATGCGTCAGGAAAAACCAAATGGCGCATAGTAGTTGACTTCAGGAAAGTTAATGAAAAAACTATTGATGATAAATACCCCATCCCGAACATCACAGATGTTCTAGATAAGCTAGGGAACTGTCATTACTTCACCACGCTTGATCTGGCAAGTGGGTTCCATCAGGTCGAGATGAATCCAGAAGATATCCAGAAGACAGCATTCAATGTGGAACATGGGCACTTCGAATTTTTGCGTATGCCCATGGGACTTAAAAATTCTCCATCCACGTTCCAACGGGTGATGGATAATGTGCTTAGGGACCTCCAGAACACCATATGCCTCGTTTATTTGGACGATATTGTCGTATTTAGCGTCTCTTTGCAAGAACACATGGTAAATTTAGAAAAAGTATTTAAAAGATTGAGAGAATCGAACTTCAAAATTCAAATGGACAAGTCGGAATTTTTAAAATTAGAGACGGCATACTTAGGGCATATAATTAGTAAAGACGGAATTAAACCCAATCCGGATAAAATTGCGGCTATACAAAAATTTCCCTTACCTAAATCTTCTACCGAAATAAAACGATTCCTGGGATTGTTAGGCTATTACCGTAAGTTTATTCCCGACTTTGCACGCATAACAAAACCTATGACGCAATGTTTAAAAAAGGGTTCAAAGATAACTTTTAACGACTCTAACTACGTTAACTGCTTTGAGAGATGTAAGACACTACTGACCAACGACCCAATCTTACAATATCCCGACTTTGGTAAAGACTTTATCTTGACAACTGATGCCTCCAACTTCGCTATAGGCGCTGTCCTTTCACAGGGTACCATAGGCAGCGATAAACCTATAGCTTACGCGTCAAGAACTTTAAACTCTAGTGAAATTAATTACAGCACTATAGAAAAAGAGCTCTTAGCCATAGTCTGGGCTACAAAATATTTCCGCCCGTATTTGTTTGGCAGGAAATTTAAGGTTGTCACCGATCATAAACCCTTGCAATGGGTTATGAACTTAAAAGAGCCAAACTCCAGACTCACGCGCTGGAGATTGAAATTAAGTGAATATAATTTCACTACAGTTTATAAGCAAGGCAAACATAACACCAATGCCGACGCTTTATCCCGGATTGAAATTAATAACGAGGATACTAGTTCTATCGCTGTAAACCCATCTGAAAAGCCACCGTCTTTAGCTGGTTCCACTACCGCAACTGCTCATACCAGCGGTGAACATCCTATCTTAGAAATACCCATTTCAGATGATCCTCTTAATAAATTCAATCGCCAAATATGTTTAGTGATTGTAGGAGACATTAAAAAGAGACCGACAGTGACTAAACCTTTTGAGACACACACCAGGACTACAATCCAAATATCAGAGTCAAATCTCGAAGACGATGTAATCAGCGCTATAAAGGAATATGTGAATCCCAAAGTCAAGACTGGTCTTATAATTCACCCACCTTTGGCCATGTACCAAATCATTCCCATTATACAAGATAAATTTAAAAGTTCTGCTATGAACTTAGTTTTAACCAAGGTAGAGCTTGAAAATGTTAAAGAGTATTTGCGACAACAAGAAATCATACAAAAATATCACGAAGGTAAAACAAACCATCGTGGTATTAATGAATGCTATCTAGCATTGTCTTCTAAATTTTACTGGCCCAAAATGAAAGAACACATTACTAAATATATCAATGAGTGTAACATCTGTGGCCAAGCCAAATACGACCGGCATCCTATCAAACAGAGATTTTCTATTGTTCCACCTCCAACTAGACCATTTGAGATTGTTCATCTCGATCTCTTCACAGCACAGACTGAGAAGTATCTTACGATTGTAGATGCCTTCTCAAAATATGCACAAGCATACCATCTTAGAGATGGAACCGCTTTAAGCGTAGTCCAAGCTCTTTTAACCTTTTCTACACACCATGGTATTCCCATAACCATTGTTACCGACCAAGGTCCAGAATTCACCAACCAATTATTTTCTGAATTTACAAGACTCCACAAAATTCAACATCATAAGATCCTTGCGCATAGTCCTAATGATAATGGTATTGTAGAACGCTTCCATTCCACTATCCTGGAACATCTCAGAATATTAAAGCTTGAGAAACGTAGTGAACCCGTCGTCAATCTTATGCCTTATGCAGTGCTAGCTTACAATAGCTCCATCCATAGTTTTACTAAGTGTAGACCCCTGGATTTAATTGTAGGCCATTTTGATCCACGAGACCCACTTAACATTGACTTAACAGAGCACCTATTGCAACAATACTCATTAGACCACAAGAAAAGAATGACTCAAGTATATGACTTAATAAATGAATCCTCCCTGCATCACAGGACTGAACTGACTGAAAATAGGAACAAAGACCGTGAACCTGAAATGGAGTATATCCCTGACCAACAAGTATTCGTAAGGAACCCAATGGCCAGCAGACAGAAACTAGCCCCTAGATATACTCAAGACACAGTTCTGGCAGACTTACCCATTCATATTTACACTAAAAAGAAACGCGGTCCCGTTGCCAAGTCCCGTTTGAAGCGTAGCCCTAAAGACCCTACCTTGTTACAGGACATTTCTACTAGCGACAGTACTCCAACTGGCCAGAAGTCAAGATGTAACGATTGACTCACTGGACGACGGACCAGGCTTGCTTCCATTTAAACTTGGACCTACTAAAATTGTCTCTCACTATCATTCATTCCTAAATTATATAGATCTAGATAATATACATAAGCAAGTTGAATCAGTTAAGTCTCAATTACTTGACCTTAGACCACTATTAAATAATAAAACTATATTCCTTTACGATCCTCATATTGAACATCTTAATTTAAAACTTAGAAGAATTTCAGATCAATTACAGACCTTCGAGCCAAATCGTAAGAAAAGAGGTCTTATTGACGGACTTGGTTCTGTAATCAAAAGTATATCGGGTAATTTAGACTATACTGATGCCATGAGATATAATAACGCCATTAAGGTTCTTCAAAATAATGAGTTTAAATTAGAGTCTGAATTAAATAATCACATCTCTTTAAATAAAGAATGGATATCTCAAAGTTCTAAAACATTGGAAAGCATAGTAAATAATCAAAATAAAATAAGTGCAGTCTTAAATCAAATAATGGATAGTGATAGTCAAAAAGAAACCGAATTAATAAAATACGCGCATATGGCACAGCATCTTATTATATTGGGAGATAACATCGAAGATTTATCTCAAGAACTTATTACATTAGAAAATACTCTAGCGTTTATTCGTGCATCGAGCACCCCTCATTCTATTGTTAGTATAGATAATCTTAAAAAAATGATAAGTAAGATCAGGACTTTGTACTCGAAAGATGAAATCCTGGATATAGAGAATAGAAACTTTTATGACATAATCAAGCTAGGATATTTCTACATAGAAAATAAAATTAGTATAGTTATTAAGGTACCAATTGCCTATCCCTTAACCTATGACCTTTATAAATTGTCCGTTATCCCTAACAAAAATCATAAAGTCCTAATACCAACCTTACCTTACATAGCAATTTCTAGAATAGATTATATGTACATAGAGACAGAATGTCCGAAGACCAATTCCTGGTATCTCTGTCAATCTGCATCAAATCACATCATTCGAGATGAGCCGGACTGTATCCAACATCTGATTCTCAAGCAAAATCTTCATTCATCCTGTATGCAGACTCCAGTGATCCTGACAAAAGAAGCTCTCGAACAATTGGACGATAGGCACTACACTATATCGTTCCCAACGCCCACTAAAGTTAAGATAACCTGTGGACAAGAACAATACCGTACGCTACAAGGAAGCTTCCTCGCAGTTATCCCGTTTAACTGTCGACTTGTAACACCAGAATTCACCATAGCCAACATGAACGAGCAAATAAAAGGTCACGTCGTGAAGATCATGGAAATGCCTCTGTATGATGAGTCGGGGCCCCAGGAGCATCCATCTGTCATTCTCAATTCCATAAATCTAGAGAACCTTCATGCGGTGAATACTAAGATATCCCTGCAAACTCCAATCCATTTAAATGACGCCGCCAAGCAGTCGCTGTACCACACTACGATTCCTGTCTACGTCATACTATCAATTGTCGTAGCACTGCTGATTGCCGTAGCAGCCCGACGACTACGAGCGCGCTACCTGCGAGCTACGAGCAACGTCATCGACGATTCAACCGCTTCGCGTGGCATCTACTCTGTCCCTAACGCAAGGCAGATCAATCCCAGCGAGATTAAAGTGGACCACAGAAACATCTCAGCTACTATCTCCAGCAGAGCTGTCCAATAGTCGCTGATCTACGGGGGAAGGTGTTACGTATTGCTATACCACCGATATCGCCGATCAGCATCGACCTCAATATTTCGACACATGGAAACTGCTAGAATCTAGGCGCCGAGTCAGCGCTACGTGTTGCACCCGACACCGGACGAAGCCTCGCCGAGTTTCGTCACTTTTGGATCTACCATCGACCATTAGGCACCTTAAATCTAGACTATAATTTATAAATGTAATTTCTTTTTAATTAAATTTATTAAATAAAATTGATTTTTTTTGCAACCTCCGGCCGCAGCCTTCGTAATTAGCTTAGTCTAGTACATAATAAAACACACTAGGATAACTGAAACTTTTGTTAATTTTGAAATAAGAGATCAAAAACTAGAATTTTTTTACGACGCTTATAATTTTGTTTACAATAAAGTATCATTTTCTTCAAAAAATCACCTAAGTACTTGGACGGCAGAACATTTCAAAAACATCTTCATATCAATGGCTATCTAACAAGATACAATGTACACTTAAAAAATTGATAACAACTGTAAAAACAACTAACGAGCATAAAAGGGTAATAAATCTCTATACAAATTTTTTCGCTATATCGGTGTATTTTTCAACCAGATGACAATCAATAGACAAACGACACTTGGTTAAACCATGAATGGATGAAAGTGACCGGTCAAGAGATGACTCATCATAAATAAAAAATCCCGGGAATTAGTTTCATATCTGCTTTTGTCATGTCAAAACGTTTTATTCCAATGATGTCTTATGTCTTAAAAAAATTCTACTTTTAGATCTCTTATTTCAAAATTTACAAATTTTTCAGTTATCCTATTGTGTTTTATTATGTACTAGACTAAGCTGTAACTTAATCATAAACAATTACATTAAAATATTTTGTAGTTTTTTTTAAATAAATTTTTAAAGTTGTGAATCCCTAATTATCCGAAAAAAATTAAAAAAATATTTATCTCATTATTGGTTCACTTTTGACCTGCATTGTAATGGGTCAATTGCTAGCTGGGGACCTCCTCTACATGCCCTTAAAAAGATCAAGACACATTACCAATAACCCTGTATAATAATAAACGTTTATTTCGGATTAAGATCCATACAGAGTTTTTAGTAGATTCCATAATACTATATTATGTTAATAAATTAAATATAATTGCGCTTCAATTTCAATGTAGCCATGTGCTTTCTAGCATCTACGTTTACATTACCATACAAACTGACTACTGAATGAGAACAATTTTACGATAATATTCATGGGCAGAAATAAAGATACTTTGCAGACGTTTCGCTGTATTTATTTAAGCTGTGACTAAACATTTGTGTCTTTTGACGGAAAGAATTTTTGTTGCTCTGAAAACTTTGTGTGTTTCTTATTTGGTTTTCCTTTTGAAGGACTCGCTGGAAAGCATCCAAAACTTTATAAGGACGCGAAAGTTGATATAATTGTGTTTTTGTTTGTTATTGCTATTTCATTTACATACCTCTGGAAGCGTTTTTGTACTGTATAATGTGATATAAAACTTTAAAGATACTGGGAAATATATTTTGTAAAGAATCATTGGGAAATAAAATCAGATATTATATCGTTTATTCAATGCACGTAAAATATATCCCCAGACATTCTTAACTTAATCGTTTCAGACAACGGATAAACATTCCTAAATACGTTTATACTCGTACAATTCGTAAGTCGTGTATACGTTTTAAACTAATAAAACGTTCAGACTATAACAATAGTGTTTATGAATACCAATGTTTGTAGTTTTGCTGGTTTATGATGGAACTCGCTGCGTCTGGTGTTTTAGGCATAAATCGATTTCACAAGCATTCCTTGTCTCGTCAAAATATAGAACTATTTAGATGAAACTACAGTACTCCATTTTAATATTGTAAATGCATAAGTTACTCTATATACCTGTCTGTGGCATATCTGGCGGCATCGGGACTAAAATGATGGATTTCCTTGAACCTCACCTTTTTTATTGAAGTCAATATTGTGTATTGTTTCAGCATGCTGCAGAAATTGAGAAGAAGCAGAACGAATTGGAGAACAAAAAGCTGTTGGGTACCGTCGTGCAATACGGCAGCGTCATTCAGCTGCTGCACGTCAAATCCAACAAGTATCTTACCGTAAGTTCTAATAATACATATAATAATATCTTCACATCGTTAAAAATACATGTCGACGAATTGCAAATCTTCGTCCTTAATTAGGTTAGTTTAATACAGTGTTAAGCAAATCTTGTTTGGTACCCAAATAGGTGAATATGTTTATAACTAGCCTTTCGCCCGCGGCTTCGCCCGCGTGAACTATAGGACGTTATCCCGCGGGAATATCTTGTAAATTGTAGCCTATGTGTTATTCTGATGTAGGTATAAGCTATATTATTGTAAAGTTTCATTAAAATCAATTCAGTATTTTTTACGTGAAAGAGTAACAAACGTTCATCCATCATCCATGCGCCCCCCGGCCGGTCGGTACCGCCGCAACCGCTATGTCCCTGCATTTTAAATCTGTAATAGCTTCAAAAGTATTCATTTAAATTGCATGCTGTAAAGAGCTATATTGATCTATATTACATGCACAATTTATTTAAGGTACTTAATTGGATAAGGATTAACACTGTATTGCAAAAAATCGCTTTTTCGTAAATATGCCCTGTAATTCCACTTAGGCGGCGATGAAAGGAAACCCCACTGACGTAGTTGAAGAAATTTATTTATAGTATACAAAAGTTACAGTTTATGGAGTAACTGAGTTACGCTGGCAACACTCGTACTACAAGTGTATCCACTACGTGAAGTACACCTGTGCGTATGAGAGCGCGCGGTTAGTGTCTCAGACCGTCCCAAGTATTGGAAGCAGTCCGAAAGCGCTAGCCGAACTGACTGAGCTCCGCCGCGGCACGGCGTTTTATACCCATCGATCGGGAGGTTTCGTCGGCACTCGGTGGCGCTCGGAGATAGAAAGCGGGCGATGAGTCTCGGCCGGGTGATGCGTCATAGGGTGCTGCGCGAATGTATTGTGTAGTTTGTTACAATCTCCCCCTCTGCCTCTGAAGTCGTCCCGACGATGAGGCAGCACCTTCAGGAATGGTGGGAGTCTTGCGAGGACGTCCACGTCGATTTCGGGCTCCTGGCGAGGCGGAGGCACGACATATGTTTTCTTGGGTCGTACTCTTCTTCGCAAGGGTCGAATTGGTTGGGGACCTTCCTCATCAGGTGACGTCGGCAGTGGCCCAAATAGATCAAAAGAAACCACTTCGAATCGTTGTGATGGGGCCGTAGTTTGTAGGAGTCCAGCAGGCTTCATAGGATGTTCTTCTTCACCCTCCCCCTGGACCAGAACTGCTCCGATAGCATAGTTACTGTCACCCGTTTTTATGATGCAGGGCTTTGTTTCATCAGCTTGTCTCAAGATGGGAGCGGTCGTTAAACATTGCTTGAGTGGAATGTATGCATCTTCTTGTTCAGGCTTCTTGGTGGGCCCCACGTTGGGCGCCACTGTAATTCCACTTAGGCGGCAATGAAAAGAAACCCCACTGACGTAGTTGATGAAATTTTATTGGCAACTAACAAAAGTTACAGTAGGTGTAGCAACTGAGTTATGCTGGCAACCCTCGTACTACAAGTGTATCCACTACGTGAAGTACACCTGTGCGTATGAGAGCGCGCGGTTAGTGTCTCAGACCGTCCCAAGTATTGGAAGCAGTCCGAAAGCGCTAGCCGAACTGACTGAGCTCCGCCGCGGCACGGCGTTTTATACCCATCGATCGGGAGGTTTCGTCGGCACTCGGTGGCGCTCGGAGATAGAAAGCGGGCGATGAGTCTCGGCCGGGTGATGCGTCATAGGGTGCTGCGCGAATGTATTGTGTAGTTTGTTACAGCCCTTATTTTCTCATTAGTAAAGGATAAAAATGGTTATTGTGGGTTATCCCTAATAGATAGACATATACCATCGCGGACTTTTTTGTAAACCGTTTTAAGGTGAACAATACCGTAGTACATTATTTTGATCTATCTCGTAGGGTTCAGCCAAAAAAATGTGTTTATTTACGACCTTAAATTAAAAACCTCTAAAATTATCAGTGTTTCTCTACTTTATATATATTATGCATGTATTATACATATAAACCTTCCTCTTGAATCATTCTATCTATTAAAAAAAACCGCATCAAAATCCGTTGCGTAGTTTCAAAGATTTAAGCATACAAAGGGACATAGGGACAGAGAAAGCGACTTTGTTTTATACTATGTAGTGATGCCGCAGAACTTTATGAAGTTCGATGACGATGAGAAAAGCGGTCATTGCCTGTGGAAATAAAGTTAAGAACCTCTGTCTCTGTTCAAGCAGTTTATGGAACACTTAACTATTTAGTAACAAAATTCGTTATTCCGCAGGTACAGACGGCTTATTATAATAATTGGTAGATGATAGATACACGTTGTTTATTTACAACAACAAAAAAACACATACCTATAGCCATTATCCAATTGGCTAAGATCCCCTGTGAAAGGTTACGGAGGTACTGTTCAATGTAATATTATAGATTCGCCAAATTTTGGTGCCTGGTACGCTGACTAGATCGAACCAAAAACTCCAGGAGAAACAGAAGATTTATGCTAATTACAGATGTTTCTGTCGGCAGGTTAACAAGCGTCTACCCGCATTGCTGGAGAAGAATGCAATGCGGGTGCATCTCGACGCGAACGGCAACGAAGGCTCGTGGTTTTATGTCATGCCATTCTACAAACTCCGGTCGACTGGTGAGTTTTTTTTATGCTAGTACAATATATCTCACTCACCTGGTTAAAAGCGACCACTGCCGGCCTACTCCATTGAGGGCTTAGACAAGGAGCGTCACTAAGTGTGCTGCCATATAGGCTCTATCTTTAAACCTGTGATTTCAAGTGTACTAACTCTTACGTTAATATTGCCGGAACACAGCCAGAGCTGTTACGACGGCAGATTAAAGACCTTTTGGTTGTAGTCAGAGTCTGTAAAAGTCCTACCACCAACCAGGTTTAGAGCGGGAACCAAACATGGCCTAAGTGGCCGCTTGCCATCAAGTGTGTAGCATCTGCCATCTAAAACAGCATAAAAATTACTTACTATGTTTTTTTAAAGTGCCGATTGGCTCTCGGAATTTTGTAATAATTTGTTTACTGTACATTTAATTTGCAGGGGACAATGTGGTGGTTGGTGATAAAGTAATAATGAATCCCGTGAATGCGGGTCAACAAGTCCTACACGTATCCTCAAACCACGAGCTACCTGACAACGCAGGCTGTATGGAGGTAAATAAACTTCTTTCATCAAAGTCAAAGTATTTATTTGCAAAGAATAGGTACAAAATATGATCTTATATTTAACTCTCGTGCCAGTTGCAGAGAGATACAGTGCTTACTATTCTGCTTACAATGTTAGCATGCAAAATGTGTGTTATTGAGAAATTCGTCAATGGAGTATATATATGTCAGTCTATTAGCCATTCCCTCAACCTACGTATTAATGCAGGTAATGGCCCTTGCTTAAATCTGTCCGGGATTTTATTATAAATTTTGATGCACATAAAATAACAGCTGTTTTTTAATATAACACTCAGTTTCCAGTCCGGAAAGTCCAGTTGGTGGTATGATGAACCTATGTGAGACGCATTGATTAATAGTCACAAATGGAACCAACTGGTTGCAATCGGGTGGAAAAGAGAATCCGGGGGAGTTTAGAGGGTAGTGGGTCTCATGGAGATGGCCTTTTTTTTTCTTCCGGAGGAGAATGCGTTTTTGCACCTTAACCGCAGGCTAGCGAGATCTGCGGCCGTGTGTGGGACTCGGGACCCAAGCGTCCCACTACCCACTAAACTCCCCCGGTTCCCCTTTCACCCGGAGAGGACGAGCCGGTGCCCGCTCCGTGTCGATTGACCGGCCCATCCCCGGGTACCCCAGCCTGGTGCAGTGGGCCAGGGTTTGCGCCTTAGGAGGACCACCCGAGAAGAGGTTGTAAGGGGAAATCAGTGGAGTTAAGTGGGTAGCATGACAAGCGGCTTTAGTCCCGCGTCCCATATATGGACGCCGGCGTCGTTACACTGCGGCTATGGAGCTTTCTCTTCCGCCAAAGCTCTCCTGAGGCCTGCGGAAGACAGAAGATGTCCGTGTATAATGTCCAAGAATTTGTAAGTCTGTTATATCTGTATTTTAGGTGAACGTAGTAAACTCGTCGACGTCATGGAAGGTGACGTTGTTCCTCGAACACAAAGAGAACCAGGAGGAGATCCTGAAGGGCGGCGACGTGGTGCGGCTCTTCCACGCTGAGCAGGAGAAGTTCCTTACCATGGATGAGTACAGGTGAGCAGCATGTGACGTAATGGATTACAATTCAAGCTTACTACTTATTAAGATGAATCTGGTTTATTGTGCGCCGCGTCCAGGCCGTTTTCGACGTGAAGCTTGTGCTTGTCTTTCGCCATTTGGTCTCCTCAGCGGTATCTGGGAAGGCCGACCGTTCGTTAACCACCTGACAAGAAAGGATGGAATGGACGGATGGAATGATGGCAGTGAAGAGAACTAACGACAAAAACTATTACTAAACATTGAACTACAATTACTAGCGTGTAGAACCGACACCGCAAAAAAAATTTTTGCGCGATGCTTTGTTGCCGTTACCATGGTTACGGCAACAACTCATTCAAGATCTATGAGATAGGCATTTCGAACAAAACGCGTAAGTGCCTTGCTTTGCATAGCGCTTACGATGTTTTGGTCGCCAGAAAAATATACTCTGTAAGCAATCTAGCGCTGCAAGATTTATAGTTTGGTTAGACGACATCCGCTGTAGCAAATACATCAGTCAGTCCAGACATCATTTTGTGACACATTTGTTACTCGTAACTTAATGGTACTAAATGATAGTCGGTGATATCAGCTGCCACAATACCGCCGCCGCTCTAGCTGTGTTCCGGCAAAATGAATGTGGTAGTCAGTTTCGACGGTCAGAGTAGCGTCAGTGTGGCAGCACATTGACGCTGCAGTAACTGCTTACCATCAGATGGGCTTATGTTACTAAAATAAACTGTAATATAACAATAAAAAGTCTCTTTATATCCAGTAGGCACTTGTTGTATGTACTCGTATTCTTACCATTTGGAGGTCGCCACAATTATTGTATTAATACTCCATAAATATTTTGTCTGATGTAGGAAGCGGCACCACGTTTTCCTGCGGACCACGGGTCGGTCGAGCGCCACCGCTGCCACTAGCAGCAAAGCGCTGTGGGAGATCGAGGTAAGTGACTTTTAGTAACACAGCAAGTCCTTACTACCAGGAGTAGCAAAGAGATTAACGTCAGACCTTTGGCTAATATTCAACTGTGATATATGAAGAGGGGATAAATGAAAAACGGGGGCAATATTCCCTTGAAACCATACAATACATAGTATGCTTTAGGTAAGCGATGTCTTTTCCATGGTGTAATCTATTCCGAGCTTCAAGTAATCCAGCGTAAAAGCTCTGTTTCGTGTAACGCGAGACAGGTTTTTTTTTAGCAATGCTATTGGTTCGTGAATATTAATATTGATGTCATCGAGAGTTTCCACTGGACTGAACAAGTATATAAGATACTGGACAAAACGCTTGAAGAAACAAGAACGTCGATTTTTGTTTTCAATTTTGACTTCACAAAAATTAAGAACGTCCTTTATGAATGGGGTTAAAATGGAAAATATCAAGCTTTTAATGTAAAACGACCATTAGGGCTCTTTCAAATTAGACGTTTTGTGTCGGACGGCTGCGGTACTGTTCCCGCACCGCGTGTTTTGTAGGAAAAATAACGACCGTCCGTACGCGGTGCGGCAAACGCGCGGCTGCCGTACCGCAGCCGTCCGACACAAAACGTCTAATTTAGAAGAATTTTGAGCACATACATTGTGTTGTGTTCAGGTGGTGCAACACGACCCGTGCCGCGGCGGCGCCGGCCACTGGAACTCCATCTTTAGGTTCAAGCATCTTGCGACTGGACACTACCTAGCCGCTGAAGCTTGCCATCGACCGCCGTGAGTGCAACCTTTTTAAATAAAAAAATCTTTAAGTAATATTATTTCTAATTGATCTATACTTATTGTAAATACAAAAAAATTGGCTTACGTCCCGATGGCTGGAATCCCCTTTACAAAATTTTTGTATTAAAGTTAGCGATTGAAAAGAGTAACTATTGATTTTCTTACCGGTTCTTCTCTATAGATAAATAAAATTCCGAAGCCAGTGCAAGTAGAATTCTTCTGTAAGACGACTCGTTGTGTTTGATGCTTACACGAATAAAAAAAATAAGGATTTCGATATGATTTTCGGTTTTTTTTACTTTGATTACAGTGATGGAGACCTTTAACCCGCAGCGGGACATTAATAGGCTGATTTTTTTTTTGTCATATTTGGGTGGGGCATACATAGGCTAATGGAGAATGTTAGCTAGTTTCGATTTTTAACTTTTCTTATAGTCCATATGAAATAAAAAAAGTGTGTATAAAAATTATTTCGATATGTCACTTAGTTCCCGAGATATTGAATTTTAAACGGCGCGAGTGTTGGCCGGCCGGAGCTCGTTGCGGTGACGTCACTTTACACCCTCTCACGCAGTACGTTGCGCGCTCCGGTACGGTTATTTCGTAGTGAACCGTACCGGAGCGCGCAACGTACTATGACCTGTGACGTCATTGTACTGCAGCGCCAGCATGGCCGACGCGCGGCGAACGGGATTTTTAAATGTCTATAAAATCTAAACTAATTGATATTTTGGCATGGAACAAAAAATAATGTGTTTATATTCACATAGGCTTTACTGTGACAAAGTTACAAGCTGTTTCGCATACCTAGTAACATTCTCCATTCTGTGTTATTTGCAGGGATGCGGTGGTGGAGATCGGCGAGCCGGCGTACCAGCTGGTGTCGGTGCCGCACTCGTCGGAGATCGCCACGCTGTTCGAGCTGGACCCCACCACCATGACGCACTCCGACGCGCCCGTCCCACAGAGCAGCTACGTCAGGTACCCACCGTAGCTGCATCTGAACGACTAACAACTTGTTGACCGCCCCGCTATATATGGCCTCAAAACCCGTGACTCGTTAAGAGAATTATTCCGGGAAATAAATATATTAACTGTGCCATCACAATATATACTGGATTGTGTTATGTATGTACAAAAGAACATACAACATTTTTCAAAGAAATCAGATTGTCATCAATTTAACACAAGAAATAAACATAGGCTTGCTATTCCAAATATTAGGCTTCAAAAGATTGGAAATTCTTTTAAAGGATTAAGTATTACAATGTTTAATAAATTGCCAATGGATGTTGTTAGCTTACCCATAAATCAATTTAAGTCGTGGATCAAGACCCGTCTGATGAAAAAAGGTTACTATAAAATTGAAGATTTTCTTAATGATGGAGATCTGTAGATACTGGTAGTAGGAATGCTTCGCTCCCTGTCAGCGCAAACTGTATTTTAATCTGTTGTCATTGTTGTTATATCTACACTACGTCCTACAGTTATAATTTTTTCTTTATTATTATTATTATATGTATCTACATTCACACGAAAAACTGTATGGCTTAGTATAGATAGATTTATTATCATTGTTGTATAAATTTCTTTGGCGATTAAAAAGAGTAACTGTCGAGTTTCTTGCCGGTTCTTCTCGACAGATGACTGCATTCCGAGGCCGGTGGTAGAGTCACTCTGTAATTAACGATTCATAAATACTTGATACAAGTTTACATGAATAAAGAATATTTTGATTTGATTTTGATTTGACTTGTAAATGTTGAACTTAAGTACTCTTATAATTGGTGCAAGGATGTGGAATAAACCTGATATGCAGTTTATGGAGATTTTTATATGTAATTGACAGAGTCAATAACAACACGTTACGTAGCAACGGTTTCTAGGCACACAGTACCTCAACAAGTACTAAGGCGTTCCCGGTGATTCATGGTTTGCAATAGAAGACCGTGGAAAACAGCAAAGATCCCTTTTCGGCGCAAACGCAACTCCAACGCATGCATTGTACAAGGTCACCCTGTAACCGCTCGGATAATACTGATGGTACAAAACTTGAAAAGTGGTTTGACATTCATTACACAAGTTAAATCTTTTGGATGTCAAAACTCAATCAAACATGGTACTGAAAATAAAGCTCTGTTGAAACCTGTAAATTAAAACTGATATTATATTTGTGTTTCTGCCTCAGGTTACAGCACCTATGCACGCATACGTGGGTGCACTCGACTGCGATACCAATTGACAAAGATGAAGAGAAACCCGTCATGTCCAAGGTAGTATACTAAATATTGTGTTCGAATAAGATTAAAGTTCCAATCCAATCCAAGTGACAGAAGTCATAGACGGAACTGCTCATTTTGTCAAACAAATCATATATCGAGTTGAGATAGATAACATACGATTGCGTCCCTTTGAGCGTAAAGTACTACACAGTTATTTACAATAGATTCCACCGCCATAATTATTGGATTATGGGGCAAATCGTCTGAGCCAAAACTGATCCTCGGACGAGTTGCCTCATTCGTAAAACGTATGAGGCTTTTCGTCGTCCGAGGACCACTTCTTGTTCAGACGAAAAGCCTCATACGTTTTACGAATGAGGCAACTCGTCCGAGGATCAGTTTTGGCTCGGACGATTTGCCCCATAATCCTAATTATTTTGGCTGTGTTCACTTATAGTTATTTATGTGACTGTTGCATAATGAGGGTTATTAAAATACGAATGTGGTTTTATGAAACGAACGAAGTGAGTTTCATAAAAGGATCACATGAGTATTTTAATGCCTAATTATGTACAGTCACATACATAACTTTATCTTCATTCATACAATAAATGTCTATTTTAAAGTTAGGATCGATGTGAAACCGCGTGGAATATAATCCGTAGTACCAGGAGAGCAGAGAAGAACAAGAAGCTAGGGTAGCTCGCGTCTTTCAAACTCTTTGATTCAATGAATAGTTACGCTGCGGTTATGCTCTCCTGGTACCTTTGAAAATACATCAAGATGTTTTGCTTACATATGTTAGCTTCAAATCCATTCATTTTTACTTTTTAAGAAGACGTTCGAAATTTGAACGTAATTAAAGTATCGGTTACCGATACTAAAATGTAAACATTACGATGCAGCCACAGATACTTATATCTAAATGTAGGGCGTTTGCTCATCGCTCCTGACTATAAAATAGACATATGGTATGGATGTAGATAAAATAAATTAAAATCTCAAAACGGTAAAGGAGTCGATAACCGTCAGGATTCACGTGTCTGTCTGCCACTAAACTAGTATTTACTTTGACCAAAAACCAAGGTTTTCTTCCCAGGTGGGTTGCTCAGTAGTAAAAGAAGACAAAGAAGCATTCGCACTGATATCAGTGTCGCCCAGCGAAGTTCGAGACTTGGACTTCGCGAACGACGCGTGCAAGGTGCTCTCGGCCTTGTCGACAAAGCTGCATCACGGGAATATAGAACATAATGAAAGGAAGTAAGTGCTGGTTTCCTTTGCATATCTGATTGGCTGTCTCAGTGACGTGTAAGTGACGACTCTCGGAGCTTTACTTACTTGTTTATGCTGGCCATACACCATCAAGCCTATCGTCAAATCGGCTTGATGCGATCGATTGGATCAAGTAGACTTGACCGTGTGTGGCCGTGGATTGGCATGACAACCATTGTCAAGCCAATCCACGCCCACACACGGTCAAATCGGCTTGATCCAATCGATCGCTTCAAGTTGATTTGACGATAGGCTTGATGGTGTATGGCCAGCATTACACGTGCACTTTATGCTGACTTGCAATCTTGCGTTGTTGTCGTCAGTCTGTCTTATGTAGCGCATTCCGATAGCCGCTACACTAATTCAGGTTCATAAATTGTATATGTCTATTCGCAGGGCACTAACATGCCTCCTGCAGGACATCGTGTACTTCATAGCGGGCTTCGAGAACGAGCCCAACAAGTCGGAAGCGCTGGACCTGGTCGTGGAGAACCCCAACCGCGACCGGCAGAAGCTGCTGCGCGAGCAGTACATCCTCAGGCAACTATTCAAGATACTCCAGGTGAGATGTGATGAAGAAAAATCTTCTTCCGAGCTAGGTGTGCTTGGTACTTTGTCTCTATGTAGAACCTAGCACACTAGTGCTGACCCGTCCATAAATATAGTATGGGTCTGTAGAGGGGGAATTACCAGAGGGTTAGATTTTTTCTAAATCTGACTGGCTAACTTTCACCCCCACAGATGAAATCTGCCGCGATAACAGCTCTGGCTGTGTGCCGGAAATATTAATGTAGACGCCAGTATACTTAAAGTGAAAGGCTCGAAGATGAGTCTACAGTGTTGCAGCCAATGACGTTCAATAGACAACTAGACTCCCATTCACGCTCAAATATTGTCCGAAGCAAAAGTCTGCCCACGCAACTATTGGGCAGAGTTTCCGTTTAGTCGTATACAATTGACATTAAACACTAACTGCCACGAGATAAGGTGTTAATTTGAACGAATGTATTAATGTCATCTGTGTCAACGCCGCTCGGACGTTTTTTGAGGATTTTTTCTTAGAGATTGGGTGTCTAGTTTTATATTGAACGTCATTGGTTGCAGCACATTGAGCGAAGCTTCTTGGTGTAGTATCTCTCAATAGAAAAGCCGCAAGGGTCATTTACAAGGTGGGCTGTATGCCTGTCTGCAAAAAAAATTACTTGTTTTTAATAAATATTTTGTATTTGCATTGCTATATTAACTAAAAGGTTAATGGTTCATGCTAATCAAGTTTGTTGTCCCCCCAGGGCCCGTTCCAGGAGACCGCTGAGGGCGAGCCGTTCTTGAAGATCGAAGAACTGCACGATCTTCGATACGCCCCCTATAAGTACATCTTCCGGCTCTGCTACAGGATACTGCGGCTGAGCCAACAGGATTATAGGAAAAACCAAGTAAGTCTTAGCTAAAATTGAGTCGATAGTGACCATAATATTCCAGGGGTCGTGGGTTGGAATCACGAACCGGACAAACATTTATGTGATGAACATTTGTGTTTGGGATGATTTAGATATAAATACATTTCTCTTGATAATTACAATTTAATAATGTACTTTTACAATAATAAACATTATACATTGAAAGCACGGTAAATCTATCTGTCAAACTCCTCGGCTAGTGCGGGGCACCGTACGCGGTGACCATAGTGATGTGTAAATCGATTGAACCAATTATTCGTCTAACACTATTTTAATACGGTTAATAAGTTCTCTTTATCCTCGTAGGACATACATTTGAGGGTATCTTGAAGTTTATTTTTACATTTGCTGTAGCACAGGGGATATAGGTTACATAATGCATTTAGTGTATCGTAGAGAAGTGGACGTAGATCCCTTACAGCTACATAGCGTAAACTCTTCTTCAGCAAAAAATCATACATTGATTAGATTCCTAAAAATGTTCAGAGCAAGATGATTGATAATGCCAATTGTTCTCAGGAATACATAGCGAAGCACTTCGGCTTCATGCAGAAGCAGATCGGCTACGACATCCTGGCCGAGGACACCATCACGGCGCTGCTGCACAACAACAGGAAGCTGCTGGAGAAGCACATCACCGCCTCTGAGATCGAGACCTTCGTGGGTACGTTCATCATCAATCGTAGTCCACTGGATATGGGCCACACCATCCGCTGGCCAGTTTGCTAGCATTGGGAAAATCTATATTATATAAATCTATATATATAAAACTCAAAGGTGACTGACTGACTGACATAGATATCTATCAACGCACAGCCCAAACCACTAGACGGATCGGGCTGAAATTTGGCATGCAGGTAGATGTCATGACGTAGGCATCCGCTAAGAAAGGATTTTGATCAATTCCCACGGGAACGGGAACCACGCGGGTGAAACCGCGGACGGCCGCTAGTTTGTATATATTCGCCTTGTTTGGCAAGCGGGAGGGCGTTCACAGGACGTAGCTTTTACATCATTGACGCTGTGGGTATGTTTACTTACTTACTTACTATACTGACGAGCCATTTGGTGTAATGGTCGAGAAGTCGGCTTTACACCAAAGGTCGCGGGTTCGATCCCCGCACGGTACAAACATTTGTGTGCATGAACATGTCTGTTTGTATCGGTCTGGGTGTTTCTTTGTATAATATGTATGTATTTACAAAAAAAAGTATATAAGTAATGTTTATCCGTTGTCTGGCACCCATAGCACAAGCTAATGCTTAGTTTGGGGCTAGATGGCGCTGTGTGAATAATGTCCAGGGATTTATTTATTTATTTATACTGACGCAGCGACCTGAAGTGGGTCTTGGCCTCCGATAATAAGCGTCTCCATCTTGGTCTATCCTGCGCCACCTCTGCATGTGGGTATGTTTGGTAATGTCAAATTCGTAGGCGTGACTTTGCTGCCAGGAGGTTGGAGAACTTGGAGATGACTGGTTAATAGCCGTAATAATATAAGATCCCACTATAGAATGACCTTCACC
Source organism: Mecyna flavalis (assembly GCA_949319885.1). Lineage (NCBI taxonomy): Eukaryota > Metazoa > Arthropoda > Insecta > Lepidoptera > Crambidae > Mecyna > Mecyna flavalis. The sequence continues at coordinate 2,304,055 of OX439419.1, read as the reverse complement.
GAGCTGGTTAATGGATGAAAATTATTTTATATTCTTAAATTCTTAAATATTTCATTAAATAAATGGGTTGTCTAATTGATTTTTGGTTTTATACCCTGGACTAAAATATATTTTTTTAACTATGTTATCCCCAGGCCTTGTTCGCAAGAACATGAAGACCTGGCAGTCGAGGTTCCTGGACTACCTAAGCGACCTGTGCATCTCCAACAAGAAGGCGATCGCCGTCACGCAGGAGCTTATCTGCAAGAGCGTGCTTTGCGCTAACAACTCTGACATACTTATTGAGACCAGGTGATATACTATTCTATAACGATTGGATATTAGAGTAATTTTTTTTAATCATTATGTAATTTTATCTGTAACCGAAAATGAACATCTTTTTTTTTTTTTTTTTTTTTTTTATACTTAGCCCGGCAAATGACCCCACTCCACCTGATGTTAAGTGGAAATGAAGTCCAGACGCGAGGACAACTGTTGCAACGTAAGGGACGCAGCATCAGTCACCCTCACTCTGCCGGCCCACAAAGTGCCTCTTCACGCCTCGTTTGAAGGACCCTATGTCATAGGAAGGAGGGAATACATGCGCTGGTAGACTATTCCATTTCTTGGAGGTGCGACAAAGAAACGAGTCACCGAATTTCTTTGTGCGTGATGGAATATCGGCAACTCTAAATTGGTGACTCCGGAGAGCAGCGCGCGTACTCCTATGGAGGAAGGGAGAAGGAGGGATGAGGTCAAAGAGTTCTTCAGAGCACTCGCCATGGTATAGACGGTAAAAGACGCTAAGTGACGCAATATCTCTCCGCAATTGCAAAGGCTCGAGAGTGTTAGTGACCTCTGCATTGCCGATAATACGCACAGCGCGGCGCTGCAATCTGTCCAAGGCATCGAGAAGGTACTTTGCGGAGCCGTCCCAAAGGTGAGAGCAATACTCCACGCAGGATCGCACCTGTGTCTTGTATAATAGACACAACTGATCAGGCGTGAAGAATCGCCGCACCCTGTTCAGGACACCGAGTTTACGTGAGGCATTTTTAATCACAGTTTCGATGTAGTCCTTTTGGTTCAGATCGCAGCGAATATCCATACCGAGCATGTTAATGCTGCTCTGCAGGCCTAGAGATGTACCCTGAAGGGAAGGAAGGGGAAGGAATGGCGACTTTTTGGCTGTGAACGCACACACCTGTGTTTTCTTAGCATTGAACTCCACCAGGTTTTCGGAGCCCCATTTAGAAATGAGGTCCAACACCCGATCGAGCTCAATGACAAGATTTGCTCGCCTTGTTTCGGTTTCTACCTGTCCAGCCGTTGGGTGGCCGCTATATCCCCCATGCACTGTGCTATCATCTGCATAGCAATGAATGTTTCCAAGAGGAAGCATGTCATTGACATGCAGAAGGAACAGCGTGGGGGATAAAACGGAGCCCTGAGGAACACCAGCGTTCACTGACATGAACCGCGAAGCGCAGCCGTCCGCGAGGACACGGATTCTACGCTCATGCAGGAAGCTAGCGATCCACGTGCAGAACTGAGCAGGCAAACCATATGCCGGGAGCTTGGAGAGAAGAGCTTTATGCCAGACCCGATCAAAAGCCTTGGCTATGTCAAGGCTAACTGCCAGTGACTCGCCACGCTTGTCAATAGCCTCACCCCAGAGATGTGTGACGTAGGCTAGAAGATCACCCGTTGACCGTTTTGGCCGAAACCCATATTGACGATCGTGGATTAGCGAGTGATCTTCTAGGTATCGAGTAAGCTGCTTATTTAATATTCGCTCGAGGATCTTGCACAATACAGAGGTTACGGCTATAGGGCGGTAATTAGTCGGATCTGATCGATCTCCTTTTTTAGGGATCGGTTGCACATTAGCCTCTTTCCAAGATTCCGGCACACAGCCCGTAGAGAATGAGAGACGATACAGACGTGTTAACACAGGGGACAACTCCGCTGCACACTTTTTCAGGACTATTGCTGGGATGCCATCAGGACCGTTAGCTTTCCGGACATCAATTGACTGCAGCTCCTCACGCACATCACACTGCCTGATTTTAATATCAGACATTGTGTGGCCACAGTGAGGAATTGAGGGTGGCTCCGCATTGCAGTCGTTGATTCGGGAGTTAGCCGCAAAGAGTTTGGCCAGGAGATCGACCTTTTCCTGCGGCTTGTGGGCTAAGGTTCCGTCAGGACATCTCAGTGGTGGCAGCGAGGGTTGGCAGAAGTTGGATTGCACGGCTTTGGCCAGACGCCAGTAGCTACGGCTTCCCGTAGGATGCGATAAAAGTTCTTGGCCTACTCGTGCAACGCGCTGGGCATCCGCTCTAATATAGGCTTTTGCAGGACTTGGTGGCATTGTTATAGGCTGCTTTCAGCGAGCTAGTTTCGGGATCCCCATGAGCTTTGCCTCTGATCCAAGCGCGGTATGCCGTCTGTTTGCTCTCAACAGCACTGGCACACTCGCGATTGAACCAGCGGTTGCGTCTGCCTTTGCTGATGACATAGGAGTGTGGAATATAGTATTCCATCCCTAACACTATCTCATCAGCAACGGCAGTGGCGCTAGCTGTCGGGTCCTTCCCACTGAAGCAGCGCTGCCTCCAAGGGACGGATGCAAAATAGTCCCGCATACCATCCCAGTCTGCCGACGCGTAGTGCCAAATCTGGCGTTTTGAAATCGCTGTTGGCGGTAGCGATGCCAATGGCACTATGCTGGATATCAAGCAGTGATCCGAGGAACCTAAAGGAGCTCGGACCTCCACCCGGTATCCAGCAGGGCGATTCGTCAACAGAAGGTCGAGCAAGGAGGGAGCATGATTAACTATGTCTGGGATCCTGGTAGGCTGGTTCACCAGTTGAGTCAGGTCATGCGTGAGAGCGAATGCATGGGCAGTTCTACCAGCATGGTCAGTTTTGGAGGAACCTAACCACAACTCATGGTGGGCGTTGAAATCCCCCAAAAACACCAATTCCGCCGATGGAAACCGCTCCTGCGCATCATCTGCCACCCGACTAAGATGATCAAAAAGTCGAGTTGTTTCCAAGTCGCCGTTATGGGATCGGTAGACGCAGACGTAGACACGGCAATGAGAGCCTAAGTCGACGTGTACCACTAGTAAGGAGAAGGAGGGGTCCTCCAGACAGCGCAGACGGCGACAGCAAACATCCGCCCGAACGTATAAGCAAACTCCGGCTTTGGCTTTGAAGGATTCTTCAAGCACATAGCCAGGATAGTTTAAGTAGGTGGTGTCAGCTGGTCGGATTATTTGCGTCTCCGTCAAGAACAACATTGCTGGCCGTGCCGTCTCAAGATGGTGGTGGACGGCATTGAGGTTTACATGGAGTCCGCGGATGTTAGCGAACTCCACCTCAAACGGTAAGGTTGTGGTGGGGGTGTGCACCGCTGTAGTTCCAGTTTTTTAATCTGATCAGAAATATATAAGTTATAAGTCTTTTATCTGGTGGAAGGAGAAACTGCCAAGCAACAAAAAAGGACCAAACCGCCGGTTGGTCGAACGGGTTCGAAAGAAATGGTGATATATCCCCACCAATCCAACTTAATGATATATTTTTCCATCACAGTCAGGTGGATACAGAATACAAATCATTCATGATGTCGGTTTTCTGCGGTGACTGGGGCATGGATTGCACGAGTCCCACATACGGCTCGCCTATCACAGACGAGTTATGGTGCATAAAAGCATTTCCCTCTACAAAACAAAAAAAAAAGTTGGCGGATTTACGTCTTCCGTCAAAATAAACCAATTACGTTGTAGTTGGACCTTATGGCTACGTAGCGCCATCTAGCGGATATTTTATTCCGAAACACTATCATTGTTTATCAGAATTTTAGGTAATTATGTATGAGAGTAACCAATTATTAACATTGTTATTTACAGATTGGTTTCAACGAAATACGAAAAGACAAGGGTTTTGGAACCCGAAGACCGGAAATACACGGTTGAAGACGAAGTTATACTGATTTGGAATAATAAAAAGGTATTTATCTACATCCATACCATAATATGTCTATTTTATATTCAGGAGCGATGAGCAAACGCCCTACATTTAGATATAAGTATCTGTGGCTGCATTGAAATGTTTACATTTTAGTGTCGGTAACCGATACTTTAATTACGTTCAAATTTCGAACGTCTTCTTTAAAAGTAAAAATTAATAGGTTTTTTCGATTATCGAATTAGTCGATTAGTAATTTTATGTTCCATTCCTATACATTTAATTCGATGCTGAAATTATAACAATCGATTTGAGAATCGAAATCAACTCGAGTCTAGATTGTTTATGGATTTTAAAAACTACAAACGTCAGTCATTAATTATGACAGTACATACTAAACTACAGTCTGTTCCACATAAGTTGTCCTTTAGCCGCTATATTGGCAGCATTGCCTACGCTTTGTAAATCTGTCAAAAAACAGATTGAATGTATTGAAAAACAATACTACCAATATAGCGGCTAAAGGACTTCTTATGTGGAACAGACTGTAACTTTTACATACAGATTATGTTGGTAACTAGGGCGTTTGCTCATCAATCCTGACTATAAAATAGACATATTATCGTATGAATGAAGATAAAGTTATGTATGTGACTGTACATAATTAGTCATTAAAATACTCATGTGATTCTTTTATGAAACTCACTTCGTTCGTTTCATAAAACCACATTCGTATTTTAATGACCCTCATTATGCAGCAGTCACATAAATAACTATTATTATTTACTGTTTCTTCTAGTTAATATTTAAATTATAAGACAATAACGTTTTATTTCGTTTCATTTTCTTTCGCAAGGAATTGATGCCGCTGACGGTAATATATCGAATATCTTTTAACGTATTGCTAGTTCTTTTCTAGCTATAAATTGTTTATAATGAACATTGAATCGTTTGATTATACATTGTGGTGGATATATCGAGTCATGTTTTAATGTTATATGTTATGTAATGTTGGTTAGTGCTAGATTTGTTTATGTTTGTGCGTTATTTTAGGATAAAATCGATGTTTGTTAGGTAATTTATACGAAGTATGGTTGCTATAATTTAATTTATATGATTACGCTTGAGTTTTTGTGCGACTGTTCGTAAAAATAATACGATAAAATTATGACTTATGGTCTACTTATCTGATAGATTTAACGATCGATGGGAGCAAAAGAAACTGGCTCTATACACTGATAACACTATTCTCTCCCCAATTGAGCTCTAGAGTCCTTTTTTATCAACGGACCATAGCACAACAATTATGAAGCTACTTCACTGTCATGTGACCTTTTGTAAGGGAAGTATCTGCGTATCTGTCTGCCAACTGACATAGTATAAAAAAAAAAAAAAAAAAAAGTACTTCATCAGACGATTGGCTCGTCCTAGTGGAAGATCCATAGTGGATCTTCACTCGGATCAGCTCCACCTCTCTTTAAATTAAATGTGATGTGATTATGTTTCTTGTAGAACTCTCGGCTGCTGTCTGAGCTGGCGGCAGAGGCGCGCAGCAACCCTCAGAGCGAATCCGCCGCCATCCTCGACTACTACCGCCACCAGCTCGACCTGTTCTCCAACATGTGCCTCAACCGCCAGTACCTCGCGCTCAACAGCCTCTCGCCGCAGCTGCACATCCATCTCATACTCAGGTAATGCCAGACAGAGATCCTCGACTACTATACCTTGTAAAATCTAGCATGTTTCCTGCGACAGCTGTCATCGGTTTGACAGGAGTAAATTTTCGCAATTTTTGACTGTCAAATGTAAGCAGAAAAATATCGTTCATGATTGGCTGACCCCGCCCTCTTAGGGATGTCTATTGCTGAAATCTCTTGCTTACACGTAATAATCGATTTTGAAGGTGTAACATATCGATAAGACTGGTTTGTTTTTCAGTTTAAACGTTTTTAATCAAAAATCAATTAATTTCATTAAATGTAAGTCGTCGTGGATTACAAAATTTGAATATAAATGCGATTCGAAAATAAGAATAATTTCTTAAAGATAGTCAATCTTGCAGTGTAAATCAATAGAAGAATTGATTGATTAAGTATCGAATATTTGTCATTTTTTTATAATACGACGACATGCCTAGAAATGTCACCGTGACGCCTGTCGCAGGAATCATCGTAGATTTTACAAGGTATACCGCCATCAGCTCAACCTGTTCTCCAACATGTGCCTCAACCGCCTGTCGCCGCAGCTGCTTATCTATCTTATACTCAGGTCGGTGCGATAGCGAATATATTGAAAGGAAGGTTGTTTTAGAGAGTAGAACAGGTATACATAAGCGTACAGGTCCCGGCAAACATCTTTTTTTTTATACTAGATCAATTGGCAGACGGGCACGCAGTCCACCTGATGGTAAGTGGCCACTGCGGCCTATTCCATTGAGGGACACTTATCTGGAAGTGCTGCCAGACTGTAGGCGCATCTGATCTTCGATCCTCTGATTTCAAGTGTACTGGCTCCCACATTAATATTGCCGGAACACAGCTAGAGCTGTTATGGCGGCAGATTTCACCTGTGGGGGTGGTAGCTAGCCAGTCGGACTCTGAAAAAGCCCAACCACCAACCAGACCCAAAACCGGAATCGAACCCACGACCTCCGTGTTTTTGTACCCGAGCGGCTCTTGAAATCGTGTGGTGATTGCGCAGAACGCAAATATTGAGATGCGTGCGCGCTATTGGTCAGAAGCAAACCTCTGACCAATAGCGCGTGTGGACGACGGCAGATTCGCGCGCGCTATTGGTCATTCACAAGTGCACATGCGCGAACTTTACGCAAATCCGTCGACAACGCGGTAGCTCCGCGACGTCTCCGCCGCGTTTTGAGCTGAAGTTGGACTGAAACTTGATGGCATTTTAGTTAATGGTTTTGCAGAGATCATTTGCATTAGTGAGATTATGAAATCCGAGGGTTTCGTTTACGCTTTTCATAGAGCTTTTCAAGACCTGTGGGAAGAGCGTTTATAAACTGTGTGATGTTGTTTCAGATGCATGTCGAATTCTGAGCTGTCGTACGAGTTGCGCGCGTCGTTCTGCCGGCTGATGCTGCACCTGCACGCCGACCGCGACCCGCAGGAGCCCGTCACGCCCGTCAAGTACGCGCGCCTCTGGACGGAGGTCTGCGACCGCATACACATCCACGAGTGAGTCTAGCGCGACACTCTGCCAGGTGTATGTCGTATGCTGCGCCGTCGTCTGCCGGCTGATGCTGCACCTGCACGCCGACCGCGACCCGCAGGAGCCCGTCACGCCCGTCAAGTACGCGCGCCTCTGGACCGAGGTCTGCGACCGCATACACATCCACGAGTGAGTCTAGCGCGACACTCTGCCAGGTGTATGTCGTATGCTGCGCCGTCGTCTGCCGGCTGATGCTGCACCTGCACGCCGACCGCGACCCGCAGGAGCCCGTCACGCCCGTCAAGTACGCGCGCCTCTGGACGGAGGTCTGCGACCGCATACACATCCACGAGTGAGTCTAGCGCGACACTCTGCCAGGTGTATGTCGTATGCTGCGCCGTCGTCTGCCGGCTGATGCTGCACCTGCACGCCGACCGCGACCCGCAGGAGCCCGTCACGCCCGTCAAGTACGCGCGCCTCTGGACCGAGGTCTGCGACCGCATACACATCCACGAGTGAGTCTAGCGCGACACTCTGCCAGGTGTATGTCGTATGCTGCGCCGTCGTCTGCCGGCTGATGCTGCACCTGCACGCCGACCGCGACCCGCAGGAGCCCGTCACGCCCGTCAAGTACGCGCGCCTCTGGACCGAGGTCTGCAACCGCATACACATCCACGAGTGAGTCTAGCGCGACACTCTGCCAGGTGTATGTCGTATGCTGCGCCGTCGTCTGCCGGCTGATGCTGCACCTGCACGCCGACCGCGACCCGCAGGAGCCCGTCACGCCCGTCAAGTACGCGCGCCTCTGGACCGAGGTCTGCGACCGCATACACATCCACGAGTGAGTCTAGCGCGACACTCTGCCAGGTGTATGTCGTATGCTGCGCCGTCGTCTGCCGGCTGATGCTGCACCTGCACGCCGACCGCGACCCGCAGGAGCCCGTCACGCCCGTCAAGTACGCGCGCCTCTGGACCGAGGTCTGCGACCGCATACACATCCACGAGTGAGTCTAGCGCGACACTCTGCCAGGTGTATGTCGTATGCTGCGCCGTCGTCTGCCGGCTGATGCTGCACCTGCACGCCGACCGCGACCCGCAGGAGCCCGTCACGCCCGTCAAGTACGCGCGCCTCTGGACCGAGGTCTGCGACCGCATACACATCCACGAGTGAGTCTAGCGCGACACTCTGCCAGGTGTATGTCGTATGCTGCGCCGTCGTCTGCCGGCTGATGCTGCACCTGCACGCCGACCGCGACCCGCAGGAGCCCGTCACGCCCGTCAAGTACGCGCGCCTCTGGACCGAGGTCTGCGACCGCATACACATCCACGAGTGAGTCTAGCGCGACACTCTGCCAGGTGTATGTCGTATGCTGCGCCGTCGTCTGCCGGCTGATGCTGCACCTGCACCAAATGGTGCAAATAGCGACTCGAATAAAGAAGATAGGGACCCGAATGAAGAAGTTAGGGACTCGATTAAAGAAGTTAGGGACTCGAATGATGCAAATAGGGACTCGAATAAAGAAGTTAGGGAGGGACTCGAATGAAGAGATTAGGGACTCCAATGATGCAAACAAGGACTCGAATGATGCAAATAGGGACGCGAATGACACAAATAGGGAGTTTAACGAAACAAGTAGGGACTCGAATGACGTAAATATGGACTCGAAAAAAGAAGATAGGGATGCCAATGTCGCAAATAAAGACTCGAATGAAGGAGTCAGGGACTCGATTAAAGAAGTTAGGGGCTCGAATGATGCAAATAGGGACTCGAATGAAGAAGATTAGGACTTGAATGAAGAAGTTAAGGACTCCAATGATGCAAACAAGGACTCGAATGGAAATAGGGACGCGAATGACACAAATAGAGACTAAAACAACACAAGTAGGGACTTTAACGACACAAGTAGGGACTCGAATGACGTAAATATGGACTCGAAAAAAGAAGATAGGGATTCCAATGTCGCAAGTAAAGACTCGAATGAAGAAGATAAGGACTTGAGTGAAGGTGATAGGGGCTCGATGGAGAAGAGAGAGTTATTTACATTTTGGACTTTGATGTCGGTTTTCTATACTAATATTATAAAGAGGAAAGATTTGATTGTTTGTATTGAATAGGCTCTGAAACAACTAAACTGATTTTAATAATTCTTTCACTGTTGGAAAGTTACACTATCCCCGGTGAAAATAGTGTACTTTTGATCCCGGAAATGTGGGGAGAAGGGAATATTTGAAAAAAGAAATTACGCACGGGTAAAAAAATTGTAAAAAAATAATAAAGATGCGGTTTGTTATAAATTATGTATTTACGATTGTCCCAGCTACCAATGCGTGAAAGGCGGGCCGGACGCCAACCGCGAGAAGGTGAAGGAGCAGTTCGCGTCGACGATCCGCTTCGTCGAGAACTACCTGTGCAACGTCGTCACTCGCACGTGGTACTTCAGCGACCACGACCAGAACAAGCTGACCTTCGAGGTCGTTAAGCTGGCAAGGGAGCTGATATACTTCGGGTTTTATAGGTGAGTTGTTTGAAGGAGAAGTAAGAAAAACATTTGATGGCATTTAAGTATCAGCCTATATAAATGTCCCACCGCAGGGCTGGCTTAATCACCACGCTTGCCAAATGCGGATTGGTAATCACAAACCCAAGCAGTGTCTGAAAAAAAACGACACAAAGTAAGCTCGACCCGGGAATTGAACCCAGGATCCCGAGTCTCGGCCCGGTACTTAAACCACTAGACCATCGAGGCGGTTATGGGTAGCATATAAAAATTATATATGATAGAGTAGTTGGCAGACTGGCATGTAGTACAACTGATGGTAAGCAGCCACTGCGGTCTACTCTAATAAGGGATACTTCACCAGGAAGCCTCGCGTGCAAATCCTGGGTCGGACCAAAAATTACTGTTGTTTACGACTACGACACATTTATGTGCATGGATATGTTGGTTTAGGTTTATGTATAATATGTATATACAAAAGTATATCAGAAATTTTTAAACGTTTGACGCTCATAGTATAATCTCTGCTTAGTTTGGAGCTAGATGGCGCTGTTTGAATGATATTTAAAAATATTTATTAATTGATTTATTTGTTAAACTAAATGAGTGCACACTTCCAATGGCATCAACAGCTTCAGCGACCTTCTTCGGTTAACGAAGACCCTGCTCAGCATACTTGACTGCGTGACGGCAATGGACCTGCTGAATGAGACTAACGCTCTCTCCGGCGAAGTGGAATGTAAGTGCAATCATTGAGTTAAACTATACCCGACCATTAATATAAAAAACCTCGCCATACTGCGGAAAAATATTGAAACTAACTGCGGAAAAATATTGAAACTAATTTCTTCAAGTGGGAACAATAAAAAAAACAATAAGATGGCATTCATTATTGCTGTCTGTCAAAGTGTGATGTCAACTGTCAATCGTGCCTTTTTTTATAAGGAGGCAGGATGACCTCACTCCACCTTATGGTAAGCGGAAGTGAGGTCCAAATATAAGGTTGACTGGCTCAATAGATCATAGTACCCATTGAGCCAGTCACCCTTACCATGAAGGCCTGCTTAGATGCCGCTTCACGCCCCGCCTAAAAAACCCAGGATTATAGGACATTGTGCCTTGTTAATATTGGATATTGATTGTGAGTTATTCGTGAGTATAACCATAACAACCAAGTGTTGCTATAACCATAGCTAATGTAGCGCCTCGCCGCAGTGATTAGATTAATTGATTGTGAGATAAGAATTTATCTACCGCTATTCATATCTATATTAAAACTCACATGCAGCTCAGGAAAAGGAAGTCAAAAAACGTAAGTTAATAAGTCCCCACAAACATCCTATTATAGCTATACAGTATGACAGGAAATGCGAGGGACATATTTAAGCCCCAAATAGTTCATGCTTCCATATAACAAAATAAGTATAAATCAATAAAAACTCTGGTAAATATCTGTCAATAACCTTATTTGACACCTGAAAATCCGCGTAACGTGCGGGCACTCTTCCCTTCACAGTAGGTACCTATTTCTTGAACTCGTTCATTACTCAAATTATTGTACTCGCGTACAATTTGAGTTTGGGGCGTAACCGGCCGCTCAGCACACGGGATTTTTAGGTAGTTCATGCATACATAAATTATTAGGATAATTATAAAAAATATTAAGGATATATTTTTTATAGCGAATTGGACTCTAAATCGGATTCTGAACACTCTCCTTAAATATGTCTCTCGGGTTACCTAACACGCTGTATAATTTAGGTCACAATATTGTTTTATTCCCACTGTATTCAAAAAAGATATAACTATTGGTTTAATTGCGGCGTCTCTTCTTAACAGGCCATTTACATTACGGCGCGTGTCAGGATGAAAAATCTAAAAGAATTTACAATGCTAAATAAATGAATTTTATATATTTTCTTATGTTTTGTTTATGTTTGTAGCCGAAGGCGGAGTCCTACGGAGCATCGGAGACATGGGAGCGGTAATGACATCTATTACTTTAGGATCGGTTGCTCGGAATGTAAGTTTCACTTAGTTTGGCTTTGCGAACAACACGGGTCAAGGGTACTGTTTGAATGTTACTTGATGCAGTAGGATACAATCTTTATGGCGGGTTTGAAAATCGCGTATCTAGTGAAACGTTGCGCAGTAACTATAGATATTAGTGGATGTGGTTTCTCTTCAAAATGTGTAAATCTATCGCCTTCTTAAAGGGACTCTTTGTCCTATCTTAATGTAGCTACCCTCATTGCACGGGTCTTATATTACCTAGCATTAGGATCCAAATAAACACGGAAGTACGTCTAACCTCTGGGTTATTTTTGCTTACCCCATGCCACCCATCCCAGGGGTTTTGAAAAAAGACTCTGAGCTTCAGAGCGTCGCTTTGCACGGGTATTATATTGTATACTACGTGATTTTACAGTCGCCTGGTAGAAGTGGTTAAACATTTTACTTTATCAAAATGCCTTATTTTTATCGTAATAAGGTTTTATATAGGTCTTAAATGAACCTGCGCAAGCAGCTTATATCTCAGTCGCCAAAAAGATTGCATTACACTGTAAGAATATCAAAAATAAATGTGTTCTTACAATAACCCTCAATAATCAGTTGAATGCACGTTTTATTTATGTGTATAATATATTGCTTTCTCTAAAATAATACGGTGAAGTTAATGCTATTTTGCAATGTAAATAAAAAACAAATCTTTTGTGTGGGCTATCGCTTAAACTGGTTGTGAAACTCTATTTTCAAGTTTATTCTACGTGCTTACTGTTTTGCACTTATAGCACATAAAATATTATAAATGTTAAATATTTGGTGTATTTTGCACTTGCTTACCAGTACAACTCTAAGAATAATTTCCCATCTCTCATGTCAACTACGTCCTTATCTTATAATGTTTCAAAAACGGACACAAAGGAAACACAATGCTAGCAAAGTAAAGGTTCTTGTGCAGCTAGCACATGCAATCTTAGCGATTTAAATACCTAATACTTTTTTCGTAGGAGATTTTTTTTTGCACCTTTTTTGCCGGGTGGTGATCACAACCTAGGCTGTGTCTGATAAACCTAACATCAGTTTTGCCCGACACGAATGGAGTCAGGCCCCCGTAGATTATACGCTACACGAGGGCAGACCTGATGGCTCATTGGGCCTAGTACCCTGCATAAATACTAATAAATAGTACACAGTCATACCCTCTTTGTTACTAATACCCACAGCAGTGCCAGATATTTTCCCGTGAAATAGAAGTGTGTCAAGCACTTCTGTGCACTGAAGCTAGTGAAATTACTGGGTATATGAGACCTAATAACTGCCGTCTCTTAAGGCGGGCAACGCGCCTGCGACCCTAAGGGGGTCTCGGGTGCTTATAAGCGGCGGTGATCACTTATCATCAGGTGACCCACTTGCTCGTTTGCCCCGCTATAATATACAAAAAAAAAGTGCTCAAGCTACGTTGAAGTCAGATCAATGTATCTTCGATATTTATTTGTTAAATTAATGTTGTTGTCCAGGTGGGTGGCAGCAACACTGGGAGCAGCAGCAGCGCGGGCGCCGGCCTGCAGCGCAGCGCGTCGGCGTTGGTGCTGGCCCGCGAACACCCTCTCGTCATGGACACTAAGCTCAAGATTATTGAAATACTACAGGTATGACATCCAATTTTCTCCATCTTCAATTTCCCTCCACTCATCTCATTTCTACACGCAATCCTTTACTGTTCAGTACATTTGTTTGTGGATTGTGGAATTCTTTACCGATATAGGTACATTAGCCTTTTTTTTAAACCTGGGTTAAAGCTAGTATCCATGGAATAGGAAGTGCAGACGTACTTGCGCACTTACTTGTACTTGACTATAATTTATCCAGCTTAGTTCATCATCAGCCTATCACAGTCTACTGCTGAACAAAAGTCTCTCCAAACCCTCGCAACACTAATCGATCCTCGGCCACTTGCATTCAGCTTTTGCCCACCATCTTGCGCAAATCATCAGTACACCTGGCCTGAGGGTGTCTTACACTTACACTCCACTACGCCTTCCGAGACGCGGTGTCCACTCTATACTCCATAAAACGTAACATGATTAGAATGACAGCTGTCAAAGTGTTGTAGCTCTCTCGCTCGCTCTCAATAAACCTCTATCGATGTGTCTTGTCTCTAAGTTTTTTTTTTGTAGAGTGAGACACATCCGTAGACGTTTATTGAGAGCGAGCGAGAGAGCCACAACACTTTGACAGCTGTCATTCTAATCATGTTACGTTTTAAGGAGTATACAACCCGTTTAACCCACGGCGTTAGTTAGATTGTATAGACCTGCCGACATAGCCGAAAACCCATCTAGGAGGACATTATTTTTGTATAATTTGTTCTGTCTGTCCAGTTCATCCTAGACGTGCGACTCGACTACCGGATCAGCTGCCTGCTGTCCATCTTCAAGAAGGAGTTCGAGCAGGCCGGGGACCGCACCGACGCGCTCGCGAGGGCCGACGTCGAGGCCATCGGCCTGCAGGCTGAGGGGATCTTTAGCTGCAGGTGAGGCTAGTCTGGTGGTACTGGTGTAGGGAGGGGAGGGTGCTGGCTCTTTTGTTTGTTCTTTTATATTCTGGACAAATCCCATCTACTCGCCTTGTGGATCTAGGTGGCTTAAGTATCTTGATCTTGGGGTTCTGGGTTAAATTTCCGGGTCAAGAATACGATGTGTCGGATTTTTTCAGACATAGCTCGGGCTTGTGATCATCAATCCGCATGCCAAATGCCGATTGGTGATTAAGCCCGTAAAGACCGACAAACTTATCTGTTCCGGTGGCCAAAATTGGAACTACAGTTTTTGCAATACAAAAACGATATTTATTGACAGTACAAAAACGACAGTAGCGACGCCGCTACCGGAACAGATAAGTTTGTCGGTCTATACGTAGCATTTTAGCGATGACTTGATTTCTATGATAGAAGTTTTTGCCCTGCAGTGGGAGAAAATTGGGGTTTTTTTTAAATCCCCCCAACAACTGACTATTTATATAAAAGAGCCAGTAAGTCTACTCCTATTTTATTAAAACAATTTAATATTTCAAACTTTTCCTTACAGATATAGACTAAAATTATTTCTTAGTTAATTCTGAACTATTTCATCTGACTTATTAGTGAAGAACAATCTATACCTATTAGCTACTTACTTCATATTTAAAAAGTTAATTATTTACTAAATTAGAATCTCATTCCTTCATTAGAACAATTTCAAGAGCTATTACTACGTGTTTGAGTATTAACGTTTTATGTTTTCTAATTAGTTTCACCTCGTGAGTCTACTGAAGACTAATGGATTGATTTTTAAAACATAGCTCACTGATATGCATTTGGCAAACATTGATTGTTAAATTTCTCGCCCAAGCTAGAAATTAACCGTTGTGACAATCACTTACTTGATGGGAGTCTTTCTGGTATAGAGAGACATTAATAAATTATTGGCCCCATGGCGCATTTGGTAGTGACCATACCTCATGCGCTAGTGGTCGTGGGTTCGAATTCCAACCGTGGCAAACATTTGTGTTTGTCCTGTGTCTAGCTCTTTATTTGTGTTAATAATATTTGCGTTGTTTCTGATAACCACCACACAAATTCCAAAGCTACTTAAATTTGGGGTCAGATCAATGTATATAATGTTGTCTTATATTTATTTAAATACTAGAATTTTTTTCTTTATAGAAAAAACAAGACCTGAATAAATGATTCATTTGATGAATATTACTTACTCTTACACGTAGTAAGCTCTTTATTAAACTCAGTAGAGTAGTGAGTAGTGACTAACGCATGACAGCGGGAATACTGGTGACGGGAGGTCACCGTAGCTATTAACATGGGTCCGTGAGGGAAAATAAAGATATAATAAAATTAAGTTTTACAGTCAGCCATTTTAGTTAGTAGAAAATATTGATAAAAATTTGTACAAATTCTTACTGTATACAGCTTTAAAAGTAAAAGTTTCATAACTTAGATACCAGTTTCAGAACCTACATTGAGATATGGAAAATGGCAATATGGACTTTAAAATATTAATAAAATGACAATATCAATTGAAGAAACACTAGGATAATGAAGCATTCATGTTTATTTTATCATTTTTGTATTTTTGATGTTATTATTGCCTCTTACAAAAAATAATAATAAAATAAATAAAGTTTAAATCAGGTGAATTTATATAATAGGCAGTCCTTAGTTACTTTCTGTTAAATACTTCCGCTTACCATCAGGTGGAGTGAGGTCATCCTGACTGCCTCTTTATAAAAAAAAAAGTACATAGGCGTCATAATATGTTCAATTTAATAGTGTTATTTACTTTTATAAAAATTTTGATTTACTTTTATAATAATGTTGATTTACTTTTATAATAATGTTGATTTACTTTCTAGCCGGATTTCTAACATGAAATAATTATTTCAGAGCGATTCAGACAGTGCCCGACGGCTGTCTTCCAAAAAATGTAGATTTGTTAGTAAGATGATTTACATTGCATGCACGAGTGATGCGTCCTAGTGTTGCCACCAACTTAGACTGTGCTTTTGTATTATACACCTTATTGTATTGTACCACGTTACAAGTTACACTTTCGTGTGATGTTAATATGAAAATCAACTGATATAATTTTCGACACTTTGAAATTGAGTAAGCATTGATAGTATTAAAAGAATGGTTTCTGATAAATGGTACATGATTTCAAAGCTGTAACTATGCAGGTGGCTTGGTATAAAACCCAAAGCCAATGTATGTTTACAAAAAGTATTAAGAGGACGAATTGAATATTTGTGTTGCAAGGATATGGATTTTTCTCAGCAATGACTAAAGCTAAGAAAATAAAATTTATTGGCAGGATTCATCATGTCTTTGACTTTGACCAGTCCATTTGAATACACGATTGGTCAACTTTTGTAACACAGATTAATTAATCAAAAATACCTCTATAAAAACAGGGATTGTCATTTTTACGACAATCGGAAGCGACTTAAGCCTTCAAAATTACTAAATATAATCACGGAACCTTACACTATAATTGGGCCATGTATTATTTAAAATACATTTATAGTTTTTAAATCACACGGATAAAACCATTTTGTCGCATACGCTCTTTTCGTTTAGAGCGGGTTTTCTAAGAGCGTCTTGCGTCGCGCGGCCCCAGCAGTACGCTCGCGGCTATTGCCAGAGACGGTTCTATGACAACTGCTCTCAGCCCACGCTCGCTTTTGTTTTTCGAATATTTATTCAAACCACTGACCTCCATCATACATAGTACGCTGGACTGGCTATACAGTCTGTTTTGCCCAACCTGAGATATGTGTGGCCATATTTAGCTTCTAAGATTCACCATCATGTTCATAATATTATTTTTTATTTTAAATAAGAATGATCTAAAAAGATAGCTGACTACGCACAATCACTATCCGTTGAACTCGAGTCTTCAGAAATGCCGTCTGTTCTGATTCAGTATCAGATTATTTTTTTAATTCTCATGAACTTGTACATTTCGACATCCATTAAGTACCTACTTCTCTTTCGGACAATTGGTCTTCGATGTGGATAGTGACCGATTAGAATGCTTCTTCTGTTAATTTGACAATATTGTTTGCATCTTTCGTATATCACAACATTCTATCTCCATCACATTGGGGTAAAACGTTGCACACTGGTAAGGTAACCCTATTTTCAAATGGCGAACATTTCCAAATGGGATTAAACGGCCTATAATGTCTTTTTCTCTTTCAAAAATCATGTACTGATAACACAATATTTTTACCACTACTCTGAATCCTTTTTGGCATAATACAAGATAAATTTATCATTTGTAAATAGAAAAATGCGAGGAGCTTCGTCAAACGAGAAAAACATTAATGCCAACCGCATGGAATAAGACACTGACAGCTGTCAAAGGTAAAATAACTCTGAACGAACTGTAGACATTGAAATGACAGCTATTTTTTGTGTCGATTTGAAGCGCTGCCAGTAAGTGTACTAATAGTTTGTTAAATTTTGGATGATCTCTGCGACAGGTGTCGCAGTGACATTTCTAGAGGCATAGTCTTACCATAAACGAATATTAAAACTTCGATTCTTAAGTAATTGATTCCTATAACGATCTACACTGAACGATTGAGGACCTCTAGTAAAAGTGATTTAAAACAAAGAACACATTTGTTTGGCATGCTCTATGACTATGCGAAAACATTTAGGTGATAAAGATTTGTGTTTGTCCTGTGTCTGGATGTTAATATGTAATTAAGTACTAATTTGGGGTAACTTCGTCATTTTTGATACTCGTAGCACATGTCATGTGCTCTTTTACACGAATTTCGGACTTCGATCATATTCAAATTGTTATATCCAAACCGACTTCTAATCGCGGAGGCACGAACTGACGGTTTTTCAGCCGTCATTCGGAACCGAGTAGCTTCCCTGCTGCACCGCGTGCGAGGTAGTACTAACGGCATTTTAAAGATCATGGCTGACAGAGTGGATTGTCCCATGTTAAGGCATTGGATACGTCTACATGTGGCATAGTTTTTTAGTGCCTTGATGTGCGACCTACTGATAGTCTTTGTTTTTTTGTCCTTGATTTTTATTTTTATTTCTAAATTGCTAACATAGTTTAAGTGTATTGTTACTAACAAAATTTTGAATCCTAGTTATCTGTAATTTGAATAATACAAAATAAATAATAAAAATAATATAACCAATTTGATTTTTTATTATAAAATTGTACGTTTAATGAGATACAAAAAGAAAATTTTCCGATGTGTTAAAATTTCATAATCGATTATTAAGTGTAAGCGAATGATAATAGCAATGAATATCTCTAAGTGGGCGGGACCCTACAATCATGAACGTTATTTTTCTTCATACATTTGACAGTCAAAAATTGTGAAATTTAACAGCTGTCAAATCGATGACAGCTGTCGCAGAGATCATCCAAGATTTAACAAACCATAGGAACTAGTTTAGGGATGTCTAAATTCATGTCGATATTATGTCATTTCTTAGTCGATAATTTTATTTTATTATTAAAGGGGCATAGTGATCTCTCACAATAATAAACACTTGATATGACAACAAAATAGAAAAAAAAACTGATTTGTGTTGATTGTGTATAATTAATTATGTTAAATCAGTCAGATGATTTTAAACCATAACTATTAAAAAAGATTACCAAAACAACACGTGCTAAGTATCTTTCAATTGTTGTTTGTATGCAGAAAAAAAACTTTATCAATGACCGGTGAGAAAGTTAGACATTTTTTGACTCTGCAAATAATCTAGGCTAGACAATGAAATTTTATTCGTGCATTAATTCCAGAATATTTTGGAGCATTGTCACATATTATCTCGAAACGTTGTTTTTAGACTAAAGCCCGTAGTTGTAGTTTTGTCTAAAAATAATATTTTAAGAGCCATTAAATAAAACAACTGAAACGGATAAAACTCGCGATTTATTCGTTTAAGGTGTTTTAGTTAATGAGTAGTAACTACTATTATTATATTATTTTATCTGTGGTAGTAACCGCGTAAACATCAGAAACCACTATTTCAAGAGTCATCTTAAGATCGATCTCATAGTTGAGACCTGTCTATAAATACGGGCCTTAGTGACATTTGGAATTATCTAAAAGTTATAATAATTATTTGGGGTCTTTAAAAAAATAGGAATAACTTTTTTCTTTTATTTAAATAAAATAAGTGACTTGAGAATACTTTCTTAAGGACCTATCCCTCCCCATAGAGAGTTAATAATAAGATACCTATGTACTTAGATTAGCTACACAAAGAGGGCACTTTATCTAAAAAAGTTTTTATCGATAACAAAATTCAGTCGTTGTATAGAACTAGTATTAGTTCCAAGTACACTCACTCACTAATTACTGCTCTCCAGCGTAGTTAGCGCCAATATGGCGATTTTCAAATCGGATCAAATAATTGGTAGCGATCGCCTGTCCAGCGTACTTGTATAATGGAGGTCAGTGGTTTCAGTGGACGCGCGGATCTCTTTGCTCCGTGCTCGTCTCTTGTCATAAATGTGCGGGGTGGGGGGGCGGCACGCGCCGAATTTCAGACTTTTAGTTGAACGCGGCGTCACCTTAATTACAAACTGTTGTATGCGTTGTTTCCTAAATTGACTTCTGAAATGACAATACAAATAAATTAATTATTGTTAGAAGCAAAGAAGCACTTTCTTAGTTAGTTTAGTCCTAAATTAAATGACGACTTTGATTTTAGGTTAAAAAAAATATCCAAAAAAAAAAACTTTAATAGCATTTGTTGACAGTTTTACCAGTGTCAGAAAATTATTTCTTGTCTTATTTCTGTTCTCCTTTTTTGAAAATGTACAAAAGTGACATCTGATAGTGGTAAAAATGGGCCTTTAGTATTTCAATAGCAGCAATTATACTATACATATACACCCATATTATTATATTATATACACCCAGTATTCTTAAGGTGAACAGTAGTTTAAGTTTGTGGTCAACAATGAGCTTCTAAATTAACTCCCTAACCAAACTGCATCCTAATGGCATGATCTAACCTCTGATCTTGAATGCATTGTGGTATAATATAACCAGTTATTTAACCCCGCTTTGAAGTGAACGTATGAGTTAAGTCTCTTTATGTACAGGTTTTTTTTTTTTGGTGACCTTTAGAATAGTTAATCCATGTGTGACGTGGCACATTCCTAATCAAATTAGATAATGTTTAGACAACCATTGCACGCTGATGATAAAATTATTTTTTAAAGTTGGTAGTGAGACATTTTGGAAGTTTAAAGTGACTTGATGTTTGAAGTGAGCTGATTTCGACTTCATTTTTACTAATATTAGGTCCAAAATGACATGGATAAGATGGTCACATACTACCCGCATTGACAAATGTTTTGAAGGTGTTATGAAATGTGAATAGCATTGAGAACCATGCTTGAAACATGATTTTGACTGTTACCATTCGTTTTGCCCATGCTTCAAGTGTGCATGAGAAATGCAGAATACATATTATCCAGATTTATTTGAATGCTTGTTTTTAATTAATTGATTGAGAATTGGGCTTGACTGGTGATTCACTAACATATTGAATGTTACATAAGTGAACAAAGTAAAAATCCAAAACAAGCTATTTCAAATTTGTTTCAAAGTTTAAAAACATACGTACCTTATAGGTATAGTAATTTATTCAAGATTATTATTTTCTTTTTGTTCATAGTTTAGGTTTTTTGTGGCTCGGGTTTTATGTATTGTAACTACCATAAACATAAACATCAAAATAGCGTAATACCTGTATGTTTCTTAAATAAATCTTCCATTACCCTAAATCGATAGTGGTAGTGGGTTGTGGATCTCGCACAGTACTGACAAAGGATCCCGGAAGCTCTTGCTTGTATTGTGGTGAAGTAGAAGAAGAAGAAGAAACCCGAACAAGTTAACTAGATCACCTAGTCAAGCCCAGTAACAAAGAAGTTAAAATAAATGATTATCTAAAAAGTTCAACAATTTTAGTTTTACTTGGAATATGACCCCTATTTTTGAGTTCGTATCAATATTATTCTATGTCCTCAGTTCCCAAAGTAGTCGAGGTGGACCCCCAGTGGCCCACGCGAGACTCGATTGAGACGGGGGTCTACGTTGCCTTGATATTTTCTGTTTTGTTTTGGGTATATGGAAGAATGATCCCCAGGGGTCCCTGGACATTATTCACACAGCGCCATCTAGCCCCAAACTAAGCATGAGCTTGTGCTATGGGTGCCAGACAACGGATAAACATTACTTATATACTTTTTTTTTTGTAAATACATACATATTATAGATAGAAACACCCAGACCGATACAAACAGACATGTTCATGCACACAAATGTTTGTACCGTGCGGGAATCGAACCCGCGAGCTTTGGTGTAATAGCCGAAGGTCGCGGGTTCGACCCGAGGGGTAAGGGAAGACTCGACTTAAAGTTTTGGAAATAAGCTTGTAGGGGTCCACCAGAACCTTTAAATTTAAGTTAACAGTTGACATACAGGCACGCAGCCCACCTGATCTCTGAGATAAGGATAAAGCTATTGCCTTTGAGAAAAAAGTCATAGCATAAATTAATTTGTACGTCACAACACAGGGACGGATTAGACCTGGACGAATGCGGGGGCCGCGTGGTCCTCCGAGTGCTGCTGCAGCTGTGCTCGCAGGGAGCTTCAGCCGCGCTGGTCTCGGGGGCCCTCGCCCTGCTGTTCAGGCACTTCAGCCAGAGGCAGGAGGTCTTGGCTGCTTTTAAACAGGTGAGCTGGTGCTGTATTACGAACAAAGTTCACATTATGTGCACCAGAGCATTATTACACAAAAGGTGAAGTATTAAGATAAAGTAGAGGGAGTCCAAATAAGACGCAACTTGTAGCCTATCGATATCGTAAAGATGTTTAGGAACGCTCCGCTTAGAACCGGGCCACGATTCCCGGCTCGGACAAAATCACCAACCAACCGGTTACGTAGACGGCCGAAGGGACTCTGTCACACCAGCCACCACATCCCACAGACAATGTTCTATTATTTATTTTTGGTGTAGTCTTATCCACCAAAAATAACAATTACCCACTGAATTACCGAGGTGTCCCGTTTCTACCCAAAGAGAAACGAGCCGGTACCAACCTTACGGCTGTTAACCAACCCATTCATCGGATACCCTGGCCGGAAATGTCTGTCTTTTAAATAGAAGTCTGTCAAGCACTACTGTGTTTCGGGGAAAAGCCACTATAGCTAGTGGAATTACTGGGTATTTGAGACTTAATAACTGTCGTCTCGGTGTAGCGGGCGCAGGGCAGTGCCGGACAGTAACTGCTTAGTTACTGTTTGGCACTGAACTGTCTTAGGACAGACGTGGCGCTTACCATCAGGTGTACGATCTGCTCGTCTTGTTACACATTAACTGATTAGGCTGGTGGATAATCCATCTTAACATGTTCCAAACCTTAGGTGCAACTCCTGGTATCAGACGCAGACGTGGAGTCGTACAAGCAGATCAAGGCGGACCTGGACCTGCTGCGGCAGAGCGTGGAGAAGTCCGAGCTGTGGGTCTTCAACAAGGGCCGCGCTGGTCTGCTGGACGACCACTCAGGTAGGCTGGTTGGTTCAGGAGGGATGTTTGTGATTTGAAGACCTTTGTGGTGGCTGATCAATTTAAGTCAGCAATAGAAAGCGACCATGTAAAGTTTTTAAAATAATTGCGAAATTAGTAAAAATCATCCAAGTTTTTAGGTTAAAGGATCATGTAGTACAACAGTGACGCCCTCTGTTACTTTAAAAGTTATGTTGAAACAGATTAATAAAAAGTTGGGGATTACGTTTTTTTAAACAGGGCTCAACACAGTTTCGTATTCGATCAGAAATGGCAATAACGACCATTTTCACCAGTACTGTTAAATACCACAAAGTGAATCACATGTGCGGCATGTGCCACAAAGGTTTTCACAGAATAAACAAAATTATATTTATATTTAATAGAAAGTATGTATCTTACGGACCAAATATAATGCACTTCCTTCATTTAGTCACTATGTGAATTTGTCTTACTAATTAGTTAAATATAGCTTAGCAAGTAATTTGTGACCTATAAAATTCTTCTGTGCTATAACATTAATACTTACTTTCCTTGGTTCAGTGCTATAATAAATTAAAAGCTAGATCAGAAATATATGGAGTCCCTATATGTTAACAATAATTAAGAGAGTTAGCACAGGTTTGCGGACAATTAGTAAACACTAGAGTCCGACCGAAGGTTCGGTTTCGGTTTCGGCCGAGTTTCGGCCAAAAATCAAGTTTTGGTGGCAGTTTCGGTTTCGGCCAAAAATGGCCGAAACTTTTGCCGAAACCGAAACTGATTTCGGAAGTTGTCATGCACGCTCGCCTTACTTTGTTTCTCACGGCAACGCTTTGGCGGACGCTAGCGAACCTGTTTGGGAATTGTTGTACGCCGTTTGGATATCTCTTTAGCAATACAACATAGTCAGTGCATTATATAGTAACCAGTAGTGATTCGATTATTGATAACTGATAAACATTTTGCTATGAGAACTTAATTTGAAAAAATTATAAAAACATAAATAAATAAATAAATATAAAATATCTTCTATATATACGAAAGAGGGAATGGACTGACTGACTGACTGACAGTCAACGCCCAGCCTAAACTACAAGACCCAGGAACTTGAAATTTTGTACAAGGATTCTTTATAATGCGTAAGTTCCCACTAAGAAGGGGTTTTTGGCAATTCACCCCCAAGGGGTTAAAAAGAGGGTTGGAAGTTTGTATAAAACTTTGTCATTTTAAAAGTTACAGTCTTGAAATTTGGGAAGTATATTTTTAGTTTGGTGTCAGTTTCAAATAAAAAGGTTTTTTTTTATATTATAGGGGTGGCAAACGAGCAAGTGGGTCACCTGATGGTAAGTGATCACCGCCGCCCATAAGCACCCGAGACCTCCGTGGGGTCGCAGGCGCGTTGCCCGCCTTTAAGGGTGAAATATGCTCGCTTCTTCATTTCGCATTGGTTTGAAAACACTGCTGCGGGAAGCTGGTTCCATAGAACAGTCGTACGCGGCAGAAAATTTCTGCGAAAACGTACGGTAATTGATCGCCACTCGCCCAGGTGGTTTGGATGAAACTGCATTTTGTGGCGGGTAGTATGGTGGTGAAATTTAGCAGCAGGAATCAAATCAAATAATTCCTCGGAACACTTCCCATGACATAGGCGGTAAAAGACGCACAGGGACGCAATGTCAATGAAACGAAAATGGTGCCAAATAAAAAAAATGGATATTCGCATTAGCGATTTTCGATTCGCAAATGTCCTTAATATGAAATTCTAGTCAGTGCGTTAAAGAGTAACAATTAGTGACTTGATTATTGATAACTGATAAACATTTTGCTTTGAAAACTTAACTTGAAAAAATAATAAAAATAATAATATTTTTATATCACAATAAATAAACGATTACAACAAAATTAATATATTGTGTTTCTATTTCATGTCCTAATTAATAGAGAATAATGGGTAAAATGCACCAAATTTCAGTATTTTAAGAAATTTTATACTTGACCACGTGAGTTTCGGTTTCGGTTTCGGCCGAAACTGAAGCCACGGCCGAACATTCGGTTTCGGTTTCGGCCGGAAAACCAGTTTCGGTCGGACTCTAGTAAACACAATAGAATTTTGTTTCCCCCTTAACACCCAAAATGAGAGATAAATTAACAAGTGACAACCATAATTTAATCGAAATGTAGTGTTGTCCATAGTATTTGATTGCCGCTACTATCCCACTCTTTTAAAGAATGAAGATAGTTATCAAATCCCATATACATTTCTGATCAAGTTTTTATGCAATATCATAAGTACTAAAGCCCCACCAATAAAATAAAAATAACCTCGCCATATTGCGGAAAAATATTGGAACTTATTTCTTCAAGTGGCAACAATCAAATAAAAAACAATAAGATGTCATTCATTATTGCTGTCTGTCAAAGTGTGATGTAAATTGCCAACCGTGCCTTGTTACTATGGATATTGTGTTTTGTTTGTGAGTATAACCATAGCAACCAAGTGTTGCTATAACCATAGCTAATGTGGCGCCTCCAGAGCAGGTTTTTTATTTTCTTGGTCAGGCTATACTTTCCATGAATGTAGATGTAATGTACCTCTTAACCTTACGTTGTCGTGTCTACCTTTCCTGTCATTCATTTAATCCTCATTTACTGACAGAGGATCACTCCTACGGACGCTGAGTGAGTTTCCTTCTTATTTGTTTTATTTTACCTTTGACACACTTTACCACACAGTATGCATGCATGATTCCGGCCTGGATAAAGAGAGAGATATAATATTTGCCAGTTCCAATTCAAGCTCTTGCTTAAGGAAGCGATCGTTTTCCAGATAGATGAAAAACCTTCACGGTACTTTTAAGTAGGTATGGTAAAAAAATCCAACCAAAAGCGGTTGGCACTAGAGGACGATCTGTCTGGCAAATTAGTAGGTATAGAAACTTTGCCAAACTAACAATTCAAGAGCGCGTTTAATGACTATGAACTTGCATTACCACTGCACTGTTTGTAAATCTTTCTATACCACGAAAACATAAACTTTGAATTGGGCACGATGCGATAAAATATATTCAATTTTTTTTCACAGTGTAGGGTCTTTGCCTTATGCTTGAATTTGCTTCTCTAAAAGCAGTGTCAAAAAAAAATACGGTGTAATATGCAATGTCAGTACTGTACATCATACTTCATCCCAATCCGCTTCACACACAACTGCAGTTATTTAATTTTCCTTAACTAATAGTCTATTACAAGATACACATGTTATAGGTCTGACAGGCACAGTGGGACCGGGAGGCGCCATACTGGAGCGTAACGCTTCTCTCGACAACGTTCTAGACACTTCTAGAACTACCAAGCACGACCATATGAACGAATATAAGAAGATTAAGGAGGTAAGTGCTACGCCCCTTAGTCATAAAGACCTCTGTTCAATGAGTCACGGATCAACCGTTACAAATCTGTCAAAAAGTCTCACTTGAAATAGAACTGTTTGCGATGGACATAAAGCTGATAATTGGTTGCAGGAATTTGACAGATTTGCAAAGGTTGATCAGAGGCTGAGTGTACATAATATGAAGCTAATGTGTTACTTGTAGTGATCTTCTTAGATTACAAATAATAATTATTTTAACAAATAATCAAACTTTTAACAAACTAGTATTTGTTTTTGCATTATCGATGTCACTAACGAGAAAACAATAGTGGTCAACTTTTCGACCACGTAATTTTGTAGTTTGCACGTCCGTTATCTTTTTTTTATATAAAAAAAAGATTTGAATTTTTTTATGCTAAATTCTACAAGTACATTTCTTTAAGTTATTAAATTTTAATAGATAAAACTCCTCTATTAGACAAAACGAACTATAATTAGTTTTGCTAGGTCTAACTCTGTAACCTACACATTTCTTATGGTTTTCATGCTTAAATTAATTTTGATATAAATCTTCTGTTTTACGAGTAATATCCAATCCACCAATCTTGCTAGTTCGCACCCTATAACCTACACCATTCTCGTAGATCCTCCAACGAATGATTAAGTACTGCACGCAAGGCAACAGCGGCGGCGGGGACACTGGCCGCCCGAGGCGCCATGAGCAGCGGCTGCTACGGAACATCGGCGTGCATAACATCGTGCTGGATCTGCTGCAGGTAACACCTGCAATCTGGACTTTAGGAAGGACCTTTTTTTTTTCGGAGGAGAATGCGTTTATGCACCATAACCGCAGGCTAGCTAGACCCGCGGCCGTGTGTGGGACTCGAGACTAAAGCGTCCACTACCCACGAAACTCCCCCGGTTTCCCCTTCACACCCGATTGGGACGAGCCGGTGCCTGCCTTGCTATTGACCAGCCCATCCCCGGGTACCCTGACACTTTAGGAAGGACCTGAATAGTAGAAAGAGTACAAACTACGTTGTCTTCATACAAACGCACCGTACGGTATAGTGCTTCAGGCTGGTAATGACCTGAACCCAAGGTTAGCGGGACCTAACCTTGGGACCGGGAAAAAGGTTGAACTTAATGACGTCTAAACTTAACTTTCCCTTTGACATCCACACATCATATTTCAACATTTTTTAGAACGGCTCCGCGGAACAGTGGCAACGCCGCTCGGGTTATAAAATCCGGAGATCGTGGGCTCGATTTCCGCGTTGTGTCTTGTTAGTAGTAGTTAGTAGTAGTGGGACTTTTTCAGAGCCCGACTGGCTAACTACTATACTACCTCAGGCGAAATCTGCTGCCTCGATAGCTTTGTGTTCCGTTAATAATAATGTAGGAGCACATTTGAAATGAAAGTCTCTAAGATCAAATTATACTCGCGGGTTCAAGCCCTTCACATGATATATCAATCTAAGAGGTTTTTATAAAAAAACTTTTTGTTGATACTTAACTTTATGGTTTTTTTATCAATGGATTATGCCTTCAGGTGCCGCATGACGAGGACGACGCAGCCATGGACGAGCTGCTGGCTCTGGCCCATGAGTTCCTGCAGCACTTCTGCCACGGCAACCAGCAGAACCAGGCCATCCTGCACAAGCACCTAGACCTGTTCCTCAACGCGGGGGTAAGCCTATGACCATCAGCCTACTGCCATAGGTTTTGTTTCAAAAGGTCGAATAAACTATTTTTCCCAGCCTTTACTTCTGTCTGCCAAGTTTATCTAAACCTTGTTTATTTGTTACAGATACGAGAAGCACAAACCGTGTGCGCCATATTTAAAGATAACGCGACTCTCTGCGCACACGAAAATAATGAAAAGGTAATAAATTACTCTATGGTAATAAATTACGACTTTCTTTTTGACATTGAAAATGTATGTTATCTCCAGTGTAGGCTCTGATTTTACGAAAAAGAGCAAAGATTTGAAAGAAAGAAAAAAGCTTATTTCATATTCAAGATAGCTTAGTATACGAGATAGAATAAAACTAAAATAGTTGTGAATAAAATTATTGAAAAAAAAAAATATAGTTTTTCATCGATGGCTAGGAAACGAGGAATGATATCAAAAATTTAAGAAAAACTCCTATGGATAATTTAGTCAGCTACAATTTGATCCTAAATAAAGACGATCGGGTTACGTTCGGAACGGACGGTCGGAGCTTGCCCTTTACTCTAACCTTTTTGAAAAAAGTCAGAACGACATCTTATAAACATCGTAGTTTTACTTTATACTCTTTTTTTTTTTTTATTAATGGCCTCTTTCCCGCGCCTGTTTGCGGCGCGGTGATTCTGCCAATGTCAAGTGAGTTGGGAGTTTCTAATTGCGTTAAAACATTGGTGTTAAGATGTTTTAACGCTTCATGGAAACACTGGAGGATACTCTCAAGGTCACGGGGGAATGGACGCCATTGCGGTAAGAGCGTCTCATCTACCGATGAGACACACTACACTCAATACCCGTCCATTCAGTCAATTTGTTTCAATTTTCTTATTTATAACACTTCGTTACACTTTACTGAATGAAAATCACACCACTTTTCAACACCAAACTGCACTAGATCACAAATAAAAAGATTTAAAACTAAAAGACGCGTGGACCCATCGCCAACCCTCCAGTGAATCTACTTTATACTCTTGTAACGGAGGTTTCAGCTCATAATGTCAACTTCTCATAATGTCAACCGGACAAAAAATCCACATTTCTTATAACGTCAACTTCTTAGAATGTCAACTTCGCAAAAAGGCAACTTCTCGAAATGTCTACTTCTCACAATGACAACTTCGCATTTGGTCAACTTCGCATAATGTCAACTCTTAAATTTGTGTAAGGTTAGGTTAGAACTGCGACCATTAAACGCCAGCCAGAACCGAATTCTACCCATTCTAACACAAATTTAAAAGTTGACATTATGCGAAGTTGACCAAATGCGAAGTTGTCATTGTGAGAAGTGGACATTTCGAGAAGTTGCCTTTTTGCAAAGTTGACATTCTAAGAAGTTGACGTTATAAGAAATGTGAATTTTTAGTCCAGTTGACATTATGAGCTGAAACGGTAACGGATACTAGACTTAACATTGACTTACATACAATTTACAAATTGTTTGCCTCGTTGACAACAAAAACTCTACCTTTACGCAGCTCCTAAGGATAATGTGTTGTCGTGTCCATACATGATTGAATGTGTGTTAGGTGGTGGCGCACTTCGTCCACTGCATCGAGTCGCGTGGGCGGCGGCCCGCGTACCTGCGCTTCCTGCAGACCATCGTGCACGCCGACACGCAGTACATCCGCCGCAGCCAGGACCTCGTCATGCAGGAGGTATGTACCTCGTACCTGCGCTTCCTGCAGACCATCGTGCACGCCGACACGCAGTACATCCGCCGCAGCCAGGACCTCGTCATGCAGGAGGTATGTACCTCGTACCTGCGCTTCCTGCAGACCATCGTGCACGCCGACACGCAGTACATCCGCCGCAGCCAGGACCTCGTCATGCAGGAGGTATGTACCTCGTACCTGCGCTTCCTGCAGACCATCGTGCACGCCGACACGCAGTACATCCGCCGCAGCCAGGACCTCGTCATGCAGGAGGTATGTACCTCGTACCTGCGCTTCCTGCAGACCATCGTGCACGCCGACACGCAGTACATCCGCCGCAGCCAGGACCTCGTCATGCAGGAGGTATGTACCTCGTACCTGCGCTTCCTGCAGACCATCGTGCACGCCGACACGCAGTACATCCGCCGCAGCCAGGACCTCGTCATGCAGGAGGTATGTACCTCGTACCTGCGCTTCCTGCAGACCATCGTGCACGCCGACACGCAGTACATCCGCCGCAGCCAGGACCTCGTCATGCAGGAGGTATGTACCTCGTACCTGCGCTTCCTGCAGACCATCGTGCACGCCGACACGCAGTACATCCGCCGCAGCCAGGACCTCGTCATGCAGGAGGTTAGTATCAAACAGGGGCGTGTAGGACGTCCTCAGCCCAGGTGGAGTAACGATTTGCACAAGATGGCTGGCAGAAAGTGGATGCGAGTGGCCGAGGATCGATCAGTGTGGCGAGCGTTTGGAGAGGCCTATGTCCAGCAGGGTAGCATGACTCTATCTCACAAAAAACCCCTTTCATCCCAACCCAACAATTTCAACCCAACCACTAATATGATATACTAATATTACGAACGAGCCGTTTGGTGTAATGGTCGAGATGTCTGCTATTACACCAGAGGTCGCGGATTCAATCCCCGCACGGAACAAACATTTGTGTGCATGAACATGTCTGTTTGTATCGGTCTGGGTGTTTCTATGTATAATATGTATATATTTACAAATATAAAAGTATAATGTTTATCCGTTATCTGGCACCCATAGCACAAGCTAATGCTTAGTTTGGGGCTAGATGGCGCTGTGTGAATATTGTAAAAAAAACTGTCAATAAGTCTCAATCAAAATAAAACTGTATGTGATAGACATTGAGCTGAAAATTGGTCGTAGGAATTACATAATATTATATGTAATAAATATATTTTTTTTACCAATATGATATACATAATGTTATTTGTTAGATGGTGAATGCGGGCGAGGATGTACTGGTGTTCTACAACGACAAGGTATCGTTCAACAACTTCATCCAGATGATGAAGCAGTTCAAGCAGACCAACGAGATGCCCGAGGCTCTCAGGTATGACGTTGACACTACACTTATCAATAATATTGGCAAATTCTACTGGTGTTGAATCGGTTAAGCTATACGAATTAAATTTCCTTGTTGCCGAATTCACATATTTGCAAATATCACGGTGAATTTTTATCATTTAGATCCTAGCAGTTAGGTATCAATAGTAAAGTCAAACAAAAGTGTGTATACCTAATTCTAGATGTCGTTCTTTTAATTTAAAACGTTTATTTAAATAACATAATGCTTTGTAACAACATGAATCCAATGATAAAAGAGCAAACCCTTCACACACAAACATTTCTTGCTTAATTTTGTTAAGGAATTAAACTTATTTTATCTTGAAATTGTAAATAAGTTGCTTCTTACGACAGATATCACATTCAACTGGTGAAGTTGTTGACTTGCTGCACGATGGGCAAGAACGTGTACACGGAGATCAAATGCCACAGCCTGCTGCCGTTGGACGACATCGTGGCCATGATCACCCATCCCAATTGCATACCAGAGGTAAGGCCCTTATCTTTCTTACTGAGTAAACTGCCCTCGTTGGCAGCGCAATAAAATATGAGTAGGAGAGATGATTTAGTAATTAAATGTGAAAATATTCAGCACCAGTGCCACCACTAACAGAATGGCTCATCCGCTCAAAGTCTGTCAGATATCTTAGCCACTGTCTGTTTTGTCAGTTTTTGAGAAAAAGAAGACGACTTAGTTTTTATCTGACAAATAAATCATTACGAACTTTTCTGTAAGCGGTGAAACTGGCCTTAACTGTGGAAAACTTTGGTCGTTTTGGGCAAGTTGGGTTGTCTGTGCAATGATTTTGGGGGGTTACCCCCGTACGTACGTAGGACCCCCACGGCTAACGAACATACTCGGGTACCTACCTTATATAGGGTCCAAATATGGTTGACCCCTATATAGCGGTCAACCATGTTTGGACATGCTATATCACACAAAAAAGTGCACAGGTGCTCTCCCAATTGCCTTTCTCTCATGGTTTACTCATTTTATATATTCTTTGCCAGGTGAAAGAAGCGTACGTCGGTTTCCTAAACCACTGTTACATAGACACGGAGGTGGAGATGAAGGAGATATACTCGAGCAACTACATGTGGGACCTGTTCGAGCGGTCCTTCCTGCAGGACATGCAGGCCATTCTACAGGCCGATGTAACGCAACCTGTGCCCGGTACGTAGCCTGTAGGCGGAGGTGGAAGAGATCTACACCAGTCACTTTAAGTGACTCGGAACAAAAAACATTTGTTCCACGACCCATTTCATTTTTCTAGTTTCTCCTTCACTGCCTGCCTAAAACTGAAGCAGACTCGCTTCTCTTATTATATTACTCAAAAATTAAGCTCTCGTTTCCCAAATAATTATAAATCCAACAACGTGTTTTAGTATTTAAGAATCACTTCATACAACAACAACTATCTCCTCATTCAAAAAAATAACAACGCGCCGTCGCATCGAGAAACCACCAAAATGTACTGACTACATACCATTTAGGTATTGCAATATCAACCTTGTGACCTAACAAACTTATACATACATCCATATTCATGTTTATTATTAGTACCATTTTTTTCACATTTTTGAAAGATTTGCACTAACAAGTGAACATTTTACGAAAGAGAGATTTAGCAAAAGGGACATTCTGCGAACAGGACATTCTGTGAACAGGACATTTTGCTAAAAGGACATTCTGTGAAAAGGACATTTTGCTACCAGTGGACATTTTGAGAAAGGGACATTCTGCACTTGAGCCACAAACGGCTCAGGCGATGTCTCTGAGCCGTACAAACGTACTTTTACATGGATAAATTACGAAACACATTTTCGCATTTATAATAATTGTAGTGAGAACACTCATCTAAAATCTAAAAGCTTTTCCTAAATACTTCAATATTTAGATATTTCTCTTATTTACAGGTCCGTCGTCATCCCACTCTTCGCCTACAAAGAGTTCCCCCGACAGCAAGAAGGCGTGGGTGAACTACGTGACCGACGTGCTGATGCACACCATATGCACCTTCTTCAACTCCCCCTTCAGCGACCAGAGCACCACCGTGCAGGTAATGGTTCAGACTCTTCTTACTCCACGCATTTTGTCCGCCGTGGGACGAGAGGCGCTCGTGGCGCAGCTGTGACAGTGGTGGTACCTACGCCGCGGTCGGTTAATGGATGGGTGACCATTCTGACCATATTTAGTGACATTAATTTCGAGCGTCTCCGTGCTTCGGAAGGCACGTTAAGCTGTTGGTCCCGGCTGATATTTACTATAATGTAAATATTAGTCGTCAAGCCTAGTCAGAGGCCATTTGGCGGCTTGATAACATCTGACATTAAGGTTGGTCACTTGCCTTACGCACCCCTCCACCAACCCGCACTAGGCCAGCGTGGTGGAGTATGGCCCACACTATCTCACAATTGAGATAAGGCCTGTGTCCCAGCAGTGGGAACGTGATGATGATGAAAAAGAAAAAGAGTACGCTTGCACCATAAGCCAGGATTTAGCAAGATTTGGCCTGCGTAATCATTACTGGGGGAAAACAGACCAATTGGATCATGACTACACAACAATTCAATTGTGCAGGTTTTTCTCACGATGTTTTCCGTCACCGCCGAGCTAGTGGTAAATACTCAAATAGAAAAAATATATAAAAGTATAATGGTAATGTTTTAATCGTCGTTTTGTAATTCATTATCTAACACTCATAGTACAAGTTATTTAAAATTCACGTGTTTCCTTTTTTAACGCTTTCAAATAAAATTGTGGACTTGATCGAAGTAAGTATAAAAATCATTACTTTATAATAAAAATCTCTTTTTTATGTAACATCAGTTGGCAAACAGAAACGCAGCCCACCTGATGGTAAGCGGTTACTGCGACCTATTCCATTGAGGGATAATTCACCAGGAAGCGTCGCTCAATGTGCTGCCAGACTGTAGGCTCTGTCTGTTCATGTAGGCTTCAAAGATGCACTTATGAGCCATCAATATCAATGTTAGAGAGTAAAATGATTATTGTTTTTGTGCAGACCCGGCAGTCAATATTCGTGAAGCTTCTTCAGACTACGTTCAGCATCTACCAATGCCCCTGGCTGACGCCGCCTCAGAAACTCAACGTGGAAAAATGTATCAGAACTCTTAGCGAAGTTGGTAAGTATTTAATTAATATTTTTATTATTAAGCTAAGTTTGCCATTGTTAAAACTTATTTATAATCAATCTTTTAATGACATTTTTTGGCTTTCATCGAGGAAAACACGATATTTATTCGCAAGGAAAATGGATTCACATGCTTATTTTTTCAATTTCTATATAGGCTACATTACACAAAAATATGAAAATGTACAACAAATACATACCTACACTATTCCTAATATTTTTTTTAGTATAGGTAAATTCGTTAACGCTCCGTAGCCGTAGGCTAGCGACGCCTTTAGACTATGTAACACATTTTTGTGTTCTCTCGGCCGCGGAAGCAGCCATATTAATATGGTTATTTGTGGCAACTGATAGGCAGACTACCCACTAAAACCCCAGTGGTCCCTTTATCGTGCTTATTAGATCGTTACGGGGGTAGCACTAATGAGCTCCGAGCTACCCACTATAAACCTAGTGGTCCTTTTATCTCGCTTATTAGAATGTTCCGGGATACCGGTAACGTGTTCCCAGAAGGCTAGTCATTTTCATGAACCGCGAAATTTGCCACCACACAAAATACGTATTGCAAGTAGGTACACCCAAGTTTCTTTTTTTTATGGAGGAGAATGCGTTTATGCACCATAACCGCAGGCTAGCTAGACCTGCGGTTATTTAGTCCCGAGTGTGGGACTCGGGACTAAAGCGTCCACTACCCACTAAACTCCCCTGGTTCCCCTTCACACCCGATTGGGACGAGCTGGTGCCAGCCTTAAGGCTATTGACAAGTTTCTTTGTCCCCACAGCCAAGACGCGCAGCATCGCCATACCGCTGGAGCTGGAGGCCAAGATCCAGACGGTGTTCGAGAAGGCGGCCGCGCTGTCCCGCCAGACCAGCAAGTGGCTGCTGGCCTCCAAGACTTCCAAGCTGGAGAAGATGGCTTCGCAGGTATGTAACGATCCTAGTTTAAACGGTCGACGAACAAATATGAGTCCGTAGTTATAGCCTGACAAATAAAATAAAAAACCCCGCCATATTTCGGAAAAATATTGGAACTAATTTCTTCAATTGGCAACAATCAAATAAAAAAACAATAAGATGTCATTCATTATTGTTGTCTGTCAAAGTGTGATGTCAATTGTCAACCATGCTTTTTTACTATATTGTGAGTTATTAGTGAGTATAACTATAGCTAATGTGGCGCCTCCAGAGCAAGATTTTTTATTTTCGTGATCAGGCTATACATGTTTCCTATTTTTGAATCTCCTTTCTTCGTGCGTTTTATCCCGAACTAGTGACGGTATTGTATTGTCAAAGACCAAGACTCACTTTGGGTCAGGTTAATATACAGGCACTTTTTGAAAGAAATAAAAATTTAAGTAGGTACAGACCCCGGCAAACTTCTTGACTATCGGGTGGGGGTCGCGGAACACGAATTTTGACATGCCTGCGCGCTAATGGTCAGAAACATACCTCTGAACAATTCGCGCGCGTGCGTTCGGAAGATATGCGCGCGCTATTGGTCATTCGCAAGTGCACATCCGCGAACTTTCCTCCACTTCGTCGACCGATGGTCAACAAGTTTGCAGATACCAATATCATAACATTAAATTTAAAATGTTTGTTCACAGTCGAACCTCCAGAACGACAGATCAGTAATGGAAGGCCTGCAGGAGATAGTGGCTCTACTCGAAGAACAGCTACGGCCGCTACTGCAGGCCGAACTGTCCCTCTTGGTGGACATCCTGTACAAGCCTCACCTGCTGTTCACCAGCCCCGGCGACATCACCCAGGCGGATACCAGCGGCATCTTCATATCCAGGCAAGTCTGACCACAGGCCTTTTTTTCGCAGGAGAATGCGTTTGTGCACCATAACTGAAGGCTAGCTAGACCTGCGGCCGTGTGTGGGACTCGAGACTAAAGCGTCCACTACCCATTAAACTCCCCCGGTTTCTCTTTCACACCCGATTGGGACTAGCCGGTGCCAGCCTTGGGGCTATTGACCGGCCTATCCCCGGGTACCCTGACTTGCAAGGAAGACTGACCACAGGCCTGTGATGAGGTAGCAGGGATTTAAATATGAAGGTATCGTACCCTTCTGAGGCCGGTCGATCGCCACAAGGCAGCCACCGGGTTGCCTCTCGGGTTTGAATGGAAGACGGGGAGTTTAGTGGGTAGTGGTAAACCCGAGAGTTCAGGGCTTGCCTCTCGGGTTTGAATGGAAGACAGGGGAGTTTAGTGGGTAGTGGGAAAACCGAGAGAGTTCAGGGGGTAGACATGGCACGATCATTTTGGTCCCAAGTCCTACGACGGCAGATACCGATCGTCTGCGAGTGGTTAAATTAAACGACATCTTCGTTAAAAATGTTTTTAAGCGAGCTAATTGACGATATGTCATCAACTTCCTTTTTACTTTCAGACTAATAAGACATACTGAAAAACTACTAGAAGAGAAAGAAGAGAAGTTATGCGTGAAAGTGTTGCGTACTCTTCGTGAAATGATGGCGGTGGACCCCGAGTACGGAGAGAAGGTAAAAACACGCATATTATACATCGGTGTGTAACAGTATCAAAATGTGTGTGTATACATGTATGTATATTAGCACTGATATCTTATATCCTGTGTAAAAATATTTGTCACTTATTGAAGTCAGCCAGTACCCTTTAAAATCAGTCCCGAACATCAGAGGAGCCTACAATGTAGCAACACATTAAACGATGCGGGCCCGTACTGCGGTGCCAACATATAAAACGCTTCGGTGTTTTTCCCTTTGGCTCACTTTCCGATTCAATGTCTTATTTTATTCGTTGTGTGCGCGATGACAGCGCCCCTAGTGGCCACAACTATTCAGGACTTGTCATCTGTCAAATCATGTCAACTAGATGATAAGATATTTTTGTGATATTGATTTTCGACTAGTTTTTCAACGAAATTGGAAAAAATAGTGTAAAAAGTGAGTGTGTATATTATACCTAGCGATTTTCTTCCACGTGAAAAATATGGATATTATAATACGTACGGGATTTGAATCGATTAAGCATAAAATACATTTCCAACCTCAAACTGAGCAAAAAGAGAAAAAATTAGTATTAGCACAGCATGTGAGAGAAGTGGAAGAGCTTAGAACGAACGGGAAAAGCTTCTTAATAAGAGCTCTGATCATAAGACAAACGTCTGTGACACAAACTCCCTACAAAACATCATTAAATGTGAGTACATACCTACCTACATATCAAGTTATAGAAATAGTATATTTGAGTTAGCTTCATGTCAGCTTACTTATATTAATTATTTTATTGTTTATTTTAATTCCAGATAAATGATGAACGTGTTGTTACAAATGTTAAGTGCGACTGTGTTTACAACCAAAGTGGCAAGTGTAAGCATGTTGCTGCTTTGATACATTACATCAACACAGAAGAGAGCTTTGATGTTGGAAACGAATAAAACTTGCACGAACTGTTTTTCTCATTGTTTTTACAATTTACGACACAGCATGTACTATGACCCATATCGCAAATTTTTACGTTTTTACTTAAAATTATAAAGGAAGTTATGAAAATAAAGCAAATTGACACATGACAGCCCAGAATTAATTCACATTTCTGCCACGTCGTGCGCTACGATCGATTTGCCGTTCCCCACCACCCACTTCGCACATAGACAATAGCCTGACCATTAAAATAAAAAACCTCGCCATATTGCGGAGAAATATTGGAACTAATTTCTTCAAGTGGCAACAATCAAATAAGAAAACAATAAGATGTCATTCATTATTGCTATCTATCAAAGTGTGATGTCAATTGTCAACCGAGCCTTGTTATTATTGGATATTGTGAGTTATTTGTGAGTATAACCATAGCAACCAAGTGTTGCTATAACCATAGCTAAAGTGGCGCCTCCAGAGCAGGTTTTTATTTTCTTGGTCAGGCTATAAATAAGAAAAAGCCGCTTGCATTCAGGTAGGCTGCGTTCCAGTCTGCCAAAGGAAATTACATAAAAATGTTTACATAACAGGGCAACCAACTCCGCAACAAACTACTATCACAATACTTCGTGAACCGCAAGTCGGAGCCGAAGATTCTACCGCCGCAGCCCGCAGTCACAGTCACCCACGGGCCGGGAGGTGTGTACCAATCTCTACTCTTGCACACTACACTCATACATGTCAGCTCCGAATCCTACTCATGCACTACACCAGGGCTTCCCAAAGTGGGCGATAACGCTCCCTTGTGGGCGCTGCAGGCCTAAAGGGGGGTGGTAAGAGACCCAGAAAGTTATAGTGGTTTATAAGTAGGTGAAAAAATGGGGGTGCTAAAAATAAATTTATTCTCAAAGTAGACAAAATAAGTTTGGGAACCCCTGCACTACACTCATACATACTAGACATGCACTGGATGAGTCCTGATCCTACCCCTATTTATCAAGCTAATTCTGACAGCTGCACGTTTTCTGCAGTAGCGAAACTTCAAAATAAAATCATTTTTATTCGTGTAAAGAAACATTACAACTGAAATATTATGATATAAATAAATTTGACGGACTCTGAGAAGGACGAAGACCGACACAGACCACCGGTTTGGAATTTTTTTTCTGTCGGCAAAAATTCATTTTCATCGCCAATATTACTTATTGATATTTTTACGTTGATTACAACTTTGACTAAAAGTAACAACATAGCGTAAAACGCACAATTTTGCATGGGGATTGACCAGGACTTCAGTAACCCAACTACCCGAACCAGCACACTCACAAATACACACCTTACGTAGAAGTTAACCGTGACATTGAGTTAACGTTCCTACATAAAATACTGTAACAAAATCAAGTATTTTACATAAGATTTTGTAATTAAAATAAATAAATATCTCTGGACACTTTGCACGTGACTGTACGTGCCATGTCTTAAATGGCAATCAAATAAGTGTCCAATTATTGAAATTAATATTAGAAGTACATATCTCTTGAGTTTTTCTTACTCGATTTTGTTACAGATAATGTGTTAGCCTTAGACGTCATTGTGAATAGCAATTTAATACCAAATTAGAAAATATATTGGAATTGGGTGTTTTGGTTTAACAAGGGCGATTTTCTTTTAAAAATACTGATTTAAAGTATAACACGACTAAATATTGAATATAGGTTAGGCTTGTTATTCAGAGATCACATTTGGAGGATTTTGTTTACCAAATATCGTATACAGCGTCAATGACAAGTGATTGACAAGTAATCAGGAACTTATAAAACAGTGGAATCGGACCTCTGTGTCCCTACACATCGAGTAGTCGCTCATGTCATGTTAAATGTCATGACGAAGTCTACATTTATTTATTTATCATGGAATTAATATTATCTTATTTATATAGAATCCAGGCACATATTTTAGTCGTGTCATGCTTTACTTGAAATAAAAACTAATACTTTAATTTGATTTCCAACAAAATAAATAAATACAACCTTTCGTCCAATTCTAACGGAATTTCAAAATTTTAACGTTTGCACAATAATCATAGTCTAGACGTGATTGTGCACAGATAATAAATTTTATTTGATTGGAACTAAGACTCCGACGGTTTATTCATAAGAGCTGTGTTTGACGCAGTACATAAATGACCCTAGGATTGGTCTTCATTTGAATGAGCTCCTATGAACAAACTATTTAAAGTGACGAAATACTTCTATAATATAAGCATTAACATAGTTTTAGACGGGCACAACCTAGGAAGGTTGCCTTCGATTTCTGGATTTTTTAATGGGCTACCAAAATATTTTTACGGAATACTTAAGCATAAGATATACAACGTGTTATTTTAAATGCGCAAAACCTCAGACACCCCAAATGGTTTTTAATATAATTGACCTAATTGTGAAGGAAAAAACAACATTAAAAAAAATTAAAAGATTTTATGAGCTGTTTAAGTTTTACTGGCAATTATGATCGTTTCTTGCGTCTGCGACGAACGCTTCGTCGAGCGACGAGTCGGTAGGTTTGGTTTGCGCACGTGACGGCTTGACCTATTAATAAATAGACAGGGCAACATTGTTAATGAATATTTTTTGAAAAATGTAACCTATATTAAAAAGTGGTTTAATGGATTCTACTCGTTGTTCTGATCAAACTATTTTCAGGTTTTGCGCATTTAAATTAACACGTTGTATTAGTTATTGAGGTTTAGGTTTTGAAACAATGAAAAAAGGTAATCTAACATTTACAAATACCTACTTCAAAAGGAAATTCAGATAAACTAATGGTATAACAAACACATTTTCATTTCCGAATACCTCATAAAAGCCAATGTTTTAAAATTTTTAATAGGTATTTGGAACAATGTTCAAGGTTACAAAAAATAATGATACAAAATATTGCAATTGCTTCACAGCCGTCGTAAGACATTGTATAGTAAACAGGAAAAGACAATGTCAAACCTAGCCTGACCAGGAAAATAAAAAACCTGCTCTGGAGGCGCCACATCAGCTATGGTTATAGCAAAACTGGGTTGCTTTGGTTATACTCTTGGTTGCTATGGTAATACTCACAAATAACTTACATTATCCAATAGTAACAAGGCACGTTCGACATATGACATCACACTTTGACAGAATAATAATAATGAATTAAATCATAATTTTTTTTTTATTTGATTGTTGCCACTTGAAGAAATTAGTTCCAATATTTTCCGCAATATGGCGAAGTTTTTCATTTTTTTGGTCGGGCTATACAAAAGATCCAATCGAAGGCAACCTCCGTAGCACTAACTAGACTAGACTTTAGAAAGGTGTTTTTCTTTATTTCACCACGCGCATGCTGCAGAAACTCATCCGCATCAGCCGAAGACAGGTGGGTTCATCGGTAGAGGGCACCACTGGACCGTTTGGTTGCACAATAAGTGTTGTTTTGCATAGTTGTAGTATTGGCACGACACAACTCAGAAGGCCTATTGA
Organism: Mecyna flavalis; assembly: GCA_949319885.1. Taxonomy (NCBI): domain Eukaryota; kingdom Metazoa; phylum Arthropoda; class Insecta; order Lepidoptera; family Crambidae; genus Mecyna; species Mecyna flavalis. The sequence goes on along the minus strand of OX439419.1, from coordinate 2,263,122 downwards.
ACTGACTACATACACAAAGACACACCTTTTTTTCGCAGTGATAGGCAGATGCATTTGCTACAATTTCTCATAACTTTTGCTTCTTCCACATTAATGATTTTTTCATACAGGGTGTTTCCAACTTTCTTCTGAACTCAATTCAACTTTACTCGTGCTATGCACCTCGATAATCCTGTGGTTTATGTACCAGGCCATGATCTCGGTCTTAATCTAAGCCCGACACACAGCCGCAGGCGTCGCTAGCCTTCAGCTATTTTTTTATTTATCTTTATGAAGTAATTTTTTTTATTCATCTTTTATTATGGCACGTAAATGCGTTTTCCTCTGCAAAAGAAAAGATCTCGGTATTGTGTTCTATTCCCAGGCTGTGTTAGATATTTTAGTAAATAATAGTTGTATAAATCATAATAGTATAATATGTATAAATTATAATTGTAAGCATCGATCTCTGAGTTGTGTCGTTGTGTCGCAATGTAAATAGGCATCAAAAGTGTGACATGTTTGCAGCGTGTTATTTGAAACAAGTTACAAACCATAATGGATTTATGTAGATGATGTAGTGGTAATGAAGACAATATTAATGGTGGTGCCTGTAACGACTTAATTCATTATTATAGAAATGCTTCTCAATTTCTGGACTTTTGTAGTTATGTTAGTTCGACACGTGGCCTCCAGATAGGCTTTAAGCACTTTGATCCACAGGATGAGTTATCATTATTAATAGCTATGGTAATGTGGCCTAACTTCATATTACTTCAACATGCAAGTTAAAGTATTCCCAAAGGGGACTGAATGCCTAGTGTAAGTTTTTACGTAAAGAAACGTCACCATTGCGTTTGCGTTTGAACTACAATTTGTATGAAAAAAAAATTAGTTTTACGGTTCGCCACCAGAGGCGCTGTATTTTGTTTCGTTTTTTTACGTAAAAACTTACACTAGGCATTCTGAACGTTCCAATTATGGTCCTAACTGCCTTTTAGTAGAGGTCCTCTAGTTCACCCTTGTGACAAAGTTACTGGGTAACTTAGCTAAGCGTTTTAAGCTGCAAATGTGTGTTGTATTCTATTTGCATTTAAGCACTAGGTTTATCTCCTATCATCAACCTCTTCGCTTCTATATTCCACACGCATTTTCCGCCTTATATTCACTTTTTAAATGTTTATTTTTATTGTTTCATGGGCCTTGTTTTGAATTTTTAGTATTTTTTTTAAACAACATACTTTTTTTATAAAAAATGTATTTCATATCTTTTGGTTTCGTTAAATTGACTTTTTGTTATTTGGTTGGTTTATAAAAAGTGTTTAATTCTACCACGTTTTTACTATAGCAATGAGTAACAAACTTGACTTCATTTTCTTTCACCCTAATCAAGAAATAACTATTTTAACTTCATTTTCTTTCATTCTACTCAAGAATCAACTATTATTTTAATTCTATTACAGTGTTGTCCTTTGCCGTAATAAAAAGCTTAAACAATTTTAAGATGAAATATATAGTGGTATCGATCCAAGACCAACTCGTTTATAAAATACTAATCTTCCCTTCGGAATTGGTTTCCCATTTTGTACATAATGTGTATACAAAACTTAAACTACATTTCTAAACGTTCTGTTTTTAATTTTAATATCCTGGTGGGTACAGCAAAAGTCCTGATGCGGACTGGTCAGACCCTGGCGCAGGTGCAGGCGCATTTGGACAAGGAAGGTGCCTCCGACCTGGTGGTAGACCTCGTTATCAAGAGCACCAACCGGCCGGCCATCTTCCTCGAGGCTATTCAGCTTGGTGAGTGAATTAGAATTACAGGACCCTTTTTAATACCACTTTTAGGGTTGCATGTCCATCGGCGCGGGGCGAGGCAGCGGAGCGGAGAAACAGAGAAATATTAACCAATTGAATTGCACAAAATCTCCGCTCATACAGGGAGTTGAAATTCTATTGGTTAATATTGCTCCGTTTCTCCGCTCCGGTGGATAGGCAGCCTTATAGGACCTTTTGAGAGTCCTACTGGCTAGCTACCGGTTAAGGTGACCGACACACCGCCGTAACAGCTGCTGAGTTCCGGAAATATTAATGTGAGAGACAGTTGATTTGAAATCAAAGGCTCGAGGATCAGATGAGCCTACAGAGTGGCAGCACATTGAGTGACGCTTCCTTGTGGAGTGTCCGTCAATGGAAAAGGCCGCATTTTTTTCATTTGATCAAGCCGATTGGACCGTGTATGCGACTTGGACGGCATCATCGTCTGTCACCGGTGACGCCATGGCGTCAACTGCCGATTGGACAAATCAAATCGATCATGTGTGGTGTATATAGACGAACTGCAGATCGGATCAAATCGATTGGATCATGCCGATTGAACAATAAGAAGGATGGTGTATGGCCAGCATAAGTCATTTATTTGAAGATCAATTTGTTAATACTTTTTATGTTTCATATCCCAGGTATTGCCCTTCTCGAAGGCGGAAACCCGATCATTCAACACAGCATATTCACGAAACTACAAAACGGCGAAATATCGCAAGCTTTTCTAAAGGTAAGACGATAGCTATCTTGCGCAATTTTAAAAGATGTTCAATTTTCACTATAAAATTTGGAAGCACAATTTGCACCCTTAAAGTACTTATGTGAGACAGCAATCTTAGATCTCTAAAAGGAAGATCAGACTTAATTTAAGACAAATCATATCTATGAAATGATAAATAATATAAAACAACACAAGCGATTAAGCAACTTGCTTCATGTTGATATCAATTTGAGTAATATCGACAATTTTATTTCATATTAGGTATTCTACGATAAAATGCGAGAAGCGCAGCAGGAGATCCGGTCGCTGGCAGCCAGCAGCACTGCCGCGAGCAGCTCCGACAAGCAGCGCTCCAGTCTCGCTGAGAAACATAAACAACCCTCCACTGACGGTCAGTAATACCTCCCCCCTCCCCATTGGCACCTGAGCAAACTTTCTAATAAGGTGCGACCAGCTTTGTCAAGAAGCGGTCCAATTCCACTGACAGCCGTCGACAGCGCTGCTTACATTGTCTGTTTAGGGGGCCTAGTCAAAGTAGCATTCTGATAGCGATAGCGAAATTCGCTAACTCCAAATTGTATGGGTTTGACAGTTGCTTTAGAAAAGTCACGTGGTCAATCGATATTGGAAGATCGCAAATATGTAGAGCTAATAGTTGAAGGCCTTATATGCGTTGCTTCTTTTTCATTATTTCTAACTTTTATGGTATTGTTTCAGGTCGAACAACACCAGGTCCTATAGTGGTGGGAGAGGAAATGGACGAGGAGGTGACAACTGCCTGTGGGTCTGCAGTGCATGCCTACTCTGACATACATACTATGTCGCATGGTGAGTATGAGTGGATTACATTGGAAACCTTAACGCAGGCCTTGCTGCGAAATATTGTATAGCATAATATTGTAATTTCATTTCATTCAAGGTCTAGTTTTATAACAAATAAAGTAGCTTTTAGAGAAATAGCGAATACGCTAATTTTTTTTATTGCAATGTGTAACAAGACGAATAGATCGTACATCTGATGGTAAGCGTCACGTCTGTCCTTAGGCAGTTCAGTGCACAGTACAGTTACTGTCTGGCACTACTGTCTGGCACTACCCTGCGCCCGTTACACCGAGACGACAGTAATTATTCGGTCTCATATACCCAGTAATTTCACTAGCTTCGTTCATTCTATGATTTTATTATTTTACGTGACGTTGCCCAATGATTTTGACCAGTTCGGAGATTGAATGAGACCTGTACCCAGCAGTGGATAATGATTGACTTGTTTGCCCACAGGCACAACAGAGCTGGAAGCAATAATGGCGGAGAAGAAGCGCGAGGCGGGCAGCGGCGACGTGCTGCCGGCCAAGGTGGCGGTGATGCGGCCCATCCTGCGCTTCCTGCAGCTGCTCTGCGAGAACCACAACCCGGACCTACAGGTACGACCTGACTAGAGTACAATCGGACCTTCGGCTTCGGCTAAAGTTTGGCCATTTTGGGACCCACAGCCCCACGAAATCGGCTTCCGCCAAAATCGACCGAAGTTTTGGCTGAAACCTGGACTCTCTTCGAGTTAGAATCCAACTTGTAGTAAAATTGCGACATAATATCCCTAGTTGAAACATAAGAAAAAAAAACATTTAAAAAAAGATACATTAGGTCGAGTGTTGGAATTTCGGCGTGCGATTTTATTTTATCTACCACTAGCTCGACCTGTACAGTCGAAATGCTGTGTAGCCATGATCCATTGGTCTCCTCTGTTAAAGATTACGAAGGCCATAGCAGTCCTCTAATGTCATAAGACTTGCATGGTGCAAGTTTACTTTCGACTAGTTCGAGATGAACGCGCTCGGAGAAAGAAGTTGAATAATAAATGGTTATTACGTCAAACTATTTTTTAATTAACTTTTTATGAGCTTAATAAGTTGATGCCTATCATGTTTTGGGTTGGTTTACTGCAAAATAAACGTTTATATTATCCTAAACATTTACTTCTCTTCCTCAGAACCTCCTCCGCAACCAAAACAACAAATCCAACTACAACCTCGTGTCGGAGACGCTGATGTTCCTGGACTGCATCTGCGGGTCCACGACGGGTGGTTTGGGTCTACTGGGCCTGTACATAAATGAGGGGAATGTGGCGCTCATCAACCAGACCCTGGAGACCCTCACCGAGTACTGTCAAGGTATAGTCACTAGTATAGCCCGACCAATAAAATAAAATACCTCGCCATATTGATGCAAAATATTGGAACTAATTTCTTCGAGTGGCAACAATCAAATAAAAAACAATAAGATGTCATTCATTATTATTCTGTCAAAATGTGATGTCAATTGTCAAACGTGCCTTGTTACTATTGGATATTGTAAGTTATTTGTGAGTATAACCATAGCAACCAAGTGTTGCTATAACCATAGCTAATGTGGCGCCTCCAGAGCAGGTTTTTTTTTATTTTCGTGGTCAAGCTATAGATATTCTCTTTTGTATGAGAAAATGCGTATGATCCGTCCGTTGGTATCGGACCGTATGTAGAACCAGCTCTTTGCAGCGATGTTTCCAGACCGATCTGACATTGAAACCTTCAAGAAACGCACTTGTGACTCCTTCGGTGTTGCGGGTATGTATGGGCGACGGTGATTGCTTACCATCAGGTGCTTCCGTCAAAAATGATGACTGTACATACACCGATTGCTTCGTCCGAGGAAATTTTATCTAATTTACATAATAATGTTTTTGTTCGACTCGGAATCGTTGCCATTTTGATTCCATAGTAATTTTATTTATTAAGTTATATTTGGATAGTCAGATTAACAAAAAGTTTATTCTGAGTAAGATTGGAATCCACCATAATATAATACATTTTTCACCAGGACCCTGCCACGAGAACCAGAACTGCATAGCGACACACGAGAGCAACGGCCTGGACATCATCACGGCGCTGATCCTGAACGACATCAACCCCCTCGGCAAGACACGCATGGACCTCGTGCTGGAACTCAAGAACAACGCCTCCAAGCTCCTGCTGGCCATCATGGAGTCCCGCAACGACTCCGAGAACAACGCCGAGAGGATCCTCTACAACATGAATCCTAAGCAGCTGGTGAGTCATAGACAATATGTCACGTCCATGACCTGGAGCTCGGAACAACGCCTCCAAGCTCCTGCTGGCCATCATGGAGTCCCGCAACGACTCCGAGAACAACGCCGAGAGGATCCTCTACAACATGAATCCTAAGCAGCTGGTGAGTCATAGACAATATGTCACGTCCATGACCTGGAGCTCGGAACAACGCCTCCAAGCTCCTGCTGGCCATCATGGAGTCCCGCAACGACTCCGAGAACAACGCCGAGAGGATCCTCTACAACATGAATCCTAAGCAGCTGGTGAGTCATAGACAATATGTCACGTCCATGACCTGGAGCTCGGAACAACGCCTCCAAGCTCCTGCTGGCCATCATGGAGTCCCGCAACGACTCCGAGAACAACGCCGAGAGGATCCTCTACAACATGAATCCTAAGCAGCTGGTGAGTCATAGACAATATGTCACGTCCATGACCTGGAGCTCGGAACAACGCCTCCAAGCTCCTGCTGGCCATCATGGAGTCCCGCAACGACTCCGAGAACAACGCCGAGAGGATCCTCTACAACATGAATCTTAAGCAGCTGGTGAGTCATCGTTTTCATCCCAGCGTATTCCCGATTGCATCCAGTATGGGAGCTCAGAGTCCGCTTCGACTATACTGCGTGTTTTTTTAATCGTTGTTTTCCCGCAGCAGAACGCTTCACCTTCAGTAGTATTATCGATTTTTGCAAGTTTTTTTTGTGAATTTTTTTGTTATTTTTTTTTAGAGTTTGTTGGGAAAACGGAAACCAAATGTTAGTAAATAGTAAATTATCATTTTTTTAATAAGCGCGAAGTGCAATGGCCCCTGCCGGTGACCCTCCGCAACGCAGCTAGTACTATTGTTTCGAGTTTTGTCTATCATAATCGTAAAACTTTTGATTTAACTAAAAAAATTCACAGATCTCGTGCCTTTCACGACCTTCTGGTACATTGGAAATGTACTTAGATAGAGCAAACTATAATGAAAACATCTCTTTGCGCAAGTGATACACAAGGGTTAGTTAGTAGCAGGTACCGTCGAGTTACGTTATTTTTTATAAGCGGACTACGCCCTTTAACAATGCTCAGTTTTTTTCGCCTTTTGCACACACGCTTTCGTCCGCCGGATGTGGAATCATCAGCATTACCCAAGCCACGCTATTCCTACGTTCAAGAAGACGAACTATGTAAAAAATCAACATAGTATTTTACTTGAAGGAACTTTCTACTTCATGTGTCAAACAATTTATCTTAGAAAAATATATTTGCTTTATCAGTACATCACGCAATCGATATTGATATTTGGAATGGAAAATAAAACAAATAAGTTCTCATGGTTTACATCTGCTGCACTGTGAAGCTGCAATTTCCAAAAAAAAAGTGCTTGTACAAAAACAAGTCAAACTAATGATAAGAGCAGCAATAAAAGAGGCGTTAAGACGATTGTTTCCTTGTGAATAGATCAGGAAGCCGTAGACTCATAATTGTACAAGTAAAAGTTATAGCTGTGAGTGAACAAACGCTCTTCTGCAGTAACTTTAGCACTTCAATGACACTGCTCTATAGGCTTTCTATAACTTAAGCACTTCGATGACACCACTTTATACGCTTAACTAAAGCTTTTACTCTCAAAGTCGTGGGCCTTTTTCGTGGTTATAAGGGTGTTAGAGGACTCTGTAACGCCTCTTTTACAGGTAATCTTAAGTATTTAATTCTCAACGAACACCTTTATACAACTCATGTGAGAGTCTTTTTAACGCTACGGTGCTAGTTGGGCCAACCGTTATCAATACTTTACGTGACTCACCAGTCCACGCGCCGGACAACTCCGATAAAAAGGGCGCTACTACCACCTAAACGGTTATAGATAGCGAGGTCCGGTTTTTTGTAAACTGTAGCCCAACTAATTACCCCGATACCTTTTTTTAATTTTGTCTCTATCGTTTTTCGTTTTTGAGAAATTGATGATTTAAGTTGAGAAGACCGTAAAAAATCACAGCATTTTTCGACATTTTTGCACTTTTTCGGAAAAGTTTTTGAATTTTTCAAAATAAAATTTCACCGTCTTATAGACCTCGTCAAGACGCGTCTTTTGACACATTGTTTACCCAGGTAACCCCAAAATTGACGACACCAGAGCGATGTCGCACTTTCACTGAAATTGGCCCCCTACCAACACGATCGAAAAAACATTTCCAATGTTAAAACCTTTATTAATCTATTTTACTACTTAGATAGAATCATTTTACTGCGGGAAAACGACTAAAATTCCACGCTGTATATAAATTTGACAAGCATAATTATCACAATGGAGCGATTGCCATCTGACTTCCGTAACCCTTAACGTGCCTTCCGAAGCACGGAATCATCATTCTTTTCAGACATTCAGGTGATTCAAGCCTGCAATGTTCTAAACAACCTGGAAAAAATCCCACATAGTGATACTCCCCGCGGAATTCAAATCCACGACCTCCAGGTTTTTAGGGCCCGACGCTCTAGCTGTACCATGGAGGTAGTAATGTGTAGGTCGTAATGTTGTGTTGTTGTTGCAGGTAGATGTTGCGTGCTCCGCCTTCCACCAAGAGCACGCGATGGACGCGGAGTCCGACTCCGAGGACGACGCGCCCGTGCAAGGCGTGTCTCCGAAGGAAGTAAGTGAAAACATTTCCGATACGAGTGTATAGTTTAACCGGTGTTTAGCCGGATCTCCGCCGAATGGTGACATAAAATCTCTTTTTAACGGAAATGACCTACAATCCTTTAGGGAACCAGTTTAAACACCCTGCAAACCTCTTTTACCCGATAATCAAATGAAAGATGTTAATTTATTTTTTTGGAAAACCAATTGCAATTAAAACTTGTAAAAAATAACTAAAATTTTAGCCATTTACAGCTATCCATTAACACGCGTAGGGATTATTTTGTATAAAATGGTGACCGCCATGCGCCTGCGTGCGCCCCGCTTTCGCTACATTCGAGGCCTCTGCCTACGTGTTGAGTGTTGTTGTGCGCAGGTGGGCCACAACATCTACATCCTGTGCCACCAGCTGGCGACGCACAACAAGGAGCTCGCGGCGCTGGTGCGCGCCTCGCCCGCGGGACACAACACGTCCGCGCTGCAGTACTACCGTACTCACACGGCGCAGATAGAGGTGTGTACCGACCTTACATAACACCACACAACACAACATCTACATCCTGTGCCACCAGCTGGCGACGCACAACAAGGAGCTCGCGGCGCTGGTGCGCGCCTCGCCCGCGGGACACAACACGTCCGCGCTGCAGTACTACCGTACTCACACGGCGCAGATAGAGGTGTGTACCGACCTTACATAACACCACACAACACAACATCTACATCCTGTGCCACCAGCTGGCGACGCACAACAAGGAGCTCGCGGCGCTGGTGCGCGCCTCGCCCGCGGGACACAACACGTCCGCGCTGCAGTACTACCGTACTCACACGGCGCAGATAGAGGTGTGTACCGACCTTACATAACACCACACAACACAACATCTACATCCTGTGCCACCAGCTGGCGACGCACAACAAGGAGCTCGCGGCGCTGGTGCGCGCCTCGCCCGCGGGACACAACACGTCCGCGCTGCAGTACTACCGTACTCACACGGCGCAGATAGAGGTGTGTACCGACCTTACATAACACCACACAACACAACATCTACATCCTGTGCCACCAGCTGGCGACGCACAACAAGGAGCTCGCGGCGCTGGTGCGCGCCTCGCCCGCGGGACACAACACGTCCGCGCTGCAGTACTACCGTACTCACACGGCGCAGATAGAGGTGTGTACCGACCTTACATAACACCACACAACACAACATCTACATCCTGTGCCACCAGCTGGCGACGCACAACAAGGAGCTCGCGGCGCTGGTGCGCGCCTCGCCCGCGGGACACAACACGTCCGCGCTGCAGTACTACCGTACTCACACGGCGCAGATAGAGGTGTGTACCGACCTTACATAACACCACACAACACAACATCTACATCCTGTGCCACCAGCTGGCGACGCACAACAAGGAGCTCGCGGCGCTGGTGCGCGCCTCGCCCGCGGGACACAACACGTCCGCGCTGCAGTACTACCGTACTCACACGGCGCAGATAGAGGTGTGTACCGACCTTACATAACACCACACAACACAACATCTACATCCTGTGCCACCAGCTGGCGACGCACAACAAGGAGCTCGCGGCGCTGGTGCGCGCCTCGCCCGCGGGACACAACACGTCCGCGCTGCAGTACTACCGTACTCACACGGCGCAGATAGAGGTGTGTACCGACCTTACATAACACCACACAACACAACATCTACATCCTGTGCCACCAGCTGGCGACGCACAACAAGGAGCTCGCGGCGCTGGTGCGCGCCTCGCCCGCGGGACACAACACGTCCGCGCTGCAGTACTACCGTACTCACACGGCGCAGATAGAGGTGTGTACCGACCTTACATAACACCACACAACACAACATCTACATCCTGTGCCACCAGCTGGCGACGCACAACAAGGAGCTCGCGGCGCTGGTGCGCGCCTCGCCCGCGGGACACAACACGTCCGCGCTGCAGTACTACCGTACTCACACGGCGCAGATAGAGGTGTGTACCGACCTTACATAACACCACACACTACAAACACCACACAATACTACACGACACCAACCATACCACACAACACAGCACTTCTTTTTAGAGCGCACCTTCATCCTACATCGGAGAGGGGTGACTCAGGGCGTGTGTTGACAAGACGGTCTTTTACCGTGCGCTATAAACAGTTAGGAATCGGGCTTGCGCCCGGTCATCAGTTATTTGCGGTAGGCAGGTTGAGTTTATGAACCGGGCTCAAACCGTGCTCTTCAACACGCGTAACCGGTACTGACCCAACGCCGGACCGGGTAGAAACTTGCTCATCAACCCTTACACCATGCAACACTATAGAGTTGCATGGTGTAAGGGTTGACGAGCAAGTTTACAAGTGTATACTTTGTACAGGGGAGGGTGTAGCGCACCGTCTACTCCCAGTCGGGGGAAGGAAGGAAGAAATACCTTATATAAATTCTTTGTAAAATCATTTGGAAAGACGATGGGGTACAGTGACTGTACCTATAAAAGACTAAGAAGATTAATTTCTTACTCTTTGCGTAGATTGTTCGCACTGACCGGAGCATGGAGCAGATAGTGTTCCCCATACCGGAAATCTGCGAATATCTGCCCGCCGATAGTAAGCACCGTGTATTGCAGGTAATTATTTCACCTTCTCTATATACTCTAGGTAAGAAATTCCTCCAACCTAAGACATAGTATTATATGTTTATAATCTATGCAGACTAAAGTTTAACTTTTTAAAAGATAAATGCATGTTTTGCTCAATATAGTTATCGTCCATAGTAATTTATTATTGTTATATAAACATAAAAAATTAACATAATAAACATTTTTTTTTTCACTAGGACCAATTTTGTCGACGCCATAATAAAAGTTAAAGGTGTTTATTGAATCTACTTCGTAGTCTATGTCCCAAATCTGCACAACATTTTTTTGAGCCCAGTTATTTGCATTGTCCTTTCATAACGATTTAGGTTAGTGTTTCATTAATATCCAGAGCGCTGAACGCGATGACCAGGGCAGTAAGGTGGCAGACTTCTTCAACCGACTCGATAACCTCTTCCATGAAATGAAGTGGCAGAAGAAGCTCAGAGGTATGACGATCTTTTTTATACTTGGCTAGCATTTAAGTTCAGTGGAGCCAAATTTGGTTGAACCACACTTAAATGCCTCTATCCTGTTCTATTACCCAAATCCGCCATTTACTAGATCGAGAACGTCTATTCCCAGTCATCACCACTGGCTTTGTCACCACTGGGTATGAATGGGATGTTTTTTTTCTCATTTGTCACCAGTGGTAATAAACCAGTGGCTACAACTGAGAAAGTATGTGTTATACGTCACCACTGGCAACAATCGGGATTATTTCTCCCATTCATCTCTAGTGGTGACAAAGCCAGTGGTGATGACTGGGAATAGACAGAGCGTCGATTTCGCCCCTTCTTCCCGCATTAAAAAATAACAGTTTTGAGTGACAGAAACGAATAGGAGCATATAGGATTTCCCCATGCAGCCCGATGCGGCTAGATGTGAATAACTCCTGACAAAATTCCTAGGGAAAGAAGACATTACAGCTATCTTTTTCTTTTGCGTATCTCTAAGCATCAGCAAAACTTTACAATGTACAGTCAGGTGCAATAAAATGTACACATCAGGGGGCTTAGACAAGATGACATCGCTTCATAGCTGGCGAATTTCGCTAAGTCCAATTTGTATGGATTTGACAGATGCCTTATAAAAGTCACGTGTTGAAAGTATGGAATTTGACATTCGCTATCGCAAGCTGAGCTATAACAAACGTCATAAATGCCGCTTGTCTAGGGGGGCTGGTCTTATGTGATTGCGATAAAGTTCATATTAATGAGCCTGTAAATGCTCCTGACTGTAAACGCAGTTAAAGTTCAGAACATGTTCAGATACTTATCTTGTTTGTTACATTACTTATCTCTTGAAAATATAGGTATTATTAACGTTTTTTATTTCCAACAGGGCAACCTTTTCTGTTTTGGGTGTCGTCCTACATGTCTCTGTGGAGTAACATATTGTTCAACTTCGCCGTGCTGATCAACGTCATCGTTGCATTCTTTTACCCTTTTCAAGACGAAAATCCTAGTAAGTATACGTTTTTTTCTGATGTCCAAACCTTTGGTAAGCGTTCAATATATTTAGTATTAGCCGCAATTAAGGCGATCATAGTTCTCAACGACCTTGGACATTTGGCGACATTATATTTCATAATTTGCCGAGTAGTTTCAAGCGTCACTTCACATTCGTGTGGTTTTCCTATGTGAGTATTTACCAAAAGCTCGGCGGTGACGGAAATCTTCACAGTCCGAATGGCTGTGTAGACATTATCCCATTGGTCTATGTTCCTTGTTAAGAGTTACGTAGGTCAGATGGCAGTCCCTCTCCAATGTTATAACTGGAATTGTCGAATCCTGAATCATAGTTATAGCTTACCTTGACCACTTAAAAAATGAGGATAAATTATATTGTATAGATGTTTTCTTATAATAGGCTTGTTTCCACTGAGAATGAATCGGATGGCTTAGCGTTTCTAATGATTAATCATGATATTTAGTAAACAAAACGACAACTTTTTTACTAAAATAATATAAGATTACAAATATTTTTGGAAATTAAAATCGGCAAAATTACTTATTTAATCACGTGACATTAAACAACAATCAGAGAAGCGTGACGTCACGCCTCGCAAAACACCGGTTGCAGCTGTATAATGATCTCGTCGACTGACATCAACAAACTCGATTGTTTCGCGAGGAGTGACGTCATTCAAGACGCCATGACAGTCTTGGCCTTTCCAAAGTTAATTTTAAGTTTATTTCTAAAAAAGCAAAATACTTATGAAAAAGGCCTATTTTTCTAAAAATAATATATATTTGGGGTAAAATAGATACTAAACTATAGTTTTAAACGAATTTCCAAATTTTGTCAACTAGCCTATTGCAATTCAGTCAGAACTCCGTCAAACTATAGTAACCTTTACGTAAACAGTGGTTTGTTTGTTCAGAATTAGGTCAGCATCTATCCCTGGTGGTTTGGTGCGTGTCAGCCGTAGGGGCCGCGCTGGTGACGTGGCTGCCGCGCTCCTCGGGGGTAAGGGCGCTGCTGGCCTCGGGCATCGTGCGGCTCATCTACTCGCTGGGCCCCGAACCCACGCTGTGGTGCCTGGGCATGCTCTGCGTAAGTAGCTTGTGCTGTTATGCAAGGTGGAACTTCAGGCCCTGTTTTTATCTCATTAATACTCTAGTGGTCTGCAAGGTGGATCTTTTGACCCTGTTTTCCTTCTCAATAATAGCCTCAAAGGGTTTCAGCTCATAATGTCAACTTCTCATAATGTCAACCGGACAAAAAATCCACATTTCTTATAACGTCAACTTCTTAGAATGTCAACTTCGCAAAAAGGCAACTTCTCGAAATGTCCACTTCTCACAATGACAACTTCGCATTTGGTCAACTTCGCATAATGTCAACTCAAATTTGTGTTAGGTTAGGTTAGAACTGCGACCACTAAACGGCAGAACCGAATTCTGTCCATTCTAACACAAATTTTAAAGTTGACATTATGCGAAGTTGACCAAATGCGTAGTTGTCATTCTGAGAAGTGGACATTTCGAGAAGTTGCCTTTTTGCGAAGTTGACATTCTAAGAAGTTGACGTTATAAGAAATGTGGATTTTTAGTCCAGTTGACATTATGAGAAGTTGACATTATGAGCTGAAACGCCTCAAAGACCTAATACGGAGATCGTAAGGAAGTATAAGTAGTAGAAGCTTAGTGACTTACGGTACAGGTGTCGTGCAAGGCCGTACAGTTTGGCCTGTTCTGTATATACCTTACAAATGAGTGGTGTCATACAAGGTTCTACAAATTGACCTATTCTAAAAACTCCTTACAAATGAAAAATGGGTTTAATATATAATATTTTATTTATCCTTTACAAATGAATAGTGGTGTCATGCAAAGATTTATAAATTGCCCTATTTTGTATAACCCTTATTAAAGTGCGGTGTCATGCAAGGTTCTACAACTTGACCTGTGTTATTTATCCTTAAGTGTTGTTACAGATAGTGGTGAAAGGCATCCACTTGGTGAGCATAATGGGCAACCAGGGCACGCTGTCCAAGTCGACGCGGAACGTGCTCACCGATCCCGAGCTGCTCTACCACAGCGTCTACCTTGTGTTCTGCTTCCTCGGTATCTGCGCGCATCCGTTTTTCTTTTCCGTTTTGGTGAGTGTTTCTACATTGTTAAACGTCATTATTCACAATTTTATATTTGAAAAAATCAACATTTGCATTTATTTATGATTTTGTTTCTTTCTTTCTTTTTCTCTCATTTCTGAGGTTTTTATGTCATATTTAACGCGGGTTCTTATTATGGCCTGGCTGGCCTGATGGCGCTTTTAATACTGACCTTACCGTATGCATCAGCGGTAGTGTGTTCGAATCCCATTCAGGACGAACACATATGTAATGAACATTTGTATTTGTCCTGTGTCTTGATGTTTATTAGTATTGACGTATATTTAGCGGTGCCTTCGTTGGTTCTGATACTCATAATATAAGTACTTAAGCTACTTACTTTGGGGTCAAATAAGTGTACTATCCGGCTTAGATGTTATTAGGATTATAACCTTTTGGAGCTACGTTACGCGACAGTCATGACAGACACACACACTGACAAAATAATGCGTTGCTAAAGGTGCGGACAGGCGCAGTTGACGTCATTTGTCACTCAATTCCAAAAGGTATTATCCTAATAGCATTGGAATCTAATAGTGCGTGATGTGGTCTAGATTTATTATTATCATAATGTTTGTTTGTCCATCGCAGCTACTCGACATTGTGTACCGTGAAGAGACTCTTCTGAACGTGATGCGGTCGGTGACGCGCAACGGGCGGTCGATCCTGCTGACGGCCGTGCTGGCTTTGGTGCTGGTCTACATGTTCTCCATCGTGGGCTACATGTTCTTCCGGGAGCACTTCCTCGTCAGCGTCGACCGGCTGGACGGTAGGTCTCATGAGCTGCAGACGCTTAGACGGCCAGGCCGGAGAAGTCGAGCTCACTTAGCACGCCTCCTCCGGCCTGAGGGTTGACCTGCGGGCGGGGTTCCCAACGCCCGTATTATACAGGTCGTCCGTCCTAAGTTCTGGTTTTTGGAATCATGCCGCTTAAGCTGTGGGTGGTGGTAGGAATTTTTTAGACCCTGACTAGCTAGCTACCACCCCCAGATATCTGACGCCATAATAGCTCTGTGTTACGGCAATATTGTTAATTTATCGATCATCGTACAGTTTTGCCGTGCAGAGCGTATTCGAAGTGATTACTTACATTTTCAGACGATGACGATCCAATGTTCGAACCGTCCGGATGCGACTCGGCCGCGTCAAAGTACCTTCAGTCCGAGGACTCCAGCAGCTGCCGCGGGCGCGGGCGATTCGTGAGCGTCGGCGGCGACTTACGCGAGCGCAGTTGTGATTCGCTCATCATGTGCATCGTCACCACGCTCAACCAGGGCCTGCGCAACGGCGGCGGCATCGGGGACATCCTCCGCGCGCCCGCCAGCGCGGTCAGTACTGTCCTAGTGTCGTCCCTGTCGCCTGTGCCCTCTCGCTCGTCATGTGCATCGTCACCACGCTCAACCAGGGCCTGCGCAACGGCGGCGGCATCGGGGACATCCTCCGCGCGCCCGCCAGCGCGGTCAGTACTGTCCTAGTGTCGTCCCTGTCGCCTGTGCCCTCTCGCTCGTCATGTGCATCGTCACCACGCTCAACCAGGGCCTGCGCAACGGCGGCGGCATCGGGGACATCCTCCGCGCGCCCGCCAGCGCGGTCAGTACTGTCCTAGTGTCGTCCCTGTCGCCTGTGCCCTCTCGCTCGTCATGTGCATCGTCACCACGCTCAACCAGGGCCTGCGCAACGGCGGCGGCATCGGGGACATCCTCCGCGCGCCCGCCAGCGCGGTCAGTACTGTCCTAGTGTCGTCCCTGTCGCCTGTGCCCTCTCGCTCGTCATGTGCATCGTCACCACGCTCAACCAGGGCCTGCGCACGACCCCATTTAACAAGATTTCCAGTACCCACTCTCTCTCTTTCTCTGTCTCCTCCCCTCATTATCCCTCCTCCCGATTTCTACCTCCCTCCATTTCGACGCCATCCTTGTTTTTCCTATTCCACCCCGCATCTCTCAGTCCCTATCTCTCTACCTTGTCTATCTCTCCTACATTTATTTTCTGTCTCACCTTCGATAACTACCCCTCCTCCATCTATTTCCCCGTCTCTCACTCTTTCTATAATGCCTCATTCCCATCTTTCTCTATCTACCTGAATTCTCTCCATTTCCCATTCTTCCATTCATCTATTCACTACCTCTGCTCTTCCTCCCTCCATTACCCTCTTTTTCTCCTTCTCCCTTTCTCTCTCTCCCATCTCTCGGTCCTATACTCTTACAACACGTAACGATATCAAATTTTAATATCCTATTCGTTCCGCAGGAACCCCTGTTTGTAGCTCGCGTGGTGTATGACTTGCTGTTCTTCTTCGTGGTGATCATCATCGTGCTCAACCTCATCTTCGGTGTCATCATCGACACCTTCGCCGACCTTAGGAGCGAGAAGCAACAGAAGGAACTCATACTGAAAAACACTTGTTTTATTTGTGGTGAGTGATACTTTGTATTACAACAATCATGGACAAAATCATCAATTTTCTCCAGGAAAACAAGCTTTGGGATTAATAAACATAATTTAACAATTCCCACTTTTGTTTCGCCAAATGGTTGGCTGGTAGAGAATTCATTTTGGCATTTAGTCGGCCAATTTAAATGTTATTGTGATATAAACTGAAAGTAAATAAATAAATAAATTTTAAAACATTCCAAACCTATCGGTCCTCTGCCACTGCCTCATGGATTACCGCGATCTTTATGATATCATCCGTCAATCTTGGGCAAGGCCAATGACCAGCAGTGGACGTTTTGGGCTGTTTTTTATGATTTTAAAAGTCCCGCAATTCGCTTCTCAAACCGTCGTTTTACATTTGATATTTATATAGCACTAGCTTTTCGCCCGCGGTTTCACCCGCGCGTATTTTCTTTTTTCAAATATCCCGCTGGAATGAGACGTTTTCCGTGGGAATTTTATAGCCTATGTCCTAATCCAGGTTATAAACTATACGTGTGCCAAATTTCATCGAAATCCGTTCAGCCGTTTAGGCGTGATTGAGTAACAAACATCCAGACTCGCATTTATAATATAGTAGGAGTAGGATGTCGATATTTCTCACTACAGCTAATACTTGTTCCCCAGGACTGAACAGGTCAGCGTTCGACAACAAGACCGTCTCGTTCGAGGAACACATCAAAAGCGAGCACAACATGTGGCACTACCTGTACTTCATGGTGCTGGTGCGGGTCAAGGACCCCACCGAGTTCACCGGACCGGAGAGCTACGTGCACTCTATGATTAAGGTATGATCCCCTTTCTTTGCCGAAGGAGAACGTAATGATGAAGGTATGATCCACTTTTAGTGTCGAAGGAGGACGGAAGAACGTCATCATCATCATCTCAGCTTGTTCCCGATTACATCCAGTATAAAGCTCAGGGTCCACTTCGACTATGATCCTAGATTCGAGCCTGGTTATTTCAATGGAGCGAAGAAGGAAAAATGTGTTCAAATTTATGGTTCGTTTGCCGCCTCTGACATAAAAAAATGGGCATCGGAAGCCATCGTAAACATTGTAAAAATAATAAAAAAAAAACAAATTTATTAAAAAAATAACATTTGCAATTGAGACCTTTTTTTTGATAAAATACTAAATTATCTTAAAAACTGGTTATAATAATAGTAACTTGTAAGTAATGATGGAGGTATTTCCCTTGTAGTGGGACATTAAATTAGCTAATAATAAGCCCTTTGCTTTGAATTTCGCGGTGGCGGGAGCGGGGCGTGCGCAGGCGCACCGCGGTCATCTTTGACAAGACCGCACCGATCATGACGGCCTGCGTCAAGGGGTGACTGCCGTGCGCCTGCATACTGACCCGTTCCCGCTTCTGTTTCGTGCACGCCCCAGATGGGGAGAGGTGACAGAGAGAAGGGACGGAATACAGACATATTTGTAGGGAGCATCAAGCAGCGCACCTGAGCTTTACGCAATGTACCAGGTGCGTCTCCCGAGATTCGGTCCGTATGCCGGAAGGCGGGAAGGACCATGGGCAGGTGGCGGGATATGCCGCGATATTCGAGACCTTAGTGGCTTAGCCACTGTTTTTGGCTTTCTTCTGTCTCTATATTTGCCACTCCAGCTTCTTGATCCATACACACCTGTTAAACTTAGTGAATGTACTCCACAGTCAAACAACTTGGACTGGTTCCCGCGTCTCCGGGCGCTGTCGCTGATGGGCGGCGGCGAGGGCGAGGGCGGCGAGCTAGAGCTGCGCGCGCTACAGGCGCAGCTGGACCGCGCGCACCTCGCCGTGCGCACGCTCACCGACCTGCTCACTGACCTGCGGGACCAGGTGAGTGACGCCTGGCCTGGCTCCCGGTCTCCGGGCGCTGTCGCTGATGGGCGGCGGCGAGGGCGAGGGCGGCGAGCTAGAGCTGCGCGCGCTACAGGCGCAGCTGGACCGCGCGCACCTCGCCGTGCGCACGCTCACCGACCTGCTCACTGACCTGCGGGACCAGGTGAGTGACGCCTGGCCTGGCTCCCGGTCTCCGGGCGCTGTCGCTGATGGGCGGCGGCGAGGGCGAGGGCGGCGAGCTAGAGCTGCGCGCGCTACAGGCGCAGCTGGACCGCGCGCACCTCGCCGTGCGCACGCTCACCGACCTGCTCACTGACCTGCGGGACCAGGTGAGTGACGCCTGGCCTGGCTCCCGGTCTCCGGGCGCTGTCGCTGATGGGCGGCGGCGAGGGCGAGGGCGGCGAGCTAGAGCTGCGCGCGCTACAGGCGCAGCTGGACCGCGCGCACCTCGCCGTGCGCACGCTCACCGACCTGCTCACTGACCTGCGGGACCAGGTGAGTGACGCCTGGCCTGGCTCCCGGTCTCCGGGCGCTGTCGCTGATGGGCGGCGGCGAGGGCGAGGGCGGCGAGCTAGAGCTGCGCGCGCTACAGGCGCAGCTGGACCGCGCGCACCTCGCCGTGCGCACGCTCACCGACCTGCTCACTGACCTGCGGGACCAGGTGAGTGACGCCTGGCCTGGCTCCCGGTCTCCGGGCGCTGTCGCTGATAGCCACGAAGATCGAGCTCAAGTCTACTTTCGGCCATGGATGCTTGTAACGCCAGAGGCATGACTCGCGTCGTTAGACCCTGTAATTTAAAGGGAAAATATCGTCGGCTGCAAAAAAATTCTCCCTCTGTCAAAATTGAACCCTTTTTTTTTCGGAGACGAATGCGTTTATGCACCATAACCGCAGGCTAGCTAGACCCGCCGCCGTGTGTGGGACTCGAGACTTAAGCGTCCAATACCCACTAAACTCCCCCGGTTTCCCCTTCACACCCGATTGGGACGAGCCGGTGCCAGCCTGGTGCCTATTGAACAGCACATCCCCGGGTAAATCCCCAATTGAACCCTGGAGCACCTACCCACACTCAATCACATCCCCAAACGGATAAATAAATAGAAAGGCTGTGTGTTTCGCTAATTCACATAAAATTTATCGACCTTGGATCGAATTATTTTGTGTTATAGTTGAGATTCGTGTCAAATTATAAAAAAAAATTAAATATGATTATATTAGTTGTCTGACACAATAGCTTTGCCTTTGGGCTGTGTAACACTGTTTGAAGAATGTCTGAGGGTTGCAGGACGCATGGCCGTTCAACGCCGCAAGGTGAGAACCAGTTTGTCCCATTCAAGGATAAACTGGGAGAATTTAGTAGAAATTGGGACATATTTTATAACATCGCAATTGTCCACAGATGACAGAACAACGGAAGCAGAAGCAACGCATAGGCTTGCTCAACTCTACCTCGGCGTACCTCCAGAACTTGCAAATGAACCTGCCTCCGTGAACTACACGCTTCGACTAACCGGGCGCCTCGTCAATCTCCCCTCTCACTCACTCACTAAGGTACTTCCGTACTATTCATGTTTGTAAATAAAGGTTTACAGATAAGTTGACGCTTCAAATAATTGGTACTACCAGGTGGGAACAGTGTAACTGTTTTTAGAATTAATTATTTGAAGGGTTAGTTTGATGGGTGTAAAGGTTGAAATGCAAGAGTGGGAGAAACCCTTACCTCCTTACTCGCTTTCTTCATGACGTAATCATGTGTGACGTCAGTTGTTTAGGTTATTTTAAGCGTATTTCGACCATACTATCGGACCATCAGACGAAAACTTTATTTGGTAAGGATTCGTAAAATCATATTTTTGTCTTTTGATAAGTGAGCTATGTACTATTTATTCATTTTAATTGTATCACTAAGATTTTGTTAAAGAGAAAGGAGATTGGCATGGCAGTCCCGATAGATAAAGAATACCATTGTTCCCGCACAATGAATTTCCTAGAATTCTATTAAAAATTGTTTTACTTCGATTTCCCTTGACACCGCAGACAGACGATTATAAGAATCGCTCTGCACTTGTTATCTACGTTTGTTTATCTGCAGATATGTTTGTTTTTATTGATTTATATCAGTACTAAGTTATTGACGTTAAAATGTTTTTATATCGCTAGATATATTTAGAACTTTCGCCTTATATCTTTGGATAGTCGATCTCGAGTATATTTGACAAAAGTGTAAAAGATGGCTGCCTTTCCACAGATTATACTTGTGGCAGCCATTTTGACACATATAAAGATTATTCTATAAGTAAATGCAGTTTTCTTTGATCATTTGAGATTACAAATCTTAACAGCATTTACAAGAAATACGAAAATCTCCTAAGTTATGAATAGATTATGCATTATTTATGATTAACTGAATTTTAAGTTTTTTTTTTGTTCTCTGGCTATTGCCGCCCAGAGTACGGCAGATTAGATATATTTTTTTTTAAAGATGCGTTGTTTTTTTTTTAAGATTAATAGGGGATAGCCTTTAAGAGTTGCATAACTTTGTTTATAAATATATTATTATTTCGTCAATGTCTCGAGATGAAAACATTTATATTTGATAGAAAAGTAAAAGGGCAGTCTTATGCTATAAGCTTTTAAATGTATTGATCGCGAATATTTCTTTATCTGTAGATAGACTACGTAACATATCTCTGGATATTTACTCTTTACACGTCTAGCCATGGATTTGAACCTCTAGAATTATGACGTAGATATATAATTATATTGTTATATACATACTCCGTCTGCCGTCGATTTTCTGATGAAAATCCGGTCAGACTTTTATGAATTTGATGACAAATAATGTGAATCGTAGCAATTGTTCCATTTCATGTTTCAATTGTAACTATTTTGCATTTACAATTGCAACTTTTAATCTTGTAACTATTTATCACTATTTGAAATCTCTATTTATCTGTTCTTATTTTGTTTAAATAAATCTTTTATACTGTTTAGTTTGAGTAGAAAAGTTACAAATGAAACATAGTCTGTTTGTCCTATACGACTTTATTATATTATTAAAGTTAATGAATAATTCAGAACAAAATGTGACTTTGTTTTAACTAGTGTTCATAGAGTTAGGTGAATGGGCGTTGTGAAGGGGAGCTTATGAATTTATTGTATCTTTTTAATAGGCGTCTATATTAATTAGTGAAATAAATACATTTCTGAAGAAAACGTGTTATATTAAATTCGGTGAGAATTTCAAAAGGCACGTTATCCGCCATTTTTATTTACTTTTGTCCAATAGGTTTTTACTTTTTTCCAAGAATAAGAATTTGATATTTCAAATGCGAAAAACGATACTTATTAGTATGTTCAATGAAGCGTTAAGATTTCACCACTACCGAAATGAGGGATAAATATTTTTTTAAGTACCTAGTTCTCATATTTTAATGTAAAAACATTATACATATAGATGGTTCGTATGATATTATAGATTTCCGATATTGATAAGGGATATTTGCATGTTTTGTTAGTTATCGCTCGCAATTAAATTGAGGATTAAATATGTCATATCTTTTCCGTATTAATTAGTAAATGAATCGTGTTGTGGACTAATCCCGCTATCTGGAGTCTAACATGGCGTCAAGATTTCGAACCGAGAAATCAATATTGGAGTTTTAGTAACGCCACTTGCATAAAGCGTTGCTAATAGAATTATAGACTCGAGACTTTTCAATAGTCCTTCAGATTATTAGTGATCTAATTATAATATTATAGCCGAATGCCTTAAAAATCTGAGGCTAACCTTGTTGGTTAAATAAATGAAGCCAATTTTTGACTTTCACATAATTCATTGGCTGTGAAACTACAAAACGTAGTGTTACAAGTAGTTGTATAGTAGTGAAGTAAACATGTGGCTAGTGGGTTCTTTAGAAAACTATGCATAATATTGACGCCTTTAAAATTGACATTAGGGTCTTTAATTATGAAGATTCTTAAGCTCCCTCGTGTAATAAATTGTATGTGCAATCGTTTAGCTCAAATCCGTTACCTATACTGTAGTTAGATATAGCAATTTTATTTAAAGCTTAAGTGGGTAAATTCCAACACACACAGATGAGATGACTTTCTATAATAATATTAAATCAAAATGTATATTTATAATTTAGTCTATTGAAGCTCAGTAATCCGTTGGTCCTGACTTCTAGTCGTAGATGACATTGAGTCAGGTAGGAAGCACCATAAACTAATTAGGAATTATAATAATTCATATGGAATAAATTACCAATGTCAAATATTCCAATAAAGGGTACCAAATGAATCATTGATTAATGAATGCAAGCATTTGATATTGGGAGATTTACATCGAAATTGCGAGGTTGTGGCGGTAACAAAACTTGCATTCTTAATATCATATAGATATAATCTTTTTGGTATTAAAACAACATTACAAGTATGGTCTTAGATAATTTAACGTACGAATAACAAAACATTTTACGAGTACTTTAAGAAACATTTTGCTCCCATAAAAGATTAAAAATAACTTTCCTCTTCAGAAAAATTCAGATACACTTGAATTATAGGAATTCATCTCATCTCGTTTGTAAGTTGTCTTTGCCGTCACCTTGTGTATTGTGTCTTATTGTTATATACGCGGGTGAAAGTGTTATTTCCGCAAATATCAAAAAATTTAAAAAGAGAAAGATCCGTTTCGATTTTTTATAGTTGCAGGCAACCGTAGGTATATCGTCGTTTTAAAACCGGACGCATATGCTGCGTCTCAAAGACGATAGTGGTGCGTCATGCCCGTCTAGGACGCGTAAATGCGACTGATGGAGACTCCATATTTGATTTGCTTACGGGTAACTGTAATGTAGATTCACTGTTTTAAAAGAAGACGCATATGCTGCGTCACATGAACGGTGTTTCGTAAGATAATTTAGTGTGAAATCGAATCATTTGCGTCACGGTCAGTAACTGTAAATTTTTTTTAGAACATGACAATTGTATGATATGTTTGATATTCGCGGAAATGTTGTATTTAATATATAGAGATTTATCCGACGAGAAACGAGGTTGTATTGACACTACAGGTTTGTTGCGACGAATGATAGGAATGTTGGTTGTAGATTATACGCAATACTTTATATTTAAGATAAGAAAATATAAATAAACTTCTCGTTATTTTTAATTGATTCGAAATCGAATTTATATCATTTTTAAATCACGCTAAAGGTAACGATTTAACTCCTAGATTCATTCGCGGGTTATTAAGTTCTTTATTAACCATCATTTAGGGAAAGTGCTTTTTAGGCCAGTTACTAATCTCAGAGTGCAGTAAATAGCTTCCCTAAAAAGAAATAAACATTTTTACAAGAGTTAAACGTAGCCTTGCATAATCGTGATCAGGCTAAAATACATTAGAACTTAATGATTTTATTGTATTTATTCGAACAACACTATATTTAAAATGATCTTGACATAATATGCTATGTTTCGTACAAAACGAGCTGTGCCATTGAAGCAATAGTAATTAAGTGAAATTTATAATATACAAGTGTATATAAAACATATAAATATAAAATTTATATGCCAAATATTAGTGATTTGTTGTTGTTTTTTGTTGATCTGAATTTTTGTACTTAACGTCGTCTCTCTTTTCTAAAATCTCTCTTTCATATGTTACATTATCTTTAACTAATTGCTTTAAGTCTGAACGACAATGATCTGTTTGCATTCCTAACGCAGTTATACGATTTTATTTTCATTTATTATATGTATGTCATAGAATGCTTTATTTATTTCTATTATATAGATATATGGAACTTTATACAGTGTTTTTATTTACGCGTGCAATAACTAAGATTTTATAGGATCTATGAAGTTAGCTGAAGAAAACTGTTAAGGGTATCATTAGCTTCAATTGATGAGATCACTGATATCTATTTGTATAGGTTTTCTCTGTATATTATTAGTTACTGAATGTTTTTCTTCATATTACTTACAATACAAAGATAGATTACTTCGAATTCAAAAATGTAAATCATACCTTGTTATAAATAAATCTAAATTTATAGAGTCTATTAGTAAGTGGTTTAGTGATGTAATAAATATTTCCATAACACAAGATGCGAATAAGAAGAATGTATTGCTATTCGTTGTGTGCGCGATGACAGCGCCCCTAGTGGCCACAACTATTCAGGACTTTCATTTACTTTACTTTAGTAACTGTTTTGATTGGTAACTGATTCTGTTCGTATTATCCAATAAATTGTTGATCCGGATATCTTCGTGTCATAAAACGATTATATCTAGCAGTGACCTGAGAATGGTCAATTTTCTTACACCGATATATTGACGGGAATATTGTTGGAATATAGCTAGGGCTCGCCTCTGCGTCTGACTTTTTGCCTCCAATAAAATGTTCACTGCATATTGTATCATGTCGTTTTGGGTGCCATGGGGACCCATCAGCACTAAAACAAAGAAAAAAGGACTGTAATTTTGGAACGCTTATTATTATTATTATAGTGTACTAGGTTAAATTTCTTACTTTTTTCTCTTCACAGCAGCTATCCATTTTTGTCTTTGCTGTAATGTCCACTTTGATGTTGGAAACGAATAAAACTTGCACGAACTGTTTTTCTCATCGTTTTTACAATTTACGACACAGCATGTACTATGACCCATATCGCAAATTTTTACGTTTTTACTTAAAATTATAAAGGAAGTTATGTATGAAAATCATATGAAAATAAAGCAATTTGACACATGACAGCCCAGAATTAATTCACATTTCTGCCACGTCGTGCGCTACAATCGATTTGCCGTTCCCCACCACCCACTTCGCACATAACGAATAACGAAAGAATTAATAAAACAAAATACAATCCAAATAAAATGTAATTCAGATATGAACTTTAACCAATCAGCTTTTTAACCAGTCGTTCTATGAATTTCAAAATCAAATCAAATCAAAATTATCTATTCATGTTTCATGTAGGCCTCATAGATGCATTCATGAATCATCAACTGTCATAGTCAGTACCAATAAGGCTACGCCGCGCGTATTATAATTGACCTCAGTGGCTGACGCCCATAGATATACATATCTAATGTCAGACCTATCGAACATTTTAATTGACTCTTCATTCACGATATTCTTTTCATCATTAATTTGGTTGACCAGTAACTTTTAGGGCTTTATTATATAATTATGTTTTGAGCTTTATTTACAGTTATATTTGATAAAGTCTACTATGAAATATTATTTTTAAATCTTATTTGTTACTCTAATGCAGTTTATCTCTGTCTAATTATAGTAAATTTATTATAATAATAGTACGCCCTCTAACGAATGTTAAATAATATACATATATCTTCTTAGGAGCCGACCAAATAGATTTTTGAGATATATGTCTGTTCTTTCCTAGAAATCTCTATTTTTATTACCCTCATCTTTATGAGTCCTATTACATGAATCTAAAATCTGGAAGTGTTGTAGACATTGAAAACTGATTTCTAGTGCTGACCCCTAAATAAAATATACCGACTATTATTTTTAAATAATTAACATGTTTCAAAATGCCTGTCATTTTTTTTATTTTTACAGATAAAAATAGGGTTGTTAAAACTATAATAGAATCTACATAATAGTCTGCGAAGAAGGGAAGCGGGGGGAAGCAATTAATAAACAAAAGCTCCCTGACAATGAAAGTACTAGAAATCAGTTATCTCGGTTTACTAGTCTAAGAATCTAAGATAGTCGCGATTTAAATATCTCTCATATTTATCGCACGTTTACATTCCTAGTTTATTTTTATATTGTTTATTGTCTCGATTTTGGAATCTAGAAATTATACCGAGGATTGTAAAATATGTTATTTGTTTATTGTGAACAGGGCCGTCACAAATAAACTATGCTTTAGATTTTAATTAAATATTGTTTATTTGTGTTTTTAAGTTTAATTGACAATCGGGATTTGTAAAGTGGTCAATAGCAAAGAAACTGACCAACTGCCGAATTTCTCCGTAACAATTTGAACTTTTGTTCTACACTTTAAGATTCATATTCGATTGAAGAAATTTTACAGCTGTTTTTTCATGATATTTGTTGTGACAAACTTTTCATATTAGGTAATAATATATTTTATTTAACTAGATATTTCAAAATATCTTCAGTTTATAAATTAATTATTATTTTTTTAATTAAATAATGTGCATTAGTTTTGCGTTTATGAGGCATTGTGTCTGTGACGGCCGTGTCGGTCTGTATCTTGTGACAGTTCTCTAGCTTAGGCGTTGTGTAGCGATATTATGAAGTGAGATGGCTGCAATAAACGTGTTTTGTTTTACTGAAAAATAAACATAATGGCACAAAATGGCGTTTTCTTTTATTTTAATTATAACTTGTTGCCTTGGCTTCACAAGGCCCAAGGGGACGATAACAACATGTATGATTATTAAACATTTTACGACCGATTTGATCTAATGGTTAAGAAATCTGCTATTACACCAGAGGACTCGGGTTCAATCCCCGCACGGTATAAAAATTAACTGTTTGCAAAAATAGGATGTCTGTTTATATCAAAATTCAAAATAAAAAGTAAATAATTAGCGTTTATCATTTGTCGGGCACCTATTGTACAAGCAATGCATTTTGTGGATGTTAATGAGGATTTTTTTTTATTAAAACAGGTCAAGTGAGACGAAATCGAATATTTTATCTCTTATAAGCCGATTAAACGATACCTAGTAGGCATTGAATCAGATTTTCCTCCGTGCAAACCCAAGATAAAACTAAGAACGTATAAAAGGTATATCTTGACGTTAGGGCTACCTCAGTCAGTGTCCAGTGGTCTGCCAACATGCACCGTCTACTGTATTGCTTCGCAGCCATCTTGTGCTGTAAGTATTATATTTTATTCTATAGTACCTAATGTCTCATTTTGTAGTGACCGCCTTATGCACCAGGATCAGGAGTCGTGGGTTCTAATCCCACCAAGGACAAAAAATCAAGTTCAACAGACTTAATTCACCTAGACATCACCTGACTGAATTAAGTGCATAGCTGAAGTAGCTACTTGGGGTGCACTAAAATTACTTCACCTATGTAATTACACCATTTAGATTAATGCACCCAAATATTACTATTGTAAGCCCGTGGAATATGTTTCGTACCGTTCAGTCGCCCTTCGAACTTTCCCAGCCAACGTCGGATTTCAACCACTAATCCTCGGTGCGCTTCTCATTGCCTTATGGTGCTGAAATGAAAGACCGATAACTTTTGCATCCATAACACCACTGGCAAACCTGTAGAAGCGACAAGTACAAGAAGAAGACAAGTGGAAATTGCTGGGAGCACGGGGCCACTTCCAATGAAGATGGTGGCGCCCCCGCGTCTCCAGCCTGGTAATCTCCATCAGAAAGTAACAAATAAGCTTCTAGCTCTACTTCTATGCCCCCGTCTTGGCCGCTTAAATGCGCAGAGGGGACGGCAACGTAGGTTACACCCGCACCCTTCAATCGATTGCGCAGCGCGGCTCATCTAGCACCCGGCACTAGTATTGTTCGGATAATGCAGTAGGTACATTTGAAATTAAAAAATCAAAGTCTAGTAAGACTGGAAAATTAAGACTAAAAAGCAGGTCTTAGAGCCTTCCCGGTGGACCACACCTTTCGTGGCTAAGTCTTTCGTCTTTCAACCACAATAACTTTAATTTTCACTATAACCAGCCAGGCTATTAGCTGAGTTAAATTAAGTGGCTAAGCTAAGTTGGAAAATCCCGGATTTGGGTTCTGGGTCTATGTGTCTGGTTGGTGGTAACAGAAGGACATAACGAGTAATTCAATAATAAATAATGATAAACGCAATATGTAACTTTGCCAATTTATTTTTGGTTTTTCGTTATCTGCACATATCTGGATTAGCAAAACAGATTATCCTAAAATCTTTTACAGATTAACGACTTGATGGATTACGTAAATCGACGATTTCCTAAATAAAAAAACGAGTCTCGAATTTGTGGATGATGGGAGTCCATTAACTGGCTAGTTATAATACCTTTTCTTAAACAAAAGTAATATTTATGATTAAGATTTATCTAAATTAATAAGTTTTGCAAAAATAAAATAAAGGTGCTAGGTACATAGCCTTTCGGATGGTGAGTAGCTGATATTACATTATGGGACAGTAAGCAAGAAGCACAAAATATATTTCATCTTTCTCCGAGCACGTGGAACGACTGCCATTTTAACTCCGTAATCTATACCAGGCAAAAATATTAATTGTATCATAGCTACAAAGCCATTCGACTGTGTAGATTTTCTCACGACGTTTTCCGTGACTGCCAAGCTAAAGGCCTGTATTCACTTTGATTAGTGCGAGTGCGAGTGATTAGTGCAAGTGATTAGTGATTAGTAGAAAATAAGTGTGGACAGCGACTGATTAGTGCGAGTGATTAGTTGGCTGCGTAGTGAAGTGTTTAGAAGCGTGTTCTATTTTTCTGCGAGTGGACTGCGAGTAGCCACGTCCCGCGCGCCCGCCCATCCCCCTCTCTCGCGGCGTGCCTGCCACACACACACACACCCTCAACTACTAATCACTCGCACTCGCCAACAATTGGACACTACTTGCACTACGCACCTGCACTAATCACCCTCAGCTACTAATCACTCGCACTCGCACTAATCAAAGTGAATACAGGCCTACGTGCTTAGTTCTTTCCTACACAATACAACTTGGGTCTCTTCAAGGCCAGTATTAACGGGCTTTTCCTAAGCAAGCGCGCTCCATCGTAGACCGCATAGTTGTTTAACATCAGACCACTTTGTGGTCAAGTGCTGGCTTAGTCCAAATATTAAAAAAAAATTCACAAATGGAAAAATTGTATGTAAATGGTTGCTAGGCTTTGAACCTTCGAGATCACGCATGTGAAGCGAAGTTTGAACCCACTCGACTTATATTGATCCCCCTTCGATAATTATTTTAAAATATTGATGATACCTATCTCTACAGTGTCACTAGTCGAGCTTAGAAAAGCAGACCCGGCTGACTCGGTCACGAAGTCCGCCAGGGTCATCGGTGGCACAGCCGCCCCCATCGAGAGGTACCCCTACACTGCACAGGTAACCGCAATATAATTTCGGGTCAAGATAATACCAACTTAGGGTTAAAAAGAGAATAGCTTCAATACAAACACGGGTGCAAGGCATAAAGGGGAAAATCACAAACGCAGTCAAGAGCAAAGGTTTTTTTGTCCATTATTTAGCTGCCTCGATTAACTAGTGGTTTAAGTGCCGGCTCGTAATCCTGGAGTTCTGCCTTGAATCCCCGGTTCGAGCAAGATTTGTGTTATATTTTATTTTACATTGAGTACTTAAGCCAGAAAATATCATTGTGAAGATAAACTTGTTTGTTTTGAAATGCGATACATACCTAAAGGATATTTACTTTTAAAAGCTTTACAATAAATTTCGTTATAATATTAATATAAGTGGTAGATGCCTTCATCAATTCTGATCTCATCATAAACGATGAAAGCTTCAGTTCGCAATAGCCAAAAATACTCAAGATTATACGGATGAGGTAATATTATAATATATTTATTTATTTATAATCTCTTACACTATCTTTACAGGTTTTAACCTAATGCGATAGCATTACTTATCCTTTATGGAATGTTTTGTGATATTTAGCGACGTTAGAACTATAGCTAACTTTACCTGTAATTGTGTTGCTCGAAATAAACGTTATTATTATTATTATAGTGATTCAAGTCACATTTTCAACTTTGTGAGAAAATGAGGGAAACGCGTTTGAACTTGTTCCTGAAATTGTCCTATTCCAAAGTGACCGATATGAGTTTGCTTATGAAAATTGCTATGATAAGCACTTGGATCAGTGTGGCATGAATAATAAGTCTTTTTTTGGGATGTTTATAACAAAATATCGATTTTGACAAAAATGTCACTTGGATCACTATGGTTCTAACGTCGTCATTTATTTACTTGCTTAGGTGTTCAGATACAACCAGTTCTGGTGCGCCGCGACTCTGATCTCGCAAAGACACGTGCTTTCCGCCGCACACTGCTTTATCAACGGGTTAGTATGTACCTACTTCCAATTTCAGATAAAGAAAATAGTAAATAAATTGTATATTTTGTTTTGTAAACATAAAAAAGAAATTAATCGAGTCCGACTGGCTAGCTAACACCCAATTGAAATCTATTGGCATAACAGCTCGGGCTGTGTTAGGGCAATATTAAATGGGGGAGCTACTTGAAATCTGGGCTCGAAGATTGGATGAGCTCAAGCAGTTTAGCAACATTCATTAATTCTTGTAATTCTGTTGCCTGAATTAAATGTTTAGGTATTAAACGTTAAACGTTATATTTTTAAACGTTTATTAATCTGCAATAACTGTTTTTCAGTACCGGAGGCTTGTTTCCAGTTGAGGATTTCTTCGCCCGTGTAGGATCGTCGTTTATAGCTCTGGACTCAGGTAAGTTTTACTATTTCCAAAATATTTTTTTTGCTTTTCCTACTTCCGAGGACCAGTGTGTCGTCCACCGTCATTTAAGAAGGTTCAGTTTCTGTGTTGGGCCTAGACGAGGATCACCGGGTGGCATGATTTGTCACTTAATCCTGCCTGGTTGTGTTCCGGCAATAAAAATAAGCGATCGATCGCGAGGCGCTCGTGGCGCAGCTGTGACAGTGGTTCGTTAGAGATAACGAAAGTCAAGCTACCCATGCCGCGGTCAGTTAATGGATGGGTGACCATTCTGACCACATTTAGTGACATTTATTTCGAGCGTCTCCGTGCTTCGGAAGGCACGTTAAGCTGTTGGTCCCGGCTGATATTTACTATAATATGTAGATATTGGTCGTTAAGCCTAGTCAGAGGCCATTTGGCGGCTTGATAACATCTGACATTAAGGTTGGTCACTTGCCTTACGCACCCCTCCACCAACCCGCACTAGCTAGGCCAGCGTGGTGGAGTATGGCCCACACTATCTCACAATTGAGATAAGGCCTGTGTCCCAGCAGTGGGAACGTATATAGGATGATGATGATGATGATGAATAAAAATAAGACGTTTGTCACCCATGCCACATTTTACGTGGTGATGATAATGAATAAAAAATCGAATAAATAAACAGTGCATGGTGTCATAGTTAACGATAAAAGTCCAATCCTATTTGTCCCAGAAAGGTGGTCTCTTGACACAAAATGTAAATAAAATATAATAAACTGCAATTGGACAACTAAAGCCTATTGCTTTAATTCCAAACGCTTTCATTCCAGACAGCCAAACGAGAGCCATAGAGACCATAGTGCCCCACGAGAACTACAACCCGCTGAACTACGATTCCGACCTGGCTGTGCTGCTGCTCAACGCGACCGTGACCCTCAACGTACGCGTTCAGCCAGCGGCCTTCCCACCGCCAGGGTTCAACGTCACCTATGGCACCTCACTTGTGGCTGTTGGATGGGGACAGACTGAGGTATTTGTGGCTTTTAGTCACTGACCTCTATTTTTTTATTATTTGGGAAACAAACAGCAGATTTTAGTACATATAAGCAGCTCAATAAAATTGCACACTAGCCAAAAAAAAGTTTCCACAAGTAGTTTGTACATTTGTATCGTTTGGGCCACTATCTCATCCAGGGACTGATCCAAATTTAAATTGTTCTATACAATTGATGTATGTGTATGTAACTCTTGGTGCGTGTCTTTACAATAGAACAGTACCCTAAATGCAACAGTATAATTATGCAACAGTATGTATTATACATGTATAATGGAGGTCAGTGCTTTCAGTAAAGTACCTACAGAGTCCGGCAAACATCTTGACGCTCGATCGACGGAGTAGGGGAAAGTTCGCGCATTAAAAATTGCACTTGCGTATGACCAACCACTCCTGATTTCAAGATGTTTGCCGGGCACTGTACCAGCGTTGAAATCAAGTCATCGCTAAAATGATGGGTACTGGCCGCGACCTGGCGGCAAAGTCAGGTATTTATGAAAAATATCTCTAGACATTGAACACAGCGCCGTCTAGCTCCACAAGTCGCTATATTGGTGAGCGAATGCTATAAATATGCTTACTGGCTGTCAAAACGAAGAGGCACTTACTTATTGGAGTGCTATTGAAAAGTCCTTTGTTCAGCTGTAATCGAAGACAGACTGAAGGATACAAACGCTAGGTTTGAATATTCCTAATTATATAGATCACAACAACTATCTCCAGCTAAGATTACCGCCTCCGTCGGGTTATAAAACCGGCAAGATTCACTTTTGCTCACCAAACAGACCACAATTCAATTCAATTCAATTCAATTCAATTCATTTATTTGCACGAAAAGTGGTACAGAAGATGGTACATACAAGGTAAAGTTCGCACAATTCACCAGTATCTGGCATGCAAAATTTTCGTAAAATTACAATTACTAACATCCAAACATAATATTACAGTAGCCAATACATAATACACATAATATTTACGATAAGATCACATAAAATTATCATGTTACAATGAATCAGGAATTAGAAAAATACAATTAAAATTATCACGTTTTATAATCAAGAATTACAGTTAAAATGTCAATTATTTCTAGCACCTGAAGAAATACATGGGCTTCATGATACCTAGAAGAGTTTTCAATTAATTTCGGAAATATTGAAAAAACTCCTCTATGGAATAAAAACAATTTTCAATCAACCATTTCTTGAGTTTTATCTTAAAGGTTTTTATAGGCAACAGTTTCATTTCCTTATCTAACCTATTGTATATTTTTGTAGCCATACAGTAGGCATTTTGGCTATATAGTGTGGTTTTGATTGCGGGATGATTAAGTCTATCAGGATGCCTAGTATTGAATCCGCAAATATCTTTTTTGGTTTGAAATAAGTTCAGATTTGTTTTTGTAAATACACAGACTTCGTAGATGTATAAACATGTGACTGTTAGTAGTTGCAGTGCCCTAAAAAGAGGTCTACAAGATGTTGTACTGTCTACATTGCAAATTGCTCGAATACACTGCTTTTGAGCTATAAGAACTCTATTTATATGGCATGAATTTCCCCAAACAAGAACAGCATATCTCAAGAGAGAGCAGACATAGCCATGATATGCTTGGACGGCAATTTTTTTGTCACTGATTTTTGTTAGTTTCCACAGCGCATATGCAAATGAATTTATTTTAGAGCAAATTGTATCGATATGACCTTTCCAAGAGAAGCGGTCGTCTAGTGTAATTCCGAGGAATAAGATTTTACTGGATTCTTTAATATTTTGATTGTCAAAATGGATGCTTAGTGGTAATTTACTTGCATTTTTATTTACAAATTGAATGAATGTCGTCTTGTTTATATTAATATGTAAATTATTATTTCTCAGCCAATTAATTACTTTACAAATGGTGTCATTTATGTCATTATTATAGGTCTCGGTATTGTTCCATGGAATAATAACAGATACGTCGTCAGCAAAAAGAATACATTTATAGTCCAAGTGATCTGGAAGATCGTTAATGTAAAGTAAAAAGAACAGAGGTCCCAGAATACTGCCTTGGGGCACACCAAACTTATTCTCTTTTATATGCGATTTGTGGCTTGTTACATCCATATTAGAGTTCATAGTAGAAATCTCTACATATTGCATCCTTCTTGTTAAGTAACTCTTTATCCACTGATGTGCTATACCTCTGATTCCGTATAGTTCAAACTTTTTAAGTAAGATCTCATGTGATACAAAATCAAAATAGCAAAGGTATACACAGTCAGTCTTCTGTAAAAGGGTGTTAAAGAGTGGTGCCACACGGGCGTTGTGGCTGCGCTGCGTCGTCGCAACGCAATTATTTCAACGCAGTGAATGCCACATGAGCGCTGCGTCGCGTCGCAGCTATTAAAGTGAGTATAGACAACAACATTTACTTGTATCAAAACATCGAGCATTCGCCGTTTTGTTACAGCCTTTTTTTTAAAACCAACGAGCATATTGGTTTAACATTTTGTCGAGCCTTTGCACGAGCGTGGGCGATGCGTGCGTGCGGGGTGACGCGGATTAAGAGGGACAAACATTTCAACGAAGAATGAACGCAGGTAAGTACAACGAAATGTTACGGGTAAATGCACACCGCTGTAAGCATTTACCCGTAACACAACGCCGAGAATTCGCACGAATGTTTCATTACACCGAAATGCTCGAGGAAATGTTGTAATCTATACTCACCTTTTTGCTATGTAATACTGCGCTGCCATCTGTCATTTCAACGCATCATGTGGCATGTCGTTATCTTCTTTATATTAAAATGAATTGCTG
Source organism: Mecyna flavalis (assembly GCA_949319885.1). Lineage (NCBI taxonomy): Eukaryota > Metazoa > Arthropoda > Insecta > Lepidoptera > Crambidae > Mecyna > Mecyna flavalis. The sequence continues at coordinate 2,228,034 of OX439419.1, read as the reverse complement.
TTCGTTAGTCTCGCTAAAACTCGAGAACGACTGAACCGATTTGACTAATTTTAGTCTTGAAATATTCGTTGAAGTCCAGGGAAGGTTTAAACGTGAACAAATTGCGAGGAAAATACTAAAGTAAGTGAAACGAAATTCACCGGGTCGGCTAGTATTTATATGAAAAACAACGGAACGTCAATGGTCAGTCGACGCAGCGCAGCCGCAACGCCCGTGTGGCACTACCCTTACTTTCCCAGTCCAGCCGGTCCGTTTTAACTAACAAACAAGAATCGTCTGCAGCATGAATTTACCGGACTTAAATACTGTCACAACTTTTGCAGCATGTGCCAGTATCAGCGGTGCTGAACGGCGTTCAGCTGTCCAAAGTGAACCTGACGCAATGCGCGGAGGCGTACGAGCAGCGAGCCAACGACACCGGGGTGCCCTACAACGTCACCTCCAACATGATCTGCGCGGGCTGGCCTGGCGTAGGAGGTGAGATAGTTCAGAGTGAACCTGAGGCGTAAGAGCAGTGGCGTAGCGTGGGTATACAATTCTGCCGCCCCTTTTTTTTACTCCTCCAGGAAATTCTGCCGCCCTCTAAAAAGTGCCGCTCGGGGCGGACCGCCTACTAGGTACTTATAAAGGTACTTTTGTTTTGTAAAAAAATACATTAAACATAGAAACGCCCAGAACGATACAAACAGACATGTTCGTTCGTGCACACAAATGTGTGTGTCTTGCAGGGATCGATCGATCTCTGGTGTAGTGGAAATCGACTATTACACCAAATCATAAATTATAAAAAAAACAATATTGGGTAACATCACATTCATTTATAAGTACAGACCTACAAACTTATCTGTTCCGGTGGCCAAAACTGGAACTACGTGAAATGCAATGTAAAAACGATATTTAATGACAGTTTTAAATAGACAGTAGCGACGCCGCCACCGGAACAGATAAGTTTGTCGGTATATAAGTGGGTAGCTTTTAAACTTATTTTTTTTGTGTAACAGGGACAACGAAGCTAACAAAACGTGCGGTTTGAATTAGGCTAACACTTACCTGTGATAGTATGCATTTCCACACCTTGTGGAGTGTTGTTTGTATGTCTCCTGATAAGTCCTGGTTACTTGGTGATGGTAGAAGGCAGTCACGCACGACATCTGTATGACTGGGTACATTCACAAAACTTGCTTAATTAATCCACAATATCCACAGAACCGCACTCACAACAGTAATTAATGAGTTTTCAACAATTTTAATGGGGGAGATAGGTAACAATGCACAGAAAAAAGTTTTCGGTAGTTTGATAATTTCGTGCTTTTCGCGGCCCGGACCGACATCAGGCATCACACTATACACGACACGGTTGGCCAATAGCAATCGGCTACCATCGGTATGCGCGGGGGAAAGGTGCATTGCCATTGGTCTAGCCGCTCGCGAAGACAACGTTGGCGGTGGTTTTGAATTTAGTTAAGCCCGCTCACACTTAGCCCGCGAATCGCGCGCGATGGCTGCGAAAGGGCGCGAACGCTAAGTGTGGAGCCGTCTCCTATTTTATGCGAAACGGTTCGCGCCCTTTCGCAGCCATCGCGCGCGATCCGCGGGCTAAGTGTAGAGCGCTCTTTTGAACAAATTTTGTTTTTTAATATGCTTTGACCTTGAGGGCATGCAAAGAGTTCGGAGCACATACAGCCTACGTCTGTGATTTTATATTATTTGTGAAGAAATAGTATGTATAAACATCGTCTTTTTCTTCTATTTTCTTTTTTTTTGTTGTTGTCAAGACAATGGTTCCAAACAGTTAGTACCTAACCGAAACACAAAAATAGCAGAAATAATAAATATCCTTGGTCAACAGGCGACTTCACAACCATTACATCAAATCCTCAAATACCAATATGTTATATGAGTATGTCCCACTGGTGGGACGAAGCTTGGTGGGACGAACGGGAATGAACCGTTTGTTGTTTATTTTATTCCCAGGATTCGACGCGTGCTTCGGTGACAGTGGCGGTCCTCTCATCTTAACCCAGAACGGCACACAACTCGTAGTGGGCGTGTTGTCATGGGGGCCTACCAACCTGTGCGGCCACCCGCAGTACATGGGCGTCAGCGTGCGCGTCTCGCTCTTCAACGACTGGATCAACGTCACGGTTAGTATGATCTAAAGAACGACACGCAGCCAGTGGTGGGCGTGACGTCATGAAATGAAATGAAATAATGAAATGAAATAATTTATTCTGCAAATAGATTTTTAAAAAATACTTTTGCATGTCAGTCTTTTTTTCCCTACCAGTCCCTACCGTCATGGGGGCCCACCAACCTGTACGGCCACCCGCAGTACTTGGGCGTCAGCGTGACCGATAACCGACAAGACACAAATAGTTACTCGCCAAATATTTTACAACATGGGTCAGTTTCATTACTGACAGACAAGTTTGGGATAATTTATCCGTTAGTTAACGGTGATGCTGAATTCTTTTTTTTTATTTACCCAAGACCCTGTTATACATTTTACTCACAGATATCGATTTTTTTTTATTAATAGAATATTTATTTATGTTAATTTCAGGTGTCTCGCCTTGGAAACAGCGCCCTGTCATCGCATTTGACCAATCCCGTGGTGCTCATTGTCTCTCTCTTGGCTTCCCTGATCATCTTCAAGAATTACTAAACATATCTTTAATTAGACAGTAAAAACATCTGAAAGTATTTTATATGTAATAATTTCTTCGGTTTTGTAAATAGTGTAAATGGACGGCGTAGATAATATTTATTTGTAAGTTAAGTAATCAAGTATTCAATTACATTTGATGTTAATAAACAAGTGTATGTGTATTTTCTTGTTTCATTTATTATTTGATATACTTAGTAGGTATAACCATTTCACACGACATTGTAGACAAGTAAAGTGAAAGTGCAAAAAAAAACAACAAAAATAAAAATAGGAGAAGTAGGTACAAAATGCTCAAGACTCATCTATAAACAATAGGATTTATCTCTTACAGAAATTATCTGTAAATATTGTACTAGTCGATTAAAAAAAGTTTAAAAAGAATGAGTAAGAATGGTTTATTTTGGTTGTTAAGTACCTTTGATTGCTTGTTTACATTATCTGGATTCATTCACTGTCGGTATTTTACTCTGAAAGGATCCTGAATATCACAAAATTTCTAAACTGCACTAAGTATAATAGGCTCAGAACTTTTAAAACTATTGGTAGGTAACTATAAGCTGAAACTTGATCCATAATATTTAACTTAAAGCGTTTCTACCTAAAAGGGAATAATACCAGAAATATTATTGTTTTTTTTAATTATTGACCAAATTCATACAGCGCCATCTAGCCGCAAACTAAGCAACGTTGGTCCTATGGGTGCCAAAAAACGGTTGGTGTACTGCAAGCTTACTTATTCACTTTAATTACTCGTGAAAACCGAAGGTACGTAAATGTAGTTGAGTAATCTTTTAGATTAGACTTTGCCTGAAATTCAATGAACCAATCTTATCTGGTTAAAAATCTATTACTTAGATAGGGTCAAATATTCAGATTTCTGTGGGTCAAATAGATATGTGTAAATTACGATACGAATATAATTGCATGCTAGGGCAATTTTAAAAACAAAATTTCTTGCAGGAGCTAAGTACAGCTCAATTCAGCTGCTGTCCGTAAGGGGAATGCGATGCAAATAACTTTGTTCTTTTGGAGATGAGAATGCCTTTAGCACTGTAACCGCAAGCTAGCGAGACCTTCGGCTATGTGTGAAACTTTATTTCTTTTCTTTCACACCCAAAGGGCCGAGCCGGTGCGCCACCGTTGTGATTATTGGCCGGGCCATGGAAATTACAAAAGCAAGACCAATGCTGATTCCTGTGACTCTACTATTGAGGCGTCTATGGGAAATTGTGGGTTAATTTTATACGTCATAAGTAACAGCTCTGGCTGTTTTCCGGCAATATTAATGTGGGATCACACTTGAAATTGAAGGCTCGAAGACCAGATGAGCCTACAGTCTGGCAGCCATTAGGCGACGCTTCCTCATGAAGTGTTCCTCAATGGAATAGGCCGCAGTGACCGCTTACCATCAGGTGGGCTGCGTGTCTGTCTGACAACTGATGTGGTATAAAAAAATACGTTTATGGCGCTCAAACCCCCAAGTTCGCCTGATGACAAATGGATACCATCGCTTAAAGACGCTTGCTACGCCACTTGTCGTCAACACAGCTGGCCTAAGGCCTAAGATATACGTAGTGTATTTTCCACATGGAAAATTGCCTAAAGTTACCTACGAAGTCTAGGCTGATCTTTTTGTAGATGGCGCTGTTTGAAATAATCCCAGGACCTACAAAAACGAGTAAAAAAAAGTCAGTTTATTTATAATAATAAATTATTCACCCATTAGTTATTTGTTTATCTGACGTCAAAACTGATGTCAGCGAATTTAATTATGTACATATGACAAATAGCCACTTAGCTTTATCTTAGCAAAATCGTAAAAACGCTATAAAACGTATCTATCTCTATCGATAACGCGATTGGACTAATTCAGTGAGTGTTCAGCGCCCCTCCGACATGCATCGTATACTCCAAATCCTCTGTATGGCGACAGCCTTATGTTGTGAGTGCTTTTATCTTTGCTTTTTTCACTATATTCAAATGACGACTAATTTGGTGTACCTACCTACCTAATTAGTGGTTGAAATTTAGACTACTAAAGGTCGCACGGTACAGACGGCTGTTTTGTGCAAGAACATGTCCGTTTGTGTAATAAAGGACAATGCAAAAAGTGGGCCCAAAAAAAAATTGTGCAGATTTGGTACGTAGACTACGAAGTATATCCAATAAACACCTTTAACTTTTATTATGGCTTCGACAAAATTGGTCGTAGTGAAATAAAATGTTAATTGTGGTAATTATTTAATATTTATGTTTATATAAAAATAATAAACTACTGGGATTATGGTGTCATGATAATAAAAGTTGATGGTGTGTGTGTGTGGTCTTTCACGTAGAATACATCTCATCTCTGCACATTAACTTAAATTTTTTGGGCCCAAGAACAATGGCAAGTTTTGCATTCTCCTTTGTATTTACAAAAAAAAAGTGGCATATTATGCATATGTAAAATGGCATATTATGCATATGCAAACTCCTGGCTAACATATGGAATAGTATTGTGGGGTAATAGTACCGAAGTGCATAATCTCTTCATAAAACAAAAAAGATGTATTAGAATCCTCGCCAATATAGACGGAATGACTAGTTTTAGGCCCTACTTCATTCAGTTAAAAATCCTAACACTTACGTCTATATACATACTAGAGATATGCAAATTTGTTAGGAAAACCATACATCTTTTCCCAATTTACTCTAGACCTGACAATCTAAGACAAAGGAATAAATTGGCTCTTCCTTGCTCAAAACTAAAAATCCACGAAACCGGACCTCAGGTAAATGCTATAAAAATATATAATAATATCCCTAAACCGATACAATGTTTAGAAAACACAAACGAATTCACATCTAAACTAAAAAAATTTTTGTTAGATAATTGTTTTTATGACCTAAAAGAATATTTCGCCTACAAGTGAGCTAGAGAATTATAAGTTAATTTAAGTGTGTAGAATTGTCTTTGTAAATTTCATATTGTTATGCCCTAACAGGGTTGCATGTCCTGGAACTTTTATAATTATGCCAACATTGTAACCACATGTTATGCAATGCAATAAAAACTTTGACTTTGACTTTGTGGTATGTTTAACCGTGTTGTCTGGTACCCTTAATTTTTTCCTCGGAAGAAAATTTTTTTAAGCACCATACCGGTAGGCTAGCGAAATCTATATATAAATAAAAATGAATTGCTGTTCGTTTGTCTCGCTAAAACTCGAGGACGGCAAAGTTTAGTCTTGATATATTCGTGGAAGTCCAGGGAAGGTTTTCACGATGAGAAAATATGGGAAAATTGCGAAAAAAATACTCAAGTAAGTGATACCTCCTTCTTCTCGAGTGGTGGCCACGTACCGGGAAACGCAGCCGTGGTAGGCCTCCCACAAGGTGGACCGATGATCTCATAAAGATCGCCGGAATCCACTGGATGCGGGTGGCGCAGGACCGATCGGTTTGGAGATCATCGGGGGAGGCCTATGTCCAGCAGTGGACGTCGTTTGGCTGAAATGATGATGATAAAGTGATACGAAGTTCACCGGGTCAGCTCGTAAGAAATAAAAATAAGTTGAAACATTAAGATTCGTGAAAAAAAGAGGCGCTTCATAATTATGTTTCACACGCACAGACGCTGTGGGGGGTCGGCGCAGCCCTGCACCTTAGTGAGGGTAGATGAGCGCAATTGTGCTTGCGTACTCACTTGTTTACGTGCGACCTTTTGTAGTCTACTTTTCAACCACTTATTACAATAAATTGGTCTTTTTTTTTAAATCTTGTTTATTCTGCGTACTAATCGTTAGGTTATTGTAGCGAAACTGGACAACTTTACTCGTCGTTGGTCCCTCACTGGTGGGGAGTTTAACACCATTGCAAACTCCCCGTGTTTTAGAGTTATTTTAGGTTTTTTTATAACCAGGAATTTGGAGTAAGTAAAGTAAGTTTAAATTGCATTCATTTATTTCAAACTCCTGGTTACAAAAAACCTAAAATATAGGTAGGTTAAAAAAAATCTTCAAACTGCTATAGCACAAATTATAAAATATTATTATGAGAAGTGGGTCTATTAAAATATACAACACCATTTGAAAAGATAAACAGTGTTTTTCCTAATAAGTGGTAATCGAACTAAAGATAAGATTTAGAAGCAATAAATAAAAGATTAGATCTAAATGAAACGACCGTATTATCTTGTCCAATGACAAACAGAAAATCTGTAAATCGATTTGTTATTAATGACATACACAGGGACATTCCCTTTGTATGTCATTATTTTAAATATAATTTATAATAAAAAATATACTAAGTTTTTTGTACCATAGGCGTGGGGCACTTGCCCCACCCTGCCGCGAGACAGTTTGCTATTTACATAATATTATTTAAGACAGTTGCCCCACCCTGGGCCCATGGCTGCCCCACCCTGAGCCCTTGACTGCCCCACCTTGGGCCCATAGCTGGCTACGCCCATTATTACATCCCAAATCAATATATTGTGATAATAAAGTTTTTTAAATACCAGGTTCGCAGGCGGAGGAGTACGTACCAAAGTTGACCATCGTCGACCCGGCCACACTGGCGCAGGCTGAGTCAAGGATCGTCGGCGGCACGCCCGCGCCCATCTCACGCTATCCTTACACTGTGCAGGTAAAATCATAATAATTTGTTATATTTCCAAATTTAATATAGTGAAGTAGTTAGTTATTAATAAGAATTATTGTCGGAGTCGGTGTTGGTTACGTCGGGAAATACGTTGACACTTTTTGAACTAAAAAAAAGTATCAGCCAAATTGATGTTCGTCTCCTGCAGTAGGATGGGGCATAGGCTGATGGCAAAGGCCTCCATCGTGGAAATCAAGTCATTGGCTTAATCACCACCACGTTTGCTAAATGCAGTGCTTAAAAACTCAAGATGTGTTCGAAAAATCAAACACTACCTGAAAAATTAATCGGACCCCGAAATCATAGTCAGGGACTTAAACCACTAGACGAAAGAGGCGTTAAAAAATAGACAGTGTTAAGTAAAAACAATAAAGATTATCTATATAATCATTTAATCATTCAATATTATAGTGAAGGTGTTTAATTCGGTCTGGGAGTGTAGGTATCTTTGCGTCTTTCCAGTTGGCGTACAATGATCGTCTGTTATGCGGCGGCACGCTGCTCACGCGCCGCCACGTGCTCTCCGCTGCGCACTGCCTCATCGACTGGTCGTGAGTACAAACCAAACCACAGAACAATATTACTGGTACAAACTACAGCCTTCTTTATAGCCGGGGATGGGCTTGTCAATTGCCAGACGACGTGTGCCGGCTTGTCCCGATTGGGTGTAAAATGAAAACCGGGGGAGTTTAGTGGGTAGTGAGTGGGTCTTGCTAGCCTGCGGTGTTGTTTTAATCGTGTCACTTGAACATTTAATTAATTACTTCTTAAAATTGTATTTGTAAATTAATTTCTTTGTTTCCACAGAACTATGCTACCGCACAACCCGAATCTACTCTCCATTAGAGCAGGAACATCGAATTTGAATACTGGTGAGTTTTAATTTGCAATTTTTTTTATTGCAATGTGTAACAAGACGAGCAGATCGTACACCTGATGGTAAGCGCAATGTCTGCCCTTAGACAGTTCAGTGCCAAACATTAACTAAGCAGTTACTGTCTGGCACTGCCCTGCGCCCGCTACACCGAGACGACAGTTAGAAGGTCTCCTAAACCCAGTTAATTGCACTAGCTTCAGTGCCCTCTCCCCGAAACACAGAAGTGCTTGACACACTTCCATTTCACGGGAAAATATCTGGCACGGCGGTGGTACCCACCTAGACGGCCCAGTACAGGAACCTACCACCTGGTACAGTGCAGAGAGTAATTTTATTGTACAATTTAGATAAATCTAGTCGTATAGATCGGGCTCAATCAGAAAGTAAATAACACTAAGTACCTACCTTCATCACTGTCACATCACACAAACACAAACGCTACAACTTATAACATCTATTCCAGGGGGTAGCACAGCGCGCGTTAGCCTATTCGTAATCCACGAGCGCTACAACACGGTGACGCACGACTCCGACGTGGCGGTGCTGGTGCTGCAGACACTGGTCACCCTGGGCTCGCAGGTGGCCCTCGCCGCCATCCCCACGCAGAACTCCGCGCTCGTGGATAACACGACTCTGGTGCACGTGGGCTGGGGAACTATGGTGGTACGTTCGCTTTTGTTGGCAATTAAAATACCAAGTAGAAACTCGGTGCCTGTCATGTGGAATATATACCTTTTGGTGTGATTTTTGCAGTCAAAAGTGATTTTGGCTGGTCACAGCCACAAGGCTGGCACCGGCTCGTCCCAATCGGGTGTGAAGGGGAAACCGGGGAAATTTAGTGGGAAGTGGGACTTAGTCTCGAGCCCCACACACGACCGCAGGCGTGGCTAGCCTGCGGTTATGGCGCGTAAATGCGTTCTCATCCGCAAAAAAAAGGTTAAACTGATTTTGAACGGTTAAGAGTTTTGACTGTTAGATATACAAAGGTTAATAAGTAGAACTTATAGATATACTTACTATTGGTCTTGCTTGTTTGATTGTCGCATTTGAGGGTACAGAAAACAGTTATGGCTCATGCTAATAATACGAGTAGATCACTCTTTATCCTAGCACACTATTTTTCTCTTAGTTTGGGGCTAGATGGCGCTGTGTGAATAATGTCGAGATATTTGTTTATTTATTATTTGTCATCAGTCGGGTGGATCCTCGTTGTCAAACGTGCTGCTGGAAGTGCAGGTGCAGAAAGTGAACCTGACGGTCTGCGCGGCCCGGTACAGCTACCTGAGGAACATCACCAATGTGCACTACGAGGTCACTTCCAACATGATCTGCGCTGGACGCCTCGGCGTTGGAGGTACGTTGGTATTTTGTAATCTTTTCTACCGGCGTGGAAAAGGTAGTGCACTTTTTTTATACTAAGTCAGTTGGCAGACAGACACGCAGCCCACCTGATGGTAAGCGGCCACTGCGGCCTATTCCATTGAGGGACAATTCACCAGGAAACGTCGCTCAATGTGCTGCCAGACTGTAGACTCATCTGATCTTCGAGCCTTTGATTTCAAGTGTACTGGCTCCCACATTAATACTGCCGGAATACAGCCAGAGCTATTATGGCGGCAGATTTCACCTGTGGGGGTGGTAGCTAGCCAGTCGGACTCAGAAAAAGCCCTACCACCAACCAGACCCTAGGCGGAAATCGAACCCACGACCTCCGGGTTTTATCCACTGTTCCACGGGGCGGTCAAACTTTGACTTCGTATGATGTAGTCTGGCAGTGGTATAGCTTACATGTTCCTAACAACCATTTATTGGGCCTGTCACGTTCAACGTAGCTGAGCCTCTGATCAATCTTGCAAATCTGTCAAATTCCTGCAACTATTTTTCAGCTTAATGTCCGTCTCGCATAGAGTTCTATATCAAGTGATACTTTTTGACAGATTTGCAAACGTTGATCCGTGACTCACTGTACATGTCTTTCCGAGGCAAAGGCCTCCTTGAAATCATGTTATCGTCACAATCATACTCGTAAGTACCAACTTCATCTGGACATATCTGGACATTATTCACACAGCGCCATCTAGCCCCAAGTATTAGCTTGTGCTACCAAAACGCTTTTCTTCATATTTCTACTGGTACGTTGGTTTTACTCCCGATGTTATCAAAAAAGGTAAATATATGCTAGCGGCTTGAAATTAGATTTCGTAAGAAATTACGTCCTCAGAATTCCGAAAGACTTGATCTAGCTAAACAAATCCTCAAAAATCGTCTATTAGTTTTTATGTGAAATGCAAACAACAAAAGATAGCGATAAAAATTTCATTAGACATATTTTAAACTGCTTTTACGACTTATACCTAAAAAGACCTTTAGTAAATAGTATTTTCTAAATAACCTCTATTGTAATGTCCAGGAGCAGATGCGTGTCAAGGAGACAGTGGGGGTCCCTTGATAGCCCTGCACAACCTCACCCTGGTGGTGGGCATCACCTCCTGGGGGTACGGCTGCGGCGACGCCACGTACCCGGGGGTCAGCGCGAGAGTGGCCAGCTTTACCAACTGGATCAATGCCGTGGTAAGGATTTTTTTTATATTGCAATGTCAAATGCAATGCCACATCTGCCCTTAGACTGTTCAGTGGCAAACAGTAACTAAGCAGTTACTGTCCGGCACCGCCCTGCGCCCGCTACACCGAGACGACAGTTATTAGGTCTCATATACCCCGTAATTTCACTGGCTTCAGTGCCCTTTCCTCGAAACACAGAAGTGCTTGACACACTTCTGTTTTACGGGAAAATATCTGGCCATCTGGCGCTGCGGTGGTACCCACCTAGACGGCCCAGTACAGGAACCTACCACCTGGTAAAACTATTTACACATCATCACAATGTACTTAAGAGTTTCACTCTTATCTTGTGGAGTAATTTTCATTATTTCTCTGCCAAGCTAGCAGGCTAGCTAATCCTCGGTCGTGTGTGGGACTCGAGACTAAAGCGTCTCACTAAATACACATGTCGCACACCCGGTAAAAAACTGTCATAACACAAAAACAGGCTAATCTCACCCCTTGCAGTAAAATATTATTTTCTTGCAAAAAGTGAGATTATAATAATATTATTTTACTGAAAAAAGTGAGACCCGTCTTGCCTCTACGTTATGACAGTATTTTAGCGGGGGTGCGATAATGTCGTCAATTATTATTAAGTAACAAAATGACTCTACCAGATTTGGCTATTTTTATGTTATGACAGTTTTTTACCGGGTGTGCGATGTGTGTTTAGGAAGCAGTTAGACTATTCTTTTTTTTAAATCGCGTGTAATTCGTGCAAGTGACAAGCTACAGCCATATGTGAACCTGCTGAGTCCCTTTCGTACCTGTAAAGTTTCTGTCTCGCCATTTAATCGGGAATAAGTATAGTGCGCTTGTTGAAGCTTACTTGTACACTGTCTGATCTTTGAACACAGGCTAAGTTTTGGCGGCAGATATCACCCATTTAGTGCCCTAAGTAAAGTCTTACCAGCAACCAAATTCTTTTACGTATTATTGTTATTTATTTAATTATTAATAAGTTATTTATTTTCAGGTGGCTCGCTACAACAGTGCACCGTCACTGAGCCTCACCAACACTTCAGTGCTGTTGGCGTCTCTCTTGATCACCATGACCTTCAAACAACTATAACCATGACTGTTATTATTAGCTTAAGAAACTTTTATAATAAAATAAAAAATAATTTATTTATTTGCAAAACATGTCTTATTGTTGTTCATACATAGTTACTTTACTATTTATACAATAAAGTGAGACCTTAATTTAGGGTATAAATCCTACTTCCTGCTAATATTATAAATGCGATAGTCTGGATGTTTGTTATTTAAGTCTCGAGTCCCACACACGGCCGCGGGTCTAGCTAGCCTGCGGGTATGGTGCATACCTAAACGCATTTTCCTCAAGCAAGCTTGATTAAGGTTACTAGCTAAAGTTCAGCTACAGCTACGTGTATAAATGGCTGGAAATACCGAGCCACCTCCATCCAACTGTGACAGGGATTCGTGCAAAGAGGTTGGGGATCAACTAGCTCCAGCTAGCTCATCCACGTCTGGAAGGGCTAAGTTATATAGCCTCTAGACATGCCGCAGACTACGGTAGTGGCACCGCTTCTGTCAAATGCACTGGGGAAAAGGCAACGACCAACACGACCAACCCTGAAGGCGCCCTCCTCGTGTCGAAGGCAGTCTGTATTGACGGTCCGCCTACTTAGCTACTCTTGTTCACCGAAGAGCAAATGAATGCTACAATCCAGCTACAAAGCCTCGATAAGGTAATGGCCCACAGGGGGTTCCAGGTGTTGAGACCTACAGGCAACTGAACGATAATAAATTGGTCAAACATATTTATCAACGTGTATGTAAGTAGGCAATGAAAATATAAAAACATACCTTATAACAGCTGAATGATTCTGATAGCACTATCTGTCGATAACATGTCCACTTGAGCTCAGTGAGTGTGTAACTGTCTTGCAATATGCGTCGGCTCCCTCTTCTACACATCATAGCCGTTTTGTGCTGTAAGTGGTAAACATAATTACTAGTAAAAACCTACTTGAGTTGAGACTATTGACAACAGATATAGCAGCACTTATTCCTTGGATGTGTACGGTCGTGATTGACAAGGGTGTAAGTACTAATTATAGTGACTCTTCATTGACTGATATGATCCGTTAGTCAATGTGGCACTTGGTGGTAAAGTGATCTCTACCGCCCATAGTCACCTGCGACTAGATCAAAGATACGATACGTTGCCTTTGAAAGAATAATTATAGAAGGAGAAAGAGGATAGGGAGGGAAAAGGTCAATTCTGCACACAATAGAAACCTAAAAAAATACTTCTATAAGTTTTCGTACAAGTAACAGAAGCCAAAAAATAATATGATATCTAACTAATATAATTTTTTGTCTTACGATGTCGGTTGGATGAAGGTCAACATGATGAACATTTATGGTTACCAATAATAAAGGTTTGGTCACCAGAGTACCAGATTTGGTTGGCCAGCTAAGTCTTATGAGATATAAATGTAGATAGCCTCAGAAATAGAAGTTTAGTCCGATCATCAATGAACGAAAGTGATAATTTTAAAACAAAAAAAAAAGTATTACTGTCATTTCATTGGTGATCCTAAATACACAAAGCTATGTATAAATTAAATTAATGTTTTTTGTTTTTGCCAAAACCGTTTTTCTGACTCACAATGATGATAGCTTATCTAAGATTTATGTGACGTACTATACGTAAATAGTTATTAGAAATACTAACATTTATGCATTAGTACCTAAATAGGTAGGTATAAGGTAGAACTCACAGAGATCTAGATCTCTGTGGTAGAACTCACAGAGATCTATGGACGTAGAACTCGTGTAACAAGATACTTATACTTATCTCTGATTTCGAATATTATTTAATGATACGTGCGAGTAAACAGAATATATTAATTTCACGCAGTAGTGTTACTATTCCCATCCACCGTGTTATGAGAATGAGGCACAGAAAGAGGGAATAGGGAGTGCACCTGGTGGCACTTACTTGTATATAAATATATATGTTATTACTTATTACTTTATTATTATTTATCATTATTACTTTACCCAAGATAGGGAGGGCATTATTCATAATGGCCGGGAAAAGTGATTAATCATGCTGTTTTAATCACATTGCCCAATTGAGTCGGGCATTATGAATACAGACCAGCCATTATGAATAGTGCCCGAACTTATCAAATTGCCCGTAACATATTATAAATATATCCTGTGTAGTTAGTTGATCGTAAAAATTGGCATAGCCAAAACATAAAAACGGACGGAAGACATTATTAGCATTATTATAAAAGTAGTATGAATTTTCTTCAGGTTGTCATGCGTACGAGTATGAAGTGGAAATCGTGGACCCAGCTAAGCTGAGCCCTGGGTCCAGGATCATCGGCGGCTCTGCCACCACCATCCAAAACTATCCCTACACTGTGCAGGTATCTATAAAATATGTCAGTGCTGTTGCATACCGGCCCCAAAGACTGGTGCTATATATATACATATGTTACAGTCCAAACCCAAAACCAGTCAATATCGATATTGACCAGTTAGTTGATAAGGGTGTCAGTTAAAGGCCACTTTTAACTTCAAAAGTGGGTTCCAATCTCACGGGGAGCATCCCTTTGTGTTAGGTTAGGTTAGAACTGCGACCACCAGAACCGAATCATCTTTAACCGAATCCTCGAACTTTTAAAAATCTGCTCTCTTGGGTTCTGAATCGTCAAATTCATCATATTCCTTGACCGGTCAATATCTATCGATATTGACTGGTTGGGTTTTGACTGTAACATATACATAGGAAGGAAAATGAATTTGACGATTCAGAACCCAAGGAAACTCGTATCATCTTATCGTGGTATATATCGTGATATGGCCGATTAACGCACCAAGCTCTGGGGACCCGCCAAATTAATCTATATACATAAAACTCAAAGGTGACTGACTGACTGACTGACATAGATAGCTATCAACGCACAGCCCAAACTACTGGACGGATCGGGCTGAAATTTGGCATGCAGGTAGATGTTATGACGTAGGCATCCGCTAAGAAAGGATTTTGATTAATTCCCACGGGAACTGGAACCACGCGGGTGAAACCGCGGGCGGCCGCTAGTAAATTATATAAACTAATCTTCTACCCACCATGGCTTACACGCCACCGGAATAGCCACAGTTCCTATCTTATTTATCTTGCGTTGGGGTCCGCTGACTGACGAAAGAATGTATAACCTCTCGTTATTTTGTAAGTACTTGCCTTCTGTCTTACTGACGCAGACCAGGATTCAGAAAAAGGGCTGAACGTCTCTTAGTTTGAAATGCCTGTAGTCTTTTTACTCATAGTAAGGAAATCCGAGGTCCAACCGCTTTCCAGCCATTTGAGTCTGTAGAATAATAAGAATAAATACCTAAGCGTGCGATAGATGACAAAACTACTTACTACCTACATGCAGTTAATTTTACAGTGTCACGCAATAAAGTTTACCAAAAGATGTTATTATGAGTGAATTTTAGGAGCTTTTAAACAGTTTGTTTTTCGTGTCACAAGATTTCGTTATTGCGCAGGTCGCTCAAAACAGGCAGTTGATATGTGGGGGGACCCTGGTCACGAGGCGCCACGTGCTCTCCGCCGCCCACTGTTTCATTACAAAGTAAGTACCTGTCTAAGAAGCAATATTTACATTATTTACCTAGCAAACTATGTACTATCGAGGTCACCCGCGCGTGATCACCCTAAAGGCTAAAATCCTGTGCAGTATTTTCACGTTTACAAGCGCCGCTCCTAGGAAGTCACGATGCGCGTGCACGGTATATTTTTCCAAAAGTGATCACGCGCGGGAGACCTCGATCGTACAGTCAAAAGCACGTCAGACTTAACACTTTGGACTTTGTACCGCTCTTATGTCGGGGGCATAAGTGCTATTATCGAACTGCAAGTGTTAACCGTGATGTGCTGTTGACAACGAATTTAAATACCGCTGTTGACCGTAAGTTACATAAATCAATGGTTTTGTAAACAAGATAAAAACAAAATTGCACATATTGTAGATAGATTTTTTAGATTAAAACATTTTGAGAATTTTGTTTACTTACACAAGATGGGCTTCCCACTTTTCTCCTTATAACTATATTCTTTCCCTCACTAGTGTTCAAAACTTATTTATATTTAATTCCTTCCATAAATTCCGTTTTATTTGTCTTTACAGTAACGGAATCGTAGCTAGTGCGCAGCATTTCTTAATACGAGCAGGAAGTTCTACCCTCAATTCGGGTAAGTATTTAAGATGCTTGATGTTTTATTAGCCACCCACGGTTCGCTTTTAGTTTACTACAAATACTTGAAATGTAGTGCCGGTGGTATGGGTTCTCAAAGCCTTAATTTTCCATTTCATCAGGGAGAAAATGTAAGAATTGCATGACTAATACCCGACAGAATTTTGTTGATAGATGTCCCTGTGATTAGGGGTTGGGGGTTCCCCAACCCCTAATCACAGGGACTCGAACAGACAGAACGCAGATCTGATTTCAATAATGGGGGCCTCTCCTCAGTGGGATATTAAGGCTGATACTTACTTTTTTAACACCTTTAAATCGCAGGCGGTCAAACTCGTCGAGTGAGCATGATAATAGTGCACGAGGCGTACAGTCGCGTGACGCAGGATGCGGACGTGGCGCTGCTAGTGTTAAGCGCCGCGGTCACTGCGCCGGCGCAGCCCGCCGCCATCCCCGCGCCAAGCGCCGCGCTACCCGACAACGCAACGCTCGTTCACGTGGGCTGGGGACACACCTCGGTGAGCATTTCTGTTTTTGCTGCGTAGACTTAGGCCGTTTGTCCACCGCCACCGGGCCGTCACCGAGAACAGAGTTTAATTCGGACCGATTTCAAGATGACGGCGCTCGGGTGACGGACGTGCGGTGGACAAACGACCGTAGACAACCGTAGACACTTGTTGCCGACACGGCACACCGATTTATTCAAGTACCGATTCATGCATATTGACAATTTATAAGTGCATATTTTGAAGCCTATTATATAAAGAATATTTTAATTTTCATTTTGACACCATTGTAACAGAAAGAGTCGACAAGAAGAGTCTACATCTCCTTCGTAGAAAGGGTTGATACCTACTAGCTAGACACAAAAGTGATAAGCTCCTACTTTTAATGTGGCCTTATTTAAACCGAACTTGCCAATGAAAATGTAAGAAATCATATAAAAAACGCTTTCATATCCGCGTCGAATCTTCCGAATCGGAAGATAGTTTTCTGTGAGTGACACAGCGCATATTTTGTCATCCGGAATTCTGGCAAGTGAGTTCATGCGCGAATATGGCAAATAAAATCTCTTTTTGGATGACTGCATTGTTTCCAAATCAAGCTTTAACTAGCCTTTGAATTTCAAAACTATTTAATTCTATAAGCAATGAACGTGACCATCACTTATCTTGTTATCTCCAGGTGGGCGGGCAGCTCTCCCAGGTCTTACAAGAGGTGCAGGTGCGCAAAGTGAACCGCATAGAGTGCTCGCAGCGATACGCGATGCTCATGGCCGCCACCGGCCACGTGTTTGTCGTCACACCCAACATGATATGCGCCGGAATACTTGGAACCGGAGGTAGGCAAGGAATTTTAATCGAATCTATCTAGTCTGCTACAGTATTACTTATTCAAAATTGTACGTTTTCATCACGAGTCTAAGAAAAAGTGCCCTTTTAACTTGATCATCCAACGTCAAGTATCTACCCGCTCGCCAGTGACAGTGTTACAATACAACTTATCAACGAATATGAATTTATTAGTAAAGAATCCTGAATCGCACTTGTAGAAGCATTGCTTGTAAACGTACTTAAGTAATAGCTGCTCGATCGAATTCAACCCACGAAAAAAAAGCGGCATCGTTCATTCAAAAAAAAAAAAAAAATTTTTATCGATATTCACCTTTAAATACTTGAACACACCACTTGAATTTGTATATAAAAGCTGTAATTTATTAAACAGGTGCAGACGCGTGCCAAGGAGACAGCGGCGGGCCACTTGTCTCGTGGTACAACCGGTCGGTGGTGGTGGGCGTGACGTCGTGGGGCTACGGCTGCGGCGACGCGGAGTTCCCGGGCGTCAGCGCGCGCGTGTCCAACTTCACCGACTGGATCAGGGCTACGGTACGGGCTACAGCTGTACTTGTCTCGTGGTAGTCTGATAGGCGACACATGTGATTGACTCAGGGTACAACAGCTCGGTGGTGGTGTGCGTGACGTCGTGACCAACTTCACCACTGGATCAAGGCTACGGTACGTCACGCTTTCCTGGCCTGCTGGCAGTGGTAGGTCCCCAACGCCTACATTGCACAGGTCACCTCTGAGCCAAGTCTGGGGGTCACCTTGTTTCTCAGGCGCAACCCCGTCTCAAGGTCTCTCAAATCAGGGCACCTGGAGATGGGCTAGTTACTAGCCACAAGGCTAGAACCAGCTCGTCCCATTCGGGGAAAGAGAAAATCAGGGGAGTTTAGTGGGTAGTGGGACACTTTAGTCTCGATTCCCAAACACGGCCGTAAGTTTAGGCAGGCTAGCTAGCCTGCGGTTATGGTGGTAACTGAAACGATAATATTAAATAAATAAATAATAAATGTTATTGATATTCACAGGTGCAGCGCTACAACGGCGCTCCATCGCTTAGCCTGGCCAACGCTGTGGTGCTTCTGGCATCGCTCTTAGCTTCCTTGTCCATCTTCAAGGACGTCTAAGCATAAATGCCATCTTTATCCATCATCAACGGGATGGCTACAGGACTTCTCCGGAACATAGCAGTCCTTAGGAGTTCTGCTTGCTACAATGTCTCGAGATTGAAATTGGATAGTCTGTCTGCAACGCTTGGAATAACGTTATAATTGGTAATTTCATCTCAGCAGACAAAAGGAACAAACTCTTTCCGGTCCGTCAGTCAATTTTGTGATTGTGTATCCCATTACATAATTAGTTGAGTAATTGAATTAGTAACTCTTTATATATGGGTTGTATTTAACCGCACATCAAGAAATACTAAAATGCGCATCAAAAAAAATTGAATTGCTAACCTAACCCAATTTTTTTGATGTTTTCAGTATTTTTTGATGTGTAGTTAAATATTCCCCTTTATTTTATTTATCTTTTAGGTAATAAATTATTTTTTACATAATTATATTAATTGTAGTTTGATTTAAAAAAATGTATTAACATTTTTATTATACTCGTGTGTAGAAGAAAAAAAATTTGTTGTCTGACAAAATATTGGACAAACATTTTATCTGTGTCTATCCTGTGGATGGATGTTTTAATAATAATTGTGGTATGTATGTTCGTTGTTACTGATATCCATAACACAAGTGCACAAGATATTAACTTTGCGGTCAAGTATGTAGAGCAATGACGTTCAATTAAAAAACTAGACTCACAATCACGCTCAAATATTGTCCGAAGCAAAAGTCTGCCCACCCGACTATTGGGCAGAGTTTTCGTTTAGTTGTATACAATTGACATTAAACACCAAATGCCACGAGTTAAGGTGTTAATTTTAACGAATGTGTTAATGTCATCAGTGTCGAAGCCACTCGGACGTCTTCTGAGGAATTTTTCTTAGAGATTGGGTGTCTAGTTGTATATTGAACGTCATTGATGTAGAGTTAACTAATATTTATTTATATTACCCTTCGGGAAAAAGGCGTGACTGTATGTATGTATTTATATTAAAAAATATAAAAAACATAAATATTACTATGAAAAACTGAACAAAAAATTTTCTCACCATTTAGCTTAAATGAAACAACAAATTCTAGATATCACATATGAATATTTAATTAACGAATAATGATATAGTATATATAATATGTTACAGGGTAATAGCAATAAATATAAGGTACAAGGTGATCCGCTACACTCGTCATAACTGCGCCGCCGGCTGCAGCGAGACCAGCACCACCTGCCGGCACACCACTGCAACAAATACCAAAAATGCTTAACTTTTATGCTTGGTCGGAAGCTGGATGGGTGACCATATAACCTAGCTACTTTAGTTATGATTACTGGACACTATTAGCACAGCGCCGTCCGGCACCAAACTAAGCATAGTTAGTACATTTACTATGGGTGCCAGACAACGGATAATAATCAATACTAATATACTTTTTTTTGTAAAAACACAGGTACATATTATACATAGAAAATCCCAGACGGATATTAACAGTGATGTTCATGCGCACAAATCTTTGTACCGTGCGGAGCGGGAGATGGAACCCGCGATTATTGGCGTAATAACAGACTTCTGAGCCATTAGACATTTTTGGAGCCGGCTACGCATTTCTGATGGCCTTTATGTGGCCAAATGGCAATCAACGCCAGTGATCCTACTATCAATTCGCTCGCTCGTTTGTCTCCTTTTATTATAAAAAAATGTACCTGAGTGAAGTTATTCTACTCGTACATTTCATTATTGTTCATTGACTAATCCTGACCTTTATCGGTGAGCGCCTCGGACACGAGCAGGTCGGCGGCCAGCCCGTGCGCGTTGGCGGCGCGCAGCCGCTGCGGCGCCTGCCCGCAGCCCGGACTCGAACCCGGGACCAACTGACCTTTATCGGTGAGCGCCTCGGACACGAGCAGGTCGGCGGCCAGCCCGTGCGCGTTGGCGGCGCGCAGCCGCTGCGGCGCCTGCCCGCAGCCCGGACTCGAACCCGGGACCAACTGACCTTTATCGGTGAGCGCCTCGGACACGAGCAGGTCGGCGGCCAGCCCGTGCGCGTTGGCGGCGCGCAGCCGCTGCGGCGCCTGCCCGCAGCCCGGACTCGAACCCGGGACCAACTGACCTTTATCGGTGAGCGCCTCGGACACGAGCAGGTCGGCGGCCAGCCCGTGCGCGTTGGCGGCGCGCAGCCGCTGCGGCGCCTGCCCGCAGCCCGGACTCGAACCCGGGACCAACTGACCTTTATCGGTGAGCGCCTCGGACACGAGCAGGTCGGCGGCCAGCCCGTGCGCGTTGGCGGCGCGCAGCCGCTGCGGCGCCTGCCCGCAGCCCGGACTCGAACCCGGGACCAACTGACCTTTATCGGTGAGCGCCTCGGACACGAGCAGGTCGGCGGCCAGCCCGTGCGCGTTGGCGGCGCGCAGCCGCTGCGGCGCCTGCCCGCAGCCCGGACTCGAACCCGGGACCAACTGACCTTTATCGGTGAGCGCCTCGGACACGAGCAGGTCGGCGGCCAGCCCGTGCGCGTTGGCGGCGCGCAGCCGCTGCGGCGCCTGCCCGCAGCCCGGACTCGAACCCGGGACCAACTGACCTTTATCGGTGAGCGCCTCGGACACGAGCAGGTCGGCGGCCAGCCCGTGCGCGTTGGCGGCGCGCAGCCGCTGCGGCGCCTGCCCGCAGCCCGGACTCGAACCCGGGACCAACTGACCTTTATCGGTGAGCGCCTCGGACACGAGCAGGTCGGCGGCCAGCCCGTGCGCGTTGGCGGCGCGCAGCCGCTGCGGCGCCTGCCCGCAGCCCGGACTCGAACCCGGGACCAACTGACCTTTATCGGTGAGCGCCTCGGACACGAGCAGGTCGGCGGCCAGCCCGTGCGCGTTGGCGGCGCGCAGCCGCTGCGGCGCCTGCCCGCAGCCCGGACTCGAACCCGGGACCAAGGCGCCCTCGTGCCACGCCCAGCCCGGCACCTCCACGCCCTTCCACAGCGACAGCTCCTCCGACGCTGGGACGCTCTCCGTGATCTATAGTGACAAAATGGTTCATCTTTAAACTTTAATTCAAGTCCACGTCATCCTATCTACATCCAATAAGAATAGGGAAGATGCATATATAATAATTATGAAAATTTTATGACTAAAATGTTAAAATAATATAAAAGAAAGGTCACTGCAACATTTTTATTTTACATAATGTTGTTTTTTAACTGTAATTACGAATTAAAAATAACTGAAACGAAACGTATTTTAAAACAGCAATCAACTTATTTGACGTTAGACATACAAACTTATTTGTTCTGATGGCGGCGTCGCTATTGTCAGTATAGAACTGTCAATAAATATCGCTTTTGCATTGCATTTCACGTAGTTCCAATTTTGGCCACCGGAACACATAAGTTTGTCGGTCTATATGGTTGAAAAAGTAAATATTATTTTATCGGAATATTAATTGCGTTTTTGTAATAAATATGGAAGTTGGGTTCATCAAAGCAGACTCCAGGAATTTACCAAGAGTTAGTGTTGACATGGTTCTAACTTTATTTGTCGAAAGTGCAGAGTTTTCAAGGTTAGAAATGAAAGGGACTAAATTACTACGGTATGTATAAATCATAGTTGTTAAACTTTGTATTTTCGCAGCTTAAAACCACTTTTTTCTCAGTTTTGGGTCAGAAGGTCCTGTCAAAAACAATTAATTTGGAAACTTTGTTGAAATAGATGTGTGTTGACCGTGTTGACTCGTGTTTTATGCCAATGTCCACATTGGCATAAAACACGGTTTTTTTCGGAATATTAGTGGTATTGTTATGATCACCTGATGTTGATAGATAGTCCATTTTAAATTTTTTACAAAAAAATATTTCAAAACTCGAAAAAATATGCAAAAGTATGAAAGCCAGCGACGAACAAGTACAGTGAAGTACGACCACTCGACTAGTGAGGCACTGACAAGACTTGAGTGACGTCATTCATGTCATCGGAACCATAGGTCCGTTTTCGCGCGAAAATTAAAACGGTCAATTTAAAACCGCATTTTTTCCGATAAATTACAATGTATTAATTTTTTAATTTAACTGTGGTTTATTCTACATGGAATTCTTTAAAATGAAGACAAAAATAAAAATAGTGCATGTTCCCTATTGGAAGACACTTAACCAGAATAAATCACTCTATGTGCTTCCAAACTGGTAGGCCCCTATGATTTTAATCTGGGACAAAAAGTTTCACTAGATTTATCAAACTTTCCAAAAGAGTGTTCAGCAGTGGACTATTATTTTTCTGAAGAGAATGCGTGTCCCATTACCCACTGAACTCCCCGGTTTCTTCTTTCTCCTCCTGACGCACCCAATTGGAACGAGCTGGTTCCATCCTTGAGGCTATTAACCAGCCAATGTCCAGCAGTCAACTGCAACAGATTGATGACGATACGTCACCTCTGCAGCCAGGTCGTGCGGGTCGTCCTGGTCGGGCGCGTCGACAAAGGCGTGGAAGGCGGCGTCGCGGTGCAGCGGCAGCGCGCGGTCGATGACGGTGCACGTGAGGCCGCGCGCCCGGTCCAGCACCAGGAAGCTGTCCACCTCGCTGTCTGGCGAGGACGGCTCCGTAGGTTTGATTGGCTCCACCTGGGGAAGTTTTTGTCAATTAGTAAATAGAATCGGTTTCATATGTTCCACCTGGAGCGTAAGTTAATATCAATAAGTAATTTGGTATAACAGTTTCAACAGAATTGCGAGAAATGCAGTGGTTAATCGTATACAAGTATGGTTCAATCACAGTCTAAAGTTAACTTAATAATAAATAAAATTATAACAATATGTCATGAATACTTATAAGAGTAAAATGCACTTATATCAATGGTTATTCAAGCAATATTATAGAGTCCGGCAAACATCTTGACGCTCGTTCGACGATGTGGGAGAAAGTAAGCACATGTGTACTTGTGCATGATCAATAGCGCACGCGAATCTCCCGACGCCCGCGCGCGCTATTGGTCGGAGATGTGCTTCGGACCAATGATATTATATATATATACAAACAAAAGCAGATATGTTATAAGCGCTCGCGTTTTGAAGACTCA
The DNA here is from genome assembly GCA_949319885.1 of Mecyna flavalis. Lineage (NCBI taxonomy): Eukaryota > Metazoa > Arthropoda > Insecta > Lepidoptera > Crambidae > Mecyna > Mecyna flavalis. The sequence continues at coordinate 2,204,488 of OX439419.1, read as the reverse complement.
AAAAACACCCAATTGTGAGGTTTTTTAACAGTCTGCGTCATACGTCAAATTATACCTATCTCTTTCATTTGCGTGCTATTTCGTATCTTTTGTCTTACTTATCAGTTATATTTGTCAATGTGTGCAATGGAACAGATTTAAATCGTAATTACTATGAATGTAACATATCTATAGCATAAAACATCATTGCTTCGGACTAATAGCGTGTGCACATCTCAAAATTCGCGTTTTGCGCAATTCCCACCAAGATGTTTGCCGGGCACTATACTAAAGGGCATTGCCAATGGTGTTTAATCAGACCTGGTGTCTCGTGGGGTCAATAATCGTAGCCGGGCGGGCGGCGAGCGCCGTGGTGACGCTGTAGGCGGGCGCGCGGCGGTCGGTGATGACGTAGGTGTCGGGCTCGTCGGCCCACAGCGAGTTGTCGCCGGAGCCCGAGTCGGCGGCGTCGCCCGCGGCCGAGCCCGAGGCGGAGCCCGACGCCGGCTCGCCGCCCGACGCGCCCTCCGCGCCGTCCGCGTACGCCGCGCCGCTGCGAGACAGCTGCGAGAGCTTGTCTTTCGCTAAGGAGCAAAAATATTTACAATTTTAAGAGTCAGTTAGGGCGCTGCCACACTGGCGGACTGCAAGCGGTTTTAACGTGAAGGGGTTTTACGTTATAAATCAACATTCTACAGAAGCTGTGGGCCCGCAACCGCAGCGGGCGCGGTCTAAAACTGCTCCGTGAATTCTTAGCCTTAAATGAATCCTCGCGTGACGACGTGCGGGGTCCGGGTAAGGGACGGTCTGCCTATAGTCCCAAGTCCACAGTCGCAGATCTCGCTAGCCTGCGGTATCGATGCATCTTCCTTCTACAAAAAAAAAAGGAAAAAATTTCGAGTGGAGTATTACCGTGCGGTGGTAGGAGTCGGCACAGCGTGTAGCCGCGGCAGGGCGCGGCGCGCGACACCAGGAACCGCGCCGACCCGCTCTCCCACTCGCCGCCTAACTCTGCAACACATACAACACACATAAACAACATGCCACGGTCTTTCTAAGTAAAATATGTACTAAAGAGTATACGAGTAATTTTAATCCATTGTACAATACTTATAGAAAAAACTATGCTTAGTTTGGGGCTTGATAGTGTTATGTTACTAGCGCTGAAAACAGTTTTAGGCCAGGACACGTTTGCTAACTTCATAGCGTAATAATACTAATAGCTAAGGACATTTATTAATCGAACAATTGACTGACCTTCGTAAGTGTTGACTGCGCTGTCGTTGATGGTGGCTTCTAACATCTCGTGCTGCTCCGCGCCGTGGTCGATAAACACATCCTAGAATCATACAAGCCATATTGAAATGATAGGTTAGCTAAATATATCATAGTAATACTCTATTAATATTTGGTGCAAAAAGGGGGTTTTTATAAGCCTGTCAGCTTGCGTCAGGGTTATAGCAACACTTAGTTGCTATGGTTATACTCACAAATAACTCATAATATACAATAGTAACAAGGCACGGTTGACAATTGACATAACACTTTGACAGACAGCAATAATGAATTACATCTTATTGTTTTTTTATTTGATTTTTGCCACTTGAAGAAATTAGTTTCAATATTTTTCCGCAATATGGCGAGGTTTTCATTTTATTGGTCGGCCTATACACTATACAATGAGTATCAGGCACGAACCTTAGGCTGATGGTGTTTGTAATGCAGGCTTATCTTGCTAAGCTCATGATCCAAGTCAGCCAGAGCAGCCGCGTGCCTCGCCGTCTGCGACACTCCCACGCCCACGCTCTCCACACCGTCTGGGACTTCCTGCTGAACACACCGTACATAGCTGTTACCAAATGCTCACCATTTGTATTTCATACTAGCCTTCCGCCCGCGGTTTCACCCGCGCGTAATCTCTTTTTACAAATATCCCCCCTTCTCTCACATTTCCAGGATCAAAAGTACCCTATGTTCACCGGGGATAGTGTAGCTTTCCAACAGTGAAAGAATCATTCAAATCGGTTCAGTAGTTTCAAAATTGATATTCCCGCGGGAATGAGACGTTTCCCGTAGAATTTTTATAGACTATGTCCTATTCCGGGTTATAAACTATACGTGTGCCAAATTTCATCTAAATCCGTTCAGCCGTTTAGGCGAGATTGAGGAACAAACATCCAAACATCTAAACATCCAAACATCCAGACTTTCGCATTTATAATATTAGTAGGATTGAGTACAGTCGGCCGCATGGCTGCACATTTTCTGCTACTATACGTACGACCTCATCACTACGACAATAAGGCAATTTGGTAACGTCAAATGTTAATCTAGTTTTGCGGCCAAATGTACTAGCACCTGTGTGGAATAATATACGACTATATCCCGAAAGAATCTGATATTTTTTGGGGTGAAAAGTAGCCTAAAAGTAATCATTTCCCAGCTTCAAAACTATTTTCAAAATTACGTCAAACTGTTTCTCCTTTTTCGATTATGTTTCGCAAAAACGGAGTTTCTTAGATGTTATTATAGTGTCTATGTTTATTATCTATTTTTGGTAGTAGAACATAAAATATAAGGAAAATATAAACTGTTTTTTTTTTCTTTTTGACTAAAAAGTTTTGCACCTATTTTATTTGTATGTATAAAAAGTATCAGCCTATTACAATAGGGTATTTGTCCCTGCATGACCCACTGCAGGGTAAAGGCCTCCATCAATTCCATCATTGAAATCAAGTTGTAGTCACATTAATGGGAACTAGTTTAATCCCCAAGCCTAAAACCCGAGACTTTATTGAAAGTTTTCACAGGGGAATTGAACATAATATATGATATCATGGCCCGGTCCTTAAACCATTCGATCATTGAGGCGTTTAGAAGTATCATCATCATCAACAGCCTATATACGTTCAAGATAGTGTGTGCCATACTCCACCACGCGGGCCCAGTGCGGGTTGGTTGGAGGGGTGCGTAAGGCAACCTTAATGTCAGACGTTATCAAGCCGCCAAATGGCCTCTGACTAGGCCTCATAAGTATAACAAAAAATAAAAATAAAAGAATACCTTCGCTAAGGAATGTAGCGGCCTATGCGTGGGCGAGAGGGCGGGGCTGTACTCTAGCGGGGATTGCGGCGACACCGGCCCCTGGGTAATTCAAATAAATAAATAAATATTAAACAAAAAAACAAAATGAAATGAAATAATTTATTCGTCAAATGGATTGATAAAAACTACTTTTCCACGTCGATCTTTTTCCCCTACCAACACTTTGACGTCTCTGGCCTTTCTTAGAAAAACAGAGACATGTCGGATTTTTTTTTTTTTTTTTTTTTTTTATTTTATCTTTATTAAGGAAACATACAGCTTTCTTGTAACACTTATAAACTAGATACAAAATATAGATAATACATTAGCATTTAAAGTTTCCAATGCTGGCTAGTACAATATTATCCAGAAAAGACAATGATGCGAACAAAACAAGCGGAACTAATTTTAAAACTAATACATCCAGAAAAACTTAAAAATCCTTACAAGTAAAGAGCAGCTTTGCGTTCAGGCTGCCTTTAGAAGACAGCGAAACTTCGCCATCTTCTCGTGAAAAATATCAATATGACTATGGGCTGTATTATACCTGTTGGTAGCTCTTATTATAAAGCTATTATTTCTATAGTTGGACTTGCAAATGGGGATATGAAAGGTTTTTTTATGTCGTGCGCTAGATCTTGGACATTTAAAAGTCAGTTTACTCAGCAAATAAGGTGAATCGACTAAGCTATTGACAATTTTAAACAACAAAATCTGATCTCTGTGCTCCCGACGAACAGATAAAGGTTCTAACGTGTCAGTATTAAATTCTTTGAATTTATATTTCAATCGCCTAGTAAATTTTTTTTGTATACTATCCAACATATTGATATATTTAAGATACTGAGGATTCCACACGACCGAGGCGTACTCCAACTGAGACCTAACGTAGGAATTATATAATAGAATAAGAGTGTGCACATTCTTAAAATCAATGCCTTGGCGGAAAATAAATCCAAGTAACTTGTAAGCCTTACCGGTTACCCTAGTTACATGTGGTTCGAAGTACAATCCACTATCCAACTGCACGCCGAGGTCTCGTGAGATTTTGTTCATTATGTGTCTGATTTCGATTTGAATCTGTGATGGGCTTAAAAAAACTATGTTTTGTATGATGGTAGTTGCGCCGATGTAATAACTGGGCTTGCCTCGATCACGGTGTGTATCTTGAATAATTCGGGACGAAATGTTCAGAGAAAAAAGAAACAGGAAGCTTCGCTCAATGTGTTGTTACACTTTAAGCTTCATTTTCTAAGGCTGGTTTCAGAGTAACGCTGGCGTAGCGTTATACACTGCCGGTTTTCTTTGCAGTTCAAATCGTCGCTATCTTACAAGAACAGCGATACTTGCTGATACGCGCGTGCCGCCAGCATTACTCTGAAACCAGCCTAATGGTCGCCGAACACAGGTCACTCGCCACAGCCACAATTGCTGCCACTTGCAGCTAAAATCTTACTGGCGTCAACCGTGTGCGGCGAATCCATATGAAACGTAAGAATACTGTAGGAAATATTCCGGTGGCGATTCGTTTGTGGTCGTCGCATGTGGCCCATGTGTGTGTGGGGACTCTACTTTATATTTGCTTTGTGGGGGACTCCAAAAGTTTAACTCTGCAACTTACTCGCCAGAGAACCAAAAACTATAAGCTACATTGATCTACGAGATATTGGTAATATAGTAATGTTGGTGGACAAAAATAAGACTTACGCTATTAGAGATAGAGGCTAGTTTATGCTGCAGGGTGAGCATGTACTCGTTGTATGACTGGGTCTTGTTCGGCGTGCTGGGCTGCGTCGAACCTGTCGAGTTCGCGTTCGTCATGTCTGAAGAAGAAAAATCATACGATTATACAGGCTGTCCAGGAAATAGTACGACATACTGCGGGGGGTGATAGCTGGCATCTATAACTACCAAAATAACTTTATTTATGTTCAGCGCAAATTTATGGTTTTAAAGTTATACGAAATTTTCCGATGTATCGAAAAATCTCTACCTTTAAACATATTTTTCAGCATATCTTAAGTAATAGCTTCTTTTTTAGTATTTTTTCACATTAAATTATATTATTTGTGAATAGTTACTCTACTCATTGATAAGTCTTTTTCTATCAAAAATAAGAACATTTTCAAGAAAATAGATGTTGAAATAAAATAGGGGATGAAAGTTTGTATAAATCTTCTGAACGTCGTGTAGTCTACGCGGGTGAAGCCGCGGGCGGACAGCTAGTAATAACATATAAACAGTAATTGTCACATATACGCACTAGCCATTTCGATATCAACAGCACGCCTCGCCAGCGCGTGGTGCACGGCGCGGTGCGCGACCAGCTGGCCGAGGTTCTGCCCCATCAGGCCCAGGTTCTGCCCGCCCAATGACAAGTTCTGCCCTCCTATGAGATTCTGACCGCCTAGCCCTAGGTTTTGACCCGCCAACCCTGTAAAGAGCAAGAAATAAAATTAACATTGTTGCAGTGGCGTAACTATACCGTTCGAGGCCCGTGGCAAATTCATCGAATGGGGGGGGGGGTGGGGTCTCTAGATAAATGTTGAGTTGGGATTCTCCTCTGACCGCCGCCCCTTGCGGCTTGGAGCCCGTGGTATTTTGCCGACTTGCCACCCTGTAGTTCCGCCACTGCATTAAATTGTTGCTATGTTTGCCGCAAGTTCAGTTGATCAGTCACATCAGTTTAGTGCAAGAACAGAGACATCTGATATTGGTTCGATCCCAGCCCGACTCAAACATGAACATGTCTCTTTTTAGCGATCTGGGTGTTTTTATTATAATATATATGTATTTACTTATTTTTCGTTCGTCCCGGGACTTGAACCCTGGACTATGCGCGGCCGTCGCTTCAAAGTGCGACCGACCACAGACAATGCACCACAGCTGCTGTTAAAATATAAGCAATCACAAATAAGATCACTAAAGCCTTAAGTCAAGGCCTAAAAGGACTCCCCAGGTCTCCAATGAGACTGCCACTATATCCTGATTTTTTTATTGTAGTGGACACATTACGCGCCATCACACCTGCTGATGGGCAAAGTGGTGTGCGTGTGTGGGACTCTTAGCGCCCTAAGAAAGCCGCTGCTCCGCCTCCAGGAGAAGAGGGGGCGGAGTTTGTTCTCTAAAAACCTTAATGATACTCTCTCGCTATCCTATGACTGCGAGGATCCATGGAAAGCCACGACAACTAATATAGTAATATAGTATGTAGTGTGTAGTAGTGAAATTACTGGGTATGTGAGACATAATAACTGTCGTCTCGGTGTAGCAGACGCAAGGCAGTGCCAGACAGTAAATGCTTAGTTACTGTTTGGCACTGAACTGTCTAAGGGCAGACGTGGCGCTTACCATCAGGTGTACGATCGGCTCGTCTTGTTACACATTGCAATAAAAAAAAGTCCTGGTACTGTCACTCACCCAGGTTCTGCGAGAGGTTCTGCCCCATCAGGTTCTGGTTGAAGGTCCTCGCGGGCGCGGCCAGCATCGGCGGCTGCAGCGGCTGGAGGCCCAGCCCGAGCCCGAAGCCCGGCATCTGCTGGCCCGCCAGCTGGTTTACCGATGACTGCAACGCTTGCTGTTGCGCTGGAATTGTGACGCACCTACTTACACACAGCGCTTTCCTCTCGCTTAGATGGCCAAAAGACAGTGTGTCTACCTCTTTGAAAATTTACTAATCTAAACTAAACTTGTGCTAAAGTACACATTGTGCGCAATATTGATTTATGTTTGTAATATGGGAAAAAGGCGTGACGGTATGTATGTATGTATGTAATAGTCTGTTTATATCGTTGTGTTTATACTGCGATCCAACTTAATAAATTCCGAAAAATATCTTAGGTTTAAAATATTATTGCTTCTTCAATTATGATAGACAACGCATTAGAACTTATAAATGTACTGCAATAGTTGCAATGCAAAAATAGAAAAAAACAAGAAAAATAAAATAAGCAGAAAGTTATAATTTAGAGCATAATATTAACAAGCTAACTTTTATGTCACGGTTAATGTTTTATACAGATAAAATTATATTTTTTACGAATTTCAAATTACAGCCAATAGTATAGCCAAATCAGAATAAAATACACTTAAAACTTGTTTAAAAGTCTGTAGTAAAAACATAAGATACCAATGTTGTATAGGTTCCTTAGAAATTATGCCGACAGAAACACACAGGGTACATCTACAAAAGCCAAAAGGGCAAGAAATTTTACACATATATCACAAAGCGAAGCAAAATCAGGCGTTAATGAGAAGGAATCACACGTGTAAAAGCACATTTAAAAAGAATCTTAGAGAAATCACTACTGAAGCATCTAAGGATAGCAGATAAAATTCGCAAAACTGGTTTTTAATATTCAGAATGTATGAGAAACAGTACATTTCTATCGTACAATTCAAAGACAATGAAACACCTAAAACAGATTCAAATTCGTGGCGTGATTTTCAACACCCGACGCGATCACAATAAGACGTTGAAAATGCAACATTAAACCGCAACAATCAAGTTGTAGTTGATGAATAGTAATCGCGTAAACATTAGAAATCACAGTCTAGACATAATTCAGTACAGCCCGCGTCACGAAAGAAGAGACCTGACGGATCACGTGGTTCGACCTGCGCAGTAACGATTTCTTATAGGTAGATAAGAAATCGTCTGCTGCGCAAGTCCAATCAGTGGTGTCCCAGGTCTCTTCTTTCGTGGCGCACATTGTACTTCATTGTAGAAAGGCCGGTCCAATCGGGTGGAAAGGGAAAACCCGGAGACTTCAGTGGGTAGTGGGACGTTTTAGTCTCGAGTCCCACACACAGCCGCAGTTCTAGCTAGCCTATGGTTATGTTGCCTAAACGCATCCACCACCGAAAAATAAAGTACTTCAGTAGTCATTTCTCCAAGACCTAAAGTCCGCACACGGGCCCCACGCCACAGCCACGTCAACCGTGTGCGGCGAGTCCATATAAAATGTATGAAAACTACAGGAAATATGCCGGTGGCGGCGTTTTGTAGCTGTGGTCGGTGGCCCGTGTGCGGCAAGGCGTACAGTCCGTGCTAGGTGCTGAAAGGAAGTGTATCTAGTTACCTATAAAGTCGTTAGCGGTGGCGAGCATGGGCTGGTAGTACTTCTGCTGCGGGTACTGCGGCGGCATCCGCGCCGCGCCCGGACCGTGCGCTGCACACAACGTTAGTCACACACACACTCACCCACCACTGTGAGGCGACTACCCGCGTATGCTTTTTATAGATTATTCCAATTATGTCTCATAATATATTATGGTCGATAACCCGATTATAAATAAAACGAATTCTGACAAAAGCGTCCGATTCTATTTGGCAAAATCAGCCCCCCTAGACAAGCGGCATTTATGACGTTTGTTATAGTTCAATTTGCGATAGCGAATGTCAAAACCCATACTTTCACCACGTGACTTTTCTATGGCATCTGTCAAATCCATACAATTTAAAGTTAGCGAATTTCGCTATCGCTGTCAAAATGTTACTTTGTCTAGGCCAGGTTCAGTTGGTCCGTGTGAAAACTGATTCTTACATTTAATATGTTTATTGTATCTTGAAGTATTAATCAAGATGGTGCTGGTTTGAGCGGGAATGCTTTGTGTATTTCCCGAGATTTTTCAATGCATTAACTTACAACGTTACTTAGTTGTAATATGCGGCATTTTAAGAACACTTGTTTTGAAGAAACTAACAAGAAAATGGCAGTAGTATATTGTAAATCTTATATAAAGATAACGGTGTTACAATACAAGAAGTAACATAAAACTCCACTAATGCTTTTTTAAACTATGTGTTGCTGGCCCTATAAAGGTAAAGTATACGTTCTTTTAACCGTATACATTCACTGCACATACTGTACTGCGTAAAGACCATTATTGGAATTTTCTACAAAAATAGTACAAAAAATTAAGCGAGCTTCATAAGATTTTACAACACTTCAGTTTCAGTTCAGACAATTACTTCAGTCACTACACATAAATATTAATTAGAGCTCGCCTATTTTCTGAATAGGTGTTTACATAGACGGAATTACAATTAAAGTAAGCAATATTATCCAGTGTATCGATTTGATTTGGATGAGATCAATCATAATATTGTCCCTCACACTAACATATTATTTTCATATGAAATTCTGCCTATGTATGCACTTATGTAAATTGCACACCATTGAAGCCCATTCACACGGGGCAAGGGAAACACAGGGTTATTGCACAGAGGGAAAATGCATCAGCTATTCTAGACATATAAGGTAATCTGTAATATAAAGAAGAGCATGGGAAATAAGGCCATTTATGAGAAGGCTGTGGGGAACATTTCAAGATGTTATGTGCAAACTATAGTCCTTTAGGGTCTGTAAATGAAAATTGTGCTGTATTCTTTTTTTAATTATTGACAAAAGAAACTTTGGTTACCTAAGAAAAAAAAATCAGAACTTTTATCTGTCAGTGGTGAAATCAGTGGTTAACTTCGTACGCGAGTATGTAAAAAGTATTGATGACATTAAGTCACACAGTAACTTGTAAGATTATACGGCTAAATAAATGTGGACAATACCACGTACGAATTTAACGAACCATAGTATCGTAGCAGAGTCAATAATAAATTAAATAATGGATTAAGCGTACCCTGTGTAGTGACAGCGTTCGGAGAAAAGGAAAGAAGATTGAAATATTTTTCTTATATTTTTTTGACTCTACTATGATTGTAGAACATAATGCAATTTACAGTAAATGCGAGGGTAGACTTTCAAAGCACATTTTGTTGGCGAAAACAGACATTTATTTAGTGGCTTTAGCTGTAGGAGAAAGTCTACAGAGATGTTGTTTGTTAATACACCTCGACTATTTCAGAATATTCGTAAACGTTGATGCATTTATTTTAGAAATGGTCACATATTTATTGGTAAATAAATAGAGTTATGTGTGTAATAATTGAAATACTTAATGGTGTATTGTGTGTGATACCCAGGGCCTTCTATTATATGAAGCAAATAAACAAAGGCCGTTTCCCCATTAAGCTAAGCGTCCACAGGTCCGCATCGCACTCATCGGACACATCGCATCAAACGGATTAATTTTACAGACTGCGTCCACTGTTCGGCAGTGATCGGATTGCTGACGCGAGTATCAGCAATCCACTGATCGTCCACTAATCGGCATTCCGTATGACGTCATCGGTACGCATCTCATGGTAGGCATTGCCGATGACGTCATATGGAATGCCGATCAGTGGACGCTGTTGCATACAACGATTTTAGTTTGCCTTGTATAAAAACTTATGAGTCTGCGAGAAATCGTGCGATTCGGACCTGTGGACGCTTACCTTTAGGCTCACAGTGAGCGGCTGACTCTGTGTTGTTAGTGTTGTCATTGAGTGTTGTTACCTGGTTGTTGGTGCGGCGCGCTGAGGATCGTGTTGTGTAGCGCGAGCTCGGGTTGCGGGAATTGTTGTTGGTTGAGTAGACCCAGCAGGTTGGGGCCTGTTAGGTTCTGCTGCTGACTGGGGAGAGCACACATGTTTTTATTCAAAAGTTTGTGTACATTTTATCTTTATTCAATAACACCCAACTTTTGTATTTAAAGATAATATCTTTAACAAATTTATTGATCACGATTTAGGTTTATTATGCCATTTTACATCACTACTTTGTTAGATTCCACAAACGTTAACAAAATAAGGGTTTTGATTAAAAATTTAGGAAAGTCAACATTTAAAATGACATTCAATTTATGTAGTGACTTAGTAAAAAGTTGGTTTGTACACCAGAAGTCGTGGGTTAGATCTCGGACATTAGTGTGCATGAATTAATATATTTTATGTATAAAATGTATGTACAAAAAAATTGTTTATCTGTAGTTTGGCAACCATGCTTTTTTAGAGGCTAGAAGATGATGTGTAGAAATAAATTCGATTTTTTTTTTTGGTAATTTTATACTAAGAGCTGTTCTGCCGCGTAACATTTTCAAAAGCTGTACAGGGGGTCAAAAACTACAGTATAGAGCGACAAACTTATTTGTTTCGGTGTTTCGGCGTCGCTACTGTCGTTTTAGTCTGTCATTAAATATTGTTTTTGCATTGCAAAAACTGACATTTCACTTAGTTTCAATTTTGGCCACCGGAACAGATAAGTTTGTCGGTCTATAAGTAACTAACTTGATAATGTTCTGCTTCAACAGCATCCGCTGTATATTATCGGGCGTGTGCGGCGCGTCGGCGGCCGGCGTCAGGCCCTGCCGCGGCGTGGGCGCCGGCGCGCGCGGGGCCAGCCCCAGCGACACCGGGGCCCGCGACAGGCCCGCCGGCTCTGTCGCGATCTGCAGCGGCGTCGTCAGCGGCGTCGGGAGCGGCAGGGCCGGCTGCAGGGCCATCAGCATCGGCTCGAGGGGGCCCTGCTGGATTCAAAGGACGATAACTGTATTCAATTCTGTTGTTTCAATATTGATGTCTGAAAGTAAACTATCAGAAACTTTTCTGATATTTCATGACAGCAAGGTAAAAGCTAGAGATCAACAATATAAATTCTTACATCATTTATCCGTCGAAGTATGAATCCTTAAAAAACACTTTTTAAAATAAATGAATCCACAAATTATTAACATTTGAAATCTTAAATATGGCAAGATCTATAACCCTCAGTGAAATACTGACATCTTCTTTTAATCCAAAAAACAACGTTAAGTTCATAACTTAAATAAACCTTTTATTATGTATTACTAACATTTAGTGAATAAGATCTTTTTGTAACCATGATATGAACCAAATTAGTTGTTCGAAATAAATACTTATTGTTATTATAACTTTAATTATTTATTGTAAATCATTACCTGATTTTTCTAAACGAACTTAATATAAAATGACTTAATAATTCAAAATGGCGTTAGTATAGTTATTTATGTGACTGTTGCATAATGAGGGTCATTAAAATACGAATGTGGTTTTATGAAACGAACGAAGTGAGTTTCATAAAAGGATCACATGAGTATTGTAATGCCTAATTATGTACAGTCACATACATAACTTTATCTTCATTCATACGATAAATGTCTATTTTAAAGTCAGGATCGATGTGAAACCGCGTGGAATATAACCCGTAGTACCAGGAGAGCAGAGAAGAACAAGAAGCTAGGCTAGCTCGCGTCTTTCAAACTCTTTGATTTAATGAATAGTTACGCTGCGGTTATGCTCTCCTGGTACCTTTGAAAATATGTACATCAAGATGTTTTGCTTACATATGTTAGCTTCAAATCCATTAATTTTTACTTTTTAAGAAGACGTTCGAAATTTGAACGTAATTAAAGTATCGGTTAACGATACTAAAATGTAAGCATTACGATGCAGCCACAGATATTTATATCTAAATGTAGGGAGTTTGCTCATCGCTCCTGACTATAAAATATACATAATTTATGGTATGGATGTAGATAAAAGCCTTATTAAGGTTGCGAGTCATACTTTAAGTAAAAAGGAAACATTACCTGCGGCAGATGTTGAGGTAGCGGCTGCAGCGTCGGCTGCGGTAGTTGCTGTTGCGGCTGTGGTTGCGGTTGTTGCGGCTGCGGTTGCGGTTGTTGCGGTTGCGGTTGCTGCGGTTGCGGCAGCGTCTCCTGCTCCTGTGGCTGCGGCAGCGGTTGCGGCTGTGGTTGCGACGGCGCCACCAGCGGTTGCGGCGCTGGTTGCGGCGTCGCGTCCGCGAGGGTTTGCGTTGCCGCAGTTGTCGCTGCTGCGGTTGCGGGGTATTGGTGTGTTGGGACTACACTTTCCTATAGACCAATCATGGATACGTGACCTAACAGTTAGGCTATATTACATATTGTGTTAAACGGGTTTTCAAGTTAGTTGCGTATGGGTATGTTTTACATCAAACCACGCAGGTTTGACGAGCCATTTGGTGTTATGGTCAAGAAGTCGGCTAATACACCAGAGGTCAAGGGTTCGATCGGGAACCAACACGCTTCATCGTAGACCGAAAAATTGTTAAGGCAACTTTGTGTACTTAAACACCGAGTTGCCTTTTGTTAACTAATTTTACTGGCTTATTATAGATTTCAAATAAATTACCTGCGGCACCACCTGCGTGACGGGCGGTGACGTCACCGGCACCGACACGGACACAGGCGCGGACACCGACACAGGCGCGGACACAGACACAGGCGCGGACACGGACACAGGCACCGTCACAGCCACAGGTACATCTTCTTTCTTCTCTTCCTCCTCTGCGGCCTCCTCGCCGCGGTCCACCACGGGACTGACTAGAAACCTGGAGATCTTCCTGGTCGGCTTTTGACTCTTCTTCTCACCGTTCTGTGACTCTGTGCTGCCCGATCTCTCGGGCGCTGCTGACCCGCCGTCGGATTGATTTGAACCTGCAATAAGATTAATATTGTTTATTTTATTGAACGTACTGAGCAATCGGCAATCGAGTCAAATCAGACATGATAACATCTTTTTTGATAGGGCGTGGAGAACTGCGGGCGGGCGGCCTCCCGCGGCGAGGGCAGATCATACATGTAGTGACGTATCAATACTTTTTTTTTCGTAGGACGTTGGCAACGTTAGCGACGCCTGCGGCCGTGTGTGGGGCTCGAGACGAAGTCCTATTACCCACTAAACTCCCCTGGTTTCCCCTTCAAAAGGGTATTGAGACGAGCCGGTGCCAGCCTTGGGGCTATTGACCAGCCCATCCCCGGGTACCCCGACTTAAGAGGCCTCAAGTCGGAGTGGTGCCTAGGGAGGGCCACCCGGAAAACTAGGTGACTCTCAGACTTGGCTCGGGCAACCTGTGCGACCAGGTCAACCCTCAGGACTAGGGAATGGTCCCGGGAAATCCCGGTCCCGAAATTCCCGGAAAATCCCGGGATTTGGCGACGACTAAAATACCCGGGACTCATGACCTCGTCCCGGGACTTTCGGGACTAAGTAAAGAGCTCTATTTTAAGTGAGATTTTTGGCAGATTTGCAAAGGTTGATCCGTGGTTCACCGTTCAAATTAAATTGCAATTAAAATACTGAAAATAATAAACGTTAGATACTATTTTTTAGATTATCTCGCGATTATTCCTCAATTTTGTAAAATGTGTACTATGTGCAGGAAGTTATCGGTTAATTTCGGATAAATGTTATTGTTTGCATCATGTTGCGGCTCCATTTATCGAGAGAGGAATTTTAAGGGCAGTAGTAATGCTCCAAGCTGGGGCTGCCCAACAGAGTATTGTTGAGGAGATTGACACTAGACAAAAGTTATGGTTACGTTATCGTGTTACTGGTGAAGTGGCTGAAAGACACCCAGGCGGGAAGCGCAAAACCACTCAACGAAAAGATCGATTTTTGCTAGTTGCCGCGAGAAGACAACCAAATTTTACGGCCATGCAATTGGTTCAGAGGCTCCAGCCAGAGCACCAGTTGCTTGTGAGTGACCAAACTGTGAGGAAGAGGTTGCATGAAGCTAGCCTTCATGCCCGCAGACCGTTTCGTACTCCGGCACTACGCAGAAGAAATCGTAGACGGATAGAGTGGGCTCGTGAACATTTGCTCTGGGAAGATAACTAGTGGTCTGTGGTAGTGTTGTAAAAACGCTCGAGTCGGCGCTTAAACGCTCGAGTCGGCGCTCGAGCAGATTGCTAGCGCTCAACTCGGGACTCGACTCAGGCGCGTGACGCTCGAGCAGTGGCTTGAGCGTTTTAGTGAAAAAACCTATTCCGAGCGCCGACTCAGCGCTCGACTCAAGCCTGAGCGTGAGCGTCTAGATTTACATAGCTAGAGGGAATGTAAGAAAAGGGTGTAATAAGTGAAATAAAATTATTTTAGTTATATCTTTTAATGATAATAGAACAAATATTACAATAATAGAACTTATCGCATATTTTACACGTAACACGACCCGCCCGACATTGTTTGAAAATGTTCGCATCTCCAACTCCTCCGAGTGTTATCATCGCGCTTAGATATATCCACTGACTGTGCACTTGATTCCATCATATCTTGCTCATTTTCACTGACACCACTAACAATATCGCAATCGTTCTCCATTTTGTAAGTATAAAACTGTGCGGAATGGAGCCTGTAACGCGGATACGGAGAACGACGTTAAACTGACGAGGACGGTGACGGAACGGAGACTGATTGCAGGCTGACGGTATAACGCTGAACGGTAACTGTACGGAGACTTAACGGTAACTGTATCGGAGAACGTATTCGAACGGTGACGGAACGGAGACTGACGTTAAACTGCCTACCCTTGCAAGTGGCTTAAATGTACATATATTGCGCCGAATAGCGACCTTATGCCTACGCGCATAAGGTCGATACTTGCGCTCTCTTAACAAAGCGTATTTACGGAAGGCTATATAATTGCTGTCCATTGTTGGAGCTCCGCTTTATGTTCTGTGGGTTTTCCCCAAACCCGACGCGTCGTGCGATTGGACCTTATGCGTACGCGCATAAGGTCGATACTCGTGCACTTAGAAAAGCCTTGTTTACTCGAAGGCTGTTTAATTGTTGTCTATTTTTGGAGCGGGCGCGTGGGCAACGGGATCCTGCTTGGCGCGCTGCGCACGTATTCCCTGGAAGGTGCGCGATATCTTTTCTAGTATTTTCGGTTATTGCGCGCGCTCATAATTACATCGGATCGGATAACACATAATTTCCCACAACTTCAGGTCTAATTAACGTTTATTGTATAGGTTTCAAACCTTAACGTAAATTTTACTAAAAATGGAATAATCAAGTTCCTTCATGGGCTTATAATAACGAATAAATCTATTAAGAATAAGAAATGTTTAAAATAAAACAACACTACAAATCTAGTATAATATCCTGCTATTATAGTACTAGATAAAATTTACCTACTAAACCAATTTACGCCCATTTATCACAATTAATTCATCTTCACCCGCATTTAAAATTTACAACGCTCGGACGCTTGAGCGCGTGAGTCGAGCGTATAAGCTGAGCCTTCAACGCTCGCGAGCCTTAAACGCTCGAGCGTTTAACGCTCGAGTCTTAAACGCTCAGAGCGCCGACTCAGCGCTAAACGCTCGACGCTCAGCGCTCATTTTTACAACACTAGTCTGTGGTGCTGTGTTTACCGATGAGTCCTAGTTCGGTCTCCATCCCGATACACATAGAGTACGTGTTGGCGAATTCCTGGACGTGAGAGCCGCTCCCACCACCCTCAGGAAGTCCATCCACATTACGACGGGACAATTATGGTTTGGGCAGGAATTCATGTTGATGGAAGAACAGACCACGTTCGGATCAGAAACACCATGACGGGTGAAAAATGCCGTAACGAGGTGCTAGTACCAATAATCTACCCCCATCGACTACAAATGGGCCAAGAATACACGCTCATGGACGATAACGCCCGTCCGTACACAGTGAGAGTGGTGACGAGCTGGGTGCAGGAGCACGACGAATTGGTCTTAGGTAGGCCCGCTCAATCGCCTGATCTAAATCCCATAGAACACGCGTGGGACTTGCTCCAAAGAAGGGCTTTGAGGAATTTCCCTGCAAACATTGCGGCGGAAGAGCAACTTTTTATGCATCTTAGCCAGACCGGAAAAAAAATGAAAACACTTGCAGGACCGTTATTAACGTCATGGGTGGTTTTACTTACTACTGATTTTTCACACTACTGTTAAAAACAGAATATTTTTTTCTTATTTTTCCACTTTTCTTTGAGAACCATATTCATTGTTAGTTTACCATTATTTCAATTTCTTTATTTGAAGAATTTTTTTATTTATTTATTTATTTATTTAAAAAGGTACACCGACAGTATACATATACAACATTAGAAACAATGCTTAACTATTAGTACATACAGGTCTTATACATATACCTTTTATAGGTGTACACAACATTGGTAAATATTTACGTAAAAACACAAATCAAACTAAAACATAAAAACAACAAAAAGTATCAAAAACAATAACAACATTGGAATAGAGGTTCACTACCTTCCAGATAATAAATTTAACAACTTTCGTCTGAAACTAGGCAAGGAGTCGTGAAAGATATCAATGTCCTTCAGGTGAAGTTCATTATATGTCCCACAACATCTGGCCAGAGGAGCGTGATGTCCCAAGTTAGTTCTGGCTGGAGGCAAGGCAAATATCTTTTTTATCGGATGACGAGGCAAGCGAGCCGGTACTGACAACTTTGCAAAATTTAACATTTCTTGACCGTTCAGGTTTCCATTGATCAGCCTGTGCAAAAACACTAGGTCCTGGCTAAGTCGACGCTGTCGAAGAGTATCCATTTCGAAAAAAGACAGCCTAAGGCTGTATGGTGATCTGTGCGATATACCCGGAGAAGTAAACGCTAGGTGTCTCGTGAACGCGCGCTGAATACTCTCCAAGCGCTGGGAGTAAACGACATAAGTTGGATTCCAAGCCACACTTGCATATTCCAAGATGCTCCGAACAAGGGTACTATATAAGATTTTATGGGTACTAAAAAATTTAAATCCTTTGGTATTTCTTCTTAAGAACCCTAACATTTTTGCTTTACCAAAATTTTTTTATACCAAATAAAACAGTTTTCTTTTATTCTGAAGTGTACTCTAATAGGCTTTATAAATATATTGTTGTATGTTATTTTTAATAAATTTTTAGTTAATTGATTTTATACAAAATATTTCTAGACAGTGTTGATGTGTGTATTAAATTGTAATAAATACTCGTGTAGCGAAAGCGTGTAGAAATCCAGCGTTTAATTGCCTAGAAAACGAATAAATATCACATTCTGGTAAAAATCCCGAAAGTCCCGAAAGTCCCGGGAATCCCGGTTCCTTTATCAGGTCGTCCCGAAATTCCCGGGACTCAAATATGGCACCGGTTCTTCATTCCCTACTCAGGACGTACCTATACTGCTAGCGGTGCTAATCTTCCTCGGCAGCGCGTGGTGAGGAGCGGGCGGCGGACGGGCGGCCTCCCGAGGAGAGGGCGCGTGATCCTCCGCCACCGCCTCGCTCTCCGGGAGGTCATACGCGAGTTCTGCTGCGATGTTGTCGTGACTAGCGGTCGGTGTGGTGCACTCGGAGTTGTCCTGGTTCGAGTCCGTTAGGTTCTCTTCGCGTTCTGTCGTCTCGGAGTCGTAGTCAGTCTGCAATGTAAAATGTTAGGTGAGAATGCGAACACGCAATTTGTTAGTCATATAATTTTGATTATCGAATTATTGGATACAATAGTGTAACTTTTGGACATTATATTCTAAAATTACCCATGGTCGTATTGTAATTTTGCACATTATTGCGGACTGTGAACCTTTGTATTCCCTACACGCACAAAAACACATAATTCATTGGTGGGATAATATAGAAACAATTAGATGACACAAGAGTATATATCTTGCATACAAAAAATCTTGATTTATTCTATCAGATTTAAATGCTATTAGGATAATACCTTTTGGAGTTGAGCGAAAAAATTACGTCAACTGCGCGATGACTAACACATACACAGATATTATTTTGCGTTGCGTAAGCGCATTTGACGTCATTTTTCGCTCCATTCCAAAAGGTATTATCCTAATAGCATTTGAACCGGAGAGTAATCGTTTTTACAGCTCGATCAACGTCTTTACGCTGCGAAAACAACCATAGCGGCTTTTATGTAAGAAGGTACTGGTTAGGTAGGTTTGTAATACGAAGGGCGTAATGGAGATAACAGCTATCAATATCGCTGATTTCATGGCCGTCAGCGTTAAGAGAACATTTAAGGGTTGGTCGCGTGTTCTATCGATGCTAGTGGTGTACCTTGTCGATGTTGAGCCGTAGCGCAGAATGGTGGGCAGGGCTGAGCACAGGCGCCTGGCCCGGGTTGGCGGCCAGCTGCGCCACGATGTCCTTGATCAGCTCCACGAACGTGCCGCTCTGCCACTCCGGCAGCAGGTTGTTCGACACCTGACAACACACAACCAGTTAGGTATGATTGGCAAATACGCAAGCCGCCCAGTGTCAAGCACGGCAGCTTACCCTTCACCCAGCGACCGAGAGCACGCACGTGCGTAATATCGGCAAATAGTTTGAGCAACGCTATGTGACGTAGGCGCGAGAGACGGGCGGGCTCACGTCACGTGGTACCTCGGCAGATACTTTAAAAAGCAGACGCACGAAACGTACCTTAGAACGCCCGAAGCGGACAACCGGGTGCATGCACATGTTTTAGCGAACGGTCTACATAACTGCAAGAACCATGCCAATGGCGGCGCGTATGCAATGCCACTACCCACTGACCAGGTTGCTGGCCACGTCCTCCGGGTTGACGTCGGCCACGTCGAACTTGAAGGTGACGGTCTTGGACTTGGACTCGAGCTGGCACTCCACCACGTCGGCGCCCGCGCCCACGCCCAGTACGCTCAGGCGCGGCAGCTTGTCCTTCTCGCGGGATCGCTTCTTCGACCCGCGGGATTTCTTCTCGCTTGTGATGGGAGAGGGGATCGCTGTGCCGACTGAAAAACCAATAACAAGATTTATTTATAATAAAAAAAAATGTATAAATGTTTACAGCAGAACTTGAAATCAATTAAAGTAGCCTTAGATTACATGTGCTTGAGCTATATAACCTGTATTTCAAATTAAAAATTTCGTCACAGCTTGTACATGAAAAGCTTGTGCTTGTAAATGAATGCTTAACCACTTTATAAGTGATCTTGCCTGATTTAGGAATGATTAAGGAATGCCAGCAAAAATATATTTGCTTAACTTTTACACAAAACGATATAAAAGACATGGCATTGTTTGTACCGTGTGCATTATTCTGAATTAAGGTAATTCCTTAATAAGTAATCATCCAACAAATATTATAAAAACGTAAATATTTTCGGCCCCAAGGAATCACAATTGAAAACATACGCGGAAGTTAAGGAAACATTTCAAAAACCAATATTTTAACATCTCTCTTCAAAACATTAAAAATCATAATAGAACATCAGCAAAAATGACACCAAATTTTTTTAAAAACGTCGCCAATGCTTAAAGTCTGTAAATTAATAAATACGAAATTTAATTTGGGCATAATAAACTTGTTCACTCACCTTCCTGCGTCTCCGCCTGCTTCTCCTCAACAGAACTCAGCTCAGGATGCCTGATCGCCTCCTGATGGGTGGCCCCCGACGGAAACTCGCTCAACGGCGTCAGGAACTGCTCCTTCTGCCCACCATTACTAAGGTAACCATTCTCCACGTGCTCCGAGCTGAGGTTCAACTGCTGAGGAACTGGTTCAGCCTGGATGGTTTGAGGAACTGGCACTGAGACCGTGTTCATTTGTTGAGGGAACGATTGGATTGGTTGGGGAATTGACGGTACTGTTGAAGGTTGGGGTACTGTTGAAATGGACTGGGGGATCGGCTGCATCGATTGAGGGATTGTGACAGATTGCGGGATTGTGTGAGACTGAACTGGGACAGTTTGGGGGATAGGCTGTGGCACGGATATGGCTTGGGGAAGCGATTGTGCCGGCGGAACCGAAGTTGGCTGAGGCAAAGATTGCACTGGCGGGGCTACAGACTGAGGTATGTTCTGCACTGACGAAGGAATCGACGCCTCAACTTGATACATGTTCGACATCATAGGCTGAACTTGGCCCGACGCCTGGTACATTTGCAACGGATTCGAAGTGTAGTTCTGCACTGGTGTGCCTTCGTGACTAGATATCTGCCTCTCGTTCTGTTGAACAACGTTAAAGTTCTGTGCAAGCATGTTGTGAGGAAGCGACTGGCCTTGCATTGCGTGCATCTGATGGTGGTAGTGTTCCTCCGACTGTTTTTGCATTTGGTTCTGCAAGTTCTGGTACTGCATCTGATCCATCGACATCTGCTGTTGAAGTACTTTTTGGTACTGGTCGGGTACCATCTGATTCTGTTCGTGGACGTCCACTGAGACTTGACTTTGCTCCGAACCTTGCCGTTGGTACATCGGCCGCTGAGCGCGAAGGATTTCCTCCACTTTCTGCTGTTGCTGACCGAATAGCTGCTGTTTCTGCGCTAGTAAAGCCAAGTTCTGCTGATCTATTATGTTCTGCTGCGTTTGTATCTGTAACTCCTGTTGAGCGAGGTACTGTTGTTGCTGAAGGTTTCTAATGTGTTGCGGGGAGAGAGTTTGACCTGGCATCTGCATCTGTTGATGGGACAGCATCTGTTGTTGAAGGACTAGTTGCTGCTGCGCCAGCATTTGTTTTTGAATGTTGAGTTGTTGTTGCGCCTGGTTTATCTGTTGTTGCGCTTGGGCCACTTGCTGTTGTTGCGCCATCAGGCCTGGATCTACTGCTGTCAGGATTGGTTGCATGTACTGCTGGTTTTGTTGGTAGTTCAAGTTCTGCTGTTGGATCTGAGCTCCGATCAGATTCTGCATCTTCTGTTTCATCATCTCCTGCTCTTGCTGCTGTTGGTCTAACTCATTTTGTTGGTTTACCATCTGCTGGGGCTGTTGTTGCGCTGGCTGCGTTTCAGATTCTGATTCTTTCCTAGGCTGTAAGTTCTCTGGTCTGTGGATGATCTGCGTTAGAATGTTCTGAAGGTTTTGTAGCGAAGGGTCGAGCATTTGGCCGGTGACGGTGTTCTGGGGTGCATTCATCATGTTTTCCTGCGTGAGCTGATCTTCGTACTGCCTATGCTGTATCGCGGCCGCCTGTTGCGCGATGATGCTCTGCTGTTGCTGAATAATCTGCTGTTGTAGGGCCTGGTTCTGACTGTGGTACTCGTTGGTGAGTTGTTGGTTGAGCAGATTCGGCTGGAGTTGCGTCTGCGTGTTGTTCTCGTAGTTCTGCTGTCCTTGCTGCTCCATCATCTGGCCCTGCACTGACTGCTCGAGCATTTGCTGGTTCAGGAAATTCTGCTCCATCATTACCTGGAATGACAAATGAACTGTTATTGAAATGTAAAACACTTTTTAGTCTAATGGCAAGAAAACCGAAAAAGATTAATGAAGAAAGAAAAGACAACGGCTCGTCACCACCGATGGGAAATCACATTGTCGCTGAGGGGGGCTTAGTAGCCGGGTTGTAGCATTAATTTACTCCGTGGTGAACAAAGAGTGAAGAACAATCTAAATGCGACACAGGGGGACTAGATAGCGTAGTCGTCACCTTTTACTCCCTGGGAGGACTCCTCGTGCGCTGTGTGAAGTGGCAATTCAGACGAGCACACAAGGCATCCTCCGTTGTTCTGAAGGGGTCGGTGTCATGCTGCGTATAGACCGACAAACTAATCTGTTCCGGTGGCCAAAATTGGAACTACGTGAAATTCAATGCAAAAACCATATTTAATGACAGTACTATAACGACAGTAGCGACGCCGCCACCGGAACAGATAAGTTTGTCGGTCTATATTTGCGGCCTATTCGGAGGATTTTAGTTCTCAAACACTTCTCAACAGTTATAAGTTGGTCTATGTCCTCACCTGCTGCTGTATGTTCTGCTCGAGCAGCCGTTGTTGCTGGTCGGCGGCCATCGACGGCGACATGCGCGCCTGCATCAGCTTGTGCTGGAACAGCATGGCCGACTCCTCGTTGTTCAGCTGGAACTGGTGTTGCAGGAGCTGTTGTTGCGCTTGCAGGAACTGGGACTGTTGATCTAACCTGAGGATGAGGATAGTTCATACTCATCAGTATTTAAATGGTTGCGGGGTCAGAGATGATATTTATGAACATTATTGTTTTTTATATTACAGACACAAACGGTCATAAATATCGTCTGGCTGATAAAATTCTAACTTATGTAATAAATTCCAAAATAATTATGTTTATCTCAGTAACGTTTTCGGACCTAAGCCACTGGGCTTAAACCTGAAATTGGGAACGGACGACGAGACATTGAAAAAGGCCACATAGGCTACTTTCTAATTCTATTACGAGATAATTCTCTAAGTATAATCGAAAAAGAAGTTACCTGTATTCTTTTAAAACAAATAATTTTCAAAATACACAAGCATAGACAACTACTTACTGTAAAGGCGCTAGAGTTGGTTGTGGTCCCACGCCGTTCATGAGACCGGTGTTAACCTGGTCTACGGGAACAGCCTGCTGTTGGTTCTGGATCATCTTCACCTGGAATTAACAAGTTATTGCTTTACAGAATTATAACTTATTTAGTCTTATTTAGTCCAACTGGCTAGCTACCACCCCCAGAAGTGAAATCTGCCGCCATAACAGCTATGGCTATGTTCCGGCAAATTAATGTGGGAGCCAGTATACTTGAAATCTAAGACTCGAAAATCAGAGGAATCTACAGTCTGGCAGCACATTGAGCGATGCTTCCTGGTGAAGAGTCCCTCAATGGAATAGGCCGCAGTGGCCGCTTACCATCAGGTGGGCTGCGTGCCTGTCTTTTTATACTGTTGTTTTTATTACACTAGATCAGTGCCAAAAAAACTTACGGGGCACTTTTCTTTCAGTGTCAGCCTATTTAATGGCCCACTTTGTTGTGCAATCAAGTTTAAATAAATGAAGCCGCCACAATAAAGGGCACTGGCTTAATCACTACGCTTGATAAATGCGAATTGATGATCACAAACCCGAACTGTGTTTTAAAATTTTGACAGTTTGCCCGAACTGGGACTCGAACTCAGGACCCCATAATTACAGTCCGGTACTTATCCCATAACCAGGCGCGGGTAGTTGAAATTTTTCATTGGTTTTCGCCTGTATCACAACAACATGAGGTTTAAATATACTTCAGGTCACTATTTGGACACTGCCTGGATAAGGGTTAAAACACAAGACTAGGCTTGGCTTTTCTAAATATGTTTTTAAGTTTGTCACCTGTAAATACCGACCTGCATCAGCTGTTGTTCCAGCAGTAGATTTTGTTCGTTGATCAGATCTTGGTTGAACAGCATCTGCGCTTTCTTCTCACTCCTCTCCCTATTCAACAAATAACAAAGTAAAATGTCAGGCTAACAAACTGGATTAGTAAAGTTTTGAAACAACATAACATACATGATCTGATCCAAAAATAAGTATAGGTACATAAACACTTTTTTTTTTGCATAGAATTAGTTTAATCACCTGTTTATCATTCGATACTTGTTTTATGTACACATGTCATTACAAATAAAGTATCTTTATCTTTATCTTCACCGTAACCATAGACTAGCGATACCTGCGGCCATGTGTAGGACTCGGAACTACAGACGTTCGTCCATCTGCACACTAAACTCTTTTGATTTCCTCATCACATCCGAAAGGGACAAGCCGGTGCAAATTAATTTTATCGCAAGGAATGCATTTCACCTCCCTTTCGGCTGATATGTTGACGACCAGCGACAACACTACGCGACTGTGGGTTATATGTGGCCCATTTATAACCAACTTCTCTACCCAGAGGGTCCACTTATGCCCACTAAATGTCACTGTCCCTCAG
This sequence comes from Mecyna flavalis, assembly GCA_949319885.1. Classification (NCBI taxonomy): domain Eukaryota; kingdom Metazoa; phylum Arthropoda; class Insecta; order Lepidoptera; family Crambidae; genus Mecyna; species Mecyna flavalis. The sequence continues at coordinate 2,180,053 of OX439419.1, read as the reverse complement.
ACACCTCAGCTACCACTGCACTGGTTCATGTGACACTACCAGTGGTAGTTATCAACCAGTACAGCCTTCGCATCTGTGGTTACTAACGTCTCCATTGCGTTTCCCTTTCGAAGCAATGGCCCCCAGCAAACCCATCATCCCGCCTCGCTCTAATACCTACAGCAAGAACCTATTTAATTAAGCGATACGTCAGTAGTAAAAGTTTATTCTATGAAGTAATTTAGAAAATAGAGCTATTTGTTTTATTTAAAAAGATTCTCAGCATGCGATACAAAGACAATCGTTGAATTCATTGCGTGCCCGTCTCAACCTTGAGATACCTTATAAATTGTTAGTCGTACTATAACGACTTAATTTAAATAGTTTGCCTTGTTATTAAGCTTTTTATGGCATTTCAGTTGAGAGACACACAGCTCACCTGATGAAGAGCGGCCGCGTTTGCCTAGTCCATTTAGGGATGCTTAATAAATAAGCATAGCTGAACTTGCTTGCTGCCATACGGCTCTTTAGATATTTAGGCCCGATTTTAAGTGTTACTTGTTCTCACTTATTGTTGTCAGAGTAACTGCCTGACGCTACATACCTATTTTGGCATCAAATACCTGTGTGAGGTATTTTCTAAGTCATAATAGAAGCATTCTAAGTGGATGTGGCCAAAAATACATTAAATATCAGACCAGCGAATTTTAGCACGATTCGAGCGATGATAAAAATATCAGTTTGGTATTTAGTGTTTTTCTTAGCTACAAATATTTAACATTTTAAAAGAAACTGATAGTTGCCGAAAAATAAACATACCTAATACTGTACTTAACAAAATTTATCCAGAAAAAAAAGAAATCACGTTTACTTAAAATCCAACGACTCAAATTGCTCAGCGAAAACTTCTAAAACATATTAAAACCTGACCTTCAACTAGGTCCAACCTAACAATGTCAAAGGTCGCAAGGTCACTCACAACTTAAGCTACATACGATACATAACAAATACATCGTTTGAACACTGCATGGTAGGCGGTAGGTGGCAATCCATATACATAAAAGTTAAATACTGCTCTCTGAATAATCACGAAATCTAAGAAACTATAACACCTATAAACTTGAAAATTGGCAGGTGTGTTCCTTTTAGGGTCCACACGTACGAAACGAAGTCGCAGGCGGCCGCTAGTATATTATATAGGGTAAGCACCGGAGCAAGACCATAAGGGCAGTCACACGCGAGCCCTCGCGAGAACTGCCCGGCTAACGTATTGAGTTATTTACTTCGCGACCGTTGCTGGGGCAACCGAAGAAATAAGACATAGTACAGTTGCAGAAAATAAAATATGTCGGTGAAACTTTAGGAGATTTATTTTAAAAGTTGTGTAGGTTTTAGATAAAATATTCTACGTTAAATTGCTTGAAGCATACATCATAATGCTATAAATAAAAAGAATTATTCTGATTCTTTGCTTCGATGGTTTAGTGGGTTAAGTATTTGGCCATGATCTCGTGTTTTAGGTTTAGATCCTGGGCAGGGCAAAATTTGTTTCGTATTTTGCGATCGCAACTTAGTTTGGTAAACACCAAACCGCATTTAGCTAACGTGGCTATTAGCCCAGTACCTTTCATTCTGACAATCACTTGATTCCAATGATGGAGGCCTATAGTGGAATGTTAAATAGGCTGATACTTTTGATGTACTCGTCCTGAGCTGAAACAATGTTACTGGGTACCTTGCCCTTTGATTATGATGGGTCATCTGATCATCTCTAAAGCATAATCAGTAGTTAGTATGTAAATAGAAGATTGTTACTAGTTAATTAATCGCTCTGTATACAATGCTCATGCTCACGATACATAATTCTCGATCTTAATAAATAAAAAAACAACTGAATTAAGAATTGACGGACATTTTCCGACATCGACTGTACTACATGAATTAATTCTTTTGTTATTATCGGTAAGGTCGACTTCAATCACAGATCTAACATTCGATATTAAACCTTAACTTCAAGACTTATATCATAACATCGTTAAAGGTGATCAGTGTCCTTCCTGCAGAGGAAGTGAAGCTAGTTAATTATTGCTTTACTGCAGAAACGAACGCTATTATAATTGATGTTGCAATTAGGTAATTCACGAAGGGCTAATAATGTTTTAATGCTATTGAAGTACTGAGGAATCATTGTGCATATTTAATAGTTTTAATCAATTTTCGGCGCGCATCTAAATATTTTTCTATGAGCGTTTTTTTTTGCACAGTCGAATGGTTTATGTAGCCATATTCCAATTGAAAGTTCCTCTATCAAGTTACAAATGTGATGTAATAACTGAACCTGCCAAATCTTGGACCATGATAAAAGTATTACAGTGCCTGACTAGTTCGGAAGATATTGTTTTGACCGCAAACGCTCGTATTAAATTTTAATTTAATTATTGTTATCATATATGTGATTTATATCGTAATGAGAATAAATTGATAAAACTAATTAACTAAACAACTTATCAACCTGACAATATAAAATTATTACTAATTATACCAAAGCTATTATGAACCAATTGTTTATCTAAATGTTTTTTTTTTTCCCTGAATTTTCAAATAAATGTTTATCAGTTTTTTTTTTAAATAAATAAAGATTCGCATTTATTTCATGGTGAAAACGCTACCGCACTTTACATGGTATACCCGTATAAAGAGGTATAATTATTGTAACAATAGGTACAAAGACGATATCTATATTCAAACGTCACATTCTAAAAAGGCACCTTCATGTCGTTGGTTGCATCTTCTCTCAATCTACGAAGAAACACATGGTTATAACACTATCACTTTAGATGCACTTGAAAATAACATTACGAATACACACACTCATTTACAAATACGATTATAACAAAATTGTAAAACTCAACTTGTCAATCTATTAAAAGTATGCACAAGGAAAAAACCATTTTCGATATTTGTCGCGATTTCGTGAAACCAGGATAAAATAAATTCGAAACTGAGACAAAATTCACAAAACCAGATTACAACTTCCATTTGAGTTTCACTATCCATATTTGGAACTTATCTAGTATAATTTACATTAGACAGAAACTCCATAAAGTAAAAAACACAATGTTTACGTACACTTGCGTTTATTGTACCGACTGCACGAATGAAAATGAGGGTAATGTTTTATAAACAATTCAATGCGAGGTCTAGTTGGAAACTGCGGCATACATACATAATGCGAGGCGGAGCTGCCACAGTACAGTGATAAGCAGCAATATCCTTCCATCAAGTTACCTCAAGACTTCAATTCGAGCCCTATGTTGATAATAAGCAAAAAGAAACTAATATTATTTTATTTTTGCCTTTGCTTACACACTTTTGCAACACTTTGAGCGAGGATTACGTTCTGTTATTCGACGGAATATTCTGAATTCTGTCTGCTGATATGATATGTCTAAACCAATTTTAATTATTTCAACGATAAACGATAAAAATCCGCTACTACTTTGTGTAATTTATAACAACGAAAACAGAAGAATACGATAATTTTATACAGCGCAATAAATAACTCCAAATTAAGAAGCAGATAACGTACTTGTTCTTATTTTCCCTTATCAATTTGAGAGTTGCTGGTGCAAAAGATATGTAGGATACTCCAAAACCACAGTGATATTCTTTTTTTTTATATTCTAGGGGGGCAAACGAGCTAGTGGGTCACCTGATGATAAGTGATCACCGCTGCCCATAAGCACCCGAGACCCCCTTGGGGTTGCAGGCGCGTTGCCCGCCTTTAAGGGTGTAATATGCTCGCTTCTTGAAGGTTTTCATATCGTATTCTGTATGTAACCTACTGCATTGTTGTGTGACATGTGCCTAGACTCAACATTTCATGACTTGTTGCCTATCTGCTGTGTTTAGTACCTTAGCCTTAAACCAATGCTGATTATGTTAAGGGCCAGTTTCACGACTGGAGATAAGTTTCTGATAATTTATTTGTCAGCTAACATTTGTTTTTTTTATTGTACAAAAGAGTTATCGGCCAGATTAATAGCTTCCCATGACGTCAATGTGTGGCTTCTTTTTATATCAGGTTATATTCCATCCAAAAGGACGTGCATTTGCAGTAGTAATTGAAAAAACAGTCAATCAACAGTACCTTTATAATTTAATCATTTCAAAATTTATTGACCTTTAAGCTGGTTTTAGTGTCGCGTTGTCGGTTTCTCTGTTTATAGTAGTATCTCTGTTTCTGTAAGATAGCTACTATCTAAACTGCAAAGAAAACCGACATTGCATGCAGCTAAAGCCTTAGATCAGCGTGACTCTAAAACCAGCCTTAAGGTTTCCAATAGTTTGACCCTTAATCGAGTATGCGAAAACAAGTTTCCACCATATTTAGCACCTTATGCGCTTATAACACCAGCGAAAACCCATGAAAAATTTATCCATGCTAGATTACAGTCAAAATAATTCAATAGGTTCGCTATGACAGATGGCATTAAGAGCTGCCAAACGAGCCTTTTATTTTATGATAACTGTAAGGGTCAAAGTTTCTTACCAATAGTTTGATAAACAAAGCTGGGCCCTAAAGGCATCGCGTTGAAATCGACAGTCGTACAGGCATCGCGTGCCCGCAGTACATACTTTATCTCGGCATGCCGTATTTCGCCCGCGAATATTTACGGAATGCTAATAAGCGTTATGCAAGACCTAGCAAACCGCCTGTAGCGATTGATACTTATCGCTCTGATCTGATTTGCGATAAATTAAAGTTTTGACTTTGAAAATACTGTTTTTTTTACTACTGAAGTTAAGGCGTGTTCTTTAATAAGAAGATACTACAAAGTGGGTATGTTGTGTTGACGAGAATATCAAACAGAATTACCGATTTTTTTCGATGGAAAGCAACGTTCCGAATCCGGTGGTAGAGTCACCTAATGGTAAGTGGTATTGACGATTCACAAGTGCATCTTAAAAGCCTATATGAATAAATCATATTTTGATAAGACTTTCAATCATATTCTAGCCCACAACAAACATCTGAATCGAAGCAGAACTCCTTGATTACAGTCAGATATTAAGCCTATCAGAAAGATGATTTTTTTTAAAGAAATTACATTAATAACGTGAAAAATTATATAAATTATAAGTGAATAGTCAGTTCAACAGATAATAATCGTGAATTTTACACGCAAAAATTCAGTAACTTTCATTGCAATTCGTCCCCATTCTTGTCTATCATTATTTATCGTACCGGTTGGAATGACTGGATTGCGTACTGTTGCATGAATCGATTGATCGCGATAATCCAGGGCCGTAGTGTGCATGCTAATATTCATAGCTACTGAGTTTTTCATTTCACAGTTTAGAGAGTTAAATACAGGGTTAAGAGGTCAATATAAATATTTTTTATTGATTGTTAGTTTAACATGGCCTACCTTTAAAAAAGGGTGACCGTCAAAATGTATGGTTTAGACTAATCCAAGATATAATCCTAAACATATGAATACGTTTGTAGCAGAGGCAACACTTGCGCATTACCTGCTATTTGCTTATTTTTCTTCCCCCGCATAGTCAACATAATGCCCTATTCAACTGAACTGTGGAAAAACCTGGGATGGCTGGGATACTAGTGAGTAGTGGGATCCTTTCGTCTCGAATCCCACACATGGCCACCGTCTAGCTAACCTGCAGTTATGGTGCCTAAACGCATACACCTCCGTAAACAGGGGGTTAACAATCGCTGGTGAAGCAACTCACCGGTTGAGGCTGATCAGCTGCGACTTGAGCAACTTGAACACGATCCTCGCGTCCTCCTCCATGATGAGCCCCGCCTTAGCCATGTCGTTGGCCACTTCTTCACAGTCGTCGTTTTCCATGTCGAACTCGAACTGGATCGCTTCGTTCTCTTTGTGGGTGTATGACCTGATGCAGAATAAGCAAAGTTTTATTATGTTTCCTTATCTTCAGTTGACAAATAAGCATGGGAATACTTAATCTGCACCCATCATAGTGGGGCCTAATGAGATGATCTTTGGTCATCTGATAGGCCTCTGCCTCGAATTTCGCGTAAGCGGGATCGGGACGCACGCAGGCGCATGTGCGGTACCGCCCCGCTCCCGCTTCTACTGCCGCACCGCCCTGTTCGAAAATATGTCTATTACATCACCCGCATTAACATCTACCCGCTTCCGACCCTATTCCGCGAAATTCGAAGCAAAGCCTAAGGTAAAGGTACTTTCCCTGACGAGCTGATCATTTAAGTGGAAGTTTCACTTTTCTTAACATTACTATGCTACGTAGATAAACACTTACCTTTTCTTAGGGTCGATGATCTTAAGCCGGAACTGTATCTTAGTGATGTCGGAGGAGGTGACGAGGTCACGGCTAACGATCTCCAACCGAAGACCGATGTCCTCGCCGAAGAACTCGTGGTTCAGCAGATCTTTCACTTTCGGCCTGATAACAATATTGCGTTTAACGTCTGTCTTAATGTCTCAATTGAAAAAAAAATCTATACGATGGATATAAAAGGATGAAAATTGGACACATTAGGGGAGGCTGATATTTTTTACTCCGGCTTCTAAAATAACTCGGTGAAGAACTGGGGTTGTCGAGTGGTTGCTCTTTTTCTATGTGCGTAATAGCACTAGCTGGGCAATGACGGAAAACATCGTGAGAAAACTTACACAGTCAATAGGTTGTGTAGCCATTTTTTTGTATCCTATTAGATACAAAAAAAATATCATTCCCTTGTTAGAGCTTGTTCAAGTTGGAACGCTTTGGCGCGGCGGCGGGTGCGGGCGCGGTAGACGTTGCGAGTTCGTGTTCACATTGGCCGCCAGGCGTTTGCGCGAGTGCGACGAGTTGTCAGAGATTGTAAACATAACGCGATAATCGCGAGTGCATGCTTGCTCCACCGTGAGTCAACGTGAACAAGCACTTAATCGTTACGGAATTGCCAAATCCTGAATCATGGTGCAACCATACCTCGACTAGATTGGGACTTGGAGATCAATTACTCAGAAATTTTACTGTTGGGTATTTATAATACGCCCACTGTAGCACTCTTACTGTACATAGATATATTTTGTCAGTGTATCTATTACCTGTCAGCTTTATTCGGCCTGATGCAAGATTCGATGATATCCCGCACCTCTGGAATGGTCACCTTTTCTAAACTCTGTGGCTTTACTCCCTGCGATCAAAATAAAATTTCATTAACCTAAACTATTTTTATAATGGGTAACGCTTTTTTATTGGTGTGCTTTGCCCACGGATATAATTCTTTTTGTTTCTCTTTTTTTCACGACGTAATTTTTGGCGTGGGTATAGTTTTGGAGGTACATACTGGTAACATAGGTTAATTTTTATACAAAAATTTTACTTTTATAAACTACACTCAAGTTCTATTGTAAAAATGCTTTGTACTCTACAAAAATACCTTAAACTCTTCGCTATGTAGGATTTTATATCTTTAAAAGATTTCTATGATATGATTTTTGTTCAATGAGGGCCTCACCTACTACGCCTTAAATACATGAAGGTATCTATCGCCGGGGCCTGTCCCCGAGGAGAGGAAATATATATTTTTATCAAATCCTAATTTCTTACGCACCATGTAATGTATACAGGTGTTAACAAGTTAATGTTACCACAGTGCTTACTCACCGAAACGACCTTCTTGTATATCTGCGCCGGGCCGCTGCACTCGCTGTAGGGGTACTCGCCGGTGGCCATCTCCAGCATGCACATGCCAAACGCATACACGTCCACCGACTCGTCGTAGTGTTCTTCATACATCTCCGGCGCCATGAACTCTGGCGTGCCTGGACAACAACAACAACTTAGTACAATTCCTCTGCGGCTCTGCGCATTCGTCAAATTATCACCGTCAATAAGCCCGCATGACCTTTTTCTTTTGACGTGACAACGTCTTATAATTCGATGAAGCTGGCTGCACGCACGAAAAACATGACTCATGCGGCGTTCCAGTGCAAGCGAGAGCGCGGAACGAGCGACAAAGAGGCACAATCGGCCTCCGCGTTCGGCAGCGATCGACATCTGTCTCTCTCCTACTTGAGTGAGCGATGCGTCCGCGTGGACAGCTGCTATACAATAATACATTAACATGTATATGACGTTGCCACGTTCAACTATCGTCAGTAAACCGACTTACCGACAACCGATATTTTTTTTACTACGAAAGTAGACCTTACGCTTACGACACGCCTGATGGTAAACGCTTGTAACACCAAAGACATCACTCGCGCGTCGTCTTTTGTACATTACATAATTATGTAGGTATCTTACACTGTGTATATTTGACGACCGATTTAAGGTAATGATTGAGAAGTCGGGTAATACACCAGAGGTCACGGAGTCGATCCCAATTGATCATATTCTACCAACCGACCGGTTTGTGTTATCACCATTGTACTTTTTTACTATTGTTTATTTGATAAAATACGAACCCTTGCACGTCCTACGTCACTAGTACCAATAAATCGTTTTCTTTAAAGTATTGAAGTATATAATCGTTCCTCACCAATAACAGACTTGGCGAAGCTCCTGTTCTTGAGCGTGGCCAAGCCCAGGTCGCCGATCTTGACGCTGCCCGTCGTGCCCGTTATAAAGATGTTGTCGCACTTCAGATCTCTGAACAGAACATAACATTCAATATTATCAACACAGCTCAATAAAATATAATTGTTCTTTAATGATGTCAATGAATACAAAAGAATTGATGTACTCAAAATGTTTAAACAATTTCAGCACACTTACACATCAAAGACATTTTTTTTAATAACAAAAAAATCAATTAAACTAGAAACTTAAAAGTTTAAACAAGGCGAACATCTCTTAGTTATCAGATAATTACGGTACTAATTCATAACACATCGTAACGTAATCGAAACGACGAATCTTTTGCGGATACCGCAAAACGACTTTTGTCTTATTTATTAAGATAATTATTACTAACCCCTGTGAGACACCATAGTTACCACAACAGCACATAATTGACCAAAAAAAAGTAAAATTTTTATTCCAATATTTGGTAAATGCGTGTTAAAATTTTTGTAACTACATAATGAAACCCAGTCGTGGAGCAGGAAGAATTTCGTACATAACCCTTATTACCTATCTTTAACGCTTACCGAGTAATTTGCCATCTTACTCGCACAGATGCCGCGAACTCTCCGGTCACCGCTTTTGTGCGAGCGAGACGGCTTTAGAAAATCAATGATTCTGATTGTGAACTATGTATAATAGAGAGATGATAGTCGTATGTCCATACCTACCTGTGAATGATCGGCGGCGTGCGCGAGTGCAGGAAGTTGAGTCCCTTCAGGATCTGCCGGCACCACGACTTCAGCACCTTCGGGTTGATCTTCTTGAATCGACGGAGATACCTGGGAATGTAGGGCACTGGTTTAGTCTTTTATTATAGTTTTCGAATATAAGACACTGATTTAGTCATTTGACTGTTTTGATAATCACTTCTGTTGACAGAAAACGCAGAGTGACGTTTCAATAGACAGATTTTAATTGACACAACATGGTGCTTACTAGGTACAACAGATGGCGCCACTAATATATATTTTGTTACACATTAACAAGAAAGGCAGGCAGGATTCTTGGGCATAAATCTCACCGAAGACAAATATTTTTGTTTATCCTGTGTCCTGGACATGTCGACTCTCGACACCCCCTTAGCTGCCCCATGTGACTGTGATAAAGGATCTCTCCAATTTTAATGTGGGAACCAGTACATCTGAAATCAAAGGCTCGAGTGTCGGATGAGCTTACGGTGTGTCATCGTAAAATGTCCTTCAATAGAATAAGCTGCAGTGGCTGCTTACCATCAGGTCCCCCAATCAGCTACAGTAGGTATCACTTAAGGATTCTCTACTTTAAATAGAAAGGAGGGGCATCAACTCACGCCTTGAGCGTCCCAGACAGCATGAGCTCGGTGATAAGCACGATGTTCTTCTTCTTGGCCACGGTGCCCTCCCAGTAGTTGTAGAAGCGGACGATGTTGGGATGCTGGAGCTTCTTCAGCATGTCCGCCTCCTCGCGGAAGCGGAGACGCTCCGTTTTGTTCAACTTTTTCTCCTGTAACCAACATTTTTTTATTGTAGCTTAGGAGAATGGAGTAGAAACATTATATAAGACAGAAAGGAAAATAGCGTGAAGTCTCTAAGAATAAGGTGGGCAAAATATGAATATGTGTGGCTAACTAAATGTCACTATCCCCCGGTCTCCCGTTTTCATACCAGAAGAAGCCAATGATATTATAATAAAAAAGACGTAGATAGGTTATGTCAGTACTGAAGAGAAGTCAAAAATTGTCCACGGCGTACGTATAGACCGACAAACTTATCTGTTCCGGTGGCGGCGTCGCTACTGTCTTTTTAGTAATGTCATTAAATATCGTTTTTGCAATTTTGGCCACCGGAACAGATAAGTTTGTCGGTTTTCCTATCAAACTGTCAATGCTTTCGTGAGACAGCTCAGGTATGCTAATTAGCTCAGTTTTCGGGTGCCACTTTTTTAGCTCAAGTAACCTATCTACCTATTTTTTATTATAATATCATTGGAAGTAGCCTAGTACACGCCTTGCGACGATTAACCAGCCGATTTCCCTAGTGGGAGTTTATCCACCCCCCTTGACCGTCATCCATATTTGATCTAGGAGCAGCGGCGTTTCCATAGACCCATGAATCTTATACATGTCCTGTCCGTCCCCCGGGACAGGGATACGAGGATTACGATGCATAACGCAACAAGCTAGACCTTTTGACGAGCCATTTGGTGTAATGGTCGAGAAGACGGCTTTTACAGTAGAGGTCGCGGGTTCGATCCCCGCACGGTACAAACATTTGTGTGCATGAACATGTCTGTTTGTATCGGTCTGGGATTTTCTATCGATAAATGTATGTATTTACAAAAAAAAAAGTATATAAGTAATGTTTATCCGTTGTCTGGCACCCATAGCACAAGCTAATGCTTAGTTTGGGGCTAGATGGCGCTGTGTGAATAATGTCCAGAGATATTTATTTATTTTCTTTTCTTTTGCGGATAAAGCTTTTTATCACCTTACGACTATAATATAGGATGGATAGGATGTTTCCCCGCGAAAGTAATAATCAATTTGAAAATAGACAAAACTTAATAACTAACCAGTAACTCGCACCAGGCCACGGCAACCCCAGTCTGCGTATCCAGCCCGTGGTACACCGTCTTGAATGATCCGCGACCAACTTCTTTATCGTATTTGAAGAACCTGGAGAAAAACATATAAAATACAGAATTTACAGTCACAATTTTTTTTATTGCTTGTCTGCAACTTGAAGTTGCATCAATTATTTATAGAAATCATAATGGTAGACTATACCACGAATGTGATACTTTCCGAAATAAACGGTAGCCTATTAGACATGCGTAAAATAGTTCACTGAAGTGTAAAGTATTATATAGTTCAATTGGACTAGATGAAGTATATCACACATTTAGTTCATTTAGTTCATCTAGTTCACTTGGCTCAGTACTTCAATAGTCCATTTGAGTCACTTTGTCGTTTTGTTCAATGGGGTCATTTCATTCGTTTAGTTCGTTCTGTTCCGTAGTTCCTAATGATTAGGTATGATGACATATGAGTCGTAACGCCAATTTTTCTGCCAAACTATGAAACTATCTTTGTATAATGGGTATGTATGTAATATACATAGTATTTGAAATCCGCCGCCGCGCTGAGCCGTGCACCTGTCTCGCTTCCGCACGCGGTGTTCGTAATCTATCCGTCCTCTTTACTCTCCTTCAGTGAAGTGTGAACTAAATGAAGTACTGAAGTAATTGGGACCCGAATGGACTAGTGAAGGAGATATACTTGCTAAGTGAACTAGTCCAATTAAAGGATTCATTCACGAACGACTCAACTCTATAGCCTGCTGCTTCATACAAATATCATGTCAAACAATGGATCGACAATGGCTCAGTTGCTACGTAAAAATAGAAAAAATAAAACATTTCTAATTTTCTTCTTCCATGGGAACTGAACATTATCTGTGATAAAGTAGTTTATGCCCTTCCCCAAAGTCTAGCCGCCTTGGACTTGGAAGTGTATGAAAGGAATTTCAACAAAATCAGTTCAGTGGTTTAGCCGAGACAGCATTAGAGTTATTTCGCATTCATAATAATATTTATTTATTTTATTTAGAAAATCATACAACTAACATTACAGGTTATCCCAATGCGATAGTGTAGATTAATTGAACATGGTCTAATCGACAGATTTTAATTATAGCATATAACATACTTAAATAGTGGCTTTAGTGAATTCATTCAAAGAACAACTAAACACGTCAAGAATTTGCCGACTTCATTGAGCGTGTGTAGTGTTCGGGTTATTGGCACTTCTTTTAACATATTGGTTAGCGGAATATATTAGGGCCAGTTCCACGAAATTTTAAAATTTTTAAAATATTATTTATCTGATATCAATGACACTGTCTTCTTTTGTTGAACAGAGACAGAATCTTATTCTTACAGATGAATGATCAGACACTTATCAAATAGTGGTGAAACTGACTAAATATGGTCAATTTTATACACACCTGCCACACGGCGAGACTCCAATCGGCTCTTCCTCATCTTCCTTGTCCGGTTTCATGTCCTTCTGCAGTTCGAGCTTATCGGGCGGGTATATTGGACTAAATACTAGACCTGCAAATAAAAATGAACGACTATCAACCACTCAACAGTACCGTTTGTGAACAAATGAATTTTCAAAAAAATCTCAATCAAAATATCAAAATCAAAATATTCTTTATTCATGTAAACTTGTATCAAGTATTTATAAATCGTCAATTACAGAGTGACTCTACCACCGGCTCTATCTTATTGCTTTGATAAAAATGTATGAATGTTTTATTCTGGTAAATATTACAATTCATATATTTTGTTTACAATTATGATTACGAATTATATTAGTCATATTATATCCCGACCAATAAAATTAAAAACCTCGCCATATTGCGGAAAAATATTGGAACTAATTTCTCCAAGTGGCAACAATCAAATAAAAAAACAATAAGATGTCATTCATTATTATTCTGTCAAAGTGTGATGTCAATTGTCAACCGTGACTTGTTACTATTGGATATTGTGAGTTATTAGTGAGTATAACCATAGCAACCAAGTGTTGCTATAACTATAGCTAATGTGGCGCCTCCAGAGCAGGTTTTTTATTTTCCTGGTCAGGTTATAAAAACTTTTTTATTTATAAAGATGAAGGAGAGGAAAGATGTTATGTGGACTTACCATTTTTCGGATCCTGTGATGTGGCTTCCTCGCTGTCGTCGGTTGGAGGCAGACGCTTCTCTGTAGCTGTTGCTATCTCGATATTTTCTTCCTGGGGATTCATACAAGTATTGATTTAGCATTTGAGATGGTAAATGGAGCTGTTATGAGAGAATGAGACAGTGGTTTGCAACTGAAAACGTTATCTCAATAGCCAATGGTGACAGAAGAAGCAGTCGCAGGCGGCTGGTATCACATGTGGATTTGTAGTCAGTCCAACAGTTCTTTACTAATTATAATCAAGGCGGGAATCGAACCCGCGACCTCTGAGTTATTTCTTCTATTTCATAAAGTAGCTGTTTACCATCAAGTATGGTATATGTAGCTGGGCCGAGTAGTTGCCATAAAAGAGAAAATGGTTCTCCTTTCTGGTGTGGAGATAAAACCGTGGAAACCAAGTTGGTCGTTTGTTTAGTCTCGCGTCTCACATACGGCCGGAGTTGGAGACTTTCTAGCTTGCGGTTGTAGTGATTAATAGTATACTGCTCGCTCCTCCTAGCTCTATAACAAACTCAGGTGAGAGAATCCATAATTTTAATAATTCTGCAAGATGTACGATCGAGGACTTCCCCGCGTGATCACTTTTGGAAAAATATACCGTGCACGCGCATCGTGACTTCTTAGGAGCGGCGCTTGTAAACGTGAAAATACTGCACAGGATTTTAGCCTTAAGGGTGATCACGCGCGTGTGATATCGATAGTACAGTCAAAAGCACGTCAGACTATACAGTTTGGACTTTGTACCACTCTTATGTCGGGGGCATAAGTGCTATTATCGAACTGCAAGTGTTTACCGTGATGTGCCGTTGACCGTACCTTTACGCAACTCCTATAAACCAATATCTTAACCTACCAAGTCCTGCTCGGAGATGAAGGCGTCGTCCTCGAGGCGGGCCACGAGCTTGTTGCCGCTGTCGTCCAGCTCCGGGTCGCACAGCGCGCCCTGCCCCGAGCTGCGGCGCCGGTACCCGCCCACGCCCACGCCCACGCCCACGCCTACCACCGGCTGGCTCGCCTGGAACGGACATGGAAATATGTTACAGTTAAATAATGTCCAATATTGGCACTATTACCAATTAGTAAGTTATCATCACTTGACGGATAAATTCGCTGTTTTTTTAACTAGTCATCTAAAGATCTTTTTATGAAATTTTAATCACGGGAGGAATCCGTTTAAGCGTCTCCCCACACGGGCTAACGCGTCACAGCCACAAAATACTGCCACCGGTATATTTCCTGCAGCATTCATACATTTTATATGGACTCGCAGCACACGGTTGACGCCGGTGACGGCCACACGATACAAGCTTTTAACTTGAAAAACTACAGAAAATATGCCTGTTGCGACGTTTTGTGGTTGTGGCCCGTGTGCGGGAACCCTAAGGGCTAGTTTCACCACTGTTAGAGCAGTTCATGATGTTTTATCTTACAGATATCTGGCTTCTTTCTCAAATCACAAACCATGCCAGGTTTGTGATCAGCAATCCTTAAAACTTGCCAAGCGTGGTAAATAATCTAATAATAGATGCATTTGCCTTACAGTAGGGCATTACTTGAATAATAATTTTATAAGCCGTCAAGAAAAGATCGTATGTTGCGGGAATACTGCATGCAATGTTACAGTATGGTCCCACAAAGCAGAAATTACTTACGAAAAGTCTTATCAATATGCTGAACTACTACGGACAATACCTACGTCAGATTGTCGTTGAAATAAGGACTGGTACTTACAACGCTGGTGGTGAGCGAGTTGAGCATGTCGAAGGTGTTGCTCTGCTGCGTGTGGATGATGGCGAGCGCATTGTACGGCCGCGGGCCCAGCACGGGCCCTTTCATCACCCCCACCTCGCCGCCGACCACAACCTGCAACACACAAAAAAAATGTTTAAATTGGTTTTCAACAATATTGTACACAAAATAGACAGAGAACTTCTTCCTATAGTAAAATCTTCTTCCTCGTGTCACCTCCGTCGTCATTCCTCCCTCCTTCCTCCGTCATTCCTACCTCCTTAGGCCCAAGACAAGAGCGGCATAAGTGCCGCTTGTCTAGGGCCTAAGGTTCACGTTCCACGTTCGTTATCGCTCAATTTGCGATAGCGAATGTCAAAAACCCGTACTTTCAATATCGATTGACCACATGACTTTTCTAAGGCATCTATCAAATCCTTTCAAGTTGCAGTTAGCTAATTTCGCTAACGCTGTCAAAATGTTACTCTCACTCTTTCGTCAACGTTCCTTTCTACGCACTTCGTACCATTCCTGTTCATATTTATCTACTAATCAAACAAAAAGTAGCATTTTACTATTCGATTATGTTGGACTGGGTGTGTGGGTTATATATCGCCAACTCTTTCGTACTTGTGTGACCAAACGTTACTGTTACTTTATAGTTTACCCCCCTTACATCAAATTTAATTTATAATTGTCTTGTTGCTGATAATGGTATTGACAGATACATGTATTTATTGATCTTAGTCAGAGATTAAGTCATCCGTATTAGGAATCCCTGATAACAGTTTTGCACTCGCAATTTCTACAAATATTGAAACTAATTATCAAGAAGTATGAATGACTATTCGCAAAGATCAAATTTGTTTTGATTCATCCACTCTTACATGTCGTGATAGTAAACCTTTTATACCGTCATTACCTAATAGCAATAATTATTTCACTTCATAACTGTTTGTAAACAAAGAAAGAGAAACTTTCCTAAATTCCGATAATTTAGATGTATGTTTTTTCCTGTTTGATGTTACTCATCTTATAATACATGCTATTGTGCAATATGCATGTGCAATAGGGCTTTCTGTTCTTTGTCTTTAAGTTCTCATCGGTCTAGTTTAAGAGTATTTGGCCGTGAGCTGATCTTGGGTTCAATAAACACGGATGGTTGAGAAGTCTGCTATTACTGCTAGAAAAATGAATGCATGAACATGACCGTTTTTTTTTATGTAAGAGGGAGGAAACGAGCAAGCGGGTCACCTGATGGTAAGCAATCACCGCCGCCCATAAATATCCGCAACACCAGAACACATCCGGGTCACAAGTACGTTGCCGGCTTTTAAGAAAGAGATATGCTCGTTTCTTGAAGATTGCCATGTCATATCGGTCTGGAAATACCGCTGCAGTGCAG
The DNA here is from genome assembly GCA_949319885.1 of Mecyna flavalis. Classification (NCBI taxonomy): domain Eukaryota; kingdom Metazoa; phylum Arthropoda; class Insecta; order Lepidoptera; family Crambidae; genus Mecyna; species Mecyna flavalis. The sequence goes on along the minus strand of OX439419.1, from coordinate 2,163,585 downwards.
AGAGTTAGTTTCACAGTTTGGTCGTACGTGGTATGAAGTTTCGAGTAAATCGTATGGTGGTAAATTGCCACTCGTCAAGGTGATGAGAGTGAAACTTCAGTTTTTATATAAAGAAAAAAGGACATATTTATGTTTATTATCTATTGTCTGGTACCCCCATAGTCCAAGCTATACTTGGTTTGGAGCTAGAAGTCGTTATGTGAATAATGTCCAAGGATATGCATCTGATCAAATCAAGAGTAGCTTACCTTAAAGGTCTTTTCCTTCCCATGTACAGTCTTCTCTTTGGCGACGGTTGCCGGCTCGAGGTGGTGCGGCGGCTGCGATATCTGGTGGCTGTGACCATGCAGCCCTGATGTCATCTGAAATCACAGGTACACAATATGAACAGAAGGAAAATGCATATTATTGACAACCCCAAATGGTGTGAGAAGAGAAGTTTGCTATTATCCCGTGGGGAGTTATTACGCGTGTAATAGCCAATTTTTCTTCTTCTCGTTTCTTCTCCGCCCGGTTAAAAATCGCGTTGCAGCGGTATGGGTTCAGGGGAGTGCCACAAATGTTTGGTTAGTAGACACAAGGGTTTACAACAGCTATATCATACAGTCTTAATGTCCCGGTGAGGCCGTAGTATGACACTTGCGGAGAGAGCACGCATAATCGAACGCCTTAATAAGTGCTTCTCGTCAACGTCGTGTTATCACAGGCTTAACAGAGATTTTTTTTTAAATCAAAATAATTTTCGATCTGGGTTTACTGTCAAAGAGATGAACTCAAAAACTCCTACCAGCAACCTTACGAACCTACTACCCTCCAGTGGACCGAATTGCACTACTATTTAGGTATGTCAAGCGTTGTAAAGAAATGACAACACGAACTACACCCGTAGATATACAAATTAATTAATTTCATCGAGTTAAAATCTTGTAATAAAACAAGTTTCATTACGCACTAATTTTCATCGTAAAAAGTATCGATTTTATCACAAAAGTTGCTAACACGACATTAACAGACTGTGGCTCAAAATAGAATAAAGGAAATTGTTATTACAAACTTAATATTACCTACTAATAAGTAAAGCATATTAATATAGCACTTATCCTCCATTCTGACCGCCTCCGTGAAACAGTGAAAGGATATCCAACTACGAGTATTTGGCAGTCCAAATTATTAAATTGAGAAGACCTTCGCGATGCTAATGGAAGTTTGGTGAATTCTGAGGATAAGTATACACAAAACATTTTTTTTATGTCACGACTCACGACGGTGGACGCTCAAGCCAACAGCCCGCCATACCCTCCCAAATTGAGCTCTGGAAACCTTACTCACCGGCAAAAACATAAATAAATAAATAAATATCTCTGGACATTATTCACACAGCGCCATCTAGCCCCAAACTAAGCATTAGCTTGTGCTATGGATGCCAGACAACGGATAAACATTACTTATATACTTTTTTTTGTAAATACATAAATATTATACAATAGAAACACCCAGACCGATACAAACAAACATGTTTGTTCATGCACACAAATGTTTGTACCTTGCGGAAATCGAACCCGCGACCTCTGGTGTAATAGCCGACTTCTCGAGCATTACATCAAATGGCTCGTCAAACAGTTATGAAGTGCTACTTCGCTTTGGTCTTCCGTAAGGCGGAGGAGTTACTTCCCCAGAAGAGCGGCTCATTCCAGTGGAGAAGCGACTACGGTCTCATTATCGTCATTTAATTAAGAGCTTCGTTCTGTTAGACGAATAAATTGGTTCACTCGATTAACACATCACTATGGTGACCGCGTACGGTGCCCCGCACTAGCCGGGGAATTTGACAGATATAGATTGACCGCGCTTTCAATGTATAATGCCGAATATTGTAAAAGTATATTAAATTGTAATTATCAAGAAAAATGCATTTATATTCTAACAGTTCTAACATGCTCTCTTTTAAATACTAAAGTTTGCACCACCAAGAAAAAAACTTAGTGAGATTCAAACCATGGACCAAATGTGGAGAGGAATTTGAAAGATAACCAGGACGCTCATGTTACACATTGCATACATAAAAGACATATTAATCCCATACAAGGAACTCGATTAATTATTTACAATACGTTCATAAGTGCATTGACCTGTTTGCATTTATTTAAATCATTATATGCCTACTTACAAATAATAACTCCCCGTGTTATGAGAACGCTGTAAATCGTGAGTCAAACTTAACATTTTTACAGGGAAATAAAGACCTCATTTCCAGGTAATAAGACTGAAAGCAGTCAAATACTTCTGTTTTTTTTATAAGGGTCAGTTACATATTATTAAATGTAATTTTGTAAATCTGATATTTACGGTTTTTACGAGAAACATTTAACGTCTCATAATAGTTATTTATGTGACTGTTGCATAATGAGGGTCATTAAAATACGAATGTGGTTTTATGAAACGAACGAAGTGAGTTTCATAAAAAAAATTTAAACCGACTTCAAAAAAAAAAAAAAAAAAAAACTACCTAAAAACACTGAAAAGCAAAAAATAATTTTAATAAGACATTCATCAAATGCGCTTATTGTCTAAGCCTATTAATAACATTAAATTGTATTTACGTGCTAGGTAGGTACCTACTAATCTGTTTGAAGTCGGTGCCAAGCCAAATAGTAGGTACCCAGACTACGTACCTACGTCCGCGGATTATTTGTAACCCTGTATAATACATAAATTATTAGGTATGTATCATTTTTCATTACCTTTGGCTTGGCACCGACTTCAAACAGATTAGTAGGTACCTACCTAGCACGTAAATACAATTTAATGTTATTAATAGGCTTAGACAATAAGCGCATTTGATGAATGTCTTATTAAAATTATTTTTTGCTTTTCAGTGTTTTTAGGTAGTTTTATTTTTTTTTTTTTTTTTTTGAAGTCGGTTTAAATTTTTTTTTAAAAAGTTTGTTTATTTTTCTATTTTTAGTGTGAATAATACGTAGGAGTGAGTAAAACTCTCTCATAATATTGATAACGAAAATACGAGTAAAATAGTAGAATTGTATTATTTGACAATATTAGGTATTCATTAAGTGTTCAGCACCATTCAGTAGACCAACTAAAGATGCAGCCCGCAAGAGGGACATAAGAATTAAGAAGTCGTACCCTTTAGCTTCCATCATCATAGTTGTACCTTCCATCATCAGCTTAGCTGCAAAAGTACATGAAATACAACTAACGGTCCACATATTCCTACAACACTGAAATAATTATCCCCTAACTCCTAACCGTTAAGGAGTTGTACCTTCCATCATCAGCTTAGCTGCAAAAGTACATGAAATACAAGTAACGGTCCACATATTCTTACAATACTGAAAGAATTATCCCCTAACTCCTAACCGTTAAGGAGTTGTACCTTCCATCATCAGCTCATCAACATAAAGTGATGTCTATAGGACGCAAAAACTTAAATGGCTTCAGAAAAAACAAGTAACGCGTAGTGTGCGCCTATAAAATTTGAGGTTTGCCCTTGATTTTCCCGGGATCCCATCATCAGATCCTGACATGGTGACAATGGGACCACCTCGGAACTATGCTCTTTCAAATAAAAAAGAATTATTTAAATCGGTCCACAATTGACGGAGAAATCGACGGACATACATAAAAAAAAAAAAAAAAAAAAAAAAAAAAAAAAATACATACAGTCGAACATAGAACCTCCTCCTTTTTTGAAGTCGGTTAAAAAGGATCACATGAGTATTTTAATGCCTAATTATGTACAGTCACATACATAACTTTATCTTCATTCATACGATAAATGTCTATTTTAAAGTCAGGATCGATGTGAAACCGCGTGGAATATAATCCGTAGTACCAGGAGAGCAGAGAAGAACAAGAAGCTAGGCTAGCTCGCGTCTTTCAAACTCTTTGATTTAATGAATAGTTACGCTGCGGTTATGCTCTCCTGGTACCTTTGAAAATACATCAAGATGTTTTGCTTACATGTTAGCTTCAAATCCATTAATTTTTACTTTTTAAGAAGACGTTCGAAATTTGAACGTAATTAAAGTATCGGTCGGTTACCGATACTAAAATGCAAACATTACGATGCAGCCACAGATACTTATATCTAAATGTAGGGCGTTTGCTCATCGCTCCTGACTATAAAATAGACATATTATGGTATGGATGTAGATAAAGAAAATTAAAAGGCTCATGGTGCAAGAGGCTTGTTGAGTGGAGACCATGGAGTGAAAAACGCCCTCGAGGACGCCCTCAGATGCGCTGGTATGATGATCTGAAGAAGGTGGCCGGCTTTAAATGGATTGAAAGAGCACAGAACAGAGATGAGTAGCACAATTTGAAGGAGGCCTACATCCACGCGATAGAGAACGGCTGAAGAAGAAGAGAAGAAAGAAAATTAACCTATTTGTTAGAGTTGTTCGCATTATTATAGTTCGACGTGTTTCTTTCAATAATGAAGTATCCCACGTACAGTCATAATGTTTTACCAAGAAAATAATGTATTAAGTGAGATTTACCTAGGGATGGCGATCTGAGATCGATTAATCGAAGAATCGATTTTTTGAGCCAAAAAGATCGATTTTTTAAATCGATATGTAGTACTGAATCGATTCAGTGAATCGATATTTCACCCTTGAAAATCGACATTCGATTTTATTTTATGTTTTGGTATAAACCAAAAAAGTATTTACAATTAATTTAATGTAAGTACGCGTATTATAAGAGTGCTGCCGGCTGCCGGTTAAAGGATTATTCGAAAACTCGCGAAATGGCTAAATGTTTGGATTCCTGCGCCTTTCTTTAAGTAACGTTTGTAATCTTTGACTTTTGTCTGTATCTGTGACTGACATTTCTTGTTGCGTCATCATTAGAGGTCGGATATTCGGATGCATAATTATTTACCTAAAGTTCATTTTTGCTACAATATTATGGAAGCGCCTTCTTAAAAATATTTTTTCCTTATTAATCCCGCGATTCCGGGAAATTAGTACATGCGAATCTAGTCGATATCACGGTGGGAATTGACCACAGACTAGTTAGAAGATAAATGAATTGACGTCTTTAGCATGTGGCATATTTTTTTTACCGACTTCAAAATAGGAGGAGGTAATATATGTATATATCCGATTGGATGTATTTTTTTTATATATGCCCGGCCATTTCTCCGTCATCTGTAAATTCGTATGATAAAAATCTTTTGAAAATTAAAGAAAAAATATAAGGCAATCTTTATTTCTGTTATAAAAATTTAATTTGTCAAATCCAAAACCCCCAAATTTTTTCGATACAAAAGTGCACTCCATATTAACACCTTAAAATAAGTAAATATAGCTACACACGGCACACCCGATTTGATTCAATAATAAAAAACTAAATTTGTCGATCGAGTCGATTTTATCGGTACAAAAGTGCTTTCCATGTTATGACAATACCTCAATTTGAGGTAAATATGCATCCGAATATCCGATCTTTATTTATAATACATTATAAATCAACTTGAAAAAAAGATCGATTTTTCAGAAATCGATCTTTTTGGCCTCGATTTTTTGTGGATCGATTCATTGGGTCACGATTCGAATCGATTCAAAAAATCGATTTTTTTCGGAAAGAATCGCCATCCCTAGATTTACCTACTTTTGAGGTTTACTATACATTCAAGAGAGAGGGAAAATAGTTTAAATAGTGTAATTCAGCAATTAACGATCAATAAAACGCACTCATGTACATAATGCACCAATTATTTTTTTCTCAGCTGCGAATTTTACTCGCACTGTAAAACACGCTATTTTGTCTTATATTCAGATTGCGCAGTTAAAACGTAATTAAAAGTTACGACAATATTACCCAACGAAATGTTTTTCTATTATAATATGCGCTATTGCGCATGTGACATAACTGCTCAGACCAAACATTAGGCATTCAAGCCTGTTGAAGTGTTGTTGAGCCGACCTGGCTATAAAACCTAGAGGTCGTTAGATACTCGCCTAAGGTCAGCTTGGTGGTAGGATTTTCTCAGAGTTCGTCTGTCTAGTACCCACAAAGTAAATCTTCCGCTAAAATAGCTTTGGCTATGTTTCGGCAATAAAAAAGTGGAAAGCAGTATTGAATGCACAATCGACTCTTCCAGGTTAAGTATCCCTGAAATGGAATAGACCTCAGTGGCTGCTTACCATCAGTTGGACTGCAGGTCTGTTTGATAATTGAAGTGTTATAAAAATAACCTGACTGCCATCAAAATAAATTTTGCTCTTGAGAATCGAACCTCAGACCCCGAGGACATGATCATAGAGGCGATAGAAAATATCCAGAATCAATATAGCCTCGTATTTACGCATCGGAAGTTAACACCCCTGGGAAAACCACCATTATAAACATAAGCAGGTCCCTACAAAGTTTTCCTTCACAGATACGTGACGTCATTGAAGTGCGCTTGTATGCACATTGTCATTGCATGGACAAGGCGATAAAATTTGTTTACTATGGTGACGAATTATACTTTCAAGACAAGTATTTTTCTTATCAGTAGACATTGTCATTACTCACACAGGAGACAAGCAATTAAAATTTCTAGTTATTTGGGATAATATTTTTTGGATTATTAACCGACTTCAAAAAAGGAGGAGGTTCTATGTTCGACTGTATGTATTTTTTTTTTTTTTTTATGTATGTCCGTCGATTTCTCCGTCAATTGTGGACCGATTTAAATAATTCTTTTTTTATTTGAAAATGCATAGTTCCGAGGTGGTCCCATTGTCACCATGTCAGGATCTGATGATGGCATCCCGGGAAAATCAAGGGCAAACCTCAAATTTTATAGGCGCACACTACGCGTTACTTATTTTTTCTGAAGCCATTTAAGTTTTTGCGTCCTATAGACATCACTTTATGTTGATGAGCTGATGATGGAAGGTACAACTCCTTAACGGTTAGGAGTTAGGGGATAATTCTTTCAGTATTGTAAGAATATGTGGACCGTTATTTGTATTTCATGTACTTTTGCAGCTAAGCTGATGATGGAAGGTACAACTCCTTAACGGTTAGGAGTTAGGGGATAATTATTTCAGTGCTGTAGAAATATGTGGACCGTTAGTTGTATTTCATGTACTTTTGCAGCTAAGCTGATGATGGAAGGTACAACTCCTTAACGGTTAAGAGTTAGGGGATAATTATTTCAGTGTTGTAGGAATATGTGGACCGTTAGTTGTATTTCATGTACTTTTGGAGCTAAGCTGATGATGGAAGGTACAACTATGATGATGGAAGCTAAAGGGTACGACTTCTTAATTCTTATGTCCCTCTTGCGGGCTGCATCTTTAGTTGGTCTACTGAATGGTGCTGAACACTTAATGAATACCTAATATTGTCAAATAATACAATTCTACTATTTTACTCGTATTTTCGTTATCAATATTATGAGAGAGTTTTACTCACTCCTACGTATTATTCACACTAAAAATAGAAAAATAAACAAACTTTTTTAAAAAAAATTAAACCGACTTCAAAAAAAATAAACAAAAAAAAAAACTACCTAAAAACACTGAAAAGCAAAAAATAATTTTAATAAGACATTCATCAAATGCGCTTATTGTCTAAGCCTATTAATAACATTAAATTGTATTTACGTGCTAGGTAGGTACCTACTAATCTGTTTGAAGTCGGTGCCAAGCCAAAAGTAATGAAAAATGATACATACCTAATAATTTATGTATTATACAGGGTTACAAATAATCCGCGGACGTAGGTACGTAGTCTGGGTACCTACTATTTGGCTTGGCACCGACTTCAAACAGATTAGTAGGTACCTACCTAGCACGTAAATACAATTTAATGTTATTAATAGGCTTAGACAATAAGCGCATTTGATGAATGTCTTATTAAAATTATTTTTTGCTTTTCAGTGTTTTTAGGTAGTTTTTTTTTTTGTTTTTTTTTTTTTGAAGTCGGTTTAATTTTTTTTATTATAAAATATTTTTTTAATTTCTTTGTACATTGTTAAAATTATCATAATATTAGTGGTCCAAAAATCAGTGTTATTAGATTTTTTAGATTTATAATAAACAATGCACAGAGCACCGCCTAGACTTAAACAAAGCATAGCTTGTATAAATGCCAGACGACGGATAAACATTACTTATAACCGAAAGTATCGCAGCAATTAGCAAGATTTTATCGTTACTTATAACCGAAAGTATCGCAGCAATTAGCAAGATTTTATCGAAGTCAATTCGATGTGAACACAATGTTTTGAGAATAAGCAAGTCAAGGTATATTTGCACAAATAGGTAATATGCAAGTCTAGAAAAACAACGTAAAATCGTAAAACATAGTAACTTACAAAACAATCATCCAAAAAGCCAAACCACATTCACTAATTGAAGAAAAAAAAATAGCACGCACAATTTCCCAACACTAATAAGTGTCAAAACTATTTTTTACACTTTTCCTTCCAAATTCTCTTGTCACAGATACACAAAAACAAAACGCGCGCGCACCCACCGCGTGCGCTCGAAAATAAACAAGTGATAAACGTGTACAATGGGTACTACTCCATTCATGACAAATACGATGCGCGGGCGCAGAGGTGCGGGATATCCGACAGACCAGTGCACGCTGGTATCGGTGACCACGAGATGGCTTATCTGATGTGACGCTGACAATTAAGGTCGCCGTGACGTTTTGTTTGCGGCTTATCGAGATTATGCCCAGATTTGAGGCACTACATTGACCTGACTGGTTTAAAAAGTAAAAAGTAAAGATTCACCATTAATTTTGGAACACTAGAAATAATATCTAAGAATTTAAATATTTATGAGAGCTTTTGTTTCACAATTTTATCCTCCATTTTTAATTTTAATGGCCTTGGAAAACACAGGCTACGCCATTAGGGGCGCATGCAATGTTGTAATATGACACCTAAAACGAACTTTATGATACAAAACCAGATAAAAATAGATGTTGTGTTCAATTATTTCATTAATATGACGCATTAATGGGTACAATTGCGTATTATTATAGAAATTCCAGAAGATGATAATGTTCTAGAACAAAACTAAACGTTGCCAAACGTGATAGGGTCATAAAATGGTTTCTAATCATTTCTAATTATCTGATTCTGTCCCGTTAACGACCAATCCTTTTAATCAAAGTCTACTTAATAACATTGTTTACACCGATAATAATGCTCTGCTAACGGTAAGATCCATTAGAGAAGCCGAGAACAGATAATGTAAACAAGTAGATAGCTTAAAAGAAATGCATTTTAATAATAGCATCAACAGTGGCAGGTAAAGGTGGTACTCGTATAAAAACCAGACCCGAATAAGAGAATAATTGAATAGTAGAATCTGCATCTTTAATTGGCAAATACCAAAACTTTTAAAATAACGCATAGCTCGTCCCGCCTTACCCCCAATTTAAATCGATACTGTACAGACTTTCCCATAGGGAAATCCTGCTTTGAAGTACATCTTACAGAACTTAACAATCAAGCAGACGCCCACATAGGAATTTTAGCGAATACTTTAGTAGAGGAACATTCTTACATAACTTAAGCTGCTCCTCTAAGCTGGGTATGAGAATTTATAATTTAAAAAAGGTGTGAAAACTTTAGGACGCTTGCGGAACACTACATAAAAATGGTTCGACAGACGGAACACCCCATACAACACGAAGTATGGGGACACTCCCGTTCCGGCCGGACGTGTTAAACAGGTTAGGTGCCCTCGCACCCATTACCTGATGGTCTCCACCTTAGAGAGGTGGCATCAGGTAGCGGTCGAACGCTAGTCTCCTTGGTTTCCTCCATACCGTCTACAGAGCGCGGATGTGAGGGGATCATCTTAAAGCCCGCGCACCAACGCCTTCTTCTAAAATATCTGTATACAGTCTGGGAATTAGAACAAGAGTCGCAAGATATCAGCCCGGTACTTAAACCACCATTCCAAGGCGTTATGAGGCAACTGATCGTTAAAACGAGATGATATTTATATTATGCTCTCGAAAAGCTACAAAACAAACTAAATATAATTAGAAGCACTAACGGTCTATCTTCTGTATATTTAACTATGGACGACACAATGACTATAACGCGTGCACTATAACTGAATTCAGCTACCGAAATTGATCACACACAATCAAATCTTTCCTCTTTATAATATTAGCATAGACAATAGGCTTATATTTTACTTATGGAGAGTTGTCTTGTACTAAGGTGTACTTAGTACAAGACAACTTGGAATTTCAAATTATGAAGTGATAAAAAGCTATTGAACTCCAAGAACTATTAAAAGTATACATTGCATATTTGTATTATCAAACGATTATGACATTTATGTGCTATATAATACGATAGAATATGAACAAGATCCATAAATCCTACACGTGGTCGGTTATTGGTAGTATTTTTCGTCGACGTCGCCGACTTTACAACGTTTTAAATCAGCCTCCGCCGACCGTTTGATGGCAAGCCAATGCCGTAAAACGTTTATTATAAACATTATGTTGTTATATTACCAGCGTCTGATTTAATAGTTTGCGTGTTAATTATTTCAATTCTGAATTCTGAAAACTAGCACATACTGACATAGACGATACTCATATTGTCAACTCGACAAAAAATTTACAATAACGTTTTCCTTGGGCTATACTGAAGAAATATGTATAACGATTACGAACCTTTACTCTATTAGGCTGGTGTGAGAGCAGTCAACGAATAGAGAATCAGGTACACAGTCGACAGTTTAATGTATTTGTCGAGGCCCGGGGGAGTTAATTAAAACTAACTTCCAAACTCCGGATTGCGTCGTTTTCAAGCAAAAATATCCAATTACTAATTGTTCGGTCCAACCCAATTAAAAAACCGACTTTCGTATAGAATGCCACTACCAAGGCTAGCACGGATAAAATCTAAAATAGAAAGATTTTATTATGGGAATTTTAGAAGCGCCACTGTGGCGGGTAGCGGTACTAATATTATTCCTATACAAATCACTTGATTCGAAATCCATTTTCACTTTTCGATTTCGTCCGTGATAGGGCGGACCTACACTACTTACATCTACAGAGAGGCTATTATTCCATGAGTATTTTTTTACATAACCGTTACCCCGGGGACAGTGTGGGACTCGGGTCTTAACCAACTACACAAAAACAACCGTTTTCCCCCTCACACTCGAAAGGGACGGAACCGGTGCCTTCCTTGTGGAAACTAACAGGTCCAAAGGTCTTTTGATCTCAGGCAAAAAGAAAAAAGAATTAAAGGGGAATTAAAGCATGTTATGCGCAGTAATAGTAAATTGTTTTACTTTGATTGGATTACATCGCGTATCGTTCAACCGTGACGTACCTACGCTGTCGTCTTTGTCTACACAGTCATATCATAGGACAGACGGTATAGATTATAACAGATTAGAATCGGATAACAAATAGCGCGATAGTATAACATCGCTACTGAATTGATAGTTCAAGCCCTACGAAAATATCGTAGATGTGACATAAGTCACTATTGAAGATTTGGAAAGCAATCTTGCATCGTTGCAAGTTATGGTCTAAACCAAAAGTAGCTTCAGCACTTGTGTTATGGATATGAGATACAACGAATGTGCCACAAATACGAACAAACATCCAGACCCAGAACAAACAATGTTTATCACATAAAAGTTTGTCCTGCGTGGGATTCCAACTAGGGAATGCAATCTCGATCTCGCGAGATCTCGTTTTCACGAGATCTCGGCCTTTTTTTGCGAGATTGAATCTCGGTCGAAAACAGGACGAGATCTCGCGAGATTAACGAGATTGCACTCGAGCACAAAAACCTCTTCGAAGCCCAAACTGACACGGTCAAACTTGCGATCTGTCGGTTTCGTTTGGTGCGGGTGAGGCGGCGGCTTGAGATAGTGGTCGTGGGAGGAGGTGTCTCTCAGTTTAGTTCGTGTCGGGCGTGCAACAATGAGGCTCAGACAATGTTTGAGCCTTGATCATCGGAGGAGGATTGCTTGCCTCTCTGTCTTTTACAGACTCCACTTTGGCGAGTGTTTTTCTCAACTACACGACTTATTTCGCCAGCTCCGTTCAATCACTGAACGACTAGACTGAGAGACTCCATCCGTATGCAGTCGAGAGAGAGTCAATACCACGGACTAAGCGATTTGCCTCGTCTTTTTTGACACAGACTGCGCGGGAGTGGAACTCTCTGCCTGGGTCAGTCTTTCCTACCTATCCATTATAACTTGGGGCTCTTCAAGGCCAGAATTAACGGGCTTTTCCTGAGCAAGTGCGCTCTATTGTAGACCGCATGGTTGTTAAACATCAGGCAACTGTGTGGTCAAGTGCTGGCTTAATTCAAACATAAAAAAATTATATTGAAAAATAAAAATGAATACTGGTTTCTGATGTTTACGCTGTTACACTCATTAAATAAAACAACTTAAAACGGATAAAAACTCGCAATATATTCTAAATTTTAGCTTTAAAACCCGACGTTTCGACCACTTTTCAACAGTCGTGATCACGGATTTTAAATGTAGAATTTATCGCTAGTTTATATCCGTTTTAAGTTGTTTTATTTCGTGAAAATAAATGTTTATCTTGTAATACTTATGATTTTTATTATAATTTTATCATAATGTAATCAAATATTGTGATTATTTGCAAAAAAACACACAAAACTGCCAATCTCGCGAGTCATAATTCTAATCTAATCTAATTTAAGACCATCGCTCTTGTCGGTGGAGCAACTTCCACTCTTCTCTGGACTCTGCCAGCACCTAAAGTTCCCTATATGTTTTAACATAAACTTTTTCCTGTAGCTGTTGTAAATAATTTTGACTTTGAAATAATGAGTTAATATCAAACATGGAGGAGGCCTTTTGCTCTGCAATGGAAAATTAGTAGGATGATACATTTTTATTCACCCTTAGATAAAGGCACTGTAGGGAACTACCATGTATTTATTGATCAAAATGTTTTTTTTTCAACACGATGGACACAAAGATTTTCCAAATCTGTCAATAGCAAATAGTTATTTATGTGACTGCTGCATAATGAGGGTCATTAAAATACGAATGTGGTTTTATGAAACGAACGAAGTGAGTTTCATAAAAGAATCACATGAGTATTTTAATGACTAATTATGTACAGTCACATACATAACTTTATCTTCATTCATACGATGTCTATTTTATAGTCAGGATTGATGAGCAAACGCCCTAGTTACCAACTTAATCTGTATGTAAAAGTTAGTTTAGTACTGTCATAATTAATGACTGACGTTTGTAGTTTTTAAAATCCATAAACAATCTAGACTCGAGTTGATTTCGATTCTCAAATCGATTGTTATAATTTCAGCATCGAATTAAATGTATAGGAATGGAACATAAAATTACTAATCGACTAATTCGATAATCGAAAAAACCTATTAATTTTTACTTTTAAAGAAGACGTTCGAAATTTGAACGTAATTTCGTATCAGTTACCGACACTAAAATGTAAACATTTCAATGCAGCCACAGATACTTATATCTAAATGTAGGGCGTTTGCTCATCGCTCCTGAATATAAAATAGACATATTATGGTATGGATGTAGATAAATATGTTTTATTACACAATAATAACACTGGGCAAAGGAACTAAGCTTGAAACACGGGAAATATTTTATTAGGGCTCACAAGTATAGCATGTTTCAGGTCGTAACAATTTTATAGACTGAAATCTAGATTTAGGCAGCGAGGTTGAGGACCACTCGCCCGCAGTACGGCATAATATGCACAAGTGTATTTATGAATTACGTATTCAAAAGAAGAAAATCCATATTAGTCTAATAAATGTATGTAAACTCTGTCTGTCTCGCTTTCACGCTCTTAAAACGCCTTAACCATTTTGATGAAATTCGGTAGCCAGACCTTGGAAAACGACATATTATGTAGGCTAATTTTTGGTCCTTTGGGATAACAGCTAATAGCTCAGTGCTTATTGGTTATTTGTTCTTTTTTCCCGTCGCGATATAAATACTCGTAACTTTAATATGAGACATCGCCTAATTCAGTCTTACACGAGGCTGTCCCTTTTCTCCTGTAATTTTTGTTGAGTTGCGTCAGTTTTTTGTATTCGCTTAGGTTTACGCTAAGGTGTAAGCTTTCGTATGAAGTCTATAGCAGGTCGTTGACCTTACACCAACCCTCTATTGAAATGCTGTCATTAGTTGGCTTTCCACGGGCGCTTTTGCAAACTGTTACGAGTTACGGCACATACTTGTAATCCTGATTGTTGCAAATCTCTCCGTTGCATTACGAAAAATTGTTTTTGGTTGAGTCTGGCAAACATCCAAGTGACCTGATAGTAAGTTATCACTAGCACGAATTGATGTCTGCAACTAGGGTATTTAATGCGTTGCCTGCGTTTAAGAAAATAAAACATTTATGTAGATAAGGAGAGAAGGGAGGGGAAGTGGCAATCCAGTCTCTAGAACTGTCATCAATCGGAGCTCTATAGTTATCTCGTGAATCAGTTTTCTGTGAGAGGGTGGTATTTCCATGATCGAGTCACCCTCTGCGAATGACATAAATGATGACTAAAGTCAAGATTATAATTAAAATTAAACGACCAATTGGTAATGTTACTATTGAATGATAGCATTTTCAGCAAATTGTGTAATATTTGACAAACAATAGTATGGAATAAAATCCATTATCTGTGCAAATTTTAATGTTTTCTAACCGCAGAAATGTATGCACAAGTTTCATCAGTCATTCACGTAGTTATTTATAGTTTCTCGGTAATAACTTTGTGGTATCAAGTTGCCCCCCCCTCGGCGTTGATAACACAACATACGTCATTATCGTTTGTTGATACACTAGCGAAATTATCGTGGCTTTGTCCGCTTCCTTCCGTGGGAAGAAGAGCTTTATATGACTATTTAAAGATAGCGATTCGAATCTGGATTCACATCTCTGCATAAAGGGCATATATGTTTTTTTATAGTTACCAGTAGTAACTTTTAAAGAAATCTCATAAAATAAACTTATTTTGGAAATCCGCACATCTTTGAACTCCCAAATACCTATCAAAACCCATAATTCTCAAGTGGTCAATAACCATGATGCATTTTTAAAGGTTTTGGTTCAAGATGTTCTTGAGAAGTGCGCCAAGATAATTTTTTTGTTTAAGTAACAAAATCCATGTGTATTCCCAAATCATGTCATGATAAAACTTAGGGGAGAATTTATGCCATAGCAAAAATGATTTATGAGCAGCACAAAAATTTACGATAAACTTGATCTGTAACCACCTTCAGCTTATACTCGTAAACTGTCTCAAGAATGTTTCCGACTTGTTGAAAATTGCAAGCCAACAAACCCGCGATCATTTAGTTTATTTTTACAAACACGATTTCATTAGAGCATTGATAAATCAGTCTCCATTGAGTTGTTGTTTCAGCTTGGGACTTCCTTTTCTCGACATTCTGATAGTCACGACTATTTTTAATTTTCGAGTGTTTGCGCGTATCTGATCAAATTTGCAGCATTTGTTTACATTCGAGAATGAATATTATGATCAGTCTACAGGGTGGAAAGTTTCAATGGGGCAGCCAAGGGAGGTACCTTAATCGTTGCAGCTACAAGAAATTGGTCTTAGGAGACTATCCATAATTTTTCAAAAATATTACATTCCTATTCACAGATTTAAAAAAAAATGTACGGTTAGCAAGAAAATTACCATTTTTCACAAAAAAACTTTTTGATGCTAATCGGTCCAATTTTGTACGCTGATCAAAATCTTGTATGGGACCAACTGAGGTTTCAGTACTAGAAAAGTCACAAATCAAAAAAAACTTTTCCCATACATCAGTCAATTAATTTTGTTTCACTTGGAACTTACGTAACCTCGATAGTTTTCTGAAAAAAGATTTAGTTACCTACTTAGTTCAAATTCAAATAAGATTTAAATTTCGAACTTTTTTTTCTTTTTATAATGCGTAGGTACAGTCAAAAGCACGTCAGACTTAACTCTTAGGACTTTGTACCACTCTTAATGTCGGGGGCATAAGTGCTATTATCGAACTGCAAGTGTTAACCGTGATGTGCTGTTGACCGTACTTTCTTTTGTTGCTTATGTCAAAATCTGATTGCGTGTGGTGTGCTTTTGCGAGTAGATGCTTTTAGTTATTCTTTTTTTTGCAAAAATGAGCTTGATTTCTTTCTGTGGGGCTATTTAAAAAATGAAATTTATGAAAAGAAATATGACAGTGTCGAAGAATTAAAAAACTCGCTCTGTACAATTTTATATGGAATTCATCCAAATAATTATTGGCCGCCACGCGGTCAGTACGAAAACGAATACATTTATGCATTAATCAAAATGGTGAACATTTAGAGCACCTTAATATCATAAAGTAAAATTACTTAATAAAAATAATTATTATTTTTTAAATAATTTTATTGTTTGATTGCATTTATGCATCTTCTTAATTATTTTTTTGTAGCTACAACAAAAAGTTACCTCTTCTTATGGCCTCACAAAAAATCTAAGTACTATAAAATGTATGGGAAAAGTTTTTTTTGATTTGTGACTTTTCTAGTACTGAAACCTCAGTTGATCCCATAGAAGATTTTGATCAGCGTACAAAATTGGACCGATTAGCATCAAAAAGTTTTTTTGTGAAAAATGGTAATTTTCTTGCTAACCGTACATTTTTTTTTAAATCTGTGAATGGGAATGAAATTTTTTTGAAAAATTATGGATAGTCTCCTAAGACCAATTTCTTGTAGCTGCAACGATTAAGGTACCTCCCTTGGCTGCCCCATTGAAACTTTCCACCCTGTATATTTGGACAAGACTTGTGTCAAGTTTGTCCCCTGACTCTTACGGATCATCTGTTATCTGGAAGTAGTCGGAAGGCTGTGTGGGACTTTTGGTCTGTGTCACCTAAGACGTGAGCGGATAGCAAAATCTTAGACATCGCTGTAAAAGAAAATACGGGAATGGCAGAAATTGATTCGGATCAAAATGATTTATATTCGATATTGTTAGTGTTAGTAACGGTAGGTCTTTGACACTTTATCTAAAATGATATTAAATTTTGTCAATAAAAAAAGAAGACAGGATCATTGATGCCTGAAAGATAATCAGGAGCAAATTATCTGTACGGGTGAAAAGGCCTAAAAGTGAATACGTTTTGGTTATTTTTGAACATGGACAGGACAAGGCAAGAGCGTTTACAATATTGCGTAGCCTACGCAGGAAAATAAAGGAAAACTTCTCGCGTGAATTTTTCCTTTTACCTTACACCTCAAAAAGAAAATTCTGAGCAAGTAACTTATCTACATAAATAGGTATTCTAGCGTGTGGTGAAATTCCTAGTGATTCAACAGAAGGTATAAGTCATAATTAATTTGCATAAATAGATCACAGGCCCATTTAAGTACTTGCATACGAGTATACTTATTATATAGCAAAAATACTATAATATGAAACATTGAAGGTCCTGTTTTTACCAACGTAATAAAACATTATTTTCTTTATAACAAACTAAGCCTTAAGAAAGTCTGCTAACAGTGTTCGAATGTTTAGGAGGTAAATATTGTGATAAGACTTATATACCAACAGAATTCCCTGCATACAATCTTTCAACATCAATTCCCTATTCAAGTAAATATATCGTTTTGAACTACGAACGGATCGATTCCATTTTTTGCAAACAAGTATAATAATAGCACAAACGCAATCAAGCGAGTTTAGACATTATACTATGAGTAATTGGACATAAATTACAATACCAAATTGATTGTAATTGTAACATATACGATTGGCGGAAACGTATGGAGTGCGATAGTGGGGATCTATGAACTGTCCAACAGACAAAGCTGGGTCAAAGGCGGGCCACTCTGCTATTAATACGTTAGTACGCTGTTATATCGTATCTAACTTGATATCTCAATGGCTACGGACACGAACGCGGTCCCTGAAGTGCTGCAGTGGTGCAGAGGAAAACAAAGGTTTCACCAATTCGTACTATAAACTTGACAGTCGTTAAAAGACAATTTTTTTGACCCGAACTAGTTAAGGAACGGTATCAAGAAGATCCAGGACATTTTTTTTCTCAGAGGAGAATGCGTTTATGCACCATAACCGCAGGCTAGCTAGACCCGCGGCCGTGTGTGGGACTCGAGACTGAAGCGTCCACTACCCACTAAACTCCCCCGGTTTCTCCTTCACACCCGATTAGGACGAGCCAGTGCTAGCCTTATGGCTAATGACCAGCCCATCCCCGGGTACCTCGACTTGAGAGGCCTCAAGTCAGGGTGGCGCCTTAGGGAGGGCCACCCGAAAAACTAGGAGACCCTTTAGACTTGGCTCGAGCGACCTGTGCAATGCGGGCGTTGGGGGGCTACCCCCGCCCGCAAGTCAACCCTCAGGCCGGAGAAAACGTGCTAAGTGAGAAGATCCAGGACTTGGCAAATCCAGTAATAACATTTAGGCGACTGCCATCTGACCTCCGTGACCCTTGACAGGGAAACCACAGTAATTGGAACATGTCTACACAGCCACTCGAATGCTGTGATTTCTTCACGAGGTTTTCCGTCACCGCGGAGCAAGAGGTATATGCGCACATAAAATCCATAGGTTTAACTACGTTTTACAGCGTTTCGAATTCGATACATTTAGCAAATGCATTGATTAATTATGAATATTATAATTGGAAAAGGGAGTATAAAGCTTTAGGAATACGTAGAATCTTCTAAAACTTTTGCTTTGCGCTAAAAATCTGCTCGGATATCTGAATATCGGTCCAATATACATATAGTCATCACATGGACACGCTAAGAAGAAACAGTTGATACTTGATACTTTAAACAACAACACCAGTCCGTCTCTGTGACACCTACTCGACATTTTCATGACCTGAGGTTTCAATTCGTTTGATCAAAGCGTTGACAAACGAACAAAATGCACAATGCATCGGCTGCTAGTAGCGCATTCTTGTTTGAGTTCTTTTTTTTCGCATCATGGCGGGAGCACGTGCGAATATGAGAAGTATGGTCGGCAAAAACACGATCTGTGTTTTTTTTTTGTTTATAATATACAATACTAGCCTTCCGCCCGCGGTTTCACCCGCGCGTAATCTCTTTTTTCAAATATCCCCCCTTCCCCCCACATTTCCAGAATCAAAAGTACCCTATGTTCATCGGGGATAGTGTAGCTTTCCAACAGTGAAAGAATTATTCAAGAATTATTCCCGCGGGAATGAGACGTTTCCCGTAGGAATTTTATAGCCTATGTCCTATTCCGGGTTATAAGTACACTTAAACTATACGTGTGCCAAATTTCATCTAAATCCGTTCAGCCGTTTAGGCGTGATTGAGGAACAAACATCCAAACATCCAGACTTTCGCATTTATAATATTAGTAGGAAGTAGGATGAAAGCTCAAGATACTGGGCCCGAACCAAAATTAAATGCGATCTTCTCAGTACGGTATCTGGAACTGTTTTTCGTTAATCAAAACGCGATTAAGGATAGACAGATAAAAAACAAACGTTCATTTGGGGATCGAACCTTTAATTGCTGGTGTTATAGCCTAATAAGGGTTCAATTTTTTCTATGTATAATAACAAAAATGTAAATATATGTTATCTGGCATCCATAGTACGACTATGCTTTTTTAGTAAAGACTATTTCGTGGCTGTACCTACATAGTGGAAATATGTGCCACACACGACAGCTAATAAGTGCTTTGTCTTTCTATTTGAAGATTTTCCATTTGTTTTTTTGCTAACAGTACCAAGTATAATAGAAGAAATGCAAGCCCATATCACGCCGTCTCACACAAACGTGATTGCGGCTATAATAAGCTCTGCTGTGTCATCTCTTTACACGTGCTATGTGTTTACGATCGTAACATAACGTAGGACACGTAACTTGACAAACATGCCCTTTTATAGCGTACCATCTAACTTATGGATAACGACTGAGATTTTTTGTTAAGTGGTATTTTCCTTTTCTAAAGGTGAATAAAATTAGGGACTTGTCTGCGGCGAGCTGTGTGTGGGACTCTTGCGATTAGAAAAGACTGGTGCATGAAGGATACCAACAACCTAATCATAAAGTGATAGGGCTGACCCGGGATTTGAACGCAGCTTTAAGCCAAAGTGCCAGTTGGTAATCACAAATCTAAGCTAAAGCTAAGGACTTTTAACCCTGGAATAACTGGCAGATAGGTACATAAAACACTAAACGAACGAGGCGACTATTACTTAACTATGTATTACGAAAACATTGAGAATTTTCAAGTGTCAAATAACATTGACTAGATTTCGCAAACCTTGTTCAAAAACAAACAAAAAAACGACGACGATTGCAAAACGGAAAACATCCCCAAACTCAAGATGCAACTCAAATGTCGCGATAAATAAACAAACGACACCTAACACACTTCACTTTTATTATTAAAACGTTTATAAAAAAGCACGTACAAACAAGGACTTCCTAGCGACACTTGACAATGTGCAATTTCCACTCGTGACCCACTCACTACAATGTCCAGTGACAACACTCGAGTGTACCGGTAAGCAGTAGCTTCACGACCGAGAGCCAACAGAACTGACAAGACTCGGTGCACTGTGATTCATGGCATTTAACCCCGCGCAAAGGTCTATAGGACGACCATATTGAACTATTTGGCAGGAGGTTCCGAGTCGGACACGCCCCAAGAAATAGGTGTTAAAATTAACATGGTTTTTGGATGAAATCGTTTGTTTGCATTTAAAAAAGACATGAATGTTTGTTTGTCAAATCATACTACGAATTGTAAGACATATCGTAAGTGAGATGTTCCAAGGCACTAGTCTATAAAAGTAATGGGAATTAAAGAACGATTCTGGCTAGACACAGGCGCCAGTTTTACCACTGTGAGTTAAATCCTGATATTATATCTGCCATAAACAATAATGACTGATCTTTTGTTAATTTTCAAAAAATAAGACAGTGTCATTGTTATTTGATTTGTTATTTTTTTTATACCACATCAGTTGGCAGGGCCTGGGCGCGTTTCGGGCGTCGTGAAATTTTGTAAACAAGCAAGTCAGTCGCGTTTCGGGCGTTTTCGAAAATTTATAAAAAATGCCTACACCGAATGGTCGCGATTCGGGCGTCCTATTTATTTAGCTCTTTCAGATAGTCGCGTTTCGGGCGCTTTATAAAAATAGGACGCCCGAATCGCGACCATTCGGTGTAGGCATTTTTTATAAATTTTCGAAAACGCCCGAAACGCGACTGACTTGCTTGTTTACAAAATTTCACGACGCCCGAAACGCGCCCAGGCCGTTGGCAGACACGCAGCCCACCTGATGGTAAGCGGTTACTGCGGCCTATTCCATTGAGGGACACTTCATCAGGAAGCGTCCCTCGATGTGCTGCCAGACTGTAGGCTCATCTGATCTTCGAGCCATTAATTTTAATTGTACTGGCTCCCATTTATCCGGAACGTAGCTGACCCTAATAAATGTAATTTTAATTTTAAAACCTCTAACGATTTTACGATTCATGTTTCTTCAATATTGAGCTACTTGTCTAAATGATCGAATAAATATCAATCCAAACGAACCTTATCAGTAATTATTCGGAACTGACATAACATCAAGAATTCCCTGAGTCATCAAGTAATCAAAAATAGATAGTAAAAGATTTCGCATGAATATTTTGCGTGATCTTATCAATGCTGAAAGATTAGTTGATTTTCGTAACCCAAAGCCGGCAGTAAAAATTACAAAGTCATGACTAATTTCCTACGACCTATTTATAAAAAAAATAACTACTTTTACCACAGATTACTAAACAGCTACTACGTCTTACGCCTGTGCCGCTATGTGTGTGAGTACAGCAAGCTCCTCCTGTTATGCCTGCAGATTGCACTTGTAGGGGTGGGTAGCTCAACTAAATAAGTCCTAACACCAACCAGTTACCAGACCCAAGGCCGGAATCAAACCCACAACCTGTGAGATTTTCCACGAGCCGCTCAGCCACTTTTCCATGGACTGGTTACATACAAATATATTTAAATAAATCTAGTAAGACTACCACCGGTTCGGAATGTTGTTTTTACAGATAAGACACCGGCAAGAAACTCGAACATTACGATTTCCCATCGCTAATATTAGGTACAATGATTTTGTTAAAATGGTTTCACTTTTATACTTATTTATTTACAAGCAAAAAACAAAAATCTCACTTGTTGAATGCGTAACCTTCCTTTTCGACGAATCGTCAGGCAGAAAATAAGACTAAAATGCCACTCATCAAGGAGTGAAGACAAAATAGGTACAATGCAGATCGTAAGGAAACATTCTACAAGCAAAACAACTAACTAGACACGGTAAAGTTAAATAAAACATTACCACAACGGCATTTTCACGTGAAGTTCAAGCTCGAAGCCAATGAACTTTAATGTCGGAAAATTATTACAGAAATAAAACAAACTTGCAATGGTATTATTTGCTGGAAGGTATCTGACTCCGATCTCATTATGTATTCTACTCCACGCTTTTAATCTGCATTAAATGTTGTCACGGAACTTTCTGTTCAATATTGTAACTGTAAAACAATTGAACTCATAGTCACTATGGTCGGTTTTACGGTGAAAAATGAGTGTAAACCCCAAGTTAATTGGCCTGTCAGTCAACGCGCGGTTTTTACAGAGAAAAACATGATTCGCGCTATTTGTATAATTCTTCTAATATCCACGATTGTTTGTGTTGTAGCAAGGAGCGGAGCTAAAAGCATCCGTAAAATACTGAAAGACATGGCATTGTGCAATTTTGCCCGTCTCGAGTAGGGTAGGGCTAGGCCCAAACTTGACGGAAATTCCGCCGCGGATCGTTCGCGACGGAAATAATTTCATACATATAAAACCGTCCACGACGGAGCGACCGATCTTCCGCGTAGTGTGCCCGCTGTTTGTAATTTATGAGCAATAACATGTGTTGGCGTTCCGTCGCGGAAGATCCGCGGCGGAATTTCCGTCAAGTGTGGGCCTAGCCTAGGACTTTTCAGAGTACAACAAGTAGAGTTACGAAGATATTGAATATTTTTTCATAAGAAATTATTTTAAAGCGATTTTAGAATAGAGAGGTAAAATAACTGATTCATTCCACACATCATTATCGACATCAACCGATTTTTAAAATAACCATTGGCCAATTAGTTCCTACAAGTATCCACAATCATTGTATCTGATCATTGGACAGGGGTGATTTTGACAAATTCCACCTTTTTTCGTCAAAAAGAAAAATCGGCGAAAATGCTTAAACACCAGTACCTAATCCCTTACAATCATGAGCAAAATGTCTTGTTTAGTTCGAGATTTTATTACACTAGCGATCGGGGCCCGCACCTCCTCAGCGTGACATCAGCAACTGAATAATTGAGTAAAATTGGTCCAAATTGGCCTGTTGTCCGCTCCACGTGGACTAAGCAGCGATGAGTCTGATTTATCAATCAGAACTAACAGTTGCATGTACAAGTACTTGTTAACCGAGTTCAGAATGGAAATATCTGCATTGACATTGCAAATACATAAACGAAAAGATGACATTACGAGACCAGGTACTTATTTTATTTAAGAGGTTCTTTATATAGCCCTAGTAATATGCACGAATTTCACGCGCCGTATAAAAACATTATTACTAGATTTGAATTGAAGTGACAATGTGTATCTTCATACGAGTTCATGCGAGTGTGTAACTTATCTCCATATTATTTATTGCCTTTGTGAAAGATTGTTTTGTTTTAGAAGGTGATAAAGTACAGTAGTTTAAAAATAAAAAAAAACTCGATTATATCAAAACACTGCCACTAAAAACAGACCGTATCTAATAACGATACACGCGATAGTCTCGTGTCGGATACTATCCACCAGTAAAATATGAATCAGCTGCTTCTACGACACATTTAGTGTCCACTTACTAACATACAATGGTTCAATGTCGGCATGAAAATATGTCTGCGTCTACGCAACACGTAAAACCTTAAAATGAAAAAATATACGATAAAAGAAATTAAAACTAAACTCACCTGTCCATACCGAGACGATGCTAAATGCACGTTCCTATTCTTAAGCGAGAAGTCTGGTCTTTTCCCGAGGCCATAGTTGCTTTTCTGCGCGATGAATTTCTTTGGTCTATCCAGTCTTTCCGTCGAGCCCGTGTCCTCATCCTCCCGCTTCGAAGTCGATGGAATCCCTCGATACGCTCCCCTTGTGCCTCTAATTGTCTTCTCCGGACTCTTATCCTGCTTCCTCGTAATAAGATTCTCCTTCCTCTGTTTATTGCTCCGTAAAGACACATTTGACGCCATGTTGTCCATATTGGTCCATCAAATGCCACAAGACTATGTCAGATGCGTCTTTCATACATCATTGTTTACATTAAAACTGAATAAATATCTTACAATCTCAACGTTGCGTTCAAAATCATTTTAAGCATGTAAAAAATATAATGGATTAACTACAAAAATAATTATGATGGATTACACTAATTAATTAATAAAATAAATAGCTAGTTCCGTCTTTTCATTCTCTCTCGCTGTGTTGGCATCCTTCTATATGTTACCGATCCGTTCTGTCTTTATACTATCAAAGAAAATATTAAAAACTAAGTAACAGTCTTCAGAAAGATTTTGGAAAGTTGTATTGCAGGATTGTTTATCTGAAACAAATCAAAAGATATGGTCAGGTCAAATGTCCAAGCTATATTATTAAGGTGACGCCGCCAACGATATATTCGTTGGACGCCGCGTTCAACTAAAAGTCTGAAATTCGGCGCGTGCCGCCCCCCCACCCCGCACATTTATGACGAGTGACGAGCACGGAGCAAAGAGATCCGCGCGTCCACTGAAACCACTGACCTCCATTATACAAGTACGCTGGACAGGCGATCGCTACCAATTATTTGATCCGATTTGAAAATCGCCATATTGGCGCTAACTGCGCTGGAGAGCAGTAATTAGTGAGTGAGTGTACTTGGAACTAATACTAGTTCTATACAACGACTGAATTTTGTTATCGATAAAAACTTTTTTAGATAAAGTGCCCTCTTTGTGTAGCTAATCTAAGTACGGACGGCAGCAGATCAACCTACCCTAATCTGTCAAAAAATCTCAATTGAAAGAGAACTCTATGTGAAGTGAATAAAGCTGAAAATTGGTTGTAGAAATTTGACAGTTTGGGGTAGTCTGATGTGCTGGCGACTGTACATAGGTATCTTATTATTAACTCTCTATGTGGAGGGATAGGTCCTTAAGAAAGTATTCTCAAGTCACTTATTTTATTTAAATAAAAGAAAAAAGTTATTCCTAATTTTTTAAAGACCCCAAATAATTATTATAACTTTTAGATAATTCCAAATGTCACTAAGGCCCGTATTTCTAGACAGGTCTCAACTATGAGATCGATCTTAAGATGACTCTTGAAATAGTGGTTTCTGATGTTTACGCGGTTACTACCACAAATCTATATACATATAATAGATTTGTAGAAAAGTGGTGTCTGTACAATGGAAATATATTAAAAAAAAGTAGCAGGGGTTGTTATTATATCGATACCGAACCCGAAATTGTAATTAAAAATTTTTTTGTCTGTTTTTCTGTGTGTTTGTGCACGCTAATATCAGAAACGGCTTATTCGATTGAGATGCGGTTTTCACTAATATATTGTGGTAAGCTTCACTTAACATTTAGTGTTTATTTCATGTCAATCGGTTCATAAATAAAAAAGTTATGTCAATATAAAGGTACACGCCTCGCGCCTGAGCTGCGCATCCGTATATAAAGCGCGCTGAGAGTATGGCGAATAGGTAGTTGCATTCGAAAATTGCGATTTACTTGAATACTGACAGTTTGGATATTTCATTTATTTATATTTAAGGGTTTGTAGGTTAGGTTGTCTTTCTTAATTTTCTTTAAAAATTTGTAAATAAATATTGTAAGCATTTGTTATAGGTTAGGCATTTCTTTCCTTGATTTTTGGTACACTTATCTTAATTTTTTATTTAGGGTTTGTATATATGAATAATTCATAAGTATTTGGTATAGGTTAGGCAATTCTTTTCTTGATTTTCTTTATTTAAGAACAAGTTTATAAGCTCAGGTTATTAATTAATTTTTCTAGCAATTCTTTTGTTTCATAAAATTTGTACGTTTAGTTTACACATCTTAACACTTTTTGCAGTCAGCCTATGTTTTGCGATGACAATTAATAAAGCCCAAGGTCAGACGATGAAAGTTGTGGGTGTAGATCTAAGTATCAGCTGTTTCTCGCACGGTCAGTTGTATGTGGCTCTGACACGGGTTAGCAATCCTAGGAGCCTGTATGCTTTCATTCCCGATGGCCATACGTCACATATCGTATACCTACAGAGAAGCATACTGTAAAGTTTTGTGTTTAACTGTTTTTATTTTCTATCGATAAAATCATAAGAACGGAAAGCAATCCCTGATGCAGTGGGACCACGGGGAATGAAAATTACCCATGGACCCGTTAATGGGTCGACCCAACGGGACCACGGGTAAACACTCAAATTTTTAGCTTCCCAAAGGACGGTATATGTTATTTAAAATAAGCTGCCTGAAAAGTCACTATTCCACGCGGACGAAGTCGCGGGCACAGCTAGTAAAATAATATAATAATAGTAGTTACTACTCATTAACTAAACACCTTAAACGGATAAATCGCGAGTTTTATCCGTTTCAGTTGTTTTATTTAATGGCTCTTGAAATATTATTTTTAGACAAAACTACAACTACGGGCTTTAGTCTAAAAACAACGTTTCGAGATAATATGTGACAATGCTCCAAAATATTCTGGAATTAATGCACGAATAAAATTTCATTATCTAGCCTAGATTATTTGCAGAGTCAAAAAATGTCTAACTTTCTCACCGGTCATTGATAAAGAATTTTTTTTTGTTTCTGCATACAAACAACAATTGAAAGATACTTAGCACGTTTTGTTTTGGTAATATTTTTTAATAATTATGGTTTAAAATCATCGGACTGATTTAACATAATTAATTATACAATCATCACAAATCAGTTTTTTTTTCTATTTTGTTGTCATATCAAGTGTTTATTATTGTGAGAGATCACTATGTCCCTTTAATAATAAAATAAAATTATCGACTAAGAAATGACATAATATCGACATGAATTTAGACATCCCTAAACTAGTTCCTATGGTTTGTTAAATCTTGGATGATCTCTGCGACAGCTGTCATCGATTTGACAGCTGTTAAATTTCACAATTTTTGACTGTCAAATGTATGAAGAGAAATAACGTTTATGATTGTAGGGTCCCGCCCACTTAGAGATATTCATTGCTATTATCATTCGCATACACTTAATAATCGATTATGAAATTTTAACCATTTTATTTATTTTAACCCACTCAAATGAACGTTTTCCATTATTTTAGGTCTATCCAAAAAAAACAGCACCAGTTATCAATAAAAGAAAATTGTATTGGATGATTTTAATTTATGTGGAGTCTACTAAAAAGGCGAGTTGAGAGTTAAAATGTGGTACAAGATGCAAACAATATTGTCAAATTAAAAGAAGAAGCATTCCAATCGGTCACTCACTGTTACTACAGATGAATGGCAAAAACAATGTGAACATGTTATCCACATCGAAGACCAATTGTCCGAAACAGAAGTAGGTACTTAATGGATGCCGAAATGTACAAGTTCATAAGAGAATTAAAAAATTAATCTGATACTGAATCAGACCAGACGGCATTTCTGAAGACTCGAGTTCAACGGATAGTGATTGTGCGTAGTCAGCTTTCTTTTTAGATCATTCTTATTCAAAATATAAAATAATATTATAAACAATACATGATGGTGAATCTTAGAAGCTAAATATGGCCACACATATCTCAGGTTGGGCAAACAGACTGTATAGCCAGTCCAGCGTACTATGTATATGATGGAGGTCAGTGGTTTGAATAAATATTCGAAAAACAAAAGCGAGCGTGGGCGGAGAGCAGTTGTCATAGATCCGTCTCTGGCAATAGCCGGGAGCGTACTGCTGGGGCCGCGCGACGCAAGACGCTCTTAGAAAACCCGCTCTAAACGAAAAGAGCGTATGCGACAAAATGGTTTTATCCGTGTGATTTAAAAACTATAAATGTATTTTAAATAATATATGGCCCAATTATAGTGTAAGGTTCCGTGATTATTTTTAGTAATTTTGAAGGCTTAAGTCGCTTCCGATTGTCGTAAAAATGACAATCCCTGTTTTTATAGAGGTATTTTTGATTAATTAATCTGTGTTACAAAAGTTGACCAATCGTGTATTCAATTGGACAATACAAAGTCAAAGACATGATGAATCCTGCCAATAAATTTTATTTTCTTAGCTTTAGTCATTGCTGAGAAAAATCCATATCCTTGCAACACAAATATTCAATTCGTCCTCTTAATGTCCTTCGATGGTCTTACGCACTTTAGAAGCTAAATGCGGAAAATCCCTAGTAATCCTGACAGAGAATTCGGTTGTTCTCCCTGGATTCACTTCCGTGAGAAAATTTAATTAATTCGTTTATTTTTTTTTTTTAATTAACGCGAGAAAATTTAATTAACGCGTCGCTCTAAAATAAAATGTACGCGTAAGAACATTAATTTTTATTAACCCGAATATTTGAAAAAAAAAACAATTGGTTAGTAAAAAGTTACAAAGAAAAAATGTTTCAAATATAATTGCGAAGACCAAAATACAAACAAAGTTGAGAAAAAATAAATTCATAAAGCATAACAATGTTCTTGACTCTAAGCAAGCAATATCTGAAATGGCCCATTTTATGGACCATCGTTCTATTGTGCTGTTATCGTGGCACCGAAGAATTAGCCCACTTGCGAATAGCTCTTTGTATGGCAAGTATGTTAGATAAGTACAAGTAAACAAAAGTAGACAACTTAGTTATATCTACTGTTTAAAAATAGTATTAACTTGTTAGATCGAGGTAAATGAGCAGGGAAAATAACTGCTTTACTGATATAAGTCCAAATCATCCATATGCGGCTACGAGCTGACTGGTAGATAACAATATGTGTCAAAAAACATTTGGTCAAGGGGCGGGCACCCGGCTAGTTCTTTTTCGGGGGTGAAGGGAAAACCGGAGGAGTCTAGACAGTTGTGGGACGCTTTAGTTCCGAGTCACACACGGCCGCAGGATTACGATGCTTAGACTTATTCTTCACCGAAAACTTTTGGTTTACATCGAATACGGAAAATGAGTCCTGAAGAACGTAAGGCATTAGCCTTACTTATCCTTTTACTCTAGAAACGGAACGTAATATTCTTTGATTTGTTTATTACATGCTATGATGCTTGTTTTACTCAATAAGGGAGCCACCATTTTCATCTCATGTTATGTAGAAAATTATAAGTGGCCGTGACACTTAGAAAACATGCGTAAGATATGTACTTATCATCGTTGTTTTTAATTAAATTCTTCGCGATATGTCTGCAGATTTTAATAGACATCACGTACGCAACACGCGTCATCCATTCATTAAAACGTATAACATTAGACTAAATGATTTTTCTTCATGAGACGTGTATACGGTTTGCTTAATGGTGACTAACGCCGCCTAGTCACAAAACGATATTGGCCTTTGAGGTAACTAATAAGCGAAGCACAAAGCGAAGTCTCTTATCTAGTTAACGCTACTAGACCTCTGCCTCATAGGCATTCCGAAACGTAATTTGTGTGGAACACGTTCAAAAATTAACCCATTAAAACTCGAACTATGAAAATGAGTCAAAGTACGGACGGCAGCAGATCAACCTACCCTAATTTGTCAAAGTTCTCAATTGAAAGAGAACTCTATGTGAAGTAAATAAAGCTGAAAATTTGTTGTAGAAATTTGACAGATTAGGGAAGTCTGATGTGCTGGTGATTGTACATCTAACAAAATACATTGACCCCAAAGTAAGCTTACTACTCACTTGTGTATCACATACAACGATCGATGGTACAACAAACATAGATAATACAACATAAACATCCAGAAACTGAACAAACATCAATGTTTTCCTCACAAAATGTCCTAGGTAGGATTCCCACCCACGAAGCTTGACGCATAGGGCAGGGTCACTTACTACGAAATATTAAATACACCATCAGGCCAATTGTTATTGTGTATGCATCAACAGCGTACATTAGAAGATGACACTGCAGTCGATTGCGCGCGACTGAAATTGGCTTTATTGTAAGAAGTTAATATTTATTCTTGTATAAACTTTCCTATCTAACACCCACCAATCATGCATTAGTAAAAGGATTAAATATTTCTGAGGTAGGTATGCTTGGAACATCAATTGCATGTTGAGCTGTTTCCCACAAGAGAGCATCTTCTTAATGTTGTTTTATCTTTATGACAGAGCTGGCTTAAAGTTTGCGAAATGCAGCTTGGTGACTGATTACAACCACAAGCTACGTAATCTCATATTCTGAGAGTAAACAAAAAAATGTAACCCAACCGATTAATTGAATGCAGGATACAGAAATTGCTGCCAGGAGCTTACAGCATTATGTATGTGCTATCCTTTTCAAAATAGCAGTATATAAATGTGTAATTGGGCAGCATGAAATCCCAAACAAGATTATCTATATTTAAATTTGAATCTGCATCAAAA
Source organism: Mecyna flavalis (assembly GCA_949319885.1). Taxonomy (NCBI): domain Eukaryota; kingdom Metazoa; phylum Arthropoda; class Insecta; order Lepidoptera; family Crambidae; genus Mecyna; species Mecyna flavalis. The sequence continues at coordinate 2,132,898 of OX439419.1, read as the reverse complement.
CAGTTATGATCCAACTGATTCCTATCTGAGTGACAGATCTGGGGGCACGGCAGTGCCCCCGCCAAGTCGAGCGCGAAGCAAACACTGCCGTACCATCCTTTACTGGAACCATTTCGCCGCATTTTCAGGCCCCTATTTGAGAACCTCTGGATAAGACCAGAACGCAGAAATTTTCGTCATTTAGTAAGCTATAATCACATACTTAGAATACAAAATTTCAAGGCTGTAAGTCATTTAGTTCCGAAGTTAAGCGAAAGCAAAGTTTCGCATTTATGACAGACACTCACTGACTCACTCACTCACTCACCCGTTGTCCTAGTTGAACGACAAACGCGGCAACGCGACGCGACGCGACGCGACGCGTAAATGTCAAATGGTCGTTGTGTATGATAGTGGCCTACGTTGTCGCGTTAGTCAGTGCGCGACGACAAGCGACGTAATGCGGACTTGTTTTTTGCGCGACAAGACGCGACGACGCGCGACGGCTTGACATTTGCAAAGGAATTTTTGAATTGAAGGAAGGAGTATGAATACTTTTTTGACAGATTGAAACTCTCCACATTTATTTCGCTCTAAATATATAATATTTGTTGACTTTCTTCTTTGTTTACGAAGTTTCTGTAGGGCTAAGTATTTAAAATATGAATTTTCTAGTAATAAAGCAGTATATTTGCTCATGGTTAAAAACACTACTGCCGCGTTTGCGCGCACGGACATAGGACACTCGTCGCGTGAAGTATTGGTCGCATTACGTCGCTTTGCGTCGCGTCGCGTCTCGTCGCCCACCTAGGACAACGGGTCACTGATGATCATCAAAATAGAACTAGTACTTCCCATAAACTCAGAGAGCTGAAATTTGGTACAAAGTTAGGGTTTAATGGCTACATAAAGGGAAAACTATAAAAACTAGTATATTCGAAGATCTGGAGTACCTGGTGACCCTGATTAGAAAACACAAGAGCCCAACCAAACTATTAGAGATCGACATATACCGCCTTTACAAAAAATACTCAACTTAGTGAGCCGCTTCATTTGGTGGTGGTTGTTGGGGGATGGGAGGGAAACGGGGGATGGTAGGGGTAGGGGGAGGGGGGAAGGGGAGGGTGAAGGGAGATGGAAGGGGGGACGGGAGGGGTAGCTGGGGGGGTGGGTATAGTATATGGGAGGGGGAGTAGGGGGGATGGGAGGGGCGATGGGAGGGGGAAGAGAGATGGGAGGGGGGAAAGGAGATGAGAGGGGGGGTGGGAGGGGGATGGGGATATTAATGGGAGGGGGAGGTGGGGGGATGGGATAGTACATTATCAATCCAATCCACATGAAATTTGGCACAGGTATAGTTTATAACGTGGAACAGGACATAGGCTAAAAAAATCTCACGGGAAACGTCTCATTCCAAATAGATACAAAATAAATCAATATGCCCACGTTCCTACAAAAAGAAGTGAAATCCCACCAAAAACATTCTGTAAAAAAACTAGCCAAGTCTCGATGGAGCTGCTTGTTTATCTCTAAAAAGTAATGAAATCTAGACATAATCGTGCCAAGTCTAAGGTTCCTTACTGCGATTTCTTTATTATTATAGTTAATGTTGTGTGACTTGGCCGTTGAAGGGTACACAAGGGTACAAAACCAGGTGCTCCATTACTCCATTGCACCAATCTGTCATTGTTTACATGTAATGTTATATCTGTTGTAACTACCTATGTTTGTTAAGCGAGATAATAGCCCATACTGGTATTGGTAATTGGACGCTAGTGTCTGATTTGGCCCTTCGAAGTTGAGTTGCAGGTCCGTTTGGCCGTCTGGCCCTTCAACGGCCAAGTCACACAACATTAACTATAATAATAAAGAAATCGCAGTAAGGAACCTTAGACTTGGCACGACTATGTCTAGATTTCATTACTTTTTAGAGATAAACAAGCAGCTCCATCGAGACTTGGCTAGTTTTTTTACAGAATGTTTTTGGTGGGATAGATATTATGATTTAGCACATGACAGGTGTGTCTTCTACGCTCAATAGCAGATAATAGGCACTTCCTACAAGAGCTGCTACTACTAATTAGTTATTTAAGTGGCGCCTATTACTGTTAATAACTAACATTCAATTATATACTTTAATATATTGTAAACAAACAAAGTATAATGGCAAATAAAAGTGCAAACTTTCATGGTAAATAAATTGCAAAAAAAAAATACTTGACTTTGAATAATTTAATCTCTTTAAGCCAAGAAGTTTTATTCTAAGTTAAAAGACAACTAGGTTTTAATTTTATATCAATCAAACAATCCACATTACATGAATGCATTTAGCTGTTGAATATTTTATTTGAAAGTCCTATTTTTTTTTATTAACGTTTGAATAATTAATTTAATTGTACAGGGCTTTACTTAGGTTCCTGTGGTATTGAAGCGGTGCGAGAGGGGTATGTTTTCTCATTAAAGTAGCAAGGAGTGTTGATTATTAATAATGGACTTGTTATTCTGAAATTTCCAAAGAAATCTTTCCCCACTTCTTATCTTTTATCATTCTCTTCTAGGAAAACAAATATCAATATATCTAATAAACAACTTATTAAGATATTGATGTTTTAATCAAAGAATACTTCCAAAACTTTAACTGGACATTCTTATTACCTCACTCACCAATAAGCATTTAAGATTAAAAATTTAAAAGAATATGTCAAAGTTTGTTTTACTTGATTCATGATAATTACTTTAACAGAACGAAGAAAAGAAAATGTTTTTAGATTGGATGCTACAAGTCGATTAATACTAAATACCTTAACAACTTTAAGATATCATTTAAGAACATAACAAAAAATGTATGAAGTAATTGGAATTAGTAATGATAAAATTAAATACAATAAGAATGCCCCATTTGACTCATAATAGAACTGTCAAAATCATGTGTGCCTATTATTTTTGATGACACTTGAATACATGGCAATCTGGTATGTCTAATGGTACCTTTGCAAATGAGCTGATGACCCTGTGCAGAAATATTTACAAATACGCACTAAACATGTTGCTTTGTTTACTGCTACCAATCACTGCATGAATAACTGCATGATTTGATAGTAAAACGATGACACGTTCACTGAGAGGGCTTACTCAGACACATAGTGATCGCCACGGCACTAACTTACTTCGAAAGGTCACTTACCGATGAAAAAACACTTTAACTACACATAACACTGAAAAACTACGTGCCGGCACGAAAATTTTCACGTGAAAACGCGAAAGCGGGTGGCTAGGCAGCAGACGTCGAGACTTCGCAACGTCAGAACCGTCCAGCCATTGCACTTGCGCTGATTCGCGTTATATTTAAAGATGTGCTAAAATCTGCAGACATCGGCCGATCTATTGCAGTAAATGGCGCATAGCTGAATCAAGCTGAATAAATAGGGTAAAAATTTTTAAATAATAGTACGTCAATCGTACATATCGAGTTTCTAGTGGATAGGTTGCATTTTATACCTCGGGATCGGCATCGTCGGGTACGTGAACGATTTTATCGACTCACTACCGTTACTTTAGCTGAATTGATATCGGATTCTATAAATACTTACAAATAAAAATCTGGAATCACACCATTGTTTTTTCTTCTGCACAATCAGTATTCGATGTTGCTATACTAAAAAAAAAAATACTGCAGAAAGCGGATCACACAATCGATCACGTAGTTTTTCAACTCTCACTTTTACTTTTTAATATTTTCTTTTAAATACAATACCAATCACAAATATGAGTTGAGTTGCAATCACCTATTTTATTGCTACTCTTTCAGCCAATATTAATTTCGGAGTGTGAAGAAGCATAAAAAAAACATTTTTGATGAATAGATAAAGAACTTGGCAAATTCAACGAGCTTAATATGAACATACCGAATATCTAGATAAACTTTCCCTTAATGATCGTACTGGAAAAATGAAGTTAATTGGCTCAAAATTTTCAAGTAAGTTTTTTATTTTATTTAACTTTCTTTTCATTATATCCTGCCATCAAAAAAGAGTTGAAATGAACAAAAACTGTACTTAAATTTTTATATGGTATCATTATCACAACACGTTCCATTTACCGAAATAATATAGAAAAATAAGATGCTTCATCCCACTTTCTAATAAAAAGACATACTTTGTAAGTTGAAAATTTTAAAATAAGTAGTTAAAAAAACTAAAAAGTATATATTTTTAATTACAATAAATAATATTATTTTGTAGAACGGAATGTATCTAAACCTTCAAACAGACGTCAAATAGTTTACGTTCAGAAATAATCATATTTAGAACTTATTTTTCATTCGTTTTATTTAATTTATTAAATGTGAAATAATTATTTTTCCTGTTAATTAACAAAAACAAAGTGTTTTTTGTAAGTAATTAGTAATATATAAATTTAAACTTGCAAATCGTAGCAACATTTTGTAATGACATATTTTTTGCGTAAACTACGTTTTAGAACATAAAATTGTGATGTCGATTGTGTACTTGGTGGCATATTTTTAATTTTTATGATTTTTACGTAAATCATGAAGTAAATAATTTAATAAAGTGATAAAGTGTAAAATGGCATTCGTCAGTGCAGTGACCGGCGATGACTCTACCAAGAAATTTATGGAAGTCTTGCAAAATGACTTCAAGACTCTGAGCCTGGAAACCAAGAAGAAGTATCCTCAGATAAGAGAGGTTTTTATATAAATTATTCCTAGATTTATATTAACGGTTCAAGGTTTATATAGTGAAAATTACTTTGGGGTAAAACGTTCGCATGAAACATTGTTATTCTTGTAATTTCCACCGGAAAATTGCAGGGTCAATTTATGGATGTGCAGAACATCCTACTCAGATTATTTATTTTGATGCTTATTCGATGCTTACTCAAGTGCTGTTTCTTTTTAAATTTAAAATTACGACTTTTTATTATTTACTTAAATAACATTAGACTATGACTAGTCTATAAAATTAATAATAGTGACAATTTTTTATTTATTAGAATTAATCTGTTTTATTCTATTTAAATATTCTATATAATGTTCAAAAAGTAATTCGATTCCAGTTGCTGTTTTAACTAGATCATTCCACAGAAATTTTTACACTAATCTTATTTTTATCTATATCTAGAAATAATCAGATTGTAAATTTTTATTGTAATTGGCCTAATAAAACATTGGTTATATAATATTTTACAGTAATAATGCATTCTAAAAACAAATAATAATTTGACAAGCTTCTATTTTTGCTTATTCTGGTCTCTATCCCATGTTTCATGTCCAACACAGTGATTCCGCCAATGTCAAGTGATTTCAGAGACACACTAAAAATAACAATTGACCAACAGTTTGAAATAAAAATTTCTGAAAAAGAGAACTTTTGTGTTACTTGACACCATCAAAAACAAACCCAGAATGCCACAATGCAGACAACACAAAAAAAAAAAAGATTTTTATAGGTACTACAGAAAAAGGAAAAAACAATCATTTTATTGCACTAATTGCGAGTAATGATTAGGAGCTATGAAACTAATTCTATTCTAATGATAGAATATACATACATTTATGTTGTGCAAAAAAAAAAAAATATTTCAAAAGTATATAGCCCGCAGCCCATTAATATGGCATAGTGTGGATGTTTAGAGGGCAACCTTACCCCAGAAATTTTATAAAAGAAGATACATTATCTCATAGATTCCTAAAATTTTGGATTCACTGTAGTCTTGTTCAAAAGTCTTCAAAGGTATTCAATTGATTTGGAAAAAAGAAAGGAAAAACTTGTTCATTTATTTCAGGCCTGCGATGAAGCAATAGAGAAGTTGTCTTTAGCATCCAACAACCCTCAAGCATCGCTCTATGGAGTTGTCAACCAAATATTGTATGCCCTTGTGCAAGGATGCGAGTCTAAGGATCTCAAGATCATTAAGGTTGGTAGTTTTATTGAGTTTGGTATTTAATTCTATATTGTTCTGACATTTTAACATCTCCTTTAAGAACGAAGTACATTCAGCTTCAATAAACAATAAAAAATTTACTTTATTACACTACAAAATCAAAAATCAAAATCAAAATATTCTTTATTCATGTAAACTTGTATCAAGTATTTATGAATCGTCAATTACAGAGTGACTCTACCACCGGTATCGGAATGCAGTCATCTGCCGAGAAGAACCGGCAAGAAACTCGACAGTTACTCTTTTTCATCGCCATGTTTGTTTACAATTTGTTTGTTACAATTACTGATTAGTTTTAGAATACCAAGCCATACAGTATAAAGTATAAGAATGAGACTATAATCGAGAAAAATCCGTGAGCCCTGGAAGACCAGTGCCCAAAGGTGGCACCTGCAGCACAAGTATGACGTATGTGCCAGCCATAATTTCACTCAACCATATTATAGGGAATGTAACCACCCGACACATAACGCCACCACCCCAAGCACATTTTAGCGAGCATGACCGCCAAGGTTACAAACTCTTCAGGATTCTTTGAATGAAAAATAAATTTAATTTTATTGAATTATAACATTTAATGTGTTACTGTATAGCAAAGTTAACATTGTTGATACTATCGGGATTCTATACAATGCAAAGGCGCGAGTCCAAGCTTCCTTGTCGTTGAGGTATGCTTATTAATACCATACAAAATAAATTTATGTCACTGAAAATATTAATGTTAATACAAAAGATCATGTCAATTATAACAAAGGCGCAGGCAGAGGAGCGGCAACAATACTACTCACTTCTACAGACTTTTATCATTTAGATAGTCTTCCACTTTATAATAACTCTTCTTGATGAGTTGGCATTTGATGTGTGACTTAAACTTGTGTATTGGTAAGTCAACAACATCTTGAGGTAATTTGTTAAATAACGTAACACTTAATCCAACAAACGAATTACCTATTTTATGAAGTCTTGTTTTCGGAACGGCTAGCTTATGTTTATTTCTAGTGTTTAGATCATGATGATGAGATTTTTTCGGAAATTCATGTAGGTTTTTTCGTACATACATAATACAATCTAAAACGTATTGAGATGGTACTGTTAATACACCAATCTCACTAAATACATTTCTTAGGGAATCACGCACTTTAAGGCCGTATATAGCTCGTATTGCCCTTTTCTGAAGTACAAAAATAGATTGTACGTCAGCAGCAGATCCCCATAGAAGTAACCCATATGACATGACGCTATGAAAATAGCTAAAATACACTAGTCTCGCCGTTTCCACGTCTGTTAAACGTCTTATTTTTCTAACAGCATATGCGGCTGAGCTGAGTCTCCCCGCGAGAGCAGTGATATTCGGACCCCATTGCAATTTCGAGTCTAGAGTTATGCCCAAAAAAACCGTTGAATTGACCATATCAATAGGTTCACCATTCACAGTGATATTGGGAACAACCTGCCTCACATTTGGCATGGTAAATTTTACACATTTGGTTTTTTTGGTATTTAACAACAAGTTGTTAATAGTAAACCAGTGCAAAATTTGTGAGACAGAATTACTTACGTCGACAAATGATTGTTCATATCTGTCAACTTTGAAAATCAACGAGGTGTCGTCTGCGAATAGCACAATCTCACATAAGTCTTTTGTAAAGTATGGGAGATCATTTATGTAGATCAGGAATAGCAGTGGCCCCAAAATTGATCCTTGGGGTACTCCCATAATAAGGGGAGCGCCGGAGGAGTCTACTCCATTTATATTTACTTTCTGAATCCTGTTCGTTAGATATGATTCTATCAGGCTCAGTGAGTTGGCTGAAAGACCATAATGCCGCAGTTTCATCAGCAATGTACGGTGATCAACACAATCAAAGGCTTTCGATAGATCACAGAATATGCCAATAGCATCTTGCTTATTCTCCCATGCATCAAATATATGCTTGATGAGCGCAACTCCAGCGTCTGTAGTAGATTTGCCTTTAGTAAACCCGTACTGTTTTTTATGCAATAACTTATTTTCATTGAAATGCGAGAGCAATTGATTAAATATAATTTTTTCAAATATTTTACTTAGTGCAGGCAAAATAGAAATCGGTCTAAAATTAGATGGGTCACTTTTTTCTCCCGATTTGAACAAGGGTATAATTTTACTATGTTTCATCAAATCTGGGAATTGACCATCATCTACACATTTATTAAATATGATTGCTAAATGAGGTGCTATATTATGAATAATATTTTTGATTATTATTACTGAAATTCCCCACAAATCCTCTGTGTTTTTCATGCTAAGTTCTTTAAAAGTTTTAATTATAGTTTCTGAATTTATTCTTGTAAAATTAAATGAAGAAGCGCACTCATCAACATGGCATTTGAGGAGAGACTCTGCAAGATGTGGGCTTGAGTTCAGTTTAGATGTTGTTTTCACAGGGATTTTAGCAAAGAACGACTCAAAAGCGTTTGCTAAGTCCGCATCCGACTCAATGCTATTGCCTTCAATGTTTAGAGAGAACTTGTTATTTTGAGTTTTATTTTTACAAGTCTCTTTGTTAATAATTTTCCATGTAGCCTTGCTTTTATTTGTGGCTTTCATTATCTTATTTCTAATGTAATTTGATTTGGCTTCAGCGCATACTTTTTTAAATAGCTTTGAGTACTTTCTAACATACTCAACCATCGGGGTCACTTGAATTGACTTTCATTTCGTACAATTCAAATAACCGCCTTCTACTTTTATATATTCCTGGGGTGGCCCATTCACTAAACTTGGTCTTTGAGCCATTAATATTTATCTGTTTTTTTGTAAATACCCCATTAAATGCTTTCTCAACAATGTTAAAAAGTTGTTGATATAATTCATGTCCATTTCTATTGTCAAAATTAGCAATGGACAGTTTATGATCTATTCGTTCCTTGAATTGTTCTATTCTGTTAGTAGTGATAGGTCTACAAATTATAGCTGATGTATGTCGGGCAAGATGGCAATCAAATACAGCCAGCTGTCCGCTATGGTCAGAATTAATAAAGTTAATTATGGCTTTATTAATTATATTAAAATTACAAAATATATTGTCTAAACAAGTAGCAGACGAAGGAGTAATTCGCGTTGGTTCTTTAAATAACTGGTACAAATCAAAGGACTGAAATAAATTGAGAAACCTAGTAGCAGTTTGTGAAATATCTAGAATATTTATATTGAAATCACCACATATGATGATTTTTTTATTGGATTTACATATTTTTTCTAATACTTCCTCCATGACAGATTCAAATTCAATGTAATTAGCAGAAGGAGGTCTATAGATGCAAGCAATAATGTGCCGCTGCAACTCCACACACGATATCTCAATAGTTCGTTCTACTGAGAGCGATACGACATCTTTACGTTCTCTAGACTCTACTGTATTTTTTAACAATATAAGTGACCCACCCCTTATAGCCATACCTCTTGTGAACGAACTACTGACACTGTACCCATCAATGTTAATCATCATTTCATGCTGTCTTAGCCAATGTTCAGTGATACATATACAATGGATATTTCTATCTTTCAAAAACAATTCTAATTCTAACTCTTTTCCAGAAACACCCTGTATATTTTGATGAACTATACAAAAACTTTCAGGTATTTCCATAGTCACTAAATTGCTAGAGTAGTCCTCTATTGTCTTATAATTAAATTTAAATTATTCTTTGGAACTACTTCCAAACCTTGTTCAATAATATTATTAATATTAAATGCTAACAAAGTAGCTAAATCAATCTTGATTTTAAAAGGCAAATAAAACATTTTGCCAGTCACATTAAACTTATGATTAATAAATTTATTTGTGTCAAAAAACACAAATTTGTCACTATGACAAGTACAATTAAATAAGGAAGTATTCAATATGTGAATACTGTTATTTTGATCATTTGTATAACATCTGGAAAAGGGAAAAGCACATAAAATAACTTTCTTTACATTAAGTTGATCAAGTATTGAAAGCTGCTTCAGAATCTCCCTTTTACAGGTGTTAAGTCCATTACCCATCATTAATATAATGATGGAGTTTTCATTAAAATTACAATCTATAATCCTCTTAATAATCTGGCTAAGAGGAGCACCTGGCATACAATGGTTAATAACATTACCATTTATTCTATAATTGAGAAGAGGCCCATAGCCAACCCCGAACCCATCAGAAAAAAGGTAAACATCCTCTTTTTTATCTGATGATGATGAAATATAGTTGGATGTGTCAATTGTGTCTGTGTCAATTAAAGGTGACTGCAGTGAGCTGTCACCCTGGTGCTGCTCAGTGGGACCTGCACTTACACAGCTACACTGGCTCATAAGTTTGTCTACAGCATGAATGTGCTCACTTATTTGAGACCGCGCAGCTGTATATTTGCACGTCACAACTTCTAAGGATTTCTTCAGCCTAGTGATTTCATCCTGAAGCTCCTGGGTTTCGATTTCATGCCTTGCCCTACTTTCATCCAATTTTTTACTAAAAAGCTCTAAGCTATCAACTAAATCTACACGTTGTTTTCTGAGAACAACATTGTTAAAAAAACATTTTTGTTTTTTTATCATTTTGTTAGTTTTGTTTATAAATTTATTAATCCTACAATATTTCTTTATTTTATTTTTACTAATAGGCTTAATTCTATTATCTGAGCACTGGTTTACAACTACACTATGTCCACTGGGCGACTGGAGCAGCTCCTCATAGAGGCTTTGGGTGTGAAGTGTCGACTGACACAGCCTATCCTCTTCATATGATTGCAGTCTCTTATTTGCATCACGCAGGTCAACCTCGAGCTCATGGATCCGTGTCAGAGCCCGTTCATAGGTATCACTGCACTCGTCAAAGTTTTTCAATGTTCCGAGTAGCTGGTCCCGTTCACCAAGAGTGTCCATATGCAATGCATGAAGTTCAGCCAGTTGAGACTTCAGTGAGGAATTGCAATTTATTATTTTCAATGCTTCCGTTTCATTGTCAGCATGTTCCTGTAGGAGTTGGCTATTTTCCCTCTTTAACTCAACGATTTCATGCAGTGCCCGTCTTAATTTTAATTCCAGGTCCTGGGATGTGGCCTTCCTGGTCATCATCTTTAAGGATGTACTGGATTCTGGAAAAAAAATAAATTATAAAGTGTATAACAACTGTATTGTACTAAGATTGTACCGGTTTAGGCAGCTTAATATATTTTTTATTACAGCTTATTTATCAAAAATACTATATATTTTTGTCTTTATCAATAAATTAAGAAAGAAATTTTGAAAACAGTTACTTATTTATCAAAAGAGGGTAGAACCAATAAAATAAATAACGACCAAGTGATTTTTGAAGAAGTTAAAATAAATAAGAAATAAAAAAATAAATTTTGTCAGGTGTACAGTGTGTGTTTTTGGCCAAATGGTTGCTCAACATCCACAGAACTTCATGTGAAGTATTGGGAGTCACAACACAGGCACAGGTGTTCTAGAATTTGACAAATCTCTTGTATAAGAGTCGCCAAATTCAAATAATTGTAATGTGTAGTGTTTCTGTTAAGACTTTTGAGTGTATTGAATGTGTGAAATTATTAACTTGTGTCTTGGGTTAGTGTTAAAAAGTATTTTTTTTTATAACCTGATTATGAAAATTTATGTAACGGTTAAATGATATTATACTAATAATAAACAGTTCTCCTTTCTAGTAATTAGTAAAGAGGCGTAAAATATAAAAGCAATACTCCCCCGGTAAATCCGTTGTCGATTTGAAGTTGAAATTGTTGATGTACACTTTGACAGCCGGCCGGTGAAAACAAGTCGATATAAAATACATACTTGTTTATTAAATAGGTATTGAGCTGATAACACTTATCCTGGATATTTGTCCACTTATTTCACTAAATATACGTAACACAATACATTTTAGCATTTATTTCCTAATAAAATACAATAAATTAATATCAGCTGACGATTTGACGTCTGTCTTTTAGGGTGGCCATAGCAAAAAAAAAAAAAAAAGAAAAAAAAAAAAACACAGTTAAGCATGATTTTAAGTGACATTAAATTTTTCTAACTATAGCTTGAATATCAATCATTTTAGTTCTGCCTGGGCACGATACAGCGACTCATTGCCCAACAAGGTATCGACGCGAAGGGAGCGAGGCATGTGGTGGACTGCCTCTACAACCTCGGGCAGGGCGGAGTCTTGGAGCTGAAGCTGCTGCAGACTGCGGCGCTGTTGATGACCACATCCGACTTGGTGCATGGGGATACGTTAGCTAGGGTGAGCATACCCGTTTCCTGTCGGGAGTACCCTTGACTACTGCAGCCTCACCTCACGCATTGAGGATGCGTCGGCAGTGTCACAGAAGAAAACGCCACCCCGCGGTTTTTTGAAACTGTCATTGTTTAGTGAGTGAGTGAGGGATAGCTGCCTTCTCTCTCCTGGGTCCCCCCGAGTCCCTCATAACCCTAGTTTTTTTTTTTGTACGTGGTATTTACAATCATTGATAATAATGATGGGTAATGTAAAAAAAAATAACAAGTTAATCAATCTCTGAATTAAGCCCTTGTCTTTTGCGTAAAACCCTATGGAAGCATTTTGAGCGAAACTTTCTAATCAGATAGGCAAATTTCCTATCTGCCAACTGTGCTTCTATAAAAATCGGATTATATTAGTAATAAAGGTATTTACAATAATTATTGATAGTAATGATGGCAATAAAGGCTAGCTATCGCTTAAGTAAAATTTGTTATTTTTAGTAGGTACTCCTGAAATAAGATAATTTTTATCATGCAGTCAAACCATCTCCAAATTTATTTTTTGCTCTCCCACTGCTGATCGATAGCTTCTTACCCGTTGTCCTAGGTGGGCGACGCGACGCGACGCAATGCGACGTAATGCGACCAATACTTCACGCGACGTGTGTCCTATGTCCGTGCGCGACAAACGCGGCAGTAGTGTTTTAACCTTGGGCAAATATACTGCGTTATTACTAGAAAATTCATATTTTAAATACTTAGCCCTACAGAAACTTCGTAAACATAGAAGAAAGACAACAAATATTATATATTTAGAGCGAAATAAATCTGTCAAAAGTGTATTCATACTCCTTCCCCATAATCCCTTTGCAAATGTCAAGTCGTCGCGCGTCGTCGCGTCTTGTCGCGCAAAAAACAAGTCCGCATTTCGTCGCGTGTCGTCGCGCACTGACTAACGCGACAACGTAGGCCACTATCATACACAACGACTATTTGACATTTTCGCGTCGCGTCGCGTCGCGTCTAGGACAACGGGTTATAATAAATTTAAATGTCGTGAAAGTGACAGATCATTTGCCATCAGGCGAGACTTTTTGACAGATTAATGCACCACACGTAACCCCGGCCCAACCACCGACGGACGAGATATGCGTAACGCATTTCCTCCCACTAAAAAATAGGTTGATAGGCTGCCAACTGTACACATGTATTTGAATGATTAGTGGTAGGACTTTTTCAGAGTCCGACTACCCCACAGGTGAAATCTGCCGCCATAACAGCTCTGGCAGTGTTCAAAGGTTGAAATCAAAGGCTCGAAGATCAGATGAGCCTACAGTCTGGCAGCAGATTGAGCAACGATTCCTGGTAAAGTGTCCCTCAATGGAATAGGCCGCAGTGGCCGCTTACCATCAGATGGGCTGCGTGTTTGTCTGTCAACTGAAGTAGCATAAAAAATGCCTCTTTCCCCAGACGATGGTGATGTGCATGCGCATGGTGGCGACGACGGAGACCCGTGACGTAAGCACGTCGCACGCCGCTGCTGCCACCGTGCGGCAGCTCGTGGCATTAGTGTTTGAGCGCGCTCTGGCGGAGGCAGAGGGTAAATATCTCACAATTCTACAGTGGCCAACTACATATGGTGAACTGTAGTATTAATGAAAGGCTGGTCCTCAGAAACACTGTTTTATTCTTAAAGCCACACTTACAGAGAACGGGCGCACAATAAAATCAACGCGTGCGTCCCGTGGCGGAGACCGGACGAGAGAGAGCTTGAGTACTATAATTATATACTTTGTCCCACCCTGTTTTGAGAGTGAGGGAATAGGGAGTGCACCTATGCTTGCGCTCTCACTGCAGCATTATAATATATCCTGCGTAGTTGGTTGTTTGTAAATGATCGCCGTAGCCGAAAATTCGGCTAGGAGGACTATTGTACTGTATTTTGGGACTCGTGGTACTACTCGAGGTACGCTTCAAGAAAATACTATATATAGTTATGATAAATCAATGGTTATATTTTGTAACACTAAATCTTATGCCACTTTTATCGAAAACAAAAAATTGGTTTAAGATTGATGTTTTTTTTTTCAGGTACACTAAAAGTGAATCCAGCAGATATTCGCCCACAGACGAACAGCAAAGCTCCAAAGGACTTAAAACCGTGTGCTGTAGATGCATACTTAATATTACAAGTAATTATATTGACCTCTTATATACTTCATGGGTTAAATAATGTTGCATGGTACTCTATTGAGGCATCTCGGAAATCATCACTCATTATGCTGCTATAGTTAAGACTAATCTAATCTTCAATGCTTTGATCCATTTATAATTTTAATCATGTATCTGTTATATACCAATCTAATCAATCTTTATTGTTAATAATAATTGAAGGTGTACGATCGAGGTCTCCCGCGCGTGATCACTTTTGGAAGAATATACCGTGCACGCGCATCGTGACTTCTTAGGAGCGGCGCTTGTAAACGTGAAAATACTGCACAGGATTTTAGCCTTTAGGGTGATCACGCGTGGGTGACCTCGATAGTACATGTACACTTATTGAAATATGAACCTTATCGCAATCGCATAAGATCTTGTCTATGCATTTTATTGCACGTGACTACTAGAACGCCTCTGTGGAACAGTAATTAAGACTTACGCCCTGTTGCAGAAAGCTCCAGTAAAGTTAATGCTTCATTAAATCTAATGCTGTCACTTTTCGTTGTCATGAAATAAAAAGTGACAGCAATAGCTTTAACGAAACATTAACTTTAATGGACGTTTCTGCAACTGAGTGTTTGTGTCTTAATTACTGTTCCACAGAGGCGATCTAGAAAACCGTAGGTAATAGGTTCGATTACCGCTTTGTCTCAGATAGGGATTTTAAATCCTACTGAAAAATAAATGAATCTGATAGTACATATTTGATCCAGCCAGAGCTTTTATGGCGGCAGATTTCACCTGTTGGTTTTTTTTCTAGGACATAATTCAACTGATAAACGGCGACTCAGCGCACTGGCTGGTCGGGATCTCCGAGGTGCCAAAGACGTTCGGATTGGAACTGCTAGATACAGTTCTGACTGATTTCTCTCCTATATTCTTCAAGGTAATTAGAACTTCAACTTTGTGACAATGTCAAGGCAATATTATCCGTGAAGTAGACAAGTTAAGATACTGTTTAGCTTGCATTATACTCCAATTAATATTGTATTAGACAGAGATTTAAAAGAATACTCTTCGGTTGGGTTTGCTTGCTGTCCCAACGTGTTATGAGAGTGCATCTGTGCTTGGGCACTTGTAATATATCGGACTGCGTATTTCACATATTTGGTCAATTGTAAAGATATGTGCTCTTTTTTTCAGATATTGGAATTTAGATTCCTGCTAAAGGAGCACGTATGTGCACTTATTATAAGACTGTTCTCGCCAAATGTTAAGTACAGGTAAGTTATATTTCTAATATTTCACTGTATGATATAATATGAAAGACTTACTTTATAAGAAGCGGACATGGAGAAGTCGTTTCCGTCGAAGCAATGATTCTCAGCTCTGAAGGAAAGACTTAAACATAGTGAAAATCGACTTCGATTGGTTCGTTCTGTTCGGATTTTTTATTCTGACAGACAGAGACGCTCGAAAAAATAAGACGAAGACAAAAATTAAGACCGCGTTTTGCGGTTCACTATTATTATTTGTCATTCGAATGGGTACAACGTGTTTTTTTACCAACTTGTATCCACTTTTGTTGTAAATTCAGCTTTGTGGGTGACGTGTACAGGGCTGCGTTCACGTCGCTCCACATCCCGGGGGCGGCCCCTCCGGCGAGCCAGGCCGGCCCGGGGCAAGCTAGCCCGGCGGCCGCGGATAGGCCTCACTTCCCTGTGACTATGAGGCTGCTGCGACTCGTGTCTGTCATCGTGCACAAGTATCATGCAGTACTGGTAAGTGAAGGTTAGATTAAGTTTCGCGGAAGCGAGAGCACTGTGTTATTCCTATTATTTATTTTAAAGCCTGACCAATAAAATAAAAAAAACCTTGCCATATTGCGGAAAAATATTGGTATTCAAAATCAAAATCAAAATCAAAATATTCTTTATTCATGTAAACTTGTATCAAGTATTTATGAATCGTCAATTACAGAGTGACTCTACCACCGGTATCGGAATGCAGTCATCTGCCGAGAAGAACCGGCAAGAAACTCGACAGTTACTCTTTTTCATCGCCATGTTTGTTTACAATTTGTTTGTTACAATTACTGATTAGTTTTAGAATACCAAGCCATACAGTTTAAAGAATGAGACTATAATCGAGAAAAATCCGTGAGCCCTGGAAGACCAGTGCCCAAAGGTGGCACCTGCAGCACAAGTATGACGTATGTGCCAGCCATAATTTCACTCATTATTGGTATAACTAATTTCTTCAAGTGGCAACAATCAAATAAAAATAAACAAGATGTCATTCATTACTGCACTCTGTCAAAATGTGATGTCAATTGTCAACCGTGCCTTGTTACTATTGGATATATTTTTTTTTTTTCCATTTATTTGGGTCAACGAACAGTTTCACATTCAAAATATATAAAAAGTGCGGGTATAAACAGACATGTAATTGTGAGACCAACACCGTTAACCACAAATTATTTTGAAATTAGAAGTGTGTATTTACTATTAAAATAGTAAAGGAAATTGATATCAACATGAGTATAACTTTAGTGCTGGGTGTTGATTTCATGCAACATACCAATAACAGACCCCTTAAAAGTATTAACATTTACCGTAAATATGTCTAGACTATTAAAGTATTTGTTATAAGTATCAGTCAATCGAGTCAATGGCGAGCGTTTACCAGCATTAGTTCTAAAGTTTGGAGTAGCAAACAATTTCGGCATACGACATGCCCGAGCTCGTGGCCTGACTGGCACTTTATAACTTATCTTATTTACTAGCTCAATACAATCGTACTTATTATTGCAAATATCATGCAGCAACTTTACTTGCAATTGTAACCTTCTTGTTTTGAGATGAAATAATTTATATTGATTTAATAATTTTGAATAGGATAATCGACCATGAAAACATTTATAATGCATGCATCGTAAAAAATTCCTATGGATATTGTGAATTTGTGAGTATAACCATAGCAACCAAGTGTTGCTATAACCATAGCTAATGTGGCGCCTCCAGAGTAGGTTTTTTATTTTATTATTTATGTATATATTTTTATTTTATATGTATTATTGTAAGTATTATGTACTGCCTAAGTTAGTTTGGTAATCTTGGCGAATAGGAAGTTAGTCGAAATCGAGACAAAATAATGCATCACGAATCTGAAATATCGACTGGCTTTGGATCGATTCAGTTTTGGAGATAAAAATGAGAAATGTAAAGTAAAAAAATCTGGCATATTTTTAGGGCCGCTACCTTAATCTTAAATTGAATCTTAGATACTTAACTGTGACACTGTCTATACTAGATTGAGACACTATAAAATCTTTGTTCACAGGTGACAGAGTGCGAGATATTCCTCTCTCTTACAATCAAGTTCCTAGATCCAGACAAACCGCTGTGGCAGAGGGCTTTGGCGTTGGAGGTTCTACACAAAATGACGATACAACCACGTGAGTTATTTAAATATACTAAGGACCAGTTTCTGCACTTTCAGATAATTTCTTGATAACTGCTGTTATATTGTTACATGCTATCTATGCTGTTTCTTTTGCCAATAAAAAAAGAAGAAAGCGTATTAATGTCTGAAAGATAACTAGGCTTTAACCTTTTCTCACCTATCATAATTTAATCTCTAGCATTTTTGTCTACATTTCTTTCTATGCACTTCCCTTCATTCCTGTTTACATATCTATCGTCCTTCATACCCAATCCTACAATAATATACAATAAAAGATTTTTGTTTGTTGCAGATCTTTTGAAAGCTTTCTGCGAGTGCTACGACATGCGTCCGCACGCGACAAACATATTCCAGGACATCGTGAACGCGCTGGGCGCGTACGTGCAAAGTCTGTTCGTCGCGTCTCAAGTCAACACGCCCGCCGGTAAGCACCTACTTATGAACCAAGCAATAGTAACAGTGTGTGACCTTGTAAAGACGGTCTGCGTAGTGTGTGACCTTGTGAAGCCGTCCTGCGTAGTGTGTGACCTTTTAAAAGCTTTCTGCGAGTGCTACGACATGCGGCCGCACGCGACGAACATATTCCAGGACATCGTGAACGCGCTGGGCGCGTACGTGCAAAGCCTGTTCGTCGCGTCTCAAGTCAATACGCCCGCCGGTAAGCACCTACCTACTTATAAACCAAGCAATAGTTATAGACACAACCAACCAGTGAGCCAACTTTAGAAGCTTATAACGTAACTAAAGGCCGCACGTGGAACTAAACACTGAAGATCAAATGTAGTAAATATTATAGTGTGAAAAATCCTAATCGCGACGGCAACGATAAAGGTAGGTAATTGTTTTTTATGTATTTCTATACCTTTAAATGGGGTTTGTTTTTTTAGTTAGCCTATTTCGTGATCCTTTAGGTAGGGTTAACATTGGAAAACGTAACTTAATGCGTAACGAGTCACATTGAATACAAAAAAAAAATCCTCGAACATTTTTCTGTCTGTGGATTTTTTTAACTTGAAATAGTAGATTTTCTACAACTTCATTTGGTTGTCAGATAGCCCACTAGCTAGTGAGTAGCTATAGAACACCATTTTCGACTACTTCCTTTCAAAATTAGTCACTGGTACAATAAATAAACAATAATGCTCTCTAAACTTCTTTAATAATCTCCAAGCCCGTGAAAAGGATCGTTACTATCAGGCAGTATCCTCTCTACGCGGTCCACGTCTGGAGGCAGGAGGTCCAGCACTGGATCCTGTTCCTGGGCGATGTCAGGGTTCCCTACTGGCTGGTCTGTAGAGTCCTGGTAGTCATAGTCTAGCTCTGGAGGATCTGCTTCTGTGTCGGATTGTTCTGAACCTACTCTTCTGCCTGTAAGAAGTTTATTTTAGTAGAAATAGTAGTTTTTCGGATCGGACGTCTTGTTAAGTGAAATTCCGGGTAGGTATAACCCGACCAATAATATAAAAAACCTTGCCATATTGCGAAAAAATATTGTAACTATCTCCTTCAAGTGGCAACAATCAAATAAAAAAACAATAAGATGTCAATTGTCAACCGTGCCTTGTTAGTTTCATATTGTGAGTATAACCATAGCAACCAAGTGTTGCTATAAATAGCTAATGTGGCGCCTCCAGCGCAGGTTTTTTTATTTTCTTGGTCAGGCTATATCTATAGCACTTTCCTTTGGGTAGCGAATTTCAAGTCCTTGATTTGTAGGGCTGGGTCACTACCAAATGCGCAACGGGGCCAGTCCACTTGACTGAAAAAAGTCGCAAAGTATAAACATGACATTGGACAATTACCCCAAGCTTTTGATCTCAGCATCATCAGGTCAGTCTCGTTCCGGCCCACAGCCAGTATTTGAGCGTACAGTTCTGCTACGGGCCGGCAACGCTGCATACAAGTGCTGTACTTTTGGAACCGGTTCGTTCTCGAGAGAGACGGGCAGCCCAAGCGTTCCCTGTAATTAAATTTGTTATGAGAGTAATGAGTGCTTTCATTAGGTACAGGGCCATGATCTAGGGGTCCCAGGATAAATTCCAGGATCGAACAAAATGAGTGTCTGATTTTTTTTAAACACTGGGGTTTGGTATCACTGATTCGTGTTTGGCAAGTGTGGTTATTATGCTAGACCATTAATGTGACGATGATTTGATTTGAATGTTGACTCGTAAAGGCTTTAACTCAAACTCAACAAGCTTAAAGGAGAGGGGGGTTGTTTAGGAAGGCCCATTCGTGCAAAAGAATTTCATCGTGCATAAGAATTTCACAGTAAATCAAATTGCAAAATAAATACTTTGACTTTGACATATTGCTCCTCATCTGGCTAAAAAAAACCTCAAAGCTACCTACAAACGTAACCTACTGCAGTCTCAATAGTGTAGTTGACAATGACATTAAATGGGCTGGTACTTACCCACTCGTAAAGGCTTTGACTCAAACGAAACAAACTTGGAGGAGGGATGCTCCTCATCTGGCTAAAAAAACCTCAAAGCTACCTACAAACGTATCTACCTACTGCATCCTCAACTTTGTATCCTGGAATTCGAGCCGCAGTCAGCAGATGTCTCTTATTCCGGTACTAACGTGCAGTTCTGTATCTGGAAGTGGAAGGTCCACACGACGTGCATAGGCTCCAGGCACGCGCCGGGCGTGTACCGCCGCGTGCAGCGCTGGAACTCGGGCCGCAGCGGGCTCGTCAGAAGATCTGTCTCTTCTGAGTCTATCCACGCAATCACAGGACTTATGCTTAATATTAGAATCGTGGTATACATCGACATTTTGACAAGTAATGTCAGCTTGTAAGATTATGTCGTGGCTATCGAGATTGATGCTAAGTGATGGGAATAGTGCTTTTGAATTTATCTGTAACAGCGTTTGGAATCCGAAGTTAGTGGTAATAATATCTTTGTATTTAAAACTTTAAAGCATAATCTGCGTTTAGTAGGTTAACCCTATTTACTTAAAATATAAAAACGAAAACTTTTTTTGTAGGGAGTTTAAACTGATTTTATGAAAGCGATTAAGTTTATCAGAAAAAGTCAATGACATCCTTGTTACAGGGGCATCGGGACTTCCTCAGCAGTCTGGCTTTTACTGGAAAGGTGTTTGGTTGCCTCTATGCGTCACGTTTGAGCCTGGCACAGCGAAATCTGTGTAGTAAGTATTATTCATCTTGCTTATTTATTTATAAGGAACCAGTTTTACCATCGACATAATAATTTAGATGATGTGATAATATACCTATTTGTTAGGCAAAAATTAAGTTTTATATTCGAAATTGACAAAAGTGTCAGCATCTAAATTATCTAACGGATAAATTATCACGAGTTTATTTTTAGTGATGAAACCTTTATGCCTTTAAGCACAGAAGATATAGTTCTAGCGTTGCAACGCATTTATTTGCGTAAACAACAACTATTTAACGGCTAACTTGATACAGATATACTTAGTTGATCCCTACAAAATTATTAATATACTGTCAATGACGTTCAATTAAAAAACTAGACTCCCAATCACGCTCAAATATTGTCCGAAGCAAAAGTCTGCCCACCCGACTAATGGGCAGAGTTTTCGTTTAGTTGTATACAATTGACATTAAAGACTAACTGCCACGAGATAAGGTGTTAATTTGAACGAATGTGTTAATGTCATCTGTGTCAACGCCGCTCGGACGTTTTTTGAGGAATTTTTCTTAGAGATTGGGTGTCTAGTTGTATATTTAACGTCATTATATACTGTATACATTTGTGGTGTTTCCAGCATAGAAATGCTGGACCGAAACGAAGCGCCGTCGATACAGGACGGGTACGGGATATCCGTGGCGTACGCTTGCCTCATGGAGATCATCCGCTCCATCGCCATCACCATCGAAGGGGCTGAGTACTTCAGGTATGGTTTAGTTTAGAATATTTTTAAACCATGAGGATAGTGCTAAAGCTTAGGCCACTGCCTCAAATTTCGCGAAGCTCGGGAGTGGGGGTGGAAGCGGGAGCTGGCCAGTACGCAGGCGCACAGGCGGTCACCGCTTGACAGGATCTCACCGCTCGTGATAATGTCATGAAGTGCTTTTTCACTGTTCTGTGAGGTGAAGGTACTTCCTCAGACAAGCATTCGTTATTTTGGAGTCGTATTGCGTTCAAGTATTAAATAATTTAAAATTAATTTGTTTTAGATTGCAAGAAATATATGAAGAAGGTCAGAGTGAATCAGAGGCCGAACTCAACTTGAACAAAAATGGGAACACACAAAAAGGTAATCATAACAATTTTTTGCAACAAGGTATATTTTTTTATACCACAAAGATTCCAAACCCTAATCCCTAAGCCTTGTGAAGGTAAGCGTTTACCATCGTCTTTGGACAATTGCAATACCAGAGATAATATTTACTTAAAAACTTTTTCACGCCCTTCTGGATCAACCACATGTAGTCTCTTGAGTTAACTCCGCTGGAAGTTCATTTAGCAGTCTATTGTTCATTTCACAGTCATACATGGCCGAGCTAGTGATAAAAAACATTGAACTACAATTACTAGCGTATAGAACCGACACCGCAAACAAAATTTTTGGCGCGATGCTTTGCTGCCGTTACCATGGTTACGGCAACAACTCATTCAAGATCTATGAGATAGGCATTTCGAACAAAACGCGTATAAGCGCCTTGCTTTGCATGGCGCTTACGACGTTTTGGTCGCCAGAAAAATATACTCTGTAAGCAATCTATAGCGCTGCAAGTTTTATAGTTTGGTTAGACGACATCCGCTGTAGCAAATACATCAGTCAGTCCAGTCATCATTTTGCGACACATTTGTTGTTCCGTATAACCTCTCTATACGTAGTACTTGTAACTCAATGATAAAAAACAATCTTTTGAAACAGCTTCTACAGCTCTCGCTAGTATTAGCACAACTCTATTGAACCATAATTTGTTTCTAGATTCGGAGACGAAGGGCGATGTGACAGAGATAACGAACAACGGTCACAACGGCGAGGCGGACCAGAACTCGAACGTGGTCGAGAAGCCGGTCGAGGACGACGAGAAAGAGCTGCAGCTCAAACTGCAGGTGACATTCACGCGCTCCCTTAATTCCCATATTGCACTGTACTTGTGTTGACATCTAACTTGATCAGCAAACATCTACAGATCGTTCACGATAAGAAGTCCTCTAGCCGCTATATTGGTACTACTGTTTTTCAATACTTTCAATCTGTTTTTTTGACAGATTTACAAAGCGTAGGCAATGCTGCCAATATAGCGGCTAAAGGACAACTTATGGTGAACCATTGGTGAACAGACTGTACAGTTTGCTACGACCAACACTTTATTTTTTTAAATTATGACTTTCATTTTAAGGTTGTCTTACTGCTTGCTTATTCCCCTCCTTCCTAAATCGTCATACGAAAAATAGATGGCACTCAAATCCTTTAGGCGCATTTGGTCCAATTCGCGGTTGGGCCCATTCATGTTATTCGCGGTTGGTCCAATTCGCAGTTAGTCCAATTCTCGGTTGGTCCAATTCGCGATTGGGCCAATTCGCGGTTGGTCCAATAAAAAGTGTATTTCCAAAATTAAACAAAATAACATTTTTTTGTATATAATGTACTATATATATTCATCATCATATTACAAAATATAATCTGAGCACATATTGTAATGTTTGTGTTAACGGCCAAACCCGATTTCAGGACAAACTAGTTTTGCCTAGGCTTAACTAATTTAAGACAACATAGAATATTATTATAAAAGGTTTTCAGGGTTAAAAAAAAAAACCACGAAGTCTAAGGCGGGAGCTCCGCTTCGCTTCGCTCCCGCCTTAGCCTTCTAACCTATATCCATCCGAGTCGATTTTCAGAAACACCTTGCAAACTAGAAAACATTACCTATTTTGGCCCAACTGCGAATTGGGCCCACTGCGAATTGGACCAACTGCGAATTGGCCCAACCGCGAATTGGACCAAGTGTGAATTGGTCATTTTTTTTAACGTTTGGCCAACTGCGAATTGGACCAAATGCGCCTAAACCCACTCAAATATAATTTCTGATGGCGCTGAGAGCTGTCAAACTGAACCTATTAGATCTCTTCAACTATCGTGGTCAAATTAAAACAGAATAATCGTGTAGTAGCTAATAGTAGATAGTCAATTTTTCAACATACATTGGTATCTTTTTTATGTTTTCACAAGTGATAAGTTACGTTAAAATATGTTTTTTGACCAGTTATAACAACGTAACCTCAAAAAAATTGTCCTATATACTACCTATAACATACTTTGAACATTATGTTGCTTGTTTAGCTCTTGAAATCGTCATGGTGCGGCCTCGTGTGGGGTCTGTCGGTGCTTGCTGAGGCCAGTATCGGCGAGTTGGAAAATATTTTAAGGGCGATACAGACGCTGGCTAGAGTCAGCGGGAAGGTAAGATTTATCTGAAATATATTTTTCTTCATATATAATTCAAAACATAAATCACCACGAGAAAATGTAATAGATATTGTTACTTCTTACTTAAATAATTATATGCAAAGGTTTAGATCACGGGGCGGACTGTGAAAAACAAGTTTTTTCGGATAATATTCCCAAAAGACAGTCACGAGCGCATTACTTTAGTTAATTGTTGTAAGCCTCTTACAAATAAAAACGTTTTTCAAGTTCGTGTCGTGTAATTTTTTGTCGGCACGCATCGCCTGCCCGCCATGCAAGTTTAGAATGCTGCCGTAGCGTAAATCAATACTAGAAGAAATTCAATGGGTCCGCTAAGGTCTCGGTAGCATAGATGGTAGTGCGCTCGCCCGGACAGCGGGGGGCGCGGGTTCGAGTCCCGCCTGATACCTGGACAAATAGATTTTTTTCTAATATATTTGTATTAAGTTTAGAATATTGTAATACAAATAGTGACCTGCATAGGACAACAGCCGTCTGTTTTTAAGCTATTGCATAGCTTTTATCGCGCGGGCTTTGAGCGCGGCCACCGAATCAAGAAATTCCGTAACGAAAAAACCTAACACTCGTCTAACGTCGTGTCAGTTCGGCAGACTTCGGAACGGTGTTTGTGTGCTGCTCCGACCGAACTCGTCTCGATCAGCGCGAGCCCCGCACACGTCCAGCCGCACGCACGCAAACACTGTGCCTAAGTCTGCCGCAAAAGTTGATAAAAATGCAATAGCTTCCAGGGTTCGAAATTATCAAGATAATAACGCTTCTTGATAATTATCCGATAATTATCTGATAATTATCGGATAATTATCACCAGTGTAAGAAATTCATTTGTTATATATTTTTTTGTAACAAATGCATTATAATTTAAGTAATTCTTACAACAAAAAATAAAAACAAATAAAACGAGGCATTTTACAAATCCAACTCAATAAACAATATTTAACACAATATTTAAAAACCAATGACACTGGAGTTCACTCGACTTTGCGTAATTCGAACTGAATATTTCTTGTAAGGGGAATTCCCTTGGCCGTTGACACTTCGTACGTTCGGATAGACGCAAGTGCGGCCATACACGTTCGAATACAGTTTACTTTCACGTGCGAAATGTTTTGTTATTATCAATCGATAATTATCATTGATAATTATCCTTTTGAACCTGAAAGCTTTACCGCGGAAGTCCCCGAGCGAGTGACACACGTATTTTTTTTTAATATTCGTGATTTGGTGTTCGTATGTGCAGGTGGGTCACGGCGTAGGCCGCGACGCATGCATCAGTGCGCTATGCCGCGCGGCGTTACCCGCACAGTACTGCGTGCCGGCCTTAGGCGCTTTGCCCTGCCCCTGGCGCCGCGAGCCGCCGCCGCCGCCCGACCCCGACTACCGCCACCAGGTCGTGTGGGTCGGCACGCCGCTGCCTTCCGCCTCGCTGCCCACAGGTCTGTGTCATCATCATCATCAATCATCACCATCAATCGTCATCATATTCAATCATCGTCACCAATCATCATCACCAATCATCATCATTAACAATCATCAATTTAATCAATCATCATCATCAACCATCATCTATTTTTCAACAAGAAAGGAAACGAACCTACGATCTCTGCGTTTAAACCCGAGCCACTAATTTCCTACAATCAGTTCACTTTCGATTAACAAATAAACGAATGTTTTCACCTCAATTTTAACAGTTTGTATTAAACGTTAAACACTTTCCACCACCAGGTCAACAACAGTCGTTCGTGATGGTGACCTCCCGACACGTGACAGCCATGAAGGCATTACTCTGTGCGGCTCAACGCGATGGAGATACTATTCAGCAAGCCTGGCTGCCTGTGCTAACAACTCTACAACACTTGGTAAGTTTTTTTTTTATACTGGTAGTTGGCAGACAGACACGCAGCCCACCTGATGGTAAGCGGCCACTGCGGCCTATTCCATTGAGGGACGCTTCACCTGGAAACGTCCCTCAATGTGCTGCCAGACTGTAGACTCATCTGATCTTCGAGCCTCTGATTTCAAGTGTACTGGCTCCCACATTAATATTGCCGGAACACAGTCAGAGCTGTTATGGCGGCAGACTTCACCTGTGGGGGTGGTAGCTAGCCAGTCGGACTCTGAAAAAGCCCTACCACCAACCAGACCCAAGGCGGGAATCGAACCCACGACCTCCGTGTTTTTATACCGAGCGGCTTAGCCACTGTTCCACGGAGGCGGTAAGTGATAATGTTTTTGTATTCTTCCTCTACGCTTGCACTGTGACCCAGAATTTGACGAGTCCATGGGGCCTAGACAAAGTAACATTTTGACAGCGATAGCGAAATTCGCTAACTTCAAATTGTATGAATTTGACAGGTGCCTTAGAAAAGTCACGTGGTCAATCGATATTGAAAGTACGGGTTTTGACATTCGATATCGCAAATTGAGCAATAACAAACGTCATAAATGGGCCTCTGTTAGGTATTTAAATTTGAGCGACCATAAACCTTCTTGCCATAGATTTTTTTTGAAGGAATTGGATCACACCGTTTTAATTTTTTCCTTTAAATGATATTTTGACTACTTTGGGTGGTATAGATATTATTGGAGCCGACTGTACAAGCTATACTATGCTAAGCTATGCTTAATATCCTATCATTATCCAAAGGTGTGGATCCTGGGCCTAAAGCCGTCGACGGGCGGCAGCATGAAGGCGAGCCGCGCCAGCGCAGACGCCAACGCCGTCATGAGCACTTCCGCCGTCATGGCTGACCTGCCTGGTGAGTACCAACTTATACTGCGTGATGTTGTAGTGCTTGTTCACGTTGACTCGCGGGCGCGGTGGCGGGCACGGTCACGAAATATCAAACTGTCTGTCTGCCAACTGGTGTGGTATAAAAAAAAACAATGGCGTAATATCCAAGTGTTTACGTACAAAATGCACGTGCGGGCTATGTAGCGAGCTAACTAGCGACCGCGCGCGTGCCGCCGCTAGTGACAATATGAAATGCTTGAGACGTTTTTGTGTGTTCACGTCAAACTCGCGCCGGAGCAAGCGATTTTCTCGCGAGTCAAACAGTTTGAACGGGAAACTCGCGCGAACGCCTGGCGGCCAATGTGAACACGGACTCGTGACGTCTACCGCGTCCGCGCGTTCCATAGTTGAACAAGCACTTAGTCGTTGGTTTCCCGCGACTAATAGCGCTTCGCGAACGTCATTAATATTTTGTTCGCCACCACAAGCAAAAGTTAACTAAGATTATAATACGATTCAACTAAACTGGCCCGTCCGAACATCGTGCGAGAACCTGCGCAGAACACAAATGTAGGTGTTAGAGGGGTGCAGCCGCGCCCCGCACCTGCGCAAACGACGCTTGCAGCTAACTTCGGACGGGCCAGTTTAGTTGAATCGTATTATACCCTGTTATGCTTTTATAATTTATTGACATATTACTTTTGTTACCATAAATAATTTTTCAAATTAGACGTTTTGTGTCGGACGGCTTGCTGTCGAGCGTTCGCGGTGCGGACGCCGTACTGTTGCCGCACCGCGTGTTTTGATTGAAAAATAACGACCGTCCGTGCGCGGTGCGGCAACCGCGCGGATACCGTACCGCAGCCGTCCGACACAAAACGTCTAATTTGTAAGAGCCCTAATAGATGCCTAATTTTATTTGCATAATATTTTCTGTATTCCGCTGAAGTACTAAATGAAATAGATGTCTGATGTATGTTAGCAGTAGTAGTTTGAACAGTTAATCGCAATCGTTCGCAGGTCAGCAAGTTCCGGTGGCCGAGTCGCTTGGCGTCATGAGTGGTATTTACGACACGTTACACGTAAAGCGGCCATTTGGAAATGTTTTACGCGATTATTACGTTAATGGGATTGAAATTAAATAATCATTACTTCATCGAATTGATTTATATAGGAAATTCATTTGCACATATTATATTTTAAGGAACTCAAAAGTAATTTATGCCTTTCTAAATACTATTATTGAACTGTCACGCTGCCATGGTCACTTCAAGAAAAAATGCACAAAATTTTAAACAAATTAATACTTTAAACCTAACATAATTTCAAGCCTTTCATTTAATGTGTACTGGCTCCATTTATATTGCCGAAACTGGCAGATTTTACCTATAATAAAAGCTAGTCAGTCGGACTCTAAAAAAATCCTACCACCAACCAAACAAATGTACGAGCGAAATTAGCAAAATCATAGTCTAATCTTATATTTGTAGTATAGTATGGATATAAGTAAATGATGTAATCTTGCAATTTTGCAATACGAATAATTAGCATTGAGTCACAAGTACTACGTATAGAGGCTATACGGAACCAAAAATGTGTCGCAAAATGATGACGGGCACGCTGGACTGACTGTATTTGCTACCGCGGATGTCGTCAAACCAAACTATAAAACTTGCAGCGCTAGATTGCTTACAGAGTATAATTTTCTCGCCACCAAAACGTCGTAAGCGCCATGCAAAGCACGGCGCTTACGCGTTTTGTTCGAAATGAGTTGTTGCCGTCGGCAACAAAGCATCGCGCAAAAATTTGGTTTGCGGTTTCGGTTCCATACGCTAGTAATTATATTATTATTATTTAGTAAAAACTACTATTAGTTCAATGCCTATTAACTTTTCAATAATATTCATAGTAATCGGTTGTTCCAAATGGCCGCTACATAGCGGGCTATCGGCTTATTCACTCGCACTGGGGCGGAGCTTGCTGGCCGGCACTAGTCCAACTAGTCGCTAGTTGTGTCGTCTGGTTGCTGCACTTGCGTTAATGTTGTTTTTGTTTGTTGTTTTCTGCTATTGAATAAGGACACTGCTGTTTGTATTACACTGGTTTTAGTTTATGTTCACTACACATTATAATGTATCATTTACATTTTATACATTTTTTATATTTATGATTAAGTAAAATTGGAAGCCACACGTTGAATTAAAAATTGAAGACCAAATACTTGACCTTGGAATTATTACTACCCTTACATCTATTTGTAACAAGGTGAAGCCATTAATAAAATCTATCATCATCTAGTAAAACTTTAAAAAACGTTTCAATTTACGTCATGCATATTTTCTATAAATTCTTGATGTTATTGTTCTAATGGCGATTAATCACTGCAAATGGAGACTTTGATTTTTTTATATTGTTATACCTGTGGTCGTGGAGAGAGTTAAAAAGTGTACAGGTAACAAAAACCAACAAAAACCATCAAGGTCTTAAATCTTGTCTTCAGTTTTATCTTCTTCGTGCGGCCTCCAGCTAGATTATAAGTTCCTTAGCCTGACTGTGGTGGTATCTTCCAGCGCTGTCAGCAATGTTGTCACGCGTGTTCGAGTCGTCGAAGAACCTGGATGATGTGGCGCTACATCACCTCATTGACGCACTGTGCAAGCTGTCTAATGAAGCTATGGAGTTGGCCTATTCTAATAGGGTAAGATCTATTTTTATTTTTGATCTATTATGTCCGCCTTATGTACTCTTGATTGTGCATTAAAGTTTAAATAAATAAATAAAATAATTTTTTTTACCGACATAAAGAAGGATTCCTGAATTCGACTGTATAGCCTGACCAAGAAAACAAAAATCCTGCTCTGGAGGCGCCACATTAGCTATGGTTATAGCAACATTGGGTTGTTATGGTTATACACACAAATAACTCACTATATCCAATAGTAACAAGGCACAGTTGACAATGGACATCACACTTTAACAAACAGCAATATGAATGACATTGTGTTTATTTGTTTGTTACTACTTGAAGAAATTAGTTCCAATATTTTTTCGCAATATGGCGAGGCTGTATCTGTTCTTTTTTCTTTGTATTTACCTTATTTGGCAAGCATTGAGAATAGGCCGGTAGCTAGTAGTATGATGCACAAAAAATTATGGTTTAAGACTTCTTTGAAAGTTTAATTTCTATGCACTATATAAAATATCTTATTCTCAGGAACCGTCACTCTTTGCAGTTGCAAAATTGCTAGAAACTGGTCTAGCTAACATGCACCGGATAGAAGTTATGTGGAGGCCTATTACTAACCATCTATTAGAAGTGAGTATTTCAAAATCTTCTTATTCTTTATTCATGTAGGCTTCAGAGATGCACTTACAAATCGTCAATTTATCAATGTTAGAACATGACTCTTAACACACCGGTTCCACTATCTACTATCGAGAACAACCGACAAGAAATTCTTTTCATTAGCCAAAGTTTTACAGCAATTTTATCAATACAATTTCCATTTTCTAATTCATAGTCTAATATTACTGAGTCATACAGTTTTCTGTGTCTGAGATAAAATTAAAAAATATTTTCTTTTTTAATGTCCCTTTAAACAATAGTTTTTATTGGACAACGGATCAAGTCTCATATTATTGTTTATTGTGACGTCATAGGTATGCCAGCATCCTCACATTCGAATGAGAGAGTGGGGCGTGGAAGCGATCACATACTTGGTGCAAGCAGCTTTTCAATATCATCACAACAACCCTGCTTTGGTGACCGAGGTAAGTGAGACAAGACAGATTGATTTCTGACAATAAATACTCGTTTGACATAAAACATCTTTTTATTGGTGACTTTTTGCTTCATAACTTGTGTTCCTTTTTGGGGGTTGAAGTATTTATTACTTTGAATTTTTAGCTTATAAATTACCCGTTTTACTGACATTAACGGTTTTTTTCCTTTCCGTAACGGTTTTGACAACATTCGCATCACTGATAAATTCAAGGCTTAACAGACAGAATAAAATTTTATTTTAAAGTAATTGGAATATTTCTTTTTTTTTAATTTTGGGCCACCTTAAAAATTAATATTTTCTTATGTGCGTATGATGCTCCCACTCGTCTCGCCGCGCACATACCTAGAGTTACAGCGGTAAAGGTCAAACTACATTTATAATGCTATAATACTGTGACGTATGTCGGGTCACGTACCATGACGTCAACGAAAATCTTTCTCCAAATTAGGTGTCTGTGCTCGGGGACCGCGGCCCTATGGACCGTCTTAGTGTTGTATATATGCTAGCCGCGAGAATAACTGCTAGCGCGACGCAGGATCGTATATCTGATTGGCTGTCTTAGTGACGTGCGAGTGACGAGTGTCGAAACCAATGTTTACACGTGCACTTTTCGCTGACTTGTTGTCGTCATTCTGCCGTATGTAGCGCATTCCGATAGCCGCTGCATCAATACATTGTACTATAGAAGTCTACTATCCCTTAGGCCCGCCAGCGTCTCCTCCTAGAACCACTATCGGAGCTATGCGCAGTGCGTCACTGCGACGTGCGCGCGCGTCAACTGGAGTGTGCTGCTCGGTTGTTACACTCACTAGGCGACCAGCTGGGCGCCGCCTGGCCGCTCATGATGGAGATCATCTCCGCCATCTCCTCGCACCACAGGTACCGTGTCTATGGCATAGTGGAGGGGAATGCCTTAATGCACCTTAACCGTAGGCATAGAGCAAAAATAGGGGTGGTCAATAGCCACCAGGCTGTCGCCAGTTCGTCCCAATCGGGTGTGAAGGGGAAACCGGGGGAGTTTAGTGGGTAGTGGACGCTTAAGTCTTGAGTCCTACACACAGCCGCAGGTCTAGCTAGCCTGCGGTTATGGTGCACAAACGCATTCTTCTCCGAAAAAAAAAAGGCATAGAGTAAATACTAAGTAGAGTTTGTCTATGGAAGGGGTCGGCATCCTGCGGCTCTTTATCAAAACACTTTATCTATGCAAGTACTATTTATTGTTCCGCTACAGGGTAATATAGGATTTCCCATTGTGCCTCCTACCCTTTTACTCCGTGCATCTTGATAGTCTTCTAAAAGATGCTGCAAATGGCTTTCGCCAACACCTCACCACAAACCAGTACACTAAGTTGCCTTGTATACAGGTTCCTGATGATATCCTCCGACTTGCACCATGACGTACTGTTTCTACTACAACTTTTTAAGATAATATGATATTAATAGTGTTCACTTATTACAGCGAACAGCTGATCCGATCAGCGTTCCAGTGCGCCCAAGTGGTGGCTGGTGACCTGTTGGGTTGCGCCGGGCCCAGGTGTCTTCGAAGAGTGCTAGCCGCAGCTGCCGCCTTCGCTTCGCAGACTAAAGAGCTTAATATCAGTCTGACTGCTGTTGGACTTATGGTGAGTCCTTATGTGTATTTTTTTATTTTTTTATTCTAGGTCAGTTGGCAGACAGGCACGCAGCCCACCTGATGGTAAGCAGCCACTGCGGCCTATTCCATTGAGGGACGCTTCACCTGGAAACGTCCCTCAATGTGCTGCCAGACTGTAGACTCATCTGATCTTCGAGCATCTGATTTTCAAGTGTACTCCCACATTAATATTGCCGGAACACAGCCGGATTGTTTTTTATGTGTTTTGATTATTTTAGGCATTGAATTATAAAGATTATTGCCTTAGGGAAAGCCCGTTAATTCTGGCCTTGAAAAGCCCCAAGTTGTATTGTGTAGGATAGATCCCGGCAGAGAATTCCACTCACGCGAAGTCCGTATCAAGAAAGATGAAGCAAATCACTTAGTTCGTACGCGCGGTGTCTCCACTGCATACGGATGGAGTCCCTGACCGACATGTTCTAACAGGTCAAGCCATCCTCCCAACATCTATGTCCCTACAATTCTAATATTTAATACTAGCCTTCCGACCGCGGTTTCACCCGCGCATAATTTCGTTTTTCAAATATTCCCCCCTTCCCCCCACATTACCGGGATCAAAAGTACCCTATGTCACCCGGTATAGTGTAGCTTTCCGACGGTGAAAGAATTATTCAAATCGGTTCAGTAGTTTCGGAGCCTATTCAATACAAACGAACAATCAAATCTTTCCTCTTTATAATATTAAGTACAGATTACTTGGTAACAGATCTGTGTGTAAGTGTAGTTGTTTGTTACAGTGGAACATATCGGACTACTTATTCCACAACCGGGACAAGCTGGTAGCGGCGTTGGCGAAGGACGCGGCCGTGTGTCCCGAAGTGCCGAACCACGCCGAGTTACCGCCGCTTGACAAGCTATGGATGTGCCTATACATACGCCTCAGTGAGTTAACTTGTTTCAAATTTACGCTTGTTTAGGCGGTGCGCAGACGTAGACACTTTTATCTCTTGTGTCTGATATTAGCCACCAGTAAAAAACGGAATTTAATTAAATATTTCAATTTGATAACATATTTTAGAAACTCGACCGGTACTAACGTAATTATAAGGTCAGGTCAAAATGTCAATGTACAAAATTCTTTCTGTTCGACGACCGTTTAGCACAGAAGTCCTCAAACTGTTTTTCTCATAGACCACTTTCTAAAGGTTGGCATTTCTACCATATCTCCAAAACGCGATAAGAAAATGTGAAGATTAGGCCGCCAACGTAGAACTCCGCTGAGTCTCCCGTGGACCCCTAGGCGTCCGTGGACCACTTTGGAAACCACTGGTTTAGCAGTTCTTATTGTATATTATTGCGGGTACGGGGTACGTTAATTCAATTAAATGCTGGTTACGAAAAGACAATTATTTATTTTAAACAGTAAACCGAAATACACAACTTTTACACAACTTTACACTTTACAATCCACATAGACAATTATAAATGAACACTCGTAAACGCTGTTCACTTTAAACGTCGCAGGATAGTTCGCACTGATCGCTTTCCGAAGAATGAATATTTGGCGCAGCGTCGCTCGGTCCCTATTTGTACCCGGCGCGGGCCCTCTAATAATTTCCTAGATGATTCGCGAAACCACGCGATCGCGCGTGATCGTGGTAGATCGATGTTCGGGAGTAAACAAGCGCGCGAGAATGAACCTTATTCCTTAAAAGGAATAACGTCCGTTTTCGCGTGCAAGCTCTGTTGCCGGGTATCGTCGTAACAATATGTTCAACTGGTACAGTGAGTGCTGCTTAGCGTGCGTGTTGTTTGCGTTGCGATGCTAAGTGGACACGTGTGTTGCAGGCGAGCTATGCACGGAGCCGCGTGCGCCGGTCCGCCGCGCCGCCAGCCAGACGCTGTTCAGCTGCATCGGCGCACACGGCACGCTGCTGTCCAAGCCCGCCTGGCGCGCGCTGCTCGCCGTGCTGTTCCCCATGCTCGACCAGGTGACCGCTCTATAGCACCAAGATGGCACATGAGCCTCTGACTTGAGGCCTCTCAAGTCGGGGTACCCAGGGATGGGCAGGATAGCCACAAGGCTGGCACCGGCTCGTCCCAATCGGGTGTGAAGGGGAAACCGGGGAGTTTAGTGGGTAATGGACGCTTAAGTCTCGAGTCCCACACACGGCCGCGGGTCTAGCTAGCCTGCGGGTATGGTGCATAAACGCATTTGTAAGGATGGGACTTGGTGGACGAGTAAAAGATAACTGTTCTCTGTGTAATGCAGTATATTAATGCCTCAAATAACGTGACGCGATGCCTTATATACTAAGTATTACATATGAGAGGGTAAGGTGTCATACACACACACTACACCTCCCCCATTATCAGAAAAAAAAATGTGTTAACAAATACTTTTTTTTTTTACGCAGAATTTAAATTCTTAATATTTTTTACTTGAGTGTTCGAACAATTTAACAAATTTAATATTATCAAAATATTAAAAAAAAAATACAAAATATAGACCAGTCAAAAAAAAATATGCACAAAACAAATACATAATATAATAATATAAATAGAAAACACAACATTCACTATTATTACTTGTATCCCATTACAATCAAAATTTTTGAGTATTCAGTTGACATTCATTTTTATGATAGCAAATATAACTCTTTTTTTTTTTAATAATTATGAATCTACATTTAAAGAATACGTTTTAACATTTTAAAAATAATAATAATCCTGGCAGGGTAGTGTGTGTGTATGACACCTTACCCTCTCATATGTAATACTTAGTATATAAGGCATCGCGTCACGTTATTTGAGGCATTAATATACTGCATTACACAGAGAACAGTTATCTTTTACTCGTCCACCAAGTCCCATCCTTACATGGCGACCCTGCCAGTGCTGCCTTTGGGCAGTGCTGCGCAATAATAAAATTCATAAATAAAAAATGTGTGAAAATATAAAAATAAATCCACAAATTATTGATCGAGTGACCTTATAGTGACGGACTTAAAAAAAAAACTAAAAGTGAAGTTTGGTGAGATATTGCCGTGCCCAGAGATCATGGAGCCAAAAGCTGAGTTCTGTGAGATGGCTACCGGGAGTTCATGGAGTCAAGTGAGGACCAAGGTTTGAAATAATTATGCTGGCAGCCGGGAGATGATGGTGACGGATGTGGAAATTGCCGGCAGCCGGGCGAAGATGGTGTCCCGTGGTGGTGCTGCCGGGTGTGTTCGCGTCATAGCAAGACGGATTAGAGTTATGCAGCGTGTTTAATTAGGCATATAATTTGTTTTTGTAGCTAGTAGATTAATAAGTGCACTATATTTTATTATGCATTACGATAAATAAAATATATTCTTAAAATATAACAATGATAAAAAATACATCGGTATGATAAAATAAGTGTAGAACGCGAGACGGGTTACTTTTATTAGATTTGTTACTTTTATTCCTTACTTAATTACGTGATTAATTTCAAATATTTAACTTCAATCGTTTTTTTTTTTACTGTAACTTTGTCTTTTATTGGCCAAAAAACGGCTCTAAACGGCAAAAATTAAAACGTTTTTGACAAGTTAAACTAAGCTTAAAAAATTAGATAAATAAATAAAAAACATGAAGTCATTCCTAAATGTTAGTAGATGTTCACGTCTGCCTTTATTATCAGGTAAAATTTAAATATTCCAAGCATATATCGACAAAATGCAACTTTAATTTCCTTTGAAGTACATTCTCGTAGGTAATTATTTAGTACACGTATAGTTTATATTTAAATAATAGTGTTCAAAATTTTATTAGTTATTTGAAATTTTTAAGTAAAATTTTTTAATCAATTTTGTTACTTCATGTAAACTATCAAAAACTCTGCGTAATTTTTTATATGACAATAACCACATTTTTTTTTATGTAATTTTTTCAAGTTTAACGATAAAAATTTAAATATTTAAGAAGTTTTCAATGGGTGTGTTTTTTTAGGCAAATGATAAATTAACGAAATGATGTTAAATGACTCGCTCCTTATCTCATTCTTTTATCATGAGTAATGATGATGATACAAGAGAGTAATCAAATTAACTTAAAGTATCAATTGAGTTTAAGTAAAATAATAATAAGTTTCATATATTATTCTTAGACAACAATCAATAATTACAAAGAAGCATCAAGGTCTTAGGTAGATAGTACATGTCCTTATTTAGCGACACGTTCCTGCGCATTAGGTATTGCGTGGCATCAGCACTATTTGTTTTTTTTAGTGTAGCGTCAGATTCAGAGTTACTTGAAACTTCGGTCAACGGGTATACAATATCATTCTATAAAAGTGCATCAGGCACATTCCAATGTACGCGAGTCAATTTTTGTAACACACTAACTAGTTCATTAACTATGTGACATTTCATTTAGAAAAAAAAATAGAAATAACTTTACGGGGTTGTGTAAAAGGGTATCTCATAAAATTATGACGGAAAAAATATTAAGTTTGCGATGGGATGGTGATGATGATGAAGAAAATAAGAGGATTTATATGAATGAAGTTTATGTGGAATGTATTAAAATACCTTTTTATGCCTTTGAGTGCAATTAGGTACATTTCAAATAAATTTATTTACTGACGCTTATGGCAAATTTTATATGTAAGGTAATATGGTAAAGTACGGATTAATTTTGGAATAATTTAGTAAAAATATTTTGATGTCGCGATTGGCCAGTACAACCAAGAGCGAGCGAACTATTTTTCACTAAACATTCATTTGGAAGGTATTTGGTACGTTAGCTGACGAATGCATGCAGCAAAAGAGAGTTGGTATTAGAGAATGATTGGAAAAGAGTAGAAGGTTATACTGGACTTGACTTTAAAAATAAAACTCGATTTCAAATCCTTCAGTTTGATCATGGTGTAAACTAAGTTTCTCTGTGAAAACGGTTGGAGACCCTCTGTGTCTTAAAATGTTGAAATCGTAGTAAAGAAGTGGTGACAAAAGAAGATAAATAAGAAAGGTACGAGGTACAATTTAGGGTACAGGTCCTTTATTTGATCATGGTGCAGACGAGTTTCTCTCCGTGAAAATAGTTGGAGGCCGAGAGCCTTAAATCATGACCCTAATAATAAAATAATGTTGCGCAACACATAATTATTATTGTTATGTAATAATTATGGAAGTGACTTTATGTCTGAATAATTAAGTCGACTATAAATGTATAAAAATAAATACTGTACCTAAAAATAATTTAATGAATATAAAATAAGTGATGATAAATGGGGTGGCCACCCAGAGTTAAACACCCAAAAAATGAGTTAAATACCCAAGAGGTGTTAGAAGTACCTACCTATGAAGTAGTGTCTATGAATAAAGCTATGAGTCACAATAGGACCATAGTAAGATGAGTATACAAAGAATTCTATGTTAGAGGAATAATAACATTATGATGTTAAATAATATAATGGAGAGAAAGTGATTACGTGATAGAAAAGTGAAAGAAGTGATTAAATTGTAAAAAGAAAATTGATAATTATAAGTATTTTTTTTTTTAAGTAATATGTTTTCATTAAAACTTTTAAAATAAAAAGTAAGATAATACGAACCCTTTTACACGAATATTTTTTATACATTGTTGAACACAGTAATATCACATAGATAATTCTAAATAACTTTGATGATTGATAAATGATTAAAAGACAAAAGTACCGTGACAAAAGTATGTACTCTAATTCACTATTGCGAATTATTTTGTTTTGAATTTCAAGTTTGTTATTTTTATTTTCAAAAGTTGAAATGAATATTAAAATGTATTTTTTTATTGCATTAACCCGTCTTCGTCTACTAATTATGTTATAAATAAATATATTTCATGGGCTAAATACCTATATTTATATCTTAAACTTTATAATCTTACTATTATTAAAGTATAGTATACTTAATGTCATCATAGTTTTAGCAGACGCGAAGCTTTATTTATTAAATTGTTATTCTTATTGATTTACTTGAAGTTGTGGCTAAACTAAATGAGGAATTTATCCCGCACTGGATTTTTATTTTTAATTGTGTCATAACATAATACTTCAATATTTTACAATAAATTGCAAATTCAATTCAAATAAAAAGATTATTGAAATTATTTTCTGCCTAATTAAAATATAAATGTGTTTGTTCAAGTATCAAATTAATAAAATTTATGTTTCGTTGAGAATGAGATTAATGAGTTTTTTTTTCTGATAATGGGATAAGTCTGGTTATTATTTTTAAAATGTTAAAACGTATTCTTTAAATGTAGATTCATAATTATTAAAAAAAAAAAGAGTTATATTTGCTATCATAAAAATGAATGTCAACTGAATACTCAAAAATTTTGATTGTAATGGGATACAAGTAATAATAGTGAATGTTGTGTTTTCTATTTATATTATTATATTATGTATTTGTTTTGTGCATATTTTTTTTTGACTGGTCTATATTTTGTATTTTTTTTTTTAATATTTTGATAATATTAAATTTGTTAAATTGTTCGAACACTCAAGTAAAAAATATTAAGAATTTAAATTCTGCGTAAAAAAAAAAGTATTTGTTAACACATTTTTTTTTCTGATAATGGGGGAGGTGTAGTGTGTGTGTATGAC
Source organism: Mecyna flavalis (assembly GCA_949319885.1). Classification (NCBI taxonomy): domain Eukaryota; kingdom Metazoa; phylum Arthropoda; class Insecta; order Lepidoptera; family Crambidae; genus Mecyna; species Mecyna flavalis. The sequence continues at coordinate 2,093,928 of OX439419.1, read as the reverse complement.
ACCTTACCCTCTCATATGTAATACTTAGTATATAAGGCATCGCGTCACGTTATTTGAGGCATTAATATACTGCATTACACAGAGAACAGTTATCTTTTACTCGTCCACCAAGTCCCATCCTTACACATTCTACTCTGAAAAAAAAGGATGGCGCATAAGCCTGATGGTAGGCTACCGTTGCCTATGGACGCTTACAACGCCAGAGTCATCATGCGATGCCTAATTGCCTACCCATTTTTTCCAGAGAAGAATACGTCTTTCGCCTTGCCGCCGTGTGCGGGACTTGGGACTGAAGACATTCGTCCCACTACCCACTAAACATCTCCCGATGTTTCCTACACTCTGGAGATCTCACTCATCCACAAAACATAACGTAATAGTTATGAAGTGCTACTTTATGCTGTGGGCTTCTGTACGGTTACAGTACGTTGTCTAGCAGCCATAAATATTGCTTATTTTGGCGCTAGACTTTTTTTTTATATAAGGTCAGTTGGCAGACAGGCACGCAGCCCACCTGATGGTAAGCGGCCACTGCGGCCTATTCCATTGAGGGACGCTTCACCTAGAAGCGTCGCTCAATGTGCTGCCAGACTGTAGGCTCATCTGATCTTCGAGCCTCTGATTTCAAGTGTACTGGCTCCCACATTAATGTTGCCGGAACACAGCCAGAGCTGTTATGGCGGCAAATTTCACCTGTGGGGGTGGTAGCTAGCCAGTCGGACTTCTGAAAAAGCCCTACCACCAACCAGACCCAAGGTAGGAATCAAACCCACGACCTCCGTGTTTTTATACCCGAGCGGCTTAGCCTCCGTGGAACAGTGGTTCCACGGAGGCGGTCAAAAGTCAGACTGCGCTGTTTGAATAATATCCCAGGATATTTATTTATTTGATGATTCGTTGACTTATAAATGTAAATATGTTACGTAACAGGTCCAGAAGCAGTCGAACATAGCGAGCTCGGAGAAGGTGGACACTGGCGAACATATCCTAATACACCATACAAGGAACACGGCGCAAAAACAGTGGGCCGAGACGCAGGTAACTCATAACTTTAACCATTATACAAATAAAATCAGTTTTCTTGCCGAGTAAAATTATTTTATTTCATATAACAACCGGCTAGCGAGGCCTGGGGATGGTGTGGAATGCAGAACTAAAGGCGTTCGACTTACTAAAATGTAACTTACTCGGTTTTCCGTTTTCACCTAAGAACACAAGCACTCGCCTTTGTGGGGACTATGAAACGCACACGGCACGGCCTTTCACACGGGCAGTCCAGTTTTTTGCAGGATCCCGTTCGATGGCGAATGTGTTTATATGGTAGCGTTCACACGAGCATCCCGCATGCGGAATACTGCAAAAACCCGATCCGGCATTCGGTTTTGTCACTAGAAACTGGATCCGCCGTCCAGTAAAAAGCGGGATCCCGTTTAGTCGCACAAATATTTATATAGCAGTGTTCACACGGCTTCCCGCGTGCGGTTTTTTGCGGGATAGTGAAGTGGTGGCAGCCCCCGCCACGCGCTCGTGTTCACACGGCATCCAGTTTTGCAGGACCGGCTTTTTACTGGATCCCGCAAAACTGAACTACCATGTGAACACACCGTCCAGTTTTGCAGGATACAGTAAAAAGCCGGTCCCGCAAAACTGGATGCCGTGTGAAAGGGGCGTAAGATTTGTAAAAAGGTTTAGAGATTGTATACAAACTTTTCATGGGTGTGATTTTGATAGTGGGAAAAACTACAAACGCACGCTTTTATTATGTGAAATTCTAGCTGTGCTTCCAGACTCGTATCCGTGAAATTAAAACACTCACAGAAATTCCTTATCCTCATCGTAATCCATTGGGACCATCATGTATACCTACTTAAGAACTATGCTAGGTCGACATGAATTTATTTGGAAGAAGGAAATAAAACAATATCACATCTATATTCCCTAGGTCCTCACATTATCAGGGGTGTCCCGTGTCTTCCACTCGCGGTTCCAACTGCTTACAACTGTGGGGGACTTCAATCGGTCTTGGGCGGCTCTGCTTGAGTACATTACTGATTTTGCACTACGACGGAGTCATGAGGTGAGTCGATTCGACGTTTTATGTTTAAATTGTTGAGTAAATAAGAAAGTCCAACTTGCTTTGGGTTGTGATGGAAAATTAAGTAACTGAGGACAAATATTTTTGTTTTACAAGTAAAAGAAGAAGTCACATCCCACAAAACTACAGAAAAAATTACATGACAAACCAAAGAGTTTTCACTCTGGCGAGATGCCATCTAAATATGTATTCTGTAATGGAATTTTGCAATAAAGTTACATTTCTTGGTGTGGAACATGGAAGTTCTTCCCTTTTTCAATGCCACAACGGCAACGACCAGAAGTGGACCTTAAGTTCCATCATAAATTACCAAACGATACGCGCAAACTGATTTTATGTTCTACTACTACTGTAATATTTCACGGCTTTGTGTAGTTTAAGGACAGATGTCAGTGTATAAACCATAAGTTTATTGACTATGTGACGAGCCATTTGGTGTAATGGTCGGGAAATCGGCTATTACACCAGAGGTCGCGATCGATCCCCGCACGGTACAAACATTTGTCTGTTTGTATCGGTCTGGGTGTTTCTATGTTTAGTATGTATTTACAAAAAAAAAAAAGTATATAAGTAAGTAATGTTTATCCGTTGTCTGGCTCCCATAGCACAAGCTAATGCTTAGTTTGGGGCTACATGGCGCTGTGTGAATAATGAATAGCGATATTTATTTATTTATTACAACTCGTAGGTATCAGTAGCAGCCCTAAAGTCATTCCAAGAAGTAGTGAGCGCAGCGGGCCGCGCGGCCGACGGCGCGCTGAATGCAGGTCAATTGCACCGGCGCGTGTGGGCCGCCGCCTGGGCTGCCTGGACCAGCATCGCCGCGGCCGTCGGAGACCAGCCGCCTGGTGAGTCTCTACCATCAGTCAATAGCCAACCTTTTTTTTATTGCAATGTGTAACAAGACGAGCAGATCGTACACCTGATGGTAAGCGCCACGTCTGCCCTTAGACAGTTCAGTGCCAAACAGTAACTAAGCAGTTACTGTCCGGCATCGCCCTGCGCCCGCTACACCGAGACGACAGTTATTAGGTCTTATATACCCAGTAATTTCACTAGCTTCAGTGCCCTTTCCCCGAAACACAGAAGTGCTTGACACACTTCTATTTCACGGGAAAATATCTGGCACTGCGGTGGTACCCACCTAGACGGCCCAGTACAGGAACCTACCACCTGGTAAAAACCTTGTGGCCTCTGCCTCGAATTTCGTGGGAGCGTTTGAGGGGATCGCACCGCTCGTGACAGCCCGAGTCAAGCGGTGACCGCCCGTGCACCTGAATGCGCACCCGCTCCCGCTCCCGTTTCCGCGAAATTCGAGGCCGAGGCATAATACAACCTACGGCATACGGCCCGCCAAATGATAAGCCGTCCGTCGCCTACGGGCGACAACACTCGCGCGTCCTGTCATTTGAAGGGAAAACTTTAACAGCAAGAAGAACGATTTTCTGCCGTCTTTGTATGCCTCTCTTCACATAAATATCATTTTCAGATGGCTATCTATGGGCGGCGCTAGTCACTTAGCCACCAAGTGCATACGGCTATTTTATAAAAACAAATACATTATGGCTGTGTAACAAATGTCTATTGTTTCAGTATCGGAAGATGGTAAACCTATAGAGGTGTACGCGCCATCGCTCAACTTCTTGACTACACTGGTGCAGATCTTTCCGCTCATATTCCAGCACATAAGGCCTACGTGAGTATATTACTTTGCTATGTTTAATACTTTATAGAGTAAGAGGCTGTGACATTTCCTTAATACAGGTAAAATCAAATAAGTTATTAAATGTCAAATGTCAAAAATATCAGGTACTCTCATTTTTCTTGTTTGTGATGATTAGTGATATATTATTGCGAAAATAAAATCAGACCAAAATTTTAGATTATAAAATTTTCAACAATAATATTCCTACACCTGTATTTTTACGACTCAGCATTACAGGGACATCGCCATTTCAAAACTTGAAGAAATTAAATGAAAGCGGGTTTGAATGATTTGTTTATTCTGGTCAGGTTCACAGCAGCAGATGTACAGAAGCTAGGCGAGTGTTTGTCGAACATCTGCAGTGTGGAGCCGATGTCTTCTGCACTGGACGGAATAGGTTCGGCAGCGCCCGTAAGCCTGCATGCGTTGCACTGTCTCGATACTGTTCATAAGGTTTGTAACAAGTTATAAGTCGTACACCAATGTAATACTTGTTAAAGAGCATATTTTACATCGTCAAAAATTACTTAACAAGTATCTACTTTAAAAATTAATGCAGTATTATTAGCAAACAGTACTATTTCACATAGACCCTTTGTAAAGGAAGGAAGGTCATTCATGTAAAGTACAAAAAGGAGGGGCCCTAATATTGAGCCCTGGGGTACTCCCATCAGTAAAGGCGCACTAAAAAAGTTAGTTCTATTAAAATTAATCTTTTTAATTTTACCCATAAGGTGAGACTGCACCAACTTTAAAGTTTACTCCGAGACACCATAATACCGTAACTATATTAGTAAAGTTACATGATTAACACAGTCAAATGCTTTAGAGAAATCACAAAAAAATAGACTTGGATAATGGATGCATTTGCCCTGCTGTTTACTTTACCCAACACTTGGTTGAACGTGATGAGTTGGTTGGCAGGAGGCTTTGATCCGTCACGAGCTGCTTCCCGGCATGTTCCTGGCGCTGACCGGGCTGTGTACGGCGTGTGCGCGGGACCCGCCCGCGGCCGCGCGCGCGCTGGCCGCCGCCGCCGCGCTGTACCGCCAGGCGCCCGGCCCCAGCCGCCCGGTGCTGCCGCACCTGCTGCAGGTATACCGTCATCATCATTATCATTTTACCAGGTAATAGGTTCCTGTACTGGGCCGTCTAGGTTGGTACCACCGCAGTGCCAGATATTTTCCCGTGAAATAGAAGTGTGTCAACCACTTCTGTGTTTCGGGGGCAAGGCACTGTAGCTAGTGAAATTACTGGGTATATGAGACCTAATGACCGTCGTATCGGTGTAGCAGGCGCAGCGCGGTGCCAGACAGGAACTGCTCAGTTACTGTTTGGCACTAAACTGTCTTAGGGCAGACGTGGCACTTACCATCAGTGTCAGTGGCGCAATAAAAAAAACATCATTACAGCCGAAAGACGTCTACTAGATATAAGCCTCCAGAATCTCCAAACCTAACCGGTCCTATCCCATCCGCATCCATAGAATTTTCACAATCTACATGAGATCATTGATCGACCTTTTTTGCGAAGGAGAATGCGTTTAAGCACCGTAACCGCAGGTACGCAAGAATTCCAACCGTGTGCGAGCTTTGGCACTATTTTGTCCCGCTAACCACTAAACGCCCCCAGTTTTCCTCCGTAGAGGCCCGCATATTTCGACTGACAGACGTCACGAAAACTTGATAAATAGACTAAATGATGACACTCCTTGCAGGCACTTCACTCATCGGTACGGAACTGCAGCGTGGACAAGCGAAGAAGAAGCATAGACCCCGAGCCGACGGACGAGGCGATGCAGATTGCTTCGTTACTATTACAAGTACGTTTTATAATCACTACATAATCGTTTGTCTGTCTGTTTCACTTTCGTATATTTCAGATTAGCTCTCCAACTATCCCTATACCAAAAATTACTTAGATCCGTTGCGACGTGAAAAAAAGACAAACAAAAACATTTCTGAGCATTATTCCGGGATGAAAAGTTTCCAAGGTCTAGTCTATGTATGTACAAAATTTCATCAAAGAGAGTTGAGTGACATAGACAACAGAAAGCATAAGAAGTACTTTCGTATTCATAATATTGGTAAGTAAAATATAATTTGTTTCACAGGTGTTGGCAACTGGTCTTCCACTAGCGAGGGAGGATCCAGACTCGTACCAAGAGTTCTGGGAAACGCTGCCGGCTGTACTGGAAACATTCATGTTTGAGCCGCCGTGAGTAAACTTCCTTAAGCTGATCTAATGTAAGTGATAAACTGATGTTAACGTTGGCCCATTCGGTAGTGGCCCTGCCCTATACGCCAAGAATCGTGAGTTCGAATACTACCCAGAAGGTTATGACATTTCTGCTTGCAATTTAGCCCCTAGATTTCTGGTTTAATAGCCGACTTCTGAACCATCATTAAAAAATGGTCCCTTCTTTAAAAAAAATAGTCTGTACCATATTTCATCAAAATCGATTCAGTGGTTTTGGTGTAAAAGTGCTACTTTCGTATTTATAACTTATGTGTGACATTCTTGCTTGACATATTATAATTTGTGACATGTACATTTTGATGTTCATATCTGCTTCAAACGAGCCTAAACTGAATAAAAAAAAAATCCGAAGTAAGTAATAATTATTCCTCTTGCAGCGTGGGAGGTTCCGCCCCAGCCCGGGAGCTGGTCGCACTGGTCCGCGAGGAGGTACTGCGGGGGGTACCTCGGGTACCACCACCGCACGTGCGAAGGGTACTGGCGTTAGTACGCCGGGGTAGTGCGCACCATCAGCCCAGCGTGCCTACGCGTGAGTACCCCACCTTATACAACCTTGGTTGTGTATTTTGTTGGATTAAATCAAGACTACTTACGCAGAAAACTCTTTTTATCCTAATTATGTTGAATACTAACCACCTATGAATATTAAATAAATAATAAATAAATATCTCTGGACATTATTCACACAGCGCCATCTAGCCCCAAACTAAGCATTAGCTTGTGCTATGGGTGCCAGACAACGGATAAACATTACTTATATACTTTTTTTTTGTAAATACATACATATTATACATAGAAACACCCAGACCGATACAAACAGACATGTTCATGCACACAAATGTTTGTACCGTGCGGGGATCGAACCCGCGACCTCTGGTGTAATAGCCGACTTCTCGACCATTACACCAAATGGCTCGTCCTCCTAAGACCTCCCTGCGCAGACCTAGACACTTTTTGTGTCTACTTACAGACTATGTTATAATTGTGTGTCGTGACTTTAAAATGTAAGCAGGCAGGCAAGCAGCCCACGATGCTAACCGGCCACTGGGGCCTATTTTTAAACCAAAGTTACCGTCGCCTATGGACGTTTGTAACATCTGAGGCATCACTTGCGCCGAGGCAAACCTGTTATTTGAAAGGAAAAACATAAAGTTGGCAGCAAAAACATTTTTCACGCTTACTCGCCGATAGAAACGTAGCATTAGGCTTCTTGTACACGCTAAGAAATTTCACCGTGTCTGCCACAGACAAGACAAAATCGCCGCGTGTCGTGCCTAGCGCAGACAAGAATTATTTCTTGGTCAGCGCCGGAGCACAATGTACACGGTACGTGTGTAGAAACGACACGAATTCTTTCGTAGGCCCGGGGCCTTTTCTAGCATGTACAAGAGCCCTGACAGTTCTGAAGTGCAATTGTCTGTGGTCTTTTGTTAGGTGGAAGATCCAATTTGCTCCACGCCTTTTTAATACTGTGTATGATTGTTCAGAGAACGAGCAAGAACTGAGAGAGAGGGAAGAGTTCGCGAGGACGTGCTTCGAGACGCTGCTGCAGTTCTCCATGCTGGAGGATATTGAGTCCTTGACTGAAGTCGAGAGTAAGTACTCTTGTTCTGTCTATTTTTATTAGAATAACCCCTTGAGTTTTCAGTCCGCTGAAAAAAGGGACAAATGTCCCACAAGGGGATAAGGCATTAGCAAACTTTTCATCTGATGGTAAATGACCGGTCACCCATGTGGCATTTGCAACACTGAAAGCATTGCTTAAGAGTTTTTGTATGCTATTGAAGGCAAACAATCATTTGGACAAATGGTAAGCGGCCATTGCTATTCAATTGGAGGATACTTCACCAGGAAACGTCGGTCAATGTGCTACCACACTCGGGTCCACTGATTTACCAAGTGGTAGGTTTCTGTACTGGGCCGTCAAGGTGAATAGAAGTGTGTCAAGCACTTCTGTGTTTCGGGGAAAGGGCACTGTAGCTAGTGAAATTACTGGGTATATGAGACCTAATAACTGTCGTCTCGGTGTAGCGGGCTCAATGCAGTGCCAGATCTGCTTAGTTACTGTTTGGCACTGAACTGTCTAAGGGCAGACGTGGCGCTTACCATCATGTGTACGATCTGCTCGCCTTGTTACACATTGCAATGAAAAAAAACTTCGAATCTGAAAAGTACTTGACTGACTCCCATCCACATGAATAATGTCGGAACACAGCCTAATTTTGATTTGATTTAGATTTTTACAAAATGGTAACGTGAGTTTTATTTGTCCAGACGAGACCGACCCGCTAGCGATAGTGGCCTTGCTGGACCGGTTCCAAGAGGTCATCTCCAGGTATACAGCGGATGAGGACAACACGGAACCTCTCCCTAGGTAAGTCACATGTACTATCCGGTTAAGATGCTATTAGGATAATACCTTTGGAATGGAGCGAAAAATGACGTCAACTGCGCTTGTCCGTAAGTCCGTAACGTTAGCAACGCAAAATAATATCTCAGTGTGTGTAAGTCATCACGCAGTTGACGTAGTTTTTCGCTCAATTCCAAAAGGTATTATCCTAATAGCATTTGAATCTGATAGTATTTTATGTGGTAGAAGAAATGATATAGTTTTAAATCGACATCAGAGTTTAATCCCGTATCTAGAGAAAAATATCAGTTTTAGTTGAATATAATAATAGTGTCTCTTAGGGAAGAGTTTCGGCAACGGAGGCCAATCTTATCTATTATCTAACTACACAGGATTATAGGGTACAAGCACAGATCCACCTCTTATCTCGTTTGGACACATATATGACACGTATGAAGACAGATCAGGGGAACGGGAATGGAAATACACAATGTACGTTCGTAGTGAAATCTGAACTCGTACTGATTCCAGCGCTCTCTAGCGTGGAGTGTCTTGAACTACGCATTCTATTCTTTTGAATTTTTGATGGACGAGGACACCTAACAAGGGCCCACTCTTCTTTGCATTTGCTTTGTGTGTGAAATATACAGCATTAAATTATAAAGAAGCTTCGGAAAGTACTTTAAAAAAAAAAAACATTTATACCTGACTAATAAGCTCAGAATTATGATACTACTTTTGTTGATGTGTAGGCACCAGTTGTCGGAGATATCCTTCGTGTTGAAGGCGGTGGCGACACTCACAGAGTCCATGAAGAAAGCACCGCCAGGCAAGGTCGACGCACTCGCTTGGCAGAAGCTTATAGGTGAGTTAAAAATTAAGAAGATATATCACTTTTTGAACTTATTAAAAAAGGCAAAACTGTTGAGTTTCTTGCGGCACTTCTTTCCTCAACAGGCCATTGACGTCGAAGTGCTGGGAGGGAAGAAGGGACTGACGTGCAAAAGTATTTTTTGAAATCTATTTGCAGAATCAATTATTTCATTTCATTTCATTGAGAAGATAATATATCACCATCGGTCGTCTGTGCGGCCAAACGCCGGTGACGTCACACTGCATCCTTATTCAGTTATTTGACAGTTTCTCCTTCCACCATTCGTAATGCGCCGCACATCGGCGGCGCAGGGCGCAGGGCGCGCCCGAGGCGGGCCGCAGCGGCTTGCGCGCGTGGGGGTTCCGTGGCGTTGTCTCCGCATAGAGGTTCTCGGTTCCCCCTCACTGCGCTGAGAGGGTCATCGTCAGGTTTTAGTCGGTAGGGCCGAAGTGCGAGTCCGACACACCGCTCGGGACGAACCTCCGTCCCTGAGTGACCCCCGGCTTTAGCAGGGGGGGTCCGGCGTCTGGTTTATCAGGGACGCCGGGCCGGTGCGTAAAAGCATTTCCTGACGCAAAAAAAAAAAAAAAAAAAAAAAGGTTTAAAAGACATTTCTATGTAAATTTCTGAAATTTTGTAATGACTTCATCATTACAAAATTTCAGAAACTACAAGGGGTAAAATCTTGCATGGGGATTGTTTTTTGGATGTAGGTGCTCACTCAGACGGAATTTTGCGAAATTTTACCCATAAGGCCTCTGCCTTGAATTTCGCGGAAGCGGCGAGATGTTTTTTAAGGAATCCCTTCTCGAACACAGCGGGAGTGGGCCAGTACGCAGGCGCACTGCGGTCACCGCTTGACAGCTTCCGGTCCCGTTTCTGCATCCGCGATATTCAAGTCAGAGGCCTAAGGGTGCTTTTATGGTGATGGATGATGTACTATACTTGTCCAAAAGGAATAGGTTGTTTAAGAAAACATATTAACATTTTCAAACATTGATTTTACGCGGATGACGCCACAAATGGACTGGTAGTAATCAATTAATAAAATGAGGTGGTGATAAATACCAGAAAGTCTATCAGACATTATCCTTTATTGACTGTATTGTTTCCTAGGCCTATACCCGGAGCTGGTCCGGCTAGCGGCCTGCGCGCGCGCGTCGGGCGCCGGTCCTGCCTTGCGCAGCGCGCTGCTGCAGTTCGGCGCGCTGCTGGCCGCGCCGCTATAGCGCCGCGTGCTCTACACCATACACATATAGAGCACGCGCCTCTAGCCCCAAAGGTAGAGTCCATTTCATAGAAATCCCGCGGATTTTTAAGAAACTAAAATGACAGGGCTGCGTTTACACAAGTGGGAAAGAGACAGATAGTCAATATCTATATATATAAAACTCAAAGGTGACTGACTGACTGACATAGATAGCTATCAACGCACAGCCCAAACTACTGGACGGATCGGGCTGAAATTTGGCATGCAGGTAGATGTTATGGCGTAGGCATCCGCTAAGAAAGGATTTTGATCAATTCCCACGGGAACTGGAACCACGCGGGTGAAACCGCGGGCGGCCGCTAGTCTATGACAACTAGCGCCACAGTCAAGTGACTTGTTTCGTGACGATGACTTTACGTCTACCCTGCCTCACACGCACTCATGCGCGTGCACACAGTGAGAGAGAGAGACAAAACACGCTCGCAACATACGCACACACAAACGCGCGCTCGCACACACGCACCGTTTTTTATTATTGTTTAGTATTAGGTATACAAGATCCTTTATCATACAAAATCATACATTTCTACTTTATTAAGTAACAATTATTTACTCATCTGAATTAAAAAAAAAGATATCCTAAGAAACGACAAAAAATTGGCACCTAATTAAAAAAATATTTTACACGGGTAAAAATTTTCATTTACGACTATTCTCCTGGTAATAAATAACAACACAACAAAAATAAATTATCTATTTCTGTGCAGTCGCTCTAAAATTGTGCACATAGAACAGCGAGTTATTTTTATTTATTGTTGAGATATATTAATATAATATCTCTGTCCACAGAGGTTTCCACTTACAGTGGACTCCAATGGCGGGCAGTCTACGCAAAGCGCTGTCTATATGGCGACACACAGTTGGGTAACGTAGCTAAATGTGGCCAGGAATGTAAGAATTTGTTCTTTAATCTTCCAACTCTTATGGCATTCTTAATTACATTTTAAGAAAATATTAGGGTCTGGTTGGTGGTAGGGCTTTTTCACCGTCCGACTGGCTATCTATCACCCCCACAGGTAAAATCTGCCGCCATAACAGCTCTGGCTGTGTTCCGGCAATATTAATGTGGGAGCCAGTACACTTGAAATCAAAGGCTCGAAGATCAGATGCGCCTACAGTCTGGCAACACATTCAGCGACGCTTGCAGGCGAAATGTCCCACAGTGGAATAGGCCGCAGTAGCCGCTCACCATCAGGTGGGCTGCCTGTCTGTCTGCCAACTGATGTAGTATAAAAAAAAAGATCATGAATACTACTAATTCTTAAAATAGCGTAATATTTCGATCATTCCCGAAGAAAATCTTAAATTGGATTCATACATTCCTGGCCGGTGACGCGTACATTAGCATAAACAAACGTCTGTGTCCACAAACAAACAACACGCCTCACCGAATACATATTTCAATATGGAATGTCACTTAAAAGGAAACTGTAGAGAGCATACTTATTTTTAACAGTTTGAGCCATTTTAATGCACACTAGCGCTGCCATTTGAAAAATAAATCATTACTAAGCAAGCGCCTTGTTAGTCGTGTGGTTTATTTAGCTGGCCGAGATCTCGGGGTCCTGGGTTCAATTCCTGTCTTGATCTGATTTTTTTTCCAATTTTTTTTTTATTGTCAATGGTGTCACAAGTGCTTTCGTTTATCGGAGCTTTACAGATCGTATTTTAAATTTTTTATTCTATTTTCGTGAAATATTTTTATTCAATTTGGGCGCTAGTGTGCTTTGAAATTAACATTGTGGAGACCAGAATTTATGCTAATGAACGTATTAACATAGTACATCAAGATGTAATTGCTAGCTAAAAATCATTCCTGTTATAGAAATATTAGGTTTTAATTTGATTTGTATATAGTGATGAGATGGTTTAGTTAGTTGCCTAGAAAGAAAGTCTTAAACTTATGTGCGAATACGGACAAAATGACGAGACGATTGTAATATTATGTATTTGGTGTTTTTATTGATCGTGGAGATGTTTCAATGAAGTATTATGAATGGGTTTGCGGACAATTAAATTATTTTTTTATAAATTTTTTTTCACATCATACAAAATTCAGTTAGAAATACAAGTTTACAGACAAACCTACTTTTGATTAATTTGTTTTTAAAACATGAATAAAAATACCAACCCCACTGAGAATCCTCCCTTTTAAAGTCGGTTAAACGACTGACTTTTTATTTTTTAATGTGGACAGCCTATTTCGCTAAAGAAGTACTACTAAAATAATTAAATTTTAAATAATACGTTGCGAAATAAAACGAAATATACAAAAAAATATATTATCTTTTAATTAATTGTAATTCAATGGTTTGATAAATTGTCCGCTCTCTTTTAAATGGACTGAAAAATATAAATCGTCTTAACATTTATTATATTTATATTAAATCAAAATTGTACTGTAAGAAATGCCCTAATTATATATGGCTATGAAATAATATGTTATTAAATATTTTATTGTATAATTGTGTTGAACACCTACTAAATCAACAGAAAACTCCACAATGAATAAAATGTCCAACATTATCCGAACTACAACATTATCATATCTCAACAAAGTTCAAAATATATTAACATCAGAATTCGCTTGAAAGTAGTAAATGCACTGATATTATTTGACCTATAGAATGACTAAAAGGTATTTTTATTTATTACACATGAGAGAGAAAGGTTATATCTATATACCAATGATATTTTACGAGCCATTTGGTGTAATGGTCGAGAAGTCGGCTATTACACCAGAGGTCGCGGGTTCGATCCCCGCACGGTACAAACATTGTGTGCATGAACATGTCTGTTTGTATCGGTCTGGGTGTTTCTAATAATATGTATGTATTTACAAAAAAAAAGTATATAATAATGTTTATCCGTTCTCTGGCACCCATAGCACAAGCTGATGCTTAGTTTGGGGCTAGATGGCGCTGTGTGAATAATGTCCAGAGATATTTATTTTTACTCTATTTATAACAATATTTTTTTCAATACATAATTATGTAAATGTCTATATTAAATAAAAAATATTACTTTTTACGTAAAGAAGATATTAAGTTAATATACACAATTAAGTGACCTATATTTTAAATTAAATTTTTAGACATATTCGTGGTATTTCGTGGACGTGATTTTATAGTGTCAAATAATATCAGTGCTTATTTTATTTAACGAGATGTATGTAACGAGAAATGAACTTTTTTTGTTTATAGTCAAAACCGGGCATTGGAAATGGAGTAGTAGAATACCATATAAAAGTTTTAAATAATACTTCTATCGAATCTTTTTACAAATTAAACATTTTCTTTGATGCAAATTTGCCTTCTTTGCTACAAGGATCTTTTGGTACTTGGATGTTTTTGACAAGGGAGCTTGAATTTTGAGCCTTTTTTGTAGGAGACGTCCAATACAGCCACTGGCTTAAAGATTTTTGTAGCGTTGTACTCTTATAATAGTCATGTTACCCATTTTACAAGTGCTTAAATGCTTGGAATCAGATTTATTAATCATTGTATTTTTTACTTTCATTAATGCTTAAAATAGATTTAGTTTATCTAAGCTTTTTTCAATCTTGCAAGCTTCCGTTTGTAACGTTACATACATCTTGTTAGCTATATAAAATTAACATATGATTAGAATACAAGCACCTTTAGAATCGCCACCAGGCTCACAGTAACGCCATTTAGCTAAAGTTCGAACTAACGAATTTCAATTCACTAGTGTGTTTGACAAATAATGTAGGTAGATATTATAAAATTTAGCGTTGCGGTGTTGCGCGAGTTTTGTATTGGAGATATGAGTGTACTTCAGATAAGTAATGGATATCGAATAACTACTCAGTGGTGTAAAATGACATCAGTGGCGTAACTATGTATACCAAGGAAGGTATGACCGCCTCCGTAAAACAGTGGCTAAGCTGCTCGGTCATAAAAACACGGAGGTCGTGGGTTCGATTCCCGCCTTGGGTCTGGTTGGTTGTAGGGCTATTTCAGAGTCCGACTGGGTAGCTACCACCCCCATAGGTGAAATCTGCCGCCATAATAGCTCTGGCTGTGTTCCGGCAGTATTAATGTGGGAGCCAGTAGTACACTTGAAATCAAAGGCTCAAGGATCAGATGAGCCTACAGTCTGGCAGCACATTGAGCGACGCTTCCTGGTGAAGTGTCCCTCAATGGAATAGGCCGCAGTGGCCGCTTACCATCAGGTGGGCTGCGTGTCTGTCTGCCAACTGACATGGTATAAAAAAAAGCCCATGGCAAATTCAGGAAGGGTCTTCATAAAAGGGGGAAGTTGTAAATTCAGTTTGTTTCTTTTTTTGAGTTACAAAAATTTTATTTGATTTTTGAAGTTCTTGGATCAGGACCATCTCATGTCAGGAATATAGTTCCACCACTGAATGGCATTGATATTTATTTGTTTTTTTTTTTTAAAAACTTTTTGTTTATTGTTCTCTGATGTCCACTATTTATATTGAAGTACTGTAACTATTGTTTTTTTTTACTGATTGCTTATGATTTATTAATGCAATAATATGTTTTAAATAAAGATTTTTTATACACGATTTAACGCTACTTTTTCAAATGTTTTACATAAAAATAAACCATTATTAGCACATGCAGTTTGTCATGAAAATGTTGACAACTTCTGCACTAGGCTAGCCTGTATCGCAATCTTTGAATTGAGTATAAACTAAGTATCTTGTGTCAATAATACCTTTATTGCGGTTGATCACTCATGCATCAATTTTGATTACATACAGACGTATAATATTACTTTGCCTGTAATGATATTGTGTTTGACTCGTAATAAATTATTATGTATAATAACAACTTATACAAATATATATTCCGAAATAAAAACCAACCGATTTGCGATTTTGAAGTCGCCTTAATAGTCGATCGCTGATTCGATTTCTAGACAGCGTTCTGTAAAAAATTTCCGAGGATATTTATTTATTTATTTACGTTTGAAAAAGTAGCCTTATATCTTCACATAGGTTATAGATTAATTTAATTTGTGTATAGTTATTATTATTATATTACGTCACTGTAATTTGCAATGTTTATAGTAGCCATAATATTTAGCTTTACCTCAGATATACGAGAAATTGCGACGGCCTCTGAATAATGATTTTAGAATCAATAAGCTTTTTATAGGTTATAGTATTTTAGTAATGACGTAGTGGTTAACTGAGTCAGTTTCCTGCAGTATTCGAGACATTTTTTGTAACGTCTAATGTTACATTTTAGACGGGTAGGAATTCTTCATAACGAGCCATTTGGTGTAATAGTCGAGAAGTCGACTATTACACCAGAGGTCGCGGGTTCGATCCCCGCACGGTACAAACATTTGTGTGCATGAACATGTCTGTTTTTATCGGTCTGGGTGTTTCTATCTATAATATGTATGTATTTACTTAATGTTTATCCGTTGCCTGGCACCCATAGCACAAGCTAATGCTTAGTTTGGGGCTAGATGGCGCTGTGTGAATAATGTCCAGAGATATTTATTTATTTTTAATCATCACGTGTATGATGGCTCTGTCATTTCATAATAATTATGTTGACATCCCCTCCTAATTAGTTCGGAGGAGTACCTCTGTCCCTTCTCGAGAGAAAATAGGAGACTAGGGGAGTTTTGTGGGTAGTGGGACAAACGCATTTAGTTCCCACTTGTGGGAAAAAGAAACTTACTCAGTTAGACGCTACGACTGTAGTAGCTTTGCATATTTTTAATATTTTTATATTATAGCCGTTTGTAATATTAGATGTGTTGTCGTTAGATTTTGTGAAGTGTGTATTTTAATGTCAATTGGGATGTGGACATTGGGTGGAAATTTTGAATACTTGGTTCTATAAAATATTAAAAGAGAACTGGAACTTATGTGTGAAACTGGGAGATAGGTATTTTATAATTATCAAATATGTCTTCTTTGTCCGCAACCCCATCGCAATTTGCTGGGTATAAATATTTTGCCTACAGTATAATGTAATAAGAAAATAATACCAATATCATTCGTCAGGGGCCGCTGCAAACAAATGAACATTATCAATTTTTCATATTAATTATTGTAAGCTTCCATTTCTACGAATGTGTTAATATTTACTTAGCGATACCTAACTCCTTTATAATTATCGATGTAATATGATTACATCTCTCTTGTGCGACAATCACAATTGTGTTATATTTGTGCTAACTGTCCAATAAGTCTCTGATAATGTATCTACCAGACATCCTTGATGCTATATTCAAGAAGACAGCGTCATTGATATCCAAAAGATTTTATTTATCAAGAATTTTTCTAACACAGGCAAACTGGCCTTTAGTGTAATTTAATGCTGGCAACATTTACACGGATTAGATTTAATGAACTTAAATTATTTCTTTAAATTACGTTTATTTTTTTACATAAATTATACCTACCTATTTTCAAAGACGTTAACTAAATATGTTATGGATGTTGAATAAAATGTAAAATGTTTGAATTTTATTTTAATTTGCCTGCAACAATAATCAAAATTATTTTATCTACATCCATACCATAATATGTCTATTTTATATTCAGGAGCGATGAGCAAACGCCCTACATTTAGATATAAGTATCTGTGGCTGCATTGAAATGTTTACATTTTAGTGTCGGTAACCGATACTTAATTTCGTTCAAATTTCGAACGTCTTCTTTAAAAGTAAAAATTAATAGGTTTTTTCGATTATCGAATTAGTCGATTAGTAATTTTATGTTCCATTCCTATACATTTAATTCGATGCTGAAATTATAACAATCGATTTGAGAATCGAAATCAACTCGAGTCTAGATTGTTTATGGATTTTAAAAACTACAAACGTCAGTCATTATGTCAGTACTAACTTTTACATACAGATTAAGTTGGTAACTAGGGCGTTTGCTCATCAATCCTGACTATAAAATAGACATATTATCGTATGAATGAAGATAAAGTTATGTATGTGACTGTACATAATTAGTCATTAAAATACTCATGTGATTCTTTTATGAAACTCACTTCGTTCGTTTCATAAAACCACATTCGTATTTTAATGACCCTCATTATGCAGCAGTCACATAAATAACTATTTCAAGTATACAAGTTTGTCTCACTCTTTCACGCATCAAAAAACTAAAATTATCAAACCCTGTTAACGATAGTTTAAGCCTATAGGCAGGACAGAATAATTTGTTTCCCTTAAAATTAATTAAATTTTTACAATTTAACTTGAGACATTCTCAATTTAACTGAAAAGAATTCCATGCGGGAGAAGTCACACGCAGAGCTAGTATAGCTAAATATAAATTCTATAAAAGGAGGGATCCGTGTGGCACTCTGCCAAGACTGCATTTTCTAAACTGAATCAACGACATTTTGCGTTGCAAGTCGTTGCAGGTAATTTGAGCCTAATACTATTATTGCAAATGTAGAAAACCTATTAAAACGCATTTAAAGAGAGAAAAAAAACTGAAATATGACATTTTTCAGAAAGTCTCATGAAGTTTTTTTGACATATAATACTAGCTCCCGCACGCGGTTTCGCCCCTAGGGACATCTGTTTCTGTTATCCAATAGGAACTGTGCAAAATCCGAACATTAAAATCGGTCAACGTGTAAGCGTAGACAGACAGAATTTGTATGTATTGTAGTAAAAGTAAAATTGATTTACAGATT
Organism: Mecyna flavalis; assembly: GCA_949319885.1. Classification (NCBI taxonomy): domain Eukaryota; kingdom Metazoa; phylum Arthropoda; class Insecta; order Lepidoptera; family Crambidae; genus Mecyna; species Mecyna flavalis. Next base: position 2,075,705 of record OX439419.1, on the reverse strand, counting down.
CGAAACATTTATGTTTTAAAAATTTGCAAACACTTTTGTTGCCGAATGTGCGATCTATGTATATAGTAAATATTGTATTTACTATAGTATTTAAGACCTTATGTACCACATTTTTGCAATAAACGATTATGATTATGAGTTTAGTATACAGCGTCCTTCAAAAACCTTTCAGTTAGCTATTTGTAAAAATATTATGGATAATTTTAACAGTTGATAGGATGAGTGGAGGAAAATATGTTGCGCTGACCCTAGAGTGTGAGATAAGGGCAGGAAAATGATGATGATGATTGTGAATAATTTTATTTAGTTAACATTGTAATGTTTTTGTGTGGATGTTGGTCAGCGATGGTGTTGGAGCGTCACGGCTCACGGCACATACCCATATACTTAACCATTGATTGTATTATATTAAAGTTGCGTTTTGTTGTTAATTAATAAATAAACGAATTTGTATCATAATTAATGCTTGTTTCACTACTTTAATAAAATTTAGCCCATAAAAATTGACAGAATGCTAACGAATTTCGTGCTATTTTTTCTACCTTCTAAATAGTTTCTAAACCCGGAAAGAGGATAATGAACTAATAAAAAGAATAAGTAGGTACCTACGTTGAAACATACGGGAAGAGCGAACAGATTCGAAACAAGACTCGGTTAAAATTAACCAAAGTTCAGTGACCCCGCCCGCGCTCACCATTCCGGATCATAAACAAACTAATCTACTACACTGAACTGCAGTCACGGGTTTGTAACTTCTTGGTTTACTGATCCGAAACTCACGATCAAATACTATGAAACATGAATAGTGCTTGATAGGCGGTACCGTCAACAAAACCAATTTGTTGACTTGTTACGAAGAGAAGGACTTTCCAAAAGTAATTCAAATCAAGTAAGTAATTGAATTGGGGTTTCTATTGGATACGCTACAATGGTGTACCTAACTTATGATTCCCGAATCTGTTGGATTACATTTCTCGGAAACAGAGGCCTCATCCTTTCTCCGGGCGCTTGCCACCGTAATAAAAGTGGAAATATACTAATTGGATCATGGCTAGACGGCTACTGTGACCTCTCACGCATCGCATGTGAAGTGCATTTGAATTTTGAAAGCACTCGGCTACAACAGCTTACCAGTGAAAGTGTTTAAACTTTTCAATCGCATGAAAGTGAGGCATTTCATAGGTACCTACTTATTTGACCTAGTTTAGTTATTGTACTAAACACGCATCTGGGCCGACGATCAATACAAAATGTAGTGCCGTTTTAGTATATATTCTGTGGTGCCGTTCATTCAGTTAGGTTCCTTATCGCTGCGTATTATACATTGGAGACGCGCCACACTGCGGCAGAAATAACTGCAAAGATGCTCGATGCGACATGCTTGAGAAAAAAAAGTATGGCTAACGATGGGGCTACTTAGGCTAATGGGATATTTTCTAAAAATGAAATCAACATTAAAGAACTTCGCTGTATAATATGAATAAATAAATTGTTCTGATCACAAAATATTGGCTTAGTAACTTAAAAACTTTTCTGTCCGGGGGTCGAACTTACGACATAAGTGCTTTGTTATTGGTAAGTGTCATTTAATTAATTACCTTACTAAACTTATCATTTATTACAAGGTTTTGTCGTCGTATCGCGGCCCAATTCCAACAAAACAATTGACAATATCCTTTCTTAATATGCCTACGTCATAGGTACATAACATCTACCTGCATGCCAAATTTCAGCCCGATCCGTCCGTGGTTTGGGCTGTGCGTTGATATCTATCTATGTCAGTCAGTCAGTCACCTTTGAGTTTTATATATATAGATAGAAGAAGATAAGTAAATGGATATTGTCGAATAAGAAAGGATATCTCGATATTCCCACGGGAACGGGAACCACGCGGGTGAAACCGCGGGCGCCCGCTAGTTTTATTAATAAGTTCAATAACAGGAAAACCACTATGTACTTTCCCGTGCACTTAATAATACATCAGTCATATTTATTAAGAAACAACGGATGGCTGTTTACTTGACGGCCTTATGTCACCGCGACCGAATATGGCTGGCTGCAGGTAGGTGATGTCATCTCGCCTACTGGGGCAGGTTATCGCCTACTCACCGGGCGATCTTGCTCTCATTGCGAGGAAATGGCCGTCGCGTCAGCAAGGCTATTCATCAAAGACACATGTAGGCGGTTGAATGCTCTGTGTAATTCTGTGGGTAGATTCGAAACTGTTTATGGATATAGGTACTGGGGCGTGCGTCGAATGATTGCGTTTTCAGAGACATCTGGTACCTAGGAAATCTAGTCTTTAATGCGTCTAAAGGTGAGGATTACAGCTTGAAGGACACTACAAACCAGCTATTTACATTACCAACTATTAGAATGTTATTTATTCATCTTATTAAAAAATTGGCGAATTTTCTCAGTAATCTCCATTAGGTATGAAAGATACAACTACTTAGGTACCTACAAGATGTACTCAATTTAGAATTTAGGGATGAAGTGTCATCGACGCCATATTTTTAGTCCATAACTCTATAGATCGTAACGTGAAAACTAGGTACCTACAGTATATAATACCTATCGATAGGTATTGAAGATGTACGATCGCGGTCACCCGCGCGTGATCACTTTTGGAAAAATATACCGTGCACGCGCATCGTGACTTCTTAGGAGCTGCGCTTGTAAACGTGAAAATACTGCACAGGATTTTAGCCATAAGGGTGATCACGCGCGGGTGACCTGACATTGCCACCGGTGGCAATCCTTGTGGGGGCAATCGGGAATTTATCGATAGTACGGGCGCATCACGCATGCGTATAGGTGCCAGCAAAATTATTGACGCTGGGTCTGCTATAGCCTAGCTAGACTCACGGTTTTTTATATACCTACCTAACGATATAATATTGATATTGTGTTAGACTAGGTACCTACATAAAGATTTCGACTAGGTACCTAGGCAAAAGGGATTTAGTAGACTAGCCTTCCGCCCACGGTTTCACCCGCGCGTAATTTCTTTTTTCAAATATCCCCCCCTTACCCCGCATTTCCGGGATCAAAAGTACAAGTTCACCACGGACAGTGTAGCTTTCCAACAGTGAAAGAATTATTCAAATCGGTTTAGTATTTTCGGAGCCTATTCAATACAAACAAACAATCAAATCTTTCCTCAATTCCAATTTCATTTGTTCATGTTAGGTCACAAACATTTTTGTACCTAGTGTCTACGGATCTAGCATTTCTCTAAATAGGTACTTGGGTCGTTCTTCTTTTTAACCTACAAAAAGGTGTCTTCACCGCTCAGTGAAAAAAAAAGCAAGGAAATTACCATTAGTTTTTTCTTAATTGTATTTTTACAGGCACTGTACTAAACAATAATGACTGTGCACGATTAAATAATAAATGTTTTAAATAATTTCACTGTAAAAAGTACGTTACAGAGTCGTAAATCCGCGTGACAGAACTGTATTTCATACAAATCACAGTTGTCTCCCGCAGCCTCGGCTAGCGTATAATCCATAATAAAACTAAAAAAATATATGATGGCACAAAATGTAAAAATATCCTATAACTCCTAAATATATTACCTATAATGTTATACTAACCATTATTTTTTGTCACTTTTAATGAAATATTTAAAAAATATCAAGTTCTTGTCTTCCACTACCTAAAGTTTTAATTCGTAAATTCTGTCACGTAGGTTGTCCTTTGAAATTCGCGTATGAGTTGCTCGTCTTTGTTGCCTGCGATTGGAGGTCTCAACCCCACTCTCCCCTTGCTACGATTTCCCCTCTGTGATGCAGCCACAGCGTGTCATTCGCCCGAACGCTGTGGTGGGGGGTGCGTGTGTTTATTCGGCTACCACTTTGTCACGTAAGTAATTGATTCAAAATATAATTATTATTGTTACTTTTTGTTGTCTGCTCTTACGTTATAACAAATATTTTATTACCAACGTGGAAAATATATATTCTTTGTAAACCTTTAAGTGTTATAGACTTTGCAACACATTATTACCACTTCGTCACATGAACACTCCGTCACATTTTTATGGTGACGGGTGACCCTCGGTCGCGTGGTATTGCTATTGTCGCTTCTCCCCAGCACCACCCGATCCAGGGTATGCATGCATGCATAATGCATTGCTGACAATAAAAAATCATGCGTTTTTTCAAAGACTTGTGATTCAGTTGACCCATGCCCATCTTCAATCTTTGGGTCTGCTGCACTTCCATCGGAGCCAGAGCCTGATGCAGAAAACTCTGCAGATGCTCTAAGCAAACTCGGAGCAACTCGCAAATTATTTATTTTTCAGCACCTTCTTCGCCCGAATTTACGTCAGCTACAGTGTACCCTAAATAAATAAATAACACATTGACAATATTTTTTTGGTTCCGTTCCGCGCATATTAGAAGATATTATCAAATTATCTTAGAAAAACGCACTTGAAAAACTTATAACCTAAAGAAAACAATCCAAACTTAATTTTACATTAAAAATAAATACGAATTATTACTTAGGTAAGTAAATAGAATTTTTTAAAGTCACTGTACCACATGTGGTTAGAGATGGGTAGTGGGTTAAAACCCATTCCGCCCGACTGGGTTAAAACTGGGTGATTTGCCCATAAACACCTATTTTAGTGGGTGAAAATAAAAATCATTGTTTTAATAGTGAGAAGAGGTTGTAAAATAAAAGTCTGAATCCAAAATCACATGCATTTATTTTTCTGATAAAATTACATTTATTACTCATCTTCACTATCTGTACAAATACGATCGCAATCTAAAAACTCTTCGTTTTGAATGCCGGACGAAGATGGCTGAGGACTAGCAGCGTAAGGTGGACTGAACTTTGCTGGCGGTGACTCAGGCATGCAATCCTCAGCATTATCACTGAAATCTGCTTCCCCCCCCCCCCCCTGGGTACGCCCATGATGGGTAGCCTCCTTCGATATCTTGAAATAACCAATGGGTAAGCAAACCGTAATCAGTGTGCTTAAGCCAAGGTCAATCAGGATCAGATCGCAGTAAAACAATATCGGGTCGTCGTAGATAAAATTTACACAGCACGATATTTCTTAAACCAAACGGCGTAAACAAGAGTGAGCGGGAGGGAGACGAAACCAGGCGAAAAGCGCGGCGTGTGCGCCCACCCCCACCCGCACTACCCAGCCATCCCCTCGACGAGACCCGCCCGACTGCATAGACATAATAATATAATTATGTTAATTCCATACCCGACTGGAACGAGTTACAGTCGGGCATGGACTTAACTTCGCGTACAAAAAAGTTCGATGATTCCTTTCTTTGTCGAACCATAAAGAAGTGGAACTCTCTGCCGGCTCATGTATTTCCCCCTTCCTACGACATGAGTTCCTTTAAACGAAGCGTGAAGAAGCACCTTGTGAGCCAGTACTGCGATGCCAACGGATAGAACACCACGGTGTTGCGTCCGTTGTCGTGGTAATTTGGGTTCCCCTTTTGCTTACCATCAGGCTAAGTGGAGCCAATGTACTGAGCTACTATAAAAAAAAAAAAATAACATATTATTATTGCATCTAGATGCATCATCATCAACCTATAAACGTTCCCACTGCTGGGACACAGGCCTTATCTCAATTGTGAGATAGTATGGCTGTGGGCCATCCTTCACCACGCGGGCCCAGTGTGGGTTGGTGGAGGGGTGCGTTAGGCAAGTGACCAACCTTAATGTCAGAGGTTTTTAAGCCACCAACTGGCCTCTGACTAGGCTTGACGACTAATATCTACATTATAGTAAATAACTGCCCAATTTTATATCGTTTTGGGATTTTGGTTTTTAGTGTATGCTATGCATGCACTTTAGTGATAAAATTTTACTTACATAATAAATAATTAACTATTTTAGTACAGCTTAAATGAGAAAACTGAAATAAAAGATACCAATTAATAAAATTATGAAATAATTTATTATGACCCGCTATAACGGGTTATAATGGGCTATTATTGGGTCATTATCGGGTTATAACCCACGTTCGGGTTTTAACCCGGGTGGATACCCATCTCTACATGTGGTACGGTACCTAGGTCCAAATGGGTTAATTTAATTTATCTTAGTTGGATCTCATGTTATTTTATATGACAATGTTGAAGACTGATAAAGATTTATAAGAAAACTAATGATTTCTGATAAATAAACTTGTTTCATTCCAAAATGCAGCCTGATATCTCTAGAATAATTACTCTGTCACGGTATTGTCTCCTGCTAGGAAAATTGTTTCGGTCGTTTATTTATTTTGTTACAACAAGTGCAGCATAGGTTTGTTTTTCTTTTTAATAGTTGATGATATTTCCATCAGTGATATTAATATTTATTTGTAAATGATAGTAAAAATTGATTTACAGCAAAAACATACTTTATATTAGCAGAAAATGTGACAGAACGATAAGAAATCATGAATAAAACATGTTTTTTAAATACAAATGTATTAATTTAATACGGTTTCTAAGAGTTATTTTAGCTAATTAGTGTATTACAAAACAACAAGTTATTTGACGAAGACAATTCGAGAAAATAAAATAAAAGATTTCGTGACGAAGTTGTAATTTTTTTCGTCGTGTCTATCTTTCAAGTCCTGAAAATTGTACAAATATCTGTAAACTTCGTGGCCAACAACTTTTTCAGATAGAATAGGAATTCTGCTATTAGAAAATATATATATACCCCCCAAAAAGATTAATATTTTATTTTTCGAAATTGAGCTAACGTTAAATCAAATTGTAGGTTAAAAAAAAGAACGACCCACTTATATTTTTCATTGATCTTAACAGTAGGTAGTAATAATCTAATAATGAAAGGGTAAATGAAAGATTGAAATCAACATAATTTCTTTTTTATTTCACCGCGGAATGTATCGGTGTGAGTGAGCCGGAAGCAAAATAAATAATCATCGGCTTAATATTCCTCGGCACCTTCGCCCTCGCCCTCCGCGGAGTCCATGCCGACCTCCTCGTAGTCCTTCTCGAGCGCGGCCAAGTCCTCGCGGGCCTCGGAGAACTCTCCCTCCTCCATGCCCTCGCCGACGTACCAGTGTACGAAGGCGCGCTTGGCGTACATAAGGTCGAACTTGTGGTCCAGGCGAGCCCAGGCCTCGGCGATGGCCGTAGTGTTGGACAACATGCACACGGCACGCTGAACCTTGGCTAAGTCACCACCCGGCACCACGGTGGGCGGCTGGTAGTTGATGCCAACCTTGAAACCGGTAGGACACCAGTCCACGAACTGAATGGTACGCTTGGTCTTGATGGTAGCGATGGCCGCGTTCACGTCCTTGGGCACGACGTCGCCTCTGTACAACATGCAGCAGGCCATGTATTTGCCGTGGCGCGGGTCGCATTTCACCATCTGGTTGGCGGGCTCGAAGCAAGCGTTTGTGATCTCGGCGACCGACAGCTGCTCGTGGTACGCCTTCTCGGCGGAGATGACCGGGGCGTAGGTGACGAGCGGGAAGTGGATGCGCGGGTAGGGCACCAAGTTGGTCTGGAACTCGGTCAGATCGACGTTGAGGGCGCCGTCGAAGCGCAGAGAGGCGGTGATGGATGACACGATCTGGCCGATCAGCCGGTTAAGGTTGGTATAGGTGGGGCGCTCAATGTCGAGGTTGCGGCGGCAGATGTCGTAGATGGCCTCGTTGTCGACCATGAAGGCGCAGTCCGAGTGCTCCAGGGTAGTGTGCGTGGTGAGGATTGAGTTGTAAGGCTCGACGACGGCGGTGGACACTTGGGGCGCAGGGTAGATAGCGAACTCCAGCTTGGACTTCTTTCCGTAGTCCACGGAGAGGCGCTCCATGAGGAGAGAGGTGAAACCGGAACCAGTGCCGCCTCCGAAGGAGTGGAAGATGAGGAAGCCCTGCAGGCCAGTGCACTGGTCGGCGAGCTTGCGGATGCGGTCAAGGACTAGGTCAACGATCTCCTTGCCAATGGTGTAGTGACCGCGGGCGTAGTTGTTGGCCGCATCCTCCTTACCAGTGATAAGTTGTTCTGGATGAAACAACTGTCTGTATGTGCCAGTGCGGACCTCGTCTGTTGACAAAAAAAAGACATGAAATCATTTAAAAAGATGAATCAGTCGGGGAATGAATTTTTTTATTTATTTAAGTAAACTACACTCGACGTCAAAAAAATCGCACCTTTACAAAAAACTTCTTCTAACTTATTTAGTGTCAATTATGGGGTAGGGATGGCGATTCTTTCCGAAAAAAATCGATTTTTTGAATCGATTCGAATCGTGACCCAATGAATCGATCCACAAAAAATCGAGGCCAAAAAGATCGATTTCTGAAAAATCTATCTTTTATTCAAGTTGATTTATATTGTATTATAAATAAAGATCGGATATTCGGATGCATATTTACCTCAAATTGAGGTATTGTCATAACATGGAAAGCACTTTTGTATCGATAAAATCAACTTGATCGTCAAATTTAGTTTTTTATTATTGAATCAAATCGGGTGTACCTATATTTACTTATTTTAAGGTGCTAATATGGAGTGCACTTTTGTATCAAAAAAATTTGGCGGTTTTGGATTTGACAAATTAAATTTTTTATAACAAAAATAAAGATGGCCTCATATTTTTTCTTCAATTTTCAAAAGATTTTTATCATACGAGTTCACAAATGACGGAGAAAGCCGGGCATATATCGATACCAGAAATATGAATTAACGTAAGGGACAAAACACTGTTTTTCAGGAGAGCCAAAAAACGATAAAAAAAAATTAAATCTCTCTATAACTTTTTACTGTCTGCTTCAATTTTAATTGTGTCTAGAGCAAAGTTTCTTAGAACTTCCTCTTCTTTCATGCTATGAACGAATAATTTAGAAATACCTAGTGGTTAAAAAAATAGCATGTCCCTTACATTAAAAAAATACGTTTTGTTGTACCTTACGTTGCTAATATTTTATTTGTAAACCGTCAAGCATAACGTAAGCAGCAAGAGAAATAGAAAATTATACGAAATTCTATTGTAAAGGACTTTTACAGTGTTGCAATTTGATGTAACTATAGATTATTTAGAGTATTTTAATACCATGCAAATAGGTTATTTGCATGATTAAATGTTAGTTTCAGCCTAGCTATCGCAGATTTAAATGAAATTTAGGGAGACAAAAATAAAACGATTTATTATTAATATTTTTTTTATGTTCGACTTTTATGTCTGCGTAATTATTATAAATTCAACACACTAATCAGTCTATGAAACTTTTTGTTGAGTTTAAATAAATGTCCCAAAATTAACAATGTTTAAATAAATGTCCTAAATTATTAGCAGTCTTAGACACCTTTTACTTATCAATTAAAATAATAATTTGACTTTATGATCTCTTTTAATTAAGAGTCCTATGACAAACTCTGTAGTTTTAATAATTACGTATCATTGGCTTTAAAATCAGAAATTAAATTTTAAAAAATCTCAGACTTAATCAAACAGTCTTTTTATTAAGTAACTGAATGAATGTACTGAAAACGAAAGACAGATGAAAAAATATTTTTGTCTGAAATATGAATGAATTAAAAAAAATTAAGTGATATTCATATTAATATTAGAAATATATATTACTAGGGTCGCCCTCGCGGTTTCACCCGCGCGTATTTTTTTTAATTATCCCCCCCTTTCCCCCATCAAAGGATCATATGTCCGTATCCTGGTTCGAAGCTACCTCTTCACCAATTTTCAGCCAAATCGGTTCATCCGTTCTTGAGTTATAAATAGTGTAACTAAGACCACTTTCTTTTATATATATACATAGATTGCAAGATTAAATAATTAGGAATGGGCAGACAGATTATGATGATAATATAACTATTGGTAAATTAAACTTTTTTAATGGTGAAATTGAAGTGGTTAGAATATGTAACTTTTTCTATTTAGTATTTTATCTATGTGTCATTTCGGGTATCTTTAACTGGGGTTAAATTAAATTCTTAAAAAACTCTAATCACGAATTAAAGTAAGGGACAAGGTAAGGGTGTAAATTATTTAACACTATTGACTTACTTTATTTTTCAGAGAAAAAAAAATGTAAACGTCTGTTACATCATTTTTTCTTGGCATAAAACGTTTTACGCAGGCCAAAAAATCTTACTGTAAGGGACATTTTTTTAACGATAGAACTTTTTTAATAACACCAATCGATAGAGCAGAAAATTCTGAATCCAATGATATATATAACTCATTTTCGCCAAAATGTCCCTTACGTTAATTCATATTTCTGGTATCGATATATAAAAAGTACATCCAATCGGATATATTACCTCCTCCTTTTTGAAGTCGGTTAAAAAAATGCCACATGCTAAAGACGTCAATTCCCACCGTGATATCGACTAGATTCGCATGTACTAATTTCCCGGAATCGCGGGATTAATAAGGAAAAAATCTTTTTTAAGAAGGCGCTTCCATAATTATGCATCCGAATATCCGACCGACCTCTAATGATGACGCAACAAGAAATGTCAGTCACACCCACAGATACAGACAAAGGTCAAAGATTACAAACGTTACTTAAAGAAAGGCGCAGGAATCCAAACATTCAGCCATTTCGCGAGTTTTCGAATAATCCTATAACCGGCAGCCGGCAGAACTCTTATAATACGCGTACTTACATTAAAATAATTGTAAATACTTTTTTGGTTTATACCAAAACCTAAAATAAAATCGAATGTCGATTTTCAAGGGTGAAATATCGATTCACTGAATCGATTCAGTACTACATATCGATTTAAAAAATCGATCTTTTTGGCTCAAAAAATCGATTCTTCGATTAATCGATCTCAGATCGCCATCCCTATTATGGGGGTAATTAGAGTTGCCCAACGATAGTCCACTATCGATAGTCTATCGATAGTTGACGTCATAACAATACTATCGATAGTCTATCGATACTATTGATAAAAAACAATCGATACTATCGATAGTATTGTAATGTAATAGTATCGATACTATCGATAGTATTGCTTCCGATCAATAGTATTGGTTAATTTGTAATATCGATAGTATATCGATAGCACTATCGATATTGTTACAATTTTTCAAGGTCAACTATCAATAGCGAAACTATCGATAGTTGGGCAACTCTAGGGGTAATGTTGGGTATCGTTTGAAAGGTAATAAAAAAGAGAAGCTAAAAACAATTAAAATTTAACATTTTGTTTATTGTACCAACAGAAAAAAAATAGCCACCCCAGAACATACAGGAACGGCCCCCTAACTCGATGGATGCAGGCTTGGGTAAACCGTTCTCTAAATTTTCTGTACTGTCTGTCTTTTGTTCTGACTTTTCTGCACTGACGTCTAATATACAAGTACGCTGGACCAATGATACCCTTTAAAATGACAGCTCTTTCTTGTGCCTATTTGAAGCGCCGCCCATTGCGCCGCCAAGCGCCCCCAATGCGGGGGAAAGAAACTAAATCTGACGTAAACTGCAAAATGGCCGGTGCTTGGTTCTGATTGTCTTCGTGTTTTTAGTGATTTTGGAGGTTTAACGCGATTAAGCTTGTTTATTGTGTCGTATTAATGTAGTAGATACATAAATAAGTGGTAATAGTTTATTTTAGTGTATTTTATCTCACTGTCCCATCTCTATTTTTAGTTCATTTCCCACCCACTGCTGCCGTCAGCGCCAAAATGGCGAAAATCAAATCGGCACACTATGACCCGGCCTGTAATTAGTCCAGCGTACTTGTATAATAGAGGTCAGTGCTTTTCTGAGTCTGTCGTTGCAGTAAAGAAGATACACGTGTCGCATCCATAGATAATATTAGTTCCATGGTCTCATCTGACAAGAGACATTTTAAAGTCACATTTATGACGTCAAACATTTTTTTAATGTAACGAAATGTTTTATTATTGAAGTTTATTTATTGAGCTTTCAAATGACATCACTATTTATTGGGTTACATGCGTGTGTTAAGGGTTGGTACTAGAGATGAAAACTTCCGGGAAAAATTCCTTTTTGACGGAAACATTCCTGAAAACTTCCAAAACTTCCGAAGTTTTGGAAGTTTTAAAAAAAATTGAAATTTTCTGTACCAAATTCTTTAAAGAAAGGGTATTTGAATATTTCACCCCCCGAGGGGGTTAAAAAGGGGGTGAACATTTTGAACTTGAAATTTTGTACAGGGGTGCTTCATAATGTGTAAGTTCAACTAATGGGGTTTATGGAAGTTACCTCCCAGGGGGGTTTCATAGTGTTTTATAGGGTGAAGTCAATGCGAGCGAAGCCGCGGGTGGAACATAGGTATAAAGAGGAAACTGACTGACTGACCGGCTGACTGACAATCAACGCCCAGCCCAAACTACAAAACATAGGCACTTGAAATTTTGCACAGGGATTCTTTATGTATAATGCGTAAGATCCCCCGAAGGAGGGGTTTTTGGAAATTCACCTCCCAAGGGGGTAGAAAGGAGTTTGGAAGTTTGTATGAAACTCCGTAATTTTAAAAGTTTAGGTCTTGAAATTTGAGAAGTAGATTTTTGGTTTCAAATCAAAAGGGGTCTTTGGAAAATAAACCCCCCAAGGAGGTTACAAAAGGGATTAAAATTTGAAATTTTGTGCAGGGGTTAAACCCAACCCTTCAAAAACCCAAAGTTGCGCCTTTCACCTGCGCAATAAAGAAGCCAACGGCACTCTTATCATCTTATGGCAAGGGGTCCCTATCGGTCATGTTCTATCCCAGATACCTAGGTGTTTTATTGGACAGAACGCTGTCTTACAAGGTTACCTGTAAGAATGTGAGGAAGAAAGTCACCGCACTTAACGGCCTTCTTCAGCGACTCATATCGTCAAGACGGGGAGCCTCACCACATGTTCAGCGAACTACCGGTCTGGCGCTTTGCTATTCGGCTGGCGAGGTTGCATGTCCTGGGAGTCGTTCCGTTCATGCTGGCCAGGTGGATATAGCTTTTAACCAAACTTGTCGTGTTAAGCCGACGTTAATTACGGGCTGCGTTAAGCCGACCCCGGTAAACATGCTATATACCCTGGCTGGTATCGCTCCACCCAGGATTCGAAAGCAAGTCGCTAGCTCTATCGAAGGAGCCAAGGGAGAACGAGACCTACATCACCCTATGCACGGCTATGTGCCTGTCCGTTAGCGGCTCAAGACGTTTGGGCGCATTATGTCCAATTCGCAAAAGGTCCAGGGCGCTCAGAATGTCCAATTCTCACAACGTCCAATTCGCATTTTGTCCAAATCTCAAATCGTCCAATTAGCAAATGGTCCAATTCTCAAATCGTCCAATTAGCAAATGGTCCAATTCTCAAATTGACCAATTCAAATAACAGTTGTTTAAATGTTTGATAAAGATGTTTTATTATAAGTAGCAGTATAATACACACATATAGGTATATTTATTAACACAAAAATTAAAACAAAAATTTAACATCGAAATAACAAAATTCAAGTGTGATTACGAAATCGCTCAAATTAATGCGATTTCGTCTGTTTTCCCGTCAGTCTCAATCAGTGGATGCTATCATCATTATAATGAGGCAATTTGGAGATTTTCAAAAAAAACAAATTGCTCAAAACTAGAGATGGACGAAATATTTCAAAAAATATTTATTAACACAAAAATTAAAACAAAAATTTAACATCGAAATAACAAAATTCAAGTGTGATTACGAAATCGCTCAAATTAATGCGATTTCGTCTGTTTTCCCGTCAGTCTCAATCAGTGGATGCTATCATCATTATAATGAGGCAATTTGGAGATTTTCAAAAAAAACAAATTGCTCAAAACTAGAGATGGACGAAATATTTCAAAAATGGTTGCGATAATCCCCTTAATACCTGCGGATCTGATTCCTGCTGCATGGCGATATATCTTAGACAAATATTCAACTTGCGAAGAAATGAAACAGTTTCGTAAATATTTTGAAAAACAGTGGTATCCGCATTTACCACCAACCATTCTCAGCTGTGCAAATCAGAGACACCGTACAACGAATGCTCTGGAAGGGTGGCACCGACGCATCAACGGACGTATTTCGAAAAATCCAAATTTATATAATTTTCTTTTTGAACTATTGAAAGAAGCTAAACATTGTGATAAACGCCTTGAGGATTCTTTGTTCAAAACGCAAATAAATAGGAGAAAATTAAGAGATATCACATTTGATAAAAAGTACAAAAAATATTTGATCGATCTGCAAGGTGGTAAACTTAGTCTTAAAAGCTTTTTCACAAAAATTGTATTTCTTCGTCTTACATTGTTTAAGCGATGATGTTAAATTATGTACTCACATACATTAATTACTACAGTACGTGATATTTTAATGTGATTATTTTTTTGTTCTTATTCAACAGCGATATTATTATTATTTTTAAATAGGTACTAAGTAGGTACCCATATTTATGTTGATTTAAATTGTATAAAAAGGTTAAATACTTAGGTATTTACATACATCAAAATTAAAAATTTTGTGTGATTTTTAGTTCATTTATTGTACTTAAATAATACCGATATTATGATTGAACCAGAACAGCTATCCCAAATTATTAATACTGATGTATATTTTTTTCGAATAAAAGTGTTGATTATAAATTATATTACGCTTTTCACTCTCAAGTTGGGTGTTACCAAAACATCAACCACCCTTAGAATATGGACCACCCCCTAATTGCGAACTGGACCAGTTGCGAACTGGACCAATTGCGAACTGGACCAATTGCGAACTGGACCAATGGCGAACTGGACCAATTGCGAACTGGACCAATTGCGAACTGGACCAATGGCGAACTGGACCAATTGCGAACTGGACCAATTGCGAACTGGACCAATGGCGAACTGGACCAATTGCGAACTGGACCAATTGCGAACTGGACCAATGGCGAACTGGACCAATGGCGAACTGGACCAATTGCGAACTGGACCAATTGCGAACTGGACCAATGGCGAACTGGACCAATTGCGAACTGGACCAATGGCGAACTGGACCAATGGCGAACTGGACCAATTGCGAACTGGACCAATTGCGAACTGGACCAATGGCGAACTGGACCAATTGCGAACTGGACCAATTGCGAACTGGACCAATGGCGAACTGGACCAATTGCGAACTGGACCAATTGAGAATTTGACAGTTGGACATTTTGCGAATTGGACATAATGCGCCCAACCGGCTCAAGAGTCGCGGTCCCTCCACAAGAGAGTTGTCCTTATTTACACCGTCGACCCAGGCCTGGTTAGGAGAGAAAAGTGAGAGGAGGAGGAACCCCTTTCTCTACTCCCCCCTCGTGAGTGCTTAGCACCCGGCCATGACCTGCTGTGGCAAACGTGGAAGACCCTCAACAGATTGAAGACTCAAGTCAGCCGTTGCAAAGAAAACCTGACGAACTGGGGATACATAGAACCAGCCAAAAACATATGTGATTGTGGTGCCTCCCCGCAAACCATGGCACATCTGCTTTCTTGTTCCACGTGGCCTGACACATGTGTTCAGAAGGACTTGCTGCGCGCTTACAGTAATGCTGTTCGGGTGGCGGAGTACTGGTCTGGTAAAATTTAGCCATCGACTCGCTAAGAAGAAGAAGAACACCCCTTTGATAGGTAAATGTCCGAAAACCCCTTCTGAGTCGGAACTTACACTATAAAATAAACCCTGTAGAAAATTTTAAGTTCAAAATTTTAACCCCTTTTTAACCCACTTGGGGAGTAAAATATTAAAGGGGAGTAACCCTATCCGTGAATAAAGTTCAAAACCTATTGAATAAATTTGACAGTTTTGTATAGGTTGATGTGTAGTCCACTGTACACACACGATAGCGATTGGCACATAAATACAGTGCGATGGTCTGTTCTGTATATATTGTTTTTTCGCCAAAGTCATTTTGTTAAGATATAACATATTTCATTACCCTTTTTTTATGTAAAACAAAGATTTTCGAAAACTTCCAAAACTTCCGAAACTTTGGAAGTTTTCGGGAATATTTCCGGAAGTATTCTTGGAAAACTTCCAAAGTTTCGGAAACATTCCGAAGTTTTCACCTCTAGTTGGTACCGATTAAGTTATTTTCGCGGATCGGAAATTCGAAATTCAACAGGTCCGCTAAGATCTCGGTAGCATAGTTGGGAGTGCACTCGCCCGGACAGTGAGGAACGTGGATTCGAGACCTGCCTGATACCTTGACAAATTGAATTTTTTGTAATTTGTATTAAAAACTTGAGATTCATGAATACTGACCTACTACAGTAGGCTCCAAGTCGACAAACACAGCACGGGGAACGTGCTTGCCCGCTCCAGTCTCGCTGAAGAAAGTGTTGAAGGAGTCGTCACCACCGCCGATGGTCTTGTCTGTGGGCATCTGGCCGTCAGGCTGGATCCCATGCTCCAGGCAGTACAGCTCCCAGCAGGCATTACCGATCTGGACTCCGGCTTGGCCAACGTGTACGGAAATGCACTCACGCTGTGGACAAATATATTACTGGTAAATTTTTATTCTAGAAACAAATCATCCTGTCTACTTTATTTCTTTTTAATTATTATTTTTTTTTTTATGAAAAATGCATAATTTCTATTTGATTATTTTATGTAAAAGTATCATTGTATGTAAACCTGAATTAAGTAGATTTTATTTTATGGAAGTTTTCAGAATCTTTTCATATTATTCTAAATTTTTAAAGTATGATCAATGATCATCTGATTCTATAAATTGTCTAATAATAATAATATTGTGGGTAGGTATAAATTTACATAGAGATGAAAGTGGGCCTATAATTCAGTTTCTTACACTTGCCGGATAACAGTAAGATTATGAGCTTTTACAAAGTTACGATGTCTTCTTACTTTGTTCTAAGACCACAAAGAAGATAGCATCTGTATTGATTGAGTAGAGAAAGTAACCTTTATTTTCTTAACAATTCATTATGAGATCGATGTCAGATCCCATTCTTTGCAAGTACCGCCAAAGAGAAAGGTGAAAGTAGGTATCAATACCGTGCATTGATGAGAACGGGGTTAATTTCAAAGGCGGTATGATGTTGAAAAACTTATCATAGAAAATTTCACTGCAATATCATAGGCCTTGAATGAGGTCAGACTAAGACACGTCATCCGGCCGGTGACAAATCGATACGAAAAACAACTCGATGAGGTAATGCACTCATTTTGGACTAAATGAAAGGTCGAAATTAGAATAAAATTACTCCAAAATGTATAAATTATAGCATGGAAGTCTTGAAAATATCGGAAAACAAGGCGTGGCAACCGGCATGGCAGCCTTGAAAGACGCACAGATGAGAATTGAGGTGACAACCCATCAAATCAAATGTAAAGATGATAACTCGCGTTAAATCTTTTGTTTCTTCTATGATCATGAAAGAATTTAGCTAAAATAAATGAAAATCGCAATATAAATAACTATTCGACCGAATTAAGAAGTCTTTTCCTTCTAGAGAATAGTTCGAAACCGTTGCATCCCGTACATGGTCGGTTAATATGCCGACAAAATGGTGGCGTGACCACCCGGCACTAATTCCCTTGAAATTTACGGGAATATTGCGAACTTAAAACACTTGATTATACAAAAAAGTAATGAAAGGGTTACTTACCATGTTGAATTGAGTTTTGTAGTCTTAACGTAGAAAATAAATTAGGTTTTTGTCAGTCGTCGTTCAGCGCGACCGGTTAAGAGGCTTGCCGAACGAATAGTAACGCGAAAAAGTCCGTTAAACGAGCTTATATACTGCCGGCGTCATGGGGGAACGACGCTTCAAATGGCGCTCTGCTATTGGTCGGTTTTACTGCCGCATGGGTGGATCAGCCAATAAGGTCACAGCTGCATTATATCACCATTGCGGGAATATGTGGGTTGGTGATTCATTCAAGTTAGTTCACCTTTCGGGCCGTGTAGCTGTCGATAAATATTGTTATGTTTGTCGATAAAATTGCCATAAATGTAATGTAGAATTATAATATTTAATGAAATAGAAGAATATGCTCAATTTACTTGGCATTTTCATGGAAAATATGAAAATATGTATGTATGTATAGCTTGTGCTATAGGTGCCAGACAACGGATAAACATTACTTTTATACTTTTTTTCGTAAAATATATATACATATTATACATAGAAACACCCAGACCGATACCAACAGACATGTTCGTGCACACTAATGTTTGCACCTTGCGGGGATCGAACCCGCGACCTCCGGTGTAATAGCCACTTCTCGATTATTACACCAATCCAAATCGCACGTCAAATTACTCTCACCGCCACATCTGACTCCAAAGAGGTACCGTGTGGGGATCAAAGTGATAAAACCCACCACTCCTGGACAGGTCAAACATTTAATCCATTCATGCTTATTAACTAACCCTGACTATTTGTCTCTTACACGTTCACGCCTAGACCACTGAACCGGTTAGGCTGATGAAAGGTACAGACAGACTACATCTTGGGAATGGACATAGACTACATTCTATCCCAGAATAGTGCCCAGTTTCGTAGGGATAGCAAAAATAAAAGTATTTTTGTTTCCCTTTTTTTCATTTTGCAGCGTAGCAACACGCAACATTTAGAACTTTAGTCGTGATTTGATGTACGGACGGCAGCAGATCAACCTACCCTGTCAATAATTCTTATTTGAAAGAGAACTCTATGTGAAGTGAATAAAGCTGAAAATTTATTGTAGAAATTTGACAGTTTAGGGTTGTCTGATGTGCGTGACTGTACTTAAAGGGATAGTTTGAAAGCTAAAAAGTGACAAAAGGTTTTTAATCCTGACAAAATACAACATTGCAACGAGATAAGTTATAGTAAGTTCAAGAGGGTTCATCCTCTTGAACAGCCGCGGGCAGAAGGCTAGTTATTCATAATATTTTTTAACGCTCACTGACAGAAAGATTAAAATAAAGCATATCATTAAACAATATAACAAAATCGTAATATCATGACAATAAAAATTATAATCTATTACATATTTAAAACAATTGACTTTTAGACGTAATTGCTTGCACTTAGCAGAGGCTGTGTTTAATCTACTCAAATTAAATCTTACATCATAAAAATTTTACTCGAATGAATTAAATCAAGTACATAACGAATGCTGGACTCTTCCAAGAATAATGAATTGCTTGGACCCAATAATAAACCTGATCCATCGTAAATTATCGATATCTCTTGTTCCTAGCGGCCTGGGCCGACTAGGGGCAACACTAAAAATCGTTATTTGGACCGAAGATGGCGCTTCGTTCGACCGCCATCCCGCCATGCCAGGCGACAACACCCGCAACGCACACAAACAAACACAATATCGGCTTGGGGGCCGTTTGGATATTTTTTCGTCTTTTTACATTAAGAATTGTTACTTTTACAAATTCCAGACACATTTTTATGATATTAATTAAAATATAGTGGATCCTTGCGTGAAACATAATGACGATATCTTCTTAATTTCATTTAAAATGCGCTGTACGCACACATACATGTTGTGTGTGTATAGATGCTGGGTCGCTCGTACCGTACGTTACCTTATATGGAAGGCTGCAGTGGTACTTAAACTTTTCTTTTTGCAAAATAAATAAGTGCAGCGTCTGACCGAATGGCACGTGTTATCCGGGATTGCATTTTGTATCCATAGTTATTATTACGTAAGAGACAGGTTTTGTTTTATTCTTTAATAATGCGTAAGATAAAATGATCGCTAGTGTAAGATCTTGTTGAATATTAGTAATATTAATCTTAATAAAATTATTAATTATGCGAACATTTATAAGAAATTATGAAATGAAATGAAATGAAATGAAAATATTTATTTACCAACATACGATAACATACAATTACAAAAAAGACAGTGACTGAAGTTTGTTACCCTTTCACGCAAAAAAATTGGTACCTTTATAATTAACAAAATTAAATGAAACCAGTTATAAATTGGCGTAAAGTTTGAACATTACAACAGATTAATTTAAATTAGGTAGATAGGTATTCTTATTGTTAGTGTAAAGCATACGGGCTATAAATCTGCAGTACTTATTCTGAAAAAAGCCCTACCTAACAATCATTACAGCCAAGCATTAAAACAAAACTGCTCTAAGTTTTAAGCAGTTCTATTAACATGAAAATAGGCACCTCCGTAGTTTTTACCTTTTTTTACTCAAGGTAGGGTTGGTATAATTAGGTTAATAATAATTTATCAGGGGTTAACGTTAACGGTTTTGAACACGCAGTGTTTTCGAGAATTCGAGCACGCATACCTACATAATATCATGAAAGCAAGCTATACGAACAGCCTATTTTATTCAAACAACATACAATCTAATCTTTCCACTTTATAATATTACTAGCCTTCCGCCCGCGGCTTCGCCCGCGTAAACTATAGGACGTTATCCCGCGGGAATATCTTGTAAATTGTAGCCAATGTGTTATTCTGATGTATAAGCTATATTATTGTAGAGTTTCATTAAAATCAATTCAGTATTTTTTACGTGAAAGAGTAACAAACGTTCATCCATCATCCATGCGCCCCCCCCGCCGCGGTCGGTACCGCCGCAACCGCTATGTCCCTGCATTTTAAATCTGTAATATCTTCAAAAGTATTCATTTAAATTGCATGCTGTAAAGATCCATATTGATCTATATTACATGCACAATTTATTTAAGGTACTTTATTGGATAAGGATTAACACTGTATTGCAAAAAATCGCTTTTTCGTAAATATGCCCTTATTTTCTCATTAGTAAAGGATAAAAATGGTTATTGTGGGATATCCCTAATAGATAGACATATACCATCGCGGACTTTTCTGTAAACTGTTTTAAGGTGAACAATACCGTAGTACATTATTTTGATCTATCTCGTAGGGTTCAGCCAGCGTTTGCAATGTAAGCGCAAAAAAATGTGTTTATTTACGACCTTAAATTAAAAACCTCTAAAATTATCAGTGTTTCTCTACTATATTATGCATGTATTATACATATAAACCTTCCTCTTGAATCATTCTATCTATTCAAAAAAACCGCATCAAAATCCGTTGCGTAGTTTCAAAGATTTAAGCATACAAAGGGACATAGGGACAGAGAAAGCGACTATGTTTTATACTATGTACCTAGTGATTATTACCACTATCACCAACCACTATTTTTTAAATTACAATGTTCGTTTCGAATGGCGATAACACCTACCGTGTATTTAAAAAGTATAGGTACACCTTAATAGATAATTTGTAATTATAATTTAATAAATAGGTATGTATTAGAAAGACGTTGGAATTTATCAAATGTCCATCTCATCAATTTTGATTTCGTGCATCCTTAATTCCTCATCAACAAATGGATAGGTTGGGAACCACTGCTTTAAGTATTATTTTGTTTTATTTTAATTTCTATAAATATTAGTTAGGTACCTATTGGGTGTAAGATTGATCGGATTCAAACGTTTTATACTAATACATAATTACATAATTATCATGGTCTCTAAAATACATAATAGGTATGTGCTTCTTCTTTGCTTTTGAGCTGACATCCAATTCATGTAAGATTAAGGAAATCCTGTGAGGAAATCTTAATTTTTAATTGCATCACCCACCTCCAAAAATTGAATAAAGATTATCAACAATGTTTTGACAACATTATTTAAGTTTAATCTTTATCTCTCTATTTCAGTTTTAATATAAAATCAACAGATTTCGTCAATGTAGACTGCAGTTTCATTAAAATCCGATATAGCACCATCTAGTTACGAATGCCTGAAACACGACTTAACCCTAATGTTAACGTTTTAGTTACACACACGCACGTCTGCCCGAATGCTGCTGGTAGCGTCATCTAGTGAGAGGCAAAAGCCTCATAACTAGGCTCTAAAATAAAAAAGTACTTTTGTTGTTAAAGGTTTTTTAATTTGTGAAGAGTGCTTCATAATCAATAAAAACTTGTTTTTTAAGCTACACAATACACTAACTGTGAGCTTTTAAAGTATTTCTTACTTACTCATCAAATTATTCAATTTATTTATTTCTAGCGATATGTACCAATTTTTATTGAAATTAATACATTATTATGATGCTAGTATGTATTTTTTATAGACATAATCATACATACTTTATATATTTTAAATTATACTTTCAATAAAATAATAATAGGATTTTTTTGAGTAGTTCTTAAAGCAAATTACAAACTATTAGATTAAGGGCCTCTTTCACCATCTCTGAGTAAAGTTCTAATTAGTTACTTCCTGATTAAAACTAACCGTCAAGTAAAAGTCTCAAGTAATTTTTTTTAATTTCACCAAGCAAAATGAAGTTCCGATGCCGAAACTCATTCATTCTCAAACAATTGTTCATTCATTTTTTATTACTTATGGCAAACTGACTGCTCGCACGTGTTGTTATTTTCGTGGTGTTTCTTTTGAGTTGCAAGTTGTTTGGTTAAATAACTAAAATGAAGAATAGATAACATTACACATAGGCACATATTATTATCCCGGTTACTTTTTCCGTACTTACGTATCTACTTGCATAATAAATTAATATTTTACGTTGGTATACATACATATTACTACGTAAAACATACAACAAATATGAAAGGAGTGCGGCAGAAATGGGCTCGATCTTAAGCGTTCGTTCCACTTTTCAAAATATAATTAATATTCGTTACAAGATTTTTAATATTTAAATTCAATTTTAATTAATATTTTTACCCCGGGATAAAAATATAATCTAATAAATGAAAATACTATTGGTTTGGTAGTGCATCCGGTGTGTTATGTGCATAGTGCATAGTACGTCCGGTAGAATAATAATAATGTTGCTAGTTAAGATACTTAAATACTGATTTTCCGATCAGATCCCATACAAATGACAGCTTAGAATAGAGGCACAGAGGCACGATAATTTTCTGAAAAAATTATGGCAACAGAAAAGTCAAAAAAAAATCAAATGTCATACAACGTCTGTCAATCATTCGTTTCTGTTTGTTTTGAATAACTTATGTGAATTATTTTGTTTTGTCGTTATTGTTGGAATGCTTGGTTTAATATTTGACGACTTTCGCTACGTTTAAATGACGGTTTCAGCTAAAACAAACGACCTAAGCTTTTCTTACAACGGATCCAGTGAACTCGACAATTGGGGTTATTTTTGTAGAAATCAAAATCATCCTATAAGTATTTTTTCCCAGGGAGTGGATTTATAAATTGTAGTGTATTTGGAATATTACTTCATTTTCTACATAATAATAGTAAATCGGTAAGTGTAATTCATAAAAAATCAAGGCCCAACGTTCTATGGATGTTTGCCCGTGTCCTTTGGGTTTTGGTTTTTAATCCGTTAGCTATCAAATTTTTTACAAGATTTTTTAGACAAACGAAATTAGCAAAAAAATCTTATTCATCAAATTTCATAAAATAGTCCACACGCGTATAAAATAATTATACGACTTCTATGAACATTTTGTATCCTAGAATTATATTCGTCTTCTATTTCCTCGATTCGATGCTCTATTATGTTAATACATCCATATTTATCCTTTACTTGAATTTTTAAGGTTAATTTAGTTGGAAACCTACAAAGCAAACCTACTTAACCGCCAGTTAAAGTATTTACTCATAAGGCGAAGCTCCAAGTAAGTTACTAGTTACTTTAATCGTCAATTAGCCTTACTCAGAGGTGGTGAAATTCAAAAAAATATTACTCGTCACTTTAACCGCCGAATAGCCTACTTGATACTTTACTCAGAGATGGTGAACGAGGCCCTAAAGGTAATAATAATGTGGATTTTTTATACAAAGTTAAAAGAGTAAGTAATTAGAAATAAAAAACTAAAAGCTAAAAAAATATATTAATGATTGAGGAAAATTATTATTAATAACCAAAATATTATTTCGAAAATATTTATGTCTTATTTGAAATAAGAAAAAAAGATAATCAATAAAAAAAAATTCAACTTTTAGTTCAATTAATTTCACTGAAAATTGCAAAAGTCGCTTCTATCTCGCTCATTTTAAATACTTTCGCTAAGAGTAAAAGAGACAGACATGTGGTTCTGCATTCGTCACTCGTCACACGATATTTGATATTTCCGTTGAAGTTTTTCCCGCGCTGCGTTCAACAAGTACGCGCCAAGCCAGTCCGCGCGCGAACGTAACTTCTGCCGTTTGCACTCGATTCGAAATTCGAAAAATTCTGAAAGAAAAAGTGGTGCGATAATGAAATAAATAAAAAAAGTTAACCAAACATAAAAAAATCTGTGCGTTCAGTGTTGTGTTTTAAAGAGTGTTGGGAAAGGATAAATTGAGAAAACAGTAAGTTTTAAATATTTTACGTGTACATTTTGCGACCTTCTTGATTTTTATAGCTCGTATGTTATGTACTGAAACACTTGATAATTATTTCCCTAAGATGTGTCGCCTGGCCTTGTAAGGCTGTGTGTTGGCCGTTATTCACAGATAAGGCAAGTCTAGATCGGATGTGATCAGACCTAGGCGGTCCCGGTACCTCGGGGCCAGCTCGAAAGTACGGTATTGTACCACCGTTGATTTATCTAAAGATGTTGGGACAACTTTCTATGTTAGTACATACAGCTGCTTTAATTTGTGTCATTATTTTAAATAAGCCAATTTTTTTTCTTTATTGTTTAATTCTTTTAAAGCTGGTGTTCCTTGAAATAAAATAGATACAGAAGGTGCAAGTTATATAATATTCATTAATAAATTATATTACTTACTTACTTTAAACTTATTCTATAATTATGTATAAATTTTATTTCAATGATTAAGTAAGTGAGTAGGAGTTAAGTAGTAAAAGGAAAACAACACGATTACGTACCTATGTTGGACTTTAAAACTTTATTGCTTTTTAATAAATTTGTAGTGGCTGTAGGTCGCACTTAAAGCACTTAAAGCAACGGCCGCGCTAGGGGTTCTGGGTTCAAATCCTGGGTCGGACCAAAAAAATTGTGTGGGTTTTTTTGTTAGGAAAACTAATCCACAGTCCGAAGTCTGGAAGTGCGGTGTAATAAACATCCCAGTGCCTCGGAAAGCACGTTAAGTCGTTGGTCCTGCGCCTGATCTCTCTTCGGCCGAGTCAGACTGCTGTCCCACCGTGATATAAGAGTGAGGGAAAAGGGAGTGTACCCTGTGCTTGCGCACTCACTCGTGCACTATAAGTATCCTGCGTAGTCTACATAGTCGATTAGTTTGGTGATAGGTACTTAGGGAAGACCTTAATCCAGCGGTGGACGTCTTTCGGCTGATGTTGATGAGTGCATTATACATAATTATATTACCTAATTTATACTTATAAAAGTGTTTTTTTTTTGTTTGCCTTAAAAGCTGTGCGAATTGTGTCATACCTAATTACCTACCTATTATGCTAAAATAGCTCTTGGTGCAATCAAACTAAACAATTGGACTAGGTTTTCATTCGTTGACAGAGAGACCTAGTCGTAATTTGATCTCTACAATTTGTAAGGTCACTTATCTGAGGTCAAGTGAACGAAAGAACTAAATCTAGTTCCTACTTATAGAGATAACATTGGCAGGTTAGTGAAATTACTTTATCTTAATAAAGGCAAGTCATTGTGACAATAATTAAATAAATATAAAATATTAATAAATATAGGACATCATCACCATACATTGATCAGATCAAGACACAGAACCAACACAAATGTTCATCACATAAGTGTTTGTACACAACCTCTGGCGCATAGGGCATGAATGTGATATTTTTCTTAGATAAAAGTTGCATGTAAGTAACTCTCCAGTTTCCAAAATATCCTACCAAAAATTACGACGATCCGCCGTTGCGACGAGAAAGAAGGACAAAAAACACTTCCATTCTTCTTTATTTCATAGGAACTGAGTAGGTATTATTATTAAGTACAATATACCCTATGTACTTTTCCAAGTTTTCATCTATGCTGTAGATACCAAACTTCATCAAACTTGGTTCAGTAGTTTAGACGTGCGTGATAGCGTAACAGACTAGCTGATTAACTTTCGAATTTATTTGATTATGGATTACTTGACTTGTTCACACCTTGTATTTACCACCTGCCAAATTAGTGTGAAGGACTCCAATCCATCATGTCGAACTTGACCGGTCGCCCACAACACCCAGCCTCGTTCTTAGCTACTCCCACCACAGCGCACAGATGTTGAGTTGACAATGTAGGCGTCGCGTACATACCGAACATCGGATATGACAAACACGTATGGCCTTTGACCATAAAAAGGCCGTTAGAATGAACTACCGAAGTATCGACACCATATAAAAATGCCTGAGGTCTAGTGGTTTAAATACTGACGACATCTTGGGTTCGTTTTTTGGCGTATGAACCATTTATGTATCTGCAGACCAGTGGCCGTGTATGGGACTCGGTACTATACGATTCAACTTAATTGGCTTGTCTGAACATCGTGCGAGAGCGTCAGAGGGACGCAGCCCCGCCCCGCACCTGCGCAAACGACGCTCGCAGCTAACTTCAGACAAGCAGACCCCCTACTAACTAAATACTATTCCCGGTTTCTCCTTTACACCGTTCAGTCAGTGGATAAGGTGTCGGGTTTTTCAAACATAGCTCGGGTTTTCAATAGTAAGTTTCAGTTTCAATAGTAAGAAGTTTCAATACATACGATAACGCATTTGGAAGCGACGTTTTTGTGCGGAACATAATTATAGTGGCGCAGGCTAGCGAGACAGCTGTGTGTGGGACTCAGGACTAAATAATAAATTATCGTCCCACTACCCACTAAATCCCCGGTTCACGTGGGGACGTGAGGCCGGGTAAAATCGCCGCGCGAAACTTAACAGATGCTTTTTTCATAATAATTCACAATTAATTTAATGTCATTGATAAATTAAATATGAGTAACATTTATTAAGAACTAAATGGTCTTGGCTAAAACATTGTGTCAAAAGATGAATCAAATAGGTATTATCCCACAAAAGTGATTAATTCAGATTCAGAGCCTTGAGAATATTCCTTTAAAATTAAAGGCCAATATTTTTATTCGAAATTATCCTGCCAGAGAATGAGTGATGCTGTGATGTAATGTTTCATTCATCAGTAGAAATGATGAATCAATGTGATTCAACACAAGTAGGTAGGTAAATAATAATAAAAAGATGGTGGATATTTTCTGGGATTTATAAACAAAGTTTAAAAAAGTTTGTGAGTTTGTTCCGGTGGAAGCCAACCTTTTTTTTTACGCCGAGGAGCAAATTCAGGCTTCCTTACTCCACCTTGCGACACCACCTCCCATAAAGTGGGGAGGTGCATGGTTGAGTCCTACATAAGCCCTTCGTTACAAGTCGAGTAACATTTATGTTATGCATAAGCATCATTTCCTAGTGAAAAAGCAATAGTTTAACTTAAGTTCAAATCTCAAGCTGACAGACACTAAGTAAGAAGAGACCTTTTCAATTTTATTTGAAGTCTACTTTGAGATCAGTTAATTAGTATTTAAGTGTTCATAAGTTGTCCCTGACAAAATGATGTAATTGTAATTAACCAATATGATTCAATGCAAAGTCAATATTTCCAGGACATTTGGGACCTTGCGCCCATTCCACGGTTATTTCAGGGGCGCCCTCACCTCAACCGCAAGATGCGTCAGCGACCCAGCGCAGATCTTGTACTCACTCGGTATTCGGTGTTTATTGCTCGGTCAGCCTTATGAAGTCATTCTGTGTAGGTGTTAAATGTTTGCACATTTTCTTTTTTTAAGTGTTTTATTTGCCAAGTGTTGTAATCGGTATTTCATCGCCCTTTTACTGTCAAGTTTGACTAAAATGGGAGATGAGAAAATGTTTGACAATAAAAAGTGTTCATAACTTATAAGTTTTATGATGCCACAGAAACCTACAAATGGATAATATTATGCAATAATAATATTATGCAATAAAAGCAATGGCAAATGCATACATCGTTTAATTCGGAATTTCGGATCATGTTTAAAATGACAGGTAAATCAAATATAAAGACAATACCTACCAAAGACATATAATTAATAATTATCATAAATAAATAAACAGAATGTTCTAAATGTGCATTTTGATTCTGTCTAGTGTCTAGGATATAACCCGTCTTATTCCGTAAGGTCAACTTAAAGGCATTTTTTTATCAACACTAGGTAATTTAATATTACTTTAGAAGTCTCACTCAATAATTACTTGATAATAAAGACTGCAAAACAGCGAGTTATCAGCCACCGTATTTGCCAAAACATCATTATGTCTAGTATCATTAAAGTACCTAGTTAGTTATCTACTAGTCCTTAATAATGTGTGTGTTTTAAATACTATTTAGTATTTACGTAAATTACATAGTAAACGACTTAAAACTATTCATTGTCTTGTCTCTACTAATGTGAAGGTCTCTAATTTTATTTACTGAATTATTTTCTAAATTCATAGGTGATTTAACGACCGATTTGGTGTACCTAATGTGTTCAAGAACATTGGCTATTACCTACACCAGAGGTCGCAAGTTCGATCCCCGCTCGGTACAAAACCGTGTGCGTGAAAATGTGTGTTTGTATAAAAAAATAGCTATGCATAGTTTGGGGCCAGATGGTGCTGACATATTAATTTCAAAAGATACTTAAATATTGTCAATATTCACAATGGTTAAGGAAACTGCAGATTCCGTAGCAAATAGAAAACAAACAATTGTATATTTTTACATGTCTGCTTGTATTTACTAGGTGTTTTAGTAAAAAAAACATGTTTTTACAATACGTAAAAACATGTTTTTTTACCAAAAAAAAAAACAAAAACAAACACATTGTAGGTATTAATATGTAAGGCTGAATGGCGGTGCATGAAAAATGTATAAAGATTATGTTCCGTTTTTGTTCCCCAAACGCCTAAAGATAGCGCAGAGATTGTTTTCCCTCTTACAACTTCCCTCTTGTTCTTTGAAGTGCCGTCACGTAGACAGCTCTCCTTCACCATCCGGGCACGAAACCTTTACTCACTTTCGTATGCACGGACACTCTCCATTTGTCGAATTCTATGAAGCCCAAACAAATACCGGTGACTTGCAATAAAAAATAATATTCCTGGATGCTATTCACACAGCGCCGTCCAGGCTCCAGCCCCAAACTATATAAGCAAAATTTGTAATGTGAGTGCCAGATAATGGATGAACCTTTTTTTTGTAAATACTTATATGTATTATACATAGAAACACCCAGACCGTTACAAAAATACATGTCTATGCACACAAATGTTTCGAATTCGCGTCCTCTTGATATTATAATAGACTTCTCAACCATTACGTACCTATATGGATTGTCAAACATGCTCAAGGCTGTTCCCTAGTACGAGAACCGCTGTTGAAATCTTCTGCAGTGGCAAGGCTCCATTCAATCAAGTCATCGTTTCAATGATAACCAGCGTGAAAGCGTGGTGATTAAGCCAGTAGGCTTAATCACCACGCTTTCCAATGCGGATTGGTAATCACAAAGCTGAGCTGTGTGCGAAAAAACAAAAAATATATTTTCGACCCGGGAATTGAACCCAGTACCCCTAGATCATGGCCATACTAAGATCACAGCGCTACAAAATGCATGAACCTCGACCATATTCTTTATGCTATGCCTCAACTTTATTTTAGTATCTCACTTTAGTAAAAACAACATCCGAAACATTAAGCATTAAAATTCAAAGCGCAATGTTCCTACTCTCGCCCGCAAATCTCGTAATCTCAAACAATATTCGGTTCTGGTAAACAGTGCACGATGACATCATGTATCGACTGCGGCGCTAATATTAAATCTTGGCCCGGTTCCACGCGCGTGGATCATACAACTGCCGAGGAAATATTTAAGGAGAACCATGGGTCAGCGGCTTGGTCTAAGCTCTGAACTTCCTAAGGTTGATTTCTGCCGTCAATGAGGGTGTTTCGGAATTTGAAATACCTTATTGTTCAGGTCCCCCCTAGTTATTTCCTCTCTGAGACTAAAGAAATTAATTAAGGTTTTTTTTTTTTTTTTGTTTTCTACCGCTACCGCTTCAACAGAAAACGTCAAGACCTAAAGATTTTAATTGTGGATCCAACATTAATATTTTTCTAAAACGCGGCTAAAATTATTATTGCGGCAGATTTTAGAATAGGCCGCAGTGGCCGCTTGCCATCAGGCGGCCTGTGAGCCAGTCGGTCAACTGAAATATGTAATAAGATAAAATATTTATTATGTATTTATGAATATTTGAAAGAATTTTGCACGTAACGCGTAACGTAAGGTAAGGTAAGGTAAGTAACGTAAGGTGAAAAGCCGCAACTAAAATATCAAAATTAGTCAAAAAGTAGGGTCGAGACTCGAGATAACCTGGGACAGGTAGTGGTGCCTTGCCTCAGCGAATTTGCATCCGCAATCAGTTCTTGATTTCTCATGTTTGGGTTTTGGCCGTGAGGCCCATCTGACAGGGACTGATCTAGAATTCTAGACCAGCTCAGTCAACTGGCCTCCGTTGAGGCCGCTGACCCCGGAGGTGTCTCTGCTACATTCGATTATCTACTTAATACGAAGAAAAACTATAATAGCGCGATGCAGGTTACGAAAAAAACATTTTTTTTAACTTAATTTAATAAATCTAGGTACCTACTTAAAAATAAAAAAAGAAGATCGAAATTCAATAAAAATAAAAAAGAAATAATCTTTGAATAAAGTAATGAATAAATTGCAAAAAAGATTCCGGACATAGGCTTGCAAAGACTTGCATACGGGGATTGAACCAAGTATCCTCTAGCCTGAGGAGGGGCCAACGAGAGGCGACAATATTTTTGAGTCTGACTGAGTAAATTCCAGTAAAATCAACTGTCACAAGTCACACCGTCACATTTAAATTAGCTTTGCCCATGTTTTTTTTTTTTATTAATAAATAATTACCTAAATATTGGGTTGACGCTTAGTTATTAGTTACCGAAGATCAGTACAGCTGTGTATTAAGCATAAAATGATTTTGGGTCAATGGAGAACGAGTAGTTTAATTGCTTGAAAGAGTAGGCACCTAAACACCCTTTTCTTTTTATTTAATATAAGTAAGTCTTTGGTATATGGGCATAGGCAATTGGGCATATAATTTCAAATAAGTCCCGAGGATTATTTCGTCCTAAACGAATAGGGAAAATTGTGCTTATTTTTTTCAACAGACAAAGGTGTTAGATGTATAACATTTTTCCTTAAAGTCATCAAGGCCACTTAGTCAAGTAAGGCTATATCTGGATCTATGGCTACTCGGAATACTAAATGTATCATTATTTTGCACTGTGCCTTTGAGGCCTTTAGTCATGTGTGTCAAGGTTCTAGATTTTATGTATTGATTAAAACAGTGACAACATTGAAATAGGCAATTCGATTTTAAATTAGGTAAGCCTTAAAAAAACCGCTAACTGCAATGCAACATTGCAGTATGCAGTTACTCGTAGCTATACTAGCGGCACGCTATGATGGCCGTTTTAACATATTTCAAGTGATGTAAAATAGGTAAAATTTTGAGATATTCACGATTGAAATAGTTACGACGGCGTATAGAGAACTCACGTGTCTGACTGTTTAGAATGCGTACGTTCGGTCATATATCATAGTGTGCCGCTAGTATAGTCAAATTGAAATTGAAAAACTGGCAAGCTCCGCACTCGCCCTTCAACGTCCTTGCGTATGTCACTAATTTGTTTTCTAAAAACTAATCAACGAGAACCGTTTGGTCTAAATATAGCATTTACTATATAGTGTATTGGCTCACCTGCTGGCAGGCCACCAACTGGGCTTCCTCACCGGGTGAATCATTGTCAGGAAGTCGCCAGGTCTAGACTCATTGCGGCCTAGTTATGCTTCGGATTTGCTTCCGCCCTGTCCTCAAACCTTTTGACTAAATCTCACCGTAACTGTAGTCTTGGAGAGGCATCAGACCTCCTGGCTCCTGATATGTGCGCTCGCTTTCATCGAAAGACACATCAATCAGTTCGAATAATTTTAAACTGATATTTGTCTTCTAAGAGTGGGAGGTACACCACAAATCTTTACAGGTGTACTAAGACCTTCAACAGGGCATATTTAACGACAGCTACCGTGGGTGGCTAAGTGGGTATTGCTTGATTGTATTTTCCCTTTGCGAGTCCCATCATGGTCCCCAGTAAATGGGAAGTGGAAATGCATTTCCCCACAAAAAAATTGTGGGATCTGCGGCCGTGGTGCCTAGTCGACCTTCTAAACTTGAGAGGGATATGTTTTGTGCCTGCCCGGTACAGTACTAATATTAAGTTCTTCTGTGAAAGTTTTTTGAGGTCTGATGGCACTGTGAGGGTGTATAACTGGATCGTATCTTGGGTCATGGTAGTAGCCCTGATCTGGACGCGATAAAACGCTCAGGAAATGACGATTCTGTGTTCTTTGCCTAACATCATTATGCGAAGATATTATTAAAATCAGGGTTTGGCATTGCGTCAAGTTTGCTGCTGACTTGTACCAGGTGAATGAGATCATTTGAATTGTTTTTAAAAATTTTGTGTTTTTATTACAAACACATCGTTTGTTGGTCTATTCCACTGATTACATTCAACCTGACACCGTTAAATTGCTTCGATGTAAGAAATATACCATACACGTATAATAAAATGTTTTGGCCGCCTCCGTGTAACAGTGGCAATGTCACTCATGTCACATAACCAGGATGTCGTGGATTCGATTCCCGCATTGTTTCTGGTTGTTGATAGGACTTTTTCAGAGTGCACTGGTTAGTCGCTTCCACAGATCATATCTGCCGCAATAATAGCTTTGGTCGTGTTCCGTTGCGGGAATATTAAAGTGAGAGACCTACGCTTGAAATGAATCATTGATATTAGCTTTCATGACAAAATAATTTCTTTAGTCTTTAGGGGTTAAGTCTGTTGTTTTACCTTGCGTACGATTCAAGCCTGCCTTGACACACAATACTGGCGTTATGTTATCGAGAGAATGAACTGAATTTACAAAAAGGTATTCTATTAACGATTTCATAATAGCACTGCACCGTATGTCTCGGTTAAACCTGTATTTATACATACACAGGTACGTGTATTATTTAATTTTTTAAGGTCGGCTGTATAGGAATTTAAGCGTTGCAAAGATTCGATTACCTTCTAATACTTAGTATCAGATTGGTGATAAGTGAAAATTTTTGAATCCAAGTTTAGATCTACGTTCATATCATAGGTATCATGCGCTATAGAATATTTAATTTCAGCTTGAAATTATTGAATCCTAAATCCTTACGTACAGACAAGAGAAAAAGTTGCTAAGAATAAGATAAAAAAATTATTTTGGCGAATAAGTTTCGATAGCTGAAAATGTTTACCTTTTCCTGCTATCTACATCAGTGTAGGTTTGTAGAACTTCAATTTGCAAAACGGTCTTCTAGTTTACTCGTAGGTAGTATAGAACTACTAGAGACGTCGTGTACAATATGTATATTTACAGATGACGTCTTCTGGTGTTATCTTTGGCCTTTATCTCATATCATTGCAATTCAGCCAATGTCAAGCATGTTATGTCAGATCTAATTGAGATCTCAGATTCATTGTCATGTTTTCTGGGAATGCTCGTTACGTCTATCTATCCATCGTGATGATATTTTTAGGAATCAATAGGGTGGATAATTTTTAAATAAGAACTATCTAATCTACTGCAGGTCAAGAAGAGCCTCTATCATTGAAATCAAATTATCGTCAAAATGTCGAGTGCTGGCTTTCTTCGGAAAAGCCGACACAAATTCTGCCCGGCCCGGGAATTGAACCCAGGACTCCGACCAGGAACTGGTACCTAAACCTACCTACTTACGACCTACGAGGCGTCTCTTGCATCCTAGCGGTTGCCTAGGTACGCGGTTTCACCCGCGCACATTTCCGGGATCACCTTATGTCACCCGGGGATAGTCTAGCTTTCCAACAGTGAAAGATACAAAAGTGACTTTCCAAATCAGATCAGTAGTTTCGAAGCCTATTCAATACAAACAAACAAATAATCAAATCTTTCCTCTTGATAATATTAGTATAGATATATTTTCAGATTTTTCAGATTAGGTACAATTTACAAACCTTGAACAGACTTTCGTAGAAAAATAAATCCTTCATCATGTTTATGTTTAAGAAGTTTAGTCAATAAATCTTATTGTTCTAAATGCGGAGGAATCTTCACAATGGTGGTTCTTATTATTTTTAAACCTGAATCAATTTTTACTTTTACGACGATTTCGACGAATGTGGTGTTTTGAATCCAAAAGTTAGTCGAAACAGGTCAGACCTGTCTCAAATCCACACTATATATTATAGCTGCCAGACGAGGTGACCTTGTAAATTCGTTTGTTGCCGTTCATTTTATCTTCGACATTATTTGCGAATCTAATTAACACGGGACGAATGATGTAAGCCAATTTAGCTGCTATGAAATTTTGATGAGATAGCTAGGACAGTGTTGTTCTCTGTTTAAAACATGCAGAGAATTCTATTTATGAAACATTTTAACACCACCACGTCTTGGTGGAATAGTGGCTAAGCAACTCGCTCAAAACCGTACCCGTAGGTTAGATTTAAGATCTTGGGTGTGCTTCTTTATAAGGACCTTTTTCTGAGTCCAACTGGCTGACCCCGGCTGGAATTATGGAAGTTCAGTTTTGACTGTGTTGCGGAAATTTTTACAGCCAATTTTTACGACCAGACAAAGTCACATTTTGACAGCGATAGCGAAATTCGCTAACTTCAAATTGTATGGATTTGATAGGTGCCTTAGAAAAGTCACGTGGTCAATCGATATTGAAAGTACGAGTTTTGACATTCGCTATCGTAAGTTGAGCGATAACGAACATCATAACTAGTCATAACTACTCAAGTGCCGCTTGTTTAAGGCCTCTGAACACTTGAATGAAAGCCTCGAAGATCAGAGTAGCCCGAGCACATTGAGCGACGCCTGGTTAAGTGTTCTTCAATGGTATAAGCCGCAGTGGCCGCTTACTATAAGGCATGCTGCGTGCCTTTCCGCCTACAGATCTAGCTTAACAAATGTAGAACGTATGTAAAATGAGTATATTGGAATAATATAAGTACTTCCATGGAATAGTTTAAACCGTAGTACTTTGTACAAGAACCATAACTCTGTATCTGATTGGTCAATTCAAAACCGTTTCATATGCAAATCACGAACAATAAATAATACTTCTACAGATATAGCCTACAAGCCGTTCATTCATACTTTTACGAACTGTTTCTCCTTGAGTTTCCCGTGTAGGTGTGAAGAACGAGATGGACACATTTTCAGAAGAATATGGTCGTAAGTGGGAAAGGGATGAGGGATTAGCCAGCACGTGTAGGTGAGCGTTCGCAGTTTATACATCCGTCAGACTATTTTCGTGAGCTCATAGAAATAGTTCCATAGCAACTGATGTTTTAATGACCTGGCCTGTGACAAATGAGACGTAATTTTTGTCGTGTTGTTCGTTTAGTTGTTTTCTTGGTGGCGTGACACGTAGTTCCATTTCAGGGAAACTCATTCATGATCGAGTCGGAGTTTGATGAGATCATAAGTGCTTACAATACTATTAAATTATTATTGATTAGACTGTAAATTCTATACTGACTAAATTATTTATTTACTAGAGCTCATCATTATACATTGATAGTGTATCTTTTTTAAATACACTATCAATGGGATTAGTGTTTTATTTTAAGACACTTCCGAATATGTGGTGCTTCTATCTTAAATGCATTGCAGCTCGTTTCAATCCGACCTAGGACTCCAAGACCCCTACTGGCACTGATGTCGCTATAAAGTGTGACCTACCAGCCACTAAACCAGAGTAGCCGCTAACTCAGATGGAAGAACAATTTTGGTTTTCGAAATTGCATTAATATCTTCAATTGTGCAGTGTAGTCAAAAAAAATATTCATCTATCCTCACAAAAATACGCGTTCCCAGCAATAATAGGAATGTTTAAGAATAAATCCAAATAACAATACAGTTAAAAATTATACATGGAAAGGAAAGTGGTTTGTCCATATAATGTTATGTTTTCGACTCGCATAGTTATTTTTGATCGGAATTCAGCCTTCAGCAAGCAGAGCAAGCTTGGAGAGCGTGATGCGATGACTGTCTGAGTGCATATTTCAGATTGTGTATATTTAGACATTGGAATAAATTCTTTTCTATTCCACAATTTTGTAGTAAATTTTCACAGAATTCCACTTTCGGCCTTTGGCTGGTTTTAGAGTCACGCTGACGCGCGCGCGTAGCGTTGTACACTGCCGGTTTTCTGTGCAGTTAAAATCGTCGCTATCTTACAAGAACAGCGATACTTGTTGATACGCGCGCTGACCGCTTGTTGCGTGTCAGCGTGACTCTAAAACCAGCCTACTGTCTACAAACTAATCCTATCGTTCGTCGTCGTCCTATCAACAAAAATGTTGTATCATAATTAAATTTCTTTGTGATCAACCTACTTACTTATTTTTATCTGGATTAGTCAAATCCAGAATCTGGCGATCAGCCTACCTGATGGTAAGTGGCTACTGCTTCAATTCTAAATCAATTGCCAGCACTTCGGTTAAATATTCTAACACTTGATACAAACTACTTGGCTTTTACGAAACGGAACGGCAATAGGCAATCGTATAAAAGGTGTGTTTATTGTAGTAGCGATGTAGGGCAGCGCGGTGGGCGGGCGGCATTTGAACGCGCCCACGTTGCGCCTGCGCTGGATCAGGCTACGCAACCACTTTTTCTTTTCTTACTAAAGCACTGTCTTTCTCTTTCTTGACTTTAAACAAAACTAAAATTGAAGTTACCAATTACTTACTGCCTTCCACCTAGATAACGATTTTACACAGCTGCATATTTCACCTATAGGGTTAGAATTAGCCAATTGTTGTGGAAAATATTCTACCACTAATCCAGACTCAAGGCAAGAATCAAAGCCGTTGAAAGTAGTATTTATATCATCTTAACCTATGCTATCTTTAGCTGATCTAAGAGTCATTATCTATCTTTAGATCTCCGCAATACACACAGGATGACCATAAGGTCGATCAGTTAATCAGCCACACCTAATCTACTGCCTAGCAGTCGGCTCATTACTGACAATTCTTAGCTGACAACAAATTGAAATTATAGCTTCTTTGGTAACAGTAATAAAAATCAGTATTGATTGCAGCACGACTATGCATCGCGTAGGACAACTAGACAAGTGATGACAAGGACAAAATTAGTTTTAATATTCATAGAAATATGTTAGAAATAACACACGTCTTCCGTTGACACAAATATGGTAGATGAACTGCATTATTTATGCGGAGTCTCAATACTAATATCATTATCATTTGTTTAGAAGAAAATAAAAAGGCTGTTGGTAAGCGTTACACACAGAACGTAATACACTTTTCTTTAATCAGGGCAACTTAATGACCTTGTACCCTCAAATATCCCATCTATCCACGCCACAGAAAACAAGTTGATACTTTAATACTAACGTCTGCAACTCCATGACAACATTTCGTTGTTCTGGAGGTGCCTA
Source organism: Mecyna flavalis (assembly GCA_949319885.1). NCBI lineage: Eukaryota > Metazoa > Arthropoda > Insecta > Lepidoptera > Crambidae > Mecyna > Mecyna flavalis. Next base: position 2,038,177 of record OX439419.1, on the reverse strand, counting down.
AAGTAGGTACTAAAACTTGCAGCTGACCCCTTTTTAGTGTTATGTTCTCATCTTTTTATTTTATTCATTTATCATTCAAGGTAATATTAGTACTGTAGCACCTTTGTCGTTATGGAATTTGGATACTTATTTATTCAGATGTTGACTATAAAGTTTGTCCTTTCCTTGCATCGCTGTCTATTATTTAAGACCTAGGCGGCATCGTTTCTCGCCTCAGTCAAGGCTAACTAGTTGCAAACAAATTGGCGAGCAGATAAGATAAGCTCGGGTTGAACTTGACCTCGGGCGAAACGCATCTGCCAACCTGCTTTGTTGTTAAGCTTTCTTGAACAGAAACTAAATATAGATTGTTACTAACCTGCCACTTTTTTGGACTCTCCGATATAGAAAAAAAGAAAAACATCCCATCCCAATATACGTGGCTCAGCACATTTAAACAACAGCCAAGAAGTATTGTTATAGGGACAAAGACAATTAGGGTATCTGTATTCGATTTTACTGTTGGCCAAAGTTCCACTTAAGTACAAGGTTTCTTTCATTTAAATATTTAAAACGATAGACGAAATTGCTGTTGTTTTTAGACAGCAAATTGCTGATCTAAAAGCTGTGATTTATGAACAAAAAAATTGGAAAAAAAACAATTACTTTTCACTATAAAATTAGTAATAAGAACTATTAATTCTGTGCTTTTCACCCATAGAAAAGAAAAAGAGAAAATTTTCTTGTTCTGTGTTTTAACCACATGGTAACTAAATGGGATTTAAGATCTTACAGCAACATAAAATGGGATATTCATTTTAAAAAATAAATCTTATAGCAAATATTACTTCATCTCTTCTGATTGCATCTCCGAGAGCGTTGGCATTGTCATTGATGGCGTCAGCATCAATTCCTGGTCGCTTCATTGCAGTCGTTGCGATGACGTCGCCTTTTTCGTTGGAAGTAGCCTTGCTGCTAACATTGGCACAATTATGGTTAAATTATATCCTGTGACCGCTGTGGGTGTTGTCATCACGTGATTTTAGCATCAGATCACGGATATACATAATGTATCTATTTTGCATGTTCTGGGATGTCAAGAATCTAAGAGTCCTATAAAGTGTCCCACTGAATTTGATCTACTATCACTGAAATGAAGTCATTGTAACGACAGCATGATAGTTAAATTAAAAGGTGCTTCATTTCTTATTAAATGTTGTTTTCGTTTTTTTCTCCATCCACTAACTGTTTAACATTCCAATGCCAATTTTCTTTCAATACAATAAAAGATAATCTTAAACGTTAAGTCGAATCGAACCTGTTTCATCTCGCGGTCAATTGTTTCAAGTAAAACCTGTAAATTGATCCTTACTTACTAGACCTTTGTACAGAAAGCCCACATTTACCCAATTAACCTCTGGCCTATAGACTGTGCTAGACTGCACCTCAAACAATGTTTGCGAGGAAACCACACTGCGATAGGCAAGACCGAGACAAACGACTTCCCATTTAGGAGGACAGTTCGACCGGTTTCGACGACATGTTGCTCGTTAACCATTGCGTAATCCACAAAGCTGTGAATACATGTTATTTTTGCTGCAAGGTTTGACCTCATCTGGGTAATGCGACCGTGAGGATAAGAATTAAAGATGAACCTGTTTAATGATTTAAGTCAATAAAACTAATATGATACAGTCCTCAATGACAGAAACTCAGCCAGTTAGCTAAGACTGTTTTCCGGAAATATTTATGAGGGAACTTAGAAATAGTTAGAGCGTGCTTGAAATCGAAGGCACGAAGACACCAAAAGCCTACAGCGAAAGAAGTTGGGTCGTGTGTATTTTTTCGTGTCAAATTTTTATCGTACAGATAATACTCGTATCGTACATTTTGAATTGCCTGCATCGTTGCATAGTCCTTGAGGTAAACAACTCTATCCATAATTCTACTAAAGACCATTGTTTTATGTAAACTTTTATTACATTGCTTTACCCGGTAGGCCTCCACTTTCAAATGAATTGGTAAACTATCTTTATTAATGTTGTACCTCTTGAAGGAACTGATAATTGAATCTAACATCTTAAATTGTTTACTTGCCGCCAATAACCACATTCTGTTAAACTTCTTGGGTGGTCATTTCGTAACCGCTCGGTCACACATACAATAGTACGCATAATTACACAACCCATTCATTATATTTACAGACCACACACTGAGGGCTATTTCTCAGCGATTACTGTGGTAGGTAGGAGATAGGGCAGAAGAAAAGGTGGTATCTGAATACCACCGCTAAAGGGATAAGAAATTTACAATTTCAAACTGTAAACGACTAATGTTAATATCGGAAGACATGACATCATTTCTAATCTAAGGTCCGGTTGTTGAAAGGATTATGATCAAACTCCTTCCGGGGATGGGCTGGTCAATAGCTAACGCTGGCACCGGCTCGTCCCAATCGGGTGTGAAGGGGAACCGGGGGAGTTTAGTGGGTAGTGGTCGCTTTAGTCTACTCTCGAGTCCCACACACGGCCGCAGGTTTAGCTAGCCTGCGGTTATGGTGCATAAACGCATCCTCCTCCGAAAAAAGGATCCTTGTTGATCCTTGTTGATCCAGTAAAGACCCTCCAGAGGGTAAATCTACTGAACAAAGCCATTATACTTAGAAGTGCAATAAGATGCAGTTCCACAAGATCATAATAATTTATCTTGGGAAGGCCACATGTGTCAAACGCATAATGGTGAGAGGAAATGGTCATGACATCAAAAGGACATTACTAACGATTCCATCGCTAATGTTTTGCAAAAGAAAAAAATACATGTCTTATGTCTGCGGGCGAAGTATTTCAGAGTCATCGATGAATCACTAATTAGCGATGAAAGGAACGCTTGTTGAAGACGTTAATTGCTCGACCGATGACCTCGCCGTAGGGTTTGTTCAAAGAATTTGAAATTTAATTGTTTCGATGAAACTATGACAAAATAACAGGATACCATTCGGGTAACAGAAAAAAAAAGAAGTATAAGACGCCGGATTTAGTAAAACTTGAGGTAGATAAAACCGATGGTGGAACAGGTGCTCATCTAAACTTTAGACTTTATTATGTTGGACATACGTGCCGTAGCGTGTTTATTAATAAAACTTTTGTCAATCCGAAATTACAAGTGAGTTCTTTTCACAGCATCCAAGATCTTTATATAATGTCATAACAAAAAAGTTTAATTTATAAGATTGAGGACGTCGCAGGAGTCCGCAAACACTTTCTTACCCGGATATTTTGAAATTTTTGCATCGCTTTATTTCATATCAAACAATGCAGCCATACAATCCACTAACCGGTGTTTTAATTACCATGAGAGAGCGAGCCGTTCTCCAGAGTAAAAGAGAGGGATGCTTCGCAAAAATAAAACGAATCCGACGAAAATGCAGGATGATGTCATGCTGTAAGTCGGATGGCGGTCAAGGGTACATTCAAAATATGAGCTAAAATATCGATAAACACTGAGTCGAACTGAGAAGAGTATGTTTGCGCTGGTCTGTGTTTTGCTCAATAACTATTGGTTTAGGCGTGGTTAAACTTAAAACATATTAATTTAGCTGTTTCGTTTCCGCAGCACTAATCTAGGTTGTCGCTGAAAACTATAATTATCAGATTGCGGATTGATCATATTGTTTTTTCAAGGTTCAAGGTTTTGTTTAACTCAATCTTGCGGTAGTAAAACTACGAGAATCATTCGAAAGTAATTTCTCTCTTTCTTAGTCCACTTCGAATCAGTTGACTGACATCGAAAACGATTTAAGATTTTGAAGTCCAATCATTGGATGACTGCTGTCAGACCTCTATAAAGGCTGGTAAAGGAAACCTGCAGGCATGGATGTTTGTTCTATAGGTAGGAAAACTTCTCCTTGTTCCATAAATAAATTAGTATTGTGGCGACATTTTTGCTAATGCTGAGTTTAGTAGATTAACACCATAATCCATAGTCACATAATACGGCACGTTACTACTACCATTTAGATATTATCTTGAGTCAATACGTTGTATGTAATTCTATATAGCAAGATAACACATGCTGAACATTGAAATAGAGACCCTGTTTATCAGTGACCTAAACAAGACCACCTGTGAACCAATGAGTTTTATAGACCCAATTTATTGTGATCACCGAAGTGATTTGCAAACCGGTGAAAAAGGCTTTCAATGTGCCTGGTTCTTGGCACTGCATTCTTAATCTAGAGTAATCTTAGCTTTGTGTGGTAGACTGTCAGTCGAAATGGCCGGCTCGAAAGCGAAGTAACTTCCTCTCACAGAAGACGAACGTATGAGTAGCTTGGCTATATTGCACTTTTTAAATGCCACATCAGTTAGCAGACAGACATGCAGCCTACCTGATGATAAGCGGCCACTGCGGCCTATTCCATTGAGGAACACTTCGCCAGCAACCGTCGCTCAATGTGCTGCCAGACTGTAAGCTCATCTGATCTTGGAGCCTTTGATTTCAAGTGTACTGACTCCCACATTAATACTGCCGGGACACAGCCAGAGCTGTTATGGCGGCAGATTTCACCTGTGGGGGTGGTGGCTAGCCAGTCGGACTCTGAAAAAGCCCTACCACCAACCGAATTTTGAATAGGGAAAACGGGAGAGTCCATATTGGTTTGGTATCTTTTATAGGTGGTTTCCCTCGGTTTGTCCACTTGTCTCTACCAGTGTTCAGGGTACTACGAATCATCAGGGAATAAAGCAACACCATATTCCGGAACGTATAGACATTTATTAAAAATTAATGAGAACCCTAATACAAACAAAAAATCGAAACGCTACCGCGATTAATATCGGGACAGCGCCATCTAGCGGTGAACAGCGACAACTTGACGCCATCTATAGGTGAGCGGCGGCAACCTAAATACACTTACATTAGACATACCGCCCACCAAGGACTTACTAGTCCTTTAAATTTTATAAACTATTGAGTATACAATAAAAAAAAAACAAATATATCCTTCTACATTACTATAACATGTTGAATAAACAAATAATATCTCTAATTGGTAACTTACAAACAAGAAAAAAAATACAAAATATTCCTTATCACTATTCAATTTTAAACAAACTCTTAAATCGATAGCCGACAGTATACAAATCTACTTACACCTTACAATATTAAAAAATGTTAAGTAACAAATAACAACATCAATTTTATTATTACTCTTGACAATCATCAGTACACGGTAAGGGACAGAGTTTTGAGGTTGGACGCTGAATAGTGGAATTTTTGTACCGCAACGTAACAACACGCGTGATGTTATCTTCGCCTGGATGAATTTTCATTACTCGTCCGTAAAGCCACCGTGCTGGAGGTAAGTTATCCTCTTTAACTAAAACGACATCACCTATTTTCATTTGAGGGGAATTAGTTTTCCATTTATATCTTTGAAAAAAGCTGGTCAAGTATTCTTGGGACCAACGTTTCCAAAAATGTTGAACCATTCTCTGCGTAAGTTGCCAGCGACGCAAAGTGTTTATTTTTACATGATCAAAGTCCTGATCTGGAGCCATAACCAAGGGTTCCCCTATCAAAAAATGGCCTGGTGTCAGCGGGATTGGATCATCAGGGTCGGTACTAGCCTGTGACAAGGGTCTTGAATTCAAACAAGCTTCGATTTGTGATAAAACTGTTGTTATCTCTTCAAAAGTGAGCGTTGAACCCCCTAAAATTCGCCGCAAATGGTGTTTGGTGCTTTTTATTCCTGCCTCCCACAGTCCACCGAAATTAGGTGCATGAGGAGGAATAAAATGCCATTCCGTTCCATTATTGGCCAACGAAGTAGCGACATCCGCAGCAAATGAAGAACGCTCGCTCGATAATAAGTGTTTGAGCTCCTTTGCTGCACCGACAAAATTGGTGCCATTATCACTCCACAAGTGATTACAACGACCTCTTCTAGCGGAAAACCGCCTGAATGCAGCTAGAAAACCCTCGGATGTGAGATCCGACACGGCCTCAATGTGAACAGCTCGCGTCGACATACATACGAAAAGACAAATATAGCCTTTATACGACCTATGGCCTCTTCCCTTGGTAGCCCTTATATCAATAGGGCCAGCGTAGTCTACACCAGAATGCAAAAATGGTTTTTGCGGGGTAGCTCGACATGCTGGTAACTGGCCCATCAACTGAGTTCTTGTTTTTGCCGCGTTACGAACACAAGGCACGCAAGAATGAATATGTGCTCTGACAATATTTTTAAGCCGAGTAACCCAGTATTTGGCCCGGACATAATGACAGGTAAGCTGTTGACCTCCATGCATAGTCTTTTCATGCGCATCAGCGATTATAAGTTTAGCAAAATGGGACTCTCCCGCAATAATTACAGGATGTCTACTAACGTCTGGTAAGTGCGATCTATCTATCCTACCTCCTACTCGTAATAATTGCCTTTTGTCTAAAATTGGGTTTAAGGCAGATAGTTTACTCTTTCCACTAAGACCTTTCCCTTTTAGGAGATCTGCAATATCTTTCTGGAACGATACTTGCTGATGTATACGAATACAACTGACAAGAGCATCCTGGATTTCCGACGCTGTAAGATAAGGTAAAGGCTTTGGTTTAGGTGTGCCAGAATTTTTAAACAATAAAAATCTTCTGCAGTATGCCACAACCCGGATCAGTTTCCTTAAAGATGAAAACTTATTTATAAAATCAATATCGGTATTGTCCACAGAGGTTGCATGTACCTTTACAGTCTTAGCCTCAAGATCTAATTTAGTGCAAATGGAGAGCGGCTTCTGGTAAGTTATGTCGTCATCCTTTAACCACTTTGGTCCGTTCCTCCACAGTTGATTATCTATTAATTCCGATGGAGGTAGCCCCCGAGATGCACAGTCTGCAGGATTTTCATGTGATCGCACATAAGACCATTGACATGAATCTAAGATGGTCAATATTTCTGCTGTACGGTTGGCTATAAAAGTTTTCCATCGATTGGGATGATCGCTCAACCAAGCCAAAACGATGGTAGAGTCCGTCCAAGCGTGTAAATGTGCCTTTTCAACATTGAGGACTTCAGCCACTTCTCGTAGTAGTTTGGAAACTAATACAGCTCCACACAGTTCGAGGCGAGGAATTGAGACCTGTTTGATCGGTGCAACCTTGGTTTTTGAAGTGATAAGGTGAGTTTTAACTGTACCATCTAAAGTAATACACCTCATGTAGACAACTGCCGCGTAAGCTGCGTTAGATGCATCGCTAAATCCATGTAACTCCACCTTCGTATCAGTATCTGTTCTTTCGACCCATCTAGGAAGATGAAAACGGTTCAAGTGGGTCAATTCGTTGCGGTAAAGTCTCCATTCGTGTAGCAGTTGCTCAGGTAATTGATCGTCCCAACCTAGGCCGGTTATCCACAGCTTCTGAATGAAAATCTTCGCCGTTATGATGCATGGTGATATCCAGCCGAGGGGATCATACAACCGACATATTTCACCGATAATTCCTCTTTTAGTTTCAGACATCGTAGAATCCGGAAAAAGGTTGACACTATAATCGAATTCATCTGTTCTTCTGTTCCAGCGAAGCCCAACTACCTTTGTTATATCGTCTTCTTTTATTTCTCTTTCTTGATCTAAATTTTCCTTATCGAAATTTAATAATCCTGGTTTGTTACAAGCCCATTTTTGTAGAGTAAATCCACCTTTTTCTAATAATGTTTTCATTTCTTTACAGATTTTCACCGCATCGGCTTCATTTTGACAACCGGTTAACAAGTCATCCATGTAAAAATCCGTTTTTACTCTGCTAGCAGCTAAAGGAAACTCTGGACCCTCATCTATGGCCACCTGCTGCAATACTCTCACTGCCAAATAAGGAGCGCAAGAAGTCCCAAACGTTACCGTCAAAAGTCTAAAATCCTGTATTTCATCGTTGCGGTTCTCTCTCCAAACTATTCTCTGATAGTCGACATGTTTTTTAGCTATTCTTATCTGCCGATACATCTTAACAATATCTGCTGTGATGCAGACAGGATGTAAACGCCAACGCATCATTGTGTGGCGGAGTTCCGGTTGTAATGTTGGACCCACCATCAAGGTGTCATTCAATGACACGCCGTTTGCTGTTTTATCAGATGCATTAAATACTACCCTTGTTTTAGTCGTACTTTTGTCTAATCTTACCACTGCGTGGTGAGGTAACCATACCCTGCCTTCTTTTTCTTCCTTTTCCTCTTTCCTTATTTCTTCTATATGACCCAATGTCTTATATTCTTTTAAAACATTTGCATAGTCTTCTTTACTTGGTGAATTTTTATCCAATCTTTTCTCCAAACTCATCAATCTTTTTACTGCAACAGCTCTTGTATCGCCATAATTCTGCTCAACGTTTAGTCGAAACGGCAATTCCACAATATAGCGGCCAGAATTATCTCGGCGCGTTGTTGCTTGGAAATGCGTTTCACATGCTTGTTCTTCTGCAGTCAACACTCTTTCTTTACTATAAGGCTCCGCCTCTAGCTCCCAAAACTTCTTAATTAACTCATTTTCTTCCAGCTTCACGTGAAGATTTAAGACTTCGTTGTGGGAACTTGTGTCTTCACTGTAATTACCTACTTGACCCGACAATACCCATCCGAGGTATGTATCCTGTGCAATAGTTAAACCAGTAGGGCTCTTAATTAAGCCTTCTTTCAGGATAGAACAGTACACATCGGAACCCAACAAAATATCTATTTTATTGGGTGAGTTGTATTGTGGGTCGGCCAGACTAATATAACACAATTCTGTCCAATTGGGTATACTTAATTTCTTTTCAGGTAAAATCGAGGTTACATTATTAAGAACATGTGCTTTAACCTGCAATTTGAATGTCGGGTCATGTAGTGACTGAATATTTACCATAACCATATACTTAGAGGTTAAGTCACTATGACCTCCGCCTAAACCTGAAATTCTGCTATTAACCGCAATTTTCTTAAGATGCAGCAATTGTACTGCAGCTTCCGATATGAATGACGCTTGAGACCCTTGGTCAAGCAAGGCTCTCAATGTCTGAGGGTAGCCATTTTGAGACTCAGCCTTAACTAAAGCTGTCGCTAATAATATTTGATTAAGTCTCTTACCTGTCACAAAATGGCTCAAGATATCTGTGGTCTCATTCGTCTCATCAGACGATTCCGGTTCAATTTGCTCTATCTCCGCTGATTCATCCAATTCCGCTGATTCAGTTGCTAGTGCCACTGTAACCGAACTTGTCCTACCATGAAGAAGCGTATGATGTTTCCCTTTACATATACGACATTTAGTGACTACACGACAAAATCTCCCTGAGTGACGCCCGCCAAGGCAATTGAAGCACAACCCGAGTGACCTCACTATATCCTGACGGGTGGAAACATCTTCTTTGGCAAACTTACCGCAAGAGAACAGTTTATGATTTTCACTACAGTGGGGACAATTAGTATCTACATTTGTGTGCAAGACCTTTGGGTTACTAGAGGATTGACTAGGTTTAAATCTATTTTTTGCCGGTTCTATGCATTCTAAAGCGCGGAATCGAGACTCTAAGAAATCTTTAAAAGACGTAAACGTCGGCAGGTCTTCACAGGACTCATTGACGTGCAATTCCCACTGCTTCCGCGTTTCAGTGTCCAACTTCAAACTAACTATATAAATAATTATAATGTCCCACGATTCCACTTTAATACCTAAGTTTGAAAGCTCGTGAATACAATCAGAAGTGGTATCTAAAAGTTCCTTTAACGCTTGAGCCGATTCACAATTCATCGCGCGTTGACTGAATAGACGTTTGAGAATACAATTAGACATAAACCTTTTATTGTCATACCTTTTTTGTAACATTTCCCAACATTTTTTATAATTAACTTTAGTAATAGGTACATGTTTAATGAGTTGTTCTGCCTCACCTTTAAGTTGAGTTTTCAAATAATGCAAGCGTTGAACATCATCTAGTGACTGATTGTTGTGTACCAACGAGCAAAATAAATCCTTGAAAGATGACCACTCAGTATATTTGCCGCTGAATACTGGTATAGATATTTTCGGTAATCTAACAATGCTATTATTTCGCCCGTCTGATACATCATGATCACAACTTCTTGAAGGTGTCATTGATTTCAATGACGCCTTCAATTCTCCTTTATAAGTCAAATAACACTCGTAACCACTATCAAATACATCATCGCTTATGTAACTACTTTTATTTAAAAGATCCCTACTATAAGACGATATAATTGCTTCATGCTTCTCACTAAATTTGCTTATTAACATCTCTAAACCTTCTAATCTTGCGCTGACATAAGCATCCGTTAACCTTTCCTTGGGTGTTTTCTTGAAATTACTTCTATGTTTCTCTATCTGATGTTTTAAATCTTCCATGACTCTAATATCGCGTTCCATTGTTTTGTATGATGTATCAACTTTAATACTTCAATCTCAAACTTATCTAACGAAAAGATGTAAAATTTTCTAAGTGTTTGAAGTCTCACAAATCCGTTATGAAATTGGGCATAGGTTCCCCGTAGTATCACTTTTGAGAGAATTATTCTAAGTCCCAATCCACTAAACACTTGAAAAGTTTAAAGTACTTACAGTTTTCCTTGCACTTTACCACTTATCACTTTCAATCTTCTATGTCCTGTTTCCACGCAGTTGAATAAACACGTAGTCGCCGTAGTAGTTCTCTTGTTTCACGTAGTCAACTCGTAGTCGCCGTAGTACAGTTGAGTTTTTCGTAGCGCCGCCAGATGTCGCCACAGCTTCTTTATTTTCGCAGTATTTTTACAAGTGAGTGGTTGTCGCACAGCTTGCACTCACACAAAACTCGCCAACTTTACCACAATCGTTCGGTAACAAATAAGAAAAGTTCGATTACTATCAAAATTTACGTGCACTTGATTTTCTTCAAAAAACGCTCCGACTCGTATGGACCATGTTCAGGGTACTACGAATCATCAGGGAATAAAGCAACACCATATTCCGGAACGTATAGACATTTATTAAAAATTAATGAGAACCCTAATACAAACAAAAAATCGAAACGCTACCGCGATTAATATCGGGACAGCGCCATCTAGCGGTGAACAGCGACAACTTGACGCCATCTATAGGTGAGCGGCGGCAACCTAAATACACTTACATTAGACAACCAGTGTCTCCACTAGCAGAGACAAGTCCACTTTTTTGTCCACTTGTGAACTGCCATAACTGCTAGCACTGCCTGTTATAATTTTTTATTGAAACAAAATAAATATTTAAACTCGATACACATTTGCGTGATTTACCTTTCCTTCTCCAGCGGTGATCGTACTCGAAGCTGGCGAAGGCGCCCACGCGGCCGGTGAATGGGTGACGCAATGCGCCCACGCAGCTTACGACACGCATCGAGCGAAGCCTTTAGTGAAACGTTTTTGTAAGGTGACAAGTTATAGGGTTGGCGTCAATCAAGAGTTATATAATTATGAGTATGTTTAAAAAGGCAAGTACTGCACCATTATAAAATCATTCGAACCTAAAGTCAACTTATCCTTGTGTTTTCGTTGCATAAAAATTAAATCAGGGTAGCAGTATTGTAAGAAAGACATCTCGTCATAGGTACACCTATAGGTCACTTGGTATAAGTATGTGTTCTAAGGCGGAGTAGAGGGAGAGATATAATTAAAGAAAAGCCGTTGTTACTCTGTAATTGTGCATTAAATTGCATTAAAAAGTGCACTTTCTTTGTGCACCGTGCGTATTATAATACCCAAAATTACACTCTGTGGGCCATCTTTAAAGCCTATTCCCACCCAGCATCTTGAAACTTACAAAATACTCCCGCGATTTTAGTGTGAGAATTAAAAAAAAAATGCTGTATTTTTAAGATAGTGATAGCAGCCCTATAGCGGATTTATATTCGTATTATGATAATAGGCTATACTTTAGGTGGAACGCGTAAGTGTTGTTGACATTAAATAACGAGATGCAAATGAAGCAAGCTGCTGCGGGAAACTACATGCAAATGTGTGTATTAGCCGGTAAAGTGTGCTTGAATGACACCAACAGGCACTGTTGTATTAACTTACGATATTCTTTCACAATTTTATTTCCAATCCTTTTGGGATACATATTTTTGTTGCCCGAGCAAATCGGCTGTGTTCCGGCCGCATTAATGTGGGAGACACTTGAAATCAACAGCTCGAACTCTCGAAGATCAGATGAGCCTACAGTCTGGCAGCATATTGAGCGACGCGCTGCTGAAGTGTACCTCAATGAAATAGGCCGCGGTGACCGTTTACCATCAGGTATGCTGCGGGCCTGTCTGCCAACTGACGTGGTATATGAAAGAATCCTTATCACAGAATTAATAAATTACTTATTCTATTATGTTCCTTATCAGCTCAAAAATAACTGAATGTCGTCAATTTCGATCAAGGCTGCTTTCAGGAGGGAGCTGTGTTTAAGAAAATATTTTTTTGTGTGTAATGTCTTCCTGGCCAAGTTTAGCTTTTGCTTTTTGTTACGATACGATCAACCAACTACGCAGGATATTAGTGCACATGTGAGTGCACAAGCAAAGGTGCACTACCTAATCCTTAACTACACTTACAATATTCTCACAGCGCGCCATCTAACCCCATACTAAACAAAGCTTGGCCATACAGACTTCTTTCCTTAAAGGCCAGCAACGCAACGGTGATGCAGCCTGCATCATGCAGGTGTCCACAAACTGCAGTGATCACTTACCATCAGATGACCCACTTCCCTCTAACATAAAAAAGACAACATTGCTTTCTGACACGGTATTTGATCTTACACCCTTTAATCAACACCTTATTAAAAAAGCGTTTAGCTATTCTTCAACAAAAGATAAACATCGCAACAAAAACAAACTGCGACTGTCTTCTTTTTAACACTGAACATCGTTTCCGACAATCTCACAGTTAATTTCGTCTATAAACTCCGGACGAAAATAAACGTCAGAAGGCACGACCACATCAAAGCAGCATGGCCGGGTTAACTCGTCCTACTTCTCGAGTGGTTAAATCTAATTAGTTTTAAAATAGACCGTAGTATTAATTTTATGGTTAATATTTAAAGATACGGTTCTAATTACGAGGTAATGATCGGAGATTGATTGGAGTTTGAACCAGTCATTGAATGGAAGGATATTTTCGGCTACTTCCCATTTGGTAAAGCTCAAACTGTATGGGATTTAACCTTTTCAACGCCAATGTCTGATATATCAGACAAACCATTTTCGTGCCCACCACGCCAATGTCTGATATATCAGACAAAAAAAACATGATCAAGAAACTTTGGTTTTTATACTTGCCTGAATGAGTTGAGTATAAGAGTATAATGGTCGTGGCATGGCGTGTGGGGCTCCATTTTCGGAAAAAAATCGTGGCGGGGAAAGGGTTAATGTATGAAGTAGTAGTTAGTTAGTAGGTAAAGTTTGAGGTTTACCAAATGGGAAGTTTACCATATGGGAAGTAGCCATATTTTCGACTGGATTGGTACTGCATTTAGTGGTAACTCTTCATGGCTCGTGACTGCATTTAGTGGTAACTCTTCATGGCTCGTGTGGACCGTAGTTGTGCTTAGCATTTTGGCGGTCTTCAACTAAATGTTTGGTTGAAAAAATAATATATTTTTTTCCATATTATGTTTCTGAATTCTTCACTTGCTGACGCCTGCGGCTTCGCCCGGGTGACCCGGGTGTTTTTGTGATAAAAAGTAGCCTAAGTTCATTCCTAAGTTATATTTCATGTAGGTAACTATAAAGTTACATTACATCCTTAACTAATGTCCATCCATCCTCACAATCTTTCGCATTTTTAATATTATACGATAGCGGTTAAAATTCAACGTACTTACATATTTTTAATCTCTTTTAATAATTTAATACAACAAAGGCAGGTTCTTTACTACCTAGAAATCCAAAAATGGATGGTAACCGCAACACTTCTCGGTATAAGTAGTCAGAATATCAACGATGTGTCACTATGTATTTACACAACGATCACGAACTCACTGAAACAGATGTTTTCTACTGATGACTAATCTTATTTATTATTCGATCATGTTTGCGGTTTGCGGAGCCTTTGCATACTCTGATACCTATCCATAATAGTTACAATTAGTGTAGTACTGGTATTTCACTGAATGTTATTAAATGGGTGTCGCACAGAGCATCCATCCCAATTTAGTGAGACAACTAAACTTTTCGAATTAAAATGATAATAATTATCTACCTAGTTGGAGAACCTGGATGGCTTCTTAAAAAGTTACCTGGCATTACAATGCACAATGTTATGAGAACTACAACAAAAATATTTTTGATTTGTATTATAAAGGAAAAAAAGAAGAAAAATTGGTCTCAGATTCGATCCGCCGTCCAACGCTGGACGAAGTCCGCCCGCCGTGCAAGTAAGATCGATTAAAATAAGATAATATGAAAATTATAACTTAAATGGTAGGTACTTAAAGGCAAGATAAATAGGTTATGTTTATGTTTATATGTAAGAAATAATATAAAATGTTCAACGCGTTCAACAATTTCGCGAAAAATAGTACAAAAAATCTCAGATTCGAATGGGCGGCTCATCGCCAATAATGCGCACGGAAAATCCTGCAACGCACTATTAACTTTTTTTCTTTACGTAGACAAATATCTAAGGATAGTGCAACACCTCCGGGTCAAGTGCGCCTAAGTAAGCCAGTATAGCGCGAGCTGGTCAAAGTCGCGCTCATGCGGATGCGCTCTCGGGCGATGGTACCACTTTCGTGGTGTGCGGGTGCCACAGCCAAGATACATCCCGCAAGGGGAATTAATTGTTAGGCAAGCTTTCTTGTCAATTTGGTACTTGAGGCGCATTAAAAGCCTTTAGGTAATAATCGACCCATTTTTTTTTTTTTAACCTTTCAAGTATTTTTTGACACTGTACATTAACTTAAAAACTTTTTTTCAATTTATATTGGTGAACACAGTTTTTTGTAAGGGTCTGAGTCATTTGTGAAAAAAAATCCATCCATTCATTAACTCATTTATCAACTTATTCTGTGAAATTCTATCAATTAATTTCGATTGAGTTGATGTGGAGTTGATGCACTCCTTCTTAGGTACCGTTCGATCGATGGTTGTAATTTAAAATTGTTTTTTTTTTCTTAACATTAAGTTGCAGTGATAAATAATTAAATGATAAGATCGAAAAACCGAGCAAACTTAACGAGTTAAATCTCGCAAAAAAATCAAAAATACTGAAAAAAAGGAAAGATCCGAACCGGGGACCACTTATAGATACCGTCGCTATTACCATAGAAAAATGGTCCTACAACGCACTATGAACATTTTTTATCCTCCTCTACACAAATACTCGTCATCACAATCTTCTGGTGGGTCAAGTGCGTCGAGGTAAGTCAGTGCTAGCGAGCTGAGCTAAGTCGCCGTCATTCCGATGTGCTCGCTGCGGGCAATGGTACATTATCGTGGTACACGGAGGGACCACGGCCAGCTATCACGACACTTCCCGCCCAGGGACTATTTAGGCAACTTGCCGTTTGATACCTACGACGCATCAAAACAGCCTCTCGGCAAGTCTCGACCCACTTTTTGTTTTTTTATTATGTTTTTATTTATCCTGTTATAAACAATAGTGCCTCCTACCACTAATTTACTCATTTTTATGCAAAACTAACAAAAATAATATTAGTTAGTAGATAGGCACCTAATGTAATCCTCATAAAAATCCCACAACCTGCCTTCACCTAGATTTGATAAAAGTATAGTGCAAAAGTGAAATGATAAAATAATTGTATAAAAAAAAAATAGATTCAGGGAGATTTTAATTGTTTAAGGTTGATACGTGTTTTGAATGTTCGATGACTGATATTATTTATTGTTTATTTTAGGCCGTCGGAAATAGACAAAATAAGGGGCTAAATTCGAAAAGCGTGATGTAGTTCTGCATTTTTGGTATGTTGTATGGGTCCGTTAGAGTAATGTGATTTCAAATTTGCAACTTCGAAAAACTTGTGGAAACTGAGAAAATCGAGAAAATCTTCGAAATTTTAGGACTTTTTTATCTATTTGCTCTCCAGGGCCAAAACTATGCATTTTTTGTGAACAATGTTCTCTACACTCATAAACTGTATTAAAGTACCTGCAACTGGAGGCCAATCACAGCTCTATTGGCTTCAAAGGAGTCAAGCTATGGCACTTCGAAGATGACCAATATTTCTCGAAAATAGAAAATTTCAGGTTTTACTTACTTATTTCTCGAATAATTGGCAAAACCACTAGCTTCACGAAGAAAGGTCACTGTAAATATTTTGTAGTACATTTTTTTAACTTTTATTAACGCCCAAAACGAAATCTGTGAGACTAGTAGTTCACTCAAAAAATCTAATAGAAGGTAAAATGGGTTAGAGACAAAATAGGCCGTCTTAAAAAGACATTAAATTCGCAAAGCGTGATGTAGTTCTGCATTTTTGGTATGTTGTAAGGGTCCAGTAGGGTAGTATGAATTCCAATTTGCAACTTCGGAAAACCTGTGGAAACTGAGAAAATCGAGAAAATCTTCGAAATTTTGGGACTTTTTTTACTATTTGCTCTCCAGAGCCAAAACTATGCTTTTATTGCGAATGATGTTTTTACACTTATAAACTGTATCTAATTACTTGTAAATTGAGCCTAATAACAGCGCTATTGTCTCTTTAGGAGCCAAGCTATGGCACTTTGAAGATGACCAATATTTGTCGAAATAAGAAATTTTCAGGATACTCCCACTTATTTCGTGAAATATTGGCAAAACCACTTGGCCTATGAAGAAAGGTCACTGAAAATATTTTGTAGTACATTTATTTAACTTTTATTTGAGCCTAAAAGCACCGCTATTGACTTCATAGGAGCCAAGCTATGGCACTTTGAAGATGACCAATATTTGTCGAAATAAGAAATTTTCAAGATACTCCCACTTATTTCGTGAAATATTGGCAAACCTACTTGGCCTATGAAGAAAGGTCACTGAAAATATTTTGTAGTACATTTATTTAACTTTTATTAGAGCACAAAATGAAGTCTGTGAGACTAGCTGTTCCCTCACAATCTCAAAAAAACGAAAAGAAGGTAAAATGGGTTATAGAAACAAAAGACTATTATATTGGGTAATTGGAAATTAGACAGGAATGTTATAAATAGTAATGGATGGAGGTCATTTGCGATCGTTTAGGCTCGCTTGAAGTTTGATTTGGAATCTAATTTCTAGGAAAAACATAAAATCAATGATGATTAACCGAAAAAACTGCGACTGTCTAAAAATGAAACCCTGCAAATGCAAAAAGGAATGTAGAGGGGCATGCAGTCAGATCGCAAATGACCTCCACCCACTACTATGTATAAAATTCCTGTCTAATTTCCAATTACCCAATATAATAGTCTTTTGTTTCTATAACCCATTTACCTTCTTTTCGTTTTTTTGAGATTGTGAGGGAACAGCTAGTCCCACAGACTTCGTTTTGTGCTTTAATAAAAGTTAAATAAATGTACTACAAAATATTTTCAGTGACCTTTCTTCAAAGGCCAAGTGGTTTTGCCAATATTTCACGAAATAAGTGGGAGTATCCTGAAAATTTCTTATTTCGACAAATATTGGTCATCTTAAAAGTGCCACAGCTTGGCTGCTATGGAGTCAATAGCGTTGCTATTAGGCTTAAATTGCAAGTAATTTAATACAGTTTATAAGTGTAGAAAACATCATTCGCAATAAAAGCATAGTTTTGGCCCTGGCGAGCAAATAGTAAAAAAAGTCCCAAAATTTCGAAGATTTTCTCGATTTTCTCGGTTTCCACAGGTTTTCCGAAGTTGCAAATTGGAATTCACACTACCCTAATAGACCCATACAACATATCAAAAATGCAGAACTACATCACACTTTTCGAATTAAATGTCTATTTCCGACGGCCTATTTCAATATAGACACAGAACATAATTATACTAAATATATAGATATGGTATTAATCTTTCAAGCCCCGGATCACCAGACACAATAGAAAATCTATTGTTATGCGGCACCCGAGTGCCGGTTCGGGATTGAGTGGTTAATACCTACTTACTCAAAAAGCAAAAATGTAAAAACTGTATAAAATTTCACAAATTTTAAGTTTGTTTTCCTCTTTTTAGTTTATTTACGAATTATTAAAATATTATTTGACAAACATAAAATGAAGAAAATTGAAAAAACAAAAAACTTTAAACCTTAATGAAAAAAAACTTAAATTATAAAAAATACAGCAAAAAGTGGGGTCGAGTTAACCTGGCGGTCATGGTGCTTCGCCTCAGAGGTGTTGAAACGCCCAGTTTGATCTATTTCTGTTGAGACTGTGTTTGGCCGATGGCCCATCTGACAGGGACTGACTTAGACCAGCTCAGCCGACTGGCTTCCCTTGAGACTGCTGACCCCGCCAGTGACCCCACAACATTGATATTTAAGCAAACTTGGTAGAAACACTTTGAAAGCGCGATGCAGGTTTAGCATGCACGGATGTTTGAATAAGATTGCGCGTCTCTTTCAGATATGAATAGAAACAGGTTACAAGTATGGATTCATTAAATAAGGGACCTGGGTTTGAATACCACCAAGGACAAACATTCATGTGATGAATAATTAAGTAGGTATACATTTGTGTTTGTTCGTGGTTCTACCACAAACGCTTAAAAAAAATTCTTATCTACCTATACAATTTAGGATCAGATTGTATGTGATGTTGTTACTTATTTATATTTAAAAAATATATTCAAATTAATATATACTTTAAAGATTTATTTAATATTTAAATTCTTCACTTTGTTTACAAATAAAATAACCATTTATTATTATACTTCTATAGTACAATTATTATACACACCTTGAAAATTTTATAATAAAATACTTTAGTATTCATAAGATAATGGTTAATTAATTCACACAGAACATGCATATTGCATACGGCGACTGCACTTATTCAATGCAAATTCTTAATTGCAATTTGTATTTTGATTATCACTCGACCGGATGCTACTCCTGATTCATTCTGTTAAGGTTCGGACACTTTAAAAAAGAAATTATAAAGAGGGTAGATTAAAATATCACATTTTTTTAACGAGCACAGTATTTAACGGCAGTGAGTAAAGTCAAACTGAACCCTATTAGTCTAAGATCCCACTGCTCGATTCTGCAGGTATCTGTTTTTTTGATACAACTAATTTTAAATGAATGTTAAGGAAGTATACAATAAAATAGGGAATGGTTGCCTAAAAAATATTAGCCGCAATTACCTGTAATTAATTTTGGTATAGTTAATTCGCGACACTAAATTGCAACTATATGTTTTTTTAATTAATTTTACGACATTTGAAAGATAATAATGTCACAAATTGAAAAAACAATGGTTGCCAGCTCTCAGTCGGCCGCATCATTAGGGTTGCCAGCTGTAAACAGGTACGTCAGTGTTCATTTTTTGCAGTCACCTGTTTTTTTAAAAATTTCAATTCCAAATTAAAGTTTTATGTGTACTAATTCCAAAAATCCATGGTTGCCAGTTGGGAAATGGCCGCAAACAGAGGTTGCCATGATTGCAAATTTCCATGAACGATTCTCGCTCCAGGTAAGTGGACGCGCAAGAGAGAAAATGTACGCATTGTTATGTGCTGCAAACAAGATAATAATGTAGTGTCGATGTAGTTCTAGTATTTTTTACTTTTTTTAATCCTACTAAATTATAAATTCGAAAGTCTGGATGTCTGGATGTTTGTTCGTTACTTAATCATGCCTAAACGGCAGAAATAACAATGAAATTTGGCTATGTCCTAACAGAGGCTATAAAATTCCTACGGAAAACGTTTCATTCCTGGGGAATAACAATTTTGAAACTTCTGAACCGATTTTAATAATTCTTTTACTGTTGGAAAGCTACACTATCCCCGGTGAACATAGGGTACTTGTAGGCACTAACATGTCGTCTAAGTAAGTCTAAGATTATTGTATCTAAAAATAATGCAGAGCGTCTCACAACGTCTTGGTGCCTGGCCCTAGCCCACCCCAAAAACCAAACTAGGCACTAATCCGTTATTTAGATCCCTTTAATACGAGCAATGCTCTGTATAGCACTAAATAATGGGTGTGAGTGGTCCAGGATTTATTTATTTATTTATAAATCCGTGGCAGGATATTTTTTATTATATTTTTTTTTTATAACTATTAATGTAAGGAAACAAATTAAAGTGTTTCCATGCTTGGGCAGCATTTGGTCCAGAACCGGTCATTCTCCTTTAAAAAGATTTTATTCATGACAGCTGTCATACGTATTGACCTATTTTGGGAATACATTACATATCTAAAAGTATTTTTTGTGCAAAATTTGATTTTTGAAAATGAAGACGTGTTTTTTGTGCCACGAGGGTGGAAAATTGACTGATTTTACATAATATTGAATCTTTTAAAAAGTGTGAACTTATATCAAAGTTTCGTAAAAAGAAAAAATTTAAATACAATGACATAATCTTCAATAGCCTGCTCTAATATTTATGTTTGAATAAAAAAAAAGTAAAAAAATACTTGAACTACATCGACACTACATTATAATATTGTTTACAGCACATAAAAATGAGTACATCTTCTCTCTTGCGCGTCCACTTACCTGGAGCGAGAATCGTTCATGGAAATTTGAAATCATGGCAACCTCTGTTTGCGGCCATTTCCCAACTGGCAACCATGGATTTTTGGAATTAGTACACATAAAACTTTAATTTGGAATTGAATTTTATAGCCTATGTTAGGACATAGCCAAATTTCATGTAAATTTCTGCCGTTTAGGCATGATTAAGTAACGAACAAACATCCAAACATCCAGACTTTCGAATTTATAATTTAGTAGGATTAAAAAAAGTAAAAAATACTAGAACTACATCGACACTACATTATTATCTTGTTTGCAGCACATAACAATGCGTACATTTTCTCTCTTGCGCGTCCACTTACCTGGAGCGAGAATCGTTCATGGAAATTTGAAATCATGGCAACCTCTGTTTGCGGCCATTTCCCAACTGGCAACCATGGATTTTTGGAATTAGTACACATAAAACTTTAATTTGGAATTGAAATTTTTAAAAAAACAGGTGACTGCAAAAAATGAACACTGACGTACCCGTTTACAGCTGGCAACCCTAATGATGCGGCCGACTGAGAGCTGGCAACCATTGTTTTTTCAATTTGTGACATTATTATCTTTCAAATGTCGTAAAATTCAATAAAAAAACATATAGTTGCAATTTAGTGTCGCGAATTAATTATACCAAAATTAATTACAGGTAATTGCGGCTAATATTTTTTAGGCAACCATTCCCTATTTCATTGTATACTTCCTTAACATTCATTTAAAATTAGTTGTATCAAAAAAACAGATACCTGCAGATTCGAGCAGTGGGATCTCGTACTATATAGGCATTGTGGAGTTGTGGACATTTTGAGAAAGGGATATTCTGCGCCTGATCCATTTTGTGCTGTGGTTTTTAATGCCGTCATATTTATAGACCGACAGATATAAATTTGTCGGTCTGTAGTAAAACTAGTAAACGAAGTAAGTTATGCTTAGAGAATAATTGCTCTATGGTACATACCTATTATAGTTAATTATTATCTATGGTAAGTAGATGTTAAAAAACTTTAAAAAGTGCAACGTTCCTAACGCATTTTTCACAAATGCTTTTAAGTCCTGTCCTGTACTAAGCTCCCAGTCCTTTGACGTAAAAAAAGGTCAGTTTTTAGACATTTTAGAAAACCTATTGGAGCAGTTATTAAAAGATGGTATAGCTGCCGGCAAACTTATTGACGCTCGGTCGACGGAGTGGGGGAAGTTCTGGCATGTTCACTTGTGGTCATGCACAATAGCGCGCGCGAATCTCCCGTCGCCCGCGCGCGCTATTTGTCAAAGGTATGCTTCTGACCAATAACGCGCACGCATCTCAAAATGCTCGCGTTCTGCGCATTCCCCATCCGATTTAAAGATGTTTACTTTTCAAACCGAAATGTTTTTCAATTTTTAATATTCTCGATTACTAGCCAAGTACGAACGATTTATTATAAATGTACTTCGCATTCTATGAGAGCAATCATTTGATAGACCACACGGTATCATGTTTATACTGTGCCTTTTAAATGCTTATAAACGAACACTGTTTCTGTCCTTATCTAATTCAATACACGTAAAAGAGATGCACAGTTCTACCCAACAATCCGTCCCACTGCAATCCTGCATCGCGGTATTAGAGTTTTTCTTCTAACTTTGTTTATATGTAGTAGTTAAAGTTTGACCTTCGGGGTCAGCGGCCTCAAGGGAAGCCAGTTGGCTGAGCTGGTCAAAGTCAGCCCCAGTCAGATGGGCCTCACGGCCAAACAACACAGAGAAAAAGAACTGATTCTTGCGGACTGCGCAAAACCTCTGAAGCAAGGCAACACTACCTTATCCAGGTTATCTCGACCCCACTTTTTGTATATTTTTTCTAGGAGTTTGTAAAGGCTTTAAGGTATTAGCTATTAATAGCTGCTAAGGGTACCCTCATTGAGAAATTAGGTAATATCTTTTTTTGTTTAATTATTGATTTTTCATCATTGACCGACAAGTTTCTGTGATATAATTTTTTATTTAAGTAATTTCGACGATGCAGTATCTCTTTAAAGAATTACAAAAAAAAAATACATCATACCTACACATTTTTAGTTAAAAGCTTTCCAATACTATAAATGGCTAGTTCCAAAACTTTCAGAAACGTCCTGAAACTTATCACTACATAGTATAAAGTAAAGTCGTTTCCTGTCTGTCTGTCTGTCCCTATGTATGCCTAAACCACGCAACGGATTTTGATGCGGTTTTTTTAATAGATAGTGTGATTCATGATTATATTAGTCATATTTCAATGACGCCGTATTCTCAAATGGGCAAAAATATCATACCAAACCCTGTTCGGTAGATGAGACGCTCTTACCGCAATGGCGTCCATTCCCCCGTGACCTTATTACATAAGGCCATCTTCTTTTTTAAAAATGGACAAAATGACTGCATCTTACCACACACTTAAGTTTACCAAAACAATAAATATTGACTCGAATTTACCCAGAAGGTATTCGTGCGCCATAGGTGATGAGGGTTGCCCAGAGGCCTCTCGGCATGGGCGTTTAGGCCGGTATGGTTCGGAAACCTACTGGTGAGGGACGCCTGTGATGCGCGTCGAGTGACCGGCGAGGTAGACCAGCTCGCCGCACTGGTTTCCCTCGGCGCACGGACCCAGGGGCGGGGAGGGGGAGTTGCTATATGTACAGGTGGCGGGGAAAATGTTGATAGTGCGATGTAGGATGATTTTTTTATTTCTGTCATCTTGTAGGTTTATGAGATTGTATCTGATCAAAAGAAACTTTTTTACCCACTTGCGTTTTAATTTCTAGTGAGTAAATGTAATGGAAGAAGTTTTAGAAACTAAACCACCTACTTAGTTACGTTAGTTAGTACTTTAAATTCTGTAGTTATGTAGCAAACACATATTTATTCGTTGTAACTTCCATTCCATAAAAATGTGCATAAAATATGCTTCTGCAGATAGTCTTATCAAAGCTAATACATTTATTACCGTCTTCCAAGTCACGCCAAGGAGCAAACAAGTAATAAAATGTTAAATTCATGTGACGCAGGACACTGTGGGCGTATGAAGTAGGTATGTAGTAAATGTAAAATATGCAAAATATTTGAACAGCTGGAGTTTGCGCGCCAAAACGGGTGTTAGTGTGTCATGGCTGCCGGCTACAGATAATAAATGTCAACTGGTCTTTTATTTTTGAAAGGCGCGTTTAATTGAAGCGATTGTTTCTTTTTAAAGATAATTATAACGTTTTTGCGTTCGTTGACCAATATTTAAGTGTTGGGAATTACAATAATGTGAGCAGGCTATGTTGACTGTAAAGTCTTCACTACGACCGTTTGGTCCTTTGTCATGTAGCATAGCAACTCCATCAAGTTTAAATAGGTACTCAAAAATGAAAAAATTGGTCAGAGGTTAAATATAATAATATAGAAATTCGTTAAAAATAATAAAAAATTAACGGGCTTTTCTTAAGCGAGCGAGCTCCCTCGTAGACCGCATAGGTACAAGTTGTTGAACATCAGACAACTTTGTGGTTACATGACCTAGTTTAGCTTGCCTAGTTTATAAACATTAAAAAAAAGAAAGAATTGAACTGATTTACCTATTTACAAATGAATTTCTCTAAAATGATAACCTATTCACAGCTAAGTAGTTATTTAAAATTATAAAAGTCTTAGTAGAACCGAGGTACTTACTTTACTAGTAACTGTAGATTCTTCATTAAAACAAGTGTTTTATAATTATTATAACTTTTATTTTACTTAATCCCATGCCTTGCTTCTGGCGGTAAATCTAATGTGTCAACCATGACAAGTGACAGCTGTCATATACAGTAACAGACGCGTTCAGATATCTACATCTCATTCTTCCCTTTTTTGAAACTAAACAAAACTACTGATTAAAAGTAATCATAATATGACATATCTGTAAGTATACATTATAGGACTGATAATGCCTGAGATGCTAAGTACAATAAATAACTTTTCTACTATTTGACAACATAAGTAATTTATCTGATAAATTCTGGATGAAACAATAAGTAATAACTGTTTGTAAATTACTATAACTAACAAACACACATTAAAGTAATTGAAATATTAACAGAACATAGAAAACTATAATCAAGCTTATTCATACATGACACAAGTATATAATGATAATGTAATTATCAAATTAAACTTTAATAAACTTTTTAATAACAATTAGTTATTCATTTTAACACATTCAAGGAGCATTGCCATTACAAAGTCTTTATATTTAGTTGGGGCTCTTACCACTCGCTTTGTAGGGGTTCTTATTTCTCGCTTTGTTAGATCAGATTCTTTTCTTCCATGTTCATCTGTGTCTGCTGTATTGTATGTTTGATCCGACTTTCCTCTTCTTTGTTCTTCTGTGTCTGCTGTATTGAATGTTTGATCTGACTCTTCTCTTCCTTGTTCATCTGTGTCTGCTGTATTAAATCTATTTAGGTCTCTGTCTTTGATGCGTTGAAAGTAGGAGGAGTTTCGCCTTATGACCTTTCCATCTGGTGATTTTGCCACTACCGAGTTCCCTTTCTTCCATACAACTGTGTGTTCAACTGGGGAGAAGGGTGTAGTCAATTTATTTTCCTTTGGCTGTCTAACCAGTACTTTGTCTCCTAGATTTAGGTTTGGTTCTCCTGCATGTCTTTTTCTGTCTGCATATTCCTTTTGTAATTGTTTCTGATATCTGTCTTTATCTCTGATTTCTTCATTTTCTTGTTGGTTCCCTGACATTAATTCTGGCAACTTTGTTTTAATTATTCTGCCTCTAAATAGCTCCCCTGGTGGTACACCAGTGGTGGTATGCGGTGTTGTGCGATAGGCAGACAGGTATGTCAAAAGTTCTTCTCTCCAATTTAATTTCATTGCTTGAGCTATTCTAAGTCTTCTCAGTATGCTTCTATTTTGTCTTTCAACCTCACCATTAGCTTGAGGCCATAATGGTGTGGTATGTCTCAAGTTGATGCCATATGTTTGTAGGAACTTTTGAAAACCTTCGTCCCTAAAGGCTGGGCCATTATCACAGATCAGGGTATCCATTACACCTTCACGAGCAATTAAAGTTTTTAAAATTCTTATTGTGTTCTCTGCAGTAGGTCCTTTTGTTATTTCCACCTCATAGAATCTGCTATAGTAGTCAATTACTAAGAACAGGTAATGACCTGATGGGAGAGGTCCAAGATAATCCACTGCAACTAGTTCCCACACTCTAGATGGTAATTCTGTGGAGACCATTGGCTCTGGAGGTGTTGTTTTTCTTACTAATCTGCATCCTTTACATGTTTCTGTCCAATATTCTATATCCTTGTCCATTGTAAGCCACCATACAGTACGACGTAACTTTGCTTTCATACTTGCTGCCGATAGATGTCCTTCATGTCCAATATCTAATATTCTTGTTATAAGCGCCTTAGGAATTATTAATCTGGTACCTCGTAGCAAGACATTATCAACTTCACACAATTCAGATTTTATAAGCTCATATTTCTTAAGTTCCTTTGGCCATACGTCCTGTCTTATAGCATCTTTTAAGGTAATTAACTGCTCATCATTTAAAGATTCTTTCCTCACCTCATCAATAGTTACAGCAATGGGAGTGGAGTCAGTAATGGTTGCCAGCAGATGACTGTCTTCAATATCTTCTTTGTCTGAGGATTTTAGGTTGGTATCCAGCAGTCTTGATAGGGGGTCTGCAATATTATTCTTGCCTGGCTTATATATTACTTTGAACATAAATGGTTGCAGTCGCAGTACCCACCTTTGAATTCTGGCACTGGGCATAACAGACTTCTTAGAATAAATTGCCTCAAGTGGCTTGTGATCAGATACAATATGGAATTCTTTGCCTAAAAGGTACATGTACAAATTTTCACATGCCCAAACAATTGCTAGTGCCTCCTTCTCCGTTTGGGAATATCTCTTTTCAGTGTCTGTGAGTGCTCTGCTAGCATATTTAATTATAACTGGTTGCTTTTTATTTTCAATATTCTGGTTTTGTACCAGGACAGCGGCTATGCCTACTGGGCTGGCATCTGTAATTAAGTAAGTCTCAGCATTTTTATTATAAAATCCTAATGCAGGTGTTGATGCTATTATGTCCTTGAGATGTTGGAATGCCCTTTGTTGCTCTTGATCCCAGACAAAATTAGCATCTTTTTTAGTAAGCTGTCTAATTGGCTCAGTTATGGTACTGAAGTTGGGTATGAACCTTGCTGAAAAGTTTACAAGACCTAAAAAACTTCTTACCTCTTCTTTATTCTGAGGCGCACGGAATTCTTGAATGACTTCTTTACTGGTACGTGTTGGCTTGATACCATCTGCTGACAAGTGATGTCCTAGAAAGTTCATCTCTGTTACACCGAACACACACTTCTTTTCATTTAATGTTATTCCACTTTCTTGTAATTTATCCAATACTTGTTTCAATCTACTGTCATGTTCCTCTCTAGTCCTGCCCCCAATTCTAATATCGTCTTGTGAATTTGCAACCCCTTCTATACCTTGCAACAACTGGGCAATGATTCTCTGGAAAATTTCAGGAGCACACCGAATACCAAAGAAAAGCCTTTTGTACCTGAATAGACCTAAACTGGAACTAAACACGGTTATCTTTCTTGACCCTTCATCCAGCTCGATCTGATGGAAGCCCCATTTTATGTCAAGTGCTGAAAAGTACTTGCAACCATTTAAGTCAGCTAACAGTTCCTCAAATGTAGGGAGAGGTACATGTTCTCTGAGAACAGCTTCATTCGCTCTCCTCATGTCTACAACTAGTCTATAACTTCCAGCTTCTTTTTTTCTTACTATGTGCGATGGAGACACACAAGGTGTTGGGCCTGAGACAGGTTCTATAATATCATGGTTAAGCAATTCAGAAATAAGATCCCTTTCTATATCTCTCATATTAAATGGCAATCGGCGAGGAGGTTGAGCCACCAACATTACATTCGGATCTAAGTGAATTTTTAATTTGAAATTCTTTAACTTGCCTATGCCAGTAAATAATTTTGGATACAATGCTAATATGTTAGTTTTATTGAAGTCTTTTATGAGCATAACATTATCTGGCCCTACTCTCAATAAATTCAGTTTTTCAGCTGTACTTTTGCTTATTAAACATGGCCCTTTACCATCAAAGACTAATATTTTAACATTACATACCTTCAAATTAGTTTGAGGACAAAACAGTGTGACATAAAACATTCCTAAGTTGGGGAGTTGTTTTCCCCCGTAAGTAAAATATTTTTCAGTACACTTGCTAAGCTTAATGTTTTTAAACAAAGTGTTAAACTTATTTTTGTCAATAATATTAACTGAAGCACCAGAGTCAATTATGAATTCACATTTCACACTATTATCTATTACCAGTTCATATGTATCAGTCTTCTGTTCTTCAATCTTGAATACTGAATGAATGTTACCATTTTCTGCCTCACTTGAACTTAAGTTTCCATCATCGTCACTTTCTTCACTACTTTGTTCTTCCTCAATCACATATTTAACTATTCTCTTCTTGTTTTTCTTGCTTTCTGTTTCCTTCTTGTATTTTCTTGTTTTGCAAAATTTGCTATAGTGGCCTATAATGCCGCACTTGGAGCACCTCTCATTGATGGCTGGGCAGGTATTGCTGCGAGCAAGATGCCCAAACCTACCACAGCGGAAACATTTAGTATTGACACTGTTTACAGGCACATCCACTTTTTCTAACTCTATCCCTTTATTTTCTGTCCCCTCTAGGCACAGTGATCTTTCGATATCAAATAGCCTGCCGATCTCTAAGGCAGTTTTAAGTGTCAAATCTTTTCCTTTCTTGATCAGTTTTCTCTTTAAATCCAGATTTACACATTTTTCCACGAGTTGGTCTCTCAGCGCTTCGGCTTCATTATTGAACTCGCAATATCGCGCTTGTCTTCGCAGACGAACAACGAATTGGTCTAATGTTTCGTCGCGATTCATATTTATGGTTCTGAACTTTTGCCGTTCATATACAACATTTTTTTCAGGCTCGAAATAGCCGCTTAATCTGCTTACGCATTTTTCGTACTCGTTAGAACCGTCGGCTTCATCATTTTGTAAAGCTTCGTAAATCTCTTGTACGTCAGGCCCCGCCTGGTGTAACAATCTAGATATCTTTTGGCGGTCACTAAGACCGATTTGGCCATCAATGTAATACCTGAAGTTACGGTACCACACTTTCCACTTCTCAGCAAGCGTGGTCGGGTCGCCGTATGGGTTGAAGCACGGACCCGCAGCTCCCACGGTGTATTCGTTTTTGTCCATTTTTCACGTCATTCACGCTAAGGTTCTTTAATCCTGTCGCCAATTGTAGATTCTTCATTAAAACAAGTGTTTTATAATTATTATAACTTTTATTTTACTTAATCCCATGCCTTGCTTCTGGCGGTAAATCTAATGTGTCAACCATGACAAGTGACAGCTGTCATATACAGTAACAGACGCGTTCAGATATCTACAGTAACATAAATCAAAGTGCAAGTCAGCCCAGCTGCACGCTGCAACCGGACATGTATGAAAGCGCCACCCACGCTACGTTAGGTTTCACCGCCTAATATGGACACGCATCTGCCACCAGTAGTTTCATCTCTTGGAAGTTGGTCTACATGCACTGACCTAATACATTACCTATTATTATGATTTAGTTTGTAGTTTAAACGGTATCTATCCTGGATTTTATTGCGGCCGGGGTATATACTAATAATGGAACACCCCCTTTCTCTATACTCCCCTCGTGAAGGCTTAGCACCCGGCCATGACCTGCCGTGGCAAACGTGGAAGACCCTAAACAGATTAAGGACTCAAGTCGGCCGTTGCAAGGAAAATCTGACGAACTGGGGATACATAGATCCAGCCAAAAACACATGTGACTGTGGTGCCTCCCCGCAAACCATGGCCCACCTGCTTTCTTGTCCCGCGTGCCCTGACGCATGTGTTCAGGAAGACTTGCTGCGCGCTAACAGTAATGCTGTTCGGGTGGCGGAGTACTGGTCTGGTAAAATTTAGCCATCGACTCGCTAAGAAGAGATGGGCCGGTTTCACTGCTGTCACAATGATTATTTCTTGTTGTAAAAATGGACCAAATTAAGAGACTGGAATAAAGTTATCTATCTATATATATAAAACTCAAAGGTGACTGACTGACTGACATAGATATCTATCAACGCACTGGACGGATCGGGCTGAAATTTGGCATGCAGGTAGATGGTTTGACGTAGGCATCTGCTAAGAAAGGATATCTCGATATTCCCACGGGAACGGGAACCACGCGGGTGAAACCGCGGGCGCCCGCTAGTCTGTCTGACATATAAATTGAAAGCAGACCTGCGTTTTTATAATACAGATACAGATTACAGATACAGATACAGATTATACAGATGAGATATAATACAGATAGGATACCCCAACGATGACATATTGACTTGTATCTAAGTTACATTGAAGAATTAGACACTAGAAAATGTTTTTGTAAAATTTTACCTACACAACTGAGCACGATTAATTATAAAATGCTTAACTTGTACTAGAAACACTTATAATGCTTGGAGTAAGCACATTAAGCGTAAAAGATTAATTAATTTACGTTTTTTTACTTTGAATCCAGACAAAACAGAAGTTACACATCGATTCCACCAATACATTTTAACAACTTGTTCGTTAACACACACTCTTCTTTCCACTTTATTGAAAACGAGTTGGTTGGTTGGTTGGTTTTTTACTAAAACGAAGTTTTCTTTCTTTCCAGGTAATCGACTGGCAGCATAATGGCGACGAAATCTTATAGCAAACATAAGGAGTACAAAGAATATTCCAGTAGCGGCAACATTCCGTACGCAGACGAACAATTCGGTGAGATACTATTCACAACTCAACTTCTTTCCTTAAGTCAAACAGATGCATGGCCGGCTAATGGTCTACCTATATCTGTAACTAACACTTCACCAGAAGGCACACATTTCAAAACAAGTGCATTTGCTTCCAAATTAATATAGGCAATACACAGCTAGCTACATGAATTTCAGTTTTAGAGGGCTGTTCTGTTCTGTTCCGCGGAGGCTATGAGAACCAATCGGGTCCTTTCAATCGTCTGTTATGGTCTACATTTCCTAATTTTCCATAGCTAGCAGAAAAGCTTATGATTCCGTTATCGTATCTTGTGTAGGCCACAACGCAATGTAAGGTTCTTTCTAACTGGGATTCTGTATTTAGCGCCATCTGGCGTCCACTTATACAACTTTATGTGGTTAGTCGTTGAATTTAAATTTGGTCACACCAAGTATCCTCCTAGCCCCTAGCTAGTTTCAGCTTCAGCTGCCAGACTTAGGCTCGAAAGCACATAAGATACAGCAATTCATTTACTCTTATAGCAAGCTGGGACAGCAATCTGACACAAACGAAGTGAGATCAGATCAGAACCAACAGCTTTACAATGCCAACTTTAAGATTCGGGACTGTGACTAAATATTTTTCGAACTGACTAACCCAACCAAATTAATATTTATGACCGCCTCCGTGGAACAGTGGCTAAGCCACTTGGGTATAACACGAAGGTCGTGGGTTCGATTCCCACCTTGGGTCTGGTTGGTGGTAGGGCTTTTTCAGAGTCCTACTGGCTAGCTACCACAGGTGAAATCTGCCGCCATAACAGCTCTGGCTGTATTCCGGCAAAATTAATGTGGAAGCAGTACACTTGAAATCAGAGGCTCGAAGATCAGATGAGCCTACAGTCTGGCAGCACATTGAGCGACGCTTCCAGGTGAAGCGTCACTTAATGGAATAGGCCGTAGTGTCCGCTTACCATCAGGTGGGCTGCGTGCCTGTCTACTAACTAACCTAGTATAAAAAAATAATATATAAATCACTATTTTCCGGCCCAACACCGACTTATAAAGTGCAACCTACTTCACCACGGAGACAAGTCAAATAAAAATATGATTGTCTCTTTCAGACATGCTCAAATCCGAGCTGATTCCGAAAGGCAGCAAGCTGGAGACGTTTGGGACTGGTGGAGCAGGCCCCGGAACCCGAGAGTACCATTACGAATACAAGGAGGAGAAGCATCCTTCTGGCAAATATGACAGAAAGGACCTGCATACCGTCGAGGTAAGTTACATATCTTCTTAGTAATGTAAATACCTACTCTGTAGTGGCCAGTAATAATGATCTTAATAATGTCCAAAACCTTTTGTAAGTTTGTATGTGTATGGATGAGCCAGAAAACTTGTCAAACAATTTTTGGAGGCTGGGGACTCGCTGGGGTTTTGTTTGCATTGCATTGCATGGCATTTTTTTAAACCCTCCCTGCGCAGACGTAAGTAGACACTTTTTGGTTCCACTTACATACAATGCCATGGTGTACCTTGTCAACATAAAGTTTACCTTGCCTTATCATAAGCAATTCTTTGGACAGGAGTACACGATCCCTGCGAAGCACACGCCGAAGTCTTCAGAGAGCAACTCGTACTACTACGAGCGCGAGGAGCGCGAACTGCCCGCCATCACCAGTGGCACGCGCACCTACAACTACGAGACCAGTAGCTCTGTGCCAGGTAACCTTCACCAGTACGCAATCTTTCCGAAGCACACGCCGAAGTCTACGCAATCCCTCCGAAGCACACGCCGAAGTCTACGCAATCCCTCCGAAGCAAACGCCGAAGCCTTCAGAGAGCAGCTCGTACCTACTACTACGAGCCATCACCAGCGGCCCGCGCACCTACAACTACGAGACCAGTAGTTCAGTGACAGGTAACCTTCGCCAGGAGGACGCAGCCTCTCCGAAGCACACGCCGAAATCTACACAATCCCCCCGAAGCACACGCCGAAGCCTTCAGAGAGCAGCTCGTACTACTACAAGCCGTCACCGGCGGCACGCGCACCTACAACTACGAGACCAGTAGCTCTGTGCCAGGTAACCTTCACCAGTAGAGCAATCCTTCCGAAGCACACGCCGATGTCTACGCAATCCCTCCGAAGCAAACGCCGAAGTCTTCAGAGAGCAGCTCGTACCTACTACTACGAGCCATCACCAGCGGCACGCGCACCTACAACTACGAGACCAGTAGCTCTGTGCCAGGTAACCTTCGCCAGGAGTACGCAATCCTTCCGAAGCACACGCCGAAAGTCTACGCAATCCCTCCGAAGCACACGCCAAAGTCTTCAGAAGGCAGCGTGTACTACTACGAGCCATCACCAACGGTACGCGCACCTACAACTACGAGACCAGTAGCTTAGTGCCAGGTAACCTTTGCCAGGAGAACGCAATGGTTTCGAAGCAAACGCCGAAGTCTACGCAATCCCTCCGAAGCAAACGCCGAAGTCTTCACAGAGCAGCTCGTACCTACTACTACAAGCCATCACCAGCGGCAGGCGCACCTACAACTACGAGACCAGTAGCTCTGTGCCAGGTAACCTTCGCGAGGAGTACGCAACCCCTCCGAAGCACACGCCGAAGTCTTCGGCTTCGCCGAACTCGTACTACTACGAGTACTACATACACTACGGAATTATTAGATAGCCCTACAAATTCTGCCAACACTGAAGGCAGGCAGAACTTTTTAGTGCCGTCTGCTCATGGTGGCAGAAGCTACTCCGTTTCTCCGAGCGTTTTTTCCTAACTAGTCAGGGTACTCTTGCCCATCGATCCAGGGTTTGGCAAGTCCAGTTACACTGGCGCGACTGCTATCTGACCTCCGTAACCCTTAAATAGCGAAACAGACCAATTGGATCATGGCTACACAGCCAACTCTCCAGTCCTAGTATTATATTATCTGTGCTGCAGTCGACTGTGCAGGTTTCATCACGATGCCCGCCGTTAAAGACACATAGAAGGAGGGGGAAGTTCAAGGCCTATGGGGAATGGGGGGGTTTAGGCCTAGAGGGTTTAGGCCTAGATGTCTAGGAATCATTACTCAGCGGGGCCCGCTTTGTAAGAGGTGGGCAGGTCGCCCTGCAGTGTCCCTGGTAGTAGGCTGATGCAAGGCCCAGGGACGCTGCCGATGGCGATGCAGGAGCGCGGGGGGGTTTAGTGGGTATTCTCGTGAGTCCTACACACGGCTCGTCTTCCCCAGGCGAGTTATGGTGCGTAAATGCATTCCTGTCCACAAAAAAAAAAGGAATCATTACTCAACGTGCTGCCCAACTGTAGACTCATCTGACTCTCAGAAATTAACGCAAAATATTCTCATTCCACAGGGTACTCGAAGATCAAAAGCTCCAAAGTGACAAAGGATCTATCCCAGAATGTAGATGAGCTGGACTCCCTTCTCGACGACTTGCAGAAAGATCAAGAGAGACAGCTGTACAAGAGTGAGTTTAACATTTTTGGACTTGTCTGCGTTTTTTGACAGATAGTCATTGTAAGAAAACTGGTCAAATCATTAGCATCTTTTGCTTCATATTGCCTAAATGGTGTAGTGCCCCAGTAGTTTGCAATAATGACTGATTTTTTTTTAAATTAATCAAATTTTCTTGTCAGTCCAGTTCAATTTTATCATGTTGGCAAAACGACGATTTTGGTGTTACTTACTTACTTACTCCGATGGCTCAGCGACCCAAAGTGTGTCTTGGCCTCCGATACAATATTCCGCCACTTGCCACGATCCCGCGCAGTTGCACGCCAGTCGTTGGCTTTCAACTCGCAGAGATCCGCCTGCACAACATCAGCCCAGCGATATCTGGGCCGGCCGACAGGGCGCCTTCCAGTTGGTCGGCCCAGATAAGCTTTCTTCACACTACGGTCTTCTTCCATTCCCTCCATGTGGCCAAGCCATCGGAGTCTGTGAGCTTTGGTCTCGCCTATGATGTTGGGCTCAGCCACGAGCTTTTCGATTTCGGCATTTTTTAAGATCTTCTACGATTTTGGTGTTGGATGGTACTATTTATTTCTGTTTCTTTTCTTTTTCAACCGTGGACGTGAATATTTAACTGTTTTTTTTTTGTAAATAAAACAGGTGGCTACACATCCGACACTGCTGAAAGTTCATCTTTCGATTACAAACGAGGGTAAGTATTTTAAACATACATACACTGGTGACATCTAACTTTGTTCTATAATCTGTGGTCTAAACGGTATTGTTCCTTCCAGAACCCCAGCGAAAGCCCCATCCAGCGGGTACTCGACGCTGAAGCGTGAAGAGCGAGTGGAGACTTCGTCGTGGGGCTCCAGCCCTCCACCACCCGTCGCTCCCCCACTCTCGCGCTCCACCGAGCTGAGGCAGGAGCTGTATAGAGAAGAGAAAACCGGTAGGTCCTACATCATTTCAGCATAGGACGTCAACTGCTGAATATACGTAGGCCTACCCCAACGACCTCCACAATGCCAGATGTAAAATTACATTTTTTTTTATACTTAGTCAGTTGGCAGACAGGCACGCAGCCCACCTGATGGTAAGCGGCCACTGCGGCCTTTTCCATTGATGGACACTTCACCAGGAGGCGTCGCTCAATGTGCTGCCAGACTGTAGACTCATCTGATCTTCGAGCCTTTGATTTCAAGTGTACTGGCTCCCACATAATATTATAAACGCAATAGTTGGCCTTATATGCCCACCAAACTAACCAAACTTTGTTCGCATCGTTTGAACAACTAGTAGCTGAGCTGCAAGGTTATTAAAACTTGGAGGTCCTGGGTTCGCTTCCCGCCCTGGATCTGGTTGGTTGTAGGACTCTTTTTTAGCGTCCAACTAGATTAGCTACCTACTTTTTTGTAAATACAGACCACCGCCAGAATAGCTCTGGCTGTGTAACAGCAATCTTAATGTGGAAGCCAGCCAGTGTACTTAAAATAAAAGATTTGAAGATCGGGTAGCCTTCAGTTTAGCAGGCTCGTTGAGTGACGCTTCCTGACTAAGTGTCCCTCATTGGAATAGGCCGCTTTAGCCGCTTCGTCCTGTGGACTGCGTGGCTGTCTGCAAACTGATCTAGAATACCAAAAAGGTTTTGCCTAGACCAAACTAGGTACTAGTTTTATCCTGAAATCGAGCATGGCTGTTAACATACGTAATACTAGTCTTCCGCCCGCGGTTTCACCCGCGCGTAATAACTTTTTTCAAATATCCCCCATTCCCCCCACATTTCAAAAGTACCCTCTGTTCACCGGGGCTAGTGTAGCTTTCTAACAGTGAAAGAATTATTCAAATCGGTTCAGTAGTTTCAAAATTGATATTCCCGCGGGAATAAGACGTTTCCCGTAGGAATTTTATAGCCTATGTCCTATTCCGGGTTATAATCTATACGTGTGCCAAATTTCATCTAAATCCGTTCAGCCGCTTAGGCGTGATTGAGGAACAAACATCCAAACATCCAGACATTTATAATATTAGTAGGATTGAATGTGTTTGCAGTCGCTGGCTGTTAACATTTATTTTTATGATTGCAGAGTCCCGCGTGGTGCCATCCCAGGTGTCCCCGGCGCTGCCGCAGGCCGTGCCGCCCACCATGTGCTCGCACTGCCACCAGCCGCCCACCGGCACTGTGAGTACTCACACCATCTTCGCCCATTTAGATATCTAAACTATATTTTTATTTATTTATTACATCAGAGAACGTTTTAACTCAGTTTCCTAAAACATCAGCATTCTAGTTTACACATTTGTCAATAGAATACAAATTGAAATTTTAAGATCGAAGAGATTACTACATTAACGTGGTCAATGTATTTGTACTGTACTACACCTACTTAATTTTACACTCGTTATTTATTTAGATTATTTTGTAGTTTGACTGGCTGACCATATTCTATGCGCCTGAGGTCGTAGGCTTAAATCCCATGCTTGTCCCAAGTTGTTTGGGCCCTACTGGCCTGTTTAAAGTTAGTTTTTAAGTAAAATTGTTTTATGTTTTATTATTAATTTTTATTGTTATTATTTTTTTGTGTAATATTGTGTTTTTTGGGCCAATAAATGTTTTTCTTTCTTTCTTTCTTTCTAGTTGTCTTGTTGTTGTGCTTCTGTCTGCCAATACACGAGTAGTTGGTAGGGATTTGTGTGCATCATTTACAAGTATGTTTGTATCAGTCTGTGTGTTTCTATGTGTACTTAAGTACTTCAAAAAAAAGTTAATCCGTTGTCTGACATCCACAGTACAACAAGCTATGCTTAGTTTAGGGGATAAAGGATAAAATTAATAATACCTAAATGTCTAAATAATACCTAATAATATTTATTTATTTATTCTCAGCTATCCCGGTCAGGAACTCCGATGAACAAGGTGACGACCACAGTGAAGACGTACACATACGAGGTGCCCGCCGACCAGGACCCCACGACCGTGCCCATACCCGTCACGGCCGACCACCACCACTCCTACGTGTCTTCCACTGAGAATAGGACTACGTGAGTAAAATAATATATATATTTTTTTGTAAGAAGTCATCACTACTGCCTATAAATATCCTTTCACTAAATTGACGAGCCATTTGGTGTAATGGTCGAGAAGTCGGCTATTACACCAGAGGTCGCGGGTTCGATCCCCGCACGGTACAAACATTTGTGTGCATGAACATGTCTGTTTGTATCGGTCTGGGTGTTTCTATGTATAATACTTATGTATGTATTTACAAAAAAAAAGTATATAAGTAATGTTTATCCGTTGTCTAGCACACATAGCACAAGCTTATGCTTAGTTTAAAGTAGAATAATGTCCAGAGATATTTATTTATTTCATTTTTCAATACGAGCTAACATAATGATAAGTAATTGAGACTCCCTGTAGATAACTTATCTACTACTAATCACCATGAACGCAGCCTAGCAGAACCTGAGGCCGTGTATGGGATTCGGGACTTTTATTCATTTCACTACCCGCTAAACTCCCCCAAATTCCCCTTCATACTTGAGAAGGGGGAAGTGCTCGCTAAGCGGCGATTAACTCCAGACCGCCAATTGACATCTTACAACTGGGGACTCAGATCCGTTGTCCACCTTTGAGAATAGGTCTTATTTACATGATGATTTACTAAAATGTTTCAAAGTCAAAGTATTTATTTTGCAATTTGATTTACCAAGAAATTCTTTTTTTTTTATGTAATAGGGGGGCAAACGAGCAAGTGGGTCACCTGATGTTAAGTGATCACCGCCGCCCACAAGCACCCGAGACCCCCTTAGGGTCACAGGCGTGTTGCC
Organism: Mecyna flavalis; assembly: GCA_949319885.1. Taxonomy (NCBI): domain Eukaryota; kingdom Metazoa; phylum Arthropoda; class Insecta; order Lepidoptera; family Crambidae; genus Mecyna; species Mecyna flavalis. The sequence goes on along the minus strand of OX439419.1, from coordinate 2,000,376 downwards.
CGCCTTTTGCACGTCATAAACTTTTTTTCCTACCAGCACTTCGACGTGAATGAATGGCCTGCTGCTGAGAAGAAGTGCCGCAAGAAACTCAACAGTTATGATAGCCTTTTTTAAACCATTTGGTGTTGTACAATATTAACTTAATAACAATATAATGTCAACTTAATAATAATATAATAAGTACAATAAATATGTAAGCATACGAGTAGATGTGCAGAGAAGCAAATGTGATTCATGTCCACAGAGTCTTGTCATATAAGTAATCTTCTACTTTATAGTAACCTTTCCTCATAAGGTAATCTTTAATTATGACTTTAAATTTATTTAAAGGTAATTCTACAAGACGTTGTGGTACTTTGTTAAATATTTTAATGCTCAGTCCAACAAATGACTTTCCTGTTTTATGAAGCCTGACATTAGGTTTGTCCCTTCAGTGCCAGCAACACGCTAAAGGCACCGTCCCCCGCGCCGGGCGGCTGCCAGTACTGCTCGCACTGCAACTCCAGGGTACGAGAGTTCCGCCAGATTACCAGTAACGACGGTAAGATTATCTTTCTTTGGACGTCTTGTCCCTGTTTGGCGGGTCTTGTTATAACATTGGAACGGCTACCAACAAGGGCGTCGCCAAGGGGGGGCAGGGGGGGCGGGCAGTTGCCCCCCCTAGAGATCAAATGTAGCTAGCCCCAAAGCGGTAACGCTTCATGCTCTCGGCGTTCATATTTTTTCTCCTAAATAATATTGCCCCATTGCCCCCCCCCCTTAATCATAGGCTGGCGACGCCCTTGGCTACCAACTGACCTACGTAAACATTCATGAAAGGGAATTATCGATAGAAGCTGTGATACTAGATAATATTATATTTTATCAGAATAAAGTATGTTATTAATGTAATTTCGTCCAATAAAGAATATTTATCTATCTAATTGTAAAATTGTAAAAAAAAAAAAAACTTTGACAAGCGACAAGTGAGCAAGCGCGCTACATTCCGACATTTTAAAAAATTTGAAGTTATACCCACTAGACCCTACAATCCCACAGTGCCAAACAGACGCCTTAATGGTGTTACAGAAACCGGCATAGCCTAACAACATCTGTGACACTACCAGCGGATCCCCCGGACGCTTTGCTTTGGAGAGCGGGGAGCAGCACTTAGCTACTTAGCCTACTGGCCCACTCTACTCCCGATCCCGCCATGCCACAACAAGCAGTGTGGCCCCGCTTAGGCCGTTGATGCCCAGGGGTAGGGTTGCCATCCGTCCGGGTTTCCCCGGATTTGTCCTAGTTTAGAGGGCATCCGGGGAGCGTCCGGGGAAGGTTTCATTTGTAGACCGAGTTTTAAAAAATAAATAAATAAAAAAAGTTTTGGCCGCCCGCGAGACACGCACACCACGATGTTTTTTATTACATTGAATATGTTTAAAAGATCTTGTTGGCATGACCGGCTTTCGGACTCTAAAATCCGGGGTTTTCACGCGTCTTGTCCTGTTTTACAAATTTTTGAGTTGGCAACCCTACCCAGGGGGGCCATACGTCACGTGAAACTGGGCCACTTTAGTGAAGCACTGCGGTCCCCACCTTGCACTACGTACAGGGTTTTACGAAATTCTTTGTACCGGTGGTTATACATGAGAAAAGTGTATATTGTTTGCAGAGCATACGTCCCACGAGCGTATGGTGTACCCCAGCCCGGCCAACGAGACCAAGCTGATCCCCGCCGACCGCGACCCGCCGCACAATGGACATGGCCCTTACGTTAGTACCTATACGTATAATTATTCAATAGCTGTAGACACATCAACATTTAGTCAAAACTTAGCCAAGTATCAAATGGTGAGCCATCCTTATTCGTAAGAAAATATGTCAAGATCTGGCTAATATCAAGTTAGTTACCATACAGGATAGAAACTCAACTAATTAGTCAATGTTTAAAGCGGAAATAAGGAATAAATCTTTTTTGTCTTTTATTGTTATTGCTTCATAACAAAATTAGCAATTTTTCAGTTTTCAGTCTATCAAATAGCGTTTGAGATGTTTGAGAGACTTTGTAGGTTATGTTAATATTATGTGCTGCTAACTGTAATAAGGAAACAGGCAATGTATTTAGGCTACGTTTTCAATATTGCTTATCGTATAACAAAAATACATACGTTTAAAAAAAACATAAGTTAAAAACGAAGAAAATCTCGGTCACCCATCCAGCAACTGACAACACTTAACCTGCTTAACTTTCATATCCCGCAGGGTCCAAACACGTACAAGTACACGGAGACGTCGTACTCGTCGCACAACTCGTCGCAGCGCTTCCCCGCGTCGCCCCCTCTCGCTCACACCACGCACCTGTCTCCCTCGCCCTCGCCCGCGCCCTTCCCCCGCCCCTCCACGCCCTCCGCCGGGAACCAACAGCCGCCGAAGAAGTTGGACGATCTGCTGGCTGACTTTCCTGAAGCTGTGAGTACTTTATTTTAAAATTTAACATCGTTTAACTATCTACTTAAACTGCATTCAACTAGACATCCGCTTAAAAAAAAATGTCCTCCTAGCAGAGTTTTCGGCTACGGCAGCCAATCTTTACGATCAACCAACTACGTAGAATATATTAAAGTGCACAAGTAAGCACAGGTGCACTCCTCTCTTCATTCTCATAACACGGTGGGACAGCAGTTTGACATGACTGACGAGATTGGGCACAGGACGAATGGATTTAGGTACACATGCTTTCGGAGACATGGGCGTTTTTGCAGCCTATTAATGTCCCACTGCTGGGCAAAAACCTCCAACTTTGAAATCAATTCATCGCTACCATAATGGGTACTTGCTTAATTTCCATGCTTGCCAAATGCGAATTGATCACAAACCCGACCTTCTTATGTCCGAAAAAACCGACACAGATTTTGCTCGACCCGGGAATCGCACCTTGGACCAGTCGAAAGCACGTCAGACTATGCACTTTGGTCTTTGTATCACTCTTATGTCGGGGGCATAAATCGAACTGCAAGTGTTTACCGTGATGTGCCGTTGACCGTGCTGAAACTACTAGATCATCGAGGCATATTAACAAGTGCACATCAATTTTCCAGAGATTCCCCACCCAACCTGACGGCATAGTCCGTCGCAAGGTGGAAGTGACCCACGAGAGCTCCACAGCGGCCTCGAACAAGGACAAGCCGAAGACTCCCGTGTCGTCCAGCAAGAACGTGGCCGGCCCCGCCGTGTACTACCCGCCCGGACACACGCCCTTCGCCAAGAAGAACGAACCTGCGCCGGCGCCGTACCCAGTGCAGGCTGGGTACCAGGCCAGTGTAAGTATACTGGGGAGCATTTTTTTGGAGGAGGATTTTTCGGAGGAGAATGCTTTTATGCACCATAACCGCAGGCTAGCTAAACCTGCGGCCGTGTATGGGACTCGGGACTAAAGCGTCCACTACCCACTAAACTCCCCCGGTTCCCCTTCACACCCGATTGGGACGCGCCGGTGCCAGCCTTAAGGCTATTGACCAGCCATACGGGGGGGGGCATATGGGGGGAGACGTCGCGTCCAACAAGAACGTGGCCGGGCCCACCGTGTACTACAAATAAAAATGGTATTATGGTACTCATAAGGGCCTCTAAGAATATACCTAGAGCATATTCCACCCTTAAAGGCGGGCAACGCGCCTGCGACCCCACAGGGGTTTCGGGTGCTTATGGGCGGCGGTGATCACTTACCAACAGGTGACCCACTTGCTCGTTTGCCCTCCTATAATATTTAAAAAAAATGTCGATCCACGTCTACACTTCCAAGGGTTATTTCGAAGTTGTCCGGCATTCTCACTTAGGGCCTTCGCCCACGGCGACATTGCGACTGTATCGATGCAAACGCGCGACCGTGTCGGACGACATCGGGGGAACAACGGAGGGAGGGTGGCGCGTGAGTGGAGAAGCATCGAGTCAGAAGCGCGACTGTATCGCGTTTATATCGCGTCTGAATCTGAGCCCGTAGGCGAGGGCACACAGCTAGCGACCGCATCGCGACTGTATCGATGCAGACGCGCGACAAAAAGTCGCCGTGGGAGAGAGCCCTTATGCCCACACTCCCGAATGTGACCTTTCTCTTATGTATCCCCGCAGTCGATGCAAGGCGGCGGCGCGTACGCGTCCGGTCGCGGCATGTACGAGTACGAGTCCGGCGCGAAGAGCAAGGAGAAGCGCTCCGAGACCAAGACCGCCGTGCCCATCTGCCTGCCGCTCTGCTGCGCCATGCCCTGCGTCATCATGTAGACCACACACCATCGTCACCACATGTTAGGTACGGTGCATCTGTGCTACCACTTGGACAAGCTTCTATCGTATATCTGAAGTTAGTTATCCAAACGATTTGGACGTGATTCTTCAAAAATTATTGCTTCAACATAAAGTTAAGGCCAATCTAAAAGACTAAAATTCTATTGTAGCAAAATTATGGAATCACAACTATTTATTTTAAACTATTCAAGCATTGAATCTCTTTGTTAAATAAATGATGTTGGCAACGTCAGAAACCGTAATATTTTCAGCACGGAACAAGAAAATTTTCTCTTTTTCTTTTCTATGATTTTCAGGAAACCTGACTGTTGGTGAAAAAATAACAATTAAAAAAATACATTATAGGTAGTTGTAGTATAATTCGGTGCACCGTATCTAAACCAAGTGGTTTTCAGATAATCTAGCTTCATTTGTACGATAATGGTATGAATGTGCCCGGTTGAATGCAGTTTTTGTTTATGTCAGAACATGATTACGATAAAGAAATTATATTTATTTTTCAATTACGTATTATACAGAAACTTGTATACCTACTTTCAATTGTTTAATTTCTTTTTTTTATTTAACGCCAAACTATTCCTAAAATTTAGAATCAGTCTCATTACTTTCTAAACCGTAAGTAAATGAGGACTTGCAAGAATCAGTTCAACTTATCCGAATTAAGAATAAAATTAATTACAATAAATATAATATTAGTAAATGTCACATTCTTAAAAACTAAATTGTAAAAGCTTGCAAGTAACTAGTAATCTCTAACGAATCTCAGATTTAAATGTTGTAATCTGACATTAAGAAATATTTAAGAATACTTTGTATTGATGAAACTAACAGTGCCATTAATGATATTTTAATATGTAAGTGAGCGGACATTGCCTTATTTGTGTATAAATAGTAAGTAATGTTATTATTATTAATAAAATATTAACTGACCTTCAGAGTTTTATTTATTGTATCACTATGTTAAACATTCACTAATAATTTAGTTTATAAAATTCCGCCTGCCATCAAAAGGATATTTTATTTTGAATCATCCTCATTACATAATCGGTTGTAATGAGGGTGATTCTAAATAAAATTATTGGATTAAAAATCTATTGATGCCAAATATCTACTTATTCGTGTAACTGAATGTCCTTTACGTAGTTTGCTAATTCAGGGGAGAAAAAAAAAAGTACATTAAATGAAACAGTATATCGTAATAAAAACACATATATTTTGCTTTTTACCAAAATTTTGGATCGAGTCCAAAAAGGCAGTCTGCGGGTTACATCACCGTCCTCTAACACTATACAAGCTCGGCCCGGACTCTCCGCGCTTAGATTAAGGCCTTTGGTCGCCCTCCCCCTGGATCTGTCCACTACACAGAAACTTACGAGAGCAGCTAAACATATAAACTGGAACAACCGTGAAATACAAACTTATCAAAATCAAAATGCACATATCTCCGCCTCGTCTCAACGTCTTTGGTCCTAGTGCATAGATAATATTAAAGCATCGTGTCTAAAACAGTAAGATTTTACATTTTACACAAAACATTGCAAAGAGATTTTTAAACCGATAAAGGACAAAGTCGTTCAAAAGTTTTTCAATAGATATTCTGTAAGTTGGCAGGAAATATTATAGTAGTTAGTATTTCCATGACAAAACGAATTTTGGATTGACTTAAAAGTGAAAAACAACAGAAATACATATTTAACCATACTTTTTAGCCACAATGCTTTTGATATTAAATTCAGTTTCTGCAGATTTTTGCTGTAATCATCTTTATAATAATCTAATTTGTAATAACTTTTAATAATGTTGCTAAATTATTTTCATAACATAACTAGAACTAAATAGGAAGATTTGACATACTCCATATTGATATGACAATGGCTGTGTGCAGTCCGCACATTTTTATGCGATTTTGACATAAAATTAAATGACTATCTTCATAACTGATCACTAACGATAGGTATAGTACAAATATTAACCTTTGTATGTAACTTCTATTTATATAAAGTTATACAAATTATATGTTGACACAGGGATTCAATAAAAATAATTTTAAAATAACGAAAATTTGTAACAAGAAATAATCAGGAATTTACCGTGTCAAACACTTATAATAAATTGCAAAGCTCTCATGAAATAAGGTCAAGAAAATTCTTTTGTACTATTGATTTCAACAATTGAAATAAAATCGGATCTTAGGTTCCTTAATGAAGAGAAATATTACAATCTGTTTCATATACAAACAAAATACGCTATATTAGAAATGACTTAGCAAAAAACAAGCAACGAACTTAGCTTTTGCTGTATTGTTTATTTAGTAAATTTCATAATATACAAAATGATGTTTACTGAACAAAAATCCGTCATGAGATTCAGTAAAATTCACTTTCTAAATAAATTAGTGCTGTATCTCAAACTACGTATAATTTCCATTCAAACATTATTCTTATGGCCTATGCGTATGTACATTTTTTCGAAGCTCTTGAATAGTTTCACTTAAAATTATGATAGTAACATAAAAGACAACAACTTTACCTAGCGACTGTACAAGTGTTTCAACACTAGTAAAAACAACAATAAATCAGATGTTTTAATCCACAGACAACAAACTCATATTGAGAGAATTTTCACATGATAGCCGCGTTATACAGGATGTCCCGTTAAAAAACATGAACATAAAAAGTTTGAATTGGCAATATTATGAAAACCGAGCAACTTTTACTGAGGTCATGTTAGGCTTGTTCGATGCCTCTTGTGCTGGCCTACCTCTAGTGTCACTTTGACGTGTCATTTATGGGACACCTTGTATATTTTGAAAAGATTTTAATATATCTTACAAAAGTGCATGGAATATTTTTATTTTTTTCTGTAGACTTCTAATTTTGCAACATGGTTCAGCATAGATTACAGAAATTTGACAAAAGCGACGTAGGACAGTTAAATGACCAGGAACTTTTCTGATAACAGTGAAATTTGCCATAATTATTTTCAGAGAACAGAAGATTTTTTACTCAGTATGAATTTGTTGTTCATCAAAGCAAATGCTTTTCACCGGGACTCTTCTATTTCTCTTTGGATATGTTAGTGTTATCGATATTACAATTACTGATATTAATTAATTCACTTATCTAATTGGTTCTTCAGGTTTTGTGAGTTGAGTAAAATTGGACCCCGAAGCACAGTCTTATTGACTGGATCGGGGCTCAATTTGCCCTATAGAACATTATAATTTTACAGTACTAACGCTAACTGAAAAGAAATGTTGTTTTAATTGTTATATCTAGCAAATAAATTGCACAAAAGAAAATATAAATGCTCTCTTTACAAATGGTTCATTAGTGGCACTCATCGGACAGACCCAGTTTGGCCGCCAGGGGGCGCCAGAAACGCTCAACAGAAACAACATAATGTACATCGGCGCGCCCCCCAACGTCACTCGATGCTGCGTGTCTGTATGTTGCACTTACATATACAGGGTGGAATTTTGTGATGCCACCTAAAAGGGAAGTACTCTTAATACTGTTGATAGAAAATTTTACTTAAAGAAAACATTCCTTTATTTTTAAAAAGAAAGAAAACTGCATTCAAAGATTTTTAAAAATTCGCTTGCTGCATCCGGTAATCGAACCGACTAAAATCTGTAAAAGTTGCACCCTGTACTTTTATTGCATCGATCGTTAGGGTCAATAATAAGGATGAAATCTCTCTAACAAACTTCATAAATTAAATGAAAGGAAAACAATGAAATCCTAAATTATTGATTCAATGGGTCAAGTTAAAAGCACTTTTTTCATTGTTTTCCTTTCATTTAATTTATGAAGTTTGTTAGAGAGATTTCATCCTTATTATTGACCCTAACGATCGATGCAATAAAAGTACAGGGTGCAACTTTTACAGATTTTAGTCGGTTCGATTACCGGGAGCGGCAAGCGAATTTTTAAAAATCTTTGAATGCAGTTATCTTTCTTTTCAAAAACAAAGGAATGTTTTCTTTGAGTAAAATTTTCTATCTACAGTATTAAGAGTACTTCCCCTTCAGGTGGTATTACAAAGCTGCGGCAAGCAAATTTTTAAAAATCTTTGAATGCAGGTTTTTTTCTTTTCAAAAATAAAGGAATGTTTTCTTTGAGTAAAACTTTCTATCTTCAGTATTAAGAGTACTTCCCCTTCAGGTGGCATTACAAAATTCCACCCTGTATACGATTTATATAATTGTATTTATACTTTCATGGTCATAAATATTGTAAAATCAAGTATTTATAGTTTTTTGTCATCATTAATTCTGGCGACTACAACGCCGCTATAGTTGGAGATTTCCGATATTTCTACACTATTAAAAGCGTATTATCCATTTTTATTATCAGAAATATCGGAAGAGAGATAACTTATATAATTCTTTCAAATTTTTACACATAAATCTTAAACCAAGCGTGTTCAGATTTTTTTCAAATAGATATTGAAGTAATTTGGCAAGTTTCTCCTACATGTTAGGTAACAAAATGAAATTCTTTGACACCCAATCAATTTCAGTTATTATTCTGAATGCTTTTATTTCGATTAAAAATCAACGAAAATCAACTATGTACCTATTCCAACGTTTTTATGATTTTCAAAGGTTATTGATATTCAAATATAATGATTAAAATTTCGACCTATCCTAAAATGGATTACTGATATAATTCTCATAGTATATATGTCAATAATTGTAAAGGATTATTATAAATTGTTGTTTTTTTTACTCTCAGCCAGGCAGCACTAAATGAAGGTAGCCGGGGCCTATTTAATAATAGATTTTAGATAATAACTTTAGCAGCTTCGACGAAGCTATTATATCTCTGTTGTAATAATAAGTTAACATTTACAAACGCCATTTTTATTTTCCTTCTTTTTAAAAATAGAACAAATAGTCAAACGAATCGCACTGATACGTAACTAATAACCATTTATTTAAATACCACCTAATGACTTATCAAGACATGTCCTGAGCAATTATTTTGAGCACATTATTATTCACGAGTTTAGCAGAATAACTCTTGTAATATACATCTACTTGACTAGGTATATAAAAAAGTATAGGGGGATCCGTAGGAGATATTTCGGAAGAAAAAAAATGTGAACAATCAACAAATATATACGAACAGAAGAGTAAAGACCGCTGTCAGATACGTTCGTGATAATTTATGTCACATAACAATCAATAAAATCTATATAAATAAAAATGAATTGCTGTTTGTTAGTCTCGCGGAAACTCGAGAACCGATTTGACTAATTGTAGTCTTGAAATATTCGTGGAAGTCCAGGGAAGGTTTTAACAATGAGAAAATATGGAAAAACTGTCCTGGGTGGGATTCGAACCCACTGGCGCATCGGGCCAGTCAACAATGATTCTCTATTGTGCTAATTTGCAAAATAAGAAAACAGTATCTTTGATATCTATCATAATGTATACTATCACAAACTGATCTGACAGCGATAACTCTAGCCTTTAGAATGTCAATTGTTAAAACAGCAAAATAAAATAACACAAACGAAGGACACATCAAAGATATTCAGAAATAAAAATAGACCAAAACAAGACCATACTAGACCACTGATAACAAAAATAGTCTATAATAATTTCCAGCATTATACAAATCGCTGACCATTATATATTTTAATCATAATTATGTGTGCATTTACAAGACCACCTGTATAAGTGGACGTACAACCATGTTTAATCAGTGACAAACAGACACGCAGGCAGCGATCACCCCCTTGCAACAATATAACGGTGCAACACACTTCACAATGTGTGATGTGTTTGAGCTCATTACTATGTATACTCGGCCAAGAAATTAGTTATACCACAGTTATCTCCAGAAATCTCTACAAACAGTGAATAGTTACAAACACTATTCTTTGCTTCAACTATTTTTACATTATCAAAAAATCGTACTTTTATAAATAGAAGAAGAAGAAGAATAATTCAATAAAAAAGATTAGGATCAGCGATTGCACAAAGGAACAGGTTTTCCGATCCAAAAATAAGTGTCTATGTTACCGTTAAAGTGAGTAGGTAATATGCAGACTGAAGACCAGGCATACGGTTAATTTCATAAAAAGGGTTCTTGTTTCATTAAGAAAGAAAAGAAAACAAGAACCCGGTCGTTCTTAAATTGGAATTTGGAGGCGAAGATTAAATTGGATAGATACCTTTAAGTTAGAAGAGGTTTTTTTTAACACCCATTTCCCAAATAAACGATTTACCATTCGTTACTGTGCAGACTAATTAAGTAAAGTGCAATAATGAGTTTTTTTAACGAATCCTATCCGGTATTCCGCAGATTACCAAGTTAATGTGCACATTAACGGATTCCGCACTCTAACGGTAACATATACAGTAAATTAATCCAGATCTTCTTTCTCAGACCATTTTTTCCCGAAACCTGTATATTGTAAGCACCAAAATAATGTCACATAAAATCTCTTCATCAAAAACCAAGTCAGTTCAATATCATAACCAATGACACTGGAAGGTGATAAACTAATTTCTTGACAGAAATTAAAACGCAAAGAGCGAAACCTCCAAAACGTCGCAAGGATACTAAGTTACAGCATGTAGCCTGTTACAAGTAAATTGGCAAGAGACATTGGTAACAAAGTAAATATTGAATTAATGATTTCGAATCAAACTTATTTATTATAATAATTTATTTATTTACTTGTAATATTCTGGATCAGTCTCTGGACGAGATAGTGGCCCAAACGATACTAATGTAAAACCTATTTGTGGAAACTTTTTTTGGCTAATGTGTAATTTAAATGAGCTGTTTATATGTGCTGTATACTTTTCCTATTAAATAAAAAAAAATAAAAATAAAAATATTAGTCTGCATGTGGTCAAATCACCCGTCTTTCATGACACCACCATCTGGCAAGAAGGAGCAAGCATCCCAGGGTTTAGTGGGTAAGTAAACTCCGCCCATTCGAGAGCGTGGGAGTCCCACACACCATCCTCCGTCCCGACAGCGGGTGACGGTACGTAACGTATTCCTCGGAAAAAAAAAGGTTAAAATATTGACCACTTAAACTTTTTTTTTCTCATGAAAAATACTCAAATATATTCGTTAGTAAGAAAAAGATTATTTTTAACTGACAAGTTACATACGCCTTATCCGGACGTCTCACGAAGTCAACTGAGATCATTTAATATACTTAACGGAGAATCGAACCCTGCGACTGCCCTTCGACTCGACATTTGAAGATTTATCTCCTTGCATTAATTTCTCGCTGGTACTGAGTATTTACGCAGCATACTTATAGTTAAAACTTATTATTGACGCGGCGAGAGGAGCGATTGTACACCGTGACTCGAAGCTATAAGGTCGAGTTTTGAACAACTGTTCGTCTCAGCGCGATCGTTACTGGGCATCAACAGAGTATATGTGTAAGAAAGTAACCCAGTTTCATATGAGCCAGGCACCTAAATTGCCAATCAAATTGCTTAATGAGAAAACAGACATGATTGAACACACTAGCCATAAACCTGGATTAATATCATTATTTATACAATCACTTCAAACCCAGCACCTTATAAACATTTCTTTTGGTCAAACTTTGTACAATGTTTGGTCAAACATAATAAAATGTTTGGTCAAACTTTGTATAAAGTTGATCAACTTCACTCGCTTTAAATTCTCAGTCATGAAACTGGTCTACTTTCTTCCACATTTACTTTGTAAACAACGGTGAATATATTGTGTAGTATGAAAATTCTAAGCTAAGAGATAACATTAGGTCATATTCTAGATCTTTATCTCGAGTGGACTACAGCAAAATATCAAAATCGGAACAGACCCATCAACCTACATCACAGATTGCCAATTGTGTTGTCATACATTTACACATAAAGAAAATATCATCTTTTTAAAGTACTTTATGTATTATGAAACAATCATAAGTTGTACAATGGTCGTATTAGATATATCGAAATATGCTGCAAGTTTTGTAAATTTTATATTTTTTTATTTTTTTGATATTCGACACAGTGATATAGCAATATATATGTATAATATACAATTGGAACTCCTATTATTATTAATTACCTAATTTTTTATTTTTTTTTATACATCACAATCGGTAACAAGATAACTCAATATGAACAGTCTAGAGATTTTTGTCTTACGTCGGAATTCATTTCCTATACAATAAGTGTTGGGCCGGGATCCGAACCTGGACCTACGCGCGGGCCGCTGGCACACATGGAAGTATACACTTCAAATTGTTTGCTTTGTGCTTAATGAGGTCTAGTCATCCAAATTCAAGGAAGAATAAAACAGATTTTTTGTGTAATTATATCAATATTTATACTGATGATCATCAAATGTTAATTTTTCGTACAAAAAATAATACTTTCATCATCTCTGGGCTTCACTACTTCAATCCCAACATTATTATATGACATATTATACTCCACACAAAATGTAAAAAGTAACTGTCATTTACCTAACAATGATAAAACTAGCCCATCTAAAAACTTTAGATAATAAGCTCTCTTAGTTACATTTCCTTGTGTACCACCGTCCCACCGCGTCCGCACACTAAATAGTTCTATATACAGTCCCCCGCACAGCACTCAACAGAAACTCGACGAGCGGGGGATACACTCAGGTCCTACTGGGCGAGCCACTGGCCGTTGAGGGATCAACAACAATTTCAGGTGTCAACAACAATTTCAGGTGTCAACAACAATTTTAGGTGTCGACAACAATTTCAGGAGACAACAAAAATTTTAGGTGTTGATAATTTTTTAACGTGATTTTAGATTCGAAGACGTATTGGAACAACGTTTTACTGATCCATTATTGTGTGGTTTATAATAATATACCAAAAAAATAAATTGACGAACGTGCTAAAATTACTTACCCCAAATATCTGTGCTTTAGGGTAAGTAATTTTAGCATTTGGGTTATAGGTAGATTCAGATATGTAAAAAAAGCTTGTCGAGAGTTAAACCGAATTCTTAACAAGGGACAAAGTTAATATATTTTTTATTTTAGTAAAATCAATGTTTCAAAAACGTCCACATAATTATTTTGAACTGTAACTGCTTTTTACTATAAAAGAATGTCTCATTACTTTAAACTAAGTCGTTAGATTATAAACATTATTTGCATTTTATAAAAATTCGACATGACTTATATAAAGTATTAGTTGTCGTCTCTCAGCGCCCAGTCGCTCGCCCGCTGGTCCGGCCGGCCACAGTACAAAATAAATACATGACTAACTCAGTCGGCTGACGCCTTATTCTACGTAAGGACACTTGGACGCGGCACTAGCCTTTGGCACATTGCTCGCCGCCGAACCCCACCCGCCTGCCGTCCGCACCACACCTCACCTCTCTTCGCTTATACATCATGATCGGAAAGGCTTTTAGCGTTTTAACACAGACTATTTACCTCTGTACGGGTCACTTATACCGTGATCGGGAAGGCTTTAGTTTGCACAGACTGTGTTATGTTCAACGATTTTAAAGAACGGCCTATTTTATTTATGGCTAATAGGTAAAGTTATGTTTAAGATATTGTAAAGGTTCGAAGTTCGAAGTTATGGGTTTTGGCTTTATTTAAACTAATTACATAAGTATAATATGAATGAATAAATTAATGGATTGTATGTTTATTATATGTTTTCGTTTTCTAATACAATTAATTCTTATCATATCACTAGATAGCATAGTTCAATGTGCTGTAATAGTGTTGGTGTTTATGAACTAAGGCGTAAATAAATCTAGACTTACGCATTTCAAAACTTTTGCTTTCCAAGTAAAAATGAGGTTATAAAATGGGTTAAAAGGCTAAAGTTTTTCCGATCATAAAAAGATGCTTCATTGACGTGTAACTTACATTCAACACAGATTTCAGGTTATTTTTCACTTGTAAGGTATGATAGTATGAATCAAAGAAATATAGATGATGTGTCGATTGAATGCAATAATTTTAATTATTAAATAAGTAAAGTAGGTATATTTTAACATGACAGTATCAGTCAAATTGGGATGACTACGTATTTATAAATATTAAAAAAAGAATGGAAGAAAATTAAAGGTTCACTAGAAATCTATGAAAGATATTTTTGATGATATTGGAAGCTTAAAACTGCATAGGGGACACTGACATATTGTTAAATAATTCAAAAGTTCTACACTGTAAAATATTTCAAGTTAAACAATTGGTATCGAAAACATCGAAAAATATTATTTTCTGATGTAGTGTATTTTCAAAATATTATTCTAATGTATACGGCGAACATGTTAGAAATTGTTTGTGCAATTTAGAAAGTATTAGTGGAGGATCTTCACACTCAACGAACAAAAGTAATCAGTGAGTAACTTCAGACTGTATTAGTGTAGGACCTCCACAAAATGTAATAGATTTAAAAGAAATTAAGGCGTCTCCCAGACCAAAAGTCTTGTTTTTAACGGCTCTCAACTCCTTATTTAATGCATATACAACAGTTTAAAAAATACGTAAATAATCTTTGTAGTTTTATCTTAAAATTCCACGTTTAAAGTTTGTGTTTATCTTTATTTATCACTACCAAAACTGACTTTGAAAATACGTCTAAAATAATATTATTTCATGCACTCCTCCTAATTTAAACGTGTTTTTTAAATTTGGCTTGCGCCAATCGATAGACAATCAAAAAAACTATAAATTGGCTGCTAAAAATTTGGAAATCATCCTTTTCTTGATTTTTACGGATTATTATTCATAATTTCGGACGGCCATTTCTCTCACGCGCCCACAACGGGTAGCGGGCGGCAGTCGGTCGCTAGCTGTGCTACGGGGAACCCGTGTCGCTCGCTCACACACGTGACAGATCGGTGAGACAGCGACACCTAGCGACACAAACAAGCACTGACGTTTGCTTGCTTTGTTTACGCAAGGACGATTTATATTGTGAGGCTGAGGCTATGGGCTGAGGTGTGTCTTGTATTAAATGCGAAAGGACGATTTAATTATCTTGTTTAATAATAGTAGTGTAGTAAAACTATATCAATGGCGATCTCTGGACATTATTCACACAGCACCATCTAGCCCCAAACTAAGCATTAGCTTGTGCAGCACTAAGCATTAGTTGTGCTATGGGTGCTAGACAACGGATAAACATTACTAATATACTTTTTTTTGTAAATACATACATTATTATAAATAGAAAAACCCAGACCGATACAAACAAACATGTTCATGCACACAAATGTTTGTACCGTGCGGGGATCGAACCCGCGACCTCTGGTGTAATAGCCGACTTCTCGACCATTACACCAAATGGCTCGCCAAAATCGCGATAATTTTACAAATCAATCAGTAGGTACCTAAGACGGTAAATTTCACTGACTACACGCGCGTAATTTCTTTTGTCAATAATTATCCTATAATCCTGTCGTATGTCGTCCGGGCCGGGAATAGTACCCGGGTGACTTTCCAAAAGTGAATGAATTTTCCAAATCGGTTAGTAGTTTCGCAGCCTATTCAATACAAACCAAGACTGAGTCATGAGTCTTGAGTTGGTGTATTACATTATCCAATGTAATACACCAACGAATGATATTTAAAAAAATTGAATAATAAAAAAAGAAGAACTAAACAATCTCAAACCAAAAAAAATGTTCAAAAAGTTTTTTTGGACTACTTGGGATTTGAACTAATGTTCACTTATTACGTCAGCGTATTTGCACTCGGCCACCGAGCGTTGTATAGATTGGACAAAATAAGCGATGAAGTACGGCGCGCACCAACAGACGTGAATAGGGGTCCAAAGATCAGTATTGTTTGCTTGCAGAGGTCCGTTGGAACATGAGTCACTTTACAATATTATTTACATGCTTTATCCAATATTGCACTCGTAACCGTCACAGTTGGTTTAATTTTGTTAAAAAACATCCAAAATGTCAACTAAACGATTTAAAATTTACACCACAGGATGCGCTATTTCTTGCCGCACATTTTTATACAACATTTACTAAAAACTGTTTACTTTTTACACTTATTAGAATAATATTTAAACGGAGCAATTTTAATACGTGTACTTTGGTGAAACGTTGCGGACCCTTCCAATCGCTAGTGTATTCATCAGGGGGTGTTCTCCGGGTAGTATCATCAAGCGGCTTTGAGCTATCACCAACATCGGCCAGAGCGGCGGTGTGGCTCGCTTCAGCCTCTTTGCTTGCTGGCGGCCGTTGAGGTTGTAGCGCAGCGTGGTGAGGCGGGAGGAGAACAGTCACTCCTTTCCTCAAGATACTCCCACTTAGGACCCAAGGGTATTCCCGGGTAGAAAAATATTACCAGGCAGGGGGTGTTTTCAGGGTATTAACATCATGGGTGTTCTCCAGGAAGCATCATCAAAGGGGTGTTCACCGGGTTGTTGCATCGGGGGTTGTTTTCAGGGTAGTCACATCAGGAGGTGTTCTCCGGGTACTATTACCAGTGGGGTGTTTTCAGGGTATTATCATCATCATTCAACGTGCAACGTGGTCAGTCACGACCCTGAGGATTGGGATACGGAAACTGCGTGCTATTTCTCTCGTAGAATATCTACTCCAGTCAACGAAATTCTAACTTTGCCATTTTAGTTGTAAAGCTGAAACTGACGCTAAAAGGACAATGCTCAAAAAGAAGCTAGGTTGGAATCAAATTATTGGTAATAATATGTAATTAAATATTCCATATAGGGGGCATCATCGAAATCAATGGTGGTATGTGTGAAATTGCTATTCAGATTTTTCTGGGGTCACATAAAGTATCAGTTACATAGTTACTGAATAATAAACGCACTTGTTGACCCAAATCTATAAAAATTAGAAGGAAATCTATTAGGGTGTGTCGGAGGATGCATAAAAATCATTCCAATTGGAAAATATGAAAAAACCCCGTTTTTAATAGCGAAAAACATTGTTCGTGCTAATTTTCGCACATTGTACGCGATTTCCTAGCAAACGGGGCGCGATACGCGTAAAATGATTATAACCTTTTTTGTAGACAAAGTAATTCTCTACAGCTTTTGTCTAAAACTTTTTCTCTTAATTCTGTTAGTTTTTGAGATTATCGGGAAAAAGTAATTTTTCACCCTCTTCCATTTTTTCGAATGACCCCGGTGACACCACCCCGCCCCGCATTTTTAGTATGTTATCATTATCACGGGGTCATTAACGAAAAGGACAATGCTCATCTAGTATGAAAAACAACCCAGGCTGGAATCAAATGAGAAGTATTTCTAATTATTGGTAATAATAATTATGTAATTAAATATTCCATAGGGGGCATCATCGAAATCAATGGCGGTATGTGTGAAATTGCTATTCAGATTTTTCAGGGGTCACATAAAGTATCAGTTACATAGTTACAGAATAATAAAAAAATATTTTTATATTTTTTTATAAAAATATATTTTTTAGCACCTATTCAGTAAAGTTGTAGCTTCTCATTGGTGCAAGAATTTTTAGAATCGGTCTTGTAGTTCCTGAGATTAGCGCGTTTACAAAGACAAACAAACTGTTACGCTTTATTATATTAAATAATAATATTTATATACAATTATATAATATAATTATATTAGATATAGCCATTTTATACACTTTTAAACCGCAACTGTATCTGTTTACTCCTTTAATTGATACTTTATGTGACCCCTAAAAATCTGAAAAGCAATTTCACACATACCGCCATTGATTTCGATGATGCTCCCTATGGAATATTTAATTACATATTATTACCAATAATTTTCATTTGATTCCAACCTGGGTTTTTTTTGAGCATTGTCCTTTGATTCATCTTTTCAGCTAAAATGGCAAAGTTAGAGCTTCGTTGACTGGAGTAGATATTCTACGAGAGAAATAGCACGCAGTTTCCGTATCCCAATCCTCAGGGTCGTGACCACGTTGCACGTTGAATGATGTTAATACCCTGAAAACACCCCACTGGTAATAGTACCCGGAGAACACCCCCTGATGTGACTACCCTGAAAACACCCCTCTGATGCAACAACCCGGTGAACACCCTTTGATGATACTTCCTGGAGAACACCTATGATGTTAATACCCTGAAAACACACCCTGGTAATACTACCCGGAGAACGCCTCCTGATGTACTATACCTGCTGTATTTTTTACTCGTAAAACTTCTGATAATCCTCTAAGAGTTTTTTTTCAGTCTAGATATCCGTTGAAAATATCGAAAAAACCGTTTGAATCGAATTCTTCTTTTGTATTGAAAATCTTTCATGTTCAAATTTGTATTTTCAAATAGAGAACAAAAAAATTTAAATTAATCTTGTTGTATTTTATTTTATCGTACTGAAAAACATTTCGATTCTACTTTTATGATGTGTGTATCTACCATGGAATTAAATTAAGTTTATGGTATCTACAAGATACTTTTTTTTCTATGACAATTAATATTCAGTCTGCTAATAGTGGCTTTATAATGTTAGTAATAGTTTGGCGCTAGCTAACTAGATGGCGCTCATATTATTACCGATGGTTACGAAGTATGGGGTGAGGTGAGGTGGGGGTAAGTGAAGGTGAAATGCTCAAAGTCATTTGCTCTGGGTAAGGCCTTAAGTGACGAATAACCAGAATCCGTGAAGAACAACCATCAACCGCATCAACTAAACATCTCAACCTGCACAACAACACTCCCAACGCTATCTCGGCAGACTCGGCAGGCTCGGCGGGCGCGTCAGTCGATGACGACGTACGGCAGCGCGACCAGGTCCCCCAGCCGCGCGCACTCGTGCCACTCCGCGAAGCGCGCCGGCCTCACCACCCGGCCCAGGCCGTCACGTACCGTGAGCTCCTCCGCGGCGGACAGCGCGCAGGTGACGGCCTCGGCGTCGGCGGGGAGGGACAGCGGCGGGGCGGCGAGGAGTTGCGACGAGTCGTACGGGATGCCGGCGCGGACGGCCGCGCAGGCCGCGTACAGGCCCCGCCCGTCTAGTGACTCCGGCCGCTCCGGCGACCTGAGAGACCACACCTTCATTAATAGGGGTCAATGACGTTCAAAATACAACTAGACACCCAATCTCTAAGAAAAATTCCTCAAAAAACGTCCGAGCGCCGTTGACACAGATGACATTAACACATTCGTTCAAATTAACACCTTATCTCGTGGCAGTTAGTGTTTAATGTCAATTGTATACAACTAAACGAAAACTCTGCCCAATAGTCTTTTGCTTCGGACAATATTTGAGCGTGATTGGGAGTCTAGTTTTTTAATTGAACGTAATTGATAGGGGTGCTTTTTTTTTGTACTAGATCAGTTGGCAGACAGGCACGCAGCCCACCTGATGGTAAGTGGTCCCTGCGGCCTATTCCAATGAGAGACACTTTACCAGGAAGCGTCCCTCAATGTGCTGCTGACTGCAGGCTCATCTGATCTTCGAGCTTCTGATTTTAAGTGCCCGAGCTGTTATGGCAGCAGATTTCACCTGTGGGGTTGGTAGCTAGCCAGTTGGACTCTGAAAAAGCCCTCCCACCAACCACACCCAAAGCGGGAATCGAACCCCCGACCTCCGGGTTTTATACCCGAGCGGCTTAGTCCCTGTTCTACTGAGGCAGTCAAATGTAACGGGTGTATACGATTTTTATTTTATAAATGTACGTGAGCTACGGATTAAACTTCCCAATTCTGTTAAAAATTTTACAGATTATGGTAAATTGATCTGCAGGTTGAAATATATAAAAATAATTTCACACATCACATTTACATAAAATCTCAAAATAAATTTGAATTTTTTTTTGGAATTTTTTTTTGAATTTTTTTTTATGATTTTTTTTTTAAGTTTTATTGGAAAATGTAAACCAAATGTGAGTAAATAGTAAAAAATCATTTTTTTTGATAAACGCGAAGGGCAATGACCCCTGCCGGTGACCGTCCGCGACGCAGCTAGTACTATTGGTTCGAGTTTCGTCTATAATAATCGTAAAACTTTTGATTTGACTAAAAAAAATACTTAATTTATCTATTTTACTACTAAGATAGAATTCCACGCTGTATAGTTGATAGGAGCTCCTCCTTTGCCTCCCCCTAACATTAATAATACACTACATCATACCTGGAGTCTCGCTCAGGCAGCGCTTTCGTCCTCTCCACAGTCCTGTGGTCGGCCACCTCGCAGGCGAACAGCTTGGCGGCGGGCGAGGCGGCCCGGGCGGGGACGGGGAAATGCGCCTCGTCCTCGGGCGACAGCAGCGGCGCCTTCAGCCGCTCGCTGGGCTCCAGGGGCGGAGCGCCCACTGAGGATGGCTCTATGCTGGGTGGCTCCGCCTTGATGGAGGCAGGGGATGTTGGCGGCGACTCTGAAGCCGGTTCCGGCTCCTGGCAAGCACATTATTACTATTATGGGACATTACTTATAGCCTGACCAAAAAAATATAAAACCTGCTCTGGAGGCACCACATTAGCTATGGTTGTAGCAACACTTGGTTACTATGGTTATACTCACAATATCCAATAGTAACAAGGCATGGTTGACAATTAACATCACCCTTTGACAGACAGCAATAAAATAAATAAATGACATATTATTGTTTTTTATTTGATTGTTGCCACTTGAAGAAATTAGTTACAATATTTTTTTCCGCAATATGGCAAGCAAGTGCTTGCTTTGTTACAATTGTCCGGAGGACGACCATTCCCAGTAGCCGAGGGAGTTAAATGGGTAATGCCACTGGGGTGTTTAGTGGGAAGTGTATCTAGAGTGTTTAGTGGGTAGTGTCTCTGGGGTGTTTAGTGGGTTGTCTCTGGGGTGTTTAGTGGGTAGTCTCTGGGGGTTTAGTGGGAAGTGCATCGGGGGGTTGTGGGTAGTTTCTCTGGGGAGTTTAGTGGGTATTGTCTCTGGGGAGTTTAGTGGGTAGTGTCTCTGGGGGGTTTAGTGAGTAGTGTTTCTGGGGGTTTAATGGGTTGTCTCTAGGGGGGTTTAGTGGGTAGTGTCCCTGCTGTACTGTAAGCTAGGCGACTCACCGGGAGGTCGACGGGGTAGGGCCTGGGGTCAGGCGGCGCGGGCGGCGGCGGCGGGTCGGGCGGCGCGGGCGCGAAGGCGTCGGGCGGCAGCGCCCGGCACAGCGGCACAAGGCTCATGTTCTTCGCGCAGTAGTCGTCCGCGTAGTCCGAGTACTTGTATAGAGGGACTACGGACGCGAATAGGCCTTCGCGGTCCGGGTCCTCCGCTGGGCGCACCGCGAATTTGTGAGGGAATAGCGGCGCTCTGGAAATATGTAGGTGGTGTTGAAATGCATGTTAAAGTAGCAAAGAACCATACTCACTGACATAGCTCGTCGGAGTCAGCCAGCTGAAGTGGCAGTGGGCTGGCCATGTCAGCCGTAGAACCGATAACCGTTGGGGTAAGTGAGTTCTAGAGTGGAGTAAGAGTCTCGGTAAACGTAGCGTAGGAAGCCCTCTAGCCAGGTGGAGCGATGATCTGCGCAGGATGGCTGACAAGAACGAGTGGCGATGATCGATCAACGTGACGAGCGTTTGGAGAGGCCTATATCCAGAAGTGGACTATGACAGGCTGATGATGATGATTCGCACTCGTCCTCCAGTGGGACAAGTGTCAGGCGCTCACCTCGTCCCGTTGACGCCCGGCAGCAGCGTGTGATGCAGCGCAGTGACGTGGTGCGGGCGCACGACGGTCGCGGCCGCGGCGGGACAGCCGTCCTCGGCCTCCTCGCCGCACGTGCACGGGACGTACTCGCGCTCGTCCTCCAGGGGGACACGTGTCAGGCACTCACCTCGTCCCGTTGACGCCCGGCAGCAGCGTGTGATGCAGCGCAGTGACGTGGTGCGGGCGCACGACGGTCGCGGCCGCGGCGGGACAGCCGTCCTCGGCCTCCTCGCCGCACGTGCACGGGACGTACTCGCGCTCGTCCTCCAGGGGGACACGTGTCAGGCACTCACCTCGTCCCGTTGACGCCCGGCAGCAGCGTGTGATGCAGCGCAGTGACGTGGTGCGGGCGCACGACGGTCGCGGCCGCGGCGGGACAGCCGTCCTCGGCCTCCTCGCCGCACGTGCACGGGACGTACTCGCGCTCGTCCTCCAGGGGGACACGTGTCAGGCACTCACCTCGTCCCGTTGACGCCCGGCAGCAGCGTGTGATGCAGCGCAGTGACGTGGTGCGGGCGCACGACGGTCGCGGCCGCGGCGGGACAGCCGTCCTCGGCCTCCTCGCCGCACGTGCACGGGACGTACTCGCGCTCGTCCTCCAGGGGGACACGTGTCAGGCACTCACCTCGTCCCGTTGACGCCCGGCAGCAGCGTGTGATGCAGCGCAGTGACGTGGTGCGGGCGCACGACGGTCGCGGCCGCGGCGGGACAGCCGTCCTCGGCCTCCTCGCCGCACGTGCACGGGACGTACTCGCGCTCGTCCTCCAGGGGGACGTGGGGGGACGGCGGCGCCGGCGGGGGGGACGCCGCTCCGCCGTTGCGGAGGGGGGATTCCACCTTCACCGGACATGCTGGGGAAAATAAAAGGGCCTTGTTATATTTGGTTTTAAATTCACGTTTGAGCGTCATAACAAAGTTTTTTCAGGCTTTGTAGATAAATAAGGAAGGATATAGCTACAATGGCTCCATAGCATACATAATGCTTTCTCCATTGTAAGAATGAGGTGTTATTTTAATCAGTTGGCTGTCCAATATTAAACTCTTCCCTTTTCGCGTATGAAGAGGGAATTAACTAGGAGATTTTAGTGGGCAGTAGGACAAGCTACTCCCGAGTCCCACACACGGACGCAGGTCACGCTGGCATGTAGTTAAAAGACTGGACCTCTTCCAGAAGCTCCGTCGTCGCCTGGGTCAGTGGTACTCACACGGCTCGATGACCATCACGTCGGGAGAGGCGGGCGAGCGCGGCGAGGACGGCGAGGTCACCGGCTTGCTGCCCCGCGACTGGATCTCTTCTAGGAGCTCCTTCGTCGTCTTCACCTGGAGACAATTTGTCATTCTATCGTAGTAACATAAACACTAAACAGAATGCAATATAACATGGAATGGAAGTAACCTTAAAATGGCAACAATAAATATCGATCACTGCTATTTCCGTCCTACCGTACCTGTGTCCGTTTTTGTAAAAACCGCAATGATACCGTATACCATGGGTTTTCACAAATTTATTCCCAATTTTTTTTAAACTTAATTAATAAATTATTATATAAGCAGGTCAATAATATAAATGGCCTACAATATAGGGTATTACACACCATGAATAAAAAAAACTAAAATTATGATTCTATGATAGATTCATGAAAAAGTAAACAAAGAATAACAAATTCCATTCATAAAAGTGAAAAATAAATTTAATATTTCAATTTTAAAATTAATGTTTTTTAATCTGTCCTTCATTTGACGAAAACGCTGTACGCCATGTTGGCTACCGATGTGACGTCACTCGACTTGTAAACAAATAACCTCAGTTTTTGTAAGTACTGTGTTTAATGCATTTACTATTGTTATTTCGAAGTTTCTTAGTTATTATTATCACGTTTCTCGATATTCCGGCACTAAAATATAATTACATCGTGGAAGACGGTTTTGTAAAAGCAGAAAGCACTAATCTTCCACGGATAGATACATGGATGGTGGCGAAATTTTTCGCTTGCAATCCCGATTTCTGTTCTGCGGAATTGAGAAATGTTAAAACGTCTATGTAAGTATTGATATATTGCCAATTTTTGTTTAATATAATATAATTCTTCATGTCGTTTTCCAGCTACACATAAATTTCAAACACTTTAAAACATAACCTATGAAATATTAGTTTTGTAATGTTATGAATATAATTTTGCATGTATAAAAGGTCTATTATATTGCATACTTACATCATAATGATATTTACAGAAATAGTATTTAGTCTTTCTTTGTGGACAATGACTTCGGATCTCTTCATGCTACTTTCAACATCGTATTTCTCATTTTAATTCTGTTGGCACATGTATCCATAACTTTCCCGGCGTTTTAACACTTGTATTCTTACATTTAGACACAAGACCCCAATGATATGGACTATAATTCTTTATTTAATGGCGAAAATAACTTTATTCCCTCAGTAAAGCGTCATGTTTACACTGCGAGTGACGTCACAGCATGGCGGCCTAGGATTTGAGGCGTTTTCGCGCTAATTTTTAAATTGAAAAATGAAAACTCGTTTTTATTAATTATTAGGTACATAAAAAATATATTTCTATTTTTTCATGCTATTTTATCACTAAAGGATTAATTTAAATTACTTTTTTAATGAGGCTATAATACCCTATTGTTAATTTAGAATATAGAGAAGTAGAGGTTACTTACGATATAAGCATTTAAATAAATTAGTATTCTGCAGAAAACGTGTAAAGCAGAAAATACGTTTAAAAAGACATCGTTATTCAAAATTTCCAAATCGCTTAGCACATAAAAGTCCATCAAACTTGTGCAGTTTAGCCATATTGCTACAAACTTAATAAACATCAATCACCAACCTTCTTCGCCCCCGCGACCGGTATCTTATTAACGAGCGCGGCGTAGGGGTCGATCTTACCCCCCCGGTAGCCGTTCCGCCGGCGCTCGGCCGAGCCGTTCCTCGCCCCCCAGGCGGCGGGCGGGGGGACCGCAGGGGGGACGGGCGCAGGGGGGACGGGCGGGGGGCCCGCCGGCGTCTCTGTGCCCGTGCCGGCGCGGCTGTGGCCCCTGGGGAAAAAATAACTATATTATTATCTAGACCAGGGATATTCTACACTGACCTATGTATAATATTAAAACATAACAGTTTCTTTAATAGTAGATTGTTAACCAAGGGCTGTATGACATCAATTGCATACGCTAATTAGCCCGAGTATGCAATTGATGCTTACACCCGAGGTAAACACTCTGCTTTACATATCGATTGTGAGGTAAGTATAAAAAAAAACTTAACTTTTGAGAAAGAACTCCAAAACACGAAAAAAAAATTACTTTCGCGCCTAGCTAGTCGACTGCCTTTTTTACTCTTCACGATTTTATGGCACGCAAGCGCGTCAAATCGTGCTGGCCAGTTCGATTTTAAATAGATTTCAATTAACATACATTGTGACTGCGAAAAAAATAGTTCGATATTTAAAATAAAATCTTCATAAATTCTAATAAAATTGTCTCGATTCCGATTCGAGTAAATAAGATACCGAGAAAAAAAATATTAACTTTTTAAAAATATTCTTCTTGCAGTATGAGTATGACAGTTCTTTTTTCAAATTCCAAAACCTATGCTGTAATGTGAACATTACATGGTAGGTTTTGATCTATGCTGTAATGATATCCATACACCCCGGCATTCAGGGAAGTAAGTGACTACTTACAGAGCAAGAGATATGTAAATAAATTAATGCTATAAGTGTTTAAAGAGGCTAAACATTTATTTTAATATTGGTTGGTATTCGAGATAATTTTATTTTAGAGTTAACTTACACAACAAACAAGCGTCACATACGAGCGCGGGATCAGAATGCACCTGTCAAACTTACATGTAATACTTGGATCTAAGATCTTCTGCCATTTAGTTTATATTTTATTTCGAAATAGCTTCTGACTGATACTTACTAAACAATAGCATAAAGATTTATCCGTAATCTTACCTTCTTTTCTTGGGTTTTTTATCTCGTTTCGCTTTCTTCTCATCGTGTAACGACACAGGAGAAGTCGGCCTTTTCACAGCTGAAAAATAATACGATGTTCTAATAGTTGTAGGCCGTAGGTCTTAGAGGTTGTGTGGGACTCGGATAATGTTACCAACTAAAAACAAACTGAAGTTCCCACTGCCCCATAAGAGTAAGAGTAATTTTCTTTCGATCCATGCACAGTACAATTATTTATGTGCATGAATATGTCTGTTGGTAACGATCTGAGTGTTTCTATGTATAGTCTGTCTCAATCCAATTTAATGAAAAGGTAAACAAACCTTTCTCATTAAAAATTCTCATACTTTCGGCCACTAAATGGATTTAAAAACACATTCATAAGTAATTAGAAGGTTTCAACGTATATCTTACAAATTATTGCAAAGATCGTAGTTTTTTTAACACTTTTAAAATGCAGTTGAAAATTTTAAGATGAAAAGTGAGGTTATTTATCGAAGCAAAAATATTGTCTAATCTGTGGCCGCATAGTGCTTGACGTAAAATGTCTAACAGATAGTTCAATTATTTGTTCAATTATATCGATTGTGAATCGATGTTATGTTATCAAAGATAAAATATCACTGTATTTATTGACAAAAATTATCACTTAATATATGAATAATGTAATCTTATAATAATGATCTTATTTTACTTTTATTCAAAATAATCGATATTTGTCAAAAACGTGAAAACCAACATAACACAGTATTCAATTAATTGAATCGAAGCAATCAATTAATCTATCAATTTATAAATGTCTATTTTTTACCACATCACTAAATAGTCTATGGTCGGAATAATGGCGTCTTTGTTTACATTTTCATTAAATTGGATTGAGACAGACTATACAATAAGTATTCATTTACAGAAAAAAGTATACATATAGACAATGCTTTATCTGTTGTCTGGCCGCTATAGTTTGGGACTAAGCCGCTGTGTGATTAGTGTCCACGTCTGTCCAGCCATGGTAGGCCCCCCAAACGCCCCCACAAGTTAGACCGATTATCTCATAAAAATCACAGGAATCCATTGGATGCATGCGGCGCAGGACTGATCGATTGAAGATCCATGGGGAGACCTTTGTCTAGCAGTGGACCTCTTTCGACCATGATGATGATGCCGACGTCATCAGTGATAATGGTATGTGTACTTACGAGGCGTAAGCGGCTTGAGCGGCGTGAGCGGCTTGAGCGGACTGGGCAGCAACGAAGCAGGCGCGGGCGCTCCGGCCGGCGGGTCGTCGTCCACTAGGATGACGTCCTGCGAGTCGGACTCGTACCCGCCCCATGCTACACACACAGACACACAAACAACGTTATAAGAAAGAATAAAACCAGCATAGAGCGCTGCGAACACATAGGTACAACGTTATTGGAAAACCATAACCAGTACAGCCTTGTCCAGAAAAGCGAATTGGTGGTGAATTTTTATGAGCGAACACATAACGCGCGTTGGCCAGGTACTGGGGCTCAAGAAAGATGGTTATTAATCAAAATATACTCATGATTTGGGGACATTAAATAGACATATAGTTATTACATTGAGCAATGTTTCCTGATGAAAGTTCTCTAGAATTGGTATCCTGCATGCACTGAGGTCAATTATAATACGCGCGGCGTATTACGCTGGAGTGGCTATAGACATTGAAATGACATCTATTTTTATGTCCATTTGAAGCGCCCCCCATTAGTGTACTGGGAACTAAAATGACTTCAATTTTCTCTGTCTACACTTCAAATGGACAGCCATTGACAATGACAGCATTATCAAAGTTTATCTGCCAAATTTAGTACTATTATTAGTTCCAAGTACACTAACTACTGCTCTCAGCGCCAACATGGCGATTTTCAAATCGGATCAAACATTTGGTGACAATCGCCCATCCAGTGTCATAGAGATCAGTGCCTGCATGTTATCGAAATTTGCAATTTGAAAATCAGCCTAATTTGGAATTTTTATAGTTAAAGAATCAGTATAAATATAAAACAAACTATTTTTTGCATACCTGGCCTCGAAGGAGGTCGTGGACTGTTCACTGCCGGACTCACCACCTAGGAAAAGGTCAAACATTTTGATTCCGTATGAAACGTTACGAAACATGTGAAAATTACTGATTTATAAATCAGACCACAGATAACATCACATACATTGATCCGACGCTGACTGACCCTAATTTTGTGTGTTTCAGGAACAACAAATGTACCACAATTAAAACTTAAAAAATACATTATATCATCCATCACACAAATATTTGACTTGTGGGTTTTAATCCTCTATTGTACACACTTTTACCAGTCAAATCATGTTGCTCGAGTCCTATTTTGAGCCTGAAAACTTTTAAAGTGTGTTGACCCTTAATTTTTCTATAAGAAAATTATCAGTTCTCAGTTTTGACTATGTTTTTATTCTTACTTAAAATTAAAGTACATACCCGTGAGAGCGCCGGCGACGTGAGTGGCGTTCCTCCGAGCCTCCTCACTTGACGTTCAGCTGACGACCGATTTGATCCTGCATATACATAATCATTTTATGAGTATTTTGCTGCTGTATTATAAATGGAGTTGTTTTTATAAACATTCGTGGCAACCTATGTTGGCTGCTACGCACCCTCACCGCAATCTCCTGTGAGATAACTGCCCAGCAAGAGAGACTTGTTGTTCACACTCAGATATGGTGCCTCAGGCGCTCGGGTATAAAACCTGGAGGTCGTGGGTTCAATTCTTGCCTTGGTGGTAGGATTTTTGCAGGCCCGACTTGCTAGCTACCCACAGGTGAAATCTGCCGCCATAACAGCTCTGGTTGTGTTTGGGTAATATGAATGTGGTAGTACTTGAATCCAAAAGCTATGGCAGCAAATTGTGCAACTATTCCTGGCTAAGAGTCCCTCCCTTTAATAGGCCGCAGTGGATAATAATCAAATAGGCTGCTCGACTGTCTGCTAACTGATCTAGTATAAATAAAAGTCAAGACCTTAGCTAGCTGTGTGTAAAGTAATCTGTGATAGTCACCAGTGTGTCCTGGCGACGCGACGGTAGGTATGACGAGGTCCCGCCACCGCTTGACGAGAACCTTCGCGCGGCGCGCGAGCGTCGGGTCGCTCGTCTTCCGTCGGAGCTCGTTCACATGCTTGCCGAGTCTGGTGGTCTGGAATTAATTCATTGTTAAATAAATAAATATCTCTACACATTACACACACAGCACCATCTAGCCCCAAACTAAGCATTAGCTTGTGCTATGGGAGCCAAACAACGGATAAACATTACTTATATACTTTTTTTTTGTAAATACATACATATTATACATAGAAACACCCAGACCGATACAAACAGACATGTTCATACACACAAATGTTTGTACCGCGCGGGGATCGAAACCGCGACCTCTGGTGTATTGTAATAGCTGACTTCTCGACCATTACACTAAATGGCTCGTCAAATTCATTATTTATTATATTATTGATGTTTTTATAACCACCTTAGTGGAACAGTGGCTAAATCACTCGGGTGTAAAGAGGAGAGGTCTGGTATAACGGTATAATACGCGTCAACTTAATTGTAAGAGGGTTGCAGCCGCGCCCCGTACCCGCAAACGACGTTCACACTAACTTCAGACAAGCAATTAAGTTGACGCGGACTATAGGTGGTATGACTTTTTCAGAGTCCGACAGGCTAACTCCGGGGGTGAAATCTGTCGCCATAACAGCTCTGACTGTGCTCCAGCAATATTAATGTGGGAGCCAGTACACTTGAAATCAGTGGCTCGAAGATCAGAGGAGCATACAGTCTGGCAGCTAATTGAGCGACGCTTTCTAATGATCAATAGGGAACATGCACTATTTTTATTTTTGTCTTCATTTTAAAGAATTCCATGTAGAATAAACCACAGTTAAAATAAAAATTTAATACATTGTAATTTATCGGAAAAAATGCGGTTTTAAATTGACCGTTTCAATTTTCGCGCGAAAACGGACCTATGGTTCCGATGACATGAATGACGTCACTCAAGTCTTGTCACTACCTCACTAGTCGAGTGGTCGTACTTCACTGTACTTGTTCGTCGCTGGCTTTCATACTTTTGCATATTTTTTCGAGTTTTGAAATATTTTCTTGTAAAAAATACTATCTATCTATCAACATCAGGTGATCATAACAATACCACTAATATTCCGAAAAAAACCGTGTTTTATGCCAATGTGGACATTGGCATAAAACACGAGTCAACACGGTCAACACACATCTATTTCAACAAAGTTTCCAAATTAATTGTTTTTGACAGGACCTTCTGACCCAAAACTGAGAAAAAAGTGGTTTCAAGCTGCGAAAATAAAAAGTTTAACAACTATGATTTATACATACCGTAGTAATTTAGTCCCTTTCATTTCTACCCTTGAAAACTCTGCACTTTCGACAAATAAAGTTAGAACCATGTCAACACTAACTCTTGGTAAATTCCTGGAGTCTGCTTTGATGACCCCAACTTCCATATTTATTACAAAAACGCAATTAATATTCCGATAAAATAATATTTACTTTTTCAACCATATAGACCGACAAACTTATGTGTTTCGGTGGCCAAAATTGGAACTACGTGAAATGCAATGCAAAAGCGATATTTATTGACAGTTCTATACTGACAATAGCGACGCCGCCATCAGAACAAATAAGTTTGTCGGTCTAACGTCAAATAAGTTGATTGCTGTTTTAAAATACGTTTCGTTTCAGTTATTTTTAATTCGTAATTACAGTTAAAAAACAACATTATGTAAAATAAAAATGTTGCAGTGACCTTTCTTTTATATTATTTTAACATTTTAGTCATAAAATTTTCATAATTATTATCTAAGCATCTTCCCTATTGCTTAGGCCGCAATGGCCGCTTACCTAGCATAAAATGTAGATATATCTCAGGGTTCACAGATCACTTTTCAGTGCTTTTTTATCAAAACTTCAGTTAGCATGGGCACGAAGTCAACCTTTGTGTAAGCATAAAGACATAATTTTACTGTGGTGATTACATAATCACACTTATGCCTAGACTTACACATGTATGTGCATGTGTGTTTGTTGTTTATGACTGTATTTATGAATGTATGAGAAGTAAATTTCAGTAATAATAATCAAAAATATTATTCATAATATAGCACCTCATTTAGCAATCATATTTAATAAATGTGTAGATGATGGTCAATTTCCAGATTTGATGAAACATAGTAAAATTATACCCTTGTTCAAATCGGGAGAAAAAAGTGACCCATCTAATTTTAGACCGATTTCTATTTTGCCTGCACTAAGTAAAATATTTGAAATAAAAAAAAATTAAACCGACTTCAAAAAAAAAACAAAAAAAAATACCTAAAAACACTGAAAAGCAAAAAATAATTTTAATAAGACATTCATCAAATGCGCTTATTGTCTAAGCCTATTAATAACATTAAATTGTATTTACGTGCTAGGTAGGTACCTACTAATCTGTTTGAAGTCGGTGCCAAGCCAAATAGTAGGTACCCAGACTACGTACCTACGTCCGCGGATTATTTGTAACCCTGTATAATACATAAATTATTAGGTATGTATCATTTTTCATTACCTTTGGCTTGGCACCGACTTCAAACAGATTAGTAGGTACCTACCTAGCACGTAAATACAATTTAATGTTATTAATAGGCTTAGACAATAAGCGCATTTGATGAATGTCTTATTAAAATTATTTTTTGCTTTTCAGTGTTTTTAGGTATTTTTTTTTGTTTTTTTTTTGAAGCCGGTTTAATTTTTTTTTTAAAAAGTTTGTTTATTTTTCTATTTTTAGTGTGAATAATACGTAGGAGTGAGTAAAACTCTCTCATAATATTGATAACAAAAATACGAGTAAAATAGTAGAATTGTATTATTTGACAATATTAGGTATTCATTAAGTGTTCAGCACTATTCAGTAGACCAACTAAAGATGCAGCCCGCAAGAGGGACATAAGAATTAAGAAGTCGTACCCTTTAGCTTCCATCATCATAGTTGTACCTTCCATCATCAGCTTAGCTGCAAAAGTACATGAAATACAACTAACGGTCCACATATTCCTACAACACTGAAATAATTATCCCCTAACTCCTAACCGTTAAGGAGTTGTACCTTCCATCATCAGCTTAGCTGCAAAAGTACATGAAATACAAATAACGGTCCACATATTCTTACAATACTGAAAGAATTATCCCCTAACTCCTAACCGTTAAGGAGTTGTACCTTCCATCATCAGCTAATCAACATAAAGTGATGTCTATAGGACGCAAAAACTTAAATGGCTTCAGAAAAAACAAGTAACGCGTAGTGTGCGCCTATAAAATTTGAGGTTTGCCCTTGATTTTCCCGGGATCCCATCATCAGATCCTGACATGGTGACAATGGGACCACCTCGGAACTATGCACTTTCAAATAAAAAAAGAATTATTTAAATCGGTCCACAATTGACGGAGAAATCGACGGACATACATAAAAAAAAAAAAAAAAAAAAAAAAAAACATACAGTCGAACATAGAACCTCCTCCTTTTTTGAAGTCGGTTAAAAATTATATTTAATCAATTGCTCTCGCATTTCAATGAAAATAACACGTGGTTCAATAAGTCCCGAGACTAAGTACTAAAACAAGGTTTTTTTTATAAAATTATTTTTTATTCATCAACGTAGTCTCCTCCAAGAGCGATACAGTCCCTTCAACGCTTTTCAAACTTTTCTATCCCATGCGTGTAGAACGATTTGTCTTTGGCTTCAAAATAAGCCTCCGTTGCTGCGATAGCTTAACTATTTGAGTCAAATTTCTTATCCTGGAGCGTTTTTTTGAGATCTGCAAACAGCCAGTAATCGCTGGGGGCCCAGTCTAGCGAATAAGGGGGATGAGGAAGCAATTCAAAGCCCAATTCATTAATTTTGGCCATCGTTCTCACAGACTTGTGACAAGGCGCGTTGTCCTGGTGAAAGACCACTTTCTTTTTGTTCATTTGATGCCATTTATCCGAAATTTCGTACTTTAATCGCTCCAATCATCACAAGTAATAGTCACTATTTATATTTTGCTTCTTTTCAAGGTAGTCGATGAAAAGTATTCCATGCGCATCCCAAAATATAGACGCCATAACCTTACCGGCCGATTTCTGAGGCTTTGGCCGCTTCGGGCGGCTTTCACCAGCCGCTCTCCACTCCGCTGACTGCCGATTGGATTCCGGAGTAAAATGGTGTATCCATGTTTCATCCATTGTCACATACCGACGTAAAAAATCCTTTTTATTACGATTCATCAGAGCCAAACATCGCTCTGAATCATTGGCACGTTGTTCCTTTTGATCAGCTGTAAGCAAACGCGGCGCCCACTTGGAAAAAAGCTTTTTCATGGCCAAATTTTTATGTAAAATAGTAAAAACACTACCAGCTGAAATCTTCACTATCTCGGCTATTTCGCGCACTTTTATCTTCCGATCCTCCATTACGATTTTGAGGACTTGGTTAATATTTTGTTGAGTCACTGCTTTATTTGGACGACCAGAGCGTTCCCCATCATTTGTGTCCATGCGACCGCGTTTGAATTCGGTATACCACCGACAAATGGTTGCTTTAGAGGGAGCTGATCCCGCATAAAACATTTTATAAGCCATTGCTGTGCTTCAACGGTATTTTTTCTCATTAAAAAACAATGTTTTGTCAACATGCGAAACTCGTTTTTTTCCATTGTATCGAAACTACAAGCGTAGCGTCACTTAAATGGCTGCAAAATCAATATTTTAATGTTCTATTTTTAAAAAGTTTATACATATCTTTTATTTAAGGGCAAGAACTTTTTAAAAATCAAAAGTGTTTTTAATATAATGCGCCATTTCCAAGTTAGTCTCGGGACTTATTGAACGATCTAGTAAGTTATTGCATAAAAATCAGTACGGGTTTACTAAAGGAAAATCTACTACAGACGCTGGAGTTGCGCTCATCAAGCATATATTTGATGCATGGGAGAATAAGCAAGATGCTATTGGCATATTCTGTGATCTATCGAAAGCCTTTGATTGTGTTGACCACCATACATTGCTGATGAAACTGCGGCATTATGGTATTTCAGCCAACTCACTGAGCCTGATAGAATCATATCTAACGAACAGGATTCAGAAAGTAAATATAAATGGAGTAGACTCCTCCGGCGCTCCCCTTATTATGGGAGTACCCCAAGGATCAATTTTGGGGCCACTGCTATTCCTGATCTATATAAATGATCTCCCATACTTTACAAAAGACTTATGTGAGATTGTGCTATTCGCAGACGACACCTCGTTGATTTTCAAAGTTGACAGATATGAACAATCATTTGTCGACGTGAGTAATTCTGTCTCACAAATTTTGCACTGGTTAGTAAACCAGTGCAAAATTTGTGAGACACTCAGATTTACACATTTCAGATTTTACACATTTGGTTTTTTTGGTATTTAACAACAAGTTGTTCATAGTAATTAACAACTTGTTGTTAAATACCAAAAAAACCAAATGTGTAAAATTTACCATGCCAAATGTGAGGCAGGTTGTTCCCAATATCACTGTGAATGGTGAACCTATCGATATGGTCAATTCAACGGTTTTTTTGGGCATAACTCTAGACTCGAAATTGCAATGGGGTCCGAATATCACTGCTCTCGCGGGGAGACTCAGCTCAGCCGCATATGCTGTTAGAAAAATAAGACGTTTAACAGACGTGGAAACGGCGAGACTAGTGTATTTTAGCTATTTTCATAGCGTCATGTCATATGGGTTACTTCTATGGGGATCTGCTGCTGACGTACAATCTATTTTTGTACTTCAGAAAAGGGCAATACGAGCTATATACGGCCTTAAAGTGCGTGATTCCCTAAGAAATGTATTTAGTGAAATTGGTGTATTAACAGTACCATCTCAATACGTTTTAGATTGTATTATGTATGTACGAAAAAACCTACATGAATTTCCGAAAAAATCTCATCATCATGATCTAAACACTAGAAATAAACATAAGCTAGCCGTTCCGAAAACAAGACTTCATAAAATAGGTAATTCGTTTGTTGGATTAAGTGTTACGTTATTTAACAAATTACCTCAAGATGTTGTTGACTTACCAATACACAAGTTTAAGTCACACATCAAATGCCAACTCATCAAGAAGAGTTATTATAAAGTGGAAGACTATCTAAATGATAAAAGTCTGTAGAAGTGAGTAGTATTGTTGCCGCTCCTCTGCCTGCGCCTTTGTTATAATTGACATGATCTTTTGTATTGACATTAATATTTTCAGTGACATTTTATTTTGTATTGTATTAATAAGAATACCTCAACGACAAGGAAGCTTGGACTCGCGCCTTTGCATTGTATAGAATCCCGATAGTATCAACAATGTTAACTTTGCTATACAGTAACACATTAAATGTTATAATTCAATAAAATTAAATTTATTTTTCATTCAAAGAATCCTGAAGAGTTTGTAACCTTGGCGGTCATGCTCGCTAAAATGTGCTTGGGGTGGTGGCGTTATGTGTCGGGTGGTTACATTCCCTCTAATATGGTTGAGTGAAATTATGGCTGGCACATACGTCATACTTGTGCTGCAGGTGCCACCTTTGGGCACTGGTCTTCCAGGGCTCACGGATTTTTCTCGATTATAGTCTCATTCTTATACTTTATACTGTATGGCTTGGTATTCTCAAACTAATCAGTAATTGTAACAAACAAATTGTAAACAAACATGGCGATGAAAAAGAGTAACTGTCGAGTTTCTTGCCGGTTCTTCTCGGCAGATGACTGCATTCCGATACCGGTGGTAGAGTCACTCTGTAATTGACGATTCATAAATACTTGATACAAGTTTACATGAATAAAGAATATTTTGATTTTGATTTTGAAATGAAATAATTAAATAATGCTTACCTCCAGCAGCTCTTTTGTGATATTGAATTTCTCCAAAATGGATATGATTTCATTAACGGCCTGCATGTCGACAACCTGAAATATAAAATTAACTAAAGTTAGATTAGAGAAGAGATAGATAGATATTGAGTAGTTAGATAAATATAAAATTAACTAAGGTTAGCTAGAACATAGCACCATCTTCATCACCATTATACATTTTTGAATGTAGAAGAATGAATAAACAAAAGATTCAAGACATCCCTCAGACTACCTCAGATATGTTTATGTAAACAAAAAGGTTTTGTGAAATATTAAGTGATAATGTAGGAATCGGCCGAGGATCGATCAGCGTGGCGAGCATATGTAGAGGCCTATGTCCAGCAGTGGACTGTCGCAGGCTGATGATGATGATGATGAATGTAGGAATAAAATTCTTTGTTTGGATATCTTTAGCAATAGTTTTAATTTATTTATGTCATTGATCTTGTATTGCCTGATTAGTTCATAGACCTTACACGCTCGGAGAATAATGAATCAAGTTATAGGGGTTCAAAAAAGCGACAAAGCGCTTCGAGAAAAAGTAGGTAGTGCCCTTGGAAGGAACTATAGCCTTTTTGGATGTCAGATGCTCAGAGAGTAATTACCCTTATTGGGTATTTTTATTCGGGAGTGCTGTATGCCGTCATTCTAATGCATATGAGAATTGGTTCCTGAAATTGAATTAATTGTATTAATGTATCATGTGGCTGTACACACATACATAAATAAATAAGTACCTATGTGGTTCATTCCCACTATGCTATGTTAATAACATATTTCTTGGCTTTAATATTATACATACACAAGAATTTAATCACGTAAAATAAAGCAATTAGGTAGCACAAATCACTATTGTGATGTAATACGTCGAAATTACAAAATATCACAAGAAATTTCCATTAAACGAAAAACTCAGATTTGTATTTTTCATTCATTTTACGGTGCAATTTTACGAGCGCAATCAATTCATCGGTAAAATCGACGAAAGAGTAAAAATAATATGCGAAAACCATTTCCTATGATTGTGCCACTTCCAATGTTCAATATTTTTTATTCTATTCTTCTTCATTGATTCCAAATAGAAATGTGCTGGCTAATCATTTTTTCTCAATACTTGTACTAATACTAATATTATAAAGGGGAAGGATTTGATTTTTGTATGTTTGTAGGTATTGAATAGGCTCCGAAACTTCTTAACAAATTTGAATAATTCTATCATTGTTGGAAAGCTACATTCAAAAATGGTAAATAGAGAAATACTTTAGTATGAAACACACGAGGCGTTCACAATAGATCAGAATTGGTCGCAGTGACTGTGGAAACACTAAGCCGCTATTAATAATTAAAAAAAAATTAAAATGAAACACACATTGATAATAGAAATATAGTTACAACCTTTTAGTAAGTACATAGTCAAATTATTTAGTTACCGTTGTAAATTAGAACCGCAAAATAAATTCACAATCATTTGTCAGTCAGATAACTTAGATACTAGATACTTTTGCCAATGTTCAAATTGTTTTTTCCTTATGTAATCTGCAATCAGTTGAAGAACTTTTAGCAGATGTCTTGAGCGGCATTTGTCGTTCGAGTGTGTCCTCCAGTGAGGGCAACTCCTCCAATTTCCAATTCCCTTCCATTATATTCAGGTAAGTGGTGGCAAAATGTCCTTTCTTTTTGATAGAATCATGTTGTTAGCCCGACAGCAAGATCATTAGGATGGTTTTTTAATCTCTTCTGGTATGATGCACATGTGGCTAAGATTTCTTCGTTAACTGTTTTCATCTGCAGCTGTGTATGGATCTCTCAATTTTTAACAAACCCTGGAATATGGTTCTCAATATTGAATTTTGCATTCGCTGTATGATGCTGATGTTGGTGTTGCTAGAGCTACCCCACAGTTGGACGCTGTTCATCCACACAGACTTTAATATGGCTTTGTAGATAAGGACTTTATTGTCAGTTGAGTTTGCTGTTACGCTCCAGAAGCCAGTAGATAATTTGAAGCGAATGTTCAAAATAAGACAGCATAATTACTGAATGGTGAAACGAAACTGGCTATAAAGCCAATAATAATCTGACAAAAAATTATAACCAAAGATTTGAAGAGCATAGGAAAATTATTAGTCATTTATAGCGAGACAAACATGCAAGCTGGACACCTGATAGAAATTGATAACCACCACAAACGGAAACTTTAACCCATTCTCTCCATATATCTGGATGCAGGATAGTTTATATCATGTATATCATTAGAAATCTTTGGTATATAGGAAGGAATTAAAGGACATCATCCATTTTGGGATAAAAAATTTTTTTAGCGGCCATCAATTTTAATTAGAAAAGTGTATAGTACACATAAACCTCATTATTTTTTACTATGGCGTCAAAGTCGAAATTTATTTGGTTTCGGAGATAATTATGATACCAAGTAAGACATAAGGGCTGAAACTGCGTAAAGCGGGCACCTGCGCGGTTTCATTTCATACAAAAGTGACCCGTGCCGCGACCGCGCGGGAGACTTTTGTATGACCCGCGCGTGGGTCCCGCTTCACACAGTTTCCGCCCTTAGACCGAAAACAATTTGTTTTCAGGGCTACTTCCCATTTGGTAAACTTCCCATTTGATAAACCTCAATCAGTGCCTATTCAAAAGTTGCGTTTGGTAAACATTTATTTACTACATACGTTTTTCATACATTTAGTCCCATTTGGTAAACAATCGAAATGGGACTAAATGTATGAAATAAATAAAATGTTTACCAAACGCAACTTTTGAGTAGGCACAGATTGAGGTTTAACAAATGGGAAGTTTACTAAATGGGAAGTAGCCGTTTTCAGGATTTTAGTTGTACAATACGCGGTTCACTCAAGTAAAAACTTGTCTTAATATAGCAGTCACCTCCGCCCTCCGCCCCCTCCCCCCGCCCCCTTTTTCCCTGTGCTCGTCATGTCAATTCCTTAATCTTAATAGGCACCATCTTTGTTTTATAATAATCAGTACTATACTAAGTCAGTTGACAGACACACACGCAGCCCACCTGATGGTTAGCGGCCACTGCGGCCTATTCCATTGAGGGACACTTCACCACGAAGCGTCGCTCAATGTGCTGCCAGACTGTAGACTCATCTGATCTTCGAGCCTTTGATTTCAAGTGTACTTTTTTTTTTGAGGAGGAGAACGCATTTGCGCACCATAGCCACAGGCTAGCGATCGTGTGTGGGACTCGAGACTAAGTCCCACTACTCACTAAACTTCCCCGTTTTCCCCTTCACACCCAATTGGTGTGAAGGGGACAAGCCGGTGCCAGTCTTGTGGCTATTGACGAGCCCTTGATTTCAAGTGTACTGGCTCCCACATTAATACTGCCGGAACACAGCCAGAGCTATTATCGCGGCAGATTTCGCCTGTGGTAGCTAGCCAGTCGGACTCTGAAAAAGCCCTACCACCAACCAGACCTTAGGTGGGAATCGAACCCACTACCTCCGGGTTTTATACCCGAGCGGCTTAGCCACTTAGCGGCTTTGCGGAGGCGATCAAAATAGTAGTAGTTCAGGTGAAAATTGTATAGTAATAATCATACCAGATCTTACATAAAATGGTAAGACGATGTTATTTATTTCACTTATAGATCGTTATCTAAGGTATATAGAGTATTGTCGCCATACAAAAAAATTATTCTACACCTGTCCCCATTCCAACAAAACATAATTTATTTCTGGCCGCTAACTTTTTTTTTTATCCCAAATCTCCATACAAAGTGGATGATGTCCTTTCCTGAAAGTTATACATATTTTCTGAAAGGGTGTACATACATGAAAGTACATCAAAGTGTTCAGTATAATTTTTATGTCAGCTTATTGCCAGAAAAAGAACGATTTTGAAAGAAATGCTGATTGGTGTCTTTTACATCTTACAAGTATAGATGTCCTTTGTGAAGAGCAGGATAAGCACCTACTATGATAAGTAAAACTTCCTAGTGGTATCCACCAATGGAGTAGATGAATGCTTACTCCGTATGTTGCTAGGCAAGCTGACAACCTATTAGGTCGACTATCTGTCCACCAGAGTTAACTCTTATCTATAAAAGGCTAAGTCAAAAAGTTAGGATATGGCATCAATGTGTTTAATTCAAAACTCGAAAAGGTACCAATAATGGTTTCCGCAATCTCATTCCAAATTGAAAATGACATGCGACCAAGCAAATTATTGTTATCTTATTATTGCAGTACTTTGCTGGAAAACTAAAAATTTACTAAATAGAATATTCCTTTGACTATTACAAAACTATTATCAATAGCTAGAGAATGTAAAATCTGAATCTTTAACTTTAAACTTAAACAACACATGTGGCAACCACATTTTCAAGAATTATCAATTTAATTTTTCAATTTCTTAGGTAGCCTTGTATCGCAACCTATTTAACCTTTCTAATTTTATTTGTAAGCCTATATTAAGTTCATTTTGATTCTATTAGCACATTACAGCTCATTGTTACACCATCTATTAGTTCTTGATTCTAACCTCTTCACACATCATTCGCAGACTTTATGATCTTATTTAATACAAAGCAACAAACGGTTTCTTAAATTTCCGAACAAGTTTAATGAAAAAATTGTTTCGAATGCAATGCCATTCAATAAAAGATAACGGTTGATGTACCTAGCTGTAAACTTATAATTGATATGTTGTGATAACAATACAACAAGATTAAAATCAAGCTTCATCAATATTTCAGTCCATACCCAATCATTAAAGAAAGTCAGAGACCTGAAAAAAATACCATGGCAACATACCATTGCCTTCAAAAATAGCATGGCCACGCTAAATATTGCGAAAACTGAAGTGACCTGGGGTTGTGCAACCACAAAATTACTTAGTGGCACTGAAATATCGCCAATCTGGAACGCACGGGGCCTCGCCGCCAGATTCTCCCGCACGAGGTCTTTTCGCACCGAGAATAACTATTCTACGTACTCACGTAAGGTCAAAAGGTACAAAAAACACATTTCCTTCGGAGTCCCGATGCCGCTGCATATCGTAGACGAAATCTACGGGAAAGGTCACGCGTGGCACAATTCCATACTTTCACATTGCAAAACATTTGGCACTAAGGACAGAGGGACGACAGGCGGCTAGGCGACTGACGACGTCAGTGGTCCCACCGCTCCCGCACTGCTCACGTATCCACAACGACATCACATTTCCACGCGTTACATTCCACTGCACCCCAATATTTTACACCAGCGGGCACCGACCCGCTTTATTAGCGGCACACGACGTCAGGAAACTGTTAGACAACCTCCCAAGTGGCCAAATCGCGACATCGAATCGGGTGTCAGGCTCGTGGGGACCGTTTTCATATCTCAGCCTTGCTTATCAGAGTTAGGGGCTTTAAAACTCGCAAACTTACATTGTAATTGTTATCCAACGCATTCAGAAGTCGATTACTTAGATCATGAGCGTTATTACTCATTTATAAACCAAAATATTTAACTAAATACGACGAACGTGTCTCGGCTGCGTCGTAATGGCGGACCGACGACTACGTATGCCCGTGCCAGGGCATTTTAGCCGAATAATTCAGCTGATAACTACTGAGGCGACGCACACTCGTGTTTTTCCGTTTCTTTTGACGGAACAACTTTAGTTTTGCCCAAAACCACAGTAGATGGCGCGATTGATTTTATTATTTTAATTTGTTTTTGATCCCTAAATATAGAAATTGTTAAACAAATATTTAAAAATAAATAAAACAAACAATATAACATGTAAATTATATCAGTTTTTTTCGTAAATTATACAAAAATGTTAAATAATTCATTAACCAAATTTTTAATTATGGCAACATAATATGCACTTTGTAATTATTACTGGCAACTTATGAATAAAGTTTTCTAATCGTGCGCTAGATGGAGCTTACTAAAAAGTGCAAAAGAGACCAAATATTGCGATTTCCCCTCGCTCTTTTTTAAATGTTACCAGTAATAGGGTTCGACTTTGTATTTACGGGAACTCAAATACTTTTATGTACCAAGATTTAAAATTGTAATGGAAAATTTTAATCTATTTTTCTATTCAATAAATCGCCAAATGTATGTCAGACATATAATCTCAGCATTACTAAATTACATACTACTGTTTCTGCTCAAAGAGCATTTATGCTCTATCAGATAAATTACTAGATACATTACATTACATACATACATACCTCAACTCTCTCTCTACCGGATAATTGCTAAACTTCATAATTTATAAAAGTCCTTTACAAAGAAAGAAAGCAAGGTTTATTTGGTTCTTTACATTAAACCTACATTAGAATAAATTAATCAGCAGAACAATAAACAAAAATATATAACTTTTACAGTCATTATAATTCCTACATTTCCTACTATTCTTAGGTACCTACTTTTACATACAAAGAATTAACCATTCACTTAAAACTTATCGAGCGAGAAGGAATTATAAGATCAATTTTAGATTATCTGCTTAATATTTTGGTGTATATAATTTGTCCTCAGTTTACTTAAAAAATTATAAGAACTAAATATCAAGAATCATGTTGAATGTGATGTGTGATTGTGTGATTGCCACGTACCGTAGTTTTAAACGTTAGTCGTTCGTTCCACATTTTGTGAGGTCGATGCTTAAATAAATTACATAGGAAGGCTTTAACAAACTGCCCACTTGACCATTGTTAATTTATTAGCATCGCCGTCTAAACCTCTAAGTTAAGACCCAAACTAAGCATAGCTTGTGTATTGGGTGCCAGACAAGTCAGACAACTTAGGCTATTACACACTTTTTTGAAAACTGGTTTAAATCAATCTTGAAGTTGTACTGAACCAGTAAAATTTTTATTTTTATTTTAAATTACCGAAAAATGCCATAAAATCTACTTTTTATTTATGATTTTGAAATTGCGCGCGGAAACAGTAGCCGCCATGCTGCTTCGACTTTTGACGTCAGTCCGTTAGTAAACAATACGATGTTGTTAGAGACCAAGTGAAAATATTTTCGAAAATAATGAGTTAAAACCCTTATCATTGGTGTCTTGTGCCTGGATGCAATAGATAAACGTTCACAAACATAATAACTTGACAATTTCTACAAATCTTCTCAAAGCACGACTGTGTTTACTAACGGAGTGACGTCACGTCGGAACCGTCGGAACCTTAGAGTAGAACAGTCGGAACCCATTATGGCGAACGGCGTTTTTGACATTTCAAAAACAGATTAAATAATTCGATTTTAAAATTGGAAATATAAAATTAATAATGCATTTTTATGAATTAATATCAACGTTTCTCGTTTATATTATACGAAATCTATAATAAACATTCACTTTTATATTTTTTCTTGCATGGTGTAAAATACCGTATTACATACTGCAACACAAAACGTAAGTACCGTCCAGGGATCTAACTCACGACGTCTTTTGGTTTAATTGGCCGTTGGTCCTGTGCTGTGTGTGCCTCATTTGGATCAGTCAGGCACAGGACTAAGCAACGGCCTAAACTGCTTTCTGAAGTATGTGTGCACGTGGTAATCGTGGTATTCGTATTTTACATGCCAACAATCCAACATCTAGATTCCGAAACGTGACTGAGTATTTTGAACAGAAAAACCGAATAAAACTTTCTTTTGGTGCAACCTGGATTGAACACAGGACCTCTGAGTCTGACGCGCAGCCAACTTTTGATATATCTTATCTTTAGTGTAATAGCTGATATCTCAAATTCTCAACCAATTACATCAATCGGTCGGTCGTCGTTTGTATTGTTCGTTTCAATTGAAACACATTTTTAAAGTTTGAATACTTCCCTATTTTTTTTTTCTCCCGGATTTAATACTATTGCCAGTCACCAATTAAAATTACCCTGGCAAAATACTTTAGATGGAGATGCTTCGATCACTAATAAGAACTAGATACACAATCAGCGGCCAAAAGTGTCCTCACCGAAAGAGCTCCTAAAATCAACATTTAGGTGGACTTTTATCTTAGTAGCATTCGAACGCTCCGACAATAAACATGCCTAAATGCTCCTTTTAAAAGTGCAAAAATCACCCATCCAAGACGAAAAAAAAGGATGGACTTTCATATTTTCGGGAAGTATTAATATTATCATTAATTATTATTATCACTTTTATTAAAAAATCATCGTAATATCATTTTTAAAAATTAAATTAAAATAAATACCAGTAGTTATAACGCAACTCAATTGTAAAGACCTCAAGCCCACTTAAATTGTTTGGGTTATGTTCGTTTACTCGGTTCCATTAATCCGTGGAGACGCTATTGTTTGTAAATTTTTTTTATTATTAAAATACAACTGTATTGTTTTTTTGTTTAATAAGACTTTGGTACTTTTTTAAAAGTAAATATTATACAAACATATTATAATAAATTAAATTTTTAGTGGATGTAATAAATTTAACATGTGAGATTTTATTGGAGTTTATCCCATATGAGTCGATATAAGAGGCCCTCCTTAATTATAGAAATTTTAATGAGGAGGGGAAATACAAAGGATTATGTTACAAATGTTCATCATTGTATTAATGTATGTTGTGGTGCTTAAAGTTCTGAAATAAATTAATTTATATAAAGGTGTGAAAATAGTATAAGTGTGACCTGTGAGCGTGACTCACTTAATGTTATTACTTTTTTTTTCAATTTTTAATATAAATACACTGTGTATATTATTTCATTAATAAATAAATGTTGTGACTGTGTAACTAAAACTAAAATAAACCCATTCCAAAAATCCCATACCAATATTTACAATAAAAACAAAAAAATACTT
The DNA here is from genome assembly GCA_949319885.1 of Mecyna flavalis. NCBI lineage: Eukaryota > Metazoa > Arthropoda > Insecta > Lepidoptera > Crambidae > Mecyna > Mecyna flavalis. Next base: position 1,955,686 of record OX439419.1, on the reverse strand, counting down.
TTGAACAATTCGACTCCACCCCGTTCCCTGTCCTTGCGGCGAGCCTAGGTCGTAAAATTTTTATGGTATTTGGCGCACTGTGATTCGTCGAGCGCGAGCACTCGTAATAGCTTTGCGAAATACAACTTCACGCATTGCACGTAAGGTTGAGTTTACATTATTCCATCTAGAATTTTTCGAGAAAGAGAAAGAACTAGATTTTCGACCGTTTTGAGGCGACTTCTGCATGGCATTGTGTATCTAGTTCTTTATTAGTGATCGATGTGGAGATGTGCCGGTTTCTAAACGTAACCATGGGAAATTTATTTATTATTTGGCAATACCGGCTATGGACTCACGGTTGCCAACTTAGGGGTTTTCCCCCCAGATTTAGGGGGTAAATAAGTGAGATGGGATTTTTTTATGTTATATTTTTAGGGGTATTTTTAGGGATTTTTATAACTTTAAATATATATTTTTTTATTCCAAATTCAGCGAAATAAAGGTGAGTATTGTCTCCATAGCCTTGGGATAATCCAATCCAGCGAATCATGTTCATTTTTATACATTATCGCCTTAGCGATATCTAGTGCGATTGTTTGTTATTAAGAGTACAGAGTTGAATAAAAATAAAACACGAATTCCACCATGTTGTCTATATGACAAATATGACAATGACAATGACAATTTTATCTTTCCTCTTTATAATATTAGTTTAAAAGAGTAAAAACAAATTATGTTACTGCACATTTTTTATTAATTATGTAATTGTAATTATTTTTATTAAATATTTTTGGGAGGATTTTCAAGCAATTGAGGTGATTTTAGGGGGTTTTGACTTAGGTTTAGGGATAAATATTTTTTAGAGCTGGCAACCCTGTATGGACTTTCAAAAAAATGACACTTTTTCGATTTGTGGAGAAGCCGTGTGTCGCGTTTATTATCATGGCATAGAAAATACATCATCATCTTGTAAAAACACATCGATTTAGTACTTTATTTTCAATCGCGCTGTAACAACGTTGACATGTAAATAGATTGCAAAGTCGAATCGTAATTGGAAAGTGGTGATAAATGGCGAAAATTATAGTGCTGTTGTGTGTTCTGTGATAGTGGATATGGATCGTCGGTGTTCACAGTCGGTCCGGACGCTGGTTTTCGACGACTCAGACTCTGATCCGCCGAAAACCGGGCAGAAGAAGGACTTGACATCGTCAGGAGCCCCATCGTCGCTGAATCAGAGCGCTGAAGGTGAGAAAAACATAGAAATTTGGGTACTATTTTGAACGCTGCGTGTGTATTTGCTAACAGATTTAAGCGCGTTTTCGTATTGTTTTCAAGGTTTATCTGTTCAGCTGTCAATTTAATTGCGAAGACGTGAACGAACGGCTCTCTCTCATTGGTTGTGGCGATGAAAATATAAAGACACATAATGAAAATATGGGGTCATTTGATTTTGAATCGCCTACATGAAATTATGCCGTTCTATTTATTGCGAAAGCTCATAGAGCAAGAGGCGAGCCAGATGGCTTGTGCTGTTTATTATTTATAAGTGTGTATACAAGATTGTCTTGTCTCCATTATGCTTTCGTGATTACAGGCCTGACCTCTGGCTTGTGGTCTTCATAACTTCCATTTGTAGACTTATTTGACCTTATTAGACTGATATCTAACACAAGTAATCATGCTCTTGTTGTTCCAATAAGTCAATTTCATTGATGGTGATTAAATAACTAGGTAAATGAAAAAGTTTTTTGAATAGTTTCTCAAATATTAGATAGACTTTTTGTAATACATCTATATTATGATAGAATTGTTGTCACTATGTACTTAATTATAATATAATAATTAACAACAAACAAACAACAACACCTTTTGGACATTGAATAATTATAATGGCCTAATTTCTGAATTTTCATTATGGTTATATTAAAATTTAATTTTAATGAATTATTAGTACATTTAAGTAGTTCAACCTTAAGAGATGAATTCACTAAACAGACACTAAATAAGTGGGGCTAATAACCCCACTTATTTGTCTTGCTTGTGCTAATGATGATTAAATTTAAAACTAAACATGTATTCATCTACTCTATTTGTTATTGTTTGTGAACAATTAGTTAATAGCTATAGATAGTTGGAGTATAATTACTTAAAAAAAACAAATACCTAGAACCAGTTTAGTCGTAACACTTGTTGAACATTTCAATTACATAATAATTTGGTATTTTTCAATTACATAATAATTTTTAAGTTTTAACAATATGTATTTTGTTTATTTGTATAATAAGGAGAATTTTTTGGAGAGTTGCTAAAATTAGCTTAAATACCTAATAATAAACATTGAAAGAACTAATAACAGAAAAATTACCTATTTTATACAAAGTTCCAAAGTAAACAAATACTGACTAAAAGTTACCTGATACCTGGACAAATTGAATTTTATATATTCATATTTATATGAATGCTAACTAATTTAAATATTGAATACAAACTTCTATGTTGATCAGCTGGCAAATAGCTAGGTAATAATTTTTTCAATTCAATACATCTTTCCTGTCTGGTCATAGTTTAATATTAATTTACTTATTATGCTAATAGGATACAATACATTGCAATAGCTTTAGTAGGATTCTGTTTTTAAAACTGATAAGACTAATATTATGTAGTGGCATATTACATAATATCTCTGGACATTATTCACACAGCACCATCTAGCCTCAAACTAAGCATTAGCTCGTTGGCACAAGAAATCGACTCTATCAATGTTTAATGAAATAAAGTGCCTTATTCATGCTGATCAAATTTATTACCTTACTTCTTGGTATTAAATTATCATTTTTATTACTAACTTGTTTACATTGGCACACCCATTTAGATACATTATCTCAAGTAGACAATGTATAATTCAATATTGATAATGTTATCTTCTAATTATAGAAAATTGTTAATCACAAAGTTGACAAAGTGGTATAACAAGAATAACAATTTCGGTTATTGTTTTATTTAAAAAGATAGATAGTTTTGAGACTACCTACACTTGAGTGCTAGACCAAGATTCTGGTTTAGAGTTCTAGATTTGTTGAAGTATCTTTAAAAATTCCAAATTCGTCACAATAGTTTATCGTGTGTTCCGGTAATAAACCAGTATGCATAAAATGACAAGAAACATAATCAAAAAATGGATATTTTTATACCTAGATTTTATAGACAGGCATGCAGCCCACCTTACGGTTGGCGGCCACTACGGCCTATTCCAGTGAGGGACACTTAATCAGTAAGCGTCAGTCCATATGCTGCCACACTGTAAGCTCCTCTTCATTTTCGACCCTTGAATATCAAGTGTACTGGCTCCCAGAACACAGCCAGAGCTGTTATGACGCCAGATTTCGGGTGGTAGCCAGCCAGTCGGAGTCTGAAAAAGTCCTACCACCAACCCAACCCAAGGCGGAAATTGAACCCACAGCCTCTGGGCATACCCGAGCGGCTTAGCCACTGTTCTTCGGATCAAACACAATGCTGCTCAATGAGTAGGCCAGTATTTCTGCATCCCAACAGGTAAAGTGAACACTTGCCACTCTGCCAACTAAAGTCATTAAAAAAATATCGTATAAAAGTCGTCCTTCGTCGTGCAATAAGTTATCTGTTAATGTAGTTAAATATGTAAATGTTGATTAAATAGTTCATTAGGTTTCGTTTCACTTTTGTTATCTATGCTCTCCTTCTCGAACGTTTCGTCCCGAACTAGTCAAGAGTATGCTTGCACCACGATCCAAGATTTGGCAAGTATGGGGCTTAGACAAGATGACATCGCTTCATAGCTGGCGATTTTCGCTAAGTCCAATTTGTATAGATTTGACAGATGCCATAGAAAAGTCACGTGTTGAAAAGTATGGGATTTGACATTCGCTATCGCAAATTGAGCTATAACGAACGTCATAAATGCCACTCGTCTAGGGCGTTTAGGCGCAGAATGTCCAAGTTGCAAAATGTCAAGTGGTATCAAAACGTCCAAGTCTCAAAATGTCCAAGTCGCAAAATGTCCATGTCGCAAAATGTCCAAGTTTTAAAATGTCCAAGTTGCAAAAGGTCAAACTCTCAGCAATAAATGAAATGAACTCTGTTATTGTAATCGTTTTTATTATTAATCAAAAAATATAATTATACATATCGCACCTTCAGTAGAACCGTAAGATTTCAGATTGTTGACGATATGTGACTGCTGATTACAAAGTTTTGCTGTCTTTTTTGTGAAAGGTTACTGTGAAATGTTCAATGTATAAGAAAATACAACACTTACGCAAAAAACACGCTGTTTCTAGTCAAAAACGATGCCAACTTAAGCTTAAATATGGTCATATTTAATCATTTAATTGTTGCTGGAACAAGGGCACAAATGTGTAAATATGTAATGTAAGGGCATAAAACTACCGGTTTTTAATTCTTGTAAACCACGCACTTAAAAAGAATATAGTATATAGTTTATGTCATGCAAAGGACTTTATTATGATATTGATAGAGCTAGGCCACATTAAATACAAAAAATATCTTAAAATGGCTCTCCTGTAAAATTGCAAATCCTGCAGTTCCTGCCTTTGTTCTACCGAAGATGGTGCGATATGTATTTTAATTATATTTTTGATTAATAATAAAAACTATTACAGTAACAGAGTTCATTTCATTTAATTGTTGAGATTTTGACCTTTTGCAACTTGGACATTTTGAAACTTGGACATTTTGCGACTTGGACATTTTGCCACTTGGACATTTTGAGACTTGGACGTTTTGATACCACTTGACATTTTGCAACTTGGACATTCTGCGCCTAAACGGTCTAGGGGGGCAGTTATTACATTGAGCGACTGCTATCTGGCCTTCGTAACTCTTAACAGGGGATCCAGACCAATTGGATCATGGCTGCACACTGTGCCGGTTTCCTTTTTTTTTTGTGAGGGAAGAATTCGCCTGGGGAAGGCGAGCCGTGTGTGGAACTCGTGCAATTCCATGCCCCAGTCTTTATAAAGACCGGTGCACGAAGGTGCTAAACGCCCCCGCGCTCCTGCATCGCCGTCGGCGGCGTCTCTTTGTTTAATACTACATCAGTTGGCAGACAGACACGCAGACACGGTTGGTTAGCGGCTATTGCGGCCTATTCCACTGAGAGACACTTCGCCTGGAAGCGTCGCTTAAAGTGCTGCCAGACTGTAGGCTCATCTGATCTTCAAGCCTCTGATTTCAAGTGTACTGTCTCTGGGCTGACAGACCCTGACAACCAGAGAAACTGCAGGTTGCCTTACGATGTTTACCTTTACCGCCAAGCTGGCGGTAATCGTTATCCCGCACTATTTACTTAATTACTAATATACCTATTTACTTTAAAAAGTCATTAAAGAAATGTCTACTTAACTGTCTCAAAGTTCACTATTGTGTTTAAATCGAGGCCTGAGTCACTGTTCCTAATGTATATTAAGTTGTTTATTTAATTAACGGTAACAGGAAGCAGGGTAGTTCGACGGTCGACCTGTGGCGCGCCCTTTTGCGCTAATGTAATTTCCCGAGGTAAAAGTCATATCCTGGATGTGATCCTTTGGGGACTGGGGTGGCTTAGGATATATTATTAAACATGTTTGCGTAGTGAAAAGAAGTTAGTACAAAATAACTGTTGCATTTCACTTGAGACTTTATAAAAGAACGCTAGTTCTTCAGAAGTCTATCTGAAAGAAGGCCGCGGTTTTACAAGCGCGTTTTTTTTTTTCAAATATCCCCCCCTTTCCCCCCACATTTCCGGGATCAAAAGTACCCTATGTCACTCGGGGATAGTGTAGCTCTTTAACAGTGAAATAATTTTTCAAATTGGTTCAATAGTTTCTAAGCCTATTTAATACAAACAAACAATAAAACCTTTCCTCTTTTTAATATTATATTATTATAGATGTCATGAAATGACCTATTATAGTCCCTACAATCGCGACTACTCGCGAGGTTAGACAAATGGAAAATGTATCGCGTCGGAAAATTATACCGCGGACGTCCTGCGGCTTTTAATTAAGATAAATAATATTTATTACTTTTATTAATACAGATTGTTATCGGCTTTATTTATCTTTTATATAGGTACTTATTTTATAAATAAAATGAACGTTTTGTATGTTTGTTATCAATGCGTCGAGTTATTTGTTATGAAATTTTGATCAAGGTTATTTGCCTGACAATTTGGTGTGTGGATCGTATACCTATATGGATCTGGTGGGAAAAGATTTTAGGTGTAAAACAAAATGCATTATTAAGCGTGAAATATAATTATTTTAAATTTGTTCGTATGTCAATAACAAAAGGATTAATTAATTTTATTTCTACATTGTACTCGTACACTTCGACGGATTTTAGGTACAGAAAATAATTTTTTTACAGCTAAATATAAATTAATAAAATAATATCGTGCTAGGTTACTTATTCCATAGGATTTGATTTCCCACTTCATTTCGTTTACATTTTCGACATAATACGAATGTTTCAATAAAAAACGTTATCGTTTACGACTTATCAATAAAGTTGAATTATGAAACTACAGTAAAATGTTTAATGTACAGTAATAAAGTAAATATTAATTAGTCATTTGGCCGCGATGTGAGGTAGCTGGCCCGGCCTGAATGTTTATTTCAGACCTTCAAATGGAAGTACGAGTAGTTATAGCGCCAGTGTAGTAGGTGGATATCGCGTTTTTGGTGATGAAGCGTTTGATAACCAGGGGGCCTAGACAAAGTAACATTTTGACAGCGATAGCGAAATTCGCTAACTTTAAATTGTGGATGGATTTGACAGATGCCATAGAAAAGTCACGTGTTGAAAGTATGGGATTTGACATTTGCTATCGCAAATTGAGCTATAACGAACGTCATAAATGCCGCTTGTCTAGGGGGGCAGTTTCCTTAATATTTCTTTTAATTTTTTTGATGCTAGTTCATTTGGCAGACAGGTACACAGTCCACTTAATGGTTAGTTGTCCCGGCTCGGCCGGGGAAGTAGGTACTATCGAGGACACCCGCGCGTGATCACCCTTAAGGCTAAAATCCTGTGCAGTATTTTCACGTTTACAAGCGCCGCTCCTAAGAAGTCTCGATGCGCGTGCACGGTATATTTTTCCAAAAGTGATCACGCGCGGGAGACCGCGATCGTACCACCCTCTCACATAACACCAGCGTGAAGTAATAGTGACTACTATTGTGTTTCGTCTGGTTTGTGAGAGTGCTGGAGGCCCACACCCCCCCTTTAAAGGCCGGTAACGCATCAGCGATCCCTCTGGTGTTGCAGATGTCCATGGGCGGCGGTGATTGCTTATTATTGCTTACCATCAGGCGAACCGCTGGCTCGTTTGCTGCCTCTGATACAAAAAAAAGGTGGCTACTGCGGTCTTTTCCATTATGGGACGCTTAACCAAGAGAAGTCGCTCTATGCGTTGCCTCACATCTATTACCTATAATAAATGAGACAGTTTGCGAGGATGGACGTACGTTTGTTGATTCACACACAATACCTCTTTGGTCTTTCTCCGATCGACGATCTAGTTACACTACCATGGTCCAGGGTTAGGCAAGTTCAATTAAATAACACTGGAGACGTTCATTATTTAAGTAAGGTTAACAGACCAGATTTAGTTGCGATGGGGAAGCTGCCGTGAATTGATACGACGAAGACAAAAGCTTGTAACAGGTTTTCCACTATGATAACCTAACAAAATGAACATACTACGCCAAATTCTCGCGGCTAATTGTACCTATAATTGTCTGGAAACTAGGGTGCCACAGAAAACGCTATCTCTCACGCATACTATCAAAGTGTACTCTTTATCGTATACATAAGGTACACTTTCTATTACACTCGATTAGTTCAGTGGGAGGCATCGTGGAAATGAAGGCTGTAGTATTTTTTATACAACCGGGCATACAGTTATTTCTTAATGAGGTTGCGATGGGTGTCATTGTTCTGTTCTTAGTAAGTAATGGCTTTGGAACCATTGATGAAAACCTTTTTATGTAGGTACTTACTAATTATTAAGAGTTGGTTTTTGCAGGGATGAAAAGTATCTATGTGTGCCTATTGAATGTTTCACTGTAGAACGAAGGCCTCCATTATTGAAATCCAGTCATCGTCACAATGATGGGTACTGGCCTAATCACAACGCCTACTAAAAGCGGATAGGTGATCACGAACCCGAGCTGTGTCCTAAAAAACCGACGCAGAGTTAGCTCGACCCAGGAATTGAACACAGGACTCCGAGAGCTCGGCCCGGTACTTAAACCACTAGACCATCGAGGCGTTAGAAGATAATCTTTGCCTTATACGAAAACGATCGCGTATCCATTGACACCACCACCATAACACCTCCATGCTTTGTTTAAAGGGATCCCATTAGTAAGAATAAAAAAATGACGAATGAATTCTACTTTTTGACGGCACTACAAAGCAAGGGAATTTGAAATATAATCCAAATTAAGGCAATCTAAAGAACCTGTTCTGGAACAAAGGGAAGAGACAACGAGACCGTACCTAAGTCTAGACTAAAATATTCAGAGCATAAGCACAAATCCAGTCTGAGACAATAGTAAAGGATTTACGTTTTGGGTGGGTTTTGTATGCTTCTGAATATTGCCGCAGTATTCCTAAAATAATTTATTAATGAAGCAAAATGTATTATTTTCAGTAGGTTAATGTGTGTCGGTGACATGGTATGCGGATGGAGACTCAATGGGAGCACTGTACCAACCATAGGTCTTCTAAGTCATGTTTGGGAATCACCTAGTTTTTCGAGAGTCTTCCCTAGACGCTAGAATCTTCAAACAAGGGTGCCCAGAAGGCGGACCTTGGTTCTGGATATAAAGGAAAACCCGGGTTGTTTAGTAGGTAGTGGTACAAACGCTTTCAGTCTCGCTGTTCTCGCTAACCTTCGATTATTGTGCGTAAACGCATTTTCCTCCGCTAATAAAGGTTTTAAGTGTAAAGGGTGTTGTCCGTTTTTTTTGAAGAGGGGAATAACCCGCTTAGGTCAGACGAGCCGTGTGTGGACTTAGTGTGTTATCCTATGCCATCATCATTTAATTAAACTAAGCATAACAATAGACTCCAAGTTCGTGGTCCAAACTTACTCCGAATAGAGCGACAACAAACAGAATGAGTGGGTCGTTAAGTTTTGATAAGTTGTTAACGAATTTGTATGGTTCATGCCAGCAGATTTCACCAATACAAACGAGCTTGTCACCTCGTCAAACATTGTCAATGACGTGCACTTGAAGTTATAAAGATTACAATCTGAGACAGTCCGCATAGAAATGTCGAAACGATAATTGGAGACCTAGATCTTGGTAGGTATTGTCGTTTCGTACACCTAGTCATTTTGCAATAGTGGCTCGGAAGCGAAAGCCCCTTTCCCCAAACTGCCTCGTTTGGTATTCATATGATGTGCTGGTTTACGTAAACTGTAGGACATCACTTTTGATGTTACATTTTTCTCTTATACGTTTCACGGTGTGATGTTTGAAGAATATACCTACTATACATACATTGCTAATGTATAACCCTTTTTTCTCCTACAATTTCAAATCGTGAGGGTGTTTTGTCTTATGAAGAAGGATGACAAACATGATGGTAGGTGATCAGATCCCTACTGCCCGTGGACACCTGTTACCAAAGTCTTAGGTGCGTTGCCCGTCTTTGAGAAAAGAATATGGCGGGAGAGGGAAAAGAAAAGGTTTTGGGAAATGGAGAAAGTTCGGGCCCTTAAAAATCACTTACAAAATGAAGCGCAATTTCAAAAATACTAGTCAGGCTTCTGTGAGATGGTGATACAATTAGTAGTATTTTTGAAATACCCCGGTCAAGCCGGTTCGTATATAAAAACAAACGTTTAAACGCATAATAATCAGCAAGTTTCTTGGTCCAATCGTTCCCTGATTACATCGGTACAAACCGCTCATGAAATGATAAATGAACAAAACCCATTTAAGGTAATTTTCTCATTGTCTGCAAAGATAGCCTATTTGTTTATTGTTGTTGAACTGTTATGATAGCGATATCTTTACAGTAGTTTTGTTCCCATTAACTGTCTAGTCAGATTGTGGAACAGATAAGAAAGACAAAGCTATATTATCATCGATTGACTTTAGTTATCAACTCATATCATATGTCATCATTCACTGAGCGTTTTGTCCCTTCTGTTTTGAAACCATTTGTCCCCCATTGGTGGATATCGCAATCAGTTTTTGCCGATTTCTGACAGTAGAAAATAAATGGTGGGGTCCGTTAGGAATCCTGAGAACAGTAAAACAACATTTTGTCCAGTCCTAGTTCAGCTGAGCTGGGTTTACAAAAGTTTAAAGTACCAATTTTTACAAGACTATCAGATAAATTCTTCATTGTTTTTCTCACGGTTATCAATACCACATACCAATATCTTTTTTTATGAAAACTGACAAAAGAGGCAGAATTAGATGCTGATATCTGAATTATCAGAAACTTTTCAGACAGTGATAAAACTCGCCCCTGTCAAGCCCTTGATTAGTAATCAGTCCCCTGACCCTATAAATAACATACTTGCACAGAAACGACCTTCATCATTGAAAGCAAGACATGATTACAATGGTATGTACTGGCTTATTATCTACGCTTGTCGCCTGTGATCACCGCCAATCTACATTTGACAAGCGTCACTAACCAGGGGGGATTGAAGTTTAATAAATTCTATTCAGCAATGAATAGGGTGCTGGTTTACGCACTTGCTTCCATGTTTTGTAAAATGAGATCACAAGCCGAGGAATCGGAAACCCGGGAATTGTACCCTGGAACACAATATCATCATCATAATAATTATTAGCTATATGTCTCCGCTGCTAAACTCCCCAGTGATCTCTAAAATGTGTGATCCAAAGCGACCTGCCTGATCCTTTGATATTTAGCTATCTTCGCCAGGTCGTCTGTCCATCTCATAGGTGGCCATCCTCAGACTCACTTGCCGATACGTGGTTTCCATTCAAGTACTTTCCTGTCCCAGCGGCCATCTGTTCTCCGTGATAACATCTAGTCAAACCAAACTAAAGATCTTTTTTACTGCATTTGGATCCATAGCAGGAATTCTCCCAATGTCAGAAGTAAATCAAAAGAATAATCAATTGACAACGGCTGACACGTGAAGTCGGCAAGTCTCTGTCAATGTACAAGCCATCAATCGATCACGCTAATTAAAACACGGTTTGCCTTGAAGGGCGAATAAATAGAAACTATGTATTTCTCTAGTCTCTAGGGTTGACGATATCTAACTTTCTGAATAGTTGTTTTATTACGAGTATTAAGGTGTACTTACGTGCTATGTTTCATTTGAATGCTAAAGTTCGACAAGAATCTTAAAAACTAATTACACCCCCATTGCACTCAATCCGATTGTCAGATTGTTATCATAATTAGTATTATCATCATCATCATTATCACAATCATACAGTCATTTCAAATGGTTATTAAAGAAAGCCGAGCCGATAGATAGACGATATAGAAATTTATGGACTTCGATATTGGCGTTTTTATAGCTGTGTTTCAGAAATATTAAATAGGAATAAAAGTAGGAAATAGGGATGGGGAGGAGGGAAGAGAAGGAGGGAAAATTCATTTTTATTTTATGGGATAGATAAATGTAATCATTATCAGTTTCCATCAGGCGCCACCCCGACTTGAGGCCTCTCAAGTCGCGGTAGGTACCTACCCGGGGATGGGCTGGTCAATAGCCACAAGGCTAGCACCGGCTCGTCCCAATTGGGTGTAAAGGGGAAACCTGGGGGGTTAAGTGGGTAGTTGCTCTTTAGTTTGGATTCCCATACACGGCCGCAGGTCTAGCTAGCCTGCGGATATGATGCATAAACGCATTCTTCTCCGAAAAATAATAATAATTATCAGTTTGTATGTCTGTCAGCCCTACGAAGAGCCGTGAACCCGCAGCTATCTGGTCGAAGCGGTGCATAATCTGTATCAATTAATTAACCATTGTTATGGTCTCCAATCGGCCCAATTTCAGCCTCACGGTCGACTCCCAAGGTCCCAGCTGTCGATACGAGGAAACTGATAGTTATGTGACATTAGTATTGGTTTTAGTGAAAGTTAGGTAATATTAGGTAGTTTTGTTTACTTATATGTATAAAGATTTGTGAGTGTGTGGTTAATTTGTCACATGAACCCAGAATTTAGTGAATTTACCTACATTCGTTACCATTTGTGGCAGATGTCGCCTCTGATTTGGAGCTGTCTGTGGAACAAAGCTGTGTGTGTAAGAACAATTTAGGTATTTTGGCTGATTTTTTCAGATTTCGGAGATTTCAATAAAAGTCGTAATCATGTCTTCTTCGCGATAATGCTTCGGTCATTGAGCCTTTTTTGCTCTCCAGGTGTATTCAGGCAGTGTAAAGGCATTCACTTTTTTTTTATACATACTTCGCCTCAGCTATAAAGGCTTGTTATGAGAGGTATTTTTTGCTCCTTACTTGGCTTACCGGCGCTCAAAGCCAACTTATTTACACTCAGATCTAACTTAGAAAAGTACTTATCCTCTAAAAATTACCTGACGAAGAACTAAATCCGGTCTTTTTGATACTTCAAGCAAATATCATCCCTAGTGGCATTGAACTTGTGAAATGTTAAATTACAAGTCTTAAACTCGTATTAGGGGTCTTCTGAGTACGAAACTAAAAATGTTATACAACCCCGACTTCATGCCAAAGTAGGTTACTCGTATCGTTGTACTACTAAGATTGAAGTCAAAAGATAGAACTGCTGAATACATACAAGCTTGCCTCAAAGAAATAAAGTGAAGGAAATAATACCATTTATACGTTACTTACCACCATTTAGGCCTCAACTTGAAAGCGAATAATATTCATTATGTTAATTAGATCCACTTGCAGGCTAGCGTTTCCTGAAAAAAACAATTTATTTGTCTGTGTTGAGCGCTATGGATAACATTAATACTGCGTGACCCAACAGGCCAACATGGCTGTCTAATCAGGGTAATGTGTACGATAATTCCGCAATTATACTAATTGTACACACTTGTGGATGTACCACACACAGGGGATTTTGCTAGTGTTGTGCGTTGGATTTCTTTTTATATCGATAGTAATCTATCGATATGTTTAGTCCAAATTTAATAAGTAAAATATCGATAAGTGTATTCTTTTAAACATAGTTAGGTACATCAGTATCCTATAAATAGAGTGGAAAATTAATCCACTGGTTTCATGGTCGCGTGCGACATGGTGATGACCATTAACCTGTGTTAAGTTTAAGAAATCGAATATGTGTTTTCCGACTCGAGCGATGATCATAGGGCCCCGAGTTCATAACCCAATATTTAAACCGCTTGACCACCGACCGAGGCGCTCTAGTTCGTCATATTACATCAGCCAGCCTTGACATCAGCATAGCTACAAGGCCATATTATGGGAGTACATTGAACGTGTCCTTCAATAAAATAAGCTTTATTGGTAGGAGGAAATGTTGTGTTCTTATCTGCCAGGGAAAGATAGAGTTAGGTTCATAATAAAGTTTTATGCACGCTCGAATTTTAATCTTCTAATGTCAGTTCCCGTCTATCAGTCGAAATTAGGCCTCTCGACGGGGTAAGCCCTCACGAAGTTCGACGTATGAGTAGAGATGGGTATTCTGCCCGATATTCTACCCAAAATGGATAAATGCCGGGCAGAATGCCCATCTAGTACGTATGAGTGAGTAATATAAGCCTTGCTATTCTTCGTTTTGTGCTTTTATGCTAAAGTAGGTACATGCGAATTAAAAAGAACCTTTATCTTCATACAGAACAAAGTTATGCTAGTATTAAATAATAAAATGGTTGTTGAATGGAAAAAGATAGCATGTCCAGAGATATTTATTTATTTAAAGAACACGTAATCCGTCAGTCATCTATAGCGTTTATCAAATGTCTAGACTCTAGACATTTGATAAACGCTATAGATATCTTTGTTTAATTTTATTGGTGTAATCAAATGTTACTAAAACAATGTAATCTGTTGACACCCGGAGATATGTTAATTACTTTGTTTGCAATCTTATCCATAGTCCTACAAATTGCACGAAAATGAATTTCAAAGAAAATTATATTTTTATCGATAGAAATATAATACAATCATTTTATCTGCTCTGATTAACTGTAGGTATATTGCAGTCATTCTGCCATCAATTTTTTTTACCGAGTTTATAAATTAGTAATTTTTTTGTCGATATTTTCATCAATATTCAAATCGTCCGTTTGCGAGCGGATCCGGCCTAAGATAGTGATGTGACGTATTAGGCGTGACCTCAATTTTTTTATCGATACTCCGTTAAGCCACAGTGTACCTATTATCAGTAGTTCGTAAGGTTTTTCCACGAACAAAGTAATGGGGTCCTTCAAGAAAAGCTAGAGAATGTTTTTACTAGGAGGGGGCGATGTGCGCGCAGCGAACTTAAATGATTAATTTAAGTTCGCTGTGTGCGCGTAATCCGACTGTTATTGCAAGCCATTATTATACTCGTTGCTAACCTAGTTATAAACTATGTGTAGGCTGCAGGCTTGATTGCCATTTTAGTGGGTTAAAAATGAAGCTAAACGAATTGTGGAAGCTTCTATCATAATATCGGGCTGTGTTATCTAGGTAGTTGCTTGATTAGTCATTTGACAAGAGACAAATATTATCTTAGATCATCCGTTTCATATGAAATGCATAGATAAATGCTTATCGCTCAATGTTATTACGAGTATACCTAAGGTCTTCAATATTTTCTAGAACTGTCAATCTTCCATTTATATTTTAACACTAATTACCTATTTCTAGTCTGGCACGACTCTTAGGTCGTCAAAAAGCTTCTTAAATGTAGCTGTATTAATGATTATAACTTTATTCAAAAACCTATTTTATTTACAGTATAAAACATGCCTGTTTCATCTCAAAGTCAATCAACGGTCAAATTTTTGATTTGGCGTAGATTTGTGTTGGATATTTATTGAGACATGCGAACTTGGGGGTTTTAACAATTGAAGTTTAATGAATGAAAATTATAAATTGATTGTAATTTTTTTTTGTCTAATGTTAGTAAAAATTAAGATATTGTCAGCTTATTTAAACAAACAAAATAATTATAGAAACTTTCTAATGGATTTGAGTGTTGCCACTTTTCTGCTATAAATTATACTGTGGCTGAGTGATCGAAAAGTAGTCGTTTACAAGTAATGAGGTCGTGACAACTTTCATCCGACGTCTTCACTTCCTTTTTGAATGCAATTTGTCCTGCAATTAGACTAAACAGTCGTGCGATAAGGTCCAAAGTCGATTGACGCGGTTAATGTGGTTTTGTTTACGTAATAGTATAGATAATGCTTGTATTTATGGAGATTTAACAGTAGTAGTAGATAAGAATTGTTTGCGACCTCCAGGAGTTTTGTCAACTAACTAAGTTGAAAGTAGGTAAATATTCTTTAAGATTTCGGAGGAGGTCGCAGGTAGTGGACATTTTGGCAGTGTTTCCAGTTTCCGATAGTAAAATGAGATAACTACAAAACTAACATTGACCGTCTCAACAACTAAGGACCAAAAAGAATAGTTTTGTTTCTTTAAATTATAAGTATCTTATAATTATGCTGTTTTATTCAAAGAGCCACTTAACAACAATATGGGCTCTTAGAAGTTTTTTAACCCTTCCAATATTTGTTCTTTTCCACTACAGTTTGCTTTCAAACTCGTATCGAACAATTTTCTTCAACCGCTAAGTAGGTTAATTCCGACCTAGGCATTTCAAGAACATCAACAATTGGTTACTTATCAAGTTACACAACCTCCACGGACCGCTAATGCATGGCAGGCACGCACTTGACCCATTTTAAACATTTTAGTACAAATACCAAATAATTAACTAGTACAATGAAATAGAAAAATCACGATTTATTGTTCAATTTGGTATTTAGTACAGTCAAAAGCACGTCAGACTATACACTTTGGACTTTATACTACTCTTATGTCGGGGGCATAAGTGCTATTATCGAACTGCAAGTGTTTACCGTGATGTGCCGTTGACCGTACAATTTCCTAATAGTCTCTCATAAAAGAGGCAAGATTGTGAGGATAGATGCTTGCTTGTTACTTTATCATAAAAAAACTAACTCCTTGGGCCTGTAAAATATCCTTAGACATTATTAACAAAGCTCCATCTAGCCCTAAAATAAGCATAGCTATTACTATGGGTACCAGACAGACAGGCACACAACCAATCTGATGGTAACCGGTCAATGCGGCCTATTCCATTGAGGGACACTTCACCAGGAAGCGTTGCTCAATATGCTGCCATAATGTCATCTGATCTTCGAGCCTTAGATTTGAAACGTGCTGGCTTCCACATTATTATTGCCGGAACACAGCCAAAAGTGTTAGGCGGCAGATTTCATCTATGGAAGTGGTAGCTAGCTATTCGGACTCCGAAAAAGTCTTACCACTAACCAGCTGTCATCGTATTACTCGAATTATTCTAAATGCTTGGTCCAGATGTCTCTACCAGAGCATATAGTATACTATAAAGCCAGTAAGGTAGCTAAGTATAAGCTTGTATACCTAGTCGTGGGCGATGTAATTAATGTTTAGTAACAGAGCGAGGAGGTCCCCAAGGAGAAAAACCTAATAATATGCATTTTTTAGACGCAGGGTTTAAAATGTCTTCTCGGCCTTTAGACACCTGTGTACGGGGCTTCTGCAGGTGCCCATGTAACGACGGCTGCTGTAGATGGTTTAGTTTTGTGGGTAGGTTTATGGTTTAGGCTTGGTAAGGAGAAAAGATCTCCCCTTACGAATCTCCATTTTCCCCCAGGAAAGGATATAGAGAACTACATTCTCCCACGAACAAAAGTTGGTACATTCAAATATTCTCTGCTTGCTGCCTTTCTTAGACCATCATGCTTCACTATAATTCGGTATACTGTGTAGCTTATGCCTGGCAACGGTTTCAATGTCGACGTTTGCGTAACGACAAACTAGCATTGCGCAATTTGTTTTGGTCCGGACCATTCGTGGCGAATCGATATTCGCGATAGAAATCGATTACCGATGTCGATAATCGATAAGCGCCCTGAAATTAGTTTGCGGTTAAATTGTTTCTTGTTCATTTAATATATAGTGATAATTAAAATTTTGCGGAGGTCGTTAGCTATTCCAGCTTCCGTGTAAAATCAGCCTATTGATGTCAATTATTCAAGTAAAGTCACGAAGATGATGGTAATTACTGGTTGAAAAAAACCTTCCTTGCCTGGCTTGGTGACTATACAACTGAGCCACAAAACATTAAAAAGTTCAAAATATCGATATATACCTAAAAATCTACAACATTAGACACAGTAAATACTGCGTTAGAGACATGATTTACCTACAATTAATTTTCCAAGTATTTTGTGATTCAACACTTTCAATACATCCGTTATTCAGTCATTGTTGTGACTCACGGACTTAGAACTTTCAGCTCCTTGAACTAATTTTCTAGCAGTGAAGTGCAAGTGTCGATATTTGGGGCGATTAGGGTAGAATCAAAAAGCTATGCTTAGGCAATATTAACGTACAATACGTTCGCGTTAGAGCTAGTACGCTTCAAATAAAAAGAGGTTCCAATGTGTCAGCACATTGAGCGATGCTGCTTGAGTGTTTTCCACATTCACATTGCAAAAAATTTCAAAATCTGAAGAAGCAGATTACTATTTAGTTTAGTTACCCGTCGCGTATTTGTCAGTATTGCAAGATAAATTAGATCTACTTACCGGATAGCGATCGATCTGAAATTTTTCATGCATGTGTAAATCGGATGGCAATATAAATTATTGTGAAATGGAGTTGATCTGATGATAGAATAGAGTTCTGTGGTGATCATAGGAACTGGGTAGCTAAATGACACAACCCCCTCAAGATTCTGGTCGTTTTATCCGGTTTGGTACTAGATGGTAACCAAGGTCTGATGCTGGAAAATGGAAGATGGCAATAAAAGTTTGTTTAAAAAAAAGAAATATTTTGCCTGTTTAATATAATATCATTGGTTTCAGCATAATTCAAATACGTACAAGTAAAGAATAAGTATATTGTGATTCATATCATAAATAAATCATGTAAGATACCTACATTATCTATTGAATAAAAGATGAGCCAAAACCAGTATTGCTGACGTTACGTGTTTACTCACAAGTCAACCTTAGGTAGAAAATGTAGGAATTGGTAATGACAATAGGTGTACAAATAGTTTTAAGGTAAACTAGACTTTATAGCTTTGAGTTTTGAATAGAAATGGCCTGGCGTATTGCCATGTATTACCTAGTACCTACTCGTAGTATACTACAAGTATGAATTACGTTTAAGAGCAGTATCTTTTTAGGGTTGCCAAGTGTTTTCAGGATAAGGACGTACACTTTGAATGAACCGATGAAGCATTTGGTGGTGACCCTTCTCTATGCGCCAGGGATCCCCTGTGCGCCAGGGATCGTGGGATCGAATACCACTTAAGACAAACTTGTGATAAACGTTTGCGTTTTATTCTGCGTCTTGATTGTGTATTTAAGTATTTATTTGCAGTACATTCGAGTGATCCTTCAGGGGCCTAAGTGAAATTTTGACAATTGGACAAAGTGAAATTTTGATAGCGATAGCGAAATTCGCTAACTCCAAATTGTATGGATTTGACAGGTGCCTTAGAAAGGTCACGTGGTCAATTGATATTGAAAGTACGGGTTTTGACATTCGCTATCGCAAACTAAACGATAACGAAAGTCATAAGTGCCGCTTGTATGTCTAGGGCCTTTTTTTTTTTTTTTTTTGTGGAGGGTAATGCTATTAGGCTCCATAACTCGCCTGGGGAAGGCGAGCCGTGTGTGGGACTCGTGCAATTTCATGCCCCAGTCTTTATAAAGACTGGTGCACGAAGAATACTCCACTAAACCCCCCCGCGCTCCTGCATCGCCTTCGGCGGGTTCTCTGGGCTGGGACAGACCCTGACAACCAGAGACTGCTTGTCTAGGGCCTCTGGTATTATATGTATGCGTCCATAGGCCGTAGCTTAGACTTGACCGCCGCCCACATAGTATAAAAAAGTCCATTACCTTAAATTGCCGCTGTGTGGAAAATATTTTATTTAAAATATAGTTCATAACTAAGATAGTGTTAAAATAGATTTAATTAATCAATAATAGCCGGTTTGTTATAATTGTTTATTACTGATACCGTCCCTAAGTGTGTACGGTACCTTTGACCTGTGTTTTGACTACGCTACATGCAGGCAAACAGTTATCTGATTTATTATAGCGGGCATATAAAGTAGGGGTGGGGCACACAAATTGTAAATATATTCGGTTTCATATAATAGCTGCACATTAAGCTTTAATTGCACGTTTAAGTAATAAACTTAGATAATATTTGTTGAACATTAACAACAAAACAGCATCTAATTTAATTATCAAGAACTTATTTGTCAGTGCTAAAAATAGGGCTATTTTATCAAATTTTTTAGTTTTCTTACTTCCTTCTAAATATGTGTAACAATTGATTTTTTTCTCGTCCTTAGCAGCCTTAGCACTTTTTGTACTAGAAATACAAGAAAAGTTCCCAGTATTCCATTAAATAAGAGAAATAATTATTATAATAACACGCAATAAATTTCTAAAATGTAAATCTTGACCTAGATCGTTTCGGCTAGTTGGCTTAGAACGGTCACAGTGTAGACAACGACAGTACAGTAATGCGTGGACTTTTACAGAGATGTCATCGGAAGTCTCCTTAAATACATTTCTTAAACGGAGATGTTATTATAATAAGTGTTTTTGCTTGTTATATTAGACATGTAATACAAGGTAGAATTTTCTTCTTTTCATTGGACTCATGAAAACCAAATTATATAACGTTTAATTAAACGTTAAATTAAATTATCTAAGTACCTATTCAATTTATCTTGTAGTTGAATCAATTGTATGAAATATTAATTTTAATTATCAGGTGTCCCTCAATTTAATGGGCCAAAGCTAGACTGCTTACCATCGGGATAATTTAAAGTAGCATAAAAAATATAATTTACTCATTATATGGAGATGTTTAATAAGCGATCGATTCAAACATTTAATAGCTGTTTGCGTACGTGACTGTGTTTTATGTAGTGAGGTGAGGTGACCTTCTTGTTTTGTAAAAGTCATCTAAAACCGTCTTAATAATAAATAAATAATCTATTATTTTATTTTGGTGGTTCACTGCACTTAAGATCCATATAAAGGTTCAAAAATATTACCACTCATAAATGATATTTTAATTTAAATGCTTCAATATGATTTTTGTTCAATGCCGTTTTTTAACGTGTTTGAAATAAGTAATATGTTTTATGTAAATGTAGAGCCTAAATGACTTTTGAGATAAAGCGACGTTGTCTTACTGTGAGTTAACCCACTATCTTATAATATAGTTATTGTGAAGTCGACACTGGTTTTCGCTAAGGCTGTCTTGCGTTCTAGGCGGCTGAGTAGGCGTTTTTCTCAATACAGTCATCGGTCACGCATGCACAATACTGCACTTATGTCAGTGCAACAAGGTTTACTTTCCCTTGCAATATCATGTCTATCAGGGGATACGAAATGCAGCGGAGTAACGTTGCATGATTTTAGACCTTAACTGCGTAAAACATGGAATTCAGTTTGCATTGCAGCTGTCACAAAGGTAAATAGATTGTTTGTATGCATACGCTAAGTGAGATAGCCAGTTTTGATTGAAAATTATTGGCTTTGAAACACCGAATGTTTGTTGTAGGCGTTTATTTTGGTAGCCATATCCTTTATTGTGCGAAATAACGAAATTGTCCTTTGTAAGTCTTTAAGTGTTCAAGGTTAAAGGTAACAGCCTTTTTAGTTTAGCTAAAACTGGTAGGTTATTGGCCAATCAATAAACATTATAAACATTGATCTTATAAGCTAGCTGCTAGGAACTGTTTGGTAGGTTAAGGTCTTGTAACAAGGTCTCAGTAGCAAGGGTGAAATGATTAAGTTCGTTCAACCCCTATGAAAGCGGTACGGCTGGCAGTCGTTGGCAATCTGAGAGATGGGCTGGTTATTAATAACATCAGGGCCGAAACCAGCTCGTCCTAACAACCGGGTGGACAGGGAAACCAGGGGAGTTTAGTATGTAGTGGGAAGCTTTAGTCTCCAGTCCTAGCTAGCCAGCGGTTATGGTGCCTAAACGTAGTCTCTTTCCAGAGATATAGTCGTTGGCAATAAGCGTTAGGATTTTGTCAACAAATCCATTGTCACAGGCTAGTAAAACCCTTTATGCTGATGGGTCATCTGTATCGTGTCTATACTAATATTATAAAGAGGAAAGATTTTTGTTTGTTTTTAATAGGCTCCGAAACTACTGAACCGAATTGTGAAATTCTTTCACTGTTGGAAAGCTACACTATTCCCGGGTGACAATAAAACGCAGACGATAACAAAATCACAAGCAAAAGTAGACTATTGCTAAACTTCATTCCACATCTTTTATTTTTTGTAGTTGATTAAGAATGGCTCCGATGGGGACCGTCGAAGGACGTGAAAATTGTTTTGTAGCCTAATTTTTGAAGTTCCGGACATCATAATTAGCGAAAGGTATTCCCATGCTCTGAACGGGAGTGCAGAAAAACAAAATATTTGGAAGCGAGCCGAGACCGCCACGTGTTATTTCGATGCCGATGTGCGCTTGTGGATCGAAGGGCCTGTCCACACATGCAATGTTTATACGTTACTGAGTACTTTGATATAAGTGGAACTGATGTTTGAACAGGGAAAGGGCACTGAAGCTAGTGAAATTACTGGGTATATGAGACCTAAGACATTTCAATTACTGATAACTTCAGGCCCATCTATTCTTCGCTCTAAAATCTACAGCTATAATAAATAATGGTATTCGTTTATTAGTTTTCCATTTGAAGATAGACGTAAATACGTTACTGACTACTTTGATACAAGTGCAAACGCTGTTTCAACGAGAAGTTACGATGTAAAAACTCCTTGCAGTTAAAAGACCATGCTCGTATATGAGACCTAATAACTGTCGTCTCTTAAGGCGGGCAACGCGCCTGAGACCCCAAGGGGTCCCGGGTGCTTATGGGCGGCGGTGATCACTTATCATCAGGTGACCCACTTGCTCGTTTGCCCCCCTATAATATATAAAAAAAAAAAAATGCTTTTTTTATTATTCAAATATCGGACGTCAATTGTTATTATGTAAGTTGTTTGCACTGCATATAATAGTCGATCGATGTACCGCGGTCGAGCTGTATTTGAAGACCCGCCAACATATTGTATCATTCGACCCAAAAATTGCACCAATGAAAAATGAAATGAATATCAAACATTAAAAATGCACTTTTGAATCGTCAAGTTACAAAGTAACTCTACCACCAGATTCAGACTAATGAGGTACACAACCACTTAACCAGTGACAGCCCTTTCACACGGCATCCAGTTTTGCAGGACCGGCTTTTTACTGTATCCTGCAAAACTGGACGGTGTGTTCACATGGCAGTTCAGTTTTGCGGGATCCAGTAAAAAGCTTCTTCTTCTTCACTTTCCTATCCCGCAACAAACAGTGTCCCGCACGCGGAAAGCCGTGTGAACACTGCTATTTTAATATTTGTGCGACTAAACGGGATCCCGCTTTTTACTGGACGACGGATACAGTTTCTAGTGACAAAACCGAATGACACAATTCGACTGGATCGGGTTTTTGCAGTATCCCGCATGCGGGATGCTCGTGTGAACACTGTGAACGCTAGCATATAAACACATTCGCCATCAAACGGGATCCTGCAGAAAACGGGATCCTGCAAAAAACTGGACTGCCCGTGTGAAAGGACTGTGAGGCTGGTTAACAGGATTAAAAAATAATCGTCCATAAAAACTGTGTAATTGAACGCCCACATTTCACACCACCCTGGCTGTTCTTTATGTCAGAGCCGGATTTAGACCCTATAAAAATTAATTGGCGTATAATGTCGATGACATGTTCCACTGAGCGTGATGGGACATGGAGGGTTAAGTCATTACAATACGTAGGGGGTGGGTGCAATGGGCTGGTATGTGACATTTTCATCACTCTTAGATTTGTCAATTTGCGAAAAAATACCATCGTCGTTATCTGTAAAAAAAACATCAGGAGCGTTGTTACAGGCCTTTGACTTTGACCGCTGTCATGCATTGTAAATGAAAAAAATAACTAATGGAGATTCTTCGTTATTTGTCAGATAAATTATACGGGACTTATCTGGTAGCGATGAAGCTGGCCCTTAGTTTCAAATATGTGTTGCATATGCATTGTAATTTTTTATTGTGTTAGGCAGCCACGTAGGTGCCAGACAGGTACGTAACGTACGAGTAGTAAATACGACTTAGTTCGTTGAAGTTTTCATACATACTCGTATGTATGTTTAGTTTACATATTGTTTGGTGTAGTAAGGACCTGTTTCACCACTGACATATAAGTTACTGATAAATAATTTATCGTTCAGGTACCGTAGGTCCAAACCTATTAATTATCCTTTTAATGTCCCACCTCAGGGCAAAAACCTCTTATCAGTTAAATTAAGTCATCGAAAACATGATAACTAATGGACATGCTTGCTGACAAACTCGAGCTTATACGAAAAACAGACAATAATGTTCAGTGTTTTGAACCTCAAATTCACGGCAACGTCGGTTACGTACTTAAACTACTAGACCGACAACGCGTTCCAGTGCATTCTATAGGTATTTCCCCTAATCTTATCTTTATTCTATTCTCGAATAAAACTTGGCATCCGACGCCAAGGTGCAGCAATTTACATTTTTTTAAAACGATTCCACGTAATAAATGTTGTGCACTTTTGTTCGTCGTTATCGGACACGCGATAAAACTGTGTCGAGCAGTGATGATACGAGTATGCCAACCCACTGCTTGTTATTCTGTTGGTGTAATATTGTCTCACATAAATGTAAACTAGCATGAGATTGCGTGGTGCTAGAGCCTAAGGCCCGCTTGATGGTAAGCTTTCGCCGTTGCCTATGGACGCTTTTAAATTAGAGAGAGGCATCACTTGCGCGTCACTGATCCTGTAATTTAGCAAAAAATGGTTCTTTGCGCTACCAACAAAATGTCATCCCCAATTGAGCTCTAGAGACCTTACTTATCGACATAAACAACATTAAAGCTTTAATAAAGACTTTTTCACTGTGGTCATCTGTAATGTCAAGTTACTTCCCCAGACGAGCAGTTCATTCGAGTAGAAGATCCGCTATGCTCAAACTATCTTTATCTATGTGATGAAGGAATTTGGTTCTGGTTACGTTACATGCTAATCCTTGAAGTGTTTGCTGAATATTCCCGCGTTAAGCTTACGCTGCTATAAATACTAAAGGCTTTAGGAGCAGACGTATTCAATGCTTTATTAGGTATATATTTTATTATACTGTGGCGTCCCGCCACTCATAATTGTTCATTAGTATAGGTAATTAATATATGTCACTAAATGTATACTTACCTAACTTAAATCTAAGTAACTAAACTTAAATCTAAATTTAACCTAAATACTATTTACATTAAAACTAAGAATTTCATATAACATTAATATTTACAAATCACCTTTTATTATATAAACTTAAAACTAATTAGAATAAACATTGTCTTTACATAAGCTAATTTAATTACAATCAAAATTAACAATTTTTATATCAACATACAAACATTCCGCACTATTTTTTATTAGTAGAAGCAAAACTATTTGCTAATCTATTGTTCGCGTCGTGAGCAGGTAGACGGGCGGGCCGACCGCGCCCCGCTCCCACCGCGGCTAGCCTGCGCCCGCGCACACATCAGTCCGTACTCGCTTGCGACGCTGGCTAACCTGTTTGCTATATATGCGCTTCTCGCTGCTTATTTACTTTATAAACAATCATCTTAATTCGCTTATTGTTACTTGTGCATTGACTATTATCTATTCCTTCTGTGCTGTACTACTTGCTTTTCTCCTTCTGACTTTTTGTGTGTTGTGTGTGCAAAACTGTGTGTACGTAATATACATATTTGGAACTTGGACTTGGACTTTCTTCTTCCTCACCGCACGTACGTACAATCCCCATAATTACCACATTGGTGACCCCGTGGAACACGAGTAGTGGCATGAGCAGCAGCGAAAGTGATTCAGAATCCCGGAATATTAACACGTTGCCTCGAAGAGCAAATAAAATGGCGGGCGGCGATGAAACGGCTAGCGGCTCGACGGCAAGATCGATGCCAGTAAGGATACCGCCATTTCGGCCCGAGAAACCGGCGATGTGGTTCGCGCAAATTACAATAACAATTTACAATTTACAATTCAATTACAATTTCCGGCATCACTGATGACAGCACAAAATTTTATTACGTCATCGGACAGCTCGATCCCCAATTTGCGGATGAAGTGGAGGACATAATAATAGACCCACCGGCTACCGACAAATACGCAAAATTAAAATTGGAGCTCATAAAGCGATTATCAGCTTCAAAAGAAAAAAAGGTGAAGCAGCTACTGATGCACGAAGACCTAGGTGACAGGAAGCCGTCACAATTTCTTCGCCACCTGCGCCACTTGGCTGGCCCGAGCATACCAGACGACTTTCTGCAAACGATCTGGACAAGCCGTTTACCCAGTGCAACGCAAGCTATTGTGGCCTCACAGACGTCATCGAAGCTGGAAGACCTGGCGGACCTCGCGGACCGCATACATGATGTGGTACCCGTGACTCCACAAGTGGCAGCTACCTCCAGTTCTACAGTACCAGGGAGCTCCATGGACTCCTTGGCTCAACAAGTGGCTGCGCTTACAAAACAGATGCAGGCCTTGACAGCGCAGGTCAATCGGCAGTCCCGTCCCCAACACCGTACTAGACGTGACAGCAGCAGAGGACGTTCCAGCTCCACACGCTCTCAGTCCAGCTACCGGAAGTACCCCACTTGCTGGTATCATTTTAAGTTTGGGGACCAGGCGAGGAGGTGTGTGAAGCCTTGCGACTACCAGGCGGGAAACGCGGCAGGCAGTCGGTGATGGCGACCGCTGATTGCCCAACTTCCGGTCGCCTGTTCGTCACTGATCGTGCTACGAAAACACAATTCCTGGTCGACACAGGGAGCGACGTCTGTGTTTTCCCACGGTCAGTACTCCAAGAGCGACGGCAGAAGACCTCCTACGAATTGTGTGCGGCTAACGGAAGTTCTATCGCTACGTACGGGTATGCTCAGTTTACTCTAAACTTAGGCTTGCGCCGCGACTTTGCTTGGCGATTTATTGTTGCGGATGTGACTAAGGCAATTATAGGTGTCGATTTCTTAGCACATTATAATTTAATAGTAGACTGTCGCAACCAACGCCTCATCGACAACACCACTAGTCTCACTGCCCCGGCTTCGCTCGCCAAGTCACCCAACAATATTTCGTCGGTTAAGGTCGCGACCGGTGAGTCTCGGTATCACCATATACTCCGAGACTTCCCTGAAATCACCCGTCCTTCCGGTTTCCCGAGGGTAATAACCCACAACACCGTCCACCACATTAAAACCACACCTGGCCCTCCTGTGTCTTGCTCACCTCGGCGACTAGCGCCCGATAAATTGAAAATTGCTAGGGATGAGTTTTCAGACATGTTGCAAAGCGGAACAGCTCGGCCTTCGAAGTCACCCTGGTCTTCACCACTCCACCTCGCGCCTAAAGGCGACAACGGATGGCGCCCCTGCGGTGACTACCGAATGCTTAACGCAAGGACCGTACCAGACAGGTATCCGATTCGCCACATCCAGGACTTTGCCCACAGCATTTCTGGTTGCCAGGTCTTCTCGACCATCGACCTGGTGAAGGCTTTCAATCAGATACCTGTCAACGCTGAGGACATCCCGAAGACGGCAATCACCACCCCCTTTGGCCTATACGAATTTCCGTTCATGACGTTCGGACTTCGTAACGCAGGCCAAACTTTCCAGCGTTTTGTGGATGAGATGGTGAGGGGGCTTGATTTCTGCTATCCTTATTTGGATGACTTTCTTATCTTCTCCAAGGACGAGGCAAGCCACGCAGACCACCTTCGCCAACTCTTCACCCGGCTCAGAGACTACGGTATGGTTATCAACACAGCAAAATGCGTCTTCGGGGTATCTTCAGTGAAGTTTTTGGGTTACAGCATTTCGGTGGCTGGTACTAAGCCTTTGCCATCGAAGGTCCAGGCAATCCAGGACTTTCCAGTCCCAAAGACTGTGAAGGAGTTGCGCCGATTTCTCGGGATGTTAAACTTTTACCGGAGGTTCATCCCTTGTGCCGCGCAATTTCAAGCCCCGTTAAATGCTCTTCTTACGGACTCCGTTAAAGGTTCACATCCCGTGAATTTTTCGACTCAGGAACATGATGCCTTTAAAGCCTGCAAAGACAGTCTTTGCAAGGCAGCACTCTTGGCGCATCCTGACTGCAACTCAAAGCTGGCCTTGGTCACCGATGCGTCCGATACGGCGATAGGCGCGGCTTTGCAGCAGCTGAAAGATGGTGAGTGGCAGCCCCTAGCATTCTTCTCGCGGAAACTGATGCCCTCACAACAGAAGTATTCACCATACGATCGTGAACTCCTCGCGATCTATGAGGCCATCAAATATTTTCGCCATATGGTCGAGGCGAGGAACTTTGTTGTCTACACGGACCACAAGCCTATTGTCTTCGCGTTTCACTCACGTAAGGAGAACTGCTCGCCGCGACAGTTTCGGCATTTAGATTTTATCGCGCAGTTCACCACCGACATAAGGCACATATCAGGGAAGGACAACGTCGTGGCTGACACTTTATCTCGCGTCGAAGAGATAATTAACCCAGCCCATCGACATCACTGCACTCGCCACGTCCCAGCGGTCTGACCCTGAGCTACTGCAGCTATTGCATGGTGATACTTCTTTGTGTCTTAAGAAGGTGAAACTGCCGGGATCTCATGTCGAACTTTACTGCGATGAGAGCAGCAGCACTCCGAGACCTTATGTGACGAAGACAATGCGGCGTCAAGTGTTTGACAGCTTACACGGTTTGAGCCATCCTGGCGCAAATGCCACTGTCAAACTGGTAGCGGAAAGGTATGTGTGGCCAAACATGCGAAAGGATTGTCGCGAGTGGGCCCGTTCCTGCCTGTCATGCCAAGGCGCAAAAGTGACGCGACATGTGTCGTCACCTCTAGGCAGTTTCAAACTGCCGCGATGCCGTTTCATGCAGATTCACATTGACGTCGTCGGTCCCCTGCCACCATCGCAGGAATTTAGATATTGTCTCACAGCCGTTGATCGCTTTACCCGATGGCCAGAGGCAATACCACTCAGGGACATCACGGCGGAGACAATAGCTAAAGCACTGCTGCATGGTTGGATCGCAAGATTTGGATGTCCAACTGACATCGTAACGGATCGCGGCAGACAATTTGAGTCGGCACTGTTCAGACATCTGTCTGAAATTGCTGGCTTCCAACACCGCCGCACCACCGCATACCATCCCGCCTGCAACGGACTCGTGGAAAGGTTTCATAGACAACTTAAAGCCGCTATTACCTGTCATGCTACCACAAACTGGCTCGATACCCTTCCACTAGTCCTACTAGGCATCAGAGCAACATTTAAGGAGGATATACAGGCCTCACCAGCGGAGATGGTATACGGCGAGACCCTCAGACTACCCGGAGATTTCTTCGACCCACAAACCGTAGACACAGAAGACGTGACGCAATATGCGACACGTGTGGCAAAAATCACCTCGAATCTTTCGCCATCTCCAGGCTCACGCCATGCCAAAAGTAAAATCTTTATTTTTAAGGATTTGTCCACAGCCTCTCACGTGTTTTTAAGGGATGATGCCACGCATGGGACTTTTAAACCAGCTTACACCGGCCCACACCCAGTCATTAAAAGAGGTGACAAAGTTTTTAAATTGTTAGTGCGAGGCAAGGAAACAACAGTATCTATAGATCGCGTAAAACCGGCCTACATACTGCAAGACACAACTCCCACTAACACCATTGTCCCTCCACTATCCGTTCAAACTCCTCCTCAATCCATCCATACTCCTGAGACTCCTACTCTCCTACCTCCTCCTCTTCCTACCCCTACTCAACCACCAAAAGTTACGCGATCAGGGCGTAAAGTGCGAATCCCTGATTATTATCGCCCGTAACACGGTCTCTGGAGGGGGGTGATGTGGCGTCCCGCCACTCATAATTGTTCATTAGTATAGGTAATTAATATATGTCACTAAATGTATACTTACCTAACTTAAATCTAAGTAACTAAACTTAAATCTAAATTTAACCTAAATACTATTTACATTAAAACTAAGAATTTCATATAACATTAATATTTACAAATCACCTTTTATTATATAAACTTAAAACTAATTAGAATAAACATTGTCTTTACATAAGCTAATTTAATTACAATCAAAATTAACAATTTTTATATCAACATACAAACATTCCGCACTATTTTTTATTAGTAGAAGCAAAACTATTTGCTAATCTATTGTTCGCGTCGTGAGCAGGTAGACGGGCGGGCCGACCGCGCCCCGCTCCTCACCGCGGCTAGCCTGCGCCCGCGCACACATCAGTCCGTACTCGCTTGCGACGCTGGCTAACCTGTTTGCTATATATGCGCTTCTCGCTGCTTATTTACTTTATAAACAATCATCTTAATTCGCTTATTGTTACTTGTGCATTGACTATTATCTATTCCTTCTGTGCTGTACTACTTGCTTTTCTCCTTCTGACTTTTTGTGTGTTGTGTGTGCAAAACTGTGTGTACGTAATATACATATTTGGAACTTGGACTTGGACTTTCTTCTTCCTCACCGCACGTACGTACAATCCCCATAATTACCACAATACTTTATAAAATTCTTCTATAATCATGGCTTTTAGATGCACTTTTATGAGTCGTTAATGTATCAAATTTACAGAGTAACCCTCCCACTGGACTCGTTCGTTATGTTTTTACCTATAGAGAAGAACCGGCGAAAAACTCCATAGTTATTCTTTCTTCCATAATACCTACTAAGCAAAAAATTCTCAGTGTAAAGGTAAAATTAAACAATATTTTAAGAATACATTGGTTCCTAACCGTCCAGTCCACAACGGTGGCACTTCTCCACAAGGATGAAGAGGCATCATTTCACGTAAACATAATTAGAGTGAAGTAATGACCAGGTAAGTAAACTAGGCGTCTTTTCTGAGTTGTTAGATCTTGCAAGACCCCAAAGTGGGATGTAAGAGATTGTCGCGTTTTGCGAGACATTTGTACGTATACCAGACAACATTGGCTCTTTTTTATTTTACTAGTTACTCGCCCCAGCTTAACACGGGTGGTTATACCTAATGATGAATATACTAAACGTCACGATAATAACAAAAACAACTAAAATAATTATCTAATTTGACGCGTTCCACACCATTAATAAGTATTCGTTTGGCCGATTCATTTTCATTTACATGTATTTTGTGCTTGTCAAAAATTACACATTGCTAAATGTAACATGTTTTTTGCTATTTTACGACATACGCTAAAATACATTTTGAACAATTTGCCTATTCAACGCTTTTTGTACGCGAATACCTACATATAAACTCGTAAATATTTTATCTTGAAGTATTGTTCTCTGACGCAGATTGTCTTCATAATTTATGCATTCTTTAAATATAAACTCCAGAGTATAGAAGTGGGTGTAGGCGGTGTGAACACCTCCGTGTCTCAGAAATCACGGAAAACCGTTGATTTTTAAATGACTTTTCAGTTAGTAGAAGGACACACAACCCACCTAATGGTAACGGGTTACTACGGACTACTCCATTGCGAGATACCTAATCAGGAAGCATGTGGCCATATTGAAGGCTCCTGTAATTTTCGGGACGATTTCAAGTGCACTGTTTTGCGTCTGAACTGTTTTCTTCTCTGCAAAAGTCACCTCCTCACTGATTAAGAAGGTGTTCTGTGGTCACTTGTGAAATGTTATATTGGTGAAGAAAGTCGTCAAGATTCTTCGTTTTAGCTAACCAGAGTTCAGTACACAAATTGTCCTTCATAGTTGATGAATCTTTAGGCCTCCAAATTCACGAGGATAGGTCAGTTAATCGCTGACAGGCACTGGCTTGTTAGAATAAATTACGTTTCGGGTGTGAAGGTGAAACTAG
This sequence comes from Mecyna flavalis, assembly GCA_949319885.1. Taxonomy (NCBI): domain Eukaryota; kingdom Metazoa; phylum Arthropoda; class Insecta; order Lepidoptera; family Crambidae; genus Mecyna; species Mecyna flavalis. The sequence goes on along the minus strand of OX439419.1, from coordinate 1,924,446 downwards.
GGTAGTTTAGTGAGAAGTGTACAAGTTTCACTAGGCTGCGGTTATGGAGCATCAACGCATTCCCCTCCGCCAAAAAAGGCCTCCAACGGAATTCAGGCAGTTTAAATTATTGATACATCTCAGAATCGAAATCTTTGATTTTAAACACGATTACCGGAGATGTCAAGCCATCGCAATCTCCGTTGACATGATAAAAAGTTATACAAACAACTTTCTTCGCCGCGAAGTTCGATCGGATCTCTCGGAGTGTTGCGCGATCGAAATTCTAAATATTACGTTTTACTTAGTGTTTATTTATAAACATTTATTCTAGGCTCGCAGAGGCGTGTCACGATTCCGGCTTTGCCGTAAACACGTGATAAATAGCGCTTGTTGGGATAGGCATACATTTATATGTTAATACACATTGTATTGTATACATAATTGGATTATTATCTAAGCAGTTTTGACTGCTTCAGTGTTGTGGCTAGTGCTTTGTACTGCGGGTAAAGATCCCAGATCTCTAAGTCGGCCCGAAAATGTTCACGTGATTTAAACACTGCACACTGGAAGATCAGCGGAGGTTAAGCTTACCATTGGGTGGGTTGTGTTCCACCTTGGTTCCACCTCCCAACTGAAATAGCTTAAGACTTTTACAGCGTTTAAGCAGCAAGTTACACAGTGCTTGCCGAGATAGTAGTAAGTACAAAAGGGAACGGTGAAGCGTCGTATACAACCACTGCTCTAGAAAACTCTGTATGGAACTGTAAATGTATTTAAAAAACATATACAAAAATGCGAAAGCGTGGTAGCGATAGATGTCTTGAACTAAGCTTAGCAGCTGACTGTCGAGTTCTGTAAGAAACTTTGTTCGAAGAAATATAACTTGTGTGGGGGTCCCGTACGTAGTTTCGAATGACGTTGTAGCGAATGGTCGTTGTGGCGAAAAACTTTTAGCGTGGTACGCTGGAGCGAAAAGTCATTGAAGCGAATTCCACCAGGGCGAATGACACTGCAGCGACAAACGTTGTGGCGGAAAATGTTTGAAATTACTTAAACGTTATTTTAAAACTATCAAGGTGAAATAAACGACATTTATATCTTGTTATTTAATAACATTTAATTTTGTTAATAACTGACAGTCAAAGACATAGCAATCGGAGTTTAACTTTTGTTTTTTGTTGATTAAACTAAAATTTATACTTTCTGTCTTTTATTTTACCTTGATAGTTTTAAAATAACGTATATGTAATTTCAAACATTTTTCGCCACAATGTTTGTCGCTGCAGTGTCATTCGCCCTGGTGGAATTCGCTTCAATGACTTTTCGCTCCAGCGTACCACGCTAAAAGTTTTTCGCCACAACGACCATTCGCTACAACGTCATTCGAAACTACGTACGGGACCCCTTGTGTGGACATACGAGTATACTCGTATGTTTGTTCCATCGAACACGTCGCGTCGTCTTAAAGAATCGTGAAGACCGTTATACAACTTGGAAAGGCCACCTGACCCCTAAGATCTTTCAACCAAGACAAGTTCAGTCGCACGTGCTGTGATGTCACATTGGTTGTGGTTGTTGCTTTAATGATAGTTGATAATTACTCGTACTTTATTGGACACTCTTCTGAGGGTTGCTAATATTTATAGCCTAATGTCACTTGATATTCACACACATTGAGTTACAAGTACTACGTATAGAGAGACTATACGGAACAAAAACTGTGTCGCAAAATGATGACTGGACTGACTGATGTATTTGCTACAGCGGATGTCGTCTAACCAAACTATAAAACTTGCAGCGCTATAGATTGCTTACAGAGTATATTTTTCTGGCGACCAAAACGTCGTTACGCGTTTTGTTTGAAATGCCTATCTCATAGATCTTGAATGAGTTGTTGTAGTTACCATGTTATCGGCAACAAAGCATCGCGCAAAAGTTTTGTTTGCGGTGTCGGTTCTATACGCTAGTAATTGTAGTTCAATGTTCACACACGTCATTGTAATATGTAAACTCAAAATTATACCACTTAGCTGTTTTGCAATGGCGTTCTGTGCTAAAGATGACATTTGACTAATAAATTAAAATTATATGTATGTAGTTGTCTTTATCTATTGCGTGATGTGTTGTATCAAGAACACAACATCTAGCTTTACTCATCAGTAAAAGAAGTCAATGTTTGTCAGTTTTTAAGCTTTGCACAGTTTTCGTCAGTCATTATTATTATTCAAAATATCATTCTATACTAAATATTGAACTGATTAAGATGTTTTGGTGTAAAGATACCTCGCGTGACTCAGAGACGGACAAAGGATTGTTTTTATCACTAAAGACGTGACCATACCATGGGATTACTATCCGATCCCAATGCCACACCCGTACCATACAGCTTGTATAGTACAAACAGTTTCACATTTAATTTAATTCATTGTGAATTGACACTTTGAGACTTGGTCATGTGAATTCAAATGAGTCGTTTTACTGATACATTATCTCCAACTTGTTTGGAATACATAGCATAAAGAAGTACCTACTTATATTTCAAAATGTGGCGAGCTCTTTAATCCGCAAGCAAACATTAACGTTTATGTAGTCTCCTTTAAATAAAAAAATCACATCATAGCAACATGTTTCGAATGTTACAAAAAGAATAGGTATTTTTACGTTATTTAAACAAAGTGATAACGTCAACCTTTGAAGACCACAGTGATTTAGCACTTCATAAATTACTGTTGTGCAGTTTCTTAATTGGGCTGCGGCAAGAACAGTGTTTTGCTACCCACGATAAGTTCCCTTCAAATTATAGGATTGGCGACGCGCAAATGATGTCTCTGGTAAAACAAGGGTCCGAAGACGGTAGCCACTTGGTAAGCCGTAGTCTTGAGTTGAGCGCCATCTTTGTGGTAGGAACATAAAAGATGTATGCAACACTCGGCGTTTAATAACCTTCTAAAACATTTTTTTTATTAGCTTAGATATTGAGTAACTTTTTTGCCCCAATTACTTCTTCTAAGCTGTTTTTTTTAGAGCTGACTCACAAAGCACCATGCTCTCGTTGTGCGTAACGCTTTGTTAAGTTTCGCCAGTTTCCTTGACCTACGTTTTCCGTGTGCTAGCTTCCTTATTTTATCTTTTGTTTTTTTCTATGACTGGATTTGACCGCCTAGCTCCGTGAAGCAGTTGCTAAGGCCTAGGTCACCAGGATTCAAAACAGTGGTGGGTTCGACTCCCACAGTTGGTCTGGTTGATAGCTTGGTACTAGGACTCTTCAGTGTAAAACCAAGGTCAACATTTTGCGGTCTTGGTTTAGATTTCCGGGTCGAATTTTTTGAATTATTTTATTTTGACTAGGTATGATTTTAATTATGGCAGCTTTCATTACTTAACTTCTACTTTAGTTGGAATGTAGGCGTCCTAAGTGATGGAAAGCACTGTAAGAAAGCCAAAACAGCTAAATGTAGGTATTGAATTGAGAGACACACTACGAACCTAGATTATGTTACAATACTTTACACCTTTTTGTTGTTTGCTTTTTCGTTTTAAGTGTACTAGATCCTCTCTCACAATATTCGGAATTCAACTAAATCTATTATGGCGGCAGATATGTGTGTTGTTCTAAATACAAGCGTTGCGGAATCTTGTCATACTTTTAAACTCTTGTTATATGATAGCATTGCGTGATGTGATACGCCACTTGTGTCAACATCTTGCGTAGGGCTTCGTGCGGAGAGATGGCACGATGCAAACTGAATATCATTGAGCACGTATTGTTTTCTTGTAAAATGCACGTAACTTTGTCCTCTTTCTTTTGGGCTTTAAATACTACGGGGGAGTGTCTTGTCGGATACAAAAGTTTTGTATTGAAACGAGGGTGGCGCTCAAATCTTACGGGTCCGCCTGATGGTAATTTACTGTCGCCTATGGATGCTTGTAACACCAGAGGCAGAGGCATAACTCGATGCCGACCCTTTAATTTGATGAGCAACATAACTTAGACAACGTATCAAAAGCTGATGCAGAGTTAAAATCAAACGTTTGTTAAGAATAGAATAACGAATAAACACGAATTGTTTTAATTTAAGTTAAAAATAATTTTGTAGTGTTACTACAATTGTTGTGTTGAATACAGGACAAAATTATTTCAGTGTGCCAAATCCAGTCTTTATGTTCAAGTTATTCAAATGTACATTTGCTTGTTTCAGATGCGGGCAAGGGGACGCGCAATAGTAATCTGGTGCGCATGCGCCGGTCTGCGCTCGGAAAGTCTGCGCCGACGCTCTCCATCCACGTGGTAAGAATTGTTCATCTTTTGAAGTGAAAACTTCTTTAGCGGCGTTGTACACTTTTTTTGTAATAGGTAAAAAATGTTAAACTCGCGTCAGGACGCGTGACCGTCAGGACACGTGACCCAAAAATTCTTAAGACAAAATTCGTAAGACATTAGATATTACATTAATTAAGAGAGACAAACTTTTTAATGTAATATAAATTGTCATGTATGTGAACGATATCGCAATAAATAAATATTGTATTCTACCACATAAATGATAGTACTTTTATACTGTTAATTAAAGCAATTCGTGCAAAATTATTCCCTAACCATTCCAAAATATCTAAATGCACAACGTTAATATTCAAGTTTTCACTTCTGCCGGCACTCCCGGAGTGCAACCCGTCTTTTTATTCTACTGCAATTGACGGTCTGGTTCTTAGGCATTTTTTTTGGTGTCGCGAAGCGTAACATGTTACTAGCCGCCACACTGGCCGGGGGGTTGTGCCGCACGGCACTAATAGTGTTGAACATTTCAATTTGTATTTGTCTGGGTGTTTGTATGTAACGTTTATCAGTTGTATGGCACTCATAAGCTATGCTTAGTTTGGGCTAGATGGCGCTGTCCGAATATTGTCCATTTATATTGATTTCTTAATCTTCTTCTTCTTCTTGCATCGATACCCCAGTTACTGGGGGTCGTGACCTCTTTTATGTAGCAGCTTGTGCTTTATTATTGACCGCCATTTATGTCGATCTGCGGCGGTGTGGAAAGCGTCGTGGAGTGTGGACTCGAGTGTGGTGCGGATCTGGTCGGTCCAACGTGTCGGGCTTCTCCCTCTGGGTCGTTTCCCTTCCACCTTGCCTGCAACCGATGCGATTTCTTAATCAGCCGTCATTTATTTAACTCCTTTTGCTTAATTAAAGTTAACAGTTTCCACCCGGATGTTTGTTAATAATCTCCATTTTCTTCAGTAAGGCTTCAACACGTGCCGTGTTGTTCTTACGTTAAACAAGAGTTGGTTGTTTGTTATTGTCAGGAAAAAGTTATAGCCATCAATATAAAAGAAAAAAAACGAGGAAAATCATAATTATTTTACTTTTGAATCAAGTTTCCCCTGAATTCTTACAAAATACGTTCACTGACTGACTGTTTCGACAACATTTATTTGGTATGAAAGTATTTTTTCTGTATTGTATTTGGGCTAACAACTTTTGGCGTATCAGGCTTACCTATCCAAAAAATATGGGCTCAAATCCGAACTGAAGCTTTTTTCATCTTCATTATGTCTACCTTCATACAATAACTAGTTCTTAAGCACATGGGTTCAGGAGTCTTGTCTTCGTAATTAAGTTAGAAGGATTCAATGCACTGTTGGTCTTTGTGTTTAGATTATATTGATGCAATTGCGTTGTTGCAGAAAGAGCCATGCACTGTCTCTCGCCGACCATCGAGGCTGCCACCGCCGCCTCCACACCACAGGCTCTCGCTCGTGGTACGTATATCTAAATATTTATATGTAAGTCCTTTTAGCCAATGGAACAAACACTGTTGAAAGCGCACTTACTAAAGTGCACTACAAAGTTTTACAATCAAAATACAAAGGTCGCCAAATAAAAGAAATGTGTTAGTGCCTTTTTTACCAAACGAATACGACTGTGAATTTTAAAAAAAAAAAGTAACTGGATAATATCACGAACTTATCATGAACTAGCCTTCCGCCCGCACGTAATTTCTTTTTTCAAATATCCCCCCCCTTCCCCCACATTTCCGGGATCAAAAGTACCCTATATTCACCGGGGATAGTGTAGCTTTTCAACAGTGAAAAATTTATTCAAATCGGTAGTAGTTTCGGAGCCTATTCAATACAAACAAACAAACAAAGAAATCTTTTCTCTTTATAATATTAGTTTAGATATGTCTATGTCTGTGATGAGTTTCCTTTGATTCAGAGTCTATAAGTAGTCTTATCAGAAAGTACCTACAGCTGCTGTCAATGAAAACGAAGAGTTCTATAGCACTTCATCGAAATCACCGTGACTCTAAACTAATTAAATAGATAAAAGCTTTTGTGTTCTCTCAACGTGTCGGCTTAAAAGTAGGGATGCCTCGATACGCCTTTTTGCCGATACGATTCCGATACCGATACTCTTATAAAAATATCGGCAATACTGATACCGATACCGATACGCTTATTGAATTCAAAAAGGAAGGTAGAATAAATAAAACACAATTTATTAATAGTTTTAGTAATCAAAATTAACATTTATAAGATTTTTATTTAAAAAACAAAGTATTCTTAAGTTTTGCGAGCAAAGTCTGTTTGAAAAAGACCTGCGGTGGAAAATAGTCTCTCAAATGCGACAGAAGTAATTTGGAAAATAAAGTACTTCTGCGCCATTTTGTTTAAATTTGGGTATAAGACGTCATGGCGCCAGAAAACGAACGGATCTTCGTCTCTCGATATGTTAGGCATAGTTAGTTCGTGCCTGGTTTGCAACGAAATAGATGGGACAACACGCGCGTGTTTACACTGCATTTTTAATGCGCGAAATTTGAAAAGTATCGTTAAATCGGCCATAAAATTATCGCCGATACCGATATATCGGCAAACCCGAAGTATCGCTGATATATCGGTATCGGTATCGCATGCATCCCTACTTAAAAGGTTCGATGCGATGTGGGCGAGCTTTTCGCCCACCCATACGCGGCGGCCCATATAGCGCCATTCAGCAGACTTGCCTCAAGGCGATGGGAGAATATTGGGAGACTCGCATCGCACGCTTTTCATTAGATGTTTTCTAGACATTTTCTTTTTTCAAAAAAGGTCATGTCAGAAGATATAGCGATGTCACACCACCACAGACCATTTGAATGTCTTTTTTTTATGTCAGAGGCGGCAAACGAGCCTGCGGATCGCCTCATGGTAAGCAATCTCCGCCGCTGTATTTTGTAAAGCTTTTACACCTAAACCGCTGAACCAATTTTGATGAAATTTGGTACAGACATAGGCAAGACCTTGGGAGAGGATATAGGCTACTTTATATCCCAAGATTTTGCACGGTTTTTATGGGATATATACTAGAGATATAAGTGCTTTTTATTGTCCTTTTTTCACGTCACGTCATTTTGGTATGGGAATAGTTTGATTGAGAGCAGGAGAGTGATATAGGCTACTTTTTATCCCGGAAAAATATCACATTCCTACAGGTTAACGTCCTATAGTCCACGCGGGCGAAGAAGGCTGTTAAATAACGGGTTGTATTTAACTGCATATCAAAAAATACTGATTGTGCATCAAAAAAATACTGAATTGCTAACCTAACCTAGCCTTTGGTGTGCAATCAGTTAGTTTTGATGTACATTTCAGTATTTTTTTGATGTACACTTAAAAATATCCCATAAATAACAAAGATAAAACAAGGGGTATTCAGGAAAGTTAGTAGCGCATGGGGTAAAAGTCAGTACACGCCGGTTATTGGCTGTATTCAGGTCAATGCGGTGGTTGGTATCTATTAACACTTATTGAATCTAGAGTATCTATACGGAGTCGATAGGTTGTTAGCGATGAAGCGTGCACTTTTGCTACGAGTTTTACCCTAGATAGTGGGGGAAATTTTACACTCTATAAAAGCACTCTTCGGTAATTGGATTCAAGATAATATGACTGAAATAACCCCTTTTTGTTTGGATCTACATTTGCTGCTGTTTTCGAAACTGCATAAAATAAAAGTATGGTGCAACAAAAATGTTATCTGTTTGTGCTTTTAAATATAAATCAGTTTGTCTATTTGTTAAATGTGCGGCCAATAAACGTTCATTATTCCATTTCCATATTTTTACTTACACTGGTTGCACACTTAGTTTTAATAAAATAAAAATAAGAATTAAACAAGTTTTTTTTTACCACTTTGACTGCCAGACCAACAAATTGTAATCATGGAAAAAAAATCATGTACGACATTTTTTTTTAAATAAAATTATGTAGCCTTTTAATATTTTACGTCAAGAAGAATTTCTGCATAATTAAAACACGAGCTTTATCAAATGCGGTTTATTAATAGCGGGTGTTCACTTTGTTCAAATTCCCTATACATTATAATGCTTTACACAAAAAAGAAATGATATACCTCACACAGAGATTCAACCCAAAACCAAGAGGTCATCATCCGGTACTTACACCATTAGGCCAACCAGGCGTAAAATATGCATTATTATTATTCTGTGTGTATGTGAGAAAGAAGTTTCTAGAGAGTGAAGACTCATCGCTTGTTTTTAAAATTCTATCCGACTTTAGAGGGTTTTATGTCAGACGCCTATTTTTTTTTTATGTATGGCTATCGTCCTCCGATCATTATTTGGCTATCCTGTAAAGTTGTACGCTTTACAATTACTTGGCAGAGTTTGGGCATATCCTACAACTTAAGTGTGTTATTACAGTCATATTAAATAAAAATCGCAAAGATCAGAGTATCCTAAATGGACCATTTAGCGACGACTCTCTGAAACGAAGGATCCGAAATAGCGTAGAATAGGCTGTCATCTCTGGGTCCTGAGTTAATTCCCGGTACGAAAATTTTTTTTGCCGCATATCTCGGATTTCTACTGAATCTTGACCGCCTCTTGGAACCGTGGCTAAGCCGCTCGGGTATAAAAACCCGGAGGTCGTGGGTTCGACTCGCGCTTTGGGTCTGGTTGGTGGTAGGGCTTTTTTAGATTCCGACTGGCTAGCTACCACCCCCACAGGTGAAATCTGCCGCCATAACAGCTCTGACTGCGTTCCGGCAATATTAATGTGGGAGCCAGTACACTTGAAATCAGAGGCTCAAAGGTCAGATGAGCCTACAGTCTGGCAGCACATTGAGGGACGCTTCCAGGTGAAGCGTCATTCAATGGAATAGGCAGCAATGGCTGCTTACCATCAGGTGGGCTGCGTGTCTGTCTGCCAACTGACCTAATATAAAAAAATTGGTTTGGATCAAGCTGCATTTATTTACGTTATTGCATCACCAACAGCTGTAAGATTACTTGCTTTCAACTTTCAATGATTGAGGCCATTTCATAGAACATTGATAGGTGGATAGGATAGTAATCTGTGCTTAGGGATTGCAAAATCCGGATTTTTTTCAAATCCGGATTTCTAAATTTTTGTTTGAGTAAAATCCGGATAATCCGGATTTTTATTAAAAAAATGTATAAAAAAGCATAAACCATTCAAAATTTGCATTTTTTTCAGACACGACAATATAATCAAATAAACAACGAAAGTTTAAAAAACTTATCAGTCCACTTTCCCTTACAAAAGTTAAAGTACATCGAAAGGTAAAAACGAAACTTTTATGGGATCACTGTGTCGTCTGTCCGTCTGTCAAGGACACTTTTTCTCAGGAACGTGTGGAGGTATCAAGCTGAAATTTATATCAAATACTCAGGTTCATTTGATTTTTTCAGAGCTCTTAGGTTCTTAGGGACCTACTGTCCCTAAGAACTGTGAAAAAATCAAATTACTAAAACAAAGCAATCAAAAGATACAGCCGTTTAATGCAGCAAATTTTCGAAACTCGAAAGGGAATCAAGACCTACTTACTGTGGACTCAGAATCTTGAAATTTGTTACACTTTGTTGCGAATTATTTGTCGCCATCTGCCTCTGTCCAAAGCAGAGCGAAGAGCATCGTGGACGGTAGTTTCAAGGGTAGTGCGAATTTGGTCACTCCATCGCATTGGGCTCCTTCGTTTTGGTCTTTTACCCTCGATTTTCCCGAAGTACTTGAGAATTCTACGTAGGCAGATGGTAGAGAGTCTGGTTTTGACGTTTACTTGCTATAAAATCGACACATTTGTACGGTGTGCCGTCCAAGGTATGCCCAGCATTCTCCTCCAACACCACATTTCAAAGGCATCTATCCGGCTTCGGTCGGCTTTCTTTAAGGTCCATGTCTCTGCACCATACAAGAAGATAGAGAATACTAAGGTTCGCACAAGGTTGGATTTAGTTTTCATGCTGATGGTCCTGTTCCTCCATATCTTCTCAAGTTGTGACATGGCGCCTTTTGCCATACCAATCCTTCGACGAATTTCTCCTTCGCAGGAGCCGTTGTTGTGGATTTCAGAGCCCAGGTATATGAATTTGTTTTCTACTTCTAGGTTTAATGTCCCATTGAGCTCTAGCTTCCCAGTGCGATCCACTACCATTACTTTTGTTTTGGATCTGTTAATGGCAAGACCCAGTTCGGCGCTGACGCACTCCATTCTGCTTAACAGTTCGTGCATCTCGACCTCGTTGGCTGCCAATAGTGTTGTGTCATCGGCATAGCGTAGGTTAGTGAGCTTATGCCCACGTTTACTCCCCCGTTCCAGTCATCGAAATGTACTCGTCATATACGTTGAAAAGGATCGGCGAGAGAATGCAGCCTTGACGTACTCCCTTTTCAAAACTGAAAGGCTCCGATGTTGTTTGGTCAATCTTCACCATACCTTGGCTGTTGTAGTATAGTGACTGGATTAACGCTATAAGGTGCTTGGTACGCCTAGCTCAGTCAGCACCCTCCACAGACAGCTCCACTTCACACAGTCGAAGGCCTTTGTGTAGTCCACAAAGCACATTACATGATGTATGTACGGAACCCTCGGTGCGCGGGTTGACTCGCACTTGGCCAGTTTTTATAAATCCGCAGACTCAAAATAACTGATGTTAAACTAACTCAGTTACAATACAACTTACAACTAAAATAAGAAATAAGAAATAAATTTTATTTTTAGGTTTATCTCTTTAATTATGGGAAAAGTCGCTTATACAAAGTACTTATTAGCCTGTACGTAATCTCACTAATTCAAATTTAGTTTTTTATATTATTTAGAGTAGGCAATATACCTATTACTCTTCTTTGATTGAAAATTTGAAGATATTATTAGGACAATAAATCTTTATTTAAATATATTTACTTTATATTAGAATAATAATATCCATTGAACTAGAATTCGAATAAACCGGATTTGAGTTTAAAAATCCGGATTTAAAAAAATCTTGAAAATCCGGATTTATCCGGATTTTTCGGATTTCGGATTATCCGGATTGCAATCCCTATCTGTGCTGTATACAAGATTCTAAATATCTAATGTCTGTAATATCATTACCACGGTTGAGTCATCGTAAGATCATACGAAATGATCCGCGCGCCGCAAAGGACGCGTGCGGTGTGGCGCTGAACAAGAGACGGCGCCGTCCTTGCCGCGGTTACCGCACGCTTGCATCACCGCACAGACGTGTGATCCACGCTGCACTCGGTGCATCTATTACAGGTGGCGCCGGATGACTAAACAATTGAATAGTGGTTCTTAGCGGATTTCAGCAGCTCTGGATCTTGTGAGATTGTAAAGAAGTGCAAGCAAGGCTTTCTATTTCCTTAGCGTTTGTATTATACAACAAATGGATTTTTTTATTAAAAAGTGACGGCCGCGCTAGGATACTTGGCTTCAAAGTCCGGATCGCTCCCTTTCAAAATTTCTCATTGGATTTTTCTGTTTAGAAAATATTAGTCCCGGAATCTGGAGTCTGGAAGTTGACGGTGCGGTGTAACCGTGTAATATACACATAAAGTACGTAAAGCTGCTGGTCCTCAACCAGATCTTTCTTCAGTCGTATCAGGCTGCTGTCACCTGTGCTTGCTTCTTACAAAGATTTAAATCTTTGGCGTCTTACTTACTTGTGCACTGTCATAATATTCGCGCCACATTGATCAATGCTTTCTGGTGGAGAGTTTGTTAAATGAATGTGGTAATGATAATGGGCTTTAGCTGACATGCAAGTCAACTGCAGTCTATCTGCCAACTGCAGTAACATACAAAAAATATATAAATCAATTCAAACATCATACAGTTCTGTGTTATGATTGTGATGTCCTTCGAAGTGTAATTGCGTGTTACATAAGCGGCTTAATGCGCGTATTATCACATCGCTGTTTCAGCTCGCTGCCGGTCACCGCTTGTTATGCAATACATGATTGTTTTGATTGTTAAGGCCGAGTTGAGTCTGTAGAACGCTATATGTGCTAACAAGTGCCAAGTTTCTTGGCGCGGAGAATGCGTTTACCTTTCTTCATGTAGGGGTTTTCTTTTATGCCAGTGGGGTCGCTTAAGCACACGGCTCGCTTGATGGTAAGCGGTTATCATCGTCTACGTACACTCTTGTTACACCAGCGCTCAGAGGCAACACTCACGCGCCGATTCAGTTGAACGGAAAACATGACAACTTAAAAAAAGTTCTTCACGCTACATGTTACTTACTTACTTACTTCTCAGCGGTTTTTTGTTAGGTGGTAGTACTTTCCCAGGCAAAAGATCTATTTTATGATGTACTCTCTTAAAATTTTAGGAGTTTCATTCACCCATGTATTCTTTATATCGAATTCTTTGTTATTTTTATAGACATTCAATCTACATGATATTGTTTAATATCCATCCATTATCAGAGGCTAACGAAGTAGGTGTACTAGAAATTGGGGGCGTTACACGGATCCGAGTATTATACGCTGTTTGATACGAATATAGTCCGAAACAATTATGATTATGATTATAACAAAACACAATATAAATAATATGGGTTCGTCCATCTAGATAAAGTCGTTAGGTCATTTATTTTATCCACTGTTGTACAACTTCTTTCACCTATCTTTTGTTATTGTTTTGTTGTTTACATGATTATAACTTTCATTTGTTTCCCGACCTTCACTGTGTCGACATTGGTTAATTAATGTATTTATTCCTGCTGACATCTATTATTCTTTTTAATTTTAAGTTAATCGTTAATTTTAAGTTAATCGTTAAATCTTTCTTTAATTTCTTAATTTTAAGTTAAAAGTTAATCGTTAAAACACATTTTCGGGATCAAAAGTACCCTATGTTCACCGGGAATAGTGTAGCTTTCCAACAGTAAAAGAATTATTCAAATCGGTTCAGTAGTTTCGGAGCCTGTTAAATACAAACAAACAATCAAATCTTTTCTCTTTATAATATTAGTATGTACAAATTCTAGATTCAAATAATTAAGTAATAACTTAATAATTGAATATAGAATTTGTACGAAAATGTGGGGAGAAGGGGGGGATATTTGGAAAAAGAAATTACGCGCGGGTGAAACCGCGGGCGGAAGGCTAGTAAGTAGTACATATTTTGAAAGATTTATGTACTGTAGTACACATACATCTTTGTTACTTGTTAGTGTAGATACAGTATTGAAATCAACTGAAAAAGCTATGATTACGGTTACAATACTTTATTATGTTGTTATCACGTAATGTATGTGCCATAATACATGCTCATTAACTATGCAAGGTTAAGGCCAGAAAACATCTTATTATGGAGATATAAGTAGGTACATACATGAAGATATAGGATAACAAGATATTGATGTTTGGTAACTGGTTTTTGTAATCAGCACGAAAAAAATCTATACGTACATGCCTGTAGCATTTACTTAGGCTTAATGTTTCCTAGATATTCCTTAATGGAAGATGCTGCAGTAGCCGCTTACCATTAGGTGGCTCGAAGATCAGATGAGCTTACAGTCTGGCTGCACATTGAGCGACGCTTCTTGGTAAAGTGTCCCTCAATGGAATAGGCCGCAGTGACCGCTTACCATCAGGTGGGCTGCGCGTCTGTCTGCTAACTGAAGTTATACTGGGAAGAGTGCTTTTAAGCGAACTGAATAGGCATAAAACAAACCTCTGATCCGATCCGATGTCCTACATGTGATACGAATAAGTGTTTTACACAATTGGCAAAACGTGCGTGTTATCTTAGAGCTTCAGGTCCGGTCTACACTAGATGTTATGTAAGTCTTTTTCACTGTTGAGGCTGTGTAAGGTTCGTACTATCCTAGAGGTTGCATCATCTTGTTGAGGTGGTTTACCTTTGTACCCATCCTGTGAATTCCTGTGGGTATAAGTTTGAAAATGTGCAATTATCAGCATACAACTCGTGGATAGTCTAGTTGGTTTATCTGGAGCTTGTGCCATTCTTAAAACCAGGTTGGTAGGATCATGAACCGTTAACGCATAAGGACACGCGATAGACTAGTTATAGCAAAGTCATTTACTGTGAGAGGGTGGCACTTCCCCGGCCGAGCCGGCCCATATCGACCGATAAAGAGGAACTCTGCAGCAATGGCTTTACCACACTTAAAAATGTCCTTTTTTTTTTTTTTTTTTTTTTTTTTTTCGGAGGAGAATGCTTTTATGCACCATAACCGCAGGCTAGCTAGACCCGCGGCCGTGTCTTAAAAAAAAATGTCCTGTTGGTTGAACTATTATTGATTTTCCTTCATCAATACGACTATAGTATCCGCTTATTTAAACCTCATAACTTTAAAGATTGATTAAGTTTGTTTATGTGTTTGGAATGTTAATAAAAACACACATTACAGCAATATATGCCTTAAGTTGTTACATTGCTCGGTAATGCTTGTTTACATTCACGGCTCCCTTAATGGACCGACTGAGGTCCGCTAATCGTAGTTTATAAATAGCCAGTAAAACATTCCACGTAAACAGTGTTATCTCTGCATCGATTAGCTAAATCGATACTGCAGTTTAGTTGAATCGTAGTCGTCAGTCAGGTTTATGACTGACAAGCTTGTTAGTAGTTGATGCAAAAAGATTATCAAAGTTCTTTTCACGTCGTAACGGAGAGCAACGATCGATATGATTTTTATCTACATCCATACCATAATATGTATATTTTATATTCAGGAGCGATGAGCAAACGCCCTACATTTAGATATAAGTATCTGTGGCTGCATTGAAATGTTTACATTTTAGTGTCGGTAACCGATACTTAATTTCGTCTTCTTTAAAATAAAAATTAATAGGTTTTTCGATTATCGAATTAGTCGATTAGTAATTTTATGTTCCATTCCTATACATTTAATTCGATGCTGAAATTATAACAATCGATTTGAGAATCGAAATCAACTCGAGTCTAGATTGTTTATGGATTTTAAAAACTACAAACGTCAGTCATTATGTCAGTACTAACTTTTACATACAGATTAAGTTGGTAACTAGGGCGTTTGCTCATCAATCCTGACTATAAAATAGACATATTATCGTATGAATGAAGATAAAGTTATGTATGTGACTGTACATAATTAGTCATTAAAATACTCATGTGATTCTTTTATGAAACTCACTTCGTTCGTTTCATAAAACCACATTCGTATTTTAATGACCCTCATTATGCAGCAGTCACATAAATAACTATTTTGTATGAAAATAAAACAACTTTAAACGGATGAAAACTCGCGTATATTCTACATTTTGAAATTTAAACCCGACGTTTCGACTACTTTTCAGTAGCCGTGATCACGGTATGACTCAGGTGTTATGCGTCAAACAGTTATTTAAATTGCTATTTCTACCTTCACTTTTATAATTATTTTAGAATAATCAGCAACCGTCGTCTTCACTATCATTCAATTTCAATACGTTCCTATCCACGCAGTAGGAGCTGATGGTGTCTTGAAGCTGCACAGTATTGTGATGTCCATTGGAACCCATTAGATGTAATACTGGGTCCCAAGTAGGTGGTACATTCCAACCATCTTCCCTATTGAAATTAGGATGTTTTTTAATTTCAATGGCCTCGCGTAGCATCCTGGGTATATAGCGATTTTCTCTGGCAAGGACCTGGGGTTTATCAAAGCGAATGTAATGGTTGGGCTTATCCAGTACATGTTCACACACTGCTGACTTCGTTGACCTCCGGTGTTTCATATCCGCGATATGTTCTTTTATTCGCGTACTGATACTCCTTTTGGTTTGTCCAATGTAAGAGAGCCCACAGTCACAATCAAGCTTGTATACTCCTGCTGTTTGTAGGGGAACATTACACTTAACTGGTCTTAAAAATTGGCTGATCTTCCTAGGCGGCTTGAAGTAGGTTTTAATTGAAGCACGCTTCAAGATGTTACTAATCTTGTCAGTGACTCCCTTCACATATGGTAGAACAGCAGGTTGACGCTCAACTGTAGCTGGTTTAACACGGCGTCTGCGATGATGTGGTACCTTAAGCTTGTTTTCTTTAAGTACCCTCTTGACATGCTGAACTTCTGCATCAAGGTGGTCATCATCACAGATTCGCTGCGCTCTCTGTAACAAAGTTTTGCCAACAGTAGCTAACTGCGATGGATGGTGGTGAGATTCACCATTCAAATATTTATCGGTATGAGTTGCCTTCCGATACACAGTGTGACTTAAGCTATGATCTGAATTCCTGCTAACTAAAACATCTAAGAATGGCAGCTTCCCCTCACTTTCTAACTCCATAGTGAATTTTATTTTTGGATGTATGGAGTTAAGGTGGTCTAAAAATAAAGTTACTTTATCAGATGGTAATATTGTGAAAGTATCATCTACATACCGCTTATAAAATCGTGGAGTAACTGGTGCTGAACTTAAGGCTTTGTCCTCAAATTCCTCCATAAATATGTCTGCCATTACAGGAGATACAGGAGACCCCATTGCTACCCCATCCAGCTGTATGTAGAATTTATCATCCCACATTAAGTAACCGCCTCGCAGGCAATGTTGTAATAGCTCTGCATATTCTAAGGGAATTTCACTACTAGCTAACCTTTTCCTAGCAATTTCAATGCAGTCCTCAATAGGTAGACATGTAAACAGGGACTGGACATCAAAACTAACCATAGTTTCATCATCAGCCAGTTTTAGGTGTTGTAACTCACTGATGAAATGGTAGGAATCCTTCACATAAGATGTTGTTTGTCCTCTCAAGGGCGATAAAACACCAGCCACATGCTTAGCCAGACGGTAGGTAGGTGAATCGATCTGGCTTACTATAGGCCGTAGTGGAATACCTGATTTGTGTATCTTTGGCAACCCATACAACTTTGGGGGTTTTGGGCACGAAGGTATTAAAGATGGAACGTCTAAGCTCAATTTCTCAGAGTGTTTTTTAATAAGCTCGGTGGTCTGCTTTAGTATTTTATTTTGTTAGTTTGGTCAGACTTAACCTGTTTGTATGTACTTTCATCTGACAGTAACTGAGAAACTTTACTTACATAATCGGACGTATCCATCACAACCGTGGCGTTACCTTTGTCAGCACGGAGGATAGTTAATTCAGGCTTATTGCGCAAGTTCTTAAGAGCGCGATATTGGTCAAGGGGAAGGTTTAATTTAAGTACTTTACTACGACGCAAGACCGATGATACATCCTGACGTATAGCCTCCAAATCATCCTTCCTCATATTATTTTTGTATAAGCAGTCCTCTACGCTACATACAATTTCTTCAAAAGGTATTTTACGCGGTGCCACAGCGAAATTTAACCCTTTTTCTAATACCGAAACGGTGGCCTGGTCCAATGTTTGTTTTGATAAGTTGACAACCGCACGAGAATTGACAGGCCGTTCATTCAAAGAGTGAGCGCTAGGTGAAAACGCGTTTCGTTTTGCGTACTGGCCCGTTACTTTTTCAAATAATCTGTTATATTTTTGAATTTGAACAATTTTACAGTTATTATATTTACTTAATTCGCGTTTATTTAGTATCGCCATGCAATTGTCAAACTCGAATCTCGGCAGTTGCAACCCCAAATCATTAGACAAATTCTCAATGGTATTATTAATTATTGATAGATCGAAACGGTGCTGCCTAATTAGGTTTCGTAACAACTTAAAACTTGCCTGGTAGAGGATCCTTGCGCTCCCACGTATGTCTCGTTTCGGTGATATTTTCACGCATGGTGGGATGAGGTTGTGATCTCGACACCTCTTCAAGAAATTCAGGGATGTTATTTTTCTTGCGCGCTTAGTCTTGAGGTCTTCTAACCGGCGAATAGCGTTGGCTACTTCCAGTCCGTACTGGTTTACATAATGATTTCTAATATTTACACGGTTACTCATTAAAATAAAACAACTTTAAACGGATGAAAACTCGCGTATATTCTACATTTTGAAATTTAAACCCGACGTTTCGACTACTTTTCAGTAGCCGTGATCACGGTATGACTCAGGTGTTATGCGTCAAACAGTTATTTAAATTGCTATTTCTACCTTCACTTTTATAATTATTTTAGAATAATCAGCAATCCGTTTAAAGTTGTTTTATTTTAATGAGTAACCGTGTAAATATTAGAAATCATTATTTTGTATGAATTTAGTTAATGAGCTGGAGAGTTAGTTATGCATCTTTTTATCCTAGAAAAATATCATATTCCTTCAGGATAACGTGCTATTGTTCAGTCTAGTTGTGATATTATGTTAGTTACTACTTAAAAAATAAATAAGTATGTATATAAATAAATAAGTTCCTGATGAAGTATATCTGTCAAAATATCTGTAAGATAAAAATGACATAATTGATACTTATTGTTGATGGTTAAAAAAGTATAAGTCACTTTTTTTTTGTCATTCGAACACTAAACTTATCTAATTCTGTGTATAAAAAAAAACATGCATATTAATTAATCGGTATTAACAAGACTGGACAAATAATGGCCAATATAAAAACAAGCCACGATTTCAGATACAATTAACATGTATACCATTTCAATTTGGATCCAATTATGACACTATAAAGTTCATAATTACTGTACGAACTTTTTGCATTTGATTACGGTCGCGAGTAGAGTCTGGTAATTGTTATTACAATGCGTTAAGGTTCATAGTCGTTTGTATTTGTGCCTATGTCGGGGCGTATGACTATATCCAAACAAAAACTTCAATTAAACAATTTGGCTCCTAATCACTGGTACAAGTGCGAGAAACACTCGAAATAGGGTTCTGTAACTTTGAATGTACGCATACCTACTTTAAGAATATTGGACAAATATAGCGTATCTAACATAACCGACTTTTGATGATGGTGTCGACCATCAGTGTTATGTTAGGTGGTGGACCCGACTTGTGTATGGTATGACTCATTATTAGTATTTAGGATGGATACAAAGTTGCGACTGCGTCTTGCTATCGTTAAGTCCGTTTGGGCGCATTATGTCCAATTCGCAAAATGTCCAACTGTCAAATTCTCAATTGGTCCAATTCGCAACTGGTCCAGTTCGCAATTGGTCCAGTTCGCAATTGGTCCAGTTCGCACCTGGTCCAGTTCGCACCTAGTCCAGTTCGCACCTGGTCCAGTTCGCGATTAGGGGTGATCCATATTGTAAGGGTAGTTGATGTTTTGGTAACACCTAACTTGAGAGTGAAAAGCATATACTGCGTGTTTTTTTAGTTGTTTTTTTTTCCCGCAGCAGAACGCTTCACCTTTAGTAGTACTATCTATCGATTTTTGCAAGAATTTTTTTCAACTTTTTTTTTTAAATTGGCGGGAAAATGAAAATCAAATGATAGTAAATAATGAATTTTTTTTTTAATAAGCGCGAAGGGTAATGATACCGCCCGGTGACCGTCCGCGACGCAGTTAGTACTATTGATTCGATTTTCGTCCATCACAATCTTTTGATTTGACTAAAAAAATCTTCATTTTTCAATTTCACTACTAAGTTAGAATCACTTTATACTGCTACTTGTAATAAAATATCTATAACAAACATTTAAACAAATGTTATTTGAATTGGTCAATTTGAGAATTGGACCATTTGCTAATTGGACAATTTGAGATTTGGACAAAGTGCGAATTGGACAAATTGCTAATTGGACAATTTAAGATTTGGACGTTGTGAGAATTGGACATTTTGAGCGCGCTGGACCTTTTGCGAATTGGACATAATGCGCCCAACCGATTATTTGGTTGGCGACAGGTTGTATGAGTTTAGCATTTTGATTGTTGGTTGTTGAAGTTTCTGCCTCCCATTTTGTAGTAAGGAACCCTGTAAGGTATAGTCATAATATGTAGAGGCTGGTTAAAAAGCATATCTAATACAACCGGTACTACACAATAGACCGACGTGAGTGGGCTCGACTTGCGAGTGACTCATTGGTACTGTCGATACAATATTGCGTTGTAGACGCTTCTCAGTTGTTTGTTACGAGCTTTTAAGTCCTACAGGAAGACGGTAATACCCGTGGTATTAGAGAGATGGTTTACTGGAAACCGTGCTTTAATGTGCTCAATAGATAGAAAGAAAGTTGCGAACGACGGCCATTTATTTATTTATTTAAGCTTCATTGCACAAATCAAGTACAAAGGCGGACTTAATGCCTCATGGCATTCTCTCCCAGTCAACCTTTAGGCCAAGCAGAAAGAAACAGTGGGCAGTGCCAATAAACATAAAACTTGAAAACAAAAACAACAGAAATAAAGGAAATAATATATCATAAATAAATATACAATATAAAATTACATAAATATACATACATATTACATAATATAAATATATAAAATATATACACTATATAAAATATATACACAGTACATACGGCTAACGACTGGGACAGGTGAGCGACGATGTGGAGGACTTCAGGAGAAAATGTTTATGGAGCAGGAATTTAGCCATTTTAGAAGAAGGCAAGCGGCAGGCTGTAAATTCGAAAAGCAATAAAAAGCCTAGGGCATTATGACCGCCAAATGGGAAGTTGTATTGCTACTAGTCTTAGTTTGGAGATATTTTTTTTTTAATAGGAAATTGGACTTTTTCATATTAAGATTTTCTTTTGTGATTTTTTATAAGTTATATGAGATTTTAGCGTGTAAGTTAAACATTCAAAGCTCAACGTAGGCTTTTACCTTAATAAATAACTTAAATGAAAGATATGAAAAACCGACTATTATTGTACGTAGCAATGTATGTCCTTCTTCTTTAGTGAACAATCTATTCCGAATCTTTTCCTCACGCCATAAAAACAAAAAGAGCAGAAAGAAAGCTTACCGTAATATGCCCTGAGCGTGTTGTTAGGCTATCGGTTATCGCACCTCCACCCGTATAATGGTTGAACTTGTTTGTTTTTTACCTCCTGTACCTATTTACTCTGTGCTCTAATAGGGTTGATATGGCTCAAATTTCATGCAATATACACACTAGAATTATTGATAAATATGAAATAACACACTTTGTTCATAAAAAATGATTTTGTTACTACAAATAAATTGTCTATTTTCTATTGATCTAGATAGAGAAGTAAAGTTTAAACTTTGCTCTATTTATCATGACTTCCTCACTAATGTCAAAGTGGAAAGAGAGTACAGTAGGCTATCTCCGGCCTAACCCGCGATATAATTGCCTACTATACTTGCCTGTCTCAGGGTTGCCACTTTTAGCTAAATTTCAATTCAGTGACGTGTAAGCGGTGCGCGGTGCTAGCTCCGACTGGCGTATTGAAAAACGGGTCTAGATTTTGTTTTTTGTATGAATATATCGTACTTTCCATTCTTATGCTAATGAATTCCATTTTTCATGTAGGTAATATCTTTATTTTCCCAGGTGGGGTCGGGGCGCTGCAGTTCGCCAGGCACAGGCCCGCTGTCCCCGGCGGAGGGGCCCCGGTGGCCGCACGTGCACCACCCGCACCCGCTGCACCACGCTCTGCTGTCTTCCAGTGTGAAGCGCGGCAAGGAGCTGTGAGTACATCCAACTGTGTTCACAGAGAGTGAGAGAGAGAGAGGAAGAGGGACAGGTTCACTCGTATACGCTACTGTCGGGTCGCGAGGTAAGGAGTGAGTATAAGCGGCAATGAGCTCATCATCATCACATTGGTCTGTCACATTGGCCTCTCCAAAGTTCCAAACGCTAAACGCTTACAATAAGCTCTCTTAGATTTACGCAGCAAACGATGCTGCTGGCGGAAGAACACTTGGTAAGAACGTCACACGTACATTAAACGGAGAAGATGCCGTGATTGCAAATTACGTCTACGATGATGAGATATGTCGAAATGTTTGATAGATTCACAAGGTATAGTGAATTTTGCTGACTTTTTTACAGAACCTGAGGTGCTGTAAGAATTTGGAACTATTGTTGCTTTTTTCATACTTGTTCAATCAGTCCAGTATTTAATGTCGATTTGTATTAGATAGCAAACGGCAACACCACTTATTTTAGTCTTTACTCTTTACTAACCCTTTTATACTGCAATGCAAATTAATACGTTTCTTCATCAGTATTTTAACTGACCAGACCAAAAAAAGAAAAGCATAAGTGAAGTGAAACCAGAGAAATCCATTTTAACTAAATGCGACTATGTTGTGAAATTGAACACTTTTCTATTAGTTCTAGATCTGTATATCCTCTGTTAAGAAACACAGCTCAAATTCTGATGTAAAATATTGGAGATACCTTAAAAGGATCTTTGGTCCTAAAGACTCAGCGGTGTTAAATAAGCGATGCTAGCATTCGCTCGGCACTTTGCCAGACACAACACAAACAGTTAATCTGCTAGGTGATTGACGGATTCAATTAACATGCGTGATAAGGTACGATCGAGGTCTCCCGCGCGTGATCACTTTTGGAAAAATATACCGTGCACGCGCATCGTGACTTCTTAGGAGCGGCGCTTGTAAACGTGAAAATACTGCACAGGATTTTAGCCTTTAGGGTGATCACGCGTGGGTGACCTCGATAGTACGTATCTGGTCTGCCGATTCATCAAACATGAGATAGGGTTTGTAACTGATCGAATGTAACAAGCCATGTGCCGTTTGGTTTTATGTCCACAAAAAAAGATCGAAAAGCAATTATAATCCGTGCTGGCTGCTGAGTTAAGGCAAACGCGAATTTATGGAATGGAATTCCAAGCACAATAATTATTTTTACATCGAGGATACGGTCTTGTCTTCTTCTATCGTGTGATCTTCTTTTGGGTCTTTGTCACATTATATTTTCAATAGAGATTATCAAACAGACTGTTTCCTTGTTCCTATCACGCGCATTTAGATGACAGCTCCTTTATAAGCTTTATAGATCTGGAGATAGAGTTTAAAGAGAATGTATGCATTTGTCATATTCAGACGTTCACGTTTCAAGCCAAATGTGATTCTGGAGATCTTTTATACTTACATTAACATTAATAATCTGTGAAATTATATCATAAATCATGATTTTAACACACATAACTACGTCGAAAGTTTTTCTCTGACATCAAACGAAACATCCCTCATATCGTGACATTCTAGAAATACCTCATTAGTTCCCACTTCCGTAGTAAGTAGCTATTCTTGTAGACCTGTATGATGTACAGTGTATAGCGTAGTTATAGCATCATTGCATCGAAATTCCTGATTTTGTGCCAATGTTTGTAGCAAATGCCAAATTTAATAGCTTGCGATCGTGTTTACATGTCTAACCAAATAAGAAGTAAGGATATGTAAGTACCCCGAGCAGTGATATCATGTAGTTCAGATTAGTAAAATATGTATAGGTTAAAATCATCGTAGCCGTCATTCTTTATTTTTCGTATCGAACATGACTAAAATCTATACCGTGGTCAATGGAGTATCACTTCCGTATAACTATGATACGGCATATAGTTATATCCCTAGGGATATAACTATATTACGGCTTTATCTATCATACTGCGACAGATAACGTCGCACGGATACGTTACTCCCACCTCTAAAAAAGATAGTATTACCTTAAGGATGCATTTTTCAGAAGGAACACCTTTTTTGTGTTGTACAGGAGTCAGGACGTTAATTTTGAGGAAGACATATTTCTTTTATTTTGAATTGGATGCTGTTACAAGATTATGTCGGTAAGAGATGATCCTTTACCGTTTCATATGTATACTGTGTTGTATACCCATATATATGCCAATAAATTCTAAGATCGAAACATTTGCGAACAACAAGTAAGGGATCGTTAAGAAATGAAAATAGATTCACAAGAATTAATTAATGATACGATTGTCGTTTTGTGTCTAATTCTTAAATTAAATAAAAAGCATCGGCTGTTTGTAACTCTTTTCCAAATTATGTGCATGTAAAGTAAAAATAATGTGCTGGTACCGATATGGTTTTTTGAAATGCTGTTTAGGAATTTTTGTTGTGAAAATTGTTTAGGAATCATCTTATTTAGAATTCTTAGTAACCCCTTTGTTTCCTAGTAGATGTAGATATAGATAACCCTTATTTAAATGTAGTGTCGTCTCCCCCCTACATCATCTGTTATCGTCTACACGAGCAGTCTATTTGTATGAAAGAAAATAGAAAACGATTTAACTAAATACTGGAGCAATATCGTTTTGCTCCGTAGCAAAACGATATTGTCAAACCCTGGGAATTGTGTACATTTTTCATCAACACCGGGCAAGTGGTAATTTTAAACTATTTCAGGCAAGCAGGCCTGATGGTAAGCATCACTGCTGATTGCATATTCCATTGAGGGATTCTTCACCAGGAATCATCGCGCAATGTGCTACTGTACTGTAGGCTCCTCTGATATTCGAGGCTTAGAGTCAGTTTCACCACTGCTGTTTGATTAAAAAAATACGTTAGTCAAAGCCACTGCTAGAAAATGTCCTTATCATTTATCTGTTAGTCATCAATAACACTATTCTTTTATGAAAGTGGTCGGAAGAGACAGCATATAAGATGAAATTATAGATGAAACTGGCTCTTAAGTTTGCATGAAAAGTACAGACGTACAGATTTATGTATTGTTGTCGGTGTTTAATGTTTTTTTATTGTTTGTCGACAGCGATGGTCGCAGGTGGTCCGTGGCGTCTCTTCCCTCCTCCGGGTACGGCACTACTCCGGGGAGCTCCAGCTTATCAGTGAGTGTTAAAAAATCTTTTTTATACCACAAGGTACACCTGCCTGTCTAATGGTGAGCGATTACTGTTGCTTAAGGACATTTACTCACCGGTCACCTCTGTCAAATTTCTTTTTCGTCTTAGACGTTGTATCAGTTGTATTTTCAGAAAAAAAAAAACAGCGTCTTTGAATATCTGAAAGATATCTACTTTTTATTATTATATAGGATTTTTTAATAAGGACGGGTAGATTTTGTCGGCCCGTGGCAGCCATCCTGTCCCGGTGACATTTGTCAAATCTTCCGTTCATCAATCAGCCACCCATGCCAAATCACCATGGCAAGTTACACGACTGAACAGCGCGTGCAAGTGATAAAACTTTGTTATCAAAATGAGTGTTCGTTGGTGCAAACATTGTGCATTGCGCCCATGTGGCATCCGCTGTGTGGCAGTGTAGCACGTGGCGCTATCCTGCTGGAACCACATGTCGTCTAGGTCCATATGGTTCAATTTGGGCCATAAGAAATTGGTTATCATCGTTCTGTAGCGCTCACCGTTGCCGGTGACCACTTCGCCAACGTCGTTTTCGAAAAATTACTCACTTTTTTGATAACAAAGTTTTACCACTTGCACGCACTGTTCAGTCGTGTAACTTGCCATGGTAATTTGGCATGGGTGGCTGAATGATGGACGGAAGATTAGACAAATGTCACCGGGACAGGATGGCCGCCACAGGCCGCCAAAATCTACCCGTCCTTATTGAAAAACCCTTTACCACACGACTCACGAGCAAAGCCGCTGGTGGAAACCAGTGTACAATCGAACCGCTCAACATCACATAACAGATCAACAGATCTGACGTCAAATCGGTAAATGGAAATAATGTTTCAATTCACTTACATCACATTAGTCGGAAAGGGCACGTCCTGTCTTCAAATTGCCGATATCCCGGACAGGATTCCCTCTAGGGTCCGGGCGAGAACCTATCGCCATTTATAGCGCGGTCTGTTTGTCCGCAAATAATATACTTAACAGGATTTATCTCTTTTTAGATCTGCATAAAATGTCAATCCAGATATAAAGGTGTAACAAAATAAAACAATATTTAAGAGCTTTTTATTTTAGGCCCAAAACTTGAAATTCTGTAATAAGTGAGTTTCTTTTACACGTTTTTGATAAAAAAACTAATAGGTTTTCTTTATCGTCTTGATACTTTCTATTGAGCTAAACAAATAATACTTTCTAATAAACTGCCGATTCCAGTATCACGAAATATAATTTCTTTAATCACTTATCTTGGCTAAAAAAATTGAATAATTCACTTCTTTGACGACACGATAAAGAATTTAAAAGAATTGTTTGTATAACTGACGGGCGGGCATTATTTTCCCAATTAGTAAAGGTTTTTACGAGGCAATTTTTCTCCACAATAGATGATATCGTATCGGTAATTAACGTGAATTATAATGATAAATATCATCGTTGGTAAGGCGGTAAAGTTGTCCGTAAAACATACTTTCACGCTTCTTGATTTCTTTATCACGGGTTTAAATCTAAGAATAGATAAATAATGACACATTGCATTAATCGTGACGACCTCGCTGTAGGTGTGTGCTTGAAGCACGAAAGGAACTGGCTTCGAATTCAGGTTGAGAAAAAACTTCGCCATATTGCTTCCCTAAGGTTCAGTTATGGACGTCAAGTTTAGGTTGGGACTGCTTGGGTCCAGCGTTGTCATCTTGTTTTCCTGAGGGGGTGGTCCTTTGGACGAAATAACGAAGATTTTCAATTCGAATTCAACTGTAAAATACCGCTCATACTTATAAAGCGTGACCGCAACGCTATAAAAAAAATGGTGCGATTTTGGTTGTTCGCTGGGACAGTAAATCTCTGTCAGGGTAGTTTGAGGTATTCTAACACTGATCAGTTGAATCCCCACAGCCGATGTTCAGTTTGAAGTTAAAAGCATAGTTTCTATTTAAATTGAGACGTTTAGTCAGAAGTTCAGAATCGAAAGTAGGTTGATGCGCTCCTTGGGCCGATCAATCGCCACAGTGCGGTCACTGGCTCACCCCTTTCGGGTGTGAAAGGGAAACCAGGGGAGTTTAGTGGGTAGTGGAACTTTAGTCACGAGTCCCACACACGGCCACAGTTCTCGCTGGCTACATATATACGGCTTTGGTGCTCGAACCCATTCTTTTCCGTACAAAAAGAAAGATAGTTAACTATGTTTAGTCAGATTAGGAAGGGGTGGATGTGTTCCTTACTGATATACATTTTATACAAATACGTACATACTAGTACTTTATTAAGAACTATTGTAGCATAAGGCGTACAAATGTCATATGAGTTATGTATGACTATGACTAAACCCGATTAGGTAATATTATTGCTCTATCTTTTTCAAGCTGTGTTTTCCGTTTTCACATAAAGCGAAATGTGAGTCACAATATATATTAAGTTTATAGCCTACTGTCGTCATATGGCGGCATATGTTAGTCCCATATGCGTGACATTGACTCAGTTGGACCGTAATAGGACATAGTGGACGGCTCTCATTCATATGACACTCGTTATTCCATTGATGAATTGAACAAACTGTTTTTATTGGTGTCTTGTTATTGATGTCTTGTTTTGTTGTCTTTTGGTTTGAGAGCCTGGACTTGACCTTTAAATAAGGCCTTGGGGTCTTGGGTTCAATTACTAAGTTTTTTTTGTACATATTGCGGGTTTTTGGTCTCTAAATTGACGTACTTGACAAGAGCGATGATTAAGTGCAAATATCACCAGTACTCTCACTCACCAAACGGAGAGTTGAAGAAAAGCTACTACTTTTACGTTGAAGTTCTGTGAGATGGTGGTTCTTAGGTCGAGCGGCACATTTTGACTAACAGATCAGGGGGTCTAGACAAAGTAACATTTTGACAGCGATAGCGAAATTCGCTAACTTCAAATCTAGAAAAGTCACGTGGTCAATCGATATTCAAAGTATTTGACATTTGTTATCGCAAATTGAGCGATAACGAACGTCATAAGTGCCACTTGTCTAAGGCATCTGAACTGTCTGCGTAAGAGCCATTTTACCATTCGTTCAAGGCCGGGCCTTATTTCTTTGGTCTTCGGTCAGGGACTGCTCATTTACAATCCAAAGATTTTATCATAGAAAAAAATTGGACTATAAAAAGAAATATCTAACCACTGAGTAATTGACTGTGTAAGAAAATGGAAAGTTGCTTTCGAAATATAATTAACTACACACAAACATTTGATTTATTTTCCGCGATGACACGTTATAAATATTTAGTTATTTACTTTTAGTAATGACGGACAGCCATACGTTGACTCAATCAATACAAAAAGTTGTAACTCATATTGTGAGATCATTATCGTCGTTACAAGTGTGACGCCAGTCACGGTTGGGGTTAAATAAAAATTGGGTCCTATACGGTATTTGCGCAGAATAATAAATAAAAAAATAATATAAAAGAACATATCGTATGACAAGAGATAAAAAATAATTACAGGATGGCAGAGCAAAGCTTCAGAGTGACGTGTTCTATTAAAGCTGAGAAAATACATAATGTAGGTTGTTGAAATTCCATGAACAAAAGGACGATGACAGAGTTTCTATGAAATCTGGTCCCACCTCCAATAGCTATGTGTGTTACATCGCTGGATAGGTATTTTTGAGCTGAATAAAAGTTACTATGGCGCCAAGTTCCAAATCTTAGTCCGTTCAGAGTTGTTCTTTATTAAACATTGTAGTTTTAGCAGCAACCAATTAATAATATTTACTTGCTTTTCTGTACTATATGCATGTTATGTAAATACCAACATACAGATCATTGAATTAAAAACCTTTTTATCGGTCTCACTCGCACAGTCCCAAAACCTGAAGGGTACCATAGCGGGACTTTTTGGTAGGTATTTCGCGAGGGTGCCATACCGGTACATAACAGTACCATAGCGGAACTAACCCGCACTCATTAGGTAGGTATTAACAGGACAATGAAACTGGTTAGCGGTACGGACGGCGGCGTTCAATAAATGTTTATTATTAAAATATTTTAACATTGTTTTATTTTATAAAAAAGCATTTGTTAACGATAACATCTGTTTAAGATTATCATTTTGTAAAAAAAAACATTTAACATTATTTTTGGATCCTGTAAAACTACTATGTTTAAAAAAAGAATAACTCTGAACGGACTAAGATTTGGAACTTGGCGCCATAGTAACTTTTATTCAGCTCAAAAATACCTATCCAGTGATGTAACACACATAGCTATTGGAGGTGGGACCAGAATTGGCATCCTCCTTTCTGGTGACGTTTAACTTGAATACGTTTAACTTGAAAGTTTGACTTTAAGGCCTCTTGTGACTTTATTATCGGTCACGGACACCAGTGATGAGTTTCAACTCTGACGCCAGTGGCTGAAGATGTTAGAGGTCGCCACAAATTCGCATGTAATGTAATGCTCCTCCTTGTTCTTCCCAACTACTTGCTTTGAATATGTTGTTTGTTTGTTGCAGTCGCAATGTTCGTCGCAAGAGCGGTTGCTGGCGGTGCAGGCGGCGTGCGAGCCTCCGCCCCGCGCGCCATGCCCTCACTGCCATCAGCACCAGAACTCGCTCAAGTATGTATACTTTGTTTTACGATGTTTTTGTTAAGGCTTTGGAGACATTACACACCTTATAATGGCTCCTATAGTTTAACGCCAGAGGTTATCTGGTTCGCAGTAGAACTTTTTCAAATTAAGAATGGCCTTCCCCATAAAATTTCAAGAGTCATGATAATTTCATTGTTTGGATAATCATATTTTCAACAACTCCCTAACTTCTCTTTTTTATTTTTTTATTGCTCATGTATATATTTTCGCGTCTTGTGGATTATGATTAAAATCCACGACCGTGATTTTGGGTCCCTGAGTACATTCCCGGGTTAGTCAAAACTTTTTAAACTGCCAGGATTATGCACTCGGCATGCGTGGTGATTGAGCCATTATCCATCACTGTGCCAACAGTATGCCATTGATAGCCGGATAGATAACCTTTGAAAATATTTGCGAAACGTTATTCCTCGACAGCATCTACTTATAGCTTTCTAGAGCAATTAATACAATGATGGTTTATGTTAACATTTACAGCAGCTCGCAAGGCAGCGGTATGAACAACTGGGCGTCGCTTTCCGACAGCGGCGGCAGCGGGCACACGGCCGCGCGCGCGCCGTCTCCGCAGAGTCCCGCGCGACGCGTGCGCAGCCGAAGCCTCAGGTACCGCCGGCAACAAGACGTTGGAGAAACTCTAAATGGTTATACTAGCACATGCCATCGTCTTCGAGAGAAGAAAGAACAAGATCATAGTGGGTCGTCAACTTAAAGCTATTTAACTCTCTTCCGGGGTCCATTTCCCAAAATATTTTCTTGGTGGGAACATACCACGTAGGAGGTACTTAGGTCTTGTGTTTTTGTACTAGCCACGAATCCACGTGATTTTGGTATGGGGAAAGTTTGAGGGCTGGAGAGTGATATAAGACACTTTCTTGTGGGATAACGTCCTATAGTCCTCGTAGGCGGATGGCTAGTTATATACAAAAGTGCTAATACGAATGTTTCTTCAGCTCGCCGTCGCGGTCACCTGGCGGCGCCTCCGGCAGTGGGAATGAAGGCACGAAGGACGACGCAGTGTCTGCTATGTCGTCTCTTTTCGCCGCGCGCTTCCCCGCCGCACAAAAAGCTATGAACGATAAGTATGTACCGTACATATCATACAGATGAAAGAACATGTACTGATACTCATATGAGTAATAGAGACATGCTGCAGATAGTTGAAATGGGCTAAGTACCATCCCCTCATAGAATATAGAAGTGTGAGTAGTAGCTACGCTATTGCGCTCCGTTTGGTGTTTGACGGAGGCCCGAAAAGGGGGGGACCTTCCCCTCCATTCTCCCATCTCATTATCTACAGTTTACCCCGAGTCCATGCCTACATATTCTTATCTGAAAGACGTGTAACCCACCTTTGTCCCTACCCGCAGGGTTCTGTGGGCGGTAGTAATCACACATGTCGTTTGCCTCCCCCTTTCATAAAAATTAATAAAATTATAGAAGGCTTGAAGATCAGAGTAGTCTTCAGTGTGGCTGCTCATTGAGTGATGTGTACTAGCTAATTGTTTCTCAATGGAATGGGCCGCAGGGTCACTTACCATTAGGTGAGCTGCGTGCCTCTCTGCCAATTAAACTGCCTTTGCTTATTACTAGCAGGTTGAGTAATGCAATTGTAAAAAAAATATAGCTCAGAAGAATAGGATGGGACAAGCTTTACAGTAACATCCATAATTTTATGATAATCATTTTTCAAATAAGACTCAAAATATGTTACTTAAATTGTCCGTATTGCCCATGGCCATTTCAGTACCATTTTAGTAGATTTTATGAACTAATATTTTGGTCCAAGAAAAAGGTGTTAGATTCATCAATACTTTATTTTATTACTTAGGAAATTTTTAAATATTCTTTGTCTTCACGCATAGGGTCCCTTCGTACATCATTGTCTAGAAAATAACTTTTATTTCAGGCTGAGGGCTCTTATCGACGAAGTGACTGAGTTAGATAAGAAACCAGACCGGCCGCCTATAGAGAGATTTGTACAGAGACAGGTAATATGGAATCTTTATCACACGTTGGGGTTGACTATTTCTGACATGTTTCATGTGTGTTTTTCACTATATGTAACACTCACAGATAAATTATTAATTTGTGATGATGTATCTGTCAGATAAGATTATCATGTTACATTTGTCAATTGAAAAAAAAATAATGGCAACTTCTAAGCTATGTAATAGATAAATGATCACTATCTGTCAGTGGTGAAACTGGACTTTAATTATGTTAGAGTTTAGTACTTTATGTCTGCTCATCAGCGCTTGGTTTGTTGTGATACTCAAAAAGTCGTCTAAGATACCGGTCGTGGGTTCGATCCCCCTTCGAAACAAACATTTGTGTAGCTCGACAGGTTCAATCTAGTCGGGCAAAATTAAAGTCGGATTTTCCAAAACAGGGTTTTTGTTACTAATTCAATTGATAAGCCAAAACCTATAATTGAGACGACGCGAGTGTTGATTCTAAAGATGGAGGTCTCTGCCCTGTAGTGGCACATATAATAGGCTGATACTCGTAGACTACGCTCTATTAAAGTTATAGGCACACTTTCATTACCAGTATTGTGAAAATATCTGTATAAAGGTGTTGGTGTATCCTATTAATTAAATAAATGAATTGGAAACGCCACGGTTAAGGTAGGATTCACATCGAGCGGCGCGCGGCGGCGCGCATCGCGGCGTGGATGCGCGTGTATGCGCCGGCTGCCGCGGAATCCGCTCGGAGCCGACCGGCTGCTGCGATGCCGCGGCATGCTCGCGCAAAATGTATTAGTTGGATGCGAAGACCACCTTAAGAACTGATAATAAAATACAATTTCCTCTGCGGCTTTGTAAATGCGCTCCGGTGCTCTCCGATGCGCGCCGTTCGATGTGAATCCTACCTAAGACTACAAGCCAAACCACAGTACAAGAATAATTTAGCTTTCTTTTTGCAGTCAACTTTTTCTTTTTATACATTGTTATTATGTTTCTGATGTACATCAGGTATTGGAGATGGCCCGGGACTGCCTGCACAAGTCGGAATCGAAGCAGGTTACGAGCAGCTACTTTTACGACATGGCGGATAGCTTAGATCGATTATTGGCTGAGGTGAGTGATTAGGGGTTTTATTATTATTTTATTTTAGCTTCATTGCACGAAATGAGTACAAAAGGCGGACTTAATTCCTCATGGCATTCTATTCCAGTCAACCTTTAGGCCAAGCAGAAAGAAATAGCTAATGCTTAGGTTTCTGATATCTAATATGCATTTGGCAAGAGTAGTAGGGAATTGGGCATTCTGGCTCACGCTCTTTCAACATAATCAAAGTTTTAGTTTTCAGTCTAAGTGAATCGTTCAACTTTAGAGCGTGCTTGAGAGGCGCCTTGCGGCGCCTCTTACGCACGCATAGAGCTGAACGATTCACTTAGACTGAAAACTAAAACTTTGATTATGTTGAAAGAGCGCGATCCAGAATGCCCAATTCCCTACCATCACTTTTTATAAATCATATCCTTCCTTAATGTGACAACAGCTGACACATTTGTAAACATCTCTGATATTATTCATTACCTACAAATGAGCCTGCTTCTGCGCGCTCTATAGTTGAATGATTCACTCTAGACTGAAAACTAAATCTTTAATTACGACCACGATCCAGAAAGCCCAAATCCCTACTTTTACACTCATAAACTGTATTTATGGAGAGTGTTTAGTTAGAGTGATAGCTCCACATTATGCTATAGGACGAGTATACTACCTACTATTTTTTTATTTATTTATTTATGTATTACGGAAAAGATGAAGTAGTGAATCCTGACTAGAGCACCTAGTATTAGCTTCAGAATATAATATACAATACAGAGATGTGGACCGAGATTTGAACCATGGACCTCATGTATGTGGTATGTGGGGTGGTATTAGGTACGTATATAAAAATGTAATATACAAATCTTACACTAATGTACATTAGTTTTCAGTCTAAGTGAATCGTTCAACTTTAGAGCGAGCTTGTTATTATTTATATAACTAGTTAGGAAATGAAAAGAAACAAATTGATTTAAAACACTTTATTTTCTTCACACCATTTGTTTAAACAAAATACATTTTTTAATGCACACATTTGAGTATGATACATACAATTAAACACATCGCTACATTCTTTATACTTATCATACAAATTTAGTAAACTAGGACAAAACTTATCTTCTAAATTATAAACATTGTTATTTTCCGCTAAATCTTTAATCCACTTCACTTTTTCTATTCCCTTAGTATAAATTATTTTGTTTGACAACAGTGGTACAATATGATTTTGATGGAACGGGTATGGTATGAAACCCTCTTTCCAGTAAACTGCTCTGTTCCTCTCAATCCAACTAACTTGTCTCCTCTCTGTTTTGCTCAGATCATAAAAAGGACAAGGGGGTTTTATAACAAGAACATGTATTTGTTTTTTGTACAAAATAGCAATTTCCTTTAGGATGAATTCATTATCATCTGTTTTAAAACCCTGTACATCTACAATAACCTTCATGATAATTTTCGAACTATTTTACTCAGAGGCTTGTATTCAACCAAACGATCGTTAATGATCAGACAGTATGCTGTCGTATTATCTGGTAAATAATCGGAGCATTCAAATTCTATTCGCACATCTACAGGCCCAGTTTTCAAGTTATCGTTTTGTCTTGAGCAATCAATTATAAACAACGGAGCTTTGCTTTTAAAATTATCTAGATCGAGTAATGGGTCTGGCGGTATGTTGTAATACGAATGACGGAATTTAGTGTACATATCGTATAATATACTATATTTATTTTCATCGAACTTCAAATTCAGAGATTCGTAGGGGTAATATTGCGAATTCAAAAATAACGTAACATTTGTTAATTTACAATGGTCAAACTGTGAACAGTCCAGAGTTCTACTATTCTTTCTGTTAGTTTGTAAGCCTAAAATTACATAACGAGGTTTTTCTATTTGTGAAGTAGTCTTTACTGACCACGAATGTTTTACTGTTTTAGGCAATACTGGGTATTCATATAAATCCCAGTTTCTAAACGCAATTTGGATAGGCTTATCTTTTTCAAGAAGTTTAAGCAATGATAGTTTTTCAAAATCCGAAACTTTAACATGCGGTACTCGCCATTGTACTTTTTGTACATTTATTTTAATATGATTGACATCATCTGGCATTATGACACTTTTCAATACGCTATTACCCCTGTTTAAAATAAGTTCATGCTTACAGTTAATTATAATTTTCTTATAGTCTTCCGCGAATCCTAATATTTTATCAAGAGGCACAACTGCGCTGAAACTGTTTTTACTCCTTTGCTCTCCCCTTCATTCATTGATATATAAGATTTCATACAAGTGGTTATGCCAGCGTTTTTGATGCGATCTATTTCAATACCATTTATTTCATAACGAATATCTTGAAATAGAAATAAAACTGGGTTATTAGTGAGTTTAATAGTTTTTTCCTTAGGTTTACCATCTTTATCATAGAGCTGTATATCTCCTTCAATATATAGAGCACTCATCGATGGTAATATGTATACATCCTGCTGATGAATTGGAATTCTGATTTCATCATTTTCATTAAAATTATTATTGTAAGGATTATAAGTATGAATTTCGTAACTTTCAATTGATTTATCGTATTGAGGAAATTCACTTATTCCTAAAATATTCATGTTTTGAACCCCAGGGCACGAAGAAACTTTTTATTTTCTTTAGTTATTTTTTTAACAGGCTTCACACGTCTGCACACTTTAACACTATGACGGGTTTTGGCGCGCTTGGTGTTAGTATTCTGAACTTTATAAAAGACTATCATGTTGCTCTACGTAAATGAAGACGCAATTGAATACTTTCTCCTCTGAAATCAATGTAATCTCCGTTTTCATCAAGAATTTTTACACTCAGAGATGAAATACAATATTTGTTCACAGGTAGATAGATAATATTTTTTGGTATTTCTATATATCGGTGACCAGGTGATACATCCGGCACAAATTCATGTAAAATATGTGAGGGCGAGCCGTTATTATACGATCCTTGCACTAAATCACATTCAATCCTTATCATGGACAGAGGCAGAATGTTTACTGGGCTTACAGATTCATACCATTTATTTGCTTCTAACTTTACGTTCTGAAAGCCTAATAACTGTCCTATGCTATTATTTACGCTAAAGTCCACTCTTTGAGAACAATAGAAATAACACTTTAATGTATTATTATCAGGCTTAATCTTGATTTCACAATCAGCGATATTTGTTTCAAGATAATCAGCTATATCGTAAAGATCGTAAGTTCCAACAGGTATCTGTATATGTTTATTATTATCACCATAACTAAATATGTTATTGAGAGCAGTTACATTTGGTATGGAATTTAAAGCGGTAAAATATAATAATCCACATTCACATTTTTCCCATAAAGTTAAGGGGGGTTGGAATTGTGATTCCAAGTAGGACTTGTTTCCAGTAATGGTTAAAGTAATAGACATGATTAGATACTAACTAATTTGAAATATTTACTGACTATTTATTGTATATTTTAGACCAAAAGTTTCTAAGAAATTGAAGACATAAATGTCCACAGTTAAAAGGGTGATTTTGTTGTATATTTTCATTATTATATTTTATATTATTTGTGCCAACATAAGAAATGAATTCTTTTGGTGGCTTCAAATTACCATAGCTATCGAAATAGATTACATTTTTATGATATTTTGCATAGGCTACCCAGTGAGAAC
Organism: Mecyna flavalis; assembly: GCA_949319885.1. Classification (NCBI taxonomy): domain Eukaryota; kingdom Metazoa; phylum Arthropoda; class Insecta; order Lepidoptera; family Crambidae; genus Mecyna; species Mecyna flavalis. Next base: position 1,888,125 of record OX439419.1, on the reverse strand, counting down.
CTGAATTTTTTGAGCTATCTAAATTAATAATACCACATTCTTTAGTAAGTGGATACCTCGGTAATTCATCACGCATATAAACACCTCGAAAGAATGGAATATCCTTACCATTTTTTAAAAGATCGATATTGGTTAAAGCTCTATTGGGTAGTCGATAACTTAGTTTTTTTTATTAGAAATAAAAATTCCTAATCCATCCTGATGATGTCTAACTTCTAAACCTTTCCCTATACATAAAGTTTCCATCTTTTCGTTATGTCGTTTTAATTCAACTAAACGTTTTTTAGCATCTTTAAATGCATTAATAGCTTTAGTGATTGCTGCTGCTCCACCAGCTAAGCTTCCAGCAGCAGACAATCCAGCAAATATAGGTATAAGAGGAAGAACTCCTCCACTTTTTGGAACAGGAATCATTCGAGGTAGTTTTACAGAAGAATCTTTCATAGCCTCTTTAGCTGCTGCTATTGCTAGTTCAATAGCCATTTTTTTACACTTAGGCTTTAGTTTCTGTAAATGTTTTTTTGTATGAGAAACAATTTTTTTAAAATGTTTCTTCAAACTACCTCCACTTTTCAGGGTTCCTTTATTTGCTTTTTTCTTTTTTTTCAAACCATTTCCAGAGCTTATTTTAGCTAACATAGCTTTATTTACTAAATGAGCGGCTAACTTTTCTCCTAGACCAGCATTCGAATCTTGAGCACGTTTTCTCGCCATTTTCATTAATTTGATATCAGCTTTGTGGCGATCACTTAATGAAGCAGATTTGGTATAAGCTATGTCGTGTTCTTTACAATATTCGTCTAATAAATTAATACCCTTTTCTCCTCGAGCTAGTTTTTTTGCTAGTTTAGTTCCAGGTCCGCAATAATTATATCCAGGCAAATGAAGTTCAAAAGGTAAAATATTTATAAACCAGTTAAGAAGACTGCTATCCACCATAACTCGTATTGAACTAGTATGATTGAAGATGTTCTTGTGTTAATATACTATTGAACTATATTTGATTTATCAATCCAACTATTTTTATTTGAAGGTAAACCCAACCATTTAACAAATATCTTATTTCCCTTTGTTTTTAATACTTTTTCTACTAAGTATATGTGAGGATGCTTTGTTTTTAATAATTCTTCCTCATAAAATGCCCCCAAAATCGCTCTTTTTTCTGCATCCTCAATTAAGTACGTTGGTGGTGATGTTTTTTGTACTTTGATAATCTTGAATATTTCTGTTGACCAATTAGGTGTATAACCTTTTTCAAATACTCCTTTGTGTTTGCTTATTCGCACGAAATCTCCAATTTTAAACTTAAGTTTCTTCACTATTCTATTTGATAGTCTAGCATACCGATTAAGTAATAACTTAACATTGTTTTTATTTACTGTTATAGGCTTTAGGCCTATAGTTCTATGATAAGTATGATTATATTCATGAATCACATCATTTAAAGTACCATCAATCCATTTGTAATTACCTTTTAAACTAAATAATTTATACATTTTCATTTTCAATGTTCTTATAAGTCTTTCTGCAATAGAAGCCTTTTTAACGGAATACGTGGAATAATGTCTGATATTAAGTTTCATAAATATTTTTTTCACTTCATTATTATAAAACTCTGTTCCAAAGTCAGTTTGCAAATTTTTTGGGACACGTCCATTGGCAAATAGATCAGTAAAAGCTTTACATAAATCATGTTTTGTTTTCCGTTTTAATGGATAGGCCCATGCATATTTTGAGAAAGTATCAATAACTACTAAAATATATTTATAACCATTGTTTTCTTTAGAGACAGCTTGCATATCAATTAAATCAGCTTGCCACAAGTCATCGATATCTTTCATAATAACTCTTCGTCGTGGAAAATTTACCCTCACATTTTTATGTATTTCATTAACCACATCGGCTTTACTCATTTTTAAATTTATTTACCCTTTTTTCAAGATTATTTAATTTAATAGTCAACTCACCCAACTTATGATCAGTTGAATGTATGCCTTTAAGACATTTTTCTATGGCTTTATATAGCAACTCTTTTTCTGTAGTGTATTTTATATTTATATTTTTATTGTTATCTTCAATAGATTTATCAACATACTCCTTGTTTACACTATCTGTAGCGTAAACGGGTAATTTCAAATTTCTTATGATTTTATTTTGAGCATCTAAATTGTCATCACTCGAACGTTTCAGAGCACATTCAACCCTCACTAAATCATATTTAATTCTTTTGTTTTTATATGCATGGTGACCAAATTTATCAACGTTCATATTGAAAGTTTGTATGATACTAATTTTTTTATAGTGTGTTCCTAGTTTTATTCTTTTATAATACCGGATTCTTTTAATTCTTCAATAATAGACAAAATTTCGTTGTCATGATTAGTATTACCAGCTTCTTTTGAAGCAATAAGTAATTTTAATCTTTCAATCAACTCATTAGGATCATCCCAGTATACTAGATCAGTATTAGATTTATATGTTTTCAACTTTGGTAAATTTCCACCATACTTTTCAATGTTAATATTAGTGAATAATGGTTTGATTATTTCACGATACTTAGCGCTTTTATCACCTTTGATTTGTCCGTTAGGATGATAATCTCTTCTATGTGCGTTGGTAATAGAAAGCATATTTTTATATTGAACTTTATCATTTTCAGAAACCAAACTTAAATCAGGTTTTTTAGATAATATTAATTCTTTTAGTCCTGGTGTTAATTCATACCGATCAGTATCTATAGTAATGAAATATTTGGTGTCACAACCCGGGATATTATCCGTTTTAGAAAAAACTACTTGTGAGTCACCCATAAATAGATTTTTATTTTGACTTCGTATTCCACACGGGATATTTATGTCTTCGTAAATATCATAGAGGTCATCTTTCACTAATGACTTTAGTAAAACACTTTGATCGTCTTCGTAAAGATCAGAGCTTTTGTACGAAATATTTGAAATTTCACTTTCTTCATCATCTTCTTGTTCTTCATCAATAACAGTTTTGGTAGAGTTTAAATCTTTGAAATCACCGCTCGATGTACTAAATCTATGCAATGTATTCGATTTTTCCATATTTTTGTGTTTAAATTGTTTATTATTACTATTATTATAACAGCTATTTTCGACCAAAGTGTTAATAGGAACGGTTACCGGTTTTAACAACTTTTTCATAGTTAATTCAGTTTGATCCTCTTCATTTTTCATTTGTTTTATTTTATTCTGAATAGATTTAACAGACTTAATTAATTGCTGTTTAATGTTTCCTTCCATTATTATCAAACACCCATCAACTGTTATAGAAATAAAGATACTAATATTTTTATCATGTTAGCAGGTTTTTATAAACGATAGCTCATTCTTTCCTTAATTTAATGATTACTTGATACTTTTTAGAGAATGATGAATGTGTCAAACTTTTTTCTATATCTTCCTTGTGTTATAGGTCTATCTTTATCAATTATTAGAAAATTGTGGTGATCTTTCCAAATTTCTGAGCATATTTTTTTAAAAGAAAGCCAAGTCATGTCCGTATTGACATGCTCATTGTAGACATGTTTTAAATTAGTATCATCTTGTTTGAAGATTATCAAAAAGTTAGCATTATCACGTATTAATTGTTTTGGTATTTTAGAGTATGTTTGTGACAAATAAAAACAATCAATGTTGTTGTGTCGCCCCATGGTAAAATAATTGCGAATATTGGATTGTCGATCACATACAACGTCATCAAATACTATAATGGAATTTGAGAGAGCATCTTTAGGGAGAATAACTTCATCATGCTCATTGAACCTAAAAAACTTGACTCCTTTTACTCTTTTTAATACATTTTGTAAAAAACAGTATTTAGGTTGAAAAGCTGTTTTGGAATATAAATAAACGTTACGAAATTTCAAACCATTTTTATGTAATAATAAACTTATCATAACGTTTGTTTTCCCACAATTTGAAGGGCCACAAATAAGGCACCGTATTGTATTTGGCAAAAGCTTGCTATGCCTTACATTCTGCTTTTTGGTATCAACGTTCAAATCGTTAACTTCCAACGAAAGAGTTTGCTTAACGAGCTTCATCATAACTATGAGATCTGAAAATATGTGTAGCTCCCTTAAATATGATCCAGAATATGATAAATTTATAAAATTCAAGTGTAATTTCCATACTTATTTTCACTTTTTTAATAGATCATGATGAATCTGTCAGTTCTTTGTTAAGGTATGAAATAAAAGTCAAAAAATGTAGGTAATATTTATATTTTTCACTTAATACACTAATATTATTTTAAAATATTACAATTATTTTATCTGGATGACTACTCTAGCGCATTTGCTAGTGGGTGAGCGTCATTACCTGTTCACGCTCATCGACCGTCACTATTGTTATTAAGGACTAGTTTATAATCAACATACGGTATGACCTGCTTAATTTTTAGAATAACGTATCACAATGTCCCCATGGTAAAGTTTTTATTTGGTTAGACATAACTTGTCGTTTATCGTCTTGTCTGTTTAAAACGAGTTTGTTTATTCTTTGTGAATATATGATGTGTTTTAAAGATCTAATTAAATTCATACTACATCTTTTATTTATATTTTTATTTAATGTGTTTTCATAGTCACTAGGTTTCAGTTTCTTAGTTACAGACTTCGATACACCTTTTGCTTTTTTAATCACAGTTGATGTACTTTCAATACAATAGAGTTTTGCCCTCAAACCAATAAATTGTTTAATAATGTCACCACCCATTTCATCTTTAAAAAGACCTGGTATTTTCGCATTCAAGGTAGGCATATCATAAATATTATTCTTTTCGAAATTACTAGTATCGTAATAAGCAATATTTCTTTTCATTTCAGCATAAAAATCATTATTATGTATTAAATAAAGTAAACTGTCTGTGTCAGTATAACATAACTTTACGTTCTCTTTATACTTCTTCTTAATGAAATTATAATGAAAATTATACATATGTTGTTTTGCGTATTCAAGAACTGAAAACCCTATGTATATTGGTCTATCTAAAATAATCTTTTCTAATTTTAATTGAATAGCAACAAAATTATCTGAAAATATGGCTACACTTTTTAAATTGGGTCTAGATATTAGTTTTTCTGCCCCAGTTTCTTTGTTTGTTTTATTTTTAGTGTCCCTCCATTTTGTAACCAACTTAACGTCCACCTGTTTTCTTCTGTTTTCAATTGTTTTCCCGAAAATGGCGTTATTCAAAAGTTTAAAAAAGTCTTTTTCAAATGCGGAGGATGAATTCTGACGCAGATGTGTATTTAAATCTATGTATTTAGCTAAAAAATTGTGTTGTCGAAAACTTATCACACGATGAATTTTTTTTAATTCTAAACCATTTCTCATACATTCTTTTAAATATACATAATGAATAACGTAATGAAATTTATCATATAAATTAGCTATAAGTTTTTTGGTTTTACCACCTGGTGGAATATGTTTTTCTGGTGCAAATGGTAAATCACTATGACTTGAATGTAAATTTGTAGGATAAACCAGATCCACTTCTAAAATGCATCCAAATTCAGCATCATCAGGTATCTTTAAAATATTTAAATTCTGAATTTCATCATCAGATAAAAATCTAAAGTCAGACATAGGCATTTTTTGCATCATTGCATAACCATACAGATTATTGCAGTCTAAGTAAATAAGATAGCTAGATGGTACTGATTCATCATAGTTCGACATGTATTTATTATTCGCTTTAGCATGTCTAAGCGAGCACTGAGCCAAGCCACCACGTATTCCGTTTTCTATCATTTCGTACATATCTTTATCATCCAGCAAATCTAATTTAACACCTGTATATAATAGCATAGCATCCCAACTTAAGCCTGGAGAAGTTACATAATAAGCTGGATCGAGTTTATAATACGTAAGACTACTATTTCGAAACTTTTCGAAAATATCACATAGAAGCAATACATCACATTTTAAATATAAGTCTGTATATTCTCCAAGGGATTCAATGTTAAAGGCTTTCCAAATTTCTTGTGCTCGAGAATAATCCTCTTTACTAATGTGCTCACCGGTCAAACTATTGTAAAAGTGCTTTCTTTCTGGTAAACTTTTTTCTTCAAATCGTTTACATGAATCCATGTAATCATAAGGATATACACCTTTTTGACGAAGTAAATAAAACTGATCTTCGGAATTACATATTTTTTGTAAATTTTTTAAATCTATATCTGCTAAGTTTTTACTTAAAGTATCTAAACTGGAACTGAGAAACTGAAACGAATCTAAAAACTTTATTTGAATTGCTGAAGGAAAATTTGTGTCTTTCAAATATTTTGTGAAGGATATATACTTTTCTTTAGTCTTGGGAATAACTTTGATATCACCTTCATATTTAGCTAATTCTTTTATGAATAAATGAGCGTCATAGTTTGCTAAATTGTGGAAAATTACTGGCACAAAGGGACATACTCTATATAATAAGTTACATTTATTATGAGCAGCACCTCTATATAAACCGGTTATATGATCATGATCAACGACTTTATCAGAAATTATTGGTAGTTTACAGATATGACAAATACTTGCATTATGATAATCATCTTTTTGTGATTGAGTCAACGGTAGCATGGGTTTCTTCCTCCCCAGTATATTTTCGATACATTTAACATCCCCGATTAGACGTTTTATGAATACTTCAACACAATCAGATCCTCTATAAAGCACAAGTTTATTTAAATTTTCATCATGCGAGCAACAAATATAATATGCGAAACATGAAGGTTGATGTAATTTATATGTTTCAGTATTACAACTATTTTTTTCATGATTGTTTAAAAGTAAACTTTCAAAGTCGGCATAAATTACAAAATTAATTTTCTGTTGCTTTTCATGATTTTTGAATTCTAATTTACTATTTTTACTCGGCAAAACAGTTAAAACTTTTGAACAATTGTGTGAGTTATATTTTTCCTGTGTTACAAAAAACTGAAGACAGCTTTCACATAAGTATTGTTTACCATGATGTTTACTCAATTGTCGGTGAGTAAGCTTAGCCAAGTCTTTTATTAAACAATAATGACCTCCTGATTTCTGCTCAAAATACAATAAGTTAACATGGTTTTCCTTTCTCTGATTTGTTATGTATAATGGGCCTGTGATATTATTCTTTACATCTAAACCATAAATGCTGACACTAATAGAAGGATTATTTTTTTCGAATAATCTAATATCTGTGTATGATGGTGGAAAATTCATTTCTTTGATATTTAAAACAGAGGAGTAAAACGGATACGAACTCGTTCTATTAACATTTTTTGAACATGGAAATAAAGCAGCCACTATACTCCATGCAAAACAATGATTATCATAATTCTTAACGTTTAGGCAACTTTTAGTACTGCTTATTTCTTTAGGTAGTTCTAAATAGCTACCACCTCGTAGAGGGGAGTACTTATTAATGTTTATTTCTAAATGACTGACAGAGTCAAAACACCAGCCTGACTCACAGTGCTGAAATTCGCTTAGTTTATTAATCAATATATTCTGAGTTTTTGAATACAGTTCAGATATATCGGTGTTTCTAAATATAGTCTCATACTTAGCATTGAATGATTTAAATTGACTTTTATCTGAGGAAGGTAATTTGAAATATGCAAACAATTCAAAATTAAGTTTTATGGAACCATGTTTAGACAAATTCATGACTATTAGCTTTTTTACATCATCTGTAATTTTTTCTAAAAATTCCTCAGGAGTTAAAAAAATATTTTCATAAAAGTTCACTCTATAAGTAACTATTCTATCTCTAAAAGCTGTAGCTATAATATCAATGTTATCAAAACTAGTTTTTAATAAGCAATTCTTTTTGTGTAAATTAGTTCTTAAATGAAATCTGTAAGAGCTTTCCAAAATTGTGATATTACATTCATTACAAAACTTTACTTTATTTATATCTTTCATTTTTAACTTTTCATTCAAGGCTTTCGTTTTGTCTGAAAGAAAAGAAATAAATACGTTAATTTATATTTTTATCATCTTAAACAAAATTTGAATACAATGATGAAACTATTCTAAAGTCAGGTTATAAAAATTAAAAGTAAATAATAAATGTATTATATGAATTATTAATTACTATTACCATTCAGCATGGCAATGAATGTGTGGAAATAGTTTAGGTTAAGTTTTATTTAATTAATTACTGCTTAAATTATCTGTTATTGGTTAAAATAAAATATATTATGTAGCTTATAACTCCTTAATTCAACTTAAAAAGGTGAGTGTGAGGAGTTTTACTAGGGCAAGTGAATGCCTTTTATATTATAAAAACTATTTCAATTTTAACTGCGACACTATTTTAAGTAGAAATAAAAATATATCACTTACAAAACATGTTACTGCTAAGAAATTCTTATAGTTTTTGTAATATAAAGAGTATCACACTTAATAGACTCCGACACCAACCTTTTTAACAGTTTATTTATACACATAATCAGTAGCATATTTTATTTAATATGCTACTGATTAGGTGTACTAACATAGGTGATTGGAGAATCCTTAAAGTTCTTTTTTACTTCTTTGAGAAATTTTACTAAATATCGGTATGCCGGATTGTCATCGTCTATTTTAGTTTTTAGCGTCACTACAGCATGACGCCATCTATTCATCGGTGAAATATTTTCAATTTCACTACACATATACAGTTTCAGATCTACGAAACGTAAGCCCTTAATATCCGAATTGAACTGTTTAGAAATTCCGTGGGATCTGTGTTGACATAAATAAGATAAAATCTCATCCTTTTTACCAGCTTTTTTATCCTCATCCACGTCCGAATCGACCCCCATTATATCACTCGCGGTGACCTTGGCAGACGATGTCCCGGCGAGTGGCTGTGCAGAACGTTCATCAGTCTTTGTCTTATGCTTCTGAGCCCTTTTCGGTTTTTCTTCATGTTTAGCTCTAGAATAAAAATGTTTAAGGTTAGTGTCTAGTTTTAATTAAAAAATTGTTGTTTTTTGACTAGTATTCTGTATGATAGTGATAGGTTTTTGTTATTTTCTATGACTGTTTTAATTTTTGTGTTTTATTGATTCATCATGTAAGTAGGTATAGTTTAGAATAGTTTTAAATTAAGGTTCTCAGTCAATAGTATAGTAAATAATGGCTAGCTTTATTGATACGACATGCATCACAAGGTCCTATTCAACACTGCGAAGTGTAATTCAATGTGTAGAAGAGTTTTAAATTATAACAGTTGAGATAGCATTCATATCGAAAATTTATGAAACCAAACAAAAAAAAGTATGAATATTACGATTACCTTTTATGAGAAGAATGTGAGTGAGTGGACTTCCTTTTCCTCTCATGAACTGCAGGCTCCGGCACTGGCTGCGGTGTACGTTCGGGGGATGAATCGCGGCTGTTCGAGCTGCTGCTATCGCTCGATGAGCTGCTGTCGCTCACATGTACTTCTTGTTTGCTAGACCTAAATGAAGATTTATTTAAAATATTAGCCATTTTAAAAATATCATTATAAATAATAATTAGAAAAATCTGGTCACTTATAAAGATCATCTTTTTAAAACTGGTTTAAATACTTACATATTAATCGTCTTGCTTGTGTAAAACACGTTTATGAAAACTGAAGTTATTAAACTGTTGAAAACTCGCTCGATTGGATAAGTAGTCGATGAGTTGACAGAACCTCGCAAAATATTGAGAAAATGATGGGGATACGGGTGTAATGCGCGACGTCGGGAGACAAAATACAAGAAAAGTCGAGTCTTCACTGAATGTTTATATAGAGAAAATAGGGTTTTATAATAATCTTAAGTAGGTCAATACGATATGAATTTACAATGACATTAAGTTTGTTTAGAAAAGTATCGGATTGCATGTTGCATGTTTACAATAAAGACAATACAATATTCATTTATAATAAAAACAATAATCATTTCTATACGTCATCATATGACGTCGTGCACCACACTACGCAAGTGATATCTTTACAATACTAATGTCCGTATATGGTTTTCCTCCTATTTTTAATTTATTATTTAAAACACACGAAGTAGGTAGTTAAGGACTTTATTACAGACTTACACACAGTTACGTTTTCTATGTAAGTAATTAAATTATTTGCTATGAATAAATTATGCAATATGCATTTCATCAATATTTTAGTAGTTTCAAAATATTTGACAGTGCGGTCGCACGTGTAAGCTGGAGTATCGAACGAACATGTCGGTAAGTTTAGTACAATTTAAACATTTTTTAAAATAAGCTGAAAAAATAAAATGAAAAATGAAAAGCAGTTTTATGTTAAAATCTCTTTTTTAATTACAGGATTCAGAATCCCTATTCAATTTTATTCGACCTAATCAAGGTCTAGATAATTATGGGAAACAAGTTGGTGAAGGATCAGGCGTATCAAGAAAGCGAACAAAAGAAAACGAGACATATTCATACATCAAAATTCCTACCGTGGGGCGAAAAATCATCAAATTAGAAATCTACGATGCGGACCAGTTTAAAAGTGAAGGGATTTGTAAATGTGATGCTGAAATATGCTGTCAGCATATTGTTCAAAATATGTTTAAAGATGAAATATATAAAACTGTACGTGAAATAATTGATAAAGTTAGTAACCAGATATGTAATGAAAGTAATAAATATTATTAATAACATTGTTATCTATCTGTAAATATTTCTCAAATAAAATGTTATTTGTTTTATTTCTTTATTTGTTTAATTCATAGCTATATTTTACATGACTTAAGTTACTTGACTAAATTCAGCTGCTCATAAAATATCTTATAATGATCATAAAAAATGTAGTTTTATGCTGTCTCGGGTTCTAAATTGTAAATTCTTTCAAATAATATAGGTACATATGTAAAGTTTCACATTCTTACGAGTAGTTTAATTCATAGGTATAATTACCTCAACTCAATTAAGAGTGAATAGTGAAAACTTGAGTTCTCTTTAGATACGCTATTTAAAAAGCGAGCTTTAAAATAAAAATAATATGGACGTCCTATAGCATAATGTGGAGCTATCACTCTAACTAAACACTCTCCATAAATACAGTTTATGAGTGTAAAAGTAGGGATTTGGGCTTTCTGGATCGTGGTCGTAATTAAAGATTTAGTTTTCAGTCTAGAGTGAATCATTCAACTATAGAGCGCGCAGAAGCAGGCTCATTTGTAGGTAATGAATAATATCAGAGATGTTTACAAATGTGTCAGCTGTTGTCACATTAAGGAAGGATATGATTTATAAAAAGTGATGGTAGGGAATTGGGCATTCTGGATCGCGCTCTTTCAACATAATCAAAGTTTTAGTTTTCAGTCTAAGTGAATCGTTCAGCTCTATGCGTGCGTAAGAGGCGCCGCAAGGCGCCTCTCAAGCACGCTCTAAAGTTGAACGATTCACTTAGACTGAAAACTAAAACTTTGATTATGTTGAAAGAGCGTGAGCCAGAATGCCCAATTCCCTACTACTGGCAAGCTTGTTGATTGAGTGAGAACCCATGTTGGGTTAGCGTAGCGATGACATGATTTTAATGATAGCGCCTGAAGGTGGTTGCAATAAGGTTCATATTTGAATGAGCCAGTATACTCGTGACTGTACCCTTATGGTTTTTGGTATGCGTGTAGACTCGCGAGAAGTCAGCGGAAGCCGGAGCACAGGTGTCGCCACTCGTGACGCGGTTGGTACTGGCGATGGCGCGGCCGGCGCGCCTGCTCGAGTGCCTGGAGTTCGATCCCGAGCGGTTCTACCGGCTGCTCGAGGCGGCCGAGGGTCACGCAAAGCATCAGCAGGTGAGAGATATAGATGAAATGGGACATTTAGGCTTAGTTCATATGACCGCGCGGTACCGCGCCGAACTACTAACCGCGCGGTACAAGACCAAAGTAAACGGTATAATATCGTCAACGGACGGCGACACCCGGATTCGCGCGTTCATATGAATTTAGCCTTATAGTGTACGCACAGTCACACGCAAGGCATCTGTATGTATTGTCGGACATTTTAGTGTCATGTTTGCCGTTTATAGGGTACCGTTTATCATATACCGTGTACTGACTATCATATACAGTGTACTGGCTACCATATAGAGTGTACTGGCTACCATATACATTGTACTATCATAATATAGTGTACGGACTAACATATACAGTGTACTGACTACCATAATATATGATGTACAGACTGCCATATCAATATAGTGTACGGTGTGACATTTACGATGCACTGGGTACTATGGAATGTGAGCCATATACCGTGTACCGTCTTTTATCAACAATGCTATATTATATTATATCAACTTCTTGTATCATCTATATTTTGTAATGTTATGTGTACCATTTGTTGGCATGGCAACATTAAAAAGTAAAAAGTTTACGTTTAAGTGTTGGCAGCACAGGCGTCCTCTGTGAACTTGTGTTCGTTCGGTCTCGTCCGGTCTCGCCGGTCTCCGCCACGGGACGCACGCGATATATTGGTGCTCCTGTTCTTTGTAAATGTGGCTCTTCATAGTTTTATTAATACAGTCCACTACCATCTCCACACCATTTAATCTGTATTTATCGTGTATTATCTGCGATTGATAATTTAACGTACATCATTAATGAAAAAAAAAATACAGTTGTTCCAAAGCAACTGCTCGTACAATGATATGTTATAACGAATATGTGTTGTCTGTGTGTCAGGGCATAACGACGGACATCCCGCAGTACATAATCCACAAGCTGGGTCTGTCACGGGACCCGCTGGCAGAACTGCATGCTCCCCCGCCGCCGCCTCCGCCGCAGAATGCTTCGCCTTCCAAGTAAGTAAATGAAGTATTTAAAGCAGCTATTTATAGACAGATTTTTAACTAAAAAAACTTTTTTTTAGTTAAAACTCTGTGTAAAACGGCTCAAGCCTTAAATTTGTGACGATTCTAAAATGTTTTTATGTTTTATCCAATGATTTAAGTTACAATAGTTACTCTTGTCCTTTCTTATAGCATTTTATCCCGATCTAGTGATGTGCCGAGTACGGTTTGACTTGAGTCAGACTCGATTCCTGCTTTGGACTCGCTTACTCGAATACCAATTTATTTTGATTCGAGTACTCTGTACTCGATTCCGGTACTCGAGTCAGTAAGAATCGATTTGTACTCGCTAACTTGATTCTATTTATGCGAGTCCAACTGACTGAATAAAGTGCAAAAACTGTGATACGGAATCACAGTTTTTGCATTAAAAGATTTCGAAAACACAACAAATTTGTTTAAGCACCTAAAAAATCTCATCCTATTATTTACTTTACTCAGATTGACAATATTACGTACATCGAGTCTGTCCGGACTCGAGTCAATATTCGAATACCTTACATAGAATTCGAGTACTGGGCTCGAATCAGGGAATCGAGTCATGATTCGAATACCGTATAAACTGACTTGAGTCGACTCGATCCACCAAAATAGTGACTCGGCACATCACTATCCCGATCTATTCACGGTACGCTGGCACTATGATAGTTAGTAAGGAAATTATTTTTGTCTCACTGGTAATTCACTATATATTTTTTAGGAAAACCTTTATTTGTAAATTGTTTTCTCATTGCAACAGTTAACTTTTCTTGAATTAAAAATACTTTTTACTTGTAAAACCTTACTTCTAAGCAAAACCTCATTAATTTTTTTGTTTCAGAACGCGCGGTCGTCAGTCTCCACCCGGCGCACCCGGGTCGGGCGGCGCGCCGCCGTCGGAGAACGACTACCAAGTCATCAAGCTGATCTCCAACGGCGCATACGGCGCGGTCTACCTCGTCAAACACAAGCAGACCAGGCAGAGGTAAGAATATACCTATCTCCTTCTTTATTACTTTGGTCAATAAAAAAACTGTCCTTCTAACGATTTAGTGGTGTCATTTTTGTGTTTATGTTATATTAGTAGGCTGATGCAGCCCACCTGATGGTAAGCAGCCCCTGCTGCTATTCCATATTTTTATGCTAAACCAGTTGGCGGTCAGGTACGCATTCTACCTTATGATAAGCGGCTTCTGCGTCTTATTCCACGAAGTTACCACCTACATTAACATTATAGCAGCAGACCGAATCACGCTATTATAGCAACAAGCCTCACCAGCTGAGGTGGTAACGTGCCAGCTACCAGACCCAAGGTGGGAATTAAACCCACGAGCAGCTTAGCCACTGCGCCACGGAAGCAGTCAACAGGAACTGGTATAGAAAGTAGTATAATTATGCAGTGAGATTTCAATAGAAACATATATTTCAGGTACGCGATGAAGAAGATTAGTAAAAACAACTTAATACTAAGGAATCAAGTGGAGCAGGCGTTTGCGGAGAGGGACATACTCAGTTTCGCAGACAATCCTTTTGTGGTGAGTTATTTATTAACCTCGTAACAGTAGATTACAAAGTATTAAAATTTTTGGCCAGTTTTACCAATGTTCATAAGTTCCTAATAAATCTGTCTGTTATCTTACATTTTGTCTCTTGTTTATTTTCAATAACAACAACAAAACCTCATGTTTTAAAGCATGTGTGTGTTTTGTGACGAGTCCCGAAACTTCTTAGGATTGTATAAAGAAGCCAAAATTATTATAGGCAGCGACTCCACTCTTTCGGGAGGGAGGTGGGACAAATATCTTAAGTCCCGAGTCTCACACACGCCCCCGTGTTTTGCTAGCTTGCGGTTACGGTGCATAAAAGCATCTGACAAAAAGAAATTGGTCCGTAAAACACACCGTGAATTATGCCGGCACAACGCGATCTTTTAAAGTCCCATTGCAAACATGACTGCTGTCACATTTTCGGCTCATGTGCGCAGGTGACGATGTACTGCTCGTTCGAGACGAAGCGGCACCTGTGTCTCATCCTCGAGTTCGTGGAGGGCGGCGACTGCGGCACGTTACTGCGCGCGGGACCACTGCCCGCGGACATGGCGCGCCACTACTTCGCCGAAGCCGTCCTCGCCGTTGAGTACCTGCACTCGTACGGCATAGTACATCGCGACCTCAAGCCCGACAAGTGAGTAAGCTGCCACAGAGTAGAAGCAAACACGAATAATACCTTATCGAACACTAACAGTACATTAACGAACACGAACAATATATTTACGAACACGAACAATACATTAACGAACACGAACGATACATTAACAAACATGAACAATAAATTAACAAACAGGGACGATAAATTAACAAATACGAACAATACATTAAGAGGAAAGGCAGGAGCCATTTTTCCATACAAACGCTGTCCCCTGTTTTCTCCCTGGATAATGCCATTAGTGAAATATTTTTTTTTTCCAAAATTCTATGACCACTATTTGCATGTCCCTATGTTTTCCTTTTTTTCATAAATTAATAATTAACAGAGATATGAACCTTCAAAAATGTAAAAAAATGGCCAGATTTTCCGCTGTGTTTAAACATCCAGAAAACAAATTGAACTAGATTTAATTAAAAAAAGGAAAACATAGGAACACGGTCAAAGCCTTTCTTTAATTTTTGATGAAAAAAATAGTTAAATCGGTCAAGTTTTGGAGGAGAAATCAGGGGACTACGAAACGTTGATTTTCCGTACTTTTAATAGGTATTTTCGGTCCAAGCTGCAGTTGTCTCTATCGCGCTCTGCGGGGGAGGCTTGAGGTACGGGAGACGCGGACTAATACGTATACTCTCTATGACGTGACGTAGTCGATAGTTATATCGATATCCTAGTGTTGTTCATCGATATCGATATTTCCAGTTAGAATATTTTGCGTGAAGTGCATTTAGCAAATTGTTGTGATGTTTTATTGTTGGAAGGTATTATGTAACTGATAAACTTTTTCTTGACAATTTTTTATGAATTATATACTTAAACGCCTCGACTAGGCCGTCGACTCGACTAAAAAAAGAAGCTAAATTCGCAAAGCGTGTTGTAGTTCTGCATTTTAAGTATATTGTATCTGTTAGAGTAATGTGATTTCAAATTTGCAACTTCGAAAAACCTGTGGAAACTGAGAAAATCGAGAAAATGTTCGAAATTTTGGGACTTTTTTTACTATTTGCTCTCCAGGGCCAAAACTATGTTTTTTTGT
The DNA here is from genome assembly GCA_949319885.1 of Mecyna flavalis. Classification (NCBI taxonomy): domain Eukaryota; kingdom Metazoa; phylum Arthropoda; class Insecta; order Lepidoptera; family Crambidae; genus Mecyna; species Mecyna flavalis. Next base: position 1,872,041 of record OX439419.1, on the reverse strand, counting down.
GAACGACACACTACACTAATAAACTGTATTAAAGTACCTACAACTGGAGGCAGCTCTATTTGACTTCATAGAAGCCAAGCTATGGCACTTTGAAGATGACCAATATTTCTCGAAAATAGAAAAATAGAAAATAGGTTTTACTTACTTATTTCGCAAAAAACTGGCAAAACCACTAGCCCCACGAAGATGTCTGATATCTTTTGTCACAGACCGAGCATTGAACCATGTCCTTTACCTTTGCTTGAGTGTTACATTTGCCACAAGAGAAAGCCATATAGTCCAGTCAACGAAGCTCTAACTTAGCCATTTTAGATGAAAAGCTGAAACTGGTGCCAAAATTTTTGTTAAAGACTCCGTAATAACATACTAAAATGCAGGGTCGTGAGTCACCGGGGTCATAGGAAAAACAATGGAAAAGGGTGAAAAAATTACTTTCTCCTGAAAATCTCGAAAACTAACAAAAATATAAGAAAAAGTTTCAGACAAAAAATTTAGAGAATTACTTTTTGTACAGAAAAGGTTATTATCAATTTGCGCGTATCGCGCACCGTTTCCTAGAAAATCGCGTACAAAATGCGAAAATTCGCACAATGTTTTTCGTTTCAATAGAATTTTTACAAATTTTTCAATTAAAAATTATTTTTATGCATTCTTCGATATCCCCAGACATTTCCGTCTTTTTTTTTTTTTTTTTTTTTTTTTTTTTTTTTTTTTTAATATGGACTCTATCCCGCGCCTGTTTGCGGCGCGGTGATTCTGCCAATGTCAAGTGATTTTATGGGAGATTCTCCTTGCGTTAAAACATTGGTGTTAAGATGTTTTAACGCTTCATGGAAACACTGGAGGATACTCTCAAGGTCACGGGGGAATGGACGCCATTGCGGTAAGAGCGTCTCATCTACCGATGAGACACACTACACGCAATACCCGTCCATTCAGTCAATTTGTTTCAATTTTATTATTTATGACACTTCGTTACACTTTACTGAATGAAAATCACACCACTTTTCAACACCAAACTGCACTAGATCACAAATAAAAAGATTTAAAACTAAAAGACGCGTGGACCCATCGCCTACCCTCCAGTGAATCCATTTCCGTCTTATTTTTATTGATTTGGTTCAACATCAATAAGTGCACTATATACTCGATTTCCTAGCAAACGGTGCGCGATAAGCGTAAATTGATAATGACCTTTTCTGTAGAAAAAGTAATTTTCTACATCTTTTGTCTGAAACATTTTTTCATATTTTTGTTAGTTTCTGAGATTTTTAGGAAAAAGTAATTTTTACACCCTTTTCCATTTTTTTTCCACTGACCCCGGTGACTCACGACCCTGCATTTTTAGTATGTTATTACGGAGTCTTTAACAAAAATTTTGGCACCAGTTTCAGCTTTTCATCTAAAATGGCTAAGTTAGAGCTTCGTTGACTGGACTAATATATCTTTAAAAAATATATACAAAGAACTAAAAATTTATAACTTTAGGTACTCGTGGAAAGTTCTTATTAACAAATGCGATAAATTCACAAAAAGCGATAGGGGTACTCGTCGGTTCCGATCCACGGACCTATCAGTGACGATGCGCAGTACGTAGCCACTGTACCGGCAAGACTTAATACTGTCTGTCGAAATTAGTGAGCTGTTTTTTCCTTTGCATTGTCCGTGAACATTTATTTTATCGTTTTTATATAGGTAAGCAGAAATCTTTTCTTTTGTTCTATTCCTTCTTAGCTGTGTGCAGGCGGGCGCGGGGCGTGGGGGCGGCGTGGCACGCAAACATTGACAGTCTCACTCACACATTGATAGCTCGGTTGTTCGGGCACTGCGCGACAGCAATAGATTTTACAAAAACCCAATTTTCAATTTTCTCACCCTTAGTATGTCCTCTTAACGAGCACGAACAATACATTTACGAACACAAACGATACATTAACAAACACGAACAATACATTTACAAACACAAACGATACATTAACAAACACGGACGATGCCTCAACAAACACGAACGATACATAATTAAGGCTGTGTAGTTCCGCAGATGCCGCGCGTATGGTTTTTAAAAGCCACCTGAGACATACAAATCAGTGTTTTCAATTCTAAAAAAAATATATGTATCAGTTAAGGATCTGATCTAGTTAAAATCGCATTCAATTACATGTTTTTATAAACTTCACTCGATAGAAAAAAATCCCAAAGTTACCCCTTTTTTTTAACGATTTTCGTATTTTATGTCTAAGCTCCTGCCAATTAACATTTGAATTTTCACTCAATTATAGCCACTAAATATTTACAGATAAATTCGCAGAGTTTGACTTGATAAAAGTGCGAGCGCGGCGCCATATTTGGACGTCGCATAATACAGACCTACAAACTTATCTGTTCCGGTGGCCAAAATTGGAACTACGTGAAATACAATGCAAAAACGATATTTAATGACAGTTCTAAATAGTCTATGCCTCTTTTATGTACTCCCACCCCCCCTTAATACAGTTCCAGCAAAGTATTGGCTACGTCAGCCGTACTACGATCAAATAACTCCGCAGAGTATATTACAGAGTACTAGCTAATGCTTAGACTCATGTGCACTCTCTATTCTGTCTTTTTCATTGCTCAGTGATACAGCAATTTGACACGACTGAATAAAGTAGAGCCAATGGCTTTACTTTTTTTCTGAGTCATATCTATTAGTATGAGATCCCACTGCAAGATTCTGCAGGTATCTGTTTTTTCGATGGAACTTATTTTAAATGAATGATAGGAAGTATGCAATGAATTAGGGATAGGTTGCCTAGAAAAAATTAGCCGCAAGTAAAAAAAAAAATTTTTTATTTTTAATTCGCTAATATATTACTTGTAACTATATGTTTTTTTAATCAATTTTACGACATTTGAAAGGTAATGATGTCACAAATTGAAAAAAATATGGTTGCCAGCTCTCAGTCAGCCGCAACGTAGGGTTGCCAGCTGTTAACAGTTATATCAGTTTACACTCACTTGTTTTATTTTTTTCAATTTGTGACAATATTATCTTTCAAATGTCGTAAAATTCATTAAAAAAACATATGGTTGCCTATTATACTAGCGAATTAATAATACAAAAAAAAAATTTTTTTTACTTGCGGCTAATTTTTTATACGCAATCTATCCCTAATCCATTACATATTTCCTTAACATTCATTTAAAATTAGTTGTATCAAAAAACAGATACCTGCAGAATTGAGCAGTGGGATCTTAGACCATATCTAGAACTATTATTAATACAGTAAAATACTAATAGATGTAATTATTTCCAGTTTACTCATCACTGCTACTGGTCACATCAAGTTGACAGACTTCGGGCTCAGCAAAATGGGTTTAATGTCATGTAAGTTATTAAAAATATATATTTTTTTATAAATTACACTCAAATTATTAGTGCTCTTTCTTAAATACTATATGTTTAACTTATGTTACTTAGCTTATTATATTATTAATTGAATTTGGTACAGCTATTTTAAATCAATAAATGTTAACGTCTTTGTGGTGATGGTCATGCCTTGCTTGCAGTAATTTAAAACGAGCACGTCATCAAAATATTTTTTTCCTGTTTGACTAAATGTGAAAACTATCGATCAAAAATAACCTTATTATTACAAAAGATAGGGTTTTTAAATAAAAAATATTAATACCAAAGATTACTATAATAGTGTCGCAAGTTCAGCAATTCCTACAACCAATTTTCAGCTTAATTCCCATCACATAAAGTTTTATTTCATTTGAGACTTTAAACCATTAGGGTTTGTTGGTGGCTCGCATACTCTACGTACTAGAAGTGAAGACACGTAATGCCTACAATGAGTGTGTTTGTTTGTTGCGCAGTGGCAACGAACCTGTACGAAGAGTACGCGGATCGCGAGGCGCGTCAGTTTTCCGACAAGCAGGTGTGCGGCACGCCCGAGTATATCGCGCCCGAGGTCATACTCAGACAGGTTGGTCACTTTAACACGTTCCGGCGCGGAATGGGCGCGGTGGTCTACTCCAGAATGACAGTAAAATCTTCATACATTTTTTTTTGTCCTTAAAAATCGTCACTGACTCGGCCGTCCTAGTAACGTTCATACAAACCCAACGGCCACCACCGTACTGTCAATTTATATGACAGTATGGTGGTGGCCGTTGTAAACGCTCTACTGTACACGTATTTTTGACACTAGAAACACAAGCCTCCTTTACAGAATGACAGTAAGACTGCTTTCTATGAAACTCTAATGTAAATTGGACGGCGGTCACCGTCGTGGTTTTTAGATTGATTTTCGTGAAAACGGCGGTACCCGTACTGTCATTTTGTGAATTCTACTTTTACGGCTTATGCCGCTACCGCGCCGGAACGTGTTAACTAGAAGTTAAAGTAATTTTTTTTCCAAAAAGGCACTTTCATATTATCAAGTGATAATGATATGATTCTACCACCGGCTTCGAAACGTGTTTTTGTTGAGAAGAGTCGGCAAGGAATTCGACTGTTGTCATATTGACGTTCCTCTTTTGTTTACAACAAAACCAGGAAGAGTCACAATGCTAAACTATTTTAAACTAAAAACAAAAACTATGGGCCTGGTAGTACAGAAAAGTTATATAAGATAAAAAAAATCCATCTCAATAATGTGTGGCACAGCATGCACACACCTTTAAGTTGTTTCTTTTGTAAATCTTTTAAATAAGAAGATTTTTCTAATAGTAGTGAAATTGACTCTAAATCTCCATTTTCTTCATAATAGGGGTACGGCAAACCGGTGGACTGGTGGTCGATGGGCATCATTCTGTACGAGTTCCTGGTGGGCTGCGTGCCGTTCTTCGGGGAGACGCCCGAGGAGCTGTTTGCTCACACTGTCAACGGTAAGTGTCGAGTGATGAAAATGAACAAGATATTAATGTTAATCACAAATGAATGTACCCTTAATACAGTGCAAACATCTTGAAATCAGTTGGAGATTGGGCAAAACGCTAATTTTGAGATTTGCGCGCGCTATTGGTTATGCGCAAGTGCACATGCGCGAACTTTTCCCCACCCCGTCGAACGAGCGTCAAGATGTTTGCCGGACTCTGTATTTGGTTGGAAATATACGATCTTGGAGAAATAGACATAAAATAATTGTCTGGTTATTCAGACCGTAGCGCTGAAAAGGGTAAAACTTTAAGGCCTCTGCCTCAAATTTCGCGGAAGAGGAAGCGGGAGCGGTGCGCTCCTGTTCACTCTTCTCAGTAATTTCTTGGGAGTTGTTGATATTATTAAGCAAGTAATATTTTTGTGTGCAGACGACATCGAGTGGCCTTCTGAGGAGGACTACCCCATAGCGGTGGAGGCGCGCAGCATCATCACGGAGCTGCTGGCGCGCAACCCGCGCGACCGCCTCGGTACCGGCGGCACAAGTCAAGTCAAGGTAAGACACACTCACAAAATCTAAATGTCAAAGTTCAAAGGGCAAAGTCGAAAGGCAAAGTCGAAAGACAAGGTCGAAAGACAAAGTCGAAAGACAAAGTCGAAAGACAAAGTCGAAAGACAAAGTCGAAAGACAAAAGCGAAAGGGCAAAGTCGAAAAGGCAAAGTAAAAAGTCAAAGTAGAAGGTCAAAGTAGAAGGTCAAAGTAGAAGGTCAAAGTAGAAGGTCAAAGTAGAAGGTCAAAGTCGAAAGTCAAAGTAGAAAGTCAAAGTCGAAAGACAAAGTCGAAAGATAAAGTCGAAAGACAAAGTCGAAAAGTCAGTCGCAAAAATCAAGGTCGAAAAGATAAAGTCGAAAAGTCAAAGTCTAATTTAAAAATATTACTCGGCAACATCCGACAACAATAAAAATATGTTTTTCGGCAGGAACACGTATATTTCTACGGGTTGGATTGGAATAATCTTCTGAGAAGAAAAGCGGAGTTCATTCCGCAGCTCGAAAACGACGAGGACACGAGCTATTTTGACAGTAAGTTGCACTTTAGTAGCTAATTCTAATTCAATTGCGGTTATTAATTATGGTTATTTAATTTATTGCGAGTAATATTTTATTAACTCAATGCCGGTTTAATATTGCTTAGAATAATAATAATTCATCGTTGAATTAATACAGTGATCGCGGATGAGGTTGCAAATATTCTCTCACATTCATTAAGTGGGACACCCAGATCTCTTAAGGCTCATTACTTAGTGAACCCGTTAAGGGGTCACTTAACTTCTAAAGGTATTAATAAACATGTTCTACGATCAGGTCGATGCGACCGGTACAACCACAGCGAAGTAGACACCGACGAAGCGGCGGAGACCAACGAACAGACTGACGAAGCGGGTCTTTTCGCCGCCTTCTCCAGCACAAGTCCGCAGTGGAGAAGGCACTACCATGCCGCGCCCGCCGCTGGACTCTCGCATGACTCCCGGGTGAGTGCCATACGTACTGTGCGATAATGTAATGATAAGGTAATGTGCAAACAGCACTGTGCAAACAGCATTGTGCAAACGGCACTGTGCAAACGGCACTGTGCAAACGGCACTGTGCAAACGGCACTGTGCAAACGGCACTGTGCAAACGGCACTGCGCAGACAGCACTGCAAACAGCATTGTGCAAATATCATTGTTCAAACAGCACCTTGCGAACATCATTGTTTACATAGTGCTGTGCACACACGAGGCTTTAATATTTGCTGATAAAGTTAAAGGACGCCACATTTTCGTTAGCTAGTATAATATATCTAACGTTTCGTTACAATTTATTGATGTTCTCCTATTCCACAGAGTACGGACAGCTGGCCCGGCACTCCGGATAGTGCGGGCCCACCGACTACACCCACTGCGCCTCTCCATCATCATCCGAAATGTCCGGTAAGTTATGCATATGGTCTTTGGTTCAATCTATAGTCGGGCAAGGTATTTCTAGGGTTTCCAGGCAGTTTTGGCTTGTTAGCCGACTTGGTAAAAAAGGTAACTTGTCATCATGACTTGATCGCTTCAAAATGGCTGCCATTAGAATAATTTAAATGCCATAATAAAAATTTTAAGCTACTTTCGGGACATTTTTATAAAGCCATTAAGATAGCCAACCAGCCAACTTACAGGTAACTACGGCATGTAATGAGTTATTAACAAGTTGACATAAATTAAACTATGACAATAATTCCAGATGATGGGAGGCAGCGCATCCACCGCGGAGTCCTCACAAACGGACTCAGACGACGTGTCCCCCGCGTGCAGACGACGCACGACGCTGCGTCCGCATCCGCACCCCCATGCGCATCACCACCCGCATCCGCACCCGCATCCGCATCCGCACTCGCATCACCACTCGCTGCTGACGCATCCGCATCCGCAGCCGTCTACCAGTATGACGCTCGTGCCGAGAATGTAAGTGAAAATAATGCCTTTATATTATTACGATTTTTGGATAACGAATAGAAGTAATTCCATTGTCGACATTGAGTTACAAGTACTACGTATAGAGAGGCTATACGGAACAAAAAATGTGTCGCAAAATGATGACGGGTACGCTGGACTGAGTGACGTATTTGCTACAGCGGATGTCGTCTAACCAAACTATAAAACTGGCAGCGCTAGATTGCTTACAGGGTATAATTTTATATGTTTGGGCCGGAGTCTCTGATAGTTTTGTGTGCGAGAATTTGTATGTAAATTGTTTGTAGTGATTGTGAAATGAAAGTGACGAACTAGATTTAAGTTTTTGTGTTATAGTTATTAATATTCTCATTTAAACGGATCCCCTGTAATCTTGTTTGAGAATAAATACTTTAAACCCATACTTGGAGGATGAGAATGGGCAGGAGGGAGGGAATTGAGCCCGCGGGCCAGTCTTATGTCAATCTTACTCACCAAAGACTACTCATAAACTCACATGTATACAAAAATATCGAATCTTATTTTTCAAAAATCAAATCAAATCATTCATTTCATTTCGTAGGTCGGAAATATCGAAGAAAGAGGAGAGCAAGAGCATGGACCGGCCGGACAGGGCGGACAAGAAGCCGTCGGCGCTCGTCGCTACCAAGTCCATGCGCCGGTCGGCCAGCACCTCGGGCCTGTCTCTCGTCATACACCCCGGTAAGATAGTGACTGAATAAATCTGTACCTTTATTAACCTAATAAACATTTATTTTTCACTAGGACCAAATTTGTCGACGCCATAATAAAAGTTATAGACCGACTTTATCTGTTCCGGTGGCCAAAATTGGAACTACGTGAAATGTCAGTTTTTGCAATGCAAAAACGATATTTAATGACAATACTAAAACGACAGTAACGACGCCGCCACTGGAACAGGTAAGTTTGTTGGTCTATAAAGGTGTTTATTGGATCTACTTCGTAGTCTATGTCCCAAATCTGCACAACATATTTTTTTTGGCCCAGTCTGTTGCATTGTCCTTTTAAGCTTGCGTTGTCGGAATTCGGTATTTAAAAATATGTGTTGGTCGTGTTAAAATGTTGTCATGCTTTTCCTAGGAAGTTATTATCACTAGTCTAACAATACATTTTCTACAGCGGAGGAGATCGCGGGCACAGGCGGAGCGGCGTCTCCCTGCGCGGGCAACACGTCGTCGACCAATTCGTCTCGCGACTCTTCGCCGTGCCGAGACCCGCCCTCGCCGTTCGCGCTCGCTAACCATTCGTGAGTAAACAATTATCTAAAAATTAACTGCACGTCGAACATCAAATTAAAAACAATATTGGTCACCTATTTATAACATCCTAAAGTATACCAATTTAAAAAGACAAACGCACTATTTGCCACAGTCATTGATCGCCATTAGCGAAATAACATTAGGCACTAGAATTAATAACATTTCCTCCCTGTTAGAGGAAATTTATTTATGTGTCAAATATATATTATGTCAAAACACACCGTTGGAAATATAACGATTTAAACGGGTAGACAGTCTCATCATTGTTCAGCAGATCAAAATTAAAACATTCTTTATTCATGTAGGCTTCAGAGATCTACTTATGAATCGTCAATCATCAATTTAACAAAATGACTCCACCACCATCACTGGCTTCGTAATTTTGTTATCTTTCGAGAAGAAAGATTAGCAAACCGTCGATTTTTCACAATCGATTTGTATCGCGATATCGTGAAATCAATGGAATTATGGACATGAAGGAGTGAATTAAGTATTGATAGCAGATAGGAATAAGTGAAGAAGGAATAAAAATGTTGCACCGATCCAACTCAGGGTGGATAAGAAAGATCATGAATGATGATGAAATCGATTTTTTTCCTTCTAACTCTTATTATTCCGAGTTGTGAGTGAAGTGTGGTAAAGTAATTTATTAGTTTCACTCAAAAATGTGTTATTCCATAGGTTGATCCAATCGTCGAAGCCTCCCATAGTGGTCCGCCGCGGGCCGCGCGGATTCGGCTTCACGATACACACGGTACGCGTGTACTATGGAGACACTGACTACTACACTATGCATCACTTGGTGTCGGTAAGTAACTAAGTACAGTTCAAAGTTCAAATGGAGAATATATATAAGGAGTAACTTAGACTTTTTTTTTAGGTCATACCACTCCTGGTCTAACACCTCGTTGTTCTAGTTCAGGGGTTCCCAAACTTATTTTGTCTACTGCCCACTTTGAGAATAAATTCGCACCCATTTTTTCACCTACTTAAAAACCATAACTTCAAATTAAATTAATTAATTGTTGTAAGTTATATAAGCGGAGATTAAACATTCATTCTAAAAGAGACTTACTATACTCCGCAAGAGTTGAGACCTGAGCACACTCCGAAGCCTCTATACAACGCCCCCATTTTTTTCTGGGTCTCTTACCTCCCTTTAGGGCTGCAGCGCCCACAGGGGGGCGCTCCATAGCGCTCAATTTGGGAACCCGTTGAGTTTATTTAATTGTATTGTATTGGTATATTTACAGGTTACAATCAAGACATGGTTTAAGTATCTGGCTGTCTTGCATGTTTACCAATATAATGATTTTTGGGAGCTGGCGAATTAATCCTGAAATAAATATCACATTCTTGCGGGATAACGTATAGTCCACGCGAGCGAAGCCGCAAGCTGTTTGGAAGGCTATCTTATATGTTTCTGGTTGCATGAACAGAAATGATTCTGTTTTCAGTTGCAGTTAACGTTATTATTAAGCTATTGCATAGCTTATATCGCGGGTTTTGAGCGCGGCGACCGAATCAAGAAATTCCGTAACGAAAAAAACCCTAAGGAAAAAAACCTGACACTCGTCTAACGTCTTTGCTGTTCGGCCGACTCCGGCACGGTGTTAACAGAGTTCATTTCATTTACTTGCTGAGATTTTGACCTTTTGCAACTTGGACATTTTGAAACTTGGACATTTTGAGACTTGGACATTTTGAGACTTGGACATTTTGAGACTTGGACGTTTTGATACCACTTGACATTTTGCAACTTGGACATTCTGTGCCTAAACGGGTGTTTGTGTGCGTGCGACTAGACGTATGCGTGTAGACTGTACAGTCTACGGATAAGTTGATAAACAATGCTATGCTATAGCTTTACCGCGGCAATCCCCGAGTGCCACACTTATTTTTTTTTGATAGAAATAATAAAGTAAATGATTCAAGTACCTATTTAAGCCGATACTTAACTCTTGATCGTTTGTTGCAGGCGGTGAGCGAGCAAGGCGCGGCGTGGGCGGCGGGCCTGCGCGCGGGAGACCTCATCACGCAGCTCAACGGCGAGTCCGTGCAGGGCCTGCTGCACACACAGGTATACTCAACGCCGAACCGGCACTCGGGTGCCGCATAACAATAGATTTTCTATTGTGCCTAGTAATCCGGGGCTAGAAGGATTAACAAGGAGTCTTTAACTATCGAAACACAAAACAAACAAGTAAAACCTAGGGGCCTAGACGAAGTAACATTTTGACAGCGATAGCGAAATTCGCTAACTTCCAATGGTATGGATTTGACAGGTGCCTTAGAAAAGTCACGTGGTCAATTGATATTGAAAGTACGTGTTTAGACATTTGCTATCGAAAATTGAGCGATAACGAACGTCATAAATGCCGCTTGTCTAGGGCCTCAGGTATTACGTATTGTCACAAAAATCCAAATTTTCATTGGAGGAAGGACAAGAGTCTACACGCTACTCCCTCGTCGTGTAATGCGGGGGGGGGGGGAGGATATTTGCAAAGCCCTTTTCTGCAAGCCTGCCTGCGAAGGGTCATCTTGCCTCCTTGGGGGGACTGCGAGAGGGACCCGGAGTACTGGGGCACTCCCGCCTGACGGATTTAATCTTGGATCAGGCTTACTAAGTCAGGACGAAATTCTTAGAGAAAGGAGATTCTTTAATGTTAACTGAGTGTCTGTTTCGACAGGTATTAAGGCTGCTGTTGGCTGCGCCCCACGCGACTCTGCGGGCGACGCCTCTTGACCAGACAACAATACAGGTATGATTTATTCACATTCGTTGACCTACTGTTGGTTATAGATATTCTAGTATAGCTTTTTGACGAGCCATTTGGTGTAATGGTCGAGAAGTCGGCTTTTACACCAGAGGTCGCGGGTTCGATCCCCGCACGGTACAAACATTTGTGTGCATGAACATGTCTGTTTGTATCGTATGTCTGGGTGTTTCTATGTATAATATGTATGTATTTACAAAAAAAAAGTATATAAGTAATGTTTATCCGTTGTCTAGCACCCATAGCACAAGCTAATGCTTAGTTTGGGGCTAGATGGCGCTGTGTGAATAATGTCCAGAGATATTTATTATTTATTTATTTATTTATTTTTTATAGTCTGCACGCAATTGCTAGTCACATTCTGGGGTATTCGCGCGGTGGGAGCAAAGAGAAAATCAATGTACAGACTAATTATGGTTGGCAGATATGCATGCAGTCCACCTGATGGTAAGCAACCACTGCAGCCTATTCTATTACATACTTAATCAGAAAGCGTCCCTCAATGTGTTGTCATACTGTAGGTTACTCTTCGGGCCTTACATTATAATGTGCCCGACCATTAAAATAAAAAACCTTGCCATATTGCGAAAAAATATTGAAACTAATTTCTTCAAGTGGCAACAATCAAATAAAAAAAAACAATAAGATGTCTTTCAATATTGCTGTCTGTCAAAGTGTGATGTCAATTGTTAACCGTGTCTTGTCACTATTGGATATTGTGAGTATAACCATAGCAACCAAGTGTTGCTATAACCATAGCTGATGCGGCGCCTCCAGAGCAGGTTTTTTATTTTCGTGGTCAGGCTATACTATCTCTCATCAATATTGCCAGAACACATATACGCAGGTAAAAGGTAAAGTAGTATATGTCTGGTGCACTGAGCTCCATGATAATACGCTCAGCGTATTACGCTGGAGTGGCTATAGACATTGAAATGACCGCTATTTTTTCTGTCATTTTAGTCACCAATAGTGTACTGGGGACTAAAATGACTTCAAATAGAAAGCCATTGACATTGACAATGACAGCATTATCGAAGTTTATCTGCGAAAGTCAGCACTATTATTAGTTCCAAGTACACTAACTACTGCTCTCAGCGCCAATATGGCGATTTTGAAATCAGATCAAATATTTGGTACCAATCGCCTATCTAGTTGTCTATGGAGATCAGTGGTCTGGTGGTAATGTGTAGTGTTTGTTGGCAGGCGGGCGGTCGTCGTCGATCCGGTGGGGGCAGACGGGCGTCGGCCCCTCCAAGACCGCGGCCCAGGCGGCGATGCTCGCTGTTCCGACGGATCTCAACCAAACGCGCATCGCAGGAGATGCATCAGGTATACTGTTGTGCTCTATTGTCTTTTATAATTCTATGCGGAATTTGCTTACGACACGGTGATTCTGGCAATGTCATGTGTTTAGAAGGACACGATGTATTTCACTTCCAAGCAGCCATTTAACGGAATTCTGACAGTTCTCAGTTTTAGATACTCCAGATATGAACTTTTCTCTTTGGTTTTTTTAAAGCAGTTTTAAAGCAACAATAAATAAATCAAAAATAAATAAATAGCTCTTCAGTCATTCCTGTCACACTTGGATGGCCCGTTGATCCCAGCCATTCCATCGTCCACCTCCCCACCAGGGAGGGTCTCCGTTTCCACCTTCAATTGGTTGGGGGAATTCCACACACCACCATTCGCCACCGATTGAGGGTGATAACCGTAACCCAGATAAACCGTAAACTAAATTTTGGATCATGGTAAAAGTGTACCCAGTTCAAATCTGGACTCAACGCTTGCAGAAAGAACAACCGATAGTCATTGAACTACAATTACTAGCGTATAGAACCGACACCGCAAACAAAATTTTTGCGCGATGCTTTGTTGCCGTTACCACGGTTACGGCAACAACTCATTCAAGATCTATGAGATAGGCATTTCGAACAAAACGCTTTGGTCGCCAGAAAAATGCTCTGTAAGCAATCTATAGCGCTGCAAGTTTTATAGTTTGGTTAGACGACATCCGCTGTAGCAAATACATCAGTCGGGCCAGTCATCATTTTGCGACACATTTTTTGTTCCGTATAGCCTCTCTATACGTAGTACTTGTAACTCAATGCCGATAGTAAGAAAGTTGTGATTAATACGAGAATGCATTTTCACAGATGGTCGCGGGAGCGGTCGGTAGCGGTGACTGTCCGTCATCTCCCGCATCTTCCTCTCCGGCGGCCGACAGCCCTCTACACACTACAACTCATTACCAAAGGTATGAATTTAATTGCAATCGTCATTAGATCATGCTATAATCTGCTATAAAGTTCAAATTCAAAATTATTTATTTAAAACACAATAGAAATTACATAACATCGAGTTACGTTTAAAAATTACACTTAATTTTAAAAAGTTTCGTAAATTTTCTAAACGAGTAATAATTGGAAATGCGGATATTAAATATAAAATATCGACTCTTGCAATCTGTCATAAAACTTCAGGGTAATTTTTACTATGGAACGAATAAACTATAGTTCATTCAATTAAAAAAAACCATTTTACTATTGACTTCATGGACTGGTAATAAACTTCAGTCTTAGTGCAGAATGGAATGTTTAAAGACAAGTATACAGTGACAAGTCATTGACTTGTTTCGTAGATATTCTCTTTCATTATCACTATAATTTTTCTTTCTGTCTTTATAATATACATTTATATATTCCTTCTGTGCGATACATAAAACAATAGAAGCATTTCTATTAGAAAATTCTATTTTCTACAATCAATCTGTACCCTTATATAAATTTTAATATGTAAATATCAACTATTTATTATTCACATTATTTTATTTATTTATGTAATTACCTTATGTTGTTAGATATCAAGAAAAGCCAATAGGCGGTGTCACTAAGCATAGGTAAACTTTACAATACTTGATTGCAAATATAAGTTAACCAACATCTGTGCTTAAACATTTGGATGAAAACTTTGTTTTAACAGATATAATTCATCTAGCTATTTGAATGGATTGCATGATAGAGTTGCACAACTATCGATAGTTTAAACTTTCGATAGTATCGATACTATCGCATTCAATAAACAGTGTAAGTTAATTTGTGCTATCGATACTATTGAAACTAACATCGACTATCGATAGGCGACTCTATTGCATGAATTACTAATTGAAAAGAAAGCCCAGTGAATTTGGTGATGGAATAATCTTAATTGACGACGTTAGAACATAGTGATCCAAGTGACATTTTTGTCAAAATCGATATTTTGTTATTAACATCCCAAAGACATATTTTTCATGCCACACTGATCCAAGTGCTTATTATAGCAATTTTCATAAGCAAACTCATATCGGTCACTTTGGCATAGGACAATTTCAGGAACAAAACCAAACGCGTTTCCCTCGTTTTCTCAAAAAGGTGAAAATGTTACTTGGATCACTATGGTTCTAACGTCGCTAATTATGCTCCTAAGACCTGTATAATAAACGAATGAAAATGCTAATTGCTTGAGGGTGAATGGGATACTACACAAACATCTTTGGAACGATTGTGGTATCAAATTGTTGAGGCGAGGACGTGATAATAAGGTGCAAGTGTGAGGAGTTTTCTTATTTTGTTGGTAAAGATTATGTATCCGTGAAGCAGAATTTGCTAAATGGTAAGTGAATTTGACTGATCCAACCCGTGACTTCTTCGTATAATAGTCGACTTCTTAACTATTCAACCAACCGGCCGGAGTTCGATTTACATAAAGCTCTATGAAGGTTTTTGTATGGAGGCTTTCTTACCTACTGTTATATCTTTGAAATGTGACATATTACAAGTTTTCGTTTAAAGACATTAATTTATGTTTGAAAAGCCTGACCAGGAATATAAAAAACCTCGCCATATTGCGGAAAAATATTGGAACTAATTTCTTTAAGTGGAAACAATCAAATAATAGAAAAATTCATTGTTATTCTGTGAAAGTGTGATGTCAAATTGTCAACGGTGTTGTTACTTGTTACTTTACCTTGTTACTATTGGATATTGTGAGTTATTTGTGAGAGTAACCATAGCAACCCAGTGTTGCTATAACCATAGCTTATGTGGCGCCTCCAGAGCAGGTTTTTATATTCCTGGTCAGGCTTTAATGATATTAGGTATCCAATTTTGAAATAATTTTAAGTGAATGCCATTTAAAAAGAAAATGTCGGACTAGTTAGGAAGGCCGAAATCTTCATTGCTGTTTTATCTCGAGTTAAATCGAGCCGTGTTTCCGAGTTGGGACTGTAATGGCCACGGTCGCCGTGTAATGGTGTTGGGCCTCCAGGGCCCCCATGTGCTGGAGGTTGGGTTGTACGAGTAGTAAATGATAGTGTAGACTCCTTGAGTGATGTCTATAATATGTATCCCCCCTATAACAATAGGTGCTAACTTATATACTACAGTGTACGTGTTTCAAAGGAGAAATACCTTTACGTACAGGGAAGTTATCGGATCACGATCACTACGTGATTTGGCTTATCCATCTCAGACATCTCTGTCCGTGATTGTTATGTGACTCATACGTGTGTGATCGAGTAGCGAGTAGCCCATGAATACGTGTGTGTGTAGGCCGTCATCGCTGCACGGGCTGAAGCACAAGTTGGGCGGCGGCGCGGGTAGCGCAGGCGAGGTCCGGCGCGCGTCGCTGCAGCACATGCCGCTGTCGCCGCTCGCGCGCACGCCCTCGCCGTCGCCGCAGCCGCCGCCGCAGCCCGCCTCTCCCACCAGGTATGTACCATCATACACGTCATCGCTGCACGGGCTGAAGCACAAGCTGCGCGGGTGGCGCGGGCGAGGTCCGGCGCGCGTCGCTGCAGCACATGCCGCTGTCGCCGCTCGCGCGCACGCCCTCGCCGTCGCCGCAGCCGCCGCCGCAGCCCGCCTCTCCCACCAGGTATGTACCATCATACACGTCATCGCTGCACGGGCTGAAGCACAAGCTGCGCGGGTGGCGCGGGCGAGGTCCGGCGCGCGTCGCTGCAGCACATGCCGCTGTCGCCGCTCGCGCGCACGCCCTCGCCGTCGCCGCAGCCGCCGCCGCAGCCCGCCTCTCCCACCAGGTATGTACCATCATACACGTCATCGCTGCACGGGCTGAAGCACAAGCTGCGCGGGTGGCGCGGGCGAGGTCCGGCGCGCGTCGCTGCAGCACATGCCGCTGTCGCCGCTCGCGCGCACGCCCTCGCCGTCGCCGCAGCCGCCGCCGCAACCCGCCTCTCCCACCAGGTATGTACCATCATACACGTCATCGCTGCACGGGCTGAAGCACAAGCTGCGCGGGTGGCGCGGGCGAGGTCCGGCGCGCGTCGCTGCAGCACATGCCGCCGTCGCCGCAGCCGCCGCCGCAACCTGCGTCTCCTACCAGGTATGTACGGTCAACAGCACATCACGGTTAACACTTGCAGTTCGATAATAGCACTTATGCCCCCGACATAAGAGTGGTACAAAGCCCAAAATGTTACGTCTGACGTGCTTTTGACCATCATACACTACAAAACGGGCACAATGGGAGCGTTTAGCAGAAAAAAGCGCTAGGAAGCGCTTGTAAGCAAAATGGCGATCGTTAAGCGGTAAGCGCTGTCAAAGAGTAAATAGCCATTTACCTCTAGGACGCTAAGTTTGCTTTAACCGGGGAACCAAACTTAATTAAAATATATGTTATGTTTGTCGCAGAAAAATCAAATTGCACATTTCCACACATATATTTTACAATTTTTTGGACTGACATTATTTATTTTAATATTACTTGAAAGTAATGGCACAAAACAACTTATAAACTCCAGTTTAAAACAAACAAAATAAATAAGCAAAATGGCGGATTAGTCAGGGGAACAAATTAAATGACCACCAAAAAACACAATCGTTACCCAAACAGCCTCATCCAAAATAAATATAATATGTACAAATAAACGAAACCTGTACCAAAATATTTCGGGCTATTTAAGTCATGCCTGCACTACAAAAACTTTTCGTAACCCAAAAAGGCCACTCGTGCACCAAATTTTAACTAGCAAAGTTTTGTGTCATTCTTACCCAAATATATCATTACGTTTGCCATAAAATGTATTCATATAACCAAGTATATTAAATTGATTGATAAGATTTGTGTTAGGTTAGGTTAGAACTGCGTCCACTAAACGCACGAGCCGAGCGAGCGTGCCGCGGCCGCGGCCGGCGAGTGCCAGAACTGAATTCTACCCATTTTACTTGGTCGGGACAGAGAGAAAAAGATTTTGTTTATTTACTATCAATCGTCAAATTGTATATAGTATCGGTAAATCTTTAGAACTTCATTTATATTTTTTGGGTATACAATGATTTTTGTACGCATTTCTTTAATTTATTAGGATAAAAATATGTAACATATTTGGATGAAATTTTTAAATACAATGCGAGTACAAATTTGGTGTACGCGTGGCCTCTTTGGGTAGCTCAGCAATAATTATTCTGACGATACTTACGTTTTTTTAGGTTAGCAGACTTAACGTTTATTGGTGATCATTTCATAATAAAATGGAGATTAAATTCTGGTAAGTACTTAGGATTTTTTGGGCGTTATATTTCATTATATCTGGTGGTTGCTTAAACCTAAGCCATTAGTCAGCGCTACTGAAGTTAGCAAACTTGTCCTGGCCGAAAACTGTAGTTTGTTTTTCAGCGCTACTAAGCGCCCTCAAGCGCTTTTTTCAGCCAAACGCTCCCATTATCTAGTCGTTTGGCGATGTCGATGACGTTGAAAACACCATCCGAACACTGAAGTTAAGCAACGTCGGGCGCGGTCAGTACTTGGATGGTTGATCACCTGGAAACACAGCGTCACGTTGGCTTTTAGAACATAAAGAAAAAACAAGTTACTATATACCAGAGGAAGCTAAGGACATCTCCTCGAAGACCTATTACTCTACAAGGAAGGGACAGGGTTACAGGAGTATTCTAGTTAATGTTTTTATGTCAGTGATGCTTCTTGGTAACGTGAACTTCAAAGGGATAGATCACAGTGGCCGCATGACATCATCATAATCATGGGTTTTCCATCTCTGTCAATTAAAGTTCTTTAATACATTAAGGGGATTGTAATGCGTGCCAAGTCGCAATGAATGGGAAAGATAATCTTTTCTGACATCATACCATAATCATGGTTCTCATATCAGTATATGTAATGGGAATGTTTTTAACTACATTTAATTGTGTGCCATTCAAATCCTTCATTTTTCAACTGTAAATGTGTATTTTTGGACGAAAAATTGATTTGTAAATATTTAAAATTGATAAACCACATAAATTGTGTTATCCTACCACATCATACATTTATCTGCCCTCAAAAGAACCGGCGAGAAAATCGATAGTTACTATTTTCAATTGTCTATTTCAATACAAATGATAGAAATCCAGACACAGAACAACAGCAAAATAATATTAAAATAATAATAAGATGTTTATTGCACAAGAGAAATACAAACACATTAAAATTATTATTGTTGTGAATAAGATGAAAGATGAATATTTGAAACAGGTGTTCCCAAACTAAATTATGCGTGTATCTTGGGAAACCAACGAGTTGCACTTAAAGTATATCATAATTCTACAATCACAGTGAGGACACTATTCAAAATATTGCCTAAAGACACATTAACATTTGCGAATTCGTATCAAATTGCGGCATAGATTCATTAAATTTCTCGTCCCATATCATTCATGTGTGACTAACATCGGGTAGCCGGTGCGAGGCGCGCAGCCCGTCGCCGTTGGCCAGCCGCGACTGCGGCCGGAGGGCGTGGGCGAGACGGGACCCTGCTTCTCCGCTGCTGAGGCGGGCGTTGTCGCCTGACAGGTGAGGGAAAGGTTTAGGCTTGGTGTGTTCATACTGCTTAGGAATCGAGAATAGTCTATTTAATTTTTTTCACAGCGATAATACGTAATCAATCGTTACTAATATTGTAATAAATAATGTAGTATTTTAAATTATAAATATTTCGAGAATTATTTTGCATTAAAGGGGGCCGCCCCTTTAGTCCCAAACCAACCAAAGCTCGTACTAAGGGGGCCATATAACGGATAAATAAACTTATAATTTTTATTGTAAAATGTTTTTTTTTGGGGGTTGTTAAAAAAAAAGGACCAATATAGTCGCACACTCGATGAACACACCAAGTTTAATCAATTACATTTTGTTGTGTGGGTTATCAATTGTTTTTTTTATTAAGGCTACATATTCTTTTCATTGCTTGATATTTCTGGTTGACATCGTTTTCATTTTATTTGATGCATCGTGTCAAATTATTTTATGTTTCGTTCGTTTTATGTTAGATCTACAATTTCATATTTACATTGTACATTTATCACTGGATCAATATTCCATTACTAATATTTTTTGTTTACATAGTATTAATTTTTATTATTGAGACATTATATTTTTGTTGTAGTATTTTCTTTCCAGACATGTGAGTGATAGTTGTCAGTATTATGCGTACCAAATACACTATCTGCTAATTTTCAAAGTTAAACTGTCGTTTTAAACAATGTGAAAATTTATGTATCTAAGTATAACGAAATTCCCATAGATTACACCCCCGTTCCGCCGAATCCAAATGCTCGATCTCCCCCCTATGTTGCGGCGGAGTGAACGTCTCAGTAGGCGTGGGATCCTGCGGGGGCGTGGCCGTCGGTGTGGGCGTGGGCGTGGGCGGCGTGGGCGTGAGCGTGGGCGGTGGGCGGCGCGGCGTGGTGTGGCGCGCGCCGGCGCCCGCGCCGCCCACGCCGCCGCCCGCCGACAAGCAGGACGAGCCTCCGCTGCCCAGGATAGCGGAGGAGAAGGACTCGCCTACGCATCATGCGAGGAATTTGCCTAACAGGTAAGTTGGGCTCCTGAACAAAGAAGAACTATTAAAATTAGATCAATGTCAACAATAGGTCTATTTTGAAACTTTATTTATACTTTTAACGAGCCATTTGGGGTAGTGGTCGAGAAGTCGGCTATTTCACCAGAGGTCGTGGGTTCGATCCCCGCACGGTACAAACATTTGTGTACATGAGCATGTCTGTTTGTATTGGTCTGGGTATTTGTATGTACAATACACGAAAAACCTAATATTGACTATAATGAGGAAATAAATAACGAAATAAGAAATATAACAAATTGGTTAGAATGTAATGATTTAAAAATTAATACAGATAAAACAAAATACTTACAATTTCACAACAAAAACGGAAAGCCCCAAGAATTAACACTGCTTCATCGAAACGATCCCATTACTGAGACTTCTTCAGCGAGTTTCCTTGGTATCGTAATTGATTCCCAACTCACATGGCTAGATCACGTTGAAATGGTATGCCAAAGAATAAATAGGTTTGTGTTTGCTCTCTATCGACTGACAAAGTTGTCCAACCTCAGGACAGCTTTGATGGCATACCATGGACATGTTGGCTCTATATTGAGATACGGACTGATTTTATGGGGAAACTCGACACATAGTAATCGTGCCTTCATTCTACAAAAGCGATGTATACGAGCCATTTGCAATGTAGGACAGATGGAATCATGTAGGCCTCTCTTTAAAAAATTAAAAATTCTTTCATTACCATCGCTTTACATTTATGAAATTTTAATATTTACGAAAAAAAATATTCACCTTTTCACAAAAAAAGGTGATGATTGTAGTCGTGATCGTACGAGAAGGTATCCATGGAAGTTATCTATGCCCCCAGCAGCCACAACTTGTCTTGCTAGAAATAGCTACAGTATGTGCGTTACATTGTATAATTTGCTCCCAAACCATTTTCAAAATTTACAAGTAAATATTTTCAAAAGAATTATTCGCAAAATTCTTATTGACAACTGCTTTTATAGTTTATCTGAATTTTCAACTTTCTGCCGAGCTGGTCACCTTAAGCGCTATGTTCTGGACTTCTGACACACATTTAATTTATTTTACTTTTTAATTTTAATTGTTGTTCATTGTTATATAAAAATTGACACACTTAATTTATTTTAATTTTGATTTTACTTTTTAATTTTAATTTTAAGGTTGACATTATACGTACTAGAATCTATACTTTTGACTTCCAAAATGACTGACTACTTTTTATTTATATAATCTGAATTCAATTAAATGTGAATTATTATTGTAAATGTTAAAATTTAATTGTATCTAATGATTTTGTTAAGTGACCTGATAATGTAAATTAATCGCATGACGTCAAAATGTTTGCTTATCGTTAATCGGTAAAACATGCATGCCCAAACTCGTATTTTATAAGATCTTAAAATGTACCATGTTTTATGCAAATAAAGAAATCTATCTATCTATCTATCTATCTAATATGTATGTATTTACAAAAAAAAGTATAGAAGTAATGTTTATCCGTTGTCTAGCACCCATAGCACAAGCTAATGCTTAGTTTGGGAGTAGATGGCGCTGTGTGAATAATGTCAAGAGATATTTATTTATTATTATTTAATTTGCAATTTGCAATGAGTTTCTATACTGAAAATGACATTAAACTAAAAAAAAAAAAAAGTTCTAGCCATATTATTTTTATATCTATTTCATTGTGTTGTATCTTTGGCTCTACTCATCAGTAAAAAATATCAATTTTTAACTCTATATATTTTGTTTAAAATATCATTAATTCGGATTTTTTTTTTTTTTTTTTTTTTTTATGTTAGAGGGAGGCAACGAGCAGGCGGGTCACCTGATGGTAAGCAATCACCGCCGCCCATAAATACCCGCAACACCAGAGGAGTCACAAGTACGTTGCCGGCCTTTAAGAAAGAGATATGCTCGTCTCTTGAAGACTGCCATGTCGTATCGGTCCGGAAATACCGCTGCAGGGAGCTGGTTCCATAGTTTGGTCGTACGTGGTATGAAGTTTCGAGTGAAACGTATGGTAGTAGATTGCCACTCGTCAAGGTGATGAGAGTGAAACTTCAGTTTGTGACGAGTTGTACGGTGATGAAACCCTGCAGCAGGTATAAGTCCGAACAATTCCTCCGAACACTCCCCATGGTACATGCGGTAGAGAACGCACAGAGATGCTACTTCTCTCCGCAACGCCAAGGGATCGAGCTTAGCGGAAAGACTCTCGGCGCCAACAATTCGATCGGATCGACGTTGAACGCGGTCAAGTGGAAGAAGCTGATACTGCGGTGCCCCGGCCCAAAGGTGAGAACAGTATTCCATATGGGGCCTTACTTGCGCCTTGTAGAGTTGAAGACGATGAGCCGGGGTGAAATACTGTCTCGCTCTACCAAGGACACCTAACTTTCGTGAAGCCAACTTGGCCTTATCTTCCAGATGACCGCGGAATTGGACATCATTCGATATGTTAACGCCGAGAATCCCAATACTCGGTTTGGCAATGAGAGGAGTGTTCTCAAATAGAGGGGATATGGCAAAGGGGGTCTTTTTTGTGGAAAAGACGCAGACTTGAGTCTTTTGGGGATTAAATTTTACAAGGTTTGTATGACCCCAATTTGAGACATGGTCTAAGGTAGTCTCAATGTCAGACACAAGTTTCATCCGGCTCTCGTCAAGTGTTTGAGAATCCTTTGCATGGCCGTTATAGCAAGCATCACCCGTGCTATCATCCGCATAACAATGTATGTCACTAGTTTGTAACAAATCATTGATATGTAAGAGAAATAAAGTCGGGGATAGGACACAACCTTGTGGGACACCAGCATTTATGAACCTTAATGCAGAGCATGAGCCGTCAACAGCTGTTATAATGCTACGGTTCGATAAAAAGCTGGCTATCCACACGCAAAGTCTCTCGGGCAGTCCGTACGATGGGAGCTTCGTAAGAAGAGCTTTATGCCAAACACGATCGAAGGCTTTCGCAATGTCCAAACTGACCGCTAAGGCCTCCCCCTTGCTCTCTACTGCATTTGCCCATCTGTGGGTCAAGTACACAAGAAGATCACCAGCTGATCTTCCCTGACGGAAGCCGTACTGGCGATCACTAATCAGCTGGTGCTCCTCCAGGTACGACAGGAGCTGGCGATTAATTATGGACTCCATAATTTTCGAGAACAAGGAGGTAATTGCAATGGGCCTGTAGTTGTTAGGATCAGAGCGATCGCCCTTTTTAGGGATCGGATGCACTAATGCTGTCTTCCACGATGTTGGGACTACACCTGTGGAGTAGGAGATGCAGAAAAGGCGCGTCAATACCGGAGCCAACTCCGGAGCACATATCTTTAAAACAATGGGAGGAATCCCGTCTGGCCCACTGGATTTGTGAGTGTCTAGGGAGAGAAGTGCCTTACGCACAGATCTTTGGGTAAATTTTATGTCTGGCATAAAATTACCACAACTAGGAATCGTTGGCGGTTCCTTCTCCCTGTCGTCCAAGGTGGAATTGGACGCAAAAAGAGAGCACAGAAGGTTTTTTCGGATTTTTTTAATTCGATGGTTTTTTAAATGGACATTTCTGTTTTTAGCATAATTTTAAATAAGGCCGAAAAGTTCATAATATGCATGCTCCACCTACCTTTTTCGGTCATCTAGAGCTTATCCAGCCTTTAGCACTCTCAATCGCCACGAAGCGCAATAGCAAAAGCCACTACGCAAACTTTGAGTCTTCTTTAAAATGTTCATTCCCCACTTGAGCAGGCCCTTCTTGTCTTTCAGAAAGGAACTGTCGACAGCATGGCTATACCAAACAATAACTCTACTAAAGCAACATCAATTATTTCTTTTCTATCCTTGCAGGACGGATAAGACCCCAGCGAAGCAGCAAACGACGCCGAACATATTCACGTCGTCGCCGAAAACGAGCCTCGACAAGACTTTCGACGCGTCGGCGTCTTTTGCCTCGCTTTCGCTCTCCGACGAGTCGTTTGTGCACGACACCTCTGCTGACATATCTGCGATTGATACTTCAAGGGATTTGAATATAGGTACGTTGGTTCATACATAAAAAGTTTGAATTTTAAATTTTGACGAGCCATTTGGTGTAATGGTCGTGAAGTCGGCTATTACACCAGAGGTCGCGGGTTCGATCCCCGCACGGTACAAACATTTGTGTGCATTAACATGTCTGTTTGAACCGGTCTGGGTGTTTCTATGTATAATATGTATGTATTTACAAAAAAAAAGTATATAAGTAATGTTTATCCGTTGTCTGGCACCCATAGCACAAGCTAATGCTTAGTTTGGGGCTAGATGGCGCTGTGTGAATAATGTCCAGAAATATTTATTATTTATTTATTTATTATTTATTAAAAAGAGTTCTATCTATAACGTCTTCGAAAAGAGTATATTGGATTTGCGTAGAGATAAGGCTCTACTCTACATTCTCTATCACTTATGTTAAGTGGAGCTTTCGCTAATACGTCACATACGATTGATACTAACGCAAGTGCAAGGGACAAGAGTACATGGAAACATATGCTTCAAGACACGTCACTCACTCACCCCCATCACTCCAACCTGCTTGGCGCTGCTTCTAAGTAATTGTCTCTGCTGTAATACATGAAGTCAGAGTAATGAGTCAGTCAGAATTTCTTTATCTATATTGGCTACAAAAAAGCACTTATAAATCGTCTCTGACTCTACCGCCAGCTTCGGAATGCTGCTTTAGTCGAGAAGAATCATAAGTTACAGCCCACTATACTCCATAAAACGTAACATGATTAGAATGACAGCTGTCAAAGTGTTATGGCTCTCTCGCTCGCTCTCAATAAACCTCTTATCGATGTGTCTCACTCTACAAAAAAAAAAAGAAATCTTAGAGATGAGACACATCGACAGAGGTTTATTGAGAGCGAGCGAGAGAGCCACAACACTTTGACAGCTGTCATTCTAATCATGTTACGTTTTATGGAGTATAAGACTGCATAAACGCATTCTCCTCCGAAAAAAAAACCCACCAAGACGGTACATGGAGCCGTGGTCCCCGAGCACAGACATTTAGCTCGGTGGAAGATAGGTAGACTAGTGACTACTTTCACACTTTAAAACAAAACTGCTTTCGCTTAATCTCACATGAAATCAATCTATAACATACTACTTATTAACCAATAGATTCCATTTCAGACGACAGTCGAACGAGTTCAGACCTGAACGCAAGTATCGAAGAAAAGGGTAAAAAGCCTACGGAACCCGTGGCCATCCCGGATCCGCCTAAGGCCAGGAAGAAGTCTGACTCCAGCCTGAAAGACGAGGATCTGAAGGGCAAGGAGAAAGCGAAGAAGCCTGAGTTGAAGAAGCAGGATTCAGTAAAGAGGATCGAGAAGATTGAAACGAGGGTTGAGGAGAAGCCACCTCAGGAGGTTATCAAAGGTAAATTATCAATCTATTTTATTTTTCATCATCAGCATTAATATAATATAACATTATAGCATAAAATTATATAATCATTTGACATCTTATTCTATTGTACTCGGAATCTCGCAAATAAAGATCATTCATTCATTCAGCATGTCGCAGTCTGCATAGGTCTGTCTAAACGCTCGTTTCTTTGTTGGATCCGTGGCTAAATGCATTCAGCCATCTTGCGCAAATCTTTACTCTTTACTTCACCAAATGTCCCACTGCAGGGCAAAGTTCTCCGACTTAGAAATCAAGTAATGTGTTCAAAAAATCTGACAAAAATTTGCCCTACCGAATTGAATCCAGGTCCCCGAGATCTCCGCTCGGTACTTAAACCCATCGGTATTAGCTCATTTAATGTCCCACTGCAGGGCAAAGACCTCAGTCATTGAAATCATGCCATTGCCATCGCTACAACACTACTGACTTCATCACCACGTTGATCACAATAATAAAAAAGTAAAAAACGATAACTGTTTATTTTCTCCTATAACTAGCGGCACGCTATGAAGGCCGTTTTGACATACATATTACAATAAATTGTTTTTTACGCTTTCGCACTTTTTATATTAATTAGCGGCTGTGCAGCAGTTTATGTGCTGTTTTTAATTTTAGAGCCGTTTTTTAAACTGTTTTTTTGGGCTTTATTATACTGTGAAACCATGTATTGTAATATGTCAAAACGGCAATCAAAGCGTGCCGCTAGTATAAAAAGGTATAAGCAGTTTATAATATTGACAAAATTATATACTCGAAACATCGCATCATGTAAGATTCTTTTTATTAACAGAAGTAAAAACAGAAGAAAAGAAACAAGAAAAACCAATGGAAAGGACTGGATCCGTCAAGAAGGCAGAGAAGCAAGAGAAAGCAGAAGCTAAGAAGCAGGAAAAGGTGGAGAAAGCGGAGAAGAAACAACAGGAGAAGGCTGAGGTGAAGAGAACAGAGTCCCTCAAGAAGATTGAAGGGCTGAAGAGGCAGGACTCGGTGGACGCTAACAAGGTGAGCTATTCTAGTTGTTGGATAGAAAGAGAACGGAATATTACGTATTACGCCTTTACACCTTTTATGCCTTTAAGGCGGTTCCCCGAGCAAATGACCTTGACCATACAGGCAGCAAGGGGAATGGCGGCCCGAACTTTGATCGAAATTATGAATAATATTCCTTAAAAAATCAATAAAAGGTTGATTGACAATTTTTTTGCGGCCAATTTATAGTTTTTTTCATTGCCTATAGAATGGTGAAAGCCAAATAAAAAAAATATCTTTACAAGGAGATGCATGAAATCTATCCATTTAGACGTATGTTCTAAGTCAGTTATCGTAGTTATAAATAACGATAAACACAAATTTTAAACGAGGAATTTAAAGATGAAACTACAAAGATTATTTACGTATTTTTTAAATAGTTGTAAATGCATTAAATAAGGAGTAGATAGCCGTTAAAAACTAGACTTTTTAACGTTTGGTATGAGTACGGCCTTAACGCACACGTAATAAAGGTGTTAGTGCTTCGTTTTACCGCGTTTCATCCGCATATCTCCCGAATTAATGGCTCGATTCAAGTGCGGCTTTTTTAATCAAAAGTCTTGTTCATGGCTTTATTTATGGAAATAGGATAAGCAGTTTTTGAGTTTTTCAGTTATTTTTTATCAATTTTTTTTAGTTTTTTTGAGTGTACATGCTTCTGCGCATACTTACAATGGCGCACACATATCAGCTGCGCGTGATATGTTTGTATGACGATAATGAACTGTGTATTCTTTATACTATGGTTATACGGTGTGTATATATATCTGTCTGTGTGTCAGTCTCCGGACGGCGGCGGCGGGGCGGACGGCGAGCGTCGCAACAGCAGCATGGTGAGCAAGCTGCTGGGCGTGATGGGCCGCAAGCAGCCGCGCGACCGCCCGGACGACCACAAGCCGCGCAAGAACGACAAGGGCAAGAAAAAGGTAACTGGAGTGTTTGTGTATTCAAACCTTTATTTGTCTATGGTTGTCTCGGACACACGGGCAAGTCAGTGGGTACGCGCGAAAGAGAACGCAAACGAGCCAATATTAAACACAGAGGTATCCTCACAAAAGATAAGTACAAGAGTAACCATTACACACACAGTTTTTTCTCGAACCAGTGAGTGACGTACTCATAATAGATCAGGACATTTAGCGAGGGCACGTCGCTAGATGTCCTGGGGGCCTAAAAGTAACATTTTGACAGCGAGAGCGAAATTCTCTAACTTCTAATTGTATGGATTTGCCAGGTGTCTTAGAAAAGTCACATGGTCAATCGATATTAAGGGTGCGTTTCCACTGACGCGGAGCGGGGCGGAGAGGAGTGGAGAAGAGCGGTGAAACGTGGTCAGTGTTTCCACTGAAGCGGAGCTGGGCGGAGAGGAGCGGTGAAGAGCCGTGAAAAGTGGTTATTTAACTGAAGCGGAGCGGAGCGGAGTGGAGCGAAACGGAACGGAGCAGAGCATACTTTTGGAATCGCGCATTTTTGCGCTTAGTTACACTCAATCTCTCAGAGAGACTATACGTCATGTTGTCGTTTAAAAAGAAAAAAACAAGCATTTTATATCTTTCTCTACTTGAAGACGAAGAAACAGAATCTGATGAAGTAGCATTGACTGTTGCACTGCGCGCGAGTCACGCACCGCCCCGCTCCGCACCGCCCCGCTGTACTCCGCACAGCACCGCCCCGCTGAACTCCGCTCTGCATCGCATCGCTGTAGTTTTATATGAATATCCGCTTAGCTCCGCTCCACTCCGCTCCACTCCACTCCGCTCGTGCTGTTTCCATTGAAGCGGAGCGGAGATTTCGAGCATAGTGATTGGTCAATTTGTGCACCGCTAAGCTCCTCTCCGCCCCGTTCCGCGTCAGTGGAAACGCACCCTAAATGTACGGTTGCTGTTGTCCCGAGCTAAATGTGCTCGGGAGACGAAAAACAAATAAATAAATTCATTATTTACCTTTCACTTCCAGTGCAACAACCCTCCGCCCCAACAGCAGCCACCAAAACCCCCAGAACAAGTCCAAGAGAGAACAGAGAAGCCTGAAGAAGAGAAGAGAGGGAGCAAGAAGAGCCGCGGACGCGCGTCCAGTTCGTCCTCCGGCGAGAAGTAAGCTGCCACGGACTTTCGTACTTACTACTTCAACTATAGAGTCTATTTTCGCACTTCGCTCTAAAGGAGTGATGGCTTAATATGACGTTTCATGGTTGGTTTGATTCATGGGTTTATAGTGGTAGGTCTTTCCCAGAATCTGATTGGCTAGTTAGAACTAACCTGCCACGGACTGTCGTACTTAGTACTTGAACAATAATGTCTATTTTCGCACTTCGCTCTAAATTTTAGGAGTGACGACTTATTAGAAAAGATCTTTATATACGTGGCATTAGGTTGAAAGTCATGGGTTTGTTGTGGTATAGAGTATAGAGAAGTAACCTACCAAGGACTTTCGTACTTATTCCTTCAACTATAGAGTCTATTTTCGCACTTCGCTCTAAATGTGAGTAACGGCTTATTATGAGAGACCACACGTTTCATAGTGGCTTCAAGTCACGGGTTTTTAGTGGTGGGTCTTTTCCAGAATCGGATTGGGTTGCTACCACTAGGCAAGTCTGGAAGTTTACAGGCAATATTAATGTTAGAGCCAGAACACTTCAAATAAAATTCTCAAAGATGAGAATGTAGGATGAGGTTACGTTAAGAAGCATCATGAGCGTTGCTTCCTTGGGGAGTTGGGTTTAATGGACTAGACTAGTGCCAGTTTAACATAATATGGGCTGTGTCTGTCTGCCAATAGCCAAAATATAAAAAAAAAATGCAGTACATTGCGATGCTTTTAAGGGAGTAGCGCTTGATGGGCTAGACTGGTTCCTGCTTATTATCACGTCACTGCAGAATTATAAAAAATCAGCAATGCTTCCTAAGGAAGTAGCGCTCAATGAATGGGCTATAGCTATTGCAATATGACACACTATGTTCTTACACCAACATGACGTAGTTATATTAAAAAGTTATATTTCCTAGAGCGAAGTGCTGCCTCTAGAAAAACGTCACTGTGTCCTATAAGTTCTAACTGAATCGATGTAAATTATATTCTTGATCATTACATTTTGAAGGGAGATAATTTATACGTAGTTTTGATGTGAAATTAGCGCGATTTACGCTTTTTTGCTTCTATAAAGAATGACAAACGCAGGGATTTAATATTTATATTTGACCTAACTTGTAAAATCTATGTAAACTTCACTATGAATGTTTTTTTTAAATATATTTACTTAATTATAATGCCCTGTTTACACTCAGTACCGTGATAATATGATAAATTATCTAATGATATATTTGGTTGTAATTCGAAGTCGATTCTGATTTCCATAACAAAAATGCTAAAGCCATTTGGAAATCAGATGCATTAATATAATATTATTATCAAAATTTTCATATATTTTAATGTATAATCCCTGCGTTTAAGTAGAGTCCAGTTCATTAATAAAAATATGAATAATTATATATTTACGTAATCAGCGTAAATGTAATGTACGAAGGAAAATCAAAAGCTTTATTAATTAAATTATAAATTTACATATTATTGAATTCGACTGTACCCGACTGTTTAAGGAGTAACCGAGTAACAATCTGTGATCGTATATAGGTTGGCAGGTCAGTGTGAAATTTAAAGTATAGCCTGACCAGGAATATAAAAAAACCTCGCCATATTACGGAAAAATATTGGAACTACTTTCTTCACGTGGCAACAATCAAATAATAAAAAAATAAGATGTTTTTCTGTCAAAGGTGATATCAATTGTCAACAGTGCCTTGTTACTATTGGATA
The DNA here is from genome assembly GCA_949319885.1 of Mecyna flavalis. Lineage (NCBI taxonomy): Eukaryota > Metazoa > Arthropoda > Insecta > Lepidoptera > Crambidae > Mecyna > Mecyna flavalis. Next base: position 1,841,435 of record OX439419.1, on the reverse strand, counting down.
TTGTGAGTTATTTGTGAGAGTAACCATAGCAACCAAGTATTGCTATAACTATAGCTTATGTGGCGCCTCCAGAGCAGGTTTTTTATATTCCTGGTCAGGCTATAACATGCAAGTATTAAAGCATTAAAATGGTCGTATTTGCTGATAAGTTACAATAAAAAGTAAAATTTTGAATGGAAATTTTAAAATTTCTTTGTAACATTTTGCGATAAAAAATTCAAAAACTTTGAAGCTTCTCTATATGAAAGTTACTCGGAGAAATTGTGAAGTGTTCAGTAAAAAGAGACAGGTATACTATCTAGTGAGACGAAACGAATACGATATATTTTGTCCGATGCGTCTTTAGCTCTTCTTTTAGGTAAGGTATATGGATGTTTTCACTAATGTGGAATATCAACTCGGTGTTCGGTGTTGTGTTGATTAAATTTAAAGATTGATCTGTGTTGGTGATATATCTTGAATAGTTATAGAAGATTTAACGTATCTTTGGTCTATTCCTATTGGTGCAATTGAAATCAAAGGCTTGAAGATCAGATGAGCCTACAGTCTGGCAGCACATTGAGCGATGGAACAGGCCGCAGTGAACGCTTATCATCAAGTGGGCTGCGTACCTGTCTGACAACTGACCTAGTATAAAAAAAAATTGGTAAACCAGTGATCCATAATCTTTGGTTGCTGTTTCTTAGCTATATTAGATTGTGACCAAGTTCGTTTCAAACTATTTGAAAATCAGAGGAGCCTACAGTTTGGTAACATATTGAGTGCCGCTTCCTTTTAAAGTATCCCTCAATGGAATAGGCCGCAGTGACCGCTTACCATCAGGTGGGCTGTACGCCTCTGGCAAAAGACCTTGCATAAAAAAATATTTTCATAGGAACTATCTTCTGAGCGCCTCGACGGACTAGTGGTTTAAGTACCGGGCCTAGATCTCGGGGTCCTGGGTTCAATTCCCGGGTCGAGTTACTTTGTGTCGGTTTTTTCGGACACAGCTCGGGTTTGTGGTCACCAACCCGCATTTGGCAAGCGTGGTGATTAAGCCAGTACCCATCATTGTAACGATAACGTGATTTCAAGGATGGAGGCCTTTGCCCTGCAGTGGGACATTAATAGGCTGATACTTTTACTATCTTCTGATAGCTTATATAAACTAGGCTGATTATTAGATAATAAACTGTCACAGACAGTGCTAACTATACAAGATATAGCATTAACAAGATACTTAATGTAAAATGTAAAAAAAAAACGCTATAAGCTTCCCTTAGACTGTGTATAGCTTTAGTCTCGTTTCTAAGAATGAAAAATAACTTGTTTCCTAGCCTCCTAGTTTCGGTTGCTTATTCAGTATTACGTGATTGAGGCGAAAATTAGTATTTTTGTTAGTTTAAAAGAAAAAAAGAAAACAAGGAATTGTTGCGTACATGGTTTTATAAAAAAGATGTAACTATTTATACTTTCGAAAAAGATTTTTCTTTTTTTAATCTCATTATAGGTTTAGGTTCGGAGTTAGTGTTTTTTGTAACGAAAAATCTATAGCCGATAGAATTGTATTGTGATATATTTTTAAAGCTTCTTTAGTGTTTTTAATACGTTAGTTTAATTATCTTATAGCTTCTTGTTTCTTTGACTGTTTGTTTTTGCTGTTTTTTCCTTTTATTATTATGATTGTGTTAAAAAAGTTTTTTTAAATTCTTTCTATTATCATATATCTTAATTTTTGGTAAGGTTGTACAGCGTTTTATTTCATTTTTTTGATGCACTTAATTTAATTTTCAGGTTATTTACTAATGCTTCATTTGCACGGAATAAAACGTAACGATCAAAATTGAGGGATAATTTTAACAATTTTAACATTTATCAGTTTTTAATATAATTTATTGATGGGCAACTTCGGAATACTTTGATGATAGTTTTGATCGACCATCCCCCATAGCGACAACGATAGTGCCATAAGTGAGCCTCCACCTTTGAAATACATAACAACTTACACGGTCGTAACTGCTTGACAACAACTCTCTGCCAACTGAAGATCTCAACCAAATTTTGATTGAATTATGATTCAAAATAATTAAACAATCGCACTGGTGATAAATCTAGATACAAAGGCGATTTGTTAAGTGAAGATTTTCCTTAATTGATAAAATACGTGTTTTTTTACCTAACGTTTTAATAATTGGCGTTTCAACAAATTACATCTTTACAATAGTTGAGGGGTAGTTTAACTATCGACAAATAATTCGTGTCAAATTATATGCCAGAAAATATTATATATTTTTTTTGAAAGAGTAAAGAGAGTAATAAGCTTATCTGTCCGTGGTGAAACTGGGCCTTATTTATTTGATAAAAAACACTGACCATTGTAAATTGAACCTTGTTTGCAAAACAAGCAAATACCAATAAAGTTTCTTTAGTTGCAATGGGTTATGATTCAATAACAATATTTAAGGCAGTGTATGGAATGGTTGGAGGCTCTCGTTGAATGTCTTCCCGTGAGGTTACAGGTCTTTTACAGTCTATTTGCGTTACAGATTGGTTAAAGACTGACGCACTGACGTTACCTTTCCTCTGTAAGAAAAAAAATTAGCTTGACATTTAAAAATTGAATGATTAGCTCTCGATAATATTGTAAAATATTAATTTTTCACAGAAATATATATATATTTTCCTTATGAAAAATTCTTTGTTTTGCTTGATACAATTATTCAAAAAGGTACTTGGCATAACAAAATGGCCGCTGCGAGGCAAGCCAAAGCTTAGTGCAGCGAAAAATTAATCTTATTAGTAGAGTTAATTATTATTTGAGTAATGTTTAACGCGTCAGTTTTCTTTAATTGTCACGTTAATGTTAAAATTAATGAATTAACGATTTTTAACCCGTTTTTGTTACTCGTAAGGCATTCCATTGAGAATAGATGGTTATTTTTGCATAATATTTTATTTAATTCCTTATAAAACCCACTAATTGTTATAATCTTGTAACTATTCCAAATTGTTTGTCGACGACAGCATTTTACTTGAAGTAAAATGTATTACCATAGAGTAGAACACTTGTCTATTCTTGCTTGTTTGCAAGAATGAATAAGTGATCTATTTTTTATTATTTCGATGTGAATATGTATTTTAACTAAAGGGCAGAACAGACGAGCGATTTTAATCGGTCGATAAAACCTTAAAATAACTTCTGTGAGTTTTCTATCTTCTCATCTTCTGGTAAGCTGTAGAAGTGTCCCTATATTTATAAAAAATAATAATGCTTTCATGTGTATAATATTTCAGCTAGGGACTTTACGTTACAACTTACTTTACTGTAAGCTTGAAGAGTGAAACTCATATGATTAGATGAAAAACGATCGTCTGTTCTGAGCCTCACGACTCATCAGGCAAATATTTGCTTATTAACTAGGTCATTTACTTCTTACTTAGTATAGTTTGTGCTTATCACATAAATATTTCGCAATGTAGAAGATCTATTCCGCAAGTCTTGATAGTCATGTCCCTATCAAGATGTAGCGGTTAGCTTTTAACTGAACTTTAATATAGTTAACAAGTGAATATTTGTCTAATAGAGCCTTTAAAGTTGTGCAATGTAACTTGGTTGACAAGCTGGTATGATTACGATTTCTCAGTTGTCAGCGCGTTATATTGCAATTTCATAAACGATTTTTATTATTATATGTATGTAAATATTATATTTTCTAATCTGATCACTTAGTTTTAATTAAATCTTCTATGTTCTGGTCAGGTTTAATATAAATATGTAAACCATTGTTATCTACGTCAAGGCTTGTTCCACTATTTTTTTAATTAGAAAAATATTGTATTCAAGCAATACTCATTAATTAATTGTAAATTAAGTATATATTAAGTTGAGGTTTTATTTCGTACGCATGGTAACACAGGGTAAACTCGACGTACCCTATAAAATATTTTTTCGTAACTTACTACTAACGCCATCTCGCGAAAGTTTCTGATAAAAAAATGCTGGAAATCTCGTATTGGATGATACAAAGATTTTTTAATAGTTTTTGGAGTAAAAGAATTGTTTTTGGGACCATTGCTAAAGTGTTATCTCTCGTTATGTATTGATATTTATTCAATTATTTCTCGTTGATCGTCCGATCGATGTGATAAATTGTCAAATATTTTAAATTGCGCTTATATGTACAGCTGAGTGTACACTAAATCCAATATACTTAGTAATACCTATGTTGTAAGTGTATACGCAGCAAAGAGATAGTTCTGCTTATATTGGGAGACAGACGAGCGATTTTTCCTTGTATAATGCGTATAAAATCCGCCCGTCTGCAAACCCCCACTGTAGTATTATTCCTCATCTCGATGTTCACATATTCATGTATAGCCATAAAAACTGCAGAAATATAAACTTAGCAATTAAAATGTTAAATGTGATTTATAAATAAAGTGTCTATAGTGAGTGAGGGAATTATTTTCTCTAGAGTAATATTACGTGTATGGATTGGTATGGATATGAAATAAAGTCCTGAATTAACCGTTCTTACATTTTGTTTTATTTAACATAACATTCAATCGTAATAGACAGAAGTCTTTTAAGTTGCAAAAATATAGAAAAAACTTTGATTCAACATATTCGTAATCAAGCAGGAAATAAAACAGGATGATTTTTTAAATTTTATTTAGGTGTTCATTTGATATAACAACTGAAAATTAACACACGCTATTATAAACCCGTAGCAAAGCTATAATTTTTATAATTACCAGCTATGGAGGAGTCTATTTCTAAAATATCATTTGTCCGGGCAGGGCTCGTTTCTTATCGAAAAATCAAAATACAGTTTGTTTTGTGCGCAAAAATAATATTCAAAATAGGAACTTATTTCAAAATTAACCCAGTGCTTTTGTCAACATATACAGTAAATCTCTAAGACCTTTGAGGGCGTGTGCTCCAGACCCAAAACAATATTTCATACAAAATAATGTCTACTAGCACATTCCATGCCCTGAATGATCTGTAGTGGAGAAAGGCCACAGAAATCATACAAAATATAAACTTCATACATGACCATTCTTAGTTCATACATACTTTTATCATTATAATGTACTCAGAGTACAATATCTAGTTCCATAACAATTTAATATTAAAAGCTTTTAAAAAATAACATTGTATTTTTCTGAATAGAGAAACTTAAGTTGATGGAAGGATGTAATGGACTTCAACATTAAAAAAATGTAGACTAGATTTGAATACAAGTCACAAAATAATTAATAAACAAAATTGCTTACAAGTCTTATACCATATAATTCCAAGATCAGTTATATAACCGTGAGCATACAAAACGGTAGAGGCGACTACAATACCTATATATATATAATAATAACATCTACTGCATCAAAAATCATGTACAAATCAATTTCTCTAAGTACCCTGTTTCTACAGAATTCCATAGAAATTATATGAACATCAATATTTAAATTATCTCTTAACATTGAATAAATTAGTCTAATAACAAAATGTAACAGTTTATATTACTTATATGAATAAATTAATCAATCACATTGAAAGAATTAGAAATCAGACCGTCCAAAGCATTTTTCCTTAATTCTTTTAATAATGTTATCGTCTGGGGTCAATTTCCAGTCTAACGATCTGGGCTCACCCTCGTCTTGGGACTGAGACTCGAACAAGTCTCGGGAGTGGTGTCGCGGCAGGTTGTCGTCGTAAGGCTTCCGGCACCTACCCTCTCTAGGCAATTCCTTCTTTGGGGAGTTATCGCGTAACTTAGGCTTTTTCCAAGCAAGTTCCAATTCACAAGACTGTTTCAGTAGCACGTTCGGGGGGGAAAAGTAAGAGAAAAACGGACTAGACACCTTAGACTCTTTTTTTTCTTCGTTGTTTGGTAGTTCTAGGAAGGAGAAACTGTAATCTGGGTCACAGACCTGTTCTCTTACGTACGAGGTGAACTGCCGCCTGTTGGGTTGGCTTGGAGACCGTTCCATGCTTCTTTGTCGAGGTTCGTGTACCTCTTTTGGATAACGAGTCTGACATTTCTTTATATTCATTATGAATTCGTAATACCTCTCAACGTTCTCGGCGCATTTGAAGCAAATAGTGTCGAACAAATCGCGGTCTTCTATGACCAGCTTCAGGCAAACAAGGATTTTGTCAATCATATTCGTTCTTCGACAGTAGTTTCCGTACAATGATACGTTAAAGTCGGATTCGGATAAACACAAACGACAGTGCTTACGAGATAATTCCATTTTAATGAAGTGGAGACACAAAGACCGTAATTTTAAGAATTAAAAGTTTTACTTTTAAAACTTTTCCCACCGAAAATAGTAGAATGATGTGATTGGCTAGGCTACGGCTACGTTCATCTATTTCATGCAAAAAAAAAAGTTATATTTTCTGATTGGCTGATATGAAAACTGTACGTTTAGAAATATCATCTAAACTTTGGAATAAATAGCCAAGAAAATATGACTTGCCAAAAAATTCTACATTGGACGGCATAGTTGTGTGTATACAATTGCCCTTGTAGATTTTAACAGTTGCTGTTATAATTAAGTATGTAAGCGAATAATTTTATGATTTTTTCATATTATCAGAAAACTCAAAACGAATATACGCAGAATTGATTTCCGAACAGAAAATCTTGATATTTTAAATAGAACGTATAAATGGTTATGTACGTTTCGTTTTAATTTTATTTATTTGTAATCACAGATCTATCACGAAATTCAACGTTTTCTGTAACTTTGACACTTTTAATTTTTATTAACGAATATCTATAATTATAAATTTCTAGTCGTCAGTACATAATATTTCTATGTTTCTAGTGTCTTTCTTTTCGTCCTAATTGATTTTCGTGCCAGTCCTGATAAACGGAGGAGACTTTTTTTATTTAATTAAGCGTAGGTAACGCGGTGATAAATTTAATGAGATAAATGGACTAAAACGTCTCGTCTTGCAGATTATGTAAGTAGTCAAAATAAATTAAAAGACAAGTTTGATTCCACGAGGTAGGTATTGTATAATGGGTGGATCGTTTTGTATTCCGTTATTTTTAAATTCCGTATCATAGTAACATTAATCGATCCTTTATTTTAATTAATTCCTATTCATCAATGATCAAACTACTATCACAAGCCACCACACTCCTATTTTATAGATAGTGATCGTATTAATGATAATAAAATACCTATTAAATTAATAAATACATATTACAGTCGTCGTTATAAAGCGAAGCTTTTTTTCTTATTTTTGTCAGTTTTACACTGCTCTTTTAATTTTCCTACTTTTATTTATCGAGTTTCGACTTTGACATTAATTGTGATTTTGTAACAATTTTATGAAAGTGAACCTCGGTTGTCATGTCACGAGATTCAATTAATTAATACTAACAAGGTGGAGATAGGACATTATTAAATTTAATTTATTACCACTCACAAATCAGTTTCAAAATCACAAGTTAAAGTCACAGAGGCGTTTTGCTCGATTGCACTAAACGTTGTCTTCTTCTTTTTTGCCCCAAAACTTGTCGAATCTCGTGCGAGCACGGTCTAGCACCTCGGACGCCGTCATTCCGCCAGTGGGCGAGTCTTGCACGACTGTCGTGTCGACCACTCCAGGGGCAACCTGGGTCGCCTCTGTCGACTTCTTAATCACCTCTTTCTCTTTGATCGGGTCTTGAGTTGGGGTTTCCGGCGTCAGCTGGTTACTATTGATCCCATTGATACCGTTCACTTTATTCATGTCTAAAGCTTTAGTCTCGTCAATGGGAGTGAGGCTCGTGGGCGTGGTCGGGGTCTTGTCGGTGCGCTTGCTCAGGCTTGTCGGAGACTCGCTCTTTTTCAAAGAGCGAATCGGAGACATTTGTTGGTGGTGGATCGGAGCGATTTCTGGAACAGCGGGTTCAATTTTGAGTCGAAAGTTAAGGCGTTTAACATATTGGGAGTTTCAAATTCCTCTTTTTCTATTTATCTAAGTCTAATTAAGCTTAACTAGAGCTATTGTTTAAGAATTTTGGCTAGAATTTGAAAATCCCATTTAAAAGTACATCGAATAAGCACAGAAAACATTCTATTTTGAAAAATGATAAAAACACCTATCTATTAGAAAATAGGTTTGTGAACCCAAGCAACATTGTCTAAATCTATCGTAATTAGTATTTTGAATTTCTCCAAAATATTTTTATTTAGTTATTATTATTTCATATTTGTATTCAGATCAGTTCTCACCGCTTAGTTTATCTTAAAGTACTTACTTTTTACTTACGTTGAAGATATTTTATATATAAACGGTTCACGAGTATATACAGTTGATATATTAATTCTACTTTCACTAGTTGTAATGTATAATGTATATAATTTATAATAAGAAGGGGAAGAGGCTATTGCAGTTAGCAGCCTAAATAATAGAACTGATGACTCATTTTCACCGATACATGCTATCTTCTAACTTTAACAAGAATACATGCTTGTCTTATAAAATTATGTCAAAAACCTTGAGTTTTACCAATCGTATCTATCAAGAGCTATTAAAACGATCCTGAAACGTCTCGACACGCATAGTTTAAACTCAAGTCAACACTAACATTCACTGAAATAGTAGGTAAAGCTAAATATATTTTGATATAATTTTTATTAGTCTCATTGAATAATTATCATGCACTATTTTCTTGGAATGAATTTTAATTAATGGTCAAGTTAGCATGAGACATGAATAGATGGATTTATGACTCTAATATAAGTAAAGGCTCTAGAAGTGTTCCTAGTGGGAAGAAAATTTACCAATTTACATTAATCGAAAAGATGCCACTGTATAAAGTTATCGTTAATTTTGTTGGTAATCTAAAAGTAACAGGTTATCATTAAAAAAATAGTTATTGTATTTGAGAAGAATAATAAATATAGTTTTAATTATAGTAAGTTTTGATACAATATTGCCTATTTGTATAATTAGCACTATGAACGGAAAAATCAACCACAAACTTTTAATCATTTATACACTGGCTTTTTTATTAGTTGACATAAAATATTTATATACGATACTTGATCGAACCTCATGTCTATTGAAATATAGGGGTTTAATAATACGTGGAACGTAATAATAGCATCTTTTCGACGTCGGAAGGATAAGACAGGCAGCATGCAAAAGTGAACGACGAAGATGAGATGGAAAAACAATAAGAATATCAAGTGCCATAAAGTGAGAGTGTACGCAAACATCGAAACAGACACACACACTGACAAGTGAATACATACGTGGTTGACGCCTCAGCGGAGTACGGTCAAAATAAATAAAAGCATCTCAGTTATTGGATTAACACAATTTAATCATGAACTATTTAATAGATATAATATAAAACAGATTATATATTTTCTGGTGTCGATCGTGTGTCGTGCTTATGTGGCAGTGACCTCTAATTCAGACTTTGAGTCTGCGGGTTAAAGTTCACTGTCGCATGACTGTCTGTCACACTCGTTAAAAGGTGTGTATGGCCGATGGGGTCTAGGCGGTGACGGTGTTCGCCGTACCTGGGGCGGCCAGCTTCACGGTGGCGCCTTCCTCGGCTATGGAACCACCCTTAAACTCAGAGCTAGGGCGCTTAACGCTTTCATCTGAAATAATGGCGAGCGAGTTGTATGGTCGATGACGTGAGACGATGAACGTTACGTTCTATTTCCATCTTTAATGTTAGTGACATTTGTTTTTTTAAATTCGATAATCGAGCAAAGATGACACTAACATTGAGATGAACATAGAAAGTTGTATCGAGTCAAACAATAATCAGAAATGAAAATCATAATGATGTAATTATGGCTGTCTCAAATTAAACTCTGATCATGTGATGTTTCAAATGAGCCATGGATGGAGTGTTCAAAGACAAAACAAACTCGCCTACAAATCTTTAAATGATTTTTCTTTTGTATGAGTGTCAGTGTTGCAAGCTCTACGTCGTTTCACACTAGTGTAGGGTTGCTATACACACTTATAATACCTAAATGGTAGAATGAGTTTGGTATTTTGTATTGCAGTGTCTCGTGACATGATCCCATGACTGTGTGATGGCTTGAGGGCGTTCCCTATAATGCTTACCTACTTATTAACAAGTCAATGGTCTTAACTTAATACTTTTGCAACTGAAACTGAAGAGCATCTTCTTCGTGGCATTCAATCTCTTAAAATTAGTGTCCCTAAGAAACTAACACTTCGAATAAATAGCAAATACAGATCCAACAAAATGTTTATTTAACTGTAAAGAAATATGTACAATTAGAATATACTTATCTGCAAAATAATAATTATACTGTAGCAAGATACAAATGATTTATTGTTAGTTAAAAGAAGCGCATTTTATATTAGAAATTAACAGTGTTTAAAATAGTTTTAAGAATGCATTAGCTTCAAAAAGGTGCATCAGATATCATGATACATAATATTTCGTGATTAAACCTATTCAGAGCAATGATTATTATATATTTCAAAAGCGAAGTTTAAAAACTCTTGAGGCTTGAAAAACAAGAATTATACTATAACGTAATAATTTAAAAAAACACAAACGTAGGGTGGTAAAGCACATTCGCGGAGCAGGAAGAATTTCGTAAGATGACATTTTATACCTGTCTTAGACAATGTTTCTGTATCTTTGCTCTGTATAGACACAATAACCACGATCCCTCACCGAAACTTGTGCTAGACTTTAAAAAGATCTAACTACTATGATTTTATACCATCTACATGCCAAGAGAAAGATACCCTTTAGTTCTTATAGTATATTAGTAGGTACCTAGTTTATATCTTAGGAAGTCTTCTAGTGGGCGGGCAATCAGTATATACCAACAACAGTATTAAATGTTTATACTATTTTTTATATTAATGTTGGACACAATGTAAATTGTTATGAATAACTGAAATTGAATTGAATTGAATTGATAAGTTAAGTAACTCTTAAACCCCAGAAAACAAAATGTTTCCACTCTCTTGGTGATTCACCTTCAAATTCTTCATTTCATTACAATCAACATCAAGATACTAAGTAATTTTAAAAAATATTATAAAATACAGTCCTACTATCTTTGAGTCAAAATAAAGATTTTATTGCATAAAAGGAAATTGTTTTTTTTTGGCTATTACAGTATAAAAACAGCGTAACATCACAATCCGTTATTTTTTTTTATTTCAATCTCATAATTAGAGAGATAATGAATCAATTTGCTCTGTAGACCAACGAGAAGACTTCAAAAGACGACAAATCTAGCTACAATACCCGAGTTTATACAACATTTGGCACTCACCGCTCTTAACATTCTGGGTGACGGTAAACGTCTTCCCGGTGTCCAGGGGAACGGTCCAGTTGACCGGGTCAGGGGAGCGCATATTCATCTGCTCCGGGGACTTCACCCTGGTCGGTTCCGGGGGAGACTTCACGACAGGGGAGTCGTCGAAGAAGTGGTCTTTCGCTACGGACGCGCTTCGGTGAGAAGGTATCTCGTCGTCTGAAAAGTGGCGAGGGTACTTTTTAGTTGGATTATAAATATGGGTAGTAACGAAAATTTGGGGGCGAATTTGTTGATAATATCGTTAGCGATGCCAATTTTTATTAGTTGGAAGATAGATTTGGCTTGTTAGCGAACAATTAATAGTGAACAACCAGTACGCCCCTGAGAGGCTCTTAATTATTATGTATTAATAATACTAAAGAACAACATCGTGTATTACCTAAATTATTGAGCTGTTCGTCATGTGGTACTGAAGTTTACTACCAGAGGAGAGCACTTCTTACAGATGTTTCTCTTGGTAGATTACGCCGTTTAAAACCTGGATCACGTGGCTTCTTACTTAGCGAAAGTTACCCAAAGAATAGTTGTTTCGTCCTCAAATTTTCGCTCACTTAATTTCATGAAACTTTTATTTCTAATAGTGAAACGGTGAAATTTTATAAACAGGTCTTTACAAATTATCAGACGCGACTACCCCTTATTTACGTTAGAACATAGTGAACTTTTTTCTTGTATTGAATTTTTTTATAGGTACATGTAGTAATTACAGTATGGTTGATTTTTATTCTAGTTAAATTACGTGCAAAATCATTCATCTGAAAACACAATTAAATGAATGTTGCTGGTTTAAAATTAATTTAAGTTTAATATCTAAGTATTAACAAGTATATTTATATAATTACCTATATTATATTATTTAGTAAAAGAAAACTAATAAAGATAAAGAAGACACACAGAAAACACATTTAACACACATCTAAAATCTATCACTCTATTTGCCAATCAGCTCTTTTGAAAATGCATGCAACTAAATCTTATTTAATTAAAATCACTATATCCATAGCTTATTTATTTTTATATTATCTACTAATATTATAAAGAGGAAAGATTTGATTGTTTGTATTGAATAGGCTCCGAAACTACAGAACCGATTTGCAAAATTCACTATTGGAAAACTACACTGTCCCCGAGTGACATAGGTTACCTACCGACTTTTGATCTCGGAAATGTGGGGGGCAGGGGGGGGGGGTAATGTATATAAATTGACGAAGAAACTCACGATTTCTGTGTAATAACTACTTATCGTTAAACAAATTAAGTACACATAGGTAATTATCTCAGTCTTACCAAAGCTGACATTTACAAATGCATCTATGACAATTTTATAGACTTGGATAAAATATTTTTCTTTATATATAGTACCGATGTAAATTTATATAAAAATACACATTTTTTCTGATTAAGTTTTTTTAGTTTGGTATAATTCGTTTACGAAACTACACTACTACATGATATCCAATAACAGCATTCTGAAGACAGTCAAAGCTCCTCCCGGTTATCATATCCAAGAACATTTGGTAGAAACAGTCATTGGACGTACTTAAAAATATATACACTTACCTTTTACTAACAAACTAACAAAACTGTGGATTGTGTCCCTATACTTAACTTGTAAAATCCGAAATAAATTATTTTAATTGTATTTATTTATAGATATGTAATGTACTTAAAGATAACGTTTTTAGTAATATCGTACTATGCTATCATTCGTTAGATTCTGCAGGTCCGTCTAAAGTATAATACTATGGATATAGTGATAAAAATAAACAGAAGGTATCTAAACACACTATGACACAGACAAATAATACAAAACATTCTATTTGTATCTCAAATTTTTTTCCAAAACAAGTGGTTTCAAACGTGCGATCCTTTTCCTAATTTGTGTATTGTGCCTAACATAATAAGTAACTGACTAATTTCTAAACCCTTACTGGCTTGTTATGAGTAGTACCTAATAAGTATTCTTTTCAGCCTTTCACTTTGCCGCTAAAGGTGAAATGACTGCCCTGCCCTGTAATATGTATTGTGATAGCTCCAACCTAAAAAATCTTGCTCTTTCGTACTCCTTCGTGCTTAAAATAATCTAAATTACTAGGTAGAACCAGAAAAAAGAACTAATGTTACATTAAAGTACATGGAAGCCGGAACTTCTACCATACACAATATTTTTAGCACGGCAAAAGTTTCTGAAACTTGGCAAGCGATGGAATAACTCTTATCGAAACACATTAATAATGTGTCATCTGTAGTATATCATATTTTACATAATTCTATATAATATAAAAATGTGTAGGTGCCTACCTACTTAACTTTTTCAAAGATTATATTTTATATTTATTTAAAATCTTAAAACTGGTGTTTCACCTACAAGTTCGGCACTAATTCTCCTGTAGCCTCCATCTTATTTGTCTTCGAAAAAAGACCCCCTGAATTATACTTTTCCCCCTTCACGATCACATCTACAGTGGTCTGGGTGCAAGTGTCACTCGAACGGACAAACACACGGTGACAAGCCATTCCTTCAGGACTGGGCGTGAGGCGTTGCGTAGACGCACTGGACGATAATAATTTCACAGAAAAAGCTTTACCAATAAAAAAAGAAAGAAATTTTGAAGCTGGAAATAAAAGTAATGTTGCCAATAGGAAAAATAAAGAAATTAAGAAGAAGCAAGGTTTTGGAACGTCGCTTGCAGTCGTTTGGCTATGTTTGCACGGAGAATATGGGTCGAAATATAACCAGGCCATGGGAAATGTTTATGGAGGAAATGTTTTAGCAGAGTTTTATGTTTTATTTTGGTTTATAGATAATTTCAATTATTATGTACCGATTCTTTTTTTTGTCTCGGTGAGTAACTTTTTTGATAATTAATGTCATAAAAAACGTTATAATGTTTTACAATTGTTTTCAATGCCCATAATTTATCTCGATGTACTGTATAGAACTTTCTTTTTATACAATGTAGTCTGTGGTATAGAGCGGGAAACACAACTGCAAGTGACGGCAATCCGGAACAAAAGCAATCCCGCAACACAGAGCGTCGACGCAACATCTCTCGGTACGCACCCAGTTTAATGCCCACTTTCGACACGCTGCGGCTGCGGCGGCCCCTGCCCGGCGCGAGGCCCCCCTGGCCCTGCCCGGGGCCCCCCGTGGCCCCCGGCTTGGGCGCGGAGGGGGACCGGCCCCCACGCGACGTCGACCTAACTCTACTACTAGCGGCTCTACTCAACGGCAAACCTACAGAAAAAATTTGCTACTAAACATTTTTTTTTTGGCTGTGAGAAGTTGGCTCGGGTATCTTGTTTAAAAATAAATAAAAATATTTTATACTTAAAAAAACACAATGAACATAAATTGTTTTTACAACAAAAGTTATACAAAATTGGTTTGGGAAATAAATATGTAATGTACAAAAAAGAAATAACATTGTTATTTTGAAACATATATGTACGAACAAAAACGTGACAGGCTGAACAAAACCCAAAAATCTGCAACGATGCCTTTGTTAATAGACGTAATTAATTTTTTGCCGTACATTTACTTCTTTCAGATTATTATTGGACTTGCTTTAAAATTCAAGTGCATTGCAATTATAATATTTTTCTTATCCATTTTGAAATTAATTAGACCTTACAAAATAAAAAAATGCTTGAAACAAGAAACAATAAATTTGCCGATAGAGCCTTGTTCTCATTGCAGCCGGGAAGGGACAGGCACCAAGCAGGAACACGACGACTATGTTATAGATAGATGGTTAAGTACACAGATTCTGATGTTGCTAACCTACATAGATGAAAATCTACACAGATTATGTTGAAAACCAACATAGATTATGTTGAAAACCTACATAGATTATGTTGAAAATCCACACAAATTATGTACATAGATAATATTGAAAATCTATGCAGATTATTTTGAAAAACCTACGCAGATTATTTTTTGCGCAGAAATAATATGTCGTGACATCTATATTGTGCTAATTCAAAATATTAGGAGACCAGTTTATTCGAGATAAAGTTCGAAGATAAATTATAATTATAAACTCAAGATAATTCTCATGTTTTGAAACCGTAAATTTTTAATTGTTGATTAGTTTAGCTTATTAATCTGTTGAACCCTAGTACTCGTATTGTCTTAACATTGAATTTGATATGACAAAAAAAAAACTTTGACACCACGAAAATCACGGGTCTATAGTAAAAGTAAGGGTGATGTACTAAATATTTCTAGAGATTACTGATTTAGAATTAAGTATTTAGAGGAATAAGCATTACTGATTTATTTAATTGTATTTAAAACAAAAGAGAATTACCTACTAAGATAGAAAAACTAATAATTATACCTACTTATTAAGTAATAGAAATGTAATTAACATTTAGAAAGAATTATTAAGCGATGTTTTAGTATGTCATGTATGCTATGAAACATTTAGAGAGAAGAAGTAAGTAAGTATTAGTAAAGAAAATGTAGTATTTAGAGTTAGACAATAAACATTTAATAAGAGCCAGTTTCACTTCTGACAGATAAAATCCTGATAATTGGTCTGTTAGACTTAATTTTATGAAAATTGATATTACTGACAGCATCTATGTTATCTAACAAGTAAATCCAAAGATCAATTCTAATTTTATAACAGAAAACTATGTGACTTGATAACGAACAGCATGGAGATTGTATTCACAAATATGAATTATAACATTTTGGCGTTTGAAAAGAGTTACAAGTACCGGCATACTTGTTGAACATCGGTCGACAGAGAGGGGAAAGTTCGCGCATTTGTACTTGCGCGTGACCAATAGCGCGCGCGAATCTGCCGAACGCCCGCGCGCGCTGTTGGTCAGAGGTATGCTTCTGACCAATAGCGCGTGTCAAAATTCGTGTTCTGCGCAATCTCCGATATTTAAGAAGTTTGCCGGGGTCTGTACTGTCGAGCATAGAGAAAGTAGTCTGTCGAGTCATTAGAATGTTTTAAGTACCGTAACCACAGAATATATACTAAAACTGTGTAGGCTAGCGAGTCCTGTGGCCGTGTGTAGGACTAAGGACTAATGCTTTTGTCTCATTATCCCCATAACACTCCCAGCAACGAACGAACCGGTTCACGCCTTTTGGCAATGGACCGGTCCTTGTAGGTGATCAGGAAGTAATCTGTGAGTGGTGAAGCTGGCCCTAATTATATTATTTTAGTAAGTATATGAGCAAAGTCACGAGTAGTAGATTAAAGTTAGTTTAAGTATTATCAAAGTTACGATTAGACAATAGATAAACGTGTATTATTTACCGGTCGGTTTGGGCGGGCGCGGCGAGGGCTCGTGTCCGTTGGGCAGGTGCTTCTGCGCGTGCGCCGGCGCCGGGTCGGCGGAGCGCGGCCGCCGCCGCGGCGACCTGAACGCTTGGTTCTCACCGGCTTTTGCGCCTAGAACGAATATATTGAAGAATTTTATGTGTTGTAGAGCCATGCTAGGGATAGCTACTGTCTGTCAGTTGAACCTATAAAATACACATATATATATTCAAACATCGGTTCGAGTCAGTAGCTTTATGTCGCGCTCCATTTGGTGCGTGAGAAGTCTGAAGGCTCTCTTCCCCCTTACCCTCCCTATCACCGTCGCCCATTACCAATAAACTACCCTCTCCCTCTATATTCTTTCCTCACACTTTCTTTCTTTCCACAATCCATGATTTGGCAAGCCCAGTTATTACATGGAGATCTGACATCGGACATCCATAACCCAGTGAAATTAGCACAATTGGATCACGGCTACAGAGCCATTAAATAGGTTTTCTTTCTATGTTTTCCATCACCTCCGTGTTTGTGGTTAAAGCGCCGAGATCTGAACAACCGATGCTACGCAAGTGAAACGATGTTTTAAACTAGTCAGCTACGACATCTCCACAAAAAGATATTTGAACTATGGATTATCGAGAGTTGATCCAAAGCTCTAGAGCTAACAGTAGTTATCTCTAGTTACTACGGTTGGTAACTAGTTACTAACCGTCTTGTGCAGCGCCTTCATCGAAGCTATGTCCTTGCAGCTTCTTCCTCTGTTTCTGCGGCGAGGTCTTGTGAGGAGACCGCTCCTGCGCCTTCGTCTCCTGAAGCTTCGCGTGGATGGACTGGTGGGGCGCCGACCGGAACGACCGGAATTTCTTCGGCGAGTGCCCTTTCGACTCTTTTCCGTCCTTTTCATCTCGAGGCAATGCCCTGCGGTAGAAATGAGATGGCTATTAATACTCAGTACAGTTTAAGCTAAGGTTATTTTGATTGCGTAACTCGTGTTCAGTTAAAACTTGAAGTGAGTAGAACTTTCAAAAGGGTTTATCTTTTAAGTGTGCACGGCATTATATGGGGTGTATTTTTCAATCTTATGATAGTGGGGTAAAGTTCAAAATATTGCCGGTGCACACTCAAACCAAAATTGGCTGATGATTCTCACTACGCTACGGTACAGCATATTCATGGCATTGGCAGTTGCCATTCAAGCCATTCTTTGCTTTGCATCAGCCTTCTTGCTACTAAATATACTTATAATGAATTATGTTAAAGCAGATATTGTATTGTGTCTGGCGCTAAGGACCAAATTGTTGCTTGCAATAACGCAACTTTTATTTGAAAGATTAGAACGAGACATAATTCAATAGCCATATATTGTTTACCCCTTACCTAAATCTAGCTTAATTGCTAGTCAAACTTGTTTGGTCCTTCGAGCCGGGTAAAAAGTCTGCTCCGACAGAGTCGAGTGCGTCACTTACTTGTGATTGGTGGAAGCGAGTGATAGAGCTGACAGCGAGGACCGGCGGGACACTTGGTACCAGAGCTCGATTTGCTTATTGTAAAGCTGTGTGATGTGTTCTGGCGCTAGTTCGGTTCCCCAGCCGCGGTACTGTCGATAAATGGCAAGTTTGAAAAGCATGATCATGGAATAAGCGGTCTGTGTATGATGCTTGGGTTCTTGAGGGCCACCTCACGATTGGCGAAACAACTAAACAAAAACTTTAGAGTTTGACGAGGTATAAAGTTCGATGATAATAAGTCAAAGAGAGAGAGAGAGAGAGGTTTTAAAAGTATGGGATGTATACAGACGTGTAATTTTTTGTATCAATGTATTTTATGTGGGACCTTGGATGTCTGTTTCTATACAGATCAACAAAAATGGAATTTAGTTAATAGGATTAATGTTAAGTGGGCCTAAAGACATTATCCAAAGGATAAATTGATTAAGTTTTATCATGTCATGCATAGACTTCTGGTAGCCCTCATCAGGTTTAAACAAAACAATTTTAAAAAGGAAATAGGAATTAGATTAGGAGATCCTATTGTCTATGCTTCGTATTTTTTTCAATAACTTCTATTCTAATTATGTACTATTTTACCCTGATACCATCTCCAGGCGTATCTTGAGATGTAGGTAGGTACTGTTTATTTAGTGCTCGTTCGTCTCGATCTTTATCTAGTCTTCTCTTTGATGATTCTGATTTCTGGCCTAACCAGAAATACATCTGAAGGTACTGCGTATCATTCGTTTTACGAGGCAGAAATAGTGTCGCGAAATTTTGTCATAACGGTCGAATAAAAATCTTCTTTGCTTTTGTTGCGAGCGTCTCCAGGAACACATATTTCTGGTCAGGCCTTACATCTCAGTATACAACTAGGCGTCTGTCCGCACTCGAGCTTAATTAAGTGCTATATTGTAAATGACCGCAGACCTTGTACTCGCCGGCGCGCTTGCGCAGGTCCAACACTTCGCGGTACCAGGAGTCTCCCTGCGCGAGGCCCAGGGGCTGCAGGCCCGCCGCGCGCAGCGTGCTGGCGCTGTCCTCCCCGGCCCCCGCGCCCGCCCCCGCCCCTGCACCCTCCCCCGCCCCACCGCCTACCCCCGGCTTCTCGGGCGGACCCAGCATCCTCTCGCTCGCCTCCTCATTCGCTTTTCCTTTCCCCCTGCATTTCGTAAATGTCCCTTTAGACGCCTCGTACACGTATTGAGAGAACGGTCTAAATTTCTTTTTGTACTCGCTTTTGTAACGTTTCCTATTATCTTTGGAACGATCCTCCCCGTTGGATATGAGGGCCGATAGCGCGCTACGGAACGTCGATTTTCTGCAAAATTCCATTTTAGTCTTAGACTCTGGAGGCTGGATATGATGATGCGGCAAAAAAATTAGCTCGCGCCGAGCCTGGTTAGTAAGGTAGACATGCTTCAAATAATTTTCAAGCTCGCAATGGTGAGGTTAGGATGTTAGACGTAGAAGAGTCTAGAGATCGACGGACAGACGTGCGGGCGGCGCCCGGTGACTAATTCAGTGTTATAGAAGTGTTGGGTGAGACATTGACATACAATCTAACAAAAATCTGTATGAACGTTCACATCGACAAGTGCAGGACACATTGATAATTTTAAAAAAGAATCTATTAGCTGTCATTCCGAACTAGTATCGTCTAAAACTACTCGGCCTACACACCGCCACCGTGAGGAGAGATGTAAGCAAATACCAAAAACGAAATTTAGACTTTGTTCTGCTGTAAGTACTTGATTGAAAGGAGATAAGGGCAGAACGCACGTGAAGGAAACTTTGTCAGGAGTCAGGCTTGTCGAGTACAAGCTAGTAGTCCCGGGCAAAGAGCCAATGGTGTGCAGTAATGAATCATATTTGGAGCTTCGCTTCGCTTTTAAGGCTTGCATGCTGCCAAAAAAATTGGGCAATGACCCAATACGATTTACTACGTGTTGTTGCGAAACATTTTTGTACAGATAGTTAGTTTCTTTTTATTTATTTTTTAATACAGGATACTTTAAGTCCGTAAAAATGTATGTAAATCCCAACTTTACATTTTTTAGATCTCTTAGCGGCTTTTTAATATTAGTTTTTAAGCCTCATAATTTACATTGAAGTGTTTCCTAATATGATTAATTAGTGCAATAAAAAAGAGTAATATCAAAGTTTTGAATTTTGAAAGTTTCCTCCACGATAGGGTTAGTACACAAAGCTAGACACAGAAAAAGTTCAAAGCTATTAGCAGTAATTTCATACGAAAATACTTTAGTAATCTTCACCTGAAAAGTTACGGAATCCAAAATATTATTTTTTGAATGTAATGACAGTATTTACAGGATCTACGATATATCTTTCATATATAAATATCATCTACACATAATATTTTATATACGAATGTCCGGATTCTCACGGATTTTGGATATAAATAAATAACGATAGGATTGTGTGATGTGTTAGTGTGACAGTTCGGAACAGTGTGTTTCAATGAGACAAGGGTATATTTTTGGACCCCAACCTTTGATTACAACGAGATTATTTGCGAAAAAGCTGCTGCTTTAGCTTAAAGCAAAGCTCTGTAGTGAGAAACATTAAATACCGTGATATACAAAGTGATTATAGACTGTTTCCTTTAGTTGATTTCAATATGTATAGTGTTTAATAATGTTTATAAAAAATAAAGCATGCTTATATTGAAAAGAAAAAATATTATAAAGTATATGAAACAATCTATAAGTTATGTACTAGAAAGTATGAGAAGCATTTCATGAAAGTGTGATTAAGCTGAAGCTATTGTGCTCAGAACCTGTTTGCATGGTATCTAAATATTTATAGGGTAACTTCGACATGTTTGCGGGGCGGTCAACGCTATGCAGAGTTTTTCTTTTGTCATCGAGGTTAACCGAGCGAATAGGTTCTGAACTTAAGTATAATTAATTTTATATTGAAGTTGACCGTCTATTCTGTAGTGTTGTTTAGAAGATTTTTAAAAAAGAAACGAGTTACAGATAAAAGGTAGTTTCAACAATAAATAAGTTTCCTTTCTATATACATTTATTTAATTCCTTCATTTACAAAGAATTTGTAACACAATGATATCGTCGAGATAAGTAATTTTTTTTGTAAAACAATTTTAAAATTCAAGGTAAATATAATTTACAAGTTGTGGCCGTCTAAAGTTCCAATTGGCTTTAAAAAGTTGAGAACAGAATAAAGTATTGACTTCTACACCTAATATTTTGTTGATTGACTGAGCTAACTTTCATTAGATAATATTCGGCCAAGTGATCTATATGAAAAAGTAAAAATGGATGTAAAGGAAGTTTGGTATCTTACGTTAGTTGTTTTCACTTAACACAATTCTGTGTATAACAGATACAGATCCGTACTAGTGACTCAACTAATGCACCATTCTTGTAAAGTCAAGAATCTTTTAAATCCTTTTGCTTTAATGGTTTCACTAGTGTTTGCCTAAAACAATCCACTACAAAATAGACAGATCAACTTCTTTAGGTAGATATAAGTGGACTAGGTGTGTACTGACCTCTGGACTCCCGGTTTCTGGCCGTTCCATAGGTAATCCTCGATGTACCGCTTGTGGTCATCGTGGTCTCCGTCCACGTGGTTCATGAGGGGTTCAGCTTCTACTAACCCTGGAAAAGTTTTGTCTGGTTTTCAGGCATACCGTAAACAAAAGTCATGTTCAGTACAATTTTTGAATGTATTTTTACTAAAACCAAATTATTTATGTGTAATCAGTTACGAGATTATAGAATCTCTAATCATTATTATTACAATTCTGTTCATTTATATTATATTTTTCAGTAATCAATTATCAGTATCTATGGATTTGATAATTAATTGCTTCTCTGAATTTTTGTACATTTAAGGCCAGTTTCATCAGATAAAAGTGATGCTATTTCATTTCTTTTATACTAAAAAAGAGACAGCATCTAAGTTATAATATGACAGAAAAATTATCTCGTGAAACAGGCTGGTGAAACAGTTTTTTAGTAATGTAGCGATGCATCGTCTTTTTATATTGCAAAGAACTATGTTAAATATACATAGTTCGTTGAAATTTTCTAATTAGCACGTATAATACGGGTATAAAATGAAAACGTATTCGATGGATTAAAAGTAATCAGTTTAGTCTTAATACAGGTCGTCGCTTGTGCTAAACTGTTAACAAGGTCAATACGTAACCTAGACTGTTAGCATTCGACGTAGTGTTACATATTGCCCAATGTTGTGGAAAGATAATTACAAAAGAGGTCATGTAACTTTAATATTTTTTCTGTATCCACGCAAAAGTTAATGTTGTCGCGGCATATTTTTTTATCGTGTATTATTACCAGATGCACGTATCGAATTTAGGATAATAAGTAATTATTAGCAATGTTCCCTGACTGCGAGTCCTATAATTATTGTAGTATTGAGAAGTCTCTCAGCTATATTAATAAAGGTATCGGATTAATTACAATTCTTATTTGTGTTTAATTAGGGTAAACTATACTAATGTTGGCCCCCCTCCAGTTGTTGGCACTCTGGGTTTTAAAGTTAAATATTAAGCTTTTCGCGGCAAAAATCCATAAACTAAAGATTTAGAATAAAAGTTCAATTATTCATTTACAATACTAAATAGTAGTTTTTAAATAATTACAACTGACAACACTAGAAAAAATTCTTTTCGGTCATGGTCCCGAGAGAAACCAGTTTGTGCGTGATTCCTTAAGAAAATTTGTGAATGCAGGGTAAGTTTAACGACTTATTACTTTTTATTTTGTAGATAATTTCTGGTCAGTGAATGTTTTTTAGTTAAATAAGATGTTAAATAGTGGGTTTTGCAGCAAATACAATCGTAAATCTTGTTGGAAAAAAACTTTTAGGGGGTGTCAATAATTGTAATTTTGTTTGTATGGAGAACTAGTTCGTTGACACCCCCTGCCAATTATTGAAATACGGTTTTGCAAAATCGCTGTTAATGTTATGATTGTGTTTTAACCAGTCTCGAAAGTTCTATTCATAAAATGCCTAGGGTAAGAGGTACAATTATTGGCACTTTAAGGAATTTCGCAACTTTAAAGGCCTGTAGAAAATCAGCCAATTTAAATATCGACTTAAATTTGATTTCGTATGATTCTTTATTTATTTGAGAATAGATTTAAACGGGTTGATAGTTAAGAAATGTGTTAGAAATACGAAAATTTCCGCAAAATATGAAAAAACACCGAAAGTCACTATTGTTGGCACCCTAAAGTACAAATATTGGCATAGAAAAATGTACAATTGTTGGCAGTGCCAATAATTGTACACGTGACCGTGCCAATAACTAATCGGATCGCCTGATAGTGATGGGAAAAGTGAAATCTATATACTTACGAGTACCTATACAAATAATTTGCCGTTCGTTATAGGCGTTAAAACTAGAGAACGGCTGAACCGATTTGGCTAATTTTGGTTTTGAAATGTTCGTGAAAGTCCAGAAAATATTTAAAAATGTGAGAAAATAGAGGAATTAGACGTAGGTCTTGCTTGGCGGTAATTGGAACGCCAAGCACACCACGTGGGGCTCCCCCTCGAACAATCCGTTCGGCGAGAACCTAATGTCCTGGGCACTCAGCTTGGGACTAGTGATCCTCAACAGGGGGAGCACGCCGACCTGTGTGAGGTCGTCGACATCACCCTGGCCACCTCACATTTGGCGGGCCGCGTCACCCAGTGGCGGGTTGCCGACGCGGAGACCTTTTCGGATCATAAATATATCCAATTTGGTATCTCCGTAGGCGGCCGTGGTAACTCAAGTCCAACCGAGGAAAACATCCCGAATGGACGTAGGTGGACAAACTCAACCCCCCAAGTACAGCGACATTGCTGGCTCTTATATAGTCGGTATTAGCCACTTGAAGCCGATGACCGAGGAGCAAATGCGGCTGATACCGGAGGCTATCAAGGCTTCAACAAGGTGGTAGATGCTAGCCTCAGGGGGGTACCGAAACTCTTGGGTTTTGCCTGCACAAACCAGGGAACCAAGGACTGGCTTGAGGGCTTAATCCGAGAAACGGAACCAAAGAGCGAACTGCCCAAGCCAAAAGTTGGGACCGCATTCTGCCCCGGAGCAATTTATGCTATGGGTGCAGAATGAAGATCTCAACCCAAAAGTTTGGAGGGTTCTCCACACGAAGGAGGAAGCGACAGGATCTATTGTGACCTTCTCTCTCGATGACCAGTCTGTGGAAGCCCTCAAAAACAACCGTGGAGAGGCCAAATTTGATGTGAGGACAGTTGGCTTCAAAATCAAAGGAGGCCAGGAGACGGAACCCCCAAAAGTGGCAAATCTACCGCCCACCACCAGCAGCGTAAAGGAATCGAAGAGGAGAGCGTTAAAACCCTCGGGAGCCTCCAAAGGCTCCCAAGGCTTAAAGCCTCCCCCTCCGAAACCTAAGGCCGTCGCGGGACCCTCATCTGAGGGTACCCAAAGGGCCCAAACGCGACTGGGAGGGGGAATTTAGCGGGAGCGCCGAAGGTACCAAGGGTTTCCCCTGATATATATAGATAGGTAGCTCACTTTTTATTAGCTGAGTAAATATACAGTCGTTTTAAATCGCCGTGTAAAAATCTACCTATTATACTTATTTAAATCTTAGATGATCTCTGCGACAGCTGTCATCGATTTGACAGCTGTTAAATTTTACAATTTTTGACTGACAAATGTATGACGAGAAATAACGTTCATGATTGTAGGTTCCCGCCCACTTAGAGATGTTCATTGCTATTATCATTCGCTTACACGTAATAATCGATTATGAAATTTTAAAACATCGGAAAATTTTCTTTTTGTTTATCTTTTTAAACGTACAATTTTATAATCAAAAACCAATTAATTTAATTAGAAGTAAGTCGGTTTAGATAAAATAATTTGAATATGATTGAAGTCCGAAATTCGAAAATAATAATTTGAGAATCTCCGAAAAACAACCAAACTATATCAGCTGATATTTCAAAGTTAGTGAAAAGAGCACATGACATGACTGTGTTACGAGTATCAAAAATAACGAAGTTACCGAAAATTGGTACTTAATTACAGAATAACATCCAGACACAGCACAGGACAAACACAAATCTTTATCACAAATGTTTGCACATAGTCATAGAGCATGCCAAATGTGCTATCAAACCATGAGATGAGGATGTCCTTAAGTTTTATTAGAGGTCCTCAATCGTTCAGTGTGGATTGATAGAAGAATCGATTAATTCCGAATCGAAGTTTTAACATTCGTTTATGGTAAGACTACGCCTCTAGTAATGTCACTGCGACACCTGTCGCAGAGATCATCAAAGATTTAACAAAGTATAGTAGGACTTATAATGCTTTAATAAATACATTTTACAAAACAGTGGCACATCACTATTAGAATTTCATAAAAGCTGATACAATCATTGGCACCCTTCGAGGTACAATAATTGGCAGTGCCAATCGTAAAAAAAGTACAATTATTGGCACTGCTAAAATTTGAAACCACAATAGATAAGAAGACAAGTAGGCATTTTATGAATAGAACTTTCGAGACTGGTTAAAACACAATCATAACATTAACAGCGATTTTGCAAAACCGTATTTCAATAATTGGCAGGGGGTGTCAACGAACTAGTTCTCCATACAAACAAAATTACAATTATTGACACCCCCTAAAAGTTTTTTTCTAACAAGATTTACGATTGTATTTGCTGCAAAACCCAATATTTAACATCTTATTTAACTAAAAAACATTCACTGATCAGAAATTATCTACAAAATAAAAAGTAATGAGTCGTTAAACTTACCCTGCATTCACAAATTTTCTTAAGGAATCACGCACAAACTGGTTTCTCTCGGGACCCTGACCGAAAAGAATTTTTTCTAGTGTTGTCAGTTGTAATTATTTAAAAACTACTATTTCGTGTTGTAAATTAATAATTGAACTTTTATTCTAAATCTTTAGTTTATGGATTTTTGCCGCGAAAAGCTTAATATTTAAGTTTAAAACCCAGAGTGCCAACAACTGGAGGGGGGCCAACATTAGTATAGTTTACCCTACTTACGAGTACCTATACAAATAATTTGCCGTTCGTTATAGGCGTTAAAACTAGAGAACGGCTGAACCGATTTGGCTAATTTTGGTTTTGAAATGTTCGTGAAAGTCCAGAAAATATTTAAAAATGTGAGAAAATAGAGGAATTAGACGTAGGTCTTGCTTGGCGGTAATTGGAACGCCAAGCACACC
The DNA here is from genome assembly GCA_949319885.1 of Mecyna flavalis. Classification (NCBI taxonomy): domain Eukaryota; kingdom Metazoa; phylum Arthropoda; class Insecta; order Lepidoptera; family Crambidae; genus Mecyna; species Mecyna flavalis. Next base: position 1,815,077 of record OX439419.1, on the reverse strand, counting down.
ACGTGGGGCTCCCCCTCGAACAATCCGTTCGGCGAGAACCTAATGTCCTGGGCACTCAGCTTGGGACTAGTGATCCTCAACAGGGGGAGCACGCCGACCTGTGTGAGGTCGTCGACATCACCCTGGCCACCTCACATTTGGCGGGCCGCGTCACCCAGTGGCGGGTTGCCGACGCGGAGACCTTTTCGGATCATAAATATATCCAATTTGGTATCTCCGTAGGCGGCCGTGGTAACTCAAGTCCAACCGAGGAAAACATCCCGAATGGACGTAGGTGGACAAACTCAACCCCCCAAGTACAGCGACATTGCTGGCTCTTATATAGTCGGTATTAGCCACTTGAAGCCGATGACCGAGGAGCAAATGCGGCTGATACCGGAGGCTATCAAGGCTTCAACAAGGTGGTAGATGCTAGCCTCAGGGGGGTACCGAAACTCTTGGGTTTTGCCTGCACAAACCAGGGAACCAAGGACTGGCTTGAGGGCTTAATCCGAGAAACGGAACCAAAGAGCGAACTGCCCAAGCCAAAAGTTGGGACCGCATTCTGCCCCGGAGCAATTTATGCTATGGGTGCAGAATGAAGATCTCAACCCAAAAGTTTGGAGGGTTCTCCACACGAAGGAGGAAGCGACAGGATCTATTGTGACCTTCTCTCTCGATGACCAGTCTGTGGAAGCCCTCAAAAACAACCGTGGAGAGGCCAAATTTGATGTGAGGACAGTTGGCTTCAAAATCAAAGGAGGCCAGGAGACGGAACCCCCAAAAGTGGCAAATCTACCGCCCACCACCAGCAGCGTAAAGGAATCGAAGAGGAGAGCGTTAAAACCCTCGGGAGCCTCCAAAGGCTCCCAAGGCTTAAAGCCTCCCCCTCCGAAACCTAAGGCCGTCGCGGGACCCTCATCTGAGGGTACCCAAAGGGCCCAAACGCGACTGGGAGGGGGAATTTAGCGGGAGCGCCGAAGGTACCAAGGGTTTCCCCTGATATATATGTAAATGAAGCTCTTTCTTTCTTCATTTAATTTAAATTTCCCGCGCATTATCTTTGACATTAAACATCAAAGTATTGCCTATGGTGACAGCACGCTTGTTCGTTCTCTCTGGTTTTGTAAAATAAAACGAAAACGTGATTCTCTAAAGAAATATTTATTAATTGGAAAATATCATTTGAAACAATAGCTTTTAATGTTGTTTCTCTTTACAGGTTAGTAAATAACTGTTCTGTTTTGTATTTAAGTAGAAAATGTGTTTGCAAAGGTAATTTGTAATATGTTTCATAAAAATAAATTTCTCTTTACAGAGCAACAACTTTGGTTTTTTGTTTCATTAAACAACTTATTACAAAACAACATTATTTAAAGCTGTTTAAATGATGGACAGATTAAAATTTGAATTCACTGTGAAACAAAGCGAAGATCCGAAGACAAATGTGATTTGCATAACCTCAATAATGGACGCCGATAAAAATATTTTTATTATTCCGGAACAATTCCAACCGGTAAAACTACATGATGCGGTAATAAAAACTCAAGCTTTTCAAAAAGTAAGAGCTACATTGCAAAGAAGACATGAAAAAAGACAAGTATGGATTTCAGTAACACCAGAATTACGTGATTCTTATATGGACGAAGACGGAAATATGCAGTTCAAAGGTTACTTACTAGAGGAGATACCATCAAAGTCACAACAACCAGTTTTTACGAATGAATCGTCAACAGAAGCTCTTACAAGGATCCTGGAAAATTTTGCTGCTTTGAAGAAAGAATCTAACCAGTTTAATTTGAAAAATATATGTGATAAGTTTGTAATTGAAAAATTTACAAGAGGAACATCAAGTGTAACGCAGTGGATGGTCATCTTCGAAGCTGAGTGTACTCGTTTAGGTGTAGAAGAAGATATTCAGAAGATTCAAGTATTCCGGTTATTTTTGGATGATTCTTGTCAAGATTGGTATAAATCTATGCTCATAAAACATACAATAGATTCAGAATGGGGTATTTGGAAAAAAAACTTTTGTGAAACATATGCGGACAAAGGCTGGACACCAATAAGGTATGCTTTTTTGTTTAAATATAGGCAGGGCTCATTACTAGAATATGCTCTTAAGAAAGAAAGACTTTTATTAGAGATAAATAAATTAATAGATAAGCCTACTTTAATTAATTTGATTGTTATTGGCCTACCTAATTTTATATCGGATAAAATAGATAGAAATACATTAAATGAGACTGAGGATTTGTTTAATAGTATTCGGGGCTTGGAACATTTAATGAATAAAAAGATTGTAGAAAAAAAGGGGGTAGATTCAGAAAGTAAAATTAAAGAGAAATTTTTAAGGGAACGACCTTGCAGAATCTGTGAAAAAGAGAAGAAAGGGACTCGGTATCATTCTGAGTCTGTATGTTGGTTCAAAAATAAAGACAGTGATCGCCAAAAAAGAGAGCCAATTAGAACTGTCAATAATTCTGAATTAGAAATGAGTTTAAATGAAATAGATCCAAAAAACTAATAATCCCACCATTAATCAAAATCAAGTTATTAATAAATGATTCTATAGAAACATTGGGGGTTTACGATTCAGGATCAAATGTAAGTTTGATTAATTCTAGATTATTATCCTTAAAAAGTAACCCAAACAACAATAACAATATTCAAGCAAATTTAAAGACGATTAATGGTGTAAAAAAGTCGATTGGAATAGTAACATTAAAGATTAAGATTTTTCAAACAGAAAAAACTATGAATGTTTTTGTCATAGATGAACAAAATTTTGACTATGATTTTTTAATAGGATTAGATTGCATAAAATCTTTTGAACTGATTCAAAATGAAAACTTACAGATCACACAAAAAATACAACAAACTAACAAAAATATTCCTGGCTTTACAGGTGACAAGATTCAAAATAAGCAATTTTTTTTTGATGAAAATAATTGTAAGCGAGTAATAGAAAAAAATAATCTTTATATAAATGATAAGTATAAGGTAAACTTTAATGAACACATAGAAACCAGTAACTTCAACATATCAGTAAACCATTTGGACATTCAGCAGCGCTCAGAAATAAATAAATTAATAAGCAAATATAAATCACTTTTTGCCAAAGACAAATATGATGTAGGTTCAGTGAAGGGCTATGAAGCACATATAGATTTATTAGTTGACACATATTGTAGCAAAAGACCATATAGGTGCAATTTTGAAGATAAAAAAGAAATAGAACAGCAAGTTTCAAAACTATTAGAAAAAAACCTAATTGAAGAATCTTATAGTCCTTTTGCAGCTCCTGTAACATTAGCCTATAAAAAAGAAGAAGGACGAAAATCTAGACTATGCATAGATTTTCGCGAATTAAATAAAATAGTGGTTCCTCAATCGCAACCATTCCCACTTATAGAGGATTTAATGGTTAAAACAAGAAATTGTAAATATTTCTCAACATTAGACATAAATTCTGCGTTCTGGTCTATTCCTTTAAAAGTAGAAGATAGGAAGAAAACAGCATTTGTTACTCAAGAAAATCATTTTCAATGGACCTGTTTACCATTCGGTTTGAAGACTTCTCCTGCAATTTTTCAAAGAATACTGACTAGCATTATCAGGAAACATAAATTATCAAATTTTACAGTCAATTTCATCGATGATATCTTGGTATTTTCACAGACATTTGATGAACACATTAAACATATATCGTTGTTATTAGAAGCAATTTCTAAGGAGGGCTTTCGATTGAAATTCTCTAAGTGTACTTTTGCACAGGATTCCGTGAAATACCTAGGTCACATAATAAAAAATAATACAGTTACTCCTCTCAAGGACAATTTAATAGCTATAAAGGATTTTCCTGTTCCAAAAACGAAAAAAAATATTCGACAGTTTTTAGGTAAAATAAATTTCTATGGTAAATACATACCAAATATATCAATAATATTAGACCCTTTACACAATTTGTTAAGAAAAGATCAAAAATTTAATTGGACTGAAAAATGTCAAGAAACCTTTGATACAATAAAGAGACTGCTTTGCTTGAAACCTATTTTAGAAATTTTTGATCCGGACTTACCGATACATATTTACACTGATGCTAGTATACAGGGTATAGTGGCAATTTTAAAACAACCACAAGTAAATGGAGAAGAAAAACCATGTGCATATTTTTCGAGAAAATTAAATGAAAGTCAGAAACGAAAAAAAGCGATTTATCTGGAATGCTTAGCAATAAAAGAAGCTGTAAAATATTGGCAACATTGGCTCATAGGAAAAAAATTTAAAGTATTTTCAGATCACAAACCTTTAGAAAAACTGAATATAAAAGCAAGAACAGACGAAGAACTCGGAGACCTCACATATTACTTATCACAATTTAATTTTGAAGTGATATATTCACCAGGAAAAAACAATTTAGAAGCAGACAGTTTAAGTAGAAACCCTGTATTAGAATCACATGTAAATCAGGATGAAATTTTGAAAATAGTGAATTTAATTAAACTAGATGACATCAAACACGATCAAGATAAAAATGAAGATCTAAAACTGTATAAAAATAAACTAATATTTAAAGACAAAATATACTACAAAAGGATAGGAAAAAAAGAAAAAATTATACTTACTGAGGAATTTAGTAAAATATTAATAAAAAACATCCATAACGCATATTGCCATATAGGAATGACACAAATAGAGAATAAAATCAAACCATTCTATACTGCAAAAAATTTAACACATAATATAAAAGAAATTTGTGATAGTTGTGAAATATGTATAAAAAATAAATCTAGAACTAAATTTAAATATGGATTGATGTCTCAACTGGGTCCCGCTACTTACCCTTATGAAATAGTCTCAATAGATACCATTGGTGGATTTGGTGGCTCCCGCTCTACAAAAACATACTTACATCTTTTGGTAGACCATTTCACCAGGTATGCCTACATATTGACATCAAAGACCCAAACCGCCAGTGATTTTATAAAGCTTGTAAAAAAGGTTATTCCTGAAAATAAAATTGGAATGATTTTATCTGATCAATACCCCGGCATAAACTCAAAAGAATTCAAAAGTTTTTTGGAAAAAGAAAACATACCCATTATATTTACCGCAGTAAACGCACCATTTTCAAACGGTTTGAATGAACGCTTAAACCAAACATTAGTTAACAGGATAAGATGTAAAATAAATGAAAGGAACGATAAGATAGCATGGACAACAATAGCGCATGAATGTACCCAGAGATATAATGAAACGGAACACACGGTTACAGGATTTTCCCCGATATATTTAATGGAAGGTAAAATTAATAATATATTACCAGACGAGTTAAAAAAACATAAAACACAAAATGATTTAATGCAAGATAGGAAGATAGCTTTAGAAAGAACTATAAAATCACATGATTATAATAAGAAACAATTTGACAAAAACAGAAGAAATATACAATTGAAAGTAGGAGACTTTGTATATGTAGAAAATGGTAACCGTTTAAATAGGAAAAAACTAGAGGAAATAAAAATCGGGCCTTATGAAATTTTAGAAAAGATATCTAATTCAATTTATAAAGTAAATACAGGATACAAAAAATTTGAGTCTAACTTGTTTCACATTACAAAACTTTTACCAATATCTAAGGGACTTTGACTTTCTGGGGGGGGAGATGTAAATGAAGCTCTTTCTTTCTTCATTTAATTTAAATTTCCCGCGCATTATCTTTGACATTAAACATCAAAGTATTGCCTATGGTGACAGCACGCTTGTTCGTTCTCTCTGGTTTTGTAAAATAAAACGAAAACGTGATTCTCTAAAGAAATATTTATTAATTGGAAAATATCATTTGAAACAATAGCTTTTAATGTTGTTTCTCTTTACAGGTTAGTAAATAACTGTTCTGTTTTGTATTTAAGTAGAAAATGTGTTTGCAAAGGTAATTTGTAATATGTTTCATAAAAATAAATTTCTCTTTACAGAGCAACAACTTTGGTTTTTTGTTTCATTAAACAACTTATTACATATATAGATAGGTAGCTCACTTTTTATTAGCTGAGTAAATATACAGTCGTTTTAAATCGCCGTGTAAAAATCTACCTATTAGTAGGACTTATAATGCTTTAATAAATACATTTTACAAAACAGTGGCACATCACTATTAGAATTTCATAAAAGCTGATACAATCATTGGCACCCTTCGAGGTACAATAATTGGCAGTGCCAATCGTAAAAAAAGTACAATTATTGGCACTGCTAAAATTTGAAACCACAATAGATAAGAAGACAAGTAGGCATTTTATGAATAGAACTTTCGAGACTGGTTAAAACACAATCATAACATTAACAGCGATTTTGCAAAACCGTATTTCAATAATTGGCAGGGGGTGTCAACGAACTAGTTCTCCATACAAACAAAATTACAATTATTGACACCCCCTAAAAGTTTTTTTCTAACAAGATTTATGATTGTATTTGCTGCAAAACCCAATATTTAACATCTTATTTAACTAAAAAACATTCACTGATCAGAAATTATCTACAAAATAAAAAGTAATGAGTCGTTAAACATGCTGCCACGAGCGAGTGTACGGAGCAGACGTGTCGCATGTTTTAATCGCGAAATAATATTGTGCGGTCAATGTGAAATAAGTCCTATTATTTAGTACCAAAAGTGTAACATCCATTGAAAGTTCTAAAGTGACAAACTACATTTCAATGCTGAAACCCACCGAGCGCGGTACACAGCGGCCCCGCACTCCACCTCGAGTAAAAGAGACAAGCTTCGAATACAGATAATTCGTCCTGCTCACGCATCAACCGAGTAACTATAAGAAATTCTTACTTCACGCATAGAATAATTTGCCAAAATGTCGGTAAAACGAACTCCTACGAAGGGTCCCATTACGTCTGATGAAGGCAATAATACTGGAACTGGTCGGCATGAGTCACAATGTCAATTGGACTTTGCAGAGCCGGGATCAACTGACCAAGAAAGTAATAAAGTCACATCACGGAAAAGAAAATCGCCAGAAGATGACCTCTCACAAAAATTCGACCGATTTGAAAGCAGAATGATGAAGATGTTGTCTAATATGGCTCAGACTCAAACTGAAAAGTTAAATACAATAACTCAACAAGTGTCGATAATAACGGACCAGATTTCACAAATCAAAACTACTACAGACCAGCTATCCAAGGAACAGAACAGGGTCAAGGCTGAGTTAAACAAGATAGAAACTTCAAAAACGAATATTGAAAAACAAATTAATGACCTCAGAAATGATTTTGGGACCCTTAAGGCTTCCAGTTCTGGCAATGGCTTATCCATTGCGCGCGATACAGTAATAACCGAAATTCATGAACGATTCCAAAGAGAAAAGAATATAGTCATTAGTGGCATACCGGAGATAAACTCTAAAGATGCAGCTGAAAGAATAAAATACGACAAACAAGAGGTTGTTAAAATTATCAAACTAGCTGATCCTAATTGCCCGGAACCAATAAAAACTTTCCGACTAGGAAAATATAACAGTGGAAAAAATCGTCCGATAAAAGCTTCCTTTGCTTCCGCAGATACAACTAAACTTATACTCCGTAGTAAGGATAGTATTACTAAAAATCTAAAAGGTATTAAATGCTACTCCGATCAAACACCCTTACAAAAAGAAGAAATGCTGCGTCTGCGGGCCGAACTACAGAAAAGAACCGAAGAAGGCGAAGAACATCTTTTTATTAAATACATTAATGGTGTACCAAAAATCATAAAAATCCCTCCAAAAAACTAATACGGTCGAGAGCCGATGAAGAGTCACTCAGTAATCGCACATACCAACTGTCTAATACCCACTCAAATATCAGTACCAACAACAAGTCTATAAAATGTCTGTACGCTAATATCCGGAGCATAGTAAGGAAAGGTAAACTGGATGAACTGAGGTGTATAATTCAGACTATCCCCAGTACCCTCCACCTTATTATTCTGACAGAGACATGGATAAAGAGTGAAGCTGAAGCAGAGACCCTAACTTTACCTAATTATAAACATTACTACAACTATCGGGGTAGTGGAAGAGGTGGAGGTGTATCTATTTATGTACATAACAGTCTTAAGCATACATTTGTTGAAGATCTACAAGAAGAAGACAACCATTTTCTATGGATTCACCTAAACAAATTTTCTTTGGACATTGGAGCCATTTACAAGCCGGAGAGAACTAACCATACAAATTTCCTCGAAACCTTCGCAACTCAATTACAGAGGCGGAAACGAGCTATAGTGTTTGGCGACTTTAATTATAACCTACTGAAGAGAAGCCAACCGACTAAAGACTACAAACTGGTGCTTCAAGAGAATGGATATAGTATATTGAACAAAATAGACCCTACCTACTGCACTAGAGAAACGACAGAGTCTAAAACTATTCTTGATCATGTCAGCACTAATCTAAAGAACAATAATTTTTTTTTTTTTTTTTTATTTTGTTTATTTAGGAACAGCAAACAGCTACAAAATATAACATTAAATAACAATATAAAATAACTAAAGAAATTAACAATAATGTAGCCCACAACGCTATCCACGTATTACTCTATTTTTGTAACATCACGGGCTGCTTGGAGATCTAAAAATATGTATTACAAATATGTACTACAAATGAAAGTTATACAAACACAAAAAAAATAAAGGAACAAATATATGCAAACGGTTTTACAATGACAACTTTTCAAGGACTTTTCTCTTAAAGTATAAAATATTATTATCAAATATATCAATAGTGTCATTCGGATGAAAATCATCATTGTAAGAAGTCATCATACGACGAATAGGTACGCGACAGCCGGTGTTCGTGCGACTTTTACAAACTGCAAATAGCCGTCCAGCACGCACCCCTCGTCTGTGTACGGTTCTAGGTACAGCATAGAATAAATTGGAAACTAAATCAATGCAATCGAATTTGTTATTTACTAATTTATACAAAATAACAGTTTCCAAGTATCTACGTCTAGTAGCAAGCGGGATCAAATTGAACTTTGTTAGCAACGGAACACGGGTGCGATATGTTTTATAACATCTATAGTGCATGGCACGCATAAACTTGTTTTGAATTTTCTCAATTTCCTCTATATACTTCTTATAGTATGGGTTCCAAATAGGTACCGCATACTCTAATTGGGAACGTACAAGGGACTTATATAAGTATAAATATGTAGATGGACGTCTGAAATCAGTTGTTGACCTCATTACAAAACCATACATCTTGTAAGCCTTTTTAATAATGTTATCAACATGTATATTTAATTGTAATTTAGAATCCAATTGAATCCCTAAATCCCTCAAGTTATGTACTTTAATTAAAGCGGTATCACAAAGTTTGTAATCAAAATTTATTACGTTTTTATTTTTGGTAAAAGATATAAAGCGGCATTTAGGTATACTTAGTTGAAGTTTATTAGCGGCACAATATGCAGATAACTTATTAAGATCATTCTGAAAATTCTTGCAATCCTCAATAGTCTTAACGGATTTATAAGCTTTTAGATCATCTGCATACAACAGAAAATTACAATTTTGAAAACATTCCTTTATGTCGTTTATGAATATAATGAATAATAAAGGCCCCAGAATAGATCCTTGAGGCACACCAGAGGTGACCGAAACGTTTTCCGACTGATAACCATTGATAACAACTTTTTGTGATCGATTAACGATATAAGATGCAAACCAACGCAACAAATTACCACGAATACCGTTAAAAGCTATCTTTTTGAGAAGTAGCTCATGGTCCACCTTGTCGAAGGCCTTCTTAAAATCTGTGTATACAACATCCATCTGAATCCCGTCGTCAACAGTTTCAAATAACGTGTTTGTAAATGTCAATAGATTTGTAATTGTCGATCTCTGTTTAACGAAGCCGTGTTGTTCGCCGATGATAATGTTGTGTAAGACTGGGTAAATTTCACATGGCGATCGTGAATTCGGCATTGTCCGATCACAAACAAATATATCTTGAAATGCACAAATACAAACCTGAAGCAAAGAGGAAAAAAATCAAATACGTAACAATGGATTATGACACCTTATATAAAGCAGTTGAGCAGAGTTTATCTGAAGATGATGATCTACAGTATGAATTACTTGAAGATAAATTGCTAAAAGCAGTACAACAAAGTAGAACTATTAAAATTAAAATACAAAACCCACCGAAGTCTGATTGGATTAACAAAAGCATAATCGAGGCAATTAACGCAAGGAACCAAATATTGAGTGAATATACCAAGACGCCACACGAAGATCAAGAGAAAGCTGAATTATTGCGACAGGAATTACTCAATGCAAAAAAGGTAGTCCGTGAAATGATACAAGATGCTAAAAGTAGGTACTATCATAAAGCCTTTAAAAATTGTGACAAAAAACCCCTCAAAATGTGGCAATTGATTAACTCTTTGAGCAATAACAAAATCAAAACTACCACTGCTCCATCCAAACTAGATTCACAATGTGGCCCGCTCACTGAGCTAACTGATATATGCAATTGTTTTAATTCTTTCTTTGCGGGCATAGGAGCTGTTTTGGCTAATCAAATTCATCCCGATTTTCATGACAGTGAAAAATGTAGAAACTTATACACAAATAAATCTGAAACCAAATCAGCGACACTTACAGTATTTGCCCCTGCTACCATGGATGAGATTAGTAAGATAATTGATAATTTAAATACAAATACGTCAACCGGTCTCGATGGAATTTCATGTAAAGCCCTCAAGTGTATTAAAATAGCTATACTTGAAAAACTAACGAAATCAATCAATAACTGCCTTGAATGTGGCTATTTTCCTGACTCGCTTAAAATAGCAAAAGTAAGCCCAATATTTAAATCTGGTAAAAGATCTGACCCGGGTAATTATAGACCGATTTCGGTACTGCCATTATTGTCAAAAGTCTTTGAAAAAGTCATCTTTAATCGTCTGAACAGTTTTTTGGAATCAATAAATTTTCTTTATAACAAACAATACGGCTTTCGTCCCAAATCAAACACATTATCAGCAGCTATTGATCTTGTTACTAAACTAAAAATCAAAATAGACCAAAAACAAATAGCCCTAGGTATATTTATAGACCTCAAAAAGGCTTTTGATACTATTAGTCACAAGCTTCTTCTCCAAAAGCTACTGGACATTGGCATAAAGGGTTCTGCACATAAACTTCTGGAATCATATCTTTCCAACAGGTACCAGATTGTTAAAATTGGGGAAGCCAAGAGTTCTCCTGAACTCATAACCTTTGGAGTTCCACAAGGCTCCATTCTTGGTCCACTTCTTTTCCTAGTATATATAAATGACATACAAAATTTAGGACTAGCTGGAGATGTCACGCTTTATGCCGATGACACATGCCTTTTTTACTTTGGAAATGAAATACATACGATTATGCAACAGGCCCAAGAGGATTTAAACAACTTGCATACTTGGTTTCAATATAATTTACTGACAATAAATGTAAACAAGACGAATTATATGATATTTAGTGCCAAAAATAAGAAAATAACAAACCAGTTAAATCTTTTTGTAAATAACGAGCTGTTGACTGAGGTATCAACTGAAAAATACCTTGGTCTCATCTTAGATTCTCATTTAACTTGGAAACCCCAATTGGAAAAAATACGATCAAAACTCTCAGCTCTTATGGGCATACTACGAGGTAGCGTTCGATGTTTCCCCAGATCTGTCAAGTATGTTATTTATAACTCCCTGATAAAATCGCACCTAACCTATTTAATTGAGGTTTGGGGCTCTGCCGCCAAAAGTAACATAAAGAAAGTACAAACTTCTCAAAACAAAATTGTAAAACTGCTTTTTCACCTAGATTATTCAATGCCAACGACAACTGTGTTTCACAAAACTAAATTGATGAGCCTTGCGCAGATGTACAAATTTCATACATGTATTTTGATACGGAAAATTCTAACTAAAGACACGCACTCACAAATAACTTTTTCGAAAAAATCACAGTTCCAGACCCGACTTACAAGAAATGCTAACAATATTTGTTTGTACCACCCAAGAACTAATTACGGGGCTAAAAATATCACGTTTGAAGGTGCCAAAATGTACAATGGTCTGCCCAAAGATATTAAGGAGATAAAGTCTTTTGCGCTATTTAAAATGCGATTAAAATTTTATATCTTGAAAAGATTGTCAGTGGCATGTTGACTTAAACATTTAAGAAAGCACGTGCATGCAAAAAAAAAAAAAAAAAACTTTTTCAATATTACATAATTTAACATAAAACAACCTAATTATAATAATTAAAAAAAAATGTATCTGTAAATAATGCAGTGTCTTTATTGGTAATCCATATCATATAATAACATAATAACAATAATTTGATACCAGTAATAATAGCAATAAAATGTAATTAAAAAATAAATTGATTATAATGGAATTATTATAAAATCTTATTAAATTAAATATTAATATTTGAACGTTATAATTATTATAAATAATAATAAACGTTAAAAATAATTGAATTATTTGATTAATATCTTTATTAAATTGCCAATATTAAACACGTTAAATATCATCCATAAAAAAAAAAAAACAAATTAAACATACATAGAAACTAATGCATAACGAATTGCTATCATGGGTGTTGCAATGGAAACTGTGTTTCGATACTTAATTGGCCCCGCGCTGACTTGTTTTGCGCTTGCCATTTGTGTTTTTTCGCGGACTACCTGCACTCAAAGCAATTTATTGTAAATGTTCCGACACTCGTTTTGTTGTAAACCTTGTATATGTATCTAGTGTTTCTCATGTCATAAGTGGATTGTAATATTCTGTTATGAGAAATAAACGTCTTAAACCGTAACTTACCCTGCATTCACAAATTTTCTTAAGGAATCACGCACAAACTGGTTTCTCTCGGGACCCTGACCGAAAAGAATTTTTTCTAGTGTTGTCAGTTGTAATTATTTAAAAACTACTATTTCGTGTTGTAAATTAATAATTGAACTTTTATTCTAAATCTTTAGTTTATGGATTTTTGCCGCGAAAAGCTTAATATTTAAGTTTAAAACCCAGAGTGCCAACAACTGGAGGGGGGCCAACATTAGTATAGTTTACCCTACTTGTCTTCTTATCTATTGTGGTTTCAAATTTTAGCAGTGCCAATAATTGTACTTTTTTTACGATTGGCACTGCCAATTATTGTACCTCGAAGGGTGCCAATGATTGTATCAGATTTTATGAAATTCTAATAGTGATGTGCCACTGTTTTGTAAAATTTATTTATTAAAGCATTATAAGTCCTACTAATAGGTAGATTTTTACACGGCGATTTAAAACGACTGTATATTTACTCAGCTAATAAAAAGTGAGCTACCTATCTACATATATCATGGGAAACCCTTGGTACCTTCGGCGCTCCCGCTAAATTCCCCCTCCCAGTCGCGTTTGGGCCCTTTGGGTACCCTCAGATGAGGGTCCCGCGACGGCCTTAGGTTTCGGAGGGGGAGGCTTTAAGCCTTGGGAGCCTTTGGAGGCTCCCGAGGGTTTCAACGCTCTCCTCTTCGATTCCTTTACGCTGCTGGTGGTGGGCGGTAGATTCGCCACTTTTGGGGGTTCCGTCTCCTGGCCTCCTTTGATTTTGAAGACAACTGTCCTCACACCAAATTTGGCCTCTCCACGGTTGTTTTTGAGGGCTTCCACAGACTGGTCATCGAGAGAGAAGGTCACAATAGATCCTGTCGCTTCCTCCTTCGTGTGGCGAACCCTCCAAACTTTTGGGTTGAGATCTTCATTCTGCACCCATAGCATAAATTGCTCCGGGGCAGAATGCGGTCCCAACTTTTGGCTTGGGCAGTTTGCTCTCTGGTATAATAGAGAGCTTTGCACATGGTTCCGTTTCTCGGATTAAGCCCTCAAGCCAGTCCTTGGTTCCCTGGTTTGTGCAGTCGCCAATATCCAGCCTGTCTTGTAGGTAAAACCCAAGAGTTTCGGTACCCCCCTGAGGCTAGCATCTACCACCTTGTTGAAGCCTTGATAGCCTCCTGTATCAGCCGCATTTGCTCCTCGGTCATCGGCTTCAAGTGGCTAATACCGACTATATAAGAGCCAGCAATGTCGCTGTACTTGGGGGGTTGAGTTTGGCCACCTACGTCCATTCGGGATGTTTTCCTCGGTTGGACTTGAGTACCACGGCCGCCTACGGAGATACCAAATTGGATATATTTATGATCCGAAAAGGTCTCCGCGTCGGCCACCCGCCACTGGGTCAACTGGGTGACGCGGCCCACCAAATGTGAGGTGGCCAGGGTGATGTCGACGACCTCACACAGGTCGGCGTGCTCCCCCTGTTGAGGATCACTAGTCCCAAGCTGAGTGCCCAGGACATTAGGTCCTCGCCGAACGGATTGTTCGAGGGGGAGCCCCACGTGGTGTGCTTGGCGTTCCAATTACCGCCAAGCAAGACCTACGTCTAATTCCTCTATTTTCTCACATTTTTAAATATTTTCTGGACTTTCACGAACATTTCAAAACCAAAATTAGCCAAATCGGTTCAGCTGTTCTCTAGTTTTAACGCCTGTAACGAACGGCAAATTATTTGTATAGGTACTCGTAAGTATATAGATTTCACTTTTCCCATCACTATCAGGCGATCCGATTAGTTATTGGCACGGTCACGTGTACAATTATTGGCACTGCCAACAATTGTACATTTTTCTATGCCAATATTTGTACTTTAGGGTGCCAACAATAGTGACTTTCGGTGTTTTTTCATATTTTGCGGAAATTTTCGTATTTCTAACACATTTCTTAACTATCAACCCGTTTAAATCTATTCTCAAATAAATAAAGAATCATACGAAATCAAATTTAAGTCGATATTTAAATTGGCTGATTTTCTACAGGCCTTTAAAGTTGCGAAATTCCTTAAAGTGACAATAATTGTACCTCTTACCCTAACTCTTATTAGAAATTTTTTTCTTTTTTATTTGTACCAGAAAAAAATTATCCTTGTAGCAGTTCTGAAGATTCTGAGACGGCAAGGGTAATCACGAATCTGAGAGCTGTGTTTGAAATATCCGACACAAATACTCGTAGACAAGTCGACTTCAAATAATCAATCATGGCCAAGTATGTACCTAATCCACTAGACCATCGAAGCGTCACTAAACAGGATCGAATGAAGAAAATTTAGTCGCAAGTGTTTGGTTCAGCATTGTCTACGTAAATATTCCATCGCATCTTCAAGTCCTATTCTCCAGAGAATACAGCAGTTCATTGAATGCCTAGGTTCCTGCGTTGAATGTTTATTAGTGTATTCGCAGGCGGAGTTTGCTGCCGTGTGATTGCTCATGTTTATGGATGGTCGCAACTTTCCCCCGAATCCCGGCGGGCGGGTTAAGTCTGCATATAATGCAGACACTTGGGTTTAATGACCGTCTGGGATTAAGTGATACTAGAGTTGTTTCGTTGTCGGTTTTAAAAGCAACTGTTGTCGGATCGCAAATAGCCGGTACTGAAACTATTGTGTTTATATAGCGTTTCAAACTGGCGTGCAAGAACACAAGATCGTGAGGACTGGCGAATTCTTGTATCGGAGGCCAAGACACATTTTGGGTTGCTGAGTCATCGGAGTAAATAAGTAAGTAAAGTATACGAAACTATTTATTTTTATAGCTATCCCTGGTGCACTGATTATTTATCATTGCACTTTGCAGCGATGGCAGCGCTGATGCGGCCCTGGTTTTTAAATTCCGGTTCTAATAAAAAAAATAGGCTGTGTTTTCACAGTCCGGAGTCTGGAAGTTGGCAGTGTAAAGTACCCTCGTACCCTGGATAGCACGTAAAACCGTTTGGTCCTGTCTAATCTTTCGATCGTGTCAGACTGCTGTCCCACCGTGTTATGAGAGTGGAGAAAAAAGAAGTGCACCTAAGCTTGCAATCACTTGTGCCCAAATGTTTTGTGTAGTTGGTTGGTCGTAGGGATTGGTCGTAGCCTAAAAACTCGGCTATCAGGCCATTATTTTTATTTACACAACACCCTTATGTCAATGCTAGTATGAATTTGTCATGATTTGTGACTAACCTTCAGCCACAGCGGCTTTCTTGAGCGCGCCCATGGAGATGCTCTTCCGTGGAGCATCGGTGGTGTCCTTAGGCCACGCGTACTGGTTGCGGTACTCCGTGCTGGCCACGTCTGGCTCCTTGGCCGCCTTGCCATCGCCCATCGCTGTGGTGGCCTGTGGCAACACGACTTATATCCATACTAAAATTATAGAGGCACAATTATTACCCAGAGGTTAGACGTGAGTCCGTGTTCCGGACCCCAACGCAAGACAAACATTGTAAAAACCAAAGTAGGTAGGTAACTCTTGTCTGTTACGCTTTCACGTCAAAACTTTTAAACCAATTTTGTTGAAATTTAGTACAGACATAGACTAGATCTTAGAAAGGACAAAAGCTACTTTTTGTACTGGGATAATACTCAGTTTTCATTAAAAAAATAGTCAATTTAATGTTCTACTGCAGGGAAAAGTAAAAATCATTAAAATCAAGCCAACACTACAATGATAGGTACTGGCTTAACCACCACGTTTGCCAAATGCGGATTGGTGATCGCAAACGTTGAGCTGTATTCGAAAAAACCGACATAAAGTTAGCTCGATCCAGGACGTACTCGTACGTATCAGTAAAGCGAAGTTTGAATCCACTTGGCTATACAGAGTATTCTACAGCTCTCATTGTTTTAAAAAATGTCATTTATACAATTTTGATATAGCAGCCGCTTTGTTTACAAGAAACAAAAAGAAATTCCTAAATTGGTTAATTTAGTAGGTTTATATTTCCAAGGTTTAGTTCTCCATTCTAGCTGATTGGGGGCTGGTGACATTGTGTCAGCTGCCACCCTGACTGTTATTATGAAACGACCCAGTTCAATCCAACCGACATCGATTTAAAAGTGGCCTTTGAAATGAAATTTCTATTCCAAACAGCGATTTCTATAGGTACATTTTTCCTGAGGGAATATGGTATTTTTCTTGAATATAAAGTAAAGCCTTGCTTCTGTGCAGAATATTATGTCGAATGTTGCTTGTGCATGTGGATGTTTGTATGTAATCTGAATGAACAAATTATGACTAAAAGTAAAGTCAAGTCATCGTAACAAAGTGTAAGACTTAATCAACGTACGTTATACGTCATGAATACACGTGTTATCTGATTGTGATTCACCTAATGCTCCCCTTTTAGGCTCCCGTTATTAAGAACAATCTTAAAAGTAATCAAATAAGAGTAATCCTTAATACAAAAGAGAATAAGATTAATCAAGTGAGATTTGGTTCGCTTCTGATATATCCCTATTAGTTTAAGTACCAGTATGGTTTTAGGATTCAGAATTGAAAATTGAAAAAGGGTTTACAGAGTAAAAGGGCATTAAAGATTTAGGCCTTCCTACTGGTCCGCCATTTTGATTTTTTTTTGCAAACGTTATTTTGAAGAAAAAAAAAACAACATGGGGAGTAAAACTTTGGTTGCTGATATCTTAGAAATGTGACACTTTACGGGATTTCGTCTAATGACATTATATTATGTTTGTATAGATACTCATTAATTTTTGAAAGAATTTCAAGTGAACGCTCTTTTCAAAAAAGTCAAAATGGCGGGACTAGTAGGTAAGCCAGCCTCCATACAAAAATCTTCATACCCCCTTCTCTTTGGCTTTCCAATCTTTTTTTAACAATCTAATCCGAATTCACAAATGATACTTCGAAGTTACCTTAGGCTCGACGGTGTCGGTCCACCGCGGCTGGCGCGGACCTTCAGACTTGCTGCGCCGCCCGGCGCGGTCTGCGTCGTTCCTCTGCGCGCTCTGCCAAGAAAACAACTTATAGCTGTTGGGATTGAGAAATGATTGTTATAACATAATCTGCTACAGGTCTATCTTATTTTCTTAGAGTATGATTAACCTTGGTTAACATAGTGTCTAAATTTTACATAAAGCCAGAGACTTTGACAATTCTTTAAGAGTGTCATCTTGCCAATAATGGCCTTGACTCGAGGGCCATTTATGGCCTCCCCTATGGGATGACTTTGTTTGCAGTTGGGGGCTTAGTAGCCGGGTTATAGTGTTGCTTTAATGGCACCTCTTCTTCCTCGGTCCTCGCTGTTCCTCAGTGAACTAAGAATGGCCAAGTGGGCGGACCGTCCGACTGGTGACGACTAGTACAAGTAGGTATAGTCGTCGGAGAGAGCGACGCGACGAACGTAATGGTTTTTTGGAGCAGTGATGAAAATGTACCGGTGCTCTCAGTCATTTCCTTCACCCCCCCCCATCATCTATTTCTATTGATTTTCTTGGAGTAGTTGCTAAAAAAACTCTTGCTTCACAACTCAGTCTACACGCGGCAGTATTCACCAACTTATTTGCCCCTTTTTTCAAATATAAATTGCCTTGGCAGATGCCAGCAGCGGATGAAGCAGATGCTCGCGGCCTATTGCTTGGAAAGCAGTTGACTCAGTGCTCTAAGTGCTGGTAGACTCTTACAGTGTGATGCTTACCCTGGCCCTATCGAAGGCGGAGGTCTGGTGCGGGCGGATGTCGTCGGCGGGCGCCGGGTCGAAGAACTCGTTGGCCTTGTACGCTACGCCGGGGTACTTCTTGCGTCTGGGCATCGCCGGCTCCATCGGTCCTGAGAACAAGATCATATTTAATTTCTGAAGCTTAAGATTTCCCCATCAGTTAAGAAGAGATTCCCAAATAGCTTTCAACTGTCTCCTTCAAAGACTTTCTGTTGGGAGTCATTCTACACTTGCATGATTAAAACCATTGAACCGATTAGGATGGAATTAAGCACAAAAGAGCAGACATATATGTCACTCACCCCTTGCAGTAAGCTAAGCACTATACGAGTTGCATTAAATATTTTATTCACCGACAGCACAAACTATATACCTAATACGAGTATAACCGACAGTCTAATACCTGTCTAAACGTGGTTGAGTTTGCCAGGAGAGCCACTATTCCTACTCTTTCTTTTTTTTTGATATCGCGGAGGAAATGTCACCAGCGGTATATGTGGGGCTTTCTGTCCGAGATAATATGCTTCGCAGAAGAAGCTAGCCAGTGGCAAACCCGCTAAAATAACTCTTTCTCCCACTGAGTCTTGCCTTTTTATAGACGGACTATACCTAGGTAGTTGAGTTTCCGAAGAGCACTCCTATGCCAGTACACGTCTTGTAACACACTTGTATGCCAGCACATTGAAAGAAAGTGTCTCTCAATGTGCTGCAACATTGCAGGTTATCTTACTTTCAAGCCTTTGATTACAAGTGAACTGGCATAGGAGTGCTCTTGGGAAATCAACTACCTAGAGATAGAGTCCGTCTATACAGTATGACAGGAAATGCGAGGGACATATTTAAACCCCAAATAGTTCATGCTTCCATATAACAAAATAAGTATAAATCATTAAAAAAATCTGGTAAATATATGTCAATAACCTTAGTCGAAACCTGAAAATCCGCGTAACGTGCGTGGCACTCTTCCCTTCACAGTACCTATTTCGTGCACTCGTTCATTACTCAAATTATTGTACTCGCGTACAATTTGAGTTTGGGGCGTAACCGGCCAACCAGCACTCGGGATTTTTAGGTAGTTCGTGTATACATCAATTATTAGGATAATTATGTAAAAAATTAAGGATATATTTTTTATAGCGAAATGAACTCTAAATCGGATTCTGAACACTCTCCTTAAATATGTCCCTCGGGTTACCTAACACGCTGTAGAAAGGAATAGGCCTGTTACCTAACAGACCAAGCATTAAAAACACTTACCCCTGGTAAGCGGCAGCACGTTGGGCGGCGTGGGCGCAGGCTGCTTCACCACGCCCTGCTGCTGCTGCTCCTTGTACTCGTGCCATCTGTACGTGCTGCGGTACTCCGAGTGCAGCTGCAACAAGGAAACACGACGTTATTGTGATGGTCATAAGGTGCAACTTACTAGGAGTGGTTTAAACACGCTCCCCGACTTGAAGCCTCTTAAGTTGGGGTCTCCAAGAATGGGTTGGTCAATAGCCATAAGGCTGGTACCAACTCGTCCTAATCGGATGTAAAGGGTTACCTGCATTAATACGTAGGCTGAGGGAATGGCTAATAGACTGCTGTGTATATACTCTATTGACGAATTCCTTAATACTTAAGACACATTTTGCATGCTAACATTGTAAGCAAAATAGTAAGCACCCTATGTAACTCTCTGCAACTGGCACGAGAGCTAAATATAAGATCGTATTTTTTTCATTTTACGCTCCCGCTATTGGAAAATACATATAGCGCTTACAAGTCAGGTCACCACGGTGAATCATCACCTATTCAGTTAACTTCGTTCTTGACACCAATAGATACAATTAGCCATTATATTTAATAGACATTTCGCATCTAATTAGTTTTTATGGCGTGTCGTGTAACTAACTGCAAATTAACAGTATGTAATAGCACAACAAAGCAAACACTAGAAAGAGTTGCTATACCGTGTTTTTTGTAGTTAAATAAAATCAAAAGGCAGCGGAAGGGGTAGCGCGAAGCGTTACACAATCCGACTGCAGAATATTTAAAGTAATTTGTGTAATTACAAAGATAAATGTGAAAAAAAAAATTAATATTTATTTGTCAATTTACCCATCATTGTAACGATAACTTGATTTCAAGGAGGCCTTTGCCCTGCAGTGGGACATTAATAAGCTGATACTTTTTTTTGTCAATTTTCCTTACTTCTTATAATTATGTCGCTTTTACAGGTAATGTACATACTAAATACCAACAAAGTTTCAGACTCCGGCTTTTGTCTGAGAATTTTCCGAACAAAAAAGGACACTTTTGTGGTCCAACCCAGAATTTGAACCCAGGATTTTTTTGGTATGGTTGTCATTTTAAAGTGTGATGTATTCGCCATTAAGGCAGTCTCTCAAAAATTAATGAAAAAAAAATGTTCCATATTACGACGCATTAGTATATAAAATGATAGGTAATATAGGGTGATCGGTGTTGAATGATAGTTTGCGATGTACGATATTTCCAGTCGGCTGGCGCCGTCGCTGACATCGATATTGGCTCGTAGGCGATTAGGCTCCTCTCGAGCTTTAGAGATGCGACTGTTACTTATCGATATCGATACTTCATTATCGTTGCTGTTTTTAATCAAAAATCAAAATAATTATGCTTTATTGATGTAGACTTCAAAGGTGCAGTTTATTATTGTGAATTGTCAATTAACTATACCATCAGTTTTGTTTACTAAAAAAGCTTCGATAAATCATTTTTGAACATGGATCACCATTCATTAAAAAAGTCTGCTAAACTTCTATAATTTAAACACTCCCGAGGAAAACGAAGTCTTGACTAGAAAGGAAAATATTCTTGGTTTTTTTTTTGGAACCTGGTACATAGAAATTCAACCATTAGGCGCTGCTCAGACGCAAAACTTATTTTTTTTTACCAACACCGTACACCGTTGTAACATAGTTATAATGTAAGTTGGACACAAACATTGTCTATGTCTGCGAAAAGAGGGCTGATTGCATATAACTCTCGTGGCTAGTTTCCCACACAAGACACAAAAGTGTTCTATGTCATTAGATACTTCTATAAGACTCAAAGTTGGAGACTAACGTAGATTGAAGAGTATTATCTATCTCACCAAAAAAATCTCTGATTTGGCAATTAATCTATTTAAACCCCCATAATTTCCCCAAAACGTAAGCCATCTGTTAATCGTATTTATATCGATTGGTGGAAAAGAAAGACAAATATAAACATTCAAAACACGTGGAGAGCCGTTAAATCCACATCGGGTCTCATAAATTATTCCTAGCGCGTAACTGGTTCAGTTGGGTGACCATACCACGAGAGAATCGTGTTAATTCATTTACAGCTTCGCTAAACAATTAAGTTTCAAGCTTACACTTCAGACTGTAAAGTTTATTGCCAGTAAAATGTAAGTTCTAACGCTTGTGTACATAAACACTTTTGGAAGTTTGCTCCTAAATTGACATATTGTCAGTACTATTATATATTCTGTGCTATTGTTGAGGAGCTTTTACCAAACGATACTTAAAGCTCTTTATCTATGTGTCATTTTAGTATGTAATTACGTCTTTACTAAAATATTCGTTCGTCAATGTTTTTTCGTTGTGAACATATTTAAAAAGAGTAAAACGAAGTTTATCACTCGTTTAAAGGACATGCACTTTTGTTAATTTTTTTGAGAAGAACTGTACAAATTGAAATTAGTTTTTAATTTGCTTCTGAAAGATTAGTTTCTCTAAACAAACATAAATTTAACATTTTCAAAAAACAATATCTGTCTGTTTTGTCCCATTTCATTTTCTTTGTGTCCTAGGGTTCCCAGAATTGGGGTCATACAATTGATTGTCGATAAAGTTTATTGTTTCCAATATAGAGCAATCCTGTGTTTTCAGAAACATTCTTTCTGTTGTTCGTCCCTTTTTAGGGCAGACCCAATCCCTGGAATTTAGGTCATGTAGGTATTTCACTGTCAGTAAAAATCGATTGTTTCTGTTACATGGGAATTCAATTTTGTTTTTAGCCGATTTAAAAAAGGTTTTAAATTCGACTTTATGTTTTTTCTTGTGTTATCACATAAGTCATGACTTTTTACTGGGTGAACCGATTTTGCCGATGTTTTTTTTTTGTTTAAAAGCTGGGCTATGTTATGTCCGATTTTGAAATTATTTGTTTGAAGTCGGTTTTGCTGCTGCTGGAATTATTTATTTTAAAGACTTTACCTTTGTAGTTGGTCAACTAAATATATGCCCTAAAATGGGGTCCCATTTCTAACCCCCCCCTGTAACTTCTAAAATAAGAGAATGATAAAAATAATAAAAATATACAATTACCATGCAAAGAATATAAAAGTATATTTATGGTTTTTGTCAAACTACATAATATTGTGATTAAGCTTCTACAACGTACTTATTGAACAAAAAATTACAAAAGAATAAAACTGGAACTCAAGTCTATAAATAGTAAGACAGAGAAGAAACCTATTTAAAACGATAAAGTGTAGCAAAAACACGAAATAGCCCACAGTAGGTACTTAACGACCTAGCAAACGATATCTTACTTCACACAATAGTATTTTTTGTCGAAATACATTGCACAGACGACCGTGGCAGTTTTTGCGGAGTGGAACAACCTTCAGACGAGATTGTGACAGATGTAAGGCTGGGTGGGACAGATGTAGTACGTGGTCTTTGGTATACATTACAGTTTTATCACCTAGGCCACGAAATACTTATCTAGGTTTTATTTTATAACTGGGTTTTATACCTCGCTTTTGTATCGAAAGTCTAGTGGTTAAAGTACTGGTTTCGGGTTGAATGTTTTCGAACCCAACTCGGGTTTGTATTTTTTTTTTAAATGTTTTGATTACCAATCCGTATTAGGCAATCGTGGTGATACAGCAAGTACTTAACACTATGTATTAAAAAAATATAATTAAATGATTGTACATAATTTGATTCTGATTTAACCATATTAAAATGATTTTATTTACGTGACCCGACAAACACTTTTATCAAAGAGTCAAGGTCACTAATAGATACCATTCGTCACAATGGTAGAGCATTGGGCTTTAATACCCGGAGGTCGTGGGTTCGAATCCCGCGGGGAACATCACTTTGTGTGAATGTTTCCAGTTTGGTTACGACATTGCAGGCTTGAATCACCTGAATGTCTGAAAAGAATGATGATTCCGTGCTTCGGAAGGTCCTGCGCCTGATCTCTCTTCGGTCGTCTCAGACTGCTGTCCCACACCGTGTCATGAGAGTGAGGGAATAGGGAGTGCACCTGTGCTCGCGGATTCACTTGTGCAATTTATTATTATTATTGTCATTAGATACAATTGTGACGAATACTTACTTAATTTCATTGGGACATTACATATTCTGATACCTACACATTATTAGCATTGATATACTCTCTAGTTGGCCGACTAGTAAGCCTTACTGCTGATAAATTACTATTAATATATCAACAGTTAAACCTATTTTCAACTCCTGTGAATATTTAACTGAATATAACATGGGGATGGTTAGAATTTTGACCACAAGTAACGAATGATACCCCTAGGTCAGATTAACCCCCGCCGCGACAATAATAATGAATAAATGATGACTCTTGTAAGCATAACAGTTACAGTATAATTGCAGTACAGGCAGATAGGCTGGTTTTACTCGTACAAGCATTTTAGAAACAACCAGATCATTAAAAACAGACTAATGTTCTTGATCATGAACACAATAAATTGGTTGTATTGTGTGAGGATCGAACTCGTGACCTCTAGTGTAATAGCAGACAAGATCAAGCATGAACTTTAGTCAGCATGAAATTTAGTTATGTATGCATATATTTTTTAGTTTTTTTTCTTGTTGAATATCCTCTCAGTGTAAGAAATAAATTCGAACCAGTTCTTGAATTATATTCATGCCGTATATTAGATTTTACATGAATATTTTTTCACCCGCACGTAATTTCTTTTTTTTAAATATCCCCTCCTTATAATTGACGTTTATACCAAGTACTCCTTATGTGCCTAAATTGAGTTGATTCTTGATTTTTGAAGCAACTTTACTTAAACGTATGCATGCATAACCACTTTGTGCATAAACGCTATATTACCGTAGAGCTCTCGTTAAATTATAGCCTAGAGCTTAGGTCTTAAGTTCTTCGTTTAATTTTAAAACGGCTGGGTCGACAAATATGCAAATTTTTGCACTAGGTATTAAAATGTGAAGATTATGTCTTGAATAATTTTTTCTACTAAGGTGTTTCTTTAAATTAACACACAGACACTTATTTTAAAGTGTGCCGTATTGGTAATAAAAATTGTCTACGCGTGGGCATCCTAAGCTACGAGTAGATCATAAAAAAACAGTGTCATAATCGCATTTCACAATATTATATTATATATAAATTACATTCACACATTACCAGCCTATCACAGACCACTGCAAAACATAGGCCTCTCCAAACGATGGCCACACTAATCGATCCTCGGCCACTCACATCCACGCAAATCATCCTCCACCTGGCCTGAGGGCGTCCTACACTACGTTTACCGAGACGCTGTCTCCACTCTAGAACCCGTTTACCCCAACGGTTCATAAACATCATCGAATATTTCTATCGACAACGTGCTTATCCCTTCCCTATTAACCGTCGGCAGCTCGTCGCGATTTCACGGGTCCCCCAGACCGCAATACTCGAGCTCGGCTATTACACGACCGAGATAGGGTTGATGTAGTGTGTATGTGTGAAACTAGAAGATTAACTTACTGCGGGATATATTGATGGTACAGATTTTTTTCCAGGTTGAGCAGTGATTATACTTTTTTTGCTGTCTGGTTTTTAAATCGACGGAATTTTTTGAGCTGTTATTTTTAAGACTCTTTAAATATGTACCTACTGAAAGCATTTGGTATGGGGATAATTTCAGAGCTTCAGAATAAAATAATCTTGAATTATTTTATGACAAGTATCAGACCATTATACTACCGTTAACTGTCAAATTCCCACAACCAATTACCACCTTTTTGCACATCGCATAGATTTTAATATTAATTGAGACTTAATAGACAGATTAGGGCAAGTTATAGCATAATTTCTGTATTTTAGACCATACGCGACTATTGGACAAATAAACTTTAGCAAATAGTTTTCGCTCCGTATTGGCAAGCAAAGCTGTGTTTGCGAAGCCAAATTGGCTAACATTTCACCTATCCGTATGATTCCTGTGCGGGGTTAGTTTCGTTTGTATTTGATTGAATAGTCACGGATTGCGTTTTACGGCTCTATATCTGGAGATGGCAAAAACATCGATGTCTATTTTGTCCACAAGGACACGAATGCTATAATATGTATGTAAAAAAAAAACTTTTTGAAAGTAGAGTCGTGTCGTGTTAATGTGGTCTACATTACTTCAATGTAACCCAGACATTATTTCAGGGCTGTTTTACTAAAAATTATTCATTGCATTATTTAGTTGTAACAGTTAAATAAACAACAGAAATAGGTAATGTAAAAATTTAAACGGCCAGTATATGAAGATCAGACAGATGAATTATTTGGAACTAATCTAACAGCCTGCAGCGGTGAAATGGCCCATAAAATTAAAATTATTTAACCTGAAAACAAGGAAATTCTCGCAGGTAAGCCTGTTTAATGACAGCTTAGACCTAAATCCTCTTAAAACAATAGCATAAGCTGGACCCAGAAGCCCCGTTTGAGACAAAAGTTTTTGTGCATTGTGCTTTTACCAAAATGGACGCTATACCTATTTCAATTCAAAGTGTTATCACAAGACCTAATTTACCAATTTGACGACCAATTTGGTGTGTTTGAGCAGTCAGACATTACACTAGAGGTCGTGGGTTCAATCCCCGCACATTATACGAGACGAGGAAAAAAAGTGTCCCACTGCAGGCCAAAGGCCAAAGGCAATCTTTAATTCACTATATAGATAAACAACTTGGCGAAAGTTTTTTTTAATGTTATTTAAGTCACTGTTCCACGCAGGCACTTAAAAATACTCTTTTATGCACAAAGCAAATTGTGCTTTTATATCAGTCAGTAAATAAACAAGAACGAAAACATATTTCATAAAATATAAGATATTTTTAAATAAAAGTATGCATGCACACACATTTTATTCGCAACAGCCTTAAAAATAGTATAGCGCAATAAAACACCACCTGAAGAGATAGGAGTGTATTTACGAGTAGTACCTATCTTGACCCACATTCTAGCAAAAACTGAATTTATGTCTGTAGTTGCAGGTAGAAATTATGTACTTAGCTTGCCTTTTTTTTATACTGGGAGAATGCGTTTACACATTACTACCCACTCCGTTGGTGGTTGGGGTGGGGATATGTGGGACTCTCCGTCTCTCCCGCTGCCCCATCCAGCCTTAGGTTGGATGAGGCACCGGCAGGGGAACTACCCACTAAACTCCCAGTACTTCCTCACCGTCGCCACGAGATCATGGTGTTGCTTGCCTGGGGCCATTTCTGCTAATGCTACTTGTGGTCATAGAGCAAGTACCTAGCAGAGTTGCCATAAGTATGAGGTTTTTCATAGAATACATTACGTGTGCATTAGTTGTAAATTTAATTTTATATTATGTTATTAATATGTATGTTAGACTATAAGGTATATATGATATGGGTCTCTGTTTACATATATTTAACATCTCTGTATGTAGTTATTGCCTAAAATAAATTATTATTATTATTATAGAGAATCATTCCAAGGCAGCTACGCAGGACGTTCATTTGTATTTATAAACTAAATATAAATAAATATCCAAAGAGATCCAAAGACAGAACAAACGCAAATGTAATATGGTTGTTGAGAAAGGAACCCTGACTCTTGTGTTCAGTTCGCAAAATGATTGTACAAAATAATATGTTTTACTGTTTCAAGCATGGATATTCGCCATACTTGCCAAAGGTGGATCACTCCGGGCTGTGGTCGAAAAATCCAACACAAATTTTGCTTGACCCAAAAATGTATCATATTACTCCAAGATCATGGCCCGGTTCTTAAATCCCTATTCGATTTTTGTAGAAGCGTTACCAAGAATAAGTCAAATGAATTCTTTCCATGAGAATAAGTATTTTTATATCGCATATAAATTATCGATTTTGGTATTCAACGCTTCCCTTTTTTTCCTAAACCTGGGAAACTGTAATCTCAATCCGGGACGATTCATCGCCCCTGGGGAAGAAAACATTTTATAAGACAAGGAATAACAAACTCAATTGTGATCACCAGGCGCCTGGAGCGATGTCTGGCGAAATGCTCGATATGTATTCTGACAAGGATCTAATCTTATAAGAACGAGGTTTGTTCTTGTTTACTTTTTTATCTTTGGTAGAAAATCTATAGTCCTTATTCTGAGGAAAATCTAATAAAAATATTACGTCAAAAAATTCTTATAAATGATAGCCTTCTGTCCGCGGTTTCACCCGCATGTAATATCTTTTTTCAAATATCCCCCCCTTGCTCCCACATTTCCGGAATAAAAAGTAACCTATGTTACCCGGGGATATTGTAGCTTTCCAACAGTGAAAGATCGTGAAAATCGGTTTAGTAGTTTCGGAGCTTATTCAATACAAACAAACAAACAAACAATCAAATCTTTCCTTTTAGATAAATCGACGGGTGCCAAGAACAAACACTTATCTGCAAAATCATCAAGTTGCAGTACGCAGTCTAACGTTACTTTAATGTTACACATTTATTGTAGATTTATTATTTTTGGGTAAAGTAATCGGACCGCCCAACTTTACGGATTTTAAGGAGCGGGAGAAAGTACTGGGTATAGGGAGGAGAGAAGAAAAGAGGGTTCGGGCAGTTCTCAGTTCCTGGGATTTTTTCTTAACTCCTATGTCAATTGTCAGTATTGTCACACAGAAACAGTCTGCAGCTTGGCTCTACCACTAAAGTCTTGGCGTTTATTGAGACATTCGATCTCCTACAAGAAGTATGACTCATCTATCACCACAGACAATAAAAAATCAGCTATTCCACAGAGAATGCGTCACGCACATGTCAGCTCGCTAATCAGCCATAAACATCACACGGCCGCCGACAGATCTGGATGCGCGCGCGCACTGTGTTTATTAACAAGAACACGGGGAAAAACTCAATTGATTAGCAAAAAGTTGTGGTTTGTACAGTTTACTGCGGTTTGGCATGGTTGGATGCGTATGGATGGTACCGACTGACAGTCTTATTAATAGTTTGAAGAATGTTGATATTAGTTAAAGTATCGAGCGATATGACGAGCCATTTGGTGTAGTGGTCGAGAAGTCGGCTATTACACCAAAGGTCGCGGGTTCGATCCCCGCACGGTACAAACATTTGTGTGCATGAACATGTCTGTTTGTATCGGTCTGGGTGTTTCTATGTATAATATGTATGTATTTACAAAAAAAAGTATATAAGTAATGTTTATCCGTTGTCTAGCACCCATAGCACAAGCTCATGCTTAGTTTAGGGCTAGATGGCGCTGTGTGGATAATGTCCAGGGATTTATTTATTATTTATTTATCTTGCTAAGTAAATATGGTTTTGAATGACATGAGTCTTATCCATGATGTTAAGGTACATTTATTCTTAGTAAATATCTATGTCTGTGTGTCTGTATGCATTCAAAAGTAAAAAGAAATGTAGGTACAAATGTTTTTTTGAGACGGTGGCGGTTTTGTTTACTTCGGTACGTTGACTGGCGTAGACTCCAAAAATGACAATTATTCTCGTAACGTAAATGAAAAAATCATACAGTCGAATTGATTACCTCCTCCATCTTACGTTCGGTTAAAAATGAGGCAGCATAAGATTATGCAGCAGACTGTACTTATTTGAATGGACTGCGTTATGGTTTTATAATGAGTGTGCGGCATTTACTGAATCGGGAAACTTATTGAATCTGCTTCAATGGATAATGGAGACACAATTTGTGCCAACATTACGATTACAATGAAAGAAAACTAGAAATTATATTATTTTCTTGAAGCTTTGAACATTATTTACATACTTATTTTTTGTAAATACATACATATTATACACAGAAACGCCCAGACCGATACAAACAGACATGTTCATGAACACATTTGTTTGTACCGTGCAGGGATCGAACCCGCGACCTGTAATGTAATAGCCGACTTCTCGATCATTACACCAAATGGCCTGTCAACAGAGAAGACCCAGTTAGTGTTCGGTTCGCCCTCAACAACCCGAAGCTTCTCAAATTGATTCGTGTTAATATGTTCTGGGGGCCTAGACAAAGTAACATTTTGAAAGCGACAGCGAAATTCGTTAACTTCAAATTGTATGGATTTGACAGGTGTCTTAGAAAAGTCACGTGGTCAATTGATATTGAAAGTACGGGTTATGACATTCGCTATCGCAAATAAAGCGATAACGAACATCATAAGTGCCGCTTATCTAGGGCCTCTGAGCTCCTTACTTGATCTCCGATTCTAAGATAAGACCTAATAGATAGGGGCTGTTAACCTAATTTAACAAATAGCCCGTTTAGCTTCATCGTAGACCTAATTACGCTAGACAGCCTAGATCCGACACTATAAATTAAACACTATAAATTAAAAACCCGAAAAGCAATTAACGATTTTAATTTGCCGGATTTTTCCTGGAAACGTGAGCGATGGTGGGGATTTTTCGCTGGTTACGTTATGATTCGTGTAGGTACAGATATTGCTAGTAATCCCAGAGGATAGGATTGTAGCATTTTGTATAGTGTGGTAAAAAGTGGGAGGCAAACAAGCAAATATGTCACTTGATGGTAAGTGATCTTCACAGCTCATAGATGCAAGTATCTTCTAAATTATCTATTAGGGTCACAGAAGAGATGCCCGCCTTTGAGAAATCAGGGATGGGGAGAGGAGAGAGCAAGGAGGGAGTTGAGGCTTTCGCACTTTTTTTTTTCGGAGTAAAATGCGTTTATGCACTATAGCCGCAGGCAAGCTAGACCTGCAGCCGTGTGTGGGACTCGTGACTAAAGCGTGCACTACGCACTAAACTCCCCCGATTCCCCTTCACACCCGATTGGGACGAGCCGGTGCCAGCCTTGTGGCTATTGACCAGCCACACTAGTGGGCTCTAGGGTTTCAAGATCTATAGTGGTTTCCATTTAAGTCCCTAAAAACCTGAAAGTAACTTTATGCCCATAGGTCAGCTTTTGGCACGGCGATGTTTTACATCAGAAACCGAAATGACATTT
This sequence comes from Mecyna flavalis, assembly GCA_949319885.1. Lineage (NCBI taxonomy): Eukaryota > Metazoa > Arthropoda > Insecta > Lepidoptera > Crambidae > Mecyna > Mecyna flavalis. The sequence continues at coordinate 1,784,269 of OX439419.1, read as the reverse complement.
TCCATTTCATGAAGAAGAAAACCTAATAATAATTTTTCCGACCTAGGATCTGGGATCCCTGGATGGCGCGGCGTTAGAAGAATAAATCGTTCAATCGATTAAAACAACACTATGTGGCGTCCCGCACTAGCCGGGGAGGATTTTGACAGATGGGAAAATGGAAAAGATGGAATTAACGCGCTTTCGGAGTACAATGGCTAGAATAGCTAGGCTGTTGAAAAAGTGTATTTAAATTAGAAATAAGAAGAGAAATGTAAAATCATGATAATAAGTCTAACAGTACTAGCCAATTACACAATCATAAATCATACAATTTTGGATAATTTAAATGTAGTACCAGCTAATTAGACAGATCCAACAGTTGTGCGTAGCCGGAGATCGTAGGTAATTAGATAATAAATTGAACTAACTGTCTCATTCAAGCCGGTCACGCGATATTTATTGCTAATTACTGTTACTGCTGTATTGTTAATTGAATTGTCACTTCGTTCGCGGGAGATGATATAAATTGCGGACTTAATGTCCATTATACGAGCTGTTCGCGATAGTGAGTTCTTTTGGTTAGCAATATTCAAATATATCGAAACTGAATATGTATATGGGTTCAGTACATACTTTCGGAGCCTATTCAATACAAACAAACAAATTTTTCCTCTTTATAATATTACTAGCGGTCGCCCTCGCGGTTTCACCCGCGCGTAATTTCCTTTTTTAACTATCTCCCTCTTCCGGGATAAAAAGTATCCTATCTCCTGGTTCTAAGCTACCTCTCCTCCACCAATTTTCAGCCAAATCAGTTCACCCGTTCTTGAGTTATTAATAGTATCACTAACACCACTTTCTTTTATTTATTAGATTAGTATTAGTATAGATTCGTACTAATATTGTGAATGCAAAAGTTAAGGTCTAAGATTTAGTACCTACTTTACGAAATGAGATTTGCTAATACTCATTCTTAGAAAGGATAATATGATATTATATTTCGGGAAAAATGCTCAGTTGCCATGGGAAAATACGAGTATTATACCTAATTTATTTAGGTTTAGTTTAGGGTTTTCTTGTCCTTCTTTTACGTCGTAACAGAGCAATTTTCCCACTCTTTCTCCCCCCTCCTATAATAATGCTCAGAAATATATGCTAAAATAAAACTTCCTCCTATTTCCATATCATTTCAAAGGGTATAAGCGCAATTTACCCTAGATCTATTTGCAGGTGCCAATGGGACCCATGGGTGGTTTGCCTACCTCATAAAAAAAACAAAAGATTTTTCAAAATGTGAACTTAAACCTAGCTATTGCAAGTAATCCTTCATGAATGTAATTAGACGTAATAACCCGTATTTATTATTTAAAATTGATGGTATGATCAAAACGTTGTTTCTTTTGCGTTGATGAAACCATGAGAAATATTTAGTTAAAAACACAATAGGCTTACTCTCAATTAACCTTTAGAAAAGGTGGGAAAAATAATTACTTTACTGTTTTGTATACAAACATAACAGCGGAGTCGAACTACGAGTAAAATGCATTACGTGGGGGGATTAACTTCGATACCTAGTCGGGGCTCTTAATTTAGTTAAAAGTGACATATTATGCTACATTTTATCCTGAGATAATGATGATGCCAATGAGATAATAGACATGGAAGCGTTTTTGTGTGTCCGTCTTAACATCGCATCGCACCGGAGTAACAGATCAACGTGATTTCTGTTATAAAAATTACAATATACATACATAAAACCAAAAATAACCTCTGCGTGATTTCTCCCCGGTCTAACCACTTTGAGGTATCTCATTCTCTTCAATACGTACGAAATATCTCAAAAATGCAAGAAAAATTACACTTTTATTCATCCTCATTATCTTCACAGCCTTACATAAAAATTCTATACATTTACCGTTTCCACTTGCGACATTTTAAAACATTTCTAGCGAAATCCGCGTTGAAACAAGTGTACAAAGAAGCCCACATTTCGCACCCAGTTGGAATTAGGTCAACTGAGGCTACTGTCACTCCTCACGCTAGGGCTGTCTGATAATTAACATTTAATAAAACAGACTTAGTAAATATTTACCACGTTCCGCGGTGATGGAAAACATCGTGAGAAACCTGCCGTCGAATGGTCGTGTAACCATGGCCCAATTCTAGTTCCTCTAGTAAGAGATACAGTGGTAAGATGGCCGTTGCTCGAATGAAATAACTGGCCTAATCCTGGATCGTGGTACAAACGGAATACAATGGGGGAAATGAGATTGGTTAATAAGATTGGGTTACATTTTTACACTTCCATCGCTACTAATAACATAAATGTAGAAGTAACTCTGTTATGCTGTCATAACTTAAGGGAGCTTTTTAATCCAGAGAAGGAGGGATAACGTCATAAAGTCCACGCAGGCTAAGACGTGGGCTGAAGGCTAGTATCTTATGTCGGATACTAGCCATATAAAGTCAGTCCTCCCTGCACAAACGTAGACAGTTTTAATGTTTACTTAACTAAATAATTTAAATTTTATTTTTATTTTTATGAAATCAAACAGCATAATAATTTTCATATGTTTATTATGCTTAAATAAATTAAAATATGATTACATTCAATCTTACAATGGTGTGCAGCATAGATAACAGAAACTAAAGGGAGATTATGGTAAGGGGGCGGGGCAGGTGTCGCAGCTGTATGCGCAAAAACAGAACACATTGCTCGTGGCACATTCAGTTGCAGTTTGACTGACGGCCGGGTATTTTTAGACAATGCCGTGTTGTTCCGTTGTGATTTGTAAAAATCAAAGTAATAATATGTAAAATATGTAAAATAATATGTTTTTCTTATTAAAATTTAAAAAAAGTAATATGCAGATTCATTTCTTGTTTTCGGAACTTTTATACTATGTGGCAGAACATTATTAGCAATATTGTATGTAAATTAAACAGTTTACAATGCTCGCTCTTGTTAAATCTTCCATTGCACCAGGTCAGGAACGTGTGGTAAATTATAAACTGATTCGAGTCTTGATATTCAATTTATTAACACTTTCACAACCAAATAATCAAATTAGCCAACAACCTTCAATAATTTGTCTCCGTAACCAAGTTAATGTGTTTCCAGTCCGAAAACCCAATAAAAAGTAAAGCGAAACTGCAAAACAAAATGGCGCGTCACTTCGTTCCCCGCCAAAAAAACTCGCCTGCCATTGGTCGGAAAATCAACCAATCGACACTCGTTAAAATCGTTTTCGAACTAAAAACACCGGAACTGTTAAATTCAAGTTATACAATCCTAATATTGCCAATTTTAAATAAATAACATTGAAATTATATTCATTTAATACAAAATTACAAATAATTTTCTGTTAAACGCTAACAAATTCGTCCATCCTGACCATACATCACGTCCTCGTGATTTAAACAACTTTACACTAAAAATACTTTAAATTTAAATAACAAACATTTCATGTGACATAACTTTACTATTTATGTATTATTTATCTTATATATAACCTTCCGTTACCTTCTTTAATTATGCAACTACAAATCATTAACATAAACCATAATAACAAAGAGAAAAACTTAATAAAATACATTGAAAATCCTTCCAATTATACATAATATCCTTGTGTTGGGATAACCTCCCATTATAAATCCTTCCATTGAAATATGATTTCAAATATCCTTCCATTTGGGATAACCTCCCGATTAAAATCCTTCCAATGTATCCAATTCAATAAATTAACCTATCTAAATCGTTGAAATAAATGACTAAAGCAATTTGTTACAGTATCTTTTATTATTCAAAACTTTTCATTAAACCTCATTTTCATCTCTATTTATCCTCATTCGATTCCCCATTCATATTCTCATTCATATCCACACTCATATCCACATTCACATTATGATTTTCCACGTTTCTTTCGTTATTCTCATCCTCACTACTTTCACTATCATCTATTCCTTTGAAACTTAGCCACGGATGAATTCGTTCCACTGGATGTATCCCTTTGTAACATGCCTTTCCCCTTTTTTTTTGTCAACGGCGTGTCTTCTACCTGATACCTATCATTTTCTAATACCTCTGTTACTCTATATGGGCCAAAACATTTAGAAACTAACTTTTTACTTTTTCCTGGGCAAAGTATATTCCTCTCGACCCTAACCAAGTCTCCAACGGAAAAAGTACGTGGTTTTGACCTATTTCTATCAAATCTCTCTTTTTGCTTTGCCTGAGAATCAGTTACATAGTCGTTGACCTCAGACCTAATCCCTTCAACATCAATCCCTGTATTTGCCAGAGTACCCTCGTCCTGTAGAATAGTTACGATTTTACCTTCAGTCATCCCTTTTAATTTCAATCCAAACAACACCCCTGCAGGAGTTTTACCTGTCCCTTTATTCACCGTGTTATTGAGTCCCCATTGTACGTCAATAATTTTATCGTCCCATAATTCTTCACTACGGCCATGATTCATAGCTGTAAGTGCATCTAGAATCGTGCGATTGTACCGCTCCACCTGCCCGTTGGCACGTGGAGTGGCAACAGCATTCATGACATGGTGTACGCCTAATGACTTTAAAAATACTTTTAGCTTTTTCCCCGTAAATGAAGAATACCTGTCAGTAATAAGTCTAGTTGGTACACTAAAGGTGCCAAAGTACTCTCTAAATATTTTTATTGTGACATTAGCTTTAGTACTCTTTACCGCTTTTAAGATAATAAATTTGGTATATGCATCGATAATGACCAAAATATACCGATTTTTACGCTTACTCAAATTAAAAGGGCCCAAATGGTCAGCATGCAGAGTGTGAAATGGTTCCGGAACTTTTGGTATAGGATGCAAGTATCCAGACTTTTTTCCTGAAGGGGCTTTACTAAGCGCGCACTCCAGACAAGCACCAACATATTTTTTTACAAACTTCCGCATTTTTGGAAACCAGTAATTTTCACTAACCTTTTCATAAGTTTTATCTGTGGAAAAATGACCAATGTCATCATGACATGCTCTTAAAATTTGCCATCTCACACCTCTGGGTACTAACCATTTAAGCCCATTATCTGTGATTTTAAATACATTATTATTTTTTAAGCAGTAATTATTTTTGACCTCTACAACGTTATTATTTTTTTGATCTAAAAGTATGTTTTTAATCCTATTAACCTCACTATCGTCAGACTGAACAGTCTGAAGCCAATTATCTGTTATAACAAAAACTGTTGGGAAATCTAATTCAGTGATCTCTTCTGGCAAAGGGTTTCTGCTCAGCGCATCGACATGAACCATACCCTTGCCGGATTTATATTTAACGTCACAGTCAAATTCCTGTATCAGACTCCACCAGCGAGCAACCCTACCAATTGCAATCGGTTACTATTGTAAATGACATTCCCAATAAGTATGTTCTGAATTTAGTTAGTGATGAAACCACTGCTAATGTTTCCAATTCGTATGCTGAAAAATGTTGTTCTTCTGGTGCAGTCTGACGACTATAATACGCTACCGGTTTTAGATCCCCCCCTTCTTGTCTTTGCAACAGTATCCCCCCTACACCCCACTTGCTAGCATCAGTGTGCAATTCCGTATATAGGGAAGGATTATACAAAGCCAAAACTGGTCGAGATACTAATTGTGTCTTGAGATTCTCGAAAGCCTGATGCTGTTCCTCGCCCCATATCCATGGAGCATTATTTTTCAGTAACCCGGTCAATGGTTTAGCAATAACAGCAAAGTTCTTTATAAATTTTCTAAAAAAACTTGCTAACCCGATGAATTGCCTTACATTATGCACGTTTTTGGAAGTAGGGAAGTGGTGAACAGCATCAGTCTTCTTCAAACCTGGCCTAATTCCATCTGCCGATACTTCGAATCCTAAAAAATCAACTGAGGTTTGAAAAAAATGGCATTTTGATAGCTTTAACGTAAGATTAGCAGCTCTTATCCTATCCAATATAACCTCAAGCTTTTGTAACCCATCCTCCACCGCTTTCGACGGTACTAATATATCGTCCATATAAGCTACAGCCGTATTAAATCTTAGTGATCCTAAAGCCTTATTAACGGTGCGTTGGAATATTGCCGGAGCATTGGCCAACCCAAAAGGCATCCTGTTAAATTCCCATTGACCGTCGGGTGTTACGAAGGCGGTCTTAGCTTTAGATTCCTCTGTTAATTCTATCTGGTAATAGCCGCTTGCCAGATCTAGCGCTGAGTAAAATGAATTATCTGCTAACCTATTCATTTGATCCTCCATGCATGGCAGTGGGTAATGCTGTTTAATAGTTTTCTTATTAAGTTGTCTAAAATCTATACATAATCTTTTGTCACCAGTTTTTTTTCTTACTAATATTATCGGGCTTGCATATGGAGAGTTTGACTCTCTAACAATACCCGTTGCTATTAATTCATCTACCATACCTTGAACTTCTTGTCTCTCACTGGCAGACATGCGATACGGTCTGTACACCACGGGTTCATTGTCCTTTAAGTCTATGTTCATTTGTTCTATACTAGTGCAGCCTAACTCTTGTAAACAAGTTGCAAAACAATCTCTATACCTATTTACTAATTCAAGAAGTCTTAATTTATCGTGCTGAGGTATATCTCCGACTATCAGTTCATCTAAAGTAAAGGGCTGGTATAGTTTAACGTTAGCCTCTATTTTGTTAACTCTATGAATTCCAAAAGATTCTAATACTATTTCGGCTCTTGCAATTAGTTCGTCCTTTTTAAAATGAACATGTTCCGATATGGGATTTATAAGAATAGACCCTTTGCCTTGGACTATACTATAAACTCCTTCTTCTAAAATGTATTCTTTGCCAATCTCTCCTCTAAAACCACCACTAATATACAATGAACCCGTATAGTCCGTACTACAGTGAACGTCAAGTAACCCTGCCTCACGGATAACAGCACAATCTGAAACCTTTAACTCTAAGCGTTCAATACAACTGTCGTCAATAGAGTTTTGAAACAATAACTCTTTGTTAGTCTTTACAATTTTGACATGGGGCTGTTCAGTAAACGTTTGACCAACGAGTACTGGATGCTTTAAAAATAAATCTGGTACTATAACACATTTAACTATTGCCTTAACATCTTGAATTTTAATTTCGGCTAGACAGGAACCAATTGAATTTACAACGGCCCCACCGAAACCTAACATAGGGTATTTATCAGTGTTGTCCCATTGTTTAAAAATGCCCTTTGCTTCACTTTCACGAATTAATGTTAACTCGCTTCCTAAATCTATAAATGCCTTAATTTTTATATCATTGACGAATACATCTTGTACATATTTATTAGAACCAAAATGAGACGGCTGATTTATATTCATTACAGTTTTACTATTTGTAGATTTAATTTGACGAAAACATTCAGCTTCCACATGACCAACGGCTGAACATTTATTGCATTTTTTTATAGGCTTAGGACATTTTGAAACAGGATGACCCTCTTCCTTACAGTTATAGCATCTTATAATTGGTTTGCTACTAGTATTGGACCTTGAAACAGGTTTTGTGACAGTATGTACTTTTCTAGCATTAGAATCTACTCTACGAACGTTAGTTTTTCTTAAATATGCCAAAAGTTTATCACAGTCGTCAAATTGTGCTGCTTCCGCTCCTAAACGCACTGACCTGTCATCAATGCCATGGAGAATGCATTCTACCGCCCTCCTACCTGTGATGACTTCTAAGCGGTTTATCAGAGTCACTTTTTCATAAAAATAGGTTTCTAAAGACTCGCCAAATTTCACCCGCCGGTCTAACATATCCTGCATCATCTGACCAAAATTCTCATTAGCAGGAAATGCACTTCTTAATTTCCTTTGCCATTCACCCCAACTTAATAAAACCGAAGGCAAGCCTTCATACCACTGCTTTGCAATGCCAACAAGTTTAGGCAACGCATAGTGTATGGTTTGTCTATCTGTCCATTCATACAAAATCGCACATTCATTCACTTTCATAAGCCATTTATCAATTGTTTGATTCTTTAAAGACGGGTCGAATTCTGGGATTACATTCGTATTCGTAAATGTTTCCTTTTTAACATTATTACTGCTAGTCAAACTATCAATCATATCAGCAAACTTTAGCATCAGTTCTCTATCCAATCTACTGCGATTACTATGATCATCCCTATGTGAATCACGAACTCTACTGCGTGACCTATGACCATGGCCACGTTCTCTAGCATGACTATACGGTGTCCATCTATTTAACCGTTCTGGGCTACGCGACAATCGGTTATAACGCGCAACGGTAAAACGTCTTCCGGACTCATCGCGCGATCTAGTGCCCCTAGCCCGTGATACACTACGTCTGATCCTACTGCGACTACGATTTTGCAGATTCCTTGCTTGTTCACTGCGCCGTACAGATAAAGATGTCAGTCTACCTTGATCATGACCGCTTCCATTGCTGTCGCTAATGATCCTTGTCCGTTCTGGTGTGCGTTGTCCTTGTCGCCGGCACTGTCTTCTTAACTGGATTAACTCGCTCCGGTCGCTGCTACGGGAATATTCCCGTGGCGGAGTCCGCAGTTGCCGCTGCCGAGATCTTGAATGACGCGTTGCACCCACGTCCTCCTCGTGTGCGTTTGCCGATCCCGCTTCTGAAGTTGTTAAATCTTCCATTGCACCAGGTCAGGAACGTGTGGTAAATTATAAACTGATTCGAGTCTTGATATTCAATTTATTAACACTTTCACAACCAAATAATCAAATTAGCCAACAACCTTCAATAATTTGTCTCCGTAACCAAGTTAATGTGTTTCCAGTCCGAAAACCCAATAAAAAGTAAAGCGAAACTGCAAAACAAAATGGCGCGTCACTTCGTTCCCCGCCAAAAAAACTCGCCTGCCATTGGTCGGAAAATCAACCAATCGACACTCGTTAAAATCGTTTTCGAACTAAAAACACCGGAACTGTTAAATTCAAGTTATACAATCCTAATATTGCCAATTTTAAATAAATAACATTGAAATTATATTCATTTAATACAAAATTACAAATAATTTTCTGTTAAACGCTAACACTCTATACTAATGATTATTCGAACGTTGAGTTTTAAAACCGCAGTGTATGATGAACACATTAAAGCTAACAAAGCACGTTCAATCGTGTGGTACGGCCACTGTACGCAGTTGTGAGTTAGTGATGTGCCTCAACTGTCTCCATGTCGATAAGAATATTAATAGAAATTTAGATCTCTATAGTGTACAGTGTCGGTAACAAAAATTCTCTACGTAGGTACGTGCGACGCGCCTCAGTCTCACTTTCATACTGACTGAACTCATAGAAAGTTAACCAAAACAATGTGTGACTTTCCATGAGTCGTCAACCCTAGACAGCGGTGGTTGAATCTTTGTCTTTGACAAACTACACGACCAGTGGCGCCGCGACGTCGAATTGTCGAAACAACTGTCGTTGTAGCATTGTTCCACACAGCCCAACATGTGTAAACACGGCCTGATGTCTATTCTTAGCACTAACTTCTGTACAGGTGAAATCTACTGGTATTATGACTAAGGCTGTGTGTAGGCAATTTAACAGAATTTGCAAGTCAGGACAGGATTAACGCCTCGATGTTCTAGTGGTTTAAGTACCGGGCCGAGATCTCAGGGTCCTGGGTTCAATTCCCGGGTCGAGCTAACTTTGTGTCGGTTTTTTCGGACACTGCTCGTGTTTGTGATCACCAATCCGCATTTGGCAAGCGTGGTGATTAAGCAAGTACCCATCATTGTAACGATAACTTGATTTCAAGGATGGAGACCTTTACCCTGCAGTGGGACATTAACAGGCTGATACTTACTTAGTCAGGATTGTGAAGTTGTGACATGGTGCAGACGGTTCTTGTCAGTTAGTTGAAATGTGCCGGCTTATTTGAGGATACGCGGTTGGTTTCAGGCTTCCAGCACTTTCATTCACGAAACGGAGTGCAATTTTAAGATTTTGTCTGGGTATTGATCATCATCATCATCATTTTCCTGCCCTTATCCCACGCTAAGTAGGGTTGGCGCAAAATGTTTTTCCCTTCCACACACTCCTATCAGTCGTCAATTCTACATTCACATCTTTAATTTCCGTATTATATATATATAGGTACTTCACCCAATCCATCCATTGATATGATATTTAATTGTATTAAATGTTTTTCTGACTTTAATAGCAAAGCTACTACTTATACGATTGATCTTCTGTAAGATCGTAGTACTTATACACTCGGTCGATCTGCCTATATAACCTATTTCTACCAGCTGACTCTACCGCATGACTCTACCACACCAAATTAGAAATATTTAGTCGTCAATCAATGTTTTCTGAAAGTAATTGTCTGCAACTATGCCTTGAAACATTAATTAACTGATCTTTTTGAACTTTTCCTCTTCTATAAAAATGAGTTTGGTATCCTTGTGATGTTGTTTCGTTGTGCTCAATAATGATTTTCTATGAAAAATGAAATTTGTTAAAACCCTTTTCACATTTTCACCGATGCTCTGCCATAGCGATGCTCTTTGCAGAACGAGGTCAGCTGCTGGAGAGCTCTCGGAGGCACTCGGCTCGGAGGCTAATGGCGCCTTATGGCTTTAACTGACTGCGACGAGGTTAGTTTTACACTCGTTCCTTTCTTCTTCGTAAGAGGTCGTACTGGTGAACTAAGGAGACAAATAGAGGTTGGAGCATAGCAGATCTTCCAATGAGCCTCTCGTCTGGGGAAATACCTCTACCTTACAAAAGGCGACAGTTAAGTACGCACTTCATAATTGTTGTGCTATGTGCATCTTCAAAGCTCAATTTTTTAATGTCAGAGGAGGCAAACGAGCCAGCGGGTCGCCTGATGGTAAGCAATCACCGCCGCCCATGGACATCTGCAACACCAGAGGGATCGTTGATGCGTTGCCGGCCTTTTAAGGGGGGTGTGGGCCTCCGAAACTCTCACAAACCAGGCGAAACACAATAGTAGTCACTATTATTTCACGCTGATGTTATGTGAGAGGGTGGTACTTCCCCGGACGAGCCGGCTACCACTACAATGCTGCTTAAGTTTTCCCTTAAATTACAGGGTCAGTGACGCATGAGTGATGCCTCTGGTGTAAACAAGCGTCCATAGATGCTCTTTGCAGAAAGAGGTCAGCTGCAGTCGGGCGCTGCATGCAGGAGAGCTCTCGAAGGCACTCGGCTCGGAGGCTAATGGCGCCTTATGGCTTTAACTGACTACGACGAGTTACACTCAGTTGTTTCTTCGTTACATAGGAGGTGAACTAAGAATTTATGGTGATGTAGCTCTGTGTACTTTAGTTAGTAGACAGGTGCGAAGCCTACTTGATGACTCACGAAACTTACTTATCGGATGCCTTGAATTAAATAGTTTAAGTACTGCAGTTGGATATTAAATAGATACTTTACGTCTCTTTTGCCAGTGGTGAAATTGCCCTAACAGTAGTGAGAGCTGAAAGGAACTTGAGTACTGAATCGGTTTATTCCGACAAGTTCTGCGTTACTTGTTTGCCCAGGCCTCAAGAATAGTAAATAGCCAAGTACTTCTGCGAAGTTCTAGTAACTTGCTTACATCTGTTACAAAAGGATTATGTAACTTTTCTGAATAATAAATACAGAGTTTAGAACTTTTAGTATTTGCAGACGTTTCAAAGCGTAGTTAGTTTTTAATGCATTTGTGAAATGGAATAAATAATTTATTGTGCAAATAGATTCGTAATAAATACTTTTGCACAATTTTTTTTACGACGACGAGAACTATATTATTGAATTATGCAGCTTATTCATGCATTTCTTCATTAATTTATTATTACTTAATAATTAATTTTTTTACTGCTATCAAGCTACTAGTAGTATAAACTATTATCTTAATATCTCTCGGAAAACTTCGTGTTTCGTCAAATATTAATGCCTTCTTTTATATTTATTAGTGTACACGATAAATGTAATAATTGATGAACATGAAAGTTATCATTCGTTTGTATACGGTAACGTGACGATTGCCGAAAGCTTTTAAGACAATAGTAGTCATAATGAAATTACTGGGTGTATGAGACCTAATAAGTCGCCTCGGTGTACGGGCGCAGGGCAGTGCCAGACAGTAACTGCTTAGTTACTGTTTGGCACACGATCAGGTGTACGATCTGCTCGTCTTGTTACACATTGCAATAATAAAAAAAGACATTAGTTAGATGTCCTTATGTGAGGAAAACACTATTCATGTAATTAAAAAGTATCATATTAATAAATTACATTGTTACGATACGTTGTTTATGAAATACTTTAAAATATTGTGAAACTCTGTTATTGGTTAAGCGTTGTATAAGTTGCAAAAGCATGTCTGTAATAAATATTCGTTATTGAGTTTTCGAATATATTAAAAAACATAGTTTATCTTCACGATCACGTCATGAAAGAATTTTACTTATCGATTTATACATCTCTCAAATCTTAGAATATGGCTCCTTCATTTCAACTTATATTTTTCTTAGATGCCAGCTTAGCTTACATTTGAATTTTAAGCATGAAGATAGGTGTCACGAAAAGACGGGAACATGAAGGCTTCCCATTTTCTGTTGGCAGCCGTCTAAAAATGAAATGTTTGTTTTAATATTGCCTGAAAATCCTCCTCATTTAGTCCGCAATCTTCTTAGAATTAGGTCAACGAGTGGTTGTCGCGTTTGCTGAGACACAGTTAATATAATGTCCATAGTAAAGATGGTAAAGGTCGATTTGTGAATAAAAAAAATATATTGGACAACATCACATTAATTGATGTGACCCCAAAGTAAGTAGCGCAAGCACTTGTGTTATGGGTGTCAGAAACAACGAAGGTACCACAAATATATACTTAAATACAAATAAACATCCAGACACAGAACAAATACAAATGTTCATCACATAAATGTTTGTCCTGGGTGGATTTCGAACACACGACCCCTGGCGCATAGGGGCGCATTTTGAATGGACCGGTGGCGCATTTAGTAGTGACCTGTCACAACCAAATGCGCCACAGGGCCAGTCAAAAGTAAAGTCGGGCTTGTGTGAAGTGAATTGTACTCATACTTCCTATAATGAGGAATCATGAAAGTAGCACCTGTGACAGAAAAGATGAAAGGAAATAACTTGTCTTGGTAATATAAAAAATAATAAAAGTGACACGAATGACCCCTGGCGCATAGGGGCGCATTTTGAATGGACCGGTGGCGCATTTAGTAGTGACCTGTCACAACCAAATGCGCCACAGGGCCAGTCAAAAGTAAAGTCGGGCTTGTGTGAAGTGAATTGTACTCATACTTCCTATAATGAGGAATCATGAAAGTAGCACCTGTGACAGAAAAGATGAAAGGAAATAACTTGTCTTGGTAATATAAAAAATAATAAAAGTGACACGAATGATAACATATTTTTTCGTGAAGTGTTATTAAATTCTTAGAAAATAAATATCTATTTTAGGGGTTAGTAGTCGATTCGCACGAAAATAATTCGCACTAAAATAATCGACCACTTTCAAAAATAATATTATTTTTAGTAGTCGATTCGCGTGACATCTCGTAAATTTTAATATCCATAATAATAACACAAATTATTTACTTTCTGAACTTTTGAAAGGGCATCGGAGTATAATATTACCGCAAAGATTCCTCACTGGGATGTTTTATAGTAGTGTTTAGTAACACTTTATATCCCCGAATGACGCTTAAGGCAAGGGTTAATGTTACCATAACATCATTAAAACAGTAGCTGGCTACTGTTGCTAGCCCGGAAAAATGTATATTTTGTGGGCCTTATTATTTAAAATTAGTTCTTGGAATTAAAATGATGTGGAAAAATTAGAGCTGAGAACTTTGTTTAGTAGTTAATTTACTTTTGTTAATTTATGTATAATTTACATAAGTCAAAGCTTTGCGTGGATCATTCTCTAATACCCGTGAAATGTTTCGTATTCGATTTAGTAACCCATAGAACAAATAAAGACCGTTTTTGATACTTTTGAATACGGAAAAAAAGTAAAACATTTTTTAATAAGTGTTGTTTTGATACTTGTGGCAAACAGAGCGTGGGATTATTTGAACTTTTTATTACGTCATTCTATACATACATTATATTATTTAATCCTGTACTAGCTGACCCGATGAACTTCGTATCACTAACTTTAGTATTTTCGTCGCAATTTTTCCATATTTTCTCATCGTTTAAACCTTCCCTGGACTTCCACGAATATTTTAAGACTAAAATTAGTCAAATCGGTTCAGCCGTTCTCGAGTTTTAGCGAGACTAAGGAACAGCAATTAATTTTTATATAGATGAGACTCGACCCCACAAACTTTACTCACTTATTATTTTTATTTATTTTTTTAACGCGGGGAATGCGTTACGCTCCTGTCACTCTGTCTTGGGGGCGAAACAGAGCCGTGTGTGGGACTCCCAGTTTTAGGTTTACCCACTAAACCCCGCGGTACTCCCTCATCACCCTAATGCACGGCCACGGGTATCGGCAAAGCCTTTACTCACTGGCCAAGGCTTAATACTAAGTTCCACGCTTGAATAGCTGTTAGATCATTAATCTATAACTGTTTGGTACAGAAGAAACTAGTAACTTCTTTTCCACTTGAGAAAGACTGGAAAGTTACGTACGTAAGTACTCAGAGATCTGCTTAGCGATGTACTTGTGCAAAACTTGGCTTTGGCAACTGTCTATGCTCGAATACTAGAATCCCCTGCCAATTCGTCGGAAAAGAAAAAAGTTTTTTCCTACGCCGCCAAGAACTTGAAGGTTGAAATATAAGGTAGGCATTTTAGATTCAGTGTGTGTGTGTAAACTGTGGTGTAAACACATACATACACTACATATATTATCTCATGCAGGATATGTACGAGTATCTATACTAATATTATAAAGAGGAAAGATTTGATTGTTTGTTTGTTTGTATTGAATAGGCTCCGAAACTACTGAACCGATTTGAATAATTCTTTCACTGAGGAAAGCTACACTATCCCCGGGTGATATACAGATAGCTTTTAGCAGTTTTTACTTTGAAATAAATTAACTATATTCTTCATTTAATAACCAAATTAAATTAAACTTGATTACCACACATTTAAACGTCACGGTTCGTTTACCATGAAATAATTTAATCTTTATTTATTTCACAAGAGATAAATTGCAACACATTTTTTCAAAGTTATCGCAATGGCATTCGAGCCGAAATACCTAACACAATACCTAGACTGATTGCGGCATCACTGATCAATCAATCAATATCATGATATTTCATGATAAAACAGAGATAGGTATCATCCTTTTGTCTTGCTTCTGTATGTTTTGTGATGGGCACACTTTTTATATAATTTAGATAAGAACAGTTTTCATTGTAAAATGAAATGATTTATGTCTGCAATTAACATAAAGAAATAATTTTTGCATAATTATGTACTCAACTCATTATAAAAATCATATCAACTGAATTGATAACCTCCTCAAATTGAGATTAAGATTTTGATTTACATTGTATTTAAATTGGATTACATTGTATCAATTAGTATTATATTGTGCCATTTGCAGTAATAAAAAAAAAAAGAAAATTGAAATCGCTTCATCCGTTCGGGAGCCATGATGCCACAGACAGACAGACACACACACAGACAGACACGTCAAGCTTATAACACCCCTCTTTTTACGTCCGGGGTTAAAAAAAAAGTGCCTATAAACAACATTCTTAATCCGGTGGTAGAGTCACTCTGTATAATTGATAAAGACCTATGTGAATTTTTTTTTTGGATTTATATATTAATCAAAATCATTTCATTAATCATTTCAACCGGAAGACGTCAATTGCTGGACATAGATCTTGCCCAAGGTACTCCAAAGCGATCAGTCGCGGTCTGCGGTGGCTCAGGACTGACGCAAACTTATTTATGTAGTTCAATCGGTCGAACTTGTAGGAAGCCTACTTTGGCCTAGTCTGGTACATACATTATACCACTCAAAAACCCTTCCACCCCAAAGACCGTCCGACCTTCTCGTATCTACTCAAAGTCAAAGTCAAAGTCAAAGTATTTATTTTGCAATTTGATTTACCAAGAAATTCTTTTGCACTACTCTTTTTTTCCTACCAACTACTATCAAAGAAGAAGAGAAGGACTGATGGTCCTTCACGTAATGTGCCATTCCATTAACATTAATTGACGAGCCATTTGGTGTAATGGTCGAGAAGTCGGTTATTACACCAGAGGTCGCGGGTTCGATCCCCGCACGGTACAAACATTTGTGTGCATGAATATGTCTGTTTGTATCGGTCTGGGTGTTTCTATGTATAATATGTATGTATTTACAAAAAAAAAGTATATAAGTAATGTTTATCCGTTGTCTGGCACCCATAGCACAAGCTAATGCTTAGTTTGGGGCTAGATGGCGCTGTGTGAATAATGTCCAGAGATATTTATTTATTTATTTATTTATATTTATTTATTTATTAATGCCCTATAATAGTTCTTCTGCAGAGCTGTATTTGTTCTTTATACAGTTACACGACTATAAATTGCTCTTTTTTCAAATGACGCAAGTTCTTTGAAACCGGTCAAGGAGTCACCCATTGTTTGCCAGATAGTGAAGATTAAACATTGCGCTTCGCTCGCAAATTACTGCGGGCTTACAATGCAAACGTTATAACATAGTATAGAATCACAACTTTTGCGATTGAAGATAGTCAACTTTAAAAAAAGTGTGTCAGAAATTAAGCCGGTAACAATGGCTTGTCGCAAACAAAAGCCGTCGTACTTATACTTTTTTTGGCGAAAGAAAATGCATTTAAAAAGAGGTTGTATTTAACTTCACATCAAAAAATACTAATTGTGCATCAAAAAAATACTGAATTGCTAACCTAACCTTTTTTCTTTTTTTTTTTTCGGAGGAGAATGCACCATAACCGCAGGCTAGCTAAACCTGCGGCCGTGTCTGGGACTCGAGACTTAAGCGTCCACTACCCACTAAACTCCCCCGGTTCCCCTTCACACCCGATTAACCTAACCTTCGGTGTGCAATCAGTTATTTTGATGTACATTTCAGTATTTTATCTACATCCATACCATACTCATGTGATCCTTTTATGAAACTCACTTCGATCGTTTCATAAAACCACATTCGTATTTTAATGACCCTCATTATGCAACAGTCACATAAATAACTATTTTAAAATGTTCACTTAAAAATACGCTTTAAAAAGCACTATAACAGCGATATTAAGTGTGTGCGACTCGGAACTAAAAATCGTCCCACAACTCATGTATTCCCACCGTATTGCACCCGAAGAGGGATTAACTGGGTGCCTGCATTTAATCATAGATACCCAAGCTACTTACTTAACTTACTTTTTTGTATGTTATATATGAGACTAGCGGCCGCCCGCGGTTTCACCCGCGTGGTTCCCGTTCCCGTGGTAATTGATCAAAATCCTTTCTTAGCGGATGCCTACGACATTCAGCCCGATCGCGATCCGTCCAGTGGTTTGAGCTGTGCGTTAAAAATGTAGTATCGAGGCAAGATAAACCGAGACTAATTTATTGTTTAATACTCATTTATTTGTCAATAAAAAAAATCTAGCAACCGCATGATTTGTCACTATAGTCGAGTCATTTTAATATGCCACATTTGACAGTTAATTTATGCAAAGAAAAGTGCTACTTATGTAAATCAGGAGTAGAGTCTAATTTTCTAAATAAATAATTGTTTTAATAAGAACTGATGTTGTTTTTTTGAGTTTTATTCCTTTAGCGTAAGGTATATTTTTCTTTGCATAAATGAACTGTCAAAATGTGACCTATTAAAATGACTCGACTATATTTGTCACGGGTTCATTACGAAATTAGGGAGGTGGGAGGGAGTGGCTGTAATTAGCCAATAGCTCCCTCAGGCTATGTTGAGCGTCCTGAAGCGAGGCAGAAAGAAATATATACCATACCATACAAATGCACGCCTCGTTGGCTTAGTGGTTTAGTTACTCGGACACGATCTCTGGGTCTGGGATTCGATTCCCGGGTCAAGCCTCGTCAAGTTACTTGTGTCGGATTTTTGGTAGTTCCAATTTGTGATTACTAATCAATGATGGAGTTCATCACACGTATGCTTGTCCTGAGTAGGTTTGTGTAGAGTTTGGATTCGAACATACGACCTCTGGTGCAGCTATAGTTACTTG
Source organism: Mecyna flavalis (assembly GCA_949319885.1). Classification (NCBI taxonomy): domain Eukaryota; kingdom Metazoa; phylum Arthropoda; class Insecta; order Lepidoptera; family Crambidae; genus Mecyna; species Mecyna flavalis. The sequence continues at coordinate 1,766,081 of OX439419.1, read as the reverse complement.
GCATGGCAATGACATTGGGCAGGAACTGTCATTGAGATTATTGCAATGAATGTTTGCAGATAAATTGTTATCATTACAAACATTTTCAATTGTAAAGAAATTATTTTTTTGTGACTAGGTCTCCGAAATTACTTACGGTCAACTATTTCAACACTGAACCACGAAGGCTTTTTGTGATTAAACTGCCAAAGAATCAAATATTTCACAAGTTTGATACAAATACAGAAAACGCGAAATGAACTATTCTAATATTAATTGAAACTGCCACAACTCTAAGTTATTTATTGACTGCGCTCTAATCGAAAATATCGTCCAGTCACGTTGTTCTATCACGTGAAAAATGTACATCTTACTTATCCTACCTAGGTATACACAATCTAGATGAGATATATAGGTATGTATCTTCATGTTACTCAACGAATATAACACTTTATTTACCTTCACTCTACGTACACAACAAATATTTTCCAAGCGACGCGGTATACATAAAATGTTTACACTTTCACCCCTATAAAAGGTCAAAGGTCATTAACTTACTTCAGAACTCCAGTGGACGTGCCTTGTGTCCGCCAAAACACTCCTTTCCATTATCAGAAAGAAATCACACCATTTCACTCAAAAACATCACTATACAAATCACTTCGATTCCAAAATCACAGTTCGAAAAAAAAAAGTTACCCCGTTTCGTTTTCTGCACAGAACCGCGATCTTTTGAATTTAGAAAATAGTTTCCGCAAAAAAACTAATTGCAAGCGTCCGCACCGCGCATGCGCGTCTACCTCTGACTCAACGTTCCGTTTCACTAACACAATGACGTGTTTCCATGCTAATACCCATGAATTTCCCTCCAAGATCCACTATCTGACACGGACGATGACTAAATCAGCTGATAGATAGGTGGCAACAGCAAGAAAACTCTTGCTTACGCTCCAACGGGTTAGTATGCCGATCGAGATCGAGATATCGGACCTCCCACTCTATCGGAGGGGCATAGATAAGTGGTCCGATAGTAATTTTGCATCTGATAGCTTGCTGATAAATAATTTCCTTTTTGCTATTGTTATAACGGAGTTAGCCGGTGAAAGCCTCTTGAGAAATTACGATGGAATTATAAAAAGTTTTGCTCGCTCGCTCATTCACAAGCTAGATGGTGGATAAAAATTCATTCCAATTCGCAGACTCTAGCGAATAACCGGCAGCGCAATTATGAAATTTAACCACTCAATCCCGAACCGGCACTCGGGTGCCGCGTAACAATAGATTTTCTATTGTGTCTGGTGATCCGGGGCTCGAAAGATTAATGCTGCAAATTGAGATAATATCTGGCAACTGGGCCACAGTGAATCACCTCATTGCCCACAATTAAGGACAAAAGGTGTTAAACACTTTAAGCACTGACACTTAGCACTGGACAAAAACAATTCCACAAAGTGTGAAGGTATAAAGAATATGAAAAAATTTGGCTGTGAATTTTGGGCACATTCGCGCGCTTTTTTGACGTTGACAGTTTGTTTTTTTTATTGAAATTAGATCTTTTTAAGTCGCGTTAGTTGGTGTGGTGTCGTGGCGCGGGGCGATGGCCGACTAGAAGAAATGGAGCGAGTGGGAGTGGTGGACGGCAGGTGGTGGGATCGATACCACACAGTCTGGCGCACGCACTGACCGCTCGCGTGGCGGCACCGCTTTTGAATCTATATTTGGATTGTAGGATAGCCGAGATGGGTGCGGGTATTTTATGGTGTCAATACTAAAAATTGGGCCGTGCCTGTCTCGACATCCGTAATTAGGTTGATTAGGTAAATTTTCTCGAGTGTTTACAAGCGTTTAAACGGTAATGGCGTAGATTGAGGCCAGAGAAATACTTTGCAGTAAATAAACTGTTAGTACCAATTAACGCTTGTAAATTGCTTTCTGCCGAGGAAAACATAATTTCGCAACCTCAATGACGCAATGAATTTGCGATTTATTCAAATGCAGTTACAGATTCGGTATCTGGTTTAGATTTCATTGCTTTTGGTTGCTATGTACTGCTGTTATTAAATCGTAATATGCAATTCAATTGATGTATGACATGATAATTGTTTTTTACCAATGTATGTCATGTTGTCCAATCTTTATTGTTTATAATAGTGCTGATAAACATTTGATTGATTACATTGCGAAAAGCTACTTTATCTTATCTCATTATTTATTTACAGAAATCAGTTATACTTATATAACCCTTTAAATTGGTAAGCATCTATTTTTTATCATGTTTTTTTTTTTTTGCAAATATATGACGTGATATTATATCAGATCATCAAATTCATCAATATTTGCTATGACTTGCATAGAATATTATTATTATTTAAATTATGCAAAAAAAAACTATTCTTCTAAATTAGCGGCTTAAAATCAAATAATCATTGCTGTAACTAGTATTTATTTAAATTATTCAAAAGGGGTACTGGGTTCAATTTTCGGGTCGAGCAGAAGTCGAGAGTCGCGAAGTCGTTTTTTCGGACACAACTCTGGTTTAAAGGATAACGGGAGGGTTAAGTGCATCGTCGACGAGTTGTCCTGGGTCCTGAGTCTATCACACGGTCTTGCTTCCCTGTGCAAAAGCATTTACCGCCGAAAAAAGACGAAAGGAGAAGACCTGGTATTGGCCAGGTAATACATATTATAAATGTGGAACCAAATACAGTAGAATCTGACCTTCGAAGCCCTTGAAAGGGAACCTACAACAATTTTATCATGGCTTTACAGCATCGACAGTGCAGGTTTTTCTCAAGGTTTCGGCACTTCAGATTTAGTGTTAAATTACCACTGGTAATTCGCACATCAGTACTCGTATGTAGAAAAATTTATAGGTGCACGCCAAGATCCGAACCATCGACCTCATGCATATGAGTGACGAATAAAACTATTCGTTTCCATCTGCAAATCGAATGTATAACCTAAACGCATTTTTCACGTTAAATTACAGCCTATTATAATACTACTGCGCCACAAATGCACCAACGAGATTGCATTTCGACGTCGTCAAATATTTTAACGCGATTATTATAGTACCACAGAAATATTAACCCGAACATACCGTGATTACGGTCACGGAAGAACCGAGTTTGGGTTAACGTATGCAATAACTATGTAACTGGAGGGAGCGTTCCACTTACGGCACCTAGGTTATAGGTGCCGTGGTGCAGTGGCCAGTTACACTTTAAATTAACGACCACGCCATGGGTACTGGGTTCAAATCTTCAGTCAAATCAAAAATAGAATATTGAGAAAAAAATTTGAAAGATCACATCCCGAAAATCTACATTTTAATTTATTATTGCTACTGTTACAACTCTACTGCTCTGGGAAATCGAATAACTAAAAAGAAACAAAATGTTAGGGTGCCAAGCATAGGTGCCATTATTAGGAACACACAGCAGAGTAAACTCGAAAGACCAACGAACGAATTATTGCCACTAACACGAGAACATAGCCGAAACTTCACCTTTAGGATACTCTGAAATAAAACTGACTGTTCATGCAGAACTCAAAAAGTCTTACTTGAAACGAACTCTCTTTATGCGATGGGAATAAAGCTGAAAATTGGTTGCAGGAATTTGATGTAGGTTGATATGTGGCTTGCTGTACATGCTATATACTCGGCTGGGAATACCTGTGCGCTTGAAATTGTTTAAATGCCTTTTGTATAGAGGTTATAAAGTCTTATCTCTTATTATAGCTTGTCCAACACCGCTGTACCGCGCCTTAGAAATACGAGCACAGCGAAAAACCGGTGTTTTTCAAGCTATAGCTTAAAAGAATGGCTGTGTGTGTACCTCGCAGTAGTTAAAAATATTCCGGATCGGGTAAAGTTTGTATCAGATTTTTGGCCAAAGCTCGGGTTTATGCACGGCTTATGACTACCAATCCGCATTTGGCTAGCGTGGTGGTTAAGCCAGTTGATACCTTGATTTTAGTTATAGATGTATTTACCCTAAATTGTGGCTTTACAAAATAACGCGACTACTGTCATATCTAGTTTATTACGTTGTTGTTTTCATGTACTATATATTCTTCATAATAAGAAATGTTTCATACGACCATAATAGTGATTTGTAGAATTATGTTTCTTACATGTAATTCACCACATAATAACATACTGGAAAAACTACTGAAGCAGCTATAAATGGCAAGACCGCAATAAATTACCTTTTCAAGAACTATTCACAAAGGAAAATTGTCCCATAAATCTGCGACAGAAACTTAGCCACCGTAGTTCAGGTCGTCCAGTGCGTTGCGATATTTAAGCTAGCTTATAACGCCTCGATTGTCTAGTGGTTCAAGTAACACAGCCATGATGCCATAGGCCGGCAACGCATCAGCGATCCTTCTGGTGTTGCAGATGTCCATGGGCGGCGGTGATTGCTTACCATCAGGCGACGCGACGGCTCGTTTGCCGCCTCTGACATTAAAAAAAGGCAAAAATTGTCTCGGATTAATGACACAAATAATTTCACTATGTGATAAAGTCAGTATCCATCATTGATACTTAGCATGCCGCTTCTTGGTTCTCTCGTTTCAGATTTTTGTCATTTTGTTTTGCTATTGAAATCAATCGCGGAGATTGATGATTCGACTAAGTCCTTGGGTCGAGTGGAAACTTTTTTGGAGCACGACTATAACTTCAATGCCAGAGAAATCTGTAGTGGCAATATTAATGCTGGAGTCATATCAAAGAGTATAGTAATAATATGGGAAAGAGTGGCAACTCAATGGCAAAAATTTTTCTATGGAAGGTGCTGCCACCTGAACACTGGTGGAAGAACTAAAATTGACGTAACGCACACATGCACAAAAGTACGTACGTATGTACGTATGGGTGTGTGTGTTGCCTATGCTTATAGGTATCGATATCTTTAATTAATACAGTAGTGCAGGATAAATTAATAACACAATGATTAGGTGACATCTTTTATTAAAATGAGAATGAATTCACAAATATGTAGCACATATTAACACACTTCTTTGCATCATAATGCGAATGAGTTAACATAGATTTTCTAACTATAATCGGCAAAACAAAACCAAACAAACAACTTTAAAGCGAAACAAAACTTAACAATAACTATAACAACTAAAAACAATAACAAATAACAACGATTATAACAGCAATTAACAACAAAACAGAGAAATTAATCCTAACCTAAAACGTATCAACAACTATGAAATTGACAATGACGTAAACTTCAATTTGAATTTGACAATCTAAACAAGATGGCTCGTAATTTAGTTCTTCCACCAAAAACCAGAGGCGCTGTCGGCTTCGAAATTTATCAATGTTCTAAGAGTGCCCCCCCTGAGTCATATTTATAATAGGTTAAAACCACCTCAAGAGCATACAGAATGAACTTTATGTCAGAAAAGTTGTAAAAAAGAGTGATGAAATGGTGTTGATGGTGATCAACGAAAAAAATAAATAAGATGGTTTAGTATAACTAATTTCTTATAAACACATTATTTAATAAAATATTTCCATCAATTTTTAAGGGCCTGCTTAAATAAACTTAGCAACGAAAAGCTTCTCGCTCGCTGTGGTTCACATCCATAATAAGTATAATAGGGTGTTATTGAAACTAGACGAAATGGCCCGAAGGAAGGCTACCTCTGGCGTGAGTAGCGTGTTGACAAATGTGGGGCTTGTCACCGCTGACCGACCGCTACCCTCTCACTAACGTTTAAGAAAGAGGTTAATACTTTTCCAGGTACCTATAAATGTATAGTTAAGTAGTTTGCCAGTTGCATCTACAGTTTTGGGGTCGATTACAAAAAAAAAAGGCTCGGATTGAAAAAGCGGAGCTTTTTTAAAGGGGGTTGAAACCACAAAATTCCTAACATTAAACAAAAGCTTTTTTTCCATTATTTGTGTACCAACGCTGCGAGCACCGCCGCACCACAATGAACGCAAGTAGTATTAGTATTTTTTTAATTTCAGTTTCTTCATCTTGTAGGACGACTTTTTCATTGACGGCAAAGGCGCATTAATGGCTTATTTAATTTGCTTTTGCCAGACGGCCAGTTATAATAATAAATGGATACATTACCTATCCAACCAAGACTTTTTATTTAATACTCATAATATTAGTAGGAAGTAGTATGTACATAGCATAGCCAATTTTAATTTTAGAACAACTTCCTCAATGCGTATTGCGACAAATCCAAACTTTTAACTATGACTCACAAATCTCCGGAACGGAACGTATTTCAACACTTATGCCTCACGCAATTTAGTGTTACAAAAAACTGAAATTCCTATTACATTCTAAACCTTAAAACTGTTGTTATAAATTCTAAGATAGCATAACAAAAACTGTTGTTATTTTTATAACCCTTCGTGCTTCGAAGAGACGAATGAAGTTTTTTACAGAGCTTTTTATTGGCGAATAAAATTAATTGTTGAATCTAAATTTGGATATGGAAGAGACAACTTGACTGGCCCAACGGCGTATTTCGTAGTTACCCTATTTTACAATGCAAGGAGTCCTGGGTTCGATTCTAGGACAAACATTTATTTGATGAACATTTGTGTTTGTCGGGTGTATGGATGTTTATTTGTTTAAATGATAAGTCTTGTAATAAGTATATATTTTAGGTACCTTTGTTGTTTCTAAGACTCATACGCAAGTGTTTACTCTACTTTCTCCCAAAATCATTTCATGTGTGATGCTGTCTCTTATATTTTTATATTCACAATTTGATACTAAGTAGGTATGTTGGCTGTGAGTAGTTTTATCGTTATTAGTAGAATTATGGCTAATTTCTGGAAATTTTCAGTAATTGAACACTACATCAGAATTAGTAGAGGATGTTATCTCCTTATAACATAACATTTGCATAAAATGTCTTTTTGGATTGGTAAAAATGTGTAAAGTTAGTTGTCAGTCACCTTGACAGTTTTTTAAAACATAATTTTAAAGTAAACGTAGAAATATTTCCATACCCTTTACCATTTTATTTTTTCTAAAAACTGTATATAATAAAAGAAAGTGGTGTTAGTTTGTGTTAGTTACATTATTTATAACTCAAGAACGGATGAACCGATTTGTCTGAAAATTGGTGGAGAGGTAGCTTAGAACCAGGAGATGGACATAGGATACTTTTTATCCCCAAAATATGGGGGAAGGGGGGGGGGGGATAGTTGAAAAGGAAAATTACGCGCGGGGGGAAACCGCGAGGGCGACCGCTAGTTAAAGATATTGAACTTAACTATTGAACATATTTAAGTGTTCATTTTTTTTGTCTTTTTATCCACATTATCAGCTGCTTTTATTTGGACTGCGGAACCTTAATAAAATGATTACAATGTCTACTTAAACAGAACCGATGTTCGCGATAGCGAGATTGTATCTCAACACGTAACTACTATGTGTTATGTTAATTGGATCAACATAATCCTTAAGCATGTATTTTCATTATTTATCATTTTAATCAGTGTCTGCGTTAATTTACATTTAAGTCTTGGGTAAATTTATACTGGAAGTAACGTAATTTATGTTTCACTAGCTTTTCGCCCGCGGTTTCACGCAAGATGGTAAGCGGCCACTGCTGCCTATTTCATTGAGGGACGCTTCAACTGGAAATGTCCCTCAATGTGCTGCTAGACTGTAGACTCATCTGATCTTCGAGCCTCTAATTTCAAGTGTACTGGCTCCCACATTAATATTGCCGAAACACAGCCAGAGCTGTTATGGCGGCGGATTTCACCTGTGGGGGTGGTAGCTAGCCAGTCGGACTCCCTGCCACCAACCAAATTAATTAATTGTCAACACAACTAAATCCATTGCACATGAATGGCAACCAAACAATACATCCTGCTACTGCTAAAATGTATCGAATAAATCGTATACACGGACACCTTTAAACACCCAATTTGAAAAGAAGTGCCTACGTTGAAAGACCTTTCAGTCGGGTTCAAGGTAAGTCGCGAGGTCGTCGCCCTCTAACGGGCCAATGGGAGCGCACCGCAGCGCGGGTCGCGACCAATCAGCGACGAGACATCAGGGCTGTCACGCAGTGATGAATGAGGCAGGGGTTTAATTAAAAGATGTTTTTAGCTGGACAGTGTCATTTTTGTTCGTGGAGTGATTTATTGCGATTGGGAAGTTTGTGCTACCAACCTCAAAGGTGAGATCTGCCGCCATAACAGCGGTGTGATCAGATGAGCCTACAGCCTGGCAGCACATTGAGCGACGCTTCCTGGTGAAATGTCGTTCAATGGAATAAGCCGCCGTGACCGCTTACCATCATGTATGGCCAGGTCTCAGATCATCCCCATACTAAAAATTATATTGATACATTTTTTCTGTTGTGAAATATTTCTATTTCTGTTATTTAATGGAAACGGAGGCCAGATGGCAGTCGCTCTAATTTTATAACTGGACATACCAAATCCTAGATCATGGTGTAAACGTTCTGTGACGCTCGGAAAAAGGAAATAGAAGATCTTTTCACCGTTGACAGCCCTACGCAGTCTAGGCGCGCTTTCATTGGCTGCTAACAAAGAACATTGTAAAAAGCGGAAACAAGTAAAGTAAGGTTATATAGGGATCCTCCTGTGTACTTCAAATAAAGGCAAAGTTGGAAACAAAAAAATGGTTTTTAAAAACGAGGTATAATGTGGGGGAAAGTAAACCTGAACTTTTGAAATTGTAACCCCAGAGGTTGCGTGTCCGGTCCGTACCGAAAATGCCTGTTTATGTCAGTCTGTAGGTTTCTTTGTAATATAATATGTTGAATATAATAATGTTGTAAATGTTGTAATATAATATAAGAACTCCGCCGTTGCCGGTCCCAAGCCCGGATGTGAAAGGAGGAGGGTTGGTCCTAAGTGAGAATGACCATAAAACCCTCATGCCAAGATAGGCATGCAGTAGAGGCCACCAGGGGCCCGGAGAAACCCTACTCTTAAAATCTGGCTCTGTGGGCATGGACGCAAAGATGGCAGCCCTATCACCATGCTCGGGGTGCTGTAGGCTAATCACTTGCACATCCTTAAATATATAAATGATTATGAAACCTCAACAAAGTAAAAACGATCCGACCCCCCTAACGACGACTTTTGGCGCGAAAAAACGGACCCGATTTGGATGCTGGAATGTAAGAACCATGACCCGACCTGAAAGGCTGCCGCAAGTAGCTAAGGTCATGACAGACTACGGTATCCAAATCCTTGGATTAAGTGAAGTGAGATGGAACGGCTTCGGTGAAATTCCTGCTGACCATAATACGACCCTACTGTACAGTGGCAAGGAAGACGAAAATGCGTCTCATGAATTCGGAGTGGGACTACTGCTCAGCCGCAATGCTAGAAATAGCCTGCTCCACTGGAAACCCGTATCTGAACGCATAATTACTGCTCGTTTTAACTCCCGTGTTAGAAAGATCACCATTGTACAGTGCTACGCTCCGACTAACCAAGCGTCACCGGAAGCTAAAGACGAATTCTACGAACAGTTACAAGCCACCTTCAGTACAATTAAGAGACAGGACATTGTTGTGTTGATGGGTGACCTAAACGCAAAGATGGGCAATAATAACTCTGATCGGGAGCATTATATGGGCAAACATGGAGCCATTGGAGAAGCAAACGAGAACGGAGAACTCTTCGGTGACTTCTGCTCCACAAACGATCTTGTAATAGGAGGAACTCTCTTCAGCCACAAGGAATGCCACAAGGTGACGTGGAAATCTCCAGATCGTGTTACCCTCAACCAAATAGACCACGTCGCTATTAGCAGGACATGGAGGTCATCCCTACTAGACGTGCGTAACAAGCGCGGCGCTGATGTTGATTCGGACCACTACTTAGTAGTGGCAGAAATGCGTCTTAAAATGGCTGCCATTCATAAAAAGTCAAATAAAGTTTCCAAGAAACTCAATGTAGCTAAGCTGAAAGACTCAGATATTCGTGAAGAGTTCGTTATTAGCTTGAGAAATCAGTATGAGTTGCTTGAAGAATTGGAAGATGAACAAATGGATGAGCACTGGACGCGGATACGCACAGCGTTTGTAAAGGCAGGAGATACAACCCTGGGTTACTGTAGCAACTCAAGAAAGGCTTGGATGTCGTCCGAGCTCTGGGCCACAATTGAAAAAAGACAGCAGATCAAGATTCGAATGGCTTCTGTGTCCAGTAACGATCCTGTTACTGATACCCTGAACGCACAATACGCTGATCTCAGAGCACAAATAAAAAGGCTATCCAGACGTGACCTTCGCCGCGCCGCAGATGAAGTAGCAGAACAAGCGAACAAAGCTGCCCGTCGTAAGGACATGCGGGGACTCTACGATGCTACTAAAACTCTTAGTGGGAAGAGTGGCAAGACCATCAGAAAGCCACTCCATAGCAAAGATGGCCAGCTCTTGTGCACTTCGGACGAACAACTCCACAGATGGCATGAACACTTCAACGAGCTGTTAACAAGATGCCAAAGCACGCACAGCACCACTGGCGACAACTCCAATGCGAATCCACCTGCCAATACCCTTGAAATATCTACAACACCACCTTCAATACACGAAGTTGTTAAAGCAATTAAGCAACTGAAGTCTGGGAAAGCGCCAGGTATAGACAGTGTTAGCGTAGAGTTGCTGAAAGCCGATGCGGTGGTAACAGCAGAGCTGTTGCACCCCCTACTTGTGCGAATTTGGGTAACAGAATCGGTCCCCCAGGAATGGAAAGAAGGATTGTTGATTAAAGTACCGAAGAAAGGCAATCTATCTTCTTGAGACAACTGGCGTGGCATTACCCTCCTGCCTTCTGCTGCTAAAGTCTTAGCTAAGATCCTGCTAAACCGAATGTCGCCTGAAATAGAAAAAACACTGCGCGCAGAACAGGCAGGTTTCCGACCAGGGCGCTCTTGTACCGACCATATCAATACTTTGCGCATCCTTATAGAACAGTGTGTTGAATGGCAATCCGAAGTGTATTTAGGCTTCGTCGACTTTGAGAAGGCCTTCGACACCGTGAACTGGGGCGCACTGTGGAAGTGTCTGTTAAACAGGGGCGTTCCTTCCAGGGTGGTTAATATAATTAGATCTCTATATCAGCAGAGTACCTGTAGAGTGGTTCACGAACAAGTGCTAAGTGACCCAATAAAAATCTCAGCCGGTGTGAAACAGGGCTGTCTCCTGTCACCACTTCTGTTTGTCATCTTGATCGACGATATAATGAGGGAAGTCACACAGACACCAAACGGCCTTCAGTGGGGAAATGGTACACTTGAGGACTTGGATTATGCTGACGACATAGTGTTGATCTCGCCGTCGCTACCTCAACTCCAAAGCAAGCTTGAAGAACTGAAGAAGGCTGCTTTAAAGCGTGGGCTTCGAGTCAACACTCGTAAAACGGTTGATATGCGAATACTCCCTAGTGACAACACGACCCCATTGAAGTTGGACGACCAGCCTTTGACCACTGTCACCGATTTCACTTACCTCGGAAGCACCATGACAAGCACAGGAGGCTCAGATGAGGACATTGAAGCTCGTATTAAAAAAGCCAAAGCAGCCTATGCCCAACTTAGACCAGTGTGGCAATCCAATGTTCTCACCAGGCGCATTAAACTCTCCCTTTTCGAGTCCATCGTAAAGTCGGTGCTTCTCTATGGCTGTGAAACCTGGAGGGTTACGAAAGGCTTAACGAGTAAGCTGCAGGTCTTCGTGAATAAGTCACTTCGATCCATCCTTCGTATCTTCTGGCCTAAAACCATCTCGAATAAAGAGTTGTGGTCTAAATGCCATCAAACTCCAATTTTGCAAGAAATTGCCCAGCGGAAATGGAGGTGGATTGGCCACACTCTCCGAAGGGAAGATGGTAATGCTGCTGAAATCGCCTTTGAGTGGCAACCGGAGGGTAGGCGAAGACGCGGACGGCCAGTACACACGTGGAGGAGATCGGTGGACAAGGAACTCAGGAAGGAAGAACTCAAATGGGAAGACGCTCGAAGAATCGCACGGGACCGGCCGGCTTGGAGAAAACTTGTTGGGGCCCTCTGCACCAGCGGGGTGCCTTAGGACCACAACAAACAAAAATAATATGTACCTACTTACAAAAAAGTAAATAAGTAATTTTTATCCGTTGTTTGGCACCCATAGCACAAGCTATGTTTACTTTGGGGTCACACTGATTATTCAGAATTTTTTATTACCTACATTGTGTACATGACAAGTGCTTATAATTTCTGACTTAACTTCGTTTCAAAATAACTCAGCAAAGTGAATATCTCCCCTGAAACACGGTAACTGAGTAAAATAGTTTCTTACTATAGAGTGGCGCACCGGCAGGAAACTTAATTCCCAAAGTTGTAGTTCCGAGAGCGAGGTAACTCAAAAGGGATCTCGGTTAAGCCTACGCTTCTGATGGTTTTAATAAGCACCTGTGCAACGATGTAAAGTCGGAGATATGTAGAGACGGTACTATGTAGAGATATACTACTTAAGTTAGTTGATAATTTTAACAAGCATAGTTTCTTGAATACGACTAGATGAGAAGTTATCGAATACTAAAGTTTTAAAAATGGCATATTATTAAATAACTGTTGAGTTTTTTCGGCGTCCTTTCAACAGGTCTTTTTCGTACTTCGAGACGCTCTGGTAGGTTAAACAATTTGTGACATGCTAAAAAGTTTAATAAATCTAATTGCTGAAATGTCTTAATTAATTTTAAATGGATTGTCGGTTAAGCCTACGGTATGTTGGAGATATTATGTAGAGACGGAATAATGTACTATGTTCCTTAATGATAAATTAATAAGATGATGATTGATAAAGTCTTATACCAAGAGCTTACTGTTTGATCCTCGCATCGAATTAAGAATATTTAAATTTTTCAATATTGGTATTTAACGTAAAAAGGTTTAATTTTTTCAATGTTTGTAACATGGATCCGTTGACTGAAACTGGCGAAAAAAGTGTTTATCAATCGACTTCAAAAATAACAATAATTGTACATTATAACAACGTACACACAAGAATGCGTATTATTTAAATTTACGTTTAATTGCATTATTTATTTTAAGTCAGTTAAATTATTTTTTACCTCGCAATCCAAAGTTATTTTGTATAGAAATATTATTTACTCTACATCCAAAAAACTCTGTAACTAGGTATTTCCAGCGAAACTTAAAACGGCACTAAATTAATAGCACTGGATTCTATCTTTGAGACACCAAATCCTTTCGGCTTAATCAAAGGAATTAACGATGTCGGACGGTGTCAAAGAACTGATATTTTTTATCTCAGCGAGAACATCGGATCCAATTTAGAACTAATTAGTATCTGTCTACTGGCTTCGGATACTAGATACAAGATTAATGATTCACTTCATACCCTTGAACAAGGGTAAAGACTTAATAACAATAAGAAGATACTATAGGAAATCGCCTCCGCCTTTTGACCGCCTCCATGGAAGTACATCCAGTGGGCTGCGTGTCTGCCAACTGAAGTAGTAAAAAAAAAAGAATTTACAATTTATGAAACAAGATTAATATTTTTTTAAAGGTTGGGTTTTAAACAGTTCCTTGTAGATGAATTCTTATTATGTCCTCAGGCAGCTCATTTACGAGTATTATTATGACAGATAAAAAACAGACTATTGTCCTATTTTCGAGAAGTCACAAAATTATCTGCTTCTATATTTTTTTATAAAAACTATCATTGTGATATTAATGGTGGAAGCCTTGGCTATGCAGTGAGACATTAAATAAGCTGATACATACATACATGAATGAGCATCTCTTGTGTTAAACAGACGAATATTTTAAATATCGCAACGGAAACATCGACTGGACCAATTTAGAACTAATTAATATCCGTCTGCCATTGGATACTATGAATATAACAGATCAATGAAGCGAATCAATCTTCAATCTATATTATAAAACTCAAAGGTGACTGACTGACATAGATATCTATCAACGCACAGCTCAAACCACTGGACGGATCGGGCCGAAATTTGGCCTGCAGGTAGATGTTATGACGTAGGCATCCGCTAAGAAAGGATTTTGATCAATTCCCACGGGAACGGGAACCAAGCGGGTGAAACCGCGGGCGGCCGCTAGTGATTTATATGATTTTAGACCAAGATTTTCAGGTCACTGCGTAAATGCACTAAAAAATAGGCACGGGACTGGCTAGCCTGTCAATATTTTTTTTATCAACTATAGTAGCTGTTTAACTATGTTTTTTGTTGCTGACACGGGTACATCGACCTAAGCATAGAACATAAAATTCTGTCAAAAAGTGAACAGCACCGGAACAAAGTTAACCCTTTTATGCTATTCGTTCAGACGGAATAGGGTTAACTCAATAACTCTACATGAAACCTTGCTCTATGTTGCCTTTTCGATGCTTATGCCATATTAATGACCTCTGATTATTATTATTTATTTTATTTAAAAAAAAGTTACAGTCAGGCTCTTATATTATAATGAACTGGGCAATAGCCACAAGGCTGGCACCAGCTCGTCCCAATCGGGTGTGAAAGAGAAACCGGGGGAGTTTAGTAGGCAGTGAACGCTTTAGTCTCGAGTCACGGCCGCATGCCTGAGGTTATGGTGCATAAACGCATTGCAACGCACTCTAATTGATTTACGCAAAAGTATGATTGTTTTAATAATTTGTACACTAAAAATATGATTGTTTTAATAATTTGTACACTAAACTGGTACGTCATGTTAGACCTTTATTGATTTGGAACCTGTTATTAGTAAACTTCATGTCATTACAAACTATTATTCTTTTTATGAGAGCTTACCATCTCATTCGCTAGAGTTTAGAGTTTTGACCGTCTCCGTGGAATAGTGGCTAAGTTGCTCGGGTATAAAACCCGGAGATCGTGGGTTCGATTTCCGCCTTGGGTCTGGTTGGTGGTAGGACTTTTTCAGAGTCCGACTGCCTAGCTACCACCCCCACAGGTGGCAGTATTAATGTGGGAGCCAGTAGACTTGAAACCAAAGGCTCGAAGACCAGATGAGCCTGCAGTCTGGCAGCACATTGAGCGACGCTTCCCGGTGAAGTGTCTCGCAATGGAATAGGCCGCAGTGACCGCTTACCATCAGGTAGGCTGCGTGTCTGTCTGCCAACTGAAGTAGTATTAAAAAAAAGTAAACTGACCTTATCGACCGGCATAGAAGGGCACGCGCGGCACAGGTTCCAGAATGAGCCGATCATCTGGTGGCTCCTCCGAGGCCGGCACTGCACTGCGTTACGCCACGAGGCTTATCAGCTGCTGGTGCATTCGCCGCTGCAACAATAATACAACAAAATTAATATCAACTAGCTTTACGCCCGCGGTTTCACCCGCGCGTAATTTTTTTTTCAAATATCCCGCAGGAATGTGACTTTTCCCGTAGGAATTTTATAGCCTATGTCCTAATCCGGGTATCCGTTCAGCCGTTTAGGCGTGATTGAGTAACAAACATCCAAACATCCAGACTTTCGCATTTATAATATTAGTAGGATAGAAACATCTAAATAATATACTGTACTGGCTTCTATATCTACAGCCGAAACACATGAAAAGCTTTTTCACCTGTGGAAATGGTGGTAGCACCTGTGGGAATGGTACTTACGTCAGCCTACTGAAAAGTAAATAGGCCTCTGAGGTTGAATCTTAGTATACAAATTGTTCCACGGAAGAGGCCATTCACCTTTACCCTTTACCGAACGACATGAGTTAGTTCACGTTATTGCCTTTTTATTGGTCCATTAGGTCTAAATATTGATTGCTAATACTAATTATCAGGTTCGGGAATGGTTATGTATGAATATAAGTTCAACGCCATTTTGTTTATTAATCCATCAAGCCCCGGAAAACCAGACACAATAGAAAATCTATTGTTTACGCGACACCCGGCTTTCGATGGAACAGTAGGTGTCAAAAAACAGCAAATCGCTTACTTGATGATAGGAATTTCTCAGAATCTGGATGGCTAGATTTTGGGAGTTATCACATTCGCAGCTGAAAACTTCTGTCATAATAGCGATGTGTTTCGGCAATATGATTGTAATAGCCAGTACACTTGAATATCAGAAGAGTCTACAGTCTGGCAGCACACTGAGCTATGCTGCGCTTTAAAAGTCCACCACCAACTGGATATAAAGTGAGAATTAAGCGACTTCCGGGTTTTAGGACTCGAGTGTTAACTGTACCACGGAGGTGGCCAAAATTATTTAGCTATGATTCAAATTTTTCAAGTGCTCTCGCTCTCGAAAAATTGTATATCTGTCTTTGTTTTATGATATCTGGTTGTTACTTAATAGTTCTCTTTATTTTCTTTCTTCCTTTTTATAAACTGAAGCTATAAGAGCGTAAGATGAAAGATTTTTTTGTTTGTATTGAATAGGCTCCGAAACTACTGAACCGATTTGATAAGTTCTTTCACTGTTGGAAAGCTACACTATCATCGGGTGACATGGGTACTTTTTATCCCGGAAATGTGGAGGGAAGGGGGGATTTTTTGAAGAAAGAAATTACGCGCGGGTGGAACTACGGATGCGCCCGCTAGTTTTTCATAAAGAAAACATTACTTCCACAACTTGTCACAAGATGGCAGTATCAGGCAGACTCACTGAACTTAAGCTGTGTTCCTTTAAGTGTGTCATAAAACCATGCTTAGCTTTAAAGCTTTCTCACGAACTCTCCTCGACTGGGTCAACAAAATGAACATAAAATGTGCCCGAAGATTTTATATCAAGTGCTTTGGATTTTAGAGGTCAGGTAGAAGGAATTAAAATATAGCTTTGAATAATAGAAAAAAATATTCAACCCACAGTCTACAGGTTAACAACATTTTCGTCATATATGTAGGTAGACTAGCGGGCGCCCGCGGTTTCACCCGCGTGGTTCCCGTTCCCGTGGGAATTGATCAAAATCCTTTCTTAGCGGATGCCTACGTCATAACATCTACATGCATGCCAAATTTCAGCCCGATCCGTCCAGTCGTTTGGGCTGTGCGTTGATATCTATCTATGTCAGTCAGTCAGTCAGTCAGTCACCTTTGAGTTTTATATATATAGATGCCAGTACATATCGCACACCTAGATAAAGAGTAGCACAGCTCGAAATAATCCAAAATAGAGTTATTGTAAAATTTGGGAATCAGCGTAATGAACTACGTTAACTCCAAAGTCACCTGTGTATGTTAACTATGAAGATTTTTACACAGGTGTCTTTGGAGTTAACGTAGTTCATTACGCTGATTCACAATTCTGCAATAACTCTTGCATTAATGCTCTTGGATTATTTCGAGTTGTGCTACTCTTTATCTATGTGTGCGATATAGCTATGTTGTCACGCTGGTGTAGACAAATTTGTTTGACAGCCTCCGTGGAACAGTGGCTAAGCCGCTCGGGTATAAAAACACGGAGGTCGTGAGTTCGATTCCCGCCTTGGGTCTGGTTGGTGGTAGGGCTTTTTCAGAGTCCGACTGGCTAGCTACCACCCCCACAGGTGAAATGCCATAACAGGCTCTGGCTGTGTTCCGGAAACATTAATATGGGAGCCAGTACACTTGAAATCAGAGGCTCGAAGATCAGATGAGCCTACTGTCTGACAGCACATTGAGCGACACTTCTAGGTAAAGCGTCTCTTAATGGAATAGGCCGCAGTGGCCGCTTACCATCAGGTGGGCTGCCTGCAGGTCCGCCAACTGACCTATTATAAAAAAAAAAAAACCTAGAAATTCGTTTTTTAATGCTTTAATGTTTCAAGTAACTCTCGGACTGAGGATATAGTTGCGATAGCTTTGATCTTAGTCCAATAAATTCTTCTAAGCTCCTTTGATAAAAACTAAACAAACAGAGATCCCAAACTTCGTTCAGAGTCAATGTACGGTTTTATACGTTTCGTACACTGGCGAGCAATACCATGTTCTATTCTCGTTTTTGTTGGCAAATAAGCACGCAGGTATATGTGGTGGTTATGGGTCATCCTTGTCTCATGACACCATATTCATGAAAGGAGGACCCCAAATTATTGTATACATTGAATGTGTTTCTGGATTGAGAGACTAAGGAATGCACCGATTCTTGTGTAGTTACTTGTTTACTATATGAAAGAAAAAGAGAAAGGAAAATCTGTGTGTACACTTTGTAAAAGCCGTCTTCTCAACTACTCCAAAAAATTATGGTCAAAAAATTTTTATACGATAGCAAATCAAAATCATAAAAATTATTAGGATACAATGTCTTTTATCACGTTAGTAGAGCGTTCGGCTTGTTACAATAAGCCGCAACATAATTAATTTAAACAAGGAGTAAACTATTCAGCCAGGACAAACATTTGTCTGATGAAAATGTATGTTTGTTGTAATAAACGCTTACTATGCAAAGTTGCTAGGCATAATTAAGTAAATATTGTACCTTTACTGATGCTGGTTTAAATGAGAAGTGTTAAGGTTCTTGGGGAACAAATTAACGTAGAAACGAGTAATTACCTAACAAACAGTTTGGAAATGAAATAAGAACACCTATACTTAATTATAAACATGTTTTCCAAGTATAGTAAACATTAAATTAATTTATTTTATAAAATATAAAAAATGGATACTACAAGCATTTTCCATTGTGTGACACTTTACCAGGAAGCGTCGCTCAATGTGGCAATATGGTAAGCTCATCTGAACTTTGAGCCTTTGATAACAAGTGTACTAGCAGCTCCCATTAATTTTACCATAACACAATGGTATGTCCTGCAAAACCAAATACATGGTTTGACTGCAGGAATCCAACCTCTTTTCTTTGCAGCTAAAAATAACATTTACCAAGAACACTCGGAAAATAAAACACTCAGAGAATAAAATTGTTCATAAGTAGCAAAAATTCTTAGAAAACTTTTCATATTTTACGGAATAACATTGCTCGCCAGTGCACCCCAGTCAAAGCTTCATCAAAGTATCACGTCTGGCTTCGGCAGTCTATGAATAGCTGGTAATACCTCGATTGCCTTCACTCACCGCCGCCAATCAACTGCTTGTAGAGTGAGCGATATTGCACTGTATGTCAACACGAAGCTTTTTACTTTACGACTTCGTGAATGCTCGATGCATACATTGAATTGAATGCTTCAAGCAAAAGTTGAAATGAATCATACTTCCTGCTAATCCACATAATCTATTTAAATAAAAATGAATTGCTGTTCGTTAGTCTCGCTAAATCTCGAGAATGGATGAACCGATTTGACTAATTTTGGTCTTGAAATATTCGTGGAAGTCCAAGGAAGGTTGAAACGATGAGAAAATATGCGACCGCTAGGACAGATTACTAAATAGTTTAGTCCACTTATGTATTAACTGCGAAAGTCACTCTGTCTATCTGTTACGCTTTCCCGCTTTGGGAAAGGACACAGGCTATTTTTTATCAGTTCCCATGGGATGACATAAATAGCAATGTTTTTGTTTGTCATTCTTTCTCGTCGCAACGGAGTAACGGATTGATGCCATTTGTGGAATAGGGATTGTTTGTCAGTTGGAGAAGGATATTGTCTATTTTTTTTCCCAGTAAATTATCACTTTCCTTCAGGATAACGTTATATAGTCCGAGTGGGCCAAGTCTTGGGCGAAAGACTACAAATCCTAATTAATATTATAAATGCCAAAGTGGATGTTTGGATGTTTGTTACTCAATCACGTCTAAACGGCTGAACGGATTTAAATGAAATTTGGCACACGTATAGTTTATAACCCGGATTAGGACATATGCAATAAAATTCCTACGGAAAACGTCTCTTTACCGCGGGAAAAAATGAAACCACGTGCGGAAGGCTAGTAATATTATAAATGCAAAAGTAATCCTTTCTGTCTGATACGCTTTCACGCCGAAACTACTAAACAGTTTTAATTGAAATTTGGTACGGCATAGATTAGAGATTCAGAGATTTAGGGGAAGAACAAAGGCTACTTTTTATTCCGGGATTATGCTCATAACCAAGGGAGGGATGTCAGAATTCAACGCAGCAACGGATCTGCCGCCATGACAGCTCTGGCTGTGTTCCGGCAACAGCCCCCCTAGACAAGCGGCATTTATGAGGTTCATTATAGCTCAATTTGCGATAGCAAATGTCAAATCCCATACTTTCAACACGTGACTTTTCTATGGCATCTGTCAAATCCATACAATTTAAAGCTAGCGAATTTCGCTATCGCTGTTAAAATGTTACTTTGTCTAGGCCCCCAGTACACTTAAAATTAAAGGATCGAAGATCTAATGAGCCTACAGTCTGGCAGCACATTGAGCGACGCTGCTGAAGTGTCCCTCAATGGAATAGGCTACAGTGACCACTTACTAATAAAATACTTTTCGATTTTGTCCGTTCTAGCTCTACACAGGAAAACGATGCAGTTGATTCTTAATTACAGATATTACGCATATGATTGATGTTTACGCTATCTATAAATAAGTATCAGTTTGTCTGCGTGTGTGCATTTCACTCGTCAGTCGACACTGATGTAAACATAGAGTCGGAACCATGGATTGATCGAGTCAATAGTTCGACGATCAGCAATGCTGTTTGTTTGTTTGTTTTGAATATGGCAACACTTCAGCCTTTTTATTTTATACTAAAGGGCAAATATAAACCACTTATTATATATATTATATATATCATATCTGCTTTTTTAAAACTTAATTTAGGCATTAAAGTAAAATTGATAAAAAAAATCAAGGTATAATTATGATGATAACCGATTTTCCAATGTAACTAATATTATTTATTTACTCAAATTGACCCTTCGATAAAATACGTTAATACTCGTAGTAGCACCAAAAAAGCAGTTGTGGTCCCATAATTTTGATCGTTAGTGTAGAAAAAGAAAAAAAGAGCTCAAAAGTAAAAAAAATATTAAGCACTCTCGCGTGGTAGGTGTGAAAAAATGTATTCTACATTTGTTGTCATTATTGAGTCAGTTTTATTTTTTATTAATAAATATTTTGAATTTTTATCCGGTTAAATAATACTTGACAAGGACACCATAATGGCTTTAGCTATAGTATGGTGAGCATTTATGTGGGAGCCAATAAAGTATGGCTGCACATTGAGCGAGTTTTATGATGAAATTGAAATTCCCTTTAGTGTCAAAGGTCATGGAAGCCACTTATCATTTTGCATGCTACGTGTCTTTCTCTATGATGAATTATGTATTATATGATTAGATCACAAGACCCTATTTTACGGTAAAAAGAGAGAGATAGAGCATGCATAGTGGAACTTCTACTCTATTAAGCTACTCGACTGGAAAGTACCTCCACTTTTTTTTTGCAACTTCAGTTTGCAGACTGCCACGCTGCCCACCTCGTGGTAAGCTGTCACTACGGCCTGAACCATTGAGGGACACTTCACCAGCGTCGCTCAATGTGCTGCCTGACTGTAGGCTCATCTGATCTTCGAGCCTTTGATTTCAAGTCTACTAGCTCCTACATTAATACTGCCGGAACACAGCCAGAGCTGTTATGGCGGCAGATTTCTCCTGTGGGATGGTAGCTAGCAAGTCTGACTCTGAAAAAGCCCTATCACCAACCAGACCCAAGGCGGGAATCGAACCCACGACCTCCGAGTTTTATACCCGAGTGGCTTAGCCACTGTTCCACGGAGGCGGTCAAGCAAAAAAGCGATCCACAAGTAATACCTTTGGTGTTACAAGTGCCCTTAAGCGACGATAACCGAAGGTTTCAAGACCACCCTAGTGGTATAAAAAAGCCAATAAGCCATAGATATTTCATGTCAGGTGTGCAACGCGTCTCCTAGCAGATGATGTATAAAAATGTACTTTATTTCGTTACACTTAACGTATAATATGAGGCAGCAAAAGAGACATTCAATTCACAATTCTACACTTAACAAACGGGTTCTAATGATTGTACATGACACGCCAAACCGCAATCAGTACGAAATGATTTCGTTTCAGTAATGACGGTTTCGTAATTTCAAAATCATTCTTGTTTTATTAACTTCTGAATTGGGGTGGACGATAACGCTGCATAACATTGTATAAAAACAAAAGTAAACGGTTTAAATTATGTATATACATTTATCATTTGTACATACAGTTAGGTACAGTCAGCGCCAAAATTTGACAAAAATCAACCTTACCTTAAAACGTAAAGGTGCATTTTGTTTGAGAACGTAGCATGTTGTTTGAAAACAAATGACAACAAACGATATTTACAACTAAAATTCTTGGCTGAAGAGTGAATTTTGGCAAATGTTCAGATGTTTTTGGTAGGTTTGAACGCTCAGATCATTTTGGCGCTGACTGTAGGTACATAGCAGAAATTCAATCCTAAGGAAATTTCCTACAGACCTACTTGAACATATTGTACTCATATTTCAGACGTACGGACGCCACTAAGATTAACCTAATCTGTAAAAAAATCTCAAATGAAAGAAAACTCTCTATGAAGCAAATAAAGCAGAAAATTGGTTGTAGAAATTTGACAGACTATGGTAGTCTGATGTGCTGTTGACTGTACATACTTTATAAGCAAATGTCATCTCAAATATTGTAATCTACGAATCACAAGTCACATTTCGCATAATACAAGAATATTCACGGAATAATAAACCTGGCTTGAATCCAATTTCTCAAATGCAATCTGGTTACTTTTTATAGCAAGACCTGAGGATGCCTTGCAATAAAAATAAAGAAAATGACATAAAACCACGCATCTCTTTCTAGAAATGCTACGTCAGATCAATACTTTTTATAGTGCAATTTAATAAAAGCTTTAATCCTTCTAGCCCCGGATTACTAGACACAATAGAAAATCTATTGTTATGCGGCACCCGAGTGCCGGTTCGGCGTTGAGTGGTTAAATGTTTTGTTGGAAATGAACAGGATTGATGAGTAAAGGGGATGTCCGTATTGTTAAATATTATTTTTATGAAACACCTGCGAAGATTCCTGCAAATGTGCCTTCGAATTGTCAGGCACTCCAAAAACCATTTGTAGATTCATTATCCAGAATAAATTATTTTCTCTTTATGAATATCTTTTATACTAATACTAGCGGGCGCACGCGGTTTCACCTGCGTGGTTCCCGTTCCCGTGGGAAAATCGAGATATCCTTTCTTAGCGGATGCCTACGTCATAACATCTACCTGCATGCCAAATTTTAGCCCGATCCGTCCAGTGGTTTGGGCTGTGGTGCGTTGATATCTATCTATGTCAGTCAGTCAATCAGTCAGTCACCTTTGAGTTTTATATTTATACTAATATTTGGTAATGTTTTACGAATAAAGTTGAATTGAAAGTATTTTTAAAGAAATTACTTTATAAAATATAGCTTTCCGCCCGCGGTTTCACCCGAGCGTAATTTCTTTTTCAAATATCCCCCCTTCCCCCACATTTCCGAAATCAAAAGTACCCTTTGTCACTCGGAGATAGTGTAGCTTTCCAACAGTGAAATTATTCAAATCGGTTCAGTAGTTTTGGAGCCTATTCAATACAAACAAACAATCAAATCCTTCCTCTTTTAGCTTAGTATAGATTTGTAATGTTTAAAGATTGTTTCCGCTGTTTTCCCGCCCATTATTTTTCTTGAAGTACTGTATAAGCATGATGCATGCATGGACTAAAAATTTAATAAAATTTCTTCTGGCCCGGTCCAGCCATTATAGCAAATTTTTTAGGGTCAAATGTGGGCATAAAATGTTCAAGATAGCCGGGTGAATAATGAGGGGTCGTCAGTTTGGGAGGGGACGATTTAAATGTAATAGAGGGACCCATAGCCATAACTTGGGAGTTGGAACGTTGCCATCCTCACGAGAACCTTGTAGGCTGTGTAGGTCTGTCTGGTATTTGGTGATTGAGAATGCCCCAGAAGGAACTTATTAGTACATAGGTTATGGAATATTTTCCCAAAATAACAAAATGGGTATCAAAACAAAGGTGGCACCTCGATGGTCTAGCTAGATGTTTAAGTATCAGGCCGCAATCTCGGGGTCCTGGGTTCGATTCCCGGGTCGAGCAAGTTTGTGCCAGTTTTTTCGGTCACAGCTCGGGTTGGTGATCACCAATCCGCATTTGGCAAGCGTGGTGATTAAGCCAAAACCCATCATTGTAGCGATAACTTGATTTCAAGGATTGAGGAAAGCTTTTTCCCTGCAGTGGGACATTAACAAGCTGAAAGAAGAAAAAAATTAAAAGTAGAACTAAAATAGGTCCATGATGTAAATATTTGTCTTGGGTGAGATTTGAACCTAAGACTTTTGGTGCATAGGTTCGGGACGGGGCATCTTGCGGCGATTGACCACTGACCCCTACTGACCAGCTCATTGGTAGGCCCAAGGTAGGCTCCAGCTCTACAATTTTTGGGTGAAAACCGGGGAAGTTTAGTAGGGAATGGTTTAGATAAAATGGTTGAGTTACGGTAATTATTGTAGTGGTGATTAAAATCATTCTCCTTCTAAAAGGAATCACTACCGAAAGCGACATTGATTCCGTCAAATATCAAAGCGTAGAGTGAAGTGAGAGATATATTGATTACCCAATATACGCTCAACACAAGGGAGACCCTAAAATCAAGACTCTATACTGACCAATAGAGCTTTTAAAAGCAATATCAGCCCATAACTCAGTAAGTTGGACCGGTGCCATGCCTGCGGGAGGACTGTTCGTGGAGGACTTTGTAAATTTGCAATTTCTGGATATTGGATTGGCTTGAAAGGGGTACCGGATTTGCTGAAGTATTATTTAATATCCTCGAACATTTTCCACATAGCGCGCTCTAGCTTGAACTAAGTAAAGCTTAAAGTATCCTACTAATATTATAAATGCGAAAGACTGGATGTTTGGATGTTTAGATGTTTGGATGTTTCGATGTTTGGATGTTTGTTCCTCAATCACGCCTAAACGGCTGAACGGATTTAGATGAAATTTGGCACACGTATAGTTTATAACCCGGAATAGGACATAGGCTATAAAATTCCTACGGGAAACGTCTCATTCCCGCGGGAATATCAATTTTAAAACTACTGAATCGATTTGAATAATTCTTTCCCTGTTGGAAAGCTACACTATCCCTGGTGAACATAGGGTACTTTTGATCCTGAAAATGTGGGGGAAGGAGGGATATTTGAAAAAAAGAGATTACGCGCGGGTGAAACCGCGGGCGGAAGGCTAGTACTTTTAATATTTTATATTCACAATTTTAAAAATAGTAAAAAATAAATTATTGTCAGCACATTATTACAACTAGGTACAATCAAATTCCGTGTCCACCTTTAGTTTTTAATTTTTCGGACAAGTCACCAACCCTTATTTGACAAGTGCGGCAACTACTCGCCAAAGAGTCTTTTTTTTTCACATCATGATCCATAATTTGGTAAGTCATGATCCATTTAAAGGTACTACATTAAAGTGAATGCCAATCTTGTTTCATACTCGTCCATTCCGGGTATTAATTTTTATTTATAAAATAGTGCATTTCCAATATACACAGTAACTTGATTTCAATGACAGAGGTTTGTGTTCTGTAGGAATTTGAAAAGGCCAATACTATTAACATTTTATTGAATCCATTGGACGTTCTCAGGTCCATAGGGACCCGGTTCTTTAAAGCTTGCCTTTGACCAAAGGCATCACGTAGCGACCGTTCGTACCACATGTTTAGGTTAAAATGGGTCGCATGTGCCGTGCCAAGTTTGTCTCTGAATAGTGTATGTAACCTACAAGTATTATCAGTCTATTATATGTCCTGCTACAAGGCAAATACCTCCATTATTGAAATCAAAAGATAGGCCTAACCATCACGCTTGCCAAATGTAGATTTGTGACCACGTACTCGAGATATGTTGGAATTACCGAAAGAAATTTTCGCCGACCTGAAAATTGAACGTGTGACAAGGAGATCACGGCCTGAAATTTTAACCACTAGACCTAATATTTATTCAAGATGGAGGCTTTTTTCCTTTGGAAATAAACTTTAAATTTTACTTTCTATGACATGCTGTTGGTATTTATTTTGTCGTGGCATATTATATTATACGCAAAACTAGACAAGAGAAAGTTTTCGGTAGGTTTGGTTAGGTAGTTTGTGACGTGTAAGCTAGTCAGACTCTAAAAGTCTCGCCACTTACGAGACCCAAGGCGGAAAACCCTTTGATGTTTATTCCAAGTTCTCAGTCGTCACTGCCATTACTAACTCTGCGGGGTTTATTTAGGCACAGGCTTGGCTAATGTATGTACAGTCAGCAGTAGATCAACCTACCCTTTGTCAATAAGTTTCAATTCAAATACAAACTCTATGCGATGGACATTAAGCTGAAAACTGGTTTTTAGGAATTTGACAGATTAGGGTAGTTCGATGTACTGCTGACTGTACATAAAACTATCGAACGACTCTGAAGGTTGTTTGCACGCGTTTTATGAAGGCTAAACGTATATTAATTCTAGGCTGCCTAACTATAGGTCATATGGAAAGTTCTAGGGTTTAGTTTGCTCACAATTTAGCTTTAATACTATTGCTACGATGGATTAGTGGTTTCCGGTTTCGGATTTTTCGAATATGGCTCGATTTTGTGATCACCAATCCTTATTAAATAAAGGTGGTTAATAAACTAGTAAACATAATTATAACGATCCTACAGGAACCCAGAACAACGAAGTGACGGATAGGTGCTTGAACTACATGAACAACGAGGTTTTTTTATGACAGAGGCGTCAAACGTCAGCGGGTCTCCTGATGGTAAGCAATCACCGCCGCCCATGGACATCTGCAACACCAGAGGGATCGCTGATACTCTTACTTTGTTCATTTATGTTACCTATAACACTGGCTGGCAATTTCTATGCAGCATTGGTAAAAAAACTAAAAAAGCGATACAGTGTGATTACTTCAACTGTGAGCTGCCAACTACTAGTAAATTAATATGGCAAACTGCCCAGGAGTAGTCCATGTTAGTTCAGTTTTAAACTTGAAGTGGTGCCCACAGGTGGGGATAAAAAGTAATGAAATAGCTGCAAAGAATATTCCTTGCAATTGTTGACTGACCGGGTGAAGCAGTGGACACCTGTGTCTAAGGTTGTTTGAGAGAAGATTATGCAGAGAGGAGGAAGGGCTTTGAAGGATGGGGGCGAAGAAGAGGAAGGTTTTGACTTCCAGCTCCATTCACCAAACGAAACGCAATAGCGAAGCTATCTCAAATCCTGCCATTATTTAGAGCGAGACAAACGAGCATGAGGCCCACGTTATGGTAAGTTATCACCACTGCCCAGCCCATGTATTACAGATGCTTTGCGCGCCAGAGTACACTCGCTTTTTGAAGAGTCTTATATCATTTTAATTATTATAGTTACAGACTGGGTTTATATTATCCATTTAATAAGCTGTAGACTAAATGTTGGCACATACAAATAGTACATAAAAGTAAATATCATTTAATAGAAGTAAGAGTCCCACTGCAGGGCAAAGGCCTTAATTATTTTGGTATTTCTCGTTAGAAACTACATTCCGTACGATCGTGGCTTATTAAGTTCGTCTTTGTAAGTATGTCTTTTTTTGTCCGAGAGTTTTGTCCCGATCTAATCAGGGTACGCTGGCACCAAGATCCAGGGTTTTGCAAAGCCAGAAATAATCCTGACTTCTGTACATAAATAAATAAATAAATATCTCTGGACATTATTCACACAGCGCCATCTAGCCCCAAACTAAGCATTAGCTTGTGCTATGGGTGCTAGACAACGGATAAACATTACTTATATACTTTTTTTTTGTAAATACATACATATTATACATAGAAACACCCAGACCGATACAAACAGACATGTTCATGCACACAAATGTTTGTACCGTGCGGGGAACGAACCCGCGACCTCTGGTGTAATAGCCGACTTCTCGACCATTACACCAAATGGCTCGTCATACATAGGAATCATGGCTACATAGGAATAAGACTCGTCTTAGAAATTGCTGCAAGGCCATTAATCACTTGACGAATGAGGCATTAAGTAATGAATTAATTATTAATTCAGGACTTTCGGGAGTGTCGTGCGGTTCAGTTCTGAAATCCAAACGGTAAAATCGTCTTCCATACTAGTATTATAAATGGGATAGTAACTATGTCTGTCTGTTATATTGTCACACCTCATCATCATCATCCCAGCGTATTCCCGATTGCATCCAGTATGGAGCTCAGGGTCCGCTTCGACTATGATCCTAGATTTGACAAGCCTGGTTATTACAATGGAGCGATTGCCATCTGACCTCCGTAACCCTACAAGGGAAACCAGACCTACTTGGAACATAGTCGGGACCAACGGCTTAACGTGCCTTCCGAAGCACGGAATCATCACTCTTTTCAGACATTCAGGTGATTCAAGCCTGCAATCTCCTAACCAAACTGGAAACAATCACACAAAGTGATGTTCCCCGCGGGATTCGAACCCACGACCTCCGGGTTTTAGAGCCCAACGCTCTAACCACTGAACCACGGAGGCAGTTATATTGTCACACCTAAACTACCGAAACGAATTTGATGAAATTTGGTACAGACATAAACTAGACAAAGTAGACAATGAGAAAGGACATAGGCTACTTTTCATCCCGGGATAATGCTTCATTTCCTTGGGAGAACAGAAATATATATAAGGGTTTTTAGGTCCTTCTATTACGTCGCAACGGATCGCAATGATTTTCGGTATGGGGATAGTTTTGGGAGCTGGAAAATTATGTGGGCTATTATTTATTTCAAAAGAATGTGTAATTTCTACGGGATAACATATAATAGGACATATTATGGTTGAACGATGCTTTTGGTTAAAGGTTCTGTGTTGGCTGCAAAACTTTAGGTGGGCTACAGCAGATCAGACCAGATTAAAGTTTAGCAACACAATGGTTTCTGGTGGACAGTTTCTCAAACGAATAAATCTTGGTGTGTTGTTGTGGTTGGGTGTTTAATCTATATATAAAACTCAAAGGTGACTGACTGATTGACATATGTAGATATCTATCAACGCACAGCCCAAACCACCTGGACGGATCGGGCTGAAATTTGGCATGCAGGTAGATGTTATGACGTAGGCATCCGCTAAGAAAGGATTTTGATCAATTCCCACGGGAACGGGAACCAAGCAGGTGAAACCGCGGGCGGCCGCTAGTTGTATGTATATAAAAGTAGGAACTTTATGGCCGGTGCCTTCGTTGATGCTAATATCCCAAACACAAGTGCTTAAGCTACAACCTTGCTTTGGGGTCAGATCTATGTGATGTTGTCAATCAGAAACTGTCCCGAATTTTGAACTCAGGACCATAAGACTTTGACTAAATACTGAAGCCACTGAACCAATCCAGCGTTACCTTTTTTGGGAATATAGGTTTTGTTAGAAAGTCTTAAAGGCGCATTATTAATGCAAACCGCTCGGGAGCGTCCGAGCCTCCAAGCTATGGAATCCGCAAATAAAAATCTCATTTCAATTACTTATCTTAATCGCTCCTCTCGCACGCTTTATTATCTCGTCCTGAATTAATCCCAACGTAATTGCTCTTTCCAGGGAGCGAGGACGAGTGACGTCACACTGTCAATAACATGGTGGTAACGATCCATGACGTCATCTCCTGCAGGCTCTCCGCTCAGTCTCAGAACCGCAGCCCACCATACATTGCCTTCCGATAATAGATGAATCTATGTAGATCCTTATAGGGACGGCGATGTATATGCATCATTGCGATTCTGCAAACCAGTGACGGGCTAACGCTGGCGTGATCTCAACGTGCCATAGAACTTTTTTAAATCTACTTTTTTGTAAAAAAAATAGTGCGTGATAATGAATGTTCACCACACCGTACACAGGCCGAGAGTGGTTAGGCAAAATTCTACTATGGACAAATTGGTAAGGTTTCATGGAATGCATGGAAATCGCTTAATTGTCGTTCGATGTCTGTTTCGATTAGCTTCCACAGAAATGGTGTTTGATGCCTCGATTTTGACGTTTCATTGAACGCCTTCATCAGCTGATGGCGATTAAACCTCATGAAATACGCATCATAAATCATTTCTGCGCAAACCAATACTGCAATGCAAAAGAAAACCACGAAAAGCTTTATAAAAAGAGGCAGTAACGCTATAAAAATGATGAGAACGGTGCCACAGAAATAAAAAATGAGATAACATTGAAACACTTACGAAATTAGACTCCCAACGTTTTCTTTGCACTGAACCAAGCAATTTCTGCAAGGGTTTTGTTTTGAACTGAAAATGGTGGTGCGGATTTCGAAAATTCGAATTTGAAAAGCTATTTTATTTGCTAAACGCGAAGCGCGGCGAGTGTTTTCGCGCTGAGACCCGGCGTGTTGAGCGACTGCTGCATACTCAGCGAAAAATCAATATCCACCCCGAGGCCAAGACCGCATGCGGAACCCGCCACAGAACTTAACACTGCTCACCCATTTCCGTATTATGTAACGGACGTGAAAGAGACGGCGATAGATCCGTCCGTTCGACGAGCAACAACCCTCGAGCGCGCCAATCGCGTCCCACAAAATGGCCGTTTGACGTTTTGCGTTTCGGCGCGAAAAATGACATTTGTCAGCGATAATTCGAATGTGAATTGCGGTTTTATCGATTTTATATCTTCATTTTTTGATTACGCCGGTTTTGAATTACGATACATCGATTAGAGTTTCGGTGTCTCGGTTTTTTGCGATTTCGCTGTGATTTTTGTTGGTTAGTTTCTGATGCTGATAAAAGGATTGATGTTTCATCTCATCGAGAGTTATGCTTAGATGTTAGGACCTTATTGTTTATACATAGAGATGATAATGGCGTGTACTATGTCAGTTTACGTAAGATTAGGCCCGTAGTAGCGGGGTGAATGTCTTGGGGAGTAGCGTTGTTATTGCAACTGACTGGCGCATTGCAGCATAGAATTGCATTTATTTTATGTTAAACTGCATTCTGGGTTAGGTCGGGGTTGACTAGAGCATTAGCCGTACTTTAAGTACCTTTTGAAGTGACAATGCTCGTAATTTTTCCGTTGACTTCTGGTAAACTTAGTCACCTACTTACTTATATTTTTTACTAACCCAATGAACTTTGTATCACTTACTTTAGTATTTTTCCATATTTTCTCATCGTTTAAATTCTTCTCTGGACTTCCAGGAATATTTCAAGACTAAAATTAGTCAAATCGGTTTAGCCGTTCTCGAGTTTTAGCGAGACTAACGAACAGCAATTCATTTTTATTTATATAAATTAATATCTCGTATAACAGAATCAGTTTCTTGGGGCATTTTATTTCAATAGGCCATTGTCGTCGAAAAGCAGCTAGGAAAAGAAAGTGATGAGCAAAAGCATTTTCAAAAATCAATCCTGAGAAAAAAAGTGACCAAGATAAACTGAACTTTCATTAAAAGTTGACAAGAAGACTCGAAAGTTGAGTTTAAATAAGTAGGCATATCGTCCAGGAGTGCCCTTTCGTGCATAGACACTAGTCGTGCATAAAATAAAAACTTCCAAACATACTTAATACGTAAACACGTTATAAAGTACCGTGTTTACAAAATATAGGAATGGAGCATAGACTCAGACTTTTTTTTTAATATTTTTTAAGTAAGATAAATAGACACTCAGCAGTACCATCTCAACGTACATATAAAACAGGGAAATTCCTTGCTCACCCATCAGAAAGTTGATCATGACAAAAGTTGCTTAACTTTAGGATTGATAGTACGCACCGCAGCGACGCCGTTGTTGATGATAGGACATCACGGTTCTACTTAGAATTTTGTCTGAAAATGTCTATTAAAATATTTTTGTGTCAAAATGGGCGCGTTATTGTCATTTTATTATACTTAACCACGCAATCCTTTGATCATTAATTTGACGCATTGTCGGCAACTGGAATTTTTCATTGTAAACTTTATTACCCAAAATGGATACTAAATATGAAAAAGATTCTAAAATATTTAATACTACTACATAAGGGAAAGAACAACGCAAGAAGTTGTATGGGCTCTGTCCCCACCCACCAACAGACTTGGCACTAGTTTCAATATAATTATGACGTTCCATATAAAGACAAATAACCATTTTTAATCCAAAAAATGACGGGGTATTCAAAAACCACAAAACCGTGCTTATGCCGTACGCCTAAGATTCAGAATTGCACTGTAAGTGTCTAGCTTCAATTAGACTCGGCTGTAAAATATTTTTTAAGATTACATTTTGATTGAACACTTTTATATAGGCCAGGTGGGTTACTCTTGATCGCCTGTACATTATTTTCACAATTAACTATGTCAAAAAAATACTTGAAAAATACAACATTCAAATTAGATTTGCGTAAAATCCCCATTCCTACGGCGGATGTCGTCATACAAAAAAAAGATCAGTATGGCAAGAGGTATAAATAGAGATACGTTTGAAATCTGTTGGTGGGTGGGGACGCTCCTTTGCATAGTCCTTAATGGCTAAAATATTTCTCTTTCATTAGAACAGTATACCTAGACGGAATATGTATGAGTAGCAGCGTTAACAGTTTTTATTTTTGCCAAGTCGGGACTTTGGTACTTTTTGAGAGAAAATAGCGAGATTTTTCCGTCAAAAGCGGGACATAGTAAAAAAACGTATTTAATCAAAGGTTTTCAAATATTTATCTTTTTATTTGACTTAAAATTACGTTTCATCATCATCATCAGCCTGTGACAGTCCACTGCTGGACATAGGCCTCTACATATGCTCGCCACGCTGATCGATCCTCGGCCACTCGCATCCAGCTCCTGCCAGCCATCTTGCGCAGATCATCGCTCCACCTGGCCTGAGGGCGTCCTACACTACGTTTACCGAGACGCGGTCTCCACTCTAGAACCCGTTTACCCCAACGGTTATCGGTTCTACGGCTGATATGGCCAGCCCACTGCCACTTCAGCTGGCTAATCCGGCGAGCTATGTCGGTGACTTTGGTTCTCTGCCGAATCACATCATTTCGGATGCGATCCCGCAGAGAGACGCCGAGCATAGCTCTTTCCATAGCCCGCTGAGCGACTTTAAATTTGTGGACTAGCCGTGCCGTAAGTGTCCACGTTTCGGCTCCGTATGTCATGACGGGTAGGACGCACTGATTGAAGACTTTCGTCTTTAGGCATTGTGGAATCGGCGATGAGAAGACTCGACGTAGTTTTCCAAACGCTGCCCAACCCAACTGAATTCTTCTATTTACCTCGTCCTCAAAGTTGTTTCGACCCAACTGCAATGACTGCCCAAGGTACACATATTTTTGAACAACTTCGAGGACGGCGCCGTGAATCGCAATCGGTTCCGGTAGAACATGTTCATTGAACATGACCTTGGTTTTGTCCAAGTTCATCCGTAGGCCGATGCGTAAAGAAGAATCAGCCAGGTCATTCAGCATCTGTTGTAGGTCCTGCAGCGTCTCCGCCATTATAACAATGTCATCTGCAAATCGCAAGTGAGAGATGTATTCGCCATTTATGTTGATGCCACGTCCTTTCCAGTTCAGCGTCTTAAACATATCCTCCATTGCATTTGTGAACAATTTCGGGGAGATGACGTCCCCTTGTCTCACTCCTCGATGCAATGGTATAGGATTTGTCTGCTGATTTTGTACTTGGACGGACATGGTGGCTGCTTCGTACAGACATCTCATCACTTGGATATATCGCCAATCTACTTGGCAACGCTGCAGGGACTCCAGAACAGACCAGATTTCAACCGAGTCGAAGGCCTTCTCATAGTCCACGAATGCTAGACACAGGGGTTGATTATACTCTTCGGTCTTCTGTATAATCTGCCGCACAGTGTGAATGTGGTCTATGGTGCCGTATCCGCTCCGAAACCCAGCCTGTTCCGGTGGTTGAAACTCGTCGAGTCTTCGCGCAAGACGGTTCGTGATCACTCTTGAGAATAGCTTATAGACGTGGCTTAGAAGGGAAATGGGTCGATAGTTCTTCAACAGGCTTTTGTCACCCTTTTTGAAGAACAGGACGACCACACTCCTACTCCACGCCTTTGGAGTTCTCCCTTCGAACAGGACAGCGTTAAAAAAATTACGTTTACTTGACAATAGATAGCAAAAGTAGCCATGTCAAGTAGCCTCTCTCTCCCACAAACTTATCTTCATTACACGCGGTACGCGCCTTTCTTTTCTTTCTCAGCACTCTGCACGTACGGTCGAGTTCTCCCCGAAAAGCGGGACTGAGCCTGTCCCTCGCGGGACATTTAATTTTGATTTAAAAATCGGGACGTCCCGCCAAAATCGGGACGTCTGGCAACGCTGATGAGTAGGTATGTATGTTGACGGAGATTTAAGCAGAGGAAGGCCGAAAAAGAGATAGATTGCGTGAAGTATGATATGGAAATGAAAATGGATTGTTGTAGAATTGACGGCTAATAGGAGTGTGTGGAAGGAAAAAACATGTTGCGCCGACCCTTAGCGTGGGATAAGGGCAGGAAAATGATGATGATGAGTATAGTAGATAGACTATAGATAAAGGTTTATTGGGTATTCTTTTATTCAAAACCAAAAAGGAACAGTATTAATTTATTACTTAATGTTTTATTGCAGAATAAAGGCCTTCATTGAAATTAAGTAAAAGCCATCTTACAAAATACTGAAACAAAATTAAATTTATTAAAAAAAAGCCCGGCATTATCTTGGGAAATAGCTTCTAGCTCTTACGAGTATACTACTTAATCTAGTTTCTTAGAACATAGCTAAGACCCCCGCACAGAACAAGGTTTTCAATTAAAAAAACACAATCAAATCAATTTATTTATTCAGGAATGACTGTGCCACAGAGAGACAGTTCAAAATTATAGGTAACATCCCTGTTTTTGCATTGGGGGCATGGGGGTTAAAAAATAACTTAATATTCAAATCTGACCAAGCAAGCAGAGCCATCTAGCGTAGTGTAATCACAATATTATCTCAAATACAAAAAGTATCCCAGTTCTAGCACAAAGTTCCAACGTTCACCGTTAGATGGCGCAAATATGGAAAAGCAGGGAAAATTCGTAGTCGATGTTTGCTACAAGCGTAGCGAGAGGTCTGTGTGGTTCCGTGGTAGAGGGCACTACGAAAGTTACTTAATTATGCTACGACGTAGCAAAGTGTTTTGCTTGTTACGGAAAACGTCATTTATCATTTAAATTAAAAGTATGGGTATTTTAGATATTGATAGGTTTCATACTTATTGTGTACGTAATATTTGGTTTTTGGTTTGTGACTGAACTTGGAGTGTTTTGGGTACTAAACTTGTGTATGGAACGATAGTGAAGACGACGACGGTTGCTGATTTTCTAAAATAATTAAAAATGTGACGGTAGAAATAACAATTTGAATAACTTTGTGACGTAACACCTGAGTCACTCCGTGATCACGACTGCTGTAAAGTAGCTGAAAAACCGGGTTTTTTAAAATGTAGAATAGGTATATCGCGAGTTTGTATCCGTTTAAGTTGTTTTATTTAATAAACTTGTGTGTTTGTTTTTTAATCGTTGTTGTTAAATGTTTTTGTAACTCCATTTACGGTCTCTCATTAATATGAATATCCAATACACTATAGCCATGTATGACCTTTTCAATCGCGATTCCTAAAGTATAGTAATAACTTAAACAATGCAACTTAAATTGGCATACATCGGCATGCCAATCACCTGATGATAAGCGGTCGCTCTGGCTTAATCCATGAAGGACACCTTAACCATGAACCATTTCGACGAGCCATTTGGTGTCATGGTCGATATGTCGGCTATTACACCAGAGGTCGCGGGTTCGATCCCCGCACGGTACAAATACAAATATTTGTGTGCATGAACATGTCTGTTTGTATCGGTCTGGGTGTTTCTGTGTATAAAATGTATGTATGTATTTACAAAAGAAGTATATAAGTAATGTTTATCCGATGTCTGGTACCCATAGCACAAGCTAATGCTTAGTTTGGGGCTAGATGGCGCTGTGTGATGTCCAGAAAAAAAATTATAAGCTTCGATCAATGTGCTGCCACTTTGTTAGTTCCTTTGATTCCAGCCTTTGATTTCAAGTATACAGGCTCCCATTAACATTGCCGGGAGCCAGCCCAGTTGTTGTTACTGACTTGACATATAAATATTGCAAGAGCTGTTATGGCGGCAGATTCTACCTGTGGGGGTGGTAGCTAGCCAGTCGGACTCTGAAAAAGTCCTACCACCAACCAGACTCATGAAGGGAATCACCACCTCTGGGTTATACCAGAGCGACTTAGCCACTGTTCCATGGAGGCGGTCAAATCGGACTTAACTCGGGGCTAGAGGCGTTTGTGTCTCCTCTAAACTCTCACGGTTCTCCCATTCCAGACCAGACCAGGAATTAAGACACGTAGACCGCAGCTTTACCACTTTTCAATCTTTTACCGTCTCTTAATAATATGACATTTTAATATTTTCGTAGCTGAGCGTACTTATTACATCACATGTCCACTAAAAGGTCGCCATTTTAGGACTGACGTCATAGCCCTTAAAATAACAATGTGTTTAATTCGCCGTGAAACAACACAATATAGTATGCCTAATATAACACACGAACGGTTTTAGATACGAGCACGTACGTTGATCCATACTAATAATATTATAAATGTGAAAATTGCTACCTAATGTACCTACTCTTACGCTTTCGTCAGATAAGTTCCATTTATTGTCCGACAAACTTATCTGTTCCGGTGTCTGTGTCGATATTGTCGTTTCATCATCATCAGCCTGTGATATTCCACTGCTGGACATAGGCCTAACCAAATGCTCGCCACGCCGATCGGTCCTCGGCCACTCGCATCCAGCTCCTGCCAGCCATCTTGCGCAGATCATCGCTCCACCTGGCCTGAGGGCATCCTACACCACCGGCCAATATAAATATCATTTTTGCACTTAAAACTATGTTTTTTTTTGTCTAAGTGTGCAAAATTGATCAAAATCTTAATGTGATATTTTAATAATTGTTGTTGTTAACAAAAACGTAGAATAATAATTAAAACACATATTTTTGTTGAATTCCGTTTCTCAAATAACGGAAATATTGACATTTCACTTTAGATTGACCTAATAAAATTAATGGCTTATTTGTAACAGCGACAACTGGTCACACTATCCTGCAGCAGTTTCCATTAATAAACCAGTTGGCTGCTCAAGAGTACGTGTGAAGTTGCGTCTACGTCACAATTTGGCGCGTAATGACACTGTTTTCATCATCCCATCCTTGGAAGCGTGATTCAGAATGGTATTATTGTGTCGGCTGACGTGGGAGTCACGGACACGCCAGACCACACCACACTGGTATATCCAGACATTCAAGCGAAGTTATATGTAAACATAGGCTTATATAATTGAGATGTTCAATCAGTGATGTGAACCTGATTATGTTCAAAGCGTGATTCAGAATGTTAATATTGTGTTTTTGACTGAAGTGGGCGGAAAATCTCGATATGCCATATGTATGGTATTTCCAATCTCTCAACGATTAGGTACTGTAATAGTCTAGCAAAATGATGTAAGGTAAACAGTACCAATTAAATGTTAACCCTACAACTACAACATCCAAATTTAGTTAAATGAACCACAACACGGGTCATGGGTGACCCCATTAAAAAACATGATTAGATACGTACAAAATATCAAACTTTAATAACTTTTAACAATTCTTACAAGTTTCTTTGGATATGAATGGACTATATAAGGAATAAAAATGGAGTAAAAATCTTAAATCTAGACACATTGATGACAAATAGGTAACCTGTGTTGTGCACATATTATATTTTTGGAGCATTTAACACATTTCTCTCTGCCCTTCCTATCTTTGGCTCTAGTGCATAATAGCAGCGGGAACTTGAAGTTGACCAAGCTTGGGCTACTTGAGCACTGTTTTCTTCATCTACTCCTAAAACATGAAGCATCTCCATGCTTCATGTTTTGGGAGTAGAACTGAAAAATCTGAAAAATCTCTGAACCTAATGAGCGTGCGCACGCCGCCATGCGTCACGGGCCACTGATTACCAATTACGGAAGGTACCTAGACGCACAGGATTGTAGGTGCAAAACTCGCTAAATTAAAATAAAAATACTTATGTGTGGGGTCACCCATGACCCCATGTTGTGGTTCTAGGGTTAAAACAAAACAAAATTATGAATCAGATATAAGGTGAACCACGGGAAAAAAGAAAAGCCCCTGGTACACCCAGTTATCTTGGGGTGAACTAAGGGAAGAAATAATTGCCCTTGGTACACCCGGGTGAACTATGAAGGTG
The DNA here is from genome assembly GCA_949319885.1 of Mecyna flavalis. Taxonomy (NCBI): domain Eukaryota; kingdom Metazoa; phylum Arthropoda; class Insecta; order Lepidoptera; family Crambidae; genus Mecyna; species Mecyna flavalis. Next base: position 1,727,819 of record OX439419.1, on the reverse strand, counting down.
GACCATGGGCAATGACTGAAAAAAAGTAATCTCTTTAATTCCCTACTGCAGGACAGATCTTCATCATTAAAATGAAGACGATGAAGACTTCATTTTAATGATCTGGCTCTGGCTAAATTACTACGCTGGCCAATCTTGGTGGTGGCGAACCGGGCAAGTGATGGAATTTAAAAAAAAACTCGGTGTTAAAAAAATCCATCCATTAGTTAGTCTATAGACTGGACTATCGAGGCGTCTTTTTTACTTATTTTTATACAAGTCAGTTAGCAGACAACCAAGCAGCCCACCTGATGGTAAGCGGCCACTGCGGCCTATTTTACTGAGGGACACTTCAGTCTATCGGAAATAGTAATTTGCTGAGTGTAGGCTCCCCTGATCTTTGAGCCTTTGATTATAAGACGTGTACTGGCTCTCACATTAATATTGCCGTAACACAGCCAAAGCTGTTATGGTGGCAGTCTTCATGTGGTAGCTAGCCAGGTGGACTCTTTAAATGTCCTACCACCAATCAAAAATGTATGTTTACAAATTGATCAATTTGAATTTTAATTCATTAAAATAATTGACAGTGGTAAATAAACACCTCATTGCAACCCCTCCCACTTGCTTCAATAATTGTCTAGAAGACATATAAGGCAACTCTACTTAATATTTACTCACTGGTTATAACAAGTCTATTGATAACATGTATCGAAGTTTCATATTTATTGTCGCTAAGGGCCGAGGTTCAATTACTGCCGAGCACCGTCTATTAGCTGACTCACTGATTTGAGCTATCAGAGCCAGAGTCAGTACTACGGGTTATCGAACTCATTTTATTCTCGTTCTTAAATGTATAAAAAATTGGCAATAACAATAGAGTAAATACCGAGTTTCTTGCTTTTTTTCTTGATAAAATATATCAAGCAGATAACCTGGTGCATGGTAGTCACTCTAAAACATGGCACTGTCAATTATTTAGAGCATATTTGAACTTGATGTATGAATAGAGAATATTTTGATGTTGATTTAATTCAAATAAAAGTAAATACTTATTAGTGCAAGCTTCACCGATTCGAGATAAGTTTGCAGATTTTCTGTTGAAATCTCTTAGTGAAATAGTGAGTAATAACAGCGTGAGAGCTGTGCTAGTGGTAGAGGTTTGAATAAGTGCGATTGAAGTAAATGAAGCGATGTCGAGTGATAACAGAGTGAGAACAGGTCAATTAGTAGCTGCATGAGGTGGACGGTGCGAATGTTTTTTTTTTATACTAGGTCAGTTGGCATAAAGGCACGCAGCCCACCTGATTTTAGAAACCGCGAATAGCCGCTATTCGATATATTGTGATAACCTAGTGGTTTCAAACTTTTAACTTCGCTCTACATGCTTGGGGGATGGTTTTAATACCCTTAATACTTTACAAGTTTAGTCTAGTTAGTTACTATGTCGAACGTCTTTACCACCAAAGCTGACTGTCCTAAGTCCCAAACATACTCTCAAGTTGCGTTTTGTTGCAAGCAAGCTTCCGCAAAAGGACGAATAAAAAAAGATTGGATACACCGCTCAGAGGACGATCTCATTTGTTCGCTGACAACTGGTGATGATTTCAAGTGATAACAGTGTGAGATTGGTACCACTAGTAGCGGCATGGCGTGGTCGACACGAGAGTATTTCAGTAATATAGCGAGTGCGATCTACGTAAACGCCGGCGAGTCTGCCAGAAGGGCACGTCTTTGTGTGCGCCGACCGCTGGAGATTATGCAGTCGCAGAAGGCACAGCCAAGCTTTATACTTCGCGGCAGCTTTCATGAGGGTAGGGCAAAGAGTTCTGCCTCATTAGGATGCCACGGCGACGTCGCCGGCTACGTTTCCAAGAAGTTAATATTATGGTAACTAATCACTTGGCGACAGTTTGGCATCGTTATGACGCCTTGATATGGCAGAGTCTATGTACTTGCCCTGTTGTAAAAGCTTTGCTCAGAGTCAAATGTTAAATTAAAAAATAGCTGAAGTCTTTTACATAGTAAAAAACTTCAGCTATTCGTGTTTTCCAATTCACTGGGAACGTGAAGTTCCAGAAACCAAATAGATTTTTTGTATTTTTATAAAATAAACTACTTATCTGACTCCTAAGTGATTTAAAGTAGTGTTGAACTACAAAAATGATTCATCACGTCATGAATGTTTTTCCTACAGATTTAAATCTATGACTCACAGGGTAGGGTGACAAACCTAAGCGTCATCAACCTTATCGATATTTTCAGGATGATATAGGAAATAAAATAATAGAAATAGTCCATGTTATGTCCATAATAGTCCATGTTATATCCTATGTCCATGTGTCCACTTACTACTGTCTTTTGAAGGTTTGAAGGTTTGCATCTGAAGGTTAATAGTCTGATAACACAAATATTTGCTCATCCTAACGTTAGGGAAAAGGCATACCAGAAACTAATAGCTTTGTGACTTGTGTACGATATCATAGATAAGATAAGGAAAGTGTCAGTTCTGCGTTGTTTGTCTATTTTACTCTTTGCCCTTGTCCTGACGACGACTGCGCATGTGTGCGTGGCGCCATAACCCGCGGATTCTAACCTAAATTCGAATTTCGAGCTTCGCTTTCCGCGGACGCGCGCGCCCGGATAGCAGTCGTTTAAAAATAAAACATTATTATATTTTTTTCGGCCAGCACTATTCCCGCTCGGAGGACGCACTGGCCACGTCAAAATTTGTCTTTTTATTTTATTTTTTCGAATCGAACCTTCTTCGAATGTGAGAGAAAATGGTTAAAAATAGTCTCTTCGTGCTGAATTCTCCTACTGAAATGGCTAGGTGACAACTAGCCTTGACTTTTTTAGGCTGTGGACTTTAATGTCAGTGATAAGTGTTTAGTGATGAAACGCAGAAAGTGATTACACGTATTGGATTATTTGGACTTGCTAATTTTATAGGTATGTGATAATTATACGCATGTTTTTTGACTATAGTCATAATGTATTTAAGTAAGCTTAATATGACGAAAATATTTTTCATGACGAGCTTTCAAAAAAAAAACATTCGCAACTTGTGACGTCAAAGTTTTAAGAGGTGTTTGGACGGTCACAGACTCAACCATTTATTTAAACAGTACAATGTATCGTACACAAATCTAGCTTTATGCCACTGACCAATCACTAGACGTCAACATCCCGAGCGATGTCCCAATCTAGTCCATCTAATTACAATACACTAAAAATACAACACCCGATATAAATAGATAACCCATCAACACAACACATAGATTTTGTCTAAGTTTAAAATTAATCATCATCATCATCATCATCATCAGCCTATATACGTTCCCACTGCTGGGACACAGGCCTTATCTCAATTAATTGTGAGATAGTGTGGGCCATACTCCACCACGCTGGCCTAGTGCGGGTTGGTGGAGGGGTGCGTAAGGCAAGTGACCAACCTTAATGTCAGATGTTATCCAGCCGCCAAATGGCCTCTGACTAGGATTGACGACTAATATTTACATTATAGTAAATATCAGCCGGGACCAACAGCTTAACGTGCCTTCCGAAGCACGGAGACGCTCGAAATTAATGTCACTAAATATGGTCAGAATGGTCACCCATCCATTAACCGACCGCGGCGTAGGTAGCTTGACTTTCGTTATCGCTAACGAACTACTGTCACAGCTGCGCCACGAGCGCCTCAAATAAATAAAACGCAAAAAATATCTGTCACTTGCAGAGAACGCATAAACTTAAAAAAAAAAAAGATCAATAGCATGCAGTTTTGGCTGTACATGAAGCGATGCTTTCTAGTTTAGCATCCCTCAATGGTAAGTCCACAGTGGCCGCTTGCCATCAGCTGAGTTGCGAGCTTGTCTGCCAGCTGAAGTGACAAATAATTGGACTATAAAATCTATTTGGCAAGTCTAATTATCACAGTGAATTGATTGCTGGCAAACTTCAGTAATTCTTGACAGGAGAAAAAGATACAAAGGCAATAACACGGCCTGTTGGCTTTATGCCTTGGTTTGCGCCTAAGGCTCTTCAGAGAACCTGCATCAGTAACTGATGATGTATTCCCATTTTTCAGAGAAGAGTGCTTTCAGGAGTTTTAGGCACCGTTTTTTTTTGCGGAGGAGAACGCATTTACGCGCCATAACCGCAGACTAGCGACGCCTGTGGCCGTGTGTGGGGCTCGAGACTAAGTCCCACTACCCACTAAACTCCCTCGGTTTCTCCTTCACACCCGATTGGGACGAGCCAGTGCCAGCCTTGTGGCTATTGACCAGCCCATTTTAGGCACCGTAACTCTAAGCTTATTGCCGTTAAGACCTTGCGGCCGTGTTTGAGACTTGTGACTAAAGACTTTTGTCCCCATACCTACTCAATTCCGCCGGTGGCCCCTTCACACCCAAAAGGGACCTGATAATGCATCCCTAGGTACACAACACGGCCTGGATGGAGCGATTATTAATATTTATTTATCGCAAGGCCTTATCTTGTGTAATGGGTTAGCGAGGGAGTTCAGTGGTTTATGGAAGGAACGTCTTTAGACACGAGTCTAACACACGGCCGTCTGGTATTACAATCCTATGTTTACGCATTTTTCTCAGCAAAAATTGACGTACAATGTTTACCCTCACTATCAAGCTAGCAATCGATCATTTATCTTAGTTGTGGAGGATAAAACCACAAGAGAGAAAATGTCACACAATTTTTCTATTAAAATTATTCCGTCAAAAATTGTGTTAGGCCGCTTAGGTCATAAAAACTCTAATAACTAAACTTAAAAACGTAAATATTATAAATAATAATAATACAATTTGTTTCTGTGGATTTCAAAGATACAGTTATCAATGACACAGAATGAAAGAAACGAGCGTACTCTCTCAACGCATCGGCGATCCCTCTGGTGTCGCAGATGTCCATGGGCGGCGGGTTGCTTACCATCAGGAGACCCGCTAGCTCGTTTGCCACCTCTGGCATTTAAAAAAAATTACTCTACTATCGACTTCGAGAAGAACTGGCAAAAAAACTCGATAATTACTGTCAAAGTCTTACAACAAAAAACAATAATGACCTCCATTATATGCGGTACATCGGACCATTGTTTAAGAGCATAGTCAATCTATCAAATCGGAAAATCTTCTACTTTTAAAGGAACATTAGATCTCCAACAACGTAGACCAAGTATAAGTAGAGTGCAAGAATAATTACACGCTGACGAAAGACGTTTACAATGTAACAGTTTATGGAAGGTGAAACCAAAACAGAACGGATTTAACTCGTGTAATCGTACAAAGAAGTGAATTTTCATTCTGTAAAAATGGAGGTTGGAATTTTTAGAGTTCATTCGTCGGGTCATTTTCAGATGTTGTTTTTTTTTTTAATGGGAATCTGTAGTAGGGTGGTTTCAAATGTCGCTGTACATGCGAAAAGTTGTTAGTTTGAATCTCGGCGTAGATTTGTGTACATATTCACCATGTTATCATGTTCTTTCATGTTAGTAGTGGTAGAGCCATGCTGTTTTATAGAATCTGGTGACAATGTAACTCTGTAACTTTAATGTTTCACGATACATACCTAAGTGCATCTTTGAACTCAACATGAATAAACAATATTTTGATTTTTATGAACAGAGATACACTATATAATCCCACCAAAAACAATTTAATGTAAAATGTTGCCAAGTGGTCTCGACCACACATGACTTACACTGTCAAAAAGTTAACAGATCTCATGTAGAGCCAAGCTTCTAACTCTACACGCCCTAACTCTACAAGGCCTAACTTCACAAACTCTACACCTTAGTCAAAAAAAATGTGGCTTCAGAATAATCATAAGATTTGATCTAGTTACTGTATCCATTGCAGGCATCATATGTTCACGTCACAGCCCAGTAATGGTCGCGTCTCTGACAAATTAGTTGGCGATTAGCCTAAAACGATCCTCGCATGTTTCTATTTGTACGACTCATGTTGCTCTTGCTAACACTGGATTCTAATACAGGTGAAAATTATTATACCTTGATTAATTTTGGATACGTTTGAATTGAAACCAGATCAAACCTTAGAACTTAATTACTTTTAGAAACCTAGTCTGGGCATATTTTTTAAGCACTTTCATTGTTTTACACAGCGTCATCTACCTAAGCAAAAGCTTGTGCTATGGGTGCCAGACAACGGATAAACTTTACTTAGGTATATACTTTTTTTAAATCTGTATAACATAATCTGTTTGTCCATTCGGTTCCATTTGACCCCAGTCAACCCTAAGCCGGGGCTCTCAAGGACGACAATGAGTATTTTTGCCAAAACAATTTTATTCGTGATGAATATGTAAGGAGGCGCTAGCTATACCGCTGTTTCGCCGTCTCAAGCTCTAGCAATATCTTTATTACTGCTGTGTTTATATGAAAAATGTCTGCGCACTTACAACGAGTTATGGTGATTTGTTAATTTACTGTGGCTAAGGCATTTCTGAACCTTCTTTACGAGATCGAATCAGAAATGAGGATTGAGGACATTCGTAGAAGAATGAGGGTCGTTGATAGCACCGCCTCCGTGGAACAAAACCCGGAAGTCGTCGGTTCGATTTCCGCCTCTGTTGGTAGGACGTGTCCCTCAATAAAATAGACCGTAGGTGGCCGCTTACCATATAGAAGGGCTGCGAGTCTGGCTGCCGACTATGAATACAAAAAGCACAGCGGTTTATTCCGTTAAAGTGGCAGTGGGCTATAAGAGAACAGACGGGCGTTGGGTCAGGAAAGTTTTCGAATTCAGTCCCCGTACCGGCAAGCGAGGCAGAGGACGGTCACATACGAGATGAACAGACGACCTGGTGAGGTGAGCTGGGACACACCGGGTGTAGGTTTAGATCGGGCATTGTAAAGGTCGTCGGGGGAGGCCTGTGTTCAGTAGTGGACGTACTTTGGCTGATATGACGAAGGCTTTGCTTGCTTGGGTGATAAGTGATAAAAAGATTCTGCCATAGATATGGGATTTTTTTTTAATACCTCGAGGTTGGCGCTCAAGCCTCGCGCTCGCCTGATAAACAATAGGTATAGTAGTGACGTAAAAAGGCAAAAAAAAAACACGTTTTTTTCTGTTATATGTTTCTATTTTCTCGTTTTCTTTCTTGGGATCTGCCAGGACTCTTTTATCTTAAACGAAACGTCATGTAAACGATATGAAACCAACCATATTCCATTGTTTATGCTCTTTATGTGTTTACCCTTAACCACCAAGAGAACTTTATTTGACATACGATTATTTATTTTTGCTTCTAGTTCTAGCATTTTACTTTTTGTGTGCAAAATTAAAGTGTGTTTTTGTATTGTCAACAAAATAATGTAACGCGTAGCTGGGTAAATGACCATTGACAACCAAAAATATAAATAACTAACGAGGGTAACCTAATTAACATGTAAATGTAGACGAAATATAAGGTGATCCGGTAAAGAACCAAAGTCATGGACACAGCTCGGTCCTGAAGTGGCAGTAGGCTGGTCATATCAACCTCAGAACCGATAACCGTTGTGGTAAACGGGTTATACAGTATGACAGGAAATGCGAGGGACATATTTAAACCCCAAATAGTTCATGCTTCCATATTATAACAAAATAAGTATAAATTAATAAGAACTCTGGTGAATATCTGTCAATAACCTTGGTCGAAACCTGAAAATCCGATTAACGTGCGGGCAGTCTTCTCTTCACAGTACCTATTTCGTGCACTCGTTCAAGTACGACTCAAATTGTAATCGCGTACAATTTGTGTTTGGGGTATAAACGGCCGCTCAGCACACGGGATTTTAGGTAGTTCATGCATACATAAATTATTAGGATAACTATGAAAAAAATTAAGGATATATTTTTTATAGCGAATTGGACTCTAAATCGGATTCTGAACACTCTCCGTAAATATGTCCCTCGGGTTACCTAACACCCTGTAGATTGGAGACCGCTTCTCGGTAAACTTAGTGTAGGACGCCATATCAAGCCAGGTTGAGTGACGATTTGTACAAGATAGCTAGTCGAAGCTGGATGCGAGAAGCTAAGATCGATCAGTGTGGTGCGCGTTTGGAGAGACGCTCATAATTTGAAAGTTTTGATGAAAACGAAAAATGAAAACCAAAATGTATTCTAATATTTAATAAAGATTGGCTGGATTAAGACTACTTTTTATCTTTTTGTAGTCACTGGAAGAAAGCTAGAAGTCCATAAAGTACAAAACAGACTGTGGAACTTAATAAAGGCAGTTCGTGGGCCGTTTCCCGGTGTCCCAGTTCCCGATAATATTATTCCGAGATAGGCAATGTTTATTCCGATTATTATTGCTGGCGATGAATTATTACTGTTTCGTGTTTGTGAAAACTACTCAACTGCGTCGCGTTGACTTCGTTTACGTAATCATGTGTTTAAGATTCTGTGGAGGAACAAATGTCAATCTATGTGTGGTAGAGCTACGCTGTAGGAAGTTCCTACTTGTTAGTCGAATGACTGGTTTGACTGGGAAAGTACCACCTTCTCACAGAATAAATAAATAAATATAAATATCTCTGGACATTATTCACACAGCGCCATCTAGCCCCAAACTAAGCATTAGCTTGTGTTATGGGTGCCAGACAACGGATAAACATTACTTATATACTTTTTTTTTTCTTAAATACATACATATTATACATAGAAACACCCAGACCGATACAAACAGACTTGTTCATGCACACAAATGTTTGTACCGTGCGAGATCGAACCCGCGACCTCTGGTGTAATAGCCGACTTCTCAACCATTACACCAAATGGCTCGTCAAACCGAAAGCTTCAAAACCTCGTCAAAAAGAAGACCGACGTATGAATAGTAGGTTTATAAATAAATATATAAATATCTCTGGAGATTATTCACACAGCATCTAGTCCCAAACTAAGCATTGGCTGGTGCCAGACAACAGATAAACTTTACTTATATACTTTTTTTTGTAAATACATACATATTATACATAGAAACACCCAGACCGATACAAACAGACTTCTCCTTATCTCCATTTAAGGCTGGTTTTAGAGTCACGCTGACAAGCATGCGAACAGCGCGCGTTATCAGCAAGCATCGCTGTTCTTGTAAGATAGCGACGATTTGAACTGCAAAGAAAACCGGCAGTGTATAACGCTACGCGCCGCGTGACGCCAGCGTTACTCTGAAACCAGCTGTCCCTCTCTTTCCATATTCTTTCAAAGGCGGGCAACGCATTTTGGATTACTTACACAAGTGGGGCATTTGTGATTCCAACATTTTATACGACGTTATACCAAACGAAAGTGATACTTTTCAATTTTGGATAGGACCCAAATTATACTCATACCAAAAATCATGTCTCGTTGCGACGTAAAATAATGACCAACTAAGTCACTTCTATTTTTGTTATTCTATCCCCTGGGATTCAGACATGACTGTTCTTTATCCCTTAAAAATAGTCATGTCTGTATCAAATTTTATTCAAATTGGTTTAGTGAGAGACAAATAGACAGTCAGACAGTTACTTGCGCATTTATAATATTACTAGCTGACCCGTGGAAATTTTGTATATCAGATTAATATCAGACGTTTGTCAGGTAAGAACAGTTTGTATGGGAATATGAAATTGTTGTTTTTAGTATTTTTCTCGCAATTTTTCCATATTTTCTCATCGTTTAAACTTTTCCTCGACTTCCACGAATATTTCAAGACTAAAATTAGTTAAATCGGTTTAGCCGTTCTCGAGTTTTAGCGAGCATTAGTCTCGCTAAAACTCGAGAACTGCAATTCATTTTTATTTCTATAGATTTTGGATTTGTGTATGTTGTTCGGTATTTGTAGTTTTTGTTTTTTAAAGTCCTGTATTTATTGTACTTCTAGAACACAACTTGGAAGACACATCTATCTTGTATGGTGATCGATCTCAGGTCATTGACCGGTGTATAATAGTCAAGTCTAGATGGGCAGACCGAAGCTAACAACAATATTGCTGAGGTTTTTAACCTCGGCTAGTCTGATGGGAGGAATTATATCAATATATCATGCTTAAACACTGGTCTAGCCATTCATTTTACTCTAGAACAAAACTTATTTGTTTTATTTTGAAAATAAATCTTTACGTCCCGTAGGTCTAGTATTTTGAGTTATACTATGTAAACTTAATTCCCAGGTGGGAAAAAAATTCTTCGTATTTTTCGAACTAAGTATTTTGGACAGTCACCCCTAGGAGTAATGGGGTATGATTTTTTATGCTTTCAAGTTTCGAGTACCTAACCTAAAAAAAGGGGCGTTTGAAAATTTAACTTCCAAGGGCTTCCGTATTTTTAAATCAAAGCCCAAAGGGGTTGTTAAATGGGGGCTTTGAAGTTTTGTGTAAAATGCCGTACTTTTTCCGCGGAGATAGATTTTACGCAGACGAAGCCACTGGCAAGTGCTAGTATGCCTGTATATTTATTTGTATATTTACAAATAAACATACGGACAACGAAAAACTGCATCACATGAATGTTTTTCCTGGATGGGATTGAAAGGTACGACCCCTAACGCATAGAGCTGGTCTCTACCAAATACGCCTACGAGTCAGTAAATAAAATATATCAGCCTACTAAATTCCCAAAGGCCTCCATTTTTTCGCTGTGGGAGGACAACTAGTTTAAAAATACATACTTAATATAAATTAATATTTTTGGACACTATTCACATAGCACCGTCTGGCCCCAAACTAAGCATAATCTTGTACTATGGGTGCCAGACAACGGATAAACATTACTGACATACTTTTTTGTAACTACATACATATTATATAGAAACACCTAGACCGATCTAATAAGACATGTTCATGCACACAAACAATGTTTGTACCGTGCGTGGATCAAACCCACGATCTCTTGGTGTAGCCGACTTCTCAACTATTTACACCAAATGGCTCGTCAATATGTACAATGCAAGACGCTCGTACAATGTTTAGTCAGTACATATCACAAACACACAGAATACTCTTGTATTTCTGTTCGTCCTCCCAACAGGGTCGGCGATAAGGGTAGATCGATACGCATCGAGTGTATTGCTATTGATAAGATAAATGAAAAAACACGAAACGTGAAAGAGAAACTAATTAGACACGGCCAATTAGTACTATATATTTATCTACGTATATACATCCGTACTAATATCATAAGTGCGAAATTAGATTTGTGTGTTGGACTAACATTTTATAAAGAACCCTGTAGCTGAGCGGAGGAGCGAGTTAGACTGTCTAGGTTGAATAGTTCAGAGAGGAACTAAAAGACGGTGCACGGGTCCACGGGCGTAGCGGTCAGGCGAAGTCGTTTGAGTGCTTGATCGATGGGACGACTGGTGGCGGTTAATCCTGAACACTGAGCTCTATGATAATACGCTCAGCGTATTACGCTGGAGTGGCTATAGACATTGAAATGACAGCTATTTTTTCTGTCGATTTAAAGCGCCCCCAATAGTGTACTGGGAACTAAAATGACTTCAATTTTCTCTGTCTACGCTTCAAATGGACAGCCATTGACATTGACAATGACAGCCTTATCGAGGTTTATCTGCGAAAGTCAGCACTATTATTAGTTCCAAGTACATTAACTACTGCTCTCAGCGCCAATATGGCGATTTTCAAATCGGATCAAAATTTGGTACTAATCGCCTATCCAGTTGTCTATGGAAATCAGTGATCCTGAAGGTAGTGACGAATGGTGGCGGTTGAGCCCGAAGGTGGTGTGACGAATGGTGCCGAATGGTGGCGGTTGAGCCCGAAGGTGGTGTGACGAATGGTGCCGAATGGTGGCGGTTGAGCCCGAAGGTGACGACGCCGCGATGAGCTGGTGGCGCCGGCAACAACCCAACAACAAGTAACAGAAAATGGAACGATAAATGTATCGTTCCATTTTCTGTTACTTCTGATTTTTGCTACCTTCTTTGGTTTTGATACATTCCTTTTCAGAGCCCGGCTGTGTTCCGGCAATATAAATGTGTCAGCCAGTACAAGTACAAGAAATCAAAGGCTCGAAGATCAGATGAGCGCACAGTCTGGCAGCAAAACAAGCGATGCTTTCTGGTTAAGTGTCCTGCCAACTGACTAGATAAAAAAAAACTGTTTCACGCACGCAAAGCTGTAGACTCATCTAGTTAGTAGTCTAAAACTAAAGGCCTGTATTCACTTTGATTAGTGCGAGTGCGAGTGATTAGTGCAAGTGATTAGTGATTAGTAGAAAATAAGTGTGGACAGCGACTGATTAGTGCGAGTGATTAGTTGGCTGCGTAGTGAAGTGTTTAGAAGCGTGTTCTATTTTTCTGCGAGTGGACTGCGAGTAGCCACGTCCCGCGCGCCCGCCCATCCCCCTCTCCCGCGGCGTGCCTGCCACTAAACACGTACTAATCACTCGCACTCGCCAACAATTGGACACTACTTGCACTACGCACCTGCACTAATCACCCTCAGCTACTAATCACTCGCACTCGCACTAATCAAAGTGAATACAGGCCTTAAGAATAATGAGTCACGCATAGCCAGGGAGCTATCCGTAATGATCAAAATCTATTCAGCACGTGATTGGTCGGCGTCTATTTCTGAAGATACAAGTACATCGTAACTCTAACGTGCTCAAGCGGGGGTCTGTTGGACCGGCGGTCGACTTTTTAGTGATGGTTATTTTAATTGCTTCCTTATGTGGCTTCATCGGAATTTGGTTTCTGTGTTCACATGGGAACTGAGGATTCATCATTATCATCATCAGCCTGTGATAGTCCACTGCTGGACATAGGCCTCTCCAAATGCTCGCCACGCCGATCGGTCCTCGGCCACTCGCATCCTGCTCCTGCCAGCCATCATGCGCAGATCATCGCTCCACCTGGCCTGAGGGCGTCCTACACTACGTTTACCGAGACGTTCTTCTGACGTTTCTGACAAAAAAATGACTTGTATAAAATGTTATGTAAATCTTTATTTCAAACAAAGTAAGATTTGTTTAAACATAGTTACTGGGAATTCAATAAAACATCTACTTTATGTCACCAAACAGCAAAACACAATACTGTTTTCTCTGCGCGAAGCACAATAGCAAGCAACCATAACCAAAGATATAAATCCTAATGGGTCCATGAGACCGAACCGCTCGTACGTGTTAACTCGTCCCTGCACCGTATTTGAAGCAGGCCCGGATATAGCCACACGTGGCTATGCGGTTATTGTGCCGTACCGGGTATTAATACACCACTGCTCTGTGACCTGGATAAAGTTCACCTGAAGTATTGGACAACATCAATAAATATATCTGACCCCAATACTTAAGTAGTGGAAGCAATTGTGTTATGGGTATTTTTATGTATTAATTAATTATATAATTGTGTCTGTAAAGGAGATACGGGTTACTCCGAAAAGTAAAGTAAAGTATCAGCCTATTAATGTCCCACTGCAGGGCAAAGGCCTCCATCCTTGAAATCAAGTTATCGCTACAATGATGGGTATTGGCTTAATCACCACGCTTGCCAAATGCGGATTGGTGATCACAAACCCGAGCTGTGGCCGAAAAAACCGACACAAAGTTAGCTCGACCCGGGAATTGAACCCAGGACCTCGAGATCTCAGCCCGGTACTTAAACCACTAGACCATCGAGGCGTTACCCGATACCGGTATTCGAAGCAACTATCGATCGGTATCCGTTGCGACTAAGGACGGATACCGGGATCAGACGCGACTACCCCTACTCCAGTGGGTTACTCCAATATTTATTATTTCAAGGCAATGACGTTCAATAAACAACTAGACACCCAATCTCTAAGAAAAATTCCTCAAAAAACGTCCGAGTGGCTTTGACACTGATGACATTAACACATTCGTTCAAATCAACACCTTATCTCGTGGCATTTAGTGTTTAATGTCAATTGTATACAACTAAACGAAAACTCTGCCCAATAGTCGGGCGGGCAGACTTTTGCTTCGGACAATATTTGAGCGTGATTGTGAGTCTAGTTTTTTAATTGAACGTCATTGTTTCAAGGGCATCAACTAATATGAAACTTAAATAGTACTCGATAGTAATAAATACAGTCACACTAAACCTATATTTGCAGAAATGAAGGTTAAACCTAATACTAAATCAAAGCTATAATGGTACATAATAACGGTTTTATGTTACAGTTACAGCAACTGACGTTAATTGGAGTATTTCCATATTGCGAAACAATAACAGCTTTATCACACACCCCTAGTAATAATAGCTTACGTATGTGTGTGTAAAATGCTTGTCCGTGAATAGAATTTGGTTGGATGTGCGCGTACTGTGTAGGGTTGTGCAAGCTCCTTGTTGTATCGAGACATTCACATAAGGACATCATGCATTTTAATTTAAACAACTTTAAACTACTTAAAAGTTGTTTTATTTAATGAGTAGTCCGCGTAAACATCAGAAACAATTACTATCATACATTTTGGTCAAAATATGAAAATCGATCTGTTGCATTGTGCCGACTCGACCAGAAGTATCACTTTAAATATCTCATCTTTTGCAGGAAACCAATGTATGATGATTTTTGAAGTGAAAACTTCTTTAGCGGCGTTGTGCTCTTTTTTTGTATGGGGAAAAAATGTTAAACTCGCGTCAGGATTTATGTGTCACGTGACCTGATCGAAAATCCATATAAAATTTGAAGTCCGGACACGTGTTTTCTACAAACTTATCTGTTCCGGTGGCCAAAATTGGAACTACGTGAAATGCAATGCAAAAACGATATTTAATGACAGTTTTAAATAGACAGTAGCGACGCCGCCACCGGAACAGATAGTTTGTCGGTCTATAGACAATAATGGTTTTTTGTTCAATTTGACAGCTCATTTATGCAAAGAAAAGTGCTTCATATGTACATCAGGAGTAGAGTAAATAATTGTAATAATAAGAACTGATGTTGTTTTCTTGAGTTTTATTCCTTTAGCGTAAGGTATATTTTTCTTTGCATAAATGAACTGTCAGTGTGACCTCTTCTACTATTATAGCCGCAGTGCGGTCGCTTCCTATATGCTTCCTATGCTACAAAGTGACCACAAAGACCTTAATTTGATATCCTGCAAAATTCAAAATTTAATTGCCGTAATAAAACATTTAAAAAGTTTGGAATATCTTTATTCGCCGGAATTATATAACAGTATTTTGTGGAAATTAACACCACTTCTCCGCAGTCTTTGGATCCGCTATGCTGCGGAGCATGCATCAGGTCGTATGAAGTTGGAAATGCTGTCCAATTTCCTGCGACAAGAGGCTCGTTCTCACACACAGTTTGGCTTGTTACCCCAAATTCCCAGTGAACATCCTCGAAAGCGACATGTTGATTACTGTAACACCACTCGTGTTATTAACGATTCGGGAGTCTGCGGATTCTGTAAAGGGAATCATTTCTTGGCCGATTGCTCCAAATTCAAAAGTTTATCCGCAGATTCCAGTATGCAATTAGTTGTAAATTCCAAACTTTGTTTTCGTTGTTTAGAAAATAAATACTTAGTTGTCAATCAAAAAAGTATGACATTGACGGTTGTCAATCATTTTATCATCGTTTATTACATGGCGTTTCAGTGTCACAGCAAGGAGTTTCTAATAAGTCTGAAAAAGTTTCTGATTACATTTGAGAGATAAACTTTTTAATGTAATATAAATTGTCATGTTTGTGTACGATAGCGCAATAAATAAATATTGTATTTTACCACATAAATGATAGTACTTTTATACCTCTACCAATCAATTAAATCCCTAACCATTCCAAAATACATATCAAAAATGCACAACGTTAATATTCAGGTTTTCACTTCTGCCGGCACTCCCGGAGTGCAACCCGTCGTTTTTTTTTATATACTAGCTTAGTTGGCAGACAGGCACGCAGCCCACCTGATGGTAAGCGGCCACTGCGGCCTCTTCCATTGGGGGACGCTTCACCTGGAAGCGTCGCTCAATGTGCTGCCAGACTGTAGGCTCATCTGATCTTAGAGCCTCTGATTTCAATTGTACTAGCTCCCACATTAATTTTTCCGGAACACAGAGCTGTTGGGTTTGATAGTTTTAATGTTGCGCTTCGTTTTCTGAGTAAAATTGTTGGAGGCCGGAACCATCCCTTCCCCTCCCTCCATATTATTTACTCAAAGGCGGGATTACACATTTTCGTCTGAGCCCCTCGTCGTAACTGTTTTATCTCGTATTCATTAGTTACCTGGAACAAATAGACAGATTTGTTTAAAAAGTAAATTATACTTTTATTTGTGCACATACTAAACATTTTTGAAATCACAAATAGGAATTAAAATTATTTATCCTCATGTACAGACAGAAAAAACCTTATACATACTAAAGGATCTCATTACTATGACAGCACGGTATAAGTTATGATGAAAAATTAGTTCTAATATTAGTTGCTCACTTTTAGACATTTTGAAACTGCAAATGACCGGATGCTTCTTATGCTCACCGTACTCAGCGGTTAATTCACCCAGTTACGAAATATGTAGTTATGTTATTGAACACGCGACGATCCATCAGAGTAATGGACGTCTTGGCTCCGATTACTAGAGACGATAAAAGATAACAGGTGAATTAATTGCAAGGACGCTACCCTCTTAATCTATAAGAAAAAATGATATTTTCAACAATTATAATGATATCCTTCTAGCCGAGTCCTCGGGTACGGCGGCCAATCTTTAAGGTTTTCACTCCCCATAATTTGAATCATTATTTAGGACATCATCAACAATATTAGGTGTATGTAGGTATGTATATATACTATTAAATAAGTTAGTATTTGTGTATGTTTATTATATAATTATCTTGTATAAGTAAGATTATACATCTTTAATAGTTTATTTTTTTAGTTTGTTTTTTTTTGCCGCATTCAAGCATTTCGTTTTTTTCCCAAAGTTTGACTGGCAGAGAATGCTTTTAGCGTTAAGTCCGCCTTTTGTACCTAATTTATGTGGTCAATAAAGTTTTTTATAAATAAAAAAATCAACGAGCTACTTGAGTCAATACCATTGTTCTTTTGATGCAGTTTACAGATTAAACGCGAAAAAGCTGTTATAAAATGTTGTTACGTTACATTGGACCTTTCGATACAAGTAAAGAAACGTATCTCGAAAAAGTCTGGTGATTAAAAGCAAAAACATATCAGTACATGGCTCCCCGTTGATTCGGACGTCATCGATCCAGCTAGAATCCCGAACGACTCACTGAAGCGCCCCTCTGCGGTGCCACTCAGACAACAGCAATCAGTTTATAATAAATAAGTAATAAGTTGATTATTTTTTATTTTATTATTTATTATTTTATTATTGGAAATCATTGGAAATATACAGGAGCCAAATATTTGGGAGCCAGTACACTTGAAATCAAAGGCTCGAAGATCAGATGAGTCTACAGTCTGGCAGAACACTTCCTGGTGAAGTGTCCCTCAATGGAATAGGCCGCAGTGGCCGCTTACCATCAGGTGGGCTGCGTGTCTGTCTGCCAACTGACTTAGTATATATAAAAAAAAAACAGGATACACTACTTACCGTGTTATTTACCTCCTTAGAACAATGTTGGACCTCTTTGTGACATAGAACGTGAAGTTGAAATCGTTGGTTAGCTTACACTCGTATCTATAGACGAGTCACACAAGTGGGTATTAATTCTAAGACATGCCTTAAATTATCGTTTACAATTTGACTCGTCTATGCATCTACAAACACTCATATTTAGCAAGGGAAAATTACTTTGCTTGTGCGATGCAGAATTCCATGCGCAGGAACAGTTTGTTTGTATTGCCTGGGTGTTTCAATGTACGGACGGCAGCAAATCAACCTACCCTAATCTGTCAAAAAATGTCAATTGAAAGAGAACTCTATGTGAAGGAAATAAAGCTAAAAATTGGTTGTAGAAATTTGACAGCTTGGGGTAGTCTGATGTGCTGGCAACTGTACCTACAAGAATATACCTACTCTTATAATTGTTTAAACGTTGTCTGGCATCCACAGATATTATATGTTTTTTATTATACGTAAATATCCTCTCACAAACAGGCACGCTTGTCTGTTATATGCTAAATTAATGTTTCGTAGTTTAACAAATTTACAGCTGTTGTAGCCGTAGTCGAGTAGTTTCAACCGACATTCAGTGAGATTTTTTATGTTTTTTTATTGCAATGTATAACAAGACGATCAGATCGTACACCTGATGGTAAGCGCCACGTCTGCCCTTAGACAGTTCAGTGCCAAACAGTAACTAAGCAGTTACTGTCTGGCACCGCCCTGCGCCCGCTACACCGAGACGACAGTTATTAGGTCTCATATACCCTGTAATTAAACTATGTGCGTATGCACCAATAGCCCTGACCTGACAGAGACCTGAGAACGTGAAGAATGAGAAATGAGAACCTGCACAGTTGAATGGATGTGTGGCCGTGAATCAATTTTTTTTAAATATAAAGCACTCAGGATGACCTCACTGCACTAACTGATAGTAAGCGGATGTAATGTAAAAAGCCCAGGATTATAAGAGGAAAATTGGTTTATTTCCCATGTTAAGGGTTACTGAGGGGACATGGCAGTCGTTCCAACATATTATCTGGCTGGCTTAATCTTGGAACTTAGTGCAAGCGTTTCCTAACTAGAACGCGCCGAGAAAGAGCTTCAACACATAAAATACGTGCAGATGTGAGAAACGTAAATCTCAGGTTGGATCGGCTAGCCGAATCTGTCTGTCTTTGGTTTTTTATCGCGCTATATTTAGCATCGGTGGAATCCGGCAATCTCTGACGCTATTCATTCAAGATCGGCATCGTGTCGTGGGTAAACAGTGGAGTAAGCCCACCAGGGCGGCGCCACTTTCGCTCCGGACGTAGAAATATTCTGTTAAAAAATAGTGACATTGAGTCTTTTAGAAATGAAAATGTTATCATAATTATGCGTGTTGTATAATATGACGTGTTTGTTTACTACTGTCTTTGTGATTCGGCCAATCTTTGATACTGTTACATTAATCTTGGTAGCTGGTGCCAGAAAGCGTACATGGCTACATTTATTAAGAAAAGTACCTCAATGTTGTTTATGTTCTCTTTCTTTGAGGTTTCCTTTTACGTAAAGAAATCCACCGTCTTTTCTTTCTATTGCTTTGAAGACTACGATTCTACTCTTCTTTACATCTTCATAATTCTCCTCTCTTGACAACATTACGTCGGCAACTTGTATTAAATTTTGTTTTGTTTCTTTGCAGTGTTATAAATATTTGGAAAGATGAAGTATTTATCGTTCTCACCCACATTAGTTCTTCTTCTTCTTAAGGTGCCTCTTCAATTCTGAAGGTTGGCCGTCAGCTTTCCATACTCCTCTCTGTCCATCGCGAGCCGAAACAACTGCTCGACGGATGCTATTCCAGTCCACTCCCTAATGTTCCGCAGCCACGACTTTTTCCTTCTTCCAACGCGTCGCCTACCCTCAATTTTCCCCATCATTATTAGTTGAAGCAACCCATACCTCTCGTGCCTAAGTACGTGCCCAAGGTACTCAATTTTCCGCTTTTTGATGGTCAACATAAATTTTCGAGTCATGGCGACACGCTGGAGTACCGTTTCATTCGTAACTTTTTGGACCCAACTGATGCGGAGCATGCGACGGTAACACCACATCTCAAACGCCTCCAGGCGCCTTCTGGTGTCCTCTTTTAACGTCCACGCCTCGCAGCCGTAGGTGACAACAGGCCATACGTAGCACAATAGAATGCGAACTCGGAGCTTTATATTAATTTGGCGACAACACAAAACCTTCCTCATTTTGTTGAATGAGGCTCGAGCAATCTCTATCCGGGTCTTAATTTCTTGATCAGACTCCCATACTTCGTTTACCCAAGCGCCTAGGTATTTGTATTGACGAACCCGCTCTACTTTTTTACCGCCAATTAGTATGCCAGGGTCAAGATCTTGGTTTCTGGATACCACCATCAACTTAGTCTTTGCAATGTTGATGGACAATCCCGCCCTCAAACTGCATTCGTTTACTCTGTCCACAATCATCTGGAGATCATTGGCAGAAGCTGCTATGAGTACAGTGTCGTCCGCATATCGCAAGTTGTTAATTACTTTTCCGTTTACCTTGACTCCAGCATTGAGATTTTCAAGAGCTTCTGACATAACGGCTTCGGAGTATATATTGAAAAGCAGCGGAGACAAAATGCAACCCTGCCGGACGCCACGACAGATTTCAATATCTTCGGTGTTATCGTTATCTACCCTTACAGACGCTGTTTGGTTCTCGTACAAATTGCGGATAACTCTTATGTCTTTACCGTCGAGTCCAATGTCTTTCAAGTACTGTAATAGCTGCTGGTGTTTAACCCGATCGAAAGCTTTTTCATAGTCTACGAAGCACATTAGGACGTCAGTATGCATATCTCTACATTTTTGAACCAGAACATTTAAGGCGTAAAGTGCTTCACGGGTACCTACACCGGAACGGAAACCGAACTGACTTTCACCCAGTTGTTCGTCGCATTTAAGTCTTATTCTGTTTTGTATGAACACATTAGTTCACATTAGTTCAGTGCGTCATTTATGTTTAAACACTAATAGCAGGGGGCCTAAAGTTCCTCCTTGTAGAACTCTTATCAATATTAAATAATACATTTTATTGTACCAATTTAGGTACATTCTATGTCACCTATTCTATTGAGGGACAATCAGGAAACATCGCTCAATGTCCTGCAATTGAGTTTTTTGAGCATTTAAGTTCAAATAATCCTACATTGCATTTGTAACAAAGAGTGATAATAGGATACAGAATGTTTCGCATTTGATTTATTAATCAAAAGTGTCAATAATGTCCGTTTTGAATCTTTGAAATACAACAAAAAGGTAAAAAAAAGTTATGTTTTAATAATGATAAAAAATACTTATATCATCTTTGTATCAAAAGCAATATAGGATTCTTTGAACTTTGAACACCTTCACTGTCCACAATATTACAGAAATACAGTTAAAGATATTAGGATGACAGAATTAACCTGTGGCGTTAGCGTATTAATTAATAACTTGTTATATTAATCTGTAGTCTGTTTGTCGTAGCTGTTAATAAAAGCGATTTGAATGCGTTTACGAGTTCGATCGTAAAATAAAAATCAGATGAAGACGTGGACGCTATAACATCGTGGCGTGGGCGGCGTCACGAACCAACGTGCAGATGATCCATTACTAGAGATACTTTTGTTTGATAAATTATTATCTATTATGATGGAGGCAAAAACGAGTAAGTGTGCCACCTGATGGTAAGCGATCGCGAGGACGAATTGAATATTTGTGTTGCAAGGATATGGATTTTTCTCAGCAATGACTAAAGCTAAGAAAATAAAATTTATTGGCAGGATTCATCATGTCTTTGACTTTGTATTGTCCAATTGAATACACGATTGGTCAACTTTTGTAACACAGATTAATTAATCAAAAATACCTCTATAAAAACAGGGATTGTCATTTTTACGACAATCGGAAGCGACTTAAGCCTTCAAAATTACTAAATATAATCACGGAACCTTACACTATAATTGGGCCATATATTATTTAAAATACATTAATAGTTTTTAAATCACACGGATAAAACCATTTTGTCGCATACGCTCTTTTCGTTTAGAGCGGGTTTTCTAAGAGCGTCTTGCGTCGCGCGGCCCCAGCAGTACGCTCCCGGCTATTGCCAGAGACGGATCTATGACAACTGCTCTCCGCCCACGCTCGCTTTTGTTTTTCGAATATTTATTCAAACCACTGACCTCCATCATATACATAGTAGGGAATGAAGAACCGGTGCCATATTTGAGTCCCGGGAATTTCGGGACGACCTGATAAAGGAACCGGGATTCCCGGGACTTTCGGGACTTTCGGGATTTTTACCAGAATGTGATATTTATTCGTTTTCTAGGCAATAAAACGCTGGATTTCTACACGCTTTCGCTACACGAGTATTTATTACAATTTAATACATACATCAACACTGTCTAGGAATATTTTGTATAAAATCAATTAACTAAAAATTTATAAAAAATAACATACAACAATATATTTATAAAGCCTATTAAAGTACACTTCAGAATAAAAGAAAACTGTTTTATTTGGTATAAAAAAAATTCTTCAAATAAAGAAAAAAATTGAAATAATGGTAAACTAACAATGAATATGGTTCTCAAAAAAAAGTGGAAAAATAAGAAAAAAAAGTAGTGTGAAAAATCAGTAGTAAGTAAAACCACCCATGACGTTAATAACGGTCCTGCAAGTGTTTTCATTTTTTTTCCGGTCTGGCTAAGATGCCTAAAAAGTTGCTCTTCCGCCGCAATGTTTGCAGGGAAATTCCTCAAAGCCCTTCTTTGGAGCATGTCCCACGCGTGTTCTATGGGGTTTAGATCAGGCGATTGAGCGGGCCTACCTAAGACCAATTCGTCGTGCTCCTGCACCCAGCTCGTCACCACTCTCACTGTGTACGGACGGGCGTTATCGTCCATGAGCGTGTATTCTTGGCCCATTTGTAGTCGATGGGGGTAGATTATTGGTACTAGCACCTCGTTACGGCATTTTTCACCCGTCATGGTGTTTCTGATCCGAACGTGGTCTGTTCTTCCATCAACATGAATTCCTGCCCAAACCATAATTGTCCCGTCGTAATGTGGATGGACTTCCTGAGGGTGGTGGGAGCGGCTCTCACGTCCAGGAATTCGCCAACACGTACTCTATGTGTATCGGGATGGAGACCGAACTAGGACTCATCGTTAAACAGCACCACAGACCACTAGTTATCTTCCCAGAGTAAATGTTCACGAGCCCACTCTATCCGTCTTCGATTTCTTCTGCGTAGTGCCGGAGTACGAAACGGTCTGCGGGCATGAAGGCTAGCTTCATGCAACCTCTTCCTCACAGTTTGGTCACTCACAAGCAACTGGTGCTCTGGCTGGAGCCTCTGAACCAATTGCATGGCCGTAACATTTGGTTGTCTTCTCGCGGCAACTAGCAAAAATCGATCTTTTCGTTGAGTGGTTTTGCGCTTCCCGCCTGGGTGTCTTTCAGCCACTTCACCAGTAACACGATAACGTAACCATAACTTTTGTCTAGTGTCAATCTCCTCAACAATACTCTGTTGGGCAGCCCCAGCTTGGAGCATTACTACTGCCCTTAAAATTCCTCTCTCGATAAATGGAGCCGCAACATGATGCAAACAATAACATTTATCCGAAATTAACCGATAACTTCCTGCACATAGTACACATTTTACAAAATTGAGGAATAATCGCGAGATAATCTAAAAAATAGTATCTAACGTTTATTATTTTCAGTATTTTAATTGCAATTTAATTTGAACGGTGAACCACGGATCAACCTTTGCAAATCTGCCAAAAATCTCACTTAAAATAGAGCCCTTTACTTAGTCCCGAAAGTCCCGAAAGTCCCGGGACGAGGTCATGAGTCCCGGGTATTTTAGTCGTCGCCAAATCCCGGGATTTCCCGGGAATTTCGGGACCGGGATTTCCCGGGACCATTCCCTAATACATAGTACGCTGGACTGGCTATACAGTCTGTTTGCCCAACCTGAGATATGTGTGGCCATATTTAGCTTCTAAGATTCACCATCATGTTTATAATATTATTTTTTATTTTGAATAAGAATAATCTAAAAAGATAGCTGACTACGCACAATCACTATCCGTTGAACTCGAGTCTTCAGAAATGCCGTCTGGTCTGATTCAGTATCAGATTAATTTTTTAATTCTCTTAGGAACTTGTACATTTCGGCATCCATTAAGTACCTACTTCTGTTTCGGACAATTGGTCTTCGATGTGGATAACATGTTCACATTGTTTTTGCCATTCATCTGTAGTAACAGTGAGTGACCGATTGGAATGCTTCTTCTTTTAATTTGACAATATTGTTTGCATCTTGTACCACATTTTAACTCTCAACTCGCCTTTTTAGTAGACTCCACATAAATTAAAATCATCCAATACAATTTTCTTTTATTGATAACTGGTGCTGTTTTTTTTGGATAGACCTAAAATAATGGAAAACGTTCATTTGAGTGGGTTAAAATAAATAAAATGGTTAAAATTTCATAATCGATTATTAAGTGTATGCGAATGATAATAGCAATGAATATCTCTAAGTGGGCGGGACCCTACAATCATGAACGTTATTTCTCTTCATACATTTGACAGTCAAAAATTGTGAAATTTAACAGCTGTCAAATCGATGACAGCTGTCGCAGAGATCATCCAAGATTTAACAAACCATAGGAACTAGTTTAGGGATGTCTAAATTCATGTCGATATTATGTCATTTCTTAGTCGATAATTTTATTTTATTAATAAAGGGACATAGTGATCTCTCACAATAATAAACACTTGATATGACAACAAAATAGAAAAAAAACTGATTTGTGATGATTGTATAATTAATTATGTTAAATCAGTCCGATGATTTTAAACCATAATTATTAAAAAATATTACCAAAACAAAACGTGCTAAGTATCTTTCAATTGTTGTTTGTATGCAGAAACAAAAAAAAATTCTTTATCAATGACCGGTGAGAAAGTTAGACATTTTTTTACTCTGCAAATAATCTAGGCTAGATAATGAAATTTTATTCGTGCATTAATTCCAGAATATTTTGGAGCATTGTCACATATTATCTCGAAACGTTGTTTTTAGACTAAAGCCCGTAGTTGTAGTTTTGTATAAAAATAATATTTCAAGAGCCATTAAATAAAACAACTGAAACGGATAGAACTCGCGATTTATCCGTTTAAGGTGTTTAGTTAATGAGTAGTAACTACTATTATTATATTATTTTACTAGCTGTGCCCGCGACTTCGTCCGCGTGGAATAGTGACTTTTCGGGCAGCTTATTTTAAATAACAAATACCGTCCTTTGGGTAGCTAAAAATTTGAGTGTTTACCCGTGGTCCTGTTGGGTCGACCCATTAACGGGTCCACGGGTAATTTTCATTCCCCGTGGTCCCATTGCATCAGGGATTGCTTTCCGTTCTTATGATTTTATCGATAGAAAATAAAAACAGTTAAACACAAAACTTTACAGTATGCTTCTCTGTAGGTATACGATATGTGACGTATGGCCATCGGGAATGAAAGCATACAGGCTCCTAGGATTGCTAACCCGTGTCAGAGCCACATACAACTGACCGTGCGAGAAACAGCTGATACTTAGATCTATACCCACAACTTTCATCGTCTGACCTTGGGCTTTATTAATTGTCATCGCAAAACATAGGCTGACTGCAAAAAGTGTTAAGATGTGTAAACTAAACGTACAAATTTTATGAAACAAAAGAATTGCTAGAAAAATTAATTAATAACCTGAGCTTATAAACTTGTTCTTAAATAAAGAAAATCAAGAAAAGAATTGCCTAACCTATACCAAATACTTATAAATTATTCATATATACAAACCCTAAATAAAAAATTAAGATAAGTGTACCAAAAATCAAGGAAAGAAATGCCTAACCTATAACAAATGCTTACAATATTTATTTACAAATTTTTAAAGAAAATTAAGAAAGACAACCTAACCTACAAACCCTTAAATATAAATAAATGAAATATCCAAACTGTCAGTATTCAAGTAAATCGCAATTTTCGAATGCAACTACCTATTCGCCATACTCTCAGCGCGCTTTATATACGGACGCGCAGCTCAGGCGCGAGGCGTGTACCTTTATATTGACATAACTTTTTTATTTATGAACCGATTGACATGATATAAACACTAAATGTTAAGTGAAGCTTATCACAATATATTAGTGAAAACCGCATCTCAATCGAATAAGCCGTTTCTGATATTAGCGTGCACAAACACACAGAAAAACAGACAAAAAAATTTTTAATTACAATTTCGGGTTCGGTATCGATATAATAACAACCCCTGCTACTTTTTTTTAATATATTTCCATTGTACAGACACCACTTTTCTACAAATTTATTAATTATGTATATAGATTTGTGGTAGTAACCGCGTAAACATCAGAAACCACTATTTCAAGAGTCATCTTAAGATCGATCTCATAGTTGAGACCTGTCTAGAAATACGGGCCTTAGTGACATTTGGAATTATCTAAAAGTTATAATAATTATTTGGGGTCTTTAAAAAATTAGGAATAACTGTTTTCTTTTATTTAAATAAAATAAGTGACTTGAGAATACTTTCTTAAGGACCTATCCCTCCACATAGAGAGTTAATAATAAGATACCTATGTACAGTCGCCAGCACATCAGACTACCCCAAACTGTCAAATTTCTACAACCAATTTTCAGCTTTATTCACTTCACATAGAGTTCTCTTTCAATTGAGATTTTATGACAGATTAGGGTAGGTTGATCTGCTGCCGTCCGTACTTAGATTAGCTACACAAAGAGGGCACTTTATCTAAAAAAGTTTTTATCGATAACAAAATTCAGTCGTTGTATAGAACTAGTATTAGTTCCAAGTACACTCACTCACTAATTACTGCTCTCCAGCGCAGTTAGCGCCAATATGGCGATTTTCAAATCGGATCAAATAATTGGTAGCGATCGCCTGTCCAGCGTACTTGTATAATGGAGGTCAGTGGTTTCAGTGGACGCGCGGATCTCTTTGCTCCGTGCTCGTCACTCGTCATAAATGTGCGGGGTGGGGGGGCGGCACGCGCCGAATTTCAGACTTTTAGTTGAACGCGGCGTCACCTTAACTATGAGATGGCCAATCTTCACAATTTAATCATCGTTTTAGTGGCCACATTAAAATCAAGTTTTGCTAGCATTACTACATATTGCAATTGCAATTGGCAATTGCTTTTTTGAGTGTGCATTAAATTGTCATTATCTTTATTGGTAGTACCCAAATCCTCAATTTTACGAGTAGCTCAATCGTCTCATATTAAATGGTGTCCCCTCTGTACATTCTAACGCATTCTGTAGTGGGAGGAACAACAATGCATGTTGAACGACGATCAGCGAATGTTTATTGTCGCATTGTCCGATCTGGACTTCGTCAATTGCATGCATCGATCGCGTGTAAATTACGAAGGCTTTTCGAGAAAATAAGTTACTTTTCGTAAACGTCCGCTCTTCTGAAACCATAGGAGGGAAGTTACATTGGTTAGGCCAGCAGGTGAATCATACCAAGACAAACTCATTCTTTTTGGGTGTAAATGGGAAGGCGGGGGAGCTTAGTGGGTAGGACGCTTTAGTTCCAAGTCCCACACACGCACGTCGTGCTAGCCTGTGGTTATACTGCTTAAAAGTATTATAGACTAGCCTTCCGCCCGCGATTTTACCCGCTCGTAATTTCTTTTTTTAAATATCCTCCCCTTCCCTTATATTTCCGAGACCAAAAGTACCCTATTTCACCTGGGGATAGTGTAGCTTTCCAACAGTGAAAGAATTAATCCAATCGGTTCAGTAGTTTTGGAGCCTATTCAATACAAACAATCAAATCTTTTCTCTTTATAATATATCTATATCATATAGGGGCCTGAAATTCCTGAAAATGCGGCGAAATGGTTCCAATAAAAGATGGTACGGCAGTGTTTGCTTCGCGCTCGACTTGGCGGGGGCACTGTCGTGCCCCCAGATATGTATCTATAGACAAGAGAAGGTGGCCGAGGGCGACAGAAATTACGTTTCAACGTTCATACGTACCACGTACAAATAAGACTAAAACATACTGTCTTCTCCAGATGAAAATGGCGACCGAGCAAACCCCGGTGCCAGCCACGCCGGGCGCGGAGAGCGTGGACGCGGCGGCTGCGCCGGCGCCGCGGAAGCAGGCTCGCCCGCGCGGCAAGCCCCAGCCGGAGCGGCCGAAACGCAGTCTGTTCTGCTTAGGCTTGAAGAACCCGTTGAGGAAGCTGTGCTACGATATTGTTGAGTGGAAGTATCCTTTTCAAAAATACCATCATATATATAAAAAAAATTTTTTAAATCAAGCTTTAGGCCATCTTTTAACAGCTCCATCTACAGGGGCCGGTCAATCGCCAAAAGGTGCTCTGCGGGTGTAAAAAACTGGGGAAGTTTAGTAGGTAGTAGGGACTCTTTAGTCCCAAGTCTTACTCATTGCCGCAGGTCTTGCTAGCCTGCATTAGCATTAGAGGCATTTCCTTACGCGAATAAAATACGAAGCTAAATATGTTTTTTCTTGTGTCAGTTTACTTTATGCCTTCTATGTAGCTTTTACTGTTAGTGAACTAAAAAAAACTGTTTTATAAAAATGTCTTAAATGGCGTCAGAACTACATTGATGGAATGACAGAAAGTTCTATAACATAGAACAACTCTTCTTAATATTTGCTTCATTCACGATTACCTCGGCGGTGACGGAAAACATCGTGAGGTTACCTGCTGTCCTGGATCATGGTGCAAGCATGAAGCATGTTGAAATCTGTACAAAGAAAGAGAAAAAAGATTATGTCAAAATGATTTCCTGAACTTGTGTGTCCAGACCGTTCGAGTATATGATATTAACGACAATATTTGCGAACTGCATAGCCTTAGCTGTATTCACTCCATATCCGTCAGGTGATACGAATAACACTAATCAAATATTGGTAAGTGCATTTTTTTATATACTAAGTTTAACTCTCGCCATTTTAAAGGAATTTTAAGTTCAACAAACGAATATTAATGTTATTTACACGTTGGTCTCCTGTGAGAGGGTGGTACAGTCAACAGCAAAAGTAGATGATCAGAGTCAGAAGTTCAATATTAATGAACATAGTTCGCGTCAGAACTGTGTGGTGTCAAGATGATTTTAAAGTAAGAACTTGTATTACCTATTATACCAAACATTAACTAGTCAGTTTTTGACCTCGTTCTGATTTGAATTTCGTTTGAATCCTTTGGAGTCAACATGCGTCAGTCATAGTTAATGTTTAGTATAAATAAAATCATACAGTTCTGACGCGGACTACGTGCATTAGTATTGGACTTCTGACTTTGATCATCCACTTTTGCTGTTGACTGTACATACTTCCCCGCCGGCCTATTTCGACAAACAGACCAAAACTGTCTACTTAGTTTTTTTATCATCGGTACAAGGTTTTTTATTATGTTTTGCGTGCGAAGTCGGGGCGTGCAACTAGTAAACAATATAAAACAGAGTACCGTGACCTGCAACATGTTGAGAATAACACGCATATCTCATCATGTTAAAAATATCTTTGTTGTGCCATAAACATTTGTCGCGGACTAATTTTGTATGAAAATAACTATATGACGCCACAAAAATTCGTCATGTGTCTGCTATTGTAGTTTAGTAAACTACTTCAGCAATAGCTAATTGCAAATCCTTTTTTTATACATGAGAACTGATTTGGTGTAATAGTTGAGAAGTTGGCTATATCACTAGCCAGAGGTCGCGGGTTCGATCCTTAATATTTTGCATAAATAGTTTGTAACGTTCTGGGACTTTTTATGTAAAATATGTATGTGTTTTAAAAAAAAGTATATAAGCAATATTTATCCGTTGCCTGGTACCCATAAGTACAAGCCATTCCAAATTTATGGGTGCCAGAAACACCCAAAAGGATACAAACATTTAATTATGTTCATGCACACAAATGTTAACTTGTACTCGTAAGCGTTATGCGGGGATCGGGCCCACAATCTCTGGTGGTAAACCAACATCTGGTGTAATAGTAATTACAACATTCCAATTTAAAAATATAGGTACATTGGATACGTGAGAAGCCAGGTCGGTTCGCTAGTGTAGTAATATTCAAGTGCACCGTCTGGCTTCACAAGAGGCCATCAGTGGCCATCGTGCGAGTATTAAGCCAGAATTGTTTTCAAGCCGTCGCCAATAAAATTTGATTGAGCAATAAACGTAATGAAATGCGTTCAAGCTCGCATAAAAGAATATGTCCGTGTTTTGCATTTGACGAAAACATGATGCAAGTTTAGCAAATGATATAAATAAAAGCGAAATACCACTAATTGATTAATAACGAATTTCAGAAACTATAACACCTACAAACTTGAAATTTAGCATACATACTTGAGCAGGTATTTTCCATACAGCATGCAGACATTCGCTAAAAAGTTAATTTTACTAAAACTCCAATCTATTCTTGTTGGTGGCAGGAGAGTCCGACTGGCTAGCTATCACCCCTACAAGTGAAATATAACGCCATGACAGCTCTGTCAGTATTCAGGCAATATTTATTGGGAGCTAGTAGGCACACTTGAAATCTAAGGCTCGAAGATCAGGATTATCCTTACTAGTTCCAGTCAAAAAAGTTCCGGCGGAACTAGTGATACTTTTTATTCTCATTAGTCCCTTGTCAATTTTGACACTAACTTAGTCCCGGCGGAACTAGTGATACTTTTTATTCTCATTAGTTCCTTGTCAATTACATTGTAGCAGCACATTGAGCGACGCTTTCTGGTAAAGCATTCCTCAGTGTGATTGGTGACCGAATTACCATCAGGTTGGTGCCTGTCTGCTAAGCGTAAAAATTTTAATGATCGCACAAAATTGTGTTTTGGCGTAGATCATGAGTTTATAACTCGTAATAAAAACAAAAAAAAAATTGTGATAGAGCGCAGCGCAGACTATTCCTGCCTTTCAGTCGACATTTCGACTTTGCTCGACCGGGGAAGTACCGGGGGGACTGTCACATAAGACCGACGTTTGAGTAATAACTAGCTTCGTTTGGTAAGTGAGTGTAGGTGGTATTAAAATTAATTTTTTTTTTCAGGAAAAAGTAGAATGGGTGTTCATGGTAATTTTTACGGGAGAGTGCGTTCTGAAGATCATCGCCTACGGGTTTCTGTTCCATCCCGGGGCGTATTTGAGGAATTCTTGGAACAGTCTCGACTTTACGATAGTTACAATTGGGTAAGTCAACACTACAGAGCAGATACTAAGTGTAATTGCCATGAATTATTTTTTGTATGAAACAAGAAGTCGAGCGGATAACATTTAATGGTCATCGGCGCCTATGGTAACTTATATGGGGAAGGAAGGGATTTATACCTTTTTTTAGTTTTTTAACGCCATTAGATTCATCTTGTAATAAAAGAATAAATTGCATGAGAAGTAAACTTTCTTTAATTTTTCATCATAGTCCCTTTGGTGGTTTGACTGCACACCCATCACGGTCAAGCTCTCAAAGGTGGTTGAACCTTACACCTTTTCTTATTTACTTTGTAACAGCTAACAGACTATATAAAAGTCTTGTTTACAATGCTATTTTCTAAAATTCGTCCTCTTAGGGCGTGAAAGGAAATTAAGCTGCCTGTCCAGTGTCCACTAGAAAGCAGCGAGGCAGCGGAGCGGAGAAACGGAGAAATATTAACCAATAGGATTGTAACTCCCTGTCTGTCCTTTTCTTGAGCGGAGATTTTGTGCAATCCTATTGTTTGATATTTCTCCATTCCTCCGCTCCGCATCGGAGGACAGGCACACTTAGTCCCGAGGCCCATACACGGCCGCAGGTCTTGCGATTGAAGTACTTAAAGGCATTCTCCTCTGAAAAAAAAAGTAAAATAGGTAAGAGCTTTATCATGTCTCGTCTGTTTACAGTATAGTGTGCATTATGCTGCAACAGATATCCAAAGACACGTTTGATGTGAAGGCTCTGAGAGCTTTCCGAGTGTTGAGACCTCTTCGACTGGTGTCCGGTGTGCCAAGTAAGTAAATATTTTTAAAATATCAAAGGTAATTTTAGACTTTATTTATTTGTTTATAAAATATTTTTTGACCAAAAATTAGGGTTCAGACATAACGAAATTCCCTACCAGTCAACTTTTGGGAAAAACGAAACAACTCCTGCTTTGCATTTCACATTTGTACTTTTTTTTTTCTTTTTTTTTATACTAAGTTAGTTAGCAGACAGACATGCAGCCCACCTGATGGTAAGCGGCCACTGCGGTCTATTGAGGGACACACTTCACCAGGAAACGTCGCTCAATGTGCTGCCAGACTGTAGGCTTATCTGATCTTCAAGCCTTTGATATCAAGTGTACTGGCTCCCATATTAATGCTACCGGAACACAGCCAGAGCTGTTATTGCGGTTGATTTCACCTGTAGGGTTAGAAACAAGCCAGTCGGACTCTGAAAAAGCCCTACCACCAACCAGACCTTAGGCGGGAATCGAACCCACGACCTCCGGGTTTTATACCCGAGGGCTTAGCCACTGTTCCACGGAGGCGGCTTTCGATCGAAGTACTCAACGTGGCATAGAAAATTCTACCGTGGATGGACGTCCAGCTGTGGAGTGTCACATTGTATATATTATGTACATCACATTTATAATACTACATTCATATACGTTTAGCAATAGGCCGGTGACGGGCTTCAGCGTCACCGGGGCGAAAGCTACGTCCTACGATCGCTAGACCGCTTGCCCAGCGTGGCTATTACGGGCAAATCCTCGTTACGTTAGTAACTATTAGTAGTCTGTGGTAGAGGCCTATGCCCAGTAGTGGACTGTGATAGGCTGATGATGATGATTATGTTTAGTTTCCTAACATTGTAACATTACTTGACTTCAATGGTGTCTCTCTGTCCAGGTCTCCAGATCGTGTTGAACTCAATCCTGAAGGCTATGGTGCCTCTGTTCCACATCGCCTTCTTGGTGTTATTCGTCATCATCATCTATGCCATCATCGGTCTCGAGCTGTTCTCAGGCGCTTTGCACGAGACTTGCTACTTGAATGACACCAGTAAGTGGTTTATTCTAGTTGTTTATCTCATTAAACTTTAAGATAAGAACTTAGAGGTTTAATTTCTGGGTCTATACCTTATACTGGTGCCACACGGGCGTTGCGGCTGCGCTGTGACGTAAAAATATGTTGACACGGTAGTCACTAGTCACGTTGCACGATCCCTACTGATGAAATTTCCTTTAGCAGAATTGGTTTTAGACACCGTTTTTTTAATGTTAGAGTGATGCAAATGAGTGATAGCGACACCTGATGTTAAGTGATCACTCACAACATCTATCATGTCATCTACAATTGAGGACCCAGATTCGTTGCATCTCAGTCCTTTGGGAGTATGAGAACTGATAAAAGAAGGAGGGAGGAAAGGAGGAGAAGGGCCTAGATCTTCGGCTTTCACACGAACAAACTAACGTAGCCTAACCAAAAAAACTTATACGCAGGTCTTCTCTAAAATAATGGTATTTTCCCGTCGAGCCGAGGACGTTTTCGACCCACAAACAGAAAAAGTCTACAACATGATTCTTATACCATTTCCAGATGAAATTTTCAGCGATCCAGTAACCCCTTGTAATAGTGAAGGCGATACGGGGTACAAATGCAATGACGGTCAGGTGTGCAAAGGACCATGGGATGGCATCAACTTTGGCATCACTAACTTTGACCACATCGGTTATTCCATGCTGACTGTCTTCCAATGCATCACACTTGAAGGGTGGACTGATATTATGTACGCTGTAAGTTAATTTTATAATATACTTACTTACTTACTCCTATGGCTCAGCGACCCGAAGTGTGTCTTGGCCTCCAGAATGAGAGCACGCCACCTTTCCCGATCTTTAGCAGTGTGGCGTCAGTCCCCAGCCCGAAGTTCACGGAGATCTGACTCGACTCCGTCTATCCAACGGTATCTAGGGCGGCCAACCGGGCGTCGGCCTTGTGGTTTGGCAAGGTATGCTCTGTACGCACCACGATCTTCACCCATTCTCTCTAGGTGACCCAGCCATCGGAGCCTGTGCCCTTTCGTCTCTCCAATAATATCTGGGTCAGCCAGAATAATATACCGTATCATCTATTTTTGGACAAAGAAAAGCTACTATAATCTATTGAGCCAGTCAACCTTAATATTTGGACCTCACTTCTGCTTGCAATCAGGTGGAGTGAAGTCATCCTGACTGCTTGATTATAAAAAAAAAGTTATTGTTTATCGACAAATATTTGCGAGTGTATTTAATACAAGTATAATTGGAGAACCAATCAAACGATATTAGCTAAATTAATTGTTAAGACACAAATAGAATAGTGGGAATGCAGACTTTTAGATTACTAGGAGAAATATGATAAGATGAGATAATTATTTTGAAGAAAATGTACTTGATTCAACTAAATATTTAGTAGGACTATACACTGGTTACTTTTTTATATAATTTTTTCACATGTGTTTCAGATTGCCGATGTCAAAGGGAACACGTGGGCGTGGATCTATTTTGTTACTTTAGTAATTTTTGGCAACTTTTTCGTCATGAACCTAATTCTTGGTGTGTTATCTGGGTATGTCTAATTTTTACGTTACTTCCGAATTTTATAAGAATGTCAGAATAAAAATTATGACAAAATTATTTGATGTTTCAGTGAGTTCTCAAAGGAAAGAGAAAAAGCTAAAAATAGAGGTGACTTCCAGAAATCTCGAGAAAGACAGCAGTTTGAAGAAGATTTGAAAGGCTACTTGAACTGGATTACCGTTGCCGAGGAATTAGATTTAGAAAACGACCAAACTCAAAAAGAGGATGATCAAGATTCTCAAGGTAATTTAGAAAAACGAATAACTTGTTTCCTTTAAAATCTCAGATAAATGACACCATCTGAAAACAAAAAAAGACCTATAGTAGTATAAAATAAATACAAATTATAAAAATGGTTACTTATGAAATAAATAATAGAAAATCCGTAACATACTCAAATGAGTATAATAGATATTTCGGAAGTACTAAGATTACATTAAAGCTTTCGATAAAATCACATTCAATTCAGTAATTTATGTTACAGGTAAAAAAGACAGAAAAAGCAACGAAGGATCTCAAAATAATTTAAATATGAATGGAGATCAGATGCAACAAACGACATGGAAAGACAATTGGAGGCGGTTCGACAAGGTAGCGTTATGGCGCCATTTTTATTCCTACAATTTATCATTGTTAATTGTTTAGTACTATGGTGCGGCAGAAATGGGCTCGATCTTAAGCGTTCGTTCCACTATTCAAAATATAATTAATATTCGTTACAAGATTTTTAATATTTAAATTCAATTTTAATTAATATTTTTACCCCGGGATAAATATATAATCTATTAAATGAAAATACTATTGGTTTTGTAGTGCATCCGGTGTGTTATGTGCATAGTACGTCCGGTAGAATAATAATAATGTTGCTAGTTAAGATACTTAAATACTGATTTTCCGATCAGATCCCATACAAATGACAGCTTAGAATAGAGGCACGATAATTTTCTGAAAAAATTATGGCAACAGAAAAGTCAAAAAAAATCAAATGTCATACAACGTCTGTCAATCATTCGTTTCTGTTTGTTTTGAATAACTTATGTGAATTATTTTGTTTTGTCGTTATTATTGGAATGCTTGGTTTAATATTTGACGACTTTCGCTACGTTTAAATGACGGTTTCAGCTAAAACAAACGTCGTAAGCTTTTCTTACAACGGATCCAGTGAACTCGACAATTGGGGTTATTTTTGTAGAAATCAAAATCATCCTATAACTATTTTTTCCCAGGGAGTGGATTTATAAATTGTAGTGTATTTGGAATATTACTTCATTTTCTACATAATAATAGTAAATCGGTAAGTGTAATTCATAAAAAATCAAGGCCCAACGTTCTATGGATGTTCGCCCGTGTCCTTTGGAGCATAACTGATATTTTGTTTATGGACGAATTTAACCACAGTGAGTTGGTACCTTTGTTTGGACGTTTTTAACCACGGTCTGGTGGTAGAGTCAGTCTGCAACATTAATGTATGACGATTTGTAAGTGCTTCACTACATAGTATAAAACAAAGTCGCTTTTCTGTCCCTATGTCCCTTTGTACGCTTAAATCTTTAAAACTACGCAACGGATTTTGATGCGGTTTTTTTCATTAGATAGACTGATTCAAGAGGAAGGTTTATATGTATAATACATGCATAATATAGTAGAGAAACACTGATAACTTTAGAGGTTTTTAATTTAAGGTCGTAAATAATCGCATTTTTTTGCGCTTACATTGCAAACGCTGGCTGAACCCTACGAGATAGATCAAAATAATGTACTACACTATTGTACACCTTTAAAAGTTTTACAAAAAAGTCCGCGATGGTATATGTCTATCTCTTAGGGATAACCCACAATAACCATTTTCCTTTACTTATTACGATAAAATAATGGCTTATTTACGAAAAAGTGATTTTAAGCAATACAGTATTAATCCTTATCCAATAAAGTACCATAAATAAACTGTGCATGTAATATAGATCAATATGGCCCTTTACATCATGTAATTTAAATGAATAGTTTCGAAGATATTACAGATTTAAAATGCAGGGACATAGCGGTTGCGGCGGTTACCGGCCGGGGAGCAGATGGATGAACTTTTGTTATTCTTTCACGTAAAAATTACTGAATTGATTTTAATGAAACTTTATCACTACATAGTATAAAACAAAGTCGCTTTTCTGTCCCTATGTCCCTTTGTACGCTTAAATCTTTAAAACTACGCAACGGATTTTGATGCGGTTTTTTTCATTAGATAGACTGATTCAAGAGGAAGGTTTATATGTATAATACATGCATAATATAGTAGAGAAACACTGATAACTTTAGAGGTTTTTAATTTAAGGTCGTAAATAATCGCATTTTTTTGCGCTTACATTGCAAACGCTGGCTGAACCCTACGAGATAGATCAAAATAATGTACTACACTATTGTACACCTTTAAAAGTTTTACAAAAAAGTCCGCGATGGTATATGTCTATCTCTTAGGGATAACCCACAATAACCATTTTCCTTTACTTATTACGATAAAATAATGGCTTATTTACGAAAAAGTGATTTTAAGCAATACAGTATTAATCCTTATCCAATAAAGTACCATAAATAAACTGTGCATGTAATATAGATCAATATGGCCCTTTACATCATGTAATTTAAATGAATAGTTTCGAAGATATTACAGATTTAAAATGCAGGGACATAGCGGTTGCGGCGGTTACCGGCCGGGGAGCAGATGGATGAACTTTTGTTATTCTTTCACGTAAAAATTACTGAATTGATTTTAATGAAACTTTACAATAATAAAGCCTATACATAAGGATAACACATAGGCTACAATTTACAAGATATTCCCGCGGGATAACGTCCTATAGTTCACGCGGGCGAAGCCGCGGGCGGAAGGCTAGTCTTGAATAAAATATATTTTGAAAACTGAATTAATAAGAACTACTCATATTTTGATATTGATAATACGTTTTTAGACGCTTCGATGGTCTCGAGGCTTAAAAAACGCTTCGATGGTCTAGTGGTTTAAGTACCTACCGGGCCGAGCTAACTCTGTGTTGGTTTTTCCGGACACAGCAGCTCGGGTTTGTGATCACTAATCCGCATTTGGCAAGCGTGGTGATTAAGCCAGTACCCATCGTTGTAACGATAACTTGAGTTCTTTGCCTTGCAGTGGGACACTAATAGGTTCAATACTTTTGCTTTTAATACTTATTTATTGTTTTAGGTGAACAGAAGAATGCGCAGATCCTGCAGGAAAGCTGTCAAATCCCAGACTTTTTATTGGGCTATCATTGTTCTTGTATTTCTAAACACTCTGGTCTTGGCCACTGAACATTATGCGTGAGTATGTTTCTTCTGCACCCATTAGGCTTTAAAGGGCACACTGGGACGCTTAATGGTAGTGGGACAAATGCTTATACTTTAAAGTCCCACATACATACTGAAGGTATCTGCGCTCAGGTGCAGAAACGCACTCCTCTCTGCAGGAAATAGCCCACCTGATGGTAGCGGCCACTGCGGCTTATTCCTCTGAGGGGAACTTAACCTAGAAAGCATCGCTCAGTGTGATCTTTGAGCCTTTGGTTTCAAGAAAGCTAGTTCTCTTTAAAATTTTCAGAATACAGCCAGAAATTAGGAAAAAAGAAATGCATTCATTCGCGATTCGCGTCATAAGAAATACACGATGAGTGAAACTAATAACGAACTTTAGTAACAAGAAATATAAATGTTTCAAAGTTTGCAAAAGGTAAACAGAACACCTCGATTGAACTTTCTGGAATGATATTACTATAAACATTATATCAAATATGAAAGTCAGAACTATGTGTGTTTACAATATCAAATCCATCATATCTATACTTAAATACATTTTTCAAAGAGATACGTACGGGTTTCTAACAATTTTAAAAATGTGTGAAGATGTACTTAAAGAAACCAGTGAACGGAATCCAAAATATCCAAGTGTTACAGACTTTTTGCAATTGTATTTATATTTATTAATTAAAATAAATAAATAAATAAATATTTCTTGGACATTATTCACACAGCGCCATCTAGCCCCAAACTAAGCATTAGCTTGTGCTATGGGTGCTAGACAACGGATAAACATTACTTATATACTTTTTTTTTGTAAATACATACATATTATACATAGAAACACCCAGACCGATACAAACAGACATGTTCATGCACACAAATGTTTGTACCGTGCGGGGATCGAACCCGCGACCTCTGGTGTAATAGCCGACTTCTCGACCATTACACCAAATGGCTCGTCAAAAACAACAGTGGCAAGTTATTCAATAAATTACTTCAAGATGTTGTTTCTGACAAAACAAAGTCTAACTAAACTACGCTTAGTGGGTATTCTCCGTGCACCAGTCTATAAATAGACTGGGGCATGGATTGCACTCCACGCACGGCTCGCCTACCCCAGACGAGTTTTGGTGCCTAAAAGCAAAGCAACTTTTAAACTTATGTTTGTCTTTCAGCCAAGAACCATGGTTAGATGACTTCCAGAGCTACGCGAACTATTTATTCGTGGTGTTATTCACAATGGAGATGTTAGTGAAAATGTACGCATTAGGATTTCAAGTAAGTTTTTTGTCTTGCCGTACTATGTAAATTTTTTATCCATAGATTTTCATATCAAAAGTAGTTTGCCCGAACTCGGCCAGAGCTAGTATGGCAAAATTTCATCTGTGGGGGTGGTAGCTAACCAGTTGAACTCTAAAAAAGCCCTACCACCAACCAAGGGTGACTTGATGTTCGCTGATTAAGTAAGTAGTAAAGGCATTAATATTTTATCTTCTTTAAGGGTTACTTCGTGTCTTTGTTCAACCGTTTCGACTGCTTCGTGATGGTGTGTTCAATCCTGGAACTGGCCCTCACCATCACCAACACTATCCCACAGCTGGGTATATCCGTGTTGCGTTGCGTCCGTCTACTCAGAGTCTTCAAAGTTACTAAGTGAGTATCTTAGACTGGTGTATTTCAGCTAAAGTTATTGTAACCATCGCCCCAAGATGAGTCATCGATCTTTGTTGCCTAGCACTTGACCAGACGAAATCTGCTGTCATAAGAAATCCTTTTTTGTTGATCTCAACAATGAAGATTCGAAAATAAAATCCTGGCAGCCCTGGCATTTTGTTTAATTATGCGGAATTTGTTGCCCACTGCGGCCGCGCTCACAAGTCAATCTCGCTCCTTGACGCAGGCAGACCGTCTGTTTTGGCGGTCTGTCGACATTGCGACCCTTCGTTCACTGGGAAGCAATAATTAATGCTACAAACTTGGCGATTAAAGCCCACCATGGCGACAAGCTGATGGCCCACCGAGGGGGCTGGTAGCTCCTTAGTCTAAGCTTGCAAAAATCTTGAAGCCTCTTTGACATATTTTTTTTTTCACTTACTCCTCAGATACTGGCGATCTCTTTCCAACCTAGTGGCGTCACTGCTCAACTCGATCCAGTCCATATTCTCTCTTCTGCTGCTTCTGTTCTTGTTCATCATGATCTTCGCGCTACTCGGCATGCAGGTCTTCGGAGGCAGGTTCGATTACGAGCCTGAGACTGAGAAAGAGAGGCACAACTTTGACTCTTTCTGGCAGGCTGTGTTGACTATGTTTCAAGTAAGTTAACTAAATGACGATACTATAATTAAAAAGATCATCGTACATGATCGACTACCAAGAATTCAAAACGTTAACTGCACTGTTCTTACCCCTGTAAACATTAGATATTATAATTACTGTGATTGTGCGTATTTACCAAAACCGGTGAATGCAAAAATCCACAAATCCCAGACTATTATGCAAGAATAACCTGACTACCCAGGGGGTACGAAGAGAAAACAGAGTTCAGTGGGTAGTGGGACGATCGTCTTTATTTCCGAGTCCCACTCACGGCCGCTAACTATCTGACTAGTTAGGTACAAAATGCAAGAAAGAAGTAAAACTACTCGATTTATTTTTCAGATCTTGACGGGTGAGGACTGGAACGTGGTGATGTACCACGGCATCAACGCATATGGCGGTGCCGGCACGTTCGGCATGCTTGCGTCTATCTACTTCATCGTTATTTTCATTTGTGGCAACTGTATCCTTTTCACTATAAATTGCAAACAACAAGTAATTGTGACTGTTAAGACCTAGAACAATCATATTTGGAAATAAATCTTGATTGTTCAATCTCAGTTGGTATTCAAGTGCATAGCACATATATGCCAAGCAGCTACCACGATCTATTCTATTGACGGTTTAATCACTATACTGTCAAGAAAATATCTTAAATAGTGCCAGCACCTCTAATTTTTTTTTCTCACACAAAATAATATTGTCAATTTTTTTTATTAAAATAAATTAACTATGAGTATCAGTCTCATGTATGGCTTAAGCTACATTTTTAGAAAAAAAAAAAACAATGTAGCATCATCTTCATATTATTTTATGTAATTTTGAAGAAGATAAAACCGCGGACATTCCTTAGACCTTTTCTAAGACTAATAATTTTCCTGAACACATTCTTAGATATTCTACTGAACGTGTTCTTGGCTATCGCTGTAGATAATTTAGGTGATGCAGAAGAAATGGACGAAATTCAAAAAGAAAAGGATGTACGTATTTTTTAATTAGTTGCTATCGTTTATTAAAAGGATACAATAATGAATGTTACTTAATCAGGAAGCTGATAATCCGGAAGCTGGCAATCCTCAGTTAGACGAAGAGAGAGGCGAGACTGATGATGAATACGTGAATGAAGAAGAAGGATATTCCAGTGAAGGGTAATTATATTAAGTTGATGATTTCGATAACTAACAACCTAATGTAGCTATTATGATTACAGAACTAATAATGCCTAAAATTTAACAGCCGGCCATACAAGAAATATAAAAGAGTACCAAGGTAAGTCAACTAACAATTCTATGCATTTTAAATGTATAAATTTTGTAATTATGTTCTGGAATAGTAGTTCTGTATGTATACTGTATTAAATTTTATTTAGACAATATATTATTTTCGACGCGGTAGCTGATTTTTGATTTTCAGTAACAGTCGAGAGATTGTTTTCCTTTATAATAATTCAATAATAAACTAATTTCTTGTAATACTGTTAAAAAGGGTCCAACTTTTAACAACGAACTTTTTTATGTCATTATTATGTCCTTTTCTCTTTCTTAAAGCAAGAGTATTTACTTAAACAAATTAAAATGCGTACAGATCGGATCACGAATATGAAGAAACTGGATCAGAAGAAGACGCAGAAGAGCAGGAGCAAGAAGAGAGAGACAACGCTAATGATGCTCTTGTCACTCCCGAGAAATTACAAAATGGTACGTATAATTCCTTAAAAATACAGATGCATTGCTATACTCTTCTAGTTTTGCTCACAAAGCAAATTAATATTTGTACGACACCAACCTGATACGAAAAAACAGATCACCAAGGTCTCTTTTAAGAGCCCTATCACATATTGACTGTGATTTTTGCATAAAATGGCCAACTTTGGCGTTCTTGATCTCAGAAACAAAAATACATTAACAATTACGACTTATTAAATAATGTAGAATATCTATTGGAATAGTTCGTAGCGGCCTTGCTTTTTGTAAATTTTGCTTAACTTTTTAATTGAACCCATAATTGCAGAGAAAGATTTTCATAAAATCCGCGAAGGCACATTTTTAAGCTCCTAGATTAAACTACTATTCTAAGCAAATAAAATAAAAAAATTAGAATGTTATCTGTTATATAGTCGTATAGTTCGTAGCGGCCTGGGATTATTAAATATCTTTGGTTTTATATACGAAAAAAAAACTAGTTCTAAAGCAAAAATCTTCGAAAATCGCTTTAAGTTAACAGTGAATTTCTCCTATCTGCGACAATACAATTAAGCAAAATGTATACCACAATAATTGTTACATCATGAGGAATGAAGATTTTATAATTTTCCATTCATTTATTATCCTTTTTCGATAATAACAATAAATAAAACTGAAAAATTACTACAAAATGGTATTGTGGTCACGTGACCAATGAGTTGTCAGAACGAAGTGGAAATTTGTAATAGGGCTCTTAAGGCACGAGGTGTTTTAAACTGTCAACTTCCAGAATATGTACTGTACTTGTATTTTAGTATGACGTTATCTCGAAGGAAAGTAGTTATGTTACTACTCTTCACCGCCTACCTATCATTATCATCATCATTTCAGCCAAACGACGTCCACTGCTGTACATAGGCCTCTCCCAAGAATCTCCAAACCGAAAACCAAAACCCATCCTTACTCCAAAATCACGTCAATATATTGCTCCATTACAACAGACAGATAGACTAAAACAGACATAGACAGACCGAAATAACATTCACATTTAAATAATGTTAGTATGGAGAGATTAATTCGTTTTACTAATGAAGCTATTAAGGTCATTAAGTAGTACAAAATTAAATGAATTAAATGCCCAGGCGACGTAAAGAAAGAAGATGCAGAGAACAAACGACTGCAGCCGACATCGGCGCGCCCGCGCAGGCTGTCCGAGGTGGAGATCAAGTCGCAGGAGAAACCCATACCCGAAGGAAGCAGCTTCTTCATATTCTCCAAAACTAATTGGTAATGTTTACGTCTAAATAAGAAAACTCAAGCTAGTGTGTTGTGTTTGTTGTTCTAAGTAAATTAACTTATGACTTTCTTCCAACTTTCTTCTTAAGAAATTATTGACGTCTTTTGAAAAAATCAACCTACCCTAATCCTAGTCTAGTCAAATTCCTGTAACCAATTTTCAGCTTAATGACCATCGCATAAAGTTCCATTTCACGTAAAACTTTTTGGCAGCATTGGGTAGGTTGGTGGCTCGCCGTAAAGAAGTATTTTACATGAAACTGTTTGCAGAATGGAGGCTTGGTATTTTTCACGTATTTTTATGTTTATGCTGATTTGTTTCATTTCAGGTTCCGCGTATCGTGTTACAAAATCCAAAACAATTCATGGTTCAAAAACTTGATCCTGCTCTGTATCTTAGCCTCGTCACTCATGTTGGCTATGGAAGACCCTGTCGGAGGGAAAGGGTCTGAGGGAAAGACTGAGGTAAGCATAATAAAAGCAAAAACTTGTTGACTGTTTCTTTGGATTATTTTTATAATTTTATTATTACTAGAAGAAATTCAACAGGTCGGCTAAGGTCTCGGTAGCATAGTTGGTACTGCACTCGCCCGAACCGCGAGGGGCGCGGGTTCGAGTCCGACAACAAGTTGAATTTTTTTCTAATATATTAATATTAATTTGTTTCTTTGTAATGTATCTACCACGAGGATGCTAAGGTTAAGGCCCGCATACTGATATAAGCGGTTATCGTTGCTTTTGGTGTTACAAGTTACACCAGAAGAGAAGGACCATACGCTGACCCCGTTATTTGAAAGGAAAACAACAGTTGGCAGCTAAAATGAATTTAAGAGTTACTGACCACCATACCACAGATTGTTAAATAGTTACACTTTTCCATCGAACTCTGGAGACCTCGCGGCAGAAACATAGGACAACAATTATGAAGTAATACTTCACTGTGATCTTCTGTAAAGTGGAGATACTTCCCCAAACGACCGGCTCAGTCGAGAAAAAGATCCAGTGCGCTTTAATCTCTTTTTTTTTCCAGATTCTTCGCAAAATCGACTACTTCTTCACAGCTGTTTTCACCATCGAATTGTTATTGAAGCTGATCACCTACGGGTTCATCTTCCACAAGGATGCCTTCTGTCGCTCTGCTTTCAATCTTCTTGACTTGCTTGTTGTCATCGTCTCACTTATATCTTTGGATGGGTGAGTCTATAGTATTTCTATTTGCAAACTGTTGAGCTATTTCTGCAACAAGACTTTTCTTTTTATTTATTTTCTTATGTAAATTCATTGAAATTGTTGCTTTCAATATAATAATGTTTTTATATGTTTTGTTTCTTTTGTTTCGTTCATATTTCTGGTCTCGTTGTTAGCCTTATCAATATAATCAAAATATTTTTTTTCCGACCTGACGTCTCTCTTTTAAGTAGGTATTTATAGTAACTTTTACCATTACTTATTGCGAAAATCTTAAATAGACCTGTACTAGAGGCATATAATTCTTAATCACGCTGTCAATTACTTCTTTAAAAGCTAACAATTACCTAATACAAAAATGATTTCACATTGGTCTTTTACAAATGTACAATTCTGTTATTAAATCCTTATTTATTTTTAGGTCAAACACGGTCTCATTTATTAAAATTCTGAGAGTATTCAGAGTGTTAAGACCGCTAAGAGCTATCAACAGAGCTAAAGGATTAAAGGTCAGTACATTTAATCACGCGAATATATCGGTTACTTTAACGAAAATGTTGGGGACTCCAAGAAGTATTCCGGGTTAATTCTTTTGAAATTTTATTTTGCAACCAAATAGTTATTTTATAAATTACCCGTTTCACTTTTCATGCTGATATCCTAAATATAGTATAAACGTAATTTTAGCAAATTGAATTTTTAATATTCGAAAAAAAAGCCTCTATTTTTTTTAAATTCAGATCAAGATGTTATACAGCTTATTTGTTCTACAAGTCTTTGAAGCGAAGGGCTTGTACAAATCGTGATAATACTTTAAACAAAATATAAGCTATATTATCATCATCTGTGT
Source organism: Mecyna flavalis (assembly GCA_949319885.1). Taxonomy (NCBI): domain Eukaryota; kingdom Metazoa; phylum Arthropoda; class Insecta; order Lepidoptera; family Crambidae; genus Mecyna; species Mecyna flavalis. The sequence continues at coordinate 1,682,914 of OX439419.1, read as the reverse complement.
AACTTTCGCTTATTAAGAAATTTTGACTTGGAAGTTTTTCTTTCCTAGGTTATGTATTTAGTTGAGGCACAATAGGTATAATACAATTTTAAATGGATGTGGTTCATCGTTGCTTACTTAAAACCAGTTTGACCGCTTAAAATAAGTTCCTCTTAAATATCAATGCTGGATTTAATAATTAAGTGAACATACGTAAAAAACTGCGATAACTATGCAATAATTAAACATTTTCGTTATTGTTGCCATTATAATATAACATCCTTAAATAACTAATAATTTTTATTTAAAATGGATCTTCTGAACTTTGATGTAGTAAAATATATTTTTACAATTTTAGCACGTAGTACAGTGCGTGATCGTTGCAATTAAAACGATCGGAAACATTTTGTTGGTGACAAATCTCCTACAGTTCATGTTTGCTGTCATGGGGGTGCAAATGTTCAAGGTAGGGATGGAAGCAAAGGTCTAAGGTAGAAAAAAATATAAAACTTTTTTATCAAATTTTACCGACACCTTTGGGTCAATTTATTCATTTCTGAACAACTTTTAAATAACTGTAAGTATGCACTCGACACAATTCATGCACATTTCATAAATAGAAAGAACACTAAAAATAAAAATAAAAAACAGATTTCGTTTCTTTGTGTGCGCTTTGTCTTTTTTCGTACCGATTCGGAGGGATTTGAAATACTAACATTTTTTTGCTTGTGTCCGTGGGTCCAAAAAATTCGCTGATAGTCTGCATGCTTTTTTGTTTGATTTTTTTTCTTTTTTTTTATAATTTAAACAAGCCCAAAGGTGTTGTGTCCATTTATTTTTATTTGTATAAATAATCATGAGTTTTTTGGACTCAACTGAGCTTGCCATTTTGTTTTGCACAGTCCGCCCTACCTTGACATTTTATTAGGATTGAGGTACTTGGTTTCATGTTTTCGTTTTTTTTCTTGTCCGAATAAGTCAGATCAGGACACTGGCATAAAGTGAATAATGTTTTTCTTTTTTTATAAAAACAAGGACTAACGCCATGTAAGTAGGCCTTAAACATTGTTTTCGTTTTTTAACATTTTTTTTTGCATTTTTACACAAATTGTATACATCGTGCGACACTACACATGCATAATGGGATGAAATGGTTTCAAATAAAAAATAAATATTGGTAAATTATTGTTCGGTGTGATACTAATATACTTTAACATTTTGTTTTGACAGTATGTTGTTAAGTGTGTTTTTGCTTCGATTAAATCAATAGGGAATATTTTTATTGTAAATCACATATTACAATTTATATTTTCTGTCATTGGTGTACAATTGTATAAGGTTAGTAGTCTAGTAACGATGGTATATTTTTCTTTGTTTTCAAGACTTATCTTATTACTTATGAAATTCTGACAGGAGTTTAAAAAGTCTCGTATTTCTCTCACATATTAAGATATAATTGTTTTTTTTTTCTTGTGATACTATTATTTATTAACGAAGTTGCCATTCTAAAAAAAACATACTAGCATCAATGCGAACATTGCCTTGAATTATATTCTTTTGTTGTTCCTAATTTAGTATGCTATCGCTACCACTAGCTGACCAGGTGAACTTTGTATCCCTTACTTTTTTAGTATGTATTTTCCTCGCATTTTATCATATTTTCTATACATTTTTTATTCTTCCCTGAACTTCCAAAAATATTTCAAGACTAAATTAGTAAAATCGGTTCAGTCGGTCTCGAATTTTAGCGAGACTAACGAACAGCAATTCATTTTTATTTATATAGATTTGCATAGTGGTATTTAGTGTAAGTACCGTATTCAAGGGACAAGATTACACATTTTTATTTTTGTTGTCCTGTGTTTTAGTAGATAGTTACTTAGTAAAGTAGAATTTCACCTTAGATTTGCTTATAACAGCGGTACATTGTGCTAAAATACGTCCATTTAAATGTGCTTAGCCTTAGTCCACAAAGAAACGAGATCAAAATATTATTTTCATGTGATTTTTTAATTTTGAACATACGTATATAATTATTTTTCCTTATGTTAATTGATTGTATGATTTCAGGGAAAATTCTTTAAGTGTAACGATATTACTAAAGTTACTCAAGAACAATGTCGGTAAGTAATTTACTAGGACTTATTGTTTTAATAGTCAAAGCTTAGTGATTTCAAAGGGTCCTTCTAAACAGATGGTTTTAATAACTGTAGGATAGCGAGATCGGTGGCTGCGACTCATAACCGAATATTTAATAAGGTCCCCATAGTAAATTTAAAATATAGCCTCTATATTATTATATTGAATATGACCCTAGTGATCCCGTCAAAAATTCCCTTCAAATTCCCTGTTAAAAGAACATCAAAACCTTGCATACCGCCCGATTTTGATTTTAAAAAAATAATAATGTTTTTAGAGGATCATACCTAATATATGAGAATGGTAAACCGAGCATAGAAGAAAGGGTGTGGACGAAGAATAAGTGGAACTTTGACGATGTCCTGAGTGGGATGTTGACTCTCTTCACAGTTTCCACCTTTGAGGGATGGCCAGGGTAAGATAATAAATAATATAACTTTAAACAAGCAATTAACAGCAAACTTGCTCTTGGTAACAGATCTTCTCAGGTAAGTGACGACCATATTTTTTTAATACGTTAGAGGCGTTAAACGAGTCAGGCAAGCAATCACCGCCGCCCATGGACGTCTGCAACACCAGAGGGATCGCTAATGCGTTGCCGGCCTATAAGGCCTATTGAGTTAGTAAGTGGCCACTTTAGCAAAATGCCTGGCTTTTTTGACTTCTTCTTTAATTTAATAACACTAATTCAAAATTATGCTATTACGCTGTTTATTTTTTCAGATTATTATCGACTTCAATGGATTCAAACGAAGAGGATCACGGACCGATTGAGAATTCCAGACCATTGGTTGCATTTTTCTACATAAGTTACATTATTGTCATTGCATTCTTCATGGTTAGTACTATTTCTTTTACAATGATCGTCAAAATCAATGCTGAAACTATCCAATCTAATGTCTCAATTAGCAATACTTTTAGATGGTTAGTATTAATTAGGAATTGTATTTATAACTTTGAAATGTTGAAGTATTTATATACTACGTCGTTCGACTTTTTTTGTTGTTGTAAACTACATAATTCAGAATTCTCAAAACCATTCGTTACATACGCCACAATTAAACAAAGTAAATATTTTTCAGGTGAATATTTTCGTAGGTTTTGTCATAGTCACATTCCAAAAAGAGGGAGAACAAGAATTCAAAGATTGCGAACTGGATAAGAATCAGAGAAACTGCATAGAGTTTGCACTAAAAGCGAAGCCTGTGAGGAGGTAACAATAAATCTTTTCTTTACATTAGATAAGATATTTACCATCTTATATTGCAATACTATAGTAATCAGCACATCAGCCTGTTCTACTCGTAATCTAAAAAAACCATCAACAAATTTTCTTAATTCAATTGAGTCTTTTTGAGAGATTATTGAACCAGTTATTTAACACTAGTCACAATTCCTATGTTTTGATAATTGTGTTAATCAATTATTGCGCAATTGTAATAATTTGTTTAATTATTATGCCAGGTACATTCCAAAGCATCGAATCCAGTATAAGACGTGGTGGTTCGTAACATCATCAAAATTCGAATATTTTATATTTTTCTTTATCGTACTGAATACAATTGCGCTTATGATGAAATTTCACGGTGCTTCACAGGAATACAAAAAGGTTAGTATATTTTAATAAAAAATGTTTCGATACAAAAGCGATATTTCAATTTTGTCGCTATCACCACTTTCACTCTTAACTACACGTTCATCTTCGTTATCACTATACCTATCATCATCAATAATAGTCGCAGGGTTATCATATAATAATTAAGATTTATTTCCAATGTAGCATAAATATAAATAATGTAATTAAAAATTTCAGATTCTCGATTTGCTGAATATGGTACTTACGACAGTGTTTATGTTGGAGTTTGTTTTTAAACTGGCTGCATTCAGATTTAAGGTATTAATTATTATTTTAATACATTCATGCCAAGATGTATTTTACGTTAAATAGGATTCAATTGGTTCATGTAATTGTTATTTTTACAGAACTACTTTGGCGATGCTTGGAACACAACTGATTTTATATTGGTTGTTGGAAGTATTATAGACATAGTTGTGACGCAAGTAAATGAAAACAGACCTCCTGATACTCTTGTAAGTAATTATTTTACTGTATTAAACTGAGTGTTGATTATTTTTAAAACATTTTTAAAATCATGAATTTGAAATGACAGCAGTAAAAATGTTATTAAAGTAAATTGCTGGTTTTTATTTAAGATTAAACTGTGCATTCATTTTGTTTATTTAATTTTTAATTTACTTTAAGGGATTTCGGTTCAAGACCCAGTCTAAGTTATCGATTTTACCCCTGATGACGATTAAAATACTTTTATTACACAATATTTTTTCTTTCTTTTTGCAGTTTGGTGAAAATAAGAAAAAATCGGATGAGGTGTGTGTTATTTTCTTTATGAAAGTGTATTATTGTATTGACTATTTTGATTAAGTTTTTAAATTGTGTGAATAATTGTATGAATATAATTATCCTTTTTTACAGGGAACATTACTGAAATACATTACGTTTTTCCGTCTTTTCCGAGCCATGCGTTTGATAAAGCTGTTATCCCGAGGAGAGAGAATCAGGACTCTGCTGTGGACTTTCATCAAATCATTCCAAGCTTTGCCTTACGTCGCTTTACTGATTGTGTTGTTGTTTTTCATCTACGCTGTAGTTGGGATGCAGGTATTTATCATTAATATTACGCCTACAATAATGTTCTTAAGACTACTTTACACTTCTCTTTAACATTTCCTTTTTTTTTGTGTATGTTGATGATTTTATAGTCAGGGTTTGCTAGCAAGTTAAAAAAAATATTTTAATATGTTTTAGTTATTTGGAAAGATTCAGCTCGATGGAGAGGTCATAACAAGGCACAATAACTTCCAAACTTTTGGTAGTTCTCTTATGGTGTTATTTAGATCTGCGACTGGTAAGTAGAACTTAATTTAAATAATGTGACTGACCAACTTGACGTTACAGTTAGCTGTTTCCAGGACACGGTCGATAAGGACAGTGGACTTTTATAAATTTTATTTTTTGTTTAATTTTATAAATTTTTCACATAATAATAATGATCATCATAATGATTCCTTCTTCAGGCGAAGCTTGGCAAGAAGTTATGATGGCGTTATCAAACAATACGTTGGAAAGACCAGATGATCCACCAGGCTGTATAGACCCTGATGGTGATGGCATTGAAAGCACGATGGAGGGTGGAGGCTGCGGTACCTGGATGGCATTTCCTTACTTTATCTCATTTTCTTTGCTGTGTACTTTCTTGGTAAGTTCTTTAAAATTTATCTAATTTGGATTATCCTAAGCTTTCAAAAAAGCCAAGTTAAAATATTATACACTTGTTCTGGCATTAAAAAATTACTTTTATCCTACATGTATGTATTTTAAACATGGACTGTCAGTGTCCCTTTGATCAAAATCTCCTCAGCATCTTATTAATTGGGGGTTTAGCTAGAAAACGTAGTAGGAATACAAAAAAATTGTAACCAAGTTGATATTTGCTTTCAGATTATTAATTTATTCGTCGCTGTCATCATGGACAACTTCGATTATCTAACAAGAGATTGGTCTATATTAGGACCACATCACCTCGACGAATTTGTAAGGTTAGTGTAATTTCAATTTGGTATTTAATATTTTGAAGTCGTTCATATTATTAACTGTACAAACAATATTTTCCTAAATATCCTAGGTTGTGGAGTGAATATGACCCAGACGCTAAAGGCAGAATCAAACATCTGGACGTGGTAACTTTACTAAGAAAAATTAGTCCTCCACTTGGTAAGTTGTCTCTGTGTTTTAATTTCAATAAAAAAAAGATCTTTGGCTATTTACTTTATTAATTTCACCAATTAATTTTAAGGTTTCGGTAAACTGTGTCCTCATCGAACTGCGTGTAAGCGTCTAGTATCAATGAATATGCCCCTCAATTCTGATGGCACTGTCAACTTCAATGCAACGTTGTTCGCTGTCGTTAGAACTCAATTGCAGATAAAAACAACAGGTAATTAAATTAAATTGCTTATAAATATGTAATTGGTTTTAAATGTAGCAATTCTTAAAAGATTAATTAGTTACATTATGATAATATGTTATTGCTTACCATTGCCGTTATTTTGTACTCTACTTGCTGGTTAGATCTGGCTAAATTAGAGAAAAAACACTTAAGCACTGCTTTAAGATTCACCTAAAAATATTTGTCCCATAGGTGTCATCGATGACTGTAACAATGAACTTCGCGCTATAATAAAGAAGGTTTGGAAACGAACTTCACCAAAACTTCTGGATCAAGTAGTGCCTCCACCAGGAGATCCTAATGAGATCACCGTTGGAAAGTTCTACGCCACTTTCCTTATTCAAGACTATTTCAGAAGGTTAGTCTCCTAACAATACTATCATCTAAGTAGTTTTTATGTTAGAACATTTGCAACGTAATAAGTGTTGAATTGTAAAGCACAATCATATCTCCTGTAGTTTGTATACCGAACGTATTCCTAAACATTACATGACGTAGCCTTAGAATACATTTTATTTTGTATTATTTTTAGTTTTTATTACTAGTTATATCGATATTTGTTATAATCCTATTCTTAAGCCAGAATTATATATTTTGAATTATGCTCCGTTTCCTCGACCCAGTTGACGTGATTTAGTGGAATATGTGGATGTGGTCGTAATATAAGATGTGTAACAAAATATACTAACATAATTTCTGTTTTTATAGGAACCATGCGTAAGTCGACATCCCACTTTTATGCAAGGCGATATTCCGCTGTATTTTACGCTTGCCCGTCCTTGGTATCCATATACCAGTTTGTTATTGTCCCAAGGATGTCGCTTTCAAGATCTTTTTACCGTTTTTTTACAGAACCTTTTTGATTTTGTATAATACTCCTTGCCTTTGGTTTTAAATATCATGCAATTATCAATTTTTGGTTTTCGAGCTTAGCTTAAAATGGATTTGAGACGTCTGTTAGTGATGATTGCATGATCTTGTTTTTTTCTTTTCAGCTTACCCGCATAATTAGGTCTTGTTTTAAATCAATTTTTAAGCCACTTAATATACCCATTTTGTAAGCATGACTTAATTTTATAAATTTTGGTTTTATAATTTTAAAGCATGTTTTCTCTGTTTTGTTGTTTTTACAATCACTTGCTTCGGTTCCGCACAGATTAATTTCTTTGAACTTTTGAGTGTTTTTTTAACGTGGACCATTTTTTCTGTTCGTTGAAATGTTTATGCATGCATTCGAATTGGCTTAATTTCTTACAAAAAACATTCAAAACGAAACTACACATTTACGCAAATGATTGTAATATTTATTATTGAGAAGACATGTTTTTGGATTTTAAGTGGACTCTTCAGATTTTCTTAGCTAGTGTTCACATATTTTTTGCAGATTTCCACTGATTTAAATTAACAGTAGTGGAGTTTTAAAATTGGTCTTAACTTGTGTATTTTTATTATTCTTTTTGTTGTAAATATACAAAACATGACAGGTTCCGGAAACGGAAGGAGCAAGCTGAGGCAGCTTCTGAGCAGAATAATCAGATGACTCTTCAAGCTGGTCTGAGGACCTTGCATGAGGCTGGACCGGAGCTGAAGAGAGCCATATCAGGAAATTTGGATGAAGTGGTTGCAGAAGCCGTTGAGCCTATGCATAGGGTAAGTTATTTGTTAAACTTAAAAGTTAAGTTTCATTATTGAATATGATGTCAGAACGTCAATTAACACTCTTTCGTTATCACGCAAAAGATATACAATATAAAGAAACAAATTCCATGTCAATTATTTTCTTTTCTAATTTAGAAAAAAACCCTTCAGATAGAAGCTTAGGTCCAGATTTTTTTATACGACAGACACGCAGCCCACCTGATGGTAAGCGGCCACTTTCTTTACAGACAGTTCAGTTAGTGATCATTTTTCTGTCAGATAACGATATAAGATCCTATCTTCTTTTTTGAAAATCTACAATAGAGACCACATTTAAGTTATCTGATGGTTAGTTGTAAACGAAAGACTCGCTTTACAATTATTGGATTGGATTTATTGAAATTTGATAGTTTTAAGATGTAAAAATTCAAAAATGTTTATTAAGAAATAAACACTTCTTTACTATGATTTATTGATTAATTTTCTTTAAGTACTATGATTTATTGTGTTTAGCTTTATTGAACGCATATACGTATAAATTTAAAAGACAATGTACATAATTTACTAACTTTAAATTGCTTAACATACAGCGTAACCACACCTTGTTCGGAGCTGTTTGGACAAGTATCAAAAAGCATGGTCGAGAAAGTTTCTACGGCAAGGATAAAAAGGGAGCTCCACCTTCAGTAAAACTCAAAATGCCCCGTAAGTAACAATTTAATCCTTCAGTGTTTTAAACATTTTGTGAATTAAACAATTTCTAGAATTTTTTAAGCGATTTTGAGTTGCACTGATGTTCAAATAACGCAATAATAATAATATAGCGTTATTTGAACAATAATAATGCATGATACCAGCAAGACAGTGCTCACAAATAAAACACCTTGGTGTTGCGTTTCTTATTGTAGTAATTTTACATTCAGTTGTGGTACCGTAGCCTTGTACCATGAGGCTAAGTAGAGCCATTGTATTCAAGCAAGTTTAGTATAAAATAAAATTTGAATCTATGTATTTACACACAGTATTAGTGAATCATAGAGAACACTGTATATTACAAGTTGTAAATAAAGACGACTGACGAAGAAATTCTTATTTTTTAAGACTGTGGCCACATCATTATTGGTAAGATTAAACCGTAGATTCTTGACTAAAATAGTATATTTATTGTAGAAAGAGAAGATTTAGTCTTTTGAGAGTATAAAATTAATTTTATTTTAAATACGCTGTGCTTAAAAAGCATATTATTTTAGAAAAACAACGACTAAGTGCTACAGCCTCTTGTAATGTAGTTTAGCAATTTATAATCTTTCATTCTTTATTTTTCTTTTTAAAAGTATTGAATGAATGAATGAATTTTCATTAATTTCATGTTATAATGACTCATTTTGTTAGTAAGCTTAGGTATGTAACTAGTTAGTGATAAAATTAGAACTTATATTTTATTTTATGTTTTTGTAGCCTACTTAGTAATTACTTTTAAGTTTTTTGTTTCTTTTTTTATTAAATAATTCTAATATAATACTTTTCAGCTACTAAACAAGAGGGCCCCCCTTCTTTGAGTACAATGATGAGAAGAGAATTGGGTATGGATGGAAAATTACCTATACCCGAAGAAGAACCGTATGTAACTCAGTACCTACATCCTCAATATTATATCCTCTATACTAGCTTAGAAGATTTTTTTTTCTGTATAAATCTTTATTGTAAAACCAAGCAATTGTTTTCTGCATAAATCTTTATTACAAAACCATACTTTGATCGGGAACAAACGAAATTAACTAGATTAGCTTTTAAAACACAATTTTCATAATTTTTTTACTTGCTCAATAGTAAAATAAAGTACAGGAGCGATGACGCTAGATTAGCGTGAAACCAATACAAGAAAAAATTTAATAGGCCTGTTATGGTCTTGATAGTTGGAAGTGCACTCACCCAAAAACCCGGGGCGTAGGTGTGTTACCTAGACAAGTTGTTGTTTCTGGTATATTGTACAACAATAAAATTGATTCCTGTTCTGGTTCCCCTGATTTTTTTTAAATTTATTTATAGGCTTGCATTTGACCACGATCATACCTGATGGAAAGCGTTGATGCGGCCTAAGCTGTTACATGCTTGCCTAGAAGGTTGAAGACCGTCATATTGTACTCAATATATCCCCTGATATCGGTTGCGAAGGTCTGATGGCAGCGACTAAGTCCACAAAGTGCTCCAAGAAAAAAATGTACTATTGGTACAATAAATAGTAATTTGTGATTCCAGCAAATATGAGGACGCTAATCATAGTGACGAAGAAATAGCCATGCAGCCACTTCTACACGGAAAGGACTCTGAACGGATATTCCGAGCAATAGAGTAAGTTTGTGTGTCTGTGTCGCTTTGGTATCTAAGTTTGCGTATTTATTAATATTCATATCAATTTCATTAATACAGTGGTAGTCCTATCTCGTAATTATTCTCGCCTTCGGCAAAGTCTGGCAAAACTAGGTCTGTTTTGTAAGTAATTTCTCCTCAAAGAACTAACTTTAGGACATATTTAATAAATAAATGATGCTGGATTTGGTTTTGAAATGATTTTAAACATTATTTATTTAAAAATATAGCTTGAAACAATGGACAAATTAATTACTATTTATAGTAGCTAGCTATTGGTAGGTCAATCAAGTCTTATTGTTAATAAAGGCACAATGATCGTAATAGTTAAAAAAGATCTTAAATTTTTTGAGGTGGTTGATGTTACATTTTTATCAATTATAAATTTTTTAAGCATCTCATTATTGATGTCCTATGTTACAACATAATACTCGTCACATACTTTAAATTCTGTACCGAATCCTATCGTGCTTATTGATGTGGTATATATTTACGTTAAATCATAGCACATTAAAATTGATTTAACTGGTATTAATTGGACGTGGTTAAGCAGAAAGGACTCAATCCACACAAAGTCACTTTTGAGTTATGAGCGTTTAAAGTTCTAGCTGTTATTTGACTGAGATAAAGTATGTTTTTGTTTAATTTTTTTCTTTTAAGTTTTAAAGTAAAGGGTATATTTCCTTTGTCCATTAATTAAAGAAACATATTTTATATATATTTCGAGATAATTAAGTAAAATGTGGGTTGAGTCCTTACTATTAAACTTAAATGTGAAAGGACAGGTAATTTTTTTTTATTTCTCAGAATGGACCCAAACATACCCTTCGATTGGAAATTTAGTTATTATTAAGAAACCAAATAAGTAAAACCTTTAAAAAATCGTTATTTATTGTCCTTAAACATTACGGTAGCCAATTTGCGTGATAGGAAAAAAAAAGCAATCCATTTCCTTTATTTTCCTCTATGTCAAAGTCAAGAGTTGGCCCTTATCTAGAGATGGGCGCGGGAAAAAAACCCGTTTGTTTTTCCCAAATGCAGGGTTTTTTTCAATTTATGTTACTTTTCTAATAAAAGGCAGTAATTTTAAAGGTTTCTGGTGAATTTGATTACAAAGGTAAAGGGATCCGATGTTTCTCCTAACAGATACGTCTATGGGCGGTGGGTTTAAACCAAGCTGGGCAATATGACCAAGGAGGATGCCGATTAAATTTATTATATAAATTCACCATCCATGCAATTCAAAAATTCTTCGAATGGCTGTATCTATCGTCTATCTATATATAAAAAAGGAAACTGACTGACTGAATGACTGACTGACTAAATGAATAACTGACTGACTGAAAATCAACGCCCAGCCCGAACTACAAGACCTAGGAACTTGATTTCTTTTACAGGGACTCTTTAAAAAGGATTTTGAAATTAAAATTTGGGATTTTGTGCAGGGGTTCTTTATAATGTGTAAGTTCCCACTAAGAAAAGTTTCTTGAATATTTCACCCCCCAAGGCGCTAATATTATGACCTTGAAGTTTTGTACTGGGGCTATCTTTAGTGTTAGTTCCGACTGTATCTGTTCCTTGTAAGTAAAGTAATATACGATGATTTCTGCCACAGGTGTCACAGTCACATTTCTAGGCACGTGTCAAATTTTCGATATTTAAGTAATCGATTCTTCATCGAATTACACTGCAAATTTTACGGACTACCTTTAAGAAATTATTCTTTTTTCGAATCGCATTTATATGATCAGATTTGTCTAATCAACGACTTACTTTTATTCAAATTGATTGACATATGATTATATAATTAATAATTTTACCGATATGTTAGAACCTTCAGAATCGTTTATTACGTGTAAGCAAAAGATTTCAGCAATAGACATCCCTAAGTAAGCGGGGCCAGCCAATCCTGAACGTTATTTCTCTGCATACATTAAATTTGATAGTCAAAAATTGTGAAACTTTACTCCTGTCAAACCGATGACAGCTTTCAGAGGAATCATGCTAGATTTTACAAGGTATTAGAAGGGGTTTTAAATATTTCACTCCCCAAAGCGGTTAAAAAGGAGTTTAAAATTCTGAACTTTTCTATAGTGTTAGTTCCGACTAAGAAGGGGTTTATGGAAGATGCCGACGAACTGAAATATTTTAAAACGCTCTCTTAGTGGGAACTTACACATTATAAAGAAACCCTGCACAAATTTCAAGTTTTAATTTTAATCCCTTTTGTAACCCCCCTGGGGGGTTTATTTTGATTTCAAACTGACACCGAACCAAAAATGAATGCTCAAATTTGAAGACTGTAAATCGTCGGTCAGTTTCGTCTAGTCTATACAGTTGCCAGTCATGTATAGACTAGACGTCCATCCGCGGCTTCGCTCGCGTTGACTATACCCTATAAAACCCCCTTGGGAGGTAGCTTCCATAAACCCCATTAGTAGAACTTACACATTATGAAGCACTCCTGTAAAAAACTTAAAGTTCAAAATGTTCACCCCCTTTTTATCCCCCTCGGGGATTGAAATATTCAAAAAACCTTTCTTACAATTGGCAACTTACGCATTATAAAGAATTTGGTACAGAAAATTTTAATTGTAGATACTTTTTCAGCCCACTTGGAGGGTAGATTATCTAAAACCCCTTTTTATTTGAAACTGACACCAGACCAAAAATCTACTTCTTAAATTTTAAGCCTGCAACTTTTAAAATGACAAAGTTTCATACAAACTTCCAACCCCCTTTTTACCCCCTTGGGGGGTAAATTTCCAAAACCTCTTCTTAGTGGGAACTAACGCATTATAAAGAATTCCTGTACAAAATCTCAAGTTCCTAGGTATTGTAGTTTGAGCTGGGCGTTGAATGTCAGTCAGTCAGTCATTCATTCAGTCAGTTAGTCATTCAGATTTCTCTTTTAAATAGTTATAGATTATTTGTTATATTTTACGAGTAAAATAAATGCTGTTTTGGGACATTTGTTGGGTGTAAATGGACGTTTATTGGGCATTTACTCAATACGTCCATACATGCCCAGGCAACAAATCATCTTTACATACATCCCATTACTTACCAGAGTTGCTAAACGTAACGTACTACTCGTGCCATTCACCATTACTATAACATTGTTTTTATCGTTTGATTAAACAAATTCATTCAATAAAACGAAAAAACCCGCATAAAAACCCGATTGGGGAAATTTCCGGGGTTTTTTCCCAAGAATGGGAAAAAACTAGGTTGAATGCCCATCTCTATCTATTTCTTACTAACGACCACAGAACACTATACTAGCTAACGACTCAACCCACAGAACACACATACCACAATGGACTCAATCTGCCTGAGTCCATTTGGTTATTTCAATTAAATGCGCAGTTCACCTTAATTAGTTTTTTCTGAAATATCTCATGTGTTTTGAGTCGTTTCTGTAAAACAAAAAAATATATTTTGTTTCAGTAAACTTAAAACACAGAAATGACCTAACCTGTTTGAGTCGTTTTAGTAATTTGATGATTAAGCATATACTTATAGATTATACATTTCTCAAAAACAACCTAAGTGGGTTGAATCCATTCAGCAAAAATATTTTGTGTGCTCTTCATACTGTGGGTTGAGTCGGGGGTCAAAAATATCTAGTTTCTGTGTACATTTTGAAAATGGGGGTTTTACTATCATATAGATTCGACTATCAGGAGTACGATGGCATGCTTAACTCAATTTTGACCAAAGTGTGGTTTGAGTCCTTTCTGCTTAACTACGTCCAATTTGGACTCTATACATTTGCCAATCAAATGACCAAACCTACAATCTTTCTGATATTATTTATGCTGCCTATCTGTATTAAAAGCGAAAAAGAGATAGCAGTATTTCTAGCAAGTTTATTTTTTATTTTAGAGGCTTTGACACGTTCTTCAAAGAATTCTTAAGTATAATTTATTTTTATTCCTGGTGAAAGCAAACCCTGGCTATATCGGGAAAAGATGCTTGGAGAAATATTTATGTGATATTTATACAAAATACCTACAGAAATTGGTAAATGAAACGCTATGGCAAATGGGTTTATTCCCAGTCGTCCCCACTCTGTCGTCCCCACGGGGCAAATGTATAGTGTCATTAGGTTTTAAATTAAGTATAACGTTTGCAGAAAAACGTCCAACGATTTAGTGCAGAGTATGAGAAATCACTGTAAGTTCGTTTTAGTGTGTTGTGATTGTTGGCCTTTTCAAACTATGTGGTATGGTGTGTACCAAATCTTTTCCTTCCTATCTTTTTAATTATATTTCTGAACTGGATGCTAATTTCTTTATAAGATTAACCAGCACGTTTTTTACTCTATTTTGGGATGTGATTTTCCTAACAATCGTAAATTTTATATTTAATGCAAGATTGCCTGTTTTACTATTATTATAACTAGCATTAGTAAGTTCTCAATCACATCTGCTTTTGGAGGATGAGATGTTGTTTAATTACTATTAAGAATATAATCTGGTTTATTAGTTTTTTTCAGTTTTTTTTTTTGCTTTCACCTGTTAAACCTATAGTTTATTATTATCTTAACAAGTCCCTTTTGAAAATTTACAAGGGCTACTTAAGTTTTTAAAATTGCTATTACACATTTTTAAAGTGTTTGGATTATTTACTAGGCATGGAAACATTATTTTTAAAATAACTAAGGTCTTGCAAGCTGTATGCATGAATTTTACTTTAAATATATTATATTATACATTTCAAATAACTTTACTGTTATGAATATTGTACAATTTATTAGCATGCCAGTTATAACAATTCATGAACATCGTACATAATTTGATTCATAAAAAAATCATTTTTTATTAGTTCTGATATGTTTCACAGGCTATTGATTTTATCAGAGCTATAATAGTTGTAGAAATAAAATAGTTTATTCCAGCAAATAGATTAAAAAAAATACTTTTGCACGTCAATCTTTTTTTTCCCTACCAGCACTTCGACTTCAATTAAGGCTGGCCGTAGTCTTAAGTAAATACAAAAATATAAAAAATACATACTCTTTATACATGTGAATGTTTGTTTAGATCGTGACAAAACGTCGAAACAGAACAACAACGTGCCTTATTGTGTAGAGAATCCCGCGGAGAATCTTATTACTCGAGTAAGTATACATTTTAATTTGTAATATTTTGGTACAAAAGAGGAAAAAAAAACTATTTTTATTTATAGAGCATTTAAGCTATTTTGACTGATCTCAAGGATTTGAAAACGTTTATAAAAGTGCACACGTAGGTTAGTGTACAAGCATAGCGTCGGCTTATTGCAAGAAGTCATTAACTACAAAAAATCATTAACTGCGATATTGACATGGCTGGAATGACCAAAAGTTGCTCTTTATTATGCAAAAATCACTAAATTTCTATCTGCCATAGTTTCGAAGAAAAATTTTGTTAAAAATTGTTAAATGCTATTTCAAAGATTTTTATTGCAACAAAATTAATTATTTTCCCTTAGTGAATTTTGTAGAGAGAACATCGTGCGAATGTTAACAGTGAGTGATTTTTGACAAAATGAAGAATGTTAATTATATGGCAGCAATACTCCATGCAGGAACGAACTTGAGCTCTGTAGAGGTTTAGGAGCTGTTCCGCAGTGAAGAAGCGCCTGACTCTGGAAAGGATTCCAAGCTTTTTAGAGGCAGATGCTGCTACAGACTCTATGTACCCAAAGTTTAGGTTGGAAGATAATTCCATACCAAGGAGCTGTAGCCGGTCAGATAGAGGGACAGATACGCCACGGAAAGAGGGAGTCAACTTAAATGCGCTCTTTTTTGTGGGGTTAAAGCTGAACAAAGTGGCATCTCCCCAGTCTGAGATAACTTAGAGAGACTGATTCAACTTGTCCAACATGTCTGATCTTAAAGTCTCAGTTTCACCGCTACCGTTACGTGCATTGGACAAGTATCTCTCAACTACCGTGCTATCGTCAGCATACCCCAGAATTCCGGGAGTAGCCAACAGATCATTAATGTGTAGCAGAAAGAGTGTAGCCGAGAGTACTGATCCCTGAGGGACGCCAGCATTTATTTCAGGCGTGTCGGAGGTAAACCCATCAACAACTACTCTGATTGGACGTCCAGTCAGAAAATCTTTGATCCAAGCACAAACCGCAGCGGGGATCCCACAGGAGGGAAGGATGTTTGCCAATAAGGGCATCGTGCCAGACCTTGTCAAAAGCCTTTGATATGTCCAAGGACACAGCAATGGCCTCACCATGGTTTTCAATAGCATCGCTCCATTAATGCGTTGCGTACTTATGAAGGGCCCCCCGTGGACCTACCTCTACGAAACCCGAATTGCGAAACACTGAGGATCGTTGTCTTCCAAATACGCAAGAGGAGCTGGGCAATTTCAGCTGCTTTGTTGAGGTATTCTCTCGCTGTCTCCTCATCACCAGTGTGGGAACGATACAGACAGGCATAAATATTTTTATTATGACCTGTATCCACCAGCAACCAAACAATTGAAAATTTGGAATCTTCAAGGTCACGGAGACGTCGATTAGGTACAGATGTTGTCTCGCAAATACACACAGACCCCAGCACGCGGCTTGAATTTGTACTCCAGAATGAATCCTGGGTAGTGCAAGTAGGCCGCGTCAGCTGGACATCCGATTTGCGTCTCCGTTAGTCCTTAGTACCAACATATGAAGCTTGGCGGATTCGAGATAATGGTGAACCGAATCGAGATTGGAGTGCAGTCCTCTAAACTTGATCTTCCTAGATTATCACATTATAATTTGGCTGTTGACATTAGTAAGAAGTCATTAATTTTAATTTGTTTTAAATTGAGGTTTGGCAAAAGGCACTAATTACATATTTTAATTTTTTTTTAAAGTCCTAAGGTATATTTAGATGTGTCGATATTTAAAGCAGATAAATCAATTTAAGATCTACAAGTAGGTATTTTTATTTTGACTGTACCTTTTATACTTTATAAATAATAGCTATTTTTATTTTCAAACTTCATTAAGCCATTTCTCTAAATCATGATAATGCTAGTTAATGAGTTCTTGCAATAAGCCGACGAAGGTGTCTTTTTTATTAGTTCCATTTGGTAGTAAGCGTTGAAAAAACGTATACACTTTTGTACAACAATCGACATACCACACAATAACATAATGTCCACATAATGACATACAGTGGTGTATGTACCGAGTTGGCAATATCGGGTCTACGGTACTTCCACTTATCAAATGAACCGCAATAAAAAAGGTACATGCCCCTCATACGATACTCCCACATACCAAATGGACCGCAATAGAAAAGGTGCCACTCGTACTATGATCTTCTGTGAAAGGGTGGTACTTGCCCAGTAGGGCATTATGGCACTATCACACTTATTCATAATGTCAATCTTCTAAGAGAGAGTGGCACTTCCCCGGTCAGACGTCTGCATGGCTCTACCATTTTTTATTTGTGTCGCAGGTGCTGACAGAGCAGGGGTTAGGCAAATACTGCGACAAAGAGTTCATCCAGAGTACCTCACGTGAGATGCAGGAGGCGCTCGACCTTACCCAGGAAGAAATGGACACGTGAGCTAACCTTTACCTTTCTTTATTGAATTATTCTTTATGCCTGTCTTAATATTTTTTATGCCAGTCTTAATATTCTTCATGTCAGTCTTAATATTCTTTATGTCAGTCTTAATATTCTTAATGTCAGTCTTAATATTCTTTATGTCTGTCTTAATATTCTTTATGTCAGTCTTAATATTTTTTATGTCAGTCTTAATATTCTTTATGTCAGTCTTAATATTCTTTATGTCAGTCTTAATATTCTTTATGTCAGTCTTAATATTCTTTATGCCAGTCTTCATATTCTTTATCTCAGTCTTAATATTCTTTATTTCAGTTTTAATATTCTTTATGCCAGTCTTAATATTCTTTATGCCAGTCTTAATATTCTTTATGTCAGTCTTAATATTCTTTATTTCACTTTTAATATTCTTTATGCCAAACTTAATATTTTTAATGTCAGTCTTAATATTCAACAACGTTTTTCTTGTGAAGAAAAATGTACTTAGCAAAATAACTTCAGTGTGGAGAGACCAGCAGAGATCAAATGCGTTTGTCCCACTATCCACTAAACTAATACATTAATCATTATAACTTATATAACTTTAATATGTTACAGCGCTGCCAATCAAATAATTTTACAAGAGAGGAGAATAAGTGCCGCCCAAAACCAACAAAACAACGTGGTAAGTTGTAACTTCTTTTAAACAATTACCACCCAAATTATGACTATTAAATAAAAATAACGAAGTCACTGGTATAATTACGAGTAGATTTTATCAAATGTCAGGTGACTTATCGCAGTGACCCAATTGATTCTTACTTTAGGAAAATGTACAGTCAGCGCCAAAATGATCTGAGCATTCAAACCTACCAAAAATATCTGAACATTTGACCAAATCACTCTTGGCACCACGGAACATATATTATCTGTTCCGTGTTTGGCACAATACTTTTAGGTGTAAATATCGTTTGTAGTAATTTATTAAATTATCAAACAACAAATGAAAAAGCACCTTTACGTCTTAAGGTAAGGTTGAACCTTCAGATCATTTTGACATAAAGTCTTGACATAGCATTTTTTTTTACAGGCAAGCATACTATCCCGGCAGTACCATCCCTTCCATCAGCCTCCAATGCAGCCTCCGCCAAGAAAGAAATAGTAGATACCCCTATTTTTTGGATTCCCACTTTTTACCTATACTGGTTGACAACCTATATAGGTTTTTAACCCTTTAAAGGGGTTTTTGAAAAGGCCGGCCCCGAGCTGGCCTTTGAGCTTTCCCTTTAAGAGGGGGAGAATTTTTTGATGAATATATTGTATATAAACTCGCTTAGCTTTTGGATATGATATAGATATATTATAATGTTTATAATTAACGCCCGATCGAAAGGGATTTTCAGTAACCGAAAATAAACTTAAAAGTTCAGTTTTTGACAAAATTCTAAACTTATTTCAATTTTTTTTCACCTGATGATTTCTTTTCTAATTTATTAATATTTAAAATTATAAAATTTTAGAAATAAAAAAAATGACGTTGTTAAAAAAAATTACTGATTTATGTTTGTTTTTTTACGCACAGGTTACATTAATAGTATTTCGGTACAATCGTAAGTTTAGGACAATTTTGCAGGAAAAACAAATTGAATCTATTACCAAAACTAAACAAAACTGAATCTTCGGTCGGTCACTAATTATATTATAGGAGATATCTTGTTATGTTAAAGGAGTTAGATTTGTTTGGTTTTAACAGTTTTTTCCATTTCCCGTTTTATTCCCAATTTTATGATAAAAAAATATATTTTGTGATGGAGAATTTGAGCAGTTTTTATTGTATATAACGTATTTTTTTTATTAACTGGATATGAGTTACTTTGATTGAGGATTTGGTGATTTTGAATGAAACGAAATAGGGTGGCGGGCATTTTTTTATAAAAAAATCATATGGCTCATTTATTACTTTTTAAAAATATTTCGTATAAAATTGAAAAGCCCTATAAGTTAAGGTTTAAGTCAATGGAATAATTATTGAATTTTGATTTTTATGTCTATTAGCAAATCTCAGAGTTATAATGTATTTTGACAGTAAAGGAACAACTTAATTGAATTAACCGTCCGCTTCCCCGCTTCCCTAGTAAAATTTTCAATCTGAGTTTTAAAATGTATATTTATGACATTAACAGTTTTTATTCCTGTTCTTAGATGAAATGAATGACAAATATTTACGAAGGAGACTTAATAAAAATATTTTTATTGTTTAAGTAATATAGAATTAATAATAATGTATTAACTACTTGTTAATTGGATTGAATAAAAGGATGATAAATGTATTTTTATAACACGATCCATTCGAATAGTCTATTTTATTTTATTTTAAACATTAAAACTACGTATGTGGCTATGTGCCTTATATATTCGTGTAATATGCCAAATATAAGCCTAGACTCTTGTGCCAAAAATATGCCTTATATGTATAAAATATAAAAATTATATGAATTATATAGCTAAAATTATAATTTATACAATATTTATGCGAATGTTTTATGTTTTTTGAATAATGCGATTCAGCGATTTATTGAAAAGTTGTATAATAGGGTATATACAAAAAATCAAATTATTCTTAAATCAAACAACAATTATAACAGTAAAATTTTAAATGACAATCGACTTAAAAAAAGGAGATTAAAATTAAACCTTATAAAATATAAATAGGTACGTGTAAATTGAAAAATATAAACCGTACATTTAATTCACTTCTTGAATTTATTAGTATAATTATATATACCCTATTTACTTAATTTACATTTTGAATGAAGTATAAAGTACTCTATAAATGAAGTTATCCTTCAGAGTTTATTCTAGTCAAATGTTGCTTGCTTAAGTTATTTTAATGTATGACCTGATTATATGATGAGATGTATTTTAATGTTGTATTTTGTATGGAATGTATTTGTTATTGTGAATAAAATGTTGGGAGAGAATTTAAAAATGAGATTTTTTATTACCCTTTCATGGCTTAATTTAATACACTTGAAATTAAAGGCTCGAAGATCAGATGGGCCTACAGTCTGGCAGCAAATTGAGCGACGCTTCCTGATGAAGTGTCCCTCAATGGAATAGGCCGCAGTGACCGCTTACTATCAGATGGGCTGCGAGTCTGTCTACCAACTGATGAGGGATAAAAAATTATTCCCTCTCTTTCACAACACGGTGGGACAGCAGTCTGACACGACCGAAGAGAGATCAGGCGCAGGACCAACAGGTTAACGTGGCTTCAGAAGCACGGAATCATCATTCTTTTCAGACATTCAGGTGATTCAAGCCTGAAAATTTCCTAACCAAATTGGAAACATTCACACAAAGTGATGCTCCCCGCGGGATTCAAACCCACGACCTCCGGGTATTAGAGCCCAACGCTTTAACCACTGTACCACGGAGGAAGTTTATAATCATATATTAACTAAGTTTACATTGAAACAAATATTGTTACTTCTGTCTTTATTAAAGCTTAATCGTCTTCTAACTTTGTATCTGAATTCTTGCCCGTTTCTTCAAAAATGACATCTTTTACTGTATCCATTTTTTCTGTGATTTCTGCTTGGAGTTCACAAATCAATCCTTCAAAATTATCTTCTGTTTTGTACTCTGGTAAATCATTCCAAATATGTATCATTTCTTGTTTGAAACTTCCTCCAGGATGCATAATGTTTTCATCATTTGGAGACTTACTTGGTTTTGTGAAACTTTTATTCGTAGGTAATATGACGTCTCGTATTATCAACGGATATACGTGACTAAATTGATCTGTGTCAAATACCTCTGTATGAGTATCATCTCTCTTCATTTTAAGCCTGACACTTTCAGAATCTTCACTGTCATTATCCAAAATAATAGTCTCATTGCTTAAATCTTTATGAACATTATAAGAATCTTCAAAAATCGGTGTGTATTCCACATCTTTATCTGCATTCTTTGCCATTTCATTTATTTCATCTTGCAACTTTTTGATTAATGTTTCCAGGTCACTAATTTGTTTATCTAGGTCATGATTGCTGGCTGATTCATGAGGTTTGAGAGTGTTACTTATCGTCAGTCTTCTGACATCAGGATCAATATTAAGATCGTTTGATATCTCAACTCTAAACTTTTCAATTAAGACGTCAACGTCTGAACTGCTCGGGGTCGATATAAAACTGTCCATGTTTATTCGAGGTATCTCTTCATTCTTTCTTTACACTGTGCTCTCATTTGGTTTCGTCTTTGTATGTCGCAGGGGTCCTCTGCCGGGGGAGGGGGCAGTGGTGGCTGTGGCGGGCAGCCAGGCCAGGGTATGTCAGGATGTTCGGCTTCAGCGTCCGCTATGGCGTCGCACCTGTTCACGATAAGATTTTTTATAGTTATAATTATAATAAACTCTGGACATTATTCACACAGCGCCGTATTCCGAATAGCCAGTGAACTTATGTCTATTTGAGAAGCTACTTTTTAGGTCTTCTCGGTCTATTCAATAAATTGCTTTCGGTTCCATTACGGTTTTTGTTCGTTAAAGATTATTAACTTGGCTTTGCGTTGCATAAATTACATTTGACAAAGGTAACGAGAAGCCTCAAAGATTGTTTCATTGATTTACAATGCAGGTTCGTGACAAATAATGTTAACGACTGTGCAGCGCATAAGAGTGGTGCTCCAAACGCTACCACCTGGAGCTAATAGTCAGAACCTATGTGGTTATAGCCTATGTTCGGCGACTCTTACATTGCAAACACCTATGGTGTTCCTCTCAGGGAGTTACGATGTAAATTATTACGGATTATCTTACCTTGCAGATCCAGTAGGTTCTCTATCGACCACACAAACAACGGGGAACGGTGGAGAAGGGGGTACTGGTGGGTTCTTAATTCGTTCAATGCACACAGCTAAGCAGGGAGGCGCCGGCTCAGGTTCAGGTATAGGCTCCTTCGGGCATATAGTCTTCCCAGCTGCCTTCGCTTGCTTGATCCTCTGAAGAGTGCACGGGCTTGGAGGTTCTGGTGGGGGATTCGGTTCTACATGGCACTTCTTCTGGTTCATATTAGGGGTTTTTAGTCCATTTTGGTGTGCGACTTCTTGACAGAAGTAACGGGTTTTTAGCAGTTTTTAGTTTTTATTTGTCAAGTGGTTAATTTTTTCTTCTGGGGTCTGACGTTTTGACGTTTGGTTGAAACTTTTTGGAAGAATCATTATTACAACTTTTTTTTATGAAAACTCATTTTCATACATTCTCATAATATAATATACGAGTAGAACTAGAACAGAGTAGAACCATTAATGCCGTTTTGCAAATGATATCTTTTGCTCATTTTATATCGATGGTTAAAATGTCAAAGGGCTTAAAGGACAAATCATGATTTTTCAGGAGAGCAGAAAAACGAAATAAGTAAAAAATTGGGCATAACTTTTTTGATTTTAAAGCTATCGGTTTGTTGTAAAGGACACTTTTATTTATTTTTTCAAGCCGAACCGTATGCAACCATTTTATTTATTCTAGATAGCATAGTTTTCGAGATAGGTGTCCTTTAAGAATTGAAATTCGATTATTTTGTCCTTTAAGCTTAAGTTTCTGTTGAGATAAATCATTAGCTTTGGCTTAAAGGACATGTTAATACAGGTGTTAGAATAGAATTGGTCCTTTAAGATAAAATTTCGATAAAAAAATAATTATCCTATCTAACATGAATTTGCCTGTTAAGCTGTATTATGCTTTTTCAATATAGTACAAAAAGAAGCGCTGTCGGCATACAGAGTCAAAAAACATCAATCTCTCCCTCTCCTTTTTTTTTCGGAGGAGAATGCGTTTATGCACCACAACCTCTGGCTAGCTAGACCTGCGACCGTGTGTGGGACTCGAGGCTAAAGCGTCCACTACCCACTAAACTCCCCCGGTTTCTCCTTCACACCCGATTGGGACGAACCAGTGCCAATCTTGTTGCTATTGACCAGCACACTCTCTCCCTCTCCTGGGTGTCGTAAAAGGCAAGGCAAACGTGGACACTTACGGCACGGCTGGTCCGCAAGTTAAAAGTGGCTCAGTGAGACGTACGAGATCGTATACGAAATGAGATGATGCGGCATAGAACCAAAGGCAGTGGGCTGGCTATATCAGCCGTAGAACCGATAACCGTTGGGACAAACGGATTCTAGAGTGGAAAACGCGTCTCGGTAAACATAGTGTAGGACGCTGTCAGGCCAGGTAAAGTGATGAATTGCGCAGGATGGCTGGCAGGAGCAGGATGCGAGCGGCCGAGGATTGATCAGTGTGGCGAGCATTTGGAGGTTATGTCCAGCAGTGGATTGTAATATTCAGATGATGATGATGATGATTGTAAAGATCCATAGATTCATTCATCAATTTATTAACAGAATTATAACTATTTTATTGGCCTTAAATAAATATTGGATAACATCACATACATTGATCTGACCCCAAAGTAAGTAGCGTAAGAACATATTGTGTTATAGGTTTCAGAAACAACAAAGGTACCACAAATGTATACTTAAATACGAATAAACATCCAGACACAAAAAAAAACACAAATGATCCCGAACCCACGACTCCTGGCGTAAAGGGCAGGGAAATCAAAGTGATTTATTTGACATAAGACCACAGTGTCCTTTAAGCCCAAAACGCCTGAATAAAAATAGTTTGGTTTATTCCCACCTGTACTACTGACCAGTTCTACCGTATATGCTTTCCCTCAAACGGTGGAAGTTGGGTTATTATTACGGGGTTATTCTACAAATCCCCATCGGAAAGCCCCATCAATGGGGATTTGTCCATTAATGCCTCATGATGGGGATTTGTGGAAAAAAGATGTTGATGAAGTTCACAAAAGGATTATTCCCGACTGCCCCTACCAAATCTGCCCCCAGTATTACCTACCTTAGAAACGAAATACAAAATCAATGAATTATCCAAATCCAATCATAATTATTCTTTTTGATAGTAGGACCCCGTGTTACCGGGGCGGGGCACCGGGGTGGTTGGTACACCTACCCTTGATAATATCAGCTAAAATGGCAAAGTTTCGTTGACTAGACGGTTCATTCCCGTTCGTCCCATCAAGTTTGTCCCACCAGTGGGACGAACGGGAATTCTTATTTACACTTCCCGTTCGTCCCACCAGCAAGTTCAGTGGGACGAACGGGAAGTGAAAATAAGAATTCCCGTTCGTCCCACCAAATGAAATGAACTTATTGCATTGCACACTCCGTTTGAGTTATCAATAGTATAGATACTATTGACATCACTAGTGATGAGCCGTTCATTAATTTACTCACTTTCTGACAGTAAAGATAGAAACAAAATTCTCAAAGAAAAGGCTCTTTGATCATAAGCTAATTGCAGAATGCCATTTAGCGATGCACTAAAACTTTTGACTTAAGAATTTCATAAATCTCTTTAACGATATTTCAATATAACCCGAATAAATGAAAGACTAGAAATAGTCCAGCTTCTATTTAATTATCCGCTTCCTCCACATATTCCTCCTTAACAATCTCAGCCTCGACGACTTTCCCCTTCGAGTTGGTGCACATGACCCTCCGTATTTTCTTCAACTCGTTGTTCTTCAGCCGCTCCCGGCAGAGTGGGGGTTCATCGCACGGCAACTTCTTGTTCTTGAAACTGCTGCAGGGGGCTGGGGGGTCGCAGGGGTGGGGTGGAACCACCTTGACGCACGATCTGACGCCGATGGACTCGCCTGAACGGCACCTGGCTGGAATAATGGTCGTTTCTGTTAAAAGCCTTCAGAACGATTGCAGTATTTAAACGGTTCTTTTTTGGTGTATTTCGGAGATAGTAACAATGATGTATCTTCTAACTATAACTCGGTATCAGAACCAAAAACGTAACTTAACGTGTGTGGCGTTAGTATAATTATGCAGGGTTGTATATATTGCCCTTGATTTTTCATTTATCAGTAGGCTTGTCTAGTCTCCGAATCCTGGAATTAAGGTGGGAACATAGCTTACAACATGCAGGCTCAATAGATTGCACATGAATCAATTATTTTCAAGTTAAAAAGTGACACTACCACACCGGCTTCAAAATGGCAGTCAATGCACCTAAGCCCAGTTCCAGTAGTCTATGGGCGGTAGGAATCGCATACCATCAGGTTTCACACTTGTTAGTTTGCCTTCTTCTTTCATGAATCAAAAATTCACTTAGCATTAAAACAAATGCTAACGAAACTAGAATAATATTCTCCTTTCAGGAAAATAAATAGGATTTTGTTTTCCTATTTATTCCTATATACCGTTAGTAGCTTAATCTCTGAACATCTAGAGATACCGGTTTGCGACGCATTACATCAGGCGATCGACCGGGAGGGATGGAGGCAGACCATTGGCAAAATCAATCGGAGTCACGATCCTCAGCATTGGGGTACCGATTAAGAAGAACCGTTAGTAGCTAAAGTACAAAACGAACAAAGCCAGAAAGAAAAAAAAACTTACTCATATGATTAGGTTCTGGATTCTTCAGGCGCTCGTAGCAAAGGAAGGGGGGGAAGCAGTCACCCTCAGGTTCCTTGTGAGGGTTGCATGGCACGGGAGGATCGCACGGGTGCGGGGGCTCTATCTTGGCGCAAGTCTTCACGTCGACTTTGGATGTGTAGGGCATGGTTCTGCGAATGTAACAATTAGTAAATTAAAAATGCGATAATCATAAAATTCACTTTGTGAAACATTTAGTTAGGTAAAATTATTTTTCTCCCAGGGTCTGGATGGTGGATCGAGGGAGTTAAATGGGTAGTGGAACGAACGATTGGGGCTCGGTAGCCCCACCACATAGCTGCAGGCGTCGCTGGCCTGCAGTTATGGCACGTCAATGCGTTCTCCTCCACCGAAAAAAAGTTCTGGATAGTGGTACGGTATTTTAAAATAATTACTGACTTTCATTAAAAGTAAAAGACGAAGAAAAAAGACGTCTATCTGATGCCCTTTTGCGACGGCACGAAGGGAAACAAAAACAACCCTATTACTGACATCCCATGCATGGGCTTTGTGATTTTTAGGAGCAATTTTAGTATGAATTTAGCTCACCTTACTTAGCTCTCTTGATATGTCCTGTTTATGGTTGATCTCGTCTCAAATGCCTGTCTTCAGAATTGCAGCAAAGATGGTCAGTGTCGCATTTGCAGTTGCCGGTTTTTGCTTTCTCCTGTTTCATTTGAGACTTTTCTGGCAAGTCTTCCGTCTCGGGCATGACACAAGGGATACATTTTAAATTTTGATTTTTCTCCCCCTTTTCAGACATTTTGTGATTTTTACATGGCTTGAGAAATTTTCTGTTTTTGAGGAATGGGTTTGGTTGGGTTGTGTGTGGTTGTGTGGGTTGTGTAGTTAAATGACAGTTTTGTGAAGGGAAAAAGTTGAAATAGGAAGTTTTAAGGTACATAGTGGCCAGTTCTTTGCTGGCTGTGCTATTTACCAAAAAGGTCTTATATTAATATCTTTGGCTATAGAAATATAGAAATATATCGCATCTTTGGCCTTAGTGAAAATATGGTACATATTGGGTACATATTATTAGTTTTTGTTTTATTTATCTATGATGGTTTATTAGTGAATAGTAATGAACTCTAGTTTTCCTTTAAATTAGTCGTAGAACATAGAGAAACAAAAGGGGACTGTTAAGTCTTTATTATTATATCAATTAAATACTTGGATACAATTAGAATCTTTTCTTAGAAGGCTTCAAGGTTACATTTTCCTGGCTGCTGCTTGAAGATGTATCAGACCCGCTAGGTTTTTTCGCCAACTCCTTAACTTCAGGTTCTTCGCTAAACATCGAGGCTATTTTACTCTTAATCGCGGTAAAAACACTGCCTGGAAGACTCGTTGTATTCGATACAGGCTCATCTTCTGTTTGAGGCACCGTATCAAACGGAGAACTTTCGTCCTTACTTTCAAACTTCAGCAGACTTGATACTTTCCCTAAATCGATCTGATCGCTTAGCATCGATATTGTTGAGTCCACTGTAGCGAATATTTTACCAATAGCTTGTCCAGCTTTGCTGAAATGTTCCTCAGTGGCTTCGTTCTCCGTCCCTTGATTTTTTATATCAGGATTATCTGTCGATCTGAAGTAACTGAAGCTGGTTATAGTTTCTGAACTTTTGTTCTCGTGTACCTTTTGAGGGAATAAATCGGTATTACTACCTCCAGATTTTTTGGTAGTTAACCTTCCTAGGTGTCTAGCGCTTTCTGTTCTTAATTCTGTAACGGCATCTTTTGTTGTTTTATAAACTTTACCGAAGAAATCTTCAACAGCAGTTTTGATTGTAGCTATAGTCTCACTGTGTGCTTCCATCATGGTCTTTTTCTTTTCCTCATGTGGAATGATCACAGTAGGTTCCACAATTGATTTCTGAGAAGCTTTTCTCATATCATTTTGTATTTGCTCACAGCTCTTTTCTTTTTTAGGTGCGGGCTTTTTATCCTCACACGACTCTACTGATAACCTGGTCCGGCATGTAGATGTGCCTTCTTGAGTCCTATTTTCACATAATTTTGGTGGGCCTGGAGGTGGATCATCATCCCTTCCTGGACAGGGTTCTAACGATGGTGGACATTTGCTTTTCTTGGGGCATCTATGGTCTCTTTGCTTAGGCGCTGCAGGTGGACAAATTTTATCGGGATCCATATTTGAAATTTGGGATGAACTGTTTCTTGTGTTTTGAGATTTATTTTTACCTTTTTTTAAACAGACACTACTTTTTGATGTTGATTTATCTTTCGGACAAATACTTTTTTTAGATGAACTATTGCTTTGTACTTTGGAATCGCTCGGAGCACTGTTTTTATTAAAAGGAATTTCCTCGCTATCTCTGATACCCAATATGTTGATTACAGTATCTTTTTTTTCAATGATGTCTTTTTGGTTTCCATCATAACCTTCGAAACATGGCTCATAATCAGGAAAATCTTCATGAGCGGCGTCTAGAGCATCTCTTATCAACTGGTCGTCTGAAACAGGACAGTCTTTTGGATAGTCTTTGAGGTAAGGCTTTATAACTTCGCGACAGTATGTGTATCTGTTAGCTATCGCATCATCAGACATAGATCCATTGGGGCTTTTGTGATCGTGAATTTCTTCAGCATAAACGTCTTTGATTATAGTAATATCTCTTGGACGTTTTGGGTCTTGAAAAAGTTCACTGAATTCGAATACTTTTAGAGATCCTTTGTCGTATGTGTCAACATTTTCAGAGACAGTCCCTGTAGTGGAGTCATGTACCGAAGGATTACTTGTCTGCGTTCCTTTATGACAAGATGCTACACGATTTCTTATAATGCTATCTAAGGACGAGCTATTGGGGATCATAATATATGTATAAACCAATCTTGGAATTGGTTTTGCATTGATGTTGAAAATAACTTACGTTGTTACATATTGTTAAGGTTGTGTATAGAACACAGAATGCTTAAAATGGCGTGGGTTTTTCATGGCTATTTCTGCATTATTTCCATGGCTTGAGAAAATTTTGTTTTCTGTCACATTGTTTTTGACAGGAGCTGTTGATTGAAGCGATAAAAACTAAACTATTGTGGAGTTTAACTGGAATATTAATATGAAACTCCTTTAATCTGATTTTTATTACAACCATAAAAAAGTCTGTCACTTAGCAAAATCTTGTGTGACGTGAATGTCACTTCAAGTCGTCAAATCAGTCAAATTTCCTGCAGGTACTGCAGATAACCTTAAAATGTTCAAAAATTAAAGGAATCCCATAAAGATGTGAATAGAAATAAATTTATATCACCCAATAGAGTAACGAAAATCAAAAATATGAGTGAGGAAGAACCGCCAAAAAAGATTTGCAAGTCAAAATCTCAAGACCAGCAACCTTTACCAGTTTGCACTGACAAGATCAAGGAGAACTGTGTACCCCCTGACCCCCCTTCTAAACCTCCTTGCAAGAAAGAGGAGAAGGAGAGCAAATGTAAAAAGAAAAAGAGGAAGAGTGCTGGTTAAAACGTAGCAACAAGTTAAATTAAAAAAAAGGTGGATGGCAATAAGAAATGAAATGAAATGAATTTGAAGTTCATCGAATTTTAAAAAGTTGTGACTGGAATTTACAGCTTCAATTATAATAATATTATGTGACTGAATTAAGAAACTTTGTAAACTTGTTGTTTTAGTTTGAAGTCCAAGTTCAGAGGTTTTTTCTCTATTTCAAAGTTTACAGGAAAAAGGCTGAAGCATAGTCAACAAAAATGATCATTAATAATTAATAAATGCCTCGTTGATCCAGTAGTTTAAGCATATGACCGTGATCTTGGGGTTCTGGGTTCAGTTCCCGATTCTAAAATTTTTGTCGGTTTTTTCGGACATAGCTCGGTATTGTGATCACCAATCTGAATTTGACGAGCACGACGACTAAGTCAGTACCCATCTGAGTAACTATGATTGGTTGATACGCAAGTTAATAGGTTTGTCTCTTAGTCTGTGGTTTGTCTACTATATTCGTCAGTTATTCATTTTCATTTATCTAAAATATTATTACTATAATAATATTTTAGATAAAATGGTACCCACGCACGCTTCAAAGGTCCGGGTCCCCATGGGCCCGAGAACTTAAAAGTGTACCAACATAATAATATTATAAGAAGAAATAGGGATAACTTTCAAGTAAATAATGAGCCGACATTTTATAAACTCTTGCCTTTATTTCGTACTGGTGCGTTGCCTTACAAATATACTTATTACAAATTAAACAAAATTACATCACCTACATTAACATCGGAGTTATCACTAAACGATATGCTTTCAGAAATGAAAAGCAAATTGAGAATAATTATTTTAATAAATAGAGAGAATCATGCGCAAGATAATATTTCAAAATAAACGATTTTTTAATATTTAGTATTTACAGAGCGATTTCAATTTTCGGATATTGTTACTTTTCTATTAAATCTTTTATTAAGGGGTAGTTATTCCAACGAATTTAATATCGTTGATTACTTCATCTAAAATTGATTTTAAAGAACTAAAAATGCTAATTGTGTTCAAGCTTTAATGTCACTTTATTATTGTTATGTTTATTCATCAAAAGATGGCGATGTGCCATCTTAAATCTCGATCACTCTTTGTTTTAGTTTCCGTTGGATATAAAATAACTAACGTAGGTCCTATACCAGTCACTTAATACAAACTGAGGCATCAGTCCTTTTTTGTATTCGGGTAATATTAACACGAATCTCCAAAAAATTAAATATCAATGCAGTCCTTGGAAAACTAAATGGCTCACTTTGCTATCTCCAGAGCAAACTTGAAGCTAGTTATAAATTGTATCACTAGATGGCGTTAAAAGTGAAAGCAACCAGAGAGTCCAGAGAATACGCGCCATGCTTGTTTTTCTTCTTTTTATTGAGTATTGTTAGATGGCGTTGCGACCTTTTAAAGTCGCATCGTATTTTTATTCACTTTTGTGCATAGAAAAGAAAGAAAATTTTCTTGTTCTGTGCTTTTGTGAATAAAAATAATTTAATTAATGTACTATGTTACAAGTTACCGATATTTTTTATTTTGTATCATTTGTGTCCTGGGAATGATTTTTAATTATTTTCTAGTCTACTAACATCTGTGTTACTTACTTTTTACGACCCAAATTACAAATTATACCAATGTTTTTGTTTGAGCAATCATAGCAATCCCTAGTTTTTTTTATTCAAATAACTTATTTGGTGAAGAATTTTGAATATTATACATTTTTAAGTACAGTTTTTATTTATCAGATACCAAAGTAGAGATTTATAGAGACAGAAGTTTGTAACTTAGTCTGTTTGTCCGTTACGCTTTCAGGCTGATGTTTGGTATATAAAAAGTTTGTAAGCTGGAAAATGATATTGGATACTTTTATCCCGAGAAAATATTATATCCCGTGGGATATCATTGTTTAGTCTAGCGAGCAAAGCCGCGTGCGAAATGCTTGTTTATATCCGAAAATATCCATCGCCCACATTATATCTCTTTGGCGAAAATATATTGCATTAATGTTTAAAAAATAAATTACGTTTACACTGGGTTGTTACAAGACAATACACATAAGTCTTTGGCGTTCCTCTAAACTGTATGTTGGTTTGTTTCAAACATATTTAAAAGCATATTATTCTGACTAATGAAAGATACAGCGGAACAACGCATTATTTACAAAAAAAAAATAATAATATATAATAATAATCAAAATAATAATACATCTTGGACGGAAACGATAAGATCATCCCAACTCATAATTATCTAAATAGAAAAGGGAAAACAATATATTCTAAAATGTTTGAACATATCAATTGTATATATTATTTCATCGCTTTATGATAATCTGAAAAATATATTTATTTTATTCCGAAGTCACAGACTTCTTTAAAAATATATTTTCGGAGGCTCAATATGCGCGTACCCATAACTATAAACTAAACACTTTTAAAAAAGTAAAAAAGAAACAAGTAATCTCATAGTAATTTCAAAATAAATCTAACGATACTAAAACATTAGTTGACTTTCACATAATTTGTTCCGAAGCTAAAATTTCAAGAGCATTTTACACTTAATATTTATAACAATGCAAAAAATAAGTTACGTAACTTTTTATGAATAACAACATTAAATGTTATAAAGTATAATTATGACGTTGTGCAAAAGACAGCTTAAGACCCATATAGCCGCTAAGATTCAACCTTAATAAAAAGTAATTTCAAAGCATGTAACATAATAGTTAAAAGAATCCTAAACTGCGTTTGTTACAAGTTATAGTGTATGCTATAAAATGGTTTTTTTATTAAATTAAGGCGTCACTTGGTTACAATACGGGCCTTAAATAAAATAAATGAAGTTCATATAATAAGACTCATTTACATAAAGTACTATTGAGGTAAAAGAAACAAAGATACTTAAGCCTAATAATGACATTGAATGAATTACATTTAGCATAATTAAAATACATTATTTACATCTTAATGTTATTGAAGTTATCATACACTTTGGCTCTCTCATTCATATAATTCTTTCATTTAACTAAACATAATGAGTATAAATGAACCACTGAAGTTACTTAACGTAAATATTTGAGAAAGCAAATGTAAGAAGCTTTACTGACCTCTTTAAAATTAATATAACAGAAAATATACCGAATTGTACATATATTAATTTATCTAAGTAATAAGAGATTTTCTAAAGGAATGGATAAGGTATTAAAACTAAAGTTCTCACGAATGTTCGGGCGTAAGTGTCCTTTATCACTTGTTTTATTCGTTGTGGGGCGCCGACGGCTACTGCTCGCACGGCGTCCGTTGATATCTGGAAAGATACAAATTAAAATGATTCTTCTTTATCACATAGTGGTTTCAGGTGTTTACGCGGTTACTACTAATTAAATAAAACAACTTAAAACGGATTCGAACTCGTGTATATTCTACATTTTTAAATTTAAGCCCGACGTTTCAACCCCTTTTCAGCAGTCGTGATCACGGAATGACTCAGGTGTTTTGCGTCAAAAAGTAATTTAAACTATTATTTTAATTAATCAAAGCCCCCCTTCGGATTTGAAGGATTGTAGAAAAAAAATTATGCGCGGGAAAACCGTGGAGGTAGCCGCTAATTAAAGATAAAGAAAATAAGCTAGTTCCTAATTTTATTCCCTGTTACGAACCCCAAAAACATGTCTCTCAAATGAACTCAAACAAAATCCAGTCCGCAGGAACAAAGGCGTTGTTCGATCATTCGGGAGAGGGCAGGGCTCCCGTGGGACCGGGATAACTTGCAGGGTATTAAATTTAAGTGATTCTAGAGCTATCACTTTTAAAGTTGGAGTGTTAGTTTGGGTTGTTAATGCTAGATTGGTTCGTTGTGAGGGTTGTTTCGGATGTAACTATGTCGATATTAGAGAGCAACCTTTAGGAGTACCTAGTGTGGCTGAATATAACACATGTTTTAATTATTTAATCTTTTCCTAATAGCTAACAAAGTCTCTGTCATTGTGCCAAGATAAATCATAGATTAGATAGATAGATGTAATCGGAAGTTCGGAATTCGGAACTGTGTGGTGAAAAATCATGCCATGATTAAGTATTTGGTAAACCATAATCCAATAGAGACCTCGTCGATTTTGATAAACAGAATAAATCAACGGTGTTGTTGGATTATTTTCTATATTATCAGATAAAAGAAATATATTCTTTGTTTTTTGACTAAGAATTGACATCGAAACATCGAATCGTTGTCCAAGTCTACAACAATTAGCTACAATATGAGTATACTAAAGACGTAAGCACAGAATATATTATAGACTAGTGAAGAAGTCTTTCCAAAGACAATAGCGTAAAGTCAAGCAGAAGCAAGCAGATATTGTTGAAGTAGTCTGTTTGTTTGTATTGGTAGTGTATAAAGGATACGGCTTGAATACAATTTGAAACAACAGGATGAAGCAAAATATAAAAACTACATTAGGTATTTCATTCGCAGCCGATGACAAGGAAAATCCTAAAGGAATTGGTGAGAAATCTCTCAATACACGTCAAATGACTTCACCGCCTTTATAACGAATGGCATAAAGTCGAGATTTGCATGCCATAATAGAGAATTACATGGCACATCCCTCGATAAATTCAACAGCTTTGATGTATCGCCCTGGGAATTGGGACTTCGTATCTAATTTGATTGTAGAATCAAAACAGTAGGAGAGTGATTCTTTATCCGTAAAGTAGTTTTTATTGAATTGGAATCAGCATGAGTGAGCTTGTTAGTATGGGGTAATGTATTGTGAAAGAATAGCGAAGTGGTATGATCGTGTAAGAACACCATAGAAAGGTGTGGTAATAGAATATTGTTAAATTGGAATAACTAAGAATAACATTACCTGCTACGCTTTGACTAGGTATTGCATAAAAGCTTGTTAAAATAATGTTTTTTGTCTATTATCATATTTATGAGTGTCAATGCTGCAGTAATTATTATTTCCTTCTAGAGTTAAATGTTGCTAACGCTAGAGCTTCACGTTTAAAATTAGCTTGGCCACGATAAAGCAAGACAAAACTCTTTAATTTTGCCGTACCATAACATCAAAGGAAGGAAGGATAATCGGTCTGTATGTTATTAATGACCGCAGATCTGGAAACAATAATCTCAATACATCCGATAAAAAGGTCCTCTCTAGAGAGTTGTTTCGACGAAAGCCTTCGACCTCTCCCACATCCACTTCTGCACAGATTTTACAGCATTTAAAACGTTCGGCCGTTTAACAACCGCTGGGAAACAAATGGCGGTGTGGGAGGAATAAATTCTGTACAGTTTATCACTTGGAACCGCATTGGCCGCACTTTTGCAGGTGTGCCGCAGGGAGATGTGTTAGCGCCTACCTTTTTCCTTTTTAATACGTCCAGTTTACATCAGAATGGGTATGTTTGGACTTACTAAAGCTATGAGTCAGACATCATTCATTATATAATTTTATGAAAGCAAAAGTTGAAAGTATATCTGAGAAATGTGAATTGGATTACTCATTGGGTCAACCTGCACATCGTGTAGTTAAACTAAATAATAACCTGCGATGAATATCTAACAGATGGGATCATACACTGACATGTTTAAACATTATGCTCAATTACACTAAAGCACGAATGAAATCATTAATGCCTTATTTTTAGTAATCAGATGCTAACTTAATTAAACAACTTTTCCCAAACTATTTTGGGAATACTTTTTTATTTATTGCAATGTGTAACAAGACGAGCAGATCGTACACTTGATGGTAAGCGCTACGTCTGCCCTTAGACAGATCAGAATAGGCCCATTTCGTGATTTTAAATAATACTTCATACCCCCATAACCAACCAAACCAGCTTTTCTGACCCGTGGAACACCCAAGTGGTTCACCTTGTCTTCTAGTTTTTAAATATTGTCTGTAACTTTAAAGTATGAGTGTGTATGTATGTTGGGGCTCTTGAGTAGGTAAACGTATAAAAGTAACTTACCACTTGGACAGTAGGCCGGTGGCTGCGGAGTGTGAGTAGGGACCGCCGTATGGTGAGTATTGGGAATACGGCGCCGCGTACGCGTACTCGCTGGCTAGCGTTGTCGTACCTGAAAGATAAAGTAAATAAATTAAAATCAGAGATCCTGTTCATAAATCGAACATAACTAAAATTGGTACTTAGGCACTGATGAAATAGGTGTCATAAACAAATTGCGTGAAAGATGATATGAGTGAAAAAGGAGTGGATACCTCGTTGACAAGTGACAGGGATGAATAGAAGAGAAGAACATATTGCGCCGACCCCAAATAAATTGGGAACAGGGCAGGAAGAAGAAACAAATATAAAAATGGTTCTTATTAATGCGACCTTCACTTCACAGTAGTAGAGTCAGTAGGTTTTCTTTTTATGTGAGCTCAAATTTCTGTTTTTTCTTTTGCTTGCTTTTAAGCACTGTAACCGGAGGCGAGACCTGCGACTGTCCATGGGGATTGAGAATAAGGCGTTCATCTCACTACTCATTAAACTTCCCCGTATTCTCTTCCCAACAGAAAGAGGCAAACCCGTGACCGCCTTGTCGATTGACCGGGACAATGTTCAAGAACTCTGAAAAATTATGCTTGCTAACTAGACGTAGTTAGCAATTAAATAAATAATTGAACCAAGGTCATGTGACTTCTACCTTAAATAGTAAACGTCTTTAAGTGTGCTGCAATAATGACAAACGACTGAGTCATCAAGCTTTAGAATAAGAACCAATAATTTATCCAAAGAAATACAGTTTAAATAGGTAATCGTAAGAAGTGATTAGATTTTTTACAACATTACCTACATTTAAATTCTTGTTACTAGATTATTTTTTTACTGTAATTGAATTATCTTATTAACACAGATGAAGTATTAAAATGAAGTATACGAACTGTAAATAATGCGTATTTAAGATGGTTGAACAAAGCAGCATTATTTGAAAAACAAACAGCATTAGATGACTTAGCCCCGACACGCCTTTTAGAGGCAAGTAAATAAAATCTGTACATAGCAACGCCCCCTGACGACGACATAACGAGCTTTATACGCGTAACCACTCCGAGATGTGCCTCCCCACAACACTGACAGTTTAATATTTATAACCGAAATAAGCCTACAACCCCGTTTGAAGTACTCCAAGCCACTTCTGTCGCATCACAGAGTCGTGTCTCGGTTCGTTACCCGCTCCAGACAAAGCCCGTATGATTTCCTCCCCCTCGCCCCTCTAAAATTATTTGCATAGAGCCCCGAATGAGCTATTAAAGATGTCTGCCCCCCTCCCACCCTGTCCGGGATAAGCAGATTGCGGTAGATTAAAGACCAAAAGCATAAAGAGAACCGGCGTCCCCAAGCGAGGCCCTTGCGGTATCCCATTTTAGAACCTCCCTTTAATATGCATAAGTGCGAAAACTCTGTGGTTCTGTATGAATTTTATGATGTTATAACGGAGAGTGGAGCGGGGTCCGAGGAGAAAATTAGATTTTCCCCGGAGTGCTTCGGAGTGGCGTGCTCGACTTTGTCGAAAGCTTTCCTAAAGTCATTGCCGTTTTTTCAGCGTGATTCTTCAACTGTTTTTCTGTTGAGGCACTTTTGTTTCGTTTTCATTGTTTTATCCGCGAGCGGGTCGCTCTCTGATATCTTTATGGCGTTCGTAACTCGTGAATGGGGACTGCGATTGACGTTCCTGTCTTTTACTTATTTGAGGAAAATGTTTGTGGAAAATAAGCCTAACTAAGCTAAACAAACAAATGTCAATAAGAATTTATTCAAAGAAGTGAAAAGTTGGTTTAATTTTTTATGTGTAATCTCTAATGGCTGTTTTTCTACAATAACTTGTAATGTAGATCTTTCTTATGTTTCATAAGGTCAATTCGTACTAATACAAATTGTCACACATATTCTGCTGCTTGATTAACATCTAAATTATTTTGCAAGTAAAAACTTTTTAATCCTAGAAGCACTTTGACGTGAATGGAAATGGAATTCTACAGTAATTCTAGTATCTACTTACTTCACATGGCAGTAAAGAAGATAGACATAAAAGACATTTAGATGTAAAATAACATTACCTGCTAAGGCATTTGCAAACAGCTGTTGTCCAATTCAGAATTAGACTTGCATCCATTTGCAAATGTCTTTTTATTGGTTAATATATCTCTCCATCATCATCATCATCAGTCTAATATACGTTCCCACTGCTGGGACACAGGTTTTATCTCAAGTAAGATAGTATGGGCCATACTCCACCACGCTGGCCTAGTGCGGGTTGGTAGAGGGGTGCGTAAGGCAAGTGACCAACCTTAATGTCAAATGTTATCAAGCCGCCAAATGGCCTCTGACTAGGCTTGACGACTAATATCTACTCTCTCTTGACCATTTGTTAAATATATAGAAATTATATTGTGTTGTTCACTTACCGTCATAGTGTGCATACGGAGGGTACGGCGGCGCCGGCGGTTGAAGGACCACCAGCGCAGTGGCATCCGGACTCGCCGCCGCGGACGGGGGTTCGGCTCCCGTGCCGCCGTTGGACCCCGTCGAGTCGTTCGTTGCTGGGGACAACGACATGTTATTTAGATTTAGTATACTAAATTGAACTAGTCGCCTTGTCTGATTTCATACGTGTGCAATGTAGTACATTTTTTATTGATGATAAATGTATGAAACAGCAAGAAATGAATGTAAAAATGCATGTGGAATAAAGTATTGGTCATATTTTCCCCATAATTAATTTAAAAAATAAGAATCTTCGAGTTTTTATATCAAACGCTCTGCAAGGAATATTGCAAGAATACAATCAAATAACGAATGCTAACTATACGGGCTGATTTACTTGAGGGGGTGGTAGCCAGCCGAAGCCAAGGAATTCAACTCATGCCCTTCGAGTTTTTAGACCCGCATAGCTTAACCACAATTCCCTGCAGGCGGTCATTTAGTAGTAGTAGTAGTTTGTCATATTTTTGTTCCTGGACTAATCACAATAGGTATATCTAGTTTCACAATAACAAGTCAGATATCTTGTCCCGATCTGACCGCAGCAGGGTGAATGGGTCGGTGTCATCGGCCGCTGTTGGTAGACAATGGGGTCTAGCCTCAGGTGGACGGACCATGGGGTTGCCATGCTACTGAATAAATGTGGACATTAATTTAGTAGCTTGAATTTATACCGCCTTTTACTTTAAATAAATACTTGAAAAGAGTATTAAGAGGATTAACCTTTTTAAGACCAATTTTTGTATGAGAAATATACAATATGTAGAGCATAGTTGATGATTTACTCGAATGAGTAGTTTGGGGAAATCCCTCCATCTTCCAAAAGATCACAGCTCGCAGCATGATTTAAGAACAACACAATTACAGGCTATCATTTTAATATTAATAAATTGACCTTTAATTATAAAATAGCATAAATTAAAAAATAGGTTATTATTCCTTTCATACAATTGTTTTTATTATGAGCAGTTAACTTAAAATTGAAAGAGTAAAGGTCAGAACTAAGGGTCAGTACTAAAAAGTTTTTTACCTCCTCCAACCTTTCACCATTGGATTTCAAGAACTGTTACTTTTTATTTATCACTTCTCGTCAATTTATTGACTAGATCTTAGACGATCCCACAAATACCAATAGTGTGGCCACCACAACCGGATCGTGTAGCGTCGCACGCGCATCTCGGGTTACTGGGAGGGGAGCGCAGCATCCATTCACAGGAGGATGTGGTCGGGGTTCGAGACCCGGTTACGATATTCATTCATCAATTGCTGTGAATGAGGGATTGATACGTTTGCTTTGATTGTAAGTGACGTTACGTTTAGAATGACCGTGTTTTTTCTCACGCGCACCTTTGTTTATTTGGTTACAAAGTTATTAATGAATTGGATGTTTCTCATAGTAGCCTATTAATGCCTCAAAGTAATTATAAATTTGATATACAACTTAAACACGTTGTGTAACACAATATTAAAGGCCCCTGTATTTTACTCCTTACAGATAAGTTTAGAATATATTTATCGTTCAGATAACTAACATGCTCTCTTTTTTTAATTAAAAAAACAGCGTCGTTGACTTGTTTGTCTGTCTAGCAGCACAGAACATATACTACTAGCAGTAAGTCTGTAGATTACAGTTTACGACTTAACCACTTAACTGATTTTTATGAAATTCGGTACAGACTTAGATTAGACATCGAGAAAGGTCATAGTAAATAAATATCCTTTAAATATTTCTGTGGGGATACCTAGTTTAGAAGCTAGAGGGTAACATAGATGAACAGCGGGCGGAAAGCTAGAACTACATATCTTAAAATACTAGTATTAAATATGTATATCAATGATTGACACAAAGAATGAGAGAGTCAACGCTTCCCATGGCGTCGCTTGGACCTCCGGCATCCGACCACAAGCTGCGGTCGATCGAGATCCCACAATCACGGTAATATCCGATCGTTTTGTTTGTGTTGTTATCACATGGGAATGTTTTCGATTGCAAATGGAAGATTTTGGAAAAATGAGGTCAAAATTAACCAATAATCACATGCTTGCGCTATGGATGCCAAACCACGGATACATACATTTAGAATACAAACAACTAAAATACTTAGATGCTGTTTGCATCATGTTCGCGCAAAACAAAATGTTTACCGTTTGAAGGCTGATACAATGTAACGTGGTCTAATTTTAAATTTAGACGAGACTGAACAATAAGTATTTTTGAGTCATCTCTAATAAAATTTAATGTATTTCATTGACTCCTACATTGATGATGTTTTAATTGAATACTTGTCATTGTGAAATTAGTAATGTCTCATACTATGAGAATGTATTTTTTATGATATTGTAGTTCTTTTAAAATCCATCGCAATAAAGTACTACGTGGCCTGTCCCAAGCCATCTGTTACATCGATTCGCGAACTGACCGACACATTTGTTCGAGGGCGCACATTCGTTTCGCAGCTTAGCGAGGTTTGTTCAATCCAGTTAATGAAAACTCGTTTTTGGACTACTTTTTTTGCACGTAATTTAGAGCGCTAGCAACGGGTGGAATAATGTGTATGACGCTTCTTTTTGACTGCATGGGTAATAATTATACAGTTACACAGATCCAAACAAATAATGTATTTTTCGTTAATTCTCTTAAAGTTACAGTCTTGGCTCTGGAAATAGGTGGTGTTTACACCCAACACCTAACATACTATAAAGGACCTTTCGCCTGATCTTTCGCTGGCCGGTTTATAATGCTGTCTCATTGGACTATGAGAAATAGGGAGCGAGGAGTGCGTATGTGATTAGATAACTGTAAAAAAAACTGTACTGTATACAGAAAACATGGCACTATCTATGACCGAAGGTGCTGATTGCAAGAAAAATTATCGCTCGTTAGTTTAAGTATAATTGTCAATAAACCAAAGATAGTGATGCCTGAGCACTAATGATCTAGCTCATTAATAGCTCTGGAAAATAATCCACTTTTAAAAGTAACATATCTTCTACAATCTGGCAATTTTCCTGTGACATGCAATAAAGAATTTGATTTTGAAACAATTTTTTTGCATGTTAGTCCAGGTATTTCCTTAAAATCTTTGCCAAAACGGTTTTTTTATTCTGACAATAGAAGTCAGCTCGAAATTGTCTAGTGAATCCAAAATAACGGATTTCCAAATACATCTAAACAAGAAAGTGTCAACCAAAGAATCCATAACAGTTATACCAATCAGAATGCCATAGTACGGCACCGCAGACATTCAGGGCGTGACTAATAATGCCATAATCATGGTGTTTGAAGGCAGATGTTTAACCAAATAGTACCCTGGGCATCCGTTACTTTGACATTGTCACGAAGCTAGCTTGTGAGGAAATAGGCGGTCGCAGGAACACTGTTATTCCGAGATTGTTATTGCAATAGGCTATTTATTACTGAGTAATAGAGTTTTGTGATTGAGTGTCAGAGGAATTATATGTAGAGGTATAAATGAATAAACTCCAAAACAAGTATTTCGAATATCGAATATAATTCAGAAGAACATCTGTAGAGTGATATTGGGTGTGAAATTGTTAATTAATTAACTGAAAACATGCTTTAATTTTATTCAAATTATCTGTTTCAAGTCTTGGGTCGGTGGTAGACCTTTCCCAGCGATTACCAGAGGCTTAATGCTAGCTACATAAAATAAAGCTCCAAGTGAACACTGAACACTTCATAACTGTTGCGCTATGCTGTAATTCTCGATGCCTGTGATCACTACTAGATTTTAACTCGTTTTCCCTTCAAATTGTTTGGCGACGCGCGAGTCATGCCTCTGGTCTTTCAAGCGTCTATTGGTGACGGTAACCGTTTACTATAAGGCTAAAGATTACGCCTGAAACTTTTGTCTGTACATGAAACTTACCAGAATGTGGCGTGTAGTGAGGGTGCGCGGCGTGTTCGTACGGCGCGTCGAACAGTTCCCCATAGTACCCGGTCGCACCGCCCGCGGCGCCGCCAAGTTCTGAGAGCAGCTTGTACTCATCCTTCAGGCTCCACTTCGATGATGACCATAGCTGGGGAAGAAAGGTATGTTAGTTTACCAGGTGGTAGGTTCCTGTACTGGGCCGTCTAGGTGGGTACTAGACGGCCCAGTACAGGCCGCAGTGCCAAATATTTTTCCGTGAAATAGAAGTGTGTCAAGCACTTCTGTGTTTCGGGGTAAGGGCACTGAAGCTAGTGAAATTACTGGGTATATGAGACCTAATAACTGTCGTCTCGGTGTAGTGGGCGCAGAGCGGTGCCAGACAGTAACTGCTTAGTTACTGTTTGGTACTGAACTGTCTAAGGGCAGACGTAGCGCTTACCATCAGGTGTACGATCTG
This sequence comes from Mecyna flavalis, assembly GCA_949319885.1. Taxonomy (NCBI): domain Eukaryota; kingdom Metazoa; phylum Arthropoda; class Insecta; order Lepidoptera; family Crambidae; genus Mecyna; species Mecyna flavalis. Next base: position 1,640,341 of record OX439419.1, on the reverse strand, counting down.
CTCGTCTTGTTACACATTGCATTAATAAAAAAAATAGTTCGCTGTAAATTAAGGTAGAAGACTTGTTCAGTATTGAAAAATGTAAAACATAACTAGTGCAAAAGGCGGGCTTACTTCTAACCTAGTTTATGTTTCGTCCATGCTGGTTTGTTGGTGAAAGGACTTTTAAGAGTGCACCTAGCTAGCTACCACCGCCACAGATTAAATCTATCGTGATGATATCTTCGGATGAGTTTCAGCAATATTATTGTGGAAGCCAGTTCACTTTTTATAAAATGCTCGAAGATCATAGAAGTCATGCTTCCTGGTAAGGTGTTCATCAATTGAATAAGCCACAGTAGACGATTACGATTAGGTGTGCCTACCAATGGTTCATAAAAAAAACTAATAATATACCATGCAATTGAAATTCACGACCAGCATACAAGCAATTAAAATATCCCCTAGTTTCTTGTTTCTCTTTGTTTATCTTATCACCAAATTAATTTAAGGCACTATGCAGATAAATGATCGCGGAAGGAAACTACAGTTCCGCCATTTGTCAGGACAAGATGGCGGCGAGATTACGCGCCAATTCGCGCCAGATTACAACTGTTTTCTATTAACTGCGATGTTAATGCTTGGCTATTATTATTTCTGGTGATTGTTAAGTTACCTTTACTTCCACTTAAATTATTACAGTACATGATGTGTAAATATTATTTTCTCTTAACTGATTTCTAATCAACGAGTTGATTGTTTAGTAATTCTATGAAACATTTTTTTTTTTGTTTTAGAAAGTTTATCAATTATGCGTATTAGTGTATAGTAACGCTTTCATCGGAAAAAGCTCTCGTGATATCAGATTTAAAAAAAAGGAAAACTAGTACGTAAAGTATAAAATTGAAACAAGTGTTTCTCTCCCAGTCTTTCTCGGTGCATAATTATCAGAAAATTACTCTGAGTTTTTTTATTATTTACAACCCATACTAATGATTTGTTACTTACGTTGGAATATATCTGGTCACCATTGTAATGACTCCGTTGTCTCTTCACGTCGTCTTCCGAATGGCTGTTGAAGTCTCGATTCTCATCTGTTACAGAGAGTATACAAACATACATAATTAAAGGCAATATTTTATTTAACCCTTTCCCCGCCACGCTTTTTTCCGAAAATGGTGCCCCACACGCCACGACCATTAAAAAAAAAATCCAAAAAATTATTAGGTTATACTCAACTCATTCAGGCAAGTAAAAATACAACGTTTCTTGATCATGTTTTTTTGTCTGATATATCAGACATTGGCGTGGTGGGCACGAAAATGGTTTGTCTGATATATCAGACATTGGCGTGGAAAAGGTTAAAAAAAAAATGAAAGCTTTCGACCATCCAACGACCAAACTTTGGCCGAGTTCCGATAATATTATATGTATAATTAATAAAAATCAGTATATTTAAAACCACAGCTTAATAATCTAAGACGCTTGAAGTTTAACAAGACATTGAGATATCTTTTTTGGTGAAGTGTCCCTAAATGGAGCTTACAATGAGCAGTCATTGAGGTAAGCCACCATTTGAACGTCACTTTACAATTCAAGTGACGTTAAAATGGTGGCCTACCTCGACAAACTCTGCCAATGCAGACAGATACCCATCTTATGGTAGAATCCACTGCAGCCGAAGCAGCCCTCAATGAAATACCATTGAGGGCTACTTTTGACGCATTGCTTGACGTGATGCCAATCTGTACCGCGCTCGTCTAATCTTGGAGAAATTCATTTTAAGTATTACTGCTATCAAAGTAATACAAAAAAGTCCACAATATAAGTATTAGTAAGTATTTAAACCTTCAAATCCTCATTCTCACATTGATCGGATCATAAAATTTAACTAACTTCAGAAATGCCCTGGAAAGCTGTAGAGAGGGCCCCGCGGGGGCTCTTGATCTAATAAACTCTTTCTGACTAACTCTACGTAGAGAAAACTTGTAAGTAATGTTAGTTGAGTACGGCAGAATACTTGTAGAGTCCCCCGTAGAGTCGGTGGTTGAAAGAGTAGTGATGGGACTGTATCGATGGACAGGGAGATAAATAAATATAATAAGAGTTTATGGCTTTTTTTTAAATACGCATTTTTTTTAACTATTGGGTTTTTATTACTTGTAATATGTACTTTAATAAATATATCAGAGTATCAAGAAAATAAAGTATCTTATACTATATTATAAAAAAGGCAAGTTTTGATTGTTTGTTTGTATTGAATAGGCTCCGAAACTACTGAACCGATTTGAATAATTATTTCACTGTTAGAAAGCTACACTTTCCCCAGTGCACATAGGGTACTTTTGATCCCGGAAATGTGGAAGGAAGGGGGTGGTTATTTGAAAAAAGAAATGACGCGCGGATGAAACCGCGTGCGGATGGCTATTGTAAAATAAAGTAAAAGTATCATAGATACTGCAGGGAAGACCTCATTAAAATTAATAGATCATAATTTAAGATGGATATGAATTTAACAGAAAGATTGGAGATCACATAACTCCAAAAAAAATATATATATCCGCTTTTATACATAGGTATTTACCGAATAATACTCACAAGTAAATGTGACATTATAGATTTAGTTGTTGTTATTGTGTGTAATGAGGTAAATAAAGAAAAAAGTCGATGTTAAATTTTTCTGTTAAAATAATACTAATGTTTATACCGGATGAAAGCATAAGGGTTAATTCAGATGCTTTTGAGTTTTGAAATGTAGGAGGTAATAATATCCACTGGTCCAATTAAACGTGGTAGGTTTAACATAATATTACAACATGCTGTCCCTTTCAACATACAGTATTTAAAAAAATTCGCGAAGCCTAAAAAGATGCGAGCTGTATACATGTTAATTTTGAATTTCTAATTAATTTTTAATCTATCGATAAATTTTCATCGATACAAGCGCATCACTAGCTCTCAAGCGAAGTCCTGCGCACCCCGCGGAACGCGAAGATTTACTGAGCTATTAAATTAACTGCAATCGCTGCCGAGTTATTATTATAACTTTTATAAGACACCCCGATAACTTCGCATAACCTTCTTATTACGTACTCCGTGGGAGATAAAAAGCTATTTTTCTTATAATTTTCCTGATAGTAAGCTTTTTTGAGAAAAAAATTGCATGATAATTTTTATGTTATCAGTGCACACTAAAACGCGTTTCCACCCGAAACGAAGACGAGCCAGGAGCCCGCCTGAGAGCGAATCACAAACCCTTTTCCCTCACTACCATCTTGCCACAACTTTGGGTGTGTCAACAGCAACGATGATGTAAAGTGTAACCTTGGTCAATGACAATAATAAGTGGTAAAGTTTTACCTTGGTCTTCATGCCGCTTCCTCTTCAACCCCGTGGTGCCGTTGTGGAGCCCCTCCACCTGCTCGATGCCAAGGATGCCGTTGATGCTGTAGCTGCCTGTGTTGGTGACGTGCTGGTCCGTGGTCGGTGACAGCACCGCCGTCGTACCAGGCGCATTGCCTGCATGGGTTATCACCTAGGGAGAATAGAATATGTTACACAATGTTTTAAGCTGTCTTCACAATTATAAAACAGACTTGATCACTGACCGAAACTTCAAAAGTGGAAGTCGGAGCGCCGAGAAGACCGAGGCCTAAAGACAAAGTTTGAATACTTCAGAAATGTAGGCACAGCGTATTTAGAGTTGCAGGACTATAGTACACAGGCACTTCTCACCAGAAGACGCATTGCTCATGCATTGTTTCTTTTAGATACCCTGGGATATGTGGATAAGGTATGGGGTAGGCACAATATGACCCAGAGGTAAAACGCGTTTCCGGGATCCAGACCCCGATCCAAGATAAGATAAGCTATGTAGACTCACAGAAACGACGCTCCCCTGCGCCGAGCTGATCTCCTGCTCCTGTTGTTGTTGTTGTTGCTGGTTGTGCGCGTGCTTCGCCTTCTCCGCAGCTTTGTTGCGGACGATCCTGCAGAAAAAGAAACCACAGTCAGATTATACTGAACTTAGCTTTTTTTGTAGGATGGATCTTTTACGGCAATACAAGTGATCATTTACTGCCTACCTACTTATTTAATATGTATTTACCACTAGTTCGGAGGTGATGGAAAACATCGTGACGAAACCTGTACAGAATGGTTGTGTGTGAGCCAATTTATCTAACCTGAGCTTAAAATCCGACACTAGTTTCGCCCGCAAGTAATAACGCTGTTTGTATAATCTTTTTTACCAACGAGATTGGCTACTCTACCTATCGTGGGTCGCACCAGCGCCATTATGATTAGAAGTCAAGTGAAACCTTTCGGATTTCATCACAATCTTTTTTATACGAGCCATTTGGTGTAGTGGTCGAGAAGTCGGCTATTACATCAAAGGTCGCGGGTTCGATCCCCGCACGGTACAAACATTTGTGTGCATGAATATGTCTGTTTGTATCGGTCTGGGTGTTCCTATGTATAATATATATGTATTTACAAAAAAAAAAAGTATATAAGTAATGTTATCCATTGTCTAGCACCCATAGCACAAGCTAATGCTTAGTTTGGGGCTAGATGACGCTGTGTGAATAATGTCCAGATATATTTATTTATTTATATTTTTTTTAAATTTTCTTTAAAAAACAAAAAAAAATCGGGAAGTATCCAATAAAGAAAACGCGGTTTTTTCCCTGCCCCTGCGCACAATAGCTCGCGGAAGTGTTACAAATCGCGACCGTCGTTCGTGATATTGAGAAAGGATGTAGCGCCGCGTGGCGGTGATGCATTCAGGCGGTTTGCGTTGCGTGCGCTTCGGGTAATGGAACAGTCTTGTCATCGGGATTAATTGCGGTTATGACTTTTTTACGACAAGAACGGTCTTAATTTATAATAAAAATAATTATAAATATTGGACAACGTCACATACATATTGATCTGGATCACTAAAGCCACTTGAGCAAGTGAATACCAGAATGTATAGTGTAAATTTTTACGTAAAAAACGTCACCATTGCGTTTGCGTTTGAACATTGCAATAAACAACGTACCATACCACAAACGTTAAATACATTTATAATAAATGTTTGTTTTAGCTGTGATTAAAATCTTTACAAGTTTTCGAAACACAGTAATGTTTCGAAAATAACTTGTCACGATTATTTATCAAAAACCACTTTAAACCCCTATTTCTGATTTAGTTTCCCTATTTTTGCTAAGTTCGCAAGTAAATTGCTAGGACACTCATGGTCAGAGAATCGATTGTATTTTTTTACATGCTTAATTGATTTACTTTGTAGGTAGTGATGGGTTTTTATCCGGATAAATACTCAAAATGGATAAATACTCATAAATATCCATTTTTACTTGAGTATTTATCCAAAAAGGCGGATAAATACTTTTAAAACATTTTTCTTTTATTTTTTTAAATTAAAATTGGCTACAGCGACGTTTCAACTAAGTGCCTTGAATTTAAAGCATACTTTAGTACAACATTTTTTGGCTAAAGTAACTTTGGATGTAAGGCCGTGTTCAGGTGTGACTTGAGCAGGCCTCAAGTCGGGGTGGCGCCTACGGAGGGCCACCCGAGAAACAAGGTGACCCTCAGACTTGGCTCGGGCGACCTGTGCAATGCGGACGTTGGGGGGCTACCTCCGCCCGCAGGTCAACCCTCAGGCCGGAGGAGGCGTGCTAAGTGGTCTACGCCGGAGGGGAGCAGCGAGAGGGTCCTCCTTGCGCTCTCGCTCCGCTGCCTCCTTCTGCGACATTACTTGCTCGCAGAAGGAGGCGGCCGCCTCCCACGCACTCCGTTGGCGACCATGGCACGAACCATGGTCGCCAACGAGAGGCGTCCACCGCCTAGCGCCGCGATCAGTTCGCGGCGCTCGTGTCGCCAGGCCGGGCACTCGATGAGTGTGTGCTCGGCTGTGTCGTAGGGAGCGTAGCAGTGATGACACTGCGGCGTCTCCTCCCGACGGGGGACACGGTACAGGTAGTGTCCGAAACTTCCGTGTGCGGACAAAACCTGCGAAGGCCAGTAGGTGAGGTAGCCGTGCAAGCGTTCCACCCACTCCCATTGGTCCGAAATAAATGATATATTATTATTATTATTATTAACACCGGACGAATGGCCTGAATCGTCCAGTGGCCGGCACTTGGGGCTTGGAGAGCCTCCGTCCATTTGGCCAGGGCCTCTTCCCTGGCCTGGACACGACCCAGCGCCACCTCCTCCAAGCTGGGTTGTTCCCCCCGCATCCTTGCCGCGACCCGGATTCGATGCACCTGGGCCAAAACCAGTGCATCGAGTTCCCACGGCGTTGTGCCTGCTAAGACACAGGCAGCCCCGTGGGAAACTGTGCGGTAAGCCCCTACAGCCCGAGTCGTGATGACCCTCTGCGGTCTCCGCAAGAGGACTTTCAGCGAGAGGGAGAGGCTCTCCGCCCAAACAGGGGCTCCGTAAAGTGCCATCGACCCTATCACCCCATGATAAAGCCGACGGCACCCAGGTCCTGGGACCCCCACGTTGGGCAGGACCCGCCCGAGGGCTGCGGCGGCGGCACACAGCCGTGGAGCGAGGAGCTTAAAATGCTCCTTGAAACTCCACCGGGGGTCCAGGTGTAACAAATTCCTAGAAATCCCATGCAGACATTGCGACTGACGTCGTCCGTCCATTATACCCCCGGCGCATGCCCGCGTTACATGGCGAGCCCCACACGAACCTTTTTAATACTAATATTGCGAGGCGAATAATAATTATACAATTATTGTAACCAAACAACCGAAATACTTTTCTCGCTCTCGCGCGGACTTGTAAGCAACGTTTGCAAAAGCAAGCAATGCTACAGTAATAGGTACAACTACCCTGAGACTTGATATAACACCCATCCGTGCTAAAATAAAGTAATTATTTTGATGCCAATAGTATTCGGACCCAAAATACTAAGCTTTTGTCAAATGTGGTCAAGTGAAACAAAAGTCGTGTGTGAATACAGCTAAAAAGATATTTATCCTTGAATTTGAGTAAATATCGGGTAAAAATGGATAAAAATGAGTATTTATCCATTTTGGATAAATATCCGAGTATTTACTTTTCGAGTATTTATCCACTGCCCATCACTATTTGTAGGTATTAAAATATTGTTGACCAAACGTTTTAAATCTAACGACTCTAAGATTAAACAATAAAATTATTGTTATTGCCAAATATTAAAAAAGCAAAAAGATATATGCCAAACTTCCAATTTAAAACGAAAGCTTCTATTTAGTTGTTTTAATATAACAAATAGCAACTGATTCACACCAAAAAATGAAACAATCCCTTTTGTTAACATTATCAGTCAGGATTAGCACCTGACGCCATATTTGTTTCGCGCGCATTTTCCCGCGCGAGTTGACAGTTCATTCCGCCATGATGGATAATGGCGGCCGGGTGAATTATTGCCAGAGTCTCGCGGGTTGACATATGCAAAAATTGTTTTGCGAAGTTATCAGAGGTCGGATTAGTTAGTAATAGAGTCGTCAGAGGGAGCCAGTGTGATGGATGATGTCATAGTGAGTGGATGTATTGTGGAGATTTTTGTAACAGTTCTTTTCTTGCTTGGAGAGTTATTTAATGCTATTATACAGATACAGACAGAGAAGCCGTTGAGCACTGAGATTCTTGTAAATGTGCTCTAAAAAGTTTTGTTTGAATCTCCTTAATACTTTAAACACTAAAGATTACCCAACGGGATAACAATTTTGATAAGATATTGTGATGCTACGTAAGAATAACGTTAGATGGATAAATTGGTTACATTTTAAAGTAGACTTGATTTTACCAATGTGCAATGATAAACGTTGAAGCTTCTAAGGATGTTTGTCGCTCTTTAACACAACATTCGCTCTACGAAGAATTGAAATCTTCAATATTTTTAAGTAAGAGTTTATCTTAGAATTATTTTAACTCGTAACGTAATAGACTCTTCAAATAACCAAAATATCTCCGATCGAAAAACCCTTACACTAATTTAGGACAAAAAATAAAAATAAGGACCCTAATAAATTTATTTTTCCCAACAATGGGGCACTTGCATCTAAAGAATAAAGCGATGATACATGGCAACCCTTCAGGAAAGGGATCCCATAACCGAGCTTTTTGCGTTGCCGTACCGGGGAAATTTCGCATTCTGATGTCACGGGGTGAAAAATTGGCGGACACTTTCCGGTGCTTTTCGACTATTTTATGTAATGTTTTGTGTTATTCTTTGGTCAGATATAACTTTTGGTTAGTTTGAATTAGCTTGAGAATCCCTATTTTATATTATGAATATGAATTGTATGTTTGGTTGAATGTCCCATTGTACCTTAGATGGGTCGAACCGAAATTCGGTCTAGTGTAGGTACTTCTACTCAGTACATAGTTAAATCACGGACCTATTTATGGTGGTAGAATTTCGTAATTGTCGGATATGATAACAAATACCTTTGATGCAAGCATTCAGAGATAAAATAAAACTTTGCAGTAAAGCTTATACTTCAGAATAACAACACATCAAAGGCTTTGATGCTACGCCCCAAACGTAAGCTAACTGCTTTATAATTTAGTATTCCTCAATGGAAAAACCTCGGTGGCTAATGACCATCAGATGGTCAACGGGCTTTCTAGCAATTAATATGTAAAAGAAAACTGTTAGATCATTATAATACTGTAGCGTTAGGTATGTGCATTAGAAAAGTTCTGTTTTATTCCTTCTAGCCCCGGATTACTAGACACAATAGAAAATCTATTGTTATGCGGCACCCGAGTGCCGGTTCGGCGTTGAGTGGTTAAAAGAAAGATCTCATAACACATTAACACAACGAATACGAAACACGTACTCAAAAGATCCAACGGAATTACTTTCACAGCGTTGACACATTTCCCCTAAAATCTAACCTAAATTACCCCCGCGAATTATTCAGTCTGCGAGCGAGGCAAAAATTCAAATGTCAAAATGGGGTTGCCAGATATATAGCTTCAATTACCAGCCGTCGGCCGATTAAAAATGTCTTGGCGTTTCGCAAGCTAGCTCTTTTGCCTCCTCCTTTTTACTTTTTTATTCGTTGTGATTTGAAAGTATGTTGTTTTAATTAGTTTTTGTGATGGAAGTATTTGTGAGTTAATGGCATTACAACGATGAGGGACAAGATTGATGTTTTAAAAAAAGCTTTAAGTGATGGGAAGTTTCTAAGTTAAACTGAATTCAAATAAATGATATTAAAAATAGATTTTTTATGTATCAGGCAGCAGAAAATACCTTGTCATTGCAAGTTGAATTCACAAAATCAATTGATTTTGTACCCTGGACAGAATCCAAAATTAACTTTATGCCATCAAACCCCGTTTTTAATTGACTTCATTGTTAAATTGAATAATTATAAACATTGGGGACAATTTTCATTTCGTTTTGCTTATTAAAACCTTTTTTAGCATCATGTTGCAATAAAACCATTCATAATATAAGACTTAAGTACAAAATTGTTTTGTTAAATTGTATAGCATTCAAAATACTATCATTTTACTCGTTATCATATTTTATCTCATATTGCCCAACGTCCATCGACCTAAACGAAATCAAATGAACCCACATTCCCCCGTCCACCGTCCATTAAGCCCCACCCAAACACAAGAGACCATCATCGACTTCTCACTTCCATAGACTTCCACTCTTCCTACACTCGGTCGTTTCCCAAGTTCCGATGTGAATGACACGTGGCGGGCGCGTGTCGAACGCGTGGCGTGGGGTGTGAAGCGACCCTGCGGGATGGGACTTTGGTGGTAAATTTTAAAGTAATTGAGGTCGTAAATCAAATTTTGAGTTGTTTTTTAATTGAAGTGTAATTGCGTTTTTGTTGTTCAGCAATATTTTTGGAGATGAGGTCAACATAATCTAGTATTATTATGCTTGCTAAAATTAAAACTGTTGGACATTTTGGGAATTGGACATTCTGAACTTAAAAGACATGACTTCCTTATTAATAGCAATGTTATGTAGTGTGTGATCGTTTAGAAATAATAATACTTTAGAAGGAGTCAAGAACGAGTAAGAAAGAACAAAATAGTTTTAGGAAATCTCGTCATATTTTTTTGCTTTTTGTTTAGTGGAACACAGAAAAAGAACAACCTAGCAAAAAGCGAAAGATACTTAACTAATTTTAATAAATAACTATTTTTGAACTTTTTAAATTACTAAAACAAGTTTTGCCATTTTGAAAAATAAGAGAACAACGCCACCCAGAAACTCAAAACTCTAACGGTATGCATAAAATATCACGTATCCATTACCAGTTGTAATACGATTGCTGCCCCTAGTTTATTGGAGCCAATAATCCTGCTTTATTGTCCTATAATGGACTCCCACCCCCGTCTGAGTGCATTTTGATTGAGTTGCAGTGTTGCGAATTCAAGTGTTTTAGCTTTGCCATTCAAATGGAAAGACATGAATTTTTCGTATATCATATTAAATCGTTGGAGAAAAATAAAGAACTACATACAAATATTAGTTTATTGGTGTGTTTTTGATACTATTTTACATATTTTTATTCGATGAAAAATTATTTTGTCTAACTACAAGAATAAGTTGGTGTAGGACTTTTTTAGAGTCCAACTAGCAAGCTTCCACAAGTGAAATCTGCTGTAATAAACAGCTTTGACTGTGTTACAGCAATCCTTTGACAAAACTCCTCTAAAAAAACTTATGCATTCACAGGTATAGTGCCCCAGTATCTCATATTTTAACCTATGGATAGTTAAAGGATTATATACGTATTTGTACAAAGAGGACTGTCAAATAATCCATCATGGATTATTTTATGATCATACAAACACCCGCCGCAATGGAAAAGCAAAATTTCCCCGTAATTACATTCACAACGACCACTCAATCTCAAGTGTTGCCAGGCAAATCCCCAACAAATAAGCAGTGTTACCAGATTAGATAAATTTTCCACGGATACGGGTAAATTGCTTAGTGCCTAATGCATGTACCGTTATCGTATGCTACCGTTTATTAATTTTCCAGATATAATGTTATCTTTGTTTGTTTCTGATAAACGATTTGTTAACTCTCTTTGACGGGTTCTGCCAGTAATTGGTTGTTAAATTTTACTATTAGGATTACTGTGTTTTTCCTTATTAAAGAACACACAGTCTGACGTACGTCAGGACTGTAAATTCTAACATACAGACACTGATCTCTACGCCGTATTATAATGGACCTCAGTGCATACAGATCGTTCACGATAAGAAGTCCTCTAGCCGCTATATTGGTACTGTTTTTCAATACTTTCAATCTTTTTTTGACAGATTTACAAAGCATAGGCAATGCTGCCAATATAATAAGCAAGACATGCTCAGAAGACATGTCTTGTGCCGAATGGTTATAAATGTCAGTTATTTATGCTATGAAAACAATAGTGTATAAATCTTTAAGGCTCAGTTTACCACTGCCGAATAATTTCCTTATGAGTTTATCTGCCAGAAATCATAGATGCTGTCTCATTAATAATTATAATAATACCTAAATACTTGATGGTGTGTGATCACTGTTGCATAAAGACTGGACATTTGTAACACCAGAGGCATCACATGGAAGGAATACGAATCCTACTAATATTATAAATGCGCAAGTCTGGATGTTTGTTCCTCAATCACGCCTAAACGGCTGAACGGATTTAGATGATATTTGGCACACGTATAGTTTATAGCCCGGAATAGGACATAGGCTATAAAATTCCTACGGGAAACGTCTCATTCCCGCGGGAATATCAATTTTGAAACTACTGAACCGATTTGAATAATTCTTTCACTGTTGGAAAGCTACACTATCCCCGGTGAACATAGGGTACTTTTGATCCTAGAAATGTGGGGGGAAGGGGGATATTTGAAAAAAGAGATTACGCGCGGGTGAAACCGCGGGCGGAAGGCTAGTACTCTATAAAAGAAGGCCTAACATGAGCTAGAAGGCAATATGTGAATAATATCCAAGTTTGTAAATCAGCCTATATGACAATGATTGTTACTGTCTTCTAATAATATTCCATTCTATATGGGACATAGGAAAGAGTATAAGGCCTACAACATTGTTTCAACTCTTTTCTATTGTGAGGGTCCCTCCGTATGTCTGTCGGTCGACAATAACTCGTAAATAGTCGCTATAAAACTTTACTATTACTGTCGGTAGGGTTCACTCTAATAGGAACAACAGAACAGATAATAATAATATGTGTAGTGAAATTATTGGGTAAGAGACCTAATAACTGTCGTCTCGATGCAGCGGGCGCAGGGCAGTGACAGACAGTAACTGCTTAGTTACTGTTTGGCACTGAACTGTCTAAGGGCAGACGTGGCGCTTACTATCAGGTGTACGATCTGCTCGCCTTGTTACACATGGCAATAAAAAAATAATATTATAAGACAAAAATAAAGAAATATAGATGGAGCTATACTCGGCGTTTCTCGGCGGGATCGAATACGAAATGAGGTGATCTGGCAGAGACCTAAAATTATTGACATTGAGCTCACCAGATTAGCAAGCTATAGTGGCAACCACCATAACAGCTTTGAATGTGTTCCGTCCATATTAATGAAGGAGTCAGTGTATTGAAAGGAAAGGCTCTAAGATCCAATTACCCAATAATTTGGCAAATTAATTTTCACCGACCCTTTAATTTTTTTCCTGACGACAAGACGAGCAGATCGTACAATGGTAAGCGCCACGTCTGACCTTAGACAGTTCAGTGCCAAACAGTAACCAAGCAGTTACTGTGCACCGCCCTGCGCTACACCGAGACGACAGTTATTAGGTCTCATATACCCAGTAATTTCACTAGCTTCAGTGCCCTTTCCCCGAAACACATAATAATAAATAAATAAATATCTCTGGACATTATTCACACAGCGCCATCTAGCCCCAAACTAAGCATTAGCTTGTGCTATGGGTGCCAGACAGCGGATAAACATTACTTATATACCTTTTTTTTTGTAAATACATACATATTATACATAGAAACACCCAGACCGATACAAACAGACATGTTTATGCACACAAATGTTTGTACCGTGCGGGGATCGAACCCGCGACTTTTGGTGTAATAGCCGACTTCTCGACCATTACACCAAATGGCTCTCGCTTGAATCGGCAACCCTAACATCATAGTTTATTCTCATAGTTGCAGTGTATCCGAAAACGTTTGTACCAAAGAAAAGGCGTTCCCCTTTCAGGGGAATAAAGTTGGAGAGTATATGCCATTGTAATTTGATCTCTTTTGTCTGTTGTTTAGGCACAGTTTTGTGTATTGCACGGTTGGAAGGGAAAAGAGTTGATCGGGCTTGAAAATCAGCGGGACGATCTTCGGAAAAGAGAATTTTCTTCATGTCAGGTTTTTTGCTTTGAATTTGAAACTAAAAGAGGTTGTAATGGCATAATTACAATTATGATGTACATTTAATTAGAAACAAATTAAAATTAACCGCCCGCACGCTTGCCTTAAATAGATTCCTAATTTGTATGGAATCTTGTAGTCGCCCTTTTGCATGTACACGACACATCGAAAACAGTATATCGGGCCTTGAGTCCCAAACACAGTTTCTTGCTCGAACTCGCAATGTAGCTCGAAGGAAGATTCATCACACCCAATTTTATTGAACATTATATCTAGCGCTGTTTAATCCCGTGGCTGGCGTGAATACATTGATAAGTCGACTTGCATGATTTTTTTTTTATTGGCTCATTGGCTTCATATGGCCATGACACACCCCTGAAAAAAAATTCAGCTCAAAATGCTGAAAAAAGGCTGTAAAATTGCCGTCGTTCACAACTGAATAACTACATTTTTGCTGAACACCATCAGACATATTGACTTTTCAAATAATATTTTTACATAACACTATGAATAAAAATTCACAACTCGATTTATCAATGTATGGTCAGTTCATATCACAATGCACAAAAATATACAACTAGACTTACTCATTTACGAATTTCATACACAAATTAACATAAATTGACATGTTCAGGTATTAAGTTAAGACCGGTTAAAATAGGTTGAATCAAAGGTTGTTAAGTCGAGTTGTCAAGTTATTCCCCGCGTAATGCCAGCAACTTCAAACGTGATATGTTTAATTGTTAAAATTCAAACCACAATTTATGTACATTCATGATTTAAATATACATACTTGCCAAATTTTGTTTAGTTTTAAAACGTTCAAAATCAAAATAAAAAAATTTGATTTACGGCGAAAATATGAATAATAACTACATAATGAAGATATTTTAGTTATCAATTCGTGTTTTTTAAAAAAAACCTTGTAATAAATATTTTTTTCTTAATTTTTTAACATATTATTATATATTTTTTACTTTCAACTGAGAAAAGAGATGGAAAATTCCCCAATCGAATTTTTATGTGGGTTTTTTCTTTTTATGAAAGCAATTGAATTAGTTGCTGCATGGAACGAATTTGTTGAATCAAATAATAAAAATAAAATTATAGTAATGGTGAATGGTAGTACGTTACGTTCAATAACTCTAGTAAGTAATGGGACGTATGGACAGATGATTTGTAGCCGTGGACGTATATAGACGAATGGAGTAAATGCCCAGTAAATGTTTTCAATTTACACCCAACATAGACCCAAAACAGTATTTATTTTACTTGCAAATATAACAATAATATATATCTCTCTATCCACATATATTCCGATTCGACGAGTCATTTGGTGTAATGGCCAGAAGTCGGCTATTTCACCAAAGCCAAGCCCATACTTCAAGACCCTAGAACTTAGTACATGAATTCTTTATAATGCGTAAGTTTCCACTAAGAGGGGGTTTCACCCCTTAAGGAAGTAAAAAAAGGATTCATAGTTTGTATGAAACTTCATCCCTTTTTTTTATTCTAAGTCAGTTAGCAGTCAGACACGCAGCCCACCTGATGGTAAGCGGCCACTGTGGCCTATTTCATTGAGGGACACTTCAGGCAGGAAGCATCGTTCAATGTTTTAGTTTTATAGATTTTTACTTTGGTGTCAGTTTAAAATAAAAAGTGGTTTTTGATAATCCAGCCCCAAGGCAGATAAAGAGGGGTTTAAAAATATAATTTGAAATTTTACCAAATTCTTTAGAATGTGTGAGTTTCCACTAAAAAAGGGTATTTGAATATTTCACCCCCCGAGAAAATTAAAAAGGGGGTGAAGACTTTGAACTTTAAATTTTGTACAGGGGTTCATTATGTGTAAGTTCCACTAATGGGGGTTATGGAAGTTACCTCCATGGGTCAGTTTCATCTTTATTTGTATAGAGTAAACTTCCACCCGCCCTATAAAACAGTATGAAACCCATAGACTGACTGACCAATTGACTGACAATCATTGCCCAGCCCAAACTACAAGACATAGGCACTTGAAATTTTGTACTGGGATTCTTTATAATGCGTAAGTTCCCCCTTAGGAGGGTAATTTTTGGAAATCCACCTTCTAAGTGGGTAAAAAGGGGTTAGGAAGTTTGTATAAAACTCTGTAATTTTAAAAGTAAGTCTTGTTTACATGTATATTTGACGAGCCATTTGGTGTAATGGTCGAGAAGTCGGCTATTACACCAGAGGTCGCGGGTTCGATGTACCGTGCGGGACAAACATTTGTGTGCATGAACATGTCTGTTTGTATCGGTCTGGGTGTTTCTATGTATAATATGTATGTATTTACAAAAGAAAAGTATATATGTATTGTTTATCCGTTGTCTGGCATCCATAGCACAAGCTAATGCTTAATTTGGGGCTAGATGGCGCTGTGTGAATAATGTCCAAGAAATATTTATTTATTATTTATTTATTTATTATATTTTTGTTTCGATGTCAGATTCAAATACAAGAGGATTTTAGGAAAATACACCCCCCAAGGGAGGTTGTAGAGTCAAATTCAAATGAAAATTTGAAATTTCGTGCAGGGGTTACATAAAATGTGTAAGTTCCCACTAAGAGAGGGTTTTTAAATATTTCAGTTCTTTGGCAACCTCCAAAAAATCCCTCTTATACCTTGTAAAATCTAGCATGATTCCTTCGACAGCTGTCATCGGTTTGACAGGCGTATAGTTTCCAAAGATCCTGATTTAATTGACGTATCTTTTTATGAATTTTACATAAACCTAAAAAATACTGATTGTAAGAGCATTTACCCAGACATCGATGAAGTGAATCCTGATCTAGAAAAAGAAAACTAAATACTTTTTAATATGGAAAAGCAAAAGAATCTGAGGTAAAAGAAGATCATAAAATTGAGAAAAGAAGAACAAAACATAAATATACTGACTTTTTAAGAGAAAATAAATTTCCAAGCTAAATGCCTATCTTAAAAATGTTATTTTGTCAAAAATTAGATAAAATGTTAATAAAACAGGTTCTGAAAAATAATCTTATGTCTTAAAAGTGTAACTGAAAAAGTGTTAAAACTGAAAAAGAAACTGAAAAACTGAAAATTGTGATTAAATTTAATGTAACTTGAAGCAAATTATCCATAATATATGGTGAATAACTTGATAAGTCGTTGGTGAATGAATTGACAAGTCTTTTTCAAAGAAAACTACACTGAATTATGCAATGAGGCTTACACCGTTCGAAAGATCAGAAAAAAATACCTATATTCAAAGGCACAGCCATTTTATAATATAATATCCTGAATATCCTGATTTACCAGGCGACGCCAAACTTTAAAACTGCTGCCCTGTAAAATTGCAATTTTAGACTTGTCAACATATTCACGCCAGCCACGGATCGTTCTTTACGCTTCACTTTTGCTCACAGAAACCTGCATCACATTTTTTTAAAGATATCCTGCTAGGCTGCTTCCTTGTATTTTGTTTTATGTCAGAGGCGGCAAACGAGCCAGCGGTCGCCTGATGATAAGCAATCACCGCCGCCCATGGACATCTACAACACCAGAGGGATCGCTGATGCGTCGCCGGCCTATGGGGTTATGGGGAGTGTGGGCCTCCGGCACTCTCACAAACCAGGCGAAACACGTTAGTTTTATGTGAGAGGGTGGTACTTCCCCGGACGAGCCGGCCCATTCGTACTGAAAAACAGCATGGCTTTACCACTACAAAAACTATATTATGTAAGCTAACTGATCTACAATGTAATAGAAAAATAGTATATACCTAGGGATGCTGCGCTCATCCGCTAATCTCCTAGCCCGAATCAAGGGGTTGCGTGACGAACCAACAGCGTTTACCGGAAGCTGGGATGGGAGGGGGGAGGAATAAAGATGGCGGCACCGGAAGTCGGGACACGTGCTCCGTTCGCACCGGACATCCCGCTCGCATCCATTGAATTATAGCTATTCTGCGTATTTTCCCGAACTATAGTAATAATGGAGTTATTTTTGGTTTTTCTGGAGTTATGATACAACGTTTTTCGATTAGAGTAATGGACGTTTTGTCATATTTTGATGGTTTGAACGATGTTATAAAGGATTTGGATATATCGGTCGATTTATGTCGTGAAGTGATGGCTATTGGTAGGATAAAGATTATTCAGTCTACAATAATACTGGCTGTGGCTGACTGGCTCTATTCAATCGAATGTAGAGTGGCACTGTCCTATACGCCAGGGGTCGTGGGTTTTAATCCTATCCATGACTCTGACATGTAAAGAATTTTGCAATTTTTTTCTGTGTCAGGATGTTACTTGCATTTTACATATTTGTGAACTACCTTCGATATATTATCACAAGTCAGAAATTCATTACACACTTCTAGTTTCTGGGAGTAAAGATCCCAAGATGGCGGCGGCTTTTGAATGCGTTAACTTACATTGAATCTACGATGTTTTTGTGTATAAGAAATTAACTTGAAACTGGCTATAGTAATTCTTATAAAGAAGAATGGGTTTCTAGCTATATGAAAAAAACCTGTTGCGTTATTCATAAGCTTTACCTAATAGCTGTAAGCTCCTTAAACATTCGAAACTCCACCGACAAATTGGAAAAGGCCGCACTGGCCGCTTATTATCAAGTTCCTACTGCAGGCTTGTTTGCCAACTGACATGGCGTAAAATAAGAAATACGAGTAGAACAACTCCAACACACAGTGTGGCAGCACATTGTGCGACGCTTCATGGTGAAGTGTCCTTCGATGGGAATTGTCGCAGTGACCACTTACCATCAGGTGGGCTGCGTACCTGTTTGCAAACAGATGTAATAGAAAAACTAAGTAGAACAAAACATACCTGTTAATACTGGACACAGAAGGCACGTTATCCTGACTGCAGATCCCCTCGCTGAGCAGCCGGTCGCGGATCTCCCACGCGAACATGGTGGGGTTCTCCCGCTTGTAGGCTGCGATGGCGTCCACCACCGGCGGCGTGGCCACCTTCGGCTTCGACCCGCCTATCACGCCCGCTTTGAAGCTGCCGGTTTCGTAGTACCTTGGGAAGCAGATAAATGAGGTTAATAACATTTTCATAATAGATGTATCATTTCGCACAAAATAATATGAGATGTATCACTTCGCACTAAATAAAAAATTTGATTTATCATTTTAGACGTTATCTTCTATCGGAGGCCAAGACACACTTTGGGTCGCTGAGCCACAGGAGTAAGTAAGTAAGTAAGTAGTATAGTACGCCCATCGAATGCAAAACCTGGTAAAATATTGGTTTCGGACACACAGACCACCTGATGATAAGCGGCAACTGCAGCCTATTTCAATGAGGGATATTTAACTAGAAAGAATCGCTTTATATGCTGTCTCAGAATATGTAGGCTCCTTAGGTAGAATTATAATGGTACACCTAACAATATTGCTGGAACATAACCTAAGCTATAATCGGGGCAGATTTCACCTAGTCCTACCTACAAGCAAACCAAAAATAGAATACTTATTTATTTATTTTATTTATTTAAAAAAATCCTACACTAACATTACAGGTACCATAACCTAATTCGATAGCGTGACCATCCTTATTCTAATTCCTTTAAACTAATAATATCTAAAGTACATATTGCGAATTCCCTCAAAGAACATGGAGAAAATATCAATTTTCTCATGTACCTTATTAAGCACCTTAAGTGCACGGACCAGGGGCGTCTTTGCTAGCAGATTTGTTCTCCACATTAAAAAAAATATCCTACTTTCACGCATGTGTACATATATCCTGGACAAATTACTTCATAATAAAAGCGTGTTAAACATGAGACATAATTAGAGTATAATCTTGTTTTTCCAAAGATTTTGTCCTTACAAATGCTTACAAAAAATACACTTTAAGGGGGGGTAGGAGTACATAAAAGAGGCATAGACCGACAAACTTATCTGTTCCGGTGGCGGCGTCGCTACTGTCTATTTAGAACTGTCATTAAATATCGTTTTTGCATTGTATTTCACGTAGTTCCAATTTTGGCCACCGGAACAGATAAGTTTGTAGGTCTGTATTATGCGACGTCCAAATATGGCGCCGCGCTCGCACATTTCGTAGTTTTTTAAACATAGTAAACGAGACACTAATTTTATCAAGTCAAACTCTGCGAATTTATCTGTAAATATTTAGTGGCCATAATTGAGTGAAAATTCAAATGTTAATTGGCAGGAGCTTAGACATAAAATACGAAAATCGTTAAAAAAAGGGGTAACTTTGGGATTTTTTTCTATCGAGTGAAGTTTATAAAAACATGTAATTGAATGCGATTTTAACTAGATCAGATCCTTAACTGATACATATATTTTTTTTAGAATTGAAAACACTGATTTGTATGTCTCAGGTGGCTTTTAAAAACCATACGCGCGGCATCTGCGGAACTACACAGCCTTAAAATCACAAAGGACCACACAAAAATCGTTAAAAATCGCACCATATTGCAATCTATTCCCATATCAGCCATAAACTAGTGGCATAGAGCACGCCCCTCCCTCGGGAGGTGGCATTAGAGCTGACGAAAATTAAATTTCCCCCAATAAAATAATGAACGACATTATGACAATTTGATTAGTCTGCCCGTTGTACCCTTTCGAGTATTGTTAGACTTGATTTATGGACGGACAGGTTTTTTGATTTGCTATAATTAATTTTTTTCAATGGGTAAAGACTGGTTATTGCAATGCTTTGAAATCAATCTATACTCGTACGAATATTATAAAGAGAAAAGCTTTGATTGTTTGTTTGTATTGAATAGGCTCCGGAACTACTGAACCGATTTGAATGATTCTTTCACTGTTGGAAAGCTACACTATCTCGTTGAACATAGGGTACTTTTGATCCCAGAAATGTGTGGGAAAGGGGGAAAGGTATTAAAAAAACCAGCGGGTCAAACCGCGGGCGTAAAGCTAGTAAAAAAGTAAAGTAAAGTATCAGCCTATTAATGTCCCACTGCAGGGCAAAGGCCTCCATCCTTGAAATCAAGTTATCGCTACAATGATGGGTATTGGCTTAATCACCACGCTTGCCAAATGCGGATTGGTGATCACAAACCCGAGCTGTGTCCGAAAAAACCGACACAAAGTTAGCTCGACCCGGGAATTGAACCCAGGACCCCGAGATCTAAAAAAAAAAAGCTAAAGCTAGTACTGTATAATATTTTATTTTTTTGTAAAAAAGGTTGTGAGGGCCTGACGATAATTGCTACGAAATATTAACTGGATCTGACAACGCTTTATATGGTTTAAAGACTAGGCCAAGATCTCGGGTTCAATTCCCGTCTCATGCAAAATTTGTGTAGTTTTTTTCGGACACTGCTCGGGTTTGTGGTCACCAATCTACGTTTGGAAAGGGTCGTGGTGATTAAGCCAGTATCAAAAATTGGGACAAAAACTTCATTTCCATTACTCAAGTCTCTTAAATACTTTTGGCAATGTTTTTAATTAAATCATTAGACTTTTCATCGGAATTTAAGATGGTCGTCTCGCTACCCACTAAACTCCCTCGGTTCACATTTCACACTCGAAAGCAACGATCCGGTGAGTGAGTTATTGAAAAAATCTCACTTGGTCCTAAATCCGCATTTGGCAAGCATGGTGATTAAGCCGGTACCCATCTTCGTAACGATAACTTGATTTCAAAAGATGGAAGCCTTTGCCCTGCAGTGGGACATTAGCAGGATGATACTTTTCGTTTTTACTTTACAGGTCACTTAACACTGAAATGTGCACAAAAACAGTTCACTTCCAAATGCACAATGCACCCATTCTTTTAGACTGATACATTTGTCGCACACGTCCCTGGGGATCAAACCCCGACCCTAAGAGAATGCGTCGTCATTGATATCGAAGGGACGATTTCACTTAATTTGTTTTTGAGAATGTTATTTAGATATTAAAAAAAAAGATCTGTTTTTATTTGTAACATTTTTTTCTTATGTGTTTTTGGCTTTTCGCCAATAAATAGATGTTATGTTTATCAATTGAATCGCCTATATCTTTAATCTATCTTATGTTAACCTTTTGGACGCAGAAGTCGTCTATACTTAACAAGTACCTGCGAGCCCTATGCATCAACGACGTCTATAATGACAAAAACCCTGCGTCTAAAAATATGAAATAAATTATGTTTAAAACGGTATTTTTGCCTTACATTCGATAAAGAATAACCCAGCTCTGGCGCGATGGCGTACACACGACACGAACAGTGCGTTCGTAGCTTGGCGTTCAAAAGGTTAAGTATGTGACAGCACATTGAACGACTCTTTCTGGTTAAAAGTCCCTCAATAAAATAGACCGCAGTGGCTGCTTATCATCAGGGTGGGCTATATATCTGCCAACTGATCTAAAATAAAAAAAACATTAACAAGATCAACTGGAAATGAGCCCCCGCCTAATAAATTATACCCACTTATTCGTTTAAAAAACTGCTAAAAGACACTCAGCGCAAATAAAACCAGATTAATCCAGTTATAACAGCTTCAAACCGCATTTATCTGGTTAGAATTAGGGCGTGTACGCACTAGCGGCTGTTTTGCGGAATTATTCACAATCGCACTCGAGATAAGTCAATTACAAGTGTGATCACACCCTAAGTGAGAGTGCGTAGCTGTACTGGCATAGAAAGAAGTGGTTTTGTTTTGATTTCTAATAAATATTTTTATTTAACATGCTTTCAAACAATAATTAGTTATTTAGTTTTGGTTCTTTTTCTGTTTTAGTGTACAGTCAAAAGCACGTCAGACGTTACACTTTGGACTTTGTACCGCTCCTAATTATGTCGGGGGCATAAGTGCTATTATCGAATAATGTTTACCGTGATGTGCTGTTGACCGCACTTTCAGATATGCCATTTAAGATTACTGTATACGAGTATTTTTAACACAATAATATAATTTGTGTCATTTAGCGAACTAAACATTGTTAAAGGCTTCAGTCATTCATTTCTTCATCAACTTAAATTCATCAAACTTTCTTTTATTGTTTTATATATTTTTTTTAAATACTATGTAGTGGTTACAAATCAGAAATGGCAGTGTGGATCATCATAATTTAATTTAAACATGAAAATATTAAAACGGCTTTTCTGCCCGATAGTACTCAGAGTGCATTAAACAAGGGTGCTACATCAGGAGTCCGTGGGGAGATTGCTAACATTATCGTAATACAGAGGGTTCCGTACACCATGTCACACGAAAACCAACCTTAACTGTATACGAATAGAACATATTTTCGAATATAAGAATAGAAACATTGTTTTTGCTACAATAAATTGGCATAACGATACAATTGCTAAAAGACTAGTCCTGTTTCGCTGATAGAAGTAAAATGGGCTTTATTGCGTTAGAATAGAAATGGTTTTAGAAAAGCTTAGGCCGCGATTTTTTCGGTTGCTCTATAAATAATTGCCGTAATGATTTTGAAATAATTTTCTTCTCGGTATATCGAAAAGTACTTTTATATTGGGGAGAAAAAAATCGCAAAAGTATTGTTAGGATAATCGTTTGTATTTTGTGTGGTTTTCTCTGGTCTTTTACTAAAAAGATAGGTACTATTGTATTACGTGTGTGAAGCGAAGTCGCGGGCTGAAGACGAGTGTTCAACTTCATAATTTATTGTAACATCCATACACACGCAGCATATTTTTATTTATTTATCGTCGTGGCTTAATGTCAGAGTCCCACTATCATCGATGAATTGTAATTCGACGAGATGATTTTCGAAATGGAACAGTGAACCCATAATATTACCGGTACGTTGTCAAAACTTTTGTAGCACTAAAACGAGGCAAAATCACACTTAAATTTTACTAATAATAATTACGAGTTTTCCAAACAATAAAATCACTCAAACGCCTATCCCTAAGCAGAACAAGCGTAATACCGCTTTAATCCGGTTACGACCGGATCGGGCCGGTGTAAGCCGGTTACAAGCCGCTATCGCGATCGCCAATATGTCTGACACTCGACACTGAATTGCTTTATGGTTTGGGATTATTGAGGACTTGTGTTTGTGGGTTATTTTTTTGTAGACTTACTCTTTCGGAAATGTAACTCTTTTTGGATGGCGCATTCGTCTTCGGAGCAGAATGCTTTTAAACACTGTAGCGGCTGTCGAAATGCATTAAATACAATAGTCTGATGACACCAACGCAAGATTGCAAGTCAGCCAAAAGTGCAGTGTGCACTTTTTTATACCACATTAGTTGGCAGACTGACCCGCAGCCCACCTGATGGTAAGCGGTCACTGCGGCCTTTTCCATTAAGGGACACTTCATCAGGAAGCGTCGCTCAATGTGCTGCCAAACTGTAGGCTCATCTGATCTTCGAGTGTACTGGCTTCCACATTATTATTGCCGTAACACAGGCAGAGCTGTTATGGCGGCAGATTTCACCTGTGGGGGTGGTAGCTAGCCAATCGGACACCGAAAAAGTCCTATCACCAACCAAACACGTCACTGAATATAATATTCGATCCTGATTCGCGCTAGCTAAGTAATTGTCTACGCTAGGTTATACACACAGGGCCGCGGTCCCCGAGCACAGACATCTAGCTCGGAGGAAGATCTATTCGTTGATGTCATGATACTTGATCTTCCTACAACACAGCACCTTAACCACAGGCTGGAAAGACTTACGATCGTGTGTTGGACTTAGCTTTACTCTTGAGTGCGAATCTAACATAGGACAAACATTTGTGTGAACTATTTATGTTTGTTCAATGTCTGGATGTCTTCTTTCTACCCTGTCTTTAATTTACTTAGAATCGGCGCAACATGTTTTTTGCTCATCTCTTTTACTCGTCAAAAAAGTATCTACTCCTTTTTCACATGTATCATCTTTCTCGAAATCGATCCACCCACCTGTCTGGACGTATTTGTTTGTGGTACCTTAATTGTTCTGATACTCATACTTGTGTTAGCAGTTAGTGCTCAAGCTATCTTAGGATTAGATTGTAGGTACGAGTATATCTCCATGAACAGCAAACGTTCACTAACCCCTTCACATTTACATTAAACAATAACAATTAAATCTGTTTTTGCATTAATATAAATATAAATTATATTAATTAACAATCAAATTCAAAACGAAAGCGGCCGGTCCTGTCCACAATTAGACTCTGCCGTGCGCGGGCGCAGAAAGCGTGACCACGGCGCTTCCGTCCCCTCCAGGGAGGGGGGGTGTTATGTGGTGGTCATGTTATAAAAATATACTGTATAATGTGTTGTTTGTAATCTAATAAAGGCTTTACAGTAAGAGGCCTGACTCGCCGGCTAAGTAATAAAGAAAATGGCAACGTTAATTTTTTTACTTACAGACAGGCACGCAACCCACCTGATGTTAAGCGGCCACTGCAACCTATTCCATTGAGATATATTTCACCTGGAAGCGTCGCTTGATGTGCTGCCAGACTGTAGGCTTTAGATCTTCGAGCCTTTGATTTCAAGTATACTAGCCAGTACCAGCCCACATTTAGATTGCCGGAACACAGCTGTTATGACGGCAGATTTCACCTGTGGGGGTGGTAGCTAGCCAGCGGACTCTGAAAAGGTCCTTCCACCAACCAGACCCAAGGCCAATTTTAATAATAAATGCTTGGATACGGTAGTCGGCGACGTAGCCATGTCATCGTAAGTCTCAACACTTTTCCAAGATACCTGAAAGTGCTCAAAGGTTCTGAGTCTGAAAATTCATTTGCTTAATGATTAAAGCACCAAGTCTTGATTTTGGGGTTCAAGATTCAAACCAGGAGGAGCCAATATAATGAAAAATAAGTAGCTTAATATTACATCACGTCTATTGCCCGTGGTCAACCCGCGTGGTTCACCTAGGTGAACCACGGGAAACTATTTTTTCTCGTAATTCACCTAGGTGGTCGACGGGAAATTATTTCTTCCCGTGGTTCACCTAGATGGAATTACGGGAAAATATATTTTCGTTCGTGCACCAGTGTGGAAAATGTTTAGTAAGTTAGCAGCTCTTAGTAGAGTCTCGTCGCTCATCGTGCAAATATCGATCTTTCTACATCCTGTGGAAATCTGTACAGTTGCTGTGAAGTCAGTTCAATTGGCCTGGTTCCCCTGATAAGGTTTGTGAAAGGATAGCAGTTGCCCCAACATAACTAATAACTGGACTTACCAAATCTTGAATCATAGTGTATGCGTACCCGACCACATTGTACAAATGCTTATAATAATAATAATATAATATACGTTTAATTCAGGCAACACAATTACAAGAATTACAGGCCCATATTATAAATACCTTACACCTTACCTTATAGCAAGAATATATCATCATCATAATTTTCCTGCCCATATCCCACACTAAGTAGGGTCGGCGCAACATAATTATTACAAGAATAGAATAAAGTGATAAAAAATATATTCTTAACCTTTAACTAGTGACGTGACAAATTGATAACACTATAAGGGACATGTAGTCTCACAGGCTACTACTTTAAAAGTTAAATTTTGTTTTAAAATTGCATTCGAATGATTTAGATTATGTTGATATTTATCTGTTGGTACATAATGAAACAAATATAAATGAATTTAATCAGTTTTCATAATTACTTTAAAAAACAAACGATAATTAACAATCACTAGTACTTTTTAGCCTTAGTTGACAGGAGATTATTTATTTAGCATTTTAATAGACCTTACATAAATAATATTTAAAATATACCACTTTTTAATCAAAATATAATCAAGACAAAAACAAGGAAACATAATAGCTACTTCTGAAAACAAGACATAAAAATTCTGACACCTACTCTATTTTGCATAAATCATTGGCAATTTTTGCATAAGGGGCGAGAACATTGCAATCATATTAAGGGATTGCAACATCCGACACACGTGTACAATGAAGTTAAGGCGGACAAATACTGCATGCCCTTTGTTTACCGTGACTAGTTTCAGGACTTTGGACAACTTTTTCAATCATATCGTCAGCCAGGACTCGATTTATTACTGGCCGTAACTCCCGTGGTAATTGGTTGCACATAACGCGTCTTTGTATATGGGGTAGGACTAGCGAATGGGCTAATGACTTTAGAAATCCGGCTAATGGCGTTTTCTGCCGTTTTGCACTAAAAACCGAAAAGAAGTTCGAAAAACTAGTATTGGTAGTAGTAGTAGAGTTGTATGACAACTAGGGACATGTAGCCTCACAGGCTACAGTCGATTTTCTTATTAAAATTACTAAAGTGTTAAACAACCAATAACACGTCCGACTGCTTTCATGGTCGTGTTAGCACTAAAACAAAAGCTACTGAGACGCGGGGTCGCGGCAAGAGGGTGGAAGTGGTCAATTCTAAAAATTTGCAAAACACGCGACGCCTGTGAGACTACACGTCACTAGTTAAAGGTTAATAAAGCAATCCACTCTAGAGCACTCAAACATCAACAAATTCGAAATGAACGGGTACCGTCCGCACAAAAGTCAAAACAAAACGGGAGGACGGTCAGCAAATAAATTGAAAAGCAAAAACGACTGGCCCCATTCAGAATGGCGCTGGCAACCTCCCGCGGGAATAGGGATGGGACACTGCTATCCCGGAACACGGGGGTTAATTTGGGTGACGTTGTTCTGTCATTGAATGAGTGATTGATGAGTTGATTGAAGAACGAATTAATAAAAAAACGTAGTACGCATAAAATTAAACTAAGGATAGTTTAATTTTATGCGAATATTGTAACTTGTTCGTAGATTTTTTTACCGTAAACAGGTATCGGTCTGCATGTTTTTATGTATGATAATAAAAATATTTATGAAGGTAATAATGTTTATACAACTAAATAGAACAAGCCATGCTAAGTTTGGAGCTAGATAGATTGGCTCTATGTGAATAATGATCATACATTCCCTTTTTATAACGTATAATAAAACCATGAGATATTTTTTTCTAAAGACCGCAAAGAAAAATCTAAAGATTGAAAAAGATAACATCGTAGAGCGTTAAGCTAGCCTACCTTTAATCTACCTAAAATCGCAATTGAAAACAACATTTCAAAGCCAGTGGTAGAGTCATTCTATATCTAATATTGAAAATTGCCGATTCATCTCTAAAGACTACATGAATAAAGAATTTTTTTTTATTTCTGTTGCCAGCAGAAAATAAAATTCTATTTTTATCTGTTTCCCCGGGATAACTTTCAAGGGCCCATCACTAGTGAGGTCAATTTTCAATTTAAAATAGACAATGGTTGCTGGACGTCGCTCTATTCATACGATTGCGTATGCGCGGTATTATATCAATCTGATACGTTTTAATAGTCATTAATATGGCCTTCTGGATTTGTGTAGATTGGGTGCTAGAGTAAAGTATCAGTGTAAGTACCACAAGGCTGGCACCGGCTCTTCCCAATTTGGGTGTGAAGGGGAAACCGGATGAGTTTAGTGGGTAGTGGACACTTTACTCTCGAGTCCCACACACGGCCGCCAGGTCTAGCTAGCTTGCGGTTATGGTGCTTATACGTATTCTCCTCCAAAAAAAAAAGTGTTAATGTCCCACTGCAGGGCGAAGGCCTTCAACATGAAATCAGGTGATCGTCACCGCGATGGGTACTTTCTTAATCACCATACTTGTCAAATGCAGATTGGTAATTATTAAAAAAAACTTTTTTTATATTTTAATTTATTGCAATGAGTAACAAGACGAGCAGATCGTTCACCTGATGGTAAGCGCCACGTCAACCCTTAGACAGTTCAGTGGCAATCAGTAACTAAGCAGTAACAGTTACTGTCTGGCACTGCCCTGCGCCCGCTACACCGAGACGACAGTTATAAGGTCTCATAAACTCAGTAATTTCACTAGCTTTAGAGCCCTTTCCTCGAAACCCAGAAGTGCTTGACACACTTCTATTTCACGGTAAAATATAATAGATAAGCCTCGCCTCATCAGTAGAGTAGTTAAGGTCTCAGGGTCATGGGTTCAATTCCCGGGTGAAGCAAAATTTATAACAGTTTTTTGGACACAGTTGAAAACCAAAACTAAGTTTGTAATCATCAATATCTATCATAAGCGACGACTTTATTTTTAAAACCCTTTGTTCTGCGGAGGTACATTTAAAGATAATAATTTATTTACAAGTTTTACACAAATGAAACTAAAGTTAACATTTCAGGGCTAAGCATTCCGCCCGTTTATCTCAAACCACTCATTAAGTAGCTCGAGCGAGCTAAGAGCGCTCATTTGCGGTCGACCGATGTTTAACTGCGCGCTTAGAAGCAACCAGATACTAAGTTTAGTTAGTATCTCGACTGGATTATACCAAGTATCTTTAAATATTTAAAAATTATAATTAATTGAAAAGTGTCGAACGAGTGCCTACCCTTTCAGGAAAAGAATAAAAAAATCTATACTAATATTATAAAGCGGAAGGATTTGATTGTTTTTTTGTTTGAACAGGCTCTAAAACTACTGAACCTTTTTAAATAGGTAATTCTTTTACTGTTGGAAAGCTACACTATCCCCGGTGAACATAGGGTACTTTTGATCCCGGAAAAGTGGGGGGAAGGGGGATATTTGAAAAAAGAAATAACGCGCGGGTGAAACTGCGGGCGGAAGGCTAGTTAATAAACCTCCCTGAGTCATGGAACATTGCCGCCTGAGCCGGCCTATTTTAAAGGTTGTTTTTTTTTACATAGCAAAATGTTATTAAACTATAACCATGGCCGTAGGTGAGACCTGGGACTAAAGAGGATCGCACTACTACCCTTTAAGCTCCCCAGGCTTTTCCTTCACACCCGAAAGGGACGGACGAATGAAATCTTCTGCTTAACCTAAAAATGAGTTGACACGAATAAGCCTTTGCTCAACATAAGGACAGGATATAAAAAAGTTTAATCACCAAATAGGTAGCAAACACGGAAACCAAGAGCAAAGCAGAGGCTAAGCCACCTCGAGGTGATCACAATAGCTTGCATGTGTGCCGTCACGGTGCACGATCGGCGCGTGCGCAGCCGCTAAGCCAGGGGTTGACAACATTTACCTACGCGATTACGAACTTTGCTAGCTAATCAGTGTGTTGTGAGGTTGTGACCACAATACGCAGATTAGCTAGCAAAATTTGTCACAACAAGGAGTTGAAATACACGCGCCGGACTGCGTTGCCATCTGCATACCATCCAGACACTGGTGGCCTGTACCAAGAGTTCCTCTTTTTTACCCCGTGCCATTAGGTCATGGAATGCCCTTCCGGCTCACGTGTTTCCTTCCTCCTATAATCCAAGGCTTTTTAGGCGGGGCGTGAAGCGGCATCTCAGCAGGCCTTCAGGGTGAGGGTGACTGGCTCAATGGGTACTATGTTCTATTGAGCCAGTCAACCTTATATTTGGACCTCACATCCGCTTACCATCAGGTGGAGGAGGTCATCCTGACTGCTTCCATATAAAAAAAAATATAACTACTTTATGAGTCTGTTAGTGGGACCAGTGTTTGCATGTTCTTTTTTATGCTAAATCACTTAATAGACATGCACGCAGACCGCCTAATGGTATGCACACTATTTAATTGAGAAATACAGTATTTTTTCTTTTGGTTTATATGGCTCTTGGAAGACACACTTGAAACAGAAACTTCGATGATCAGTGGAGCCTACAGAATGGCGATACATTGGTCGATGCTCCCTGGTCAAGTATTTGGTTTTGAAAACATCTCTTTCCCCGTCTTTTATACGTCGTGTCTAGATATGCTTTAACGCGCACAAAGTGTGAAATTTGGGAGCTCAATCACATCAGAAGGAGGCAGGGAACAGAAAGATCATAATATTCGACAATACATTCGCCTTTTATTCATCATTTTTGAAGGGTATTTTGTGCACCTCGAGTATGCCAGGTTGTCAATACTGCGACACTTTATAAGCAGTGCAATGGAACACTGCTGAACAGTTGCCGACCCCTGCCTAGACAATACACTTATGTCATTTTCTTTTGTTCTCCGGGCACGTGCCGTCTCTTTTTACTCTAATAATTGACATCGTTAGGTTTACGGTAATATGTATTTAGAGTAATGCTCTGCGTATTGTTTCGTACTTTTGGCTTTGTTTGATGATGATTAGAAATAAAGTGTGCGTATTACCTATTGTTTTATAATGCCGAGGGTAAATGATGCTAAATTGGTTTTAGCGTCCGAGTTGCGAGATAATGAACCGCTCAAAATTTAGCAACTAAGCTCTATAATTTTTTATAAAGCTTCCATTGGAAGATAGGTATGAAGCCTCTGGTTCAAATTCAATGCACATGTCATGATAATACAGCTTAAAAAACTTAGAGTAAGCTTAGCCCTTAACTGTAGTCGTGAAAAATAGTTACACTAATATAGTCGTGGGTCCACGGGACCCACCTGTTTTTGATTTCAAATAAAATGAAATTACATTAGAATTTTAAGTTTTTATTTTAATTAATCTTTACTCTGGAACATTAACAATTGTAATATTAAACAAAATCAACAATATTAACTTTTATTCCTATTTAAAATTGCACATGTTATAATCAGTCGTAATTGACGAAACTTAAAAACATGCTTTCGAAAAAAAAAACATATAAAATAGAAAAACACAATGAAGAATTAAATGCAATTCGTTTCATGTACAAAATATATAACTTTTCAAAAGAGTTAAAAGAAAAACTGAAAAACTTTTTTCAAAAAAAATTTTACATCATAAATGTAGCGTGATTATCAAGATCTAGTTATAGGTATGAATTGTATACTGTTTTTACACAAATGTCATGCAAATAGGCATTTTACACTTAGAACATAAGTGTACAGTCTTTGCTCTCTTGTTCGGCGGACAGAAAGAGCATTTCTCTTTTTATTTTACACTAATTTCAGGTTTTGACCGTTCGCAGATGATGATGCTGTAGCAAGTACTTGTCGTAAGCTAAGTAGGAGTAGTCTTTGGTTGTAACATCCTTCTTTCATGTTTAACCACTGCACTATTATATCATTCCTATTTGTGGTAACATTCCTTCGGTTTAATTTCACAAAAAACTGAAAAAAAACCCAGTAAAACGAAAATTTAACGAAAACAAAAAAGTTACGTAACTATAGTCGTGGGTCCCCTGGACCCACATGCACACCAATACTCACCCTTGTAGCGTCGAACGAAGCATGTCCGGTCCTCTCAATACTCTTCGGTGAACTGTAGGAAGCTATCTAGGAGCTGGAGGTTCTAGGGCAAATGCCGTGTTTTTTACAGGTATTCAAAGATTTGACCTGGGTCCACTGGACCCACGACTACAGTTAAGGGTTAGGCTAAAGTAAACTTTAGCAAAAAAATAAGGCGAAACGGTCCTTGAGTTTTATTTGCTAACGTACTGAAAGACAGCTGTAGTAGCTTGCATGGTAGGCCGATCACCTAGTAAAAAAGATCGCGGATGCTGGACCACCCACTTTGCAGATTCTTGGGGTAGGCCTGTGTCCAGCAGTGTAAATCTTTTAACCGCTTCACTTATCTCGACATTATCTTCGAGATGCAGCTTCTTTGGCAGCTGTAGCTGTATCTCTGACGGCTATATCTTGAGTAGTTGAGATTGGCCGTTGTAGCCTGTTTAGGAGACATTTAACTCACCTCGATAGTATCTTCGAGACAGAGCCGTGCGACACCCGCAGTTGCCGGCTGATGTCGCACGGTCGCACGCCGCTGTGCGCCAGCTCCACTATTCCTTGAACACAGCCTTGCGACATTCGATTGAATTCTGACGGCTATATCTTGAGTAGTTGAGATTGGCTATTGTAGCCTGTTTATGAGACTTTGGACTCACCTCGACAGTATCTTCGAGACGCAGCCGTGCGACACCCGCAGTTGCCGGCTGATGTCGCACGGTCTCACGCCGCTGTGCGCCAGCTCCACTATTCGTTGTCGCACGACGTCTGGTAATGGCCGACCGTTTACGAAGACACCGCCTAGTTGATTGACGCCCCCGTGACCTGGGGAAGAGTTTTGGAATTAATGCTCTGAAAGTGTAAAGATCAGAAAAAAAACTTTTTTTATTAAGATCAAAAAAAAACTTTTTTTTATTTGCAGACGCCGTTTTGGTAGCCTCTGTCACTGCCTTTTTTTATGTAATTGTAGTTTATTCTAAATGAATAATTCAACGACACCTAATAATTATGTAAAATCCGTCTCGCTGTTAGGACTGAAGGGAGCGCCAAAGAAATGGACATAGTCGTACATTCAAACATTGAGTTGGATTGTAAAAAGGCCTTTTTAACTAAATTTATAAATTGCTAATTATTCATAGAAAGAAAGAAAAAACATTTATTGGCCTTTAAATATAAGACAAAATTACAGAACATTAAGTTACTTTTTAAGTAAGTATTTATCATGGCTGCCGTTTGTCAAAACGTCAAAGTTTACGACCACTGCTTCTTTGTTTTTTTAACTTCTAATCCTACTAATATTATAAATGCGAAAGTCTGGATGTTTGGATGTTTGTTACTCAATCACGCATAAACGGCTGAACGGATTTAGATGAAATTTGGCACACGTATAGTTTATAACCCGGAATAGGACATAGGCTATAAAATTCCTACGGGAAACGTCTCATTTCCGCGGCAATAACAATTTTGAAACTACTGAACCGATTTGAATAATTCTTTCCCTGTTGGAGAGCTACACTATCCCCGGTGAACATAGGGTACTTTTGATCCTGGAAATGTGAGGGGAAGGGGGGATATTTGAAAAAAGAGATTACGCGCGGGTGAAACCGCGGGCGGAAGGCTAGTGCTAAATAAAACGAAGTAGGTATAGTTCGGGACAAGACGCTCGGAATAATGATTCCTAGAGATATTCTTTATTTTTTTACTTATTAGTATCCGGGTATATCTGACCTAAGGTCATCAACTCATCATAAAGCTGTACCGGGATAAGTCCGGATGAACCGGCCGTGACCGGAGGCAGCCGGGCGTGGCGCCCGGATCAATGCGCCGGTCGACGCTTCTGCCCGTACAGACAGACGGCGTATCGCCTTATCATTGTTTATATTTAGTTGTTGGTAAGAAGGTGAGTATAGATAGAGAAACTTTTATTTGCATACTAGTAATCCGTCTGCAAGTTAAACAATAATAATAATAAAAATGAATTGCTATTCGTTAGTCTCGCTAAAACTCGAGAACGGCTGAACAGATTTGACTAATTTTAGTCTTGAAATATTCGTGGAAGTCCACGATAGGTTTAAACCATGAGAAAATATGGAAAAATTGCGAGGAAATACTAAAGTAAGTGATACGAGGCTCGCCGGGTCAGCTAGTAATAAATAAATATTTCTGGACATTATTCACACAGCGCCATCTAGCCCCAAACTAAGCATTAGCTTAAGCTATGGGTGCCAGACAACGGATAAACATTACCTAAAATGAATTGCTGTTCGTTAGTCTCGCTAAAACTCGAGAAAGGCTGAACAGATTTGACTAATTTTAGTCTTGAAATATTCGTGGAAGTCCAAGAAAGGTTTAAACGATGAGAAAATATGGAAAAATTTCTAAGAAAATACTAAAAACGACAATTTTATATTCCCATACAAACTGTTCTTACGTGTCAAAGTAATATGGGTAAGTGATACGAAGTTCACCGGGTCAGCTAGTAAGTATATAATAATATATAATGTCTTGCCCAGAAATTAATTTACAAACATCACATAGTTTTCATTACATACACCACCTAGGAACTCATAGCACGCAGAACTTCATTCAAACCTATCACTACAATTTCACCTACACTCCTGTTTACAAACCATCTTATACCGTCACCTGCGTAGTTTTTCCTTGCGTCTTGGCACTTTCTACGCCCTGTTCAGCGGGCGTGACGATCGACCGGTCCCGCCCTACCCGGTCGATACGGGCCTGTTTTGATTTCAGATAACCGGATAACCGGGTGGATTTTGAAGGTATACGCGTTGGCTCTATGCAGAAGATATGCTTGCCTGGTTAGGCTTTAACTTTTGTTTATAGGAATCTGTCAGATAACCGGATAACCGGGTGGATTTCAAAGGTTTACGCGATGGTTCAATACAGGAATAAGGTTGCTTTAACAGCAGGCTTTAACTTTTGTAAGGAATCTGGATTTTGGGAAATGAATAACGCTTGCCCATTGGTGGCTTTATCTTTGTTTATAGGAATCTGTAGAGTGTTAATTTGTGAATGTGTTCTTGTTGTTTTTTGTTAAAGAGCCATTTGGTGTAATGGTCGTGAAGTCGGCTATTACGCCCAATCATTTAAGAGACGGCCCAACTTATTCAAAAGGTCTTCATTGAGATCAGGATAACAGACGTCAGCATAATCAATGAGAGGAAAAATAATTGATGTGACAAGCAACACCTTTGTATTGGTGAGTAAGAAATTCCTGAATCGATTTAAGAATCGTAACGAAGATAATAATATGACACGACGTCTAACCTCAGCTATCTGCGAGGTCCAGCTAAGCGATTAATCAATGAAGAGCCCAAGATTTTTTACGCTTAGGCTAAATGGGATTTGTGTACATGAATAAGTATGTCTGTTTGTATCGGTCTGGGTGTTTCGATGTATAATATCCGTTGTTTGGCACCCATAGCACAAGCTTATGCTTAGTTTGGGGCTAGATGGCGCTATGTGAATAACGTCCAGAGATATTTCTTTCTTTCTTTTTTCTGAGTGTTTTGTATTGTTAAAGTACACTTGCACCATGATTTGGGATTTGATAATGGAGCGACAGCTGTCGTCCTCCGTATCCTTTGATAAGGAAAATAGACTATAATAATAGGATCATGGCTACACAACTTTTAATATTACTGTGCAGGTTTCATATGGAAGTGTTTTGTGATAGAACCGAGCTAGATGAAATATTAACGAATAATGATCCGTGTTTTCGTTGTAGCAATTCTTATTCTCGTTCGGACCCGCGGCCGCCTCTTTTGATACAGAACTTTTAGCATTAAATAATTAAAATAAATCAATATTGCCTGCTCTGTTAAAACATAATTGATTAGGTGTAAATAAACAAATATAATTCATATTAATACCACGCTTGAATATTCACCAAACCTGCAATCTTAAGAACAACAACATAAAGAAAATCACCGAAAACTAAACCTTCTTCGCAATTAACTGTAATGGCAACTGGCCGGAAGTGGGGGTGCCGACGAACATAGAAGAAAGAGAATAAAGTATGTTATCTTCATACAAACGCACAGCGAGAGTGCCGGAGGGACCACACCCCCCATTAAAAGGCCGGCAGGCAACGCATAAGCAATCCCTCTGGTGTTGCAGATGACCATGGGCGGCGGTGATTGCTTACCATCAGGCGATCCGCTGGCTCGTTTGCCGCCCCTGACATAAAAAAAAATATGTGCGCCTTTGTATCTATGCGTGGGCGCATGCACACTGAACCAAAATCTCGATCCGTTTCTTAGTGCGCCTTGGGGCTAAGTCTAACACCGCACAAGTGTCGCGCGTCAAGGCTTTTCAGCACTGATTTAAAATTTAGTGTAAACACTGAGACAGGCAAGTAAAGTAGGCAATGAGTGTGTTTCAAAATAAAAAATATTCTAGATGGCGCTACGTAGCCATAAGGTTAAACCTAAACCTGATTGAAACGCCAATCGATTGGTTCATTTTGAAATTCATGATGGCGGTTTGACGTCTGCCGTCAAAATAAACCAATCAAGTTTTAGTTTGACCTTATGGCTACGTAGCGCTTTCGCGAATTGTGCCGGAAATAACCTACTGTGTATTATTACTACTATGGTCCGGAACAGGTGTCCATACCCAGAGTGCCGGAGTACCGGTTTTCCTCCTCTTAATGAGGCCCGTGAAATATGCCTCCTAGCTTTAATGAAAGAAGTGCCTTTTCCCCCTAAATTTTCGACGGAATTTCCCCTTGAGATTTTCTTGTTGCGAGACGCTTTTTGTTTTTCTTTAAGTAGTTATTTGGGAACATAGTTTGAACGTCTTTAGTATTCTTGCAATATTTTTGCAGGGCTGTGAGTTCGAGTGCCTACTTGGATAGAAAAGAGAGTATGAGTATTAAGTGTCTTCAAAATGTCTTATTGAAACTTAAAGTGCAGATTGAAGTGGATCTTCCATGAAGCGAAATTTGTTTGTTTGTATTGAATAGGCTCTGAAAGTACTGAACCGATTCGAAAAATTCTTTCACTATAGCAAAGTTACACTATCCCCCGTACTTTTGATCCCGGAAATGTGGGGGAAAGGGGGATAATTTACAAAAGAAATTACGCGCGGTTAAAACCGCGTAAGCGACCGCTAGTTGATAATATAGAGGATCAAAAAGAGTAACTGTTGAGTTTCTTCCCAGTTTAATATGGGTACAATGACGTTCAATATAAAACTAGACACACAATCTCTAAGAAAATTTCCTCAAAAAACGTCCGAGCGACGTTTACAGAGATGACATTAACACATTCGTTAAAATTAACACCTTATCTCGTGGCAGTTAGTGTTTAATGTCAATTGTATATACAACTAAACGAAAACTCTGCCCAATAGTCGGGTGGGCAGACTTTTGCTTCGGACAATATTTGAGCGTGATTGGGAGTCTAGTTTTTTAATTGAACGTCATTGTATGGGTAGCAAGATTTCGTAGCCGGTGGTAGAGTCTCTTTGTTTATTTAAAGTACCTACTTAAATGTTACCGGCCAAACCCGATTTCAGGATAAACTAGTTTGAACTAAGGGGGAAATCGACCCGGATGGATATAAAAATGACCACGAAGGCTAAGGCCGGAGCTCCGCTTCGCTTTGCTCCCGCCTTAGCCTTCGTGGTCATTTTTTTTAAACCCTGAAAACCTTTTTGGTTTTTACTATAATAATTTATATTCTATGTTGACTTAAATTAGTTTGGCCTAGGCCAAACTAGTTTGTCTTGGATTCGGGTTTGGCCGGTAACACATACCTACATCTCTTACACACTTTTCATCAAGTTATTTCTACACATAACCCCCTGTACACGTCGACACAGAGCACCCTATGCGCGAGCGCAAGGACGATCGCCGACACGCTCCGGCGCACTCCCTCGCCCTCGCAATTAGTCTACCTGCGAGGTCGCACGGATTCCTCCAGCTTTGTACTGGAATGTTGGGCGCTGGTTTGTGATAAGAGCTTTGATTTCGTGGTTATACGTTTACCATTATAAGTTAAATGCTTAAAAAAAACGACGGGTTGCACTCCGGGAGTGCCGGCAGAAGTGAAAACTTGAATATTTTGGTATTCGTCCTCTAGGAAAATTTCGCAAATTGGTACTTTTTATTCAAGCGCCATCTATGAAGCAAGTGCCACAAATTCATAGATGACGGTGTCCGTCTTACGAATTTTCGATCTTGACGGTCACGTGACTGCTGACGCGAGTTTAAAAATTTTTACCCATACAAAAAAAGTGTACAACGCCGCTTAAAAAGTTTTCACTTAAAAAATTAAAATGTACCTATATTTTTGAAAACCGCACCGCACACCACACTTTGGTTTGAAGTGCCTTCGGAAGGACGTAAAAAAGCTACGAATCTTAATTTAGTTTATCTACATCCATACCATAATATGTCTATTTTATATTCAGGAGCGATGAGCAAACGCCCTACATTTAGATATAAGTATCTGTGGCTGCATTGAAATGTTTACATTTTAGTGTCGGTAACCGATACTTAATTTCGTTCAAATTTCGAACGTCTTCTTTAAAAGTAAAAATTAATAGGTTTTTTCGATTATCGAATTAGTCGATTAGTAATTTTATGTTCCATTCCTATACATTTAATTCGATGCTGAAATTATAACAATCGATTTGAGAATCGAATTCAACTCGAGTCTAGATTGTTTATGGATTTTAAAAACTACAAACGTCAGTCATTATGTCAGTACTAACTTTTACATACAGATTAAGTTGGTAACTAGGGCGTTTGCTCATCAATCCTGACTATAAAATAGACATATTATCGTATGAATGAAGATAAAGTTATGTATGTGACTGTACATAATTAGTCATTAAAATACTCATGTGATTCTTTTATGAAACTCACTTCGTTCGTTTCATAAAACCACATTCGTATTTTAATGACCCTCATTATGCAGCAGTCACATAAATAACTATTCAAATTCTCATTATTCTATATTCATGTAGGCTACAGATATGCACTTATGAATTATCAGTATCAAAGTTACAGGATGACTTTACCACCGGTTTTTTTCGAAGAGTCGGCATGAAACACGATATCTTTTCAATCGCCAAAGTTTTACGATAATTATATTCGTACAATCTGAATTTTACATTTCTCATTCTTACCTTAGTTATTTAATGTCTATACATAATCTTACTAGTCGTACTACAAATACAATCCCATATAATGGTTATTCATTAAGATTTGCTTTCGCAGTAGCTAAAACTCAGCTAGAAATTTATAACTCCTCGCTGGCTTAAAGTATATTAAAAAAAGTGCTTTTAAAATTGTATCACCAATATTGTCATGTCACAAAATAGCTTATAATGCGAATAATAATAAGTACCAGTGTCCAATACATAAGAGCATAATATGAGCGGCGATTGGTAGTAATTAGCGAAGTGACAAGCAAACAATACATCATGTACACGCGATGTTCTAGTTTCAAAGCAGATGACTGGGTAATAATTAACGATGTATAAGGAATATATAACTACTGTTTGACTGTCTCGGTGACGCAGTGGTTAATTGGTCGTATTTCGTGAAGGTTGGTCTTTTTTTTTCAAAGGAGAATGCGTTTATGGACCATAACCGCAGGCTAGCTAGACCTGCGGCCGTGTGTGGGACTCGAGACTAGCGTCCACTACCCACTAAACTCCCGCGGCTCCCCTTCACACCCGATTGGGACGAGCCAGTGCCAGCCTTAAGGCTATTGACCAGCCCATCCCCGGGGCGTGAAGGTTGGTCCTGGGTCCTGAGTTTCAATATTTCCGTGTCTGGTATCATGTCGTGGAGTCATGTAACAGACAAATTCTGTCTGTTGATCGAAGTGGGAAGAATGCTCGAACGGTAGTAGAAGTACCAATGTCTCCCAGAAGATCGACGTATGAGCAGTTTTGCAATTGCGTTTCTTTTGATGAGTTCCTTAACCTCCTCCAACTCCTTTTACCAGGGGTCATCTAATTCCACTCAGGACAAAAATTCATCTAATGAACATTTGTGTTCGTTGTGTGTCTGGATGTTTATGTGTAAATTAGTGTAGGTATATTTATGGTGCTTCTTTGTTTCTGATACCCATAAAACAAGTGTTTTCTCTTCTTTGGGATCAGAAAATGATGTTCTTCAATATTAAATTTATATAAAAATTGGATATTTCTTACTTTTAGCTTTTTAATATGCGTAATTCC
This sequence comes from Mecyna flavalis, assembly GCA_949319885.1. Classification (NCBI taxonomy): domain Eukaryota; kingdom Metazoa; phylum Arthropoda; class Insecta; order Lepidoptera; family Crambidae; genus Mecyna; species Mecyna flavalis. The sequence goes on along the minus strand of OX439419.1, from coordinate 1,600,611 downwards.
CATTGATAGTGTATTTAAAAAAGAGGTAGATATGCCATCCTTTGACGCACGGCGATTAGAATTTGATCCGTCGAGATATACTAAATCTATGTGCTTCACCAACCGTTGACATTATGCGTCTAAGATGATTTGTGTCAATTAACACAATATGAGCGGAGCATTTTTCGAGCGCTAGTGCGGTATCTACCTCTTTTTTAAATACACTATCAATGGTAATTCCAGCATTCCTTCGTCCTCATACAATCCTGCCTGTGTGCATTCATGCAAGGTTCCACATAAACCCTCGGAATTCGATGCGCTCACGCGTGGAGCGAGGGTCATGGAATGTGCCATTGATTGATGGCTTATCAGAACAGGTACAATGCCATAATTTATCGGCATTAATGGTTTAGAATAAGAGGAGACGATAAATAATGGTTGCCATGCCGACTTTACTGACTGAAAATGTCAGTCGCCACAAGATATTGTCATACTTTCCTCTATCCAAAGGTTGACTGGAAGAGATCGCTATTAGCGATACGTCCGCCTGTATTGTACGGTTGTAGTAGGTTACATGTTTTCTGTGTTAAATGTGTAGTGCAATAAAGAATATCTATCTATCTATCTAAGAAAAGAAATAGTCATTGGTTGGTCTTTCTCGTGTGAAAAGGGAAAACCGGGGCAGACGACGCATAAGTAGGTACCTCTAGTATTACAACCGGTCACAGGCGTGGCATAAAAAATATTAAAAAAAATTACTAGACATTAGTGAAGATAATGAAACGCAATTTTCACCGTCAAAAAAAAAAGACATTAAACACAAATACCATAAACAATAAAGCATAGAGAACGACCGGTCAGAGCAGAGGAAGCGCATTACCATACGCGGACCGGATGCGGACCCGACGCCATTGTGCCGGCGCCATCTTGTTTTAACGAAAAAAGGGATTCACTTTGTTGAGAATTAATTTGTATGAATCATAATGATATTAAAGAGTTGTAAGGAAGTTGGTATTATAATCGTGTGTAAAAATCTCTGTAATACCAATTCAGTATTATATTTTTGTTTTCGTGTGCGTGTAACTCGGGATAAGCTATAAAGGGATTGGTTTATAGTCCCTCAATGGGATAGGCCGCAGTGACCGCTTACCATCAGGTGGACTGCGTGCCTGTCTGACAACTGACCAAGTATAAAAAAAATAGTAGTGGCTAAGGATTCAAGAAACTACACCGATTGCAGATTTGGTCGTGACCACTTCCTGTGCGCAAGGGCTTGTAGGCTCAATTTCCAGGATAAACTTTTATGTGATAAACATTTGTGTTAGTCTTGCACGTGCATAATAAAGGTAAACTTTGTGTGCGTGAAAAATAATCAACTAGAAAAAAAACAATGAAGTTCTTTCATTTTCTAGCCTCTACGAATTTGTTAAAAATCAACGGACTCTACTTGAGTTATAATCCGATATGTTCTTATTCTAAAAATGGTCATCCCTATAATACCTAATTCATCATCATCATCAGCCACAAGACGTCCACTGCTGAATGCTTCTCCTAACGACCTCCACAATGTACGATCGGACGCAACCTGCAACCAGTGCATCCCAGCCATCCCCATAAGGTCGTCTGTCCATCTCGTATGTGGCCGGCCTCTGCCTCGCTTGCCCGTACGTGGCCTCCATTCGAGAACTTTCCTGCCCCAACGGCCATCTTTTCTCCAAACTATATGCCCAGCCCACTGCCACTTCAACTGGCTTCCCATTTGGTAAACCTCAAACTGAACCTACAAAAAAGTTGCGTTTGGTAAACATTTTATTTACTACATACATTTAGTCCCATTTCGAAAGTTTTCCAAATGGGATAAATGTATGAAGTAAATAAAATGTTTACCAAACGCAACTTTTTAGTACCTAGTAGTAGGTAGTTTGAGGTTTACCAAATGGGAAGTAGCCCTTCAACTGGGCGAGGTGCTATGTCGACAACCTTCGTTCTTATTATAATTGTTGTTTTGAAATTATTCGACAGATATTATTCACCCAACAGAACAGTTGAAAAATAAGGAAAAACAATTGAGTCCTCATTAAAATTACAGCAAAACCAGCTTCTGATTAGTTACCCACTTTTACATAACACGAAAATTATCAACCAACCTCACATAACCAGTTAGTTACAAAAGACTTCGCCTTTCTAAAATCTCGGCGATTACCAAGCAAAACCGGTTTCAAAACCTTAGATTCTGTGATATATGCGCCGGCGCACGACCAATAGGAACGACGCTGCGTGTGTGTGCGTAAGCGAGCGCGTCATACGTTGTGCGATGTGAGAAGCAATTTGTCTCATGTTACATTTGATCGATTCTAAGCCTTACTCCGTTGTGTTTAGATTCATATTCAGTTTTTTAAGGTTATGTAGGCGCGGCGTCTTAGCTTACACTGGTTATATACATATGGGTCTATTGATTGCGCTATGGACGCTATGGTTGACTCATGTAGGTATATAGAATTCAAGGAAGTCGTTTATACCTTTTTTTGTGACATTTTCCCATTGTCCACGTTTTGGTTTGGTGCGTTCGGTTTGTCGTCCGAAAATCTTATCTTTTATCTGTCGTTTGATGATTTAGATTTGAATACAATTGGGTTGTGTATTGTTCTGTTTTCTTTGATATCTACGTAGATGTATGATTAATAATATTTTTTTTAACTGGTAGTGCTAGAATAGTAGCTACCATAATGTGAACCTTACGTATTCTATATATTGTCCCACCAGTGCAGAGTAAAGGCTACTGTCAGGGTCTCTACCAAAGCTGCAATGATAGTTACATTTTCGAAGAGTAGATACAAACAAACATTGTTCAAGCACACAACACAATGTTTGTGCCTTGCGGGGATCAAACATACACCAAATCTCAAAAAGATATTTTGCCATAGTTTCTAGAATCAAAACCTTGAAAACTATCGTATAAAACGTAGGTACGTTTTATACGATAGTTTTCAAGGGTTGATGTGTGTAGTTCGCAGGTGCGAACTACACACATCAACACTGTCTAGGGATATTTTGTATAAACTTAATTAACTTAAAATTTATTAAAAATAACATACAACATATATATATTTTTATAAAGCTTACTTATTAGGCTATACTTTAGAATAAAAAAATACTGTTTTCTTTGGCATAAAAAATTTTTCTTCAAATAAAGAAAAAAATGCGAAATAATGGTAAACTAACAATGAATGTTTTTCTCAAGGAAAAGTGAAAAATAAGAAAAAAATATTCTGTTTTTAACAGTAATGTGAAAAATCAGTAGTCAGTAAAACCACCCATGACGTTAATAACGGTCCTGCAACGGTTTTTCATGCTTTGGATTAATTTATCAAAGTCTTGCTGCAGAATATTGTCCGATCTGGCTAAGATGCGTAAAAAGTTGCTCTTCCGTCGCAATGTTTGCAGGAAAATTCCTCAAAGCCCTTCTTTGGAGCATGTCCCACGCGTGTTTTATGGGGTTTAGATCAGGCGATTGAGCGGGCCAGCCTAAGACCGATTGGTCGTGCTCCTGCACCTAGCTCGTCACCACTCTCGCTGTGTGAGGACGGGCGTTATCGTCCATGAGCGCGAATTCTTGGCTCATCTGTAGTCGATGGGGGTAGATTATTATTGGTACTAGCACCTCTTTACGGTATTTTTCACCCGTCATGGTATTTCTGATTCAAACGTGGTCTGTTCTCCCATCAACATGAATTCCTGCCCAAACCATAATTGTCCCGCCGTAGTGTGGATGGACTTCCTGAGGGTGTTGGGGGCGGCTCTCACGACCAGGAATTCGCCAAACACGTACTCTATGTGTATCGGGATGGAAACCGAACCGAGACTCATCGGTAAACAACACCACAGACCACTGGTTATCTTCCCAGAGCAAATGTTCACGAGCCCACTCTAGTCGTCGTCCACGATTTTTTTTGCGTAGGGCTGGAGTACGAAACGGTCTGCGAGCATGAAGATTAGCTTCATGCAACCTCTTTCTTACAGTTTGGTCACTCACAAGCAACTGGTGCTCTGACTGGAGCCTCTGAACCAATTGCATGGCCGTAACATTTGGTTGTCTTCTCGCGGCAACTTGCAAAAATCAGTCTTTTCGTTGAGTGGTTATGCGCTTTCCGCCTGGGTATCTTTTAGCCACTTCACCAGTAACACGATAACGTGACCATGACCTTGATATCACCTTTTGCCTTGTGTCAATCTCCTCAACAATGCTCTGTTGAGCAGCCCCAGCTTGGAGCATTACTACTGCTATTAAAATCTCCTCTCTCGATAAATGGCGCCGCTACATGATGCAAACAATAACATTAATTCAAAATTAATCAATAACTTGTTAAAAAACTAAAATTTGCCACTAAAAATTGCCAAAAACTACTGTCGGTAAATTAAACCTACGGACTTCGCTACCATTATTCAGCGTAAATCGTTTGTTTTTAATTTATTTTTTCGAATTCAAATTTAGAATCGTTCAAAATGGCTGACGAAATAAGCTTTCTTCACAAGATTTTAGAACTGACCAATATTTTTTGATTTAAAGAACTTTATACAAAATATCCCTAGACAGTGTTGATGTGTGTATTTTAGCCCATCTGAAGTTTAGTGGCCAATACCTATTTCATTCGGGGAAACGTAAAGGAATTTCAATTTTCAAGGAAATTAGTATCGAGAAAAGCTTTCAAAAATGCAAGAATACACGAACACTTAACGCAAATTTCATTTTCCTAAAATAAACGTACTGGAGCGCACTTTAGCTGCCTAAATGGAATCGAGTTAATTTGGGAATTTTAATAGCACCCCTTGACTGCGGCGAGAAGCAAAACTACTAGAATTCTCATACAAATAACTCAATTTAAATAAATTGTCACTTTTCGATGGTTTTCCGTGCTATCCCAACTGTCGAAGACCAAAGTCGTAGGATGTGGAACACTGGCTTAAATACCTGGCCTAAACCCAGGTTCTGACTTGAATCAACATTCCGGATCCGGTGGTAGAGTCATATTATATATGACAAATGTCTGTCAATTCAGTAAGGTGCATCCTTAGGTGCATCTTTAAAGCCTATGAAATAAAGCATATTTGATTTTGGTGTTATTGCCGAAGACTGTGCATTGTTTATATCTTGCTCTTGTCTAAATCAATACTTCTATACTAATATTATAAAGAGGAAAGATTTGTTTGTTTGTTTGTATTGAATAGGCTCCGAAACTACTAAACCGATTTAAAAATTCTTTCGCTGTTGGACAGCTATACTATCTCCGGGTGACATAGAGTACTTTTGATCCCGGAAATGTGGGGGGAAGCGGGGATAATTGTCAAAAGAAAGTGCGCGCGGATGAAATCGCGGATAACCTATTTACTCGTATAGTAAAATAATTATTGTCCTTATAAATTTTAACAATATAGAGAAACACAAGATTTTGTAAAAAATTAACGCTAGAGAAGCAAGGGCAAAATTTTGTATACCTAATATAAATATTATGACTTAATACACGTTCATGATTTCTAAATTAATATTGTCTAATGTCTACTGAGGTTGCAAATGTAAAAGTTTTGATTCCTACCAAAAAATTATACCTACTTACCTACCCATACAAAGATTTCTATGTCCAAACATTGATTGGTGCCTATGATAAGGATTACCTTCAAGATATAAATAACTACGAGAATCCTGAACAACCTTTACAATACAATACGCCTCGATATCCCTAATATAACAATAACAGCCGTATCGAATTCCCATCTCGCTCGTAACACATCTAAAATTTGTCCCAACACCATAGTCTGCCGAGACAACAGCATACAGGCTCATACAGCCCCCAATTAACCAACGCATGCCCACAAATTTGAACATCACACTGCCGTAGAACGAAACGCCCAGCGACCACCGACCAATCAGAGCGACGCGGTCGCCCTCCCGCGCGAAACAACCTCTCCGATTGGTTGAGCCGTAACGATCTAGTTTTCGGAGGGAATTTTTTGGGTGTTTTATGATGTCTTCGCAGATGTGCGGTGGATGTTACGAGGTATTTTATAGAGGCACGATTATTTGAGTTTTTATGTTTTGTCGTTATTATAATCCGGTTATGTATTTACATAATGGCGTCGTTGGATTTTTGAGTCTTTTTTGTCGCGATTATAAAGATATAATTAAACTTAATAAAGATATCTAGCTTTGATAGCGTTGGGATTATTTTTATAATAAAACAAATTCGTACCTATTGAGATCGAATATTTTTTCCCAGTCATTCAATTCGTAGGTCTTTATGAACCTACCTATTTAGGTATACATCGCACAGCCAAAACAGCTCTACCATAAGAGTCCCGAAATTTGTAGATACCTACATCTTTAGAATAGTAATAAGAAAGAGGGTTGGATAAAATTAATGCTTACATAAAGAAATCAAACATAATTTATAGATTAGATGAGAGACAGCCGTTTTCAAAAAATTGTCCATAAATTGGGCGGAAGAGCAAAACCACAAGCTGGAAAGTTACGTTCACGTAGGTAATATTTATTATTTCAAATCCGAATTATTTTATGTCAATCCTATTTTAAATTCATAACTTATTCTCGGACAATTTGAGTCAATTAGCAATAGTATTATTGTATATAATAATATGCTATCAAAAAGTGTAAATAAATATAATTAGAGTTAAGAATAGAAGTAGACCATACTATTGCATTAGGATAAGTGTCCTGTAATGATAGTTATAAGGTCAGTACATAAATAAATAAATAAATAAATAAATAAACTTCACATTTCGTATAAACAAGAAATCACTTCTTCGTCAACGCGAAAATACCTACATTTTTGATCTTACAAAGAACCGAGTAGCATTTTAAAATAGTATTTTAGCAATCAAATATTACCTAAGTAATTCGTTCTTAGCTTGGTTTAATCTCCAAAATAAAACTCAATCAATCATTGATCAGTTTTTTGTAAACCCAAGATACTGAATAAAGATTGATTTTTTTATACAAAATTGAACATTAGTCACTAGATAAATAAAGCGCTTAGTCCCACGTGAGAAGAAAATTATAAAAATAGGTAACACGCACATTAATTAAATTGGCATATTTATCTACCTTAACTTGTACCTAGATTTAGTAAAAATTAAAGAAATATCTTTCTTGTTTCAAAGCCTTATTTTATGAATCCTACGTATTAGTCATCAATTAAAATTAATAAGTTGACTAAGAGAGGCACTGATAGCATCGGTCTTTGTTGATTATTTGCGTAATTCATAATCATTATCTATGAATAAAGTTTCGACTTATTTGGTCTACATAATATGCCTATTTTTCGAGACCCGTGGTCTTATTTATGTTGATCTCACTGCCCATTGAACTACTCTGGTATTCCCTTCACACCTGAAAGGGACGAGTCAGTGCTCGCCTCGTGGCGATCAATCAGCCTTACATAGATAAAAATTATACTCATAATACCTAATTCAGGCTCTCATCCATTAATTTGTTTCTATTGGTACCTTGCTAAAATAACATAGTAATCGCATCATTGAAAATCGGAAAACGAAAAACGTACCCTCATAATAAAAATATCTTTTGGTACAGACATTTAAATATTTTTTTTAATTCAGCACACAATATTAGAGACTAAAATGTTGACACTAATAAGTATCTAGTAAAATCAAATTATATAGCATAGCTTACATGTGTAATATTCCATCATATTCTGATTGTATCTGTAGGCGGCGGAGAGGTCCACGCCGCCGCCGGCCCGCAACCCGAAAAGGGCCGCGAAAGTGGCCTTACTTTGGCCCTCCAGTTTGCCAAACGTATATCACTTCACTCCTCCTAAATTAGTTTTAAAAAACTAATTCACACTGTACTAAAGTTGACACTGTAAAACACCATTCAAACCGCCATTTTGAGTTTCGCAAATCAAATTCGGAACTAGAGATGTCACCGTTTCAGTTTATAGATTGTCGATGCATTCATGTTTTATTAGCTTTATTTTACACTGCACACATTGTATTTTTGTTTATTTTAAGAAAACATCACTGATTTATGTATGACGTCCTGTGAAGTTACTAAAATTATGGTAATTATTGTTATTTTAATGGATTTTTAAGAGTAATTTATGATTTCAGTTAGGCGTTTCGGTACGGTACTCTAAAGATAGCTTTCTAAATTGGCCAACGACTTACTAATTCCAAATAAAACGGACTTGTGACGAATGATTGGATACTGTTCTGCGTCCGCTCCGCCTCCGCAGATTTACAAAAAATTAAAACGTTACTCCTCCGGAAAAGCTTAAAAAATCACAAATAAGCAACTATTTGCCGTAAGACAACGACTTGGTGGTTAATTTCAATGCACTAATGATTTCCACGAAAAACTGCTTGACACCGTGAAAGTAGCATGAAATCGGGGAGGCACCGATTGGTAGTTTGGTAAAGCCGATTCGTTTAGAGTAATTTCGCCGGTTTTTGGACGATTTTCCGGTGTTTGGTCACTGCTTTTCCGGTCCGATAGAGGCAGGTGGGTACATAAGTCCCTTTTTCTCACGAGAATGGCTACTTTTAATGCTTTGGTGATTACTACGAGGAAGTGAATTATGAACTTTTAGTTGTGCCTGTTATTATTGGTTACTCATAAAGAAAAGATAAACGTCACGGTTTATAATTTTTTTCTATAGACTCCCGTCAAGGCAATTTGTTTAGTCAGTAAACATATAGAGCGATTAATTCAAAAACAAAAGGTTTTAATGAAGTTAACTTTCCACGTAAGTACTGTTTTTGAATTATAATAAATGAAGCAAAATGGTTTATCTGATGATAATGATGATGAGTTTGCAATGGACGTACATATATACAGTTTTTAGACACGCGTCGAGTGAGTTAGCTACGCGTGACAACACCGTTATTTTATGTAAATTATACGTATATCCTCCGGTCTAAAACTGTTTAATGATTTTTTATGAAGTCACAGTCACTATACCACATCCAAGGATCAATAGCATTTCACTTTTGCCGAAATTCACAGATTTTTACACTTTTTCACTATTTTATTAGAAAAAAATCCTTTATTGATTGAGATACGTCTTAATCGAACGCTAGGCGGTTGGGTACAGATGGCTTATTCACGATTTTGAGGTATATTTTACGGTTGGTTCGCTCAGAATCGATGGATTGTGACAAGAGGATCAGTTTTCAGACATACAAGAAGCGGACACCGGATTGCTCGTGGGATTGTCGTTTCGTTATTTTTAAGTATGTAACTGAAATTTGAGTTGAGGTCTTTCATCTACTGCCGACTTTAGCACCTATGAAAATCGTCGTCATTGTCTGTAATGAAATAAATTTTCTGTAAATTGCTGGTTCTGTAAATTGTAATTGAAATGTCTAAGGTGCGTGTCAATTACTGAGAAGATTTTTGACATCGAGAAAATTAAGATTTTACGCCATATTATAAAAGTTGCAATTTGTTTATGATTTCACTGAATAACACTGGCAGATACTAAATATTTCTTAATCGGAGGACATATCAATTTTTAATTCCTTGATATTTTTTCACATTTTTTCAACAGCCTAATTATTGTTCCTGCATACCTACTTTTATTTTATGAAAATTAAGTGAATCGAATATCAAATAAACCAAAGCTATTAAGTTTTTAGTCGCCATAGTTTGGTTTTTCATTTGAGTATAATTTTATTTTTATATTTTCTTTTCACTTTGATTGTATATTTTAATTTGATAACGTCACTAGAATATTTTTTTACAGACAATCTTTCTTTTCATTTGATTGCTTTTACCGATAAGACCGCCTATTTTATGCGATTATGTTTTTTTAACTGTTACTTTTATTTGTTTTGTATAAAATAAAGAGTAATGTTATGTTGTTGAACGAGAGCGTTAATTTAATAATCACAAATTTAATAACTATGTTATAATAATGGAGTAGATAAATTCACACGGCGCGAGTTTCTTGCCGTCACCTGATCTCCGGGCTCTGATTTAGACGCCTGGGTATTAGAATTACATGCAATATTATTTTACACGGCGACACGAAGGCTGTTTTTATGTTAAGAATATATTTTTCCCTTTATAAATTAAATAATTAAGGTACAAGAATTATTCCGTAAGACAGTATATCAATATGTGAAGCATCTATATTCAAACTATTAACCATACTAGTCACTTGATTTTATTACATTCTAAAGCTGTTTTTATTCGAATGATGTACCTATCGATTTTAAAAGTTAAGCAGGGCCTTTCAGACTTCTTAAAAATCACCTAGTAATTTTGTACCTTTCTGCATTATTTTATTTGTTTATAATAAGTTTATTTATTTAATAATACATAACAAGGCATTACACATAATCGACACAGTCACATCACTAATGAGAACACAATTTAATCACGTTCGAATTGCAATCACGATTCAAAAATAGAACGTTCTAGGGCGCATTTGAAAATTGGAAATTTTGAAAATGGAACGCGTCTCGCTCGGGCGGACCGCGCCGCGCACCGCCAAAATACTCTCTACGCGGCACGTGGCGACGCGAACTGAGGGTGCGTTCGGATATAGCGCCCTGGAGATGAGAGGAAATTCGTAATATTATTTTCATACTACATTTTTTTTAACTAATATTGTACTTTTAAAAAAATAAATAAGTTAAATGCTCAAAGAAACCTTGAGAACCTTACCTTTAAAACATGTTTTATTATAACGATGAGGGTTTTGAAGATTATCCTTACAATAACCAGCTTGAATGTTGTGGTTGATTTGGGGAAATTTATTTAGACAACTCATCGTTTTGCTTTTTTAAACATAATGAAAATGTACTTATGTATGTCTTATGAGTGAGATAGCTAGACAAACTGTTTGTGTTTTAATGAGTAAATTGCGTATTCTTTACTCGTTACAATAATAATGTTAAAAACACAGAATGACCTAACCATAGCCCTTTAGTAAGTAGTTTTGAAATGGTAAATTAAATTATCTAATCTTTGAGCTTCTTTATGATCATCCATTCATCTTGCTCAACGATTATGAAAAGATGGGCGTGCATAATACACTATGCATAGACATAATTTGAACACACTACATACGAAATAGCGTAATAGCAATCTTGACTACTTTAATTTAACATGTCTATTTCAAAATCAGTTTTGAAACAATATTGTTACGTTGAGTTGTATTTTTTATGGTTACAATATGATAGGTTTGTCAGATGTTTCAAAATTTCATTGCGCATTAAGTATGCTCGTTTTCATTAGTTTATTATGATTGTGATATAAAGAGCTCTATGCTACGAGTTTTACAGTATTTGTGGATTATAAAGGAAGTTGAATTTATGTTACCTTAGTAAAGTATTTTTTAGACACATGACATAACAATACAGGTGCCAAAACGAACTTAGCCTTACAAATGAATGAATGTTAGCCATAAACATAAACTTGAATAACTGCAAATGATGTTACATCTTGTTTCTAATTTATTTGTAAAGAAAGAGCCAAATTTTAGATTTGATCAATCCAACTTTTATCGAGTAAGTAAGTAAAATATTTTTTCACAACAAAGTTAACAAATTGCTTTTTATAAATTCACAATCTTGATTTACGTAGATTATTAATTACCATTAACAAACACCAGTGCAACTGCAGATTGTAGTCATTTTTTATGCTGCAATTTTGTGTATCTATTCCGTCTTTAAAGCATACGGGTACAAAAAAGTAACAAAATAAATATAAAGATAAATAGACTTGCGAATTCCTGCTCCGGTGTATTATCCGAACGCGCTCCCGTGACGTTGCAACCCATCCCTCTCCGCCCTATTTTTGCTATCAGCTATCTCGCTCTTGCGATAAAATGATTATCTCCACTGAATTGGGATTCGGAATGACAATCAACATTGCAATATTTTGAGTGGATTCCTTTATGAGGACACTTTTACTGCTTTTTCGGGCTTTAAACAGACGAGATTTGTATTTTAAGGTCATTTATAAAGTACCTATTTAAAATAAGGATTTTAAATAGATACGACTGACGAGTTTTCTTTGTGGTACAGCATGGTTATGCCGTTCGGGGCATAAAACTCTGAGGTCTAAAGGGTTTTGGTTGTGGTAGAGCCACGCTTTTTTATAGTACGAATTTTTTAAGTGAGATTTTTGAAAAAGAAATGACGCGCGAGTGGAGCCGCAGGCGGAAGGCTAGTCTAGCATTAATCAACATCATTTTTAAGAAAATCATGCTCATTTTTGCGAAAACGAAGTAAGTTGATGCAAATTAATTACCTATAGATAACATGGCTCTACAGTAACTATTTAGTAATCTGTGGCTCTACCATAAAAGCTCCAAATCAGCTCCAATTCTTGTCAAATGTTCATATATTTTTGGTGATTTTGATCACTCAGATCATTTTGAGACTGACTGTACTACTCAGGAATAATTCATCATAATGCCTATTGGTATAATATCATCGATAATGATCGCTATTGACGTTTGTACGTAATGACGTTAGCCGGCAAAGCGCGCGCCGATGAAGCGTGCTCCATACATCACACAGACAGCGATACATCCACTATTATTATATGGACCACTTTAAATATCAACTTCAACCCAGTTTGAAAAAGGGAAATATTAAAGTGATATCCAAAAAATACTGAAATGTACATCAAAATAACTTATTGCACAGCAAAGGTTAGGTTAGGTTAGCAATAAATTTTTTTCGATTGTACATTTCAGTGTTTTTTTTTTTATGTGCAGTTTAAAACAACTTCTAACCCTTGGAAAAATAGTTTTTAACCACTCAATCCCGAACCGGCACTCGGGTGCCGCGTAACAATAGATTTTCTATTGTGTCTGGTAATCCGGGGCTCGAAAGATTAAGATATTACAAACTATGATTAGTTAGGCTAGGTGGCGCTGTGTAAAAAATCTAATTTATTAAAATAAAATAAATAAAGAAATATAATATCTCTACCATCTCTAATTTAGAATCAAATTAAGAAAATGTGATGATTACAGAAATTGAGTGAACCGGTAAATGAAATTAGGATTTTTCAAATTTGAACCGCTACTGCGTCTTAATCTTTTAAATGGCATTAACATCCCTGAGAATCGAACATTGGATCTTGGAATAACAACCACGTTAATTTATTGTGTACATGAACTACTTGCGGTGTTCGAAGCAATTTCAAAAATCTTTAACTTAGAAAACTTAGAAAAGCCTCTTAGAAATAACGTAGACTTAGAATAATCTATACTATCTATACTAATATTACAAAGAGGAAAGATTTGACTGTTTTTTTGTTTGTTTGTTTGTTTCTTTGTATTGAATAGGCTCCGAAACTACTGAACCGATTTGAATAATTCTTTCACTGTTTGAAAGCTACACTATCCCCGGTGAACATAGGGTACTTTTGATCCCGGAAATATGGGGGGAAGGGGAAAAGATTTGAAAAAAGAAGTTACGCGCGGGTAAATCCGCGGGCGGAAGGCTAAGTTTAATACTTTTTTTTTATACTATGTCAGTTGGCAGACAGACACGCAGCCCACCTGATGGTAAGCGGCCACTGCGACCTATTCCATTGAGGGACGCTTCACCTGGATACGTCCCTCAATGTGCTGCCAGACTGTAGACTCATCTCACTCATCTGATCTTCAAGCCTCTGATTTCAAGTGTACTGGCTCCCAATTAATATTGCCGGAACACAGCCAGAGCTGTTATGGCGGCAGATTTCACCTGTGGGGGTGGTAGCTAGCCAGTCGGACTCTGAAAAAGCCCTACCACCAACCAGACCCAAGGCGGGAATCGAACCCACGACCTCCGTGTTTTTATACCCGAGCGGCTTAGCCACTGTTCCACGGAGGCGGTCAAAATACTTAGGGATTTATTCCTGAAAATAAGTTGCTTAGTCCCAAGCCTTCCTAGTCTCCCGCCATACCTTAGTCTTATTATAGTGGCAATTTGTCAAACACACAATACTCCATTGCCCGACCGCTAATAGATACATAATGGTAATTCATTACCTATATCCTAATATCGGGTTATTGGTAATAAGGTTATTGCTAATGGATTTGCTTAGAGTACAATATATTCGCTTAGTGGGTTAATACCTGTCAATCTTGGGGTCGGGAGTTCAATTCCTAGGTCGAACATTTGTGAAGAATTTTTTTTTTTTGAAAAAAAAAACGCCTTTGGTTTCTTTGTCTAACCAAAATACTAACTACAAAAAAATTAACCGAAATTAAAATAGCATTGTGATTAAGCTTATACCCAATATTTTGACGGTGATGATGATGATGTTTTTTTTTATGATCTTTATCCTGCAGTGAGACATTAAAAAGGTTGATTTTTTTATACCACATCTGTTGGCAGACATACACGCAGCCCACCTGATGGTGAGCGGTCACTGCGGCCTAATTTAGGGACACTTAATCAGGAAGCGTCGCTCAATGTGCTGCCAGTTTAGATTTCTGTGGCTGCCAGGCTAGGCTCATCTGATCTTCGAGCCCTTAATTTTAAGTGTACTGGCTTCCACATTAATATTGCCGGAACACAGTTCCACAGTTGAATTTTTTTTTAAATAGTTCAGGATTGCCATCATCTCCAATTCAACCTTAATTCAACCATATGTGAAGAGGCCAAACAAAAAATTTTAATAAATAAAATTTAAAAAAAACATTTTGGATGCTGCAAACTTGGCTCTTTTTCGCTAACAGAATCTCTCCAAATTGTTGATATCTTCATACATTCAATCACGGTTTAAAATTACACCTTATGCCATTGACATAAAAGAGAACAAGCAACATTAATACAAACAGTGCTTAAAAGTAAATTAACAATATTTCAAGTCATTTTAAACCTTAAACTTCAATCTTAAAGATTATGTTTCATTGACAATAATTTGAAGCGTTGTAATTTTAAATTATTTCAATTTGGAATGTGCTCACTTAAATGAATGTACATTAATTTAGGACAAAATGAACTTTATTGCTCTGTAAAAGGAATTAGAATAAGTGTAAGGTTAAGTTAGTGTTGTTATAATCTGATTGGCGGGGCAGCTGTCAAAATTTGAACAAAGGCGGTTCTAATGGAGCGGAACGGGCCAGGTACTGTCATCTCTTTCTTGCAGACGGGTTGCTAGGGTTCCGCTGGCGTGAAGTAAAAACCATTAAGATTTTAGCGATTTAGATTTTATTACTTAGTTAAAGTTTAATCAAACATAAACTAAGATGAAAACATTTCTTAAACGATTATTAGGAGAAACATCATTTATAAAAATTACAAAATTAATATTTTTATCTCGAGGTTCTAAGATTAGGCAAATGTGTACGTACAGTGCGACAAACTTACCTATCTGGGGGCTTAGACAAGATGACATCGCTTCATAGCTGGTGAATTTCGCTAAGTCCAATTTGTATGGATTTGGCAGATGCCATAGAAAAGTCACGTGTTGAAAGTATAGGATTTGACATTCGCTATCGCAAACTGAGCTTTAACGAACGTCATAAATGCCGCTTGTCTAGGGGGGCTGTTCCGCTCGCCAAAATTGGAACCACATGCCATTGTCAATTTTAAAAACTGGTACATGGTACGACGGGACCCCCCAGGATATAGTGTTGCCAGTAGTTGTTGTTACAAACATGCCATTAATTTTTTTGGTTAATCCAAAGTTAATTGTTAATATTGAGGAATGGAATTCAATAATAAAAATTGTATTTTAATTATTATTCTACGTTTTAGTCAACATTCACAATCAATTAGCTTATTATTCACTTTTGACAATAAAATAATTTTAACTGCCAAAAGACTAAGTGCAAAAATTTTATTTAATGGCAATACTAAAACGACAATAGCGGCACCGCTACCGGAATAGATGTTTGTCGCACAATACATAATGATTTTTAAATGCCTTACTCCTTTTTAATTTTAAAAAAACCTGGTGGTTATCGATTCGACTGTTTTTTTCCATTATTTTAATAGCTCTAGTTTGTGAACTAAGCTGCAATTGACGACAAATATGGTGTAATAAATAT
The DNA here is from genome assembly GCA_949319885.1 of Mecyna flavalis. Lineage (NCBI taxonomy): Eukaryota > Metazoa > Arthropoda > Insecta > Lepidoptera > Crambidae > Mecyna > Mecyna flavalis. The sequence continues at coordinate 1,584,592 of OX439419.1, read as the reverse complement.
AATAAAAGCTGAGGTATAGGTTTGATTCACACGCGGTATAAAATGGAGTCCATACTTGGAGTTATAATATTATAAAGGATAGGCAAACGGAAACATCTAGTATAATTGGACTACGCATATTCAGTTAGTTTTTCCAAAAAAAAGTAAAAAAGTAGTAGGTATTTATCTGTTCTCTGGCAACCATAATAAGTACAAGCTTTGTTTTCTTTGGAGCTAGATGGCGCTGTGTGAATAACTTCCAAGGTTTTTTTTAATTATGCTTTTCAAACAACAATAATTGCAATTACAAACCCAAAGCTACCTATTATAATACAACTATGATCTCTTTGAACACACGTATAATACAAAAAACTCCTTAAAGTCGTGAAGCCTCATTCAACTTTCATTGTTATTGACGAGCCATTCGGTGTAATGGTCGAGAAGTCGGCTAATACACCAGAGGTTGCGGGTTCGATCCCCGCACGGTACAAACATATGTGTGTATGAACATGTCTGGGTGTTTCTATGTATAATATGTATGTGTTTACAAAAAAAAAAGTATATAAGTAATGTTATCCGTTGTTTAGCACTCATAGCACAAGCTAATGCTTAGTTTGGGGCTAGATGGCGCTGTGTGAATAATGTCCAGGGATATTTATTTATTTATAATATAGACGTAAGCTTGCTTCATTTCAATATACGGAACCTTTTGTGTTTACCGTAACGCGCTTGACCTTTGTCATTTCTATGGACTCGTAAAAATAAAGTTTTACGTAAACTAAGTTACATAAAAGTGTAGTAAGTCAGATTTTTGTAATGTTATTCTAGTAGGTAGGTACTGTAGGTAGTAGTAAGGACTTAGTCGTCAACTCGCGGACGCGAAACTCGCGGACATCCGCGAGTTGGCACCTTTCGATTTTACCTACTTTTTTCGTCGTCAACTCGCGCGATCATGAAATCTGACGTATTAATGTATACTCAGCTACAAAAACGTTACAACAAATTCCTTATTAAAATAAGGCCAACTAAATATGTATAAACCTTTTTTTAATATAGGTATATAATGTATTACTTTAGTAATAAGGTTGATAATACGGATACTGGTATTATTGTACTAGGGCAACATAACTTTATTGGAGATGTATTTATTTGTCATGCATTTTTTTTTTCATCAAGGTTATAAATACTGCAGCTTTAAATCTTTTTTTTTTCTTCTATACGCTTGGTTCGTCTTAGTAATCAACTCATAAAAAATCCTTATAAAATTAATACATCTCCAATAAGATCATGTTGCCCTAGTACATTGTAAATTATCCTTTGGTTTCAACCTGTTTTTATTTGACTGTACTTTATATAGACCCGCGAGTTGACGACAAAAAAGTAGGTAAAATCGAAAGGTGCCAACTCGCGGACGTCCGCGAGTTTTGCGTCCGCGAGTTGACGACTAAGTCGTAGTAAGGGGTTTCGTCGTTTGACCCCGGTCCCGAATACACCGCGGTGTCAAACGCGCAAGGACTCTTTTTGAATTGGCCGTTTGACACCGTTAATAATATCGCGGTGTCAAGCGGAGAATAACGTTTTTCGATTTCGTCATTTGACACCGCCAATAAAATCTTATTATTAATTTTTGTGCAGTTGAGTACACGAGTAAGTTGTAGATTGGAAGGATCCTTTAGTTAGTGAGTAGATATTATTATATCGACGGTTAAAAGGAAATAGGGCATAAGCGACATTTTGGTCAAAAATGAGTTATATATGCCATTGGACTTAAAATTTTCTGCTCTTTCGAATGCGCTTACTCCCATGGCTCTACGATGACTTTTTTGGCGTTTATGCCCAAGCAAAAAAATACACTTTCATGGTGTTATTTTTGCTAACCGACGAAAATTCTGGTCATTTTTGCTATAAAGGTGATTGTACCCCTACAAAAATGATTTAATTTGGGTTTGTTGTCGGTAATACCTTTTTACTTCACAAGGGTGCCAAGAAGCTATGGCGCTTGTGCCCTATATACACACTGCGTACTTATAATACTCTGGCGGTTATCCCCTATTTCCATTCAGTTCTTAATGACAGCCAAGTCGGTTATGCCCTATTACCTAAATTGATTTTCAAATGACACTGGTGGTTATACCTTACTTCCGTTTACTAATATAAAAACGATTGTCGCCAATTCCATATTACTTAAATTTGATTTGGTATCATGGTGTCGATTATAACATATTTCCACGTTCTACAATCATACTTATACGTCGCTTATACCGCAATACCAAATAAGGATTTAATAACGAGTCGGGGCTTATGCTATTGGATACCACAAAAACCAGTTTTAAACGCGTCGCTTGTCCCCCCGCAACACTCAGCCGCGCGCTGTGACAGCGTGAATAAGCGTGACTCGTGCGCTCCTATATTTAATAATATCGGGACCCACAGGATTGGTATGCGGTCTACGATGGAGCGCGCTTGCTTAGAAAAAGCCCGTTAATTCTGGCCATGAAGAGTCCCAAGTTGTAATGTGTAGGAAAGATAGATCCCGGCAGAGAATTCCACTCCCGCGCACTCCGTATCAAGAAAGATGAAGCAAATCGCTTAGTTTAGTAGTTCGATGATGGAACGGAGCGGGTCGAACCAAATCGTGCAGCTGAGCAGCACGAGTGTGATATCTCCGTATTTTACAGACTCCACTTTGGAGAGTACCAATGTGGAGTCTGTAAAATACGGAGAGGCAAGCAATCTTCTTACGATGATCGAGGCTCTTCAAGCTCTCGACCAAAGTATCGCCACTGATAAGCCTCTTCGCACGCCGCTCAATAGAGTCCAAAGCAGCCAGCTGGTATTGAGCAGAACCATCCCAAAGATGGCAGCAATATTCTATGCAGGAACGAACTTGAGCTCTTTAGAGGTTTAGGAGCTGCTCCGCAGTGAATTAGCGCCTGTCTCTGGAAAGGATTCCGAGCTTTTTATAGGAAGATGCTGCTACAGACTCTATGTAGCTCCCAAAGTTTAGGCTGGAAGATAATTCCATACCAAATATCAGAGAGAGTCGGTCAGATCGAGGGACAGATACGCCACGAAAAGAGGGAGCCATCTCAAATGCGCTTTTTTTGGTGGAAAAAAGACACGCCTGCGTTTTGGTGGGGTTCAAACTGATCAAATTGGCATCTCCCCAGTCTGAGACAACTTGGAGAGACTGATTCAACTTGTTCACCATGTCTGATCTTAAGGCCTCAGTTTCACCGCTACCTGTATGTACATAAGACAAGTATCTCTCGACTACCGCCCTATCGTCAGCATACCCCTAAAATTCCGGGAGTAGCCAAAATATCATTAATGTGCAGCAGAAAGAGTGTAGCCGAGAGAACAGATCCCTGAGGGACGCCAGCATTTATTTTTCGCGAGCTGGAGGAGAACCCATCAACAACTACTCTGATGCGACGTCCAGTCAGAAAATCTTTTATCCAAGCACAAACTGCAGCGGGGATCCCATAGGAGGGAAGCTTGCCAATAAGGGCATCGTGGCAGACCTTGTCAAAAACCAAGTCCAAGGACACAGCAATGGCCTCACCATGGTTTTCAATAGCCTCACTCCATAAATGCGTTGCGTATATAAGAAGGTCCCCAGTGGACCTACCTCTTCGAAGCCCGAATTGTGAATCACTGAGGAGATCGTTACCTTCTAAATACGCAAGCAAGCGGTTACTGATTGTACGCTCCATTACCTTACAGAGAATGGAGTTTATGGCTATTGGTCAGTAATTTGAGGGACAGCTGTACGGCTGCCTTTTTTGAGCAAAGGCTGCACTTTAGCAAGTTTCCAGGATTTCGGAACTGATCCCACAGATTGTGATAATACAAAAATGTCTGAAAGATATTATTTTTATTAGCTTTTTAAATACAATTAGTGAACGGAAAAACCATACCGTTTGGTCGGATGATATAGTCAGGTTCGTCGCTGTCAACTGGATGAATCTTGCACAAGTGGGTGTATACGGGCTGATTAGATAGATAGATAGAAGAGAATGTTACCAAAATAATTCATTTAATGTTAAAACTAATATCTGCAAGCCTGTAATTTAAAAAAGACTAGATTAAGTACTTACTAAGTTCTAAGATATTCTGAAGAAAAAATAAATCTTCATCACTTTTTTAAACATTAAAACTGTATTTGTAATTTGTAAAGACTGTTTAATTTATTTAAATTCTTCCTCATCCTTTATATTTTGTACTCATTGCAGGATATCGATATATAAACGAAGATTAGTGTATTTTAAATAATTAGAATAAAAGCTCGAAATGCTCGAAAAAACCGGCCTACCCGGGTTTTGATTACTCTACCCAAAAACCCGGGTTTTCAAAATTGAACCGAGTTTCGATGCCTTAATAGATAGTAAGCGTTCTTAGTTGTAAGAGAAAACAATGTTTTTTTATAGTCCTTTGTGGGAACAAAAGACCTATTTTAGCTAAAACACTGTTTTGTCTCTTTCTTTCATAACGCTGTCAACATTTGACAGAAAGTGTAAACATTTAAAAAAGTAATAAACATTATACAAAAATAAAGATAGCTTCGCAATTTAAAATTAAAAGGCACCGTTAAACAAAACATGGTATCTTTGTAAAACAACAACGTTTCAGGAAACATGCGATTCGTGTTTTTATTAAGGGGGTTAATTTTGATTTTCTTGATTAAAAAGTAGTAGGTAACAAAAACTCCTTTTTTATTTCAATAAAAATCGTACTATCTGCTCGTTAGTAAATACCTATGAAATGACGAGCTATTATCTTTTAAATTTACCATTTAGTGTAAAATTATAGCAGGGTATACTGTAATAGGCCTCTTATTAAGATAGATCCTTAGTATGTTTCTGTGAAATTTTACTCCCAAGCAATTTCACCCTACTTTAGAAGTTAGAGACTCAATTACGGTGTCGTGTAATATCTGTTTTAGATATTTTCATGAAGGATTGTGTTGGTTGCGCTACTTCATTAGCGACATTGTGTGTAACTTATGTCTTATATCCTGGTATTGTTTTGAATGCCGACTGTTTCTTGTGCCCTATTATCTTTTATACAACCAATATGAAAAGTACCTTAACCTTCTTTTCCTATAATATTGATTGAACGGTCTAGTCGCTTATACCCTTTTACCTTGTGAAATGATAAGTTGGAATGTCGCATATGCTTCTTATCCTTTATTATTTGATTTTGTCATTTGTATCTTATGCCATATTTCCTCACTCAAAAATTAAAAGCTGTGGTCAGCTGTGGTTATAAGCGACAAAAACTACTTTAAATAACGTCAAATCACTAAAACTAAGAATACCAGTAACTGTACCATGTCTATCTGATTTTATATCTGTTTCACTTTTCACAATATCTTAATAAATGACAAAAATACGTCAGTTTTTCTAAAATTTAAAACTTTGAACGGCTCTCCTGAACATTTCATCTTTTGTCGCTTATCCCCTATTTCCTTTTAACCGTCGATATTTTTGTTAACTTACCTATTATTGTCACCAATTTGTAAAATTATCTCTTTAAGGACAGCTTTAATTATGTTTTTAAACAATTTTTAAAGCCGACAAAAATTTAGCTCAGCCCGGGAATTGAACCCAGGATCCCGAGATCTCGGCTCGGTACTTAAGCCACTTGACCATCGAGGCGTTATTGATAAATGATGAATCAATAATTAATTGAAAAGATTTATAACTAAGTGCATCTTTGACATAGATATGAATAAAAAATAATTTAATTTGTTAATTACAAAAGTATATTAACAAGCGTTTTGGAAATTGCTTTCCACGAAGAACAATTTTGTACCTACATTTTAAGTAGGTATGTCTTTCAAATATCTTTTTAGTACACAGGTTCTGTGCCTTTTCACCAAAAAAAAAAAACATCAAATAATCGCGATAGTAACGCTCAATTACAATTTTTATCTCTATCTGTACTTACCTTAAACAAGAGAGATATCGAACCTGCGACCTCTGCCCTAACAACTGCATTTCTGACTGGCAACAATCATCAATAATAAATCCAACCAACTCAATATTCACTAAACACGACACAACCTAAGTGAAAGTGACAAACTATAATAAAAAATGCTTTGTCTGTCCGTTCTCACCCCGAACCAGTCCCGTATGACCAGTCATCGTGTTGGTCACACGCCGGGAGTCAAACCCGACGGAAGTAACGATTTAGTTTTTTAGAACACACTATTGATACCGTCTTAGAAGTATTGAGATGAGAATGAGTGAAAATTATCTTATAAGATTTCGATCGCCTCTGTGAAACAGTGGCTAAGCAGTTTAGTATATTATTCGAAGGTCATGGGTTCGATTCCCGCCTAGGGTTTGGGTAATAGACCACTCTGCTATCACACTATAGGCATATTGATCTTTGAGCCTTTAATTTTAAGTGTACTTGCTTCCACTTTCATATTGCCAGAACAAATCCAAAGATAAGGGCAGATTTCATCCACGACCTTCGTGTTTAGATGCGAGCGGTGTAACAAGATATTACTATCAATTTTTTTGCTACCCGAGCGGTAACCACCCAATTCAATTCATTTATTCAATGACAATCATTAATTGTGTTTGAAAATAACAAAATACAGAAATTACAATTAAAATAAAAATTAGATATAAAATTACAAAATAACAATAAAACGTCAAAAATTACATTCATATCAACATTAGAGTAATAGTAATAAATTTATTTTATGTCGATTTTCAATATTAAAATGTCAAAGTAAGTACTCAATTCGCCATCGTCAGATATAATCTACTATGTAAGTTGTAAAAACAGTGTCAATAAAAACAATATGACCATTTTTTTTGAATTCACACCTATAGACAACACTTTACATTACAAACCTACGTCACAAAGGTCATCAAACATTTAAATAGGATTTATTCCTGTTTCTTCCCAAAGTTTTGTCCCACATTCCAAAAAAAATCCATTTTGTCCCACATTACTATTCAATTCCCGTAGATCACAAACTCAAGATTATTAAATGTAGTAAACTTTACCACGCTGTCTGCGTGCCGTGTATCTACTAGCCCTATCCCAGTAATCGATACCTATCTTCCTGACCACAGCCACTTCCTTGGGAATACACCACACCTTGCGACTCTTTATTTTATTATACCGTGGTACTGGCTATCAATTAATGATTTAATGGAATTGCAATGCATTTTAATGAATGAATGGAACATTAAAAATGAACTCTTTGTAATATTAACTCCACTTGAATGATTTAAATTATTGATCTTGGTGAAATGCTCTTTTTGCTTCGTTAAAAAAGTAGTTTTATAATCTAAATGAGTTCAATAGGTATTTTCGTGAAAAAGTAACAAACAACCATTCAACCAAAATATGAATACATGTTTAGGCCAACTTTTATTATATCGCACAAAATTTATGATTTTAATAAGATCTCTGGCTGTTTTCCGGCGGTATTAATTAGCCTTTAATTTCAAGTAGGTATATTAGTTGTTGTAAAGCCATGCTGATTTACAGTACGAATGGGCCGGCTCGTCCGGTGAAGTAAATTACTACCCTCTCACATAACACCAGCGTGAAATAATAGTGACTACTATTGTGTTTCGTCTGGTTTGTGAGAGTACCGGAGGCCCTCAGATGTCCATATGGGTGGCGGAGATTACTTACCATCAGGCGACCCGTTCGTTTGCTGCAACTGACATAAAAAAGTGTACTGGCTTCCGAAATCAGAGGCTCGAAGATCAGATGAACTTACTAGCCTAGTGTGGCAGCAAATTGAGCGACGCTGCCTGGTAAAGTGTCAATGGAATAGGCCGCAGTGGCCTCTTACCACCAGGTGGGTTGCGTGCCTGTCTGCCAACTGATCTAGTACAAAAAAGTCTACGTAATAGTCCAACGAATAAGTAGTCGAGTTTCATTCAGTTCAAAGTACAAACATATGACACGTGGATCTCAATGGAGTCACCGGTCACGCGCATAGAAAGCGAAACCGCGCGTGCGCACAAAAACCACCGGCCGAGCTAGAGGCTCGCCAGGGCTCGCCACTCTCCCGCGCATGCGTCTTTCCATTCTATACAAGGCCAGAACGCAGCCATAGGAAACAGCTCGAGTATATATTGTAATGCTGTTTTTAACTCTGTTATTACAATGCATACACGAATTTTGCGTACTGATCGTGTATAGTTTGTATCGTGGATGCTCGCGTCTTTGTTCCAAACTATACTACAAACTTACTTACATTGACAAGTGTTCAGTTTAGTTTTTTAGTAAAATATGGAATTTTATTTTAACTTTATTAGGTAGAAATAAATACAAAACAATTATGTACTTAATCATAATTATTTTGATTAAAAAGTGCTTTTCAACGAGCATTATTAATATTATTAAGTTAAATGCTAGGTCGTGTTTTCTTTTTCCATTTTTTGTCGCGGTGGGTGTTGAAGGTCGGCCTGCTAGTATTCTATTTTTTGTAGCAATTTTTTTTTCAGGTTTAAAAAAAAATAACCACGAAGGCCAAGGCGGGAGCTCCGCTTCGCTTCGCTCCCGCCTTAGCCTTCTAACCTATATCCATCCGAGTCGCTTTCCGCCTCCGATGTGTTTTTTTTAACTTAATTTCTCTCAGTACGCCGTATGTAAACAGCGGAATAATACAAATTGCCTGCGCGACATATACACGATTAGTCCGTATGCGCACTGGCGCTGTATATATTGGAACAAGAAAAACTTGTTCGTTACTACGAAGTATACGCGATTATTTGCGTACTGCTCTTGTATGGATTGGAAGAACTTAGTAAAAAAGTTATTTACAATATATACTCGAGCAGTTTCCTATGGCTGCGTTCTGGCATTGTATAGAATGGAAAGACGCCCCGCGCATACAATGGGGAATTATGCATAACTATGTATGTACACTATATCCAATATCATCTATCCTAAATAATCTACACTAATATCATAAAGACGCCTTGACGGTCCAGGGGGGCAATTCTTGCGCCTCTGATAAAATATCGAACCCGATATTTTTAGAAAAAACATGGCGGATAATGTGGAAATTAGTTGACATCCGCCATGTTTTTTCAATAAAAATCGGGGTTCGATATTTTATCAAAGGCGCGAGAATTGGCTCCCAGTGGTTTATGTAATACTCGTACCAGGCCAAGATCTCGGAGCCCCTGGGTTCAATTCCCGGATCGAGCTAACTTTTTATCGATTTTTTAAGACACGGCTTGGATTTGTAATCACCAATCGTGAGTTTCATTATAGCAACCAGGTGTTGCTATAACCAATATAGCTAATGTGGCGCCTCCAGAGCAGGCTTTTTTATTTTCTTAGTCAGGCTATACGTGAATTTATTATATTCAAACCCGTATCAATATTTTAAAATCTCAACAAATAGAACATAGCAAGCAACAAATTCAAAACCATATTGAAGCTGATTTAAAAAAAAATCTTTAAATGGAACGTGACTTAAAATTAAAAACCGAAGCCGAAAGCATTTTTAATTCAAAATTCTTACGTAACCGGTAGCCAGTATAAAGATTCATTGAGCGAGTTTCACTAGCGGGCGAGTCGGCTGGCGCGAGTGAATGGGGCGTTTTTTGTTCGAGTACACTTGCCTAAATCGGTGTGAAATTAGTTGGGCCGAACGTTGCTTCTGATCTGTCGTGTGGTGTGCGGCGCCACTGGTGGCGAATGAGTTAATATACTCAGAATTTCACAAGACTTGAGCAGACTTTTCATTTTGGTCCTAATGAGACGTAACTTGTTACAGAGCCACCATTGTCTTTAAAAAATCAAAATCAAAATTAAAATCTTCTTTATGTAAACTTGTATATAGTATTTTATGAATCGTCAATTACACAGAGTGACTCTACCACCGGATTCGGAATGTCGTTATCTGTCGAGAAGAACCAGCAAGAAACTCAAAAGTTACTCTTTTCAATTTCGAAATTTTACTACTTCAAGCAGTAAATCCAATGATCTGAAGTGCTCCGAGAAAAGGATGGTACAGGCCGACTCTGCTCGTCTTATCTACCTACATATAAGCTTCTGAGTAGAAGTACGTTACGATAAAACGGCCGTTATTGGTTTTTTTGGTACGGTCAACGGCACATCACGGCAAACACTTGCAGTTCGATAATTACAAAGTCCAAAGTGTATGGTCTGACGTGCTTTTGACTGTACATAAGTTTTACAAATACAGCCTAAATAATATAATCTATCTTGATTGGTTGCTGAAGAATCTTTATATTTGGACTAAGGAAATAAGTGACCGGCTATAAATTCACTCTTCAATATGTTCCCGCTCACAGTGGGACCACACCTGACTGATATTTATACCAGTGGAGTACAAAGTAAGTTTCGGCCGATCATGAGTGAGCCGTCGACGAAATTAATTGTTTTTTAGCTGCACAGCATTTCACTTCGATATGCGTTGATCAAACTGACCTTCTCACTAGCTTAGAAGCTAATAATAGTGGTTCATAGGATCTTATCTGTCTGATTAACTAAGATATTAGGTATGTGGCGGGTCATTACATTCACTCTGTGGTAAAGTGAAAAACTCAGACTCGGAACCTTCTTGGTGTTCTTTTTTCAATTTGCTTTTTTTGCATTTAGTCATTTCCTCGCTGAGGTGGAATGAAAAGTTACGTGTTGCACTCGAGTGCAAAGATTTTTCACCTCGTGCTCTTTTGATTCCCTCGCTAACGCTCAGGATTCTAATTTTGAATCACTCGCTGCGCTCGTGATTCAATTTTAGAATCCTTCGCTTGCTCGGTCATCAAAATTGAACACGCGGTTAAAAAGCAACTTTGCACTCTTGTATAACAAATAACTATTACAATTCTATCTTTAGACTATAAACTGTATACCTTAGTGGAATACAGTATTCAAGAAAAGATTGTATCAATAAATATTCTAAAAAAATTACGATCGAAAAGAATGAAAAAGAGATGAGAGTTTTTTTTGCCGATTTTTCTCGATAACTTTTAAAAGCCGGTAGCAGAGTCACTTTGTAACGATATACTTGACGATTTATACGTCCGTCTTTGAAGCTATATTGATATTAAAGGCATATTGATAATAAGGACCGCGAAATGTTTGTGATATGGGAAACTAACGAAGTTTAGCGGGTAGTGGAAACATTAACTCCCGAGCTCTGCACAGCTGTAGGTATCGCTAACCTGCGGTTATGGTGCTTTTACGCACTCTCCTACGTGAAAAAAAGACATTCAAATACAGTTCTTCTATCTATAAAAATAGGGTATAAAATGTAATGGTTGGTACTCACCATCTCCCCCCTGGCTGCTGCTGTGCGCATGGTACTGCTCATCTGAAAAGTCGTACTCTACGTCAGATCAGACACATCTGCTCTCGATAATCATGGTCTTAGCTTAATTTGTCACATATCATACAAACTACACTATAAAAAGAGGTTAAAAAAAGTACAGTCAACAGCACATCAGACTACCATAATCTGTCAAATTTCTTTAACCTATTTTCAGATTTATTTACTTCACGTAGAGTTCTCTTTCAATTGAGAATTTTTGACAGTTTGGGTAGGTTGATCTGCTGGTGTCCGTACAACAAGTCACCTAATGAAGTGATTGCGCAGGGGGAGGCAACCCTGTCCCGCCGCGAGCATATCTCAGGTTGTGACTACCACTTGTGTGGGTATAGTTTAACTATAAGACGTACAGTCAACAGCAAAAGTGAATGATCAAAGTCAGACGTTCAAAACTAATGAACGTAGTCCGCGTCAGAACTGTGTGGTGTCAAGATGCTTTTAAAGTATGGGGTTTTATTTTATATCAAACATTAAGAGGAAATAGTAAGGGCGAGAGAATTGAAAAATAGGTATTTGTAAAATCTATTGCTGTCGCGCAGTGTCCGAACATCCCACGCAGAGCGCGATAGAGACAACTGCAGCTTGGAGCGAAAATACCTTTAAAATCAACGTTTCGTAGTCCCCTGATTTCTTTTCCAAAACTTGACCGATTTAACTACTTTTTTTATCAAAAATTAAAGAAAGGCTTTGGCCGTGTTCCTATGTTTTCTTTTTTTTATTTAATCTAGTTAAATTTGTTTTCTGGATGTTTGAACACAGCGGAAAATCTGGTCATTTTTTTAGGTTTTTGAAGGTTCATAACTCTTTTAATTATTAATTTATGAAAAAAAGGAAAACATATGGACATGCAAATAGTGGTCATAAATTTTTGGGAAAAAAACTATTTCTCTACTGGCATTATCCAGGCAGGAAACAGGGGAATACGTTTGTATGGAAAAACGGCCCTACTCTTTCCTCTTAACTATGCCTGATCAATGTTGACTCCAAAAATTGTAGACGAAATTCACATCAGAACTAAGAAGTCAAAGAATGATTTGTAGTTAATGATTGGTATAATATACAAGTACTTACTTTAAAATCATCTTGACACCACACATTGCAGTTCTGACGCGGACTACGTTCATAAACATTGAATTTCTGTCTTTGATCATCTACTTTTGCTGTTGACTGTACCATATAGTAGAGCTACGCTGCAGACAGTTTTTGTATGTATATGTAGAGTTAATGTAGAGCCTAGTACAAGGCATAATTTATCAATACCTTCCAGTGAAGTGGAAATCCTTGCAAAATGGAATAAGCCGTACCTAGTGACCGCTCACCATCAGATGGACTTGAACTAACTGAAGTTTAGTAAAACAAATCAAATCAAAGGCTCGAAGATCTGATGAGCCTACAGTCTGGAAGGACATTGAGCGACGCTTTCTGGTGAAGTGTACCTCGATGGAATAAGCCGCAGTGACCGCTCACCATCAGGTGGGCTGCATGTTTGTCTGCCAATTGATGTAGTATAAAAAAAACTAAAGAGGTATATTGATCAAATTCGGGTTATGCTTTATTTATTAGCTACAGATTACAATAAAAAAGTTACATAAATCATTCCTTCACTGCTTTCTGTCAAAATGTCATTGACACAAGGAACTCACCTCCATTCCGATGATCTCCACTTATCAGCTCCTGGCTCTGCAACGTTGGCGCGTGTATTAGTACCTTCTGCTGAGGACTGTGAGGGTCCAGACCCTCCACCTCTAACAACGGGGCGTGAGGCTCATATCCATGGACTACCAGAGGCGGTGCGTGAAGATCCATCTCTTTGCATCACCTATTTTTAATCTGTATTAAAAACACTTCACAACTAGCGCCAAAAAGAAAACACTTGACAGTTCAACACTATTGGCGCGAAGTTCTTAAAAGTTCACTGTTCGTTTTTTCAAATTTTAAACACGTAGCACATTTCTTTTTACTTTTTGACACTATTTTAATTTGAGTTTTTTGTCCGTTGGCAGTATTTTGACGTGGCACAATTTCTTTTTGTCGTTGAAAGATAGTTCGTTGATGATTTCTGATTTTGGTTTTTCTTTGATTGCTAATTTTTGCACTATTATTGGCACTTATTTACTCTGTTAAGGACTATTAGGAGTATGCAAGAGTATTTTTGTTGGAAGTACTGGGAAAGTTTACTTGTGGTTTCACACTGAACTGTCACATGTTTGAGTTTACAGGGTTTTCTTTGGTGTCGTCTCACCGAAGTCTTTTACGAATTTTTAGGCGTAGGCTCAGCATTTTTATACCTGAAACAAAGATATTTTTATTAGATTTCTTACACAATAGAATAAATGTCACATACATCTATTCATCTGGTCCAAGGTGAGTTGCATACAAAATATGTTGACCATAATTCATATTTTCTTTTCTCTCTTTAGTCTTTTGGCAGATGATAATAATTTAAAAGGTCCAAATTCTTTGCTTGTCACTCCCCTCATTTATGATTTTAATCTCATATTTTTAACCAACTGTTAAAGACTATTTTTATCCGAGATAAAACTTGCAACTATGCAAGTATTTCATGTAAATGCAATAAAAACGCGCGAGTATTTAGATGTTCAGCATTTGAATATGCGAACAAAAGCCTTCCTGTGGGATACGAAACGGGGTCCAACGAGCTAGGAAGGAAATAAGAATGGATATTCATAATCGGTTCTACCACTTCTGATAATTATCTGTGATGCTATTTTCTTTTTGTTAATAACTGACAATAGTGTAATCTAAGCTAAGCCTAAGATACTTGGTGGACAAAATGCATGTTTTAACCAGGGGCCATTGGGTGACGGTATTTAACGTAACGTACTAAGCGACTAAAATACATGTTATTCAATAAAACACCCACACTACGTACAGTCATAGGCTGGTTTTAGAGTCACGCTGACAAGCAAGCGGTCAGCGCGCGTATCAACAAGTATCGCTGTTCTTGTAAGATAGCGACGATTTTAACTGCACAGAAAACCGGCAGTGTACAACGCTACGCGCGCGCGGCAGCGTGACTCTAAAACCAGCCATAATGTTCACGTGAACTTTTGCTCTAAGAATCGAACCTAAAACTTACGGCACATAAGACCAGTCAACCAATCGAGGGATACTAAGCTAAATATTTTTTAAGTAAAAAAAACATATTCAGCCACTAAGAACGAGACTATTCTATTAAGTTGTATTAAAAACAGCTAAAAGCTAAACAAAAAACAATATTTTTTTAATCATATCCAAGCAGTTTCCTACATCTCTGCCACCAAGAACAATGCCTGCTGAAGGCACGAGCCGCAGCATCGCGTAATAATAGATGCACACATTTTATTTGCTAAGCGGAACACGCTTCACTTATAATAAGTATTACAATATGAGATAAATAAAATAAAAACTACGTTTAATAAACTTATGTTTTTGTGTGACAATAATTGGGTCCGGCCGTTATGCCCCCATTCCGGGTTGCCCCCGGCCTGTATGCCCCCACGTTTTAACGGCAAACTGGAACAAATTTTCTTAAAATGTGGGGGCATACCGGCCGGGGGCAACCCGGAATGGAGGCATTACGGCCGGACCCCAAAAATTTTGGTGATGAACTTAAGAAAGTAAGGTCGCCAGATATCATTTGGAGAGGGCTTGGTTGGGTGCGTGAAAAACCTTTTTATTTGCTGTCACGCATTATGTTTTTTCTAAGGTAATCTTACCGTAGTTATTTCAATGCGCAATCTTGGCTCATGAGTGTTTATTTTATCTGGAGGATAATGTTTTGAATACTAAACCTCGGATATGAACTGGGGGCCTAGACAAAGTAACATTTTGTCAGCGATAGCGAAATTCGGAATAAATTGTATGGATTTGACTTAGAAAAGTCACGTGGTCAATCGATATTGAATGTACGGGTTTTGACATTCGCTGTCGCAAATTGAGCGATAACGAACGTCATAAGTGCCGCTTTTCTAGTTCCTCTGGACCCACCACTCACTAAGCTGTAGTACCCACTCCCAGTACCCAACTAGTAGCAATTAACCAACCCTGGGTAAAGCATACTTGGCTAGAGACGGAAAAACAAAAAAAAAATCGTTCTGTGTCATTGAACTTTGCTTAAAAACGCTTTTTTTTACACTTAAATCGGGTAAACGAGCTTACAGTGCTTTCACACGGGCAGTCCAGTTTTTTGCAGGATCCCGTTTTTTGCAGGATCCCGTTTGATGGCGAATGTGTTTATATGATAGCGTTCACACGAGCATCCCGCATGCGGGATACTGCAAGAACCCGATCCGGCATTCGGTTTTGTCACTAGAAACTGGATCCGTCGTCCAGTAAAAAGCGGGATCCCGTTTAGTCGCACAAATATTTATATAGCAGTGTTCACACGGCAGTCCAGTTTTGCAGGACCGGCGTTTTACTTTGAATTTTGAATTTCGAATTTTACTGGATCCCGCAAAACTGAACTGCCGTGTGAACACACCGTCCAGTTTTGCAGGATACAGTAAAAAGCCGGTCCTGCAAAACTGGATGCCGTGTGAAAGGGCTGTTACAGTTCGCCTGATGATAAGTAATTACCTCCCACCCACACCTGTAACACCAAATATTCGTCTACCAAAAGCCAACATACAGTGTGTCATATAAGTTTTGCTTAAATGCCTAACAAAAGCGTACAGGATGGAACAAGCACAAATGAGTCATCCCTTACCGCAGAAAGGTTAGCGCGCAAGGCTGTGGGAACGCCGATACAATGGCGCGGGGCACACCGCCTACACCGCCTGGGACCAGTCTTGAGATAAAATGTTCAGCTCTTTTTATTACACTTCAGTTGGCAGACAGACAAGCAGCGCATTCGGATGGAAAGCCCGAAAGCTTCGCTAAATATGCTAGGCAGAGGTCACCTCTGATCTAGGATCCTACTGGGTCCACATAAATATTGCCCAAATCCATCGAACATAAGTAAACAGTAGTGTAAATGAATATTTCGAAAATTAGATTTATGCCAAAGAAAATAAATTTAATGTTTACTAGCTTAACTGTGATTTTCTGTGTCCTGGGTTCTGGTTCCAAGTCGAGCTAAACTTGTGTAATTTTTTTCGGACACAGTTCGAGTTTGTTATCACTAAACCGCATTGGTTCGTGGTAATTTCTTTTTGGGAACAAATTAAATGACCACCAAAAAACACAATCGTTATCCAAACAGCCTCATCCAAAATAAATATAATATGTACAAATAAACGAAACCTGTACCAAAATATTTCGGGCTATTTAAGTCATGCCTGCACTACAAAAACTTTTCGTAACCCAAAAAGGCCACGCGTGCACCAAATTTTAACTAGCAAAGTTTTGTGTCATTCTTACCCAAATATATCATTTCGTTTGCCATAAAATGTATTCATATAACCAAGTATATTAAATTGATTGATAAGATTTGTGTTAGGTTAGGTTAGAACTGCGACCACTAAACGCCAACTGAATTCTACCCATTTTACTTGGTCGGGACAGAGAGAAAAAGATTTTGTTTGTTTACTAACGTAAAAGCTCCTATTAACGACCCATTAAAATGTGACTCTATTACCGACCTAATTTTTAAATCACTCATATTAGACATAATATAGGGTTCCAGGAGGTCATACCTTAAAAATTAGTTACGTATTTTTGTTTGACAACAAATAGAGTAAATTTTGTGTGTTTAAATAGCCAGTGAAAGAAATAATTTGACAATGAGTGAGACGCGCCCGAAGCGGACGCAAGTTTCATAGTGTCGCGTCTCCAGACACGTAAGTACACCTAAATTTTACTTAAGGAAAATAACACACTAAAAATGGGTTTGTCTTCTTGCTATTACATTACAACTTTAACGTATATATTAGTTTTCTAAACTAACTCTTAATATAATACTTTTATTGGTTTTTGTGTGATAAAATCATGTTTTAATTTAAGGCGGTAATAGAATCCAAATTTCAAAACTTGATTCTAATAACGACCCATGGCGTTGTTAGATTTTTAAGAACATTTAGCATTTTAAAATAATAATTATCTATTATAAACTACCTCATTTGATTTAATTTTTTGTTGTTCAATTCTTAAAATTATTTTACTACGTTGAGATCTATTAACGACAAAGCTATTTCTTCAAGTTTTTGTGTAAAACTCGATTCAACGTTAGACAATATCCCTATTATTATAATGAAAATAACCTTTATTATCTGAATTAAAGACTAACTGACATTAAAAGAAATAAGATAGCAATAAGATCGAATTTAACAGTATTCCATAAAATGGATATTTTATCTGTTTATTTTTAATTTTATTGGTCGCTAATAGAATACTGCAACCTTCATACTTAATTCTATTACCGACTCACAGCTGTGACGATATTATTGGTTTTTTGGTAATTACAGTACACAAAAACAAAAAGTATATTTTTGAACAAATTGGCTTATTTCTTGCATACGTGACGTTTTGAGAGATTTTGTCACATTATTAATGTAAAATAAATCCAGTTTCATTCATGGCTTCATGGCATTGGCTATAGGTAGGTATTTTATATATTTTCAAATCAAATAAAAATTACAGGACGGAATAGGGGCCATGTAGCTTTTTAAAGCTTCTTTAGAGGAATTAAATTCTATATGGTGTTATTTTATAGAATCATGGAGCCGCAGAAGCGCAAGCAGTACGCCTCTCTGCTCAACTAGAAGAAGCGCTTCTAGCTATAAATGAAGGTATCAGCATAGGCATACGAAGCTTCAAAAACATGGCATACCGAGGACAACTCTGCGTGATAAGAGAAATAATAAATATACATATAAATTAATATTGTGGAAAACAAACTGTTTTAACGAAGGAGGAAGAAATATTATAAAGGTATTTTGTGATTGTATTACAGGTAAAAATATTTTTGTTACTGATTTATAATATCTAATTAGTATGTAGGTAATTAAAAGATAAGCGTTTAATTATTTGAAGACTGTTTTCTGAGGCTGATTATATTTTTTATTAATTAAAATAACGAAAAATAAGTGCTCCAAGCGTTGCAATAAATAATTATGTTCATATTGTAATAATGTTAATCTTATAACTATTGTTATTATATAATAAAAACCTTAAAAACGGTATTTTATTTTATTTAATAGTATAGAAAAAGTGACAACTTCGTAGCGGTCGGTAATAGAAGTCGAAAAATCGGTAATAGAATCTTGCTGCATTCTATGGGTCGGTAATAGAATCAACTACTCTTTTAGATTAAATAATTATTTAGTAAATATTGTGTTATTGAATATTGAATTTAAGTACTGAATTGCAAAGAATACTTCATTGAGATTAATTATAAATTATAACATCTTTTCACACATAACAGCTTATATCTATTTTTTTAAAGGGAATCCTAAGACAGCTTAAACTGGCGGTAATAGGAGCTTTTACGTTATCAATCGTCAAATGGTATATAGTATCGGTAAATCTTTAGAACTTCATTTATATTTTTTGGGTATACAATGATTTTTGTACGCATTACTTTAATTTATTAGGATAAAAATATGTAACATATTTGGATGAAATTTTTAAATACAATGCGAGTACAAATTTGGTGCACGCGTGGCCTTTTTGGGTAGCTCAGCGATTATTCTGACGATACTTACGTTTTTTTAGGTTAGCAGACTTAACGTTTATTGGTGATCATTTCATAATAAAATGGGGATTAAATTCTGGTAAGTACTTAGGATTTTTTGGGCATTATATTTCATTATATCTGGTGGTTGCTTAAACCTAAGCCTTTCTTTTTTAAGTCAGAGGCAGCAAACGAGCCAGCGTGTCGCCTGATGATGGTAAGCAATCATCGCCGCACATGGACTTCTGCAATACCAGAGGGATTTTAATGGGGGATGTAGGCCTCCGGCACTCTCACAAACCAGACGAAACACAATAGTAGTCACTATTATTTCAGGCTGGTGTTAATATGTGAGAGGGTGGTACTTCCCCGGACGAGCCGGCCCATTTGTACTGTAAAACAGCATTGCTCTACCACTACCAAAGTCAACAGTGTGCCTCAATGGAATAGGCCGCATCGGTACCAACAGGTGGAATGCGTGTCCTTCTGCAGACTGATCAAGCATGAAAATAACTCGCCAGATACGATTAAAAACACCAAAGATATCGTCGGATTTGTCCCTTGTCGATCGTGTGCTGTGCGGTCGTTAGCGTCAAATTATTCACACGTTGCCGCCGATGGGTACGATAACGTATTACATAGGTACATTTTTACGCATTTCTTACTAACTTAATAGTGAATTCCTGTATGGATTTTGTATTTTTGTTTTATGGCTTTTGATAAATTTTATTCATTAAATTCGTTAATATGTTATATAAAATATATATTTATATATATATTTAGAGCTATTCTCGGCGTCTCACTGAGGAATCGCATCCGAAATGATGTAATTGGGCAGAGAATCAAAGACACCGACATAGCTCGCCGGATTAGCCAGCTGAAGTGGCAGTGGGCTGGCCATATCAGCCGTAGAACCGATAACCGTTGGGGTAAACGGGTTCTAGAGTGGAGACCGCGTCTCGGTAAACGTAGTGTAGGACGCTCTCAGGCCAGGTGGAGCGATGATCTGCGCAAGATGGCTGGCAGGAGCTGGATGCGAGTGGCCGAGGATCGATCAGCGTGGCGAGCATTTGGAGAGGCCTATGTCCAGCAGTGGACTGTCACAGGCTGATGATGATATATTTATATAAAAAAGTAAAGTATCGGCCTATAAATGTCCCACTGCAGAGCAAAGGCCTTCCTCCTTGAAATCAAGTTATCGTTACAATGATGGGTACTGGCTTAATCACCACGCTTGACAAATCCGGGTTGGTGATCACAAACCCGAGCTGTGTCCAAAAAATCTATTATTACAAGCTAATGCTTAGTTTAGGGTTAGATGGCGCTGTGTGAATAATGTCCAGAGATATTTATTTATTTATTATTGAATGAGTAGTATTTTTATGCCACATCAGTTGGTAAAAGAAATTGTCTTATAATTAGATAAAAGGTCCTTGATTACATTCAACACCTTCACATTGTCACACGAGAAAACCGTCAAAACCACGCCGTTAAACCTCCACAACTGACAACAAGCCTAAACAAGACAAATCAACAGTAACCATCTAAAACTACTTATAAATAACAAAAACTCTAACGATCCGATGTATCCGTGAGAATGGAAGTTCACACTAGCAATAACTTCAGCGGTAGGGTGGCTATTCAATATAGATATATCAGGATAAGGCGAGATTATTTTTATTATTGAACTAGCCTTTCGCCCGCGGTTTCACCTGCGCGTAATTTCTCTTTTCAAATATTTTTCTTTTTCCCCCTCATTTCCAGGATCAAAAGTACCCTATGTACCTATACCGGGGTTAGTGTAGCTTTCCAACAGTGAAAGAATTATTCAAATCGGTACAGTAGTTTCGGAGCCTATTCAATCCAAACAAACAAACAATCAAATCTTTCCTCTATATAATATTAGAAAAGAAGAGTGAATTTGATTGGAAAAAGCTTTCTGAACTCTATGTAAATTAAATGACTTACATTTACATTGTGCTTTCAAAACAAAATTTGATCCTTTATAATGGTGCACGAAACGTATGACACCTTATAAGCTTATTAATGCAAGTCGGAAAATTTGGTCTAACTTTACCAAACAAATGACTCTATAATGCTCCTTCAAATTCAGTATTTATTATTGTTGTAATTGAAAATGATCTTTAATTATTGTCTAGTAAAAACTCTAAATGATTGAATCGAATATTGTAAAAATTTCAAGTTTCAATAGCATGAATATGAAAGAAAAATCGATAATCAAATATTACTTAATTCATCATGATATGTTTCCTCGATACTTAATTATGGTATTGTATGTATAGAGTTTTTAAAATACAGAAGAGATGCATTCGCGCCTTGAGTAACGCCTGGTATCTGGACAGTTGCAAGCCTCTCTTTAGAAAATTTAGCTTGCTCCCATTACCTTGTCTCTACATCAGGGAAGCTAGTATTTTTGTGAAAAACTTTCCTAAATACTATAAAACACGTAGAGAAGTCACGACGAGGCAGTTGAGACAGCAATACGCGGGCCTAATACATCAACCTCCCTGTCGCAAAGATATTTATAAAAGAACCGCTTACAATATGTCCATAACAGTGTATAACTTGCTTCCGGAGGAACTAAAGGTGCTAGAAGGAAATACATTTAAAAAAAAACTGACTGCTTGGCTACTTGACAAATGTTTTTATAATTTTAAAGAATATTTTAACTGGCGACATAATGTATAATTAATATTGAATAATTATTTTAGATATTGTGTAGTAATTATCATTTGACATTTTTTGAATTGAATTTGGTCTACGATTGATTTTGCATGCCTGCGAGCAGGTTGAACACATTGGACTTAAATATTTGTAAGAACTGTAATATTACTGTGTTTCTGGCAAATAAAAGGATTATTATTATTATTATTACGATTGCTTAAATAACAAATATAATATATCGAACTGAAATCAAATTTTATATTCTTTATTCATGTAGGCTTCTAAGATGCCCCTAGAGAGCGACTGCACCACCGGCTTCGAAATTTTGTCATCTCTCGAGAATCGGTATAAAACTCGATAGCAATTTTTGTCAATCGCCAATGTCGTTACAATATTTACCAATACAATCTCAAGTCAAGATAAACCCAGGTCAGGCTTCTTAACCAAAACGCAAGGACCTATCCTTGAAATACAAGACGGTTGGTAACCCGCATGTAATGATACGTTGTAAGCAAAATACAAAAAAAACTTGTTAATTTTGTCAGAAACAGTAGTGTTGAAGATTTAACGACACTTTAAAAATATACTACCATGTAAGCTTATATTTGGAGGACTTTTTTTTATGGGTCAAGGTATTATTGGGCCACTCTTTGAGTTCTCAAGGAACTTTAAACCCCTCCATGGAACATCGGTACTTACCACAGACCAGAGATTTCTCCGTGGTACTTACACAATTTAGATCTATAGCCTAAAGGTCATAGTTTTGATTCACTCCCGGGCTTTTTGAGTGTCTGACTGACTAGCTGACATCACAGGAGAAGTCTGCCACCATAACAGCTCTGGTTTTTTTTCCAGCAATATTAATGTGGGGGCCAGTACACTTTGAATGAAAGGCTCGAAATTCCGAGAATTATTAGGTCTCATAATACCTATATTGTAACAGCATACCGAGCGATGCTACTTGGTCAAGTATCCTTTAATGAATGAATGGCCACTTGACATCAGGTTGGATGCGTCTTGTCTTCCAACTGAATTTATTTATTTATTTGGTTTATTTTATTTATTATTTTTATTTATTTATTTACAATTTCTACCTGCTTATAAATAGCATAGAAATAAAATAGAGATATAATAAAAAGCTTTGAGTAATGTCCTCCTAGCTGTTTTCTTTCAGCTACGATGATCGATCTTTACGATCAACCAACTTAGCCAGTTAAGTCTGCGCTATCATGGCACTATGGGACAGCAGTTTGACACGACCGAAGAGGGATGCAAAATCAACCACTTTACAAGCTTTTCGAGGAACAGGGTTATTTTACCCCGCCAAAATCCTCGTATTTTCTATATACATATTATACTTACAATAAAACTTAATTTTGGAGATACCTAAACTACTATGAACATAATCTATTATTTAAAATAACATTAGTACCAGTTGAATAAATGACAAGTTTTGATTAAAACATTTTAACAGGAACCGAGTGAGGTGAGCACAGCTCTTTGTTAGTTAGGCCTTGAAGAGCTTATGTCATAGCGATGGACAGGTCCGGGCCAGTTCCGAAACGGGTTATCCACGTACCTACCGCCCGGTAGGGTGGCCAAAATTATACTAACTTTTATACCACAATATGTTTTATGACCTGATGATAAACGTTCATTGCGGTAATCTGTATTGAGGGACATTTCCCCACAAAGCTTCGCTTAATATGCTGCCACATTGTAGGCTCATCTGATCTTTGAGCCATAATATTATTATTATTATCTTGTTATCATAGGGTATCACTCATGATGTAACATTTTGTAGAGTCGCATAATGATCTATCTAATAGGTTTTAGAAAGGTTGTTCACTAAATTTGCCAAATCCTTATTCATGCATGGTTTATGCATATCCCAACTCGATTGGGAAATTGCGCTTGAGAAATAAAAATTTACTTCGTGTAACATTTTCTGTATAATAACTAGTAATATATTTAACTTAGTTTTAACTCTCAGGGTTTTCAGTACTGTTTCAGATTCTAAACAGCCAAAATACTTTAAACAAGTTTCGGTAATGTACCTGTGGTTTGAACAATAATACTGATTATTATATTTTCCATGAACCATGGCCACTATAGTCCTAATTAAATATGCCTTTGTCTAACATTTCGGCTGTCGACTGAGCAATTATTATCTGCTAGTTCAATGTCGTCGTTTTTTGTCCACATGAGAATATATTCCGCGCCATGTTGTATCCGCCATCTTGGAATACCGATAACGATCGGTATTGGCTCGTATCTGTTTTTGTATTATTCTGGGAAATATAATTAGCTAGTTTTTTCACGCCAGTTTGTTTGCATAGGTTTCAGAAGTATTTGGTTTTAGTTATAGGGACATAATATTGATACAATAATATTATAATATTGATGTATAAATTGAGGTTGGCAAGTACTACGCTTAATTTCAAACTTTTTAGTAGATACTCCACTAAAAAAATACAAAATTTTAGGTTTGCCCAAAATCAGTTTTTGTGGCAAAAAAAAAGCCAACTTAATTCCTAATGCCTAGTTGTCTTTACCAGTCAATGTAAGTTGGTCAACTGTTCCATTCAACTTATGGCTAATACTTAGTTGAATGAAACAGTTTTCTGTGATACACTTATAAAGGTCACTAAAGAAGCCAAAAAACAAGCACGACTAGTACATAACTTTTATAGTATCTATATTTTAAAAATAAAACACTTAAAATATCTAGTCTAAATTAACTTTTACCAAATCTAGATTTTAGATTAGTCTAGTCTAGTAATTTTGCAATGGACCCCTTATTATCATCGAACCGTGAAGTCTGGAAAAAATGAGAGGGTTAAATAGGTTTTTAATGCACAGGTTCTGTATATTTAAATTTCTATTGTCAATGTGTTATTTATTTATATTTGTTGGTCCTGCGCCTGATCTCTCTTCGGTCGTGTCAGACTGCTGTCCCACCGTGTTATGAGAGTGAGGGAATAGGGAGTGCACCTGTGCTTGCGCACTCACTTGTGCACTATAATATGTATATCCTGCGTAGTTCCGAAAACTCGGCTAGGAGGACATTATTATTATTATTTTTATTTATTTATAATGTAGATACATTACATAGTAATATGAAATTGATTGCTGTCCCACTAGGCAATTAAATTATTTTGCATAATTATATCATTAAAATTAAGATGGGTTTTAAGTTTTGTGGAACCCTGAAACCGGCTTATTTTGTAAACAACGGTAATTTTCCGGTAGATCTACCTCGCCCTGCGTAAGCGCAGCGAAAAAATACGTAATCGGAACTTTTACCCTCCTCCATTACTGTACTACGAGTTTTCGAATATATAAATAAAATAAATATTTTTTTTTTATATTCTCAGCACAAACATTAAGAATACAACAAATAGGTTTGTCCAAAAATTGTTAAATAATGTTAATTAATAGTTTGTGTGAGACTGATGCCTATGATAGGTATTTATATACCTGTTTTACAGGTCATCAGGCCCCCACACCCTCGGATTTGACAGGGTATATTATTATTATGTCTTATAATTAAACAATATTACATACCGGTTGTAATAGCTGTGAGACAAACTACTTAATTAAACTAAAACATTAGAAACAGAAAATACACTTATAAAGCTAAATGTTGAACAACATCACATACATTGATCTGACCCCCAAGTAAGTAGCGTAAGCACTTGTGTTATGGGTGTCAGAAACAACGAGGATACCACATACAAACATCCAGACACAGAATAAACACAAAAGTGTTTGCCCTGGGTGGGACATGAACCCACGACCCCTGGCGCATAAGGCAGGTTCACTACCAAATGCGCCATCGGGCCAGTCAATATATTACTACAGACATACATAGGTTTACTGAGTCGTTTCCTGCGGTAGGAGAGCGGTGCGGGAGGGGTTACATGTGGTAGGTCACCCACCTCAGGCAAGAAGGAGCACACCGGGGTCTATTGGGTAAACTCTGCTCTTTCTATAGTGGAGGAGTCCATACGAGCCATTTCGTGTAATGGTCGAGAAGTCGGCTATTACACCAGAGGTCGCGGGTACGATGCCCGCACGGTACTATCGAGGTCACACGCGCGTGATCACCCTTAAGGCTAAAATCCTGTGCAGTATTTTCACGTTTACAAGCGCCGCTCCTAAGAAGTCACGATGCGCGTGCACGGTATATTTTTCCAAAAGTGATCACGCGCGGGAGACCTCGATCGTACAAACATTTGTGTGCATGATTTATGAAGTAACAGAGATGTTGTAAATGTGATAAATAGTGAAGACCCTGAAACCTGAAGTTTTGCCTAGTTTGTTGTAAGAACAACGTACGTCCCTCTCTCCTTTTTAGAGGTTACCTATTGAAGAAATTCAGCCATTATTAAAATGTTTCTAAAATAGACTTTATTTACAGAAACTAAATTTAAACTGCAATAGCTAGTGATTATATTTTTTCTCACAGAATGTTACGTTATCTAAAAATTGATATAAAATATTCAGTTTTGATAAATCTCGCCCCCAACTCATAAATTATTCGTTTCAAAAATAACCATAGTGAGGGAAGTTCCCACGTTCATAAAAGCAAATTGGTCTTTTCGACCCCTTACAATTATATTCACGAGTTAACCCTGCGCGTTCCGATGGTCAAACCGACCCTGGTTGATTGATGGGGGGTATAAGTTAAACGGGGGTGATTAGTGAAGTGGGGCTTTTTAATTTGTGACCATTTGCATGTTAACTTGTTTCAATGAGTTTCCGTGTGTTTTATCGTATTTTATTAATTTGTAGCCAATTTTTGATGCGAGATGACGTCTTAAATTATTTTGATAGTATTTCAGTTATTATCAGGAATAAGCATACCCTTGTCCGGGTGGTGCTGTAAACACCTCTCGGCCGAAGGTTCTACGGGGTTTCCCCCAGAAGACCCACCAGTACCCTACAGGTATACCCAAAAGTACCCCACAGGTATTCCCAACAGTACCCCACAGCACATGTATACCTAACAGTACCCCATAGGTATACGCAACAGTTCGCCACAGGAGTCCTAAAGTTACAGGAACCGAAATAGCATGTGCATGATTCTACTGGCCAGCTTTGAAAAAGTCCTACCTCTAGCTCAATCGCAGAGTCCAACTTCCTAGCTACGGGTAGTAGCTAGCCATCAAACTCTAAAATCTACTGCCCTAATAAACTTTGGCGATGTTCCGGCATTATTAATGTAGGAGGTTTTTTTTCCGGAGGAGAACACATTTTTACGCCCTATAACTGCAGGCTAGCGACGCCTGCGGCCGTGTGTGGGGCTCGAGACTAAGTCCCACTACCTACTAAACTCCCCCGGTTTCCCCTTCACACCCGATTGGGACGAGCCGGTGCCAGCCTTGTGGCTATTGACCAGCCCATCCCCGGGATTATTGTTGGAGCTAGTAGCATTGAAGTATGAAAGGTTTGAAGATCAGAGGAGCCCAGTGTTACAGTATTGAGCAACACTTCCTGGTCGCTTACCATTGGATGGGTTTTGTGCTTGGCTGTCAGCTGAAGTAATAAAATAATATCGTATTTTTTTGGTGAAAATAGCTTGCACCTGGTGGTGGGTGGACTACCGTCGCCCATAGATCTATATCTGTAACACCAAAGGAGTTGCAGTTGAAATGCGCTCCCAGACTGGGAAGACTTAAGGGAAAAATAAGCTCTATTCTATTCTATAGATGGCTGGCAGGAGCTGGATGCGAGTGGCCGAGGATCGATCAGCGTGGCGAGCATTTGGAGAGGCCTATGTCCAGCAGTGGACTGTCACAGGCTGATGATGATGATGAAGCTCTATTCTTAAAGATTTACCAGCCATATTGGTTCGGAAATACCACTGGCAACAATAAATTCCATAATTTCGATCGTCATAAACAAAAACAGAGCGATCTTTTCCACCAATAAGTCACATTGCGCAGAAAGCAAAAATGACCTAACCTCAAAACCGGCCATTTTGCTTTCGCGCTTACGCGGTATGACGTAAGACATTGTTAGGCGGGGTTCACACGTGCCCCAGACACCGCGTGGGACGTGCGAACTAGCGCTTTATTGTTCTTTTCTAGGTTATTTCCACGACTTATCGGAAAGATGGCCTGTGGTTTTCGTTGTTTTGGTTAGTTATTTGTTGATTTTTATTGTTATTTTTTTTTATATAAAAATGTAGGTATACTTTTTTCTATATACCATATCAGTTGGCAGACAGCAGCCCACCTGATGGTAAGCGGCCACTGCGACTTAATCCACTGAGGGACACTTCAACAGGAAGCGTCGCTCAATGTGCTGCCAGACGGTAGGCTCATCTAATCTTCGAGCCTTTTATTTCAAGTGCGTTAGTTATTTGTTTATTTTTGTTGTTATTTTTTTTTTTGTGTTGTGTTCATATTTCCTAAATGGCGGGCAATACACCATCGCAGGTGTCTATGAGCGGATAGCGAAACCGCCAGACAGAGCTCAAAGACAAAATATACTCATCACATGATTATTTCTTCTGGGTGGGATTCGAACTCACGGCCATAAGCACATAGGGCAGGGTCACTACCAAATTTACCATCGGGCCAGTCAAAACTTTTTATAACAGATATAAAAACGCTGAGCACACCCGAATGATCAATCCATGAATGCCTATAATTATGTAGGTCCAGTATTCGTACTCACGACCTCTTCCATTCAATGATAAAGACTGAAAATGTTTAATGACTCAAAAACATTCAACAAGCAATTAAAGAAAACAAGTTTTGAATAACTTAAATACTAGATTATTTTATAAACAGAAAATTCAATACGTTATCTTACAGTCACCCTCTTCAATTGATCCTTAAGTCATTGCAATAAGGTTCAAAATCGCGGCAGCATAACTGACAAGAGGTGCGCCTACGCAAGGTCACCGCCATGACTTTGAACACGTCAGTCGATAAATTTGGCGGTAAATTATCCTAAAGGCACATTGTTACAGCATTATGGAAATACGATATCAAACTACATAATATTGTCAGTCGAGCCTCTTGTGGGTAAAGTCTAGTTTACCAGGTGGTAGGTTCCTGTACTGGGCCGTCTAGGTGGGTACCACCGCAGTGCCAGATATATTCCCGTGAAATAGAAGTGTGTCAAGCACTGTGTTTCGGGGAAAGGGCACTGAAGCTAGTGAAATTACTGGGTATATGAGACCTAATAACTGTCGTGTCGGTGTAGCAGGCGCAGGGCGGTGCCAGACAGTAACTGCTTAGTTACTGTTTGGCACTGAACTGTCTAATCTGCTCGTCTTGTTACACATTGCAATAAAAAAAAGTATCTTGATCTGGGTTCGATTCCCGACTCGAAGATTGGTTTCAGTTTTTTTTCCATTGAGGGACGCTTCCTGGTGAAGTGTCCATGAATGGAATAGGCCTCAGTTACCTTTTACCATCAGGTGGGCTGCGTGCCTGTCTAACAACTGACGTTGTATAAAAAAAACATGGCTGGGGATTGTGTTCAACAATGCGCATTTGGCAAGAGTGACGATTAAGTTAGTAGCTATCAGTGTAGCAATACCTTGATTCTCTATTCTATATGTAAGTTTATTTTGCCTTCTGGGTATAAAGTTTGATAAAAACTTTCTATTTGTTTTGGTGCGTTAATCATCTCTAGTTTTAGACATTTGCTTTCAATTATGAAATGGATTTTACAAAAAATACAATTCTCTATTTTTTGTAGTTTAAGGGTTTCTCACTTCGACTTACCACCCTCACAGTATTAGCAAGCAACTATGCTTCAGTAAGCATGCCACCTTTTAATAAAATCTTTGCAAGTATGCCTTACTTGACACTAACTTAATACGCCACTTAAAATAATCTTAAACTAGATAAAAACATCTACAAATCGCCACAGGTCTTTTTTCACATCACGTGACCAATTAACCCTTTCTCTGGCACGCGTCAACCGCTTTCTTGAAAGTCGGTTGAACCCTTACCTTAACATTTCCTGTCTTATCTTAGGGCGTTAACCGACAACAAAAAACGGTTACAAGTTAGTAGCATATGCTATCGATGGATAAATGTGTTAATAGTTTTATTTTATTTATTTATTGGTTCAATAGGACCGCTTTGGTGTAATAGTTGAGAAGTTTGTTATTATTAGTGAAATTACTGGGTATATGAGACCGAATAACTGTCGTCTCGGTGTAGCGGGCGCAGGGCAGTGCCGGACAGTAACTGCTTAGTTACTGTTTGGCACTGAACTGTCTAAGGGCAGACGTGGCGTTTACCATCAGGTGTACGATCTGCACCTGATGGTAAGCGTCACGTCTGCCCTCTTGTTACACATTGCAATAAAAAAAAACACCACAGGTCACGGGTTCGATCCCCATAGGGTATAATCTATAATCATTCTGTTGTTTAGGTGTTTCTATCTACAATATGAAGGTGTTCACAAGCAGTATATGAATACGGTACACACATTTATGTGCGCGAACATGTGTGTTTATATGGGTCTGGGTGATTTTATGTAATATTTATATATTTCCAAAATGTACTAGATGGATTTGACTAATGTCCTAGGATAAAAATAACGATGTATTATAGAAGTAAAGAGACACAAAAAATAAACTATCAGATGAATGCCCCTGCGTGGAAATCGAACCCACGACCTTCCCACGACGTAGGACTACTAACAACCCAGCTAGTCGTTAGGATTTTTCAATCGAATAATTTCAATGTCAAAGGATAGAATTCTAAAATAACCATGCACTTTATTAGGCAAAAGATAGCTTATCAATAAGATGGCGGGTTCAATGACCGCCGTTAATTACTGATTGTGAGACAATAGAGCAAAAACTAACAATCCGTCAATTAAGTACGCGAGGTAAAAACTTAATTGTTTGCGCCTATGACATCGTTTATCATGACTGTACATTCACTGATTATAATAACTCATAATGTACAGACATACAAGGAGGATAGTATGCAAAATTCATCTGATCTTCGAGCCTTTGATTTCAAGTGTACTACATACAAGTAATAAATTTGACTGAACTTTTATCACAGGTTCGTGTAACCTGTTCCTATTCATAAGGTGCTTCCACTGTGACAGGCAAAAACATCTATTTGTCCAGTACAGGTCAGAATTAATAGTCAGAGATAGATATCAGAGCTGCTTTTCATCAACCGCCATCAAGAATACAAAATTGACGCATAGATAATCCCCCATTATCACACCCCAAGTTCAAAAAGTCGGTTGCTCTGCTAAAAAAACGGGACAAGATCGAGTCGAGTCTAAGAATTTAAGTTCTGTAAATAAATAAATAAATGTTTCGTACTTTTATGGCTTGGGTTTGTTTTCCAACTCGTATTTAGCAAAATTATATGCATGGGTTTTGTAATAAAGATGGCCTGATTTCAGTAATTGCGTTTTTTTGACGTGACAACGTCTTATAAATTGGTTTGCCGGGTGACACTTCAAGAAACTGCGTTACGCTCCGCTCACGTTATGCGCTCACAATGAGAGCGAGTGAGAGGCACGCGTCCCGCCTAAGAGCGAGAGAGACAGACATAAAAAGTCGTTGTCACGTAAAACTTTCGCCCGTATACCGACTTTACAGGCAACCAATTTTTTTCTACGTTTCTTTTTGTTATATTGAGACTTTTTTGGAGATTCATTTTTTATTTTGAAATATGAAATAGAAATAGGAAATATAGAATTTTATTTTAACAGTACATAAGTACGTCATAGATGAAATGATATTGTAATTAGAGTTAAAATACAGGCTCGGTCTAATTATGATAGCATAATTTATTTCAAAGCAATACAAACAGCATTTAAATATTCGTTCGTATTAATATGTAACGAGAACTAAATCAACAAAATAATCATATAATTAAAGAAAAAAAAATTTAGGTGTAATTACCATTTAGCTTTACAAGATTTTCTTATATTTATTAAGCTTTTTCCAAGCTGACCATACCAGATTGACCAACACCCCTAAAACGACGGAACTCTAAACTCTGTAAAATCTATGGATGTTTAATCGGCGGCAACCTGTCGCGGGGTGAGTACCCTAGGGTCATTAGACCCACCTGCGGGAGGGGGTGGCACCTGACGTAACGGAATCCCGCACGTGCCATAGACTGAATGCTTCGCGCCAAAACAGGGATGGCGTTAGCTTTAAGGAGTTCTTATTGAAAAAAGAACGTTTGGAAAATCGTTTTTTTTTCAATGGTGTAATGTTTTAATTTAATGGTTTAAATTGTGAGAAGGGCTTTTGTTTTTAACTGTTTTTAAAGTTGTCAATAAAATAATGTATGTGTTAATAAAATAACAAACTTTGTTAATTTTTACAATTCTGCGAATTGTGGTGTATTTATGTGTAGTAAAGGTTTTTTATTTATCTAAGTTTAAATTATTTATAGAAATATATTATTTAATTAAATTTCAATTAGAATAAAATTCGTTAATCGTTTAATAGAAATTACAAAACTACTATGTAATGTTTCAACTATTGTTATTTATTTAAGGCTTTTGGTTCTATTTAAAATACTACATTAACTTATTATATCATTCTTCTATTGCAAGCAAGAGTAAAACTACTTAACAATATTTTTTAGTAAGTGTTCATTGATTCTGATTGAGATCAATGTAAACAACGTTATCAAATATTTGATTTGAGACTAATTAAATCCATTACAACAAGATTACAACCTAATATCAAGAACGCACGCACCTTTGGATTACTAACTAATTTTGCTTGGGCGTTAATCTGTCAGTCAATATTTCGAGATGCTACGCAACAATGCATGTATAGTTTCATTTGCTTAGTGCAGATGCCGTTAGATTAAGCTTTGATGTAAACCAAAACTGTCAATAAATTATTTATTTATTTATTATTTTTTATCTTAGGACATTATTCAAACAACGCCGCCCGAAACTAAGTAAAGTATTATAGCCAGACAGAAGATAAACATCTTCGTCTCGTCGTATATCATATTGTCTTTTAATATTTTTATTAAACAAAAATACATTTACACGTGTGCAAGCCAAGTACAATGTTGAATGTTGTTGCTTCTTGGTAAATGTCCCTCAAAGAAAAAGGCCGCAGTGACTGCTCACCGTCATATACGCAAGTTGGTGCTTCTCTGCCAACTGAAGTGACGTAAACAAATAGCCTTCAACATTAAGCCTGAGGTTTACACAATTTCTCTCTCCCTATTTATCCTAGTTTATTATCTCAATTCCTACGCATTAATATTTCACACAGTCGCTTTAAATATGCAAATGTCTTTTGTTTCCCACATAAATCCGCCACCTGTTACGCTCGTTGACATTTGTAATTCTAATGAGAGACAACCCTGGGGGTGCGCGGGAGTCACCCGTCTTTACTGGACGCTTCCTAGTGTCGGCTTTAGGTCTCGGGCGTGAGTTTAGATACTATTTAATAAGTTGAAATGTCACTGTAAGTACAATAATTATAATTATAGTTTATTGCGAAAATGTGGTACATGATCTAATGAATCTGAATCAGAATGATGTGACAAGATGCAAAAGTGTGTATGTGCGAGTATGTTCTCCGTGGAACAGTGGTTTGTTGGTTAAATTCTGGTCTGGTCTGTGGAGGACTTTTTAGAGTCCGCGACTGACTGGCTACCACCCCCGCAGGTGAAATCTGTCAACGTAATAGGTGGGGGCCAGCTAGTAAACTTGATATCAAAATCACGAAAATCTTTATAGCGGCAAATTTTACTGTGGGAAGGAAAACTAGCTAGTTGGACTTAGAAAAAATTGCAAAAAATTGCACCACCAACCAGACTTAGAGTGGAAATAGAACCCAGAATCTTGGCCTGAGCGACCTAAACTCTGTATGAAAGAAATTGACGCAAAAAGAAAAAAAAAAGATGCTATAATCAGTTGTGCCAATATTTAATCCCATAACTCTTAATGCCAGTTAATCTGATCAACACTTTCAAAATACTACCGGTCAATTAAACTTACACTGTATTCTCATACCAAACACTTTCCAATAAAGTCTAAATTCCTATGATATATCCGACAACTCATACTCATTTCTACCATACAAGTGACCACCTCTCACAGTATTTTGACCCCAAGGTTGTTATAATAAAGTGTAAATTCCTGTGATGTTATTTCATCCCTGCTGCGCTTGCGCAGACTGCACAGGTGTGCATTCGCGGCGCCACGCGTGATTTTTTTAAACAGTAAAATGCCAGGGTTCAATGTTTGACCTGCCTTTGACTTTTCGCTTTGCACTTGTTTTACTGAGTGACTTTTTAACCCCCTTTTTAAGGGGGTGATATAATTAATGGGAAGGATAAGTTGTGTACGATGTAAATGTGTATCTGGTTCTTTTTCAGAGGATATATTTTTAAATAAGGATGGTTTAGTAATTTACAGACCGAAACATGATCTCAGAGTACTAGATTCAATTCCCGGGTGGGGAAAAATTTAGGTGCGCATCCGATTTTTGCAATCGCGGTGGTTAACCCAGTATCATTGTGACTTTGACTGATTTTAATAATGCAATCATTTCAGCCAAACGACGTCCACTGCTGGACATAGGCTTACTTAAGGCTCGCAATTCTTCGGGCAATGTCGTAATAGGCCGTTACTTTACTAAAAAGTCTTATTTTTAATATTAAAATGTTTGTTTTTTTTTCAAATGATAGATTAAATAAATTGACGAAAAATAAATTAATGTGAAACTAATAATGTAATATAATAACCCCATTGAAATTGAGGAAGTACGATTAAATTTGATGATTCAAAATTGCAGACTCTTAAAACTTATTCGGTAGTTTTATAATGATAGTGTGTCATTAAATTAGATACAGTGAGTGAGCCATATGTCACAAGTCATACGTCACTATTGTTGAAAACTTTTACTCCTCCAAGGGTGAACATTGCGACAAACTGTGGAAAAACAGAATAGCCGATAGCTAGGTCACAGTGGCCGCTCATTTCCTTTTTAATTTCACTTTAATTATTTATATTTTGAGTGGTTAAGATAGCGGTCGTGTGTTCGATGGCCATTTTGGATTTGGTTGGCATTTTTTTTAGTCCGACTAGCTACTGATGAACCGCCGAGAAACCTACCGCTATAGTAGCTTCGGCTGTGTCCCGACGGTATTAATGTAGGAGTCAGTATCTTAAAATCAAAGACTCGAAGATCTTAGAAGCGTACCACAGTGTTAGCACAGGTGGTAGGTTCCTGTACTGGGCCGTCTAGGTGGGTACCACCGCAGTGCCAGATATTTTCCCGTGAAATAGAAGTGTGTCAAGCATTTCTGTGTTTCGGGAAAAGGGCACAGTAGCTAGTGGAATTACTGGGTATATGAGATCTAAGTCGTCTCGGTGTAGCAGGCGCAGGGCAGTGCCAGACAGTAACTGCTTAGTTACTGTTTGGCACTGAACTGTCTAAGGGCAGACGTGGCGCTTACCATTAGAAAAAAAAGTACATTTAATATTACGTCGACCCCTTGATGGGTTACAGAATTCTCAACCATTACGCCAAATAGACCAATACGTTTGCCGACAGTATTGCTTGCAAGAACGTTACTAAGAGGTCGAAAGACCCCATAGAATGACGTCACAGTCTAACATTGTTTTATATCTAAGACGGGTCATCACCCCGACCCTACGACAGGTGTCCAGTTTTTCCGTTACACTTAGAACAAAAAGGTCTTCCCTTTCACACAACCCTTGCAATCAGCTGTTTCTCACCATCTCATTAAAACCACCCACTTGACACTTATTCTATTTACCTTAAGTCTTATAATTGCGTGTCTTGAATTCTATAAAATGTTGTACTTTTACCAACTTCTGTAATTATAGCTGACATTAAACTTTACTGTTATACAAATAAGGTTGAAAATGCAAGTGTGAAACGAAATGCTGTAGACTTTTTGTGGTAAAGGAAGAGAGTTGTTCCTAGTTTTTTGCCTGTAAGTGACAAAAAGTGCTACTTACTCGTAATACTTGGAATCGTACTGTAGCTTGGAACTGAAACGTTTATTAAACATTACCCTCATTTCACGCAATAGGAGTTTCTGTAACAGAATGTAGCTAAATAAATATGTATTTTTTTTAATATTTGGACTAAGCTAGCACTTAACCACAAAGTTGTCTGATGTTAAACAACTATGCGGTCTACGATGGAGCGTGCTTGCTTAGGAAAAGCCCGTTTATTCTGGCCTTGAAAAGCCCCAAGTTGTATTGTGTAGCAAAGATAGATCCCGGCAGAGAATTCCACTCCCGCGCAGTCCGTATCAAAAAAGATGTCGAGCAAGCGAAGCCAGTCGCTTATCTATATAAATAAAAATGAATTGCTGTTCGTTAGTCTCGCTAAAACTCGAGAACGGCTGAACCGATTTGACTAATTTTAGTCTTGAAATATTCGTAGAAGTCCAGGGAAGGTTTAAACAATGAGAAAATGTGGAAAAATTGCTAGGAAAATACTAAAAACGACAATTTTATTTCCCATACAAACTGTTCTTACCTGTTTAACGTTTGTTCGTTTAAATTAATATGGTTTATATTAAGAGATAAGTGATACAAAGTTCACCGGGTCAGCTAGTTTAAAAATAAAATCTCAATTTGTACACACCACACACCGCAAAAGGAGTTAGCGCATTTTGTCTTCCGCATAGGTACACCATTGTGCATTTCATTTTTTCCATTAATTCCAATATCATCCCAAGGCTCGCCGAATCGCCTTACCTAATTATATGCAGGAGTTTTTACCTTCCGTGTCATTGTCAGGGCAGGAAATTACTCCATCCCCCTAATTGGTAATGGTAGGGGATTTGAATAAACGTATTTTGTACTATTCAACGTTTAACGATGGCATGTGCTGTGTTTTTTATCGAATTAGGGGTTTCGATGGCACGTGATAACGTATTTATTTGACAAGCCATTTGGTGTAATGGTTATGAAGTCGGTTATTACACCAAGAGGTCGCGGGTTCGATCCCCGCACGGTACAAACATTTGATGAACATGTCTGTTTGTACTTGTCTGGGTGTTTCTACGTAGGTATGTTTGTTTAAAAAAAAAGTATATAAGTAATGTTTATCCGTTGTCTGGCACCCATAGCATAAGCTAATGCTTAGTTTGGGGCTGGATAAAGCTGTGTGAATAGTGTCCAGGAATATTTATTTATATTTATTTATTTATTTACTTTGTTACAAAACAGCTGATATGGATAAAGGCATCTAATGTCGTTTGTTGTTCTTCGATATTAGTCACCATAAGGTTGGCGGTGAATTTCAACTATTAATTTTGTGTAATGGTTGAAAAGACGGCTGTTATATCAGAGGTCGCCGGCTCGATGCCCGCGCGGTACAACATTCTTTCTCTGTTATTTACGCCATTGCAACCTACTAATTAAATAAAACTATTTAAACGGACGAAATTAATGAAACGTCAGATTTCTGACTAATCCGTAATTTTAAATAATTTTAGTTACTTTCCCATTTTTTATTAAATTCCTAAGCATAAAATAACAAGACTAGACATATCAAAATTATCTAGTCCTTTAAGTAGAACACAGATAAGTATAACAAAAGAAGACGTCAGCGCTGCCCCCAGGCCCGGTCTAGACCGCAGTCCGTTTTGTCTAGATTACGGCCTAGAGCCTAGGTAAACATAGGGACGGGAACTTTCCATTGTAAAGGCATCAGTGGTTTTAACATTGAAAGTTTTGCTCACACGATGGTTTATTTATAAAAAAGGCACGTATTTTACCTACTTTTGAAATAAATGTATTTATAGGAAGTGCCTCAATGGGCTAGTGGTTTAAGTATAGATGTGATCGCGGGGTCCTGAGTTCGATTCCCGAGTCGAGCAAAATTTGTGACCGTTTTTGGATATAGCTCGGGATGGCTATCATCACTGAATTTACTATTAAGTGTCTATTATTTTAGAGATGAATTTTATTTTAATGATAAGGCCATTTTGCCCTACGGTAGGACATAATAGGCTAATATTGTTTTAACTTTAATTTGAAGCGAAATATTTTAATTAGACACAGATCTCGCCAATATTCAATTTATATAAAAAGTTTGCTCAGCTAATAATGTACATTGTACGAGTCTTAGAATGATTACTAGACTATTACGTAGAGTACATTTTCCTCCATTTTGTGCAAGCCTTTACAATGAGAGAGCGACTTTAAATAATTTCGCATCCTGAGGTAAGCCATAAAGCTAACGGAAAGGATCTATTATAACTGTTCTCTATGACTTGCTAGACAGTTTTCTACGTTAAATGTGAATATATATCGACGCAAAAAAGCGGAAACGTAGTAACCCACACTCAAGCCAATTTTTTTTTTATTGCAGATTCGAAATGAGAAAAAAATCCTCTTTCAAACGGTCTAATACTCCCTGCTCTACGACTAATAGAAGTTTATATACAGCATTGGAAATTAGCCTGCTTTTTCGAAAAAGTAACGGAAAGATTGATGTAAATAGCATAAAAAAGAGTGTTTTTTATCACTTTACATTTACTTCAATTCATATTTTTCAAATGACATGATCTCGGTTTGATTTTGGTAGTTACAGCGCGTGAATATTCTGACCAATGTGGGTTACAGCGTCTTTGCTTATAAGGATTTAGTAACGCACCACGTTCACTACATTTCTTCGAAAATAAAATGGTTATTCGTGGCGGTTTACTACAATCCTCGCATATAATAATATACGAAATCGTCGGTTACGCCAATTTAAAACTTCATTAGTTTCCCCGATTTTGGTCGATTACCGCGTCGCTCAGTCACTGCGCGACAGTTGAGGGAGTATGATTTGTGTGTCGTAAACGGATTTGACTGCGTGACTCGACTCGTTTACAATATATTAAAATATTACAATGATAATAAGGTTATGAATGTGTTCGTACTTCGTAATAAATGGCTTTGATTGGTTTATTATATAATCATAATTTTATTTGACTTGTGTCTTACAGTAGAACCAAAACGCACACAAGCTTCAAATTAACAAATTACAAATATCACCCTACACACTAATTATAACGACACAAAAATCATTAAAAAAAAAAAACCAAACCATACAAATAGAAAGAAAAATTAAATAATTAATAAAAATTATACCATGTCAACTTATTAAAAATGTCAAAAATGAATACTATGTCATAAATAACAAAAACAAAACCATACAAATAAAAAGAAAAATTAAAGTATCAATAAAAAATTATACAATGTCTACCTAAAAAAATGTCAAAAAGAAATAATATGTAAGTTAAGTCCATTCAGTGTAGTTTTTTACATAGATATATTTTATTTAAGTCAAAATGTAGACAAATAAATATGTATGGAACATAGTTACAACAAATTTGCTATAAAGGAAAACCTTCGGTTTGTAGTCGCCTATACATTTATCTCGTTCATTTACAGCGTTTTTGCGTAACAGAAAAAAAAGTGCTATTGCTGTAACCCACACAAACATACATTAAAAGTAACTTCTAAAAGGTTAAATGTATTTGGTTTGATAAAAAATCCATAAATATATTTATGTTAAAAAATTCACTGTGTGGCTTTCATAGTTACGGAGATATCATTTTTTTTCTGAAATTTCTAAATGTTTTTGGCTCTGGTGAACACTTTGCATTTTGTGGGTTACTACGTTTCCGCTTTTTTGCGTCGATATATAGATAGATAGATTTGACTTCCTCCGTAATACATTGGTTAATAGATAGCAAAGAATATTTTTTTTATGTCAGAGGCGGCAAAGGAGCCAGCGTATCGCCTGATGGTAAGCAATCACCGCCGCCCATGGACATCTGCAACACCAGAGGGATCGGCGGCTGATGCGTTGCCGGCCTATTGGGGTATGGGGGGTGTGAGCCTCCGGCATTCTCACAAACCAGACGAAACACAATAGTAGTCACTATCATTTCACGCTTGTGTTATGTGAGAGGGTGGTACCTCCACGGACGAGCCGGCACATTTGCTTAAAACAGCATGGCTCTACTACTACAAAATTTACATAGAGAAGAGACACCGCTTCTGTTTAATATTTACATTGTATAAAAGAAAATAAAATTAATTAATAAATAATTCGGCTCAGCAAAATGTCCATTTAAACAGTTTTTTTATTGACGAATAAGTGAGTATTTGACCGCAATCTCATCTGATGATGAGTTTAAAACTATTTTACCACCACATCTCTTAAATTGATCCTATCCAATACATACAACAAAATTGTAGTCTGACAGATTTTAGGTGTATGAAACGGCATTCTTTAAAACTTTATACTTACTAAGACAGATTTTTTACCAGTTCATGATAAAGAAATAAAAAACCCGGAACTATCTGATCGAAAGTACCTGATTACCAATGTGGTCAAATAAACGATTCCTGCCTTGGTAGGAGGCAGGTGGCCGCAACCACTTCCGAACAAAATGACCCAACGTCCATCGTAGGATAGGATTATTACCATACTATTTTTAAATAACTATTGGAAATGCATATTATTATTGTTCACTAAGTGCCAGTTCTACCGCCTGTTGGATGAGTTCCTCAAAATTAATCTGTCAAATCAAATCAAATTGTTTATTTGCTAAAATACAGTAAACAAAGGTCTTGTCAAGATTTTAATGTGCGTGTATTCAACCTGTATGCAGGTGTGCAAATCTACTTACATAAATTGAAAATAAAATTATTAGAAGACAATATTATTATACCTACATATTACATACGTAAATTACCATTAATTATTACATGTCAAAAATTTTATTGCTATGAGTAAAATATTCAGTAACAGTATAAAAACAGTATAATTATACTTATTGTGATGCTTACTTCTTTTTCTTTTAAAATTGACAAGAGGCAACATAATTGATATGTGATAAATGACCGTTAACCGACGATTTCAAAACGTGTGGTGGAATTCTGCATCGCGCAAGCAAAGTAATTGTCTCCCGCTACCAATTATACGACATCTGACCATTATTGTATCGGACCATAGCCCTAAAGCACAGTCGATCCATTTTTTTTAATTCTAGATCAGTTGGCAGACAGGCACGCAGCCCACCTGATGGTAAGCGGTCACTGCGGCCTGTTCCAATGAGAGACACTTCACAGAGAAGCGTCGCTCAATGTGCTACCAGACTGAAGGCTCATCTGATCTTCGAGCCTTTGATTTCAAGTATACTGGCTCCTACATTAATATTGCCGGAACACGGCCAGGGCTGTTATGGCGACAG
Organism: Mecyna flavalis; assembly: GCA_949319885.1. Taxonomy (NCBI): domain Eukaryota; kingdom Metazoa; phylum Arthropoda; class Insecta; order Lepidoptera; family Crambidae; genus Mecyna; species Mecyna flavalis. Next base: position 1,543,734 of record OX439419.1, on the reverse strand, counting down.
ATTTCACCTGTGGGGGTGGTGACGAATTGTAATTCGACGAGATGATTTTCGAAATGGAACAGTAAACTCGGTAGCTAGCTAGTCGGACTCTCAAAAAACCCTACCACCAACCAGACCCAAGGCGGAAATCGAACCCACGACCTCCGAATTAATGAGATTTAAGGAAGATCTTCAACTTTTAAGGAACGTTAGATCTCCGACACTCGAAATCATGACTTAATCTGGCACTATCATGTAGGAGCTGGTTTTAAAACTAAAAAGAACGTTTGTAAAGCAATAAAAATGTTTACCAGCCGCAAACACGATCAATAATGTATCAACATCACATTATAGATCCGAAAGGCAGCCCGGTAGCGATTGACTATACAAATAAAGAACCCAAGCTCATTTCCCGTAATAACCCCCTTTGTTTCGGACCGAATAAAATGATTAAGGAATTACCGGCGGAATCGAACTACAATATTGTGTTTTCTAGTGCCGCGGACCGCGGCTTCAATTGATTAGGGATGTGCTAATAGGCGATAATTTTATCGATAGTGTTAGACGAATAATTGGTTCACTCGATTGAGACATCACTATGGTCACCGCGTTCGGTGCCCCGCACTAGTCGGGGAGATTGACATATTATAGATTTACCGCGCTTGCAATGTATAATGCCGATTGTTAAAGCATATTAAATTGTAATTATCAAGAGAAATGCATTTATATCTAACAATAGAAATTTGAGACCACAATTTTATGTCAGAATATGCGAAAGTGCGCTTGAATGTAAAATATTTAATATTTCTGTTTGACGATTTTTAGTGATGTATCTCTAGATAGAAAAGTCAGTTGTATGCCAGATTAAATAATATCGTGGATTAAAAAAAAACGACTCGAAATAATAGTTATTCTGATAATAATGTAATGCTAAGTGCCATAGGTCTCTGGGCAGTAATTTCAATAAAATTTTACATAGTCTATAATTTTTTGATATCAAAACAAAAAACTTAAATTTTAAGACTGTTTATAATCATTCTTGACTAGTTATCTCAATTCATAACAGTCTTGTAAGATAAAACTCTTTAAATCTAAATGTAGCGGTTTCATCTTTAGTGCGTTGCATCCGGACATGTACAGTTCTAATTTATATCACATATAATTTAAAAGCATGCAGCACCTAAATATATTCTTATAAAATTATAATGAGAAATAATAAATAGATCCACTAAAAATAGTAGGCTAGCACCTAAAATACTAAGTTAACAACTAGTAGGTAAGGTGCTAACTTAGTATTTTTGTGGATTAAGTTAGGTTAGATTGATGATCAATTAAATACAACCCAATTATAATCACTAACAATAGTTAAAGAAGCGTGCTATGACTGCAAATTGCATTAAAAAGTGTTACATTCATTAAATCACGACACATCGATAAGTACAAGTAACAGCACTAGCGAAAACCGCACAATTAGCGGTTCGTTTACCATTTCCAACCGCGGAGCTGCTGACTGCCAAGCGATCTACCTTTTAACATCTGAATTAATATTACACACGGACAGACGAGCTCTAATATTTATTAGTCTTCCGCCCTACAATGATGGGTATTAGCCTAATCACCACGCTTGCCAAATGCGGATTGGTGATGACAATTCCGAGCTGTGTCCGAAAAAACCGACACAAAGTTAGCTCGACCCGGGAATTGAACCCAGGACCCCGAGATCTCGGCCCGGTACTTTAACCACTAGACCATCGAGGCGTTAGTAGGGCGTAGTTATGGCGGATGACTAAAAAGTCTTAATAACTTTTTAGTCTTCCGCCCGCGTCTTTGAAGTTATGTGACCATCTATCTATCTTTTCAGCCCGTGTCCACCCACTGTTGGGTATAGGCCTCCTCTCTGTCACGCCAGCTGTTTCGGTCCTGTGCAATATGCATCCAGTTGACCCCGGCTATCTTTACGACGTCATCGGACCATCGGGCTGGTGGTCTGCCTCGCAATTGTACAGCACCCCATGTGACCATACCTCTGACAATATTATTAGTATTGACCGCCTCCGTGGAACAGTGGCTAAGCCGCTCGGGTATGAAACCTGGAGGTCGTGGGTTTGATTCCCGCCTTGGGTCTGGTTGGTGGTAGGAATTTTTTGGAGTCAGACTGGCTAGCTCATGGGCTTTTCAGGCGGGGCGTGAAGCGGCATCTTTGCAGGCCTTCAGGGTGAGGGTGACTGGCTCAATGGGTACTATGATCTATTGAGCCAGTCAACCTTATATTTGGACCTCACTTCTGCTTACCATCAGGTGGAGTGAGGTCATCCTGACCACCCATGGTGAAACCTGCCGCCATAATAGCTTTGGCTGTGTTCCGGAAATTATAATGTGGGAGCAAGTACACTTGAAATCAAAGGCTCGAAGATCAGAGGAGCCTACGGCGTGACAGCACATTGAGTGGCTCTTCTTAGCTAAGAGTTCCTGGCAATGGTTTTGACGCAGAACGTCACTTTCGCAAAATGTCATCTCGAAAAAATTGGTCACTTTAGCAGAAAGTCATTTTCGCAAAAGGTCATTTTCTCAGATAGTCATTTTAGCAAAAAGTCAATCTGGCAATGACCACCTACCAGCAGGTGGGTTGAGTGCCTGTCTGCCTAATGATTAAGTATAAAAAAATTGCACTTACACGGAAAACTATATGAATTAGTAATGCGTGCGTGGGACTCGGGACTAAATGTGTTTCTCTCGCTACCCACTTCACGTTCATGTTTGTCGTTTCACGTCCGATAGAGATTAGCTGGTAACTTGTAGCCATTGATCGAACCATATTCATAGAAGCTTTCTGTTTAGCGAAATAGACTGTCGTGGCCACACCAACTGTAGATTACTTTAAAGATAGATAGATGATAAGATTGAGTCATTCATAGAACTAGAGTGCTACCTTTGACATAACTTTTCCGGAAACAATACTCTGCAGCCAGGGCTTATCAACATTTACTCATCCATATCGATATTAATCGATTAAAATCCCCTCCAAAAGATAAAACAATAACCGATCAATAAAACGAAACGATCAGTCGCACGCGCACTCATTGTAACGTCTTCGCGCGCCGGATGCTCCGCCATTGCTCGCTCGACCGTTCCAAATTCAAACGGAGCATTTCCGGTGACGTCAGCGGCGGCCATTTTGTCGTCTGCGTATGCGCCATTGTTGGCATGGGAAATGGGAGCGAGTAAAATGGATTTCCCGTAGGAAAGGATGTTGTTTGGGGAGAGAGTTTTTTTGTGGAATTTAATGGTCTCGTTTCAATTTGTATTGTCTGGTTGTGATTGTGTCGTTCGTGTTTTGTGGTTGTAGTTTTTAGTTTCTTTATTTCCCGTTTGTTTTACACGAGGAATAAGCATTCCGATGATTGAGTTTGAGTAACTTTATAACGATGACTGTTCCTTCCTATCGAAAATTGAAGTTCAACTTTGACAATACAATAATGGATTTCCCGAGAACATTGTCCTATTCCAATCGGGATCGGTTTTTCGGTGAAGAATGTTTTAAGCATAACTACATTAGCGAAATCTGTCTGCCCTAGCAGGCCTCTAACGCGGGACCAAAGATGTTTGTCCTACAACCCAATAAACTCTGCCGGTATACTATTTTTTTTACACATCACAGTACCATATCTTTATCGTTTCTGGTACGCACCAATGCTTAAGCTACTTACTTTAGAGCCAAATCATATATTTTGCTTGTGATGTTGTTAAAATACTCGTATATTTATTAACATTGTACTCAATGATTTCTAATATTTACACGGTTACTACTCATTAAATAAAACAATTTTAAACGGATGAAAACTCGCGTATATTCTACATTTTAAAACTAAACCCGACGTTTCGACTACTTTTCAATCGGGTCGGGTATATACGCGAGTTTTCATCCGTTTATAGTTGTTTTATTTAATACATTGTACTCGTAAAACAGATTTGTTCGTTGTAAAACAAAAATCGAAAAACTAACAGCACCAACAAACTAGCACTTTTTATTAAAATGCCTGCAATTTACTTTACAATTGATGTTAACAAACAAATAGAATCAATTATAAAATTTGAGCAAAAATAACTCAATGGCGCGACTGCGAGACAAAAACGAGCCGTGGCCAAAGATGGCCTTCTGGCTAATCCGAACTTGGCCTAACCTCGCACTGACTTAGTTTAATTGAACCCAGATTTGGGCTGTGATGAGCTGACTTTGTGAGGAATGATTATTTTGTTATATCACTCACTTTGTTTACTTGACTTGGTCACTTAGTTTTTAGGGTTCCGTAGCCAAATGGCAAAAAACGGAACCCTTATGGATTCGTCATGTCTGTCTGTCTGTCTGTCCGTCCAAAATCAAAATCAAAATCAAAATCAAAATATTCTTTATTCATGTAAACTTGTATCAAGTATTTATGAATCGTCAATTACAGAGTGACTCTACCACCGGTATCGGAATGCAGTCATCTGTCGAGAAGAACCGGCAAGAAACTCGACAGTTACTCTTTTTAATCACCAAAGAAATTTATACAACAATGATAATAAATCTATCTATACTAAGCCATACAGTTTTTCGTGTGAATGTAGATATAATAATAATAATAAAGAAAAAAAATTACAACTGTAGGACGTAGTGTAGATATAACAACAACATGAACAACAATGACAACAGATTAAAATACAGTTTGCGCTGACAGGGAGCGAAGCATTCCTACTACCATTATCTACAGATCTCCATCATTAAGAAAATCTTCAATTTTATAGTAACCTTTTTTCATCAGACGGGTCTTGATCCACGACTTAAATTGATTTATGGGTAAGCTAACAACATCCATTGGCAATTTATTATACATTGTAATACTTAATCCTTTAAAAGAATTTCCAATCTTTTGTAGCCTAATATTTGGAATAGCAAGCCTATGTTTATTTCTTGTGTTAAATTGATGACAATCTGATTTCTTTGAAAAATTTTGTATGTTCTTTTGTACATACATAACACAATCCAGTATATATTGTGATGGCACAGTTAATATATTTATTTCCCGGAATAATTCTCTTAACGAGTCACGGGTTTTGAGGCCATAGATAGCGCGGATGGCTCTCTTTTGCAAAATAAATATATTGTTTATGTCAGCGGCAGATCCCCATAAGAGCAGCCCATATGACATAATACTGTGGAAGTAACTGAAATAAACTAGTCTCGCCGTTTCCACATCAGTCAGATTTCTTATTTTTCTGACAGCATATGCGGCTGAGCTAAGTCTTTTGGCAAGAGCAGTTACATGAGGCCCCCACTGCAATTTAGAGTCGAGGGTTATCCCCAGAAACACTGTTGAATTGACAATTTCAATGAGTTCTCCATTTACAGTGATCTCAGGAACCACCTGTCGCACATTCGGCATTGTGAATTTAACACATTTCGTTTTATTGGTGTTCAATAACAAATTGTTAACAGTAAACCAGTGTAAAGTTTGTGAGACAGCATTACTCACATCGTCAAATGATTGTTTTCGTCTGTCAACTTTAAATATAAGGGAGGTATCATCAGCGAATAACACTGTGTCACACAGGTTTTCTGTATAATATGGAAGATCATTAATATAAATTAAAAAGAACAAAGGTCCTAGTATTGAGCCTTGAGGGACCCCCAACAGTAAAGGGGCTCCTTTGGAATCAATACCATTCACGTTTACCTTCTGGATTCTGTCAGATAGGTACGACCTTATAAGACTTAACGCGTTGGCAGAGATGCCATAATGCCGCAACTTCATCAACAATGTCTCGTGATCAACACAGTCGAAAGCTTTAGACAGATCGCAGAATATACCTATAGCATCTTGCTCCGTCACGTATGTCACAGCCACTTTTTACCGAAACTATAAGAGCTATACTGATGAAAATTATTAAGTAGATGTATTCTGTGAACCGCATTAAGATTTTCATACAAAAATAGAAAAATAATAATAAATTTTGGGGGCTCTCCATACTTAGAACTGAAACTCAAAAAAATTTTTTTCATCCAACCCTTACCTGTGGGGTATTTATTGATAGGTCTTTAAAAATGATAATAAGGTTTCTTATATAATTTTTTTCTAAACTGAATAGTTTGCGCGAGAGACACTTCCAAAGTAGTAAAATGTTGGTCCCCCCCCCTGTAACTTCTAAAATAAGAGAACGATAAATCTAAAAAAAATATATAATGTACATTATTATGCAAACTTCCATTGAAAATTGGTTTGAACGAGATCAAGTAATTAGTTTATAAATTTTTGGGGCTTCCCATACTTAGAACTGAAACTCAAAAAAATTTTTTTCTTCAAACCCTTACGTGTGGGGTATCTATAGATAGGTCTTTAAAAATGATAATAAGGTTTGTTAGATCATTTTTTTCTAAACGGAATAGTTTGCGCGAGAGACACTTCCAAAGTGGTAAAATGTTGGTCCCCCCCCCTCTAACTTCTAAAATAAGAGAACGATAAATCTAAAAAAAATATATAATGTACATTATTATGCAAACTTCCATTGAAAATTGGTTTGAACGAGATCAAGTAATTAGTTTTTTTTTTAAAACGTCATAAATCGTAAACCGCAATTTTCCTCTCATTCAATCAACTCAAATATAGAAACGTCGATCAAACTTACAAAGAACTACAAGAACTTTTATATTATGATGATACTTGCTGCTACGGAACCCTTCATGGGCGAGTCCGACTCGCACTTGGCCGGTTTTTACTTTTACTTTGTAAATTTTATTGTCTACAACTGCTTTTTGCCGCGCACAACCGAGCTTTGGAATGAATAAAATTACTTTCAGTCTTTGGTAATGGTTATCACCTACCATTAGATGATCCGTTTGTTCGTACGTTCTTACATTGACTTCTATAAACATCAGAACCTTTATTTTCTTTAAATTAAATTAAAAGTTTTTCTTTATGAGCTTTGAATCCACGAACCCTTAACCCTTAATACAATTTAGGGCTAGGCATGTCACATTTTTATTTTTCAAAAAAAAAAAAGAGCTTTAGCAGACTTAAAAGCATGTTGTCTATTACGAATGAGTTATAACTATTAATCCCAAATATTTAATTCAAATAAAAACAGAGTCACGGCCCCTGTCCTACTCTATTAAGAACTGACCCTACTACCCAAATTGGCGCAAAAAATGACCATCGCTGATGATACCGGGTGCATAAAAACTAAGGTCGATTGATCAACAGGTTTTTGCTGCACCACTCGAGGTCTACTGTACGTCGATGTTGCAATTGCGCTCAACTTTACTTGTCAATGTAATACTTGTTATGTATGTAATAGTTGTAAGCAAAGTTTGACTGATAAAGGAGAATGACCGGTTCTGGACCAAAATATGCTGCCCAAGCATGGGAACACTTTAATTTGTTTCCTTACATGAATAGTTATAAAAAAAATATAAAATTAAAAAAATCCTGCCACGGATTTATAAATAAATAAATAAATAAATCCTGGACCACTCACACCAATTATTTAGTCCTATACAGAGCATTGCTCGTATTACAGGGATCTAAATAACGGATTAGTGCCTAGTTTGGTTTTTGGGGTGGGCTAGGCACCAAGACGTTGTGAGACGCTCTGCATTATTTTTAGATACAATAATCTTAGACTTACTTAGACGACATGTTAGTCTTGTTAGTAGTGCCTACATGAGGTATTTATAACATAGGATAATTATCATTTTTGTTATGTTTAACATCTCTGTAAACCAATTTTTTTTTTCAAATAAATTGATTGTTTATATTATACACTATTTTATTTTCAAAATAAGCTGTTGGTTATGATTTTTGTTAATGTAAGACCTCTACATAAATTTTTTTTTCTTAAAACTCCTGGGATAGATTTTGAAGCGCTTTGAGTTATAGACTAGTATTAATCTAAGGAACATTGTGCACTATGTCTCAATGTTGGGCGGCACTTGGTCCAACGTTCATACATAGATGGTCAATGTCCTTTCATAAAGTTCGCGGAAACCTGTAGTAGGACCGTAGATTCATGGAGGAGGCGTGGAGTGGATTTATCAAGAAGTAGGTATGGTCCCCTCACATAAGATGAGTATAAGCGGTATTGAGAGGAGCAGGACAGGAATAAGACTGCAAGACAGAATTAGCAATACCCAATTGAGAAAATCAATGACATCCTGGAGAAAATAGACCTTCAGAAATGGAGATGGACCGAAAAATGGATATGCTGAGATCCAGACAAATGAAGTGGAGTCAAATTGTAACGGAATGGTATACTAGAGATGGCAAGAGATGCCGAGGACGATAACAAATGCGCTGGGACGATGAGCTAAACTTACTGCAGGAACCAAATAGAGAAGAGTTGCTCAAGACCCAAACCAATGGAAACTACTGGATGAGGCCTTTGCCAACAGGCACACTGAGATAAGAGACTGCTTAAAAGCAACAACACTTACTAATAAAACTTCTCACCAGTCTTATAAAAATGTGTAGTAGCTATTTGAAAAAAAAAAAGTATATAAATAATGTTTATCCGTTGTGTGGCACCCATAGCACAAGCAAATGCTTAGTTTGGGGCTAGATGGCGCTGTGTGAATGATGTCCCGAAATATTTATTTATTTTTCTTTCCTTAAAGTCTTTCCCGTTTCCCCACAATATTTTTTTCTCAATGACTGACAACGTTTAGACCATATTCCTAGGTGTCCATGGGCTCTAGGGACACAGGTGCTCTTTATCCTCCCTCTCTCAAGAAAACCGAAAAATAAAAAAAACTAACTTATTTTCTTAGTTCATAGATCAGATATTCTGTTTATACGTCCTTCAATGCAATATTTTGTTTGTAATCTATTGTAAACAAATTGTACAATTTCTGCCACTGTAATGAATTGGCTAATATCGTGACGCGAACATGAGGTAACAATTAAATGGTGGATTAGCCGATTTAGACCATAAATCACTTAATGCTAAGAGAATAAGATTCAAATTTGCGTGGCAGGTTTTTTTTTAATGAAGGTACATTTAGAGCAAATGGATAGAATAGAATATCTTCCATCTTCACGGTTATACTGAAGTAGGCTTAAAATAATATTTCTGAACCTTTCAAATATGTAGTCTAAATATTAAATTGAACAAATAAACATACTTGGGCACTGTACTGTTTACATAGCGCTATCCAGCCCCAAAGTATTCATTTAACTTGTACTATGGGTGCTAGACAATAGATAAACAGTACTTACTTTTTTTTACCCAAAATACCCAGACTAATACAGACACTGGGCTGGTCAATTGCCACAAGGCTGGCACGGGCTCGTCCCAATCGGGTGTGTAGGGGAAACCAGGGGAGTTTAGTGGGTAATGGGTGCTTTAGTCTCGAGTCCCACACACGGCCGTGGGTCTAGCTAGCCTGCGGTTATGGTGCATAAACGCATTCTCCTCCGAAAAAGAAAAGACTGATACAGACAATAATGTTCGTTCATGCACACAAATAAAAGTACTGTGCGAGGATTGAACATTGGAATAGGCTTTAAAACCGCCTATCATCAATTATAATTTCGATAAAAGACTAATTCATCAGAACGCATAGTTCAATCGTATACCATACGATATTTGAATCGTTGAGGTTGCATATTCCTATAATTTTTTTATATGGCCCGCCTGATGGTAAGCGGCCACTGTGACCTATTCCATTAAAATTTTAACATTTAACACTTTAAGTAAGCGTTGCACAGTGTGCTGCCACGCTGTAGGCTCTGATCTTACATAGAAAAAAGTCCAAAGCTTGAACGGGAGCATGGTCACCGAGCGAGACACACGCCAAGTGGGGTGGCCACTGAGTCGGAGCGAGTCCGGACCCGACCTTGAAAACTACATAGTCGTCGTCATCATGCGATGCGAGGATTGGGATATGCTTTCTTCTTGTTAAGACAGAACATTTAGTTTGCTATTTAATAACAGAATCAGAGAGTTTGTCACTAAGTTCAATTGTAAGCACTTTAAAAGATGTATAAGTACTTACGTTTATTGAAAAGTAAAGATTACAAGCTAAAGTTCACGAAGGCAAAGCCGCGGGTGAAAGACTAGTAACGTTATTTTTTATCTCAAAAATTTGAACTAATAACCTGAACACTAACAAGTTTTAGACATTCAGGCTAATAGGTAGCACCGATCTGTCGGAGGAGCAATTTTTATTTCTCTTAGGACTTTAAAAACACCTTAAGCTCCCTAAAAGACTAAGGACTAGACATTATATTATGTAATATATAAAATGCCAAATGAATATTTATCGAAAACTTCTTGCAAACAAACCCGTCACGTATTACGTAGTAGCGTAGAGCCTAGGATCCTTGATTCAGACCGCACAATGCGATTGTTGTACAATGGCTAGTAACCTTTTTACAAGCTATTATTAAACTTGTAATGTTTGTATGTTGTTCGTTTTAAAATTTCGAAGTAATTTTTCATCTACTTGTAAAGTTACGGAATTTTTTTTTAAAATATTAAATGATCATTTACTTATCAGACTTTTAATTTTTTATCCTTCAGTTAGACACGCAGCCTACGCGATGGTATGCGGCCACTACGGCTTATTCTATTTGGACACTTAAATAATAGTAAAATAAACTATAATAAAACCTAATTTGCCATCAATAAATAACGAATAAACGAACCGCTACTAAAATGCCGTGTATTTACAAAAAAACTTTTTTATAATTCGATTTTGTGCCAAAGCTCCAACCCAAAGTCTCTATAAAACCAGTACTCATAATTATAAAACTTATCTTTTTCCTTTTCAACTAATTCCGCACTGGCAACTTACCATCAGATTGGCAGCCTGCCTATATGCAAAAAAAAAATGGCAACAAAAAATAAAAATAAAAATGTCTTCTGCAACTTTTCTATTTCACAACACCGAATCGTTCGTCAATGTGTAAGTAATGAATGAAAATCCACAACCCACCCTCACGGTAGGAAGGCACGGCGGACGTCAGAATGTTTGATTCGCACGATGACTGCTCAGGTCATTCTTCCATGCCGGCAACCACAACTCCATACTGCCGTGCTTACGGATCGGAACAACCGGCTTGACCGATATCTCGAGGATTCAAATCGAGTTTTTGCTGAGAACATATTGTTTGAAAAGGTTACATCCACACATTTTGGTGGATCAAATGTTGTTTTTAATTCACTCTCTTCGGATAGTAAGCAGTGTCCATGGCGCGCTTTTGAGGTGTACCAAGGGTGATATAACTTTCAAAGTAGCAATAGACTACCTCTCGGATGTACTACGGATAATAAAATTTAAAGTTGTACCCTTAGTACACCTAAGAGTGTACTATGGGTCAGAACAAGTGCCCGTAGTCCACCCAGGTGAACTTGCTAGGTGTACTACGGATCAGGAACGTTATTTTGGATGTAAATGCAGTCGTGCATAAGCGGTAGTGATCAATAAATCAATTATCATCAAGTGTCAAAAATCCTCCTTTGTCTCTTTCATAAAAAAGACAGTTTAGTGAGATAAAAAGTTGTTTCAGCTGACCGTAGTGATTTTGAGTTCTTCGCTTCTTTATTTTAAGTCACTTTAGGTGGCAGACACGCAAAAGGCCCACCTGATGGTAAGCAGCTGCTGAGGCCTAACAAGCTAGTCTGACATCTGATAGAAAGTAATCACTATCGCCCAATCATGGACACCTGCAAAAGAATATAGAAGCAAAGAAAATGTGACGGGTTATGGGGAAAGAGAATGGGGAGAGGCATTCTCACGCACCAAACGTAGCGCATTGAAAAGTTACTAATACGTCGGACTTCTGTGAGAGGCTAGGGTGGGGATTTTTTGAAAAAAAGTAACAATCCCTACTGGTAGGGATTTGTCGGTGGGGATTTTCGGAATAAACCGTACTTCCCCAGTCGAGCCGGCCCATTTATGACAGACGGAACTGTTTGCAGCGTTGATCTACAACTCTTACACTTTAAGATTATTTTTACAATGGCTTCTAAATAAGTTAATGGATCCATCAGATGGTATTCCACGTGGTTGCCGCGTCACTGCGCAGCCGAATGTTTGTTTCGCACGATGTTTGCCCGGGTCACTCTTCCGTGCCGTAACGGAGGCAACCTCTGAAACCATCTGTGCAGTTATAACAGGTTCACGTGCCTATTGATTTATCAAGTTTTTGTGGAGACTGGTCAGTTGATGCGGCGAGAGAATATTTTTGAACTAGAAGTATTTCTTTTTTTTCAAATGTCTTTGCCTTTTAAATGGCTTATGATTGTGTGATGGTCAAGAAATCGGCTGAAATTAAGGCCTATAGCACAAGCTAATGCTCAGTTTAAGGCTAGATGGTGCTGTGTGAATAGTGTCCAGAGATATTTAAAGAGCAAAAAAAATACTAAATAAATGAGAAAGACTTATAAATACATTTATCATACAATATAAGGCAAATTATAATTATCAAGAAAATCATTCTTCAACTAATTAGTAGCCGGTTGGTAATGGATTATAATACCAATTTTATCAGCGTAGTAGGTTTCTGATATTTTCATCAGTATAAAAAAAGTAGAAAAAAATTCACAAAAAAGACAACATTTGAGTTATCTGATACAAAAATTATCAGAAAGTTATCTGTTAGCGGTGAAACTGACCCTGATGTTAAGTTACTATGAATTGCTCCTACTTAACTTTGCAGAATGCTATAGTAGATAGCCAAAATCTAGCTAAAAATATCGCTAATAAACTCTATTGCCTGCAAAATAAATACTACAAAGTGGCAAGTGTCCGGCCCTGCGCGGACGTTTAGAAAGTGTTGCGCGTGCGCCGATGTCGATTTTGTTTCTTTTCGACGGCAAAAACGATACGAAAGGTGCCGAGCGGATTACTTGTAGACAGTATGGATGCTTTAGAGAGCTATGTATTGACTTGTTGACAGTTGGTAAGTGGGTAAGTCTTTTGTGTCAAATCGTTATACATATTTCACTGTAAGAGTTGTTACTTTTATGACTATTTGGATGGAAAACTGGATCTTGGTGCAATTTTACTCTGATAAGATCGGAACGAAACACTTGGAGATAAAAGGGTTATAATAATAATAATTGTTTGTTGAATGAACTTTGGTAGTCGGTTTCAAACATCATTTTACCAGGTGGTAGGTTCCTGTACTGGGCCGTCCAGGTGAGTACCACCGCAGTTCCAGATATTTTCCCGTGAAATAGAAGTATGTCAAGCACTTCTGTGTTTCGGGGAAAGGGCACTGAAGCTAGTGAAATTACTGGGTATATGAGACCTAAATAATTATTGTCGTCTCGGTGTAGCGGGCGCAGGGTGGTGCCATACAGTAACCGTTTAGTTACTGTTTGGGACTGAACTACCTAAGAGCACACGTGGCGCTTACCATCAGGTGTACGATCTACTCGTCTTGTTACACATTGCAATAAGGACAGATCCTTAGACAGTTCAGTGCCAAACATCAACTAAGCTTACTGTCTGGCACCGCCCTGCGCCCGCTACACCGAGACGACGCTACAGTTATTAGGTCTCTATACCCAGTAATTTCACTAGCTACAGTGCCCTTTCACCGAAACACAGAATTTGAAACCCGATTTAAGAATTTTTTTTCTTTACGGACTACAAATAATATAAAGGTGAGCGAAGCGGCTGGCGGTATTTTTATACATCATATAAATTTTTTGTCAAGTAGGAATACAAAAATAAGTTTAATTTTTTTACAAGCTATGTATCACCTACTTATTGCTTAGACAAGACAGTAATATAAATCTAATTTTGACTTCATACCAACTTCATGCCCACGGGAATCTATTTACCAAAATTTCAAAAATAATCAAGCATGCACTTGCCCTCTAAAGCTCAATAACAAGCTTACATAAGCTCACGCAAGTGAAAACGAGCTTTTTTATCTAATCTACCGCCAAGTGTGGGAACGCCATTGTAAGCTGGGTCTAGGTTAACCTCTTTGTCTATGTTTTCCCATAGCTTTACCGGAGTTTACATAATTATAATTGTAAGATTATGTGGATAGGCTTTATTAGCTAATAAAATACGACGTGGGTATGCGGCGTTTGAGGAATTATTTGAGTATTTATTTAGTTACAGGTCCGAGATTTGGTAGCCAAGTAGTTTCAACCGTCGTTTCACATGCGTTTCACGCGAAGTCGACGGTCCGAATCTCTCACCCATAGAGAAATGTATTATTATACTCGTATATAATAATTTATATTTCACACAACAGTCTTAGTGTTCTCTACCGTCTCTATAACGGGGAATGCTCTGAAGAGTTATTCTAACTCATCCCGTCCTCCCCTTTCCACTCCCGAACAGCACGCGCCGGACTGCGTTGCCATCCCCATACCATCCAGACACTGGTGGCCCGTACTAAGAGGTATAGTTTCTCTTTTTTGCCCCGTGCCATTAGATCATGGAATGCCCTTCCGGTTCACGTGTTTCTTTCCTCCTATAATCCTGGGCATTTTAGGCGAGGCGTGAAGCGGCATCTTAGCAGGCCTTTAGGATAAGGTTGACTGGCTCAATGGGTACTATGATCTATTGAGCCAGTCAACCTTATATTTGGACCTCACTTCCGCTTACCATCAGGTAGAGTGAGGTCATCCTGACTGCCTCCAAAAAAAATAATAATTTCAAAACTAGATCTGCAAATGAAATGATAAGTAGAAATATGTTTTTTTGAACGCTTCAGTCGGCAGACAGGCACGCACACCACCGGTAAGTGCCCACTACGGCCTATTGCACTGAGGGATGGTTCTAAAGCAAGAAATGCTTATATGCTACCATACTGTTGGCTCCTCTGATTTTCGAACATTTCCTTTGAAGTGTTCTAACTGCCGTCACACTAGCTATTATGGCATATTTCACCTGTGTTGGTGGTAGCTAGCCAGTCGAATTTCGAAAAGTTCTACCACCAAACATACCCAAAGTGGAAATCGTACCAAGACTCCTTTATGACCTGAGTGACTTTCTACTGTTCTACGGATACGGTCAAATAATAAAAAAACGACGGGTTGCACTCCGGGAGTGCCGGCAGAAGTGAAAACTTGAATATTTTGGTTTCGCCATGCTAGCGCCCCTAGGAAAATTTCGCAAATTGGTACTTTTTGTTCAAGCGCCATTATGAATTTGTGAACTTTCTCGCAAAAAACACGTGTCCGTCTTACGAATTTTTGATCCTGACGGTCACGTGTCCTGACGCGAGTTTAAATTTTTTTACCCATACAAAAAAAGGGTACAACGCCGCTAAAGAAGTTTTCACTTCAGAAATAAAGGTCGGAATGTCGTCGAGACTACTGAAAGTAAGGTAGACCACATTGCACAGACTGAACCTACTTAAAATATTTTTATTCTGTGGAAATATGGTTTTGTTCTGGAAAGTTATTTCTATAATAATTAGTTATGTTTCATGAGGTCAATTAAGTTTTAGTAAAGGGGCTTTTGTATTGAAGATGGTAGAGGTACCCTGTTGCCAGTTGCTAATTGATAAAATGAGTGTGGAAATATAGTAGAACAAACGCAATACTTTTTGCTATTATCTAAAATAAGATAATAGGTGAAAATTAATATCCCACAAGGAAAACTTTAATATTCTAGAACAAGATTCATTTGATATGTAATCCAAGTGTTTGTTTTCATGTAATGTTAAACGTTTATTAAATTACCTCTATTGGTATTTAGTTACAACTGAATAATGATAATGAACCAGAGAATATTTCGAATTAGAAAAAAAATAAGCTGAACATTATGTATTTTCAAAATGAAGAAGTTTAAAACTTATAACTTAGTGAAGGGCTTAAAGTATTTAGGGCATCACCAGATGTAATCCTGTAATTTTATCTGTCAGGTAATTTAGCTTTTTTTTGCGGAAGTGAACGTTTTTTCACTCCATTACCGCAGGCTAGCGTTGCCTGCGGCCGTGTGTGGGGCTCGAGACTATATCCCACTACCCACTAAACTCCCCGGATTCCCCTTTCAACCAGATAGGCCAGCCAGCCTTCTGGCTATTGACCATAAATAGTTTTTGCGGTTCCGTGCCGGACCGAACCTCCACTCCTTGAGTTTGCAGATTTGCACACATCTATGTATCTGTTCGGCTATCGAGTCTTTTCTGGCTATTGACCAGCCGACAGTGGTCATAATATTATTAGCCCTAAAACTCTTGTATTGATTTTTATACAAACACTATGAATGTAAAAGCGTTAAGCGATAAGAAGTGTTTCTGAACTTCGCAAAGCTTTTGACACTTATCAGCATTTGCCGACGCTGACTAAAAAACTGTAAAATAAGTTATCTTTAGGAAAAACATCCATTTTGAAAAGGCCTATTTATTTAAAACACGCTGTTATTATAATTCAATTTAATATTTACCAAAATGTTATTTTAGTAATAACAGAATTATATAAGTTAAACATTCTAGCCTACTAATCAATAGATTCAAAACCGACGGGTAGGTAGGTAGGTATTAATATTGTCTTGTAAAATTTTCTTCAATAAATCTGATTCTTTTATAAATATAAAAAAAAATCATTAAATGTTTCGTAGCTGGTGAATCAACTTTGTTTTTTTACAAATATTACTTTTCTCTCTCTCTCTCTACTGCTTATTTTTTATTTATGTGCTCGTAATTATTATACTAATACACATAATATACTTCCTTAAACATTCGTCAAAAATCTACATTCTTATCCAATGCCTAATTGTAAAACCTATTACGCCGAAAAAGGCATACAAAAAACGACTAAGTCATAATATCCAGACCTAAGATAAAACTAATTACAGATTCTTTGCAAAACTCATTAAATTCAGTCTATTTTTTCATAGCACATCGTTTTAACTGTGTAAATACTTGCTATAACGAAGATTCATCGTCTTCAGGTTTTCACCTAACGTTTTTATATTTTCCACCGAAGTTATTTCATAACAAAAAAGCAGTTTTGCTTAAAAACACCCGAACCACATTCCGACGGTAAAAAAATGGTTCGCTTACGTAAACTATTGCAAGTAACTTTCGCAAAACTGTGTAAACCAATAAGACGATAGAATCATTATTTAATGGTAAAATACAATAAGAATCAGTTTGAAATCCAATTGATAAAACTTGACTTAATGTTTTGTTCCTTTTGGTTCCAACAAGGAAAAACGTTTCTGTAGCTGCTGGTAGTTCTTAAGATTTCCCGAAATATATAGATAAAGCCTTGAATTATCTACATCATTTATACGCCGTATCTAAATTCACACACATTTTAACTTCAAAAAGGATAAGCCAATCCTAAAGTAGGATTCATATTTTAATTACTTTCAGATTCATTAAACAATGTAACGGTTAATTTTTTGGTAAAATTATAAGAAAAAGTAAATCCATTTCCTAATTTTAAGCAGTTGGAGGTTATAACTAAACACATCACATAACGAATTTCAGTTTAACACTTTCAGGTCTAAGAAATGCATCGATAAATCAAAATTTTCTTCCTGAAACTTTAACTTCCTGCCTTCCTAACTCAATTACACTCCAATTAAAAGCCTTTCATAACACGAACAACAAATATATTCACAAAAAAACATGACATACCTCCACCGGAAAAACGTTGGCAACAAAATCACGTATCTTAATAACAGAACTTTCTATTAAACACTGAAATCTAGTCACAGTCTGCACACAGAAACACAGGCACTATTTTGTATGGAATAAAGTTTATTTTTCTTGTGAGCGCACGACACGTCTGCCTCCGGGCAGCGTTGGTACTCAAATGCGGTTGAGTGGAACATACCTGCGCTGGCGCAGCGACACGCGACTCGCCACACACACACTGTGCCTTATGTAAGTAGCGTCCTTATGTAAAACGTATATAATTTGAACGCAGGACGGAAAAGCGTGATTACAGTTGAAATTTCGTGATGACAGTCGCTTTTTAATTACGTTTCTGATTTGGGATGGGCTTTGATTGCGTCACTGTGGTTATTTTTAAACTGATTCAATTCTGTTTACGAGCAAATAAGGTTATTTTTGCGAGTCTTCGTCTCTGTAAAGAAGTAAATCCTCCAATTAGTTTTAAGTTTTGGCGATCAAAAAGACTAAAAGGTTCTTTTCAGTTCTTTTCGATAGATAACATCATTCCGAAGCTGCAATGCTGGTAGAGTCATTCTGAAACATTTACAGTTGCATCTCTGAAGCCTTTATAAATAAAGAGTATTTTGTTTTTTTCTCTACCCACGAAACCACCTCGATTATTCCTTCAAAACTCGAAAAGAAAAGAGCCTGCCTGCTTTGTCGCGAAACTTAAACCGGAGGACCCTTGGGATGCTTAAGCTACACTACTCACTCAGCTACTTTCACACACATCGATCTGACCTCAAAGTAATTAAGTAGCTTAACCATAATATGTTATGGGTATCAGAGTCCCACAAATAAATACTTACATTTAAATAACTATCTAGACACATAGCAAACAACTTTGTAGTGGTAGAGCCATGCTATTTCACAGTAGGTACAATTCCCCGGCTAGTCTGGGGAAGTATCACCCTCTCACATAACACCAGCGTGAAATAATAGTGACTACTATTGTGTTTTTTTCTGGTTTGTGAGAGTGCCAAAGGCCCACACCTCCCATACTCCCATAAGCCGCCAACTCATCAGCAATCCCTCTGGTGTTGCAGATGTCCATGGGCGGCGGGGATTGCTTACCATCAGGCGAATTGCTGGCTCGTTTGACAACTCTGACATAAAAAAAAACACAAATACTAATCACATGAATATTATTTTGTCCTGGGCGGAACTCCTTAGGCGCATATAAAAGGAAGGGTCACTCCCAAATGCAATATCTTACTTACTTACTACTTACTCCGATGGCTCAGCGACCCGAAGTGTGTCTTGGCCTCCGATACAAGATTTCGCCATCCTTCCCGATCCTGTGTGCTCGCGCGCCAGTCGTCCACACGCAGCTCCCGGAGATCAGCCGCCAGTACATCGCTCCAGCGATACCTAGGGCGGCCAACCGGCCGACGGCCAGTAGGCCGGCCCAGATAGGCTTTCTTGACACCGCGATCCTCTCCCATTCTCTCCAAGTGACCAAGCCATCGGAGTCTGTGAGCTTTAGTCTCCCCTATAATGTTAGGCTCAGCCACAAGTTGTTCTATTTCGGCATTCTTCCGAACCCTCATGCTTCCGTCGGGCCTCGGTACTAGTCCCAGAATCTTACGAAGGATCTTTCGCTCAGTGACCAGAAGCCTGTTTTCCTCTTTAAGAGTCAGTCAAGAATATCGGGCCAGTCGTATATGTAGTATTATAGAAGTGCACAATACCTGAAGTTAATCTAAAAGTCAATTATGCATTCGTCTAAAGATCAATTAACGTATTTTAATTGCATACTATGAAGAGATGGAAGCGAGTGAATATAGTGAAATCAATTTGAGACGGGGTTATCCACGGTGTTATCAAGGTTGGAATTGACTGTAAAAACATCAAGGGTAAGAGGTCGGCAAAGTAAAAATGCCTCTAGAAAAGAAGCGACTTTGACACGAGTAATACGATAATGGTTGACCAAAAGGTTGAAGTTGATTTTAAAGGAGAATTCGCCTGTCAAGATAAATTTGCTACCACATCAGATTTAGAAGTTACGGCAATGCAGGACTGAGACGTTGCACCCGATATTTTCTTAAAAATACTCTTTCTGATTAAGAATAATTTTTTTGTTAACTACTTTGGCTGGCAAACAGTACGTAATCTACTGATAGAAGTACTTACCTATTTAATACTTTGCGTCGTTCAATGTGCTCTACTGATCTTTGAGCATTAAGTGTCCTGACACACGAGTAGCAAAGTGTCGGCGGCACGTCGGCAGCACGTCGACGACACGTGCCGCCGACGTGCTGTCGACATGCTGCCGACGTGCTGCCGACGTGCCGCCGACGTTCCGCCGACGTGCTGTCGACGCGTCGACGGCAGATACGAGCTTGCTGCGATGACCGTTTCAACTTACGTCGTAGTACAGGAGCCAGTTGAAAATGGATTTCACCTTTTTTCAACCCACGGGATTTTGTCTATTGATATTTTATCACCGACGTGCTTCCGACGTGCCGCCGACACTTTGCTGCTCGTGTACGGACACTAAATTTCATTTCAATTCCACTGAATGGCTCCCGCTATTACTTCACTATAATAACACAGTTTTTTTATAAATTGACGCGATTGAAAAAAGATCACGCGCAGGACCAACAGGTTTACGCACTTTTTGAGGACCATTTCAGGAGTTATTCCACAGATTCCAGACCGGACTATGACTGAGTGTTTTCTTATCAGAACCGGCAATTTGAACCCAAAATCCTGTAGTTGCTTCAAAGTGCGACCAAGGAACTAGTAGGCAGTAAATCCTAAAATACTTAATCAATATAATTTTAACAAAGGTTAAGGTTAAAAAAAAACTAGTCAAGAAGTGAGCCAAGGTAACAAACTACGTTATAGCCTAGAACTTACCTTGACTATTGCGAAGGCTAAGCCCAACCCACCACTTTCTTGAATGAAAGTCGTCCGTCGCTCCATAGTTTCTGTGAAGAAAGTTCTCGATGACATATACTGAAGTGACATAAAAACAATGGGGGGAAAGGGGGATATTTAAAAAAAGAAATTACTCGCGGGTGAGCCCGCGGCCAAAAGGCTATCTACCATAAAAAAAGAACACCAGTCGAATTGAGACTATAAAAAGAGAACCTATTTCAGAGTTGGTTAAAAATGGTTTTAAATCACAATGCGCCAACTTATTTATTATCAGATGTATCAATCTTCCAACAGATATGTTTTAAAAATATTAAGTGAATGTGTATATTTCGCAATTTTCAATGCCATAATACTTAAAAACACTCGAAGGTAAATCTGAGCAAAAGAAAAATAAAACCACTAGATTACAAAAAGCTTGCATTCAGTTCAATATTGCACCATTAAAAGTAATTAAAATCGAAAAGTAGAAAGAACAAAAAGCGATGCCTCCAGACAGGTGGATATGCCGTCTCGCTCAGACTCGTAGGCTTGGTATAGCGCCGTCCCGCACTAACGGAAGGCAGTAGCTAATGGGCAACTGTAACGGCCGGTTGTCGTAACTGACTTTTATTTAGCTAAGGTTCTCAAACTGTTTGGTTCAATTAAAACGGGTCTTTCCTTTCCCATTGAACTTGCGAGTATGTTTTGAATGTGGATATAGAGACAATTTTTTTTCGACAAAATATGTTTGTCTCGTTACACGCACCAGGTTTCCCCTCCATACCCAAAAGACGAGTTGGTGCCCGTCTTGTAGAGATTGACTAGCCAATCGACTGTGATCTTAAATTCAATACACGGTTTATGTAAAATTGGTATAAGACTAGTGGTAGAGCCATGCAGTTTTACAGTACGAATGGGCCGGCTCGTCCGGGGAAGTACCACGCTCTCACATAACACCAGCGTGAAATAATAGTGACAACTGGTTTTTGAGAGTGCCCGAGGCCCACACCCCCTTTTAAAAGGCCGGCAACGCATCAGCGATCATGAGTTTACACTTTCTTCCTTTAAAATGAAGATTTAATTAATACGATAAAATTGTCCATTTAAAGTTTAATAGTGGTAAATTGGAAACAGGGTCAATTTCTATTACATTTGACGAGCCATTTGGTGTAATGGTCGAGAAGTCGGCTATTACACCAAAGGTCGCGGGTTCAATCCCCGCACGGTACAAACATTTGTGTGCATGAACATGTCTGTTTGTATCGGTCTGGGTGTTTGTATGTATAATATGTATGTATTTACCAAAAAAAGTATATAAGTAATGTTTATCCGTTGTCTGGCACCCATAACACAAGCTAATGCTTAGTTTGGGGCTAGATGGCGCTGTGTTAATAATGTCCAGAGATATTTATTTATTATTAACTTTAATATTTACCGACAGCTATCTTAAACGATTATGATTGTGATAAAATAGAGCCAATGTACAGTTTGAGAGCCGCTGTGTTGAGAGCGGCGCGCGCGCATCGAGTTAGTTTATCAGCTACGTGCCGCGCTAACACCTAGGTCCACTTGATCTTGTTCACGCTATTTTGTCTAAGTCTAGGTCTGGGTTTTCCAGGCATGTTAGGCATGAATTTGTTGCTAAACCGTCGCGCGCCCTCAAGCGAGTTAAGTAGTAGCCATGAAGTCCTAATGAGACAGAGCTTATAGAAGGAAGACACTGATATGTACTTTTTATGACTCAAATAGGATAGGCGGAAAATATTTTTTCTAAAGATATGCCTTTTCTGAGGAGCAGAATGCTTTGAGGTACGGTCAACGGCACATCATGGTATACACTTGCAGTTCGATAATAGCACTTATGCCTCCGATAAGAGTGGTACAAAGTCCGAAGTGTATAGTCTGACGTGCTTTTGACTGTACCAAACACGCAAACCTACTGTCTTGTATGGACTCGCTTCGTCCCCCTACTTACAGAACTCCCCTGGTTTCTCTTTTACACCTTAAATATTACTTAGATGTATAAAGTTCTTTTGTATATTATACACAGAAAACACCCAGACCTATACAAACATACAATTGTGTAACATAATAACTATACGTATTGGCAAGTAGAACTCCAATAATCCGAATTAATGGGGACCGGGACCCATTCGGATAATCAAATATTCGGATAATCGGATTTTTTAAAAAAAATTGCCATTGGAGAGAATAAAAGCTACGTTTTGATATTGCACTATTTTTTTATTGAATTAAATGAAAGAAACATGAAATTTTCACATGTTTTAAATATAAATAAAATGTACTTATGTACAAGTTTAGAAATAAAAATCATTGTTTTTTAAACATCTCCGTTAATGTAAGCTGTTTTCCGGTCTTCAACCGTTTTCGGGCAGCCAGGTCACGCATTCGCTTGACGGTGAGCAGTTGCAAGTGGTCACGGACTTCGCGGGGGGAAGTCAGTGTAGGCACAACGGCAAGTTAAGACAAGTCAAGTCAAGACTTGACGCGCAAACACTGGCTTCGCGGGGGTAAGAATAATAGCGCACTTAGACTTTTTTTGGACAATTTTTTGTGATTCGGATAATCGGCGATTCGGATAGTCGGAGTTCGGATAATTGGAGTTCTACTGTACCTACAAGGTATGCACCAGAAAGGATACGTACTTTCGTAGCATAAAAATTTAAGCTAAAATACTTTAATATATGTAATTCTTTTTTTTATTGCAATGTGTAACAAGACGAGCAGATCGTACACCTGATGGTAAGCGCCACGTCTGCCATTAGACAGTTCAGTGCCAAACAGTAACTAAGCAGTTACTGTCCGGCACTGCCCTGCGCCCGTTACACCGAGACGACAGCTATTAGGTCTCATATACCAAGTAATTTCACTAGTTCTTAAATCTAACATTCCATGATGATTAAGGTTTATTTCCTGATGTTACTTCAATTAGCAGACAGACATGGTAAGACGCCACTCCTGCGCATTTGTCATGCCATTGTCTCTTCACTGGGAAACTTCGTTCAATGTGCTGCAACATTGTATGCTCCTCTATCCATTATTAGCCATAAGGCTGGAACCAGCTCGTCCCAATCGGGTGAAACGCAGGAACCGGGGGAGTTTATTGGGTAATGAAACGCTTTAATCCGAGGTCTAGCTAGACTGCGGTCTTTGTGCCTATAAGCATCCTCTCCTGAAAAAAGGCTCCTCTTATTAAAGAGCTTTTGATTTTAAAGTATACTGATAAAATGTAGTGCTTCGGAAGGCACGTTAAGCCGTTGGTCCCGACTATGTAATGTTCCAAGTATGTCTGGTTTCCCTAGTAGGGTTACGGAGGTCAGATGGCAATCGCTCCATTGTAATAACCAGGCTTGTTAAATCTAGGATCATAGTCGAAGCGGACCCTGAGCTCCATACTGGATGCAATCGGGAATACGCTGGGATGATGATGACTGATAAAATGTAGTATAAGTCTTGTTCCACTGCGTCGGTGAAAGGAGCACAAACAAAAAACCTCTAATTTTTGTCATCTCTTTGGATCTTAGCATCATCCTCGAATATAAACAAATAAAATTACCTAAATAAATTTTTCTGGACACTTTTCTCAAAGCACTGTCCAGCTCCAAACTAAGCTTAAAGCTATGGGTGCCAGACCACGGATAAACATTACTTAGAAAATATATACTTTTTCTACAAAAACAAGTTTCAAATAGATAGAACGATTTACTTTCGCATTTATATTACTACTTTAAATTAATAATATCACACCGTGGGACTTAGGCCTCTTACATTGAAGTAAATAATATTCTCTTAAAGTTTTCCTAGTTATTATTTTTTTTACAGATTATGGTGCTTTTTGGAGAATTTCTCTCTCTGTCTCTGCATCTTTTTTATAATTTCCATTTAAATATTACTAATTATTATTTTCCTTATGGACTTAAAACGAGCAAACGAGCTTAACGTTTTGTTTATATAACCAAAACCCTGGTTCTTTATTAGTAATCTAATTTATTTTCCTAAATGAAAATGTCTTGTCTGCCACATAATTTATTCCCACCAAAAACATTTGCATGTAAAATGTTGCCAAGATGAGAACATATGACTCGCACTGTCAAAAAGTAGTAACAGATCTCATGTCGAGCCAAGCTTCTAACTCTTCACGCCCTAACTCTACAAGGCCTAACTAAAACTTAGTCAAATATGCCCATTGCCACTTCAACTGAGCAACTCTTCGAGCTATGTCGGTTACGTTCGTTCTTCTGCGAATCTCCTCATTTCTGATTCGATCGCACAAAGAAACACCAAGCACAGCTCTCTCCATTGCCCGCTGAGTATCTCATTGGTACCTGTGTATCTCATTTTGTATCTCAGTATCTCATTAGATCTCAGTATCTCATTGACGTACAACATACAATTTATATTGTGAAAGACCATACAAATATCTAGCTAGAAGTAAATGCAGCACAAACACAAGTCTAAGTATTCCGAAACAGACGGACAACCTGTTGGAAAAAATCTCTCATTGTAATAATAAGTAAGAAGAAATTATTACTCGCTTATCGCTCGCTAGTGAGGGGAAGACGCCGCACAATTATTGTACTTCCGTTCCAGGATGTTAGGGATGGGACATTCAACTTTCCTATCGATATCGATAAAGATATTCTTTGTAAAACTGCAAACTAAATGAACTAATTGTATTAAATTTTAACGATTTACAATACCTTCGAGTCTCTTGCCTGTTCTTCTTAGAGGACATCATAGTAGATTCACTTTGAAGCTTACAAAAATGAAAAATAATACAACGGCACACCAAGTAAACTAAAGTAGATAGATAGATAGATAGATATACTCTTTATTGCACAAAATTATAAAAGAAAAATATGTTACAAAATTGGATGATACAATGTAGGCGGACTTATTAAGACTTATTATATAAAGTAATGTTTTCCTAGCTTCGTCTACCAGCGGATATAATATTAGAATGGACATGTGAGTGCGCAGGTCCTTGTTCCCTTACGCTTAAGCATAGCACGACGTTGCAGCAGTCAGAATCGTCCGAAGTGAGATCGATCTTTGACCGCCTCCGTTGAACAGTGGCTAAGCCACTTGGGTATAAAACCCTGAGGCCGTGGGTTCGCTTCCCGCTTTGGGTCTGGATGGTGATTGCACTTTATCAGAGTCCGACTGGCTAGCTACCCCCACAGGAAATCTACCGCTAAAACAGTTCTCGCTGTGTTTCGGCAGTATTCATGTAGGAACCAGTACAATTGAAATCAAATGCTCGAAGATCAGATGAGCCTACAGTCTGGCAGCACATTAAGGAACCCTCCTGGTGAAGTGTTCCTTAAATGGAACAGGCCGCAGTGGCTGCTTATCGTGGGATGCGTGTCTGACTGCCAACTGAGGTAGCCATAAAAAGAGTATTGTAAATGCAGTATCGACAGGTGATCCGGTGCGTCTCTAGCCACCCCGGCTGCGCAGGCGCGCGGCGGAGCGCGACGAAGAAAGTACGCGCACACCCGCCGTAACGGACGCCGGACCCTTCGCCGGCCAAAGCCGTTTGTTTATGATGCTCCTGTATTGTGTGATAGAAATTAAACATTTTCCTAAGTCGACGTCCCTTCGGCTTCGGCTTTGGCTAAAGATCGGCCATTTGGCACATTCAACCCCACCGTCAGCTTAGGCCAAAACCGGCTGAAGCTGGAAGTTTCTTTGTGACAAAATCTCAACCCGGTTTAAAGTTAAAATCCAACAGGTTCAAAAGTTACGACATATCATGACATGTCCTAGTGGACGAGTCCAAGTATTTTTAATGAGTTCTACACAGTTCGTTTTAACTTATCTCGCGTAATTTCCAAAGTAAAACCAAACATTCGGTATTCAACCGAGTTTTATCTTCGGCTTTTGGCGTAAGCAATTGATTTGTTTTTAAGTTTATCACACACATAGGTACATTAATGTTGCCAAAACACAATCAGAACTTTTATGGTGGCAGATTTCTTCTGTTTTATATATGTTACGCTCAAAGATCGAAAACGCTCATTGAGCGGAAAAATAGCTCACAACGCGTTGTGGTTTTTTCAGGTTTAAAAAAAAATAACCATAAAGGCCAAGGCAAAAAATTGCCTTCTAACCTATATCCATCAGTCGATTTTCGCTTCCGACGTGGTGTTTGTATAGCTTAATATCTCTCAAAATATAGTCTCCTCTGTGTGTCAGTACGTTGGATGTTTTACTGTGACCACAACGCGTTGTGGTGAGCTATTTTTCCACTCAATGAGCGTTTTTGATCTTTGAGCGTAACATAACATCTGATAGCCAATCGAATTCTGAATCAGTCCTTCGATACTTAAAAAAATAGATAAATTATTGATAAATCAAACCTACGTTCTAATGAAAACGGACGTTCAAAAATTTTGAATGTCTGATAATTCAGCGTTGATTCTCTTGAGAATTGAGGAGTTAACTGGCCTGATCGTACGGTCAACAGCACATCACGGTTAACACTTGCAGTTCGATAATAGCACTTATGCCCCCGACATAAGAGGTGGTACAAAGTCCAAAGTGTTACGTCTAACGTGCTTTTGACTGTACAATGGTAGTGAGGTACTCGTAGTCCTACTATTATAACTGAAGTCGTGGATCTGAATCCCGCCTGGGACAAACACTAATGTGATGAACAATTGTGTTTGTCTCGTGTATGTATTTAAAAGTACATATTTGTGGCACCTTCGTTGTTACTGATATTTACGTTAAGGTCAGATTGTAGGTATGTTCCTTTACTTACAAACGTCAGTAATGAGACAAAACAACGTCTAAAATCTTTCATATATTGCCCTACCTCCTCGTACACTTAAAATGAGTTGATGTACCTACCAACAGCACTGTAAATCACAAGTAATATAACTCAGCTCGAAGTCAAACCGGTCCGAAACCAGACAACCTACATGGAAATGGCAATAAAGTATACAGGCCGATTAAATCGCTGCTAGCAATAGCGCACATTAATTGTACAAACGACAGAGACAGCAATACGAATTAGCGTACGTGAGAAAGGGATAGGTAGCTGGCGCGCGCGCGTCGCCTTTTTAGTCCAACTGCACACAGTGACTCTTGCGCACACGTGAGCGTATGGTAGTGTGCGTATGAGTGGAGGGGCTTATGTATGTAACGGAATTTTCTAGTATCCACTATTTGTTACACTTGACATTAAGATGAGATCAGAAAATTGCTACCGAAAGATAAAACGATTGCTGTAGTCATTATTATTTAGAAAATAAAATACCTAGTAATGTTGTAATTGAATGTGTACATTTTGATGGATACATATTGTGGCACAGGGGACCGATCAAATAAAATCCTATGGAGAAGCCTTTGTCTAGCAGTGGATTCCACGGCTGGTAATTTTGTTTGGTAATAAAACAACAAAATCATAAAAACCAGTGCCAACTTTAATCAGGATTAGTTTCCCCATACTTATGAGCATAACCACAAAATGAAATTGTTGGTCCTCATCTGATGGTAAGAGGCCACTGTGGCCTTTTCCATTGAGGGCTGCTTACTTTGATTTCAAGTATGTACCTACACTTAACTGGCTCCCACGCTAACATTGCCAGATCACAACCAGAGCTGTTATGACGGCAGATTTTACGTGTGGAGGTGGAAGCTAGCCAGTCTGACTCCAAAAAATTTGCCACCTACCAGACCCAGGCGGAAACCGAACGCATGACCTCCGGTATAAAACTACGCGAGCGTATGAGCGAGGTCATGGTGGTGGTATGGACCACACCCACATCAAATAGGGTCAAATAATACCTATTAAAATATCATAAAGACAAGTAAGAGCCAAGCACATTTTCACCCGTGCGTAATCTCTTTTTTCAAATATCCCCCCTTTTCTCCCACATTTCCGGGATAAAAGGTACCCTATGTCAACCGGTGATAGTGTAGCTTTTGCAACAGTGAAAGAATTATTCAAATCGGTTCAGTAGTTTCGGAGCTTATTCAATACAAACAAACAAACAATCGAATCTTTCCTCTTTATAATATAAGTATAGAAGTATAGATTTTTTGATCTGAACTATTCAGGGTATGCTTGCACCACGATCCATGATTTGGCAAGTCCAGTAGAGTTGCCCATCGATAGTCCACTATCGCTAAACTATCGATAGTCTATCGATAGTTCACGTCATATCAATAGTATCGATAGTCTATCGATATTATCGATAGCTCAAATCCAGGCAATACTATCGATAGTATCGATAGTATTGCTTACCCGCGATAGTATGGCCTGGATTGGGCTATCGATAGTATCGATACTATCGATATTATCGAAACTATCGATAGCACTATCGATATTGTTACTATTTTTCAAGGTCAACTATCGCTAGCGAAACTATCGATAGTTGGGGTTGCCCAACTCTCTGGACTCTCTCTCTCTCTTATAACTGGACTTAAGAGTTGTCTTAAGTCCAGTTATAACATTGGAGCGACTGCCATCTGACCTCCGTAACCCTTGACAGGGGAGTCTGACCAATGGGATCATGTTTTCCGTCACCGTGCTAGTGGTATAGCCCAGGAAGGACGCAACCGAGATAACGCTAAGATGTTGATAATGAAAGCTCTCTCTGGAGCTAAGATACCACAAAACAAATCCATAGAGATTAGGCGCAGGACCAAACTAGCAAACTTGTTAACATACAAATGTCCTAAAGATAATTTAAAAATAAGAGATGTTATTGCTTTCACCTTTATAATTTATTGTAATGTTTTTGTTACGTATAGTAAAAACAATATTATAATTTTAGTTTGAGTCAATTATGTAAATAGTTTTCAATTTCGTTATTTTGATCCTTTGACATTGCTTAGGCATTGTCTTTCGGCTTTATATTTAAAAAATATTTAAAACTACCTATATTGAGACCCACTTTTCGGCTCTAAGATCATAAAAACCTAAAGTGTGTGTGTGTGTCTGCCAACTGATCTATTATAAGAGCTACGAGTATTTATCTGTAGAGTAGAGCCATGCTGTTTTACAGTACGAATGGGCCGGCTCGTCCGGGGAAGTACCGCCCTCTCACATAACATCAGCGTGAAATAATAGTGACTAATATTGTGTTTCGTCTGGTTTGTGAGAGTTCCGGAGGCCCACACCTCCCCTTGAAAGGCCTGTAACGCATCAAATCTCTCTGGTGTTGCAGATGTCCATGGGCGGCAGTGATTGCTTACCATCAGGCGACTAGCTGGCTCGTTTGCCGCAAGTATCTTCTGCCGTCATAACAGCTCTGGCTACGTTAAGGTAATAACAAAATGGTAGCCAGTACTACATTACAGTGCTCCCTCAATGAAATAAGGTCGCAGTGACCGCTTGGTACCAGATTGGCTGTATACTGTCAGCTAACTAAAGGGACTACATCATATGGACCATTTTTCAAGTTAAAAAGAATGATCAAAATCAGTTCGCTCAGCAAAATTTAAAGTTACGAGGTAACACACAAATGAAAAAAATACATACAGTCGAATGGACTATCTCCTCCTTCTTTTTAACGGACTTGAAAAAAATAGGGGTCGATTCGGTTAAAAAGATTGGCTAAATATAATGATGTTTGTTGCCCAATTATGCCTGCAGTAGATAATGATTCTTCGTCACTCTGAAAGCATACGAATGCTAAACTAAGGTGATTGTCTTAATAATGGCCTAACAGAGCAATATTTTTGTTGCAATTTGAAGCGTTAATTTATTCACTTTTAATTGATAAAAACGCTTGGAACGAAAACAACCTGCAGTGTAAAAACTTGCGATGTGGACTGGCTCGGTCATGTTTTTTTTTAATTACTTACGCTACAAGTCGTGGATTCGAATCCCGGCCAGAACAAAGATATTTTAAACAATAGATAATGTTACTTTAATATTATTATAGATTGACTTTGCAAAAGAACTTTGGTGACTTTTGAAGGCTTCAATATCGATATATTAAGTGCATCAATGTGCATTGAAAGCATATTTGGATAACATAGAATGTCGTTGCATAGCCATAAATAACATATTTGTTATTAATAAGTTAATAAGTATATTATTAAGAGGTGCTCGTGGCGCAGAGAGGCGCTCGTGGCGCAGCTGTGACACAGGTGGTTCGTTAGCGATAACGAAAGTCAAGCTACCTACGCCGCGGTCGGTTAATGGATGGGTGACCATTCTGACCATATTTAGTGACATTAATTTCGAGCGTCTCCGTGTTTCGGAAGGCACGTTAAGTTGTTGGTCCCGGCTGATATTTACTATAATGTAAATATTAGTCGTCAAGCCTAGTCAGAGGCCATTTGGCGGCTTGATAACATCTGACATTAAGGTTGGTCACTTGCCTTACGCACCCCTCCACCAACCCGCACTAGGCCAGCGTGGTGGAGTATGACCCACACTATCTCACAATTGAGATAAGGCCTGTGTCCCAGCAGTGGGAACGTATATAGGCTGATGATGATGAAGTATATTTGTAGTGTGCAATTTTTATTTTATTTTAGTTGGTACGATGGGTTACTTGATTTTACAGCTCTATGTGGTATTAAAAGATGTAGAGCATAGTGTACATAAGTTATATTTTTCAGGCTTAAAAAGTTGTCCAAGTCTCTACAGCTCCCAAACTATGTTTTTACGGGGGCTTCGTCGTTTGACCCCGGTCCCGAATACACCGCGGTGTCAAACGCATTTACCAAACATCAATCACCTTACTTTTCTTTGTGTTTTAGTTTCAAATATTTAAATTCAAACTTAACATTTACTTTTACGTGGTCATTGAACCGATCCACTTTAGCACAAACCGCATAAACATTAAAACTTTTAAAAATATCATTGCGTACTTCATCTCACTTAATTTATATTACTTAAATATTTCTTAGTTAAAACAAAGTTTGTGCTAATTATGAGTATGGCGCGTGTTCGGTGTAATTTCATACAATTTCCTCGCTTGTGTACAGTTAGCACACACACATGCGTGAGCGCACAGACGCAAGCACACAGGCGCACAGTAATTGTGGAGAGAATAAAAAATCGCTCAGAGTGTGCCTTACTTGCGGTACAGGGGCAGGCGGTGTGGACTCAGGCATTTACCTTTTTTTTTCTTTTTTTTTCTTTTGCAAATAATTACGGGACGCTTTGGTAGTCTAGTGGTTAAAGTACTGGGGGCTTCATTGATAGTGTATTTAAAAAAGAGGTAGATACCGCACTAGCGCTCGAAAAATGCTCCGCTCATATTGTGTTAATTGACACAAATCATTTTAGACGCATAATGTCAACGGTTGGTGAAGCACATAGATTTAGTATATCTCGACGGATCAAATTCTAATCGCCGTGCGTCAAAGGATGGCATATCTACCTCTTTTTTAAATACACTATCAATGGGGGGCTTAGACAAGATGACATCGCTTCATAGCTGGCGAAATTCGCTAACTTTAAATTGTATGGATTTGACAGATGCCATAGAAAAGTCACGTGGTGAAAGTATGGGTTTTTTGACATTCGATATCGCAAATTGAGCTATAACGAACGTCATAAATGCCGCATGTCTAGGGGGGCTGGGCTGTGACGGTTTTGAGCAGAATTCGGATATTTTAAGTTTATTACACGCCAAGCGTAATGATAAATAAACAATAAAATATCATTGGGTATATCACTCTTTCAGATTCGCGTTGATGAAGATTTTCGGATTCCTTGGGTTATTTAAGGTTTTCACTCGAACAAACCTATGAAAGAGAATTTTACGGAAGTAGAAAAACACATTAGTTCCACCCAGTGTATTGAACTTATTACTGTTTTCTGTTTTCCATTCACCGATTTTACTGTGATCGTGTATTCATTGATTCCACCGGCTCGATGGCTGATTTAGTAGTGACCCTGCCCTGTGGGCCAGGAGTAGGGGTTCGCATCCCATCCAGGACAATTATGTGATTGACAGTTTTTTCTGTATCTGAATTCTTCTCTCGCAGATTGCTATGCCCCTGCAGGGCGTCACATAGGCAATTTTACTAATGTTACCATCAATATTACCTACCTGTGACGTTCAATTAGTGTTGCCCAAATGCAAGAACAAGAAGAGACTTAGCCAGTCTTGGTCTTAGTCTTGCGCCAATACACCTGGTCTTGGTCTTGGTCTTGGTCTTGCGCTCCCAGTCTTGGTCTTGGTCTTGGTCTTGCAGCAAGAGTCTTGCAAGTCTTGCAATTCTTACTATTTATTAAAGTTAACTTTAAATCTTAGAAAAACGTATTAGAATTGGAACATTGTGAGCTTGAATTAACATAGCCATAGTAAAGATCAAGCAGATTAATAAATAACTGAAGATTTGATAAGAAATTCGAAAAATCAACTGACCTATAATATGTCGTTTTCCATGGAAGTAACTGTTTCTTAATAAACACGTGCGCGTGTATCATACATAACCATGTACTTCCGAAAAGCGGCAAATTTCTTTGAGAAGTAAGTACAAAACCTTTGATGCCGCATTATCAAAGTGCCGATGGTTAAAACATAACTATGCATGCACTCAGTTTGATTTTAATAGATATTTTTTATTCGCTATGTTTATGGTATTAGTCGTAATGCGCATAGGTCCAGTTTTTCATATTCTTTGATACAGTTTTTTGCGTCTCATAGTATTCCTAAGCGTACCTACCTATACACCGAACTGTTACAACTAACTACTCAGTGAAATAGCGCTAAGTCCTAGCTGCAAGACGCAAGAGTCTTGCAGGCTATGTCTTGTTCTTGCTCAAGTCTTGCACGGTCAGTCTTGGTCTTGGTCTTGCTAAAAATACGCGGTCTTGTTCTTGGTCTTGGTCTTGCAAAAACGCAAGAACAAGACCAAGACTGCAAGACCAAGACTGAATTTGGGCAACACTACGTTCAATAAAGAATTTGAATTACTTACTTCGTCAGATCAAATTAAGTAGGTACTTATGTGATGTCCGATATTAATTTATTTACTGTTAATAATGCTAGCGCCAATTCTACGTATAAATAGAACAATCTAGCACAGCATACTTGCAAACATACCGTCCGTTTGTACATAGCGGGCACCGTTCCGAGCGGCCACAGTTGGCTGACAGAGCGAGAAGTTCAGATCTCCAGCGCTCGTAATTGATAAATAAAAGAGGCACGTGCGCCCGGGTCAACACACTTGTATGTGGCCGTCGCGAAACCGGAAGATTAGGTTGTCTTTCAAAAGATATGCTTATAAATAAATATCCCAGGACATTATTCACATAGCGCCATCTAGCCCCAAACTAAGCATAGCTTGTACTATGGGTGCCAGACAACGGATAAACATTACTTATATACTTTTTTTTTTGTAAATACATACATATTATACATAGAAACACTCAGACCGATACAAACAGACATGTTCATGCACACAAATGTTTGTACCGTGCGGGGATCGAACCCGCGACCTCTGGTGTAATAGCCGACTTCTCGACCATTACACCAAACGGCTCGTCTTATATCGACGTTGTTTTGGCTGGAGGACCTCAAAAATATACCCCTGTTCAAGTTCCCCTTGTTTCAAGCCTACAGTGGCCCATATGATAAGCTGTTTTCGTTGTCTATGGATACGTGCAACTGCAGGGATACCAAGTTCACACAAATCGACCCATATCATCATCTTCCTTTCAGCCGAAAGACATCCACTGTTGGTAAAGACCTCCCCGAAGATCTTCAAACTATCATCATCCAGTGAATTGCCGCGATCTTTGTGAGATCAAGCATAGCCCTTTCCATTGCCGACCCTATGAAAACATTTTCACGCTCTTCTTGAAGGCGCTATCTGTAGTCCTAAGGAATACCCTTACAGCCCTTTTTTTGGGAGAATGCGCTTATGCACCATACCTGCAGGCAGTAGCGTAGCGTGGGGGGGCGGGGGGGGGCAGTCCGCCCCGGGCGGCACTTTTAAGGGGGGCGGCAAAATTTCACAAAAAAGCGGCAGAATTGTCTTCCGGGCCCCCCGCTGCGTGTCTGTTTGCCAAATGGAGGAGCAAAAAAAAAAGGGCGGCAGACAGAATTGTCTTCCGGCCCCCCCGCTGCGTGTCTGTTTGTCAAGTGGAGGAGCAAAAAAAAAGGTCGCCAGACAGAATGGTCTTCCGCCCGCCCCCCCGCCGCCCGCCGCGTGTCTGTTTGTCAAGTGGAGGAGCAAAAAAAAAAAAAAAAGGGCGGCAGAATTGTCTTCCGCCCCGGGCGGCCGACACCCACGCTACGCCACTGCCTGCAGGCTACCTAGACCCGCGGCCGTGTGTGGGACTCGAGACAGTAGCGTCCACTACCCACTAAACTCTCCCGGTTTCTCCTTCACACCCGATTAGGACGAGCCGGTGGCTATTGACCAGCCCATCCCCGGGTACCCCGACTTGAGAGGCCTCAAGTCAGGGTGGCGCCTAGGGAGGGCCACCCGAGAAACTAGGTGACCCTCAGACTTACCCTCACAGCCCTGTGAAACTAAAACGTCTAAGGGAATGCTCACAGTGGTAGCATTGTTGGTATACCTGCGCTCTAGATGGGGAATTTATTCCCTAGGCCAGGTTGGCTGACAGAGCGACAAGTTCAGATCTTCAGCGCTCGTAATTGATAAATGTGCCAGCGTTTTGTTGGGTCCTCTGATCTTCATACCATTTCAAGTTACATCGCTTCAACCAAACTTTAGACCAACGCATATATATTTAATACTTGACACGAATATCAAAGAGCCAGCAGAGTTACTAACTTAGTATGTAAGGAAAGCAGCGGGTACAAGAGATGCATCGCCTTATTAAAGCAATGCAAACCGATCGCGGGCGCACTGGGGCGTCAAAATCACCTATTAATATGCACCTACTTCGACGCCGTTTCGTTTTTCCTACTTCCGAGTAACAAAGACTAAAGTACAGAAGGTGAAGAAAGTTGAGAAAGCATTGAAAATCAAAATCTGCAATGACTTTAAACTACTTTAAAGATGCGTAATGGTTCGTCTATATAGAGTAATAAATTACTCTATGGTCTATATTAACAGAGTGACTCTACCACCGGCATCGGGATATTGTTTTATCTATCGAGGAGAACCGGAAAAAAACTCGATAGTACACTTTTCGATACATTGTAAAAATATTTACAACATAGCAATTTTTTTGACAAATTTAGAAAACAACCAAGTAATACATTTCAAATCTCAAGTCGGAACAAAACTTTGTCGGGAAAATACTCAATCATAGTCCGGAGTCTGGAAGTTGGCTTTGTGGAGCCTCAAAACGTAGGCAAAGCCGCTGCATATGCTTGATTCTCTTAAGTCTTGTCGGACCTTCTGTCCCACCGTGTTTTGAGCGTGAGGGAATAGGGAGTGCACATGACTGTGCTTGAGTTGCGCACTTACTTGTGCTCTGTAATATTATCCTGCGTAACTACGCCAGGAACCAACTGGTTGGCACTAAACTCCCCCTTTTTTATTTCGCCTTTCCCCCAAAAAGGCGATTGACGTGCACGTCCCCTGGGTACTATCTCAAACTTTCCCTGTATAATATATAATACAGTACTTACCTTACTACCTACTTCTACTAAGAGAAAATGCGTAATTTTGCCTGTTGAATGCAAAAGTAGGTATTTCTTCTTTATTTTGTAGTCTCTTTAATTTCTTAGTCTATGGCAAATGAACCTATTTCAGCAATTTTCTTGCCGGAACATCATCCATAATACGGGCAGTCGTAATACATACTTTTTACTCCTGCTTTATTCAACGCATATTGACGTGTACTCAATGTAAGGTGGTGAATTATTATACTTACCAGGTATTGCCTTAATTGGTATGAATTTTTATGTGCATTTATTTTTTTTAATACTCGTAGGTGAGTTCAGTTGCTAGCCACGCATCAAGACGAATTTTGAATTATTTTTTTTTTTAAATCGTACAAATTAATTTGGAAAATTCTGTAGACAACAAAAAAAAGTCTTAGATTTTTTTCTTAGTCGTTATGATTTTATAAGAGTAATCCGACGCTGTGTAGTCGAGTAGTTTCAATTATTGCTTTACAAGCGTAAGGTCAATTATTATGGTTCGAATCTCATGGTTCGAACCTCGTTTCGTCGTTGGTTCAAATTTTATAATCATAATAATTTATTCTGCAAATATGGGGAATACAATATTGATGGAAAATAGGAGTACCTATATTTTATTGATGTCACGCGGGCAGCTAAGTAGATGAAGATATCTTTGCAGAGCGCCATCTAGTCTAATATTAATCAAAGCTTGCACATTCACAACTAGATAGTGCCCTTATTATCCATGCATAAATACGATATATACTGTTAAAACTATTCTGGAACAGAATACCATTTCAAAATTATATCTGCTTTGATGTGCTGATTTTCCGCATCACAAAAAATGGTCCTTACAAACTTGAAATAGTTAGCCTTTCACATACAGTGCCATCTTTTGAACAAATACAAAAATAGAATGTAATTATAGCGGGCAGATGCTCTATTAATCATGTACCGGTTTACTTTTGCTTCATATTGTATTAGCTAGATGGCACTCTCTTGTTAACATTTGATTTAAAACGAATGATGTAGATGGCGCTACTGAGTTTGCTCTTCAAAATTGGAAAAGATATTTTTGTCGATATTATTTTTCAACACTGCTTTTACTCGTAGAATAACGGGTTGACGGACTACTGTACATTTAAAAACGTAATTGTTGTACAAAAACATAAAGTACATTTTAATAAAGCGATAAGTGACATGAAACGAAAATAATAAACTCATTTTTGGTCACAATGTCCCGTAATAAAAACGTATGGCAATTAAATAACTCCAGGGAGAAGTTTATATGTTTTGATTTGATTTGATTTGATTTGAAAAAAACATTTTGACAGCGATACCGAATTCGCTAACTTTATTTATTTGTATCGATTTGACAGATGCCATAGAAAAGTCACGTGTTGAAAGTATGGGATTTGACATTCGCTATCGCAAATAATATGAGCTATAACGAATGTCATAAATGCCGCTTGTCTAGGGGGGCTGGTGTTACCTAATTGCCGGATTGTGCAATAACTGAGCGGAAAATTAATTTAATGAAAAAAAATACACAAATATATTTACACAATTAAGTTTATTCTTTTTCTCAAAATAACAAAGAATCGTTAAGCTAAAGGTTTAGAACCAAGGATCTTAAAATACAACATTTTAATAGTCGAATTATCGATAGCTAAAACAAAAGTTATCGACACACCCACCCCTAGTACCACAACTACCCAAAGTACCCACATTGGTCCGTCATACACTTCAAACTCCACATTATTTACTTCAGACAAATACACATTTATATTAAAACGATACAGTCTTTGTAACACAAAAAGTTAGATATCATTTTTTACTGTCAAGCCGTGAACGCACTTGGGTTTATATTGGTAATTTATTTTATATTTATCAACCAAAATACATACCGACTAGAATAAATGGACTGGTACGCAAGTTCAATCGTTTATAAATGATTATTTTTTTTAAATTAATTCCAGTTAACAGTTGGCAGACAGACTCGCATACTTGACGGTAGGCAGCTACTGCGGTCTATTCCATTGAGGGACACATAATCAGGAAATGTCGCTCAACGTGTTGTCACAATAGGCACATCTGATCTTCGAGCCTGATTCAAGTGTACTGACTCCCACATTAATGTTCACGTAACACAACAGCAGCTATGACAAAAGATTTCACCTGTGGTGGTGTCTGAAAAAGTCTTACCACCAAGTAGACAAAAAAAAGGTGGGAATACATTTTTTCGAGCTAAACAGTGACTAAGCCGCTCGGTTATAAAACCTAGAGTTCGTGGGTTCAATATCCGTTTTTTTTCTAGTCGGTGCAGCGGTGGAAGGACTTTGTCAAATCTGCCGCCATAACAGTTCTGTCTGTGTTCCGGCAATGTTAATGTGGGAGCAAGTACACTTAAAGGTTCGAAGTTAATTAAGCCTACAGTGTGGCCAGTACATTAAGTGGTAGGTTCCTGTACTGGTACTGCAGGTAGTGACAGATATTTTCCCGTGAAATATAAGTGTGTCAAGCACTTCTGTGTTTTAGGGAAAGGGCACTGAAGCTAATGAAATTACTGGGTATATGCAAGGTATAATGAAACCTAATAACTGTCGTCTTGGTGTAGCGGCGCAGGGCGGTGCCAGACAGTAACTGCTTAGTTGCTTTTCGGCATAAGGTGTACGATCTGCTCGTCTTGTTACACATTGCAATAAAAAAAATTAAAATACCACAGTGGCTTACCGAATGGGCTGAAAAAAAATCTGCCATCACAGATCTCGCTGTATCTCTCCTAATTAACGGAAGGCAGTCTACTTGAAATCAATGTCTCGGTCAAAAGAGCCTTCAATGAGACGATAACATTCCTGATCGAGTATCCTTCAATGAAATAGGTAGGCTGGTTACTACCAAGTGGAGTTCAAATTTTTAACTGTCAACTAATATTGGTTTACGTAATTTTTTTATCGCAGTTGCCTGTCGCAGTGTTGCCAGCTGACTAATCTTACATTTACAGATATACCACAATAATAGTACAAATATCTCAGATAACATTAGTATTGTACATAATAGAGTTGATTCGTTTGACCAGTTGTCAAATTGGTCGGAAGTCAGTCCGAATCAAATTCTCCACTTTAAAATCTAAGTACCTTTGTGCATCATGCATATCATAGGCATTAGAAATTATGGTTTGCATAAGATATGCACCATTTCTTACAGGTCTTATAAGGCGTTTTTTTTGTAGGACCATTAGTTAGCTATTTAGGGCTTGCAACTCAACAATAACAGGAGCCTAGAAAAAGTAACATTTTTACGACGATAGCGAAATTCGCTAACTTCAAATTGTATAGATTTGACAGGTGCCAATCGATATTGCAAGTACCAACGGGTTTTGACATTCGCTATCGCAAAATGAGCAATAACGAACGTCATAAATGCCGCTTGTCTAGGGCCTCAGATCTCGTATTATATGATATCTCGTATGTATGTTATCTCGTGTCTTGACATGAGACCGCTTTTATTCTGTCATTCAGGGAAAAATAATTTTTCCGTCAGATAACACCGACAGCATGATAGTTTCTTTTTTTTAATTGACAAAAGAGACTTAACTCGTGTAGTTGTCTAACAGATAATTTACCTATCATTAACTTATCTACGAATGAAGAAACTGGCCCTTTTTGTTTTCAATCATTAAATGTAAGTTGATATTTTACAATCGGAGGTTAAAAGTATTACGAATAAAATTCTAGAGGCTTTAACAAGTTATTGTTTTTTGTCATCACATTTGAGTCCAAAATTCTATCTTAGTTTTTGAATTAACTATCATCATCTTTGTCGATACATAAATAGATATTTTCCACAATATTAATTTTATAGACACCTAGTTTCAATAGTATGTGTTATACGTAGATTTAGGTACCAAGTGCATACACGGCATTATCTTATATTCGATAAAAACTTTTAATACAATGCAGTTAAGAGCTCAGATAAACTATAGAATTCGTAACATTTGTTTCAAGAGAGATAAAATGAAATATATTCACGAATATATTCTGAAACATAAAACTTAACAACTTTTAGGCCTATTTACGTATTACAGCGGTACGCCGAATAAAGACAATAAACATATTATGTTCATGTATATGTATATTTACTAAAATTATAACAACTGTTGTTATTAACTGTTCACTATCAGAAAATATATTCTGTTGGTGACTTGAAAGTGAGGGGTTTTAAATATTCAAACGCCTTGGTGGCCTAGTGGTTTAAAGTATCCGCCGTGACCTCGGGGGCACAGAATATAATAAATAAATGATTATAAATAAATATCTCTGGACATTATTCACACAGCGCTATCTAGCCCCAAACTAAGCATTAGCTTGTGCTATGGGTGCCAGACAACGGATAAACATTACTTATGACATTAATCATTTCGAGAAGCAACTTGTCATGATGAAAAGAACTTAATACGATTACGTACTGAAGTAAAAAAGTTGATCATTGAATTTCACGCTCAAGAAAGACCTTATCTTAAGGGTTTACCTTACCACAGTTTAAAGTTATCTGAGATTTATTTATTTTCCTTTTTGAAATTTATTTGTAAAATATCTTTTTACACTATTTATAAATCAAAGATTAAAAAGCATAATCGAAACTGTAAATTGGACCTTTATTCAAAATATATATTATAATTTTAATATTATATCAAAAACAGTGACAGTTCGCAACAACAGTTGTTCTCAAATAGTATATTATTATCTCTTCCAACATACTGCTTCTTTTAAATAGACCTATATTATAATAAAACTCTTGTTATTATATACGCACAGTTTTTCCATAAAATCTGAAAATATAAATATATTTTTCTTTCATTTAATATTGTCATATTTTGTCGAAAATGTATTACGACGGTTCACAAAAATACGAGAGGTGCGGTTGACCAAATCAGAACGAATTTTTTTTTGGTTATTAAATATCAGAAAATATTACTTGCGTCCAGGGTATCAAAATTAATACTGTAACATATATTTATGTACGTCTTTAAATATGAACAAAGTGACCATTGTCAAAGTTAAAAAAATAGATATTTTTAGTCCCGAGTGTATAGATACACTACATCATTTTTGTCTTAAAGCACCACCTCTCCACCCTCTTATAATATACATACATAGCTAGGTATTTTTTTTTGTAGAAATTTATGTGTCAACAGAACTACATACTAAAAATAAATTAAATAAGGAGTAGTAATTACCCAGTCGGGGTATAATTCCTCAGACCCAAAGGAGAAAGGTTCTTTTTTCATAAAAAACTTCGTTCTAATAACCTATTACTGGTCTTAATTTTGATGTTAAACCCTTATTCTCATCTATATATAATTTTTGCTCATCCGTGCGTATATAAGAACAAATTACGGGATTACAGCCTTAAGAATCACAGGGATACTGATATATCTATAAATAATTACATTCATAAATTCAATTTGATAAAAGACGTAATAAACATAAATCTTTTGACGGAAAGGATTGAAGAAATACAAATATTTATAAGATTAGATATTTTAAACTCGATTCTTAAATATTTACGTTTTTAAACATTATTACCAAATTTTTATTGAATACGTTAACCTTTAATAGAAATTGTGGCAAAATTTGGAAGAGATTTTCAACGTCGAATTCGGTTTTATAACAACTACAAATAAACCTATTATATTACCATCGCGAGAAGTCATGCATTCAATGCAGTATTACACCCACATTAAAGTAACTATACATCTCGTATATACCTAAAGTATAACATATTAAATTAATATCTAATTCAACCACATGAATTTCTATCTATTTAACTTTGTCAAACTATTGCATTCATAAGACGTCCATAACTATATCTAGACGAACAAGGGGTCTATCTACCAAGACAGACATCCGGAATGGATATCTCAAGGTCCAAAACCAAAGCACATAGAAAGAGGTGCAAGTGTGAACCCAAAATACGTTCCTTAAACAAGAAATAACTCAAAACTTTAAATGAGGTCCTGAAATTTCGCCACTTGTACGTGACATTCGCCTTTGATGGTATCCCCTCAAAATGTCAACATTGAACATTTGATTCCTTTAATATTCCAACTTGTTGACTACTTTGTAATTGGTATAATTTTATTTATTTCTTCCAAATTATTGTAATAATTGAACTTCTCACTGGCTATGGCTACTAATAAATTGATCGTTGTTTTCAATCGATAAATACAACATAAGAAGTTGGTGTCCGTAAAACATAAACTCAGAATTTTTATTTTCAAGGTTAGCTAAACAGGTTAGACATCTATTACGACAGTCTCAAATTTAAAACAGCTCTTACGATAATGGCTGGCTAGAAATATAATTTTAAAGTTATTGTATTGGTACAACTTATTTCGTATAAAATCAATTCCTAGTTTTTATCAGTTTAATAGGCTAAGTTCGCCAGATCCCGTCCTTTTAACGATAAGAGGATTATGCGAGGAAACGGACGCGAATTTGATTATATGAACGTAAACTGGCAAACTTACCCTCCGTTTTCCTCTTTCTGTGTACTTTGGTTTTAATTTTGTTGCGAAACAGCAACTTTATCATTTCCGATAGTGACCACAAAACGTCACAAAATTCACAATCCACATTTCAGACATTTCTACGTCTATGTCTCACTAACATAGAGCAACAATTTAATAATGATTATCATTGAAACAATTTCGAAGGCACTAGATTACTAGTGGATTAAAAAGAAACAACTTAAAATAGTTTATAAACTACGTTTGGGATAGAGTCCATTCCCCTTAAATAAAACGTTAAGTAAATCTGATAAAAGTTGAAGTTTTTTTTTTATTTGTAATCACTATTTATATCTGCCCTAATATGATATGATTTGAATAACTATTGACTATATTTTGAAGATTGAAATAAGTTGTCTTTTCATAAAACACATCGTCATCAAAATGACTCGTTACTTTCGAGATTCGTCTCATCATCCGTCATTATATTAAAATACTTAAATTACTGGTTTCCACTTTATTCTAGAAAAGAAATCTAGGTACATGAAGAGGATAACGATCGGACTTATTTGAATAGAAACACTGCAAAGATATTGAAAAATTCAATAGAATACACATTCAATACACATTCAAATAATGATAAGATTATATTTTCCAAAGGAGATAGCAGTTGAGCATGGCTATATCTGAATCTTAAAGCAATTAAACGTTTTCGACTATTTAATGTTTTTAGAGTCGAAGTCTTTAGCAAATGTTCTGGTTTATTACTTGCTATCTGTTTGTTTTTGATTTCACGTCATGAAATTGACCAGAAACTTCTTTTTTTTTACTTTTATTAAGAGGGTGGCGCAAGCCGCGCAAGGAACCCAAGCCTACGACCAGCCTGATGGTAAGCTATTACCGTTCGCTATAGACGCTTCTACCCTGTAACTTAAAGGGGAAAGATAACGTTGGCAGCAAAAAACCGTTGCCAATACTATGGCCTCCTCATTGCCATTTAATTCGCGACTTTGTACACTCCAAGGTTGCCATGTGTTTAGATTTCATTTAATAAGAATTTTTGGGACGGCTGAGTAATATGGCTACTATAAAGTTTAACTTGTAAAAGAGATCGTAAACATTTTCTGCAAATTTTTACAAGGATAATTTTATTATGTATTAATCTTTATTAGTAATATTTTTTATGAATACTTTATTTAATTAAATGCAACAGATGACAATTTAATATTTGTAAGAAGGTAATGTATCTCTTGCTGGAAAATGTAGGAACTCCACATTTTGAGCTAAAGTAACACTCCAATTGATAAAACTGCAAGCTTGAACAATTTATTAATTTGCTTAGCAACTTTATCAAATTATACCAAATCAATTATAAAACTATAAAATACGAACTATACATATATTTAACAAGTCCTTGTAGTGCATATTATTTTATAATTATAAACTATCAATGAAACATTCAAGATAAGTACATCAGCGATGACACTACCATTAATTGTGTCTGGAATATTTCGCTCGTTAAAACAATAAAACAATAAAAATTTTACCAAACTTACGTATAAATAACGAATTAATTCCATCAGAAAATTTATAACAAAAGGGACACCTAAATTCTTAACTACCTTAAACCACCTTCG
This sequence comes from Mecyna flavalis, assembly GCA_949319885.1. Classification (NCBI taxonomy): domain Eukaryota; kingdom Metazoa; phylum Arthropoda; class Insecta; order Lepidoptera; family Crambidae; genus Mecyna; species Mecyna flavalis. Next base: position 1,499,561 of record OX439419.1, on the reverse strand, counting down.
TTGTAATCATACAACGTTGTCACAACACTACACTTGTAAAATCGATACAAGTGTTTCCATTCAAATGTCAAATCCTCATCATAACTCGGATATTAAAGTAGGCAGTATCGTGTTAGACTTAAGACATTAGATTACCGAATAACCTAGTAATTGTAGTCATGAATCAGCAGCCTTCAATTTGGCTTATGAGTCCCGTGGCGTGCCACTGTGAGGGGGCCTGGTTGGACCGGGCCGATAGGATGAGGGGAGGGTCCTAGCATTACACCGGGGCGAGCGAGGCCTCACTCAAGCTCGGGGCGCTCCGGCAAGGCCCGGCCTTCCCGGGGCCTCGTCAGGCCTGCTCGGGGGCCCGCGGGCCCCGGAAGGCCCAGGCCCGCGTTACACGTAGCTCTCCATGTGTGTGCTAGTGGACGGGCCCTAGAATGACGCTTCAACTAAATAAGTCCCGTCCATCGCAACACCGGTCTGGTTTCCTTGGACAGTGCTCCCAGCAGGAATGTATTTTCCGCATGCTTGCTGCAAAATGCAAAAGGAAGGATTTGAGAAGAAAATTCTATTATTTTATTCTAATTTCTAGCACATAAAATTGGCGTAGACACTTTTGTCGTATGATTTTGTGGATACTAGCAACCAGTGAATGAGTTCTAACAAAGTTCATTATTAACTAACATTTTCGTTAACATTGAATGCAATATTTCTAATGTAGTACAAATACGAATATACTAGTACAGCTTGCGACGAAGATTCTTCTCTGAAGAATGTTCTGGTAGTTATTTCAGTAAGGATAACAGGAAAATCATTTAATTAGCCATTTTACTGTAGCGGCATGTGTTGTACTATATTATAAATATTGCATTCAGCCCTTTTTTAGCCGTTACTATTAATCTGTAGTACAATGCAACAGGAAAGTCTGCGTATAATTTAACATTTCCATAGCTTTTTTATTTAGGTATTTTAGCATATTTCATATTTCCTACCTACTCAGATCTAACTACACGTCAATATCGTTACATACACATTTTAATAAGCTCAACATTAAAAAGCTAGCTTACACAAAACCATTGGTCGTGAACCTTTGGCACAAATCAAAACACTGACAGATGTCAACAGCGAGACGACCCAAAACTGTCAAATATCTTTTAAAATCTTGCACATTAGTTCGTTTGTTTGACATCATTGGTAGAATGAGGAAAGAGAACATAAAAAGAACATTTGTAATTAATAATTTGACAGATTTTAGTCGACGGCTTTTGCTGTTGGCTGTATATAAATAAAATTCAGGTCAAAGTGTGTTTTGGAAAAAAAGGGTGTGATAAATAGCTTTTAGCAATACGTGGTGATTGTGTGATGTGGAAAATATCTGTGTGCACCATGCCACTTAACATAATATAATTTCTGTAGACCCAATAGCGTGTAATGTAAGTGTATACTATGTATGGTACCGTTTAAAAGATGTTAGTTTATTAGTGATGTGCCCTTATGGATGTCGAATACACAAATTTCTATGTGTTTGTTGAAATTGTATAAAAAGTAAAATACCTATGAATTTCCCACGTCGTTGGAGAAAAATATGTCTTAGATACTAGTGATGTCACTCACGGCTTCTCGAATTAAAAATCAAAAATCATGTATAAAAATTTACGTTTCTTCTAACCAGCGTTGGTTTAGATACTGCCAATTAGTATGAAATGTGTGCAGTGTGTTGGCATTTCCGTTGAAACATCATGTCATAGTATATGTCTCAACATAAATATGATAAAAATTAAACATTCCAACGACATCCTTTCCATAAAAAAAATACATTATCAACACTCCTGGATCTACTCATACATGCCGTCTCATTCTTTTAGTCACAAAATATATCCAAAGAATAACACGGCCTGAGCAATACACATATAGATATATAAATAGACCTAAATACGGAAATTGCAAATTCACCTCACAATATTAAATAAAATGCTTTACAATACAGCGATTATAGCGCAAGCTTTAGATAATATGGACATTGATACAACATATAGTTACAGAGACATACTTCAGTATAGGTACAACTTTTAAAGCGATATATATTTTTTGCAGCCAACACCCTGCAGACATTTAAAGCCTCAAATTTTGTATATTTCGGACATTATCACACAGTGAGTTATAAGCTCTTACAACTAAAAAAAGCCAATTACCTAATTTTTTTTAAATTTAATCAATCCATCGATCTTTTCTGATTTCATTTCATACACTGAAATAGCGGAGATACTAAAAATTTTACATTTAACAATTCTATTCGAAAACAAATAAGCTTTCAGAACCCCACAAAAAGCACTACAGAATTACGAAAACTTTTTTTTTAAATATTCAGTTCGTAATCATAAGTCAAAAATATTTTTACCTTTTTTTCTGGATAGAATTTACTTTGCCAATCTATCATCAAAACATTGAAGTATTAATTAAATCATTCATTTTTGTTTTTTTTTATTTTACTGTATCAAAAAACGATAAAATAAAATCCCCCCACGTGCACACACATTTCCATGAACATCACTGCGTGATAATCCCGACAAACATACTGGTAGGGGATCTTCGCTGGGAGCGGCCGAGACCGACGTTTCTGAGGGTCGCGAGGTCGCGGTGTATCGACGCACGCCCTTCAGCCGACCTTTTCTACTCGAGTCTAAAAGCAGGACCTGTCAGAGCCAATTCGATACTGAGCTGTGTTCTTTAAGAAAAATAAAGAAAAAGTTATTCTATAAAAACTTTTTAAAAAAAAATTACAAAAAAAACAAAGATTTTTTACTGTTTTTTGGTGCTTTTTCACTAGCAAAAAGCTTAATTAAAACTGTTACTACTTCGTGTCGTGGGATTGATTGGTAGTATAATTATTATTAGTTTTTAATGAACTACTAAAACAGTACTGTGTGTTACTTAAGTGTGTTATATGTTACTAAAATATCAACTGAGTAAAAAAATATGTTATTGTGTGTAAAATTTTGACGTGACACTGCCTTATGTACTAAATAGAATTAGTTACTAAATACTTACCATGTACACTGATGGCTTATAAAAGATGTATTGTAAATAAAAACAATATATAATATACACCTTTTTAAAGCCAATCCAAGCAACAATATTGTCAAAATTATGGATAGGGAATTTATTCTTAAGAAACGAGACCTATGATATTATCAAATACTTATTATCATCATATTATTATCAATTAAAAAAAACTAAAGGCACTGCGGAATGTTTGAGAATTACAAATGTAAATAATGACTGTGATGATATATTTTTAGGACCGCTTTAAAATATTAATAAATGTACATACACATTTTGAACGATATTAAATAGTAAATCAGCCTTACACAATGGGGACAAACTAGCATTTTTAAGAATATTTGTATATTTTATTCGTACTGTATACATCTAGCTTTTTTGACAACTTAGCTTATATACAACCCATGAATAAGCCACATTCATTTTAATAATCTTATGAAATTATCTTTAGCTATATCTGGCACATAAATTAGCCACATCTTGCGAAATAAGCAACGATTATGACTGTTATTACGTATTAAAATAACCCTTTTTATAAAAAACAGAGAACAGTTTTTTAATTATTATATATTTTTTTGTACGTAATAAAGTCGCCAGCGATCACTTTGGGCAGTGACAACATGGTACCTCTCGTATAGGGCACGCTGATCGCCCCAAAGGATTCAAAGGGCTAATGCACCGCACAGAACGACGGCGCCTCTGTTACCAAGATAATGAAAAAATAACAAAATTAAATGGGTTTAAAATAAAAGAAAAAATAAAATAATTTTTTCTTTTTATAAGAAAAGGTTGACGATACGTGCTACAGAAGTAGTGATGTACGAGTAGACAGTGACATTTCCAAGTGGATTTCTGTAGATTAGGGGGGGAGTTTTTTTGTTACCTTAATTAAACTATACTTAATTGGTAAAGAAAGACTGGCAAGTATTTTAAGGCCTTCCCCATGGACCGAGATCATGGCCATTTTTATGTGTGCTTAGCTTTTTTCTTAATGTCAATAGTGTTCTCTTGTTCACTTTTAATGTTAAGATGTAGCATTAATTTAGATTATAGTTAGTATTGTCGTAAGTATGCGCAATACGACTCGACATAAAATAAAAGCTTCGTTTTCGTAGGACTTTTGAAAAATAGTTACGAAAACGGAAATAGAGAAAACAATTAGTGGTACTATAAAAGGGTAATGACGTCACCCGTCAGAGAATGGCAAAATCTAAAAGCCCTTTATAGTAATGTACAGTCACAGACAGTCGCTTTGCAGACGACGGGGCGGGCCGGGCCGGTCAATTTCACCGCGAACGATAGTGCAAAGCAAAGGGAATCCTATCTATACTACCAATGCACATGAAGGACAAAAAGACAACGTCGCGGGTGCCCGCGGATACTGGTGGCGTGGCATTTCTGTAGGTGAGGGCAGTCACGGGCGTCAAAAAGACCGCCCCCCCCCCTCGTCTGCAAAGCGCCTAAAAGGGTGATGACGTCACCCGTCAGAGAATGGCATAATCTAAAAGCCCTATAGTTAAGTAGTGTAAAAGGGTGATGACGTCACCTGGTATTTTTGCGGACAGCAGCCGCAGCGCGCGCAGCAGGCGAGCAGCGCGGGCGCACGGCTGGAGTGCGCGGGCGACGCTAGCGGAGACGGCGAACCCGGCCGCTTCGCCGCGCCGTTGAACGGGTTCTCTATCTCGACGAACTCGCGGTCCTGAAATGAGACGGCCTAGTGTTCATTGATTAAGCTGATAGTGATAAAAAACATAATAATATGCTATTCATAATATAGGGCAGAAAGATGTTCAAATAGGATTGAAAGATGCGTATGAATCTTAGACTTTTAATTTTACAGAGTGACTCTACTATAGGTGCCGGCAAACTTCTTGACGCTCCACGTGGGGGAAAGGTCGCGCATGTGCAATTGCGCGAATAGCGCGTGGGAATCTTACGTCGCCTGCGCGCGCTATTGGTCAGAGGTATGATTCTGACCATTAGTGCAATCCCCACCCGATTTCAAGATGTTTGCCGGGCACTATACTGATTCGGAATGTAATTTATTAAGAAGAGAGTGCAATGCAAATTTTCATGCCTGTACTAATGTTTGAATTTTCGTGCAATAAAAAAGTAACCTATCTTTGTATCTAGTGGTTTATGGAGCAGGCTAAGTCGGGTTTGTGATCAACAATTTGCATTTGGCAAAATATGCGTACCCATCATTATGAAAATGACGTGATTTTAACCATGAAGGCATTTGCTGTTTGTTTAACAGTAAGTACTAAAGTGTTGTAAAGTTGATACTTAAGATTGTAGCAGCAAGAATAAGAACAGACGACCGATTGACCACATTAACGCAAAATCTCAAGTCAGCGAAAATTAACACGTGTAAATGTAAACACAAATTCTAAGACTGTACGTTACTGAAAAATCAATCGGACGTGCCGTTCTGATTAATTTACTAATGTCTACTTAGACACTACTTAATTGTCTACGTTAGCATAGATGCTTAGATTGGAAGCAGATCTTAGCTTTTCGATGCTCCGTTTATACACACCACAGACATCTAGATCGTACGAAGATTGTCCCTTTACGCGGCATCATGAAAAGTGAGCTTTGTCATCGTCGGCACAACATTAATAATAGGTAAGTATTTTACTGATGGTTTAAGTTTCAAATAACTCATCAGCGCAAACACCTAATTAAAGAAGGTTCCCTATGTCTTGTTCTTTAGTGTATACCACAACAAGGCGATACTATTGGTGTACAGTCTCCAAGCGCAGATACTCAGCTAGAAAGAAGATCGTTATTTTACGTTGACGTCATTTAGGTGATCTTCAATGTGGTCAATTGTCGAGTTAAGCTGCAGGCACAGCCAGATATAGAAGTGGGTTACTGAAAATGGTGCCCTCGAGGCAGCGCATCAAGTGTTGCCGCTGCAACGTTAAATGTTTTCGAAATGGTAAGGTTGGACGTATTGATAGCACACTTCCAACATTTTGGGACAACACAATTGCGCTAAGACAGTATTGGACTTAAGTCTCCAGCTAGGAGGAAGACTTTTCTTTCTTGTTTACCTCATGAAAAGTCTTATAGAAGTTTCTCTTATAGCAAAGTTACTTTGCTAGAAGGAAATCTTCTATTTTCGCTGACGTCATGAAAGTGTTCTTCTCCGTAGTCTTTCTACAAGTAAATCTCCCGTCCCGTAATCATCCCGTGAAATATAAGTGTGTCAAACACTTCTGTGTTTCGGGGAAAGGACACTGTAGCTAGTGGAATTACTGGGTATATGAGACCTAATAACTGTCGTCTCGGTGTAGCGGGCGCAGGGCAGTGCCAGACAGTAACTGCTTAGTTACTGTTTGGCACTGAACTGTCTAAGGGCAGACGTGGTGCTTACCATCAGGTGTACGATCTGCTTGTCTTGTTACACATTGCAATAAAAAAAAACAACAGACACATCCAGATATAAATCAGGTGGTATACTTACAGTGGTGCGCTCGAGGCATCGCAGCAGATGGTGGTGCTGCAACTCGAAGATGTCCTCGTCGCGGCCTGCGTCGTCGAGCTCCACGCCAGACTCTTGCGCAGCCAGCCGCGCCTCGGCTGCTTTCTTCTTAGCCACGAATGCTGCGCCTGACGACGCCTTCGCGATGCGGATTCGGGCGAGGCGGGCTTTCTGTAATCACGAAATTAAGAATATTGAGCATACAAATGTTGGACAACATCGCATACACTGATCTGATCCCAGAGTAAGTATCTTTAGCACTTGTGTTATGGGGACCAGAGTATGTATTCGAATACACTGCTGGAGTCGGACACCACGTGAATGAAAAACGGTGAAATGTAAACATCGATTACAATAATATATTTTTCACGTAATCTTTGACACAAAGTAGGGAGATGTGGCCGATAGAAGGGGAGACTTTTGTTCAACAGTGGGATCAAATTGTCTTTAAAAAATATTTCAAAAAGCTGCAATACAAGTCTTCAAAGAAGTTGAGCACATCCAGGTCATTGCAATGCTAATGCTTTTAAGATTTCAAGATGCTTAATTTTGTAAGTATTGTCACTCCTCCTTTACGGGTGAGCCCTAAAAAGGTTTTCCACTTACAAGTCTTACTTATATTATAAATGCCAAAGTCTGGATATTTGGATGTTTAGATGTTTAGATGTTTGGATGTTTGTTACTCAATCACGCCTAAACGGCTGAACGGATTAAGATGAAATTTGGCACACGTATAGTTTATAACCCGGAATAGGACATAGGCTATAAAATTCCTACGGGAAACGTCTCATTCCTGCGGGAATAACAATTTTGAAACTACTGAACCGATTTGAATAATTCTTTCACACACAAAGCTACACTATCCCCGGTGAACATAGGGTATTTTTGATCCCGGAAATGTGGGAGGAAAGGGGGTATATTTGTAAAAAGAGATTAGGCGCGGGTGAAACCGCGGGCGGAAGGCTAGTATAAAATATTTAAAAAAATATATAACATAATATATTTCCGTTAAAGTGGAGTTCCTTTTCCATCCTCCACTCCTCACTCTCTTTTTCTTGAATTCATTGTACCTCATACTACCTAAATATAGTAGACTCAACATACCCTCTGCGCCTTCCGCTTGTCAGCCCTCTGGTTCTGATGGTAGATCCGGGAGAAGTTGGACACGATGACGGGCACGGGCAGCGCGATCACGAGCACTCCGGAGAGAGAGCACACGCCCCCCACTATCTTGCCGGCTATCGTGCCCGGCACCATGTCTCCGTACCTGGAAAGAGAGGATAGTTGGTTAATGTTTATCAGAATACGTCAATGAAGGTTAGGTCTCAACTTATATTGTAATCTTATATATATAAAACTCAAAGGTGACTGACTGACTGGCTGACTGACTGACTGACATAGATATCTATCAACGCACAGCCCAAACGATTGGACGAATCGGGCTGAAATTTGGAATGCAGGTAGATGTTATGACGTAGGCATCCGCTAAGAAAGGATTTTGATCAATTCCCACGGGAACGGGAACCACGCGGGTGAAACCGCGGGCGCCCGCTACTATAACATAAACGTAATATAATATAATAAAATATATTATGTTACGTTCATTGTAGTTTGTGTTGAAATCTTTTTAAAATCCAAAAGTGCAGACATTGATAAGTTTCACTGATTATGTAAGTAATGGCTATTATAATTATAAGACTTCGAAAACGAGTATATTTTGATGATTCGATTTCATTAAAATTTAAGTTAGTATCAGTTTGTCTTTACGAGTACCGTCTATAATAACATTTACATCAAAGCAATAAACGAATCTAAATCAAACTCTGAATGCAAACAAAATAATAACTATTTCAAAGAAGTAAAGAAATAATTCTGTACGTATGCCACATTTACAAAAAAAAAATACATTATTTTCTTATTCTCTGTTAAAATGTTGAGCGTCCCTTACTTAGTGCGGAACAAGAAAATAAAATGTTGGTAATGTCTGACACCCACAGTCAGTACAAGCTTTGCTTACTTAGTTTGAAGCATGATAGCACTGTATAAACAACGACTACTACTACTACTACTACGCCGGCTCAGCGATACGAAATGGGTCTTGGCCTCCGACGTCAAAGCTCGCCATTTCTTTCGGTCTCCAGCGATATCTCGGACGACCCAAAACAACGACGAATTACTTATTTGTTTTACTTATGATGAATACCCACTTCGTTGTATGTGTCCCATGTACAGTACATACATACCTACCTAATAAGTTTAAGGCCTGAATCCCCTGCTCGTTTATTTGACTAAAACAAACATGGACCCTAATTACCTTAGAATAATATTTGTATGTAGATTGAATTTAATTGTGGGCAGTGAACATAAACAGGTAGGGAGAGAAAGAGGGGGCTTGGGCCTCCGGCACTCTCACTCACCAAACGAAGTACAATAGCAACTACTCACATCACACGTCGGTCTTATTAATTAAAAAAATGCTTGTAGATTACATACAAACTGCAGACTAAGACTAAATACAGTGACGAATGCGTGAACTATAATAGTCTGAAAACACTGATCTCTATGACACTGGATGGGCGATTGTCACCAAATGTTTGATCCGATTTGAAAATCGCCATGTTGGCGCTGAGAGCAGTAGTTAGTGTACTTGGAACTAATAATAGTACTAAATTTGGCAGATAAACTTTGACAATGCTGTCATTGTCAATGTCTGCCTGCTGTCGATTTGAAGTGTAGACAGAGAAAATTGAAGTCATTTTAGTTCCCAGTACACTAATGGGGGGCGCTTCAAATCGACATAAAAATAGCTGTCATTTCAATGTCTATAGCCACTCCAGCGTAATACGCCGCGCGTATTATAATAGACCTCAGTGTCTGAAAATCATTTAAAAAATGGCTGACACATGCAATCTTCTTTCATCAAACATGACTGTTCTGACCATAATTGAGACAGACAATATTTCCCATAGTTTCGTCCTAGATGGCGTTGTATACACCTGTCGAGTCCAAGGGCAGCACAGCGTGTTGTCTCGCGGACACGTGGTTCTCACGGCGTACGCTGCGGCATTAAGCTGTCATCGCTGCGGGTTCAGTGTTTGAGCAAGGTAGCCGCCGACGCACACGGCAAGATAATGGCGCTTTGAACGCGGCAGAAGTTAGGCGACTGATTATCTACCAAGAATGCGGGAATTCGTCGACATGCAAGAGTTAAAAAGGTACATTTGCGAATGGCAAGGCATACTTAAAGCTCTGCGCAGACGTATCTTTACGCAAAAAGCCAATTTTATGGTTTTATTTACCCCGCCTATTGCTTCAAAGTTTAAATCCTCTTAATCACTTTTCAAGTTTATTATTTTGTCATGAAAGCAAAGGCTATGCCGGTTCTGACACTGCCATTAGGACGGGAACTACTGTGAGGCTTAGTGAGTACACCGGTGGTGGGGAGGTCTCATGAGTCACACACGTATCCACAAAGATAAATAAATATTGACACTTGGCAAAACGACACGATCAAACGTGAACGTAAGCAACATTTTTAACTATCTGTTGCTTGGGGCCCTTTTACTTCCGATTTAAAAATAATTTATGTCAAAGACCTGATCAGCTGAAAGCATGCTTGTATGCATGATGATGCATAAACTAAGACCCAAGATTAACCAAAAAATATTTTACGATACAAGAAACCAAACTACACCTGAATTAAAAACGCTAACGTTTTTCGACAAAACATCACACCGTGTATTTTCACGGCTATCATTTCCTTGTCAAGGTTAAGCCCTTCGCCTGGCCAAAGTGAAATCATCTCTCCACCTCACACCATAAGGCAGGTAATCGCCCGCCCACCCCCCGATCCAACAAGTACACTTCGCGAACCACAAGTTGTTTATTTACGTGAGAAATCGCTTCCTCTATTTTTCTTTGGGGGAATTTTAATTATTACTCTGCCTTTACGAAAACAGTTTATAAAGTTATATAACAATTTCTATGACGCTGTGGATGAAGAAAAACAATAATGTTTCTCTTGTGGAATTCATAACATTTGTTTTTTATACCACAAGCTCAAGCCCACTTTAAACAAATGTACTCTGTGAGCCTACTGCTGCCCGCCTGACGGTATGTCGTTTCCGACAAGCTTTTAACACCAGAGAGGCAAAAAAACAATAAAGCGTCGCCGACTTTGTCATAAAAAAAATTTAAGCTGACAGCAAAAAAATAAGGTTCTTCTCTTACTCGTATTTATATTTTTTAGAGTTAGCATCACAAAATTATCATAAAGATTGTATGATTATTATTGTAAAACTATATGATATGTGTTGCATTTGCATTTTATATTTTTCCTGTCTTCATGGTGCAGTGATTACTTTGATGGTATAGATCATCCTTTAAAAGCAACGGCCACGTCAAAAGCCCTGAGTCCAAATCCAGGGTCTGACAGATAAAAATGTGATTAGGCGGCAATTGACCAGCCCATCTTCACCTTTTACAGAATATAATACTAAGAAGATTGCCACCAAATGGGCCACGTTTTGTCTGCCACCTGAAGTATAGTTTAAAGAAACATATTGAATAGGTTTGGTACCAGTATTTAGTGTAAATAAAACCATAATGGACTATATGAAATGTGTTAATTTATATTTGTCATCCGTATTACATATAGTATCAAAAAACCAAACGATAGCGTGAATTAAAACAGCAGCACTCCATCTATTGACAAACTATGAAACTAATTTTGATTGAAACCTACTAAACTAACCTCTAACAAACAATATGACGTGAACACATATTTTTCCATATACATTTTTCTCAACATCTGCGCACGCCAACTTCAAAGCTTGTATTTGGTTTAAATTGTTTATTCCATACTCGTATGTAAGTTCAAACGCAGCGGAAGCCGTGGTCTCGGTACTGCACATAAATTACCTTAGATATTCTCTTCGGATTGAAGTAAACAACTCTGTTGTTCGGTATAGAATATCGCATTCGTTGTTAAAGCGCTTACAGCCGCTAACTGGGTCATATACATGTTACAGTTAAAACTACATAGTTAGTAGATAGAACGCGTTTTTCCTAGTTAGAACTAGTTTTTACTTAATGCCTTTGTTAATACTAGAATTGACTAATGTCTGAATCTGAATGGTTTTCACTATAATAATAAACATATCATTATAGTGAAAATAAAAAAGGTTTTCAGGGTTTAAAAAAAAATAACCACGAAGGCTAAGGCGGGAGCGAAGCGTAGCGAGTTACAATTATTTAACATCAATGTTCAACCCAACCGCTTTGGTATATCTATCGACTATCGAGGAGACACAAAAATATAGCTAGTAATTTTGCTTCTACAATTTACTTCAGATCTATTTTTAGGCCTTAGAGTCAGGTAAACTGGAAGATATTCCCACGGGAAAGTAAACTGTGAGTAATAGACAGCTACTGCGGATCATATAAAAATCATATGAGCCCACAACATCTAAATTATTCATTACAGTACGCATTTCTTCCCCTTTTCATGTATTTTACTCGTGTCAGATATAATTCCGTTTGACTTGTGTATTAAGGGTTCAATATATACTTGTTTGCTTATCCTTTTTTATTCTCCCGGGGTCCATAGAAAAGTTAAATGTACGAGTAGCTAACACTAAATGTAACCAGCGGCTTCTTGCGTGTGGACTATTTGACGTTTTCCCGCAGGAACGTGATACTTTTTGAGGATAAAAAGACGCTTAATATGCTGGTTAGCTAGAAGGCCCTTCAATTTCAAGTGTAGGTACCTGGCTCGAACATTTATATTGCCGGAACACAGCCAAAGCTGTTATGGTAGCAGATTTCACCTGTGGTAGCGGTTCGTTGACACTAGTTCCATGATACAGTTCCATGATGGATCGAATTCTGAAAAAGTCTTACCACCAACCAGACCCAAGGCGGGAATCGAACCCACGGCCTCCGGGTTTTATACCCGAGCGGCTTAGCCACTGTTCCACGGAGGCGGCAGTATTTTTCGAGGATAAAAGACACCTGGGATGTTCAATATCCAGAAGGCTGGCACCAGCTCGTCCCTATCGGAAGGAAAGGGGAAGCCAGGGGAGCTTAGTGGGTCACCTTCTCCGGCCTGAGGGTTGACCTACGAACAGGAAAAGCTCCCCAACGACCGCATTGCAGAGGTCGCTCGAGCCAAGTCTGAGGGTTACCTAGTTTCTCGGGTGGCCCTCCCTAGGCGCCACCCTGACTTGTCCCTCTCGGCCTCTCAAGTCGGGGTACTTGGGGATGGGCGCTCAATAGCCACAAGGCTGGCACCGGTTCGTCCCAATCGGGTGTGTAGGAGAAACTGGGAGAGTTTAGTGGGTAGTGGACGCTTTATTCCCGAGTCCCACACACGGCCACTGGTCTTAAACCTCACCATGTATTACCATGGGGGAGGGGGGATTAGAAAATGCCAAAAAAAAAAACATCACGTGATTAATGGACGGTCCCTAAGACCAACTCTACTTAGTAACTATCTAGTAATCTGTGGTATTTGAAGGTAGGAACAACAGTGTAACCACAAAGATCAGACTGTTGTCTACTGCACATTCATCAATATACACCTGACAGATCATAAACAAAAATCGAAATGGCGGAGATGTTCACATTGTTTTTCGTGAAGTGGCGATGTTTTATCACGAGCGTAAAATACATTGTTTATTGTTTAAGCTTTATGCCGCATTTACGACTGACGGTTTTGAGGTCGTATTCTGTACGTTTAATTTTATTTTGGAACGTTGAGAGCGAATCGGAACGGAGTTAAAGCGGTTGTACTCTTGGACGTTCTGAATCGCGTCGTCCGTAGCGAAAAAGTGCTAAAAACAGCTTACAAAACATTGTATAGCCCGGCCATTGAAATAAAAAACCTCGCCATATTGCGGAAAAATATTGGAACTAATTTCTTCGAGTGGCAATCAAATAAAAAAAAAATTAGATGTCATTCATTATTGCTGTCTGTCAAAGGATATTGTGAGTTATTTATGAGTAGGTCATGGAATTAATATAGGTATAACCAAAGCCACCAAGTGTTGCTATAACCATAGCTAATGTGGCGCCTGGTTTACTATTGTTTGACAAAAAACGTATGACAAACGATCATTTGACCAACAACGTTTGAAAAACTAATCATTTGACAAACTTTCATTTCGCAAACATATTACTTTAAAAACAATCATTTGACAAAATACAGGTTTCGCAAATGTTTTACTTAGAAAATTATTCAAATGTTAAAATTTCATATAAAAAATTATCACGACTAAATAATTCGTTTGCCAAATTGATGATTGTACAAAAAGCAAGAAGATAAATTATTAGTTTTTAAAAGTTACTATTTTTTAACCAATACTTACCTGCGATCAAATTTTGAAAATACTAAATTGCATGGTTGCAATTTTCATCTTGGACATATAGGCAAGTAATAATTTTGTATTACGACTAATACTAATTCCATAGAAACTTAAGTCTTTAAAAAATACACACTGCCTGAATTAAGGAAAATAAGTAGAATTCGGTTCTGGCACTCGCCGGCCGCTGCCGCGGCACGCTCGCTTCGCTCGCTCGGCTCGTGCGTTGTGGTCGCAGTTCTAACCTAACCTAACCAGCCATTTTTTCAGTTGACCCTACACATATATAATATGATTCCGTGCTTAAAGTAAAATATTCGACATAACGTGTACTTAAATATGTTATTTTTATATAGCAATGCATTTTGTCAAATGTTTTTATGCCTTACGTTGTTTTTCCAAGTAACATGTTTAAAAAATAATCAATTTGTAAATTAATGTTTTTGCATAATAAGTTTTTTTCTTTTAAATATATTGTCTAATGCGTAGTTTATCAAACAAAAGTTTGTAAAATAATAAATTTATCAAGTATAATTTTGTCAAACGTTGTTTTTCAAATGAAAATTTGTCATTCGTTTTTTGTCATATGAACGGACACCGTGGCGCCTCCAGGGCAGGTTTTTTATTTTATTGGTCAGGCTATAGTCAATCATTTTATTATCAAAAGGTTCAAAATATATTAAAGACATTAGAGAGTTATTTTATTTAAGTACATGTTTACCAAATTTACAATGAAATTTAATAAAGCAGTTCTTTTATTCTTATTATTGTAGTGAAAAGCTCGAAGTTTAGATTGAGGACAAAAACTAGGAGACCAGCGTATAACGTAACAAACGATATTATTCTGGGATCTTAAAGTAGTATATGGTAATGGTAATCACACAAGCATCAAAAGGAATGTTTTAAAATTGATAAATTAATGAAAGACAGACATATTTTATTAAAGGACTATCCTTTCTTGGGTGCCACTTTCACATTTTGACCTTTATTTTGAGATGCCTTTTTTTTACTAGGGCAATTGACAGACAGGCACGCAGCCCACCTGATGGTAAGCAGTCACTGCGACCTATTCCATTGAGGGATACTTCAATAAAAAGCGTCGCTCAATGTGCTGCCAAACTGTAGGCTCATCTGATCTTCGAGCCTTTAATTTAAAGTGTACCTACTGCCGGAACACAGCAAGAGCTGTTATAGCGGCAGATTTTAAAGAACGACTAGGCCTTTTTTGCTTTCTGTCCTTTGAAGAATAGTAAAGTAATGCCTATATAATAGAACACAACACAGTCTATGCAATCCTTAAGCAATGGCGTGAAATATCAAGAAATGCAGCCGCTCAGCTGTTTGTTTGTCCTACCGCCCGGCTGTGATGTTTTGAGAACACACAACTCACAGAAAAAGATAAAGCTATGACGTAGTCTTCACGTGATAGTTAATAAAATTCTACTTTGAATTCATCTTCTCTTCTATCAGAAGAAATATATAAAGATCACTCAAAAAATCTTTATTTACTACTAGCCTTCCCGTGGTTTTGCCCGAGAGCACTATTCGTATAAGTCCCGCAGAAAAATTATATTTTTTAAGCGGGATTAAAAGGACCCCCTATGTCATTTTCCAGCTCCCAAACTATACTCTTTCGTATAGTTCTTTCTTAAGGTTTAGTATGTGTCTATATTATCTATAAATAAATAAATAAATATTTCTGGACATTATTCATACAGCGCCATTTAGCATCTATACTATAATTTATTATAAAGAGAAAATTATTTTATTGTTTTTTTTTTTTGTATTGAATAGGCTCTGAAACTACTGAACAGATTTGAAAAATTCTTTCTCTGTTAGAAAGCTACACTATCCCCGTGTGACAAAGGGTACTTTTTATCCCCGAAAAAAAAGTGTGGGGGGACGGGGAATGATTTTATTTAAAAAAGGAAATTACTCGCGGGCGGCCGCTATCAATCAGAAAAATCAGAAAAGACATAGTTTAACAGATAGAACGGACAGACTTACTTTGCTTTTATAATATTAGTATGTATGGCTCGTAGATAAGTGCTATTCCACTCGAACCGCTCCAGTCAAGTACGGAATCACTACGGTCCATCTGGTTTACGTATGCACATAACAATACTGGACGTCTAGACAACAAAAGCTGACTAACATCTAGATTGGGAGTGCGGAACACGACCTCAATACTTCAGCCGGACGCGACCCCACGGCTATTGTTACTTTCACATAAGGCCGGGGCATTGTTAGAGCGATGGACAAAGACTTTCTGATACAAATACGACAGATAACCTAAATCATTCAAGCTTTTTGAGATCATAATCGACTATATCTGTTTATTTTTCATGCCAGAGGCGGCAAACGAGCCAGTGGGTAGCCTGATGGTAAACAATCACCGCCGCCCATTGACATCTGCCACACCAGAGGGATCGCTGATGCGTGGCCGGCCTTTTAAGAGAGATTTATTCTGAATAGAAAGGCTTAATCACAAATGCGATTATGTCGCCCTTTTATAAGACTATAATTTATTGGTGTACTTATTTACCTACCACACAACTCGGCATTTGTTTTTCTAAATTGAAATTTTTTAAACATGATATCTAATACGATCGTCACATAGGAATGCTGCCCAGCACAACTACAGCAGTTTTAACTTGACGTTCGTTCCTTAGATATAGTTTTGAACTGGCTTTGGATTTCGAATATTTATACTGCATTACTGTTGACCCTTTGTGGCACCTTTTTTGGTGTCTTTTTGTATTCATTATGTTCCTTGTGTGCATAATTATTAATTCCTCCTCGGAATCCATTCTGTTACTGAATGTACGCTGACGTCGCGGTGCCGTCGCGGTTCCGCGGCGAAGACGCCGCGCAGCCGCGTCGTCTCCGCCGCGGACACGCGGCGTGTTCGCTGCGCGACCGCTCCGCGTTGGAAACGCTTGCAAACCGCCAGTGTGGCAAGGCACTTAGCCAGCGGAAGAGTCGCGCAATCCAAGTCCTCTGTTCTTCAAGCCTTTAATTTCAAGAGTTTTTGCTTTGTTGCTTATTTTACTAACGTTCTATTTCAAAGTATTAATCGTATACATCCGCTCTCATTACTACCACAGCATCATTGACACCGCTCCGATATCTAAGTCACAGACTTTACTAATAACTGATCTAAATCCAGACAGATCTAATTCAGACGCTCTTAATCGTTAGGTATTAGGCCATCCTGATTGCGTAACTGTGACGTCACGGGACGACGGGATTCACAGTTGCAGGGATATCTATACTAATATTATAAAGATTTGTTTGTTTGTTTGTATTGAATAGGCTCCGAAAGTACTGGACCGACTTGAAAAACTCTTTTACCATTAGAAGCGGACATTATCCCTGAACATAGGCTACTTATTACCGCGGGAAAATTCCTACGGGAAAACGGGTACTAATTAAGACGTGACGTGCCATAGCAACGCATTGTTGATTCTGAAATAAATCCAAAACAATGACTTTTATGAGCTGGCAAATAAATCCTGAAAAAAATATTACATTCTTACGGGATAACGTATAGTCCACGCGAGCGAAACCGTAGGCGGAAGGCTAGTATCTATATAGATTAAATTACTGAAATACTAAGATTAAATCAAGGAAGTGTAGTCTGAATTGATCTGGGTCGGAATATATTGCCCCGATTTCCTCAGACTCTTGAATATTCTCAGTAAAATAAATGACATGTAGAATTTTTGGCCGATCGAAGTAATGGTTGAAAAGTCAGCTCATACGCTAGAGGTCGCAAATTCGTTTCCTGCATAGTGTAATAACACATTAAAAAACCATAATTTTTAAAATCAAGAGAGATTGAGAATAGTCGATCGTCCATTTGACACTTATTGATCACAGTGAAGTAGCACTTCATTACTGTGCTGTTTTTGTCAGTAAGTAAGATATTTTTTATGTCAGAGGCGGCAAACGAGCCAGCGGGTCGCCTGATGATAAGCAATCACCGCCGCCCATGGACATCTGCAACACCAGAGGGATCGCTGATGCGTTGCCGTCCTGTGGGCTCACAAACCAGACGAAACACAATAGTAGTCACTATTATTTCACTCTGGTGTTATGTGAGAGGGTGGTACTTCCCCGGACGAGCCGGCCCATTCGTACTGTAAAACAGCATGGCTGTACCTTTACTTAAAGTCTCCAGAGCCCAATCGGGGAAGCTGCCCTGCCTTCTCCAGGAAAGAACCTTTTTTTTTGCTAACCTTATGTTTTCCCTGTAATTTACAGGTGACGCACTAGTTTAGTGTTGTCTCTGCATTCAAGTGTCAGGAGACGGTAACCGCTTACCTTAAGGTGCTCCCTCACCGGGAGCATTCGCGTGTAATCTAACGTTGCAGACTCGAGCATTACATCAGTGAAGGAGGAGAACCGAGCATTACAATGCGCACCTTGTAATGATACAATGTGTAATCAATCAATTACACGCGAACGTTCGTCGGTCAGGGAGGTAGTATTGTAATGCTCGAAAGACGAATCTTTAATGTTACATTACATGCGAATGCTCCCGGGTGAGGGAGCACCTTTACCATCAAACGAAACAACTAACCTCGCTAAAAATCCGGTGTACAGCCTCATACGTACCCATTGCATACATTTCTTTGTATTTCTTTTACTACTTTTAGACAGATAAGAGTAATTTGATGTGGTGTTTTGAACAAATGATACGATCAGGTATGCATACAAATTATGCATGAATATGCCTGTTCTTATTAGTCAAGGTTTTATCTACGAATATGTAAATAATACATGTACAAAAGTCCTTAAATATTTTTATCGCTTATGTGATCTGACGCAGAGGCGGCGGAAGGCGTGGGCGACGTGGGCCACCGCCCACGGCCTCGCGGTCCAAGGGGCCTCGCGCCTCGAAAGCCCGTGAACGCAAATCTAGCATCTAGCAATAAATAATAAAAAAAACCGGCTAGCAAGTATCTGGCAATACTAACCTACCACATTTGTTTAAAAAAAATCTAATCTGGCAACATTTGCTGGCGTTTCGGGTGGTGAATGACGCGGGAAATCCTTGCTTCGCCAGCTTAGCCTTTTTTTTTCGGAGGAGAATGCGTTTATGCACCATAACCGCAGGCTAGCTAGACCTGCGGCCGTGTGTGGGACTCGAGACTTAAGCGTCCACTACCCACTAAACTCCCCCGGTTTCCCCTTCACCCCCGATTGGGACAAGCCGGTGCCAGCCTTGTGGCTATTGACCAGCCCATCCCTGGGTCGCCCGCTTAGCCTAGTTAACGAATAATTTGTGGATGGTAAAGTCGAAAGCGCGAGCATAGATAGGGCAAACAGAATGGGAAATCCCCAGCTAGTTTGGTCAATGAATGCTCACAGGGGGAGTGTGGATAGAAAAGTCGAAAGCAGAAACTTTGACTTAGGAACTTTGTTTGGACTAGTTAGGAGATAAACATACTAAAAGTCGTTACCCGACGTGAGCTCCGAGGTGTGCCCGAGGGGAGGGGGCACATGTTTTTTGCTTACTTCTCGAAAACGGTGCTTTGTACGAAATTTTGTTGTACTACATAATAAAAGCTAATTAAATTCTCTACAACTTTGTCTTTTGCACTTTGTATCTATCCTATCGCCAATCGTTGCCTAGCTATTAAGCTTCTAAAAGTAGTCAATTTTCAAAAGTGTGTTTTTTTTCTCTGGACGACTCAGACCGCTCGGACGTCACTGCAGATTACATAACTAGAGCCATGAATGAAATTTATAAGCACATGGAGACTAACAGTGACTGTCAGTTCTCCATTACAGAATTGCGGGCTGCAGTATCAGGGCAAGTGCCAAATGACAAAACGATCATTGGAAAAGATGTTGACTTGGTAGTTCTGCTTATAGCAAGGACTCCACCTGACCATGATATTATCTTTGTCAAGCCTAGTAGAGGTAAAGTACCTACCAGCTATTATTCAAGTCAGGAATTGCAACAGCTAGGCCTGAAAGACATATTATTTCTACACGCCCTCCGGGATGCGACACCACTTTTGCTGCAGTTCGGAGAAGCAAAGTTGGCTTTTGTAAACTGTACTTGAAAAAACCTGAGATCCGTCAAGCCGCAGAGGTGTTTTCGAACCCCACTTCATCGCATGCTGACAAACAACTAAGAAAAAATGGAAACTTATGCTTTTTAAGGTTGTATGGAGCGAAACCATCCAGTCAGTATCAAATGTCTAAACCAGACATTTCCTCCCTTCCACCAACTGAGGGAGCAGCGTTGGAGCACTCTTTCCGAACCATCAGGTACAAGCTTGGCTTGGACAAGACCTTTGCCCTGAACTATGGGGATGGAAACGGAATGAAGGCAAGCTCTTGGTTCCTGTTCCAACTAAAGAACCAGCTGCACCGAAAGAAATATTGAAGCTGATATTTTTCCGGTGCACTACTGATTGTAGTAGTGCTAGATGTGGGTGTAGGAAGGCTTCCATTCTATGCTGTGCTCTACCATTTGCCACAATTGCAACGGAAGCTGCACGAATAGCATTTTCATGTTGGAGGACAACGATGATGGGGATGATGAAGCAGAAGTAGTAGCTTACGTTCCATCATCTGCTAACGATTTGACCGATGACGAGAAAGAAGAGGCAAAAGTTAAGGAACCACAACCAGGCCCGTCATGCCCAAAGAGGAGGCGAGTGGTTAAGTAATCCATTTATTCATGCATAGGAGGAATATTTTTTTAGTTAGTTATGAATCTTGAAATCTACGGTAGCAGCTGAGAACAAATATATGCCAGAAAATGTAAGAGTGTAGAACACATTTTTCAAAATCGACCACTTTTAGAAGCTCATAGCTAGTAGGCAATGATTGGAGAAAGATACAAAGTGTAAAAGACAAAGTTGTAGAGCATTTAATTAGCTTTTATTATGTAGTACTTACAGCAAAATTTCGTACGAAACACCGTTTTCGAGAAGTTAGCAAAAAACCAAACAACGGGACCTTCTTTGTGCCCCACCCCACCTCGGGCTCACCTCGGAGGGGTAAGGACATTTAGTATGTTTATATTAACTAGTCCAAACGAAGTTCCTGAGTCAAAGTTTCTGCTTTCGACTTTTCCATCCACACTCCCTTTGTGAGCATTCATTGACGAAACTAGCACTGGGGATTTCCCATTCTGTTTGCTCCATCCATGTTCGCGCTTCTAAGCACATGCAGTCATGCAATCATGCGACGACGCATGTGCCTAATATTTTAATGTATACTCACCGGCAATGAAACTTGGCAACTGGGCTTTTTTCATACAAACATGGTCACTTTAGCGTCAGCGAAAATTGAGCGGTTTTTGGCAATTTTTGAAACTGTGATTCAAAAATTGGGCGTTTGGCCTCTCCATTGACGTAATAATCATTGCACAGCTGCAAATAGTTTTCTATCTATGAGACGCTAAAATGACCATGTTTGTATGAAAAAAGCCCAGCTGTTGCCAAGTTTCATTGCCGGTGAGTGTATTTCCAACAGATTTCGATGTGAGAATAAGTGTTGCGTTTCATTGTATGAGAACTTAGAAATAAAAATAAATCCATCCTCTTGTGTCATACATCAGGGGGCCTCGCAAAATATATCTTGCCCACATCAAAATTTGGTCTTGCCCCGCCACTGATCTGACGTCCATTATAATTTTGCTGAGTTTGAGGCTAAATTACATTGCGAGGAAAACGTCCTAGCATCTTTAACCCTTACACTTGCAGTGGCGTAATAGGGCTCAATGGGGACCACCATAAATTGAACCTTATTCTCTTGTTATAAAGGCAAAATCCAATGAAAATTTTTAATTTATAAACTGGTTAAAGTGTTAATATTACTACTTATAAAGGCTAAGTTGAGCTGTGGTAGCCCAATGGTTATCACCATTGGGTTTCATGACAAGATTTCGCTTCACAGGCGTTAAGTCGATGATTCGAATTTCGACGCGTACCTAATGTGCCTATTCTGTTAATTGTGTAATAAATACACAAGCTCGGAAAACATCGTGAGGAAACTTACACAGACGAATGCCAGTGTAGCAATGATCCGATTGGTCTGTTCCCCTATCAGAAGTTACGGATGATGGCAGTCTGGATTATGGTGTAAGCGTACACTGGGTAGTTTGGGATAACACGCTCGTAGAAAAACTAATAAAAGCTTTTAAATGTTTCACGCCAGGTCAAAAGCTTTTATCATTTGAATAATACTAGAGTCCCTGTACGTGCTTCGCTACGTATAAAATGAAATAACAAAAATGTGATAAATCAAGAACCGCTCTATCTATTTTGTGCAAACTTTACATAAACCATCTACTAAATATGCAAAGCCTAAACATTTAGTTCGGATAGGTGAGCCCGTTCTTGAGTTAAAAATTACAACGAAAAGTGGCATTAATTTTCATAATAATATAATATAATATTGTCGCTATTGTAGCGGACCCCGGCACTAGGCTGGGAAAACGCTAGGACGAAGAAGATATACCTAATATTGTCGCTACAGTGATGTGTCCGCCTTAGTCACAAAGCTTTCAAAAGCAATTTGGTTATCACAAGCCCGAGCTTGAAAAATTTTACACAAATTTTCCCAACCCGAGATTGTAGCCGATGTTTAAAACACTAAACCATTGCGGCATCTAAACACAATAACAAAACAAACTACAAACAAAAAATAACAGACTATAATCGTTATTATAATAGCGTAACAAGTGCACAACTATCTCCCGCTCTCAATTGAAAAGTTCAATAATAAATATCTATTTTCGTCTCGCTCCCGCCATGCAACAACATGCGACTATGTTATCGTATAAAAATAAGTTTGTGCCATTTTAGATCCATACAGAGAAATGACAAAGTAATCTATATCTATACTAATAATTATGTATAACTTATCAAGAGGAAAGATTTGATTGTTTGTATTGAATAGGCTCCGAAACAACTGAACTGATTTGAAAAAAAAAAACTACCTAAAAAACTGAAAAGCAAAAAATAATTTTAATAAGACATTCATCAAATGCGCTTATTGTCTAAGCCTATTAATTAAATTGTATTTTACGTGCTAGGTAGGTACCTACTTATCTGTTTGAAGTCGGTGCCAAGCCAAATAGTAGGTACCCAGACTACGTACCTACGTCCGCGGATTAATAAGTAACCCTTTATAATACATAATATTATTATATATCATTTTTTATTACCTTTGGCTTGGCACCGACTTCAAACAGATAAGTAGGTACCTACCTAGCACGTAAAATACAATTTAATTAATAGGCTTAGACAATAAGCGCATTTGATGAATGTCTTATTAAAATTATTTTTTGCTTTTCAGTTTTTTAGGTAGTTTTTTTTTGTTTCTCTTTTTTTTGAAGTCGGTTTAATTTTTTTTTAAAAAAGTTTGTTTATTTTTCTATTTTTAGTGTGAATAACACGTAGGTAGTGAGTAAAACTCTTTCATAATAATGATAGCGAAAATACGAATAAAATAGTAGAATTGTATTATTTGATAATATTAGGTATTCATTATGTGTTCAGCACCATGGGTAGGAGGAGAATGCGTTTATGCACCATAACCGCAGGCTAGCTAGACCCGCGGCCGTGTGTGGGACTCGAGACCGAAGCGTCCGCTACCCACTACACTCCCCCGGTTTCTCCTTCACACCCGATTAGGACGAGCCGGTGCTAACCTTATTGGCTAGTGACCAGCCCATCCCCGGGTAATCATCAGCTTAGCTGCAAAAGTACATGAAATACAACTAACGTTCCACATATTCCTACAACACTGAAAGAATTATCCCCTAACTCCTAACCGTTAAGGAGTAGTACTTTCCATCATCACCTTAGCTGCAAAAGTACATGAAATACAACTAACGGTCCACATATTCCTACAATACTGAAAGAATTATCCCCTAACTCCTAACCGTTAAGGAGTTGTACCTTCCATCATCAGCTCATCAACATAAAATGATGTCTATCGGACGCAAAAACTTGAATGGCTTCAGAAAAAGCAAGTAACGCGTAGTGTGCGCCTATAAAATTTGAGGTTTTCCCTTGATTTTTCCGGGATCCCATCATCAGATCCTGACATGGTGACAATGGGACCACCTCGGAACTATGCACTTTCAAATAAAAAAAGAATTATTTAAATCGGTCCACAATTGACGGAGAAATCGACGGACATACATAAAAAAAAAAAAAAAAAAAAAAAAAATACATACAGTCGAACATTTAACCTCCTCCTTTTTTGAAGTCGGTTAATAATTCTTTCACTGTTACTGAAAGCTACACTATCCCTAGGTGACAAGGGTACTTTTGATCCCGGAAATCGGTGGAAGGCTATGTAATAACATAGTAAGATTGATGCATGGTTTTATAAAATGTAGATATTTTTTATTTCATATTAGGATAAATAAAAGTATGCCATGTTAATTTCTGACAAAAAATATGCGCAAAAAATAGGGAACCGTTTGGAAGCTGGCGAGTGACTTAAGATACTTTGTTTCCTGGCAAAACTTCACATTTCCTGTAGGTGCAACTGACCGTTAATAGACATGAACGAAGAATTTACACGACTTTCCTTGTTATAAAAAAACGTACTTTAACAAGATTATTGTATTTCATAGCTCATGAAAGTTCCTTTGCAACTATTTTAATTCTTCTAGCTCATAATGTTCAAAGTCAGGGTCTAACAAAAGAATAAGTATTAAAATAGTAATTCACTTCCGAGAAAATCAATTCTTACATTAAATTATTTGGAACCCTCTAATTTTACTAGCAAAAATAAATTGCACCAAACAGTTCTTTAAAAACTGATCACATAATATGGAGCTGACGACGATTTGAGGCAAAGTTCTTGCATCTCGCAAAAAAGGTAGCCATCGCACGCTGGCATTAATTATATGAGAACATAAACATTATTTATTCACAAATGTGCCCCCTCCCAAGAAAAAGGGCAACCCTACTAAGCTAAGGTGCTCCTCTTTGCCTGATAGTGGTGTAATGAGAAATGAATGACCCTCGTTGACCACGAAGTGGCCCAAAGCCCTGGTCCATACAGGATCTACGACTAAATATCTAATATCACTAGTTCCGCCGGAACTCCAGTCAAAATTGACAAGGAACTAATGAGAAGAAAAAGTATCACTAGTTCCACCGGAACTAAGTGTCAAAATTGACAAGGAACTAATGAGAAGAAAAAGTATCACTAGTTCCACCGTGACTTTTTTGGCTGGAACTAGTGAGAATAATCCTAAAACAATGTTTCCAGTTTTATTGGCAGCTTTCATTAATAAAGCTTCAATAGTTCATCCACTGGTGCAGTGCGGCAAAGCAATCCACATTTAAAATTTGTTCTCTTCAAGACAATGCGCATTTAAGTAAAATATGCTGCCGAAATTGTTAAAGTTCTTCTAGTTAATTTTACAGTTGTAAAATGTTGTATATCTCTTCTTATTTAAGCATCTGGTTACAACCTTATTCCTACTCCGAGCTAGATCGAGTGATAAGTTAGAAAATGTAATGTTTCAATTCAGTTGGATGCTGGTGGTAATATTTTTTTCAATTCGCACTAATATTATAATTGGGAAAGTAACGGCATTCTGTCTGTTTCGCTATCACGCCTTAAAATCACTTAATAGGTATAGACCTTAGGAAAAGACGTAATAACAGAAATAACAGCCAAATATAAAAAAAGAAGTACCACTCTCTCACATAACACCAACGTGAAATAATAGTGACTACTATTGTGTTTCGTCTGGTTTGCGAGAGTGCGGAGGAATTTGGCGGGCGCTTCGTAACAAAGATGTGCTACACTTTTGCATCTTCTAAGTATACTAAGCGTACTACAGAAAGTTTATTTTCCGAAACACAGAGCCAGCCAGCTTCACACAGAATAAATCATATACATATGAGTATGGACGAAACAGGAAAACCTTGCGTTAAAATTGTATCCAAAACGCCAAAAGAACGCTTAAATTTTAAACGTCAGCACTTTGTAAATAAATCATATTTTCCATGCTTTATGCGTCAATCTCAAAAGGCGGCCATTAAGACCGCTCGGAGCGTTACCCACCACCGTTGGACTAAGGGTTGAAAATAATTAACGAAGGGGGGGAGGAAAGGGTTATTAATTAACTCATTAGGGGATAACCGTCCGTATTAACGCGTATATTATTCAACTGTTGAAGTGAATAGTGGATATGATAAGGCTGGATTTTTTGTAGATGTTTGGTTTTAAAATATTATAAAGAGGAAAGGTTTGATTGTTAGTTTGTTTGTATTGAATAGGCTCCGAAACTACTGAACCGATTTGTATAATTATTTCACTGTTGGAAAGTACTTTTGAACTTGGAAATTTAGTGGAAAGGAAGGGATATTTGAAAAAAGAAATTACGTGCGGGTGAAATCGCTGGCGGAAGGCTAGTTTAAAAATAATCGCATAAAGTATGTATACTTTTTTATTGTGGTTAAATTTCATGTTTTCTAACTACATTATTTATCTGAACTACCATCAAATTGATTTAATGATGTTCCATTTGATACAGCTGTAAAAAACAACAGCAGTTTTTTTTATCACTGCCATAATATTATTTCACAGTTGAAAACTTTTACGGTTTATAAAGTAAGGTGAATGATTGTGTAGATCGTTTTGTAGTTTTCAAGCCACAATGGAGCATCAATAATATTGAAAAAAGTAACCTTTTTGTAGGAAAAGTAACCTTTCACAATTTTTTTTGGTGAGCAAAAAACGTCGACAAGATA
Organism: Mecyna flavalis; assembly: GCA_949319885.1. Lineage (NCBI taxonomy): Eukaryota > Metazoa > Arthropoda > Insecta > Lepidoptera > Crambidae > Mecyna > Mecyna flavalis. The sequence continues at coordinate 1,472,910 of OX439419.1, read as the reverse complement.
CGAACAAATACGATTGACCGGGCGACCGAGACGGTCGGTTCAATTTGAAAAATGCTTTCCGCACGCAAATTCCGAAAAATCACATAAAAGTAACCTTTTGAGTCGTGTAACCTAAAAGTAACCTTAAGGAGTCAAAAATCACCTAAAAGGTTACAAAAGTAACCTTCTGGCAACGCTGATTATATTAGTTTAATTTCATTGAGAGTTTGAGACTTCTTCTAAGTATATTATGCCTGAATGCCTCCGTGGAACAGTGGCTAAGCTGCTCAGGTATAAAAACACGGAGGTCGTGGGTTTGATTCCCACCTTGGGTTAATTAGTGGTAGGGCTTTTTCAGAGCCCGACTGACTGTGGGGGTGGGACCCCCACAGGTGAAATCTGCCGCTATAACAACTCTGGCTGTTTTCCGGCAAAATTAATGTGGGAGCCAGTACACTTGAAATCAGACGCTCGAAGATCCGATGAGCCTACAGCCTGCCAGTACATTGAGCGACGCTTACAGGTGAAGCGTCCCTCAATGGAATAGGCCGAAGTGGCCGCTCGCCATCAGGTGGGCTGCGGCAAAAATAAAAGTGTATCTATTTGTCATTTTTTCATCGAAATATCAGCCTATATAATGTCCCATTGCAGGACAAAACCCTTCATCATTGAAATCGCTTTTTAACAACACGCTAACTACGAATAAATGCGGACTGGTAACAAAGCGGATAGGTATTCAACTTAGAGGATCAATCCACACTTAAACCACTAGACCATCGAATCACACACTACGTAAAGCTTGCAAATTCGAAATATACTTTTGACGAGGTGTCATCGACGAATTTTAATTCGACGAATTTGTAATTCGAAATGGGGTAGTGAACCCTGCAAAAACTGATCAGCGTGTCTCTTTCAGACATCGAAGAGCATCTCCGTAGATTATAAAGTCGAGTGAAAGTGCTATTTCTGTCTCAACCGACGCATCTCTCTCTTTCTGCCACGCCCTCTGACGTCATTGTAACAGCTGGGCAAGATTTAGGGCTCGCATAAATCGAGCCGATTTATACCAAGCCTATTTTATTACCGTGCATATTCGAATTTTAAAATCGGGTCGTTATGTCCCCCTGTTGCCATGTTTGATGTTCAGGATAATACCTATAAAATGGTAATGGTTTGTTACACCAAGTAAATATGTATCCTTCTGATATGAACATACAAAATTTTTCAAAGAAATCAGATTGTCATCAATTTAACACAAGAAATAAACATAGGCTTGCTATTCCAAATATTAGGCTTCAAAAGATTGGAAATTCTTTTATAGGATTAAGTATTACAATGTATAATAAATTGCCAATGGATGTTGTTAGCTTACCCATAAATCAATTTAAGTCGTGGATCAAGACCCGTCTGATGAAAAAAGGTTACTATAAAATTGAAGATTTTCTTAATGATGGAGATCTGTAGATACTGGTAGTAGGAATGCTTCGCTCCCTGTCAGCGCAAACTGTATTTTAATCTGTTGTCATTGTTGTTCATGTTGTTGTTATATCTACACTACGTCCTACAGTTATAATTTTTTTTTCTTTATTATTATTATTATATCTACATTCACACGAAAAACTGTATGGCTTAGTATAGATAGATTTATTATCATTGTTGTATAAATTTCTTTGGCGATTAAAAAGAGTAACTGTCGAGTTTCTTGCCGGTTCTTCTCGACAGATGACTGCATTCCGATACCGGTGGTAGAGTCACTCTGTAATTGACGATTCATAAATACTTGATACAAGTTTACATGAATAAAGAATATTTTGATTTTGATTTTGATTTTGATTTCTATAGTACAGTCAAAAGCACGTCAGACAGACGTAACACTTTGGACTTTGTACCGCTCTTATGTCGGGGGCATAAGTGCTATTATTGAACTAAAGTGTTTACCGTGATGTGCCGTTGACCGTACATATTTTTCTTCGCCACTTATAAGGGTTCTGCCAGAATACCAGCGCTGCTGTGTCGTTTTCTAAATGTCACAGCAGCGTATGCTGAGGCAAGAACCCTGTTGGCCTGTTTTGTTACTTAGTTTTTAAGTGAAATTGTTTTCATTTTTTATTATTAATTTTTGTGTAATCTTGTGTATTTGTTTTGGGCCAATAAATGTTTCTTTCTTTCTTTTACCAAGAGGTCGCGAGTTTCGTCCTCGCGCGCTTTTGGTGTTATTCGTACCGATTGTCTGTTTGCATCAGTCTATATGTTTCTATGTATGTATTTACAAAATAAAAAATGTTTATCCGTATCCTGGCAAAATGTAAGATGCTTATTTTGGGGCTAGTCCTGTGTGAGCAGAGATATTTATTTATATTACTCGTTTTAGAGAGGTAGAGCGTAGTGTAAAATGTCCTACCTACTACCAACCAGACACAAAGCGGGAATCGATCCGACGACCTCAGCGTTTTGTTATCCAAGCGCCTTATCCGCTGTTCCACGAAGGCGTCCGAAAGTTGAAGTTTATAGAAGTTGAATGTCCCCACGGCTCTCTATTGCATTTTATCTACATCCATACCATAATTTGTCTATTTTATAGTCAGGAGCGATAAGCAAACGCCCCACATTTAGATATATCAGAAATCAGAAATCATACCTAAGTATCTGTGGCTGCATCGTAATGTTTACATTTTAGTATCGGTAACCGATAGGTACTTTAATTACGTTCAAATTTCGAACGTCTTCTTAAAAAGTAAAAATTAATGGATTTGAAGCTAACATATGTAAGCAAAACATCTTGATGTATTTTCAAAGGTACCAGGAGAGCATAACCGCAGCGTAACTATTCATTAAATCAAAGAGTTTGAAAGACGCGAGCTAGCCTAGCTTCTTGTTCTTCTCTGCTCTCCTGGTACTACGGATTATATTCCACGCGGTTTCACATCGATCCTGACTTTAAAATAGACATTTATCGTATGAATGAAGATAAAGTTATGTATGTGACTGTACATAATTAGGCATTAAAATACTCATGTGATCCTTTTATGAAACTCACTTCGTTCGTTTCATAAAACCACATTCGTATTTTAATGACCCTCATTATGCAACAATCACATAAATAACTATTTAAATACACATTGCAATTAAAAACTAAACGTTTACAGTAAAACCTCGTCAATCAATTTAAATACACGTTATGGTAATGGTGCGACCTAATTCTCTCCCCCTTCCCCCTACATAAGTGTCGTGACGGCACCTGCTGCGTTGCATTTTAGTGGTTCGTAATGATTTTCATAGTTAAATGCTTTAGTTCTGAAATGTAACCAGTGTAATAACTTTGCGCAGAGGCAATATCGTAAGTTCGTCACCAATGAGGTTTCTCAGAAGTGTAATTTTATTGCTAGTTGAAAACTTGAAATGGACTTGTCAACTATTACACCAGACCCCCTAGACAAGCGGCATTTATGACGTTCGTTCTAGCTCAATTTGCGATAGCGAATGTCAAATCCCATACTTTCAACACGTGACTTTTCTATGGCATCTGTCAAATCCATACAAATTGGACTAAGCGTAATTCACCAGCTATGAAGCGATGTCATCTTGTCTAAGCCCCCAGGTCGGTTATCACTCTATTTTATTATTTACTAACTAGCGGTCGCCTAAGCAGTTTAACCCGCGCGTCATTTCTTTTGTCAATTATCCCCCCTTCCCCCCACATTTCCGGGATCAAAAGTACCCTATGTCAGTCGGAGATAGTGTAGCTATCCAGTGAAAGAATTTTGCTAATCGGTTCAGTAGTTTCGGAGCCTATTCAATACAAACAAACAATCAAATCTTTCCTCTTTATAATAATACTAGCGGTTGCCCTCGCGGTTTCACCCGCGCGTAATTTCCTTTTTCAACTATCCCCCCCTTTCCGGGATAAAAAGTATTCTATGTAAATCACCTGGTTCTAAGCTACCTCTCCAGCAATTTTGAGCCAAATCGGTTCATCCGTTCTTGAGTTATAAATAGTACAACTACGAGTAACACCACTTTCTTTTACATATATACCTATATTAGTATAGATTACTAATGCAGGCGTTAAGTGACGTCAAAGCCATAGATTGCGAAACCAATTCTCACAAGAGTAATTTTAGCGCCAAATAACGTGGGTATAATTTTGGATGATTATTTATGTAAGACTAATAAATGAAACATTAGCGAGTGTTTGTATTGAGTGCGATTTTATCGCTATTTCTATTCGATATGTTTAAAATGGCTCGATGATCTTGTGGTTTAAATACCTGGAAATCTTGGGTTCATTTTCCGGGTTAGGCGAATTTTCCCACAGCTCGGGTTTGTGATCTGATCACCTATTCACAAAATCAGACAAAGTTGGCTAGTGCCCATTGTGACAACGACTTGACCTTAATAAAAGCAGTAAAGTTGGCAGATAATGTTTGGTTCCACACAGGATTTGAGCGCAGGACCCTCTTATGCAGCTTGAAAGTGCAACCTACGAGCCACTGAGGCAGTCATTCTTTCTTTATGCAAGTAAGTCTTTTTTTAAGTCTTTTTTTAAGCAGACCGAGTAAATTTTACAGGCATTTAAAACAACCTAGAAGGTACAATTTCAGAAACAAAAATCCCGCTACGCTCCACGACGCCGTAAAACCCTATCATAAAACAACACTAAATTTAGGTAAGTATAATAAAAATGTCGAACGTCCATCTGTTGGGATATCCATCTGAACCTGATTACGTTGTAAATTATACTGAAACTGAAAACATGTCGAGAAACGTTAAAGTTTGGTACAGTCAAAAGCACACACTTTGGACTTTGTACAGCTCTTATATCGGGGGCATAAGTGCTATTATCGAACTGCAAGTGTTTACGGTGATGTGCCGTTGACCGTACGTTGGCGCGAACGATCGGTCTGATTGACTTGACGATTTGGCTGTGTAGGACTTGTAATATCCTCTTTTCTTCAACTTTTATTTGGCCAAAATACTGATCTCTAGTCTACGTTGTCTATAATAATATTATAAAGAGGAAAGACTAAACTTGATTGTTTGTTTGTATTAAATAGGTTCCGTAACTACTGAACCGATTTAAATATTCTTTCACTGCTAGAAAGCTACACTATCCCCAGTGAACATAGGGTAGGTACTTTTGATCCCGAAAATGTGGGAGGAAGGGGGGAATATTTGAAAAAAGAAATTACGTGCCGGTAAAACCGCGGAGACGACCGCTAGTTATTTTATATAGTAGTTTTTCTTTTGAATTGTAACTCACTCTCATTTACTGTTCCTTGCCTAAAAGCGGTGCCTTCAGATAAGATGATTTCTGTAAAGTTGTAGTATATGGCTGCTGCGACACAAGCATTCTTGCTTAGTGCAGAGCCGCTAGACTTAAGTTGTTTTGTAACTGTTATAAAGAAATAAAGATTTATTATTAATAAAGTTACTCAATGTTTTTTCTATAAGGTATGTGATAGAGATAGAGGGAAAGTTACAATGGATCTACTTACAATTTTAGTAACTACATGAAATATTCATTTTAATGAGGTTGATCTGTTACAGACTTTCTTAGAGTTCAATTGGTTAGCCACCACTCTCGTCAGGTGAAATCAGCTACCACAATTCTTATTGCTTTCACTGTGTTCCGGCAAAATGAATTTGGGAGCCAGTGCACTTGCAAGCTCAGTCTTGAAGAATATAAAGCCATACACACACAAACAGTTTGACAGCATTGAGCAATGCTTCCTATCAAGTGTATAGGATTTAATATCAAGTGGGTTGCCTGTCTGTCAACTTAAGCTAAGTCACATAAATAAAGAATTAAAAAGAAAGTAAAAAGTTTTACTTGAGTGAGTGAGGAAAGGACATTTTTTACGCAGCGCCGTTTAGCGCCAAACTAAGCATTAGCTTGTGCTATGGGTGCCAGACAACGGATAAACATTACATATATACTTTTTTTTCTAAATACACATTATACTCAGAAACACCCAGACGGATACAAACAGACATGTTCATGAACACAAATGTTTGTACCGTGCGGGGATCGAACCCGCGACCTCTGGTGTAATATCCGACTTCTCGACCATTACACCAAATGGCTCTATTTTGGCCCCTTACATTAGATTTTGACATTAAAATACATATAACTAAAAATTAAACAAAACAATACGCAATAACTTAAGACTTATTTTACTAACTCTAAATAAATTACGACCTACTAAATGATCTACTGAATGGAATGGTGAACTTATATTAGCCGAGAATCAATCTTAGAACTTTGAAAGCCTTAGCTAAATAATCTACCATCAATACCACACATTTTCTGAACATTTCCAGATTTACGTAAACTTACGTTACAGTTGGATAATATCAAATAATATTTTAAATGCGTAGCTAGATGCAAATATCCAGGCTCATATGGCTTTCTCATGGAAATCTGGCTCCATACCAAACGAGAAGCTACCTTTATCCATAAAGCCGTGGTTCGTTACAAGCGATAAGATGTTAGGTATTTTATTTTGATGTTAGTTTAGTAAAGATCTGATCTGCGGTTACTAAACCTATAGTTTCTGTCATGGGTTTTTGCTTAATACACAAAATAATTTTATAATGCGAAGGTAAGTGCGTTTTTGCTTTAAATTTCGAAATATTTGTTTATATTATTATTTCTTAAAACAAAAACTAATAAATTTCAATAGTTAGCAGCCCTATAACATGTGTTTCTAATCACCTCTTACTCGTTTCTATTGAACCCTATTACGTGCCTATTAAACCCATACTTCGTATCTAATGACCACATACTACGTACCTATCTATTCGCCCCTTCCCCGTATCTATTAACCTCAAATAAAAAACAGAAATGGCTTGGCTTTTAATTTAACAAATATTTCGAAATTTAAAGCAAAAACGCACTTACCTTCGCATTAATCTGGGTCCCAAGAATCCTACGAATAATATTAACAAGTTGCGTTGGCACAAAACACTTCCTTTCACAATGAAAATAGTAAAGTTTTAAATTTTTTAATTTTTATTTAATGTTTTATTTTTACCATTACGTGCTGAGCTGCTTCTTACACAGACAGTGTCTGAATAATTTGCCAACATGAGAGGCGTACCTACCTAATGATGACATTGGACTTTTTAGTGATGTGGAAATTGCCAACCCTAGCATATTTTTCTATTCACCACTTATCTCGTTTCTATTGAAACCATGTGCGGGTCAAATAGAAACGACCCATATTTTTGTATTTTATGCTGTAATTAAAGTATAAATGCCATTTTTGATGACTGAAATTTATTAAAACAACTAAGAGACATGAGAAAAACGCCATACAATGTACTCTTGACTAGTAAAAATATTTATAAAATTGACGTTAAAGTTGAAAATTGTGTCTATTGACCCCGTTTTACGGTATGTTTGTTTTTGAATTCTGCTTTAAATCATGAGTACATAATTTAGTACTCAAAATCGTCAAAATATTCGTCAATTGAATGCTAAACAACATAGTCATATTATCATTATGTATCGTAAGCACCGCTATTATAAATCCCCAGCTGTATGATCTTATTATGCTGATGGTACGCATCGCCATATTGATTCACATGTAGTTATTTATGCTTCCAATTTTACGAAGCAGTTTAGAGCTCTTTTATGGATTCTTCTTCTTTATTACTAGAAAAAAAAACAATATCTTTAAGTCTAGGAATATTGGAATATGACATTACTTAAACAATGTAAGTTAAGGTATATGTTTATAGTCCGACAAACTTATCTGTTCCGGTGGTGGCATAGATGTAGTATATTGTCACTAATTGTCATTTTAGTATTGCCATTAAATGTCTTTTTGGCCTTTCTATGTATATAAAACTCAAAGGTGACTGACTGACTGACTGACTGACTGACTGACTGACATAGATATCTATCAACGCATAGCCCAAACCACTGGACGGATCGGGCTGAAATTTGGCATGCAGGTAGATGTTATGACGTAGGCATCCGCTAAGAAAGGATTTTGATCTATTCCCACGGGAACGGGAACCACGCGGGTGAAACCGCGGGCGGCCGCTAGTTTAGGAATAAAAATAATTTTATTGTCCTAGTGAGCAAAGTGTAATCATAATGTTAATTAGATATTTTAAATTGTTGTTACGCTTTGCATGAATATACATATCTCCTGTAACTTTATGAACCCCCTAATGCTGAACTGAAGCTCTTCCAGTAGATAATCCGCCATGACACTTCTCCGTAGTGATATAACGTCGCCATCTTGCAATAAACCCGGCCCAGCTCAGAAGTCTGGATGCGGGCGCGATTGAGACGGCTGGAAGTTCGCTATCAACTCGCTCATTAGTCGGGAACTTATCCAGCAGTCTCTCTGTGCTATTGTGAATGATAGTTACATCTTCGGACAGTTCTTTCATTATTCAGTTCAATGTAAGCATCATGATTTTCCGTAATTATTCGAGTTGATCTTACAGCGTGTTTTTTTAGTCGTTGTTTTCCCGCAGCAGAACGTTTCACCTTTGGTATTACCACAGTATTACAATAATGAAATAGTACTATCGATTTTTGCAAGTAGGTATTTTTTTAATTTTTTTTTTTACGTTTTTTTTTTTTTAAGTTTTACGGGAAAATTAAAATCAAATGTTAGTAAATAGTGAATAATCAATGTCTTGATAAGTGCGAATGGCAATGACCCCAGCCGGTGACCGTCCGCGACGCAGCTACTACTGGTTCGAGTTTCGTCAATCACAATCGTAAAACTTTTGATTTGACTAAAAAAAACTTCATAAATCTATTGTACTACCAAGATTAAAGCATTTTAGTGCGGGAAAACAACGACTAAAAAGTCAGGCAGTAGGTACATTATCGTGGATCTATTACTTGCGTTTATATATCAGCTCATATGACATGATAGCTCCCGAAAACTTTATAACGCAGTGGCCAAATAGTGACCACCATAATTTGAACCTTATGTAGTTGTTATACGGGCGAGGAAAACCAGTGAAAAATTCCAACTGCCAGTGCCCTTGAAAGGGTTAAAGGTTTAGTTTAAAACAAACATTTATTTATTCTAACTAATGTGCTCGATAATAGCGGCTTTTTCAATGGTTTAAGGGTATGCGCAAATCTAACTTACAATAAAAGACATCAACTAAGTAGGTCACATATTATTATGAGTATTAGAATATGAACAAAAGTTTCCATAATATCATGATATTACTTTGTGTCCCTCCATTAGATGACTCGTCGCTGCGAACAAATCGTTGGTAACAAAGGATAAACCAACACTGACTTATAAAGTTGTTTTATGCTTTAGTATTGTAAGTCACGCACGGTTTTGTATAGAAGTATAGTACTAAGGAAACAAAGAAAAATAAGGAAAATGTTTCTACTTGAAAGTTTATGTTTTAAAAATGTAGGTATGTAGAAAATGTTTATCTCTTGTCTAGTACTCATAATATGTAAAGCAAGCTTAGTTTGAAGTTAGATGGCGTTGCGTTGTGTGAATAATGTTCTTCTAGAATATTAATGGACTAATTACGAAGTTATTCTAAATGAATTTTATATTTTTCTAAGATATGAATAGGTAACGGGTCTATGGGATTTGTATGGGATCCCATAGGCCCGTTTGCGAACACAGCTCCCGCTGTGCCGCCCCGCTGTCGCGAAATTCGAGGCCGAAGCCTTATCCTTCTGAGTCTACGCAGTGCCTTAATCTGAGGGTTGTGCCACAAGGGCGTTGCGGCTGCGCTGCGTTAGCGCTGCGTCGACTGAGCGTTGACATTTCGTCGTTTTTCATATAAATCTGAAGGATATGCCACACGATGCGTTGAAACGCCGGACGGCGATTCAACGCAAGCGCAACGCAAAGGACTGAAGAAAGACGAGCTACAAGGACATGAAATCTGCTCTGCCGCACTACTTTATTTAGTTTTATTGTATTTTTTGTATTACCAATATTTATTTTGTATTGTAAAATTAATTTGACATAAGTAAATAATTGTAACCTTGACACAGTTTTAAAAAAAGGCAAAATATGTGACTGTTGAGTTTCTTGCGGCGCCTCTGCTCAACAGGTCATCCACGTCGAGGCGCTGGTAGGGTAAAAAAATCTGACGTGCAAAAGCATTTACTTTGTAAATCAAATTGCTGAATAAATTATTTCATTTCATTTCATTACATTGAAACGACGGAGCGGCAGCGATTTGATGCAGCGCCGACGCAGCGCTCATGTGGCATTCACTGCGTTGAAATAATTGCGTTGCGACGACGGCAGCGCCGAGGCCGTGGCCGAGGACCGATCAGCGTGGCGAGCATTTGGAGAGGCCTATGTCCAGCAGTGGACTGTCACAGGCTGATGATGATAGCATAGAAAACAAAACACAAAATAAGTTACGCATTTCTATTTGATACAAGATGAATATTTTATTTGAAGTTTGAAAAGGCTAGGCGTAGTTATGAACAAATTATACGAGTAGCCAGTCCTTTGAGAGACAAGTTATGTTTTTGGGTTTGATTCAATTCCAGGAACACCTATTGTGAACTAATCATAAACTTTATAGTGATTCACTGGTTCAATGATGAGGGTTTAGATTTTTCTGTGATCTGCCGTGTTTTGAATACATAATGTACAGTCGACAACACATCAGACTACCCTAATCTTTTAAATTTCTACAATCAATTTTCAGCTTTATTCACTTCAAATAGAATTCTCTTTCAATTGAGAATTTTTGACAAATTAGGGTAGGTTTATCTGCTGCCGTCCGTAAATAGTATAAAAATAAATAAATATTTTGCATTACATCTTATATATTACAATATATTAAATGCATTTGATGTAAACTACTATTACAATTAAATATTTTAGTTTTTGACGATTCGTAAGTGCTTCTGTGAATGCCTATATGAATAAAGATACCTATTTTTGATTTTGATTTCATAGCTAATGTGGCGCCTCTAGAGGCTAGAGCAGGTTTTTTTTCTTCGTTAGGCTATAGCCTAATATATATAATTATGTCTGATCAATTTTCCACACTAGTTTGTAACTTCCGTTATTTTCGAGCGCGTCGTACCCGGTAGTGGGAGCGCTATTAAAAACTCTTTAAAGCATTTTATTTTGAGCAGAATCGAATAACCGAGGCAAGGACACAAACGTCGATTTCTTTTCAAAATAGATAGATAGAGATAGCGGTACAGTTGCGAGAAAACATAGAATAATTGCAATAAGTTGCCCAATGGCGCATTTGGAAGGGACCCTGGCCTATGCACATCTAATCTATAATTATATATAAAACTCAAAGGTGACTGACTGACTGACTGACTGACATAGATATCTATCAACGCACAGCCCAAACCACTGGACGGATCGGGCTGAAATTTGGCAAGCAGGTAGATGTTATGACGTAGGCATCCGCTAAGAAAGGATATCTCGATATTCCCACGGGAACGGGAACCACGCGGGTGAAACCGCGGGCGCCCGCTAGTAATAATATAAATGCAATAAGCTGCCCAATGGCGCATTTGGAAGGGACCCTGGCCTATGCCCATCGGGTTTGAATCCCACCCAATTCGTGTGATGAAAATGTGTTTACTATGTGTCTGGGTGTTGATGTATTTCTTTATACATTGTTACGCTTCTTCCAAACAAAAAATATCTCTGCGAAAGGTTGTGAGGTTCCGTCCTCACAACCTTCCGCAAAAATATTTTTTGTAAAATGTATGGTTTTACTCCGCATTTTTGACTTATAATAAACATATTTTGCATCAAACCAAATGAATAAAAGTGAGGGTAAAAATTCGACTTTTCAAGCAACATTACGGGCCGAAGAAATCTTGCATTTTAAACCGCGTTTTTTAAAGAGAATCTTTAAAGATTTATAAAGTACCTAAACTCTTTAAGCCTTTAAGCAAATCCTCTACATTGGCAACATAGAAACGTGAACAGTAAACGGATAGGTGCATCGAAGGTTGCAAGCGTCATAATAAACTTTGTTACAGGTAATAATGGACGTCGGGTTTTAAAGGCTACGTGATCTGCTGCAACTGCACTGCGGCAGACGCAACTACCCGTTGTTGCAGTTTTTTTATTATTACAATGTGTAACAAGACGAGCAGATCGTACACCTGATGGTAAGCGCCACGTCTGCTCTTAGACAGTTAAGTGCCAAACAGTAACTAAGCAGTTACTGTCTGGCACCGCCCTGCGCCCGCTACACCGAGACGACAGTTATTGGGTCTCATATACCCAGTAATTTCACTAGCTACAGTGCCCTTTCCCCGAAACACAGAAGTGCTTGACACACTTCTATTTCACGGGAAAATATCTGGCACTGCGGTGGTACCCACCTAGACGGCCCAGTACCTACAGGAACCCTGAAAAATGTTGAATGAAGGTTGGACCCGTTTGGACAATAAATCTGCAGTATGCTATGCTAATAATTTTTATTATGCTTATTCAGTTAGCCGCCACGCAACCCACCTGATGGTAAGTGGCTAACTGAGGCCTATTCCATTGAGGGACATTTCACTTAGACGCGTCGCTCAATGTGCATTTTCTGGTAACAATTCATATGGGATAGAAGTTTTGCACAACTTATAACAATTTCTAAGACCACCATTTGATGTAATGGTTGAGACGTTAAAATATTTAATTCTGAAATATTTAACGTTGAAGAGGCAGTGGGCTATGTATAAAGCTCTGAGAACAGACGTACGTTGGGGCAAGAAAGTTCTCGAATGGGGACCACGTATCGGCAAGCGAGGCAGAGGACGGCCACTTAAGAGATGGACAGACGACCTGGCTAAGATATCTAAGATACATCGGATGCAGTTTGCTTAAATCGGGAATTGTAGAGGTCATTGAGGGCAACAGTGATCGTCCTCTTGCTGCTACGATGGTGATAAAGTATTTTCATAATTTAAAAAGGAATTTTCTGATAAATGTACCAATCTTAATATAACATGCCGTATGATTACTAGCTGTCAATGCGGCCTTTGTAAATACACCCGCGATCAGTCACGCCATTTCTCACCCGACGCCGTCATTATTTACATATCACAATACGTTATTTCACGGGGAATATTTTCGAAGTTCTATATCAAAGAACTGTTCAAGGTTAGGTTATTTTGATGGTTTATATTTGGTACAGATCAGGTTTTGTTCACTTGGCAGACAGACACGCAGCCCACCTGATGGTAAGCGGCCACTGTGGCCTATTCCATTGAGGGACACTTCACCAGGAAGCTTCGCTCAATGTGCTGCCAGACTGAAAACTCATCTGATCTTCGAGATTCGAGGAGGCCGGAACACAAAACCAGAGCTATTATGGTGGCTGATTTCACCTATGGGGGTGATAGCTAGCCAGTCGGACTCTGAAAAAGCCCTACCACCAACCAGACCCTAGGTGGGAATCGAACCCACGACCTCCGGGTTTTATACCCGAGCGGCTTAGCCGCTGTTCCACGGAGTCGGTCATCCCAAAGATAATGATATAATTTAGAGTCGCCCTCTAACAGGGGGTACTGAATAAATCTCCACTGTGGTAAGCTCAGCCAGAAATTCACACAATTTCCCCCCACCAACTTTACGGAACCTTTACGAATGGCAATCAAGGACTCGCACCTAATTTGATGGCGTCACTGCAACGCGAATTTGAAACGCAATATCTAACAAATATTGCCGGCAAATATGATAATGACTGAGCCAGACAAGCCGTCAGCTGTGATTGATCGGCGATGTATCAGGTTGGTTTCATTTTGCATTTTCTATATCTATAATAATAATGTCCTCCTAGTCGAGTTTTCGGCTACGGCGGCCAATGCATGTTTTACGATTAGCCAACTACGCAGGATATGTTATAGTGCACAAGTAAGTATGTACCTCACTCTCATAACACGGTGGGGCAGCAGTCTGACACGACCGAAAAGAGATCAGTCGCAGGACCAAGCTCGGAATCATCATTCTTTTCGAACATTCAGGTGATTCAAGCATGCAATGTCCTTTCATTGCAGGCTTGAATCACAAACTCACTTCTGAATCACTTTGTGTGAATGTTTCCAGTTTGGTAAGGACCAAACTGGAAACATTCACACAAAGTGATGCTCCCCGCGGGATTCGAACCCACGACCTCCGGGTTTTAGAGCCCATCGCTCTAACCACTGTACCAAGGAGGCAGTTACGGTGGAACTTGGTAGTTATAAGACACAACCCCATCGACTTTTATTCACCTTGATAAATAGGGACAAAATACGTTTAAAGTAAAAAATCTGACGAGCTCTCGATCGTAATTAATCAGTCATTTATCCGCCGTCGAAGAGTTGGCACGCCGCCATCTTTGTAGTGCACGACGGTGCGCTTGCGCCGTTCTTTGTAGCTTTTTTGTACAAATAATAAACTATTTTATTTTTGGTACAAAGCAGTGTCGTTTAAATAGGTATGCCTTAATCGCGACAAGTTCCGGGTTCCGGTATGCAATTTCGCCTGATGGTAAGCAATCACCGCCGCCCACGGACATCTGCAACACCAGAGGGATCGCTGATGCGTTGCCGAGGTCTTTTAACACAATAGTAGTCACTATTATTTCACGCTGGTGTTATGTGAGAGGGTGGTACTTCCCCGAAAGAACCGGCCCATTCGTACTGTAAAACAGCATGGCTCCACCACTACTTATACTATTTACTTCAGCGTTAAATATTAGTATGGGTCAAAATTTAAAAGATTAGTAAAGATTAAAGTACTCTTATTTTTAAAACCAACCATACATCATCGCTTTCCCCATATATCTCAATCGCCAACTCGGAGAAACATCTTTCGAACACGTTTTACAAGTGCTACTTTTCATCGACAGACGAAAATAAAGCACGCTTCAATTAAACACGTCATCGTCGAGTATGTTGTGAATGAGACATCAATGAATGTTTCACTGGTATGTTTACGTCATTAACATTCATATTATACATATTATACCTGCTTCACAATTTTCTTTCATGGTATACGCCCGAAAACTTGCTGCGGAGTCGCACGAATCACCCGGTCTCTTAAGTTTTGAAATAACACTTCGAAATAAGAATTCGTGATTCTTCTCGTTCGAAATTTCTTATTCCTTGTTAAAATAATGTACATACGTAATTATTTCGTTTAGGGAAATCTGCTGTAATCTGGGAGAAGTAACACCACTGCCTACATACCTTAGTCTTGCGCTTGATCTACGCAAAGGTTTCCGACAAAAAACGACGAGCAATTTGGTGTAATGGTCGAGAAGTCGGCTATTACACCAGAGGTCGCGGATTCGATCCCCGCCCGGTACAAACAAATGTGTGCATGAAATTGTCTATTTGTATCGGTCTGGGTGTTTCTAATGTATGTATTTACAAAAAAAGTATATAGTCTTACACTCATATATAGCACCAGTTAATGCTTAGTTTGGGGCTAGATGGCGCTGTGTGAATAATGTCTAGAAATATTTATTATTGAAAAGATAAATTCTACCACGTAAATATTTTCATTGTATACCGGTTATAGCTAGGCCAAAAAAATACTTAGTGAGAAGTCGCATAAAATAGTATGTTGTGTGAATGTCAAGCGTGTTTCCGCTGTGATGCGTAGGAGTCGGGGTATACCGATGTCTTCATCGCCATTCCAACGGAGTTATTGAGAGAATATTATTAAACAAATGTCACGTCACGCCATTCGGTTTAATTAGATCGTGTTATATAAATGTGGATTTCAAGTAAACTCAAATAGATAGAAGTGAACATTTTTGAACTTTTTCTTTTTAAATATTTTGAATAAGACTTCAAAACATTTACAAAATATAATTTATGTAGTTTAGAACATCAAAATCGACAGACAAACACTTGAATTTGTTATAAACATATCTAATATTATAATATTATGTAAATTGGCTATGCGGTCTTAATGAGCAGTGGTTTTTTATAATCCACGGGTTAAGGGACATTTATAGCCATTGGAATTGGGTACGTAGAGTCTTTTGTGTCCCAGGACTCCCAGGTGCTCCTCGTTATATTGTATTGAAATCGGTTACGTAAGGAGAGTCTTTCATAGCCCACGTGCTAAGAGATAAATACCCCGCTGGTATTGTAGTAGACATTGTTATTTGGCACGTAAGGAGTATTTGGTGACCCAGGTGTTAGGGGCAATAATCCTTCTTTACTCTAGCGGGCGTTGCAATCTGGTTTAGATACAAAGTATAATATATTCGATAAATAAAGATAAGAAGAAAAAGATATATTCGATTACGGGTCTAAAAAACCGGCTTTATGATAAAAATCGATTCTTACCGTGACATCCTTTCGTATTTACTTGTTGTTACACTTCACTATAATCACACTGGCAGGTTGTATTAACTTACCTGAAACAATGAAATAAAAAAATTATTACTGTTCATATTGTAGTACAGGTACCGGCAAAGTTGTTGAACATCGGTCGACGGAGAGAGGGAAAGTTCGCGCATGTGCACTTGCGCATGACCAATAGCGCGCGCGAATCTCCGAACGCTCGCGCGCGCTTTTGGGCAGAGGTATGCTTCTGACCAATAGCGCTCAGGTGTGTCAAAATTACACCAATATTCAAGAAGTTTACCGGTACCTGTATTTCTCCTGCTATAATATGAAAAGTGCGAAAACGTTTTAAAAACTATGTATTGTAATATGTCAAAACGGCCATCATAGCGTGCCGCCAGTTTAACTACAAATTCTGAATTCAATTTCGCGCGACTCAAACTTAAGTCCTCTCATAAATATTACTAAATGTACTACAATATTCATAAAATGTAAAACCAAGTTTAACTTGGAGTGTGTAATCGAAAAATATAATGACTACATTAAAAAATATCTTCCAAAGCATCTATTAAGCCGATGGGATCGCGGAGTCAGCGAGAGTTGAGGGCTCTTTGCCCTCCTCCAAAAGAGGGTTTGAGGACCGGTGTTGTAAAATACACTTATACTCAGATTTAGTTACTGTTTAGAATGAGAGTTTTAGACAATAAAAAAAGTAAAAGTAAAGTATTAGCCTATTATAAAAATTATGCACAGTTTAATGTTACTAAAGTCGCTTAAGCGAAACATTCTTTTACAGCTCCTTTTGCAGTTCTTGGGTCTATAAAATAACATATTTACAAAAAAAGTATATAGTAATGTTTATCCGTTGCCTGACACCTATATTGAGCTCTGGCTGCAGAGTAGGTACGGCAGGAATAGTTTTTTTTTTCTTTTAATAAGATGCGTTCTGCTTATATTGAGAATTTGAGACTAATTGAGGATAGCCGTTTGGGGCTAGATGGCGCTGTGTAAATAATGTCCAGAGATATTATTATTATTATAAATCCGTGGTCATTGAAAGTGCTTAATGAAAGTGGTTAAGCTACTTAATTTATGATTAGATAATAGTTATGTCTGATAAAATATGACAAGCTGTTAGATATTATACTCGTCCTACAGATTAATAAAAATCAATACTGAAATTATTATTGCGGAAGTAACTGTCTGTTTTTCTGTCTGTCACACATTCATGCCCAAACCACTGAACCGTTTTTCATAAAATTTGGCACAGACATTGAAATCAACGAACTTTGATACAAAATTTCAAGCCCTATTTTTCTGATCTCTCCCGAGGTCAAGTCTATCTCTTTCATAATTTCATCAAAATTGGCTTACTAGCTGGCCGCAAAAGTAGCAAGACCTTTGACGTTATCAAAATGCCTTATTGTTAAAGTAATAAGGTCGTATAGTATCTTAAAATGTGCAGCTACTCTTGCGGCCGACTGTACAAGACAAAGTTTCTTCCGCATTTTTAAGCATGTTAAAAAAGCCGTTTTAACTAACTTAAAAGTTAAAAGTAGTCCTATACGAAAGTGACTTTAAAGCATAAAATACGTCCCAAAACCGCCATAACTTATAATAACCCTGTATAATAGGATTCAGGGGTACACAACCTACCTCCGTATTTTCCCCAATTTGTCCAAAAATAATTCCGGCAAAGAAACAGTTGAATGTGACGGCCGGTGGCCCAGTGGTAATTAATTATACCCCTACTCCCCCCTTTTCCCTTCCCTACACCCCCTACTTCCCGGCGCCACCTCAACTCATATCTTACACGGTTTCTTGGCTATTCGAAATATTGCCTGCTTGGGTTCGTATTTATAGGGAGGGGCACGGAACTTAATTAATATTCTTGACAAATATTAGTTACTTTGTTCTTCTTTTTGTTGATATTTGTATCTGTCTCTGACTTGGTCGAAGCCGAAACTTAGTTTAGACATCACCTTCGGTCGAAGTCGAAATTAAAGGTTTGGCTTTAGAAATTCCGTAAAGAAAATTAAAAATCATTGTAGTTAGTTTAGATACTCTCCTACACGATAACTGGGTCAAATAATTTGATAACTTTGATTCTTTAAAAATTGGTTAAGGACTCAGTACATAATTATTATTACATTAGTAGGGTAAATTATATTTAAGCTAATTTTTAAGATATAGAGCTAAATAGTAAGTAAGATAGTCTTATTTTTGTTTACATTTATAAATTAACTAGGTTTTTTTTATACTAGGTTAGTTGGCAGACAGGCACGCAGCCCACCTGATGGTAAGCAGCCACTGCGGCCTATTCCATTGAGGGACGCTTCACCTGGAAACGTCCCTCAATGTGCTGCCAGACTGTAGACTCATCTGATCTTCGAGCCTCTGATTTCAAGTGTACTGGCTCCCACATTAATATTGCCGGAACACAGCCAGAGCTGTTATGGCGGCAGATTTCACCTGTGGGGGTGGTAGCTAGCCAGTCAGACTCTGAAAAAGCCCTACCACCAACCAGACCCAAGGCGGGAATCGAACCCGTGACCTCCGTGTTTTTTTTTATACCCGAGCGGCTTAGCCACTGTTCCACGGAGGCGGTCTAAATAAAAATACGAGGAATATTGAGTTTTACTTAACTTTAGGTTTTTTGACAATTTACAAACTCTTTTTATATGCCAACGTAAATAAAAATGTTTTTGATTTTAACATACGTTGTTTATATTAGATGGTGAGTCAAACCATTTCATTAGACATACAGGAACTTTCTTCAGCAAAACGAGTGTGTAACATTGTTTAATGTGTATTTTAAAATCAATCTTATGAGTGTACGCAATGAATTTTTCGATAATCGAAGCGCCCTCGGTATTAATAGAATGAGTATTACTGACGTTGCATACAACCGTTGCCATGCATAATATCTGAATCTAATCACAAACACAATACTTTACACAGCAGTAAGGAAACCCCAAACATAACTGTAGGATCGGTGTTTTTTTTTAATGTTAGAAGAACGCAAATGAGTATGAAGGTCATCTGATGGTAAGTGTAAGTGATCATCGCTGCCCATGGACAACTGCATCAGAGTTGTGTTGCCGGCCTTTTTTGGTGTGTTTGAAGAATGACAGGTATGTGAAAAGGATTGGTATGAGGTACTTAGAAAGGAAGAAAGACAAAAGAGTGCAAGATGTAAACAAGTGAGAAAAGGATAAGAGACGTATGAGGGATGAGGACTGGCGAGGACGCCAGAGGTAACAAAAGGAAGACAATTTTAAAATAAATAATAAAAGGAAAATATTTTTTTTGGTAAAATTTAATAATAACCTAGTTTCTACTGTCCACCTTGACTGAAATTGCATAGCTAAGTATATTGCCCGACTCTGTGGAACATAAATCGCAGAGGTCATGGGTTTGATTTCTGGATTGGATCTGGTTGGTAGAGGACTTTTAATAGTCCGATTTGCTGGCTAGCTACTCACATGTGAAATCTGTAGCCAAATATTTGTCGGGTTGGTTCCGTCGGCTAAAAATTGGTTGTATGAATTGACCAGACTAGGGTAGGTTGGTTTTCTGCCGAATGAACATTAGGAGATGCTTCTAGAGTACGAATCTCTACAGACAAGTTCTATAGATAGATAGATAGATATAACATTTATTTGCATTATTAGACACACAACAAAAAGTACAAATATATAAAAGGAAAAAATAAAAAACAAAACAAAAACATTTACACATAAAAAAGAGAAAAATAATTGTGAGTGTGTGTGTCACAGTAATGCAAAAGGGCCATAGCTCAGCGATCGTTTACTGTCTAAAAGCAAACTGCTAATCTTCCGCTACAGCCAAGCAGCAAATACGTTTGCTTATTTTTCAATTATTAAATTGGTGCAATATAAAATATGCAAAACAATTTTTTTGAGATGTTCTATGTTATGTGAAAAAAATTGTAATAATAGTAATAAAATAATAATAATATTAATAGAAATAAGAACAGAATGTACATAAGGCTGGTTTTAGAGTCACGCTGACGCGCGCGCGTAGCGTTGTACACTGCCGGTTTTCTGCGCAGTTAAAGTCGTCGCTATCTTCAAGAACAGCGATACTTGTTGATACGCGCGCTGACCGCTTGCTTGTCAGCGTGACTCTAAAACCAGCCTAAGATATCTGCTATGGAAAGCTATACTCGTCGAGTCTGGCTCCACTGTGGCACAAACTCAGGAAGGAACTGTAATACATCATCGGCTGGTGTTTTGCAGTTCGTTAACTGCGTAGGCGCTTATAATTAATGCTTTTTCATATTATTCCGAAACCTACTGAAATTATATTAACTATAAACTTTAAGAAATTTAATTATGCCTGCACCTTTGCCACGTCGTGAATATACGAGTATCTATACTAATATTATAAAGAGAAAAGATTTGATTGTTTGTTTGTATTGAATAAGCTCTTGCATAGAAACTACTGAACCGATTTGAAAAATTCTTTCACTATTAGAAAGCTACACTATGCCCGGGTGACATAAGGTACTTTTGATCCCAGAAATGTGGGTAGAAGGGGGGATAATTGACAAAATAAATAACGCGCAGATGAAACCGCGGGCGGAAGGCTATTGTTTATAAATATATAAACAATTGACGAGCCGTTTGGTGTAATGGTCGAGAAGTCGGCTATTACACTAGAGGTCGCGGGTTCGATCCCCGCACGGTACAAACATTTGTGTGCATGAACATGTCTGTTTGTATCGGTCTGGGTGTTTCTATGTATAATATGTATGTATTTACAAAAAAAAAAGGATATAAGTAATGTTTATCCGTTGTCTGGCACCCATAGCACATGCTAATGCTTAGTTTGGGGCTAGATGGCGCTGTATGAAAATGTCCAGAGATATTTATTTATTTATTTATTTAATTATTGATTTAAAAATATATAAACAAAAGTAAAAACTTAAAACAGTAGTGATCTGGTTCCTCGTTAAAGTATAAAATCATTCATGACAGATCTGGTAAATGACTAATTTATGAAAATACATACATATATACATAGGAGTAGGTACGGTGCAACCAGACATGAAAGGCTCGTCAATTAGCGAATTGCCATTTAAAAGAATTCAAAATGGAACCATTTCATGCTATAGTTGGCAGATGCCATGCAAATGGTAAACAGCGCCTCTCCCACTGGAGGACACTTCAATAGAAAGCACCACTCAATGTGCTACACTGCAGCCTGCACCGAGCGTTTTATTTAAAGTTTAATTTGAAGCTACGAATTAATGAAACACTGCCAGTTCTGTCATGGCGGCAGATTTAATTAGTTATAGACCGACAAACTTATCTGTTCCGGTGGCGGCGTTTCGCTACTGTCTATTTAGAACTAAATCGTTTTTGCAGTGCATTTCACATAGTTCCAATTTTGGCCACCGGAACAGATAAGTTTGTCGGTCTATAACTAATTAAATCTGCCGCCATGACAGATCTGGCAGAGTTTCGTGTTGGATGAAAAGCTTATCTGGGAGCACGGTAGTGCACACGCCAATTCGAGAGCGAAGCAAACACTGCCGTACCATCCTTTACTGGATTCATTTCGCCGCATTTTCAGGCCCATATTTGATTGCTATTTTCGCGCCAGACTAACCTTCACATTATTCTGTCACATCAGTGTGAAGGAAAGGAAATAAAAATCCTACCCTTACTACCAATGTGTTAGATAGACAAACGATTTCCTAACTGTCATATTTTAATTATCAACCGCCACATCAGTGTGTATGTCAAGAAACTAAATTGCATTCAATTCCTCTATAACAGCAAAAATAAAATTCATTATTTTATTGCAGGCGATTGCACACCTTGCTACGGAAGAGCGGGAATTCCTAACACAAGTGCCTTTGCGCTTAAGGAGCTCCCAATCATAAATCTGTCATTGTAATTTATAAGATACAGAATATTAGTTGAAAAAAAAAGTTGCAAATACTGTTGTTACAGAAAACCAGTTAGAAGTCTCGGTTTTCCAAATGTCGTGTTACGACCTTATAAATTAACATTAATATGTCACAGAAGCAAACAGCAGTGACAAATAATAGGCCACACACACGTTACTGTTATAAAGCGTAACAACTTTACGGGAACACTTGATATGCTATTCATATACTAATACATTAATTCTTACTAATAGCCCATATTCACCCACTGTTGAGTTTAAACTTCCACTCTATCATACTAACATCCCATACATAATATCTTAGCAAAAATAACAGCAGTCACAAGTTACAGTAAATAAAACCTGTTACTGAAATATTCCTAAACAAATTGACTGTAACACTTTGAAACCGAAGGATATCCGGTAATAAATGAAATCATTACAAAACTTTATTATATTACCAGTAGAATAATTAATCAATTATAATTAATCCAAAAATCCACTATCATATATAAATAATTTAAGTATCCGTCGTCATTATTACACAGCCATTTTTAGAAATTTAATAAAACCTGTAAACTGAGTTGCGTCCATCTGTTAATTGTTTTGATAAATTATAGTCTGGATTTTGCGATACAAGCTTAAATGCTTAGTGCAAAATCCGCTAGATAAGTGTATTATTGTAAAGTGTTCTAGAAATAAACAAAATAATTATTATTAACTCAAAACTAAGCACAATTTGATTTATGTCTCACTGTTTTTTCACTTACGTTTTGACGATTTAGAAGGTGTTTTTGTATGCCTACACGAATAAAAATATGTTTAATTTTTACTTCTTTAACACAAATATTTACACTGTGATTGAGGAAGTCGCTACTCACTAGTCACTTGAAATACAAAATCACTTAAAGCAATCACAGCAGTGACAAGTAACAGTAAACATATACCTGTTACTGCGATATCGCGTGACCCCGTTACAAACACACCATCCAAATAAACGGATTTACGGCGACCGTGTCGCTTGAATAAGGCTTCTGGTTTAGCATATGGCATTATTGTGGTACTATGGTAATATTTACGCACGTGATCACTTACGTGAGATGGCGCTACTGTTGTACCGTACGTTCTTTGTGAATTAAAAGCTAAGCAACTTTTAGTGAAGTCAATATCGGATGGGTGGGCGACTGGAAATCAAGAGGAAATCATCACTACAATTAAAGGTACTGGCTTAACCACTATGCCCTGTATCATTGAAATCAAGTAGTCGCTACAATGATAGGCACTTGCCACACATCACCACATTGCAAAATAAAGATTAGTGACACAAATTTTGCTCGACCCGGGAATGGAACCGAGGACTCCGAGATCGACCAGGTACTTAACCTTTTGGACGCCAAAGTCATTTATACTTGACAAGCACCTGCGGGCCCTGTGCGCCAACGACGTCTATACTAACGGGTTTTTTTGTCAAGTCTTGACAAAAAACCCGCCTCTCTGGGTAGGTATATGAGACCTAATAACTTTCGGGGCAGACGTGGCGCTTACCATCAGGTGTACGATCTGCTCATCTTGTTACCAGCTCTGGCGTACAGGACCTGATTAGTGCGTTCTTAGCTTGGCGTTCAAAAGGTTAAACCACTCCTCTCAAATGCCTCAACGCCTTATCGATCTAAAAGTGACCGGAGATTTTTTCTCCCAATGGCAATACCCCCTACTTCTGGGCTTGCAATACCCCCCGCAAACGTTTGCAAATGACGGTTAACGACGGCAAGGGTGTAATTAATTACCTTTACCCGGCTTCCCCTACGCAGAGTTAATCAAACCTCTGGGTTGCGAGAAAAACGGTTTAGGGTAAGGGCTACTGTTAGATAAGTTCCTAGTTTATTTTATTTTTTACTAGCCTTTCGCCAGCGGTTTCACCCGCGCGTATTTTTTTTTTACAAATATCCCCCTTCGCCCCACATTTCCAGGATCAAAAGTACCCTATGTTTACCGGGGATAGAGTAGCTTTCCAACAGTGAAAGAATTATTCAAATCGGTTCAGTAGTTTCAAAATTGTTATTCCCGCAGGAATGAGACGTTTCCCGTAGGAATTTTATAGCCTATGTTCTATTCCGGGTTATAAACTATACGTGTGCCAAATTTCATCCAAATCCGTTCAGCCGTTTAGGCGTGATTGAGGAACAAACATCCAAACATCCAAACATCTAAACATCCAAACATCCAGACTTTCGCATTTATAATATTAGTAGGATTAGTAGGATACCAAGTCAGGTGGCAGACAGAACCACAGCCATAATAGCTCTGGCTGTATCCCGGCAGTATTAATGTGGGAGCCAGTACACTTGAAATCAGAGGCTGGCAGCATATTGAGCGACACTTTCTGGTAAAGCGTCCCTCTATGGAATAGGCCGCAGTGGCCGCTTACCATCAGATGGCTGCGGGCCTTTTTGCCAACTGACCTAGTATAAAAAAAAATCTTGTTTTTCTCTCAAGAAAGTTTTCGGTTGCTTCGTCACAAAACATCTTCGTAACAAAATGTTGTGACATGGAAATAAATGTTGTGTGCTATGCCAATCTTATATTTAGTGATCAGATTTATTGGTATCTTCTTCACAATTATTTTATAGCCTGACCAAGAAAATAAAAGTCTGCTCCGGAGGCGCCACATTAGCTATGGTTATAGCAACACTTGGTTGCTATGGTTACACTCACAAATAACTCACAATATCCAATACTAACAAGGCACGGTTGACAATTAACATCAACTTTGACAGACAGCAATAGGGAATGACATCTTGTATTTATATTTGATTGTTGCCACTTGAAGAAATTAGTTCCAATATTTTTCCGCAATATGGCGAGGTTTTTTTGTTTATTGGTGGGGCTATACTAATAGTTGAGATTATTTAAAGATACTTATAATAGCAGTATGAGGGTCCAGAATGATAGATGCTTCTACGCCAAAGTTAAGGTGGAGCCAGAACTGGGTCAGACGGTGCCCGTCCGAGTGATTTATGCACTAATTTGAGCACCCGACTTTGCTGACTTCCGGAATCTTTAGACCAAGTTCACGTCACGTAATATGAGTTATTAAAAACATTGTTTATGAGAGCTGTTGTAGCTGTTTTAAGCGTCGCTTCACATGCTGAAAGTCCATCTATGTGAATATTTCTTAATATTCTAACGAGTTATTTGGTGAAATGGTCGAGATGTCGGCTATTACACCAGAGGACGCAGGTTCGATCCCTACACGGTACAAACATTTGTGTGCATTGTGGCGTTTTTATGTATAACACTGTTCAAAAGTTGAAATTGGAACGGCGAATATCATACAAGGAACTTCGATGTTTGCTAAGCAATATCTCTCAATATCATCAAATATCGTTCAAAATACGTCGATAGGTGCACGATTTGATATTGGAACCGTCAAAACACTTTCAAACCAGTGAGGAAACGGCAGAAGGCAACACAGACGTGACCCAGTTCGCGAGGGTCCCTAATTGGTCCCACTCGAAATGGGAACAACTATTTTTATAAGCTTTTACATTTTTAATTCGACTTCTTGCGGGCCTTTTGCTAGAGAGCACTTTGTACTAGCTTGTGTCTAAGTGACTGTTCTTGTTTATTAAAAATTCATATTCAATTTTCTTTATTTTTTATGTAAGATCAGTTAACAGACAGGCACACAGCCTATTGAGCGCCACTGCGGCTTATTCCAATTGATGGACTCTTTACCGTCACTAGAATAAAAGTAGCAGCATATTCATTATTCATGTTAAACAATAATAACAGCATCTTATATTATAGCGTCCAAATAGATCTTCCAAAACTTTCATTACGTTAGATAATTATCTAATATTATAATATATTGTATGATGGCAATAAATAATAGCACTGTACGATATTGAGCTTCCCTAGTCTAATCAACACCGAATTATCTTTATTTATGACTTTTTCAAGATATTATTAATACTAATATCAATAAGTCGTATTTATAGCACTAGTTAGCTTACCGCCCGCAACTCGGCCCTTCTCCTTTCATGTAACAACGTATGGGAATAGTTTAAAAGCTGGAGTGACTGATATTTTCGGTTAGTTCCGCTATGGTATGGTTTCGCTATGGCACCCTCGCAAAATACCTACACAAAAGTCCCGCTATGGTACGCTTCAGTTTTTGGACTGGTGAAAAGCAAAGTTTTACAGTGTTTCAATAAACTAACTAATACATCATCATCTGGATTTATAAATAATATTTATTCCTAATTCTTAATATATTTTTGAAGTTGTTGATTATTTGTAATTTGAATGAATACAAGAGGGATTTAATATTGCAAACAGATTTTTTATTTACACGCCTACGCAGACACAGTCCGATACACTCGTATTATATAAAAAAATACTAAATAATATATTATTACGATTTTATTAAAATAAACCCGATATTTTATCCCGGAAAAGTGTGGCACTAGCGGTGTACCTACCAGACGGAAGGCCAAGTCATTACTATGTACATTACAATAAATATAAAATTGTATAAGTACCAAAAATATCTATATGCACTTTTATACCTTTTTGAGGATTTGTTACGTAACGAAGTTACCCAAACTTTTATTCTTCACCTATCCACCAAGAAAGAAATTAAACTATGCAGAAATTCCCGAACTGCGATCGGTGCAAATTACGCTTTCAATAGTTCGCCACGCAACTTTCTGCATAAAGACAGTCAAACGTTCCGAAATGCGGGATTTTACAAACCGAACTGGGTCAAACGACTTATTTCAACACGAAAAATCCGTTTTATACCACGAGGGTGGCGCTACAGCCTATGCACCTGATGGTAAGCGGTTACCGTGGCCATTGTACGCTTGTAACGCTATCCGAGGCCAGCCTCGGCCTCGAATTTCGCGGCAGCGGGACGGCACGCGGCAGCGGGAGCGGTGGCGCACGCAGGTGCACTGCGTTCACCGCTTGACGCGGGCACAGAATATATTGACGCGGGCCATCAAGAGCGGTACGATGCTGTCAAGCGGTGAAATGCAGTGCGCCTGCGTGCGCTGCCGCTCCCACTCCCGCCCCGCTATGTTTGAGACGGGTCTATGGGATTCCATACAAAACATCTCGCCGCTGCCGCCCCGCTGCTTGCGAAATTCGTACGAGGCCAGGCAGCAAAGGACAAGTTCTTACCGCATTCTACACCATACTTCCTCCAATTAAGCTTTTAAAACTTCGCTGAGATTCAGCTAAAACTTGAAGAAAGCTGAGATTAACGATGAGTTATTTGAATTGTGTTATTAGGTTATTTAATGGATATAATCAACAAAAGTCTACTACTGCTTCTACTTTTAGACATGACAAACACAAATATAGATCACACGAATGTTTGGGGTGGAATTGGTAAAATGCGGACTTCACAAACGGAACTAGGTCAATCTCGATACTTATATGAACATGTACTTAGGTTAGATATGACTAGCTTAGCTCGAACACTGAGCATAAACTCTCGTAAAAGTTGGGTTATGGTACGAGCTTCTGCATTTTACATTGTTGTCATCACTATTCACAAGATAATACACATTTTTATGATCCCTGCAAGTACTAGTTTAATAACGTGACACTTTGTCATAACGTGTCTCCTTCTTTTCATAAAAACGACCCCTCCCCCTTAAGTTTGGTTAACACGTTCGTGGACAATAACGCCTACGGGCGTTCAGGTAGTGAAAAACGATACGACAGGACGCCTGTAGACGTCATAGTTTATAGTCGTGCAACAGCAGTACGTCTGAGGGCGCTTGATTTTCAATACTTTTACAAGAGAGAGCATGTTGTAGTGTCACCGCAACAGTAATGCGGCTTTCGTACTGTCATCGCATACAGTTTTACAACATGTCAAGGTACACACACATTGATAGAATTCCGGACTTCCGGTACCCTTCCCCCTGTACGCCTGTGGGCGTCGTAGTAGTGTCAGTTGGGAAGAAATCCCGTGGGCGCTGCTGTCCACGAACGTGTTAGTTTTAAACTAAACACCACATAAGCACCTTGTGGACTAGTAGGTACTTAATATATGTCTTGTGTCGGATACCAATCATCAGTGAATATAAAATCAAGCCTCCCTGTGTAGATTTAGATACCATACCACCCTGCCAGACAATAGATATAGATACATATTATATTACTTATATACGTTGTTTTATATTTTGTAAACACCCAGATTAGTACAAAGATACATCTTTGCACAGTGTGGGGATCGAACCCGCGTTTTAATGGTGTAAAAGCCGATTTCCCAAACATGACATCAAAATGTTCGTCATTATTAGTCCACTTATATGTAATGTAATTTTACCACGGTATGCCGTGTCGGAAACAAAGTGTCTGTCTGCACAGCGCCTAAACTTGCCGAGTCGCAGGTGCATTGAAAAGTTGGATCGTTTCATTACAACTTTGGACGTGAAAGTTTATTGCAGTTTTCCGGACATTTAATTAGGACTTCCGGACAAAGTGGCCTTGCACAATGGCTATTGTCCAGCTGGGTTGAACCAAAAGTTAGGAATGAGGCTGAATTGTACGAATAAACTTTTATATATGATTTTTTGAAAACAACTTTACTTTGCATGGGCGTGTATTTTGTTCGCTGGTTAGCTACATAATGATGAAGCTGCAATAGCATTGGCATCAAGCAAAATTGTAACAAAGAAAATGACCAATTGAAAACAAAAAGTATGAACATAAATAAACCTTCTATATTGTATGATATAAATACACCTTTTGATGCATGTTTCCAACAGTAACTTTTCTGAAAAAGTTTGTAAGTAAGCTTAGAGCAATAAAATAATATTTTTTAAAGAAAATGTCAGAAATGAGAAATGAAAGAAATGAGTTCATTACGCTGATTCCCAATTCTGCAATAACTCTTGCAAAAATGCTCTTGAATTATTTCGAGTTGTGCTACTCTTTATCTAGGTGTGCGATATGATCATTGGTACACAGTCTTTGTAATCTGAATATGCAGATTTTCTCACGATATTTTCCGTCACCATAAAGCTACAGATATACATACGTAGGTTCCTGCATTGGGCCGTCTAGGTGGGTACCACCGCAGTGCCAGATATTTTCCCGTGAAATAGAAGTGTTTAAAGCACTTCTGTGTTTCGGGGAAAGGGCACTGAAGCTAGTGAAATTACTGGGTATATGAGACCTAATAACTGTCGTCTCGGTGTAGCGGGCGCAGGGCGGTGCCAGACAGTAACTGCTTAGTTACTGTTTTGCACTGAACTATCTAAGGGCAGACGTGGCGCTTACCATCAAGTGTACGATCTGCTCGTCTTGTTACACATTGCAATAAAATAAAGCTGCTGGTAGAAAAATCCCTAGGTGCAAAGAGTCGAACCATCGCCCTTACGCGTGTGAAGTCATTTAAACTCTCTCAGAAAGTACCGTATGCATTGAGCTAATGTACGTCAGTACATAAGTAATATTTCTATGACCGTATGTAGAAATTTCGCAATGCAAAATTGATATGAAAACGTAGCAGCCATTTGGCCCTACTGTTGCAGGTAACAAACAGTGCACAAAAGAAATAGACAAATATGGACGCCGTTCCCAATTTCGAATGAAATTTTTTATCTTTTGAACGTATGCAACGTATTTTTCGAGCTCAAAAAATCTTTGGCTCAAAGGGCTTTGTTGAGTTGCGAATCATTTCTGTCAGCCGTTGACTCGTTTAGAACTATTGTTATTTATGTTACATGTATTAGAAAAGGTGTATTGTATTATATTTAGTATAGATGATTAAAATACAGTCATCTTTATCTATTGTGATGTTTGTTTTGTATCTTTCGCTCTTCTAATCAGTGAAAGAAGTCAATGTTAGTAGAGATTACTAAGCAGCTTTTGTCACAAATGATTACCGACGTAACAATCTATTTTAAATATCATTGGCGAATTACGAAAACTCTTCGAGATCACAATATTTGTATGATAAATGACAATGTCGAGTGTTCCAAGAATGTTTAGTCGCTCGGCCGGCATCATGTCCGCAGTCTGGCAGCGGCAACGGGCGTGTTTACGTTTTTTGTGTTCGTTCGTGACTCACAGCATTGTTTATAGTCTCGGCGAACTTTCACGCACTGTAAACAGTTCCACTCGATATTACTCCGTGAATCGTACGAACAACAGTGTTGAAGGATGGGAATAACGCACCCTGTTTAGTTGAAATCGAAGTAGGTTATTGGGGGTGAAAATTGTATTTATCTACATCCATACCATAATATGTCTATTTTATATTCAGGAGCGATGAGCAAACGCCCTACATTTAGATATAAGTATCTGTGGCTGCATTGAAATGTTTACATTTTAGTGTCGGTAACCGATACTTAATTTCGTTCAAATTTCGAACGTCTTCTTTAAAAGTAAAAATTAATAGGTTTTTTCGATTATCGAATTAGTCGATTAGTAATTTTATGTTCCATTCCTATACATTTAATTCGATGCTGAAATTATAACAATCGATTTGAGAATCGAAATCAACTCGAGTCTAGATTGTTTATGGATTTTAAAAACTACAAACGTCAGTCATTATGTCAGTACAAACTTTTACATACAGATTAAGTTGGTAACTAGCGCGTTTGCTCATCAATCCTGACTATAAAATAGACATATTATCGTATGAATGAAGATAAAGTTATACAGGGTGGAATTTTGTAATGCCACCTGAATGGGAAGTACTCTTAATACTGAAGATAGAAAGTTTTACTCAAAGAAAACATTCCTTTATTTTTGAAAAGAAAAAAACCTGCATTCAAATATTTTTAAAAATTTGCTTGCCGCAGCTTTGTAATACCACCTGAAGGGGAAGTACTCTTAATACTGTAGATAGAAAATTTTACTCAAAGAAAACATTCCTTTGTTTTTGAAAAGAAAGATAACTGCATTCAAAGATTTTTAAAAATTCGCTTGCCGCTCCCGGTAATCGAACCGACTAAAATCTGTAAAAGTTGCACCCTGTACTTTTATTGCATCGATCGTTAGGATCAATAATAAGGATGAAATCTCTCTAACAAACTTCATAAATTAAATGAAAGGAAACCAATGAAAAACGTGCTTTTAACTTGACCCATTGAATCAATAATTTAGGATTTCATGGTGGCATTACAAAATTCCACCCTGTATATGTGACTGTACATAATTAGTCATTAAAATACTCATGTGATTCTTTTATGAAACTCACTTCGTTCGTTTCATAAAACCACATTCGTATTTTAATGACCCTCATTATGCAGCAGTCACATAAATAACTATTGTTCTGAAGAGAGGTCAAGGTACTATACCTATTTTGTCAATTAACTTGTACAAAATAGGTTTAGTACTACGATAGCTTGGTAACATCGATTAAAATTATATAAAGTACTGGGTCTTATGGTCTAAATAATATAAAATTCTTACTAAAAAAAGGCATCACAAAACATAAAACGTACGTGGTCCTATAACAAAAATAGTTTCATCCCCAAAATTTTTATAACCGATTTAAGTAGTACTGCTAGTGCGCAAACACAACAATGCTCTGCCTTTTTTTGCTTTCGAGTTAGTATTTTGTGTTTAAAACAGAACTCAACCAGCTATAAATTGCCGGCGCAATTCATCAGAAAGTAAAAGCAAAAGAGACGGCGGAATAAAAAATACAGGAATGCAGTCGGCAGCGAATTTATCATCGTTCCGGTGCACTGTAATTCCTTTAGTTAATCCGTTTGAAGAGCAGATTTCGCATTTTCTTTATTTTGTTGGGTGCCATTTGGTTTAAATTGAATGAAAATGTAGCAGTTTGTACTGCGCAGAACCAATATTGTGTTGAGAATTATTTATTTAGATGATAGTTTTCCTAAAAACCACAACACTTTGTTGACCGATTTGGTTAAATTGTCAAGTCTTTCAGTTGTTGATCCCTGTACGGTAGGTACAAAATGTTTGTGTGAATTAACATATACATTCCTTGGACATTATTCACATTGCTGACACCGTCTAACCCCGAACTAAGCATAGCTTATACTTTAGGTGCCAAACAACGGATAAACATTACTTTTATTTATAAATACAAGTAATTAATAAAACTATGTAACAAACAAAATAAAAATTAATTGCTGTTCGTTAGTCTATCTCTATCTAAACATAAAAATAAAAATTAATTGCTGTTCGTTAGTCTCGCTAAAACTCGAGAACGGCTGAACCGATTTAACTAATTTTAGTCTTGAAATATTCGTGGAAGTCCAGGGAAGGTTTAATTAAACGATGAGAAAATATGGAAAAATTGGGAGGAAATTACTAAAGTAAGTGATACGAAGTTCACCAGGTCAGCTAGTTTATTATATACCCAATAGCAGAAATAAATCATTTTATTCATATTATACAGAGAAGAACCCAGATAATACAAACATATTCATGCACATTAAAGTTGGTAAAACGGCGACCTCTGATGTAACAGCCAACTTATCAACCATTGCACCATATTATTCGTCAGAATCGGAACAACCCTCGATGAATTCGAAACATTTATTTTATTTTAGGCTGTAAAATACCCTGCAATGAATGAGCATTTTGTCGAGAGCACTTTGAAACGCTGCAACGATTGAAACCGT
Source organism: Mecyna flavalis (assembly GCA_949319885.1). Lineage (NCBI taxonomy): Eukaryota > Metazoa > Arthropoda > Insecta > Lepidoptera > Crambidae > Mecyna > Mecyna flavalis. The sequence continues at coordinate 1,440,093 of OX439419.1, read as the reverse complement.
CAGCGGGCCGCGGCTTTTTGTGGATCGCTTGTTTATAAATACAAATGATAACATTGTGTTTAAAAAATTGACATCTGAGGCCCTAGACAAGCGGCATTTATGACGTTCGTTATCGCTCAATTTGCGATAGCGAATGTCAAAACCCGTACTTTCAATATCGATTAACCACGTGACTTTTCTTAGACACCTGTCAAATCCATGCAATTTGAAGTTAGCGATTTCGTTATCGCTGTCAAAATGTTACTTTGTCACGATTTAATGCGTCAGTTTGTGGTATATTTTGGTGGATAGTCTTATGTAACAATGTCATTCGTGCTGAATTGTCAGCTACGGTGGTCAATTTTTACGATGAACCAACTACGCAGAATATAAATTTTAGAGAAGGAATTGCGAAAGCACGATGCACTCTTTATTCCCTCATACTCATAACATGTTGTGTCAGTAGTCTGATAAGACTGAAGAAAGATCACGAGCAGGACCAACGGATTTACGAGCCACGGGGTGTGTCACACCGCCAACTTCCAGATTGCGGACTGTGACTTGGTATTTTTTTATCAGATAAAACCTTTTACAACCTTTTTCTTTTTTTTTATACCACATCAGTTGGCAGACACACAGCCCACCCGATGGTAAGCGGCCACTGCGGCCTATTACATTGAAGGACACTCCACCAGGAATCGTCGTTAAATGCAATGTGCTGCCAGACTGTAGGTTCATCTGATTTTCGAGCCTTTGATTTCAAGTGTACTGGCTCCCACATTAATACTGCCAGTACATAGCCGGAGCTGTTATGTTCTTGTTAGAAATATAAAGGAGTGTAACGCAGGGTAACCTTGTAAATAAAATCACCCTTACAAAAATATTGTAGCTTATTCCAACTAAGTAAGGTATCATGAGACGTAACCAAGGTTCCCTTCGACGCCAATTATAAACTTACAGGTACTAACAGTACACTCACCTTCACAGAACGTGTTAATTAAAATTCCCTTACCATTCCACCTACATTAATAACGGTTGTTTTCACAAATCACAATGCTTTAACCTCTGAAACGCTCCGTTTTGGTTAAATATTGTGCCGAGGCAAACCTTCGTGCGTTACAATTGCTTTGTTTGAACTTAGGTTCGAGTATATAATGTATATTAAATTATTATTGCTATACCGACCATTATACGGTATTGTAGCGCAGTATAGAAAGTAATAACACAGAATATTTTCAAAATCAGAATCACAATCTTCTTTATTCATGTAGGCGTCAGAGATGGGATTATTCCCATAAGAACCGACAGTCCTACACACTAATGTCCTCCACTCCCGACACAATTCACACACTATCCTCCATTCGCGACTATTAGGTCATTAGACTAAGGGATACAGAAAGCATCGCTTGCTGTCTTATTGTCGCATTCTCTCATTTATGAGCCTCTTATTTTAAGTTATACCATGATAAAAAAATTCTAAGCTGCGGGCAGAATTTGGTAAGTACTAAAGCTATGTTCAAGAACTGGACTGTATTTGGTATTGGTTGCTGTCACTACAACAACAACACAACACAATATACAACAGGAACAGGAGGTAGGAACAATAGGTAATAGGTGAAGTAATTGCGACATTTTGGAATACCAAAAGATTGCAATTACTAAAAGTTTAGAAAGAATTTGTTACTGTATTTATATTACACTGTGCTTATTTACCCTCGACGTGAAACATACATTGCGAGAAAACATACGCGGTGCTATTTCAGTGTTTATTGTAAGGTGACCCGAGATGTTATCGGTAATAATCGGTAACCGGCGATTTCCCGCGTCGCACGCCATTCGGCGGCTTTCCGGTTTAATATAAATGGGAAATATTGCTTTTTAATGTCGAACATAATGCGTCAGCGATGTAGCGGTTGCATGAGTTTCAATTGGTTTTTTATTGATATGAAATGATTTTCTAACTAATCAAAAAGATAATGTAATCGTAGTACAAATAATTTTGATGCGCCCTTAGCGATATGGCCTTTAGAACCCGCCCTATACGCCAGGGGTTGTGTTTTTGAAACTCACTTAAGACAAATCTTTATGTAATAAACAACGATGTCTCGATGTTACTTTCGCTTATTTCTCCTTTGGAGTCAAATCAATGTATTTTTTTTATGTCAAACGATCCAGGCAGCGGTTTGCCTGATGGTAAGCAATCACCGCCGCCCATGGACATCTGCAACACCAGAGGGATCGCTGATGCGTTCCCGGCCTATGGGTATGGGGGATGTGATGTTATCCAATATTTATCCAATAATAAAATGAGAAATATCGATGTACCTGTGGTAACTTTATGTAATACCAAATACACATAACGCTATACTAGAGGTCGCGGGTTCGATGTCTGCGTGGAAACTCCTTAACTAAAAGGTCTCGGTGGTTAAACTGTATCTAAACACGTCATTATTTATGTCAAAGCTCCAAAATATATTCAAATAAATAAGGCAGAATTTCCCAAGATTCTCCAAACAGATTATCAAAATGGTTTCCGAACACAATCTCACAGTACTATATCACTGTCAGCACTTCCAAACGGATTATAAAACTGCAACACGTTGACACATGTGGCCGGGACGCGAACCTTGGACCGAGTGGCGCAGAGACATTGACCCAGTTCTGGAGTGGGTGGCATTTACGAACCCATATCACACGTTCATGGCCGTTGTAAATATTTTAAGGGATAAATATAACTTTTTATGACGCGAAGATTTATGTATTGAGATTAAATTATTTTTCAGCCGCTGTGCCATATTTTTCGTTCAGTTTTTCATTCCGTAGGAAATTGATCGATGCGCTCGCATTCACATGACATATTATTATGTAAAAGTATCAGCCTATTAATGTCTAATTGCAGGACAGATGTAATCAAGTTATTGTTACACTGGATGGGTACTGGCTTAATCACCACGCTTGCCAAATGCGAAATGGTGATTACAAATGGTGTCCGAAAAAACCGACCCAAAGCTAGCTACTAGACCCGAAGATTTCGGCCAAGTACTTAAACCATTAGAGTCTAGACTAGACCATCGAGTCGTTTGACAGATGTAGGTCATATAAAAACCAAAGGAAACATTTCTTTCGATTCCTTCTGTGTGTTCAGGACATATAAACGCACGTTCACCTTTATCAATCTTTACAACTCGATCGTAAAATTTATCATAACACTATTATCATCGTTAACAATTATTAAAACTATACTGGGGGCCTAGACAAAGTAACATTTTGATAGCGATAGCGAAATTCGCTAACTTCAAATTGTATGGATTTGACAGGTACCTTAGAAAAGTCACGTGGTCAATTGATATTGAAAGTGCGGGTTTTGACATTCGCTATCGCAAATTGAGCGATAACGAACGTCATAAGTGCCGCTTGTCTAGGGACTCAGGGTTGTTTGAACGAGTAATGTCAATGCATGTGTTTTGTGATGGCTTCAGATGTGAATAAAAAACAACACAAGGTACATACATATCAGACACAACATGCTGCAAAAACAGAAGAACAAAAATAACCTATTAAGCGAAGAATAAAATAGAATAGAATACTTTATTGCGTAAAATGTGGTACAATATAGTGGATATAAATAGTGGTACAGTTTCTCACAATTAACCATACATAAAATGGCATGCCAAGAATGCTATCTCAGGCGAAGAATAAAATTAAATATTATCATATGCTTAGTGCTTTATCGGCCAACTGATATTATATAAATCGCCCTTTGATTTGCGCAGAAATGTCAAGAACGCATCAAGGGGTTGTGTTAAAGGTCGATGTGCACAATTAAAATAGATACGAGTATATGAAACTAGCGAGTGGCTTCGCCTAAACAACGTTAACCCGCAGGAATGTTCTTCCGAGTCACTCTCAATTTCTAACAAACCCCTTCAAAATTTTTGTCGATCCGTTGCCCCGCAAAGGACTAACAATAAGTTCTTTTTCTATATCCCATTGTAACTGTGCTTTATCTTGATATAATATTAATGTGGGAGCCAGTACACTTAAAATCAGAGGCTCGAAGAACAGATGAGTCTACAGTCTGGCAGCACATTGAGGGACGCTTCCGGGTGAAGTGTTGTGGGCTGCGTGCATGTCTGCCAACTGACCTAGTATAAAAAATATATATGTAACAATTAATAGCCTCTCCTTTGCTTAAGTTTAATTGTAATAATGTCAATTTCATTAAAATTAGTTTAGCCGCTTAGATTTAAAAGCGTAAAGATATACTTAATTTCGCATTTATTATATTTTATTTATTTTTCTTTAAAATTATTATTATTTAAAAAGTAAGTATGGATAATCATGTCTACAGAATAAAGATTAAATTCTGACTTAAAATTAACATTAACCATCCACAAAGTACTTAAGTCCCAGATGCTAAACCTGCATCAGTCTTGCAAAGCATAATCTTTGTTAATTCCCGCTTGGAGCGCTGCGTACGCTAAACTGAGCCGTCTAATAAATTTATTTTACCCGCAGTCCTTAATTACGTATAAAAGTTACTTTTATTACCGTCGTTTGCTCCTCGACCTATGAAGTGACCGTCAAATATAGAGAGCATTCCCCTGAAGTGTTGCAATGCGACGGCTCCGTTAAATGGGGGTTGACGATCTGTTATATTTTGAGGATTAGTAAGTACAAGTGATGTTGAGTGACTTCAAAAAAGGAGGAGGTTCTCAATTGGGCAATTTTTTTATGTTACATCATAACTTTTTACTGGGATAACCGATTTTCATTATTGTTTTTGTTTGAAAGCTGTAATCATGCCAAAAACCAGACTATTTATTTAATGCTTTCTCATAAACTGTGTGAAAAATTACTGCGTTTAATTTTAAATCGTTTTAAAAGGTTTTCGTCATTATACTCGTATTTTTTATTAAAATACCTAATATTGTATTCTGTATTTAGTAGTTTTAACGTATTTTATTATGTCACTTCGATAGGCGAGCACACCGCCCACCTTAGTAAGCGGCCACTACGGCCTATATCATTGAGAAAGACATTGACCAAGTAGCGTCAATATTGAAGTGGGAACCAGAACTCTTGAAATCAAACGCTCGAACATTATAGGGACCTACAGTGTGGCGGCACATTAAGCGACTCTTCCTGGCTAAGAGTACCTCAATGAAACAGGCCGCAGTGACCACTTACCATCAGGTGGGCTGCGTGCCTGTGTGCCAACTAATGCATTATAAAAAATAACGTAACTGAAAACTAAACCCATCAAAAAGTCTCAATAGATACAGAAATCTTTGCGATGGACTTAAAGCTGAAATTAGTTGTGGAAATCTGCAAGATTAGGGTAGGGTAGTATATAGGTTTAAAACACGTAAAGTGTGTTTTTCTAATCTTTAAATGTTATGGTAAAAATTGTAAGATAATAAAACACGTAAAGTGTGTTTTTCTAATCTTTTCATGTTATTGTAAAAATTGTAAGATAATGTAATTCTGAACATTAAAAAATATGAGTATGGATGACATGTGTCAGATATGTAGGTCAATGCCTTCCCTACGCTACCGGACCACAAGGTTCGAAACCGGGTTTGTTTCAGTGCAGTTTCGACACTTTCTTTGTCAACTTTTAGATAGTCATCTGCTTTAAAACATTATCATCTTAGAAATCTTCATTTAGTTTTACGACTTATTTTACTATTACGATAAAGTTACTGTCAACTCTTCATTATATTTGACTATATTTAGTATTATGACATAATCAGTGTTAACTAAACTTATTTTTGAAACATTGTTTATAGGCCGATTCTTTACATTTAGTTTATCTAAAACCTTTCGCTGGCGGTTTCACCCGCGCGTAATTTCTTAAAATATCCCCCCTTCCCCCCACATTTCCGGAATCAAAAAGTACCCTATATTCACCGGGGATAGTGTGGCTGTCCAACAGTGAAAGAATTATTCAAATCGGTTCAGTAGTTTCGGAGCCTATTCAATACAAACAAACAAATAATCAAATCTTTCCTCTTTAAAATATTAGTATAGAAAACACACACGCTTCAATCATTCCACTAAACCGATGCATACAAACAGACGCTAATCCGTCTATATATACCGGCTTGTTTACAACATTAAGAGGACGAATTGAATATTTGTGTTGCAAGGATATGGATTTTTCTCAGCAATGACTAAAGCTAAGAAAATAAAATTTATTGGCAGGATTCATCATGTCTTCGACTTTGTATTGTCCATTTGAATACACGATTGGTCAACTTTTGTAACACAGATTAATTAATCAAAAATACCTCTATAAAAACAGGGATTGTCATTTTTACGACAATCGGAAGCGACTTAAGCCTTCAAAATTACTAAATATAATCACGGAACCTTACACTATAATTGGGCCATATATTATTAAAAATACATTTATAGTTTTTAAATCACACGGATAAAACCATTTTGTCGCATACGCTCTTTTCGTTTAGAGCGGGTTTTCTAAGAGCGTCTTGCGTCGCGCGGCCCCAGCAGTACGCTCCCGGCTATTGCCAGAGACGGTTCTATGTCAACTGCTCTCCGCCCACGCTCGCTTTTGTTTTTCGAATATTTATTCAAACCACTGACCTCCATCATACATAGTACGCTGGACTGGCTATACAGTCTGTTTTGCTCAACCTGAGATATGTGTGGCCATATTTAGCTTCTAAGATTCACCATCATGTTCATAATATTATTTTTTATTTTGAATAAGAATGATCTAAAAAGATAGCTGACTACGCACAATCACTATCCATTGAACTCGTCTTCAGAAATGCCGTCTGGTCTGATTCAGTATCAGATTAATTTTTTAATTCTCATGAACTTGTACATTTTGACATCCATTAAGTACCTACTTCTCTTTCGGAAAATTGGTCTTCGATGTGGTTAGTGACCGATTGGAATGCTTCTTCTGTTAATTATACAATATTGTTTGCATCTTTCGTATATCACAACATTCTATCTCCATCACATTGCGGTAAAACGTTGCACACTTACCAGTGCAACAAAGGTAAAGTAAGGTAACCCTATTTGCAGTGTTAGCAAATGTAAGGTAACCCTATTTGCTAACCAGTTATGGCGGCATTTTCAAATGGCGAACATTTCATGGGAATGGGATTAAACGGCCTATAATGTCTTTTTCTCTTTCAAAAATCACGTACTGATAACACAATATTTTTACCACTACTCTGAATCCTTTTTGGCATAATACAAGATAAATTTATCATTTTTAAATAGAAAAATCGTTTGACGAAGCTCGTCAAACGAGAAAAACATTAATTCCAACCGCATGGAATAAGACACTGACAGCTGTCAAAGGTAAAAACTCTGAACGAACTGTAGACATTGAAATGACAGCTATTTTTTGTGTCGATTTGAAGCGCTGCCAGTGAGTGTACTATAGTTTGTCAAATTTTGGATGATCTCTGCGACAGGTGTCGCAGTGACATTTCTAGAGGCATAGTCTTACCATAAACGAATGTTAAAACTTCGATTCGTAAGTAATTGATTCCTATATCGGTCTACACTGAACGATTGAGGACCTCTAGTAAAAGTGATTTAAAACAAATGACAAATTTGTTTGGCATGCTCTATGACTATGCGAAAACATTTAGGTGATAAAGATTTGTGTTTGTCCTGTGTCTGGATGTTAATGTAATTAAGTACTAATTTGGGTTAACTTCGTCATTTTTGATACTCGTAGCACATGTCATGTGCTCTTTTACACGAATTTCGATCATATTTAAATTGTTATATCCAAACCGACTTCTAATCGCGGAGGCACGAACTGACGGTTTTTCAGCCGTTATTCGGAACCGAGTAGCTTCCCTGCTGCACCGCGCGCGAGGTAGTACTAACGGCATTCTAAAGATCATGGCTGACAGAGTGGATTGTCCCATGTTAAGGCATTGGATACGTCTACATGTGGCATAGTTTTTTAGGGCCTTGATGTGCGACCTACTTATAGTCTTTGTTTTTTTGTCCTTGATTTTTATTTTTTATCCGTTTATAAACTGATTTGTGATGATTGTGTATAATTAATTATGTTAAATCAGTCCGATGATTTTAAACCATAATTATTAAAAAAGATTACCAAAACAACTCGTGCTAAGTATCTTTCAATTGTTGTTTGTATGCAGAAACAAAAAAAAATTCTTTATCAATGACCGGTGAGAAAGTTAGACATTTTTTGACTCTGCAAATAATCTAGGCTAGACAATGAAATTTTATTCGTGCATTAATTCCAGAATATTTTGGAGCATTGTCACATATTATCTCGAAACGTTGTTTTTAGACTAAAGCCCGTAGTTGTAGTTTTGTCTAAAAATAATATTTCAAGAGCCATTAAATAAAACAACTGAAACGGATAAAACTCGCGATTTATCCGTTTAAGGTGTTTTAGTTAATGAGTAGTAACTACTATTATTATATTATTTTACTAGCTGTGCCCGCGACTTCGTCCGCGTGGAATAGTGACTTTTCGGGCAGCTTATTTTAAATAACAAATACCGTCCTTTGGGTAGCTAAAAATTTGAGTGTTTACCCGTGGTCCCGTTGGGTCGACCCATTAACGGGTCCACGGGTAATTTTCATTCCCCGTGGTCCCATTGCATCAGGGATTGCTTTCCGGTCTTATGATTTTATCGATAGAAAATAAAAACAGTTAAACACAAAGATTCACTTTACGTATGCTTCTCTGTAGGTAAGTATACGATATGTGACGTATGGCCATCGGGAATGAAAGCATACAGGCTCCTAGGATTGCTAACCCGTGTCAGAGCCACATACAACTGACCGTGCGAGAAACAGCTGATACTTAGATCTACACCCACAACTTTCATCGTCTGACCTTGGGCTATATTAATTGTCATCGCAAAACATAGGCTGACTGCAAAAAGTGTTAAGATGTGTAAACTAAACGTACAAATTTTATGAAACAAAAGAATTGCTAGAAAAATTTATTTATTTATTTATTTATTTATTATTGGACAACCAACAAAGCATACACCTTATCTTAACTTATACACATGGTCTACATAGGTACAATTAATGATGTTGCCTTAATTAAAGGCTGCCACGGCATGCAAGAAACAATATGTTGTTGGAAACAAAAACGGTTTATCTATCTAAATACATGTAAACAGGTATAAACCACAAAACATTATGAAACAAAAATGCTATTGGAATGCATGTCCAAATTACCAGTGTTGAACTATTATCTGGACCTGCAATCCGATAGATGATAATTCACAGATTTCTTACCAAAACAATATTCTAAAATAATTTAATAATTTAAATAGTGTTGGCGGCTAGCGCCAACCACAACGCAGATTTAAATTTTCGCATTGAATAGGACATATCAATATCTACACTAGACAAGCGTGATAACTGACTAAACTGCGACTGTAAGCGACTAATAGAAGAAAAATGACCCAAATTTGTTTTAAAAGCTCTGGATTTATATGCTAGGTATCTGGAAGTACGAGCAAGTTTGTATGGTACATTGTAATTAATCTGGTTCAACAAATCAGGGCAATCGATGTGACCATTAATTAACTTAAATAAAAACATGTTATCTAAAATCTTTCTCCTATTCTCAAGGCTTGTAAGTTTAAAAAATTCTAACCGTGAATTGTAGGAAGGTAGTTTCTTGGCCAACATACACTGGAAAGACAAATGCCAAAGAAACCTTTTTTGAATGGATTCCAAGCGACTCTTATGTATACCATAGAAAGGAGTCCAAACCACACTACAGTACTCCAAACCAGAGCGAATCAATGAATTAAAAACTGATATTTTACTAGAAGCATATTTAAAATCGCGGCAATTTCGTGTCAAAAAACCCAATAATTTAAAACTCTTCCTAACAACAGAATCCACGTGTTGGTGGAAGCGAAGCTTACAATCAACATAAACCCCGAGATCCCTAATTACTTCCACTTCTCTTATCACTTGGTTATTAATACTATAAGAGTGAGAGTAACGAGTCTTTTTACGGGAGAATCGTACAAAATTACATTTGTCGACATTGAGTTTCATTTTGTTTACAACGCACCAGCTCGCAAATCGGTCTAGATCTTGTTGAAGTAGACGCCAGTCGTTATCTTTCACCAGCCTCATAGTGGCTTTAAGGTCGTCCGCATATAAATATATTCGTGCGTGCAAGAAACAGTTTTTAACATCGTTAATAAAGATATTAAAAAATAGCGGCCCCAAATGCGAACCCTGTGGCACTCCGGAAGATGCTGAATACTCATCAGATAAGACGCCATCGACTGCAACACCTGCTGACCTATCAACCAAATAAGACGCACACCATTTCAACAAACTGCCAGTAATACCATTGTAGAACAGCTTATTAACCAAAATTTGGTGGTCCACCTTGTCGAAGGCTTTACTGAAATCTGTATATACAGCATCAACCGAAACGCCACGATCTACGGCATCTACTACCTCCGATACGAAGCTCACTAAATTTGTTGAAGTAGACCTAGCTTTGATGAAGCCATGTTGTTCAGGAATGAGAGCTTGTTTGACATGCCAGGATACAATGGGATAGATAAGAGCCTCAAACACCTTGGCAAAGATTGGAAGAATCGACACAGGTCTATAATTATTTATAGAGCTCTTGTCACCTGCTTTGAATATGGGAACAATCAACGCCTTTTTCCACTTAGAAGGAAAACAGCCAGTCGCTAAAGAGTGGTTAAAAATCAGGGTTAGAGGTTCCGCAATAACTGCGCTACATTTAAAAGCGAAGATTGAAGGAATCCCATCTGAACCCGCACCTTTTCGTGGATCAAGTCTTTTTAAAGCGTTTTCGACTACCTCCTTCGTAAAAGATATAGAACCTAAATTTTGAGAACATGGATTGTCGGCAATAGTTGGTTTTGGGGGAATTAATTAATAACCTGAGCTTATAAACTTGTACTTAAATAAAGAAAATCAAGAAAAGAATTGCCTAACCTATACCAAATACTTATAAATTATTCATATACATATACAAACCCTAAATAAAAAATTAAGATAAGTGTACCAAAAATCAAGGAAAGAAATGCCTAACCTATAACAAATGCTTACAATATTTATTTACAAATTTTTAAAGAAAATTAAGAAAGACAACCTAACCTACAAACCCTTAAATATAAATAAATGAAATATCCAAACTGTCAGTATTCAAGTAAATCGCAATAATCGAATGCAACTACCTATTCGCCATACTCTCAGCGCGCTTTATATACGGACGCGCAGCTCAGGCGCGAGGCGTGTACCTTTATATTGACATAACTTTTTTATTTATGAACCGATTGACATGAAATAAACACTAAATGTTAAGTGAAGCTTACCAAAATATATTAGTGAAAACCGCATCTCAATCGAATAAGCCGTTTCTGATATTAGCGTGCACAAACACACAGACAAACAGACAAAAAAATTTTTAATTACAATTTCGGGTTCGGTATCGATATAATAACAACCCCTGCTACTTTTTTTTAATATATTTCCATTGTACAGACACCACTTTTCTACAAATTTTATATATGTATAGATTTGTGGTAGTAACCGCGTAAACATCAGAAAACACTATTTCAAGAGTCATCTTAAGATCGATCTCATAGTTGAGACCTGTCTAGAAATACGGGCCTTAGTGAAATTTGGAATTATCTAAAAGTTATAATAATTATTTGGGGTCTTTAAAAAATTAGGAATAACTTTTTTCTTTTATTTAAATAAAATAAGTGACTTGAGAATACTTTCTTAAGGACCTATCCCTCCACATAGAGAGTTAATAATAAGATACCTATGTACAGTCGCCAGCACATCAGACTACCCCAATCTGTCAAATTTCTACAACCAATTTTCAGCTTTATTCACTTCACATAGAGTTCTCTTTCAATTGAGATTTTTTGACAGATTAGGGTAGGTTGATCTGCTGCCGTCCGTACTTAGATTAGCTACACAAAGAGGGCACTTTATCTAAAAAAGTTTTTATCGATAACAAATTTCAGTCGTTGTATAGAACTAGTATTAGTTCCAAGTACACTTACTCACTAATTACTGCTCTCCAGCGCAGTTAGCGCCAATATGGCGATTTTGAAATCGGATCAAATAATTGGTAGCGATCGCCTGTCCAGCGTACTTGTATAATGGAGGTCAGTGGTTTCAGTGGACGCGCGGATCTCTTTGCTCCGTGCTCGTCACTCGTCATAAATGTGCGGGGTGGGGGGGCGGCACGCGCCGAATTTCAGATTTTAGTTGAACGCGGCGTCACCTTAAACTCTTTATTCCCATCTAGCCGTCCATTCATGTATCCTTGGCAGTGCTGTGTTTGTTTATCAGCAATGGCGCATGCTCGTTTGCGTGTCTCAGTATAAGTACCTAATGACAGATTTAGGTTATGAACTTATACGAGTTTAGTTAGCAGTTAGTCCGTCAAACGCTGTGTCTCATGACGAAATACGTGTGTTGTCAGTAATGACGAACGAAACCGAAACTGCCGAAACGTAGCCGCTTACAATGTGCCGCATAAGATGGCTCAAGATCCATATGTTGCTTGTAGTTTAGAGGGTCACATCACAGAGACATTGCCCGTAGAATTGTGAGCATTATGTGGCAGTGGGCAGGGTACATTGCAAGGAGGGCTGACCTGCGGGCAGGGGTAGCTCCCCACGTATGACTGCCGGGCCAAAGAAGGCGAGCTCACTTACTACAATTCCCCACCGGGGGAGTTGTGGTAAGTGAGCTTGAGGTTTCTTGAGTCCTGTTTAGCTAATCTTTGATTATGGTGCATAAACGCATTCCACTCCGAGAAAAAAAGAGCATATTGCAAGGAGGACTGACGGCCGTTGGAGTGGAAAGGCTCTTAAGTGGTGGACACGTACCGGGAGCGGGTCTCCCACAAAATTGACCGATCATCCATTATAGCCCCCAGGTATAAGTGCCACCCTGGTATACACAAATACACCAGGCTTTGTTTACATTAATCTATACTCTCGTCTCATTTACTGATGTCGTCTTGGCAGTGGCTGTTTGTTTGTCACCGATGGCGCATGCTGGCCTATTTTCGTGGCTTCCTATGTTTTCCATAAGGTAATAACAATAACAAATTCATAGGAAGCATCAGGCGGTGAATGAGAAGTATTTGTTGACCTATTCTTTCCCTGGCAATACGGATAGAGTTATGAGTTCAACTAGCAGACAGCTAAGAATAATAAAGTACAAGTCTTGGAAAAAGTTGTGCAATATTTTTCACGATTTTTACTGTGGTGAATGCTTTGTATGAAAATTCGTCTTTTTCCAAAAAAAAAAGGTGATCCGGCTGAGAACCCAAGTCACCGCCATAGCTCGCCGGATTAGCCAGCTGAAGTGCAAGTGAGCTGGCCATATCAGCCGATAACCGTTGGGGTAAACGGGTTCTAGAGTGGAAGACCGCGTCTCGGTAAACGTAGTGTAGGACCTAGAAGATGGCTGACAGGAGCTGGATGCGAGTGGCCGAGGATGGATCAGCGTGGCGAGCATTTGGAGAGGCCTATATTCAGCAGTGGAATGTTACGGGCAGATGTTGAGGTAATTTTTGCCAAGCAAGATGGATTTTACGCAGACGTAGTCGCTAGTGAATGCTAGTATTAAAATCCTCCTTAATTCTAAAGTCATTAAACAAACAAGGTGATTTAAAAACGTAATTAACGTAATTACAAGGCAATCGAACGCCTAAGCAATTTCCCACGGCTGGCGCGTGCGGGCCGACCATTTGATTTGAATTTGCTGCGAGGTGATTGAAAGCGAAACCTAATCGATTCGTTTCAATACATACCTACATTTCTCTCTTTAATTTATCAGCTTAAGCAAGCTAGCAAAAGTCATTGTAAAAAAACCATCACATCAAATCTTGAACATGGAAAAGAGTCGATTTTTCGATGTTTAGTAGACACAGAGTAGACACAACATAGCTATCCGGTAGGTAAAAGAATCTAATTAACTTTATAACTATCTATTTTTTAGTAATGTTTTAATGGACCAGTGGTTTAACTACCGGGCTTTGATCTCGGGGTCTTGAGTTTAATTCTCGATTCAGGCAATATTTGTGATGAATTTTTCGAACACAGGGTTTGTGGTCACAATCATAATTTGGCAAGCGTGATGAAAAGGTCTAATTACTTCCATACAAACACGATTGATTTCAATGAAGGATTTTGCCGCAGCTTTCTAATAAAAATAGACTCATCAAAATCGGTTAAACAAGTAGAGAGAAAACCTCCTCCTTTTTGAAGTTGGTTAAAAACCCAAGTTACTGGTGTCATAGTTGCAAACTAGTCAATTTGTTTACAAACAAAACATCGTTATTAAAAATATCCCAACGACCTCAGTATAGTATTTAATAATTCGTTGTAAACAATAGGTCGTATGTTCTAACACAAGATAAAACACGCAGAGGCGGTTAAACGTGATGAAAAGAAAGTATCGCTTGTAAATATGACTTTACGATCCGATTATTAACACCAAGGTCACATCAACTAAATTGAAACAACATGTTGCCTGCAGAGCAGCAATATAGAGATTCTTACTTCATCCAACTATCATCTATATATATAAAACTCAAAGGTGACTGACTGACTGACTGACATAGATAGTTATCAACGCACAGCCCAAACTACTGGACGGATCGGGCTGAAATTTGGCATACAGGTAGATGTTATGACGTAGGCATCCGTTAAGAAAGGATTTTGATCAATTCGCGATCAAACACGCGGGTGAAACCGCGGGCGGCTGCTAGTTTTTTTATACTACAACATTTGGCAGACAGACACGCAGCCCACCTGATGGTAAGCGGCCACTGCGACCTATTCCATTGAAGTACACTTTACCAGGAAGCGTTGCTCAATGTGCTGTTAGACTGTAGGCTCATCTGATCTTCGAGCCTTTGATTTCAAGTGACAAATATTATAAACGCAAGTTTGTAAGTATGGATGGACGTTTTGTTTGTTACTCTTTCTGGATTTTAATAAAACAACAATAAATATCTCTCTCTGGACATTATTAGTGTTTGTTTCTAATTAAGTAGTCAGTGTATGCTGGCACCACGACCTAGAGCTTGGTAAGTTTAGTTTGTCCAATTACATTATTTGTGACACCAACGTAGCCTTTAAGGTGAGTATAAACTTGAGCATTTCCTCGAGCGTTTCGGTGTAATGTAACGTTCTTACGATTGGTACAATGCCATGCTAAAGATCAGTTAGCCTAAGTATTTCCATGTAATATAATTATTCCATATAATTTTTAAAAGGCTGAAACAAAACATCGAGCTTCGTGTTCGAACAGCGGTTCGAGTAATTTAAAAATGGCGAATGCTCGATGTTCCGATACAAGTAAATGCTCTAGTCTATACTCACCTTTTGAATTCAAGTGTACTGGTTCCCACATTAATATTGCCGAAACACAGTTTAGTTCGTGCACTCTACGAAGGACATGCCTCCAAATAGCGCGAACCAAAACCAAAATATTTACGATAGCAAGGTCACGCTGAACAAACCTATATTACAAACACTTGAAACTAATATTTATGTATGCACGTAACTGTTTTTCAAGCGATTAATACGAGTAATGAGTGGGTGTGTCTATATTTCCGAACGAATACTAAGAGTTGGTACGCAACGTACACTGCTTTCCATTAATGTTGACCTGGGTCATTGATAAAGATGATACAGTTCTTCATCATCACAGCTCTGGCATTAATGTCCCACTGCAGGGTAATAAGGCCTCTATCCTTGAAAACAAGTTATCGTTACAATGATGGGTATTGGCTAAATCACCACGCTTGCCAAATGCGGATTGGTGATCACAAACCCGAGCTGTGTCCGAAAAAACCGACACAAAGTTAGCTCGACCCGGGAATTGAACCCAGGACCCCGAGATCTCGGCCCGGTACTTAAACTACTAGACCAACACGAGGCGTTCAGCTCTGGCTGTGTTCCGGCAATATTCATGTGGGAGACAGTACACTTGGAATCAAAGGCTCGAAGGTCAGAAAAGCTTAAAGCATAGCAGCACATTGAGGACTCATCCTGGCTAATAATCCTGGTTTCATCGCCTCCGTGGAACAGTGGCTATGCCGCTCAGGTATAAAAACCTGGAGGTCGTGGGTTCGATTCCCGCCTTGGGTCTCGTTGGTGGTAGGGCTTTTTCAGAGTCCGACTGGCTAGCTACCACCCCCACAGGTGAAATTTGCCGCCATAACAGCTCTGGCTGTGTTCCTGCAATATTAATGTGGGAGCCAGGAAACTTGAAATTGAAGGCTCGAAAATCAGATGAGTCTACTCTGGCAGCACATTGAGCGACGCTTCCTGTTGAAGTGTCCCTCAATGGAATAGGCCGCAGTGGCCACTTACCATCAGGTGGGCTGCGTGCTTGTCTGCCAACTGAACTAGTGTAAAAAGAAATTATGGATAAAGTTACATTTTGGACTAAAGTTGCATCATATCGACATTTTCCAATATAGAATGTAGGTGAATTGGCCGCCGCCTGTCTGCCAGTAGCAATTCTAACATCCGTTTCCGAACGGACTACCCTGCAGTTATTGAATCTTGAAGCCCAATAAATACGCCAATAATTCTGACATTCTATTAAGACATAGAATGTACTTTTCGAAGAAATATTCTCCATTTTATCGTTGTTAAATTACTTTAGAAGAAAATAAATCGGATAATTTTTTGGCACTGCAATACGTCTTTCGGTTTCATTTGGAGAACGTTGGATCGCAGCCCGCATGAAAATGAAAATATCAATATTTTTAGAGATTGATATTTTATTGATATAATGAATTAATCGTCAATGCTTTTTAAAACTTTTGCTGGCACGCAGCCTAATTGGTTGGAGCAGCTACTGAAATAAAAAATATGAAAAGAAAAATATACTTAATGACTGACTGATATATTATTAAAGCATATCTTAATCTTAAGACTAATAACTTAGAAATGTTTCATCATGCTTTCTATTATCGAGTACGAGTAGTTGATGAGCACAACTAATTTTTCAGTTTTAAAGCAAAATAAAAAAATGGTGTTCAGCTACTTATGTAGTTAAGACTAAATAATGACATATTTCAGGATTTCTGAAAATTCAACCTCTTACGTAATTATAAAAATTAGGAAGAATGAGAAGTCACGGTTAAAATACTAGCAAAACAAGCAATTTGACGACACGAAGACTAAGGCTTGTGAGTCAGCATTTCAAATGTAAACATTGGCACGTGGACAGCCAATCACAATTACGAAACTAATTCACGCTAGATAATCGAGTTTTGGCTACATCTCTATGATCAACCAACTACGCAGGATGTTATAGTTATTACTAGCAGACCCGGTAAACCGATTAGGCGCACATTGTCAAATTCGCATATTGTCAAGCGGTCACAAACGGTCAAATTCGCAAATTGTAAAATTGTCAAATTCTCAAAAACTGTGGTAGTCGCGTCTGATCCCGGTATCCGTCCTTAGTTGCAACGGATACCGATCGCTTCGTATCACGTCGTTAGACAAGTCACTTCGTTGTTCATATAGAAAAATAATAATTGTCGTTTTTAATATTTTCTTAGCAATTTTTCTTATATATTTTCTCATCATCATCATCATCACATCATCTCATCATTCGTCCAGGGAAGGTTTAAACCTTCCCTGGACGAATATTTCAAGACTAAAATTAGTCAAATCGGTTTGGCCGTTCTCGAGTTTTAGCGAGACTAACAAACAGCAATTCATTTTTATATGTAGATAAGAGTTAGTCACTATTATTACTATCACGACCGAAGAGAGAGAGAAAGAGAGAGATCAGGCGCATTAGTAACGAGTTAGAAACTGCCAAATTTAGACTTTAAATCGTGCTCAAGTAGGTATTTTTCATACAGGAAAATTCTGTCTCAAGTTTCTGTCCGAAATATAAATATTCTGTAAAAGGTTGAGCCAGCCAATTTCATGCAAGGCACTACCCAAAAAACTTTTAAATCTCTTTGGTAACTCATATAAAATCATAACATTAAATAAATCTTGAAAACCGAAGTTAAACAAACTGCAAACTTAAATAGCCACAATTTGAGTTTCTAAGCTCACTCGACTCTTATAAAATTAACATGAAATAGTTCCAAAACAAAGCAAACTCTTTCCAAAAGTTGATGTTTTCCCTCTGGCTGTATTAATATTTCATACAGGCCAACAAGAAGCCAAGTTACGCAACAGAAGTTATTTTTCTATGTAATATAAAGGAGGTAAGTATCATAATATTTTATAGACATACATAATTATATGTCAGTAGATAGATAGATATATATTCTTTATTGCACATACTATTACACAGAAAACATGTTACATAATATAACTGTACCGTACATGCGGACTTCTCGCTAATAGTGATATCTTCCAGTCAACCATAGTATAAAGCTTGGTCTGTATGTCTGTTACGCTTACACTCTTGAATCAATTCACCGATTTTGATGACATTTGGTACAACCATAGACTTGACTTTGGCATAGGACATAGCCAACTTTTTAGCCCGAGATAAACCTCAGTTCCTATAACTCTTCACACTTGAGATTAGGCCCGTGTCCGAGCAGTGGGACGTATATAGGCTGATAATGATGATGGTGATGAACCTCAGTTCCCTAAGGATAACAGTAATAGAATAGAAAACATGTCAATATACGTCAATACAAATAGACATGTTTACATTAAAGAAATGAAACCCGCGATCTCTGGAGCCGATTTCTCAAATGTAACAAAACATTAGACGTCAAAGAGGTCAGTACATACAAAAAGACATGTACGTGCATGTTTACACTGCTATGATCGAACTCGCTATCTCTGAAGTTCTAATCGATTTCTCAATTGTAACATCAAATTCAACGTCAAAGAGGTTACTTTCGCGTTTAGAAACAGCACAGACGTTCCCAAATATTTACCGAACTCATCACACCTGTAATTGGCAATCTTCATATCTGCCAATCATTTTCACACCCAACGGAAGCTCTGCCGACTTGGGAATGCTCGCAGCTTCGAAAGCTCAGGATGTGACGTCATCGCCCCATTAAGCTCGGGTGCTTTGACATTCAATATTAAAGTTTGGGTACGATGTCTTGCCTAAATAAAGTTTTGTTGGTGAACTGTGTACTGAGTCGACAGAAATCAATACCTACAGGTGCGTTGGTGGCGCAGTGGGTTTTGCATTCTTTGCAACGGTTGCAAAAAGTTAAGAAGATTGTCATCTTATTATAATCACCATAATGTGCTATTTAGTATAAGCCCACTTAAATTGCCATGGTTCACACGGCGCCATTTAGCTCCAAACTAAGCATGTATTGAACTTTAAGGACACAAAGGATAAACATAGGTACTTACCCACTTTAAAACTCAGTATTTCCCAGATCAATACAAACAGTCAAAGTTAGTATGGTTTATTTTAGGTTATTTCAGTTGGTAGGTGGTCTCTGCGGCCTATTAATAGAGAAAAGCATGGTTCAATGTGCTGCCACAACAGCTCATCTGATCTTCGAGCTTTCGACTTCAAGTATAGCGAGTGCTTTGACATTCAATATAAAAGTTGAACGTAATTTAAAGATGGACGTAAATTAGAGATTTGTTAGTTAACTATATTAAGAGTATACTTACGAGACAGGAGTATCGACAGAAAATCAATATTATTTAATGTTTTTTTTTTAAACAATATACTCAGTTGTTTTCTTTCTTTCTTCTAGTTCCATCTTCATGGTTTACTTTTGTCAGATGTTTCTTTTGTGTGAAATCCATGGTTATTATTTTCTATGTATTTATTATACTAAGTCGGTATGTATGTATGTATGTATAAGTATGTGTATGTGTATGCCTATATAAGTAAGTATATGTTTTATTTTATTTTTAGATTATTATTATTTTTCTCTTACTTTTTTGAGAAGTTTGAATTGGGTTCAACTCGTATTTATTTCTTGCTCTTGAGTTTTGCACTGCCTAAATTATAAAATTAATTAAAACTTTTCTCTACCTTAAGGTTGACTGGAAGAGATTGCTATTAGCAATAAGTCCGCCTACATTGTATCATCCAATCTTGTAACATATTTTTCTTTTATAATTTTGTGCAATAAAGAGTATATCTATCTATCTATCTATCTATCTAGTATGTCCAGGCCATAGATTTTTGTGTCCTTTGTGCCGACCTTAAGAATGACGTACATTGAATGTTGCACTGATGAATAAAAAGATCCGCCAGATTACGCAAGCAAGATATGGATGTAATTTTAAAGATTGGGCAAATGTCACCATGACATTGCAAAAGCCTGTAAATCATTATACTCCATAAAACGTAACATGATTAGAATGACAGCTGTCAAAGTGTTGTGGCTCTCTCGCTCGCTCTCAATAAACCTCTATCGATGTGTCTCATCTCTAAGATTTTATTTTTTTTGTAGAGTGAGACACATCGATAGAGGTTTATTGAGAGCGAGCGAGAGAGCCACAACACTTTGACAGCTGTCATTCTAATCAAGTTACGTTTTATGGAGTATAGCAAAAGTTTGGCAAAAGTCAATAATAATTATCCTTTTTTTGAGTTTAAAGTTAGGCGCATTGATAACAGTTAAATCTGTCAATAAGTTTACATCATTGGTTTTTCTCTTTTTGGTAACTATTGGTAATTTGGGTATCGATCGTAAACAGTCAGCTGTTTAGCTGCGGCCGTTACGGTCCCAGTCCGAGGTACAGCTTTTTTTAAAGCACTGCGATAAGGGTCAAGGCCCCTTATTTGCAATGGGTATTCTGGACACATTTTTAAAATAAAAGAACATTACTAACGCCAATTGCATGATAGAAATATTTTATGAAGTGCCTGAAGCCGAATGTTTCATATTTGCCACCATATGCAGACGAATTTGCTCGACAAACAGCTGTACATTGTATTGTTCGTTTGTTCGTACGCCGAACCTCTAACCTATTGAATTTGTAACACATGTGAATATAATATTTACACTACGAATCAAATAAACTTAACTGAATCCTAAACCAGTTTTCAAGTCATACATTGAGAATATTCGACATTTATTTGACCTAGCTGACTGGGTGTTTGGTATTTTCTAATTCTTACACAGTTTGCATAGAAATCATTTTGATTTTTAACTTACATCGTAGAAAAAATCACTCACACACTTTTACACACCTACCTGCACATCCTACTAATAATTATTATAAATGGGAAAGTCTGGGTGTTTGGATGTTTGAATGTTTGTTACTCAATCACGCCTAAACAATTTGCTGGCTGGACGGATTTAGATGAAATTTGGTACACGTATAGTTTATAACCCGGATTAGGTCATAGGGTACTTTTGATCCCGAAAATGTGGGGGGAAGGGAGGGAAATTTGAAGAATGAAATTGCGCGCGAATGAAACCACGGGCGGAAGGCTAGATTGTAGTATAAGTTTAGTGCCTATTCCAGATACTTAAGCATCGAAATTTATTGCTCTTAAAGTTGACTATTTTAACCAATAAAGTTATTAAATATTGTTTTTTTTATAATTGCATAACGAAAGCCAAACCTTCGGCTTCAGCCAAAACCTCACGTCCTACTTACAATTACAGTTCTTACCACAAATAAATGTACATTTATTTATTAATTTTTACTTTAAAACTATCATTACAGGTACCTAATGCGTAAATTATTACGTTCGTTAATACGTTTAGAAATAATGACTAACGGTAATCTCACCAACTTACTATCCAAACAAAAACAAAAGTTATTCGGAACAAACGTCCATTTCCCAAACAATAGGGCACATAAACCATCCCAGTTCCGACGAGTTTCGGGCACAGGGCAATTTGCCCAAAACGGGCCCGGTTTACACGGGCCCATTACACAAATGAAAACGAAATTAAAACAGCACACCGACATCAATATTTCAGACCTTAAACCTTTTATGGAGGGAAATCACCGCCGCCATGACAGTTATTTTCCCGCGTCAATTTTTAATGGCGTCGACAGGTGGCAGCTCTTTGGCACCTAAGTGTAATTTGCAACATTTCACATTGAGCCTATTCCTGTATTTCAAAGCATGGAATTTAATGCCTTTCTCTTTATTTCCTGTTAGCCAATGAGTAGACGTTGCTTTTATAAGGACCTTTGAAATAGTACTTTATATTTTGCTGTATTTAATAAAGAATAGTGAATTCTGAGTACAGTTTGGATACGATGGATTAAGAAAATAAATAAGACGAAAGTCGTCTATGTAAGTAATGAAAGTGGGCAGGGCACATATAATTGATGGCCGGCACAAAAGCTCTTGAATGGAGACCATTTGACGAGAATACAGCGTGGAATACCAATTATAAGACGGACTTTGCAAATAATGTTGCTTATTTTTCTCGTATGTGTATGAATTGTGATCTTAAAAAAGCCTCTTTAGATATTCACGTCATAGATGTATGTTTGTAATTTATAGCATGGCACAGCGACGCATTTAAGTATTAAACGTAATTCTTAAGGGACGATATCTTATGCTAGCTTAAGGGGCAGCGCAGACGGCACACTTTTTGAGCGAAAGAGTCTGCCGCGGATTTTTCACAGACTCGACGCACAAAAAGTCTTTCGCGGATTTTTCACAGACTCAACGCACACGACGCACATCTTCGATCATTTTGTCGGCAGAACCGTAGGGACGTAGACGCTATGGAAATCGTGCAGAGATCGCGAAGTATTATTTTGTACTTGAAATACAGAAAAAGACGAAGAAAATTTTGGGTACATCCTATACTTTCGGAAAGATTACTGAAGGGACAGTTCTATATTAAAATATTCTGAAACAACATCCGGACAAATTTTTTAAGTTTTATAAAATGTCTGTTACTACATAATATGATGAGTTGCTATTTATTTTAAGACCTGCTTTGACTCATTCAGACACAACAATGAGGAAGTGCATTGGTCCAGAAGAAAGACTATCTGTGACACTCAGGTAAGAAAATAAAATAGATTATATTTAATCATAATATTATTTATTATTTCTCTCAACAATAAACTAAGTTTTTAGTATCCAATTAACAAATAGGTTTCTGAGGTACTTATTATTTAAACCAAAACATTATTTAAACAAACAAAAATTATATTTTATTGATTAGGGAAGTACTTGTTTAAAAAATAACAAAACAAGATTTATAATATTATGAGTTACAACGTTGATTTTCAGGGCAGCAATTTTTAATTAATGTAAGTGTATGTATTCATTTTAAGCGTTTATTCTACTTTATATAAATGTTAAGTGGATGTGTGTGTGTGATATTATATTAAAATGACAGTCCTAAGCCTGCAAAGTATGAAGGGAAACAAATATGATCCGAGCCTCCCGGTCGGCCGGTCCGACTGATGTCATAGTGATCATTGAAGTAAATGAACTAAAAGTACTAAAAGACCGAACTAGTACATTTGAACGATTGTCCTAGTTCGGAGCGTTCCGTTCAGTGACCGAGTAAGAACAAGCCTATTGCAGACTAAAATGTACGCCAAATGTGCGCCGTCTGCGTTAGCCCGTGTTGAATCAAACGTTCCATTTTTTTCGCACACTTTTTGTGCGGAGCGGTGTGGCGCGGCGTGGCGCGGTCTGCCGGAATCACACGGATTTTGTGCGCGCCGGACTTTTTTGCGCGTCGTCTGCGTTACTCCATACAGTTGCATACGTTCTATTTTCGCAGACTAAAAAGTCTGTCACGGATAGTCTGTCGTCTGCGCTGCCGCTAAAGGGCTATTAATTATGAGATATTAATTTAAAAAAAACACTTACCCAAGCGTAGTCATTGTGACGATTGTGTACCAGAAGGCAGCAGGAATGGACGTGAAGTTGGTGTCTTGCTCATTCTTCTCAGCGTAGAACATGACAGTCGCGAATATGATGATGGCCATCGCCAGAGAGAAGACGAGAAAGCCTAACTCGCTGGCGCAAGACTTCAACGTGTACCCGAGGATTCTTAGACCCTGGGAATGCCGCGAGAACTTGAAGATACGGAACACCCTGAACACTCGGAGGGTGACGAACGCGCCCGACACGTCATCGTTGTCAGTGATGCCTAACCCGATGTAGTACGGGAGAATGGCCACCACGTCGATGATGGACATCACTGACCGCACGAACTTGCAGCGGTCCGGCGCCGCGAACAGTCGCAGCAGATACTCAGCTGTGAATATCATCACACAGGCCGTGTCGAGGCAGAAGAACACGATCTTGTACCGCTCGCCGCACGGCAGCGTGCCCGCGCGCCCAGGCCTGTGCCCGCACGGAACCGTCTCCACGACGTTCGCCATCACAGACACGGCAATGAAAAATCCAGTCACATAATAAAATACTAAAGCAGCAGTCGACGTGTGAGGGTTTTCGAACGCCCTCCACATCTTTTGTCGCAAATCCGTGAGCTGCGGCAGACTCTGGTCTCCCGCCTCGCTTAGTTTATCGTCCATCAGCCTTTCGGCGTTTTCCCTCTTCCTATCCCTATAGTCCTCATAGCAGCAGTCCCCTATCACATCAGGTAGGATCCCGAAAAACGCTAACTCCTCATCGTATCCAGTCAAACACTCGTGCTTCGGATAATGAAGCTTCCCAGTTCTGTAGTAGTTGAGTATATGCCTAAATATATCAGGGTCCCTGTCAAAGAAGTATTCGCGGCTGTCCTCGTCGTAGAAGAACTCTCGTTCGGTGGACCCGAGCAGGGAGTCGGGGTATTTCTCGAGGGTGTTGCGCCATGTTTCGAAGCGTCGTCCGGAGACGTTGATGAGGAGTTTCTCGTCTTCGGCGCGACGGCGGTCTTTGGGGACGGGGGGAGGCGGGAGCGGGTGGGTGGCGATGGGGACCCACCCTATGGCCGCGGCTCTGGCGAACGGGAGCCAGGCGGCGACGGACGCCATGGCTCTGGCGGGGTGTCGCGACGCCGACGCCGCTCGAACTGCCCCGCGTGCGCTTATTTCTGGCGCCCAGACGGCGGTGTTGCCATGATAATGGGTAGAATTACCCGTGTTCGCGGTGGAGATAAATCACAAATTTTATGCGCTTGTGTTATGTCTTGTTGGGAAGTGCAGGCCCGTTTTGCGTTTTTAACATTCGGGGTAATAGTTCTTTACAATTTTGAGTGCCTTTAACTGGAATTTTACATATTTTTACTTAAAATTATTAATTCTAATTAAAGACTTCAATTATAAAACTCGTTAAATGTAATTTCCATCATTTGGAAATATTCTTCATTGCCGATATCAGATTTAAAAGCGCTTTTTTTAGAACTATACTAAAATAAATCTACTTTGTTTTCACAAAAGATCAAATGTAATAAAGAAAACCGGCCAAGTTCGAGTCGGACTCGCCCATGAAGGGTTCCGTAGCAGCAAGTATCATCATAATATCAAAGTTCTTGTAGTTCTTTGTAAGTTTGATCGACGTTTTTATATTTGAGTTGATTGAATGAGAGGAAAATTGCGGTTTACGATTTATGACGTTTTAAAAAAAACTAATTACTTGATCTCGTTCAAACCAATTTTCAATGGAAGTTTGCATGGTCTAAATGTACATCATATATTTTTTTTAGTTTTATCGTTCTCTTATTTTAGAAGTTACAGGGGGGGGGGACCAACATTTTACCACTTTGGAAGTGTCTCTCGCGCAAACTATTCAGTTTAGAAAAAAATGATATAAGAAACCTTATTATCATTTTAAAAGACCTATCCATAGATACCCCACACGTAAGGATTGGATGAAAAAAAATTTTTTGAGTTTCAGTTCTAAGTATGGAGAGCCCCCAAAATTTATTATTATTTTTCTATTTTTGTATGAAAATCTTAATGCGGTTCACAGAATACATCTACTTACTAATTTTCAACAGTATAGCTCTTATAGTTTCGGTAAAAAGTGACTGTGACATACGGACGGACAGACAGACAGACAGACAGACAGACAGACAGACAGACAGACAGACAGACATGACGAATCCATAAGGGTTCCGTTTTTTGCCATTTGGCTACGGAACCCTAAAAACAAAGAAGTCGAATTTTCTTTGTTATAACTAAGATTTCAATGTTTATCATAATGTTTATTTGTGCGTTATTAATAATGTGTTATTGATAAAATATGTTTAAAAAAAATTAACACCAATTAAAACACCCCACCACTAAATCAAAGTACTAATCTATATTGTTTGAAAAACTATCTATTCGATAAAAAAAACTATGTAAACCTATAAAATAAATACAACAAACATTTTCTCTTACAAGAAAACCTCCCGTAAATCGGGAAAATTCTTCTCGACCCTGCAACCCTCTCCCGGGAAACGGCGCTCTACGCATGCGCGTCTCGTGACGTCACCACCTAATAAATTGATTTTCATACTTGTCTCCCGCTCTCTCCCTAACTACGTGCTAGCACGCCGTCTCTTTCTCACACCTTTAAGCTCTAGTGACCTTTAGTATATTTTTCACAGGTCTAAAGAGTTTTTTAAAAGCCTTTTGTCTTGAGGAAGTGAAAGGCCTGAATGAGGCCTGGGGCGGTTTTTTTAACACTTTTCGGTTCTTGAGGCAAATAGGCCGTGCCTGAAGGCAATGTTAATTACTGCGCTTCTGAGGCAACCGAGGCAGGGCAGTAATTTGGTTACTGCGTGCATCCTCTGCACTCCAATCTAATCTGTGCTTTTAATTAGAATGCAGTTAACTGCAACGTATTTCTATATTGGTTTTAAGTGCTTTAGGCTTTTCTTCTTAACGTTGTAACTTGTAACAGAGTGGAAAATAGATAGTATTAAAATGTATTTTTTTAATAAAATCGCTACCCGGTTAAATTTCTAACATTAATTTGTTTTAAGGACGAAGGACCTTATATATTATTATGAGATATTGTAACGCGATTCTCTTACAGTTTTGAAAATTTTATATAAATATAAAATACATCGAATGTTTTAATGGCTAAGAAAACTTGATAACATTTATTACCATTTATTTATGAATTACGATATCAATTTAAAAATGACTGTCATTTTAAAGGTTAGGTACTACATAATATACATACGGGCGGCCGCTATACGGATATAAGTGCGGTCTACAGTCACGGTAATGATATATACAGTAGTCCAACTTCATGTAAACGGGCGCGCGCGAGTCACCCTACGCGCCTCCGATCTCGGGGTGCGCTCCGGGTGCAACCGGTCGCGGATGTGCCGCCAGTGACGAACGGACAGCGTGCAGCGTCTTGTTTTAAACAGCGAGCGTGCGATTTTTGTTATAAAAATAAGTACAAGTACTTATTTACTTTTTCTTCACCTTGTCCATGTTTCCAAAAACAATTTATGATTAAGTTTTAAATACAAATGCGGATTTTTCATACTATTAAATTTAATAATAAAGTGTATCGTACTGTCTCAGTCGAGTCGCAAGTATTTTTCGGTCGCAAATTTATAAAACTGATTTGTTAGGTGATTGAAGACTTAATAGTCTTAAATCAAAACATATTATTATAACTAACCATGGCTTTTAATTAAATCTACATAACAAAATTAATTAATGTATTTTATTTGTTTAAATAAAAAAAATATTTACAATCACAAAATATATATTAACAAAACTAGATAGAAACACAAATCAGGCAGAAGTACCTAATTAAATTACTGTAGGTGGGCGCCCTATTCGTGTTTACGTTCCGCGCGGGCTGTAGGTATTTATTTCAAGGTCGGGCTTGAGTTAAACTACTGTATAATAACTATTCTGTGCTACAGTGTTACACGACATTGAACGATACTTCATTTTTACTCCCTATGCACCTGAGAAAGAAGGTTCGAATCCCGCCCTAGACAAACATTGAAATAATAAAAAATTGTATTGGTCCTGTTTCCTTGAAGTTTATATATGTGGTACCTTTGGTGTTTTATATAAAACGACACAAGTGCTTACGCTACTTTTTTTAATACTAGGCTAGCCTTCCGCCCGCGGTTTCTTTCACGCTTAATTTCTTTTTTCAAATATCCCCCCACATTTCCGGGATCAAAAGTATCCTATGTCACCCGGGGATAGTGTAGTTTTCCAACATTGGTTCAGTAGTTTCAGAGCCTATTCAATACAAACAAACAAACGAACAAACAATCAAATCTTTCCTCTTTTATAATATTTTTTATACTAGATCAGTTGGCAGACAGGACCTGACTTTACTTACTTTGGGGTTAGACCATTGACTAATATTTAAAATAAGGGATATATCCATTATGTAATGTATAATATGATATTGTAGCTATCCAACAGTGAAATAATTATTTAAATCGGTTCAGTAGTTTCGGAACCTATTCGATTCAAACAAACATACAAACAAACAATCAAATCTTTCCTCTTTATAATATTAGTATAGATAGTATAGATATGGCAGATTTTTTTTCATTAGTTACATAATAATGAAACTCGTACATTCCATCAAAGTGATTGATTCTCGATGCGTGAATTCCGCGGAGAATCGAATTTTAATTAAGATCTAGTGATTTTATATTAAAAGATTGTAGAATTAATTATCACACTCGTTACATAGGTCGCGAGTTTGATTCCCGTATACTTTGAATATATCATCATCATCATCATCATTTCAGCCAAACGACGTCCACTGCTGGACATAGGCCTCCCCCAATGATCTCCAAACCGATCGGTCCTGCGCCACACGCATACAGTGGATTCCGGCGATCTTTATGAGATCATCGGTCCTCCTTGTGGGAGGCCTACCACGGCTGCGTTTACCGGTACGTGGCCACCACTCGAGGACCTTTCCGCCCCAACGGCCGTCAGTCCTCCTTGCAATGTGTCCTGCCCACTGCCACTTAAGGCTCGCAATTCTTCGGGAAGGACCTTAGTCCTTCTGCGGATCTCATCATTTCTGATGCGATCACGCAGGGAGACTCCAAGCATAGCCCTCTCCATTGCCCTTTGCGCGATTTTGAGCCTTTTTATGCGGCACATTGTAAGTGGCCACGTTTCCGTTCCGTAAGTCATCACTGGCAACACACACGAATCAAAGACTTTCGTCTTGAGGCACTGCGGTAGTCGGGCCGAGAAAACGCTGCGTAGCTTCCCGAACGCTGCCCAGCCGAGTTGGATTCGTCGATCGACCTCTTTCTGGAAGTTGGACTTATCAAGTTGGACTTTTTGTCCCAGGTAAATGTACTCGTCAACAACTTCCAGTGTTGAGTTCTCAACTTTTACAGGAGTGGGTACGACATGGGAGTTTGAATATATCGACCTCTTTTTTTTTTGAATCGGGAAAACCGTTACCTTCCATAACAGTACGCCAGTGGGGGTGTGAGGTACTTCTAAGCCATAATTAAAGGCAAATAGAGATGGGCATACACCCGGTATTTACCCATTCTGGGGGTAAATACCCGGTATATACCCGGTAAATACCCCAATCGGGTAAATGTGCGGGTTTTTCCATTTTATGGAATGAATTTGTTAAATCAAAAAATAAAAACAGTTTTAAAGTATTTTTTAATGGTAGTCCGTTACGTTTAGCAACTCTGGTAAGCTTATAGGACGTAACTCTTAAGCTAGACTCTATAACAGCTTTTTCATCAATTGTCGTGGTCACTATAAAGTCGATAAAAAAGAGTCAAACTATGAGTGCTTTATTAGCTCAGATTGTGAAAGAGAAAGGAGCTGGTGAAACATTAAAACTACCAGGAAAAACGCGCTGGGGTAGTTATTGTACATTTTTTAAAAGCCTTTTGAATTCCAACGTTGCATTACAAACACTGGCAGTACACGAGGATTCCACGATTTCTGAAGAAACGAAATCGAATTTGCTGGACTCAAATTTTTGGTGGATGATCGAAGAATGCATTAAGTTATTGGAACCTATATCCAACAAAATTTTCAAACTTGAAGGAAATGGAATTCTGATTAATGAAGTGTACATTGCGTTCAAAGACCTTAAATCGACATTTGAGTTTGCGCTACCTGAAATTTCT
Organism: Mecyna flavalis; assembly: GCA_949319885.1. Taxonomy (NCBI): domain Eukaryota; kingdom Metazoa; phylum Arthropoda; class Insecta; order Lepidoptera; family Crambidae; genus Mecyna; species Mecyna flavalis. Next base: position 1,410,107 of record OX439419.1, on the reverse strand, counting down.
ATGTTAAATGACCAGGAAAAAGAAGAAATCATAAATGCTGCAGTCAGGCGAGCAAGCAATTGTGTAAAACCAATACACTTCGCTGCGTACTTGTTGGATCCGAAAACGCAAGGCATTGAACTGGCGCACGACCAGGAAGTTGATGCCATGGATTTCATACACACAATGGGGGTATCGCTTGGTATTTCTGTTACTGATGATTTAGCTAACTATAGGGTAAAAGAAGGTTTATGGGGTAAACCTTTTATTTGGGACAATGTCACCAAAATTGACCCGGTCGTGTGGTGGAAAGGGCTGTGCCGATCAAAATTACTGAGCAAGATTGCAGTAAGGATCCTGACTGCTCCATGCACTTCGGCAGCTACTGAACGGTCTTTCAGTACACAAGGCCATATTCATAATATAAAAAGGAATAGATTAAATACAAAAAGAGCAGCAAAGATAGCTTTTGTTTCGTACAACTGGAATCTGCTCCATAAGCCTAACATTACTGAAGAAGATGACGAACTCATGTCGACGCCAACAGAGCTATGCAGCCCGAGCCCGATATCTATCGACGGTGAACAACCTTCCACATCGTATGCTACGCATGATAGAAAAATTTAATTTATTGATTTAAATTCAGCGTTAATAGAAGATAACAGTGATAGTGACTAAAACTTATTGTGAAATAAATAATTAAAGTGGGAACGAAAATAAATCTGATTATAACTATCTTGTTTTGTTATTAAATTAAAGGTATCTCAAACGCTCAATCACAAACCTTTAGCAATGTTAACAAGCAAGTTTAAAAAAAAATTAAACACATTTTTGACCCTCATGGGATGGGGTAAATTTCCAAAAACACCTTTTTATTTAATATGACACCAAAACAGAAATCTATTTCCTGAACTTCAAGACTGTGACTTTTAAAATTACGGAGTTTCATACAAAATTGTAACCCCCTTTTTACCCCTTGGGGGGAAGGGGGGGGGGCGAATTTCCAAAAACCCGTTTTAAAAGGGAGCTTACGATTTGTAAAGAATACCTGTATAAAATTTCAAGTTCCTAAGTCTTGTAATTGTTGTTTGGGCTGGACGTTGGTTGTCAGTCAAACAGTCAGTCTCCGTTATTTAATATAGATAGATAGATATAGCTATTCAAAGATTTTTTGGATAACGTGGGTGGTCATTTTGTAATAAATTAATCGGCATCTTCCTTTTTGATCATTACTAGTTATATTCCCCAGCTGGGTTTAAAACCCACCGCCCGTAGACGTATCCGTTATGACAAACATCGGATCTCTTTACCTTTGTAATCAAATTCACCAGGAACCCTAAAAATGTCTGCCTTTTACAAGAAAAGTATCAAAAAATGGAAAAACCCTGCATTTGGGTAAATACCCGGTATTTACCCGAAATGGGTAAATACCGGGTGCAGGTAAATACCCGGTGTTTACCCGCGCCCATCTCTAAAGGCAAATAAATGAGCATCTCGGGACATTAGATGGGCACAGCGCCATCTAGCCCCAAACTGAGCATTAGCTTGATTAGGGGTGCCGGACAACGGATAAACATTACTTATAGGTACTTTCTTTTTGTAAATACATAATTATACATAGGAACACCCACACCGATACAAAAAGACGTGTTCAAACACAAATGTTTGTTCCTCGTGACAATCGAGTCTGCAACCTCTGGCCTGTGTCCTGGTGGCCTAGACAAAATAACATTTTGACAGCGATACCGAAATTCGCTAACTTCAAATTGTATGGATTTGACAGGTGCCTTAGAAAAGTCACGTGGTCAATCAATATTGAAAGTACAATTTTTTGACATTCGCTATTGCAAATTGAGCGATAACGAAAGTCATAAATGCCGCTTGTAGGGCCTCGGTCATCAAAATATTAAAATACTTTTATTAAACAACTAATATGAACATTACAATTTGAGTTTGTAAAGTGAACTCGTTACGGAAGCAATGGCGTCCGCAGTGACAGCGCGTCGATAAGCTCAATAAATCTCCGTCCGAGCTAATCTCGCGGTTGTCCCGGGATTAAAGCTCTGCATACATAACGATGAAAATTATAATATCAGGACACTATTTAGTATTAATAGGCAGAGACAAATGAAACAGTCAAGGAGTAAAACATTTCGAACTATCCCCTTGTTGCTTGAGATAAATTATGAATTGAATAGAGAAAAAAACGGCTCTAAAATTAAAAACAGCACATAAACTGTTGCACAGCAGATAATTAACATAAAAAGTGCGAAAGCGTCATAAAAACCATGATAGTCGTTTGTAATATGTCAAAACGACCATCATAGTGTGCCACTGCCACTATACCTATAATTTCTCAATTCGAATAACTTTTTACTTTTTTCCGAATTTAGGTTATCCAACCAATCAAATTTTAAAACTAATTAAGAAGACACACAAAAAATGTTAAAAAATAACCATTGCAGGGATTAAATGAAGCCATCAATTGCCTATAAAATTGTTGACGCCCCGCCATCTTGGCAGATTGATAGGCCAGAGTAAAGCCGTTAATCCAAGGGATCTGCGGTACGCATTTGCATACCAAAACACGTGAAACTACTAGGAATAATAAATTCAGAATCTATGGTAAGGAAAATCACCTTTTTAACCAACTTGAAAAAGGAAAAGTTTATCAATTCGACTAGATTTTTATTCTTATAATTACCTTATATTTTTTTCTTGGTGAACTGGTTATGATGAAAAGTTACAAACTAATTCCTGCTTCTGTATGTTATTTAATGCACAAAATAAATAATGTTATTTTTGGAGTCGTCTTTTATTTTGTTTGATCTTTTTTTTTAAGTTGGATTTTTTTTTGCTATTACCACTGAAATATAATATAACAAATATTAAGCGACGCCTGCGAGTGTGTGTGGGGCGTGTGTTAAAGACGTTTGTTTGCCCTAATACACACTAAACTCCCCCGGTTTAGCCTTCTCGCGTAAAGGAGCACCTGGTCTATATTTACTTTTAATCGTGCTTGGCTGCTCAAAAGTATAATTGATCATTTACATAAAAAAGAAAGAATTGGGTATTTCTATCAATGTGAAAACAAAACACAATGATGATATATTATTTTCATAGTGAACTGCCCTAAATCAGACTCAGTTACGCTGAACGATCTTGTCTTTAACAATAATCCTCCCAAGGTCGAAATCTGCGGACCGAAAACTAGTTTTAAGCTGGGATAACGCAAACTTGTGAAGGCAATGGGAAAAATAGAAAAAATTGGTCCTTCGTGCCAGATTCCCCGGCATAGGAACATTATTAGTGAATAGCGCCATCTTTGCAATGGAGAACGTATTGAATAGCCAATGGCAGGTTTGGGAACTTAACAAAGTAATAAATATTATAATAACGAAAGCATTTAGAAGATGGCGCGGTATTTTGTTCATGCGGGTGAAAGGCTGTATTCCATTCTTGTTGTTGGATCAAAAAAGAACGATAGTCACATCAGTGTGGCAAATCCATAGACTTAATATGGGCAAATCTAAATTGGTGTAACTACGGATCGGCCGTGGAAGTTTTGAATAACTACAAAGGATTTTTAGAAAGACAAGATAATTAAATCGACACAAGTTAATTATTACTTATCTACCATTTACTTCATAATAACTACTTGGACAACCAATTATATACCTAGTTACAGATAATAAATATGCACGCAAATAGATTTCTGTTCTTTTCTTAATTCATTGTTAAATCCTAAATCAAGGACGGGATGAGGCACTAAAAAGAAATAAAACATATTAAACTCTTTGTAAAATGTACATTTAATCTTACATTACATATTCACGTACTATGTACATCCGAAAGCGCACTATACATACACAAAAATAACTTCACGTCTACTAGGTCAAGTCTTTACATGCGTACTCGGAAAATAAAGTGACGATTTACGAAGTAAATAATTTTTAACAGTTGTTTTTTTATTGCAATGTGTAACAAGACGAGCAGATCGTACACCTGATGGTAAGCGCCACGGCTGCCCTTAGACAGTTCAGTGCCAAACAGTAACTAAGCAGTAACTGTATGGCACCGCCCTGCGCCTGCTACACCGAGACGACGTATCTTTCGTATGAATAGTTTAAAGAATAATATAGCTTTATTTGATGAATCGTTTAACACGCCAACATTTCGAAATTCAGTTTTGGATCCCACTACGTAAAAAAAATTATCGTCAGTATAAAAGCTGCCTACATAAAATACCCATTATTGTGCGCAAATTTTACATTACAAGAATTAAGTGATTTGGGTATTTTTAACAAGTTCAACAGTTTTACGCCCGTGCATGAGACTTTTTGTCTCTCGATAGGGTTTTTGCTAACATGTCCAATTTCTATGTAATATTTATACTTATGTGAAACACACACTGCTTGTCATGCCATAAATTAGCCCACATAATGGTAAGCAGCCATCACGACCTACCATTGAGGGATATTTGATGCGCTGCCACGCTGTAACGATACAATCAAAGGCCTTTGATTTCATGTGTACAGTCACCAACATATTAAACTACCCTAAACTGTCAAATTCCTTCAAACAACTTTCAACTGTATGTCGATCGCACATAGTTCTATTTCAACTTAGACTTTTTGACAGATAAGGGTAGTTTGATCTGCTGCTTACTGTACATTATAATATGGCTTTATCATCATTAAGTGTTTAACATAAGTATGATATTATAAACAGTAAAATAGCAACAGCGGTAATTTTCAGTAAACGTTACAGTTTTCCGCGTTCAGTAAATTCTCTTTGGTAATCTTACGTATCGTGAAATATGGATAAAATAAATATATTGAACTATTATAGTTTTTCCAAAGGAAATATAATATGACAAAGATCAATAGACTAGCATTAAAATACATAAATAATACGCAGTTATTTATAATAATATATTTTTGGATGTGTAAATATCTTTGGTTTCGTGACATAGTAGGTACAGTACTTTCAGGTAAATAATAGACATCGACTAATTATTCTTTTCTTTATAAAAGACATTGATATTTATTTGTTTGCGATTAAGTTGAAATAAAACGTATATAAAAGTAACTACCTACCGTTTTAAAAAAAATTTTGGTGTTTTGCAAATGTTTCAGATGTTTTCCGATGCTTATTATTTATCTTAAAGTATTGTAATTGATAATTTGATTAGTTACTTGACTTGATTTTTCGTGCGAAAGTTTGACATGCTCTCCAAAATTATACAAACCAACCATTCAATTTTTAATCTTTCAAAACAATATTGTATTAGAGAAAACATTTCGGTTTTTTTGTTGAGTCGATAAATCTGATATTTAGGTAAATTGATTATTGCTTTATTTATATTGTGTGCTTTGTATTTCCAAAACAGCTTCCAAGTCATTTATTTTAAAAATAAACTAAAGCTTTTAATTGAAATGAATACTCGTAAAAACAATACTGTGTTATACAAAAATTTGTTGTAAGAATTACTATTAAAATAATGTCTATTTATCTTATTATATTTGAAAATTGCACATTTCCATTATCTTTGGTGGATTAAAATAAAAGAGACTAGCGTTTTCACAAAATAAATAAATAATTATACTTAAAAATAACTAAAGCTAATATAAAACAGAAAAACCTTATTCACTTAATGACTTTTTTCTTATAAAAACTAATTATGATAATTTAATCAATTTACTTATGTTTTTTGACGCTCATTGTACAAAAAATATGTAACTTTAAATAAATACTTATTATGTATTATTGATAACAATGTTTTTACACATTACTAATAAAAAATAGTTCTATAGCAACGAATAAAAATTAATGTTATTGTGTGTAGTAATTAAAAGTAAGGGTAAATAATAACTGTTAATAATTTATTATAATATGTACTCCATCAGTTCGGTCAGGGACTCCATCCGTATAAAGTGGGGATACCGCGCGTACGAACTAAGCGATTTGCTTCATCTTTCTTGATACGGACTGCGCGGGAGTGGAATTCTCTGCCGAGATCTGTCTTTCCTACACAATACAACTTAGAGCTCTTCAAGGCCTGAATTAACGGGCTTTTCCTAAGCAAGCGCGCTCCATCGTAGACCGCATAGTTGTTTAACATCAAGCAACTTTGTGGTCAAGTGCTAGCTTAGTCCATTATATAAAAAAAAAAAGTAGTATTTTCTTAATCGATATTTTTCCCTTTCATGATACCTTGGAATGTGACTTGCTGATTTATTTGGTGAATGATAAAGTATTTTACTATTACATCTGAGGTCGCTAGTTCGATTTTAATAATTATGTAGGTAGTCTGCGCGGTGCAAGGAACAGTGTCAACAATTTTCTGATAAGTTCCTAAATAAACATTTATTTCATCACCAATCAGAAAACAACGATGCCATTTTTTACTTTAAAAAAGGCTAGCATCTTTGTTATCAAACAAATAAATAATCACGAACTTAGTTATTATGTACCCTCACTTAAACTCGTAAGCTATAGAATTAAGCTAGCTAAGTTGCAACAGCTGCTTTATCAGTGCTTTAAGACTTATAAAGTCAGTCATATTTGGAATGTTTGTTTTGATACAGTACTTCAAGGTAAATAATGCTAACCTCCAAAAAGTCAGCAAGTAAAATATTAATAATAAATACATATAATTTCTTAATGCGTAAGTCACACTGTGAACCAAGCGATACGAAGACCTGGGGGCCTAGACAAAGTAAAAGTAACATTTTGATAGCGATAGCGAAATTCGCCAACTTCAAATTGTATGGATTTGACAGGTGCCTTAGAAAAGTCACGTTCGCTATCACAAATTGAGCGATAACGACAACGAATCGTTGGATAGCGAACGTCATAAGTGCCGTTGGTCTAGGGGCCAAGGATTATGCTTCACTCATGAGCTACGAAAGTTAAGCGAAGCAATTTTAACATTGCGAAGCATAACTTCGCTTAACTAAATTGCTTTGTACGAATTTTACTATTCATGTTCATGTTTAACAACAAGCATGACGTAACAAAATAACTGAAGTGTAAAAACAGCTTCGTTAAGCGTCGACCAGTGTGAGCTACGCTTAAGTTCGCTATAGCTATATAAATATAACAGGTACGGTACTTTTTTATTTTTTCTAATTCACAAATTCGTAGCAACAAAACTTATTCACTATTTTCATTGACTTAAAATGTTTGACAAGCATTTTTAATTTTATTATAAATAAATTAGCTATTACTCCCCACGTTGGACTAGACTCTTTCAATTTCCCTTAAACATTAACTGAAGCACTTAAATAAATAAGTATTTATACCTAATTATTACAATGTTAAGTAATATCACGCATAAACTTGCTTTTATAATTGCCGTTTACTAACGTTTCCAAATTAGGAATGTGAGATCTGCAGACTAGAAAAAAAAACATCATAATATTTTTTATAGACCAATTTTTTTACTGGCTGAAAACTGCCTAATCCAAAAAGGAACTAAAAAATACGCAATTTATTTTAGTTTATGATTTAAAAAAGGATAATAACATTTTAATAAAAGATAAAAGTATATTGCAATGAGAAAATTTCAGCCAGTAAAAAAATGTTGGCCTATAAAAGAAGAAAAAAAAGTTTTTAATACTCATACACACTCCTCAGTCAAGCAGTTTTGATATTCAAAAGTGGTTTAAACAAAGTGATATTCTCGTAATAGGTATTGCCTCTCGAAATATCACAATAAGTACATGTAACCACTTTAAACAAATTGTGTTAATTAAATTATCATAAGGAATGCTTTGAACTGTCTCTTATATGTATCGTAAGGCGTTAATCCAGTCAGATACAAATAAATGCAACCGTATTTTTTTATGTTTTTTTTGTTTCTGACTAAGTAACGCCACAGTCATCCGATTTAATCGGATATTTCGACTAAAAATCGTTTTAAAGTGTCATCGGTTATTTACTGTAAGTTTAATACTATTTTAATTATTATACAGTTTTTCGACAACACTTAGATTTTGCTATTACAGCAAAATGTCTATATTATGTAAAAAGTCACGTCAGTCATCTACAAAAACATTTTTTTTATCGAAAATCTGTTTTTGTTATTCGCTATTCCTATTGAAGCTCGTACTTATTCGAGGATATTCTAATATTATAAGGGACAATAATTTAATGCATGTAACAACGCCTTATAATTATTATGCGCCTTTTATTTATGATGCTGTTAAACCTTAAATAAAAATAAATATTATTATTCAAGATAAGTTAAAAAAAAATACGACATACATTGCTTTTATATCCCACAAATTATAAATGTATTATGTCAGAAACATAAAACAATGTTCAACCTAGTACTGTACAGTCAAAAGCACGTCAGACGTAACACTTTGGACTTTGTACCGCTCTTATGTCGGGGGCATAAGTGCTATTATCGAACTGCAAGTGTATACGGTGATGTGCTGTTGACCGTACCACTCTTATGTCGGGGGAATAAGTGCTATTATCGAACTGCGTGTGTTAACCGTGATGTGCTGTTGACCGTACATTATTGAAATTTTATTTTTGAAACATAATTCATGACTAGAAAAGTACTAATAGATAAATTGCTATCGCCATATTAAATAAATTGACATTGCGTACTCCCGCGTCTCAGATCACATCTTGCTTCAATCTATGGGTCATCTTGTACTCTAGGTGCCAGTCTATTTAAAAGAATTGTAGCTGCATATCAAAATATCCTCGAATTGCACCCACTAACATAAACAAAATTAAAACACATAAATTCTTCTAAAATGGCAGAAGAACAATTACAATTAAATTATCATTAGCTATTTGTAACGTCTGACTAGAAACGTTCAATATTGAGAGATCAACGTCTTTGACCATAAGCCCCAACACACATGTGAAATTCCCGCAGAGATGCGACAATTTATTTCGCAAAGCAGTAGCTATTATTGATATTTAGTTATGATATCTAAACAATTATTACTTATCAAATAAAATAAAGCTTGTAATAAAAGACGAGTCTTGCTAAGTTGATTCGAATGAAATCAACGCTTTCATTCAGATATGAGAACGATCCCTTTTTAGCTTTTTTTTAAAAAAGCGCGCGCGCGTTGTTTAGCGTCAGGCAACTTTATGGCAACATCAGGCAACAAAAAAAAAAGTAGCATACAGTGCAGCACTTACGTTAGGTACTGTTGTACTGCTACGTTATTGTATTTTTGTTCTCTATGTAATTAAAAAATCATAGAAAAAGAGATAATTGAACAGTGTCTAAATATTTACTACTCTAGATTCACAGGAAAAAAATCGCATCTCTGTGGCAAATCTACTTGTGTCTCAGCTACCAGCTGTTCACCGCCCCTGCACTTAACCGATATTATTATTACTGTACATTTGTATCAAGAAGTTGTCATGAAGATTGCTGATTGAAGTCATATTATCCACACTAAAAACTAGTGTGCGATTATTGCAACGTTTTTGTAACTTCAAAATAAGCTTAAGCATCTTGAAGCAAACTCCCACAAAGTTAGTAGGGATCTCATCCACAACATACTGAATGCTACATGTATTTCGATGATTGAAATTATATTGACTAAGCGACATTTAGCTAACTTTACGGAAAGTTTAGTTTTAAGTTGGGATTTTTAGAAAAAAAGCCGTAAAAAATTGCAATCGTCACATTTGTGCATTTTAAACAGATGCTGTAATATTATTTTACCATCTAAATTGTAGCTTATAGAACTTTGAACCAACAGTTCAAAATTTAGGTGTCAATTTGGACCAAAATGTCGTTTAGTCAATTTTCCTTTCAAGCGTCAATTTGCTTACCTCCTGTGAAAAAAAACTCTGTATCCCAAAGAAACAAATACCTTGCAACACCGCCACCAGTTCCGGACTAGCATCCGCAACCCTAGACAACTCCAAGCCCCATTCATAGTACTATGAGGTGATGCTGGGGAATACGGCGTCACAACAGATGGTCTTCAGGGTCATCATGATCCTCCTCAGAGTCGGCAGAGTCCAGACTCGGCACATGATCCAAATCCTGTCCATCTGCGAGCTGATCCAGCTCTGTTGAGGGGGCGTCGTCGTCCTTCCACTTGTCCATAGACCTTCGTCGCGCGTTCATGAAGAAGTTCCCTACCGTCGTCGGCTCCAGGCCTAACTGTCTTGCTATTGTCACCTGCATTTCTTTTGACGGCCTTTTTGTTTCCTGGAAGTTGGAAAGATACAGTATGAGCCACTTTATGGTTTGTTGGGTAATGAAAATCGAATATTATTTTTTTTTACAAAAAAAGTATTTAAGTGAAGTTTAGTTGTCTGGCTGACACCTATAGAACAAGCCATGCTTAGTTTGGGGCTAGATGGCGCTGTATGAATGATATCGAAGGATTTAGAGTTTTTTTTTATATAAAGGCAGTCATGATTACCTCACTCCACCTGATGGTAAGCGGAAGTGAGGTGTAAATATAAGGTTGACTTGAGATTTGTAGTTTTCGAAAAATATCGTCATCATTTTCATCTGGGAGATAGATAATCATAAACTTGCAGCACAAAATAGCAGCATTTAAGACATTTGACAGGAAAATTATCAGGAATTTATCTGACAGTTGTGGACTGGTTTATAGACTATAATTTTATCGTATCTCTTTAGTATAATTCGGCCTTCATCAAGGGTGGGTGAAGTTGATATTAGACTAAGCATTAACATCAAAGGATTTACCTTAAAAATAGCCTGTAGAGTACGCCGCTGGAGGTCTGTGAAAACCAAACGAGGCTTCTTCGGGGAAGGAAGAGTATCCGAACCCATGTCCTCCTTGCGTTTGCAACCTGCAACCACAATTATTATAGCTTTAATATCTATTCATGCATTTACTTATTAGAGACAAACTTAGTTGTCAATCAATAGAAGAACTTTTTAAAATTGTAGCTAATCTTGCTTTCATTGCCCCTTTAACAAAACCTCCTTAAGTCTTACACTAAAGTTGTTAAGAGGAGGCCTATACTCAACAGTGGGTGAATACGGGCTGATTAGATAGATAGATAAATAGAGTTGTTATTTTCCATCTAGTAAACAAACAAAACAAGATAGGTAAAAGAGATAGCATTTACATTTTAGTAACTGATTTTAAAAGTAAACAAAATAATAAAGATAAAAATTTATAGATATGTACGATAGAAGAAAATACTTACTGCCTCTCTGTGGAATCTGGGCCGCTGTAACAAAAAAAATAACTTGATGTCAGAAACAATATTTTTATAAATGCTTGCCTTTTCATAATTCTAAACCTTACATACCCTTAATCAATAAAAGTAACCAACAAAAGAAATTATACTTTTTGGAATCAAAAAGTTCTGAATAATTAAAATACTAAGAAACTTAACGATACTCAAGAAAAACTGAAATAAGATCTGAAAGTAACAAAACTCTTTCTTTTTAAATAGCAAGTCTTTTTAAATAGCAAGTATTTACAAAAAGTTTAAGTAAACATCTAGAATGAATAGAAATTTTAACATCTAAAGACAACAAACATGCTCCTAGACACATATTTTTGTCTTCATATGTACTGATTTAGACATAAAAAAAATTTACAAGACACAGATATAATATTTTTATATTTTAATCAACTAGGTATTGTTATAAAATTATAACTAAAAACAGTTCATATGAAGAAATGGTTATAATATCTTTAAATTTAATTTACATCTAAACATCAAGTAGATTCAAATTTTCAAATCTACAATAACAGTGTTACCTACAAATTTACAAAAGCGTAAACTTGTAAGTACAAACATAATGGTCGGAGATCCATCTAAATTATTTCCTAAAACACCAACTCATTGTATTAATTAGGTTTTCTTGAACACAAAAAAATTATGATTTGCGTCCTCTAAAAACTATTCTAAAATTATCCGACATCTTGGAACCGCAGTAATAAATTTTACAGAAGTAACAAAGCCACACAACACAGAATCTGCTCAGTAGAAACTTCCTCCAATGACCAAAACATTATTGCCTGTTCCAAAACGTCTGGATTTAGATCTAAACATCAAACGTATTATTTTTTTAAATGCATACCTGGCGACAATGTAAACAACATTAACAAAGGGTTCTGAAATCACGCAGGCACCTATGAAATCATATTTCAAACAAAACTATAGCAGCCCGGGCGCAGGTCAAAACAAAAAGGGAGGGAGGGGGCAGCGGCAGCAGTCTAACATTCATCTTGGCTTCTTGAAGCTAACAAAATACACTTACCTACTTCTATAAAAATAATCTTACGAAAAAACATTTTCTAGGACATTAACAATGATTCCTTTTGTCTAGGCAGTACCTTTGCCAATATATCTGAGTATCACAAAGCATGTTTTTACTAAAGCTGAGGAATGATACTGCCTATCCAAATAAAATAAACGAACATCTATTAGAGCAAATTTCTATACATTTTACACATTTACTTTTATCAGATTGACGAATAAATAAATAAATAAAAATATAAAATAAAATAAAATTATATCCATCCAGACATCCTTTACAGAATTTCTAATTTCAGGCTTGTCACAAAGCGACCTGTATAAATTAAAACAATTAAATATTATGCTATAAACATATTATTATAATTTATATAAATTAGTAACATAGGTATAACAATTTTACCTTTGCGACAAGCTTTGTTTATGTTATATACCTATAAGAAACCAAGTCCACTGCTACGCAGCCACGGGATAGGATAGGAAAGGATGGAAGAAACAGTTTGGGATACAAACAAAAACATCGTCAATAATCCTAGTGATTCTAATTCAAGATACTGTCGTGAAACTAAATTATGTTTCAAATTATTTGAAAAATAACTATATAAGTAGGAGGGCGTTTATAAATCCATTTGACGATCTTAGGATTCGAAAATAAAATAATCTAAGAACAGAAGTTAAAGAAAAGGGACGGAATGTTGGGATATTGGTATTTGGATGTATCCAGGATCAAAGTCAACATGTGGGCAGGACTCACAAGCAAGAAACGTCCCCGGCTGGCTCATACGCATGTGGGTCCCAATGGGTGGGCCCCGGCGTGTACATAGGGGGGCCCTGAGCCCCGGCCTGGTACTCTCGAGGCTGGCAGTAAGCCGGCTGTGCCGTGTTGTTTACATTGTCGCCTTTTAACGTTGTCTGATTTGGCGTATCTGGAAATTAGATTTCGATGAGTTTCATTTTCATAGTACCTACCAGTTAAATAAAATAACGTTGTTTTCTTCTACAAAAACAAAACAGTAATAGCTTCGCTCTGCATTTAGAGTCCTCTCATTATATAGAGGGTATTAGAGAGTCAGATATCAATAATACAAAATTACGTCTGAAAGTAGAAAATTGCTAGTATAAGCAGTAAGTATTCCTAAAACTTATCAAATCAACAGAGTTAATAGTCTATAATTTTGATAATGCACCAATAAATACATGTAAAAAATATCAGTTATTTATGTATCTTTAGTTCAAGTACAATACTACAAATAATATTTCATAAGATTGCCAACATAGCAAGGCGCCTTGATTATCATAATCCGGGCCCGGTCACGCTATAAGTATAACTTTAAGGTCACAGTATTTTTCCTAAACTACTACTTTTTTGACGACTTAATGTTCTTTAAATATAACTTCAAATCATTTCGACTGCGTCCAATCGATACTGTTGATGATAAATCATAAAAGCAAACTTATGTCATAAATTGTACTAAATCACGGAAATGAACCAAACGGCATATATTTTTAGCTCGGGTCACGGGAACTTCTTTACCAATGTTTTTACGAGTTCAGCTGAATGCATGTTCTAGGTCTGTTTAAATAAGCACAATATTATCTTGAAAATGTAAAAGAGTAGATAATATTAATACAAAACATTATAAAGCAAAGAAAACCGAAATCAGCGACATAATAATAGCTATAACCGCTTGCAGGTCGCAGCGGCAAGAGGGGAGGGTGGATCGATACTGCGGGGTGGGTGACGTCACGAGGGGGCGCCATGTGCCGCTCGCCGCGTGCCTTTTTATAATTCGTACGAGTATTTCTCTGTAATTCCTACACTTAACAATTAATGAAATGGTAATTTCAAATTGAGAAACAGTATGTGGAACTTTTTTCTGAATGAAAATACAAACTGAACCGTGTAAAAAGTGAAGGCATTTAGAATCTACAGGTAGAAAGAATTTCCGGGTTATAAAGACCATTTTTATAGGTCAACATTCCCTTATAAGTGATATTGCCTATAATCACTTATATTTTAGACAGATTTGTCGCTACGACAAGATTTGAATTCATGTATTTGATTATTTTAAAAAGAGCTACAAAATATTTACTTTAAGTTGTAAATAACTATGTCGATGGTTAAAATGTCAAAGGGCTTAAAGGACATTTTGGCGAAAATGACTTTTTGTTACATTTGTATTGAGTTTTTTGAGCTCTTTCTAATGGTATATCAAAGATTCTCCTATCCCTTATAGTTAGCGAGATATTCATGGTTAAAAATTGGCCATTTTTGTATTATTTGCTTAAAGGTCACTGATAATGTATTATGGCATTTAAAGCCTACTCTTGCATATTTTGATTCAGGCGTTTTGGGCTTAAAGGACACTGTGGTTCTATGTCAAATAAATCACATTAATTTCCCTGCCCTTTACGCCAGGAGTCGTGGGTTCGGGATCATTTGTGTTTGTTTTGTGTCTGGATGTTTATTCATATTTAAGTATACATTTGTGGTACCTTTGTTGTTTCTGACACCTATAACACATGTTCTTACGCTACTTACTTTGGGGTCAGATCAATGTATGTGATGTTATCCAATATTTATTTAAGACCAATAAGTAATTCAATAATAGTTATAATTCTTTTTATAAATTGATGAATGAATCTATGGATCTTGACGAGCCATTTGGTGTAATGGTCGAGAAGTCGGCTATTACACCAGAGGTCGCGGGTTCGATCCCCGCACGGTACAAACATTTGTGTGCATGAACATGTCTGTTTGTATCGGTCTGGGTGTTTCTATGTATAATATGTATGTATTTACAAAAAAAAAAAAATATATAAGTATTGTTTATCCGTTGTCTGGCACCCATAGTACAAGCTAATGCTTAGTTTGGGGCTAGATGGCGCTGTGTGAATAATGTCCAGGGATATTTATTTATTATTACAATCATCATCATCATCATCTGAATATTACAATCCACTGCTGGACATAGCCTCCAAATGCTCGCCACACTGATCAATCCTCGGCCGCCCGCATCCTGCTCCTGCCAGCCATCTTGCGCAATTCATCACTTTACCTGGCCTGACAGCGCCCTACACTACGTTTACCGAGACGCGTTTTCCACTCTAGAATCCGTTTGTCCCAACGGTTATCGGTTCTACGGCTGATATAGCCAGCCCACTGCCTTTGGTTCTAAGCCGCATCATCTCATTTCGTATACGATCCAGCAGAGGAACGCCGAGCATATCTCTTTCCATAGCTCACTGAGCCACTTTTAACTTGCGGACCAGCCGTGCCGTAAGTGTCCACGTTTGCCTTGCTTTTTACGACACCCAGGAGAGGGAGAGAGTGTGCTGGTCAATAGCAACAAGACTGGCACTGGTTTGTCCCAATCGGGTGAGAAGGAGAAACCGGGGGAGTTTAGTGGGTAGTGGACGCTTTAGCCTCGAGTCCCACACACGGTCGCAGGTCTAGCTAGCCAGAGGTTGTGGTGCATAAACGCATTCTCCTCCGAAAAAAAAAGAGAGGGAGAGATTGATGTTTTTTGACGCTGTATGCCGACAGCGCTTCTTTTTGTACTATATTGAAAAAGCACAATACAGCTTAACAGGCAAATTCATGTTAGATAGGATATATTTTTTTATCGAAATTTTATCTTAAAAGACCAATTCTGTTCTAACACCTGTATTAACATGTCCTTTAAGCCAAAGCTAATGATTTATCTCAACAGAAACTTAAGCTTAAAGGACAAAATAATCGAATTTCAATTCTTAAAGGACACCTATCTCGAAAACTATGCTATCTAGAATAAATAAAATGGTTGCATACGGTTCGGCTTGAAAAAATAAATAAAAGTGTCCTTTACAACAAACCGATAGCTTTTAAATCAAAAAAGTTATGCCCAATTTTTTACTTATTTCGTTTTTCTGCTCTCCTGAAAAATCATGATTTGTCCTTTAAGCCCTTTGACATTTTAACCATCGATGTACTTTTTGAAAATTAGTCAATGTTTTGTATAATTTATCACAACTAATAAAGCAATGAGATAACCGAATACTCGGCTCATTCCCGTTCGTCCCACCAAGTTTGTCCCACCAGTGGGACAAACGGGAATTCTTATTTTCACTTCCCGTTCGTCCCACCAGCAAGTTTGGTGGGACGAACGGGAAGTGAAAATAATTATGAATTCCCTAACTTATCTTACTACGATTTAGTTAATATCAGTATGTAGTGGCTAGGCTACGTGTGCTAAAACACGAGAAACATCACATTCCTGCGGGATAACATCGTATACCTAGTGAACGCGGGCAAAGCCGCAGGCGGAATGCCAGTATGCAAAATTACAAGGGAAACGCCTAGCTTTGTTACTACTGTTGTATTAGTTATATTTAGCTTCATGACATGCCATTGTAGTCACTTCTAGGAATGCATTAATTATTAATAAATACTGTTTCTACTTAGAATAAAAAACTGTGTCAACCATTTTATATTCATTTGAAAATATACTTTAACATCTTTAAGTAATCGGCAGTCGTGTCAAGTAAATTGCATTTAGATTTGGTTGTTACATCTATTTATGTGAACTTCTATAGAAAAGATATTCTCAAATAATAATGTACTCGTAAGTAAACTAAGGGCATACCTAATGTTTAAATACATCATTCTAATCCAACAAAATTTCATGAACGTCCCATCGTATTCTATGTATTAGTACAAGGGCTTTTAAGTGGCTACTCACCCAAGTTAAAGAAACATTTAAAGAGATACTTTAGATGTACTGTAGATAGTCAAATCAACTTTATTAAAAAGATAATGAAAAGTCGGAAAATTTAGCGCAAAAAATAACGGAAGGAGCTTTTGAAAGCTCAAAGCGAATGCATATTAATAAGGCTTTCGTAGTAAGGCCGACAACCCCTATACAGACGTTTTCCCGTTTCAAGACAGTTTTAATGTATCCTTCTTTTTCGCTAGCACAGTTGGCATACAGACACCCAACCTGGCGACTACTGCGGCCTATAACATTGAGCGATTCTTCCTGGCCCACAATCTGAATTACTGATGTTGAAATACATAAAGTCAAAGTATTTATTTTGCAATTTGATTTACCAAGAAATTCTTCATAGTAGGACACGAAATTTACAGCGTCAGTAATGTCTTCTTTATTAATACAAGAACTTGGCAAACTGTACATTTTAGTAACATAAATATTTATAATCTCCCAACCCTAGCCTAAGACCGCGTTCCAGATAGTAAAGGGTACTCGCGATGTAGACAACGGATGTGGAGATTTCATTCTTACTTTATATCTAGATATTTCGGCTTTTTATGGACTTTTTTTTCTTCACTTAGTTGTGTCCTAGATGTGAGAGCTCACAACGTGGACTAGTGACGCGCCGCATCGACCGAACGCTGAATAGTGTTGCCCAAATTCAGTCTTGGTCTTGCAGTCTTGGTCTTGTTCTTGCGTTTTTGCAAGACCAAGACCAAGAACAAGACCGCGTATTTTTAGCAAGACCAAGACCAAGACTCACCGTGCAAGACTTGAGCAAGAACAAGACATAGCCTGCAAGACTCTTGCGTCTTGCAGCTAGGACTTAGCGCTATTTCACTGAGTAGTTAGGTGTAACAGTTCGGTGTATAGGTAGGTACGCTTAGGAATTCTATGAGACGCAAAAAACTGTATCAAAGAATATGAAAAACTGGACCTATGCGCATTACGACTAATACCATAAACATAGCGAATAAAAAATATCTATTAAAATCAAACTGAGTGCATGCATAGTTATGTTTTAACCATCGGCACTTTGATAATGCGGCATCAAAGGTTTTGTACTTACTTCTCAAAGAAATTTGCCGCTTTTCGGAAGTACATGGTTATGATACACGCGCACGTTACTTCCATGGAAAACGACATATAGGTCAGTTGATTTTTCGAATTTCTTATCAAATCTTCAGTTATTTATTAATCTGCTTGATCTTTACTATGGCTATGTTAATTCAAGCTCACAATGTTCCAATTCTAATACGTTTTTCTAAGATTTAAAGTAAACTTTAATAAATAGTAATAGACTAATAGGTAATTGCAAGACTTGCAAGACTTGCAAGACTCTTGCTGCAAGACCAAGACCAAGACTGGGAGCGCAAGACCAAGACCAAGACCAAGACCAGGTGTATTGGCGCAAGACCAAGACCAAGACCAAGACCAGGTGTATTGGCGCAAGACCAAGACCAAGACTGGCTAAGTCTCGTCTTGTTCTTGCATTTGGGCAACACTAACGCTGAATCGATGGCGCGCAATCGATGCGGGCAGCTGACGAGCTCTGTTTACTACTGATAAAGTTAGTGACGCGCGAGTATTGATTCCCGACCGAGATAGTGATATGTTATCACAAAAATATACGCATCGCATAACTGAGGGTACATCCAAGATCAATAGTAAACAGTACATTTTTAAAATATTTACCAGCTCCATGGTTTATTCGTACCCATTCATAGCAAGATGTTTTACTAACTATTTTGACGGAATTATCTCTATATCTTGAAAAAAATTATTACTCTTTAGTTGTATTATGTTACTGAGGGTAATATCTGTTTAAAAAGTGAACTTTTATATCCCTTTACTTAGTCACGTCCCAGATGCGAGAGTTCGCAACGTGGACTAGTGACGCGCCGCATCGACCGAGCGGCCGTACTGTGCGAATCGATGGCGGCGCAATCGATGCGGGCAGCTGACGAACCTCTGTTTACAACACGTAGGGTTAGCGACGCGTAGTTTCATTGATGCAAATGTGAAAATACCAAATAAGATAACATTTGGTATTTTCCTGCTATTTAATTGTCACAACCTATACGCATGTAAATAAATAAATAAAAAGTCTTCGATATCGTCAAAATAATAATTACATAAAGGTCAATTACTTTAATGGGAGGAAAAAGAAAAGAATACTTTAAATTATTACATTCCAAACATAGCGATTTATATTATTATACTGCTGCAAACGCTGTAAAGAATAGATACAAGAGTCCGAATTCTAACAAAGAACCTTCCAAATTTTTCAATTACTTTACCGCAGCAGCCTTTATGCAAGCTAAGTGACTTCGCCAGTGACTGCACCGAGGCACACTGTGTGCATAACTGCTTATATCCATAGTGACGCGCCTCACCGCATCGACCGCGCGCGGCCGCCCCGCGAATCGATGCCGCGCAATCGATGCGGGCGGCTGACGAGCTTCTGTTTACTACACGTAGGGTTAGCGACGGGCCGTGGCTATCGATTCAAACGAGATGTGTTACTGGGTCATTCAACTATTCGTCTATTCCAATTTTTATATTAAGTATATGGGATACAGGTTAATACTGTCTGATGTATAAGTTTTTAAGATCGCAGGAATCTACTGGATGCTGGTAGCGCAGAACCGGCCCATTTTATTGTTTAATATTGTTTAACGAATTAGATAGGTACTCAATTATTATATTCATCTGTACACAATCAACTTGTTTACACGGCGGCTTTATTTACGCGTAACAATATCGATCTGTTTTGAAGAATATAAGTAGGCTTCGTAGTACATCACTTTTAGTGCGGTACAGTGATAATAAGTCTAGAATTTTAGTTTGTATATCGCCAAATTATGTTATATTAGAAAAAATTGTTGAATTTTGTTATTATACTGGTCTTCCGGTTTTGCCCAGTTATATTCACGGAAACTACGTTTTGGAACAAAATTTCATACTCGAGCGATCATGTAACTTCTGTAGAAGTGAAAAATAAACTCTTAACTAAAGTGAGTAGTGGTCGCATCACGACATGACCTATCTACGAACTGATGTTAAAAGTAATATCTAAATGAGACACTGCACATTAGAAAAAAAACCTCCATCATTGAAATCAGTCAAATCACAATAAATTAAATGTCTTTGACACCACGCTTGCCTAATGCGGATCACAAAATTTTGAGTGATATGGGAACAAAACTCACGATGCCTAGATCATGGACCACTGGAGCATCGCTGCAAGATGTTCCTGACTGATGTATTAAAAAAAATGTTTAGCTAGCTTACAGATACTGTTTATGCTGACGGTACTCTCACGAAGTGTTGTGACGCGCCGCATCGACCGACGCCGGAGCGAGCAATCGATGCGGGCAGCTGACTCGCTCGCTTCGTAAACATGACCGCTTTTTATTGCGACTCTTACTAACTTGCAGAACATTAATCCTATGAAGTACTGCATGCATGTAAACTTTCCATCTGACGCAGAGATGACTGTCAAATCTTGACATATAAAGCATTTGTTTTAATTGTAGTTTAAGGAGCTTGAAGTTGTAAACCTCAACTTAGCAGCTATAAACTTCTACAAAGGTATTTAATAGCTAAACCTTGTCAAAATTCAGTTTTGTCGAAAAATATTGCGTCTATTGGTTTTTCTGACGCTACATTTATCGAGCGAAGAGCTGTGAGTTGTGACGCGCTGAATCGACCGTATCGAGTAGCGCTGCGAATCGATGCGGGCAGCTGACAAACTGTTTGCCATCACTGACAATTTTTACACTTTTTTATAGTACGTGTCAATGACCTCATCGATAGTGAAGTTGAAGTTAGTTAATAGATTTTGGTCATCGCGAAAATTATCCTTTCTCAGAAACGAAATGTGAAAAAATGTAGTCTGGAAATTTGCAGTGCTAAAACCGTGATTTGGTAAGCAAAATTATGTATAATGCCGTCGGTGCAGTTTCAGTTCTAACTTTTAACTGAATCCGTTTTTTTTTATGTCTGAGGCGGCAAACGAGCCAGCGGGTCGCCTGATGGTAAGCAATCACCGCCGCCCATGGACATCTGCAACACCAGAGGGATCGTTGATGCGTTGCCGGCCTAAAGGGGTATGGGCCATGGGGGGTGTGGGCCTCTGGCACTCTTACAAACCAAACGAGACAATAGTAGTCACTATTATTTCACGCTGGTGTAATGTGAGGGGGATGGTACTTCCCCGGACGAGCCGGCCCATTCGTACTGTTAAACAGCATGGCTCTACCACTACTAAAATACCGTGGAATAGTGGTTACATTGCTAGAGTCTAAAATTAAAATTCATAAAGGCTTCAAAGATGAATCTTCAATATTAATATTTTTGAAGACAGACTCTACCACCGGATTCGGAATGTTGTTACCTATCGAGAAGAACCGGCAAGAAACTCGATAGTAACTCTTTTATTTTTTTCCTACATTTATAAGTCCGCTTCAATAATAAGTCATAAGTTTTCTGCCCACGGTAATGGTCGTGGGTTTGATTCCCACCCGCCCTGCGTCTTGTTTAAGGTAGAGATGGGCATTCCACCCGATATTTTCCCATTTTATTCATTTAAATATCGGGTGGAATGCATATCTCTAGTTGGAAGTAGAACTTTATCAGAGTCTGACAGGCTAACCACCTCCACATGTAAAATCTGGTGCCATAACTACTTTAGGTGGGTTTCAAAAAAAATCTGCCTATTAATATCAAGACAAAGTTGGGCTGAGTAATGTCATAATTAAAGAAAAAAATACCATTTTTCAAACAGTTTATTTGATCAAAACTGAAAGCAGAAGCTTAACATAAAACGTTATTCAGGAGCAACGCAGCTTCTCTCGATCGCTACAAAAGTCTTTTGAATCCAGAAATCGCCTACTTTTTAGGGATCTGGGATAGTTTTACGGTCGTTTTTACGACGAGCCGAAGATATTGCCTGGAGCTTTAGAGCCTGTGGGATGTTTATTTCAAACTGTTTTATACATCCATCATAAAATGTACAAACCACAATAAAACAATTGCATAAAGTTTAATAAATTATTCTTTCAACAACATAAGTTGACTAATTATATCATTATTTATATTTCGTTAATAAAAACACTGACAGAAATGTTTAATAAATAAATTGTAATAATATAACGCGTCGATGGTCTACCGACCATGAGCCAGGGTCCTGGGTTCAATGCCGGGTCTGGCAAATTTTGGGGTTACTCCCGTTAGTCCCACTAAGCTTTGTCCCACGAGTAGGATTAATTTTCATTTCCGTTCGTCCCCCCAACAAGATCAGTGGGAGGAACAGGAATAAAAATTGAAAATTCCAGTTCGTCCTACTAAATAAAATGGAAAACAGTTTTGGGAGGTTTGTCGGGTTTTTTGTAAACGGTTCGGGTTTGAGATCACCAATTTGCATTTAGTAAGCGTGGTGATTAAGCTAATGGCTATCCTTAGAATAGTGACTTCATTTTATTGATGGAGGCTTTTAACCTGCAGTTTGACATTGAATATCCGTGAAGCTGAGGCTGAAAAAAAATTTATCCCTTTTTTCGGCGGACTGAAAACTCAAGGGGTTAGGTAAGGAGCCAGAGCTAAAGGCATATTTCAACTTCAGAGGTGACTATAGGCATCTGTCACCTAATTCAGGCAGGCGCCTAATTCTATAATACTTTTACGACCAACCCGAAACTTTCTTTTTGTGCGGATGGAAATATGATTGGACACGATAAATGTAGGCTAGTAGAAGCTACACTCATGTATGGGACTCTGAATTAAACATATTCGTCCAACTATCCTCTACTCAGGATGTCTTAAAAGTATTAAAACACGATAAACTAAGAATAATTTGTAAAGCTAATACCTACTATGAAGGCCATTGAACTAACATACACAACATTGATAAAACTCCAAACATTGTTCGTCGTAATAGTAACGGTGCTAAGAGATAACATTAGACAAAGGACCGGAAAAGTCGTGAAATAATACAAATGCAAAACTAAGAACATGAAGCATAAAATTAAGGTGTGATTGATCCAAAACTTTGTGGCATCAAAATAGATATAGTGGATCTTCCCCTCGAATGAGCTGCTCGTCTAGGGAAGCGCCTTCACCTTGCGAAACCATAGCGAAGTAGTGCTTCGTAACTGTTGTGCTATGTTTCTGTCAGCGCGAGTAAGGTCTTTAGTGCTCAATACGAGGACATGGTGTTTGGAGACGAGAAGGAATTATTTTATTGTTGCCCACATTATGTTTTTCCTTCAAATTGCAGATTCGGGTACGCGCGAATGATTCAAAAATTCGGATAGATGAGCCTACAATAGAAGGGTCGTCCCCTACAACGCTTTAAATTTTTCCTTCTGAAGACCTTATAAATACTGCTAGGGTTGCCATCCGTCCGGGTTTCCCCGGATTTGTCCTAGTTTAGAGGGCACCCTGGGAGCGTCCGGGGAAGGTTTAATTTGTAGACCGAGTTAAAAAAAAGGTGATTTATGACATTTCCAACTGTTTTTTAAAACATTGAATAATGTTTAAAAGATCTTGTTGACATGTCCGGCTTTCGGACTCTAAAATCCGGGGTTTTTACGCGTCTTGTCCTGTTTTCCAAATTTTAGAGATGGCAACCCTAAATACTGCACTTGGAAACTCTACATCGTTGGCAAATGAAGCTTCCACGAAAGAAGAATAGTATTTTTTGGTTTAAATTCAGTAAATTCCTACCCTAAGGCTAATGGCTAGTTAAACTGTTGTCAAACGAGTAGTAGGTAGGTACAACATAATTTATCTGTCAAAAAACTGAACTCTTCTCTTTTGACCATTTTAAAAAAATTTGAAAGCATTACTTTACCTAGAAGGTAAATGGTCACAAACTTATTTTTTAGTGTTAAAAATAAGCCCTAAGAAATGTTGTACTCGTATGTGGGCGCTGTTTTAATTTTAAAATCAGAAAGAATGCTTCTCGCTAAAAAGAGGTATTGTATGGTTTAAAAGAAAAAGTAAAAGAAACTCTCTTTGTAACCCTAATCTAAAAAATCCAGTTAGACACCATTGTACCCTACCATTAAGGTTAGTATAATAGATAGTTACCTACAATTTAAGGGGTAAAATCAGGTTTAACTAGTTTTGAAAAAAATATTGAAAAAACAAAATATGTAGGTATTTTACTTACAATAAGGATTTTCATCGCTTAAATACTTATAAGTTCTATTATGCATTTTTGGTTAGATGATAGAGACCTAGGTCTGATAGAAAGCGTCCACCACAGGTTATTCCAATAAGAGGTATTCCAACAAGAAGCAACTACCTATCAATGTGTTGCCACAGTTGTTTGCTTATCCAGACTTCTTGTCTTAATAGCTTTATTGCAAAGTAGGTCGTTGTTTATTAAAACTGGTGAAAACCTTACCCTTAGAAGCCTCACATAAAAATAAAAATTAAACACTTAAAAAGTCGCTAAATTTTGAAATGACAATTTGTAAAAGTTTGAAGATTAGTTGTGTTTGTTTGGATAATTATTCTATTTTGACTAAATTACTATGCTATTAATCATCTCATCATAAATCATCATATAAAACAACACCCTGCCCTGGTACCTTAAATGGATTAGAAAAATGGTTCTCAGTAGGTAAGTAGGTATTCTTCTTTCAGCTCCTCAAAGAATATTATGATCTTTCTTTAATTCAATTGTGGCAGCTGCTGTGGAAATAGTCTAAGAATAACAATGAACATCTATCTACTTTAACCATTAAAAGCATCATGCAATCCTCACCTGCTAACCTCAACGCAGACATCCTCTGAAACTCCGGCTCTTGGAGCCACTTCCACATTCTCCTGAACGTCTCCCTCCCCGACTTGAGCTTCGACCAAGGCTTTGGATTCCTGAGCAGGTCACTGAGTGTCCCCTGCGACCGACATAGCACCCTCTGCGCAAATATCGCCTGGGGTATCGAATACCTCTTCAACTCCCCGCTTATCCTCTGTGCTAATTCTTTAGTGTTAATCTCTTCTGTGTCGTTTTGTGCTTGCTGCTGCGCTTGTTGTTGTTCTTCTCTTGCCATCAACGCGGCGTTGAGGTCCAGCCCCGGTGAGGGCAGAGGGGGCGTGGGGGACCGCCTCTCGAAGGAATTGGGGGAGGCGCTCCGTCTGCTGTACGCGGACTGGGGCGATAGTGGTTCATTGTACGGCGCCGGCGATAACGAAGCGTAGGACTGCTGCTGTTGGATGACTGTGAACGTGCCGCCGGCATGGTAGGCGAATTTGTCAGAAACGGTGCTGATCGGGGGGAGGGGGAGCAGCGGGGTCAATGTAGCGTAGGAGGCCGGTTCGAGTCCTGGGGGGGTGAGCCGGCCGTTGACGGCGGACAGCGGGTGGAAGGCGGCGTCGCCGTCGGGTAGTAAGTCGGCCGGGGATAGGCGCGGCGGAGACGCATTGCTCGGCGCGACGATGACGGTCAGCGGAGCGCGGTCTCGCACGCGTGCGTCGTCCATGGCGCGCGGCCGGCGGCAGCGGGGTCGCGCGGGCGACTGAGCCACGCACGCGCGCCGCTGCCCCGCGCCTCCCCGCACTCCCTGCCCCGCGTCCTGCAAACACCCCTCATACTTTACCCTCGTCCGCCAACAACCTAACTAAACCCCTCGCCATTGCAATCCCCACCCTATCATCATACAATTTAAGTCCAACATCCATTGAAACACGCGGCTTTGTCTGGCTATCTGACGTGAACACTCCACAATGCACCCTTAACCTACCCTGAGGCGTTACGTCTTCAACTCTGCTTATATCTACGGTTCCTACGACTATTACTGCTTTGGTATACCGGGACAGTAATGAAAAATGTAAGTAGAGAGTAATGTAAGACGTTCTAGAGGTTTTCCTCGAGTTTATGATTATGTTTAGTAAATTCTAGGTAAAGGGAATGCCCTCGTTCGAACATTGCTGTCACTGAGCGACCCATGTACTTCAGTTTACTTACCTCATGGCGGAACTTCAGGCTAGGAAACCATAAACCCCGGTTTTCTTAGGAATCTCTGTCATCTTGAAACAACCGACTTACCTACAAAGAGCCCCACAAGTCTAGCTACATATAACAGCCCCACTGTTGTGGTTTTCCCGGAAATTCTTTAGATCGAAAGTGATAAAATAGTTATGATGTATTTTGAATGTGGCTGTACTTTCTTTATTCACTGTTCATTATACATCTTTCTGTTATAAGACCATTAATATGTACATAGAAACTTAACTACCTACAACGAAATCATATTCAAGGGGTTAACTATTGGGAATTACAGGCAAAGCAATTACAAGAAACTTCGCAGTGATTCTTGGATCTGAACTACTCATATCATACATGTGGTTTAAGTAATCCCCGAGATCTCGGGGTCCAGGGTTTAATTCCTATCAAACGTAGAGAAAGATTATAGATAAATATAATTAAATGTATTAACTTTATTATTTCACCAGTGCAGGCTGCTAATAACTATGGCCTACCGTCATTTTTGTCTAAGAGTATCAGCACTGCTGTGATTCGTTATGCACACATAATCATCAGCCTGTGATAGTCCACCACTGGACATAGGCCTCTCCAAATGCTCGCCACGCTGATCGATACTCGGCCACTCGCATGCACATAGCAGAATATGTTTAATAAGATAGAGTCCCCTTGACCGACTTTTTTAAAAGTAATTTGAACTTTCAAATAGTCCTGCCATCACCACCAGGATTTAAACCTTCCAGAGTTTTAAACCCGAACGGTTAAAGGCTTAACCACAGTTCCACGGAAAAAGTAGCAACAACGCAATAAAAAATAGCATGACAAAAAGTATCAGTAAACACTGTTATTCATAGGGAACCCCGGACGGTAGCCCTCACGGCCCAGCCACCTGGCGAACGGGGATCGCTAGTGATGTGATTTATTGTTCGCTCATTGATACAATTCATTCATTTTTGTTATGACAAACAAAAATGACGTTTTCATCGGTATCGTACCGTCGTATTTTGGTCGGGAGCTGAAGAGACATTCCTGGGAAATTATTATTACTGATTTAAGTTTTCGTAGCACAGGTGCTACATAAGACGTGTCGTAGCAAGGAAATCTCACTGCTACGAAGAAACGCTACGGTGGCATACGTATTTAAGAGGAAATACTAAGGGCGAGAGAATTGAAAAATAGGTATTTGTAAAATCTATTGCTGTCGCGCATCCCCCCGCAGAGCGCGATAGAGACAACAGCAGCTTGGACCGAAAATACCTATTAAAAATACTTAAAATCAACGTTTCGTAGTCCCCTGATTTCTTCTCCAAAACTTGACCGATTTAACTACTTTTTTCATCAAAAATTAAAGAAAGGCTTTGGCCGTGTTCCTATGTTTTCCTTTTTTTATTTAATCTAGTGAAATTGGTTTTCTGGATGTTTGAACACAGCGGAAAATCTGGTCATTTCTTTAGGTTTTTGAAGGTTCATAACTCTTTTAATTATTAATTTATGAAAAAAAGGAAAACATATGGACATGCAAATAGTGGTCATAGATTCTTGGAAAAAAATATATTTCTCTACTGGCATTATCCAGGGAGCAAACAGGGGAATACGTTTGTATGGAAAAACCGCCCTAGTGTGTCCTCTTAATGCGCTTGTCAGTGTACTATACGTATTTAATGCGCTTGTCAGTGTACTATTTTTATCTATTGAAAAATATATGTATACATTATTTTGAATTAAAAACAACATTTTTTTATTATTATATGATGAAGTTTTTGCCGAAACGTTCCGATTTTTCATTTTTAACATTTTATTTTTATTTTTTTCAATAAACGTTTTCTATGAGTAAACTTTATATTTATTTTAGGATACAGCAAATGCATTTGAATCATCCTTTTCTAGTGCAGCCATTACGGCAACAAGTCAATTAAAATCAAGCACATGTCTAGCCAAAACTTTGCTAGCATCGAGTGTCGATGAGTGCAAAACATCTTTTAAATTCAAGCACATAACTTCTGATGATATAATTAAAACCTTTAAAGAACTGAACATTAAAAAAACTAAAGATTTATGGGGTATTTCAACTGACCTCCTCAAATCAATTATAGATACAGTTTCACCTCATTTAGCTTTTATTTTTAACCAATGTATTGATGCAGGTCAGTTCCCAAATCTAATGAAAAATAGCAAAATTATCCCTCTTTTTAAAGCAGGTGATAAGAGTGATCCCTCTAACTTCAGACCAATTTCTATCCTACCTGCGATGAGTAAAATATTTGAAAAAATTATTTTTCATCAGCTTCTATTTCATTTTAACGAAAACAAATTACTACATATTAACCAGTTTGGTTTTACTAAAAACAAATGCACCACTGATGCCGGTGTTGCACTTCTTAAACATATATTTGATGCTTGGGAGAACAAACAGGATGCATTAGGTATCTTTTGCGATTTGTCTAAAGCATTTGATTGTGTAGATCATCAGATTTTGTTAGAAAAGTTGAAGCATTATGGTGTTTCGGATAATTCACTTTGCCTTATAAAGTCATATCTTTCTGATCGAATACAAAAAGTAGATATAAATGGTACTACCTCAATTGGCGCGCCTCTCCAAATGGGCGTGCCCCAGGGTTCAATATTGGGCCCATTGCTGTTTTTAATCTATATTAATGACTTGCCTTACTTCACTAAAGACTTATGTGAAATAGTATTATTTGCTGATGACACCTCGTTAATTTTTAAAATTGACCGCGGTAAAGAAGTTTTCGACGACGTAAATATAATGCTCTTTCCCAAGTACTCCATTGGTTTTCAACAAACAATCTTTTATTAAACTCAAAGAAAACAAAATGTGTCAAGTTTACACTGCCTAATGTAAGACAGGTCAATACGACGTGCATTACTGTAAATGGTGAACCCATAGATGTAATTGAGTCTACTGTCTTCCTTGGGATCACCATGGATTCTAAGCTGCAATGGGGTGCCCATATCGCTGCTCTGGGAGGAAGATTAAGCTCGGCTGCATATGCAGTCAGAAAAATAAGACATCTTACAGACGTTGAAACGGCGAGGTTGGTTTATTTCAGCTACTTTCACAGTGTAATGTCGTATGGTATTTTGTTATGGGGCACCGCTGCCGATATACAAGCTATTTTTGTGCTTCAGAAACGAGCAATTCGCGCCATATATAAGCTTAAACCACGTGACTCACTGAAGGAACTCTTTAAGGAAATTAATATTCTAACCGTAGCATCACAGTACATATTCGACTGTATCATGTATGTACGCAAAAACTATGATTTTCTAAAAAAAAAATCGGAATGTCATAGTTTTAACACAAGAAATAAACATAAGCTTGCCGTTCCAAGCCTCAGACTCAGTAAAACATGTAACTCATTTGTAGGATTAAGTATAAAAATGTTTAATATGTTGCCACAAACTTTTATTGACTTGCCTGTACATAAATTTAAATTAAAAATTAAAGAATGCCTTATGAAGAAAGGCTATTATAAAATAGAAGATTATTTTAATGATAAAAATTTGTGGACACATTAAGTTGCTTCCTAGCACATGTACTCTGCCTGCGCCTTTGTATCCTCTGCCTGCGCCTTTGTATTGTTATTTGTATTGACATGATCCTTTGTATTGACATTATTATTTATTGTGACTTAAATTATTATTGTGATGTTAAATTTTTGAATTTTATAATTTTTAATTTGTAATATTTTTTTGAAAAAACCGACTTCAAAAAAAAAGACACAAAAAAAAACTACCTAAAAAACTGAAAAGCAAAAAATAATTTTAATAAGACATTCATCATTGTCTAAGCCTATTAATTTAATTGTATTTTACGTGCTAGGTAGGTAGGTACCTACTAATCTGTTTGAAGTCGGTGCCAAGCCAAATAGTAGGTACCCAGATTACGTATCTACGTCCGCGGATTAATAAGTAACCCTTTATAATACATAATAATATTATATATAATTTTGTATTACCTTTGGCTTGGCACCGACTTCAAACAGATTAGTAGGTACCTACCTACCTAGCACGTAAAATACAATTAAATTAATAGGCTTAGACAATGATGAATGTCTTATTAAAATTATTTTTTGCTTTTCAGTTTTTTAGGTAGTTTTTTTTTGTGTCTTTTTTTTTGAAGTCGGTTTAATTTTTTTTTTAAAAAGTTTGTTTATTTTTCTATTTTTAGTGTGAATAACACGTAGGTAGTGAGTAAAACTCTTTCATAATAATGATAGCGAAAATACGAGTAGAATTGTATTATTTGATAATAATATTAGGTATTCATTAAGTGTTCAGCACCATGGGTAGGAGGAGAATGCGTTTATGCACCATAACCGCAGGCTAGCTAGACCCGCGGCCGTGTGTGGGACTCGAGACCGAAGCGTCCGCTACCCACTACACTCCCCCGTTTTCTCCTTCACACCCGATTAGGACGAGCCGGTGCTAACCTTATTGGCTAGTGACCAGCCCATCCCCGGGTAATCATCAGCTTAGCTGCAAAAGTAAATGAAATACAACTAACGTTCCACATATTCCTACAACACTGAAAGAATTATCCCCTAACTCCTAACCGTTAAGGAGTTGTACTTTCCATCATCACCTTAGCTGCAAAAGTACATGAAATACAACTAACGGTCCACATATTCCTACAATACTGAAAGAATTATCCCCTAACTCCTAACCGTTAAGGAGTTGTACCTTCCATCATCAGCTCATCAACATAAAATGATGTCTATCGGACGCAAAAACTTGAATGGCTTCAGAAAAAACAAGTAACGCGTAGGCGCAGCCTATAAAATTTGAGGTTTTCCCTTGATTTTTCCGGGATCCCATCATCAGATCCTGACATGGTGACAATGGGACCACCTCGGAACTATGCACTTTCAAATAAAAAAAGAATTATTTAAATCGGTCCACAATTGACGGAGAAATCGACGGACATACATAAAAAAAAAAAAAAAAAAAAAAAAAAAAAAATACATACAGTCGAACATATAACCTCCTCCTTTTTTGAAGTCGGTTAAAAAGGCAAAACTGTTGAGTTTCTTGCGGCACTTCTTTCCTCAACAGGCCATTGACGTCGAAGTGCTGGTAGGGAAAAAAAAGATTGACGTGTAAAAGTATTTTTTAAAAAATCTATTTGCAGAATAAATTTATTTCATTTCATTTCATTTCATTTCATTTCATTTCATTTCATTTATTTGGGCTACCAACAAGGCCATATTGAAAACAAGTCCCTTACATTAGATAACAAATAAAGTTACTCTTATATCAATTGCTAAACCAAAAAGCTCTAACGTCCAAGGTTCAAGTAGGAAGAAAATAACTACTTATCGATAATAAATAAATTTCGCAGGTCACATCACTACGGCCACCGCGCCCCTATGGCTCGTCCTGTGCCCTGCCTCGTTACGTCACTAATGCCACAGATAACCGCTAGTGCCATACCTTTGTGCCTGGGTTAATGGACGTGCACTTAGTACGTTACGCAATGACTAAACCCTGAGATAAGATTCGTGTATTTTTAGACTTAGGTATTTTGAAATAAGTGTAAGTACGTCTTACGTCGATTCCTTCGCATTCAATGATACATCACTAATGAGGAAGTTTTAAATTATTTTTGGTCAATTAACCGAAGCAGATTGGTCTTAGAATGTGAGTTAGGTAAATACAAAAAGCAGACTTAAAGCCAAATGGCCTGATAGTCAACCTTTGGGCCAAGCAGGATGGAACAGTGGGTAGTGTCATTATGTAAATAATAATGAATAGCATACTATATTTTCTAATATCCAATTGGTATCGAGGACTATCGTGGGATGAAAAGCACTCTACTATTACCAGTAGTCAGTGTTACAGTCATCATTGTTTTAAAAAACCTTACAAAATGTATTTTAACAATTTTCAAAAACTAAAATAAAGACCGAACACAGATTCAAAAGGCAAAAAAAAGAACTAAAGAGGTCATCGCACCCGGAAGACGGCGCGTGCGCCGCACAGGTGTTCGGTCGATATCGGCTGTCAGAAAAAATCGAACCGTGACGTCACAAGATGGCCGCGCGCAGCTGTCAGAGGGTCCGACAAAGGGGTGTTTTAATTTTTTTTGGACACGCAAACGCTTTTACATGTTGTATTAGATTGATATTTTAGAAAGGGTCGCGTATGTAAATTAGTACGGTGAATTTACAAACGGCATTGTACTTTTTAGGGCTCCTCTGTTTTTTGAGCAAACTGTACCATGCAATGAACTATATTTTTAATCACGAAATATTGCATGTTGATGATATTAAGTCAGTCCTGTTTTTGCGTACTACGGTCTATTTTTAATTAGTTTTCAACCCAACATGTGGTAAGGCAGGCCATCTAGGCCAATTCAATTTAAGGACATTTGAAAAGAAAACATCGCTCAGTATGTTCTTCGAGCTTGAAATTAAAATTGTACTGGAATACTATTGAGATACAGCCAAAGCCATCATTGAGGCAGATTTACCCTTGAGTAGTCAGAATTAAGTCAGCATTTGGAGAGGGCTACGTCAAGCAGTGGACTGTTACGGGCTGATGATGATGATGAGTCAGAATTTAGAGGAAATCATATTCCGAGTGTCTAGTTTTCACAAGCAGCCTGTTTACCACAAACAGCCTATTGGTCTCAAGAAAAAAACACAGATAAGAACTGAACCCACGACCTTTTGAATTTGACCCAGACTAAGAACTACCGTTCCAATGACGATAGGAATGTTTGTCAGCAGATTAAACCCACAGACTCTGGTGCATTGGACAGGGTCACTGCACAATGAGCTGGTCAATAAACACAAGGCTGGCACCGACTCGTCCCAATCGGGTGTGAAGGAGAAACCGGGGGAGT
The DNA here is from genome assembly GCA_949319885.1 of Mecyna flavalis. NCBI lineage: Eukaryota > Metazoa > Arthropoda > Insecta > Lepidoptera > Crambidae > Mecyna > Mecyna flavalis. The sequence goes on along the minus strand of OX439419.1, from coordinate 1,377,265 downwards.
TTAGTGGGTAGTGGACACTTTAGTCTCGAGTCCCACACACGGCCGCAGGTCTAGCTAGCCTGCGGTTATGGTGCATAAACGCATTCTCCTCCGAAAAAAGGGTCACTGCACAAGAGTGATAAAGTTATATTTTGTATTGCCATACATCGGGTAAGCCAAAATAACTTTATTTCCTAGACCTAACCGAGTATCGAACCCCACACTTTACCTACCCTGTATTACTCACGTCCTGTATATCTACCGTCAGTGCAACATTGTAGAGAGGATGTGGCGGGCTAAGTACGAACCACTTCCCCACTTCCGAAATCTTATAAGTGCATAATATTAATATCCTAGCCACTGTCTTTACGTTCCAACGATTTTTATTGAGGTTGGACAAATTTTTAAGTTCGTGTTAAAAAAATTAAAGAAGTTTAGAAAATACATTTCACATGCTTATTATGTAATTTCTCTTAGTTCAAATGGTTTTTTGTAAACGATGTCACAAATTAATTTACTATTTATTTATTTAATAAAAATATTAATTTATTAAAAATCTAACATAATAATAAGCAAGCAATAAGAAAGATTTAATTATCTATGTGTGTCTACGAGAAAACGTAAAATCTAAAATTTTATCTGATATTTCGAATGCATCCAAATCACTCAGTCCAGACTTTGAAAGATATTCGAGCTAATTTTTAACTAAATAAATTCGTCAAAAGAAGAAAAGGGAGTTAAATATTAAAATATATTTGTCTCTGTATAAAAAAATATTACTCCGTCCAAGTTCTATTAGTACCTATTGTTTTATTTCTGCAAATTATGTAAGTAGGTATATTCTAGCAGTCGTATCTACCTTTTAACACCAGCAAAATTAATGATGAATGACTGAAGTTTCTCAGTAACAAGGATAAAATCGATTTTCAATAGGATAAAAATCCATTAAATCAATAAAATATGTCTGTCAAGAAGCCGTCCATTTTGAAACAACCAAATTCCCTTACCTTTTCGGAATACGGTTCATTTTCTTCATTCTCCAAGCTTATTCTAATATTCTCATCATCAACAACAACGTTGAATACCAACTCCGCCATTATTCTTTATCATCTAAAATATCGAAAATTGATAACGCGATCTTGTAATCGTTGTAATATTGGAAATTTTGCCCTCATCATGTGACCTGTTGCCATGGCAACGCCACGGCTGGCGACCCCAGCTGACGCGGCCTCGACACACTCACTCCATTTCTTTCTGTCTCCAACCTTTCCTCTTAAGTGAAAACGAGATAGGTATACGGGGTTGTTGCGTCGAAGTGAAAGTACACCCTGCTAAAATCGATATCGCACAAGGCTGGTCGTCGATTATCCGTTCTTTCGCTCGTTATGTAGACTGAGTTCTAACTTTACCGTTTTGTCCAAACCAAAATGCGCTTTAAATGGTTACATTTACAGTTGAATTTTGTGTGGGTGGTTAGACTTTGTTGGGATTCTGTGGCAGTGGTATGTTGTTTGTAGGGAGCGAGGCACATCGACTGGTATTGATTTCCGCGATCCGCTGCCGATGATTATGCGAAAGTTCGATTTATCGAATAACTCTGCCTTTGTTAAATTGTTGTTGCGTGCAAAATGTTTCGTGACAACATAGTTAAGTCGAAAGAAAACAGCTGACAGTCTTAAATAGTTTTTAATAGCATTGAAATAAACTGTAGTTCTGAATGCAGATGCTTTTTGCTCGAACTCCCTTAAAAATATTTATTGTATCTAAGTTTTATAATACGAAAATAACTTTACTACTAAAAAACGAAAACTGCTTAGAAGTGCTTCGTAAATTGTACCTAGTTACGTAAGGTTGAGTACCTACCCATTTAGTAGCGTAGTCAGCGTTCAAGTTATCTGTTAGATAAATTATCACGAACTAATTTGTCAGTGGCGAAAAAGGTCATTTTAGATGAGAATATATAGAAAAACGCATCGAGACCGGGAAACGCAGCCGTGGTAGGCCTCCCACAAGTGACAAGGTGGACCGATGATCTCATAAAGATCGTTGGAATCCACTGGATGCGGGTGGCGCAGGACCGATCGGTTTAGAGATCCTTGAGGGAGGCCTATGTCCAGTAGTGGAAGTCATTTGGCTAATAGGCCAGTCATTAAAGCCTCAAACCCGGAAGAAATTAGTTACACGGTAAAATTTTGAGGGGTTTTTAAGGAAGGTGGAATAACATACCGTGTGATTTTGCAGCGCTCTGGGGGGTACGGAAAGGGTTGAAAAGGGGTGAAAAGTGTTTTTTGTTAATAACATTGTCAAAAAAATTAGTAACACGCTGCAAATTTAGAATTAGGTTGTTCTTACCGTTTTGTAACGTGTATTAAATTTGCAGCGTTTTGAAATGTACGGAACATTGTTTTTTATTAAAAAACATTAAAATTTGTTAATAACAAGGGTAAAAAAATTAGTAACACGCTGCAAATTTGGAATTAGGTTGTTCTTACCAATTCGTAACGTCTATTAAATTTGCAGCGTCTTGCAACAAACGGAACATTGTTAATAACTAAACAACAATGGAATTTGTTAATAACAAAGTTAAAAAAAGTATTAACACGCTGCAAATTTATATTTAAGTTGTTTTTACCGTTTTATACCGTACATTTAATTTTCAGGGTTGTGCAACTAATTTAACATTGTTTATTATTAAAAAGTAATGAAATTTTTTAATAACAAGGGTGAAAAATATTAGTAACACGCTGCAAATTCAGAATTAAGTTGTTTTTACCGTTTTAAAACTTCTATTAAATTTGCAGCGTTTTGCAACAAACGGAACATTGTTTATTTATAAATATATTTATTAACCCTTTCAACGCCAATGTCTGATATATCAGACAAACCATTTTCGTGCTTTTTTATGTTTTTAAAATGTGTCACATTCGTTGCAATTAATATTTTGTGTCAGTTGTGTTATTCGTATCGTAACTACAATATAATTATGTAATAGGGTCAATCAACTTTTAAATGTCGTCAGGTAGAAAATTTGGAATTTTATTTAATAATTTCGTATTCCACTTTTTTTTATTTTAGTATACAGGAAAATTATTATTTATTACAATTTGACATAGAGCAGCGCACAGCTGATTTAAATAGAGCACTTTTAACTAAAAATTCTAACGAACCACGTGAAATCTGTCTCCTGGACCACTAACCTAAAATGGTTTTTAAACAATGCAAATATTATTTAAGAATAAAATTACCAGTTTGGTTATAAAATTTATATGATGTATTATAAGTTTACATGTATAAAAAAATCAAATAACGCATAACCTATGAAATATTATTGCTTAATTTGTCCCCAAGACAACTATTGTCTCATACGCAAATCAATTTTTTAATAAAACAGGAAATAATGATAACTAAGCAACACAATAATATGTATCAATTTATTTTGAATTGTAGTCATTGATCTGTAAAAGCTCCATGAACAAAGTATATTTTAAAAAGTAAAACGATATGACTAAGTGTTTTTCATCATAGGGACAAATTAGTTGTCCAATTGACACATTTGGTTGTCCAAAGGAAAAATGTATGACAAAGCGTTGAACTTTATAGGAAGGGATTATTAATGAAACAGGTTTGTTAAAGAAAGTATCAAAAGTATTATATTTATTAAAGGTTATTCCTAAAGCATTACGTTTTTAAATAACGCTAATAAATTTCAAAGGTAATCAACATACTTACAATTTATAGCAGTCTTTTTAATCAACTACATAGTTAACTTTCCTTACATTTATTAACTTAATATCGCAGTCTTCAATAAAAGTCTCATTATGACAAAATAATACTATGCATCACATCTTTATGTGGATCACAATAGGCTAACACCTTTTGGTAACTTAAGACTGTGCCGACCTTTAAGTAGCGTTTTCATTATTCGTATCAATGTTTTGTTTTTGACTGTGACAATGACCAGAACAGAGTGAGACGATTTTTCACTCTTTCAGCTTTCAGCTTTGTCTCTTATACAAGCCACAGGTTCGCCCGTGTGTGGAATATTGCTCTCATCTCTAGGATGGTTCCGCCAAGTACTTATTGGAGGCCCTCGACAGGTTGCAGCGACGTGCTATCCGTATTGTCGGTGATCAAGAGGTGACTAAGACCTTAGAACCTCTTCAGCTACGTAGAGACGTTGCCAGTCTGAGTGTTCTCTACCGTCTCTATAATGGGGAATGCTCTGAAGAGTTATTCCAACTCATCCCGTCCTCTCCTTTCCACTACCGAACAACACGCGCTGGACTGCGTTGCCATCCGCATACCATCCAGACACTGGTGGCCCGTACCAAGAGGTATAGTTCCTCTTTTTTACCTCGTGCTATTAGGTCATGGAATGCCCTTCCGGCTCACGTGTTTCCTTCCTCCTATAATCCTGGGCTTTTAAAGCGGGGCGTGAAGCGGTATCTTAGCAGGCCTTCAGGGTGAGGGTGACTGGCTCAATGGGTACTATGTTCTATTGAGCCAGTCTAATATTTGGACCTCACATCCACTTACCATCAGGTGGAGTGAGGTAATCCATAATAAACAAAAATGATAGCTTTCCCTTTTTTGTCTCTTTCCTTCAGCCAACTTTTCTGGGTTCGCTTTAAGTCTCTCCCTATACCGTCTTGACTTTTCTTTTTTCGGCAATCCCATATTCTAAAAATAAAAACAGTTAGTTAAAGCAACCCATAAATGCCCCACTGCGGTGCACGGGTTTCCCTCTGCTATCTACAGAGCTGAGAGGGTCTAAACCTTAATCCACACGCGCTGGCCCAATGCGGTATGGTGGATCTGACACGCACGCATATACATTGGTACTGCCCGGAATCGAATCAGGGATCCTCGAATTGAGAGTTCTAAGCCACTAGGCCACCAGCGCTTAAAAATATTAACAAAAACCATAAAAAACACTAAAATTTCCTTGTTTAAAATCTTTTAGGAATCCTTTTGCATTATATTTGTCCCCTAGACAACCAAACTGTCCTAGGGACAACCAATTTCGTTGTCCAAGTGACTGGTTGTCCGAGGGACATTTACGCAATTTTGAGCTGCCTATTAAATACTAATGCGTTTTAGTGATTTGCCTCATCGTAAGATTTAAATAAAGATATAATAGAATTTGCTGCATAATCATTTAATATAACATTTCAATTACTTACGTAAATCCGACGGTGGTCCGATGGACTGACAATAAACACACGCACTCCCTCACACAAAACTCGGCCGGCTGACGCCGCGATGGTTGGTGAAATCAAGATCGCGGTAGGTCGTGTCGATCGGCGATGATCGTACTACGAGTATGTTCGGCTTGTCACCTTGGACGCATCAACGCCATCATGTTTTGAATTTTCAGGTAATTCTCGGTTGTCCGGGTGACTTCAAGATTGTAGGGGACCAAAATTAAATGTACAAAAATCGTATTTTAAGTAAATTAAATAAGTACTCCAATTGTTTTCTTGTTAATTTAGATTCATATAAATGATTTTGAATAATGTATATGAATTGCCTAATAGTGTTTTTTTTCGTTATACAAAGTTTTCTGCTGCACTGTTAGTCGGGGACACTCAGTAATACCGTTTTTATACCCTTTTTGTGCAACAAATATTTTATATAGTTATTTTAAAATAGGCCAGGGACAGGGTAATGTTGCCGTCGTACATTTAAAAGTTGATCGACCCAATAATGCTGTTTAATGAAACAACAATCCCATAGTTGTTGCTGTGTAAAGAGAAATTAATTTTTAAGAAATATTATATTATACTTTATTTATCCTTTATTTATCCTTTAAAATAAAAAAAATAAAAAAATCGTTTATTTCGGACAATAAAATTGGTATCCATATTTTGTTAGTAATAATTTTCAGTATACTGCGTGTTTTTTTAGTCGTTGTTTTCCCGCAGCAGAACGCTTCACCTTCAGTAGTACTATCGATTTTTGCAAGTTTTTTTTTTTAAATTTTTGTAATTTTTTTTATACTTTTTTTTTAGGGTTTGATGGGAAAATGGAAACCAATGATAAACGCGAAGTGCAATGACCCCACAGCGTGGAATTTTAGTCGTTGTTTTTCCGCAGTAAAATTATTCTATTTTAGTAGTAAAATAAATTAATAAAGTTATTTTTTTAGTCAAATCAAAAGTTTTACAATTATGATAGACGAAACTTGAACCAATAGTACTAGCTGCGTCACGGACGGTCACCGGCCGGGGTCATTGCCCTTCGCGTTTATCAAAAAAATGATTATTTACTATTTACTCACTTTCAGTATTGGATCAAATTAATGTAAAGAAAGTTATTTTGTGTGGTTTTCCCTTTTCCAGGTGTTACACAAATAATCAAAATAACAGTATTCACATGTTGAATACTTCTTTATACAATTGTACATGTCATAGTGACAAATTTGTGTTTTTTGACACAAACAAATTTATTAATTTTAATTTTATTGTGACTGGCAAAAGTTTTTATTTGCCTTATAAAATAAAAATTGAATTAGCTAATTTGTTAGCATTTAATATTAAGGACATTTTTAATAAGACATTGGAATCCATTCCAATTAATCATTTAAATTTAAGTCCAAGACAATAGAGGATAACTCTTGCAAATTAGTAATTAAGGAAAATCAAAATTATTTAAATGTTATTCATCAGAATATACAGGGTGTCTCTGGAAAAGAGCTGGAACTAGAATTATTTTTAAATGATGGGAATATTCATGTGTTTTGTGTTACTGAACACTGGTTAAAGCAACATGAGTTAATTATAAGTATAAATGATTACAAACTCGCTAGTTCGTTTACCAGAGGCACGGCCATTAGAGGTGGGTCACTTATATTACTAAAAAGCTCAATTGAATTTAAAGAACGTAAAGATATTGTGTCTGCCTCAGTTGAGCGAACTATTGAGATAGCGTGTGCAGAGTTAGAGCGGCATATTATTGCCTGTGTTTATAGACCTCCATCTGCTAATTATAATGAATTTGAGTCTGTTATGGAAGATGTCTTAAGAAAGTTATGTACCACCAATAAAAAAGTTATAGTGTGTGGTGATTTTAATGTTAATATTTTAGATGTACAAAACTCTAGTAGATTTCTTAATCTTTTCCAATCTTTTGATTTATATCCACTTTTTAATGAACCTACGCGAATAACAGCTACCTCAGCTACGTGTTTAGATAATATTTTTTGCAATGACAGTGTAAATAAAAAAAGTATTATAAATTTTATAAATTCTGATCACAGCGGACAGTTGGCAGTGTTTGAGTGCCCTCTTGCTCGTTCTCCGTCGACTATTGTTTGTAGGCCTATTACAGTCCACCGCAGAAATCTATTTAAGGAGCGTATAGACAATAAATTGTCCATGGCAGATTTTAGTGGTGCCGATGGACACAAACAGTATGAAAAATTATTTGATATTGTAGAAAAAGAATTTAGATCTGTATTTACTAAAAAAACTATTAAAATCGATAGTAATAAGACTAACTTTAGTGCCTGGGCTACCACGGGAATTTACAAAAGTAGAAGAAGGTTATTTGAATTATATGAAATGAAAACACAGTCAAATAACCCTGCTACTGTAGAATATGTACGAAAATATTCTAAATTATTTAAAAAAGTATGTGCAGTAGCAAAATCAAATTAGTTAAAAGATAAAATATCGAAAGCCACTAACAAAAGCAAAGCTACGTGGAAAATCATTAATAAAGAGACTTGTAAAAATAAAACACAAACTAGCAAGATCTCTTTAAATATTGACGGTATTATTCATGATTCTAATGCGAATGTGGCGAATGCATTTGAATCGTTTTTCTCAAACATTGCAGTCAAAACTACTTGTCAATTAAATTCTAGCCCACATCTTGCCAACTCCCTCCTCAAATCTCATGTGGATGAGTGTGTAACATCCTTTAAATTTACCCATGTCAGTCCTGAAGTTATCTATAAAACTTTCAAAGAACTGAACATGAAAAGAACCGAAGATCTATGGGGAATCTCAATGGATATATTAAAAAATATAATCCATTCTATTGCACCTCACTTAGCTATTATTTTTAATCAATGCGTGGATGATGGTGAATTTCCGGATTTAATGAAGCACAGTAAAATAATACCATTATTCAAATCAGGCGAAAAAAGTGACCCATCCAATTTTAGACCAATATCGATTCTCCCAACATTAAGTAAAATATTTGAAAAGCTTATTTATTCTCAATTGCTTTCTCATTTTAAAGTAAATAATTTATTACATAGTAATCAGTTTGGGTTCACTAGAGGCAAGTCTACTACAGATGCAGGTATAGCACTCATCGAACATATTTTTGATGCCTGGGATAATAAGCAAGATGCTATAGGCATATTCTGCGATCTGTCTAAAGCTTTCGACTGTGTTGATCACGAGACATTGTTGATGAAGTTGCGGCATTATGGCATCTCTGCCAACGCGTTAAGTCTTATAAGATCGTACCTATCTGACAGAATCCAGAAGGTAAACGTGAATGGTATTGATTCCAAAGGAGCCCCTTTACTGTTAGGGGTCCCTCAAGGCTCAATACTAGGACCTTTGTTCTTTTTAATTTATATTAATGATCTTCCATATTATACAGAAAACCTGTGTGACACAGTGTTATTCGCTGATGATACCTCCCTTATATTTAAAGTTGACAGACGAAAACAATCATTTGACGATGTGAGTAATGCTGTCTCACAAACTTTACACTGGTTTACTGTTAACAATTTGTTATTGAACACCAATAAAACGAAATGTGTTAAATTCACAATGCCGAATGTGCGACAGGTGGTTCCTGAGATCACTGTAAATGGAGAACTCATTGAAATTGTCAATTCAACAGTGTTTCTGGGGATAACCCTCGACTCTAAATTGCAGTGGGGGCCTCATGTAACTGCTCTTGCCAAAAGACTTAGCTCAGCCGCATATGCTGTCAGAAAAATAAGAAATCTGACTGATTTGGAAACGGCGAGACTAGTTTATTTCAGTTACTTCCACAGTATTATGTCATATGGGCTGCTCTTATGGGGATCTGCCGCTGACATAAACAATATATTTATTTTGCAAAAGAGAGCCATCCGCGCTATATATGGCCTCAAAACCCGTGACTCGATAAGAGAATTATTCCGGGAAATAAATATATTAACTGTGCCATCACAATATATACTGGATTGTGTTATGTATGTACAAAAGAACATACAAAATTTTTCAAAGAAATCAGATCATCATCAATTTAACACAAGAAATAAACATAGGCTTGCTATTCCAAATATTAGACTTCAAAAGATTGGAAATTCTTTTAAAGGATTAAGTATTACAATGTATAATAAATTGCCAATGGATGTTGTTAGCTTACCCATAAATCAATTTAAGTCGTGGATCAAGACCCGTCTGATGAAAAAAGGTTACTATAAAATTGAAGATTTTCTTAATGATGGAGATCTGTAGATACTGGTAGTAGGAATGCTTCGCTCCCTGTCAGCGCAAACTGTATTTTAATCTGTTGTCATTTTTGTTATATCTACACTACGTCCTACAGTTATTATTTTTTTATTTTTATTATTATTATTATATCTACATTCACACGAAAAACTGTATGGCTTAGTATAGATAGATTTATTATCATTGTTGTATAAATTTCTTTGGCGATTAAAAAGAGTAACTGTCGAGTTTCTTGCCGGTTCTTCTCGACAGATGACTGCATTCCGATACCGGTGGTAGAGTCACTCTGTAATTGACGATTCATAAATACTTGATACAAGTTTACATGAATAAAGAATATTTTGATTTTGATTTTGATTTTGATTTTGGTTTCCATTTTCCCATTATAATTTTAGAAAAAAATTCAAAAAAAAGATTTAAAAAAAATTCAAAAAAAAAAACAAAAAGAAATTACTTGCATAAATCGATAGTGCTACTGAAGGTAAAGCGTTCTGCTGCTGGAAAACAACGACTAAACAAACACGCAGTATAAGAGTACTCTGTGGTAATAATTACGTTAAGTAAAAATGTCAGTTATAAGCTAAGTTAGTAGTTTTTAATAAATAATTGATTAACATTGTTATTTAAATTTAGATTGAAAATTAAATTTAAATTAACTTGAAATAATATTTTTAATGAATAACATTAATATTAAATTGGTATTAAATTAAAACCTACCTTACCTTTGCAAATACATTTTCTACTTAAATAGGTACAAAAACAGTTATTTACTAACTTATCGATATTAGGATACCTAAACCGGAAGTAGTCACATCACTAAAACTAGATAAAGCCTGTATGCCTTCTGCTGCGCTTCATCTGGTACGATATCAGACAAATAGTGATGCGAAAGGGAATTCCTCTAAGATATATTTTTGCGCTTTATATAAAAAAATATCCTCCTGAATTATTTCAAAATTGTTTTATTCTTTCTATATTTAAACAATAGGGTGATTTTAATTCAAACATTAGTTTAAAATCATTACAATATAAACATTTTAATCAACCTCGATAACATAGTGTCTCCGCACTACTATAAATGCGTCTCAAAACGGTCGTGGCGTGAGGGGCACCATTTTCGGAAAAAAGCGTGGCGTGGAAAAGGTTAATAATGTTTTTGATTATTGTTTTAATTTATATTTTATTAAGTTTAGAATTTAGTTTTGTATATTTTTAAATGTGTAAATATGTTAATTTATTCTTAGTTAGTTTTAAGTAGAAATAGTTTTTAATTAGAAATAAAATACTATGTAAATATTTTATTTTATTATTTAATTATTATCTAATTTAATTATTAATTATATATTTTATGTTACATGTAACGTTTTACGTTCCAATTCTCATATACAGTGAATATAAAGATGTTATTCTCTTCATGGTTACGTTAATGTAAAATATTCATTATGCAAAGTTAAAAAATGTTTCAGAATAGCGTTCACAACATTTTTCCACATTTCAACTCTTTACTGACTGTTTGACCATTGTTACTAAATGAAATATTTGTTTATATAGTATTAAACAATGTTCCGTTTGTTGCAAAACACTGCAAATTTAATAGTTACTATAAAATGCTGTAAACAAGGTAATTCCAAATTTATAGCGAGTTACTAATTTTTTCTACCCTTGTTATTAACAAATATCATTGTTTTTTAGTTATAAACAATGTTCCGTATGTTACAAAACGCTGCAAAATTAATGGACGTTACGAATTGGTAAGAACAATCTAATTCCAAATTTGCAGCATGTTACTAATTTTTTACCCTTGTTATTAACAAATTTTAATGTTTTTTAATAAAAAACAATGTTCCGTACATTGCAAAACGCTGCAAATTTAATACACGTTACAAAACGGTAAGAACAACCTAATTCTAAATTTGCAGCGTGTTACTAATTTTTTTGACAATGTTATTAACAAAAAACACTTTTCACCCCTTTTCAACCCTTTCCGTACCCCCCAGAGCGCTGCAAAATCACACGGTATGTTATTCCACCTTCCTTAAAAACCCCTCAAAATTTTACCGTGTTACTAATTTCTTCCGGGTTTGAGGCTTTAATGACTGGCCTATAAAATGATGATGATGATGATGACATTGAAAAATGGAAACTGAATTTAATTTTAAAAATATGCGAAATTATGTCGCTCAAAGCAAGCTCAAAGTAAATTTTCAGTTTTACGGAATAAAAACAATCTAATTATCTATTCTCCTTCTGTATTCTGTCTAAATCTTAAAAAAATACTATTCATAGTACCTATTTATTCCCTCCCGTTCCCTCAAATTAACCTAGCTTTAAAAATACTTACATACATTTTCTACGTGAACTTTTAAATGAGGTCATTGGTCCATAACATTTATCAGATGAGAGACTATATCCCACAGACAAATTGCAGTAGCGTACGCAGTTTCGCTATCGCGAGTGTAAGGCTTTGGCTTCTAGTCTTCCACCCGTGGCTTGGCCCACGTAGACTATACGATGTTATCCAATCATCCATCATCAAATGCGATATTTTTAGGGACAAAAAATAGCATTTGTTAGCCTTCAGCTCCCAATATATCCCCATATCAGAAATCGTTTCGATGCGTTACTTAATTGCGACGTAAAAGAAGGACAAACAAAAAAACTTCTGTATCTCCGATATCCCTTGGAAACTTTTTTCAGAGGCCGACTGCTGCCACAGGTGAAATCTGCCGCCTTAACAACTCTGGCTGTATTCCGGCAGTATTAATGTAGGAGTTAGTACACTTGAAATCAAGGGCTCGAAGATCAGATGAGCCTGCAGTCTGGCAGCAAATTGAGCAACGCTTATTGGTGAAGTGACCCTCAACGACGCCGCGGTGACCGCTAACGATCAGGTGGGCTGCGTGTCTGCCTGCAAACAGTGCCAACTGATCTAGTATTAAAAAAAATAAGTAAAAGATACAAAAAATCAAAAAAATCAAAATATTCTTTATTCATGTAAACTTGTATCAAGTATTTATGAATCGTCAATTACAGAGTGACTCTACCACCATACGACTCAAAAGCTCTACCCAATGTGCAAATGCGCTGTCGGCAGTACATTTGTGATTCCTCCGGTGTAGTGTTGTTGCCCAAATTCAGTCTTGGTCTTGCAGTCTTGGTCTTGTTCTTGCGTTTTTGCAAGACCAAGACCAAGAACAAGACCGCGTATTTTTAGCAAGACCAAGACCAAGACTGACCGTGCAAGACTTGAGCAAGAACAAGACATAGCCTGCAAGACTCTTGCGTCTTGCAGCTAGGACTTAGCGATATTTCACTGAGTAGTTAGGTGTAACAGTTCGGTGTATAGGTAGGTACGCTTAGGAATTCTATGAGACGCAAAAAACTGTATCAAAGAATATGAAAAACTGGACCTATGCGCATTACGACTAATACCATAAACATAGCGAATAAAAAAATATCTATTAAAATCAAACTGAGTGCATGCATAGTTATGTTTTAACCATCGGCACTTTGATAATGCGGCATCAAAGGTTTTGTACTTACTTCTCAAAGAAATTTGCCGCTTTTCGGAAGTACATGGTTATGATACACTCTTGTTAATGATATGCAGTTTGTGCAGATTTTTATTATTTGTTACAACAAGCAACAAGCAGTTGACAGAGAAGTATCAAAACCGTAGCATAGCAACGGACATTAGGCAGCAGGCACACAGTACCTTAACACTTCCCCTCAAACGAATATCATCTGGTCATCTGACACACGTATTCCAGAAAAGCTAAATTAATACAATGCACTAGCACTCCTCTAAACTCATTCTTGCGTCATCAAACGTAAGCCCGAAACACATTTCTCAAAGTTAATACGCCCTAACGGCTTCGTCAAAACATCAGCTACATTATCCTCAGTACACACATACTGTAATGCAACCGTTGCATCCTCAACGCATTGCCGCACGTAGTGATATCTTATATCGATGTGCTTCGTCCGTCTATGTGCAATAGGATTCAGAGCTAACTTTATAGCACTCTGGTTATCCACGTATAGAGACACTGAACGCTCAGGCACTTGTAAAAGAGAATTCACAAAACCATGTAAATAAGTAGCTTCTTTACATGCTTCTGACAGCGCTATGTATTCTGCTTCTGTTGACGACAGAGCCACACAAGTTTGCTTCTTGCACTCCCACGACACAAGGTTTCCACCTACCTTAAAGGTGAACCCGGAGAATGACTTTCTGTCTTTTACATTTCCTCCCCAGTCGGCGTCAACGTAGCCGGTAATACTACCAATGGCAGCAGCATCCGCCTTGAACTCTAGGCTATAACTGATTGTGCCTTTGAGATATCTTAGTACCCGCTTTGCAGCTTGCATGTGCACCTGGTAGCAACAAGAATTATATTGAGACAAAAAACTTACTGCGGCCGAGATATCAGGCCGAGTATTGCAGGCCAAGTAATTCAATGCTCCTATTAACGACTGATATCTAAGCCGGTTTGGTTGATCCAGTGCTACACCACCTTCCCCTTCAGCCAAAACCGAGTGAAGATTCACCTCTATAGGAGTTTTTACTGGTTTGCAATCATCAAGACCGAAATCTGCCAACAATTTCTTGATAAACTTACTTTGTGAAACTCGTAATGAACCACTGTCTCTGGTAAGTTCCATTCCTAGACATTGCCGTGCCTTTCCTAGATCCTTGATTTTAAATTTCTTTCTCAGATTTTCCAAGAGTTCATTTTTCTTTTGCGTATCATCAAAGAAAACTAAAAAATCGTCAACATACAAGGCGATATAAACATTGTCTCTAAAATATAAACATTTATCAAATTTTGAACGTCTAAATGACAATGACAGCAAAACTTCATTTACTTTTTCGTTCCATGAACGAGATGCTTGTTTAAGGCCATATATTGCCTTTCGCAATAAACAAACCTTTTTGCTATTTTTATCGCATCCGTCTGGCTGTTGCATGTAGACCTTTTCATGCAGTTCGCCATTCAGAAATGCGGTGTTCACATCAAAATGATCAATTTGAAGATTTTTGTGAACAGCCAACGAAAATAACAACCTGATAGTGGACCTCCGAACAACCGGTGAATAGGTCTCAAAGTAGTCAACTCCATATGACTGCGTGAACCCTTTCGCCACAAGTCGAGCTTTGTAGGATTTGCGTCCATCAGCGTCGAACTTGTATTTGAATATCCACTTGCAACCTACTACCTTTGCTCCAGGTGGTCTGTCCACAATCTCCCAAACTTCATTTTCGTACATAGAGTCCAACTCTTTCTGAATGGCTTCTCTCCAGTAAATCTCATCTTTACTCTTCAGAGCTTCTTGAAAAGTACGAGGTTCGTCGTCAGTGACAAGAAAGACCAAATCCTCTTGGTTTCGCAGTCTATTCCGTAAAGGATACCTAGGCTGTTCCACCACAGGTTCTGGTTCTTCACCATTTGGCACTGCTTCCTCAACTTCCAAGTTAGAAGATGATGAGATCTCTGGTTCCGAGATAGGTTCAGGTTCAGTCGACACGTCATTAGTGATTTCCCATGTGACATCAGAGTCCTGTCCTCTTGACAGCTCTGCGGGAACATCAGACTTCTGAGTGTCGCTGTATCCACCTGTATCCTCTATGAACACAACGTCTCTTGCCTTTATGACGTTTCGTGGATTTTTCAAATCTGCTAAACGGTAACCTTTCGTTTCCGTGCAATATCCCACGAAGCGATATGCTTTGGCTTTCTTATCCCACTTCTTCCGAGTTTCCTTTGGTACATGCGCGTAAGCAATTGAACCAAATACTCTAAAGTGAGTGACAGTTTGAGCTTTATTGGTCCAAAGCTCCTCCGGAATCTTACCCTGGTTGCCTGAATGAGGTAGTCTATTTTTAATGTAAACCGCAGTATTACATGCTTCCGCCCAATACCGATTACTAAGACTTTCTCCCAGCATGGTCCGAGCCATCTCCACGATCGTTCGGTTAGCTCGTTCAGCAACGCCATTTTGTTCCGGGGTATAAGGGACTGTCAACTGGTGTTTTATTCCCTTACTGCGAATATATTGACTAAACTTCTGGTTAACAAATTCTGTTCCATTGTCAGTTCGTATAGCCTTCAGTTTTAAGCCAGTCTCGTTCTCCACATGTGTCACAAACTCTTTGAAGAATTTTAAAGTATCTGATTTTGACTTGAGAAAATATGCAAACATTTTCCGTGTCAAATCATCCACCAAGACAAACATGTAACGAGATCCATTAAACGAACTCTCTGACATTGGACCACAGATATCCATATGTACTAACCCTAATTTGTCACTTGCTCTGTCTGCTTCACCTGCTGGAAAAGGTAATCTGTGTGACTTCCCCTTAATGCAGTCAACACAAGGTTCCATTACGCTCTTTCCAAAATCGAAACCAGGTAGCTTACGTAAATCTCGCTCATTTACGTGTCCAAGCCGCCGATGCCACAATGTCAACGAGTTCCCAGCCTGAACTGTAGCCAGCGCCTCATCTACAACAGGATAACAATCATCAAGTTTATAGATGCCTGAGACCTTGCTTGCAGTAGCTACAAGCCTACTCGAAATGTGACCTACCGATTTGTGAAACATATTACAGCCATCTGCACTAAAAACTACTTTCCATCCTCTTTCAACCATCTTTGAAACTGATAAAAGATTTACTTTCAAACCAGGTACATACGTAACATCCCTTATGGGCATCTCAACACCTTTCAGTCTGACCATAATGTTACCTATTCCTGCACTTGAAATCTTTTCATTGTTTGCACAAGTCACGTCGAAGCTCTTAACACTATCACAAACCTTAATGTCTCTAAACCAATGTTTTTGAAATGACATATGATTCGATGCACCGCTGTCGATATACCAGGATCCAGAATCGAATGTATCACGAACACTTAATGAAGTTAATAGTCCAGTGTCGCCACTCTTCTGACCTGTATGAAGCAGTTGACATTGATTCTTCCTATGCCCTTTTTCTCCACATTTAAAGCATTTGACAGGTTTGACAGACTGCTTTTTATGTCTGCTCCCTTTTGAAGCTAAAGCTGACTCACTCATAGTGTTGGATGTACTGCCTTTTGTCGAGTCTTCTTGAAGTAGTTTCTGTCGCACATTTTGCGAAGTGATCTTCATGCCAGAGTGTTCCATTGCCATTCTCATGGGTTTGTACTCGTCTGGTAGACCTCGCAACAGCACGACAGCGACAAGCTCGTCGTCGACACTATGGTCTATTTCTCTCAGTTTTTGAGTGTGACTCATGATGGCAGCTATGTATTCATGCATATTCGCATGTCTATCCAATCTCTCGTCTAAGAGTGCATTCAACAGACTTATTTTCCTGTTGAAACCTTTATCTTCGAATACAGCAGCTAATGCGTCCCATGCTTCCTTCGCCGTCCTCGCTTCTTGAACGTAGGGGTAGAGGTGCGGTTCTAGGTGCAAGCATATGGTCGCCAGTGCTTCTTCATCTTTTTGGATAGCAGAAAGATCATCAGGTTCCGGAGACTTCGCCGTGTAGGAAAAAAGCTTTTCACGTAGTAAAAGCATTTTCAATGCGAACTTCCATGTTGAGTAATCTTCTAAGCCGTTGAGCTTCGGGATGGAAAATTTCGTGATCTGGGCCATAACCTCTTGTTAATGATATGCAGTTTGTGCAGATTTTGTTACAACAAGCAACAAGCAGTTGACAGAGAAGTATCAAAACCGTAGCATAGCAACGGACATTAGGCAGCAGGCACACAGTACCTTAACATACACGCGCCGGCGGCTTCTTTTGAAATCTAAAACAATCGTTGCCGCCACGCCGAAATCATAACATTTGACACTATTTGATTGCCGCCATAGGGCGTAAAACTCTTTTATTAAATTTCTTATAAGTTGAGGGTTCAATCTCTTTCTAGACAGATAAGTATTGTTCTTTAAAATACAGTCAAGTTATTGTAATTAATTTGTTTTTTTACATGTTTTAGCAAATGTAAGCTTATAAATCAAACAGTTACTTCCATGGAAAACGACATATAGGTCAGTTGATTTTTCGAATTTCTTATCAAATCTTCAGTTATTTATTAATCTGATTGATCTTTACTATGGCTATGTTAATTCAAGCTCACAATGTTCCAATTCTAATACGTTTTTCTAAGATTTAAAGTAAACTTTAATAAATAGTAATAGACTAATAGGTAATTGCAAGACTTGCAAGACTCTTGCTGCAAGACCAAGACCAAGACCAAGACTGGGAGCGCAAGACCAAGACCAAGACCAAGACCAGGTGTATTGGCGCAAGACCAAGACCAAGACTGGCTAAGTCTCGTCTTGTTCTTGCATTTGGGCAACACTACTCCGGTGTTGCAAATGTCTACAGGTGGCGATAGTCACTTACTTTTGTGTCACTTACCATGGTGTACGCTATATCATAAAAAAAGAAATTAAGCCAGTCAAAACTGTTACTACATTGTGGTTCGTCTGGTTTGTGAGAGTGCCGGAGGCCCACACCCCCCAAATGGCCAGCAACGCATCAGCGATCCCTCTGGTGTTGCAGATGTCCATGGCCAGCGGTTATTGCTTACCATCAGGCGACCCGCTGGCTCATTTGCCGCCTCTGCACTGGCATAAAAAAATAGTAAGTAATAAAAGATACGAAGTTTAGAATACTGTTCCATTTTGAAGTAGGTTAAAATATTCGGTTCTCCAACAGAGTTATAATATTCGTCAGAGCCGGGGTGTTTGGGGTCGCTTTGTTTAGCCACCATTTAAAGGAGGGTGAGCAACACCTCAGTGTTGAATCAGCATGCCATAGTACAAGATGACCATAGTAAAATAGTGGGAAATAAGATCCTTTGTCTGTTCAACTTTTTTATGAATCTTTACTTATCAATGTGTGACTCTACCTCCGGTTTTAAAATGTTTAATCGAGAAGAAGAGGCAAAAACCTTGATGAATTACTCTTTTCATTACGTCAATTACCTATATCACAATTTCCATTTCTCTATTACCACAGAACATATACTGCTATTACTTAGTTGTCCATTTTTTTATTACTAAGTCGTACGTACAGTTCGCGCGGTATGAACTCTCAATTTAGAATTAACTATTTAGGGAGAAGTAAAGGCAAACAGTCAGACGCTTACTGTGAACTTATTTCGCTCTGTCGCATTCGCATATTGGGTACCTAATGGACGCTTCTAACGCCTAAGGCATCTTTCGCGCGCGGCTTTACCCACCTGTTTTTGGGGCACAGAGGTGTATTTTAAGTCAGTACTCATTACGCATTAAGCTATATAATTGTGGGCGTTAGCGTATAATATACTAAATAAGAACATTGTGATAAATTCTTAATAATTAAATATCTCTGGACATTATTCACACAGAGCGCCCCAAACTAAGCATTAGCTTGTGCTATGGGTGTTAGACAACGGATAAACATTACTTATATACTTTTTTGTAAATACATACATACCTACATATCATACATAGAAACACCCAGAGCGATACAAACAGACATGTTCAATATGTTCATGCACACATAATGTACCGTGCGTTCATTACACCAAATGGCTCGTCATCTAACATCGTCATCGATACATCGATGCATTGAACTAAGGTCCACAAACCCAGTATAATAAAATTATACCTACCTACTGGATTACGGAGAATAAAATAACTTTAGTTAATCGAACTCGGAGAATAACTTAAGTTTTGAAGGAACGTTAAACCTCATCTACGATGGTGATAAAAGGATTTATGCTAGTATTAAATAAAACTCAAATATGTGTTTGTTTGTTTGTATTGCATCAACTGTAACACTTTCAGTTTTCATCGATATTGAGCAAAGTTTACCTACATTATTATAACTGCTTACACCGACGTGTGAAATTGTCTGTAATTACAATATACTTCAGAAAAAATGAAGTTCATACTAGATTGCATTTTCGTGATGAATTTATGTATTTTCTCATTAGCAAAATTTCTGCACGAATTAACCTTGTAAAGACGCGCGGACGTCGTCTAACGTTGGACTTCATAAATGGATGTTTCGACAATTCCACACGAAATGCAAGCATAACAACGCATGCTATGTCATAATGCTCTGACCCCTCCATGACAATACACACCCGACACTATTATGCCGTTTCATTTTTTGTTTAAGCTTTAAGCACCAATTTTCTTTATAACAAGTCGTTCGAAATAATTAAACGACTAAAAATCTATAAATATCTTACTATGTATAGGTTAAAAATACATGTTATAACATTTTTACAAGTCTATCTTTAGTTTATTATGTTCAAATCAAATGAACTATTCGGAGAGTTGTGAAACGTATGTTATTTGGTACACGTTACCTTAGTGCAAATAGTACATTTGATCTTTTACGATTTAAGTACAAATAAAAATGTAAAAAAGAAATTAAAAATATGAAAGCACAGGACATAAATTATAAAAAAAACGTAGGTAGGACGTAACTTCGTTCTACTATGAATAATACAAATTAAAATTATAAATAAGTACACTCCGGAACATATTTACAAACAATATGGTCATGGACACGAGTAGGTACACTAGAATTAATTAATAAATTCGCTAAAAAAACAATTAATTATAATTGCACGTACAACCAACTAAAATTTCATAACTAGGAGTATTTTTCTATTGGTTAATTATACTTATAATTATTTTCTATTTACGTATGTATGTTATTTCAATTTCAGAAATCCACAAACTTAATAATAAGACGGATTGGAGTTCCATTTAGAACTTTTATTAAATATGTGAATCAAAAATCAGGACAATAAATTAAAAACATATATTTTATTTTGTAATAATAACTTTTCAATTATTGGTAATAGTAAAAAGCCATGCGAGAATGAAATAGTTATCTACTATTCTTTTCAAATAAAAAGCGTGCCTAATTCAAACGTGGCGTAGATTAAGATATACATGCCAGTAAAAGTATATAATAGGTACATAAATGGGTATAATGTAGGTAGTTACTAAAATTATATAATATAGTAGAAGTATTTATATTTTCAGCAACCTACGCATCAAAGCGTTACTTAATTGTAGAATAAACATTACATGAAGGTTATAATTGTAATATACTCTGGATTCGAAATTAATTTCCAGACTGTTGGGTGCCCAGTTTCTCATAATTTTGACAAATAAACAGGCTTAACAAACTAAACGGGTATTAGGTTGAACATTTTAAAGAATATAGCTGGAAGTTAGGGAAAGTGCTGGGTGATAGAAAATCTTTAAAGATCCACACATAAGCCTTCGCTGAAATCAACTCTAACAATGAAGACAATAATTCAAGTTCCAGGCTTTGAAAATAACGTTTATCTTTATTTCTAGTTAGCACGTTGTATAGAACGCATCATAAATATCATACAATATTGTTGTATCTAAGGCACATAATGTTTAGGCTTTCAATTATTACTCCATATCGTAACAGTGGTGCTAATTAAATTAATACAAATGTATGTACGATGACATATGAAATTATTTAAACACATGCATTCATAAAGTTTTGTATTCCGAAATGATCTCACATGTCACTGACATACAGAACTCATAGCAAAGCTATTAACAAACTACTATCCAATCTACAATGCTGATAATAAAATAAAAGTTAAATTACACCTCTTTGCTTTACATTAATCTGGATACAAATCTTTATTACAATAATAACAAATGCATTTCATACAACATGTTCTGTCCATCTTTTGTATTAATACAGTGTATTACTCATTTTATTAGCACTAGTCGTGCATATTGCCAATCATACAAAACAACTATTTCAATATAAGACACGTTCAGAATGAACAATTGAATCACAGTCTAGAATTTTCGGCACCAATGAGCTTTTAAATTCGTCACCAATATTATACTGACATACCTCTTTTCAAGATCACCTCATTCAGATTGTACGATACGACAAAGTTGTGTAGGTTCTTCATTTGAATGTAATCAACAAGCCTTAAGTGACATTACTATTTATTCGTCTAACTGTTTTATATAGTCTAAAGTCTATAGCTAGCAATTGACTAATCCCGCCTTCTGCCTAGTTGAACTATTTCAGCTGTATTATAGTCTAATATAGTTTTGTTTTGTGAAATAGCTATGTAGTAATTGTACCAAACCGCTTGACTAATTTTAACTCCAATTTTATTTAACCCAGTCTGTTCAGCCATATTTTCTATACAAAAAATATTTTGCAAGTCAACTGTTATTATTATGAATATAGGATCGAACTACTCTCAGTACCAATCTCTAGCTTCACTAAAGCTGTAGTTTTTTTTATAATTAGTTTTATAATTATTGCTTTCTTCTTTATTGCTACGTTACCTATTATACCTATGTTCCTACGTTAATAAATGAATTTAAGGCATCAACTGAATTCAATAATTGTTTAAAATAAGTGTTATACAGTGCGGCACTGGATGGCACTAATAAGTTTGAGTGAATAAGACCATAATTATTTATATCGACAAATTATAAATTATTGTATAAAAAATGTTTTTTCTGATTTTCTTTTTACAGTAAGTCATTATTTTTATTTTTATGTAAAGTAAAAACAAACCATTAAAGTCGTAAGTAAAAAAATGTTCTAAATAATATTTCAATACATTGATTTTTTTATTTTTTGGTATAGTACCACCCATTTTAATTTGCGCACTTAACCAACCCGCTGTACCTAATAATAAAAATCTATGAGAAAAGTAAAAGCCTGAATATTGTTTTCCAATTTAACAGCTCCTACTTAAAAGGTGAATATCGTTACATTACCAATGAATAATGTGACAGCTTTTAGTATTATGGCCGAAGTATATTTTAATTCTCATTAAATTCTATTTAAGTTCCGCACAAATCGATTTCCCAAATACAATTAATAACTCGGTTATTCCTAGCTGTCACATGCCATTCGCCACATTTCACTACAACTTATACGTTACTTATAAATC
The DNA here is from genome assembly GCA_949319885.1 of Mecyna flavalis. Classification (NCBI taxonomy): domain Eukaryota; kingdom Metazoa; phylum Arthropoda; class Insecta; order Lepidoptera; family Crambidae; genus Mecyna; species Mecyna flavalis. The sequence goes on along the minus strand of OX439419.1, from coordinate 1,354,845 downwards.
TAAATCTATTAAAAATTGTGTATATATATTTGGATTTTATTAAGTGTAATTTGGCCACAATTTTAGGTTCAACCCTTACTAATAAGTGTAAGGGGCTTTATATATGTAAATACTTTTTTCATTTAAGTTATATTAAATTTACAATGTTATACTAATGACTAGCTTTTCTCGTATGGCCACGGTTTTGCAAAACAAAATTGTTTGACTGAAAATAATTGTATTGTCTAGGATTTCGAAGACAAAATATCATAACGGTTATTTTATTTATTTTATTCTGTAACCAAAAGTGTAGTCACTGTATTTAGTTTATATCAGTATTACTTATATCCGAGTCATTAGGTATGGTAACATTTATACCAGATACACACTGTCATGTTGACTATAAAATATACCATACTATGTGGCGCGTCACGACACGACAACCATAATCCACGTTTACAATGGATTACTCAATCATGGCCAGTCTCTCTATCCGTAAGATATCTAAGATCACTGAGCTCCATTACTATAGAGGACAGTGTCTAAGTCTGATGCTGTGTCTTTTTTAATTTTGAAAAAAACAAAATGTGGCCGTAGATATCTGACAGATTTTATCGGAGACTTATTTGTCAGCGGTAAAACTGGCTTTTATAGTTATCACTTTGACTTAAAATACACATTTCAGTAGACACTTCGGTTACAGAAAAAAATAATTGTCATCTTAAATTAAATTAATTATTAATGAATTGCAAAGTTACAGGTATGAGCGGATGGATTTATTAAAAGAACACTACAATTTACAAGTCTATATATTTACTTTACGAAAGGCACCTATAAAAATGTACCTCGACTTTTGTCGAACTACCAGGTAATTATCAGTAAACGCAAATATAAGATGAAGGCATTAAAAGTAGCGCCAAAAACTTTTTCTTCTTTCCGAAAGAACTAGTATCATGCCAATTGTGTCCGATTAATACGTAAGAAATTGTATTGTGTCCAATTGATCCGTAAGAAATAGTATTGTGTCCAATTGATCCGTTAGAAATAGTATTGTGTCCAATTGATCTGTAAGAAATAGTATCAAGCCGATTGTGTCCTAGGCCTAGATTTAATGATGAAATGGAGTTTCTGATGTTTAGTATTTTTTATATACCACGAGTGTGACGCGTTTGTAATGAATTTAATTTAATACCAGTTAAATCAGGCCTAGTAAAGTTTTTTTTGTGTAGTTTACGTCAATCACTATACATAACTTCGGGTGACACACATTTTTGTTATTCCAATTAAATACACCACCACTACCTTTTAGATATAGTCAATTGACAAAGTGCGCCTCCAAATTTTATTTGCATTTACCGATAATTGTCGTTATTTTCGATTCAAATTTCCAGTTCAAATGATTCTTGAAAGCTGTTTTGAGATCAAAAATAAGCATTACACTTACTAGTTCTTGCATCAGCACATTGTTTTAATCACGTTGGTAAATCATATAAAATTAAAGCTTCATTTTGTGCTTTGAACTTGAAGACTGATAAGGTTTAAAACTTACGTTTCATTGTAAGTTGTGTTGTGATCGAAAAGACTCGAACCCTTTGAGGTCTTTAAGAACTTTGTGCGCTAGACTGTTGTTATTTGTAATAATAGCCCATTTGAGAACATTATTTTTTATATTTTTGTTTTAAAATAATTAATTATGGCAAAATTATACAGTGCAATTATTAGCCCGCTACTGTTAAATTTTCTTAATACCTACCTTTTGAACCGTGCATCTGTTTAACATCGATTGCAAACGTTTTACAGTTTTAGAAAATTTGTGATGTTGACGTTTTTTCGAAAAAAAAAATTACTTCGTACGATTCATCCCATTGTAAAAATGTATTTTATAAGTTATATTTATTGCGTAAAAAGAACAATGATCATTAAAATGGTAATTTGAATCGAAAACAATTAAATGGCCACTAATTATACAACTAAACTAATCTCTTAAGCAAGGCTCGTCTTTCTTAAATATTCGTTCAATAAATAAAAAAATGTAATCTAATACCGCTTACTCTATCTTTTCAATACAAAACACACAACAATGAAACAAAAAACAACTTATAATATCACACTTTTGTCAATTAAACAATTGTTTCGACGCTATTGGAAGCATTCCGTTCCGCTTATCTATGTCTTACAGCTTAGCAAAATAATATTTCACAAGCTGTACTTTCAATTAACATTTTTTTTCACTAAATTACTGGAAGGCTTGATCATATCATACTTGTTTTATATTCTATAAAAATATTAGAATATAATATGTTGTTTTATTAATTTTCGTAGCTTTATTTTTACATTATCGTTGGAGTATTGTATTTTGTTATCGCCTTAATAAGTAGTAAATGTTGGCTGTATCGACGGTCTGTTGCGTCTAGTCCCCGCTAGGTGGCGCTGATCGAGCCGACGTTACAAGGTCACTCAATTGGATAAAAAGCCACACTAGGCGGTCGATACGCCGGGATTGTAAAATCTAAACTACGAGTTTCTGCAAACGGTCTCGTTAAATATTTACATAGCCCCACTTATTTCGCCGCCATACCTCTAATCATCTCCATGTAAAGGGTATTACAGTTCACAAAAAAGTTAACATTAGGACGTTTTGATGCTTTTTATAAAACGCAGGCCACACTTCTTTTTCTTCCTTGCCGAATATTCAGAATTTACCATTAGTCATCTCCCATAGGTTGGACAAACGTACAGAAAAAAATTCTTATAACTTCGTGACTTCTTGTTTGACAGCAAAATGTGGGTAGTTTTAAGCATTTCCCTTACAAATAATTGACATCATAATGAGTTTTCAGGGTTTGCTTTGCATTACAAAGCTTTAGCAGCTCTTTTCTAAGATTTATTATCAGCATGGCCTACGCTTCACAGATTTGACATCCAATTTAAAACATCCACATAAATTGGCTGTGTCCTAAAATTTGATGCCCAATCGATTAATCGAAAGCATTGAACAGTCTCATTTAAATTTTTAGTCAACAAATAAAATTACAATACATTTCAATTATGGACCTTAGCATTATTACTAACTTACTGGTAGGTACTGCAAAAAGTCTGTCACGCCTAGGCCAGAGTCGTAGGTGGAAGAAAGCTATCGTTGGTAGGTAGTAGTTGGCCAAGGCCCACATCTTAGGTGTCGTCCAAAGTAACCGACGCAAGGATTACAAACTTTGTAAATAATTGATAGTAAAACTACTAAGGCCCACAATCTTACAATGATCAGTATACGGGGGACACTGGTTCGCTAGTGTCACTTGCGTAAGGCCGCGGCGAGCCAGCCAAGGCCCCGAGTCTCGGCATGTGTGTGGAACCAGGCCTGTATTCACTTTGATAAGTGCGAGTGCAGGTGATTAGTATTAATTGAGGCTGAGGAGTGCAAGTGTGTAGTGCGAGTAGTAGGTATCCACATGCACTAATCAGTCGCTCTTCACAAATATTTTCTCCTCCTGAAAAATTTGTCTCAGTATTTTTTGACAAAGTTTGGGTTTCTCAAGGTTGTAATTAAGCCAGTACCCATCATTGTAAAGTTGACTCGGTTTTAATGATGGAGGCCTTTGCTCTGCAGTGGAACATTAAATAAACTGGCACTAAATCACAAATCAAAGTGAATTTAGGGCTTAAGCCTAAACTGGGAGCGGGAGCGGAGGCAGTGCCACCCGTACGTAGACGCACGGGCGGCTTGGCGCGGGATGTCGCTCGCTCCCACTCCCGCTCCCAGAATCGAGGCAGAGGCCTTAATGCAAGGCTGTCGCTAGCGAGTCCCAGAGGCCTAGCGAGGCTCATGGCCTAGCGAGGCTCGGAGGCCAAGCGAGGCCCAGTGGCCTAGCGAGACTCAGAGTCTCAGAGGCCTAGCGAGGCCCGGAGACCTCTCACTAGGACCCGTCGTCCCTCAGAGGCCCAGCGAGGCCTGGAGACCTAGTGAGGCCCGGAGTCCCTCAGAGACCTAGCGAGGCCCGACATATCTCAGAGGCCCAGCGAGGCCCGTAGGTCACACGGTGCGGTGCGTGACGGGCCGCCAGTGCGGCAGCGGCGCCGGCGTCCAGCGCGCGTGCGCGGGCTTGCCGCGCGGCTGCCATCACGGCGAGTGCAGCGCGGGCGACTTGTCCGGCGCGATGTCGTCCGCTTCCACCACCGGCGGGGCGCCTGTCGTGTCCATTGCGGTCGCTTCTGATGTTATCACGCTCGATTGGAAGAAACGTTCTGCGGATATTTAAAAAAATAGATAAGTATTTTGGTGTCTGTCAATGATAAATGTCAAAAACGATTACCAAGTCCGTATAGAAGAGGCACTTATGTATAATAAAATTAAACAATTAAATTCTCCAAAATGGTCATAAATAAATTCTTGACAAGATTAAGATTTGGTATTTTTTTTATAATAAACAGAGAAAGCGACCTTTTTTTTTTCTTCCGGAGGAGAATGCGTTTATGCACCTTAACCACAGGCTAGCGAGACCTGCGGCCGTGTGTGGGACTCGGGACCCACGCGTCCTACTACCCACTAAACTCCCCCAGTTCCCCTTTCACCCGGAGAGGACGAGCCGGTGCCCGCTGTGTCGATTGACCGGCCCATCCCCGGGTACCCCAGCCTGGTGCAGTGGGCCAGGGTTTGCGCCTTGGGAGGACCACCCGAGAAACGAGGCGATCCCCAGACTTGGCTTGGACGACCTGTGCAATGCGTACGCTGGGGGGCTACCTCCGCACGCAGGTCATCCGTAGGCTAGAGGAGACGCCTGTGAGCACGACTTCTCCAGCCCGGCCGTCTACGCCGGAGGGAAGCGGCATGAGGATCCTGCTCCCGTTCCCTCTCCACTACCTCCTTCTGCGACATGACTGCCTCGCAGAAGGAGGCGGCCGCCTCCCACGCTCTTTTGCTGGCAACCATGGCCTGGACCATAGTTGCCAACGAGAGGTACCAGAAGTTCTCTCCCTAACAAAAGTCAAGTTTAGTTATAAAAATATACCTACACTCGCCAGAGCCTACCCTCCTGCAAGCAAAATTTAAACTTATAACCGCGCGAGAACCATTATCATCAACAACTGCATGGTACCTAAGTAAAATTGATAACTGTAGCATATAAGATATTAAATTACAGTCAATTCTGTAAATCACAGTATCATCCTATACTTACCATCGTCTAATAGAACTACATGGTCTGGACCCGTCGGCGCTGTCATGATGTTGAACTCATCTTCCAAACTCGTGAAGGGAGGCGCGTTCCATCTAAAAACAACAACCAATCTTCTTTTTAATACAGATTTTAATAAACTACTCCTGTCAAAATAGGTTCCATCTATTTACAAAGGTTCATTTTATACAAATACTTATCACCAGGACTCATATTATACATATATTAATCAATAACGAACCCCTTTGATTTCTAACCTCTCCAATCTTCGAGCCATTGATTTTAGGTGTAGGTACTGGCTCTCACATCAATATCAATGGAATACAATCAGAACTATTGTAGTAGCAAATTTCACCTACGGGGGTAGTAGCCAGGGATTTCGGACTCTGAACAAATCCCACCTGCATCGAAACACAAAAGGGGACCTAAACAGGCGTTCTGGTGTTGAACTTAGTTAGCAAAACCACTGTACTATGGGGACAATCATTGATGACTTACCTTGGAGGAGCTCTGGTAGATGCCCTGGGAGCGTACAGTCCTAGTCCACCAGGAGGAGAGACGCCCCCACCGCCCGCGCCCCCCACACTGCTCACTGTGCCCACGCCTGGGACCGCCCCGCCCAGGCCCACGCCGCTTATTGACCCGTAGCTCGCATATACCTGTCAAAATGGCAAACATTAAACTTCTTGCTAAAAAAGATATGATCCCACTGAGAAAATTTTCTTGTTCTGTGATCCCACTCGAAGGACCAAAATTAGTCATTTGAGTTGAGAAAGAAAGCTTTTTTTCGTTCGTCTGTCTAAATCTGATCCAGCCACAATTCATGATTTAAACTATATCGTAAACACAACGTACAACGTAAGGTAGTCAGCGTCCGATACTGGATTTAAATTCTTGGGAACATGGTATAGGAACACCAGAAATATCAATGTACTTCTTATGTATGTAAATTAACTTGTAGCTGTACTATATACAGTCAGACTCAGCTACAAAGTGTTAAGCCTACACCTATGGAATGTGAAAACAAGTCATTTTGACAGTCAGCTCCATCAAGAAGGGCATGAAAATGTTTATATACTTTGGCAGTTTCACATAGTTCAGCTAATTCTACTGTCAAACTAAAATTCCCTGCAATTCTAAAACTACCAGATTATCCTGACCTGCTGTTGCGTGTGGAAGTGGTTGAAATGCGAGATGGGGGGATGGCAGTCCGTCCGGTAGGAGTGGGGTGACCGTCGTCTTGGCGAGGCGGGCGGCGACCGCACTTCGGGCGACGCGGGCGACCCGCCGCCGCTGCCCACCATCTCGCTCGCTGGAAACGAGTAGAGGTCTTGTCAGGCTAATGAATGAGTTCACTGCTGGACACGGGCTATTCGTTGCCACGGAGAAAATCTCGCGTGGATTGAGGAGTCTCGGAGGAGCCAGACTTGCGTAAGAATTACCTGGTCTCAACTTTTCCTAAAGATCCCGAGAACCAGTTGACGATGACGACCGGTTTTTTAAAGCCCATTCAGGCTTACTTCCATGTTTTGAAAGATCCTTCATGATGAGAGGAGAGTAAATAGTTATGGTAAGTAATACAGGTGCTGAAAGAAGACACAAAGATAGGGATGAAAGCATTACTCTCTTAATTATGATATTCTTACGGCATCCAATCGCTATGTACATACATAATCTGTTCTATATCATCATCATTATAGCGTATTCCCGATTGCATCCAGCATGGAGCTAAGGGTTCCCTTCGACTTTGATCCTAGATTTGACAAGCCTGGTTATTACAATGGAGCGATTGCCATCTGACCTCCGTGTAACCCTTACAAGTTATAATCTGTTATAATAATCTGTTCGACTGACGTTTAATTCTTTCTCATATTTAACATGCTCCGAAAAAGTCGTCTATCTCTTAAAATTCTTCTCAAAACTTCTTCGATAGTAAGAATAACTACTTTTAAAAAGTTAGTTTGCCAAAATGTGTGACACGGTTTCATTGATAGCACATTATTGTTTTTACATGTACTATGCATTTTGAGATTATGATGCATATCACCACGACGCCACCTGGTATTTTATAATGGAATTGCTCTGTTCTTGCTACATGTCTATAGCTCTGACTCCTCAAACGATTGGAGATCATTCCGAGGCTGGTGCAGCTCACCTGTTGACCTGATAATAGCGACGGGCCGAGCCATGGGTGGCAGCGGCGGGGGCGGCAGCATCGTGCTGCTGAAGTATGCCGGCTTCGGACTCCTGGAGAGGCTCTGGACCTGCAGTTCATAAGTTATAAGCATCATTACCTAAACTTTGCCGATTGTGGAATGAACTACCTGCCGAGGTTTTCCCAGAGGGATACGATATGGAGTTCTTCAAGAAGGGAGTAAACAGGTTTTAAAGGTCGGCAAGGCGCAAGTGATGCCCTTGGTGTTGCCAGCGATGATAGGCCGTGGTTGCGGTATAAAAAAAACTTGGTAATAATCTAATCATAAAGGGATGAGTGGAACCCAGGATTAGTGTGAATTGTGAAAGAGTGAGAACATTTAAGAGAAGGCTGTTCCCTGGCCAATTAAGAGATGCCTTAAAGAAAGGTCACGTCAGAAGTACAATAACGTGATGAGCACTCTCGAATGTGGACGAAGACAAACTTGTAGGTAAGCTTGACTGTATGTATGTATGTAGGTAATACTGACTTGTAACTGCTGCACATCAGCAGAAGGCTCCTGGCACACGAACGTGACGAAGTCCAGTGAATCCTGCGGCGCTCCGTCGTACTTCGCACTCGAGTGTTGACTTGACAGTTGATCTGACGCTGGGAACAAATTATATACTGTAAGTAGTTGACGTGTATAGTGTAACTTTGCTTTGCTTAAGCGCTTTATTTGCAGAGTGAAAGTGTCGGAGACCTGATACACTTTTCCCTTACTCGTACTTGTAATTTTTTTACATTTGTTTCGAAAGTTGGTTTCAAGAGATAGTGAAAACGTTTGAATAGTGTTTTGTCGTGTCGGAAAAACGCGGCTAGTTTTTTAATAAAGATTTACAACAAAACATGATTACCTGTTGGATGTGTATCGGTGGGAGGCGGCGCGTGTTGGTAGAATATGGTGTTGGAGGGAACCAGCGGCGCCTGCGCAGCGCTCAGGCCTGCTGAACTGTGGGGGATATCTGGAACACAAGAATCTACGTGGCATCATAGTGTTGCTCGGACAGCGAGGGTCGCGGGTTCGACAGGTGAAACCAGTCAACTCTAGTAAGTAACATATAATTTCAAATCTTTACAAAAATAACACTGCTACAATACCCAAGTCTCAATATTTCATTTGAATCCCACTTAAAACCAATATTCTAGTAATCTATTTGTGTCTGATGTATATCTTAGAATACATTTTGTTCTGTTGTTCTAAAAAGCTTCTGTTACCACCAAAAAAGCCAAATATTAGATAATTCTCACAAAACGCAATATTGTTGTATCTTGAATTGGATACCGCAGAAGGTTTTCTTTTCTTATAGCTTCTCTGTTTCACTTATTTTGAGTGTGATAAAGAACAAGAAAATAATTTTGTGTTCTCCGTATGTAACATTCGCTTGTAAGAATTAAAGCGTAACTTCCTCATTCCTGCCCTGACTCAGCATTATCAGAATCTTAGAGCACAATAGTCGTCCTATCTTTACCGCGCAGACCCCCAGCGCGCGACCGCTGGTATAAATACAAGCGCGGTATATTTAGCGCGCCACGTGCTCGCCGATAATTGGGTTAACGTTGACGGTGTCACTCCGAAACATGCCTCGAAAAACGTGATGAAATATCCAGCTTTATTTTCGGGTTTTTGATTGGCAGATTTGACGTTTTGGGAAGTCGTAGTTACATTATAAAAATAGATACAATAACCTTGGATGGTACCACATAACTCCAACTAGCCCTAAACTAAGCAATGCTTGACGGGCCGTTTGGTGTAATGGTCGAGAAGTCGGCTATTACACCAGAGGTCGCGGGTTCGATCCCCGCACGGTACAAACATTTGTGTGCATGAACATGTCTGTTTGTATCGGTCTGGGTATTTCTATGTATAAAATGTATTTATTTACAAAAAAAAGTATATAAGTAATGTTTATCCGTTGTCTGGCACCCATAGCACAAGCTAATGCTTAGTTTGGGGCTAGATGACGCTGTGTGAATAATGTCTAGAGATATGATTATTTAAAAAAAAAGGAAAGAGGAGGTTGTCGCTAATTAAAAAACCTTGATATATCACTTACCTACGTCGCATAACTTTACTTCCTTATTACCTAATACTAATACACTCTCCTGTCTCAATATAACATAAGTTCTTTACTTACTTACTCGCCTCTTCGTGTCAATTCGCGAATGGCAACAAAACTAATATCTAGATGGTAAACCGGAAATTACTTAAAAAAATATTTTCTTCGTCTCCCAATTCTTGCTCTGTCTAATAGAGATAAAAAAATGCTTGGATAGGTGTCAGAAAATGGATACACATTTTATAAAAAATACTTTTTTCTTGAAAAAAAGACGCCTACCCACCCGGGGACTCCAATCCTGTATCCTGGAGGATCGCATCCGTATTTCATCCATCCACTCATCCATCCACTCAATCACCCATCCATCCATAAACTCACTCATCCATCCATCCAACCCAATGACTAGTACAACAGAACTCACTAAAGCAAGGGCCGACGATCATTGACGGCGTGGCGCGCTCCGGCGGAGGGTCGAAGGCGGGCGGCGCGGGGCTGTTGTACCCGCAGTAGTACCCCGACTCCAGCTTGATGCCGCCGCCCGACCCGCCCGGGGACTCCGACCCTGTCTCCTGGAGAATCGAGGCTGGAACAGAATGGAGGAGTTAGTACATTTAAAGTTGTAGCTCGAAGATCGGAGGAGCCTTCAGAGTGGCAGCACAAGAAATTCTTCGTGACTTAGAAACCCCCAATCCTAAAACACAGGCGACTTTCTACTACTTGGCTCTTATACTTACTTATAACCCTGGTTCAAGATCAGGCACAGGATTTACAACTTTACGTGCTTTCTGCGACACAAGGTTGTAAAGACTCTGTCCTCCTTGTTTTGATCAATCAAACTCCGAGGCATAAATTTAACATGTCTCTAAATTATTATTTATTATGTAAAACGCTGTATAAATGGTCCATGAAGACTGAGAAATAAATGAATTATTATTATTATTATAAATATTTTACCAATATTTTTCGACAATAACCTTGAGGGGATATTATTCGCGGAGTAACGTAAGGGATTCGCTGATACCCATGCCCCCTAAGGTAGAACTATGAGGGACTATGGCATGAACGATGGCTGATGGTGAAGCTCCTGGCCCGATTTTTATCTTTGTCCCAGGAGCAATGCTTTCAACAGGGCGTCGGAAGTCCCACTTACGACCCTTTCCTTCCCCCAAAATAAGGTTGTGGTGCATTGCTTTGTGGTTGTGGTGCGTTAAAAAAACTGCATTATACGTGAAACATATCAATGCCTTATCTGAATTGAGTATTCATAATACCAGTTTTCTAAAAGATGATGTCAATCGCGTGCCAAGCCAACCACTAATCTATGCAGTTGGTTCCAATCCGCATTTTTTTCTGCGGTTTGGCTGCACAGATACTGTTGTACAATTTGTGAATCAGTTTTCTGCTATCAACCACTAATGTGTGTAGCTTGAAATATTAAATTATGAAATGGTGTGTCCCCCTTTTATTGTTGGTTTTGATACTTAAAACACAAGTCTTCAAGTTTTATTTAAACTCACGTTAGTAAATTGTTTTGGATTAGTTTTGTCGGTGCATAACAAGTTCAATCTTCAGCACAATAAAAAAATGTATAAAACTCAGGGTACATACTATTGCAGGTGTAGCGCTTGGTACCTGCGGTAGCAGAGAGGTGCGGGAGGGGTGAAATGTGTCGTCACAGAGCTGTCATACTTGTGATAAATAGTGATAACAACAACCTCGTGGCAACGGAGAGAAATATGACCGTGCATTAGTGAACATCAAAATCATACCACCTATTTAGATATTTTTGTTGTTTGTTATCACCAGAACAAGGTTTATATCTCTTATTCTTTTCACCCTTGCGAAGCCGGGGCCGCCGGCCGGTTAGTCAAAAGTGCTAAAAGACATGACACAAACACACATGCCAATTCTTAAAAGACGATGAGAGTAAAAGCGCTCTAAACTAAATGAAAAAATGTTTTATAGTTGCATAACAGAGAAATTATTGTATTAGTTTGTTAATACAAAATCTGACGTACCTTTCGACAACTTCCATAGTTCCTTCGAAGAGAAGACGCCAGTGGCTAGAATAATATCGTTGCAAATTACTCCGTTGTACGGATTGTGGCTATAGCCTGCAAATAGTTCATACACTCGTTAAGACTCTGTCCTACGGCGTAGGATCTTATGCTATAGGACTCTGTCATCTCTGGAAATAAACTATGGAGGTGGATTTAGGGGTTCCTTCGTTTCATTCAAACTTTTGACTTTCAATATTAAATACTAGACAGCATTGCAGCATAGTAGGGTTTAAGTGACCTATTTATTATAATATTTTGTCTTTGTTTAATGTTGTGCCGACTGTATAATGTAAAATCGGTTTGTGAAGGACAATAAATGTTTTTCTTTCTTTCTTGCTACTTTCTTCTTTTACTGTTTTTATAATTGGAAAAGGTAAGGTAAAGGTAAGGTAAGGTATTAAATTGATCAGATTTATTCGAAGTGGTTTATTCACACTTAAATTCAACTTTAATCTTTCGAGCCCCGGATTACCAGACACAATAGAAAATCTATTGTTACGCGGCACCCGAGTGCCGGTTCGGGATTGAGTGGTTAAAAGTCATTGCTGTCTTATTATTCAAAGCGGTTTAACCACTCAATCCCGAACCGGCACTCGGGTGCCGCGTAACAATAGATTTTCTATTGTGTCTGGTAATCCGGGGCTTGAAAGATTAAATGTAATAAAGTCAAGTTGTATTAATAAAAAAAAAACGATTTTTCTTTATGTTTGAAAGAAACGAAGAAAAAAGAACACACTTAGCACAAGTAACCTTATTAACTAAGATCAATCTCAGTCAAAGGAGCTTGTTTATTTAACACTAAACATTTAAAAATAATTCTAACACCCACTGATCTACACAATACGACACGTCTAAGAAATAAATACACCAAGTTATCATAAAAATAAAACAGGGGTACTAAGTGACCTGTATAATATTTACAGTGATAAAATACTCTTAGATCAAGCCACAAGTGAAAAAGTTCATTACTAAAACTAAATTCAATGCTTTTTTAACTAAATTTCAATTGAGCATACAAAAAATACTAATTTTCCAACATATACAATTTTTCATTTACATATCCGCTTGAAAGGCCCATGTCAAAGCTCACTAGACATGACATAAAAAATTGACGTATCCTAAATTGCCCGTGTCAACTGTCGGTTGACATGCGATGATGCGTCGCGCTTGGCGGGAAACTGAGCTAAATATACTTAGCTCGCTTACGCTCGAGCGTATTCGTATACTTTTATCTCTTTCTCCATTAAATTCCCAAGGCAGTGATACCAAATACAACCTATGGTCGGTAGAAGAAATAATAAAAAAAAAATGTCAAAGTTGGCCGGGCAGTCAGTTGTTTTTACGCGCGGGCAAGTGACGGTTATTTTCGGTGATTAGTGTTTTGTGGTGGTTTTGTGAGTGTTTTGTGTTGGTTTTGTGAGTAATTTCGCTAGATAACGAGGTAAGTGAACAAATTACATGTATACATCACCATAAAACACAACATTTGACTTTTTTGGAGATAGGAACTGAGATAGGAACGGGTTTTTATTTTTATTTTTTCTGTTTGCACTAATTTTCATATTTCTAGTTATTGGTTGATGCTATTGCCAATATATTTGTTTACTTTGTAACATTATTAGACTAGTTATATTGTATAACTTTTAATTAAGACCTCGAAGTAGTATTTTTTTATCTAAGACACTCCAAAATTATGCCCGGACGGTAACCGGACACCCGGTTATACCCGGATATGCAGAAAAAGTGCTATAAATAAATATTTTTGTATAGACAAGTGTATATTTACATTTATTACCTTATTGTCTAATATCTAATTAACGTAATTTAAAGTTTAAAACCTCAGGTGACTGCTTTAATAAACAAGGATCATAATTTTAAATACAAGTGGCTTGCCGAAACGTGCCGTAACCCGACACCTCCATATTTATCGCATCGTATTTCAACACCCGAGTCCCATTTAGATAAACAAAAGACTCAATTGTATAGCTTCATTCGTAGTAAGCGTAAAAAACAACACTTGACGGCCTTACAATAACAAACTGAGTCACAATGAACGATCGTCTCAAGTACCGGCCGCCCGGCGGCGTCCCGCTGCGCAAGCAAAAAATTGATGGGGCCATGAAGTGTTTACGACCGCGCCGCGCGGGCTTTCTAGCGGATATGTTTATGTTAATAGAAATATGTATGTTTATTGACGTAAACAAACATGTTTTTGTGAATAAACAAGCTCTGTTTATGATTAGAAAAGCATTGAAGTTAATGATATAGAAAAGAGAAAGAACACCGACTACAAATACAAATAACTTCAAAAACAAACGACCAAACATAACGTATTCGTTGCAATTTTGATTTCAAATGAAGCATGAGAGTGTGAGTGCAAGCCAATGCTGGGATTAATAATGTCAAGTATTTAAAAAATGCACAAATACCGTGAACAAAAAATTAAAACACCAAAATGTTTTTGTGCGAAACCAATCAAAACTTGTTCTTTCTGCAATTTTTTATGTCAGTTACACTTACAACCAGTGGTGAAATGATATTATCTGTATTTTAATGTACTTTAAAATATGTACGTATACCGTAATCACTTTTAAATAAAATATATTATTATAGATTACAATATGTGCCGAGTCTTTAGAGCTAATTTATTTACGTTACATACAGAAAAAAATGATAGTTTTGCATAAACATATCACAGAAGGTATTCAGTTTATTTATCACAAAGGTAAAGTATCAGCCTATCTTATGTCTCACTATAGTGCAAAGGCTCCATCATTGAAATCTAGTTATCGCCATAAAAGTGGGTCTAATTATCACGTTTGTGTGTGATCAGAAATCCGAGTTGTGTTCGTAAAATCCGACAAAAAAAAAATTCCGACAGATACGTGGCCCAGTACATAATATGAAATTCATAAAATTTTTACTACCGTAAAAATAAATAAGGGTTTATAAACACTTTGGAGGCATTCAAGTATTTTAATATTGAACGTACCATGTTGATAGTCTAATTTATTGTTGATCTACTATAAAACCCTAGTTTTTTTCAAGTCAATCCCCCAACTATCGACTATATCCCCCACTACTTGGCATTATTCCCCACTGATTGTAGCAAAACTGTAGAAAGAACTTCACGACACTTCACGATACCGAGGGGTCGGGTTACCTTTGTTTTTAGCGTCGTGTTCGATCTCTTTATCCCTAGGCGGGTGGGGGGAGAGCGACCCGCTTAGGATATCTGAAACACACCGGATAAGTTACGGCATAACGCACTCTAGATGCTGGAAAAAGTTACCAATTGGAGAAACGAAAATATTACATGTTTTAAAAATTTTATTCATAATAAAATTAAAACTTGTAATCTAAAAATAAATTGTTCAAAAAAGCCAGCTTCTTTTTTATTAGTAGATAGTTTTATTTTTGTAACAACTGGTATTTTAACCTTTTTTCATTCGAAATTTCTTCAGCCTAAACAATTATAAAAAAAGCATAAGAACTTTTTGCTTTGCTCTCTATTAAAAATTCATATCCGATAAAAAAAGACATCTAAATACACATACATTATGTAAAGAAAAATAATTGATGAGTCCATTCGTAATTAAGTAAACATGTCATAGTCTATGTAATTCAATGACGTTCAATTAAAAAACATTTAACAAAAACATAGACAACGAAGTCGAAAACAACCAAAAGTTTGTTAGCATGGATGTAAAACAGACTTTTTATGAAAAAAAAAATATTATTTTTTAATGTTTCACGACTTTTTTACAATAATTCATAATCAGTAGTCATAGTTACATCGGTCTTCTGTGAGAGAGCGATACTTTTCCGGTAAGCCAATCCAAAGAGCCATCGGTGTAGAATGTAGACCATTTCAGTTCACACTAATCAACCTTTTACTAACGTAAACGTTTACGAACATGGCTTTATTTCACGAGTTGATGAGATATGATTTAGTCAACTTATTGACTTTTTTTTATTGGAATATGTAACAAGACGAGCAGATCGCACACCTGATGGTAAGCGCCACGTCTGCCTTTAGACAGTTCAGTGCCAAACAGTAACTAAGCAGTTACAGTATGGCACCGCCCTTCCCGCCTACTACACCGAGACGTCAGTTATTAGGTCTCATATATCCAGTAATTTCACTAGCTTCAGTGACCTTTGGCACCATTATATGGAGACAACGATAGCCCCAACTTCAAAGAGTAACTTCTACATGTCACCCTTCGAATTTGAATAAATTAACATTTCAATTGCCACTGTTACATCTGACGTCATAACCTTCAAATTACAAATGGACTCATCAGTAATCTAGAAGACAAGTGAGCGAGAGACCTGGCAGACCGTCGCTCCTATTACCATAGCTGTTAATGAAGTTGGCGAGGTACAGGTCCAACTCGCGGACAGACACGTTGATGTGGTAGGGGTTCACGCAGAGCCCCGGCTGCGTGCATTCTGGATGCTTCTCCAGGCGCTCCCCGTCCGTGCTCTCTAGCGGGATCGCTTTGAACAGTATCACCATTACCAGGTCGAGGCGCCACACCTGGAATGTAGAAGAGATATAGTTTAAAAAGATTTTAAGCATATTTATTTATGCATTAAGAAAGGCCTATATCGAGCAGTGGACTAAGTCATGATGGTTGTGGCGACCTCTAACTTAATCAGCAAACAACAAATACCCGCTCGCCACAACAGTTCTACAAACTGATGACAGAAAGCGCTGACACCACTCCACTTTTGAGGAAACATTAGAACTCCTATAATTATGATCACAAATGATTAAACACAGATCGTTTAAAGCCAGTTCTCGCGAATCAGAAAACAAGAAACTCTGGTAGCACATTTAACGAAAATGTTGCCGGTGAAGTGTTCCTCAATGGTATATGCCGTTGTGACCGCTTATCATTAAGTGGGCTGCATGCCTTATTTCCAACCATAGATGCATTAAAAATATGTCAAAGAGGTTAGGAAGGATGAAGGTACTTATTCACCGTCGACGACACCCAGGTCCACCCATTTTCGATTTTACACTATTTGCTTTGGGCACACTTATGGTATAATGTCTGGCACCCATAGCACAAGCTATACTTGGTTTCGGGGTGTGATTAATGTCCAAAGAAGAAGATTCTTTAAACATATTTTCACAAGCCAAATAATAGTAGACTCTAAGCGTCTGTGACAAGTAATCATCCGAAACCTTCACCTTATAGCTGGCATTTATTTAACCCGGGGAATAAGTTACGAACCTTTATTCTAAGCTAGGTGACTCCTCCGCGCCTGATGAAAGTGTCATGGGAGATTGGTGACTCACCTTATCAGCCTGCCGTAGGCAGTCTATCCTCCTCATCTTTCCCTTCTGGTCCGGGTTCGACAGCACGCAGACCGCCGGCCTCTTCCCCGTGATGCTGAGGACGAAGTCTTCTCTGCAGTCCTGGGTTATGTCTTTCCGCAGCTTTCCCAGTAACCTTGACGCCCATTTTTGTTTCACTTCTGCTTTCTCGTTCTGAAATTTGACAGTTATGCTGTTAACAATTTGTGATATTTTTATTGATTTCGTGTTCATGTTGTGCATAATATTTGAACGTTCACAGTGTCATTGACTTTAAATTGTAATAACACAATTTACTTACACTAACCTAAAGTCAAACTTCATCTAGAATGCTCTAAACTAGAGTTAGCTTCACTCTTTGACTCAAAAAAAAAAGTATTTTGCTTTGCGCGAGGATATTTGTATTATTTTCTTTTTAATCGCAAAATATCTCAACATCCTGTTTTGATTCAAGTTTGAGTGATATCAAGTTTAAATGGGACAGAAAAGAATATAATATTAATATACGAGTAATCTTCATCGACTTTGTTCCCAGTAACCTGCCTTTCAAAAACAGATTCAAAGACACAATTTTATGCAACAACTTTATTTTCGTCAACAATACTCCGAGTTCGATAGCACTAAAGTTGTCACATATATCTCTCCCTTTAACAGCTGTTGGAACATAAAGTCAATAGGTTCGGCCTGGTTAAACACACATATTAAGAACTATAAAAAGGTTTTCAAGGTTTAGAGCTTCTCAAAGAGCGTATGTCTACTGCGTAAAATATACTGAAACTTTTTTAAATAACACCACGATGGCCGATAAGACGATAAGTAATTTTTATAGGACAGCTTTATAAATAACGAAGCAAGCTAATTCTTTTTAGAAAGGCTATGTCCCAGAAATTACGAAACGCCAGGAAAATATTGTTTTTAAGTATGCAGAAAGCAAACAAGCTTAACCGATTTTTCTTTAGTGGAATAGAATATTAGATAAAATCATCATCATAGCTTGAAAGGATTATTGAAAGAAAGATTAGAGAAAGTACAAAAGTTTGTTTACCTGTAATTCATATTTAGTATGCCGCTCCTCCTCAAGACTCATCCGTTTTTCGTGTTTCTTGTAGTACTTCCGTTTCGCTGCTTGTAAATTGAACCACGTGTACGAAAAGGACTTTACAAAGGGCATCAGGGCCTCTATGAACGGATGGAACTCGTCCTGTGAACAGTACAACAATCACCAGCCATAGTGACTATTAGAAGTTTCCAAATGATAAGTGAGCGCCCTTTTTAAAGTTGGCGCCCAACGTGGTGGAGCGTTTTGACAATTTTGAAAAGATTTAATTTCTATTTTTCATTAAAATTACAAAATTTAGAATAACATTACAAAAAGTAAAGTAAAGCTTTATTTAAAATACAAATAGAATAAATTGGGTAATGTCACTTTTTATACAAATTAGTTTTTAACAAATATTTTTAATTACATGCCAATAGGTATTGTTATTTTTTTATTGTTTTTATAAAAGTAAACAATAAAACGATTTTAGAATCCCGAATCTATAGCTGGAATCTCGAGAAATCTGCATTAATTATACTAAAAGATTTATCACGTTTGCTAATGTAACTCAATCAAAGAGATTCCAGCTACTTTCTTAATACAATGAAATAAAAACATTGACGATTAATGATTATGTTATTATACACGTTAGTAATGGCATCACAAACAGATCACAAACCAAGGACACATTGATAACGAAAGTGCGAATGTTTCGATTGGGTTGTTCTACTATACCTGCACGTATTTTTGGTCTATTTATTAAATAATCAATGTTATACATCAATAACAATCACTAATTGGTAACATTAGGTAATATTACAAAACGAAAAACAATGTGATCACGTTTTCTGACCTAATCTTAAAACATTTGTTACGCATTGTTAACTAGGAAAACGTTGAATTAAATCAATTTACTGCACTGAAAAAAAATCACTCTCTTGATGAACCAAATGTGTAATAATATTAAATATACCACCCGAATTGAAATCCTATTTTTTCAAACCAGAAAAGAATTAAGATTACTTTGCATTTATGAATATAACATAAAAGAAACGATGTATCCTACGAAAATTAAATTTTAGCTAAGATTTTGCAAGGCTTTTTGTAAGGCTTAGCAAACAAAATTGGTCCAATGCAGTGACCACTGTTACTACACAACATACATTATAATGCGCCTTAATTATTATGTATGCTATACTACATGTATAATATAAAAGTTACGCTTAATCCTAGCTGATACACGATAAGTAGAAATTGATTTCGATAAATTATAATATCATCAATGTAAACTTATACTTGCAGATCCAGAATTTATGTTTTTATACAATCGTTTTGTATGTAGTGGGTAAGCGGGAGGGGTAAAATATAAAATATGTTTATCCTAAGAAACCGTTATGATAGTAAAATGGCGTAATATTTGCCAAAAAATGTGCCAGGGAATGTAGAACAACCCAAATCTGTACACACAAAGCATTCACAAAAAAAAAAGGAACGAAAATATACCAGACTGTGGATTTTGACAAGGATGCGAATAAAATAAATAAAGAATTTAGACGTGTTCAAAATACAGAGATTTATGTGTTTCCTGTAATTACGGACGGGTTTATTGAAGATTTCATGAAGGTGCTGTCGCGACCAAGGTAAAAAACTAAGGTAAAAAATATGATTTCTTGCATAATCATTACATTCAAGTAGATAAGTGAACAATCTTCCTTAGCTTCATTTTAATGTACTACTTTTACTAGATCGTTTTATTGAGGGCCACTTCATCGATGTATCGCTCAATCAACTTGCTATTCTCTATCAATATAATTATTCATAATTAGGTAATCTGTTTTCTCTACTGCTATTCAATATCATGTCATTTATTCCCTAAGTTAAGTTAAATTTGACTTGCCTTCCTGATTCCTGGACTAATACGACTTTATCCCGCAGGAATATGATATTGTGGCAGGATTCAAAGTCTTTCGCCAAGCCAGTGATAAATTCGCACGTCGAAAAATCCGTTTTAAATGTCTACCACAGCTCTCTGCTCACTACCAAATGCGCAATCACGGGTCAACAAAGTAAAATAAAACTAGCTAATACTTTCCCAACACAGAATACTAATCGCAACCTCTCGATTCCCCACAAAGAATTACTACGCTCCTTCGGCACCTGATCAGCGATTCTCGTCGCCGCCTCATACAAATACAGTATTGTTGTATGTTGAATCATAATCGTAATGTATGATAATGCGAATGACTGATTTATTCGAGTTTCTTGACATAACGCAGCCATCGACATTGTTTACCTTTCGTGAAAGTATTTGACGGGTTTTGATTTTACATATTCTGTGATGAATCCTGACCCGATTTTGGTTTAAGACAATGTTCGAATTGTACGTGAGAAGTTTAGATTTTGAAAAATTATATGTGTGTAAATAAAGATAACTTGTTTGGTGATTCTTTTAAATGTGATGTTTGGAGGTCCGTACCTCAAAAGGAAAAAAAAGTTTCTATAAAATCATAAAACCTTTCGAAATATAATAAAATATGAAATACTTTTAAATGCGCCATCGAGCAAGCCACAAAGTCAGTGTACAGTGGATAAGCAGCTCTGGTCATAAAACTACCTGGTCTGGTTTAACTAGTCTGATTGGTGGTAGGACTTTTTAAGAGTCTTGCTACTATAGCACCTTTGGCTGTGCTGCGGCAATATTGATGTGGAAGCTATTCTAAGTGTACTGTGTGTGATATAAGATCAGAAAGTTCTTTAGTGTATCAGTAGGCACACTGAGAGATACTTTCTGGTTTAGTATCTCATGTATATTATCGCTCAGCCATCAAACCACAACGCAAGATAAGACGCAATGTAATAGACATAGTGGCCGCTTTCCATCATGTAAGTTACGTGCCCATTTACCAACTGCAGTGACATTAAAAACGAAAACTATGAGTCTTCTTTTTGTCTTAGCGGAATTCTAAAATGAATAATAAACTGTAGGCAGTTTGATGTAAAAATACACCGGTTGATTCACCGTAGCTCAAGTTCCGGACGGATTCCGCCGTCATCAGTTTTCGAGTCCTGCCAAACTGGCACCGCCACCGGCCGTCTGGGGACCACGCCAACTAGATGTTTTGACTACAACTTGCTGTTGCAATTGCGAATTTTTTTCTCAATGAAAATCGTTGGATCGGATTCATTGATGGCGGGGATACCCTTGGCGTAGATCGTTGTCTAGATGTAAATTTGTAGATGTGAGAAAAATGAGCAATTTGTGCATAATAATCAGGATATGTAATGGTCTATTCTTGTTAAGAAGATAGTCATCTTAGTCTTCACTCCCCTAGACTCCGCGATGATAAGCCTCTAACCTTTCGCCTATTGATGGGAAGCAGTCACTGTAGTCTATTCCATTCCGGGAAAAATAACCATCGCTCAATGTGTTGCCACACTGTAAGCTTCTTTGGTCTCCCAACTTCTAAGACAATATGTGCAGAAAGTTTTTAATGTATTGCAATCTATTTATTTTATCAGTCTATCGCTAGGCTAGGCTAGGACCATATCATCAAACTTAGACTATGTTTTTGGCCTCCCAGACAAACGAAGCTTCTTGTTTTTTTCTTTGCACACTGGTGGTAAGTGACTTCTACCACCTAAAAACATCTGCAACACAAAGGCTCTGCTGGCTTTCAAGGAAGGAATGTGCTCCTTTCTTGAAGATTTGCAAGTCGTATTGTTTTGGAACCTTAATGTTTACAAAAGATCGTGTAAACCCCTTGCTATAAAACCACGTGGCAAGTCACGTATGGGAGCGCGCCAGGAGAATCCGTGACGTCACACAGGGTCCTGCCAGTGATGGCTGGCAGCAGTGTCTGCACTCGCGCCAACTCTCTGTTGTGACTGGGTCTTTGTTTACTGTACCTATGTCAACATTGGTAGACGGTGACTTGATTAGGTTTATGGAAACTGTTACTTCACTTTTGGCATGTTGTACTTATGTGAACGATACCGATGGCGCATTTGGTAGTGACCCTGCCCTATGCGCCAGGCTAGGGGTCGTGGGTTCGAATCCTACCGAACAAACACTTATGTGATGAACATTTGTGTTTGTTCTGTGTCTGGATGTTAATCTGTATTTAAGTATATATTTGTGGTGCCTTCGTTGTGACACCCATAACACAAGTGCTTACGCTACTTACTTTGGGGTCAGATCAATGTATGTGATGTTGTCTAATATTTATATTTATTTATTTGTATTCATAGACGTTGTATCTGGATCTTTGTTTACCGTACCTTTATTTTAGCGGAGGAGAACAACTCCCCCGGTTTCCTCTTTTTACCCGATCGGGACGATCCGGTGCCACCCTTGTGGCCATTGACCAGCCCGTCCACGGGTACCCCAGTCTGATGCAGTAGGCCAGGGTGGCGCCTAGCGAGGGCCACCTAAGAACCTGAGTTTCCCGTACCTACTGGTAGACTCGATTAGGCTTGTGGACACTGTAGTTACTCTCTTTTGGCATGTTTTTCTTTATGATATCGTAGAAAGTTTATTCTACCGTCATATTAGTTTAAATTTTTTAACGTACGAGCTAACACTTGAAATGAAAGGCTCGAAGATCATGAAAGTTATAACTGTGGCAGCACATTGAGCGATGCTTCCTGGAGAAGTGTCACTTATTGGATTAACCCGCAGAAGCCTATCATGAGAAGGACTGCGTGCCAACTAAAGTCACTTTAAAAAGTAAAAGCCTTCGGAATTGAAAGAGTCACCTTTACAAAAATATTAAATACCTAACTTCAAACATACTTGGTAAGCCACCACTCTTATACTAGCGGTACCATAAATGCATAAGACCTGCCTGATGCCAAATGAGGACCATCGCCTAATATGCAATTTCTTGAATCAAAAGCCTAATTGCCATTCATACCGGACTTTACGCCATGGAATAAAATATTGACAGTATTTTAATATGGTGAGGTTATTACACTTATGCAAAATGGCTTCCAAATCTAGAGATTATACTTTAATAACTTTATTGTCTTTGTTTATATCTCTTGAATGTGATGTGCATATTAAGTAACTGTCAAGTTAATAAACGAATGATTTGTTGTCTGCAGTTAAATTGCTTACGCGTGGTACATTTGGGTATTAAAGTTTTTTGCTTAGGACTTTTGATGCAAATAATTATTCTTCAAGGACATTTCTTTCATTTATTAGTTTTAATGATATTTAGGCGCAAAATAAAAAATAATTGATTACTCTTGGAATAGCTTACAATTATGTCGTTTGACGGATACAAAATGTTATGTAAAGTTCAAAACACAGGTTTCAATGAACCTCAAGATCGTTTGTATAGTTTTATAAATTTTTGAAACAAAATATAAAACTGTAAGATGAAACCAATTTCATTAGTAATGTAGAATTGATTTGGAACTTAACAATCACTTTTCGATATTCAGAAGCATACCTAACCTTATTTTGACGTTACCTCATAAATCATAATGTAATGTTATATCAAATTCTTCAAAAAGCCACTATTTAAAAGATAAACTCAAACAGCTCCATTAACCAGCTAACAATGCATTAAAACGCTATCTAACACTAAAAGTCGCGATATCAAAGGAAAAATGCATTCAGAAACAAATTTTGCATAAACACATAACCTAACAAATAGAGCGGGAAAACCCGCCATATTGGAGGCGCGGCCAAAAGCGCGCGAAAGAGAAATAAAAATGTTAGTCGTAAAACTATCACAACACGGTTGCGATAAGGTGCGAATATTTGGCAAATATAAGAACAACAAATGCTGAGTATGTAGTAAGATTGTTGGCAGCCGCTTGGCTTCGGCGGTGATATCATGTGAGGTCAGGCTAATAAACGGCGGTGGTAATCTCTTCAGGCTTAATCACGGAACGAGAATAGGTTTTTACGTCTGTTATGTCTTTGATGGACTTTGATTAGGCAGGGTTTTTGTAAGGAATTAGTAAGAAACTTAAGGAAAGTAGGGTAAAGTAATACGTTTACGAAAAACTGCAGCATCTCTTAAAAACGGGACGGTACACCGAAGGGGTTTTAATGGCTCCGAGTCCGAACATCAAAGATGTCTTACGTAATTGAGTTTGTATTCCGTGCTATGCTCGTACGGCAAACTATAACTGTAGAAAACAAGGTTTTCTCTCGACAAAATGAGATAACGTTGTGGTTCCAGGAGACTTCCAAAAACTTTACTAATAACTTCCATATATTTTTACTTCCGTATTCTAATAAGTTCATATACTTAGGGCAAAGCGCTAAAAACTTGTACATTATAAACTCCAAATTATTCAGGTTCCTGTGTTTAGCCTTGCAAGTCAGAGGATGGGCTGGTCAATAGCCACAAGGCTGGCACCGACTCGTCCCAATTTGGGTGTGAAGGGGAAACCTTGAGGGAAAGGGGGAGAGTTTAGTGGGTAGTGGACACTTTAGCCTCAAGTCCCACACACGGCCGCAGGTCAAGCTAGCCTGCGGTTATGGTGCATAAATGCATTTTCCTCCGAAGAAAAAACCTATGTTTAGGTTTGCAGAGGTCTGACGGCAGTCGCTCCGATGCAATTATTGGACCTGCCAAATCTTGCGTCACGGTTCAAACGACTAAGGGGTCAGGAAATAAATTTAGTTACGATTCTTTTTCTGTTTCATATGTAGGATCTTGTTGTCAAATATCTTCTCCAGAGGTTAGACGTGTTTCCGTGTTTCTTCGGACCCCAACGCAAGATTAGCAAGAAGGCAGACTAGTCTGTCTGCCAACTGAAGGACCATGATAGAAGATGTTCCTCAGTTTGTGTAGTCCTCCTGACTCGATGTAAGATCTTGTAACATCTACGACGACATAAATATATTACATGTATTTATATAACAAACATTAGCAGATAAATCGTACTGTTGACGCAGCGAACGTCTCCTTCTTTATAAATAACACAGTCGAATGAGCTAGGCCCGGCCAAGGGATATAAAAAATACCAACGTGAAATGGTAGGTAATATTCTTCAAATCTGAATATTTTCTTGCAAATTCTTTTGTAGCATTATGGGCACTACTTATGTGTCAATGATAGTTATCACTCATCATGCTTTGGTGTAACTATTAAAGCATAGCAAAACCTGTTACCTCAAAAGATCTTTAACTTGAAACATAGGTTAATTATGATAAAAATGGTCAAAGAGACACATCAACTTTGAGGGTTCTTTCGTTTTTCTGCGTCAGTAAAACACATTTGATGGTAGACTGATAAATTCAAGAGCCACATGACAGAACTTAAGAGAGTTCGGGCGCTTGTTTTCCACGGTAGCCGAGAGTTAACAACTTCCAGACTCTGAACTGTTACTGAGATTTTTCTAATAAACAGTACATGTTGACGAAGACTAAACCTAGATGCAGATTTAGCATTAAAGTGCGAATGCCTAGATTGTATAACCAAGAGGGTAAGCTAAGTTCAAGCTTGTACGATAAAAGATCCATACATATACGAGTACAAATGTAGCTACTAGGATTTCGTCCAAAAAACTACCTTCCTCATAATTTGCATGGCCGGCCTAAACTAGACCAACTTTGTTTACAAACGCTACCTACATCATAGACAATAAAACTAGGATACCTTATCGAATCAAACAAACTATTAGGACAACTTCCAACAGCTGAGCCAAGCCAAAACACTGGAGTGCGTTCACCCTGAAATTTTTGGCGGCAAATCTGCCATCTGATGTTTCCTTCATGATTATTTTTTTCTGTCTTATAGCACGGTCCAATTTATTTTATAGATATTGGCGTCGGTTCATCGGGGTTGCCCGCTGGACTTGGCCGTGGTACCGGTTGGCGTGGGTAACTAGGTCGCTACGTCACGGCAAAGTTGGCCAAAATCACCTCACAAGAGTGAATACAACGTGGAAAGCAAGCGGTGCGCCACGCGCCGTTTTGGCGGACGCCGCGATTGTACGCATCAAATCAATCCACTTTTTTATCAATGGGCTTACGTTTTACTGGACTGGGATACATCTTATTAGATTCTATTTTAGTTCAAATCGTCTTTGGCTGTTTACATTATCTCTCACTGGTAGACGAGCCTCATTTGCTAGGACACTTCCATCCTTTTTTTCTCTCCGTAGTACTTCTTAGCTGGCCTTTCTTTATACAAGCCCTCATTTTTGGTTGAATAAAGATGTGTAGGTTTACAAGTCTGATTACACATCTTTTATAACTAGCAGAAATAATTACCCCTAACGTAAGAATAAATTATACAGTTATGCATCCACATATTCCTTCGTGTTCAAGCTTGCCTCTGGTTACATCCAAGTTACATCAAAAATGTTTTAAGGAGCTAATCAAATTGTAATATTTTTATTTACAAGTCAGTGATTCAGCGTCCTATTTCACATTAAAATGGTTTATATTTCTGCGTGATATTTGCGTAAACAGAAAACTTGAATTGCCTAACTTGAATGTGGTGCAAAAATTCGCGAGGAGGATTTTATTGCAAACAAAAAAGAAGTAGAAGATATTAATTTGATTAATCGCAGAAGTCTGCGATATTGCCACGCGCCATTTCGGAGGCCCCCGGCGTATTGCTCGAGCAACGCACGTAATTTTACAATAAATCCAGTCTCCGTAAACAGAATGCGTAATGCTTCGATTATATGCATTTGGGTACTTAACCGTGCGTTCTGAATTGATATTCAGCTACCGAAGATGCATTCGTGATGCGCTTCGTTGCGCTCGTTTCGTACGTTAGAGCTTGCATTGTTGCAGGTGGCTGACGTGGCAATGATTGTATAAAATTTTAAACTACACAACGAATTTGTTGCATTGAAAGAATAATTATGGTAACAAAATAGAGCTTTTTTACTTGTACGTTGTAGCTTCAATTGAAGATACTAACACCTAATATAATTTTTATTTTAACTAGAAAAGAAGTATAGTAGTAAGAAAAAGATCTAGTCATTCTGGGATTACAATTTCTGAAAAATATTCCAGTACATCAGGTTTTAAAAAATACAGTTTTAATAAAATGCGATTGTTAAAGTATGAAATTAAAGATTGGGTTTTATAAGATTAAGCAGCAGAGATTAGCAGACCATTAAGAATAAGTTGAGAACAACTACTAGATAATTTTCGTGTAGTGATGTTAAGGAAAGATGCAAATATTTTTAGATTCTCATTCTCCCAATAATAAAAAAGCGTCAACATGAATGTCTCTTATAACCTTTTCATTTGACACAAAGGGTTACTCATTCGTCCCAAAAAATACCGAACTGCCCTCGAATGTTTATCGTGTAAGACAAGATAACCTCACGTTAAAAATAATCGCAGCCAATCCTAGAATAGGTACCATTGCGTCCATTCGGGACTTGAATGGCACAGATACGTTTTACGATTCAACGTCGTAAAGCTCACGGTGTCAGGAAAACATCGTTTCGAAACTGACCATCATTGCTTCCTTTTAAACTTTGGTGTACCACAAGGAGGTGTTTTCCCCTTATGTTTTATTTTGTTGAAAAAAGTAGTTGGAAATCGAATTTACTTATTCATTTGCCATTTATACGATTACTAGCCTTCCGCCCGCGGCTTCGCCCGCGTGATCTATAGGACGTTATCCCGCGGGAATATCTTGTAAATTGTAGCCTATGTGTTATTCTGATGTATAAGCTATATTATTGTAAAGTTTCATTAAAATCAATTCAGTATTTTTTACGTGAAAGAGTAACAAACGTTCATCCATCATCCATGCGCCCCCCGGCCGGTCGGTACCGCCGCAACCGCTATGTCCCTGCATTTTAAATCTGTAATATCTTCAAAAGTATTCATTTAAATTGCATGCTGTAAAGAGCCATATTGATCTATATTACATGCACAATTTATTTAAGGTACTTAATTGGATAAGGATTAACACTGTATTGCAAAAAATCGCTTTTTCGTAAATATGCCCTTATTTTCTCATTAGTAAAGGATAAAAATGGTTATTGTGGGTTATCCCTAATAAATAGACATATACCATCGCGGACTTTTTTGTAAACCGTTTTAAGGTGAACAATACCGTAGTACATTATTTTGATCTATCTCTTAGGGTTCAGCCAGCGTTTGCAATGTAAGCGCAAAAAAATGTGTTTATTTACGACCTTAAATTAAAAACCTCTAAAATTATCAGTGTTTCTCTACTATATTATGCATGTATTATACATATAAACCTTCCTTTTGAATCATTCTATCTATTAAAAAAAACCGCATCAAAATCCGTTGCGTAGTTTCAAAGATTTAAGCATACAAAGGGACATAGGGACAGAGAAAGCGACTTTGTTTTATACTATGTAGTGATTATAATAACAAATTACATATATGAGATTACCTAAAATAAAAAGCCTAAATAAAGTTAATTAATGGCCTTGAGTACCGACCCGGCTACTATAATAGCAATTAACCGTTTTTAAAAACGATCTTTTACTAATTAATAACTCTTTGTAGAAGAAGCATTATAAGTAAATATTTTTGTTTAAAAAAAATTGCAAGGGCTTTGGCAAGGACCCGTTTTAGGGCCCATTTATTAAAGTATTTGTATACCCTAATGAAATATAAACTCAAAATAAACAAGCAAAACGGGCATGTCTTCCTCATTAGAAATAGAAAGTACTTAAAATTCCATGTCAGTATTTGATTCTGTGTTGTTTGAGGCTAGAATGGGCATACATTTGTCAAGATTAACATTAGATTAGACGATAGATTCAGTTCATAAATCTAGCAAAGAACACTAAACTTTGATTTTTATTAGGTATACTCGTACGTGTGTTCTCTTTGGAATACTATACTGTTAAATTATTAGTAGGTTATAAAAAATTTAGGATTGTAATCGGGATTCACAATATCTTTATTCTTTATTCTACTTTTATTATTATAAACGCGAAATCTGTCTGGATGTTTGGATGTTTGGTAACTCAATCACGCTTAAACGGCTGAACGGATTTGGATGAAATTTGGCACACGTATAGTTTATAACCCGGATTAGTAGGCTATAAAATTCCTACGGGAAACGTCTTATTCCTGCGGGATATTTGAAAAAAGAAATAACGCGCGGGTGAAACCGCGGGCGGAAAGCTAGTTCTTTTATATTTGTTTTGTCCCTCAAATACTTTGTGCTTCTAAAAATACAGGATGCGATTTATCTAAATTTTTTTAAGTGACAAGATATAAAAACGATGTTTTCCATATCACATCACTCGACCTGCTCATAAAATAAATCTACGGGCAATGTAATATTGGAATAATACCTTGAAGTATTTTTTATACCTTTTTATAGCTTCCACAAAAATAAATACATTTCTTATATCTTTCTTCAGTTTCTACAGTATCTGGCATCCTCTAACCTTTAACAGGAGAACCAGACCAATTGGATTATGGCTACATAGACATTTGACTAACACCTACTGGTTTCCTCATGATGTTTCCTATCACTACCAAAAACTAAAAAAAATCCATAGTGCGCGCTAAGATATATTTGAACCATTGATTATGTTTCATCATCATCAGCCTATATACGAGTACGTTCCCACTGCTGGGACACAGGCCTTATCTCAAATGTGAGATAGTGTGGGCCATACTCCACCGGTATACTCATGCGGTTTGGTGGAGGGGTGCGTAAGCACGCACGCACTAGGCCGCAAAAGTGACCAACCTTAATGACAGATGTTATCAAGCCGCCAAATGGCCTCTGACTAGGCTTGACAACTTATATCTACATAGTAAAATAATGTCAGCCGTGACCAACAGCTTCACGTGCATTCCGAAGTTCCGAAGCACGGAGACGCTCGAAATAAATGTTACTAAATGTGGTCAGAATGGTCACCCCATCCATTAACCGACCGCGGCGTGGGTAGCTTGACTGTCTTTATCTCTAACCAACCAGTGTCACAGCTGCGCCACGAGCGCCTCGCCCGATTATGTTTAAAATCATGTAATACTTCGTAATAGATTATTAAACGAGCTGAATATCAGTCGTTTAACTACGCGGCTATGGGCATCGCGTATTTATACCGCACCAAAAGTGAAGACCAGTAACAGCTGAAGTGCTGCAGAAATAGAAAATAGTTTCAAGAACTAAGGCTGGGGACGCTTCACTGGCGGGCGAGTATTTCCTTTATGCAGATACTTTCGGTACGTTAGTACTATTAGTTAATCTGTCTGTAATAAAGCTTTCAGGTATGCATATAGTGTTATAAACGATTTCTGATAGCATAGTCAGTGTAATAAAAAGCTACGGCGGCGAATCGAAAAGATGGGCTGCGTTGCCGAAAATTTCAAACCAACTAAGTATGATGCATTTTATTATGTACAGTCAAAAGCACGTCAGACGTAACACTTTGGACTTTGTACCGCTCTTATGTCGGGGGCATAAGCGCTATTATTGAACTGCAAGTGTTAACCGTGAATTGCTGCTGACCGTACAAGTGAGTGCGCAAGGTACAGTTGCCTAAACATGGCCGAATAGAAATCAAACGCAGGACCACAAGCCGAAGTTATCATACAATTAAGTTAAGAACCTCCTAATCTAACTATAAGTGATCACCATCGCCCATTGACTTTTAATTTTGCTACAATAGATGCATCTATCTCGTATTTACAAAGTTTTTAAAGTGGTTGCCGTCATGCTGACAAGAATTTTACAGCTTAATCTATTTTTTGGCTTGTCTTTTAATGATTTTGCTTCAGATGATACATGACTTAAATTCTCTGGCCACTTATACCAAAATCAAATTTATTTAATTTATGTAGGTAGTGCAATATTTAAACGTATTACTCAACGCTAGCAGTGAGGCCACACCCCGTTTGCAATAGTACCGACCTTCCGATCTTATATCGAAGTTCCATTCAAAGTTGCGATGGTAATGCAATCTGGAACATTCTTTGTGTTCCAACGTTCCTTGCTATTAGGAACGTCTTAACAAGATGGAGTTTGTGCGTACGTTACATAACTATTGCGACATCTTATTTGTTTAGAATTTTAAAACTGTTGAAGTGAAAAGTAATTCGAATATATTTTTTTACGCTAGCCACTGAGCTCTATGATAATACGCTCAGCGTATTATGCTGGAGTGGCTATAGACATTGAAATGACAGATAATTTTTCTGTCGATTTGAAGCGCCCCCAATAGTGTACTGGGAACTAAAATGACTTCAAATGGCTCAGAACATAAGTCAAATGGACAGCCATTGACATTGACAATGACAGCATTATCGAAGTTTATCTGCGAAAGTCAGCACTATTATTAGTTCCAAGTACACTAACTACTGCTCTCAGCGCCAATATGGCGATTTTCAAATCGGATCAAATATTTGGTACCAATCGCCTATCCAGTGGTCTATGGAAATCAGTGACGCTAGCAGACAGGCACACAGACGACCGGATGGTTAACAGCCTCTGCTGCCTATTGCACTAAGAAACAACTATACCAGAAACTTTTGCTCAATGTGCAGTCACCAGCACATCAGACTACCCTAATCTGTCAAAATTCTACAACCAATTTTCAGTTTTATTCACTTCACATAGAGTACTCTTTCAAATGGGATTTTTTGACAGATTAGGGTAGGTTGATCTGCTGCCGTCTGTGCTTTAACACTAATTTGTATAGGATTTGAATTGAAAAAATGTAAAAAAAAAAAACCTTTTCACGCCGGTCCTTAGTCGGACCTTGAAAAAACCCCAAAATTAACTAAACTCAAGACTGAAATCAAACCAACGAGTTCCGGCTTAGACCCGAGCGGCAAAACTTTTCCATACAGATGGAAAAAGTTAAAATAAATATTTTTCATATACTATAGGAAAATCTCAAATAGTCTTTAAATTGTATCCTTCTATTACCCATAAATGATAATATCTTTATAGTAAGTAGAATGTGATGTGAATAATGAATTGAGAAGTATGCACGGCGGAATGTCACACTGAGGGAAACACGACCAGGAACAGACGTGGGGACTTTTACAATGGCCCTCATAGGCAATCCCGAGAAACGCTACTTAGTTTTCAATATACATTTGAGAGACAATAGAAAATGTCTTTATTATTGTATTGTTCTTGATGTTTTAGTTAAGAATACGTCTACTAGGAGTATATTAAAAGTCACATGTTTGATTTTCGGCTTCCTAAATTGACGCTTGGAGTATTTTGAGTCAATTAACTTAATTTTTAACCTTCTGTCTCTAAAAGTTTTGTCCCAATGTAATCACGGTGTGCTTTCATCATCAAAATCAAAATCAAAATATTCTTTATTCATGTAGGCCTCAGAAATGCACTTATGAATCGTCAATTAATAAGGTAAAATAGTGACTCTACCACCGGATTCTTACTAACTTACTAAGATGGCGCAGCGACCCCAAAATGAGTTTTGGCCTTCGACAACAAAATATTCGGAATGTTGTTATCTAACGAGAAGAACCGGCAAGAAACTCGCTAGTTACTGTTTTGAATCGAGTTTTACAATAATTATATCAATACAATCTCTATTACTCTGTAATTACCAAGTCATACAGTTTTCTGTAATAAAAACAAAATAAGAAAAGGGGATTGAAGATTTCGGTCTTTCTACTGGTCCGCCATTCCAACTACCCTCCTTCTTTTCCTTCAAAAATCATAATTTGACAAGTCTATCTGAATTCCGTATCCCTTTACCTAGGGAACTAAACCAATTGTTACATGGCTGTACTACTCAGGCATTACACGTGTGCAGTCTCTCACGATGTTTTCCGTCACCACCGAACTAGTGGGAAATACGCACATACAAAAATCCATAGGTCACTGATTTCCATAGACAACTGGATAGGCGATTAGTACCAAATATTTGATCCGATTTGAAAATCGCCATATTGGCGCTGAGAGCAGTAGTTAGTGTACTTGGAACTAATAATAGTGCTGACTTTCGCAGATAAATTTCGATAATGCTGTCATTGTCAATGTCAATGGCTGTCCATTTGAAGCGTAGACAGAGAAAATTGAAGTCATTTTAGTTCCCAGTACACTATTGGGGGCGCTTTAAATCGACAGAAAAAATAGCTGTCATTTCAATGTCTATAGCCACTCCAGCGTAATATGCTGAGCGTATAATCATAGAGCTCAGTGCCATAGATGCTTGACGAGGTTTGAGACCTCAAGCATGTGAAGTGACTATCAAAACCAATTGGCCATCACAACTTCAATAAACAAAAACCAGACCCAAATATTTGTCCCAGATCGAACGTACCCTGGTGCATCGAATAAGTTCTTTACCAAATGCATGGACTCAGCTAATTTAGTCAAAGGGACAACGTGACTGTGAGTGGGCGGGGCACGTGTGCAGAATGCACTCGAATGGTGGGCTTGCATCGTCACGAAACTACTGCCCACTGTCTAACCGATTTTTAGTTACCAATACCGTTGAGTATGGAATCGATTCCCGACTTGATTCTAGTTAAAATTATGAATGATAAATCAAATCAAGATCACTTCAAGTATCAGATAATTTAATGTTCCATTGCAGGGCAAAGTCCTTCATCAATGATATCGCGTTATTGTCACAAATCGCGTTATTGGCATTGGCTTAATCACCATGCTTGCCAAATGCGGATTGTTGATCACAAACCTGAGCCGTGTTCGTTTTACCCGCCCGGGAATCGAACTCAAGACCCGAAAGATTACAATAGTTCTTCAGCTACTTACTTTGGGCTCAGTACAGTACTTGATGTTGTCAAATTATTTTTTTTCATCTATTGGTTTTGAATATTTTTCGGGTACCTCACTCACTTTTATACTTTAGTGAACTATGTGGCGATATGTTATCAATTACAAATTCCAAATAAATAATTCTGCCTCTATCGGGCGTTAGACTTGTCTAAATTACCTTAAATTGAAGCCTTTTTGCCCAAACTTTACTTTGCAACCTCGCCACAATTAAAACATCAACCTACAATATAGTTAGTTAAAAGTCGTATAAATAATGCTGGGTCGCGTGCTTCGGGGATATCCGACACAAAATACCGCAGTCGGTTGCGAATTAATTCAATTCACAGACTATATCGAATTTTAACGAAACAGCTTACTTTAGCAATTTCCTTGAGCAAATTATTGCGGATGAGCGATTCGAGGGATTATTCTGAGACCGCTGATTCGACACTTTTACCCGGCTCTATGAAACAATGGTTCAACCGCTACGAATGTGGGGTTGACAAGGCAAATAAGTCTCTATAAAAGCAAGGCAAATAAGTAGAATCGGTCTATGCAATGTCGTCTACCTTCTTTCGATGTGGTGGTTTTATTAAAGTTTTCTTAGTGCATTGACTGTAAAAGCTTTTTTGATGTAAACGGGCAGAAATACAATTATACTATTTCCGCATTTAACTTCGTAATTATTTTAAATAAATATTAAATATTATATTATATTAAATATATAATAGGCAGGACACATTGCTGGGAGGACTGACGGCCTTTAGGGCGGAAAGGTCCTCGAGTGGTGGCCACGTACCGGAAAACGCAGCCGTGGTAGGCCTCCCACAAGGTGAACCGATGATCTCATAAAGATCGCCGGGATCCACTGGATGCGGGTGGCGCAGGACCGATCGGTTTGAAGATCCTTGGGGGAGGCCTATGTCCAGCAGTGGACGTCGTTTGGCTGAAATGATGATTAAATAGTCCTGGCGTACGTAGGTATACAGTGATTGATGATTCTCTATAGAAAACACGATACGGCGACTCTACATTTTGGGCCGGTCAATCGGCACATGGTTAGCATCGGCTAAACCCGGCTAAACCTGGGGAGTTAAGTGGGTTATGGGACAAACATCTTTAGTCCCGACGTCCGACTCTACATTCAAAACCCAAAATCTTTTAAAATAGCTTCCGCAGTTGCTATATACGAATGGTAGATACTCGTATATTTCACAATCAAGACACGACACATGGTCTGATTTTTATGTTGATATTCTTCTAACTACTTAACCGATTGATTGAGTAGTTCACTAAAACATAGGCCCCATAAGTCATCCCCTAAAATCACGAAAACTGCTATAATGTTAACCGGATCTGCCCGAAGGCGGGTCGTGCGCACGCGCAGTCCCGGATGCGCGGAGCCTGCGAGTCTGAAGGCGCGCGATGGCGCATGCGTGTTAATGACAGATTCCTTTAACGGCACCAGGATAAAGACTATCAACGATTTACCCTCAAACAGCATAATTTAGATATTGTACTCACGCTGTAGGGCAGCCGCTCTAAACTTTTTGCGGCTCAATTGTCATTTTCATATCTTAACTATGACGGATCGAAAGGGATATTACTAAAGCTGCGCGAACGCTTCATGAATTTAATTTCAAGTTAGATTCCGTGTACTGTATATATTTTTTAAATGAAGGAGTCAAACGAGCAGACCTATCAAAATTCAATAATGAAAAATAACACATCAAAAATCTTCTGACATAAATAGATAGATAGATATTCTTTGTTGCACCACAAAGGACAACGCAAGAAGTTGTATGGGCTCTGTCCCCACCCACCAACAGACTTGGCACTAGTTTCAATATAATTATGACATTCCATATAAAGACAAATAACCATTTTTAATCCAAAAAATGACGGGATATTCAAAAACAATAAAACCGTGCTTATGCCGTACGCCTAAGATTCAGAATTGCACTGTAAGTGTCTAGCTTCAAGTAGACTCGGCTGTAAAATATTTTTTAAGATTATATTTTGATTGAACACTTTTATTTAGGCCAGGGGGGTTACTCTTGATCGCCTGCACAATATTTTCACAGTTAACTGTGTCAAAAAAATACTTGAAAAATACAACATTCAAATTCGATTTGCGTGAAATACCCCTTCCTACGGCGGATGTCGTCATACAAAAAAAAGATCAGTATGGCAAGAGGTATAAATAGAGATACGTTTGAAATCTGTTGGTGGGTGGGGACGCTCCTTTGCATAGTCCTTTGACAAAGAAAACAAGTAACATAATTGAACTGCACAACACAGGCGGACTTATCACTTTTAGCGATCTCTTCCAGTCAACCTTTGGATAGAGGAAAGTATGATAAAAATAATTAGAACAAGATAAAGGGCAGTGCAAAAAATAAGAACTAAAATTTTAATAAACAAAATAAATAAATAAATGATGGGACTTATAAGGATACTTAGACTGGCCGGATCGCGCATTTGGTAGTATTCCTGCCTTATGCGCCGGGGTCGTGGTATGAATTCCACCCAGGAAAAACTTTTATGCGATGAGCATTTTGGGTTTGTCCTGCGTCGTAGCTTCGTTGTATTCGGTACCCGTAACACAAGTGCTTACGTTTCTTACTTTGGTATCAGATCAATGTATGTGATGTAATATTTATCGACCAATCGATACGAATCAACCGAACTATTCCCAAGAAATAGAAGCAAAATTTTTGCCAAGACACAGGACAAAGTTTACGATCCCAGTTTCCTAGGGAACCTATTTAGTTCTGATGAACTATAGATTCAAAACTTGATTAAACTGTAGCCAGCCTTTCTAAGTTCATGATTCATAACCCTAGGCAATATTTTATTTGGCACCAACTCAACCGGAGTTTTTCAAGGCCACCAGTGGACAAGCGAGATTTATTCTAACTCATCAGCTGAAATGTTTCGGAAGACTTAATTAGAATAGGAGGGGTGATTAGGCGTTGTTCTTTGATGTGCTATCTGTCAGGAGTTGGCAAGCTTTTATTCGTGATTTGCGACAACCATGTACTTTACGCTAAAGTTTTTGGGAATTAAAACTCTATATTATTTAAAAAAAAAAAACATTATTTTACGTGGTAGCAAGAACTTGTATGGAGGTTTGCCATTGTTTTGTTCCGAAAAAACCCTAACAATAATTGTTTCTTTTGAATTTTAAGGGCAAGTAATATCTGTCAAATAAGTTTATTGTAAGATTTCAATGATACTGATTGCTATCTCTTTTGTCACTTTTGAAAGAATATGGCAGCACTTTTGATGAGGAAGTTGTTATAAAAATTTGAATAAATTGATTTGATTTGATTGGATATCTGAAAGACAAAATTACAAGGCAATACAACGGCGCAATCGAAACATCGGGTTTTATAAAAAATAACATAAAACCACGAATTTAATCCGATTTTCGTTCTACCTATCGACGGTGAAGAATCAATAACGGCTAACTCGCACTTTTGCCGAAAATGACCTTTGAATGTAGTTCGCTTTAAAGTTGTAATTTGCATGCTATGGCAAGAACACAGAAGTCAAAAGCCTTTAAATTGACGAGTTATTCAGCTGAAGCATTAGCGGCTAAGACGAATTGCGTATTTTCTTGCTGCCAATTCTATCTAAGTGCGTATCTTTGCTGCCAATTCCATCTATCTCGCTACGTCGACGTGCTTACTCCAACGCTGTTTGTCGTCCACTGCTGGACATAGGCCTCTCCAAATGCTTGCCACGCTGATCGATCCTCGGCCACTCACATCCAGCTCCTGCCAGCCATATTGAGCAGATCACCACTCCACCTGGCCTGAGGGCGTCCTACAACATGTTTACCGAGACGCGGTCTTTAACCCCAATGGTTATCGGTTCTACGGCTGATATGGCCAGCCTACTGCCACTTCAGCTGGCTAATCCAGCGAGCTATGTCGGTGACTTTGGTTCTCTACCGAATCACCTCATTTCGGATGCGATCCCGCAGTGAAACGCCGATCATAGCTCTTTCCATAGCCCGCTGAGCGACTTTAAACTTGTGGACTAGCCGTGCCATAAGTGTCCACGTTTTGGCTCCATATGTCATGACGGGCAGGACGCACTGATTGAACACTTTCGTCTTTAGGCATTGTGGAATCGGCGAAGAGAAGACTCGTCGTAGTTTTCCAAACGCTACTTAACCCAACTGAATTCTTCTATTCACCTTGTCCCAAGTTGTTTCGATCCTACTGCAACGACTGCCCAGGGTACCCATATTTTTTAACAACTTCAAGGACGGCGCCGTGAATCGCAATCGGTTCCGGTAGAACATTGAACATGACCTTGGTTTTGTCCAAGTTCATGCGTAGACCGATGCGTAAAGAAGAATCTGCCAGGTCATTCAGCATCTGTTGTAGGTCCAGCAGCGTCTCCGCCATTATGACGATGTCATCTGCGATTCGCAAGTGAGAGATGTATTCGCCATTTATGTTGATGCCACGTTCTTTCCAATTCAGCATCTTAAACATATCCTCCATTGCATTTGTGACCAATTTCGGGGAGATAACGTCCCCTTGTCTCACTCCTCGATGCAAGGTACAGAATTTGTCTGCTTTGTACAGACATCTCATCACTTGTTATATCGCCAGTCTACTTGGCAACGCTGCAGGGACTCCAGAACGGACTAGATTTCAACAGAGTCGAAGGCCTTCTCATAGTCCACGAATGCTAGACACAGGGGCTGATTATACTCTTCGGTCTTCTGAATACTCTGCCGCACAGTGTGGATGTGGTCTATGGTTCCGTATCCGCTTTCGCAAAACAGTTCGTGATCACTCTTGAGAATAGCCG
The DNA here is from genome assembly GCA_949319885.1 of Mecyna flavalis. Classification (NCBI taxonomy): domain Eukaryota; kingdom Metazoa; phylum Arthropoda; class Insecta; order Lepidoptera; family Crambidae; genus Mecyna; species Mecyna flavalis. The sequence goes on along the minus strand of OX439419.1, from coordinate 1,316,482 downwards.
GGAAATACGAGTAAAGACGGGAAAAAAGGTGTTCGTACAATCTCTCGGAAGAAGCTTCCTGACGAAGCCGACCACAGCAAGTGCAGAAGTAATTGCCTCAAAGCCGGCAGTCCTTTTGGTGGTAGAGGACTTCGATGGCCTGTTATACGCTTCGCATGCCTCTCGAACTGTTTCCGAAAATAAGAACTCTAGAGCCAAGCTAACTTGCCATTACACTGAAGACCTGCCAGAAGTCAGCGTTGACGAAATCGAGATTGCTCTTGTGCAGCTTAAAAATGGGAAAGCCGCTGGAAACGACGGCGTTACTACAGAGCTGCTTAAGGCTGGAGATAAACCCGTACTGAGGGAACTCCAAATGTTTTTTAACGCTGTCCTGTTCGAAGGGATTCTAATTGTTTATTATTATGATTGGCAACTGTAAAGAATTTAATAAAAATAGGGAATTCATATTTGTGAATAAAACTCACGATAATAGGAAGATTCAGTTTATTATCGTGAGTTTTATTTACAAATAAGAATAAATTTGAACTATTTTGCGGCTTTTTTATGGGTAGCAGAAACAGTTATCTGACACAAACAAAATAATATAATCACGATTCGGACCAATACCATCTAACTAACACTATCTTTGTAAAACAGGTAGTTACATCGATAACGTTTTCATTGTTTGATTTCTTCAATTTTATATTATTTAACTGATACAACAGTTTTTAATAAATTCACATCCAAAAGCACGAATCGTTTTTTTCGTCTCCTGTAAAATTTGTGTTTTGTTAGTTAGCCGTTATTGATTCTTCACCGTCGCTATGTCTATCTCAAAAGTTTCTCTCTCACGATCGTAAAACTCTATCGCTAATCCTCAGTGGAATCGCTAGATTCCGCCTGTGCACTTATTTAACATTCCTTATCCGTAGTACAAGGTGAGCCGGGGCCGATGCACTTGTGACAATTATTTGCAAATTCGCGTATAAAATTCCTATCACGTACAGTTTTTTACAATGGTCAAGTTGTGGACATTGTATAATGATATGTTAATACCGCATTATAATTTGTATTGTTGTCCGTGCGTCACTGTTGCGTAACCTAGTTAGAGTCCAGGATTTCCTTGGCCTTTCTCTGTCTTTTGAATATTTTATTGTTTGGAATGGACGAGGAATTTTGCCGCCAAATAACACATGGTGAATAGCATTCAGTGTTATGTGGTATTTTAACGATTTTTATAACTTTCATCTTCAGTTTAATGACAATACAATAATTTCCTTTTAACCTTTTTAAAAAAAAAACTATATTGTTGTTAAATTATTACTGCAAGTTTAAATTAATATTGGATAATGAGAATACTACTATTTTATTTCTTTTACTATAATAAAAAAAAAATTTCATTAAGACATCAAATATACCATGAATTAGGTGTACACCAATCCACATTATTAATTTAATAAATTAATTTAAAGTGATATGAGCTTTTCGTAGGTTCAAAAAGGTAAAAAAAACTTTATGTTTTATTTTCTTTTGCCCAGGATAAAAACGTATTACTCTATAATGAGATTTCAATAGTATATAATTGTTCTTCAGTTATATAATACAATGCATTGTGCTCGCTGGGGTCAATGATCATCATTCAATCGTGTTAGTTCAATGACTTACCAAAAAGGATGAAGATTATTATGAATTGTAAATGACGTAAGATGAACTGATTACCATTTAACATCTAACTTACATAAACTTATCAGTAAAAGAAGAGCGACAATATTTGAAAATCAATCTTCATCCTTTTTATTTATCTTATAGCCGCATTACCTGGTATTTTTTTTATTGAATTGGCCCTCACGAAACAGGCCTGCCTAGTGTGAGAGTCACTGAGTCTTGTAACTGTATTTGAAAAGTTCGTTGGTAAATTTTTTCATTTTCATTTTTATGTATGTTAAGCTTTTTTCTTTTTGACAAATTTGATTCTGAGGTGTTTTTATTTTCATGTTTTACACTTTCTTGAAAGAATAAACAAATAAAAGCATTGGATCTACTTTTACAAAAAATGTATAATTTTTAAAGATTCTTACTAGTCAGCAGATATCATCTCATGTAGCGTTCCATAATTGCTACCTATTGTTCCTTGTTATTAATAATGGTTTTTCAGCTGTCAGTTTTCTACAATTCTCTTAGAATCAAAGAACACAAGATGAAAATCGACATGAATATTAAAAACATCCACAAATAATCTCTCTTCTTTTATAGAGTTTTATTGAAGAAATGATTACTTAACACGAATTTAGTACTAAAATTTTTGTTTCAGTGTATTAGTAAATCACTATTATTTTAAAAGTTACAAGAATTTCTCCCGTGCAAAACTTCATTTAGGACAAGATGGCACTGCATACTAATATCTTTTAGGCAGTACAACAAAATTAGGCACATCAAAACGATCCAACCGCAATTACCACACCTTATTACTCTCACATCAGACAAGTATAATTACACACGTCGTCATCCTATAAAAAGTAATTCAAGCCAAACCCTAGCAGACGAATAATTCCCACCTAACCTCGTATCCTAAGACGGTTCAAATCCCGCAGATGACGTTTAACGGGAATTGTATGCAAATCGGTGTTGTCCCACCCCGGGATTACCGGGTACATCACTAATCCCGGAGTTAGCTTCGTTGTCGGCGGCTTAGCATAAGATATTGTGCCCCTGAGTGTATTGACCGTAATATACAGTTTTGACATGATAGGTAATGCTAGATTTGTACTGTGTGCTGTTGGCTTGGTTTCAGTGCCCGTATTGTACTGGAGTATATTGCTGAGGGTGGTCGTAACTGTTAGTAAAACGAGGTATTTGTGGTGTAACCTTAGCCTGTGACGTATTGATGGAATTGTTTAAGGAAAGCAATGAAGTATTGGTGTATGGTAAAAGTCAGTTGATTTTGAAAACCAATGAAATAGTACATGCTTTGACTTTTTTCTGAGTTTTTGGGTAACTTTACTTGATCTGCGACGTAATGTTTCATATTCTGTGTTTAAGTAGTCTTGCTAATCCAAGTAGATTTTTTTAAACTATTGCATAGCTTTTATCGCGGACTTTGAGCGCTTGACCACAAATCAGTAAAAGTATTCTATTAGATGATACTAGTTTGGGGCTACACGACACTTTATAAGGAAAGTTGAAAGGTTATAGTTACTGCGTTAACAGAGTAACAGTTTCGAGAAAAAGTATACATTAGTCAGGACAGAAGTGCAGGCGTAATCCGGGATAGCCCAAACGCTTAAGATTCGTAATACAACTGCACATATTCTAATAGACACGATAGAGAATGCGTTATTCATAATTTGCGCCTCGGACGCGGCGCCAACGCTTTGTACATCTAAACTAGCGCTATACTGAGCGAGCAAAACTTAACTATTATGGCTAGGGTTCTGTATCGGCAGTAACCTGACTAGAAAGTGCTTATATTTCACAAAAACTGTGATTAAATATCGGGTTCTTTATTGGAACCAAGTCATCATTACAACATAAGGGTTTATTTATGCTAGATCAATTCTTAGACACGCCACACGGGCAACATTATGGTAGGCAGCTACTGCGGCCAACACCGTTGAAGAACATAAGCATGATGGAGTGTTGCCCAATATGCTTCCATCAATCTTCAATCAAACCTTTAAACATGGATGTAAACCAAATTATGCTGTAAGTAGCCCTGTATTTTCGATCAAGGTTTTTTTTTTTAATTATGTATTGGTTTTGTAGTTTAAGTACCGGGCAATGATCTCACGATTCTAGACTTTTTCGGGTCACTTAAAATACGGTTGGTGATCGCATCCGCATACATCTAAGCTGACAATATCTAAATTTCACTGATGGATGTTCCTACCTCACAGTGGAACCTTAAAAGCTGATTAAAATAATAATAACATACGTCATACAAATATGGTTTTCTCAATCTTCAATTTAACATTAGAACAAAACAAAGTATTCTTTTTTAAATCAATCAATCAAATTGGAAATTATAGGTTCTACAATTTCCAATTGATCTCCAATATCAAGTGAAAATACTTGCAATGCCAATCCACGCTCCAAGCGAATGCCAAAATATACCATACCAGGCCGAGAGGGCCTTTACTAATTCGGAATGCATACCAAAAAGGATATAATAACTTACAAGAGAAAACTATACTATCTCTTTTTAAGGAATCGGTGATATATCGTGTCTGGCTTGCACAACACAATCGTAAGTTAACAAATTAAGAATGGTATAGGAAAAGGAAGTTCTTTTCTCGCGAAATATAATAGATTTTTGAAGTTATATGTAGAATGTTGACATCGATAAAAGTAAAATCATAATTATTTGACATAGCATCTCTACTAAGCAGAAAATATGCCCTAAAAGCCAGAAAAAAGTCTATTTATTGAAGTACATTTTGATAATATTTATTTTGGTTATAGTGTCAGCATTAGGCTAATTTTTGGGCTATCTGGCCTCATTCAGAATTAAATACCGTGTCTTGTTTTAAGGAATTAGGTTTGGGTTCGCTTTAGCAAAACCATTAAAGTTCCCTGTAGATTATTTTTAAAATAGCAATCGAATCGAAAGCAGCATTCCCGTTGAAAAATATTTACTCCGGGTGTAATAAAAGAAAGTCACGTCTGCCTTGCCCGCTTAAGTGGTCCCGACATCGTTAGAGAAGAAAGAAGTAATTAAGGCAGATAAAAAACCCTTCAACAATACCCCTCTCATTTGCGAGGGGAAACCCCTGAGACGAAGGTGTAGTAAACATTCCATAATCAAAAATCTTTAGCAACCGTTGAACCGTAAACGCTTGGCAGAGTTGCAAGGCGGCTCGATTAGAGTGCGCCATCATTCCATTCATTCAATATTTTTTTTACCGAACGCTGTAATTTCTTGGCTCGAACGCATCCGTTTACATGCCAAACAATAAATTTATTAGCCGAACGGAGGAGTGGCAACACTTAACTACGTCACTCATCCACACGTCACGGGTTACGTCACGGATGGAACATTTTTCAGATTCTCGCGGTTCACGTTCGATTCGCAAGCTACTTATGTAACGCACCGTCAAGGTGACTCGTCCGAAGCGACTACCGAATCTATTTTAGTTCCAATTTCATAAATATCCCGTGACAGCTCATCTCTCCCGCGTCTTTTCCCGCCACGCCGCCATGTTGGTCTCTTGCGTAATTAGCTCCGCTGTCGCCGCCGAACTCACAGCTGAACCTGCGTCCTTGCTAATTTTAAAGTCCTTTCTCAAAGTTTAGCGTTTATGAGGTAATAGAAATGTGACGTAGAGCTGGCACGGTGCCGGTCGTACGAGTGGCCGGCGGAAAAATCGAGCAGACGACGGACTCGTGTGCAGTTAAATATAGCCGTCCCGCGACACACCTTGAGGGACAGTGCTAGCCACAGACGGGCCGGCGATAATCCGCCGCCCTCGAAAACTAATCGTATATCAAAACCGTACGCACGGCCGAGCAGCAGATGCGCTGACCAAAATTGCCGACCAGCGTGCTCCCCATCAATATCGCCGACCTAATTGAATATTATACAGCAATTTGTGTTCCCGAAAATCTGGCTGGAATCCGCGGTAATATGCGGTGTCCATATATCCTCGCTATAACGGTGTTAATGTTTTCTATGGGTACGCGACGCGATGCAGTGTTGCAGAACTAAATTTAGTATGAGCCCCTGTTTTAGCTCTGGGGCTGCCGTTTGCGCAACGTGTCGGATCAGCAAGAGCGAGATGGCAAGTTCTATTATCGGAAAAATGGTCGGACGGAGCATTGGCGGGATTACGGCTTTTATCGCAGACGGAGACGGGAGCATTCCCATAGACTCGCACTCATTTGGGCAAACCGACTGATTGCTTTAAGAAATGCATGTGATTTTTAATGCTGTGGTTTTGTGCTGGTACTTGCGTAAGACGAGACGAGCGATTTCTCGATGTAAATGCGTGGGGCTTTCGTTGCAACGATCGCATAATTTTGTCCGTCTGTGTTGTGGACTTCTTTCGGCTGAAATGATGATGATCGCATAGGTAAACAATTTATTAACAGTAAATTCTTTTGCACGTCAGATATTTTTTTATAATTAATTGATGAAGAAAAACAAGACCGACGTGAATCATCTCATCTCATTTTATGTATTTCTTGTCTGAAATGATTTGTTTCATACTTTCAGTTTATTCACTCACGCATAACTGTTATTCTTGAGAGCTAACAAGATTATGATCACAAAAAAACTACGTAAACAAAAACCATTTCAAATCGTAAGATTCCAGTATTCAACCTTAAATACTGCATCCTGCTGCAAAACCTTAGCAAATTTCATCCTTCTGGCGTTTACAGATAAAGAACTAATATTTTCAAAGCTGACATCGATATATTCGCCGAAACATTGTCTAAAGATTGAACAACAAGATATCTATGTAGCTGGAACATTGTCTAGTGTTCTACAACTATGTACAACGTTGTAGCTTCTATTTCTGGATTAGAGCTGCATCAACATGGATTTATTGTGATTACTGCTATACGACCAGAGAATCAGCCGATTCAACTCAAGAGCTCTCTCGTTAGAATTATTGGTGGATCGAGGCCGGTGCCACGGACACGCAATCTTTGCAGGAGAAATAGTTTATTCCACTTGTGCAACTGTGGTGATTAAATTTGTGACTGGACTTTGTTCACCCAGGTGATTTCGCCCACGTACGCAAAGTGGAATTAAACTGGGGATACCTATACTGAGCATTCTGAGCAAGTCTTAGAGGACGAGCAAAATTAGATGGCCAGCTGTTGGTGGAATTTTATGTCAAGCCGTTGGGAGCACACATATCACACGATGGTATTAGTGAAGATAGATTTCTGACACCAGGTAGAGATTGTTTGGGGCTGGTCAATAGCCACAAGGCTGGCACCGGCTCGTCCAAATCGGGTGTGAAGAGGAAACCGGGGAAGTTTAGTGGGTAGTGGAAACTTTAGTCTCGAGTCCCACACACGGCCGCAGGTCTAGCTAGCCTGCGGTTATGGTGCATAAACGCATTCTCCTCCTCTTTTTCTTCTGGATGTTTACTATCCATTTACATCATTACCTAAGCTGAAAATCAATAAATTGATTTTCAAAACAAAGCTATAGAAATAAATAAGAGTAAATGAAAATATAATTATTATCTGTATCAAAAGTATTACAACTACCGATCATGATGTTATCTGTATAACAGAAAAACTACAAAACACGACTTCTTTACCATAATAAAATATATATTATCAGATACAGAACAGAAACCAATGTTCTTCGCATTATTTTTTATCCTGGACACTTTCGAGTCCACTACCCTTGGAAAAAAGAAAGAATTTTTGCCTTAACTCGTCTTGCATATTTATTTCATTGTGAAATTAAGATAAGTTTTAATTTAAAACAGAAATCCGGTGCAAACGTCAAAGAAAAAACCATAAAGTAAAAGTCCTTGTTGCAAAACAATGGCAAAAACTCGATTTCTCTCTCTCTAAATCCAGTTTCCTACAATCCACGTGTTTCCTTCACAATGTTTCGTGTCTAACAAGTTACTCGTACTTTGTTTTATTTCATTTCATCCCCTCTGGTCTAGTGGATTCTTGCCTGAATAATGGCTATATGGCCACGGCAGGGATCCTGGTCGTACCGAAGATTTGTAATAGGGGTGCTGCTAATACTCTGTGATGCGTCTGGAGTCTGGATGTCGGCGGTGAAATGTAAAAGGCTGATATCTCTCCAGTCGTGATAGAAAGCTGTTCCACCGTGTGATGAGAGTGAGGAGTTAGGGTGTGCACCTGTGTTTGCGTACTCATTGGTGCTCTGTGCTATATCCTGAGCTGTTGGATGATCGAAAAAATTAGCCGCAATAGCCAAAACTAGGACTAAATTATTTTAACAACATTTTTATTCTTCTTTCTGTGATTAACTTTTTGGGTAATCTGGTTAATCAGTTTTTTTTGTCCTACTACAGATGATAGAAATATACGCTGCGCCCTGATTCTGAGTAGCCACTGCAAGCATATCATTAAGGGATACTTCACACATTGAATTGCTTATTTGTTGCGGTGAATGCACAAACTACCCGCTGAACTCCTAAATTTATCACATTCTCGCTATGAAGTACAAAAAGTTCTCACGACCACAATGTGGAAATTGAAGAATTGATATCATTAAAAGCACCGTCACGGGCTCACCGCTGCTCCGGAGCTGCGGAAACCGACCGGAAAATAATTTCAGTTTTTCGCGGCAGGAATTTATCGGGCCTGCCGGCGACAAGACTCCGCGATCAGAGATCACATCGCACAGATGCAATTGTTTATTTTACCTCTTTCAATGTTTAGGGTGATAATATTTTTAAATGTTTCTTCTCCCATGTTTATGGCGATAAAGTTTTTTGTTTTTTTGTACGGCAGGATGCTAGGTATAGTTTTTGTCAGACATGGTAAGCGGATACTACGGCCTACACTACTGAGGGACTCTTACGGGCGATAACTTTTTCTCCCTGGGACCGATTATGTTGTCATCATAATAAAAGTTGATGGTATGTGTGTGGTCTTTCACATAGAATACATCTCGTCTCTGCACATTAACTCAAATTTTTTGGGCCCAAGAACAATGGCAAGCATTCTCCTTGGCCATAGTCTGCCTTGATAGGAGAACCAGACTAATTGGATCATGTCTACAATAATCTATCTGTGCAAATATCCTCAAAATATTTTCTGAAACCGCTGTAATACGTACATAGAAAAATCAAGAGGTGCACGTCGAGAAACATCGTCCTCATGTATGTGAAGTGGCATTTAAAACCACTTAGCTACCACAACTCCAAAAAAAACAATGACGATACCATACGTGACTCAAAGCAGAAACTATTGCGAAATAACATGTAAAGGGAAACAGACCTGGTTGGCGACCGACTCCTGGGCCGCCCACCAGTGGGGGCCGTGCCAAGCGCACCGGCTCAGCCTTGACACCGCAATGTCAATGTCACGTTTGACAGATGCTTTGAGAGAAAGGCTTTTTCCTGCTGTCGACGAGTGGCAGATATATCAAGCCTATTTATATCTTTTTAAATATTTTTATGCTTGATCTGTTGGGAGATAGGTATGTACACAACCCTCTGGTAAGTGGACACTGCGGTCTATTCCAATAAGGGACACTTTACAAGGCAAAAGATGCTTCACCAGGAAGCGCCTTAAAAAATATAAAGGAATGATTACACGATATTCTTCAACGAGATTTAAACTCAGCGCCATCTTCTCTCTAACTATTACAACATTTGAATAAAATCTCCCGAAAATCATAAGTGTCTAAGTCACTGAGCCGCGCGTATTATAATGGACCTCAGTGGTCTAAGTAAAATTATTTACGTCATATCAACATCAATTGCTTTCTAAAAGCATGTGTAACATAGACGTAATATATTAATTCCATGATGTGTAATAACAAGTCATTTTTTAACGAATTATTTAACTACACAATCAACGTGTCATAAAAATATTGTTCTATCCCTATTAAATCCTTCTAGCCCCGGATTACTAGACACAATAGAAAATCTATTGTTATGCGGCACCCGAGTGCCGGTTCGGCGTTGAGTGGTTAAAATTTTAGTATGTTTGTTCACCACGATACTCGTATTAGTCCTGGGATTCGAAAAAAGGCGCATTAGGCAGTCACTACTAAATGCAATTTAAAATTTATCAAGACACTAACATATTTTTTTTATTGCAATGTGTAACAAGACGTGCAGATCGTACACCTGATGGTAAGCGCCACGTCTGCCCTTAGACAGTTCAGTGCCAAACAGTAACTAAGCATTTACTGTCTGGCACTGCCCTGCGCCCGCCACCGAGACGACAGTTATTAGGTCTCATATACCCAGTAATTTCACTAGCTTCAGTGCCCTTTCCCCGAAACACAGAAGTGCTTGACACACTTCTATATCACGGGAAAATATCTGGCTCTGCGATGGTACCCACCTAGACGGTCCAGTACAGGAACCTACCACCTGGTAATTTCTTTCGTAACATCTGATACATCTAAAGAATAGGACATTCATGTGGCCTATGTTGTCGAACAGTCCACTGTTATTTCGCAAAGTTCAAAGTTAACAAAGAGGTGTGGGAGCGAATGTTGACCAATCGGTCGTGTGTCCGGAGTTTCCTACAAGCGTTGATATTGCCTCCCTCGGATTGAATTCGACGACTTTCAATGCAAGTTTGGATCTTTCACAACAGGAAATGTGTTTTTGATATAAGCTCGTAAGCGCGCTGTGACTCTTTGTGGAGTAGTGGTTAATGGTAACAACAAAGGTTTTAATGCAGATTCTTTTTATGTTTAATTGGCGGTTAGATTAACCTTGTTTTTTTCTAAGGTGAATGCGTTGAAGTACCACAACCGCAGACTATCTAGACCTACGCGGCCGTATGTGAGACTCGGAACTCAACACGTTCAACCCACTACATACCCGAAAAGAACAAGCCGGTTCCCGCCTTGTGGCGGTCGATGGGCCCAAGATTGAAAAATTATTGCTGGTAAAATGTCAGAAGGACAAGCCGTAGTAGACTTACCGCAATTTATAGTCATCAGAACGATCATACATCTTTCTGGTTTTTAACTGAGTTCAAAAATGGAGAAGGTTTCCAATTTAACTTTATTTTTAACTAGCGGGCGCCCGCGTTTTCACCCCGTGGTGCCCGTTCCCGTGGGAATATCGAGATATCCTTTCTTAGCGGATGCCTACGTCATAACATCTACCTGCATGCCAAAGGAGAAGACCGATTTTGGGCCCAACGATACAGACATGAAACATATACTAAAAAAATCTATATTTTTTTTTAGATCAGCCTATTTGCGTTTTACCATCAATTTCAATGGCCAACAGCAAAAAAAAATGGATTTTTATGATTTCATTATATTCAACTCGCTTTATAAACGCGAATTTCATTAGACTTATTTTCGACTATCTTTCTAAATGCTCTGATAACAATAAAAAAACGAGTGAGACAGTTTTAATCGATTTAATATTAATCGATATTTAAATATATTTTATACGGTGGCTTTTTTTTGGCATAATACTGAATAATTTTTTTCTTATAAGTAAAAACAGTTACTTGATAAATATGATTAGACATTTGCAAATGAGTTTTACTTCTTTAAACGTTGTTACAAAAATGCGAGTCGAAAATCGATTTATATCAGTTGTGTTTTTAATCGGATATATACGGCACTATTTATTGTCTGTATTGTCAATGTCAGTAATGTCAGTGTCAGCTATATTTAATCAGTTATTTTGGATTTTGATTTTATTTCGTTTTTCGTACTCATGCGTTAGTAATAAATGTGTTCCTTTGTATTGCTCCTGATTTTTGAAAGACCTCTGCATACTTACGGACTCTGAAACCGATCAATTATATTTATTATAAAATCCTTGGACATCGTTTTCTGCAACCCATGAATACCTTTGAGTGAACATCGGATAACCTAATGCCTATTGACGACTACAGCGTGATTTATGGGTATAAACTTGGTATAAACACATGTTTGCAAGCACATGCTTGTGCTGTGGAATTGTATCGTGGAATAGCAACGGGTCGTTTCAGCACAACACAATACGAAGACGCATTGGAAGAAGAAGGATGGGCCCGACACCAAGAAAATACAACATCCCTGCCCAGTTTTTGGATACCTACTATATTAATATTTTGTATTGATGATAAAGAATAAAATATAATTAAAACTTTATGTTTTTTATACCCATTTATTTAAGAATAATATTCAGATCCTTTGCATTATTAACATGTGAGGTAGGTATGCATAATTGGTATGTTGTCAATTATTCATAGTCATAGTTTAATGTTGGTTGTACTGCAGACTGCCTTGCTACCTAACAAAAGACCTAAGAATGTAATAAATCAAAACGCATGAAAATCGGTTCATCCGCTTCGGAGCTATGTCGTTGCCACAGGCAAACATACAGGGCACTATTATTCCTCTTTTTGTGTCGGGAGTTAATAAAAGTTCAAAAACTAGCACATTTCTTACTAAAAATTATCATGGGTTACATAACCTCTAATATTTTCAGTAGATTATTTTACTGACTTGGCCATTAAAATTCGCGGTGAAAATTGGCCTCGTAGGAAGTTTTTAAATGAACAAAATATAGGCCAAGTTACAGCCCTGTATCGCCGGGCCCAAGATTGTATGGGGATCGGTCTTCTCCTTTCAGCCCGATCCGTCCAGTGGTTTGGGCTGTGCGTTGATATCTATCTATGTCAGTCAGTATATATAGATTATTATTTTTAATTATTATGCCATGGTATGATTTTGTAACATGAGCCTTATAAAGCGTAAAGATCAGAGTCGCCTACATCATGTTAGTACATTGAGATACTCTTCCCCGTAAAGTCCCTCAATGGAATATTCCCTAGGGGCTACAATCTGCTTTGTCAGTCCTAATAACGCTCTTAACTTGAGTAGTACAACATTGTGCCGAAAATTTACAACTAAACTGCAATGTTGAAGCACACACAAAACAACACATCCATACAGACTACATTAAAACCAATAACAGTCTTAACTCCCTTACCCAGACCATCAATGGTTAGGGTTGCCTATGGATGACCTATTGAGATGTCTTTTTTTTTTTTCATTTATTTGGGTCAACAAACAGTTTCATAATCAAAATATATAAAAAGTGAGGGTATAAATAATCAAGTAATTGTGAGACCAACACCGTTAACCACAAATTGTTTTGAAATTATAAGTGTGTATTTTCTATTAAAAAAAGTAAAGGAAATCGATATCAACATGAGATGATGACAACATGATGATTGAGAAGTCGGCTACTACACAGAAGTCACGGGTTCGATCTTCGCACGATACGAATGTTTTCAAGAACATGTCTATTTGTACCGATGTTTCTATGTGTATTGTATGAATTTGACAAAAATATATTATTTAATTTCTGAAATTTCAAAATAAATTCTGAAAAAGTCATACCTTTTTCAGAGTCCAACTCGCTAGCTACCGCCGAAACTGGTTGGCATCACGTGGGGTGGGACCGATAAGTGGCTGAGACCAACACAGTCGTGACCGCCTCCATGGAACAGTGACTAATGACTATACCACTACTTAGAATAAAACAAGAATCGTGGGTTCGATTCCTGCGTTGCATCTGTTTGGTAGTAGGACGTTTTCAGAGTCCGACTGGCTAGCTACCACCCCTACAGGTAAAATCTGCCGCCATAACTACTCTGGCTGTGTTCCGGCAATATAAATGTGGGGGCCAGTAGAAATCAAAGGAAATCAGAGCCTGAAATGGACTGCGAGCCTGACCAATCAATGTTGTAAAAAATTTTGGCAATTAAATAGAGGTTAGGCCCAGAACTGACGGTGCAAGGCGACTGCAACGAAACTGCAACGTCTAGTTACTTTAGAGTTTCATTTAAGTTTCTGCCATAGACTCATATGAGAGACCGCACATGGCGCGACCATATTTAAATCGGTTTGAAAAAAGTTGCGAATCAGATGCGTTGAAACCGGCGTGCATGAAACTCGCGTTTGCGTTTCATCACTTTGGCGTCTCTTTCGGTACAACAAAATGTTTTCAAAGAACACCGAAAAGATTTTGACGTTGCGACGTGTGTGGCAAATGATTGAAACTGGTTTCATACTAATAATTTCAGAAGGGTTTCGTGGGCCTCACTGTCGAGTTTCTTGCCGGTTCTTCTCGACGATAACGACATTCCGAATCCGGTGGAAGAGTCACTCTGTGTAATTGACGATTCATTAATACTTGATACAAGTTTACATGAATAAAGAAAATTTTGATTTGATTGATTTGTTTTGACCGTCAAATGATGCATAAAAATACGTTGTACTTTGTCTTAAAAGCCACCCTTATAAAAGTTACAACCCTACGCAGCCCGCCTCGAGTGCCACTGCAATTACTGCGTCTCTCTCTATAAATCGCCGTCCCGCTCACGCGCCTCCATCTATTCTTATTTATAGGCTTTTCCTTCTCTTTTTATTATTTTTATTGTCCCGGCTAAATGAGAACACAGATTCGATGTTACAAGTAGGTCTGGGGAAAGCTCGGGTTTATTTCCAACAAGAAATTATTGATTTTTTGTCCTTATACTCGTTTAATATATGAAGCTTTTTTCTTCCGGTTCCGCATCACAAACACACTGAAAACTGTAGAATTAGTGGATTTTTTAATACATTCAAAAAGATGAATCAGCCTGTTTTATATCGACTGAAAGAACACTGGAATAATAATTGTCGGAGTCCCAAACCCGCGCTGCGTTTAAAGAATTAAAACATATTTGAACCCGGGTATTGAACCCAGGTCCCCAGAATTATGGCCTGGTATATACTTAAGCCACTACATCATCGAGGCGTTATAGGATACCAAAATCTTGTTGCTCAGTTAGAAGAACTAACGAAAACACTTCTGTTTCTATTATTCCATTTAAACTGAGCATTATCCCGGGATAAAAATAAACTATTTTCTGGAAGCATTTCAGACTGACTGACTATTTTTTACATTTATTATTTCGTCCACGCGTAGGTAATTTCTTTTTTCAAATATCCCCCCCTTCCTCCCACATTTCCGGGATCAAAAGTACCCTATGTCACCCGGGGATAGTGAAGTTTATCAACAGTGAAACAACGTTGTCGATCATGAACATATTTGATTTACTTCACTTAGTGAACATAACATCGACAAAACACTTAAGAATAAAGAAAAACTTGCAGCCGACCTCACCATTAAAAGAAACATCTAAAACTATTAAAACTGAAAACTTACCGCGAAGAAGCGCCATTAAGACAGACATTAGGTTATTAAGCACCGATATTCAAATAAAGTTGAACATAACGAAGCACAAACTTCATGTTAATGGTATTAGATAAACGCCACGTCGATCTGCCACCGCTGCCAAGAGGAGTCGACCTCTCGACACACTCAAAACCTTCGTACGACTCAGGAAAACGGAAAACGGTCATAGAAAGTAAACTATTTTTTATATTCATATTCATATTCATATTCATATTCATATTCATTTAATCACATAAATTTGTATTCGTATTACAAATAGACATACAAATCACCTTTTGAAGGCATTAGTGTAAAAAGAGAAAGAAAACTTACATAAAACATTAATGAAGGTAAAAAACATATGTATAAAAAGTTAACTAATAGGCTATATTGTATACAATTTAAGCGAAAGTTAAACTACAAAAATTTGTCCCCAAAATATTCCGCCAACGAATAATATGCTTTACTTAGTAACATATTTTTTAAAGCCTTATCAAATTTATTTCCTTGGAGGCTCCTTATAGAACTCGGCAAATGGTTGTATATTTTGACGGCCATATAGTACGCCTGTTTTCTGCACATCGTAAGACGCGTTGTTGGTACGACAAGACTATTTTCGCGGCGCGGCGCATAGCGGCTAGGCAAGTCGCTTATTTTTTGAAAGTGAGTCGGGTGCTGCCTAATCAGCCGGCACTGTTCATAAATGTATAAGCCACTAACAGTGAGAATATTGAGCTTTGGAAATAATAATCTACATGATTCTCTACGCGCCGAATGAGTAATAATAATTCTTAGGCAACGTTTTTGAAGAATCAAAATAGCTTCTACGTCCGTAGCATTGCCCCAGAGTACAATACCGTATCGAATCCAGGAAGCAGCATGACCATGATAAGCAATAAGACAGCATTCTTCATTTGTGCTTTTTCGTAGCTCACGCAGTGCATACGAGAATTGGTTCAACCTGCCCACCACTGCATCTATGTGGTTTTTCCATGACAGGGATGAGTCTACAGTAATACCAAGCAATGAGAATTTATCGACTTCCTTAATCCTGTGTCCTTCATGAGACACGAATAAAGGCAGTGCTGGTCTTTGGTACGGGCGAAATTGCATTAATTTAGTTTTTTCAAAATTTAGCTTAAGGCCTAATGTCTCTAGATGATTTATAATATTGGTTAGACTAGTTGTTATAGTGTGTTGTGCTTTATCAATATCATTGTAATCACAAGACAGGAGTAGAGTGGCGTCGTCTGCAAATAATACTACTTTGTGGGGTACCACAGAGGGAAGGTCGTTAATATAAGCCAAAAAGAAAAGACAACCCAGAACGCTACCTTGTGGTATGGACCCAGATACAGTCTTGACAGTAGAGTTACAGCGCTTCAGTTCACAACTCTCTGTATCTATATATATACAACTTCAGTTGGCAGACAGACACGCAGCCCACCTGATGGTAAGCGGCCACTGCGGCCTATTCCATTGAGGGACACTTCACCAGCGTCGCTCAATGTTCTGCCAGACTGTAGGCTCATCTGATCTTCGAACCTGAATTTAAGGTTCGAAGATCAGATGAGCGAGTGTACTGGCTCCCACATTAATATTGCCGGAACACAGCCAGAGCTGTTATGGTGGCAGATTTCACCTGTGGGGATGGTAGCTAGCCAGTCGGACTCTGAAAAAGTCCTACCACCAACCAGACAAAAGGCGGAAATCGAACCCACGACCTCTGGGTTTTATACCCGAGCGGCTTAGCCACTGTTCTACGAAGTAGGTCAACTAAATTGTTTATAATTATTTTTTTAGTTTCACCATTGATCATTCTTGACGTGATAGGGGAATCGTTTACGGATTGAGAGAGCGACTACCTCTCACAAATCAAGAAAACTATTAAAGAAACAGTACATAATACTTCTATGTAATGAAATATAAAATTAACCAAATTATCAACCAAACTTCCTGCCATATTTTCTGTCACGCACAACCACGATTTGAACTGTATTTCCGATTGTGTACGACGATTTGAACTGTATTACCTTTAACAGTATTTTTAGACCTAGCGACCTTCAAACAAAGAGCGTATTCCCTTAATCGTGGTACAATTCACGTGTCCTAGCAATCACCCCTGGCAAAGGCTGAAAACCAGTGTTTTGCTCCCGGAGCAAAAAATCCACTGAGCCTCTTGCCCATCTGCATCGCTGCGGCACACATGCAGAAGAAGCGGTAATGTAATGTAATATATGAAAAGGATCCCAAAGCCGACATATCCAATCCAATTACATTTTAAAGCCCCACTCTCGATTCATAAAACTAATTTACGGCAAGAAGCATCCTCGGAAGACAAATAAAACCAACCTAAAGATCTGGCAGACGTCTCGAAATCACGAAACTATGAAAAGGGGAACGAATTAAAATGAAGAAAGCAGTTAACACGGACATTAATATTTAAATAAAGTTGAATGAATCGCGGGGCTAACAAACTTCATCTGTTAATGTTAGAGATAACGGAGGATAAGTCTGTAAGTGCCAAGAGGGGTGCCAAGCGAGCCCTACGGTGTGAGGGGTATGACGTTGATACCGCCGGATGGGAATTCTTAGATTTATAAACGTTTAAATTTAAAAAATAGGCGGCAAACGAGACAGTGGGTCGCCTGATGGTAAGCAATCACCGCCGCCCATGGACGTCTGCAGCACCAAAGAGATCGCTTATGCGTTGCCGGCCTTTTAGGCTGCCTGTCCACTGAAGCGGAGCGAGGCAGCGGGGCTGAGAAACGGAGAAATATTAACCAATACGATTGCAATTCCCTGTCTAAGCGGATATATTTTTTTTCACTGTTTCTCCGCTCCGCTGCCTCGCTCCGCTTCGGTGGACAGGCAGCCTTAAGGAGGGGTGTGGGCCTCCAATATCCAAGAGTAAGGATCTCTCGTCCCCATTCTCGTCCACGAACTTATCTCTCTAAGTTCTTATTGTTAGGCGAATAAATTGGTTCACTCGATTAACACATCACTATGGTCACCGCGTACGGTGCCCCGCACTGGCCGGGGAGATGACAGATAGATTTTAACGCGCTTGCAATGTTTAATGCCGAATATTGTAAAAGCTTAGTAAATTGTAATTATCAAGAGAAAGGTCTTTATATCTAATATTATGTACGAGTATAAGCATCTTTTAAATAAATAGATCTTTATCTGTCTTAGAGCGTTTTATCCCGAACACTTGCAACATGATCTAGGATTTGGCAAGTCCAGTTTTTTTTTTTTTTTTTGTTATACTAGGTCAGTTGGCAGACAGGCACGCAGCCCACCTGATGGTAAGCAGCCACTACGGCCTATTCTATTCAGGGACGCTTCACCTGGAAACGTCCCTGAATGAGCTGCCAGACTGTAGACTCATCTGATCTTCGAGCCTCTGATTTCAAGTGTACTGGCTCCCACATTAATATTGCCGGAACACAGCCAGAGCTGTTATGGCGGCAGATTTCACCTGTGGGGGTGGTACCTAGCCAGTCGGACTCTGAAAAAGCCCTACCACCAACTAGACCCAAGGCGGGAATCGAACCCACGACCTCCGTGTTTTTATACCCGAGCGGCTTAGCCACTGTTCCACGGAGGCGGTCAAAGTTAGGCCAGTTATTACATTGCAGCGACTGCCATCTGACCTCCGAAATCCTTAACAGGGAAACCAGACCAATTGGATCATGGCTACACTGTCATTCGATTGTGCAGGTTTCGTCACGATGTTTTCCGTCACCGCCGAGCTACTGGTAATACGTAGCCGAAATATAAATATATACTGAATAAACTGCGTTGATAAAAACTTATGTATGTGTATAATTATTTTTAAATAAATGCCCTCCCACATTAAAATACTACTTCATCTTCGTTTACTTTCTTAGGCAGAATCTACATCTAAACCGAACTATAACTCTTTTGTTTTGTTATGTTTGTTGGTTTGATATCATTGTTGGTTTGTGCATTTAAATTAGAGACTAAAATAAAAAAAATATAGCTAGACCTTTTTTATCTAGCTCACTGAAATAATCTTCTAAAAGTTTTTAATCGTGCTAATTAATAGTGATAATGTCCTACATCTAACATTACTGGAAGACGAAAATGGATAAAAATGTCAATGATAATCACATGTAAGTAATTTCGAACAACACTAATTTTAGCTGAAAATGTTTAGGAATGCGGATAATTCAAATATAAATAACAACCTGAAAATATCAAAGTTCATTTAAAAGTACGTCGTATAAAAACTAAACGAATTATTAAATGTAAAAACAGAGAAAACAGTAATATTAAAATCTCTTTCAGCCTTACATCTAGCAAATAACCACCGATGTGCCAAAAACCAATCAACTAATGGACTCTGCTTTACTTTCGGAACACGTGGATCAAACAGAAGAAGAAAACAAAATAAATAGGAAAATGGAAACGTGCATAACATTCTTGCTTTGGCGATTAGTGCATTCGGGATACATGCACATTTACAAAGTTTTTAAACTAACATGATCAGAAAAATGTAACATAACATAGCGCTTTAGAGTTTCAAAAAATTAATGTACTTTGTATTACTGTCATGCGTTTTGTAATTTAGTTGTATTTAAATACAATAAAGCAATTAGGTTATATTTTTCTGATCAAAATATAACATTAAAATGTAAATAAAATGTACTCTTATGTTGAGTGATACGTTTGAAAATATTTTTTATTAAAATAATTGTTTAATTTTTAATTTTTTTATTCAATGGTTGTTTTTTTATAAAAAGTTTTAGCAAAACCTTTTAGATTATGTTATTTTCAACATGTCACCCAACACAAAATGGATCTAATTACATCGGATACAAGGGGTTAAATATCAACATTAACAGTTAGTGAAAAACATTCAAACACCGATAGTGGCAAGAAAAAGTGATAGAAAGAGAAACAAACACACGAGGGGGATAGAAAACATCGAATATATTTCTTAAACACCGAATGCGCGGCGCGTGGCCAGCTGGGTATTTTTGGACATTTTTTTACTGTCAACCGTGTTTTTTTTTCACAGATACCTACGTTCCGTTTTACGATCTTCGATAACTCTCGGGTTTAATTAGCGAATGACTAAATTTTGTGAGTGTTTTTTTTCACATCGCGTCGCTTTTCAGCTCCTCAGTAGAGAACTTTAGGTTTGGTTTTCTTTTGTGTTTTTGCAAGACCGTATTTTTGTCATAATATTTACGAATATTTGGTGTTGTTTTATGTCAAGATTTTGTATTTACCCTTTTTTGTTGTGAACATTGACAATTAATTAATGATCCCTTTTTTTGGGATTTATCCAGTTACAAAATATTATTATGTTTTATTATTTTATGTGTCGGAATCTTCATTATTCTCGTAATAATAATGTTGATAACTGATACTTGTGAAAGATATTTAAAAAAAATACAGTATTTTTCAGCTCAGACTTCCTCCTTCAGTGACATAGCATAACTTTCAGAATTTGTAACCAAATATTTTTCTTTTAAGTTAATACGTATGTAGCGAATGTGTCAACAAAAATCACTAAAAAATTCTTCAAAATTGCCAAAGTGGACCTAATCGACGGTCTTACATTAACACGAAAACCGTCATAAACACTGACCTCATTAAGTATCAGATGAGGCTGTTGTAATGTAACAGTGTTTTTGTCTATATATTCGTGTTCCGGCCTCTTTCCATAGACGATTGGGACGCCTATGGCCTGATTACGCAAACGCGGCGAGCTCATATTCCCACTCATTTCCCAAAGAGGACCTTCATTTCTCTCCTCTGATGTTTATATCCGTGCTGTCAAAGAGGTTTTGTTTTTACGCAAATCCTTGCTAGTGACATTCGTGAATACCTACAAATTTTCTTTAACAAACCTTTGTTAGCTTCGTTCATAGCTTTTTCTTCTTTTTAGATTGCAATTGTGGTTATGTGCTATATATGAGTTATTTACAATTTAAATAAACTGAAATGTAAGAAGCGTTTGCTGTAATCGAAACTGCACCCAAAAAGCGATTTAAACGTCAAACAACAATTCCAGACAAGAATGCCTTCGAAGTAACGTAAACAGCGAAGTTTAAATGAGATTTACTTCTAAACATCCGAGCAAGTTCCGGTCGGTCGCGACCTGCTGACGAAGCTTTGGATGCTGGCCTTTCTGCCTTAAATGAACTCACATTTGCTCAAATGAACAATATTATTAGACAGAAAGGATTGAAAAAGGGAAAAAGCGAAAATCTTCCCCGGAAACACCTAAATATCACTTAATGACAATAATATAGCGTGGTTTTTACATTGATGGCTGCAGCTTTACAAGATTAAATGAATTCACATTTGCAAAAATTGACAATATCATTAAACCTGCAAAAGCTTTTTAAATTAAAAAAAATATCCGCTGTTTTAATCCTTCTAGCCCCGGATTACTAGACACAATAGAAAATCTATTATTATGCGGCACCCGAGTGCCGGTTCGGCGTTGAGTGGCTAAGAAAGAAACAACAATAAATTTCACCATTAATTTCACAATTTTCTAAACATCGGAGGCGAATTCCGCTCGGCTGCGTCCTGCTGACTTAGCTCTAGAGCGACGCCGATGGAGCCTTACGGATTTAAATAACTTCACATTTGCTTAAATGCACAAGAATATTAGGCAATAGTTAAGGCACCGGTTTTAGGCTGAAAGTATTTGACAGCGCTAAAAAACCGGGGAAGAAAGAATCCAAAGATTACCGACGGCAACAGCCTTACAGATTTAAATAAGTCTACGTTTATTCAATGGACAATGATATTAGACCTACTAATCTTATGGCAGAAAGTGGACCTTTCGCAATTTTTAGTGCATTTCCTAATGGTTAGTACTAGAGAGTTACAAGTTCAGTTTTTTATTATTTTAATCAGGTGAGGCTAGAAGACTGCTGCTTTCTTTCGGCTGCGGCTTTTCTTTACTCGCCTCTGGGACAATGACGAATGACGATGCAGTGCAGCGTTCGGCTTTGAAAGAAGTCACATTTGCTCATGACAACAATATTAAATCAATGTAAAGGCAAACAAAATGCATTTAAGAGAGAGGCAAAGAGCGTAAACGTTCCATGGACACCTGTAACTATGGTCTTAGACGCGCTACCCGCCTTTGAGGTAAGAAAACGTAGAAAAGGGAAAGGGGAAATACCCTACACCAAGGGATCAGGTAAGCGTAGAGGCATTTCCGGTATCACTAAAGTAGGAAATCCATCTTTCTAGTCTCGATCTGGGGCCATGTCAGTGCCCCCACCAAGTCGAGCGCGAAGCAAACCTTGCCATACCATCCTTTTCTGGATTACTGCTGCCCCGCCGGATTGAGAAATTTAACGCACTCAAAAAATTAATAACATTCATCATAAAAATCAATAAGCACTAGAAAAAGGGATCAAGACATCGTTGACGAAGACTCAAAGTAGACGTAGACTGGTAGTATTAAGGATTTTAATGATTTGATAAGTCTCAACAATGAAAAAAAAACAAAATCAACAGCTCTACGTAAGTATTGTAATAAGACAATCCTAACGCAATCAACGAAGTTTCATTAGAAAAACGTATGTAAGAAATAAGTACTCCTAATGATAGATACGTATAAATTACAAAATAAATCCAAAATATAAAGAAAAACAAAAATAATGATTAGGAAAAGACAATCGTGGTCTAGAAGATAAGGTAAACCTATGCAATCTTGGCACTAGTAAATTTTTCCATAAGCATTCAATAGGAAACATCGTAATTTTAGCCAAAAAACTCCAAATGCTCATTATTATTACTAAATGTTAGACAACATTTTCTTCTTCCAATATAAGCCCCTTTTCGATGTAGTAAAAACCAAGTCGATTACACAAATTTCAAATTTTAGACCAGCCATAGAACCAAATTACTTTCGTAGCTTCTTATGCCCCTCATTTGAAATAATTTTATACTTCTTAAAATATATCAATTTTCAATCGTAATCTTCTCAATTGAAGGAAAATGAGCGACGATTTCATAATAAAAAATTTAGTAAAAGTAGTCAGTGATAATTAAATGTAAATTAAAATATTTCAAAAGTAACACTACTTATCCTTTAAAAGGGGGTAGAAATTATAGATCTTTTGTAAAAAGAACCCAATACACCATTGGTAGGTATAGATTTTACATTATGAAAGAGGCACGAAACAATTGAAGAAAGTTTAAAACTTAATGCTCGATTAAAAAGTTTTGATTGCCAAATTCTAATTTCGAACCATAAACCACGTAGCATCTTGAACGAGGTCGGAAAAACAAACGAAAAAGGTCGTGGTTAAAATTTAAAAAGCGAACAACTGCGGATGAATGGGCGTTATGCTGGCCAATGCCGTAGTTTCCCTGCAGTTAGCTCGCATCTTCGCCACACCATATCGATTTACCATCCACTTTGCAATACTAAAAATTACGTTATCTCTTTACTGTTAGAGTCCAAATTTGATATTACTTTTGCTGGCATCTTGTAAACAATCGTTGCTTTTAAATTTTGTTGATTTAACATTGCTCTAGTGATCAATGCGTTTCGTTTCCTTCGTCTAGGTTTTTTAACCTTATGATTTTGTTCGAAATTCGTATAGGGTTTCGTTCTTTCATTACATTTATTGAAAGTCAAATTGATTTACGATTATTTTCATGCAGTAGATCTTAATTTACCTTTTTGGACAACACAATCTGTGATTTTGATTAATATTTTTAATTTTTCTTCTTCTAGTCTCCGTATTATTTGTAATGCTAAATATTTATTTGACATCTTAATTTTGTAATTGCTTATAATATGTTTTTAGGTACTTCTTTATGTTTATTGCTGACCTTACAGCTACTAGGAAGTCTGAGCTTTTCGTTAAGAATCTCTTAATATACGTTAATGATATCTTCTATTGAAATAATTTACAGCATTATCACTTCTTTTGCAGGCTGTCAGTGCGTTTTATAAATTTAGCAAATAATTTTATTTCTTATCACATCGTTATAAAGTTCAATTTTAATAAAAATAGCTGCGCGTTCGTGAATTAAATGGAACATGTAAATCACTGCTCTGCCTCGCGGTAGATTTAGTACTAGCAGGAATTTTAATATATTCACGTTTCCCTCGGATATATTAAATATAACAAAGTAGGAGAACATCCAATCCCCGATGACATTAAGTCAGTGGAGCTCCGACAATACCAACTTATTGATCTGTTTACTTCGGTTTGTTTTGAACACTATTACAATCTTACACAACTTATCTTCTTTCTTCGTCCACAATACGGACTCGGAACACGATATTACCCTCAAATCACGTGTACTTCGATCGGTAGGCGAAATCGTCCCGAAAATACCCGGGTGGCAACGCTATAGGTAAGCGACAGTAGCTCACAACATCTGTTAATATGATCATTGTTAATTACATATGGGTTGTTGTTAATATATTGTAGCCACCTGTCCCGAGGAGGGCGCTTGGAGGTATGTCGCTACGTCGTCCACCATGCAGGCTCGCGGGAGGTCGGGTAGGAACATAATACGCTAGAGGTCGCGCATCTCGCGTGCGGCCGGCGCGGCGACCCGCGACACACTGGCGAGCGCGCCCGCCCCGCACCCCCTCCCCGGCCCTGCCTCGCCCCGCCCCCTCGAGGGCTGCCGCCGACCATTTTCCGAATTTTCCGATCTTTTTTTGCGAAGCTGTTGTCGTTGAAATGTTCGAGATCTTTAAATGGAGATGGTGACGTTACGGTTTTCTTTTTGGTGCATTATTTTTATGCGTTGGTGCAATTGTTTGTGTACTTTATTTTGAAGTCTGAAAGGGTGGTTAGTGTAGCATGAGGTCTAATTATTGGGGCATATAACTTATTTCTTTTATCGTAAATAACAGTTAGATAAAAAAAATACATTCCTAAGTAAAAATAAGGCTTTCTGAGATCGAATAATTTATAAATATTTTAATTTTTTTTATACTAAAATATATTTACTGGTTTACCTTGTTCTAGTTTATTTACTATTAAGTTCTATAGTTCATTTCAAAGGACATTTTTTAAGTATCAGATACTAAGATCTTAATTAAAACACAGTAAATTACATTTGAAAATCTAATAACGAATTCCAATAAAATTATTAATACACAAATTATCATAATTTATAATGGTCTGATACTCTGATAAGTAAAAAAACTAAAAATCTATGTAACTAAATTTCATATAATGACATCATAACCTTCCCATAATATTTGCGTCACCCCCACTAAGTTAAAGAAGAAAAAACAAAATAACGTCGCAGCCATTGTCACGTCTTATCATAAAAATATGTCTTCGCAAAAAAAAAGCTAAGAGTTTTCCAAATCGCCAGCCCTATACCACTACGCCGTAATGCACTCGGCTCTCGCTGCGTCTCGGTGGGGCTCGGGACCGATCGGTACCCGTTCGGCTTCGCTCGGAAAAGCTCTTTCAAATTCGGAACGCAGTCCATGACATATCTCTTTTTGTAATTTTCACCATTTCCAATCCTATTCTGTTAGCGATAACGCCTAAATTCGATTGGTAAAAGAAAAGTTCAAGTGTTGTATTTGACTTTTGAAATATCCTAATTTAGCCGCCTTTTTGCTAAGCGTGACCGCTTTTACTAGTATAAAAATAGAGGCTATTTCGGCCTGGCAAGGTTTTTCAGCTGACGCATCTATAAAAGTCACGTCATGCGTACGTGTGTGTGCGTGCGGGAACACTACTTGGGCGGATCGCCGCACAATTTTAGGCAGATTTTTTTGTCGGATTATTATAATTTTTCTATTTGCGTTTTGTTTTTCGCACGAGTTCAGTGGGCAACTGTACGGAATGGAATATAGTGGATTCGATTTCATTTATCTGTGCTTCGTATGTATCGATGGAATGGTTTAAAAGCTTCGTTATAGTTTAATGTATTTTTTGAGTGTCACGAGGATGTTGCATCATGTTTTCTGATTGAGAAAGAGAGAAATGACATGCATTTTTAGCAATACATAATTATTAATAAAATTATTAAGTTTTGTAATGTCAAAAGTGAAGCTTTTTTATTAATAGACAAGAGTAGTGAATACAATACATGTATACATATACCTTATTTTTTCTCTGTCCATTTTTTTGTCATATGATTAAATCGATTTTAGTGACTTCCGCTGGGAAATATCTTTAAATGTGATTTTCCTGATTTTTTTATTAAGATAAGCCACTACTTTATTAACGACTTTTTTTTATACTAAGTCAGTTGGCAGACAAACACGCAGCCCACCTGATGGTAAGCGGCCACTGCGGCCTATTCCATTGACAGACACTTCACTAGGAAGCGTCGCTCAATGTGCTGCCTGTGGTGCTGCCAGACTGTAGACTCATCTGATCTTCGAGCCTTTGATTTCAAGTGTACTGGCTCCCACATTAATACTGCCGGAACACAGCCAGAGCTATTATGGCGTCAGATTTCACCTGTGGGGGTGGTAGCTAGCCAGTCGGACTCTGAAATATCCCTTCCACCGACCAGACCCTATGTGGGAATCGAACCCACGACCTCCGGTTTATATACCCGAGCGGCTTAGCCACTGTTCCGGGGAGGCGGTCTATTAGACTCTTCTTAACGCGCACAGGCAGTTTAAATTTTTCATTGGTTTTCGACGGTGTTACCACTACATAAGGTTCAAATTATGGTGGCCGGCCACTATTTGGACACTGCCCTATAAAGGGTTAAGGAAGAAGTTGTTTCCAATCACACGTATCAGATTGCTTAAGCCTTTTTGTTTAATTTTGGTGCCTGTACCTGCCACCTGATGGTAAGTGGCCACTGCGGCCTACTCCCCTGAGGGACACTTCACCAGGTGGCGTCGCTCAATGTGCTGTCTCACTGTAGGCACTGATCTTCAAGCCTTTGATTTCTACATTAATATTGCCGGAACACAGTCATAGGTGTCAAGGTGGCAATGCACTTGTGGGAGTGCTAGCTAGCCAGTCGGTGACAATTATAATTATCTATTTATGTATTGTTCTTTTTCTTTCTTTCTTTCTTCTCAGCATATCTGCGTCCACTGCTGGACATATGCCTCTTGCATGGATTTCCACAGTGTGCGTGATGCGGCGTATCTTGTCCAGGTCGGCCCTGCCTTCTTCCTCAAATCGTCCGACCATCTGGCTGCCGGTCTGCCCACGCTTCGTCTTCCTGTCCGGGGTACCCAATGCATGGCTATGTGGCTCCATCTATTATCATCTCTGCGGCAGATATGTCCGGCCCATTGCCTTTTCAGTTTCGCAACTCTTACCCCGATATCGGTGGCTTTAGTGCATTGGAATATGTCTTTGTTCCGAAGTCTATCTCGCAAAGAGATGTATTGTTAGTAAATTAATATTATATTCTTATTGCCGCGGTGCGATCGCGAGCGCGGTAGTTTGGCGCAAACTAGTGTATTATTACATCTGCAATTAATCAGCAAAGACCCGATTAAAACTGGTTGCCCCGAATGTTTGCACGCGCGGCTGCACAGGGCTGCCCCTTCACGATCACTACTATTATCTACTACTACTGGTACTATCGGCCTGGAGCGAACAGCCCTAGACTCTTTGGCCTAGAAACTTATGTCTGAGGTGGCAAATGAGCCAGCGGGTCGCCTGATGGTAAACAATTATCGCAGCCCATGGACATCTGCAACACCAGAGGGATTACTGATGCGTTGCCGGCCTCTTAAGGGGGGGGGGGGGTGTGGGCCTCCGGCACTCTCAAAAACCAGACGAAACACAATAGTAGTCACTATTATTTCACGCTTTTGTTTTGTAAGAGGGTGATACTTCCCCAGACGAGCTGGCCCATTCGTACTGTAAAACAGGAAGGCTCTACTACTACAAAAAACTAAACTGGTGTGCATCACTATGAGGTCGGTCGGATCGGTAAAACATATATTTGACTGAGATCGACTTGACCGCCTCCGTGGAACGGTGGCTAAGCTGCTCGAGTATAAAACAAGAAGGTCGTGGGTTCGATCCTCGCCTAAAGTCAGGAAGGTGTAAGGACGTTTTCAAAGTCCAACTGGCTAGCTATTACAGGTGAAATCTGCAGCCATAACAACTCTGGTTGTGTTCTGTCGATATTATTGTGGGAGCCCATTTGCCCTAAATTGTAAAGTAATGTAAAGTAGAGAGAAATTTTATTCTTCTAATGCCTCGAAGGCAATTATATTTTGAAGGTCTAGTGGGTCTTATTTGTATTTTTTCGATCACAACTTAGGTCAGGTTGTATGATTACCAGGGCCGGTCAAACCACAAGGCTGGCACCGGCTCGTCCCAATCGGATGTGAAGGGGAAACCGGCGGAGTTTAGTGGGTAGTGGACACTGGACGCGTTAGTCTCGAGTCCCACACACTGCGGCTAGCCTGCGGCTATGGTGCATAAAACATTGTCCTCCGAAAAAAAAGGTGTACCTATATAATTACCAATGTGCATTTAGCAAGTGTGTTTAAGCCAATAGTAACGATAACTTGGTTTCAATGATGAATATTGCCTTAAGGCTGGTTTTAGTCTCACGCTGACGGCACGCGTACCGTCAGCGCTGATGGCCGAGATCTATGAACTTGTAGGAGCGTTTTTGAATGACGCGTAGCTATCAGCGCTGACCGCCGTGCGCGCGACACTAAAACGCTCACTGAAGCCAGAGTCGCTCGCGCGGTCGTCAGCGCTGACCAACTACGCGCTGAGCTGTGAGCGCTGACGGTGCGCGTGAGACTAAAACCAGCCTAAGGAACTAATGGAACAGGCTGATTCTTTAATATTTTTCTAGCTATTCCCCAATGCATCAACCTTATTTACACAGCGCGTCCGTATATATAAAGTTCGATGTATGTGTGTTCGTGCGATTAGTATTAGCGACATTATGTGAGGCGGTGCAGTGTATGCTATTGCAGTCGCAGCGCTGCACAGAGTAATGACGCGCAGAGGCGGGAGATGTAACTGACAAATGCATTTATTTCAAAGCAATTTGTCCTGATATTTTCGAGGTTTCGAAACATGAATTAAAAATACTGGAACCACGACAATCAAGCTCAATGTGATCTAAAAAATCTCGAGCGAACATACTCTATAATGTAAAAGTTTTAAGACAGCTTATAGCAAAATTTCATTATCTTATAAAATATTTGTTTTTTTTTTTTTTTTTATATAAAGAGGCAGTCAGGTTGACCTCACTCCACCTGATGGTAAGCGGAAGTGAGGTCCAAATGTAAGGTTGACTGGCTCAATAGGTCATACCAATTGAGCCAGTCACCCTCACCCCGAAGGCCTGCATAGATGCCGCTTCACGCCCCGCCTGAAAAGCCCAGGATTATAGGAGGAAGGAAACACGTGAGCCGGAAGGGCATTCCATGCCCTAATGGCACGAGGCAAAAAAGAGGAACTATACCTCTTGGTACGGGCCACCAATGTCTGGATGGTATGGGGATGGCAACGCAGTCCGGCGCGTGTTGTTCGGGAGTGGAAAGGGGAGGAAGGGATGAGTTGGAATAACTCTTCAGAGCATTCCCCATTATAGAGACGGTAGAGAACACTAAGACTGGCAACGTCTCTACGTAACTGAAGAGATTCTAGGGTCTTAGTCACCTCTTGATCACCGATAATACGGATAGCACGTCGCTGCAACCTGTCGAGAGCCTCCAATAAGTACTTTGCGGAACCATCCCAGAGATGAGAGCAATATTCCACACACGGGCGAACCTGTGCCTTGTATAAGAGACAAAGCTGCACCGGAGTGAAAAATCGTCTCACTCTGTTCAGGATTCCGAGTTTACGGGAAGCTGTTCTGATGACGCTCATTTGTTTGAGTAATCGCTAAAATGGTTTTGACTAATTTGACTAAACTTTCAAAATCAAAGTTAACAACTTACTTAGGTACCTACTTACTCCGATGGCTCAGCGACCCGTAGTGTGACTTGGCCTCCGACCGATAATTATTTTTAGTTAATATTTTATTTATTGAACATTACAATCTGCAATCTGCAATCTTACAATCTGCCGAGCAGATGACTGCTTGGACAACAGATATGAATCTGTTTAAGATCGAGACATTGAATTTTTTTACTAGAGAAAATTATCCTGCATTCTCTGTCCACACCTACTCTACAAATAATCAGAGTGTTGTAAATCTAATATAGCGCAAGTAGTACTCTCAAAATCCGGCAGCGTATATTATATTAAGGCGGGAACTGGAGCTCAATAATTCACCGTCACGTCTCAACGGCCTCACTAAATCCGGTTACTCGCTGTAACAAATGTTCAGTTCGTTTGATCTTGAGACACTGTTCCATGTATTCGAATAATAAAAAATCTAAAAAAGAACTAGCATTTATAAGTACCTAATAATAATGAATTTAAAGGTAGGAGGTAACAGAAACAGTGGTTTACGTGCCTTTAAAATTTCTCGGTCATAACAGCTCACTAGAACGAGTAAAGTCTGCTAATGTCCTACCATCATTCTTCTTCTTAGCGAGTCGATGGCTAAATTTTACCAGACCAGTACTCCGCCACCCGAACAGCATTACTGTTAGCGCGCAGCAAGTCTTCTTGAACACATGTGTCAGGGCACGCGGGGTAAGAAAGCAGATGGGCCATGGTTTGCGGGGAAGCACCACAATCACATGTTTTTAGCTGGTTCTATGTATCTCCAGTTCGTCAAGTTTTCCTTGCAACGGCGTACTTGAGTCGTCAACCTGTTTAGGGTCTTCTACGTTTGCCACAATCATTGAAATCAAGTCATTGCTACAATGATAGGTATCAGCCTACCCACCACGCCGACACTACTTGCTTGCCCTGGAACGGCGCCATGTTATCCATATAATTGTAGTTCAGTTTCAAATTGCAAAAATATCAGCAACCATTATTTAGGCCTTAGGGTTCTTTACCCTTTGATTAAATATTTACCAATACTTACGAATTTATCGCTAAAAAAACTTCCAAAAACCACCCAACCTACAACTTGAAAAAATGCAGAAGCCCATTAAATAAATAAAAAATCATCTATCATTAAATAAAAAAAGTAAAACTTTTTAAGAAACCAGCCAGTACAATACTTTACAGTTCACATTCGTTCAAAAGTTAAAAAAATGCAATAGCCCAATATGTTTTCTCATTATCAAATAAAAAATTGTCGCAAAAACCGCATGTAAAAGCGATCGCGCCCGCGGCAAAGTCGTTAGTCTCTTTAATTTGCGCGGGAGACTTTATGCGAGCGATAGCCGTGAGCTGTGGCCTCTATCGCGAATCGCTTATGGGTATTTGAACATTGGCATTCGCTACCTAAAATTCCAGTTTAAACTGTTTTAATGACTAGTTTCGAATATTCAATCGTTTTACTACGAGTGGTTTAAAAGTTTTTGAGGTTATTTTTTTTTCAATGAAGTTACTTTTCTGGAGACATTTGATGGAGACCTTTGCCCAGTAGTGGGTAGAAATAAGTTATTAAATATAAAAATGCTTTACTATGAGTAGTTTCAAAGTTTTTGAGACAATTTTTTAATGAAGATTTTGGGCGCAACAGCTATAACAGCTATTCTTTTATTTCTGACTAGCGGGCGCCCGCGGTTTCACCCGCGTGGTTCCCGTTCCCGTGGGAATTGATCAAAATCCTTTCTTAGCGGATGCCTACGTCATAACATCTACCTGCATTCCAAATTTCAGCCCGATCCGTCCAGTGGTTTGGGCTGTGCGTTGCTAGATATCTATGTCAGTCAGTCAGTCAGTTAGTCAGTCAGTCACCTTTGAGTTTTATATATATAGATATACCTACTCATGCTTCATACTTTGGGGTCAGATCAATGTACATAATAATGTATGATGTCCAATATTTATATTAATTTATAGTTCACACAAATAATACTGAACGGACTTAGATAAAACTTGATGTAAGTACCTATAAAGTCTTTCAGAATAACACACATGAAATTAAATAAACGAAATGAAATGAAATAATTTATTCTGCAAATAGATTTTTAAAATTACTTTTGCACGTCAATCATTTTTTCCCTACCAGCATGTTTTTTTATTAGTGTAAAATAATTCAGAGTATATACAATGAAACAATACTATTAAATCATTATTTTTCAGTTTACATACACACAACTAAACACGGCTCTCAAAGGACCAACTTTAAAACACTTCTAACAGGATATGCTAAAAATTCAACTATACAGACACATTATGAGGTGACTCCCTTTTTAAGACATTTCCCATACAAGATCGGGTAAATTTTAAAACAGGCCATCCCAGGAAAGTGCTAACATCGGCTCGCACCAAGAGATAATCTTGGGGACATAGAGCTAAGACGCACAGACAGAACGATTCCGTTGTGTTGTAAAGAAAATATGTACTTCAATGGAAACATTTGGAGATAAATAAATATCTATGAACATTATTCGCACAGCGCCATCCAGCCCCAAACTAAGCATTAGCTTGTGCTATGGGTGCCAGGAAACGGATATTGATTGATTGATTGATGGATAATTGGCATTTTAGTGAGTATTAAGACCTATCTAGGTAGTTTTTATTGGTGAGCTTCGCGACTGTCCGCCAACTTATGTAGCATAAAAAACTAATAGGTATCAGTCTTCTGTAGGTAGTTCCACGGTTGAGCTGACCCATTTCTACTTACAGGCATAAATGGCTCTACAACACGAAATTAATTTACTGAATAATATTTAGATATTTTTTCATTGAAAGCTATGTTATCATTCGCCAAACATACCGGACTACGTTCGTAGTCGTCACTGCTACGAAATGACTACGAAAAAATATTCAAACGATTGAGAGAGCTACGTTTTTGCTGTGTACGTGTGTGTGTTAGTATGGATCTCTACAAAGGGCGACGCAGCCCTCAATATGGATTTTTACATTCTCTACAAAGGGCGACCCAGCCATCCAACCTGCGCTTGAGTATGAATATTAGACTGCCTGTCCACCAGAGCGGAGCCGGAGCGAGGCAGCGGAGCGAACAAACGGAGATATATTAACCAATAGGATTGCAACTTCCTGTCTGAGCGGAGATTTTGTGCAATCTTATTGGTTAATATTTCTCCGTTTCTCCACTCCGCTCCACTCCACTCGTACTTGCCACAAGGGGCTTCACTCTAACAAACCCCAGCCGCTCCCAAAAGCGGTGAAAATGCTCCAAACTTTGTTTAAATGAAACTACTTTGACACAAAATTAATTTCCACATCGTCCCCTCTACCGCAGCTTAGGCCATCTGTCCCGCGTATCATGTTATATAAATTCCTATCCAATATCCACAAATTCCGCCGCTGCATTTTAATGTTAGCTGAGCAAATTGCAATCTCCCGCACTCACAGTGACGATAAAGCAAAGGCTTCGCCGTGACCGGGCTAAGTGGAACAAACCGCCACTCAAACCATAACCAAATGGTGGACCTCATTTAGGGCCGGTATTTCAATATATACTTATCTTGATCTTAATCCGGGATCGGGGATTGATAATAAGTATGACTTAAGTGTATTTCATTAAGGGATTAAAGTTAAGCAGCACCTAAAGTAATACACTTTTACCTGTCAAAAGTAATACTTATCTTAAATGTTATACTTAACTTAAGCAATAAGATAAGGTGACATTGAAATACCGGCCCTTAGACTATTAGCATATTTGGTGGTTGGACCAAACTAGTCGAAATAATTATCACTACATACATAGTTTAAAGTAAAGTCGCTTCCTGTCTGTCTGTCTGTCCCTATGTTTGCTAAGATCTTTAAAACTACGCAGCGGATTTTGATGCGGTTTTTTTAATAGATAGAGTGATTCAACTTTCAAGAGGAAGGTTTCTCGTAATAAATGCTTAATGTAGTGGAGAAACACTGATAATTTTATAGGTTTTTAATTTAAGGTCGTAAATAAACACATTTTTTTGCGATCAAAATAATGTACTCCAGTATTGTACACCTTAAAAAGTTTTACAAAAAAGTCCGCGATGGTATATGTCTATATCATAAGGATAACCCACAATAACCATTTTCCTTTACTTATTACGAAAAAATAATGGCTTATTTACGAAAAAGCGATTTTGAGCAATACAGTATTAATCCTTATCTATTTATATTTACATCATGTTATTTAAATGAATATTTTCGAAGATAACAGATTTAAAATGCTGGGACATAGCGGTTGCGGGCGTACCGGCCGGGGGCGGATGGAATAACGTTTGTTACTCTTTCATGTAAAAACTACTAAATTAATTATAATGAAACTTTACAATAATATAGCTTATACATCAAAATAACACATAGGCTACAATTTACAAGATATTCCTGCGGGATAAAGTCCTATAGTTCACGCGGGCGAAGCCGCGGGCGGAAGGCTAGTGATATAATATAACGCATATTTCAGGCAACACATTTGCAAGTAGTAATACCTTCTTCTTCTTATCGTGTAGACTGTGCCTGAGTATTTTCCGAATTGAAAAACTAAATCAAAAAAATGTGGGTCTTCCGTGGATTTGAACCTAGGACCACTGGCGCGGCCGTCGCGACCACTGGTGTAATAGCCGACTTCTCAACCATTACACCAAATGGCTCCAAATATGATCAATGAAGATTTGATCCTACAGCTTAACAATAACAACACAATGAACCGTTAGCCATCAGTGGATAGGTCGTAATAACCAGTAACTAACACATGTACTACGTAAAAAAGTAATTGGAATGATGTACCAACTGACTGATTAAGAAATCAGATATTACAAGAGAGAGACTGGCTCAGTGGTACAGTGGTTAGAGCGTTGGGCTCTAATACTCGGTCGTGGGTTCGAATCCCGCGGGGAGCATCACTTTGTGTGAATGTTTCCAGTTTGATTAGGACATTGCAGGCTTGAATCACCTGAATGTCTGAAAAGAATGATGATTCCGTGCTTCGGAAGGCACGTTAAGCCGTTGGTCCTGCGCCTGATCTCTCTTCGGTCGTGTCAGACTGCTGTTCCACCGTGTTATGAGAGTGAGGGAATAGGGAGTGCACCTGTGCTTGCGCACTCACTTGTGCACTATAATATTTATCCTGCGTAGTTGGCTGATCGTTAGAGATTGGCCGCCGTAGCCGAATCGGCTAGGAGGACATTTATTACAAGAGAGGTCGCAGATTTGATTCCCGCACCATCGTACGGGAATTCTAGACAAACAGGTATGTCTTGTCATCACAAGACATACCTGTTTGTCTAGGTGTTTCTGTGTATGTACTTATAAAAAAGTAAATAAGTACTGTTTGTCCGTTGGGCACCCATATTAAGCACAAGTTATGCTTAGTTTAGAGCTTATGTTCTAATTTTGTAAACCCATACACAACAACACCCAGACCAATACCAACAGACACATGTTTGCCAAGGTTTCGGCAATACTCGTATATAGTAATGAGACTCAGATGGTGTTATAGTCTAGTCTGTTTTATTATAATAGAAGTAGGTAATGCTTACATACTAGTGTGGTGCGTGCGTATTACCATCCTAACTTATCGTCTTACTTAACTCAAGATGTGCCCTATCGAATACGTGCTAAAATGTAGTCGCTACATATGTCCTTGAACAAAAAGTTTGTACCGTGCGGGGAACGAACCCGCGACCTCTTGTACTATCGAGGACAAGCGCGCGTGATCACCCTTAAGGCTAAAATCCTGTGCAGTATTTTCACGTTTACAAGCGTCGCTCCTAAGAAGTCACGATGCGCGTGCACGGTATATTTTTCCAAAAGTGATCACGCGCGTGAGACCTCGATTGTACCTCCTGTGGGCTTAAACCTGAGGCACATAAGACCCTCGATCCTCGTCAAACACGCATAAATTATTCTTAAAACGCTACAATGACATCATGCATACGCTGCAGTTGCCCCTGATTCTGAGGGGGGAGGTTAAAAGATTAAAACGCCTACCGAAACCGTAACTCCTCCTCATACGGCAACCCCGTCTGATTTATAAGTCGCTTATCGCGCGGCGGAATTTATTTGTCTGCTAGCTTCTCTCCCGAGCTAGCCTGCATGCAGTGCTTAGCCTCTGTAGAACTGGCCTGACCTAAATGTATGAGTTATTTTTTCAGAGGAGAATGCGTCTATGCACCATAACCGCAGGCTAGCTAGACCTGCGTCCGTGTGTGGGACTCGAGACTAAAGTGTCCACTACCCATTAAACTCCCCGGTTTCCCAAATTGGGATGAGCCGGTGCCAGCCTTAATTGTGGCTATTGACCAGCCCATCCCCGGGTACCCTGACTTGCAAGGCCTTAGGCCGGAGGAGGCGTGCTAAGTGAGCTCGCCTTCTCCGGCCCGGTAAATGCATGAGCACCTCGATTCTCGCTGGTTTGGTTTTAATCGATGTTTGGATTTTTTAAGTGTGGTAGAGCCATGCCGCAGTGCTTGAGTCGAAATGGCTGACTTGAGCGGACAAGAACCAACCTGACTCCTACAGGTGAAATCTGCCGCCATAACAGCTCTGGCTGTGTTCCGGAAACTTTAATCCTCTTTCTCCTCCTCTTTAACAGTACTTTATTACCACGCTTGCCAAATGCCAGTGATCACAAACCCGAGCTGTGTAAGAAAAATCCTTCACAAATTTCCCGCAAAGGTCCCCAAGATCACGGCCCGGTTTTATACAATTCAACACACCAAACATCGAATCGTTTTTATGATGATTATGAATGTCGACGTAAAGAAATTTCTACAAAGAATATTAAAATAGTGACGCTTCTAAAAGTTTACAAGGACAACGCGAGAAATGTCTCGGTGCTGGTAATTGTACAAATTATAAATTTGTGACCGAGTGGCGGCGGGATTAAGTTAGGTTGCGGCGCAGCGACACCGCGCCGCCACGCGCCGCGCCGCGCCGTGAGCGCCGCACTAACTTACTGGCTTAGATTGTGTATCTACTGCTATGATAATAAATAATAATAAACATTGGACAGCATCACACCACATGCATTTATCTGACCTTAAAGTCTTTCTTTCTGCAAGCGTTTTTTTTTTTATAAAGAGGCAGTCAGGATGACCACACTCCACCTGATGGTAAGCGGAAGTGAGGTCCAAATATAAGGTTGACTGGCTCAATAGATCATAATATACCTAGTACCCATTGAACCAGTCACCCTCACCCTGAAGGCCTGCATAGATGCCGCTTCACGCCCCGCCTGAAAAGCCCAGGATTATAGGAGGAAGGAAACCGTGAGCCGGAAGGGCATTCCATGCCCTAATGGCACAGGGCAAAAAAGAGGAACTATACCTCTTGGTACGGGCCACCAGTGTCTGTGTCAGTGTTTTGTCCCCAACTAGTCAAGGTGTACGCTTAGGTACACCACGATCAAGGTTTGGCAAGTCCAGTTATTACCTATATTGGAGCGACTGCCATATTTTAGTAGTGGTAGAGCCATGCTGTTTTACAGTAGGTACGAATGAGCCGGCTCGTCCGGGAAAGTACCACCCTCTCACATAACACCAGCGTGTAATAATATAACAAAAAGACATCCGTAACCCACGACAGGGGAACCAGACCAATTGGATCATGACCACATAGCCATTCGAATGTATAAGTTTCATCACGATGTTTGATCTGACCTCTAAGTAAATAGCGTAATTAAACTGATCATTTTTTCTGAGTAGTCTTACTCTCAGGTACGCTTACACCATGATCAAGAACTTGGCAAGGAGTGACTGCCGTCAGACCGATTTATAATAAAAACGAAAGAAATTCTATCTGCCCGCCCCAGCCTGTTATATGTAGGTACTTTCACGCTTTCAGTAGGTATTTGGTCCCTAACATAGTAAGTAGGTCCTCGTATTCGTAGATATAGTTTCACAGTAAACCCAAGAAAAAACAATGAGAGTATTAGTAATTTAATATGGTGTGTACATTTATAAAATGCAAACAAACAGCAAGCACCGAAGGAACTCGCGTGCACCGTAAAAGTTCCAAATTATCCACGCAAATACGGAAGCGCCTAATATCTCCAAATGCAAAATGCTCGCTTACTACGAATTGCTCGGAGTTTTTTTGTAGGAGTCGCGAAAAATTTAATTTTGTCCAACATATTAACACATCCGGCTTAGCCCGGCAGTTCTAATGGGTTAATTTGTATTTTTTAGTAAATATAAGCTGCAAAATACGCTGGCTTAGTAGTTTTGAAATTGTTTGTTGTATTTGTATCTTAATAGACTGATTTACTTATTGTACCTACCTACCTAATGTTTCGTGTAATAATCATCATTTGACGAGCCATTTGGTGTAATGGTCGAGAAGTCGGCTATTACACCAAAGGTCGCGGGTTCGATCCCCGCACGGTACAAACATTTGTGTGCATGAACATGTCTGTTTGTATCGGTCTGGGTGTTTCTATGTATAATATGTACCTATGTATTTACAAAAAAAAAAAGTATATAAGTAATGTTTATCCGTTGTCTGGCACCCATAGTACAAGCTAATGCTTAGTTTGGGGTTAGATGGCGCTGTGTGAATAATTTCCCAAGATATTTATTTTATTATTTACTAGCGGCCGCCCGCGGTTTCACCCGCGCGTAATTTCCTTTTTCAACTATCCCCCCTTCCCCCACTTTTCAGGGATAAAAAGTATCTAACCTATGTTCTAATCCCGGTTATAAACTATACGTGTGCCAAATTTCATCTAAATCCGTTCATCCGTTCGTTCATACTATTTTAAACTTAGTAGGTACCTATCTTTGTAGCATTACCTAATCTAGACGTAGGTACGATAAAGATGACCGAGTCGGAATAAATACTGGAATAGATCCACCAATTATATATGCCTATATGATTCGTGAATCTATTCTGGTGTCAATAATAATAGAGCTGAAGGCTTGGGGCCAAATCAATACTAGCCTGCAACTTTGATTTGGGTCTCAACCTGAAACTCTTGAAAGCCTTTGAACTATAACGTTCTGAATTTTTATATTATTAAAAAGGAAGCTCAAACAAATGGTGGACTGTAGATCCATAGGTCGCTGGTTCATATCCGGCTCGAAGGACCAATTTGTCGGGTGTAAATCCAACAAATAAAGTGGTAAAAATGGTAAAAGTCAATTGGTTGGTAAAATGGTATATATTGGTAATGGTGATGGTTAAATGGTAATGGTCAATGAGTACACGCGGCGAGGTTGGTGATCGATCGTGAACTGTCTTATAATTGATTGCTAAAACTAATGCGTAATATCTGGGTCAACGTGAGGTTGATGACCGTGTGCACTCTGACGTAAATCACTGTACTTCGTACACACCTGATGGTAGTGATCACCACCGGACATTTGCAACACTATTTAGAGGCATAAAAATATCATATCATATTGCGTAGCCAGCTCCTATAAAAGGAATACGCTCTTTTCTCGACGGTCGCTATCTTATCAGAAAACACTGAAGGTTATTCCAAAGCTTGGTTGTGCGTAGCAAAAACTGTCTCAAGAAGCGTGCATTTGTAGACTATTACTACTGCTACTAACTTAATGGTTTATTGTAAAGTACGGTGGTGAAATTCAACAGCAGGATTAAGTTTCAACAACTCCTAAAATCACTTCTCGTAATATAAGTAAGCGATAGAGCCGATAGAGAATACAGAGTAAAGCTACATATCTCCACGCAAAGCATTTAGCTGATGAGAATGGTCCTGGACATTGACAAATTTGAGCTTCTGTAAGCTGTTAAATTTCTATAAACTGCGGTCAAAGAAAAGATATACGTACATCGTGTATATATCTAATCTATAGATGTAGACATGTCAGAGCTTGAACTGTGCATCGTGTAGTTATGCTTATATTTATTTAACGTTTGAACCTTAAAACTAATAGCCCACGTTACGTAACTTCGAGGCGGAAGCTAACTGCAATAGACACGGCTCGGAGCTACGAATGCACAGAATCGCAGAATGCATTTATTTCTTACAATGGCTGCGGGAGACGGTTTTATGAGTCTCTCGCTTTTTGATGTGTAAGATCTGGCGGTTCTTGATATTTTTATACGATAGCCTTGACCTTTATTATAATACTGTTTACTGGTTGTATAAATGAGAAGGAAGAAGGAAAGGGGTGGGCCTGCAGCATTCTCATGTGCTAAACGAAGAGTAGTGGTAGAGCCATGATGTTTTCCAGTACGCATGGGCCGGCTCGTCCGGGGAAGTACCACACTCACATAATAACACCAGCGTGAAATATTAGTGACTACTATTGTGTTTCGTCTGGTTTGTGAGAGTACCGGGGGCCCGCACCCCTCTTAAAAGACCGGCAACGTATCAGCGATCCCTCTGGTGTTGCAGATGTCCATGGGCGGTGGTGATGGCTTACCATCAGGCGACCCGCTGGTTTGT
This sequence comes from Mecyna flavalis, assembly GCA_949319885.1. Classification (NCBI taxonomy): domain Eukaryota; kingdom Metazoa; phylum Arthropoda; class Insecta; order Lepidoptera; family Crambidae; genus Mecyna; species Mecyna flavalis. The sequence goes on along the minus strand of OX439419.1, from coordinate 1,276,298 downwards.
TTGCCGCCTCTGACATAAAAAAAAAAGAAGCTGTGAAGTTCGACTGACCGCTGCGGCTAGACCCAAATACCTTATGGCAATGCTCGAGAGCGAAGATGCTTAGTTAGCAGCTGCCCACTGCTGAGAGAAAGTAATGTTCTGGAAACCTCTACCACTCCGATATGCAGTAGCTGAAAAAAAAATAGTTTTTTCATTCATTTATTTAGACATGCTAGAATTGTTTTTTTTGTACTACTTCATCTGGCAGACAGACACACGCAGCCCACCTGATGGTAAGCGGCCACTGCGCCCGATTCCATTGAGGGAATCTTCACCAGGAAGCTTCGCTCAATGTGCTGCCAGACTGTAGACACATTTCAAAAATCAAAATCAAAATCAAAATATTCTTTATTCATGTAAACTTGTATCAAGTATTTATGAATCGTCGATTACAGTGTGACTCTACCACCGGCTTCGGAACGCAGTCATCTGTCGAGAAGAACCGGCAAGAAACTCGACAGTTACTCTTTTTAATCGCCAAAGAAATTTATACAACATTGATAATAAATCTATCTATACTAAGCCATACAGTTTTTCGTGTAAATGTAGAAATAATAATAATAATAAAGAAAAAAAAAATTATAACTGTAGGACGTAGTGTAGATATAACAACAATGACAACAGATTAAAATACAGTTTGCGCGGACAGGGAGCGAAGCATTCCTACTACCAGTATCTACACCTACAGATCTCCATCATTAAGAAAATCTTCAATTTTATAGTAACCTTTTTTGTTTCATGTGTATACAGTATGACAGGAAATGCGAGGGACATATTTAAACCCCAAATAGTTCATGCTTTCATATAACAAAATAAATATAAATCAATCAAAACTCTGGTAAATATCTGCCCATAACATTAGTCGAAACCTGAAAATCCGCATAACGTGCGGGCACTCTTCCCTTCACAGTACCTATTTCGTGCACTCGTTCAAGTACGACTGAAATTGTATTCGCGTACAATTTGAGTTTGCGGCGTAACCGGCCGCTCAGCACACGGGATTCTTAGGTAGTTTATGCATACATAAATTATTAGGATAATTATGAAAAAAATTAAGGATATATTTTTTATAGCGAATTGGACTCTAAATCTGATTCTGAACACTCTCCTTAAATATGTCCCTCGGGTTACCTAACACGCTGTATAACTGGTCTGTGTAGTGTTTCAGTTACTTATATTTGAATGTTGCCGAAAACGCCGCCTCCGCCGGTTCCCGCGCGGCGGGCGCCGCGTCTCGCGCCATATCGCGCGTTTTTCCGCCACTAATTACTGCGCGCGTTACGACCGAAGCGCGCCAGAGCATTTGTGGACTCCATTCCGCGGACCGTTCTAATGTGCTGAGGTTGCTATCCTGTCTACAGCTTACTTATTATTGTATATAAAACTTATTATAAAAGGCGACTTTAAAAATACCAATAGGTAGTAAGTAGGTATAAGTAGACCAACATAGGCAACATAACACAGAGAGCGGGATTGATCTGATAAAGAAAAGCTTGCGTAATGCCATAACACAAAATATTGTACCTATCTAGTGTACATATAATACATTATGTACATACTGTGTTATTGGTCGGCCTTCATCGTCATCCTGTCACAGTCCACTGCTGAATAGAGGCCTTACCCAATTGTTCCCAATGCTATTTAGTTATATTCTCGGCAATTCGTCACTCCACCTGGCCTGAAAGCGTCTTAAACTAAGTTTACCGAGTCGCGGTTTCCACACTGTGTAAGGCACAAATAAAAAAAAAAATGTATTGAAAGTAAATCATCACCATAATAACTTTCCACTGCTGGGCAAAGGCTTCCATCATTGGAATCTAGTCATCGTTACACAATGAGGTTGCTGCCTGCTAAATGCGGACTGGTGTCACCCCGAGCTCCTCTGTTCGCACAAACTTTGCTCGACCTGGGAATAGAAGCCAAGACCCCGAGATCACGGAATAAGTCATAGGTCAAAATATTTTCATCAAATAAATAAAAAAATTACCCAAATAAAAGTATGTAAGTATTGCTCTATTTTGAATCAATTTTCCAACATAAATCGATGAAAAATACACGTACCTACAATAATTATGTGAAGCCGATTTTGCAACATACTTGATTTTCTGGTCAAGGTACAACGGGTCAGTAGTACCATTGATAGAATGTTGTATCACTTGTACCATCAATGGTACTAGTCAATGGTACAAGGTACAACTGAACCATAGCGAAAATAACCATTAGTCCCTTTATTGCAGTATTAGTTATTATAAATACAACTATACCAAATTGGAAATAATATATTTTTTCAATATCTAACAATGGAACCCTATCAAATTCTGTTATACTAGCAAATTTTTCACCTAAACCAAACTGTGATTTTTCAGTTAATATTAATAATACTGTAATATGAATAGAATATAATTGGTAAATAAAAATGTAAATTAGTTTTTTACTCTCAATTTTACTGGTTATGTGAATAACTATATATCTGCTATAAAAATACAACAAGGACTGCAACTATTCATCATAAATATTAATAAGGTTTTTTTTTATAAATAAAATAGGATTTCAAACAAATATAATTTTATTGACCTTTATTCTTAACATTACGCTTATTCTTAATTAAGCTACTCGACTCATCATTCAACTGTTGGAAGAACGCCTTAGACGTTTTCAGTGACTTGTCGCTGGCTTCCACACCTTTCTTCGTGTTACGGTTATCTGTAACCTTTGTCACTTCACCCTTCTTACGCTGTAGCTTTTTCTTTTTCCTCCTTTCCCTGTTCTTATCTGTCTGTGATCTTTCCTCTTTACTTATCAGGTCTCCTCTACGTTTCTTTTTAACCTCTTCTGGAGCCAATAACGCAGCGTCACTTGTTGCTACCGGGGCAACTTCTTCCATTGATATTGCAGGAGTATTACTAACAATTTTAACTTCAGCCTGTGGTGCTTTCGGAGTGTAATGATAGTTACACAATGCATCTAACTTAGCAAACAACTTATTCATTGCATCTCTTATTTGAGTATGACTTTCCGGTTCATTCTCTTCTTCAACTTCTCCAGATAATGCTTGCTTTTGCTTCAAGTACTCTGCTTCGTAAACTTGAGCCAAACTAAGTTTGCTCTTAGACTGATCCAATATCTCTGTCTTGCGGAACGATAGTTGATCATCCACAGGCTTTTCTTTTCTGACGACATCGTCCCATGCCTTATCTTTGACTCTACGTTTGATGATGTCTTCCAAAGTTACAGTTGTCTGTTCTGTTATTATTGGAGCTGGCCTGGTAGTAAGATCAAAGTCAACAACTTCTTGTAACAAAGAGTTCTGTGGGCGCTTAGAAGCGTCAACCTCTCCTTTTAACTGCCAAGGTGCTTCAGACAATGTTTTGTCTTCCAATCGTGATATCTGTTGCTGCAACCTCTGCTGTCGTAGTTCGAATTCAGATTTCTTCTCATACTTATTGTGTTTCCCGTTCATTTCCTTGGGTTCTTCATCTGCACTCTCCTCTGTTTCATTATCAGACCCATCAGCAAATGTTACTTTTTTATCTTTTTTCTTCTTTGTACTTGGTTCAGCTTCATCATTCTGTTCCATTTCATAATTTTCACTATTTTCACTGTCATCTTGTTCATGACCATGACCATTTTCAAAGAATTCATTTTCCTCATCGCCATTTTCTTCTAATCCATTATTATCGTCTTCATCAAAGAAGTCGGTGTACATTATATTATTTCCATCACCCTCTTCCTCATCATCCTCTTCAAACAGGTCAAGGGACTCCTCATCACTATCATGAGCTATTTTCTTTCCTTCCTTCTTTTCTTCATTTACCAAAAACTTCTCCATGTCTGATAATTTGAAGAATTCATCATCAACAATGGATGATTTTGTCTTTTTATTAACTTTGTTTTTAGATGTAGACTTTGACTTGCTTTTAAGTTGTTCTGACTCTGAATCACTGTCTGCATCATCTATGGTTTTGGATCTTTTCCCTTTACCTTTCTTTTTACCCACTTTCTGAACTTTCTCTGTCTCGGAATCTTCCATGTTCTCTTCATCTGACATCATGCTGTCATCTTCTTCAATTTCATCAGTTTTTGAAGTAGAACCAACTTCAATTGGAAAATTTAAGTCCTGTTTTGACGACATACAGTTCGCTACTTCCCATACAAGTTGATCCCAACACTCGGTATTTTGTAATTCGATTTCTTGCCATATTTGCTCTTCATCGAAGTCTTGAACGATTAATTCAGGTAAGGCACTCTTCTTTGCTTTCGAATCACGCTTTTCCTCCGCTTTAGTGAAGTCATATACAGATTTAACCAAGTTTTTTATATCCTCGCGAATGCCACTCTGAACCGTGAGGTAATTTGCTGGTTTTTTCGTAAAAGATTCGAATTTATCAATAATACTATCAAGTTCGGCACAAGCCATGATGTTTAGACTATGCCTTGAAAGTAATACTGCAACCTAATCAACTTTTCATCGAAATATTTGCTGGATCTCGTGGAAAGCACAACAAAAAACACACGAGGTTATTTTGTTGACAGAAGAACTGACATGTGGTTTTGACAGTTTACTTCTTCGAGAAGAACTGGGGCCCTAGCTTAGAGTAGAACACATGGAGAGGCCCTAAGTAGGTACAAAACGTGTATACCTAAAGTTGGAACACAAAATGGCGCCACCAATGATAGCGCCCGACCGTAGTGCAACCAATATTGTATATCGATAAATTTATCGATACAAGTTTACGTGTCGATCATAAATGCACATATTTTGTTAGAAATCTATAAAAAGTTTCTTATTTTCCTATCACAAAATAATGATGATGCAGTGCCTTAATATAACAAAAGGTTAGTTATATATATTATTATGGAAATTTCAACTTCACATGGTTAATAAACCTATTACATTTTTCCAAAAATCCTTACCAGAAGATAAAGTGAAGATACTGTACTGTATCATACTACCATCACGTAATCTTGTTATGTCGAGAGTTCTGTAAAACCAGTTTTCGTTGAAGTGTAGCGAGCAAACGTGCCTTATTTTATGTCGCGGATTTATATTTTCCCCACCTATTAACTCTATCTATTTCTTCTTTAATGTTTCACTTACAGGAAATCTGCAGAAATATACCATTGCAGAATATAACTATCTAAAACGTATCGATACATAAAAGTATTGTGCCACATCACTAGCTGGAACACAATATGGCGAAACCGGCACGCGTCAAAAACTGTGTGACGTCACTAAAAAGTGTTGCCAAAATGGGTACAATGCAAAGATATCGGTCTCTTTTTTCATACGCAACAATCACTTAGATGAAAAGAGATAAGTATATATTTGTAAGGCAAGTGTCGATTCTATGTATATTCATATAAGCATTTTTTTGTATAGATCAATAGGGCATCTCCATATGTTCTACTCTAAGGGCCCTAGAAAATGAAATAGAAAATAAAACGTTAAAATAATATTAACTTCTAAACATTCGTTCACTCACTCAATGCCATGGAATTACCATAGATAATATTAATTCCATGGGAATTACCAAATTCCATGGGAATTATACATAGCATGGAACTAATATTACAGTCTGTTTCAAACACGATGATATGGGTGACACCTCATCTTTGACAATTAAAGAGACGTGACCTCATGTGTCAACCTGCATAACCAATCGATTATCGATTATATCTTAGTGCTTATGACAATCGATTCAAAGTATAGATTTATAATGTATGATAAATTTTAATTTTTTCTACTTTGATATTAGCTAGTGTAGAGGTTAATATCAGATAACACAGTTATAAAGAGAAATATTTATTGTACATAAATAATAACTGGAAAACATTTGTAAGAGTGTAAAGACAATAAAACAAATATTTTCCAGTTATTATTTATGTACAAACGCCTCAATGGCCTAGTGGTTTAGGTACCGGGCCGAGATCTCGGGGTCCTGGGTTCAATTCCCGGGTCGAGCTAACTTTGTGTCGGTTTTTTCGGACACAGCTCGGGTTTGTGATCACCAATCCGCATTTGGCAAGCGTGGTGATTAAGCCAATACCCATCATTGTAGCGATAACTTGATTTCAAGGATGGAGGCCTTTGCCCTGCATTGGGATATTAATAGGCTGATACTTTTTTTTCTTATTTATGTACAATAAATATTTCTCTTTAAAACTGTGTTATCTGATATTTACCCCTACAAAGGTTATGGGCCAGGACCAGCGAAAATAAAGAGTGAGTAGGTACCATCGAGGACACCTGCGCGTGATCACTTTTGGAAAAATATACCGTGCACGCGCATCGTGACTTGTTAGGAGCGGCGCTTGTAAGCGTGAAAATACTGCACAGGATTTTAGCCCTTAGAGTGATCACGCGCGCGTGACCCCGATAGTACATGTAACTAAGAAAGGAGTCATCGAAAATTATTTGAAAAAGGGTACGACCGAATCATGTCTGCGAATGTATGTAAGTATTGAATTATTAACAAAAGATAACTACGACAGTTGGAAGGTACAGATAGAGGCATTACTTGTACGAAGCGATTAGCGACTACTGGGAGTATTTAAGTGGAGAAAGGCCAAGACCAAATGATGCCGATACGCACATAACAGCCTGGAAGGCAGCGGACAGGAAAGCTAAATCTGAATTAATATTATCCGTACAGTTAGTTTCCCCAGACCCAGAGAATTAAAATACAATTATTTTCTTACAAAAACGTGAATATTACAAAAACTACTAAACCGATGGTCAACAAACTTAAAAATTCTATTAACTATTCCTACATTTTCGTCTAAATCAGATCACCCGTTCGAGAATAATTTTCGCGGAACAAACATACATACCTTTATATGTACATACAAAAATGATTTGTACCCCTCGCTCGCTTCGCTCACTCGGTCAATAAATAGTAACGTGTTAGTTTTGTACATTGTGAACATCGATTTTAAATTGACGGTATTATTTTACATAATACAATATTTTTTTACGAATATTCCACTATTCTTTCCCTTAAATTATAGTTTCGATTATTCACGATTTTTATCGATTAATAATAAAACCGAAGTCACATCTCTGGTTTAAAAGACCATAGAACGTAACCTAGTACGTGAAGTACGTCTCATATAATTTTTATATTTTATAGAAAAATGTACATAAAACTTCTCTAAACCGAAAAAAAACACCATGACTCTTATTTAATCGTTAATAATGTACAGTATTTAGTGTTGATCTATTTCTTTATTATTCAAATTTGTATATAAATCGAAGTCAACATTTTCCTAAACGCAAACATTTACGTTCTATGGATGTGTCAGGCATATCATCGTGTTTGAAACAGACTGCTCTCAAATTCTCTCAATGCAGATCACTATGAATGAATGAATGATTCAATCAGTCATGACATTCATTCATCATCATGACATTTCATGGACATTTCATTCAACACGGATCAGATCATCTTTTTTTTGTAATGTCTTTTTTCTTTCTTTAATTTTTTGTTGTGTGGTGTTATTTTACTAAAAAATACAAATGAACGGGTAAAAATACAACGGGCGTCTTACTTTTTACGTTGGAGGCTGGGGATAATCAATAGCCGTTCTTAGAAACATCGAATAAAAGGACAAGGTATATAAGAAACTGTACGATCAACTACGATCAGCAGTGGCGTCTGTAACTGTACCTGGATAATTGTTTTCACATGGTTGACTACAGCGTAGTGCGTTGAAGAGTTCAATTGTACTCAAGCATGTTATAAAAGTGAATAATTACTTTTCACTGAGACTTGTGCCTAATTTGGAGTAACCACTGTGTCCCAAAAAGTGAAAGGTACTGTCATGTTTTGTTTGTTTTGAAACCCATGAACAATGGCTGCGTAAAATCAGCTTGGCTACTTACGAATCACCTTGCTGTTTCAAGCAAACATGTCCATCCATTCAACAAATTGAAAAATGCACTCTAAAATGGCTTAAGGCTATTATCATGCATATTATTGTTTTTAACAGACTTTCAATGGACGGCCAGGACCAAATGGATTTAAAATACAGTGGAGGTGCAGAAGTCGGGGGTCTTGAGTTGTGCATTGTGTGTGGAGACAGAGCTTCCGGCAGGCATTATGGTGCTATCAGTTGTGAAGGTAAACTTTATAATTTTCAACACTCATTTTGTAAATTGATGTAAAATTTCTAGTGAAATTACTAGGTATATGAGACCTAATAACTGTTGTCTCGGTGTAGCAGGTGCAGGGCAGCGCCAGACAGTAACTGCTTAGTTACTGTTTGGCACTGAACTGTCTAAGGGAAGACGTGGAGCTTACCATCAGGTGTAAGATCTGCGCGTCTTGTTACACATTGCAATTAAAAAAATATATAGTGTGAGGAAAACTTTCTATCGAGTTTGTTATTGTTTCTTATCATCATCTTCACCTATAAGATGTTTATTACCATGGGCCTTAGCAACCTTCACAATATAAATTAAGTGACCTGCATCCAGTGTATCTCAGTAGTAGTGCATATTTGTTGGTTTTATCAAGAACAATTGTTTCATCTTAATAAAATCAACGAATGCCCATGAGGTGACTTTATTTTACACTGCCTTCTCGTCGAAATATTCTTTACAATCTCTACTAATATTTGTATTGAATAGGCTCCAAATCTACTGAACCGATTTAAATAATTATTTCACTGTTGGAAAGCTACACTATCCTCGGGTGAGATAGGGTACTTTTGATCCTAGAAATATGGGGAGAAGGGGGACATTTTAAAAAAGAAATTACGAGCGGGTGAAACCGCGGGCAGAAGGCTAGTTTTGGTAATAAAAGTATTTATTAGTGTAAATTATAATTGTAAATCCAGGCCAGTCTACATATATTTCAGTCAGACTGCCCTGGCTATTTCTACTGACAACTTTATTATCATTTATATCTTACCTAGAAGATGTATCATGTATCCATTTGTTAATATTTTCTGTGTCTCATATTATTTTTACAGGTTGCAAAGGATTCTTCAAACGTTCAATCCGCAAAAAGCTAGGCTACCAGTGCCGTGGTAGCATGAACTGCGAAGTCACGAAACATCACCGCAACCGCTGCCAGTATTGCCGTTTGCAGAAGTGCCTCGCCTGCGGAATGAGGAGTGACTGTGAGTACCTTTAATAATGTGTTAGACACACAGCATATCTACTTCATACTTACTTGTTGTTTATTTGTATATCTTCTAGATAAAATGTCTCCTTGGTACAGTGGTTAGAACGTTGGGCTCTAATACCCGGAGGTCGTGGGTTCGATTCCCGCGAAGAGCATCACTTTGTGTGAATGTTTCTAGTTTGGTTAGGACATTGTAGGCTTGAATCACCCCCGTCTGGAAATAATGATGATTCCGTGCTTCGGAAGGCATGTTAAAATGTTGCTCCGGCGCCTGATCTCTCTTCGGTCGTGTCAGACTGCTGTCTCACCATGTGTGACGGAATAGGGAGTGCACATAGTCACAATACTAATACAGAAAAGTACTTCCGCCAACCAGAACTAAGACAGGAAATTAAACAAGCTCTAGGTATCTCAAGCAGTTAAACCACACATCGGAGGCGGTCAAAAAGTTGTATCAAAATTAATGTCAATTAAGAAATAGCTTCAAGTGAAGTGGGCGCGCAATGAGCAGTAATTCTTGCACATTGTCTGCAGCGGTCCAGCACGAACGCAAGCCGATCGTGGACAAGGCCAAGGGCGAAGCGCGGGAGGGCGCGCACGACCGTCAGGCGGCCTACTCCAAGCTGCTGGGGCTGGCTGGGCAGGCGCAGTGCGCACAGGTAATTTATATCTTACTAGCGGTCCCTCGGAGTTTCACCCGCGCGTAATTTATTTTTTCAACTATCCCCCCCCCCCTTCCCCCCACTTTTCCGGGAAAAAAAGTATCCTATGTAATCTCGGTTATAAACAGCTATACATGTGCCAAATTTCATATAAATCCGTTCATCCGTTCTTGAGTTATAAATAGTGTAACTAACACCTACTTTCTTTTATATACAGGGTGGAATTTTGTAATGCCACCTGAAGGAGAAGTACTCTTAATACTGAAGATAGAAAGTTTTACTCAAAGAAAACATTCCTTTATTTTTGAAAAGAAAAAAACCTGCATTCAAAGATTTTTAAAAATTTGCTTGCCGCAGCTTTTGTAATACCACCTGAAGGGGAAGTACTCTTAATACTGTAGATAGAAAATTTTACTCAAAGAAAACATTCCTTTGTTTTTAAAAAGAAAGATAACTGCATTCAAAGATTTTTAAAAATTCGCTTGCCGCTCCCGGTAATCGAACCGACTAAAATCTGTAAAAGTTGCACCCTGTACTTTTATTGCATCGATCGTTAGGGTCAATAATAAGGATGAAATCTCTCTAACAAACTTCATAAATTAAATGAAAGGAAAACAATGAAATCCTAAATTATTGATTCAATGGGTCAAGTTAAAAGCAATTTTTTCATTTTTTTCCTTTCATTTAATTTATGAAGTTTGTTAGAGAGATTTCATCCTTATTATTGACCCTAACGATCGATGCAATAAAAGTACAGGGTGCAACTTTTACAGATTTTAGTCGGTTCGATTACCGGATGCAGCAAGCGAATTTTTAAAAATCTTTGAATGCAGTTTTCTTTCTTTTTAAAAATAAAGGAATGTTTTCTTTAAGTAAAATTTTCTATCAACAGTATTAAGAGTACTTCCCTTTTAGGTGGCATTACAAAATTCCACCTATATAGATATTCAAAGACAGAAAAGAAAAAAATATGAAGCACCTTTGGTATAGTCCGCGTCAACTTAATTGGATTGTCTGAAGTTAGCTGCGAGCGTCGTTTAAAGGTGCGGGGCGCGGCTGCACCCCTCTGACACCTACATGTGTGTTCTCGCAGGTTCTCGCACGATGTTCAGAAAAGCCAATTAAGTTGACGCGTATTATAGGTGCTTAATTTTTTTTTATCTCACACAGACAGGATTGGAAAGGAATTCAATTTCTTTAGGTGCTCAGGAAACCTGAGAGGGTTCGAATTCCACCCAGGGCAAACATTTATGTGGTTAGTGATGTGCCGAGTCTATTTTTGGTATTTGAATAAATTGGTTGTCATTAAAACAGATTTGAATTAGTACTCGAGTCTTAGACAGGTATTCGAGTACTGGCGCATGTATTCGAATACTTCAGTGGATCCCAGTAATTTTTGAATCGAACTTGTAGTTTGCTTTTCCTAATATTTCATCAAAAATCATTGTTATTATGAAGAAGTTCTATATTTAAGTCACTTAAGTTCACAATGAGTGAAGTTAGAAGCTAAAAGGTTTAAAGTAAACAACGTAGAATTCGAAAATCGTGCAAGTACTCAAACCCTGTATTCGAGTATTGTGGATCCGCATACAATATTTTTTAAATATTCGTGTATGTGAACCTACTAGGTAGTCGAGTCAGTACTCGAGTTAATCTTTAAGTTTAACTTCTAGATAAATCCAAAGGAAGAGCCGAGCGATGCCTTCGGCGCGGTGTCGCCCGCCGCGCCCGCCATCAACTTCGCGCTTGCCGCCGCCGTGGCCTTCAACAAGGGAAACCCAGGTATTTCGGCTACTTAGTTTGATGATTTTGTTAGGGTCACGGAAATTGGCTCTTTACCCTATACAGATTCATAAGTTGTGTTTATGCTATTAAGCCTAATTCAGAATACTTGAGCCTTCTTGATGCCATTGACTCAAGTTTAATTTACAATGGTTTGCAGAGCTGTCAAAGCGGACCTATTGTATTGCGAAGATTTTAAAACAGTTAAATAGACGTGATGCCACTATGAACTACTTTCAATGAAATAAAATCAATAAAATCCTGCAATCGGCCATGTTGGCTGAAACGCCATTCAGAGCGCATGACGTCACACCTTAGTATCGTTTTTCTAAACAAACGACGAGGAATGACGTCACTTAGTCGCCATGACACTTCGGAGCGTTCTAGCGATAAATTAAATTATTTAGAAAAAAAAATCAATATTTAACTACTGAAATCGTAATAAAATAATGACATAATACTATTTTCGAAAATTGTGGGTGCATGGGTACATTATACTCGTAGATGGGGGTTTTAAAAATTTGTTATCATGTAAATGATCAATCAGATTATGTCATTGCAAGTTAATTGACGTACAACTGGTTGCGCAGTGTCGCCGTACCTGAACGCGGGCAGCGCCAGCGACCTGGAGGGCGCGCGCCGCCAGCAGCTGATGCTGCAGACGCAGCTCGCGAAGAACCTCTTCAAGATGGGCCAGTTTGGTATGCACCACTGCATTTATAATAATGTTCACTATCTATCTATCTATCTATTCAGTCCGTATCCACCCACTGTTGAGTATAGGCCTCCTCTTTGTCACGCTGTTCACTATACCACATAATAAAATATCTTTAGTGCTCTATCGTCTCCTGCAATCTTACAATTAGTTTTTTGCTATATTATTTGGATGTATTTTTCACAAAAATATAGATAACTTTAAAGAGCAATTTTCATGTTTTATTTTGTTAAAAATAAATAATACTTACGTACCTATCTAAAAATTTTTATATCCAAAAATCCGCATGTGACTTGCGAACTGCAGCGAACTTAGCCATTTTTCATCAGTTGTCAGTTTTATGTGCATCGTATTCCGTTGGTTTTAGGTGCTATAAACGAATACCTCCAGTCAGCATACGGCGCTACTCCGCCCGACGTGCCACTATCTTTGCACGCAGCTGCCGACACTCAACAGACTGAAAGTAAGTTGTAGATTTAGGCACATACATACGTAGACTATTTATGTTGCTGACACGGCATACCATTGTAAGACTTTAAAGGTTGATTTCGTATTAACTGGTGGTTAATATCCGGCACAAGACACAAAAGTGTCTTATACGTCTGCCAAGCGCCATAATGTTTATCCAATGTTAACCAATAGGGGCCGATCAATCGTTACAAGGCTGGTACAGGCTCGCCCTTTGCGGACTTGTCCTTTACAACTAGGTCAAATATGTCGAACCTTCGGCTTCGTTCAAAACTTGGGCCGATTTTGGCCGAAGCTGAAGGTGCCAAAATGGCCGAAACATGTATGTTTTTACGCCAAAGAAATTTTGTGGGAGCAGCGTCGCGGACGGAACACAGAGCCGAATAGCAGCGGTATAGCGGTACGCTGTGCGCGGCGCATCACTACCGGTGGCAACCATCATTCCAAAATAACAGTTTTTGTCTTGATATGAACAGTGAAAGACTTTCTGATTTTGTCGCTGGTGAGACGATGAATGAAGAAAAAAATCCTAGCTTTTACAAAGCACAGCCAACGGTGCGCCGGCACGGCACGTCGTGCACGGCGCGCTGGTGCCGCACTGCAGACATATTGTGTCCACGGCCTTATAATCTGTGGCCCTGTGATGCATGGCGTTGTGTGTTAATCGCCTTAGGCTGCGTCTCCAGTAGGCAAACTGTTAGCGGCAGACTGAGTTTGCGACTTATCGATTTAGTACGCCTCTCCATATACAGGGTGGAATTTTGTAATGCCACCTGAAAGGGAAGTACTCTTAATACTGTAGATAGAAAATTTTACTTAAAGAAAACATTCCTTTATTTTTTAAAAGAAAGAAAACTGTTTTCCTTTCATTTAATTTATGAAGTTTGTTAGAGAGATTTCATCCTTATTATTGACCCTAACGATCGATGCAATAAAAGTACAAGGTGCAACTTTTACAGATCTTAGTCGGTTCGATTACCGGGAGCGGCAATCGAATTTTTAAAAATCTTTGAATGCAGTTATCTTTCTTTTCAAAAACAAAGGAATGTTTTCTTTGAGTAAAATTTTCTATCTACAGTATTAAGAGTACTTCCCCTTCAGGTGGTATTACAAAATTCCACCCTGTATAGTAAGTAAGTAAGATGACAAATAAAGTGTCCATAGTTTTGCGCCCACTGTACGCAGTTTGCAGCGTTATGCTGGCCATACACCATCAAGCCTATCGTCAAATCGGCTTGAAGCGATCGATTGGATCAAACCAATTTGATTTGACAACTCGAGTTATCAAGCCAATCCACGCCCACACACGGTCAAATTGGTTTGATCCAATCGATCGCTTCAAGCCGATTTGACGATAGGCTTGATGGTGTATGGCCGTTGATTCGCCTACCTGGGCAAGGCCTTAGTGAGCATGAGTTCTGGTCGCAGGCGACGCGGAGTCCAACATCCTGAGTACGGCGGAGTCGCTGGCGCTGCCGCTGACGCTGCCTCCCCCCGCGCCCGCGCACCTGCGCCTGCACGCCGTGTGCGAGGCGGGCGCGCGCCTGCTCGCCGCCTGCGCGCGCTGGCTGCGCGCCGTACCGCACGCTGCACACCTGCCGTGAGACCTTCCTTCCACTTAACATGTCAAGTCGACAAGCATGTCTACAATAGGCTAGTTGACAAAATTTGGAAATTCGTTTAAAACTATAGTTTAGTATCTATTTTACCCCAAATATATATTATTTTTAGAAAAATAGGCCTTTTTCATAAGTATTTTGCTTTTTTAGAAATAAACTTAAAATTAACTTTGGAAAGGCCAAGACTGTCATGGCGTCTTGAATGACGTCTATCCTCGCGAAACAATCGAGTTTGTTGATGTCAGTCGACGAGATCATTATACAGCTGCAACCGGTGTTTTGCGAGGACTGACGTCACGCTTCTCTGATTGTTGTTTAATGTCACGTGGTAAATAAGTAATTTTGCCGATTTTAATTTCCAAAAATATTTGTAATCTTATATTATTTTAGTAAAAAAGTTGTTTTTTTGTTTACTACATATCATGATTAATCATTAGAAACTCTAAGCCATCCGATTCATTCTTAGTGGAAACAAGCCTATTGTGGTTACGTGCTTGTAGTATGCCTTAATGAACTTTTCTTTTTGTGTTTCTTTTCCGGGAAAAAACTTTTGGCCAAAAATTTTGCTGTATTTAATAACATCACTAAAATTGGTGGTGTCATATGGACTAGAGATTCCATATAAAAATAAATATCTCTGGACATTATGACACCACCGGTGGTGTCATATGACACCGTATAATCGCCGTTAGACGTCTCTATGCCTATACGTGACTTCGCATCCTGGGCACAACAGAGTCACTGAGGCTTCTGCCTCAAATTTCGCAAAAGCGGGAGCAGAAGCGGTGTGGATGACGCTAGCACGCAGGCGCGCGGCGGTCACCGCTTGACTGACGGGCACCGCTCGTGACATCCCGCGTCAAGCGATGACCGCCCATGCGAGCACGTGCAGGCGTCGCTCGCTCCTACTCCCGGTTCTACGAAATCAAAAATATATCTCTGGACATTATTCACACAGCGCCATCTATTAGTCCCAAACCACAAAATAGGTATATAATAGTACTAACGTACAGAACGGACATTCTCCGCCCCGCACGCATTTCGAATACCGCACCTCACCCCCGAATTTTCTGAGCGGACGCCGGACACTTAAACTAGGATGCGCACGCAATCGAACGCACTAGACGCGTGTCACGTCATGTCATGATTTTAAAATTTAGAAGACACTTAGATTACAAAGAAGTTCCTATGATTGTGTATTTATTACGACGATGGTTGTATATTGCTAGGTACCATTATATGTATATCAATTCTAATTATTTTAAAATAAAGTTCTTCATCCGTCGGAAACGAAATTCAAAAATAATTATGCAACATTTATGCGTTACCGATTGTTGGCCATGTTTTCCAAATCTTTATGTAGGTATCCAAAACTGTCAGAATACAATTTTTTCAATGTGTTTTTTTAATGATAATTTTATCAGTGTGTCGGAACGAAAATATTTTAGTGTTACTAATAAACGTCGTCATCGGCCGCCGTGTCCGGGGTGTGCCCAAACTAAGCATTAGCTTGTACTATGGGTGCCAGACAACGGATAAACATTACTTATATACTTTTTTTTGTAAATACATACATATTATACATAGAAACACCCAGACCGATACAAACAGACATGTTTATGCACACAAATGATTGTACCGTGCGGAGATCGAACCCGCGACCTTTGGTGTAATAGCCGACTTCTCGACTATTACACCAAATGGCTCGTCAATCGAGGCATTTTAATTAGAGGCAGAGGCCTGACGCTTTCTGCTTCGATGCCGGCGCGATTCGAGACTTCCCGGGAATGGACCGGTCGGTCAAGACGCGTAACTGGCTCGTCCACTCGTCGTCTTCGGGTGTTCAAGGGATACTGGAGGAATTTAGTGTTTTTTTTAAGAAAACGCTACATGTGAACGTTTCTTTTCGCAGGTTCGAGATCCAAGTGACGTTGCTGAAGAAGTGCTGGCCGGAGTTGTTCGTGCTCGGCCTGGCGATGTACTCCAACGCGCTGTCGCTGACGTCACTCCTGCCGCTGATGGTCACCCATCTGCAGTGCGTGCTGCGCGACCGCGCCGGCGACTCGCTCGACCGCGCCGCCGACCTCGCCCAGCCGGAGGTACGTGCCGGTCACCCATCATGCTGAGCCGACTCCCCCCCCCCCTTCCAAGTCTAATCCACTAAGTCCAAACGTCTTAGGCCAAGCCCAGATGACGCGTTTTCACTCGCGCGTTTCCAAACGCGCGAGTCGCGAGGTACTAGAGGTTCATACATCCCGTCCACATGTCCAGCCCAGTCGCGCGCAGTCGCGCGTTTTTCTTTTATTCAATTCCAAACGCGCGAGTCAAATCGCGCAAAAAACGCCTCATCTGGGCCTGCTCTTAGTGGCAGTGCCAAAAGTTCAAATATTTGGTTTTGACGCGATTATGTACAATGTTATGTAACGTTAGACATTCAAGTTACAGAGTAACTCTACTAGAGTCCGACCGAAACTGGTTTTCCGGCCGAAACCGAAACCGAAACCGAATGTTCGGCCGTGGCTTCAGTTTCGGCCGAAACCGAAACCGAAACCGAAACTCACGTGGTCAAGTATAAAATTCCTTAAAATACTGAAATTTGGTGACCCAAACCCATTATTCTGCATTAATTGAGACATGAAATGGAATCACAGTATATAAATTTTGTTGTAATTATTTATTTTATACTAGACTTCCGCCCCTGGCTTCGCTGGCGTACACTCTTTAAACTACCATGAAACCCCCCAGGTAACTTCCAAAACCCCCTTCTTAGTGGAAACTTACACATTATAAAGCACGCTTTTAGAAAATTTAAGTTAAAAAAAATTTAACCACTTTTTAACACCCCTTGGGGGTGAAATATCCAAAACCTTTTTAGTGGGAACTTAAACATTATAAAGAACTCCTGTACGAAAGGATCATGCAAAGAATTGTATGGGCTCTATCCCCACCCACCAACAGACTTGGCACTAGTTTCAATATTATTATGACACTAGCGGCCGCCTGCGGTTTCACCCGCGTGGTTCCCGTTACCGTGGGAATATCGAGATATCCTTTCTTAGCGGATGCCTACGTCATAATATCTATCTGCATGCCAAATTTCAGCCCGATCCTTCCAGTGGTTTGGGCTGTGCGTTGATATCTATGTCAGTCAGTCAGTCAGTCAGTCAGTCACCTTTAAGTTTATATATATAAAGATTCCATGAAAAGACAAATAACCATTTTTGATCCAAAAAATGACAGGGTATGAAAAAAAAAACCGTACTTATGCCGCACGATTAAGATGCAGAATTGCGCTGTAAGTGTCTAGCTTGAAGTAGACTCGATTGTACAATATTTTTTAAGATTACATTTTGATTGTACACTTTTATTTAGACAAGCCCCCCTAGACAAGCGGCATTTATGACGTTCGTTATAGCTCAGCGAATGTCAAATCCCATACTTTCACTACGTGACTTTTCTATGGCATCTGTCAAATCCATACAATTTAAAGTTAGCGAATTTCGCTATCGCTGTCAAAATGTTACTTTGTCTAGGCCCCCAGGGGGGTTACTCTTGATCGCCTGCACATTATTTTCACAATTAACTGTGTCAAAAAAATACTTGAAAATATGAAAAAAATACAACATTCAAATTCGATTTGCGTGAAATCCCCGTTCCTATGACGATGTAATACAAATCAGTACGGCAAGAGGTATTGACAGAGAATAGAGATACGTTTGGAATCTGTTGGTAGGTGGGGACGTTTTTTTGCATGGTCCTTTCATTTTTTATTTTTATACCCCTTTTTGACCCCCATGGGGGTAAGTTTTCTATAACACCTTTTTATTTGAAACTGAAACCGAACTAAAAATATACTTTCCGAATTTTAAGACTGTAACTTTCAAAATGACGAAGTTTTATACAAACTTCTAGCTCTCTTTTTACCTCCTAGGGGTTAATTTCGAAAAACCCCTTCTTAGTGAAAACTTACGCATTATAAAGAATCCTTGTACAAAATTTCAAGTTCCTGGGTCTTGTACTTTGGGCTGGGCGTAGATTGTCAGTCAGGCATTCATTCAATCAGTCCATTTCCTCCCATTTATATAAAAGACTAGCCTTTCGCCCGCAGTTTCACCCGTGCCTAATTCCATTTTTAAATACCCTCCCTTCCCCCCCACATTTCCGGGAAAAGTATTCTATGTCACCCGGGGATAGTGTAGCTTTCCAATAGTGAAAGATAATTCAAATCAGTTCAGTAGTTTCGGAGCCTATTCAATACAAACAAACAAACAATCAAATCTTTCCTCTTTTTAATATTTACAAGTACCTATAGATAATACAAAAAACATACCTATTAATAATACTTTTATTATTTTTTCAAATCAAGTTCTCATAGCAAAATGTTTATCAGTTATCAATTTAATCGAATCACTAATTGTTACTGTTTAACGCACTGACTATGTTGTGTTGCTACAGAGCTATCCGAACGGCGCAAGACAATAGGTATTTCCTAAACAGGTACGCCGCCAAAGCGTTGCCACGAGAAACGAAGTTAGGCGAGCGTGCACGAAAACTTCCGAAATCAGTTTCGGTTTCGGCAAAAGTTTCGGCCAATTTTGGCCGAAACCGAAACTGCCGCCGAAACTTGATTTTTGGCCGAACCTCGGCCGAAACCGAAACCGAAACCGAACCTTCGGTCGGACACTAAACTCTACCCTCCGGTTTCCCTTTTTCATCCGATTAGTACGAGCCGGTGCCAGCCTATTGACCAGACCATCCGGAGTAACTTCAACCTAATCCAACATTTAAAGCTGGTTTTAGTGTTGAAGGTACGGATTGCTCCGCGCAGAGCGATCTGTACTGGACGGTCTGTTGTTTTTAGTGTCGACCTGGCCGCCCTGGTGTATGCAACATTTACGATTCGCTATTGTACTGCGCTGACGCGTGCCTTTCGCACGATACAAAACGCTCACTGAAGGCAGAGCCGCGCGAGCAGCGGTCCGCGCGGCTAGCTCCGAGGTACGGACGCGCCATATCGTACCGACCCGTCCGCATTACTCTAAAACGCTCCTAGAAGTGTAATACAGATGGTTCTGCGCGAAGTGACCCGTACTGACGGTTCTTATAACACTAAAACCAGCCTAAAATGAAGTAGAATTTTATTTAGTAACGAATTTTTGTTTTGTGTAGAATATCGCAAATTCAGCAATGACGTTCAATTAAAAAACTAGACTCCCAATCACGCTCAAATATTGTCCGAAGCAAAAGTCTGCCCACCCGACCATTGGGCAGAGTTTTCGTTTAGTTGTATACAATTGACATTAAACCCTAACTGCCACGAGATAAGGTGTTAATTTGAACGAATGTATTAATGTCATCTGTGTCAACGCCCCTCGGACGTTTTTTGAGAATTTTTTCTTAGAGATTGGGTGTCTAGTTGTATATTGAACGTCATTGAAATTCAGCTATACATTATCTAAGTATCAAACCCTTGCAGATAACCACATCGGACTACTCAGACGAGAGGATCACGGAGGTGAGCAGCATGCTGACGCGGCTGCAGCAGTTCATCACCAGCATGGAGCAGCTGCGCGTCAGCGAGAGGGAGTACGCACACCTGCGCGCCCTGTGCCTGTTCTCGCCAGGTGAGCAGACCATGCCTGCGATGCAATAGGGAATATGCATGTATTTTTTATATATTTTTAATTCACTTTTTACATCGTTATAAAAAAGTAAAAAATATTAATACTGTTGGAATTGCTCAAATTATTTTTTAAAATAATATTTAAAACATCGCTTAATGATCTGTTTGAACGCAGCCATCTTTCGCGGGCCTTGATTTGACGTCACAAACCACTACCATTGTTTGTTGACTATGAGTCTTTTGGTTCTTTTATAGAAATTTTCAGTTTTAAAAGCTATTTACGCCATGGAAAAAGCTAAAAGACCATTTTATAGATATTGTCTTGTACCCATGTGCAAAAATACTCAAAAAATAAAAAAAAAACAAAATTCCTGTTCCAAAAGATGCGAATACACGAAAACAATGGTGTAAGGGTATGAGAAGCTGAAAAACTCCACAGAGACCCAAATAAAATTAATTTTTCTTTCAGACACCATATAAACAGCAATGCCAACATGGTATGTGACGTCACGTTTCGGTTCGACCAATGGTGATGCGTTTCGAAAATTCGAATTTCACTCACATATTTTGCATTTTTTAATTATTTTTTTATGTAATTTAAAACAAACTAAATAAGGAATCAATGGTTCAGATACGATTTCAGGACGATATGGATTCAGGGGAAAAAAAATCAATTCAATTTAATCCAAATGCATATTCCCTATTAGACGTATAGAGAGGGGAATAATATCAGGGCCTTTTTCATGGGCGAAGCCAGCTATGGGCTCTGGGTGGGGCAGCCCCTAGGCGCCACCCTGACTTGAGCCCCCTCAAGTAAGGGTTGGCTGGGGATGCGCTGGGCAATAGCCACAGGGCTAGCACCGGCTAGTCCCAATCGGGTGTGAAGGGGAAACTGGGGGAGTTTAGTGGGACTTGTCTCGAGCCCCACACACGGCCGCAGGCGTCGCTAGCCTGCGGTTATGGCGCGTAAATGCGTTCTCCCCCGCAAAAAAAAGGGGTGGGGGCCATGGGCCCAGTTTGGAGCAGCCATAGGCCAGCAGTCTAAAATAATATGAAACTAGCAAACTATACTCCTTCTTACCCTGGTAAGTAAACTTACAGATCAGAACCACAGTGGTTACGCCCATGGCTTTTGTGAAAGAAAGAAAAAATAAAAAGATTATTTGGTTCGTTTTTTTTTTTCGTGGACTTATGTCATTTTGAGCAAAGTTGTTGGTTGGATTCCCTTTCCATACTCGTTCAAGTTAGATGCTGTTTCTTTTGACCATTTTTTAAAAAAAAAAAGACTATTGTACATCATTTTTATCTGAGAGGGTGAATCTGGTCATTATTATAACAAAATAAAATTAAAAAAATACTGTACCATTGCACTTGTGTTTGGGTTTATGTTGCCGGATATAAAAGTAAAAGATTTTTGTTTTTATTTATGTTTATTAATATGACATTGTGATGATTGTATTGAGTTTTGTATTTAATGTAGTTAATGTTATGTTTAAATGTTCACTGATGTTTTTATTATGTTTTATGTTAATGTCAATTATATGGGTCCTGAAGCCTGAAATAAACATATTTTTTTATTTTTTTTTTATTTATTATTGGTGTTTTTTTTTCCTTTTTTTTGGTACTTAGCCACTCATACGTCCACTGTAACCACAGTTACAGAGACCATATACCTCAGGACAGTCCGTGTAACTACAGTTACATTTTTAAGAATTCGCGCCCGCCGATTGTTTTTTTTTTTTTTCTTATCGCTGTGGATGTTTACAGTCTGTAGTGTTGCTGGTTTTTGACGCTCTATGATATGTACCACACCTTATTTCAAGTGGAACATAACTTCGGCTCATGGCTACAAAAAAAATAAATTGTCAAGTTGCTTGTTGTTTTTGTGGATCAGTGCGCGAGTGACTCCAGCTATTTTATTCGAGAAATCATGCCGTAAGTAATCAAATATTATTGTTTTGTATATCAAAATATTTATAATCTTACATATTTTCATATTTTATAACATTATGTGCGATTCCAGTCAGTTTTTAAGTAAAAATTTGGATTAAAAATAGGTCGGTGACTCTGTGTTTTTATTAGTGAATAATTGGAAAATCTAAAAAAGTTCTTAAATTATATCGTAATTAAATGTTTTAATATGAAAACTTATTAATATTATAGCCTGGTTATTACCATACTTTCTTGAAATATTCCATATTTCATTCTGGATTAGATAATTTACCATACGTGAACTTCGATTTCACAGATCATGTAGCTTTAGTTTTTATTTTATTTGTAATATTTTTAAGATGATTTATAATGGGATTTTGGTTCCAAATGAAAGGCCATTAAATTACCTAAAACCCAAAATTGTTTTAATATTGTTAACGTCAAAAATATCTAATAAAAAAAATAATTAAATTTAAAACTAGGACAAAATTAGCATTTCTTAAAGTTCACTGTAAGATCATTAATAGAATATAATGTTAAAATCAAACATAACTATTGCCTAAAAATCGTCAACTAATGAGCCTTTCATTAGTATTTTTCATTTTGCGATATTTGAGTTATTTACTGAGTAATAAGCATTTATTTAGCATACGTCTCCTACCGATTTTATTTTGCGCGTGTCACGTGACTCGCGGACTGTCCTGACAACC
Source organism: Mecyna flavalis (assembly GCA_949319885.1). Lineage (NCBI taxonomy): Eukaryota > Metazoa > Arthropoda > Insecta > Lepidoptera > Crambidae > Mecyna > Mecyna flavalis. The sequence continues at coordinate 1,253,620 of OX439419.1, read as the reverse complement.
TTGCGAAACGCGCGCGGACGTTTGAGTGGTTAATAGGTTTCTTATACAAGCTGACTCACTGGTTACTATACCTAATATAGACGGCGTGCCCGACTTCCTGACGCGCAAACTCCAAGACTACCAAGCGGGCGTACCCCGCTCGCTCCGCTCAGGTCCAGGCGGGGATGATGATTGCAGTCTACTGCATGGACAAAAGTCTCTCTTTCTCTCTCTCTCTCTCTCTCTCTCCAAAGGCTTGCCACTTTTCTCGAACTACGCTTCTAGCCAGCTTTGCCTTTCTTCAGACGGCGTCCCTGACTTCCTGACGCGCAAACTCCAAGACTACCAAGCGGGCGTGCTCCGCTCGCTTCGCTCAGGCCCGGGCGCGGACGAGGAGCGTCTGTCGCGTCTGCTGCTGCAGCTGCCAGTACTGCGCGCCTTCCCGGGACCTTTCCTCGAGGACGTGTTCTTCGTGGGCTTCGTCGGTGACGTCAGTATCGACGACGCTGTGCCCTACCTACTCAACGCTGAGCGCTGATGTGAGTTTATTTACTTATTTATTTAATTGCACAAAAATAAAAAGTGCAATGAGGGTGTTTCTGAATAAAAATTCCGCTAGGTGGCGTTACGTGCCTATAAGGTCCAACTAAAACGTGATTGGTTCATTTTGACAATCATGATGGCGGTTTGACGTCTTCCGTCAAATTAAACCAATCTCGTTGTAGTTGAACCTTATGGCTAAGCATCTAGCGGATTTTCTATCCTGAAACACCCTCATTGGCGGACTAAATACCATAAGGCAATTTCTACTAGTCAACCATTGGGCGTGAGAGAAAGAGGTTATTGATGAGGTAATTTAAAATGAAATAAAACTTATTAATGTACCACTGCAGGGCAAAGGCCTCCATCTTTGGAATCAAGTTATCGTTACAATGATGGGTACTGGCTTAATCACCACGCTGGCCAAATGCGGATTAGTGATCACAAACTCGGGCTGTGTCCGAAAAAACCGTCATAAAGTTAGCTCGATCCGGAAATTGAATCCAAGATCCCGAGGTCTCGGCCTGGGGATATAATATTTATTAAATGCCTCTTAAAATTGCTTATAAGTATGATCCTACCTTACATTATACCTCAATTTAAGTTAAGTTTCAGTTATTTCCTTTGTTTTGTTACAGGTAACATCATCTGGAATCTAATGGTGCTTAAACATAATACGATAAGGCTGCAAACCTTTTTTTATCCAATGTTCCTTACAAACAGATGCGCACACAGGCCTAACGGCACAGCCACCAACTACCACCTAAAGCTGGTCTATTCCACTTTGATCACCTGGGTGATATCACCCAGGTGACCATTGGAGACAGTTTGAGTATCCTCTGGTCACCCGCGAAAATGATCACCTAGGTGATCATAGGCGACTCCAATTAAAATTATTATTTCGTTATCCTTTAATCACCGAAACATTTTAGTCTTTTTTAATCACCTAGGTGATCATAGGCGACTCCAATTAAAACTATTATTTCGGTATCCGTAAATCACCTAAACATTTTAGTCGTTTTTAAACATTTCGGGAAATCAAATAAATTTCGGGAAAACAAATGAATGTCGGGAAAACAAATGAATGTCGGGAAAACAAATGAATGTCGGGAAGACAAAAAATAATGTCGGGAAAACAAATGAATGTCGGGAAAACATTGTTTATTGATCTGAAGTAAAAAAAACAGGTGCAAGCGACTTTCGACCTTATTGACATTTAAAATTTTGTTGCTTTTTCGCAACCGCTTGTCGACTATCTTTGCTAGTTCATTAAAATCAGTTATTTTGGTAAATGTCGATAAGGTCGAAAATCGCTTGCACCTGGTTTTTTTACTTCAGATCAATAAACAATGTTTTCCCGACATTCATTTGTTTTCCCGAAATGCATTTGTTTAAAAACGACTAAAATGTTTAGGTGATTTACGGATACCGAAATAATAGATTTAATTGGAGTCGCCTATGATCACCTAGGTGATTAAAAAAGACTAAAATGTTTTGGTGATTTAAGGATACCGAAATAATAATTTTAATTGGAGTCGCCTATGATCACCTAGGTGATCATTTTCGCGGGTGACCAGAGGATACTCAAACAGTCTCCAATGGTCACCTGGGTGATATCACCCAGGTGATCAAAGTGGAATAGACCCTGAAGCTGCCTGTCCACCGGAGCGGAGAAACGGAGAAATATTAACCAATAGATTTGCACAAAATCCGCCCAGTTGCAAACCTTTTAGGTTATATTTATCGCTCAGCTGCCTCGCTCCGCTCCGGTAGACAGGCAACACACACATCTTCGGCACACTTGGCGGAAATTCCGTCGCGGATCGTCCGTGACGGAACGCCAATGCGTATAATTCATATAAATGTTGTCCGCGACGGAGCGACTGATCTTCCGCCGCTTCCGCGTAGTGTGCCCGCTATTTGTAATTTATGCAATTACATTTATCGGCGTTCCGTTGCCGAAGATCCGCGACGGAATTTTCGTCAAGTGTGGCGAAGGCCTTAGGCTAGCGCTACACTTGACGGAAATTCCACCGCGGATCTTCCGCGACGGAACGCCAACACATTTTATTGCATATAAATTACATACAGCGGGCACACTACGCGGAAGATCGGTCGCTCCGTCGTGGACGGTTTTATATGAAATTATTTCCGTCGCGGACGATCCGCGGCGGAATTTCCGTCAAGTGTGGCGAAGGCTTTAAGCTTGTAGCTTGTGGTGGCCACCGTGACACTTTTTGCTTCTACTTCCTAGCATTCAATGTTACAATGGTGTGCCGTGTTGGCAACAAAAAGTCTGCGCAGTGCCTAAACTTATTCTTAGGACAATTTTGAGTGTTGTAAGGGACTGCAAGACCGTGTATTGGAATATTGTTGTGGATATAAGAATGGGTTTTGCTAATATATGAGGTGTAAAGAAGCTAAACTTCGGTTATATTATTATGGGTAAAAATTATTTTTTTAATAGTTTCCTTTATTGAATTGTATGTAAACATATTAGAGGTTTCTGTTGAAAGAAATGTACATATTTTCTTAGTGAAACAAAAGAAAGCATAGCATAGAAGGTGCTATTCAAAACAAAGTTTTATTGTAAAGATATTTAAGACAGTTTTTTTTTACAAAACCAATATTATTGGAAAAACTTGATAGGTAAGATAAACCAGGTAATTGCCACAAGAAAGGTACCAGGTGGTCCTCTTCAGGTAATAGAAATCGAGGGAGTTTAGTGGGTAGTAGGACGCTTAAGTCTCGAGTCCCACGCAGGTCTCGCTAACCTGGACTGGTAAATAGCCACAAGACGAACCAGCTCGTCCCGATCGGGTGGAAAGGAGTAACCGGGGGATTTTAATGGGTAGTGGAACGCTTTAGTACCGTGTCCCACACACATGCACGTGCAAATTGCTCAAATGTATTCACCTTCCTATGAAAAGTTATGTAAGTTTTTCAAACACATCTGAACACTTAATGAAGTATATTTTACACCTCAAATATTTTTTATTAAACTTTAATATAATTACATAATATAATAAAATTGTGCCTTGTTATGGCAGCCTTCCATCCAGTAACTGTTAGATTATAAGAATAATGTTATTGTTACTAATAAATGATTTTATGTCAAATGTGGTTTAGTAAATAAAATCGACTAATTTTATGATTATTATTTTTGAAAGTACTTAATACGCCGGGGTAGATGATACTTGATCTGTGCTAACCGCCCCGTGAAAAATCTCGCCGGGGTGGATGACACTTAGTCAGTGCCAACCACCCCGGTGACGTAACGGGGCTTTTCTACCGGGGTCGATGAAACGATTTTCTCCCAATGACCCCGTTACCGGGGCGGGGAACCGGGGTAGTTGGTACCGACTCTACTGGCTCCGACAAATTTTTTCATGTGATTGTACCTTTGTTAACTGTTTGTAAAAGACTTTACTGATACGTCCCTCCAAGCCAGTGCTGGTATTATATCGATATGAAAATTGATCATTTATTAGGAGAGCACACAAATTATATTTTTATTTGAAAATTTTAAACTACAAATGTGGCTGAAGCAATTGTACTGTGTGGATAATATAAAAATAAAATGTAAACTTAAAATGGAATTCGCGGTTTAATGACACATTTGATTACATGGCATAACTACATTTTAATAATTTTGTTATCATGATTGCTGTAAAAGTGTAAAGCAATAGATGCTTACCCGGATTTGTGAATAGCAACGCCTTATTAAAATAAATTATATAAGACTAGTATAACATTTTTTTATTTTATTTATTAAGTGTGCTAGAGAGGGACAGGTGGATCTATAAATTTTGCTCAGGCAATGCAAAAGTTCTTAAACAGCAACACTAATTAAATTATTTTAAAAGACTCGGTTAGTAAGAGAAGAACCAAAATTGAGAATGAGACTGAAAAGTAAGTAGGTACCTAAGAAACTTAAAATCAGTTCTTAGGAAAATGAGATATGGTGCAGCCCAATATATTGCAAGTGAAACTCTTCTGAAAACAATATGTTTTACTAATCTTGACATACAATTTCTTAACCTAACATCAGGTACTACATATCGTACCTAAGTACTACAAAGTAATAAAATTAAGATATTTTTAAGGTACCTAATATGATTGCCCCTCCCAAAGAAAAAGATAAGATAAATGTATCTAGTTACATAGTTCAATGATAAGATTAAATGATACAATCAAAGATTTTCCTTATTGCCCTATTTGTCGAGTATTGCACAAGACTTCTGAAAAAAAATTAGTATTATGACATATCATATACCCATCTGCATTCACAAAAACTGACTGAAAAAACATATTATACGCTAATTAAGTAGTATATTTACCTATTTACCAAATTGAAATGTCAAATGTGCACATTTATATTGTTCTATAGCTCCAAATAGATTGGTCTGTCCGAATAACCTTGTAACAAACTGTCCTGAGAACATAGCCTAAGAACTTAATTTATATATTTCAATACTAATATTATAAAGAGGAAAGATTTGTTATTGATTTATTGAATAGGCTCCGAAACTACTGAACCGTTTTGAAAAATTCTTTCAGTGTTGGGAACCTACACTATCCCCGGGTGACATAGGGTACCTAAGTACTTTTGATCCCGGAAATGTGGGGGGAAGGAAGGAGGGGATAATTGACAAAAATAATTGCGCGGCGGATTGCAAGCGTTTCCAACGCGGAGCGGTCGCGCAGCGAACACGCTACGCGTGCGCGGCGGCGACGTCGCGGTTCCGCGGCTTCCTCGCCGCGGCAAAGTCGTTGCGTGTCTGCGTATTCGCTGCGCAGCCGCGACGTCGCCGACCCGCACACGCGGCGTGTTCGCTGCGCGACCGCTCCGCGTTGGAAACGCTTGCAATCCGTAAAGTGTGGCAGGGCTCTTAAAGAATATAAACAGTCAACATACAACAATAGTTAGTTGAGAATTGCATAATCTTGTGCAATCACGTCCATCTTTTATGCAATAGTTTCACTCAGCAACATTCCAGAATTTTCAGTTTTTATTTATTTATCGTAAACGTGGTATTTGGCCAACCACAGGGCGATATTCGAATCCATGAGAACTGTGGTAAGAAGAAATGATAACATTTATGATGTGTTATGTATGCCACACTTATCTGTTATCAGCTTGTCGGTGATAGGTGCTTAAAGGATGTGTTAATAATATTTGGCCAGGTTTTTTTTTTAACTACGTCAGTTGGCAGACAGGCACGCAGCTCACCTGATGGTAAGCGGCCACTGCGGCCTATTCCATTGTGGGATGCTGCGTCCGTCAATGTGCTGCCAGAGTAGACTCATCTGATCTTAGAGTCTCTGATTTCAAGTGTAGGTACTGGCTCCCACATTAATATTGCCGGAACACAGCCAGAGCTGTTACGGCGGCAGATTTCACCTGTGGGGTTGGTAGCTAGCCAGTCGGACTCTGTAAAAGCCCTACTACCAACCAGACCCAAGGCGGGAATCGAACCTACGACCTCCGTGTTTTTGTACCCGAGTGGCTTCGCCACTGTTCCACGGAGGCGGTCAAACAGATTAACATCACCCTCCTATCATTTTTATATATTTTAAATTGGGAATAACAATGAAGTGGTCACCTGCTTACCCCTGGACAGAGGCGCATTAAACGTTGAGAGCGCCGTAGGCAAGCATCTCATCGGCGCCCCTAATTTTATGCTATATTGTATATTTTTTTTGCCCGCGCGCCCCTTTGTACCGTCGCGCCCCTAGGCACATGCCTACTTTGCCTTTAGGATAATCCGCCTCTGCCCCTGGACATTATTCAAACAGCGCCATCTAGCCCCAAGTACTTACGTATACCTACATTATTATACATAGAAACACCCAGACATGTTCATGTTCTGAAGTTATTTCACGGAACATGTTTTTCGAACCCGTGTGAAAACGAGCCACACAAATGTTTGTACCGTGCGGGGATCGAACCCGCGACCTCTTTAGCAGGCTTCTCGACTTGCTGGTAACATACTGGGTCACAGATGCGTTTGCAGTCTTTACGAAAAGAATATTTTAACCTTTTTTGAAGGATTATTGGTTGTTGCCAGATCGTTGCATCAAACTAAGTATGTACCACAGGTGAAATGCCTACATATTAGCTTTGGCTGTGTGCTGAAAATGATATTGTGGGACCGAATACAATTGAAATAGGCCTCGAAGATCAGTGGAAGCTATTGTGTGGCAGTACTAGCAGTCTGGCAGTACAGTCAAAAGCACGTCAGACATAACACTTTGGACTTTGTACCGCTCTTATGTCGGGGGCATAAGCGCTATTATCGAACTGCAAGTGTATACCGTGATGTGCTGTTGACCGTACCTTGAGCGATGCTTCCTGGTTAAGTCTCCCTCATCAATGGAATAGGCCGAATACGATAACGCGAGCTGCTGCAAAATAAAATAACAAAAAATAACATTTTTTTATTGTGCGGACGCCAGCATATCAACCTAGCCCAATCTGTCAAAAATTCTGAATTGAAAAAGAAGTCTATGTGAAGCGAATAAAGCTGAAAATTGGTTGTAGAAATTTGACAGATTAGGGTAGTCTGATGTGCTGTTGACTGTACATACATGTCTTGTCACTGATAAGTGGGTTTTAATTTAATAATAATAATAATAATAAGAAACTCAAAGATTAACTAGCCAAATCCCAACAACCACATAAACTAGGTACCACAATGTTTCATTTACTTGGCTCCAGCCCGTAAATGAGATAAAATTAACCAGGTCAACCTGAGATAAACAATCTTACCAATGAAAAATAATAATAAAAACTTTTACAACTTGCAATAAAAAAAAATAGAACCTGTATTAATATTATTAAACAATTTTATTTTAGTAATTAACATTTCGTAAACAGCCTGTATCTAAGGCAGACCATAGGGAATGCACCAAATACGAAATCACCTAATTTAACGAAAGAGCCAAGTTCCATCAAACCTAAATGCACAAAACAAGAATACCTTAAAAAGATGGGCTTAATTCGTAATGGCATTCTCTGCCAGTCAACCTTAGGGCATAAAATATAATTTTTTTTTTATAAAATTACACCGTGTTATTCGTATTTGTTCTTACTTTAGTTTTTGCTGTATTTTATTGCATTCTTCTATTAAATAAGTTACTTACCTTGCCTAAGAACCTACAATGGTTCCTACGTAGCATCATGACTTCCATGGTACTCAGTAAAGGCTAGAAACGTAGCGCCTTGTCTAGAACGTCGATTTTAACCCTTTCAACGCCAATGTCTGATATATCAGACAAACCATTTTCGTGCCCACCACGCCAATGTCTGATATATCAGACAAAAAGACATGATCAAGAAACGTTGTATTTTTACTTGCCTGAATGAGTCTTAGAGTAGAACACATGGAGATGCCCTAAGTAGGTACAAAACGTGTATACCTAAACTTGGAACACAAAATGGCGCCACCAATGATAGCGTCCGACCGTAGTGCAACCAATATTGTATATCGATATATATATATCGATACAAGTTTACGTGTCGATCATAAATGCACATATTTTGTTAGAAATCTATAAATAGTTTCTTATTTTCCTATCACAAAATATGATGATGCAGTGCCATAATATAACAATAGGTTAGTTATATATATTATTATGGAAATTTCAACTTCACATGGTTAATAAACCTATTACATTTTTCCAAAAATCCTAAACAGAAGATAAGTGAAGATACTGTACTGTTTCATACTACCATCACGTAATCTTGTTATGTCGAGAGTTCTGTAAAACCAGTTTTCGTTGAAATGTAGCGAGCAAACGTGCCTTATTTTATGTCGCGGATTTATATTTTCCCCACCTATTAACTATATCTATTTCTTCTTTAATGTTTCACTTACAGGAAATCAGCAGAAATATACCATTGCAGAATATAACTATCTAAAACGTATCGATACATAAAAATATTGTGCCACATCACTAGCTGGAACACAGTATGGCGAAACCGGCACGCGTCAAAAACAGTGTGACGTCACTAAAAAGTGTTGCCAAAATGGGTACAATGCAAAGATATCTGTCTCTTTTTTCATACGCAACAATCACTTAGATGAAAAGAGATAAGTATATATTTGTAAGGCAAGTGTCGATTCGATGTATATTCATATATGCAATTTTTGTATAGATCAATAGGGCATCTCCATATGTTCTACTCTAAGGAATGAGTTGAGTATAACCTAATCATTTTTTGGAATTTTTTTTTAATGGTCGTGGCGCGTGGCGTGTGGTTTGGGGCACCATTTTCGGAAAAAAAGCGTGGCGGGGAAAGGGTTAAAGCGCCAAATTATACACGCGCGTAGCTTGTGGAGGCAATGTATGTATTGAGCCGTACCGTACCTCGCCAAAGCGCGTAAAGATTCCCGAAATCCCGACGAATTGGTGTTCCTGCTGGACAAGCCCTAATAATTATTTAAAAGCGGTGTGATCTGCTATTTTAGTGCTTATTTAATATAAGATCGCCTTCGTGCGACAGTCGCTAAGCCGCTCGGGAATAAAACCCGGAGATCGTGGGTTCGATTCCCGCCTTGGATCTGGTGGTACACTGGTAGTAGGACTTTTCAGAGTCCGACTGCCTAGCTACCCACCAGGTGAAATCTGCCCCCATCCATATAAGCTCTGGCTGTGTTCCGGCAGTATAAATAAATGTGGGAGTACACTTGAAATCAAAGGCTCGATGATCAGAAAGGTAAGCTGAGCAGTCTGACAGGCAGCAGGCAGCACATTGAGCGAACGCTTCTTGGTGAAGTAGGTATCCCTGTACGGAATAAGTAGGCCGTGATGGCTGTTTACCTGATTATTGTACGTACAATAAATAACAATTGAACAGTATTAATGAAGCAACTGAAACGGTTTTTCGCAGTTGTTACTTACATAAATATAAAAAACAAAACGTTTCGATCGATGTAGTTTATCACTAAACTGATAAAAAAAACTTGGCGCAGTGTTTACATTTTTAGTACATGTCGAAAATATGTAATTATCTCATTCGTTATCAATGTATAAAAAGGAGTGGGCTCGCTATCAAACTACTAAAATATTCAGCATTTCATACGATACGACCGTCGACGAACGCGTCCATAATCCTTTATTTATTTTCGGAACTGTCACTGTCAAACCAGGAAGGCCCCTCGGTCAAGGTCGTGTGTGAGTTATTAACAGATAATTCTTTTTACTTGCTCAGTGCAGATAATATTATTTTAAGTGAAATAAAGTGAATTACAAGGTTTTAAAATGAGTAAAGTAGCTGTTGTCACCGGTTCCAATAAGGGAATAGGCTTCGCCATCGTCCGTGGGCTGTGTAAGAGATTTGACGGCACTGTTTACCTCACATCTCGGGATGTCGACCGCGGTAAGAAGGCAGTCGCCGACCTTGAAAAGGAAGGCTTACACCCGAGCTACCACCAACTGGACATCACCGACATCAAGAGTATTGAAACGTTCCGTGACTTTTTGAAAGAAAAACATGGTTCTATTGATATTTTGATCAACAACGCCGCTATAGCGTTTAAGAACGCCGCTCCGGAGTCCCCTGCAGTGCAAGCGGAGAAAACGATGGAAGTAAATTACTTCGGCGTTCTAAATACTTGCGAGAAGTTTTTCCCTATTGTCAAGAACGGGGGCAGAGTCATCAATCTGTCCAGTTCTTTGGGCCATCTTACCCGCATACCAAGTGTAGAATTACGGAATCGCCTGAAAGACCCCGCGCTTACTATTCCGCAGTTAACGGAGCTTGTGAAACAGTACATTGATGCTGCGAAGCAGGGAACCCAAGTTGCAACTTGGGGCAACTCTAGTTATGCCGCATCAAAGGTGTGCGTAACTGCATTGACTATGATTCAACAGAGGATGGTTAACGACAGAGGTAAGAATTAATTAGTACCTAAAATGTTAGTAAAATCAAAAAAAGTTGTAATACCTACCAGAAAATAAAAGGGAATTCTCAGTATTTTCAGATTCAAATGCTATTAGGATAATACCTTTTAACCAATAGCAAGAACAAAAAATGTGTAAAATGTAAATTAAACAGCATTCTTAAATTCTTTGTTTAAATAGCATCAAATTATTTGTGAGGAGACAATAATTTTATTATAATGTGTATTTTTTCTTTTTTCAGACATCAAAGTAAATGCTGTTCATCCAGGATATGTGGACACAGACATGACCTCACACCAAGGCCCATTGTCGCCGGAGCAAGGTGCCGTTTCCAGCTTGTTCGCCGCCCTGGATGCTCCCGACACAATGAAAGGACAATATGTCTGGTACAATAAAGATATTGTCAGCTGGGTTGACAATATGCCCTCTGAACCATACTTTTAAAAATTACTCAAAATAAGTGGAAAAATGCATTTAATATGAATAAAGTGCCTTCACTAATTATTATTATATAGATCTGTGTTATAAAAGCATTGTTATTAATTATATAATGTTATCTTAGCATAATGTCTATTTTTAGGCCGTATACAGAAAGAAAGCTGGAAACTTATAAGCGCTTACCGGCGCTTGCCTGCGCTGGTAACCCGCGCAGGAAAATATATGAACACGCGCCGATAAGCACTGATCGGCGCTGACAAGTTCCGACAAGCTTCAACACGCGCTGGTCAGCGCTGGGCGCTTCCATTTAAAATTAATATAAAACTGCACGACAATTTGCTTCAATCTGCTTCCTTTGTGTGGAACGGACCAGCGCTGGCAAGCGCCGGTAAGCGCTTATAAGTTTCCAGCTTTCTTTCTGTATACGGCCTTACAATCTTTCCTAGTAAGTACATCACATTCATAACTCTATATAACGAGCATAGTGCAATATTTTCTATTTAGTTTTGTTACATTATATTATTTAAAACCTATGTACTTTTTGTGTTTTCTTAATCGAATATTTATTTAATAAATTATATGGTAGTAGTGGTGAAGTATGGCAACCTTACAGCTTTTTTAATTTACCTTTCTAAAAGCCCAATCATACTAAGCAAGAGATCAGCAGTAGCAGCGCGACGGTCGCACGACAGTCGCGCTGTCCACAGTTGGCAGACTTCCATAGCGCGACACGCGATTGTCATAGCAGAGCGGACGGTAGCGCGGTAGCTGCGTACGATCAGTCGGCTTTGAACTATTGGCTAAGGCCTTGTCCAGAACAGCGATTTTAACGCGCATATCGATCCAATTTCGCCGCTAAACGCGTATTGAGCCCCCCAGTACATCTCGCCAACCGGAAGTCGTGCCTTTCGCCTCGTTGCTGCCGCACTACTTGCGTTGCGACCTAAAGGTGCTCCCTCACCGGGAGCATTCGCGTGTAATGTAACGTTGCAGACTCGAGCATTACATCAGTGAAGGAGGAGAACCGAGCATTACAATGCGCACCTTGTAATGATACAATGTGTAATCAATCAAATAAACGCGAACGTTCGTCGGCCTGGAAGGTATAATTGTATTATAGTATTGTAATGTAATGTTCGGAAATGTGAAGGCGCTTTAATGGTGTTGTTAGCCAGTCAGACCAATCGAACTACGGCATCCATCGATGATAGAATGAATAAGTCGACGTCGCTAGATAGTTTCTACCCTTGGAGGAGCAAACCAAACAGGAGATGACCTTAGCGATAATATTTCCTACTAGCCTTCCGCCCGCGGCTTCGCCCGCGTGAACTATAGGGCGTTATACCGCGGGAATATCTTGTAAATTGTAGCCTATGAGTTATTCTGATGTATAAGCTATATTATTGTAAAGTTTCATTAAAATCAATTCAGTAGTTTTTACGTGAAAAAGTAACAAACGTTCATCCATCATCCATGCGCCCCCCGGCCGGTCGGTACCGCCGCAACCGCTATGTCCCTGCATTTTAAATCTGTAATATCTTCAAAAATATTCATTTAAATTGCATGCTGTAAAGGGCCATATTGATCTATATTACATGCACAATTTATTTAAGGTACTTAATTGGATAAGGATTAATACTGTATTGCTCAAAATCGCTTTTTCGTAAATATGCCCTTATTTTCTCATTAGTAAAGGATAAAAATGGTTATTGTCGGTTATCCCTAATAGATAGACATATACCACCGCGGACTTTTTTGTAAACCTTTTTAAGGTGAACAATACCGTAGTACATTATTTTGATCTATCTCGTAGGGTTCAGCCAGCGTTTGCAATGTAAGCGCAAAAAAATGTGTTTATTTACGACCTTAAATTAAAAACCTATAAAATTATCAGTGTTTCTCTACTATATTATGCATGTATTATACATATAAACCTTCCTCTTGAATGAGTCTCCGCATCAAAATCCGTTACGTAGTTTCAAAGATTTAAGCATACAAAGGGACATAGGGACAGAAAAAGCGACTTTGTTTTATACTATGTAGTAGAGTCCGACCGAAACTGGTTTTCCGGCCGAAACCGAAACCGAAACCGAATGTTCGGCCGTGGCTTCAGTTTCGGCCGAAACCGAAACCGAAACTCACGTGGTCAAGTATAAAATTCCTGAAAATACTGAAAGTTGGTGCATTTTACCCATTATTCTGCATTAACTGGGACATGAAATGGAATTACAGTATAAAATTTTGTTGTAATCATTTATTTAATACAAGACTTCCGCCCCTGGCTTCGCTGGCGTAGGCTATAATCTTTAAACCACTATGAAACCCCCCAGGTAACTTCCAAAACCCCCTTCTTAGTGGAGACTTACACATTTGAAAGCACGCTTTTAGAAAATTTAAAGTAAAAAAATTAAACCACTTTTTAACACCCCTTGAGGGATGAAATATTCAAAAATCCTTTCTTAGTGGGAGCTTACACATTATAAAGAACGCCTGTACAAATTTGGAAAATTTTATTTTTCAACCCCTAATTTACTCCCTTGGGGATGAAATATCCAAAACCCTTTTAAGTGGGAACTTGAACATTATAAAGAACTCCTGTACAAAAGGACCATGCTAAAATTGTATGGGCTCTGTCCCCACCCACTAACAGACTAGCACCAAGGCACTAGTTTCAATATTATTATGACATTCCATAAAAAGACAAATAAACATTTTTAATCTAAAAAATGACGGGGTATTCAAAAAAAATAAAACCGTGCTTATGCCGCACGCCTAATGGTGCGTCTATGCTTACGAAGCGAACACGAGCGGCGCACGAGCGGAGCACGAGCCGATCCAAAATTCGTGTACTGTGGACGGACTTGGAGCCTCGAACGAGCGCGCTTCGAGCATTCGTTTCGTGCTCGACTGTGCTCCGCCCGTAGACAGAGAAAACTATACCCACCAAGCGACCGGGTGTAAGAGATAGACATATTATGACGTCAAAATATAGGGCTGCCATGAACGCAAAATTTTACCCTCAAATGTAGTCAGAAACGTTGCAGTATTCGAATTCCGTAGTGAGTGAAAGTCAATATTTTGACTCGCTAATACTAGTATCGCAAGCGAAAGCGCGAAAATAAGTGGATCCGATCGACCACTATTTTTGTGATAAACTATATTGAATTTTTGATAGTTACGAAAAACTATCAAAAAATTTAATATAGTTTACAAATTACAATTACGAATTAATTGTCGATCAATATCAGATCAAATAGGGTTTCACTCAAGGATTTGATATGAGATTGTGTGGTTAATGGAATAAAATGATAAACTTTAATTGAAAACAGGTAATTTCTTTATTGAAAACTTATTATAACTACATTTACAATTTTTAAGTCTATAAGTTTGAAGCCTGTTTTACGGAAACATTTGTTTTATCAAAATGTTTAGAACAATTTATTATGTGGTACCCAATTCTTTTTTCCAGTTGCTTCTATCCATTTCTCACGAGTTTTATCATCCGTCGGAAATCTGGAAACATCAAATCGCTCAAAATTCCCTGAAATATGGGGTAGTTTTTGGGGTAATTTTTCTGTATGGTAGGCATCCGGAAATCGAATTTATAAATCTACTAATTTTAGTAGACGTCTATGCTAAGCTGGCTTTTATCGTAAATATGTAATACGTAATTTTACCGGTTTACATGTCAAATGTTTTAGAGGTTATATTTACAAATATTTCTTAGATATTTCCCATTTCTCAAGTTTTTCATGATATAACTAATGATTCAGCTCAGAAACTGGGTTCCTGTGAGATTTGAGATATAATTACGTGATCAAAATATATAAAACAGTGTAATTACGTACGAAATGTAACACCCACTTCTTTTCTTTGATTGTTGCTTTTGCAGCCAAATATTGAACACCCTCCCATTATGTATGCTAGACACAAACACTACACATTCGATTAATAACAAATTTTATGAATAAATTAGGTAGTAATCCACAAAACCTTTAATTTCTTTGTTTCTTTTGATTGAAGTTTGAGTTGTACCTATAACCTGACCATGAAAAAAAGTCCGGTCGGTGATAGAGATAAAAACATGGCACTCTTATCTGCTTCCTCATATAGGAATATCAATAAGACTATCTCACTCTATCAAATCATGTCAGGCCCTTGAGACAAATCTATCGCATTCACACAAGAAAAAGATGGCGATACGGATAGACCATGTAAAAGAAAGAGATAGAACAACACAATTTTTTGTCTCGCACCGCGTGCCGGTTTTTCTACTAGCTGTCTATAGTTTTCTCTGTCTACGGCTCCGCCTAATGTCGGGTTTTTGACGGAGGTTCGCATCGCGCTCGCAGCAGGCTCGTAATGTGCGTCCACACTTGTCACGCGAGCAGAACGGTTCGACTCGTGCTCCGCTCGTGCGCCGCTCGTGCTCGCTTCGTAAGCATAGACGCACCATAAGATGCAGAATTGTGCTGTAATTGTCTAGCTTGAAGTAGACTCGACTGTACAATATTTTTTAAGATTACATTTTGATTGTACACTTTTATATAGACCAGGGGGGTTACTCTTGATCGCCTGCACATTATTTTCACAAATTTCTAACTGGCAAGAGGTATTGACAGAGAATAGAGATACGTTTGAAATCTGTTGGTGGGTGGGGACGTTTTATTGCATGATCCTTTAATTTTTTATTTTTAAACCTTTTTTTACCCCCATGGGGAGTGAGTTTTCAATAACACTTTTTTATTTGAAACTGACACCAAACTAAAATATACTTCCCGAATTTTAAGACTGTAACTTTTAAAATGACGAAGTTTTATACAAACTTCCAACCCTCTTTATACCCCCTTGGGGGTTAATTTCGAAAAACCCCCTCTTAGTGAGAATTTACGCATTATAAAGAATCCTTGTACAAAATTTCAAGTTCCTGGGTCTTGTACTTTGGGCTAGGCGTTGATTGTCAGTCAGTCCATTTCCTCCCATTTATATAGAAGACTAGCCTTTCGCCTGCGGTTTCACCCGTGCGTAATTCCTTTTTTAAATATCCCTCCCTTCCCCCCCACATTTTCGGGAAAAGCATTCTATGTCACCCGGGGATAGTGTAGCTTTCCAATAGTGAAAGATTATTCAAATCAGTTCAGTAGTTTCGGAGCCTATTCAATACAAACAAACAATCAAATCTTTCCTCTTTTTAATATTTACAAGTATAGATTATACAAAAAACAGATTAATAATACTTTTATTATTTTATCAAATCAAGTTCTTATAGCAAAATGTTTATCAGTTATCAATAATCGAATCACTAATTGTTACTGTTTAACGCACTGACTATGTTGTGGTGCTACAGAGCTATCCGAACGGCCCACGACAATAATTCCCAATCAGGTGCGCCGCCAAAGTGTTGCCGCGAGAAACGAAGTTAGGCGAGCATGCACGACAACTTCCGAAATTAGTTTCGGATTCGGCAAAAGTTTCGGCCAATATTGGCCGAAACCGAAACTGCCGCCGAAACTTGATTTTTGGCCGAAACTCGGCCGAAACCGAACCTTCGGTCGGACACTATTATGTAGTGATGTAGTGATGATGCAATCAATTTTTAAAGGGATAAGCTTAGATAGGTTATTGGGTTATTCCCTGTCCTCCGATTGATAGGAGGAGCGGGAATTTTATTTCCCATTCCTCCGATTAAGCGTCATAAAAAATTGTACAGTCTAGTGTAAAATAAATTATAAAATAGGTATAAATGTTAGTATATATTAGACGAGCCATTTGGTGTAATGGTCGAGAAGTCGGCTATTACACCAGAGGTCGCGGGTTCGATCCCCGCACGGTACAAACATTTGTGTGCATGAACATGTCTGTTTGTATCGGTCTGGGTGTTTCTACGAGTATGTATGTATGTATTTACAAAAAAAAGTATATAAGTAATGTTTATCCGTTGTCTAGCACCCATAGCACAAGCTAATGCTTAGTTTGGGGCTAGATGGCGCTGTGTGAATAATGTCCAGAGATATTTATTATTATTTATTTATATTAATCTGTTCATTCTTTGTCCTCCGATCGGAACTCCGTAAAACAAAAAAAAAATTGTTTTAATCTAAGGGGATTAGTATTGGTACTTGTTGAACATCGGTCGACGGAGAGAATAGTTCGCGTATGTGCACTTGCGCTTGACCAATAGCGCGCGCGAATCTCCGGAACTCCCGCGCGCGTTATTGGTCAGAGGTATGCTACCCGATATTCAAGCAGTTTGCCGGGGCCTGGAATCGGGTGTTTGAACCTAGGTCTTTGCTTTTCTTTACGCAAAGTTCATCCAAATCACTTAACTTAGTTGTAATGTATCTAGTATTATCTAATAGTGGTATATTCGATTGTCCAAAATCAAAACTTAACTTACTTAGTTGTATTGTAATGTAAGTATCTCCGATTGTGCGTTATAAATAAGTACCGTTACTTGATTTTCTAAATACCTATAGGGTGAGATACATGGTTCCCTATTTGTAATTTCGCATCGCGAATTCTTGGTATGAGTTTGTTTATCGGCGGGTAAAATCTAAATATAGCTCAACCTTAGAGTAACGAAATTCACAGAAGTTGAACAAACGCTCGATCTTATTTTACAGCCTACTCGCTCATTGTATGAGTGAGGTCCAATAAATGTTACTTACTATTGAAAATGGACGTTCTTTTCTTTTTCGATTATCTTTTCTTTAGATTTTGCAGCCATTAGGTATGGCTCGTTTTGATCTTTTTTTAATTTGATACTAACTTAACATTACACTCGTATTACTGGTGCTTCTTAGTATATTTTATACTCAGGATATCGTTTAATTACAAGTGTAGGGATTCTACCAATATAGTCTTGTTTTTTCTAAACTTGTACGAGTAGATACGGACGGCAGCAGATAAACCGAAAGAGGTGAAAATTGGTTGTAGACAGATTAGGGTAGTCTGATGTGCTGTTGACTGTACCTGTCTTCAACATTCAACATCAACCAACATTGTAACAGAAAAAACATTATTTTTTGTTACGAATAGGTACCTACCTACTTCAAAGAGTATGCACACAGACATTTAATTATTTGAAACAAACATTTAATTAAATTGTAAATGTCAAACGGAAAAAAATTACTACAATGTCAAATTATTAACTGTTTTTCGCTAAATAACTAATCAATAACTGTTATTGGGAGAGCGACATACCCGTTTTGTACCTACTCCATAACAATATTGTGATTTTAAAACAGTAATACCCCGGTTTACGCGAACCCGTGAAGCGCGGTTTCACTATAACGCGAATTTCAAATTTCGCGCTCAAATGCCTAGCATTACGCGAAAGAGTGCGTATAATAAACATGATGCAGTCATCAACTTCCCTATGGTCGCGGGAATCCCCGCTTCCTCTGAACATTTTGTTTGAAGAATTGGGAATTCCGCGTCTTTCGACTTTGTTCTATGGGGATTCCCCCGTTCGCGTTCGTTTCGTTTGTTTGTTAAATGACTATGTTTAATCATCAGCCTCGATAAACGCGAATTTCAGATAACGCGATTTTTTCCGGAACGTATCCTTCGCGTAGAGCGGGGTATTACTGTACTTACTACTCTTTGGCCATAATGGCCATAAACAGCACAGCTGTATAATAGAGTAAGCCACTTGTTTTGTAAGTAGTCTGTGCTGTGGTGTGGTATCGCTGTATTTTGCTACTTGCTAGTGTCCGCCGCTAGTAAACGGTGTAATACATGGGTAAGTGAAACAAATCAAGAATCAATTATCTTTTTTAAATAATAAAATGCCTCCGCCTGGCGGTTACGCTCCGCTCGGGTCAGAAAACCATTGAGGACGACAAGAAGTACGGAATGGTTGGGAAGTTGAATATTTTACATACATATTATTTTTTCTTAAATAACGGCCGGCGGGCGCGGCCCATGGCGTAGTAGAGTATCTTTTATTCCTATTTTTTATTTGCTGTTGTTTTTATTAAAAACAAAAATTGTACCTACATAATTATATTGTATTTGGTTGCTGCTCTGTACTGTACCTGAAATAAAATGTTTTTTGGAAATTATATTCTCTACGAATAAACCGTATCCTGATCTGATATTAACAAAACCTTCTTAGTTACAAAGTCCAATTTTGTACAAAAGTTTTGAATTTATACACGCACATTTCGGTGATTCATTTGTCTTCAAGAGCTTTTTACTTATATATATTATCATTATTTTGTCGCTATCTCTGTGGGTTTTCCTACTGTAGAAACCCAGTCCAGCTGATAATAATTACTGTGTATTCAATATTATTTAGAATTAGATACTGTATTTTTTTTTATACTTACTACTTCAGTTGGCAGACAGGCACGCAGCCCACCTGATAGTAATACGGTCACTGCGGCCTATTCCATTGAGGGACGCTTCACCAGGAAGCGTTGCTCAGTGTGCTGCCAGACTATAGGCTCATCTGATCTTCGAGCCTTAGATTTTAAGTGTACTGGCTCCCACATCATTATTGCCGGATCACAGCCAAAGCTTTTATGGCAACAGATTTCACTTGTGGGGGTGGGAGCTAGCCAGTCGGACTCTGAAAAAGCCCTACCACCAACCAGACCCTAGGCGGAAATCGAACCCTGACCTCCGTGTTATACCCAAGCGGCTAAGCCACGTTCCACGTAGGCGTCAAAATTATTAAGTATTTTTTAAGTCTATAATTTTTTGCCAATTTTGTTCTATAATGGTGCTTATGTGATGTGACATGGTTAATCTGATAGGTATTATTTTAATACTAGCCTTGCCGCTTGGACAATATGTACCTACGTTATCCCGCTGTTGTATTATTTCGGGATAACAAGTCACTCTCCAGCTCCGAAAGTCCGAAACTGTTTCAACACTAAAAATCACGTCGTTCGTTGAGACGTAGGTTCGTTGCTTTATTATGTCTAACTAGCCTTCCGCCCGCGGTTTTACCCGCGCGTAATCTTTTTTTTCAAATATGGGCATATCCTCCTCCTCCTCCTTCCTCTCACATTTCCGGGATCAAAAGTACTCTATGTTCACCGGGGATAGTGTAGCTTTCCAACGGTGAAAAAATTAATTAAATCGGTTCAGTATTTTCAAAATTGTTATTCCCGCGGGAATGAGATGTTTCCCGTAGGAATTTTATAGCCTATCCTAATCCGGGTTATAAACTATACGTGTGCCAAATTTAATCTAAATCCGTTCAGCCGTTTAGGCGTGATTGAGGAACAAACATCCAAACATCCAGACTTTCGCATTTATAATATTAGTAAGATTTTACGTTAAATCTACGTTGCTTTATTATGTCTTAATTATTACTGTCAACCAGCCTTTTCTGTGAAATTAGGACAAACAAAAACTTCCATTTCAGTTATCCCATGGGAACTGAGCATTATCCTGGGATAAAAACTAACCTATGTCCTAATCCAAGATCTATTCTATCTTTGTATGAAATTTCATCAAAATCGGTTCAGTGGTCTAGGCGTGACAGCGTAACAGACAGAGTTACTTTTGCATTAATAAAATTCGATTCCAAGTATGGATTTATTAGGTCGATTGATTAGAAATTAGATACGATAAACAAAAAGATAGGTATCTAAATATTTTGAAGCAAAAGGTAAATACCCGTCTGTATATTAGTAGGTACCTACACTACAGATAGCAGATACTCATACACATATTTGTATGAACGAAGTCCGTTATTGATAATAGATGGGTACTTAGGTACTATCTTGTTTTTTTAAATGTAACTAATATACCTAAAGATAAAGTTGAGATAAGTAAAAAGCCTCTTTATTGCTGGTACAATTTGTAATAATAGTTTGATTAAAGAGGAGGTACTTACCTATTTACCAAATACGAATGAAAAGTTTTTAATAATATGCTTTTTGGTGAAGTGTTCCTTAATAAAATAGGACATGGTAATTGTTAAATATGCTGCTATCTCGAAACGTTAAGTTTTTCTAAAATTACATTCTAATATTTGTTTCAGACCAATCGTAGTTGGGATGTCGAAGATAGAGAAGTTGGTGCAATGCTTGCAAGAACTCCAGGTGGCTGATTATAGCAACCCAGACAAGGCGAGAGTCACGAATGCAGCTGCAGAGCGAGCTTTGAACGCCGTATTCTTCATAGCCACAAGAAACCTATCCTTCACTGCAGAGCAGAAGAAAACAGTAGGGCACCTCCTCAGTACCGCAATCAGACCAATCCAGGGCCACATAGAACGCACGGGCTGCGTATACCGCACACGGCTCGACTCAGGTACGCTCAGAAAACGTTCAGCGCTCCAATTCCTCATTGACAACTACGGAAACTTTCCCGCGAAGTCTGGAACTCTCAACCAAGTCTTCGAAAGGGAAAACATCAAAGAATCCATCCGCATTCTTGACGACATCATTCGTAAGTGGCGGGGCGAATCTGACTCCGAGGTTGAATCGGATCGAGAGACGTGCTTGGTCCCAGAGGTTGCACATCACACGTGGTGGTTTTAATAATTTCCCAAAATGTTTAGCAATATACTAAACGGAATACCGGTTGTGGGCCATGTCAAAGGCTTCCTTCATTACGCTTCGGGGGATACTTGGGAGGGGAATAGAGCGATGATGGCAGCGACCAGAACTTCGGTCGTGATGGCGGGGGGTGCGGCGGGCATCGTAGGCGGTCCAGCAGGCGTCATCGCTGGTGCTACTGGGGCTGGTTTTCTGGTAGACACCGCCACGTCTATCACCACTCACAGACCTCAAGGAATTCTAGAAGGCATATCTGATATCGCCACAGATATCCAAAACGGAGATGTACCGGTAGGTTCAGTTCTCAAAACCGGGATGTACGTCGGAGCTGATGCCTTAAGCGGTTTTGGTGGCGGCGCTTTGGCAAGCAACGTGGGAGGAACTGTGGGCAAATCTGTGGCAAAAGATGCTGCCATGATAGTTGCAAAAAACGTACCAGCCTGCCAGTTGGCAGCCGCTGGAGCATTGACTCGCAAATGTGCAGAAAATGGTCCCCGCAGTTATCGTCGTCCTAAAAATAACGGGTCTAAACCACAAAGCTCACAAAGTTCTTCTCAAACCCAAGCGTCTAAACCGAAATCAAATCAGTCCCAATCATATAACACTGGCTCGAGCGGGTCTGGATCTCAACCGCCTAAAAAACCCAATAAAAAGAAAGACCACGAAAAAGAACAAGGCGAATCACATCTTGACGCGTTCTTGAAACTATTCAATGTTTCCTCTTTGGAAGATGTTGTTATCCGCGGAGTTAAAGTATTTAAGAAACTGGAACCCGGTCAGGTAAAAGCTTTGAAGAAATTGATCAAGCAGTTGAGACTGAACGGGGTTTTGAAGAGGGTGATCGAAACTGTAATAAACTTATTCAACAAAATGCAAGTCAGTGACATAACTTTCCAGAATTTTCTGAGTTTGACTCAATTTGTAGCTGCGTACATCTCAGAACAGGCTGCCCAGAAGATTGAGGCGCAAAAAGGGCAGGGATTGGCTCAAAAGTCTTACGAGCAGCGGCGTCAAGAAAACTTGGATGCTGCATCTAGAGAGGCCTTGGCACCAGGTGGCCGTCCCAATTTACTGACCATCTTCACGGACTTGTATTCAGAAATCAGTAGATACTGCTGCGAACCTAATTTCAGAAACATTTTCTCGGCAATCTATCATTACTTCAAGCACAAGTTGGTTCCTCAAACAAATCAACAACTAACAGTTTCTGACTATTTCTTCATTATAAAATATCTACTGAAGAAGGTGAAATGGCTCAACGAATATGAACAGCTTATTGACACAAATCACTCAAGGCGCGAGTTGGTCTACGATCGAGTCTATATGGTGTTTGGTCGATTTGTGAGAGTCAGGATTGTGATAAAAATACAAGACGGAAGTCTAGAGTTATCCAGCTGTTATGTTTTAGATGATGATACTGAATATGACGAGAGTGGCGAAGAGTTTATCGATCCTGATGAGAAAAGAGGTTAGTTTTTTTCTTACTTTGAAAATTACTGACCTCAGTTGATTACCTCATGCTTGCAGTTGATAGTTGACAGAGGTGCAGGGGTGCCGTCTCCTTCATTGCATTGATCACCACCTCCGTCGGATGGGAATCGGTTTCCAACTGCTCCCAAAAGCCCTGCAGATATATTTATAGGGAGCATCAAGCAGAGCAACTAAGAAAGAACTAACGCAATTACCAGGTGCGTATGATCCAGATTCGGTCCGCAAGCCGAAAGGCGAGAAAAACTACGGGATAAAGCTCCCCCAACCCAACTCCCGGCATATAGGCCCCATCACGTGGTGCGGGCATTCGCAGGGTGTAGGCTTCTGCCTCTCTTTACACTCTCATTCATGTCGAAATGGCAACACGGGCTTTTGTGGATCCGAGTCCAATACATTCTTTAAATCCCTGCTACAGGGATGTATAAGCATTACCCCCCGACAAAAAATTTACAGGTGCTAGGAACTTCGATAGTATAGTAATTGCATAGATTTATAATAATGCGCGATTTTAGATGAAAGTGTTTTTAACTTTTTTTTTGTATGTACTTTGTATCTAATATTAAGGGACATGTATACATATTATATACCAAAGAATGCACATATGAATAAAAAAGCAATTCGTAAGGTATTTTATATAAGTTAGTAGTTAGTTAGCCTTTACTATCACTTACTTATGATTTGACTGTGGAATGAGCTTCCCTCTGAGGTTTTCTCTTACTGGAGACTTTTCTCGACGCGTGTTTGGTGATGCCTCTGGCCAGCGTTCATTTACAGTTTTGGGAGACATGTCGCGCTGTTTATTTTTATTTTAATTACTTTCTTGTAATCTAATAATATTATACCTACTTTATAACCACCCACTATTAAATGGGCCTTATACATTAAGAAAAGGGTGTATTTTACTTTTATACTTTAATAAATAAAATGGTTTTGCAATATTTTTTTTATTCTTCACGTGATTTTTTAATCGTAGGTACATAATATACAATAATTATACTAACTGCATACCAACTGGAGGTTACATCTGGTTTATATCTATGCATTTTGAAATCACCGCATAAGATATCAATGAAAAAAAAATTATCCTTATTTGTCTAATGTTTATCACTACTATTAGTCGTTACACATTACCTAATAAAAACAAATTAGTTACCAAAAGTTAATGACTTAAAAATCATGTTTATGATACGCAATCTCAAAATATATCCACATTATTTCTTAAACAATGATAATATTTTATAAATATTTAGTGAGTTCTATCGCCAATAATTATAATATTAATACTAAGCGTTTTTAAAATATAGTGTTAGTACAATATAGGTACTTTCTATACAACATTTGAGAAGAATTAATTTCGTAAAGTTAAAAGTAAACGTAGGCAGAACGTATACAATATAATAAAAAATATCAATATTTTAATGATTGTTCTCATAAATACTCCCTATGAGTCGTTATGATCGCAACCATTCCTACGGGCAATGACATTTCAACCTAAGAAATATAATAAAATTCATTTAAATTTTAAGTTTATTCCTAAAAAATAAAAATAAAATTAAATAAAGTTAAATAATGAAGATAGGTTGTTATGCTACTGTCCGCAGATTCATAGACTATTTAGTCCAGTCATTTTAGGATTTCACCTCGGAATTCGAGATACCCAGCTGTAAGTCTGTAAATACTTTCATATTGACACCCTAAAAGTTGTCTTAAAACCTACATATGGTAGGGTGTACGCAACTATTAAATTTCAAGGTCAAAGGGTCCAAAAATGGGACTTTTTTCACTATTTGCTCTCCAGGGCCAAAACTATGCTTTTATTGCGAATTATGTTTTCCCCACTTATAAACTGTATTAAATTACTTGCAATTTGAGCCTAACAGCAGCGCTATTGACTCCATAGGAGCCAAGCTATGGCACTTTGAAGATGACCAATATTTGTCGAAATAAGAAATTTTCAGGATACTTCCACTTATTTCGTGAAATATTGGCAAAACCACTTGGCCTATGAAAAAAGGTCACTGAAAACATTTTGTAGTACATTTATTAAACTTTTATTAGAGCACAAAACGAAGTCTGTGAGACTAGCTGTTCCCTCACAATCTCAAAAAAACGAAAAGAAGGTAAAATGGGTGATATAGACAAAAGACTATATAATATTGGGTTATTGGAAATTAGACGGGAATGCTATAAATAGTAGTGGGTGGAGGTCATTTGCGATCGTGTAGGCTCGCTTGAAGTTTGATTTGAAATCTAATTTCTAAGCAAAACATAAAATCATCATTGATTTTATGACTAACCGAAAAAACTGCGATTGTCTAAAAAATATAGCCTGTAAATGCAAAAAAGGATGTAGAAGGGCACGCAAATGACCTCCACCCACTACTATTTATAACATTCCTGTCTAATTACCAATAATCCAATATAAAAAGTCTTTTGTCTCTATAACCTATTTTAACTTCTTTTCGTTTTTTTGAGATTGTGAGGGAACAGCTAGTCTCACAGACTTCGTTTTGTGCTCTAATAAAAGTTAAATAAATGTACTACAAAATATTTTCAGTGACCTTTCTTCAAAGGCCAAGTGGTTTTGCCAATATTTCACGAAATAAGTGGGAGTATCCTGAAAATTTCTTATTTCGACAAATATTGGTCATCTTCAAAGTGCCATAGCTTGGCTCTTATAGAGTCAATAGCGCTGTTGTTGGGCTCAAATAAAAGTTAAATAAATGTACTACAAAATATTTACAGTAAACTTTCTTCATAGGCCAAGTGGTTTTGCCAATATTTCAAGAAATAAGTGGGATTAACCTAAAATTTTCTATTTTCGAGAAATATTAGTCATCTTCAAAGTGCCAATATTTCTCGAAAGCTTGGCTCCTATGAAGTTACTAGAGGCCTCCAATTGTTGGGTTTTCAATACAGTTTATGTATGTAGGAACATCGTTCACAAAAAATGCATGGTTTTGGCCCTGGAGAGCAAATAGTAAAAAAAGTCCCAAAATTTCGAGAATTTTTAGTCCAGTCATTATAGTAAGTTCACCTCGGAATTCGAGATACCCAGCTGTAAGTCTGTAAGTACTTGTATATTGACACCCTAAAACTTGTCTCAAAACCTACATATGGTAGGGTGTACGCAATTATTAAATTTCAAGGTCAAAGGTCACAAAAATCGGTTCTTTGCGCTTTTTTTGTAAATATCTCATTTCCTATGGGTTTTTTGTAGAGTCCGACCGAAACTGGTTTTCCGGCCGAAACCGAACGTTCGGCCATGGCTTCAGTTTCGGCCGAAACCGAAACCAAAACTCACTTGGTCAAGTATAAAATTCCTTAAAATACTGAAATTTGGTGCATTTTACCCATTATTTTGCATTAATTGGGACATGAAATGGAATCACAGTATATTAATCTTGTTGTTATCATTTACTTAATACTAGACTTCCGCCCCTGGCTTCGCTGGCGTAGGCTACACTCTTTAAACCACCATGAAACCCCCCAGGTAACTTCCAAAACCCCGTTCTTAGTGGAAACTTACACATTATAAAGCACGCTTTTAGAAAATTTAAAGTAAAAAAATTAAACCACTTTTTAACACCCCTTGGGGGTGAAATATCCAAAACCCTTTTTAGTGGGAACTTAAACATTACAAAGAACTCCTGTACAAATAATTGTATGGGCTCTGTTCCCACCCACCAACAGACTTGGCACTAGTTTTAATATTATTATGACATTCTATGAAAAGACAAATAACCATTTTTAATTCAAAAAATGAAGGTGTATTAAAAAGAACCGTGCTTATGCCGCACGCCTAAGATGCAGAATTGCGCTGTAAGTGACTAGCTTGAAGTAGACTTTTTCATCATGTAAGAAGTTATTAATATTAATTAGGTTCAAATTCTCATTAACAATTCTGCAATAACATGGGCAGGTATAAATTGATACTGAATAAAAAGTGGATAGGTTAGGAAAAAATTATAAAATTTGAAATGAAAAATTGACAAATATTTATAATCATTGATTTATCGATAGTTCATCAACTATTATGGCGCGTTTTCGACCGGAGGCACCGGTTGACCTGAAGTGATGCTGTGACCGCGCGCTCTCCGCCCTCTATCTCGAAAACGGTTCACCGTATAAAAATTTTTTTTAAACAAAATTTGTAGAGAATTTTGTATTCTACAATATTGATAATAAATACAAATAGCATAAAACCCATAGGAAACGAGATATTTACAAAAAAAGCGCAAAAAACCGATTTTTGGCCCCCTTGACCTTGAAATTTAATAGTTGCGTACACCCCACCATATGTAGGTTTTGAGACAAGTTTTAGGGTGTCAATATACAAGTATTTACAGACTTACAGCTGGGTATCTCGAATTACGAGATTCATACCTAATTTATGCTAAAATGACTGGACTAATTGTCCATTGTGGTCTATATCTAAATTAGCAATACTGAGCTTATAATACGGCGTTCAGTGATTAGCATAAATAAAATCGGCTATAATCTTATCTTAATACGATTCAACTTAACTGGCCCGTCTGAAGTTAGCTGAGGGTAGGGTTGCCATCTCTAAAATTTGGAAAACAGGACAAGACGCGTGAAAACCCCGGATTTTAGAGTCCGAAAGCCGGACATGTCATATTCAATTCATAGAAGTAGGAATTAATCTATGATTCAATGTAATAAAAAACATCGTGGTGTGCGAGCATAGTGCGTGTCTCGCGGGCGGCCCAATTTTTTTATTTTATCTATTTATTTTTTTAAAACTCGGTCTACAATTTAACCTTCCCCGGACGCTCCCCGCGGATGCCGTCTAAACTAGGACAAATCCGGGGAAACCCGGACGGATGGCAACCCTAGCTGCAAGCGTCGTTTGCGCAGGTGCGGGGCGCGGCTGCGCCCCTCTGACACCTTGTGTTCTGCGCAGGTTTAGGGATGGCGATTCTTTCCGAAAAAAATCGATTTTTTGAATCGATTCGAATCGTGACCCAATGAATCGATCCACAAAAAATCGAGGCCAAAAAGATCGATTTCTGAAAAATCGATCTTTTTTTCAAGTTGATTTATAATGTATTATAAATAAAGATCGGATATTCGGATGCATATTAACCTCAAATTGAGGTATTGTCATAACATGGAAAGCACTTTTGTATCGATAAAATCGACTCGATCGACAAATTTAGTTTTTTATTATTGAATCAAATCGGGTGTGCCGTGTGTAGCTATATTTACTTATTTTAGGGTGTTAATATGGAGTGCACTTTTTTATCAAAAAAATTGGGGGGTTTTGGATTTGACAAATTAAATTTTTTATAACAGAAATAAAGATTGCCTCATATTTTTTCTTTAATTTTCAAAAGATTTTTATCATACGAATTCACAAATGACGGAGAAATGGCCGGGCATATATAAAAAAATACATCCAATCGGATATATTACCTCCTCCTATTTTGAAGTCGGTAAAAAAAATGCCACATGCTAACGAGAACGACGTCACTTCCCACCGTGATATCGACTAGATTCGCATGTACTAATTTCCCGGAATCGCGGGATTAATATGGAAAAAATATTTTTTAAGAAGGCGCTTCCATAATTTCATCTGCCTATATACGTTCCCACTGCTGGGACACAGGCCTTATCTCAATTGTGAGATAGTGTGGGCCATACTCCACCACGCACGCTTCCATAATATTGTAGCAAAAATGAACTTTAGGTAAATAATTATGCATCCAAATATCCGACCTCTAATGATGACGCAACAAGAAATGTCAGTCACAGATACAGACAAAAGTCAAAGATTACAAAAGAAAGGCGCAGGAATCCAAACATTCAGCCATTTCGTGAGTTTTCGAATAATCCTTTAACCGGCAGCCGGCAGCACTTCTATAATACGCGTACCTACTTACATTAAATCAATTGTAAATACTTTTTTGGCTTATACCAAAACATAAAATAAAATCGAATGTCGATTTTCAAGGGTGAAATATCGATTCACTGAATCGATTCAGTACTACATATCGATTTAAAAAATCGATCTTTTTGGATCAAAAAATCGATTCTTCGATTAATCGATCTCAGATCGCCATCCCTACGCAGGTTCTCGCACAATGTTCGGACGGGCCAGTTAAGTTAAATCGTATTATACCATTCATTGCATCATTTTCATTCAGAAACAAAATCAGTTACAGTGACAAATGTGTTGGCCACATTACGAATTCCTAAAAAAAACAGATTATGGAATAAATAAATACCTACTTCGCGAAAATTAACAAGTAATCCATAGAGAAGAATATCTTTGACCTGTTCTAAGTCTAGAAATAATGGAACTAAACACTTCTGTATTATTGCTTATATTGTAAACTATCGGTCGCCCTCGCGGTTTTACCGGTTTATGTTCGAATCCCGGTTATAAACTATACGTGTGCCAAATTTCATCTTAATCCGTTCATCCGTTCTTGAGTTATAAATAGTGTAACTAACACCAACTTTCTTTTATACATACTGCGTGCCATTTTAGTCGTTGTTTTCCCGCAGTAAAATGATTATATCTAAGTAGTACAATAGATTAGTGTGTGTGGGCTGAGAAAATTGGTAGGCTTGTGTGAATCCTGTGCGGTTGAGCATGGTTTATTATATACGCAAAGAAGAGAGAATGCATGGTCTTTCGGGCCGGAGGGGAATGTCCTGATACCATTCCTCCTGTTACGCTGAACGGTACGGTACTAAAAAGAGTCGAACAGTTTAAGTATCTTGGGCATTCTGTGACCTCCGACCTGAGGGACGATGCAGACGTGGAGAGGGAGCGGAGGGCATTGTCTGTTAGCGCCAATATGATAGCCCGCAGGTTTGCTCGTTGTTCTGAGTGCGTCAAAATTACTTTGTTTAGAGCATTTTGTACGTTATTCTACACGTGCTGCTTGTGGGTGGCATATACGCAGAAGCAGTTCAATGCCCTTCGAGTCCAGTACAACAATGCGTTCAGGGTGCTGATGGGGCTGCCTCGGTATTGCAGCGCTTCGGGGATGTTTGCGGAGTGGGGCGCGTCGACTGTTTTTATACGACGCTACGGAAGCGGTGCACATCCCTAGTGCGCAGGGTCCGGGGCAGCCCCAACAGCATCCTGCAAATGTTCGCGTATAGGTTTGACTGTCAGTAAATTAATCATTGCTCGATGGTTCATGTGCTGACTAACAAACAAACTATCAAAAATAAATGTAAAGTAGGAATGTAATGTAATTTAATAATAGTATTAAATTGATCGTTAATAATTCGTAATTTTAATTTAATGTAATGAAATATAATTGAATGACATGCTATTTTAAACTTTTATGTATAAATATGACATAGAGAGGTAGAGCATAGCGAAAAACTCGCTCGAATTGAAGCCGCTCGCCCGGGGTAGTACCTCCACCTTACAGAATACCGCAGTAAAATAGCCTTCGGGTTGTGTTTCTGCCGGTGAGTAAGGTCGCCGGAGCTTCAGAGGTGGGTGTTGCATCTGCAGCGGGGGGGACTCGCGGTGCTATTAGCTGCTGCAAGTCTAGCGGACGCGGCACGTCAGCGCGGCGGTCAGGAAGACCCGGTGAAACGGCTATCCGCTGGCCGCCCGCAGGATAGATGGGTTCCCGAACCTAGGGATTACATAATCTCCGCCCTGGGAGGCTGAACCGCCAGCCTGTGTAAAGTCCCTGTTGCAGTGGTCGTGCCGGAGGAGGAGACCGGGGTGGACCCGGCTACTGCAGCAGGAGGGGACCGGGGGCCCTTCCGTACGCCGCGCTGACGAACTGCATACCTGCTGGACATCGCAGTGGTACTGCATCGTCACTGTTTATTCCTCTGGCTGCTGATGCAGTAT
This sequence comes from Mecyna flavalis, assembly GCA_949319885.1. Lineage (NCBI taxonomy): Eukaryota > Metazoa > Arthropoda > Insecta > Lepidoptera > Crambidae > Mecyna > Mecyna flavalis. The sequence goes on along the minus strand of OX439419.1, from coordinate 1,222,891 downwards.
TCCACCTCAAATTTTAAAAAACAACTTCACAGCCCCTAAAATGACTCGCCGAAATAAAAGGAATATAACTCCAGCGGCCTCCTTTTCCACATTTCAAGTGGACTTTTGCAACATCAGGGGGATTCATAGCAACCTTAACGCAGTGCATCACCATCTTGAGACTGCTCAGCCGACCCTCCTTTTCCTGACGGAGACGCAGATATCCAGCCCGATGGACACAGCCTACCTCTCATACCCTGGATATAAGTTAGAGCACAACTTCGTCCGTCGCGCCGGGGTATGCATGTACGTTAGGGAGGATATCTGCTGTCGCCGGCTCCACGGTCTTGAAGGCGGAGATCTGTCGGTTTTGTGGGCGCGCGTGGATTACGGTGGCCGCACCCGCATCTATGCGTGCCTATACAGATCTCACAGCGGCGATGCGGATACAACTCGACTTTTTGAGTACCTTCAAGTGACGTCTGATCGGGTTCTTGAGCAGTACCCAACTGCGGAGTTAGTGATCCTAGGAGACTTCAACGCCCACCATAAGGAGTGGCTAAGTTCTCAGTCCACTGACCACGCGGGAAGGTCTGCCCACGAATTTGCTCTAGCCTATGGACTCTCTCAGCTGGTAGATTCTCCAACGAGAATACCAGACATCGAGGGCCATACATGTTCCTTGCTGGACCTTCTGCTGACTACGCGCCCGGATGGATATTCCATCGCAGTGGATGCGCCTCTAGGCTCATCAGACCATTGCCTCATCCGGGCCCAAGTGCCTTGTGCGCGACCTGACACTACCCGGACTTCTGGTCGGCGACGCGCTTGGCACTACCAGTCAGCAGACTGGGATGGACTGCGTGAATTTTACGCAATGTACCCGTGGAAACAGCTTTGCTTCACATCAGATGATCCTGACACCTGTGCAGCCGCCGTCGCAGATGCGATACTGGCTGGTATGGAATGTTACATTCCAAACAAGCTAGTGGCCGCTGGGGTAAAGAGACGACCGTGGTTCAACCAGCCCTGCAAGGAAGCCCGGAAGGCCAAGCAGGCAGCATTTAAGGCTTGGACCACGGCTCGGCTTAGTCAGGATCCTAATACCACTGAGGCAAAAAGAAAGCTGAATGCTGTTTCAAGGTGCTGCAAGAAACAGATTGCCAGAGCCAAGTTCGACTTCGTCGGTAAAATTGGCGAGCGGCTCTCCAGCTACCCTTCGGGGAGTCGAGCATTCTGGTCGCTGGCCAAAGCCGCCGAGGGAAACTTTTGCCAGTCGTCTCTGCCACCACTTCGCAAGCCGGATGGTAACTTGGTCCATAGTGCTAAAGAGAAAGCCGACCTCTTGGGTACTCTCTTTGCCTCAAACTCGACTTTGGATGACGGAGATGCCACCCCTCCCAACATCCCTGGGTGCAGCTACTCCATGCCAGAAATCTCCTTTACACAAAGGAAGGTACGGCGGGAGTTATTATCTCTAGACATCCACAAGTCGAGTGGGCCTGACGGCATACCGGCAGTGGTGCTTAAGCTGTGCGCTCCCGAGTTGTGTCCGGTGCTAACGCGTCTGTACGCGCTTTCTTACTCCACCATGCAAGTGCCATCGATGTGGAAGACGGCACATGTGCATCCTGTGCCCAAGAAGGGCGATAGATCAGACCCATCGAATTACAGGCCTATCGCTATAACCTCCCTTCTCTCCAAGGTGATGGAGCGAGTGATAAACACTCAACTCCTTAGATACCTAGAGGATCACGAACTCCTAAGCGACCGACAGTATGGCTTTCGTCATTGTCGCTCTACCGGCGATCTTCTAGTGTATCTCACACACCGCTGGGCGCAAGCCATTGAGAGTCAAGGAGAGGCATTAGCTGTTAGCTTAGATATAGCGAAGGCGTTCGATCGGGTCTGGCACAGGGGTCTTCTTGCAAAGTTACCATCGTATGGACTGCCCGAGGGTCTTTGCAAGTGGGTCGCTAGCTTTTTGTCCAACAGAAGCATAAAAACCGTTGTAAATGGCAGCTGCTCCGATAGTATGGACATTAATGCTGGCGTCCCGCAAGGTTCGGTGTTGTCTCCAACGCTGTTTCTGCTGCATATTAATGACATGCTATCTATTGATGGCATTCATTGCTATGCGGACGACAGTACTGTAGACACAAATTACACGAGTACTGTGCGTTTCGAAAGAAACTTCCTGCCACGTACGCTAAGGTTGTGGAATGAGCTCCCCGGCGAGGTGTTCCCACGGGGCTACAGTATGGGGTCCTTCAAGAAGGGCGTGAAAAAGTTTTTAACAGGTCGGCAATGCGCACGTGATACCCCTGGTGTTGCAGGCGTTCATAGGCTACGGTAACCGCTTAACATCAGGTGGGCCGTATGCTTGATTGCCAACTTTATGGCATAAAAAAAAAAAAAAAAAAATATATATATATATAAAATTGTTGCAATAAATGACTTCTATTCACTTCTATTCTATTTTTTTTAGTCAAATCAAAAGTTTACGATTTTGATAGAGGAAACTCAAATTATTAGTACTAACTTCGTCGCGGACGGTCACTTGCCGGGATCATTGTCCTTCGCGCTTATTAAAAAGATGATAATTCACTATTTCCTTACATGTGATAATATATGCATTTTACCGTCAAATTATAAATATATTTTTTAAAAAAAGTAAAAATCAAACAAAAAGAAAAATTACTTGCAAAAATCTATAGTAGGTACTACTATAACTGAAGCACAGTAGCGTAGCGTGGGGGGGGCGGGGGGGGCGGTCCGCCCCGGGCGGCACTTTTAAGGGGGGCGGCAAAATTTCACAAAAGAGCGGCAGAATTGTCTTCCGGGCCCCCCGCTGCGTGTCTGTTTGCCAAATGGAGGAGCAAAAAAAAAGGGCGGCAGACAGAATTGTCTTCCGGCCCCCCCGCTGCGTGTCTGTTTGTCAAGTGGAGGAGCAAAAAAAAAAAAAAAAAAAAAAAGGTCGCCAGACAGAATTGTCTTCCGCCCGCCCCCCCGCCGCGTGTCTGTTTGTCAAGTGGAGGAGCAAAAAAAAAAAAGGGCGGCAGAATTGTCTTCCGCCCCGGGCGGCCGACACCCACGCTACGCCACTGCTGAAGCATTCTGCTGCGGTAAAACAACGACTAAAAAAACACGCAGTATAAGTACCTATATGATTAATTATACTTTTTATGGGTTTCAGATTGGGACAGCATACTCCAATTATTGTGATCTAATTAGGGAACTGTATAGAGATAGAAATGTTTTGGGATTCCGGAACATATGTGCACACCCATAGAAAAGAAAAAGAGAGAAAATTTTCTTTGTTCTGTGTGCACACCTTATGAGTTATGACAAAACAATACATTTTAAATGTCTTGCCTACTATTTTATCTAAGTACACGTCTAAGTGCAGTTTAGAATCGAGGATTACTCCTAGGTCTCTTAATTGACGTGACTCTTTTGAGCGTTACTTTATTTAAGGTGTAGTCATAATTAAATCTATATTTAATTATGACTACACTTATATAGGTGCATTTTGGAAGGCAATTTATTCTTACTGCAGTATTCAGCAAGCCTATCAAGATCGGCCTGCAGCATCAAGCAGTCGGCTACAGATACTACACTTAGGGATGGCGATCTGAGATCGATTAATCGAAGAATCGATTTTTTGAGCCAAAAAGATCGATTTTTTAAATCGATATGTAGTACTGAATCGATTCAGTGAATCGATATTTCACCCTTGAAAATCGACATTCGATTTTTTTTTATGTTTTGGTATAAACCAAAAAAGTATTTACAATTAATTTAATGTAAGTACGCGTATTATAAGAGTGCTGCCGGCTGCCGGTTAAAGGATTTTTCGAAAACTCGCGAAATGGCTGAATGTTTGGATTCCTGCGCCTTTCTATAAGTAACGTTTGTAATCTTTGACTTTTGTCTGTATCTGTGACTGACATTTCTTGTTGCGTCATCATTAGAGGTCGGATATTCGGATGCATAATTATTTACCTAAAGTTCATTTTTGCTACAATATTATGGAAGCGCCTTCTTAAAAATATTTTTTCCTTATTAATCCCGCGATTCCGGAAAATTAGTACATGCGAATCTAGTCGATATCACGGTGGGAATTGACGTCTTTAGCATGTGGCATTTTTTTTTACCGACTTCAAAATAGGAGGAGGTAATATCCGATTGGATGTATTTTTTTTTATATATGCCCGGCCATTTCTCCGTCGTCTGTGAATTCGTATGATAAAAATCTTTTGAAAATTAAAGAAAAAATATAAGGCAATCTTTATTTATGTTATAAAAAATTTTATTTGTCAAATCCAAAACCCCCAAATTTTTTTGATACAAAAGTGCACTCCATATTAACACCTTAAAATAAGTAAATATAGCTACACACGGCACACACCCGATTTGATTCAATAATAAAAAACTAAAGGAGAAGACCGATCCCCATACAATCTTGGGCCTGGCGATACAAGGCTGTAACTTGGCCTATATTTTGTTCATTTAAAGACTTCCTACGAGGCCTATTTTTACTGTGAATTTCTATGGCCAGTCGGTAAAATAATCTACTGAAAATATTTGAGGTTATGTAACCCATGATCATTTTAAGTAAGAAAAGTGCTAGTTTTTAACTTTTATTAACTCCCGACACAAAAAGAGGGATGATTAAGCCCGTGTATGTTTTCCTGTGGCAACGACGTAGCTCCTAAGCGGATGAACCGATTTTCATGCGTTTGGATTTATTACATTCTTAGTTCTTTTAATATGTAGCACTGCAGTCTGCAGTACACCAACATTAAACTATGACTATGAATTGACATCATACCTATTATGCATACCTACCTACCACTCATGTTAATAATGCAAAGGATCTGAATACTATACTTAAATAAATACCTAGGTATAAAAAACATAACGTTTTAATTATATTTTATTCTTAATCATCAGTACAAAATATTAATATAGTATCCAAAAACTGGGCAGGGATGTGAAGTATTTTCTTGGGCCTATCCTTCTTTTTCCAATAGGCGTCTTCTTATTGTGTTGTGCTGCAACGCCCCGTTGCTATTCCACGTAGGGCATCGAAACCCGGTCCAATTTTGAAAACCCGGGTTTTCGGGTTTTAGAGAAATCAAAACCCGGGTAGACCGGTTTTTTCGAGCTTTTCGAGCTTTTTATTGTATTTTTTTTAAATACACTAATCTGCGTTTATATTTCGATTTCCTACAATGAGTACAAAAAATAAAGGATCAGTAAGAATTAAAATAAATGAAACAGTACTTTGCAAATTACAAAATCAGTTTTAATGTTAAAAAAAGTGATGAAGATTTGTTTTTTCTTCAGAATATATTAAAACTTAGTAAGTAATTTAATCTTTTTTTGCGTATGCATAATTTAATTTAATTTAGTTTTGCGGGAACATACGGAAATGGTGGTAGGAAAAATTTACGAAGGGTTAGGAACTAAGGAAGGGAAGCAGATGATAGAGATGCTTAGGGAACAAGAGGAAAAAATTGAGAAAACCTTCAAGGAGATGGAGAGACTGAAGGAGACGATAGTGACCGACTAAGCCAGCATGACATAATTATGCAAGCGTAGTAGCAGTACCACCGCCCAAGGAAACAATAAAAAGGAGCAACTCGACTTCACTCCTTAGTTATCAGCTCCACAGTTGATACTGAAACATGCGATGAAGTGCTCGAGAAGGTGCGTAAAGCAGTGAACGCAAAAGACGGCTGGGTAACTGTGGTAAGGTCCGAAAAGTGAGTGACCGTTTAGTAATAGTTGCGTCCAGAACTCAAGAGGCAAGGAACAAAATCAAAGAACGGCTAAAAGACGCGGGGAACCAACCACCTTCCATTCGACGAAGTGCACAATCAAGATCCCTTGGTGGTAGTCAAGGATGTGCTAGCACACAGCAACGAGGACATCTTGGCAGCCCTGAGGAATCAGAACAGGGAAATCTTTGGAGAGTTGCAAAAACAGGATGATAGGGCAGAGGTCAAGTATAGGAAGAAAGCCCACAACCCCCATAATAACCGTGTGGTCGTTAAGGTTTCATCTATGATTTACAACAGAATGGTGCACAGGGGGTACCTACGTCCACATAGACTTGCAGAAGGTGAGGGTCGAGGATCAGTCGCCCCTGGTTCAATGCTCAATGTGTTTGGGATATGGCCACGGGCGGCGATTTTGCAAAGAACAGACCCCGAAATGTGGACACTGTGGAGGTGCCCACATCTAGCAGGAGCAGCGCCTGAGTGTTGCAACGGCGTTGCGAACAAGCACGACAGCACTTGCAGGCACACAAATCGTTCACGGGCAGGCAACCTCACCTTGCAGTGGCCCAAGCCAACCTCCAAAGGAAAACCGAAAGAGCTACATCGGCCGAACTCACGATGGAGGCCAGCGTACGCAAATGGGCGTTCGCGCTGGTCCAGGAGCCGTCTGTGGCAGGGGTACGAAGGATGATGGATTACCGTGGAGCAAGAGTCTTGCAAAGTTCTGAAGTAGGAAATGGGACAGTAAAGGCGGCGATAGTTGTGTTTGACAACGAACGACACCATTACTGTGCCTAAAACTCACATCATCATCATCCGCTGGCTCAGCGACCCGAAGTGGATCTTGGCCTCCAACATGAGATTACGCCACTGCTCCCTGTCTTGAGCAACCTTTTGCAAATTAACAGGCCCCAGCAACTCGAACAGGTCCCTCATGACCATATCTCTCCAGCGGTACTTTGGACGCCTGACCTGCCTTCGAACACTTGGCACCCCCATGTACGCACGCTTCACCGCGCGATCCTCCTCCATGCGTTCTACGTGGCCCAGCCAGCGGAGTCTGTGGGCTTTGGTTTCTCCCATAATGTTAGGCTGCATTATGAGTTCCTCAACCTCACAGTTCTTGCGTATTCTCCAGCTGCCATTCTCGTTTCTCGTCGGTCCCAAAATCTTCCGCCATATCTTCCTTTCGGTTACCAGAAGCTTGTTTTCTTCCCTCAATGTGAGCGTCCAGGTTTCACAGCCATGCATTAAGATTGGACGTATAATCGTCTTGTAAATTCGAATCTTAGTAGTTCTGCTTAGAAGCCTAGACGTCAGCACGCAGTGAAGAGCAGCGGTGCATCGCAAGGCATTTTGTACACGGATGTCGATCTCCTGCTCTCTTGTATGAGTATCGGTGACCGTGCATCCAAGGTATTTGAATGCGGCGATGCCCTTGTAGGTCACATCTCCCACGCGGAGATGCTCTCGGGGACGTCTGGTATTCCTGTATCTCTTCATGTGAAGGTACTCAGTTTTTCCGCGGTTGATCTTGAGACCCACTTTGGCCGCTTCCTCTTCCAGCTTCTTCTTGCCATCGTTCGCACCTGATCCTCTGTCTCGCCCAGTAAGGCTAAGTCGTCTGCGTAACCAATCACTCTATGCTGTCCATTCAGTCCTACCACTGCATCGGTCATTATAACTTTGCGGACCACGTACTCCAGTACTAAATTGAACAGCATAGGGGAAAGCGCATCTCCCTGTTTAAGGCCAGTCTTCACAGCAAATTCTTCGGTTAAATCACCCTCTACTCTGATCTTCATCTTGCTTTCGACCGATGGCTACCTGGATCATTTTGATCAGCCTAAAACTCACGACCAATAATATTGTTGTAGTGAGGATCCAATTGGCTTGCACTTAATAAATAACAAAAACAAAAGTATTAAATAAAAACCCGAAAAACCCGAAAAACCCGGGTTTAAAAAAATTAAACCCGGGTTTTCTTGTAATCCTAAAACCCGGGAAAACCTGGGTTTTTTCGGTCCGGGTAAACCCGGGTTCGATGCCCTAATTCCACGGTACGATTCCACAGCACAAGCTCATGTTTATAGGTACCCGTAAATCACGCTCAGGTCGTCAAAAGGCAAGATCAGGTTATCCGATTTTCACTCAAATGTATTCGGGTCCCCTATATGAGTGCGAAAGTTGATAGTTCGATTTTCATTATATCGAACACGCTGTGTCGATAATTCAGTAGTACGATGTTTTATTACATCGATGATTTGTTAGTGCGATGTAACGCTTGTGCGAAAAATCTTGTTGCGAAAAACCATACAGCGATTGCTCATTAGTTCGAAAATTTAAATGCCTTTATAGGCTGCTTTTATGAATTTTCTTAACGTCTATAATGCAAAATTAGGCTAATAATTAAATCTCAGGGATGATGGTGGCCGTTTTAAAGCCGCATACTTACTATAGGAATAATGAATTTTCGAACTAATGAGCAATCGGTGTATGGTTTTTCGCAATAAGATTTTTCGCACAAACGTTACATCGCACTAACAAATCATCGATGTAATAAAACATCGTACTACTGAATTATCGACACAGCGTGTTCGATATAATGAAAATCGAACTATCAACTTTCGCACTCATATAGGGGACCCAATGTATTCATGGGTTGCAGAAAACGATGTCCAAGGTTTTTGCAGGGTCAGTTAGAGAGCGATCGGTTTCTGAGTTCGTGAGTAAGCAGAGGTCTTTCAAAAATCAGGAGCAATACAAAGGGTCACATTAACTAACACATTAGTACGAAAAACGAAATAAAATCAAAATCCAAACAAAATAACTGATTTAATATATCTGACACTGACATTACTGACAATACAGAAACTAAATAGTGCCGTATATATCCGATTAAAAACTCAAATGAAATAAATCGATTTTCGACTCGCTTTTTTGTAACAACGTTTTAAGAAGTAAAACTCATTTGCAAATCTAGTCAATAGTCTAATCATATTTATGAAGTAACTGTTTTAACTCATAAGTAAAAAATGATTCAGTATTATGCCAAGAAAAGACACCGTATCAAATATATTTAAGTATGTATCGATTTAGATAAAATCAATTAATTAAAACTGACTTACTCGTTTTTATTGTTATCAGAGCATTTAGAAAGATAGTCGAAAATAAGTCTAATGAAATTCGCGTTTATAGCAAGTTGAATTAATGAAATCATAAAAATCCATTTTTTTTTTGCTGTTGGCCATTGAAATTATGGGTAAAACGCAAATAGGGTGAACTAAGAAAAAATATAGATTTTTTTTAGTATATGTTTCATGTCTGTATCGTTGGGCCCAAAATTGGTCTTCTCCTTTATCGATCGAGTCGATTTTATCGATACAAAAGTGCTTTCCATGTTATGACAATACCTCAATTTGAGGTAAATATGTATCCGAATATCCGATCTTTATTTATAATACATTATAAATCAACTTGAAAAAAAGATCGATTTTTCAGAAATCGATCTTTTTGGCCTCGATTTTTTGTGGATCGATTCATTGGGCCACGATTCGAATCGATTCAAAAAATCGATTTTTTTTCGGAAAGAATCGCCATCCCTAACTACACTCATGAATATTTTTAAGTCGTCCGCGTACATTAAAAGTTTGGAGTGAACAAAACATCTGGAAATGTCATTGACGTAGAGAAGAAAAAGCATAGATTAGGTCCGAGTATGGAGCAGTGGCTTAGTGTGGGTGTCAGCCGCCCGGGGCGGAAGACAATTATTTTGCCGCCCTTGTTTTTTTTTGCTACATCATTTGGCAGAAAGACACGCAGCCCACACGATGGTAAGTGGTCACTGTGGCCTATTCCATTGAGGGACACTTCTACAGACTATAGGCTCATCTGATCTTCAAGCCTTTGATTTCAAGTGTACTTGCTCCCATATTAATACTGCCGGAACACAACCAGAGCTGTTATGGCGGTAGATTTCATCTGTGGGGGTGGTAGCTAGCCAGTTTTATTTAGGTATTTCAATTTGATGTATACTACACATTACATATATTAATATTCTAGATATGTTTTTGGAAAGAACAGTCATTATTATTTTCATACAGACTTTTGACCGCCTCTGTGGTTGGTGGGCAATATTAATTTGGGAGCCAGTAGACTTGAAATTTAAGGCTCGAAGATCAAAGGACTCTTCAGTGACGCAGCACATTGACCGACGCTCCTGGTGAAGTGTCCCTCAGTGGAATAGGCCGCAGTGACCACTTACCATCAAGTGGGCTGCGTGTCTGTCTGCCAACTGATATTGTAGTAAAAATACCCACTAAACCCCCCCGCGCTCCTGCATCGCCGTCGGCAGTGTTCCTGGGCAGAGCTAACTACCAAGAACACAGGGCCCACCTGCCCACCTATGGGCGGGCCCCGCTTGCCTCCCCCCGGCGGAGGGAGGAAGACGTTACGATATACATGCGCAAACCTGAATTTACGCATGCAATTTAAATAAAAGGTACAAAGGGGCGGAGTGCCTCTCCCCCTCACTAAAGGCTATCTTGCGGGAACGACAGAGTCATCGCGAATCGGGCTGTCCGGGCGTACAGCAGTTTCCCATGGGGCTGCGTCTTAGCAGGCACAACCCCGTGAGAGTTTGATGACTTCGATGCCTTGATTCCGAACCAGGTGCATGGAATCCGAGACGCAGCAAGGATGCGGGGGAGCGACCCAGCTGAGAGGAGGTGGCCAAGCCAGGTTAGAGGTACTGGTCAAATGAGAGGAGGCTCTCCAAGCCCTAAGAGCCAGCCACCGGACGATTGAAGCCATTCGTCCGGTTTTGAGTTGAGGGAGTCGGTGGAGCGCCGGCAAGGCTTCGCCTTCCGCCCGGTGCAGTTCTGTCCGAACATTGTAGCTTCTGACACTACCTGCACCGCGTGCCCGTCGGTAGGAGTTATTGCGGTGTCGTCACTGCGTCTCTCCCGACGACAAGGCCGAGCACACTCTTCTTGAGTGCCCGGCCTGGAGATAACAGCGCCGTGACCTCGTCGCGGCCCTGGGCGAAAGACGCCTCTCGTTGGCGACCATAGCACGGACCATAGTCGCCAACGAGAGGCGTCCTCCGCCTGACCTGAAACCGGTGCAACATCTATGTAATATTATTATTCTTCTAAAGCTCATAACTCAGTTCCGGCTGAGTTTTGGTTTATTACATTTATTTTGTATTAGGAAAACAAGGTTTGATCGATGGCCGCCCAAAAAAGAAGGCGCCATTTTTAGTCAATGGCTTAAAAAAATAAAAAAAATAGTTGCGACAAATTATGAAATAGTTCATATTTTTTTATTATTTATTGTAAAATTTTGCGACCCCTGTCGCCCGGGGCGAACCGCCAACGCTACGCCCCATCGCGCCACTGGATATCGGGTGTGTTGAACCTTATTGGTCTTTCCTTTTCTTTATGAAAAGTTGATCCAAAATTAAAACTTAACTTAGTTGTATTGTATCTTTGGTTCCCATTTATAATTTCGCATTGCGAATTCTTGGTATGATGACTTTGTTTATCGGCAGGTAAGATCTACTAAATATAGCTCAACCTTAGAGTAACGAAATTCACAGAAAGTGGACAAACGCTCGTACCTTATTTTACAGCCTACTCACTCATTGCAATTGTGAGGTCTATTGAGAATGGACGTAGTTTTAGTGATTATCTTGGTTGGTGTAATAAATGCTTTTGTATGTACACAGATTCTACTAAGGAATTTCTTTCGATTTTGCAGCCGTCCGGCTCGTTTTGATCTTTTTTTAATTTGTTACTTAGGTACATACTAACACTAACATATCGTTCAACTACAAAATAATTCGAATATTAAAGGTTCTTAATATATTTTTTACTCAGGATATCGTTCAATTACCTACAAGTACTTACATGGATTTTACCTATATAGTCTTTTGTTTTAAAAAAAAATAAAAGTTGCCTAAGTAAGCCTAAGTAGGTAGACTAGGTAGTTACTTGTAGGTACGGTCAACAACACATCACGGTAAACACTTGCAGTTCGATAATAACACTTATGCCCCCGACATAAGAGCCGTACAAAGTCCAAAGTGTGATGTGCTGTTGACCGTACCTATCATCAACATCAACCAACATTGTAACAGAAAAAACATTATTTTTTATTACGAGTATGTATGTACTTTGTCGGGTGGTTACATTCCCTCTAATATGGTTGAGTGAAATTATGGCTGGCACATACGTCATACTTGTGCTGCAGGTGCCACCTTTGGGCACTGGTCTTCCAGGGCTCACGGATTTTTCTCGATTATAGAACTTTTTTCTTTTTTCAGATTTTTCCCTGCGGTTACATACAATTACCGAGCTGGATTCCAAATTTAATTTTTCTAGGTCATCTGGAAGTAGGTTAGGTTTTGCTACTATAAGTCAGATAAAACCTAACCTACTTCCAGATGACCTAGAAGGATGAAATTTGGAATCCAGCTTGGTTATTGTGCGTAACCGTGGGAAAAAATCTAAAAACAGAAAAAAGTTAAAATACAGGGGGGGAACGTCCCCCCCTCCCCCCTATTTTTTAACTTTTTTCTATTTTTGGACTTTTTCCTACGGTTACACACAATTACCAAGCTGGATTCCAAATTTCATCTTTCTAGGTCATCTGGAAGTAGGTTAGGTTTTGCTACTATAAGTCAGTCAGTCAGTACTAATTTTTACGACTTTTTGACCTTCATATCTTTATAACCGTTTGAGCTAGCTTCATGAAATTTGGGCTTCTAGGTGTCCTTATGGATCTGATTAAACTCACGTAGTTTCATGTGTTTCGGTTCAATAGGTTTTAAGTTATAGAAGGGTCAAAAGTGACACCAAATGGTTCGTGTAAATATACCTTGGCGCTGGCTAGCCCGTTCCTTTGCTTGAACTTGGCTTGACACGCTGCCGCGTGTCTAGATTTTGATTGATTTTTGATTGATTGACTTCAAAGAGTACACGTAGGTATATAAGAAATATAACAACATTGTAATCTGTGAATTTCGTTCAAATTATAAGTAACTGTTTTTCGTTAAATATCTAATCAATTATTATAACTGTTATCACGCGTTAATGTGAGCGACTTATCTACCAGTTTTGTACTCCATAACAACATTGTATTATAATACTTAATCTTTGGCCACAGCTGTAAAGAGTATAAGCCACTTGTTTTGTAAGTAGTCTTTGGTATAAGCTGTATCTTGCGCACTGTAGTGTTCGCCGCTAGCAAACGGTGTTATACATGGGTAAGTGAAACAAATCAAGAATCAATTATCTTTTTAAATAATAAATTAACCTCCGCCTGGCGGTAACTCCCCGCTCGGGTCAGAAAACCATTGACGACGACAAGAAGTACGGAATGGTTGGGAAGTCGAACAGCGTGTCAAGCCATTAAGTTCAAGCAAAGAACGGGCTAGCCAGCGCCAAGGTATATTCACACGAACCATTTGGTGTCACTTTTGACACTTCTATAACTTAAAACCCATTTAACGTAAACACATGAAACTATGTGAGTTTAATTAGATCCATATGGACACCTAGAAGCCCAAATTTCATGAAGCTAGCTCAAACGGTTAAAAAGATATAAAGGTCAAAAAGTCGTAAAAATTAGTATACTGACTGACTGACTTATAGTAGCAAAACCTAACCTACTTCCAGATGACCTAGAAAGATGAAATTTGGAATTCAGCTCGGTAGTTATGTGTAACCATAGGAAAAAGTCCAAAAATAGAAAAAAGATAAAAAATAGGGGGGAGAGAGGGGGTTGCCCCAAGAATGCGTGTTACGACTCTAGCCGTGTGTGGACGTGAGTTGTCATGCATTAGTTGAAATGAATCACCCAACTGGCCTCGCAAAGGGATGATTACATCTGAAACAATCCCCTCTGCGTCAGGGTGCAATAGGTGGAACTCTCAGCGGCCTTCGGGATCGCAGACCCACTTCACGTAAACGATTTCGGATTGTTTGATCGCTTATTAGTAAGCCTGAGGAGCTGTGGAGCTTTGTAACCAACTTCATGGCGGTCATGGTACGATTCCGTCGAGCAGTATTTTGGATATACCGGTCCTGTCTGCGAGTCGTGATGCGAGATCGTCCTACATGTCGCTCGGCCACGCTGCCCGTCATGCGATAGCGCGTCCAGAGGCGACTTTTGACGCTTTGTGTAGTGTTAAGAGCGAAAGCCACAGCACGTTGCCTGGAACCAGCTTCCAACATTCCGACGGCTCGCATCATCTCTTCTCGGGTTAAATGATGTCGTCTCTCCATAATAATGTAAATTGTTTCGGTTCTGATGCAGATATTGTAATGATTTTGTCAAAACGCTAGTACTCAGTTTTATACAAATCCACATTGACACTCGATTTTCTTCTTATTATCGAATTTTAAACAATATTCCTTATTTAAATGTTAAAACTCACTTAAAAGTATCAATAGCGATACAAAAAAGTTAATATAATTAACCCTAATTGCAGGAATACTCTTAAACGTACTTGATCCCAAGCATTGAACTACAATTACTAGCGTACTTGTAACTCAATGATCCCAAGACACTTTTGATGTGTGTATTATGCTGCCAAGTTTTCCTAAAAATACCTACATTCTAATATTTGTTTCAGACCTATCGTAGTTGGGATGTCGAAGATAGAGAAATTGGTGCAATGCTTGCAAGAACTCCAGGTGGCTGATTATAGCAACCCAGACAAAGCGAGAGTCACGAACGCAGCAGCAGAACGGGCTTTGAACGCCGTATTCTACATAGCCACAAGAAACCTATCCTTTACTGCAGAGCAGAAGAAAACAGTGGGGCACCTCCTCAGTACTGCGATCAGGTCAATCCAGGGCCACATAGAACGCACGGGCTGCGTATACCGCACACGGCTTGACTCAGGTGCGCTCAGAAAACGTTCAGCGCTCCAATTCCTCATTGACAACTACGGAAACTTTCCCGCGAAGTCTGGAACCCTCAACCAAGTCTTCGAAAGGGAAAACATTAAAGAATCCATCCGCATTCTTGACGACATCATTCGTAAGTGGCGGGGCGAATCTGACTCCGAGGTCGACTCGGATCGAGAGACGGACTGGGTCCCAGAGTATCATACGTGGTGGTTTGAATAATTTTCCAAAATGTTCGGCAATATACTAAACGGGATACCGGTTGTGGGCCATGTCAAAGGCCTCCTTCATTACGCTTCGGGGGATTCTTGGGAGGGGGATAGAGCGATGGTGGCAGCGACCAGAACTTCGGCCGTGATGGCGGGGGGTGCGGCGGGCATCGTAGGCGGTCCAGCAGGCGTCATCGCTGGTGCTACTGGGGCTGGTTTTCTGGTAGACACTGCCACGTCTATCACCACTCGCAGACCTCAAGGAATTCTAGAAGGCATATCTGATATCGCCACAGATATCGAAAACGGGGATATACCGGTAGGTTCAGTTCTCAAAACCGGGATGTACGTCGGAGCTGATGCCTTAAGCGGTTTTGGTGGCGGCGCTTTGGCAAGCAACGTGGGAGGAACTGTGGGCAAATCTGTGGCAAAAGATGCTGCCATAATAGTTGCAAAAAACGTACCAGCCTGCCAGTTGGCAGTCGCTGGAGCATTGACTCGCAAATGTGCAGAAAATGGTCCCCGCAGTTATCCTCGTCCTAAAAATAGCGGATCCAAACCACAAAGCTCACAAAATTCTTCTCAAAACCAAGCGTCTAAACCGAAATCAAATCAGTCCCAATCATCTAACACTGGCTCGAGCGGGTCTGGATCTCAACCGCCTAAAGAACCCAATAAAAAGAAAGATCACGAAAAAGAACAAAGCGAATCACATCTTGATGCATTCTTGGAACTATTTAATGTTTCCTCTTTGGAAGACGTTGTTATCCAGCATCCAAAGTCTCCAAACGGAGTTCGAGTATTTAATAAACTGGAACCCGGTCAGGTAAAATCTTTGAAGAAATTGATCAAGCAGTTGAGACTGAACGGGGTTTTGAAGAGGGTGATCGAAACTGTAATAAACTTATTCAACAAAATGCAAATCAGTGACATAACTTTCCAGAATTTTCTGAGTTTGACTCAATTTGTAGCTGCGTACATATCAGAACAGGCTGCACATAAGACTGAGGCGCAAAAATGGCAGGGATTAGCTCAAAAGTCTTTCGAGCAGCGACGTCAAGAAAACTTGGATGCTGCATCTAGAGAGGCTTTTGCATCAGGTGGTCGTCCCAATTTACTTACCATCTTCACAGACTTGTATTTCAAAATCAGTAGACACTGCTGCGAACCTAATTTCAGAAACATTTTCTCGGCAATCTATCATTACTTCAAGCACAAGTTGGTTCCTCAAACAAATCAACAACTATCAGTTGCCAACTACTTCTTCATTATAAAACATCTACTGGAGAAGGTGAAAACGCTCAAAGAATATGCACAGCTTATTGACACAAATCACTCAAGGCGCGAGTTGGTCTACGATCGAGTCTATATGGTGTTTGGTCGATTTGTGAGAGTCAGGATTGTGATAAAAATACAAGACGGAAATCTAGAGTTATCCAGCTGTTATGTTTTAGATGATGATACTGAATATGACGAGAACAGCGAAGAGTTCATCGATCCTGATAAGAAAAGAGGTTAAGGTTTTTTCTTGCTTTAAAAATTACTGACCTGAGTTGATTACCTCATGCTTGCAGTTGATAGTTGACAGAGGTGCAGGGGTGCCTACTCCTTCATTGCATTGATCACCACCTCCGTCGGATGGGAATCGGTTTCCAACTGCTCCCAAAAGCCCTGCAGATATATTTATAGGGAGCATCAAGCAGCGCAACTGAGAAAGAACTAACGCAATTACCAGGTGCGTATGCCCAGATTCGATCCGCAAGCCGGAAGGCGAGAAAGACTACGGGAAAAGCTCCCCCAACTCCCGGCATATAGGGCCCGTCACGTCTCGCGGGCATTCTCAGCGTGTAGTCTTTTGCCTCTCTTTACACCATGTCGAAATGGCAACACCGGGACTCTTGTGAATCCGAGTCCAATATAATCTTTAAATCCCTGATACAGGGATGCATAAGCATTTTCCCCCCGACAAAAAATAAACAGGTGCTAGAAACTTCGATAGTATAGTACATGTATAGATTTATAATACTTTTTTTTTGTACTTTTTATCTAATATTATGGGACATGTATACATAATATATACCAAAGAATGCACATATGTATAAAAAAAGCAATTCGTACGGTATTTTATATAAGTGAGTAGTTAGTTAGCCTTTTCTATTACTTACTGGCCCTAGTGGGGCCAGACGGAACTAAACAGTTTCGACTGCCCCCACTGCACACTGGTGGCAGATTTGGTGGAGGCAGTCGGGAATAGTCCCTATTACTTACTTAATGATTTGACTGTGGAATGAGCTTCCCTCTGAGGTTTTCTCTGGAGACTTTTCTTTAAGAAAGGTGTGAAAACGCTTTTACAGGACCGGCGATGCGTGTTTGGTGATGCCTCTAGTGTGGCCAGCGTTCATTAACAGTGTTGGGAGCCATGTCGCGCTGTTTATTTTTTATATAATCTTATTTTAATTTCTTGTAATCGAATAAAATGATACCTACTTTATAACCGGGTTTATACATTAAGAAAAGGGTGTATTTTACTTTTATACTTTAATAAATAAAATGGTTTGGCAATATTTTTTTTATTCTTCACGTAATTATCTTCATCTGAATTTTCAGACGCAAGTACTACATACAATATACAATTATTATACATAACTAGCTGACCCGGTGAACTTCGTATCACTTGCTTTAGTGTTTTTCCTCGAAATTTTTCCATATTTTCCAATGACGTTCAATTAAAAAACTAGACTCCCAATCACGCTCAAATATTGTCCGAAGCAAAAGTCTGCCCACCCGACTAATAGGCAGAGTTTTCGTTTAGTTGTATACGATTGGCATTAAACACTAACTGCCACGAGATAAGGTGTTAATTTGAACGAATGTGTTAATGTCATCTGTGTCAACGCCGCTCGGACGTTTTTTGAGGATTTTTTCTTAGAGATTGGGTGTCTAGTTGTAAATATTAAACGTCATTGATATTTTCACATCGTTTAAACCTTCAAATTCAAATACATTTATTGCGGACAACAAAAAATCCCTGGACTAAAATTAGTCAAATCGGTTCAGCCGTTCCCGAGCTTTAGCGAGACTAACGAACAGCAATTCATTTTTATTTAGAAAGATAGATTGTAGGTACCTAACTGCATACCAGATCAGGGTTTAATCTAGTTTATCTATGCATTTTAAAATCACTTCTTGAGATATCAATGAAAAAAAAAACCAAAATCCAATTTTGTCTAATGTTTATTACTTAATATTAATCGTTACACATAACTTAATAAAAACAAATTACCAAAAGTTTATGACTTAAAAATGTACAGTATGTTTATGACACGCAATCTCAAAATATATCCACATATTATATGTCTTCTATACAATGATAATATTTGGTGAGTTCTATCGCCAATAATTATAATATTAATACAAGCGATTTTAAAATATAGTATTAGTACAATATACTTTCTATACAATATTTGAGAAGAATTAATTTCGTAAAGTTAAAGTAAACGTGGGTAGAACGTATACAATATAATAAAAAATAATCTATTCAATGATTTTTCTCTTAAATACTTCATGAGTCGTTATGATCGCGACCATCCTACGGGCAATGACATTTCAACCTAAGACAATTAAAATTCATTTAAATTTCTAGTATAAAATAAAGTTCAATATTAAATATAGGTTGATATGCTACTGTCCGCAGATTTATAGACCATTGTCTGTGGTCTTAATCTAATAGCATAAATAAAATCAGCTATGTACCATTCATTGCATCATTTTCATTTAGAAACAAAATCAGTTACAAATGTGATGGCCACATTACGAATTCCTAAAAACACAAGAATAAGGAATAAAATTATTGAGAAAATACTTTGCGAAATTTAACAAGTAATCCATAAAAGAATATCTTTGACCAGTTCTAAGTGTAGAATTAGAGGAACTAAACACTTCTGTATAATTGCTTTTGTTGTAAACTTCGATCATAAATAATCGAAGGTTGTAAATTATGGTTACACGTTACATCCTTACCTAGAAACTGTTCACTAATTTTCTAGAAATTATTTTCATTGATTGCCATTATGTTAATGGGTTGTTTAACCACATAAGTTCGTGACAATCTTTCCATGAGCGTAGCCACGGTGGGGTAGAATGGGGCAAGTGCCCCACCCTGCCGCGAGTTTAGATTGCAAGTTACATATTTTATTTTATAATGTTGCCCCACCCTGGGTCCATGGCTGCCCCACTCTGGGCCCATAGCTGCTCCACACTGGGTCCATGGCTGCCCCACCCAGAGCCCATGTCGGCTACGCCCATAATCTGTTAGATAAAAATGACACTGTCTACGTTTTTCGGAAATAGACGAACTAATGTTCGTAGTGGTGATAATTCACAAACTTAAATGCCAGCGCTAAGGATTATATTTTATACAGTGTGTTGAGTCCCCTAGTTATGTCTTAAATAGATAATTTCAAAATTATAAAGACAAAAGTAATAAAAATACTACATTGAATTGAGATTTACACGAATCAAAAATTTGATGAACACAACATCACAAAAAAGATACGTTATTGTAATAAATAAAGTTAATAATTTGCGCAGTTTACTTAATTATAACAATGTGAGCTCTATCAATACGAGATACGGTACAAAATTGTAAAATTAATCTATTCGATGTATACAATATATCTCAAGTACCAATTCCTTGAATCACTAATATGATGACGGCAAAATATGTGGAGCGACCAATACTCATAGTATTTGTTGGGAAGGAAAACATGTAATTAATCGATAACCAATCTAATCTAACCACTGAGCTCTATGATAATACGCTCAGCGTATTACGCTGGAGTGGCTATAGACATTGAAATGACAGCTATTTTTTCTGTCGATTTGAAGCGCCCCCAATAGTGTACTGGGAACTAAAATGACTTCAATTTTCTCTGTCTACGCTTCAAATGGACAGCCATTGACAATGACAGCATTATCGAAGTTTATCTGCGAAAGTCAGCACTATTATTAGTTCCAAGTACACTAACTACTGCTCTCAGCGCCAATATGGCGATTTTCAAATCGGATCAAATATTTGGTACTAATCGCCTATCCAGTTGTCTATGGAAATCAGTGAATCTAACCCACAAAAATACTAAGTTAGCACCTAAACTACTAAGTGAGATGCTAACTTAGTGTTTTAGGTACTAGCCTACAATTTTTTTGTGGATAAGTTAATTATTTTTCATTATAATATACATGTTTTGTTTAAAAGGTGAGAGTGGTCATTTAGGGAAGTTAATATAAAATTCATCTTGCTGGTAATGTTGCCGAAATATCGATTAATTTTAGCACAAATAAATATGAAAATCAATAAAAATATCGATAACAGTAATTATGTTTTAGACAATATTAGTTAGTTATCGATTTCATCGATTATATTACTTTAAGGTATGTGTACCAATTATAATATATCGATGGATATAATATAATATAGATAATGTAATCAAAATTTATTATATTCCGTTGATCCTATCGATATAAAAATAGACTAAATGTACAGTCAAAAGCACGTCAGACTATACACTTTGGACTTTGTACCACTCTTATGTCGGGGGCATAAGTGCTATTATCGAACTGCAAGTGTTAACCGTGATGTGCTGTTGACCGTACCAATGACAGTTTAGTCGACCTCTATGGCTACGGAGCGCCATCTAGCGAGTATTTAATCATTGACTCTGGAAATGTCCTGCCACCAAATATTAGGTGTAATTTGGACCCACTTTTTCCGAGTTTATCGAGTTTTAGAGTACTCTAGATAAATAATGGTCATCGGAAAATATCATAAACAATCGTGAAACATTATAAAATAAGTTTAAAGTGACTAATAAAAAAAAACGGTTGTCGGTAAAGTCGGTTTACTGACAATAGTTGAACGTGACAACGTCATATAAACATGTAATTATGTATTATTGTATAGCTGTCCACGCGGACGCATCGCTCACTCGAGTGGGAGAGAGATAGATGTCAAACGCTGCCGAACGCGGAGGCCGATTGTGCCTCTTTGTCGCTCGTTCCGCGCTCTCGCTTGCACTGGAACGCCGCATGAGTCATGGTTTTTTCGTGCGTGCAGCCGGCTCCATCGAATTATAAGACGTCACGTCAAAAACCATTCTAATTTCACCTTTATCTACCTTTGTCGGTAATTTTTGCAAACACGAAGTTAGTCGATGCTCATTATTTAACTTAAAGTATGGAGGTGGTCTGAAGGGACAGTGATTTCTACAAGCATTTAACTTTTATATATTTGCCCTTTAATAAGTCATTAAGTTTAGCTATTAAATGTTAAAATTACAGTAGTTCATTTGTATTAACTTGCTATTATAAAAAATATACGAGCAAGTATACAGGGTGTTTGGTAACCCGAGGGACATACTTAAGGAGAGTGTTCAGAATCCGATTTAAAGTCCAATTCGCTATAAAAAATATATCCTTAATTTTTTTCATAATTATCCTAATAATTTATGTATGCATGAAATACCTAAAAATCCCGTGTGCTGAGCGGCCGGTTACGCCCCAAACTCAAATTGTACGCGATTATAATTTGAGTCGTACTTGAACGAGTGCACGAAATAGGTACTGTGAAGGGAAGAGTGCCCGCACGTTACGCGGATTTTCAGGTTTCGACTAAGGTTATTGACAGATATTTACCAGAGTTTTTATTGATTTATATTTATTTTGTTATATGGAAGCATGAACTATTTGGGGTTTAAATATGTCCCTCGCATTTCCTGTCATACTGTATAAAATAGGTATGACTGGAAGACCAAAATACGGTATGATCTTTTTTTATTATTTATTTAGTAATTAATACTTTTCGTACCGCAAGGAAACATCGGAGGCTTGGTTGAATAATTTAAAAAATTACTTGATAAATGTTAACTTCCAACAATAAATTCATTAAATATGTGAATAATCATTAATGGTTAGCAATATACAAGGCTTGGTGGTCTGATGGTGGGAACAACACGTGAAATCCGTTGCCTAAAATTAGGCTTTAAAATAAACTCACCGGCAATAAAACTTGGCCACTGGGCTTTTTTCATACAAACATGGTCACTTTAGCGTCTCATCAATAGAAAACTATTTGCAGCTGTGCAATGATTATTAATAATAATAATAATATACGTTTAATTCAGGCAACACAATTACAAGAATTACAGGCCCATATTATAAATACCTTACAGACTAACATACACATAATTATAAATAAAAACAAAAACTATTTTAGTATTGCCGCCCTAAGGCGGGTAGAGTCAGCTGGGAGCCGTCCACGAAACCTCCGATAAACGACACCCTGCGGCCAGAAGTCCTCCTTCATAAAAGTCTCCAGGTGATGGTTATTACGTCAATGGAGAGGCCAAACGCCTCAACGAACTCAACGCTCCATACATCGTAGTATGGAGCGTTGAGTTCGGTTTATTGTTTTTCCTTTTTGAGAAAATTGAGCGGTTTTTGGCAAATTTTGAAACTGTGATTCGACAATTGGGCGTTTGGCCTCTTAGTAGAAGATCCGAACTAAGGTCGATCTTCACCGAGTTGATAATAGAATGAAACTTATTTTATTATGAATTTAGCATATTAAAAAACATATTAAAAATGGGTTGCCTAAAAAAATCCTGACCCGACCAAATTTTCTTTTTTTTTATGATTTTAAACAAAATTTTGCAATAACAAGATAATAAGAAAATTATGTCCTTATTTAATATACAAAACGTATAGAATGTGCAGCCATTGGGTTTTCTATTATTTACGTGGGGGAACTACTGGGTTGTCAGGTATAAACACGTATGTGTCGATACCAGTTAATTTCACCTAATTGGATAATAGATTTTTTTTAATATCACCATACGCGCTATTTTATTATGAACACGTTGATATATGGTTGTCTGCAAAAAATTGGGATTTTGTTAAAAAATTTTTTTTTTAAACAATTAAACATACTCTGGTCAGGATTTTTTTAGGCAACCCATTTTTAATATGTTTTTTAATATGCTAAATTCATAATAAAATAAGTTTCATTCTATTATCAACTCGGTGAAGATCGACCTTAGTTCGGATCTTAGACTATCTCCATTGACGTAATAATCATTGCACAGCTGCAAATAGTTGTCTATCTATGAGACGCTAAAGTGACCATGTTTGTATGAAAAAAGCCCAGTAGCCAAGTTTTATTGCCGGTGAGTGTATGACTATAACATTTTTCAATTATTTTCACCGATAATATAAATTCATAAGGATCCCAATCGAGTGAAAAGGAGAAACCGGGTTGTGGGATTCAATAGTCCCGAGACCAACACATAGCCGCAGGTCTAAACTGCAGTTAAGGTGCATCATCGCATTTTCCTCGCATTTATTACGCATAAGGCTGCCTGTCCACTGCGGAGCGAGGCAGCGGAGCGGAGAAACGGAGAAATATTAACCAATAGGATTCCAACTTTATCTGAGCGGAGATGTTGTGCATTCCTATTGGTTAATATTTCCGGTTTGTCCACTTGTCCCTACCAGTGTCTCCACTAGTAGAGACAAGTCCACTTTTTTGTCCACTTGTCCCTACCAAGTGTTGTCGGTACTCTGTTTCTCCGCTCCGCTGCCTCGCTCCGCGGTGGACAGGCAGCCTGGTACCATTATCCTTACGAAGGTTGCATTATAAGATATATTAGTTTGCAGAAAGACAGGCAGCCTACCTTATGGTAAGCCACTACAGCCTATTTCATTGCAGCACACTTATGAGCAGAGGTCGGAATTAGGTAGTTATTTATGTACTTGCATCGAAATGTTGATATTAATGTGGACTTTCCCGGGATTTCTAATGGACAACCCCGTGTGGCCAACAATATTACAACTAAATAAAAACAAACCAAGATAATCAACATACAACTTTTATTATTTTACATTAAGTGGCAATATCGCGCGTATTGGAATTTTGCAACTTCGGACATGCGATGTCATTGATGTAAGTTTAGCATCGTCGCGCGTGCAGTAATTTAAATTGTGTAAAAGTAAATAACTTTTTTATTTAAAAAATCACGGGATTTTTTCTGCTTTTTAAAATTATTAATCTCGGGATTTGAGAAATATCCACTTTATTCTTTCGCTGTATGAAATCAGTGTAAGTACATGAATAACTCTACCTAATTCCGACCTCTGCTTATGAGACATCACTCAATGAGTGGCTCTTCTGATCTTCAAGCCTGTAAGTTCAAGTGTACTGGCACTAATTTTGCCGAAAATTAGCCAAATATATTATGGCGGATTTTTTTTGGCAAAATCAGTTTGCAGACAGGCACACAGCCCGCCTTATTTTAGATATAGATAGTTATAGATAAAGATGAAAGATTACTCAGTAGTCACAGTCCGTGAACAGTTCTGTGGCACAATATGGCGGCCACTTAGCTGGCGACGTTGTCCTCTAAAAACTCCACGTACGTGAAGGGGAAGTGGCCGCGTTTCCCGTTCAGCTCGCCCTCCCATTGACCGTTCATGTTCATTTTTATGACCTGAAATATAAAGGGAAATATTTAAGTGAATATCCAAAAAAGGCTGAAACGTGCACCAAAATAAACCAAAGGCACACCAAAGGTTAGGTTAGGTTAGCAATTAAATTTTTTTTAAGCCAATTAAAACATTGCGATATCAGCATGTTAATTAACAATTATAATTGTAACGATGACTGATTTTATTGATGAAGGTTACTGCCCTGCAGTGGGATATTAAATAATAGCTTGGTACTTTAAGGCCCTTAACAACCAGATAATCTGCAGAATACTTCTTTAATCTGCACTCTTACTGATTTCCGCACATTAATGGTAACACGTACAATAAATATAAATAGAAGCAAATGTGGCTGTGCAAGTACATAAGGTGTTCTAGGATGGCGGGAGCCCGAAATGAGAAACTTCAGCTATACATGTTTACAATGTATTTTAAAGGGTTACAAAATTACTGTGCGCATAATGGCGGCGCTGATGACACTAAGGCCTTGTCCAGGAGGGCGAATTCGCCGCGAATGTCTTCGCGCTTACGTTGCGTCGAGTGAAGCGATTTGAAACGCGAGCGTTTGAAAACTTTGAAAATATCATTATGTCGCTCTCTTTCGCACTTGCTGTCGAATAATGCCGCTCCGTTTCGCACTCGCTGTCGTGTTCGCGCATATAGTGGTCATACACAACCCAGAGGTCCCTGGTACCTCGACTCGCGCGTAATGCGCGCGCGAGTCAAGAGTCTGGCGTAGCGCACGCGGTTTACGCGCGTATTTTTAACTCGCGCGTGTCTTGTGGACGCAATGTATTGACTGCTAGTATCTCACCAACGCGCGTATGATTCTAAGCGCGTAGGATTCGCGACAAATTCGCTCGTCTGGACAAGGTCTAACAGTTTTTTAAATTTTAATATGGCGCTCGCTGGCCGGCGTGACGTCACTCGTCGCTGAGCGTACAATATGTGCGTTCGTTTGCACGCACAATACGCTAGTCGTCAACAAATGCATGTATTACCTTGACGACGTCGCCCTCCTCCAGCTTGAGCGCGGTCTTGTCGTACGCGTTGGGCACGCGGCTCTGCCGCACGCGCGCCATGGCCGGCAGCGCGCGCTGCAACATACCACACAACCTTACTAACAATCTAATCAGGTATATAAAAGAGGAAGATGACTGACTGCCTGAATGACAATCAACGCCCTGCCCCAACTACAAGACCTAGGAACTTGAAATTTCGTACAGTGATCAGTGGCGTAAGTACAGGGTGGCAAGTCGGCAAAATGCCACGGGCCCCCAGCCGGAAGGGGACCCGGTCAGAGGAGAATACCAACTCCCAACATTTAGTATTTTTATCATACATGTTTAGTAAAAAAAAGTTTTTTTTTGTTACCTACTCAGTTGCATACACAAGTAAAAACATGTATTAAAAACAACGATATTAAATACCACTGTAGTATTTAAATTCGTTGATTAAAAATTCGAAGCATTAGAACGTATCCGATGCCACGCGTGTTGATAATACTGCGGATGTTCGGGGACTTCCCACTGTAAGTTTCGGTCAACAGCGCTTAAAAATTTGCGTATACTCCCCCCCCCCCCCCCCCGTGGCAAATTAATCGGATGGGGGGATGGGAGCCCTCCCCCCATCCTATAAATTCGCCAAGGGCCTCGAACGGTATAGTTACGATACTGACAGTGATTCTTTATGATGTGTAAGTTTCCAAGTACCCAAAGGGTAAAACCTCCGTGTCCCTTAATAATACATGCAGAATAAATGAGGATACCTGCACCTGCGCATACGACGCTCGCAGCTAACTTCGGACAAGCCAATTAAGTTGACGCGGACTATACCATCAGAGCGGTTACGCACTACGTCCGATCCGAATCCGATCCGTCTCCGTGAAATCAAAATCACAAAGAACATCGGATGACGGATCTAGTGCGTACATCACCTAGAAATAGTTCTACGGCTACTCCGGACCGTCATTTCACGGAGACGGATCGGATTCGGATCGGACGTACCTAGTGCGTAACCGCCATCAGGAGGGCTACGTGTCTGCCTGCCAACTGAAGAAGTATTAAACAAACTAGCGGGCGCCCGCGGTTTCACCCGCGTGGTTCCCGTTCCTGTGGGAATTCATCAAAATCCTTTCTTAGCGGATGCCTACGTCATAACATCTACTTGCATGCCAAATTTCAGCCCGATCCGTCCAGTGGTTTGGGCTGTGCGTTTATATCTATCTATGTCAGTCAGTCAGTCAGTCACCTTTGAGTTTTATATATAGATTGAGTGTGGCATACCTGTAGGTTGGTGTGTTGTGTATGCTTGTTGGTGGGAGGGCTGGGAGGGTCGCCGAGTTGGGTCTTGGCCTCCGCCGGCGGGTATGGCGCGCCCGACGGGTCCAGGATCTAAACATAAATACGACCCATAAAATAAAATCGCTAACGACCGCTGTCGGCACCACGAGCGCCTCAACTTTACTTATAGTAGTCACAAAATAGCATGACGCCTTCGACAGCTGTGATCGAATTGCCAGGAATAATGTTACTATTAGAAGATAAATAGACGTCACTAAAAATGACACTGTTACACCTGTTACAGGTATCATCCTAGATTTCACAAACTATAAAATCATATTTGAACGAAAATCGGTAAATAAATTTTTGCTTTCAAAAGTGGTGTTAGTATATTCGGGAATCTACTGCACCTAGTGAACTCTTCATTACAGTCATCTATCGCATGCATCATACTATTTTGTAACTACTTTAATGAGGGTGTTTCAGCATAAAACATCTGCTAGATGGCGCTACGTAGCCATAGAATTCGACTAAACTTTCATTGGTTCATTTTAACATTCATGATGGCGGTTTGACGTCTTCCGTCAAAATAAACCAATCACGTTTTAGTTGGACCTTATGGTTACGTCGCACCATCTAGTGGTTTTTTTCATACCACATCAGTTGGCAGACAGACACGCAGCCCACCTGATGGTAAGCGGTCACTGCGACCTATTCCATTGAGGGACACTTCATCAGGCAGCGTCGCTCAATGTGCTGCCAGACTGTAGGCTCATCTGATCTTCGAGCCTTTTCAATTTCAAGTGTACTGGCTCCCACATTAATACTGCCGGAACACAGCCAGAGCTGTTATGGCGGCAAATTTCACATGTGAGGGTGGTAGCTACCCAGTCGGACTCTGAAAAAGTCCTACCACCAACCAGAACCAAGGCAAGAATCGAACACGACCACTACCTTCCGGGTTTTATACTCGAGCGGCTTAGCCACTGTTCCACGGAGGCGGTTTTATTCTGAAACGCCCTCATTTTCTTATTTTTTTAATTATTATTTACTTACCCTCTGCACGTAGGGCACTGGGATGGACCCGGTGCGGCCCTGGGCGTTCCGCGCCGTCCACCACTGCTCCTCGTCTCGGTTGATCACCATCAGCCTTTCACCACGCCGGAAAGGCAGGTCGTCTGGGTCCTGCAAACAAACAACCATATCGGCCTCAGATATAGTCTTTGTCTGGGCATTTTGTCTCATATTTTTGTAAGTAGTATTTAAACGAGTGACTGGAAATTAAAGTTTTAAGTGGCAAAAATAATTTAACTTACAGAATAACTAAGTGAGCGACTGACTGCGAGCGACGAGAAATAAACAAAACAACGACTTACAAACATTCATTTGGGTGACTTAAAACATTCATTTGCAACAGTATGCACAGAAACGAATAGAACATCGTTAAATAGGGGGATTGGTGTTAAAAAAAACCACGAAGGCTAAGGCGGGAGCCCAGCTCCCGCCGCCATAACCTATATCCATCTGAGTAGACTTCCATCTCCGATCGTTCTTATTTTTGTGATAGCAAATAGTCGCTCACTTAGTAATTTAGTCGCTCAATTACTGAAATAGATGAATTTGTATATGCTCATCAATGACGTTCAATATAAAACTAGACACCCAATCTCTAAGATAATTCCTCAAAAAACGTCCGAGTGGCTTTGACACTGATGACATTAACACATTCGTTCAAATTAACACCTTATCTCGTGGCATTTAGTGTTTAATGTCAATTGTATACAACTAAACGAAAACTCTGCCCAATAGTCAGGTGGGCAGACTTTTGCTTCGGACAATATTTGAGCGTGATTGTGAGTCTTGTTTTTTAATTGAACGTCATTGCGCTCAGGTTATTAAAACAGTATCTCATCAGCAGTAGCTAAGTTATTTATTAGTCGCTCGTTTTATAATTCCCCTATTTTTTTCACTGACATTAAGAAAGAAAAATGATTTATTTGGTTCCTTTTACATTATCAGTTAGGTAGGTTGAGATCGATCCCGACCTATTTTACAAAAAAAAAAAAAACTGACACGAAGATCCGGAAATTTCCTTTTCCGATTGCACACATCGAAAGAATTTGACCCGGTTTACCAGTCTCAAACATGACGTAAAGATTGACGGAATGATTATTAGGCCAATATAATAGCGTTTTACTATAGTACAGTCGGTCATCTGTCATGCATTGCCTGGTTATTTTTACGCGAGTTGTAGGAACGTAGCGAATGATTATGGGTTAGTCATCAGTCATCCACATTCTACATTCAGGAAGTCTAATATTAGACAGTATTACCTAGAATATGATAACATTTCTTTTTGCATTGCAAACATTTATTAAGATCATCCGTTTATATACCGCCCCGGGCGGCAAAATTTTCTAGAGGAGCAAAAAAAAAGAAAAAAGAAAAGGGCGGCAGAATCGTCTTTTGCCTAGGGCGGGTGGGCTGATTTACCAACTGGAGGAGCAAAAATAAAAAAAGGCGGCAGAATTGTCTTCCGCCCCGGGCGGCTGACACACACGCTACGCCACTGATTTAGTTAGATGTTGAGAGTGCTTTGCTCCAAGTGAAGTAAGTACCTAACTGTGATTTATATCCCTATAATGTGGTTGGTAATACTCACACTGCCATCAAAGTCGAACTTGGCGATAACCAGCTCTAACACCTGGTGGTGGTGTGTGGGCTGCGCGTGCGCCGCGCGCGGCGGCAGCGGGCGCACCAGCGGCGTCGTGTCCAGGTAGTGCAGCCGGTAGAACGCGAGCAGCGACGGCATGTCCGCGAACAGCTGGTCGCCGATGCGGTACCGCACCGCCCCGTCGGAGGAAACTACGCGGTTTATTATGTAGTGGGATACGCGGTCGTCCTCCCTAGTGATATACACAAATATCATTTTAGATCTTATGTTTTAATAATATAAAAGCATCGTCAAACCTGTTATTTCACTTTTAAGTTTACCACCCATAGCACAAGCTCATGCTTAGTTTGGGGCTAGATGGCGCTGTGTGGATAATGTCCAGAGATATTTATTTATTACTACTTGCCAGTTTCACTACTATCAGATAACTTCCTTATGTTTTATCTGGCAGATATCAAATAGTATCTGTTGACAATTAAAAAAACAAGAAAACAGCATCATTGAAGCCTGGCTGATGAGTTACCAGGAATTTATCTGACAATAATAAAACTGGCCCCAATTCTTCTACAGTAAAAGGTTATTTCTATTATTCATATATAATCCATGATCTTGCACATATGAGGGCAAACAACAAAACAGAAAGTGATCTAATCCGAAGGTCGACAGATCGAATCCCAACATAGCCAACTTTCTTGGGGAATGGACTGGTCAATCGTCAAAAGGCGGGCACCAGCCGTCCTCTTCACGGGTGTGAAGTGGAAACCGGGGGAGTTTAGTGGATAGTGGGGCCTTTTAGTTCCGAGTCCTACACACAGCCGCAGGTCTCAGGTCCCGCTACCGTTTGGTCATGGAGAAAAAAAGCGTTCTTTTCCGCAAAATAAATTTCTACCTGACACAGAGCACGTAGTCGCCCTGTATGGTCTTGGAGTCACGCACGAGGAACACGCCGCTCTCCGTCTCATTCAACAGGAGCCTGGTGGCTTCGGCGCGAGACAGCTCGCGAAAATACCAGCTGGAAACAAAAACATACTAACATTACATACATACACTTATCTACATCTTCATCACTAACGCTGGCCATACACCGTCCTTCCTATCGTCAAATCGGCATGACGCGATCGACGGATCAAATGGAATTGAACGTATTTGACATGCCATTATTTGCAAGGATGTTGTATGGCCAGCATTATGGCGGCTATACACCATCCTTCCTATTGTCAAATCTAATTTTCCTTGCACTACAGACATTTTTGTTATCCAAGGCAAAATAATGTCGTTAATCGAGATTGTTTTTGTAGCAAAGTAATTAGAATAATGAATCCGTTGAATTTAAGGAAATGAGAAATAGCAAGGTTGCTACGCCAATGCGATGCTCAAGGCTCGCATTTGCTTCTTTTAGGGAAATGTTGGTTACAAATTACAAACGTAAAATGTTTAATGTCTTGTTCGTCTAGTTGTTTAAGTGCCTGGCTATGGTTTTGGGGTTCTGGGTTCAATGCCTGGATCGAGCAGACCTGTCGATTCATTTGAACACGGCTCGGATTTGTTATCAGCAATCTGCATTTGGCGAGTGTGGTGATGATCTCATAAAGATCGGAATCCGGTGGAATCCACTGGATGCGGGTTGCGCCAGGCCAGTTTGGAGATTCTTGGGGGAGATATATGTCCGTTTTTTAGCAAATATTATGATGATGCCACTACAGGTGGCAAACAGGCCTACGGCCACTTAATGGCAAGCGGCCGTTGAATTAGGGAAACATGGTTGTATGCCTCAATTACATGAAAAACAACTGTTTCCAATTGATTTACATTGGATTCTGGCCAAACACTAAATACATTTGTACTTTCATTTAATGTTTACACTAATTACATTGCATGTTTAGCATTTGTGATACCAACAAAATGATGTATGAACAGCAGCGAAACAAAAGTGAAAGTGATTGTGAACACCCATACATGAGATAGGTATATCCAGGAACATTGTGTTCATTTTGATAATTTAGAAATTGTTTACTCCAAATAATTATTCATTTAAATATCTAGCAAAGTGGCAAGCGTTTGGTCTTGCCACTTTGCTAGATATATTTTTTTTATTTATTGGTTTATAATTATTTATTTGTATGTTTGCTTTGTTATTTATTGGTTTGGTCTTTGTCCAGCAGTGGACTGTGACATATTGATGATTATGATTGCTCAAAATGGACATATGGGTGGTTATCTAAAATTTGGTTAACTTGGTGTTAGCATCAATTTACACAAAATTATAAAGAAATATCCAATATTTGAAACTACTAAGCGATGTTATAAAGTCCACTTAGTTCGGTCACTCAATTTGATATACAGGGTGGAATTTTGTAATGCCACCTGAAGGGGAAGTACTCTTAATACTGAAGATAGAAAGTTTTACTCAAAGAAAACATTCCTTTGTTTTTGAAAAGAAAGATTAATGCATTTAAAGATTTTTAAAAATTCGCTTGCCGCTCCCGGTAATCGAACCGACTAAAATCTGTAAAAGTTGCACCTCGTACTTTTATTGCATCGATCGTTAGGGACAATTATAAGAATAAAATCTCTCCAACAAAGTTCATAAATTAAATGAAAAGAAAACAATGAAAAAAGTGCTTTAACTTGACCCATTGAATCAATAATTTAGGATTTCATTGTTTTCCTTTCATTTAATTTATGAAGTTTGTTAGAGAGATTTCATCCTTATTATTGACCCCAACGATCGATGCAATAAAAGTACAGGGTGCAACTTTTACAGATTTTAGTCGGTTCGATTACCGGGTGCAGCAAGCGAATTTTTAAAAATCTTTGAATGCAGTTTTCTTTCTTTTAAAAAGTAAAGGAATGTTTTCTTTAAGTAAAATTTTCTATCTACAGTATTAAGAGTACTTCCCTTTCAGGGGGCATTACAAAATTCCACCCTGTATATCATAATATTCTTTATTTCCGAAAATTTACATTTCATACTCCAAATATCAGGCCCTAGCCATGTAAGATCTCCCGAATTTAGTGTTCATTTCAATGTAATTATAATTTTATAAGAATAATTTGAGCAAATTCTATTGAAATTCGTTTACTATTACATTACTAACATTGTCATTTCGATTTAATTATTAATAACAATATTTTACATCAAATTATTTTAAGTCAAAACGTGTAAGCGATAAAAAATATCAGGCCCTAGTCATTTACGAAATTCAAAAATACGCGGCATCCAAGCATATGGCTTTTTCATAACTCACATAATACTAAAGCATCGGTGTGAAGTTAGTAGCAAACACGACCCAAGCCGCGGCAGCCATTTGTTATTAGTGCGGTCGCCGACTTTGTTGCGGAAATATGTGCTGGGCCAGTCAAACTCTCAGGCCCTAGGTAAGTCGTTTTAAAGATAGTTAATTACTAATTGATCTCATTACTTATTGTAAATATGAGTTTGGTCTGCCTTGTTATTTTGACCGCCTAAATGGTTTTGATTTTGATTTTAAATAATAGGTTTCATTTGATTTTGTTTCTTTTCGTCAGTCCCTAGACCGTCAGGCCCTAGTCGTAATAGTGACTAGGGCCTGACGCCACATCTAGGGACTGATGGTCATACTGTGTGATGCATGGTTTTAAACATAATACCAATGTATTTGTTGTAGAATATGGCACCTAGAAAGAAAAAAACCATCGTATAAAGAGGAAATTGCAAAAAAAAGTCAAGAAAGTCAAAGAAAAAATTAAAAATGACCCTGTTTTACTGGCAGAGTACAAAGAAAAGGAACGCCTAAAATATCTAAGAAAAAGAATAAAGGACAACGGAAATGTGTAAAAGACATGACTCCGCGTGAGCACAGAAAGGCAAAAAAAAACTGGGTAGCCTACTCATCTGATTATAGAAAAAAAACAAAAGATTCGTGAAAATACAGATAAATACGTGGACCAAACGCCGCCATCATCAGAAGATGAAATTATTCCTGAGGTTACTTTATTAAATAATGAAAGAGAAGCTGAAGCAAGAAGGAGGAGTATAGCTCAACGGAAAAAGGAAATAGTATACTGAAGAGGAAGGACTTCTATCTATCTATCTATTCAGCCCGTGTCCACCCACTGTTGGGTATAGGCCTTCTCTCTTTCACGCCAGCTGTTCCGGTCCGGTGCAACCCAGTTGACCCTGGCTATCTTAGCTATGTCATCGGACCATCGGATAGTCGGTGCATGCGCACTTGCATTGTGGCAGTCCTAAAAAGCTCCCGAAGGATGTCCACATATCTTTTGTCAATATTGCAACGATGAAGAGAATGAAACACCGCCCAGTGCTCGACACTGTCGAAGGCCTTTTCATAGTCGACAAAGTCAAAACACATGGGCAGGTGGTACTCCTTGCATCTCTCCATCAGTTGCCGTACAACGTGGATGTGGTCCATGGTAGAGTATCCACTTCGGAAGCTGGCCTGTTCTGGAGGTAAGTACTCGTCAAAAGAATGGGTCAATCTATTGCACTTCTGCAAAAAGTTTGTAAACTTGAAAGAGAAGGCTTATGGGACGGTAGTTTTGAAGTCTAGTTTTATCACCTTTCTTGTGTAAGATTAAAACGATGGCCTTTTTCCAAGTTGCAGGAGTGATGCCTTGACGTAGCACTTTATTGAAGAGAGTTGCTAACTGCTTAAGTACGGGAGTACCACCGGCTTATAATATCTCCACGTGCACACCATCCTCCCCAGACGCTCATCCGACTTAAAGCAAACAAAACCTCTTCCTCCGTGATTGACGGTAAAGGTTCGTCACTTAACCGCTTGGTCGGGTCTGCCCTTGGATCTTCAGCATCTGGGGTAAACCTGCTTAAAAATGATTTTCTCCAGTCCACTGACACATAAATATAAAATATGGAGACTTGGAAACAAAGCCATTACATATAAAAATATGGGATTTAATCGTACTAAATATAAAGCTAAGCGAAAGAGAAAGAGAGTTGAAGAAATAATACACAAGTTTTATGAAGATGACAATAATAGTCGTTGTGCGGCAAGAAAAAAAGAATGCATCACTCGCAAAAAAATTAAAAAACAAAAATGATATTTGCTGGATTCCTTGAAAAACTTGCATCAAAAAGTTCTTGGCGTCAGTCCCTATCACGTCTCGTCAGTCCCTAGAACACTGATTTTAAAAAATCATTAATTTCTCTAAAAATATCAAGTAAAGTGACTGGCTCTTTTAGTTGCAGCAAAGTAGATGTCATACCCTCAGCATAGAATATAAACTGTTCTGATTTTTAACTAAAAACACCAATTTCAAAATTACATCAGAAGTTAACCAAATTTCAGATAAGTACCCATATTTATTTCACTTATTACATGTTGGGCACTGTTATTTCTGGGTTGATTGCCAGGGATGTTATGGAAGTAGATGCCCTGGTTTTGAGGTCTAGGAGGTAACTATGGAATTAGAAGATAACAGATCCGACAAAGATGAAAGTAGCCCTTATTTTCTTATTCCAAAAATAGTTTTAACAAGAATGAATTATGATAACCGGCTTAAGGACAATATAAGAATGGATTATGATAATAATTAGTTTTTAATGTCTCTTGATTCTATGCAAAATAAGTTACCTAAATAAAAAAGGAGTGGTATAATATTTGGCCATAAGTATGTCATGTATGTATGTTACTAATACTTACTGATATTTTAAAAACCAGTTTCATTAAATATATAACCTGGATTATGACATGCCCATACAATTCTTGATATCCATAGGCAAAGCAGGGGGCTGAAACTAACTAACATACTCATTTTACACAATAAAAGCATTTTGATCTGTTGTATCACATTAATCAGCTTATCACAGGTTATAAAATATAAATTATTTAATCAACTGATGCTTTTATTGAATATAAAAAAAAGATAATTTTTATATATTTTTTTTCATCGACTTGGACCGATGCAGACACAGTTAATAGTCTTCATAAATGATAATGTCAATATTTATTTATATTTCGGTATCATATTCAAATCACCTTCACAATGTCTACTAACCAAAAATTGGAAACTGGCTTATTCACTAGTTTAAAATATGAAGTTGTATTCATTTTCAACCTTCCTAAAGATATGAATAACACTTACCGATTTCGGCTATTCATATAGAATACATTAACCATAAAGTTCGATAAAAATACAAAAATGTATTCAACTCAAACTTATACCGAGGTACTGTCCATTATTTTATTCAATGAACACACAAATAATATCTCAAGTGAGATTTACGTTAAAGCAAAGGAGTAGGTAATTTATTAATTAATCATCTATGCATTAAAGAAATAAAACAACACATTGATTCATTTGTTGGATGCAAGATGTAGTAAAAGTTAGGGTTGTCATCCGTCCGGGTTTCCCCGGATTTATCCTAGTTTAGAGGGCATCCGGGGAGCGTCCGGGGAAGGTTTCATTCGTAGACAGAGTTTTAAAAAAGGTGATT
The DNA here is from genome assembly GCA_949319885.1 of Mecyna flavalis. Classification (NCBI taxonomy): domain Eukaryota; kingdom Metazoa; phylum Arthropoda; class Insecta; order Lepidoptera; family Crambidae; genus Mecyna; species Mecyna flavalis. The sequence continues at coordinate 1,187,052 of OX439419.1, read as the reverse complement.
TATGACATTTTCAACTGTTTTTTTATTACATTGAATATGTTTAAAAGATCTTGTTGACATGTCCGGCTTTCGGACTCTAAAATCCGGGGTTTTCATGCGTTTTGTTTTCCAAATTTTAGAGATGGCAACCCTAGTAAAAGTAAGTATCCAAGTATATTTTTACATTGCCTAATAACTAACTCCAGAGGTGTTTTGCTCATGTCTAGTTTATGTGTGTTTTATGTCTAAATTATTATTAGATGAAACAACCTGTTTGGAATGTAGGACAGCTATAAAACTATAGTTTACTAATCCATTGAAGTTTACACTGATTCAGTTCTAGTTTGATAAAAATGTTACATACTTCTAAATAATATGTCGTGCTTATAATTTTTAAATACAACATTGTTTACATTCCCACTTTTAATGAACTAATATAGACCCATTTAAAGCAGAAGCAATTAGGAAATTAATCTCTAATATAATCCAAACTTAGTGTTAGTATACCTGTATACTTATGTAAAAGAACAAGCCAAAAATGTATTTGTTGAATGTTACAAGTAAAATAAGCTACTCTATAAATTGCTAAATTTAAGATAAGATCATCATTGGCTAAACATACAATAAAAGTTGTTGTTTTTCATATACAATATGATCAATAAAAACAAAGGGTAGGTATAAGTGGACCTAAAAATGTAATAATAATTGACATTATTCTAACAGGAAAATAAGGCTGTATGTATGTCTTATCATTATTAGGTAATAGGAATGTCAGACAAACCTGGTCATGTCATTGGGGTCAAAGGAGACCCCGATCCCAGGGTTCGCCATGCTGCAGGCTGGAGAATCACTCTACGATGGAAATCACCGGGGCCACATCACATCACGACCGGAAACGAGTTTACTTCATATTTCCTACCGGTCTTCCCAATTTACTGCACTTTATCTAAGCCTTAACTTTCAACCAACTTATGAGCTGTATGTCCCAGAGATCCTGACACAGTCTCACGTTTTCTACACGAGATAATTATAATTTGTTGACATGTATTTTCTAGGTGTCATCAGCTATCCCCATTGATGTTCACATCAAAACACATGTTTCCGCGACCACAGCGTCATTCAATAACCGCCGCTTTCACGTGCACACCTCCTGAACTGACTTTCGGATGTATAATTTTAAGTTAATCTATAATTAAAACAGAATTAAAAATAATTTCACAGAATCACACACGCGAAGAGTTGATGATGATGACGCATAGACAAATAAGGACTTTTTATTTTTTTGACGCATTATCTTCCTGAAAGGTCATTGTCTACGGATTAGGGTAGCGATGCGCGACTATGAATACTACTAATACTAATCATTCGACTCCTCCAGTCATTCGACTAAGTCGACTATGCTTTGGGTTATTCGACTCCAGTCGCCAGTCGGTCGGTCGGTACGCGCCGCAGTCGAATACACGACGACGACGCGACGAATTACTTCAAGTCGACTCGGTCCAGTCGACTCTGGCTTGTCAGACAGAGAATAATTATTAGTCGACGACGAGTAAAAGAGATGGATAGAGCCAGCAGGGCACTTGTAAGACAGAGAAGAGAAGCATTGCTGTTGCTCGGGCAGAATCGGATCGCTTCGTGAACGAGTGAGAGAGATGAATAGAGCCAGCAGGGCACTTGTAAGACAGAGAAGAACACACACTTCGCGGGCTGTCAAGCAAGTCGAATGACTGAAGTGAGTGATGAATGATGAATGAACAAAATGAACGTCATTCGTTACGGTCGTGCAAGGTTGCCAGATTGGGTAATTTTTTCGCAATTCTGGGTAAAAATTTGGCTCCTGGAGAAATTTTGGAGAAAAAGAAACTTTGGAGAAATGTTTGAAGAAAATATTTACGAACGCGTCTATTAAAATTTTTGACTATTCCCCATCCAGAATCTCGCGAATCTAGGTGAGGCCATGGGAAATTGTCATATTTAAAATGCCGTAACCAACTGATTTTGAGTTTTCGACCTTATTGTTAGTAGTTTGGTTGGTTATTATCAGTAGAAATACGACACGGCAACCACGGGCAAAAAAACTCGGTGTTTTTTTTTGGCTTTTGAGAAAATAGTATCGTTTTGAAGAAAAATAATTTTAAATTTGGGGAGAAATGGAAAATTACATCTGGCAACCCTGCGGTCGTGTTTTGACATTAGTAGTTACTAATTAGTAGTCATCATTCGAATACAGACATTAGTAGACTACTAATTCTACGTTCGAATATCAGAATTAGTAGTTACTAATTAGTCGAAAAGTAAAATCATTCGAAGTCGCGCATCGCTAGATTAGGGTATGTATTCACTTGCGGATTTAACGAAAATATAACGTTATTTCAACGGTTATTTTATACATCCTTTTTTTAATGGCAACATTTTTGTATTACACATCACCTTCGAAATTTTAGTCTATGGCTTGTGTCCATTGTAGGGATGCTAATCGATCGCCAAATAATCGATTATTTGATAATCGATTATTTCTATTTTGCCGATATCAATTAATCGATTAATCGCATTTGCGATATCGATTAATCGATTAATTGAAGAAAAACTGTTCTATTAGTACGCTTTTTTTTAGGCTTATCGTTATGATGCTGAAAAAAGTGCGAAATACTGTATTCTCGGTATATTTATAGAATAAATTTTTCTACAAATAAAAGCAACAATTTTTAAAAAGTATGTATATATTTATTTTTTAAAGACAATGCAAAATACTGGGCCCAAAAAATTGTTGCAATATTTTGAGCTCACTAACACAGTGTTTGCACAGAACTTTGTCTCGTGAATCTTCTGTGAAGTCTTTCGCCCCGACATTTTTGTTAGGGATGCATCCGATACCGATACCGATATATCGGCGATACATCGAGTTTGCCAATATATCGGTATCGGCGATATTTTTATGGTCGATTCAACGATACTTTTCAAATTTCGCGCTTTAAAAATGCAATGTAAACGTGTTGTCACATCTATTTCGTTGCAAACGAGGCACGAACTAACTATGCTCGGGGAAACCCCGCGCTTTATTCAGTGTTTTGTTTCGCGGCGCCCGCCCGCTTTGGCCTCGCACTCGCACATCTAACCCATTTCGCTAGGTTGAATGTTGTCGCGCGTGGTATTTTCCCATGCAAATAAGATTAAGAATTACATATCGTAATTATTTGTGTATTGTATATCATTTATGATATTATTAATTAATTGTGCTTCATTTATTCTACCTTCCTTTTGAATTCAATTAGCGTATCGGTATCGGTATCGCCGATATTTTTATAAGAGTATCGGTATCGTATCGGCAAAAAGGTGTATCGAGGCATCCCTAATTTTTGTATACTTTAAAATCTCCAAACCACCAGAAATTACCAAACTCCAGACTGACTCTTACCGCCAAAAATAATGCCAGAAAAACAAATTAAAAAGCCAACGGATATATCAGATTATTGTTTGTTGACTGTCTTTTTTTTTCAACGCGAGTATACCTATGTCTGACAAAAGGCAAAGATACTGTCATCATACAGCCAAAGTTATCAAATATCGTAAATATCGATTCATCATCATTTCAGCCCAGAGACGTCCACAGTTGGACATAGGCCGAAATAAATAAATCTATAAATATCGATTAATCGGCATTAATTAATCGATTATACCGATTATTACAACCTTCGATTAATCGATCTAGTTTCAAAATGTTTACCAAAGATTAATCGATTAATCGATGAATCGAATCGATATCGAACATCACTAGTCCATTGTTTTTCTACAATGTTATTTTTCTGACTGCTGCTGGTGGATGAAAAATTTGGTCTCGCTGCGTCGAGTGTGACTTTGTGATAGTGTTCGTGCTCGATATTGTGATTTATTCGAAATAGATCACGAAGATGTCGTCACCGAGCGCTGGGAAACGTCGCATGGACACAGATGTCATCAAACTGTATCCTTTCTTTGTTATCGTCATTACAAAGTACCTATTGCGTTAGAGGGCCACCATGTAAATAAGTAGCCAAAGGGCCATCAGCTGATTGTCACGACCCTTCCTAAAATCGATATGAGGGTTTATTATGTTGGGTTTTTATCGCATTTCTTGTTAAGGGGCTGGTAATAATTGTTTCTGAGTAGTTATTGTCATGGTAGGACCTTTGGCTGCTCATTTATGTGATGGGAGCGTGCATTCTTTGTGTCTCCGTGGGCCAGCGTATCTATATATATCATAGATAAACAGCTACTTTACGTCGAGCGCGATGCTCTTCCGTGTAGTACATTTAACTACGAGACTAACATTTCGTAATTCGTATGTAGGCCATGGTCTGAATTGCGTATTTTTTTCTGTATGTGTTGCACGCCTGGCTTGGATAATCCAATGTTTTTTATGCGTAATTGAATGATAATTTTATTCAATCGTAAGTCTTCAATTATGTTAGTTTTGTGTGATTTTTCCTTTGTCAAAGATCTGTAATAGAAAAACATTCAGATAAGGCCAATACTTTGTTAGGTAATTCTATGAATTTTAAAGTTTGGTTTATCATTGTAAGGTCAACTTGAAGTTCATTATTCTCTTGATAATCTTGGTATTTTGCCAAACATGGCCAGTGACCTTTGTTTATAAACAAAACCCCATAACTTATTTTAGGAATGATGTGACATGTTTACCAGTCACAGTCCAGTTTTTTACTTTTTTACCAATTGTATTTTACTTTTTTACCATTCTATACTCAAAAATACTTTTTTAAAATAATATAATAGTCTAAGATCCAAACTAAGGTCTATCTAATCTATCTTCATCGAGTTGATAATAGAATGAAACTTATTTTATTATGAATTTAGCATATTAGAAAACATATTTTAAAATGGGTTGCCTAAAAAAATCCTGGACCGACCAATTATTCTTCAAAAATTGGTCGGTCCAAAACTGAATGTCGCTCAAAAAGTTGTGCTGCCCATTCCTGAATAACAACTGGTGTTGTAGAAATTATTTTTTTGTTGATTGCAAAGATGTTGAAAAATAAATAGTTTCTTAATTATGAAATAAATATTATTATTACTAATACAAAAGTTAAATGAGTTGACCAACTAATAAATTACTAATAGTATTACATTAGGCAATAAATTACATAATAGCATCACTATGCATACCTAAAATGATTACATACAATGTTGTTAAAATAAAGATTTCATTGAAAACTTAAATGAACAATATAATGAACTGTTTGTAAAGGACACACATTTGGCATGGCATACAAAGCAGGGCCTATTATATCAAATATGTATTTTTTTTTGTTTGAGTGATAATAACTTATAAAGAACATTAATTATAAATAAAAAAGAAAGATAGGTATTTTTCAAATGAAATTTATTAAAAAAAAAAAAAAAAATAGCACTTAATGATTTATTATTTATCGGTGATAGGTCTCGAAAGGGCTAATACGTGACAACAAATTATGAAAAGGACTAAAAACTAAAACGATGGATGTTACGAATCTATTATTTTAAATATCATTGCTCATATCAATTTATCTGTGTAGATGAAACTGTTTAAAACAGGAATAGGTAGGTTACATTTTTCGTTAATGTCTCCGTCATTATTTTGATGCTGTTTAAATAGCGTTACCATTATTTGTAGTAAAATGTAAATTATTTATCAGATAACGTATCTGCAGGTCAATTAACTATGGTAGGGTCGTTGGAGAGTGACGAATACGCGGGTTTTCTAGCGTATTTTAATCTTTATCGTTATAACAGCACACTTTGCACAAACTTTGAACGCCACATTTCTACTTTTGTCGTCACATTTCTATTTTAAACGTCACATTATTACGATAGTGTAATGTCTTCCTAGTCGAGTTTCTGTCTGATGCGCTTTCACGCATAAACCGATTTTGATGAAATTTGGTGCAGTTATAGACTAGATCTTCAAAAAGGTAGGCTAATTTTTGTCCCGGGATAATGTTCCTATGGGATCACTGAAATAAAATTGTTTCTGTTTGTTTGTTCTTCTTTCATAATATGTCGCAACGGAGCAACAATTCGTGATTTGTATGGGGATAGCTGGAGCTAGAGAGTGTCATCATATTATGTTACTTTTGTCCCGGAAAATATATCCTGCAGGGTAACGTATGTCGCAGGCAGAAAGTATTAAATAAAAATAAAATGGCTTAAGGTCGTCGGGTCCTGGGGTCAACACACTTCATGCTAACCCCGCTAAAGGACGTCTCCTCTAGTTTGTATCGTAATGGGTAAAATGACGCCTATGAGCTTTTATAACGAGGTTTTATTTTCTTTCTGACTTTTAAAAGTTGACCTCTGGGAATGTGAATATCTTTTATTTTATATTTACGGCCAATTTGACTGCTACGCTTAGAGGTCGCGGTTACGATCGCATTATTATTTATTAGTATTTGTATGCATGAACATGTTTTTTGTATCGATGTTTCACAAATGAAGAATTTAATTGATGTAATGTAAGGCTTTTGCATTAATAGCCCTTCATCATCATCATCATCATTTCAGCCAAACGACGTCCACTGCTGGACATAGGCCTCCCCCTTTCTTAACTTCAAATGCACTTTGTTCGCAAAGGAAAGTGCGCTAACCACAATAATCGAAGACTAGCGAGGTTGTGTGATGGATTTGAAGGTGATGATAGCCATTTAGACTTAATGTAGAGATATTTTTAAAGTACATAGGTTCAGACTGTAATGGCCTAGGGTTCCTATGACCCTCTTAACTCCCTCGGTTTCCCCTTGATTCCCTGAAGAAGGACGAGTCTACCTTGTAGCGATTGACGGACCTATGAACGACTCAGGCAGGGAGGACAACCTGAAAAACAGGTCGTTCGTTACCCACAGGTGACCTGTACGGTATTTGCTGGCTGTATACATATTAATATGGAAGAAGACATTCACAACATACACTAGAGAGCAGCTAGAGCTGAAATGATTATATGAACCAGTCAGAACAAACAAACAGACATTCATGCACATAGTTTTTACTATGCGGGGATCGAACCCGAGACCTTTAGTGATTTAGCCGCCTTCTATAATCCTAACACGGAATCGGACATCGAACGATGTTTTACTGTGTAGGATTGATGATAATCCGATGTACCTTCTTAGTCTTTTCTCGTTGAAAATCGTCACTACTCGATGTTAATTTCTCGTTGAAAATCGTCACTTCACTCGATGTAAAGATTCGAATATGGTGATGTCCATCTGCTTATGTGGAGCCCAGCCATTAATTATGAAGGTATGAATGCAGACTGTAAAATCGATACGACGAGTCGTCTAGCCGATGCGACTGTGTCCTAGGGCAATGACGCTGATTCCGTAAGGGTTCGTTGGAAATGTTGGAATGTTGTTCATTATGTCTGTGGATATCGTATCGCTACTACAAAATTTTAAAATTCAATGTTTTCGAACATACGTTCCGTATTTTTAGCTGCTAAATTACACAAGATAACAATAGATGTCGCGTCGTGCATCCCAACTTAAATCACGGTTGATATGTCTGTTACAAATACAAATAGCTCAAATAATAAATACCTGTGTTTATAATCCAGTGCAAGAAAAAAAAGGGTAACGATAATAATTGCCACAGAAAATAATTAGGTATTTTCTTTCCATAATAAATTTCGAACACAAACAAACGTAGCAAACAAAGTATTGGCTTGTCTTTATGCCAATTGTAATTTCCATTGTCGTTATATTTGTCTCTAGTTTCAGTATCTTACGAAACCGCACGACCCCTGCGGCTTAGTGGTAGGCCCAAGGTCGGGAGCGGACAGTTCAATATCTTTTACATATTCACGTATTATGGTTTATTACATTTTATTTTTGTTCAGCTCTAGGCGAGCTGTAATGCGAATGTGAAAGCAATTAGGTATGTTAAAACAGGAAAACTGGCGAACATAAATGCGTTTAGATCATGTGGCCACAAATGACCGTTTCGGCATGGGAATGGTCATTATTATCCCTGGATAAAAAGTGTTTATAGCTCGACCAATAAAATAAAAAACTCGCCATATTGCGGAAATATAATAATGGATCTTTCCCTACCATTATTGCTGTCTGTCAAAGTGTGATGTCAATTATTATTGTCAACCGTGCCTTGTTACTATTGGATATTGTGAGTTATTTGTGAGTATAACCGTAGCAACCAAGTGTTGCTATAACCATATCTAATGTGGCGCCTCCAGAGCAGGTTTTTTATTTTCTTGGTCAGGCTATAATGTTCCTTGCCAAGGTGTCCAAATTTTACCTACACCTGCTAAGTGGTTTAGGCGTGAAAGCATAACAGACGTTAACAGTTAATCCCGGCTTTATAATATTAGTAGGGATTTGTAGTTTCTTGTTTAGGGTTTTGTAGTGGTAGAGCCATTTTGTTTTACAGTACGAATGGGCCGGCTCGTCTGGGGAAGAACCACCCTCGCACATAACACCAGCGTGAAATAATAGTGACTACTATTGTGTTTCGTCTGGTTTGTGAGAGTGCTGGAGGGCCACACACCCCCATATAAGGCCGGCAACGCATCAGCGATCCCTCTGGTGTTGCAGATGTTCATGAGCGGCGGTGATTGCTTACCATCAGGCGACCCGCTGGCTCGTTTGCTGCCTCTGACATAAAAGAATGAAATAAAGATTTGTCTATTCTAATAATTCGGAAACGTCTCGGTCAGCAAGTTTTGTTATCAGTTGGCGCGATGGCGAGCGGGTCGCCACTATCTCAAAACTGTCTGGTTACATTCTATCAGTGTTGTGTATCGAGTTCAGATTTAATCTTATCAACTCATAGCTTATCTATTGTGAACTTCCTCCTATTATTGCAAGATACGGTTCAAGTAATTTAATTATCTTCAAAACAGATACAATGCTATGCTAAAAGGTATCACCGAAATCGAGTACGTCCTCCTTTTTTTAAGTTGGTTTATAAAAAAAGGTTAAGCAGAGTGGATCTTCTTCTTGAATGAGCCCATCGTCTGGGGACGCACCTCCACCTTAATGAAAGAAAACCATAGGAAAATGGCACTTCCAAAATGTCCTGCTATGTTTCTGTTGGTAAATTAGGCCTGAGCTAAATAACTGAAGTGCCTCCATAGATAGGGTTGCCATCTCTAAAATTTGGAAAACAGGACAAGACGCGTGAAAACCCCGGATTTTAGAGTCCGAAAGCCGGACATGTCAACAAGATCTTTTAAACAAAAAACAGTTGAAAATGTCATAAATCACCTTTTTTTAAAACTCGGTCTACAAAATGAAACCTTCCCCGGACGCTCCCCGGATGCCCTATAAACTAGGACAAATCCGGGGAAACCCGGACGGATGGCAACCCTATCCATAGACAATATTACGTTTAATTACCAATTAATTACTTTCCTGGTCAGCACGGGAAAAGAAATATGTAAATAGTTTTCCTTAATCTATATTATCCTTCAGTATCGAAAGCAAACATGAAGTCACGATACTGGGCGGTCTCAATGAGTTTTGCGTCAAATTCTTCGGACCACCAGGCAGTAAGTATGATACCATTAGTATTCATAAATCTGCATGTCATATTTTCAAAATAGCATTCCGCCACCATTTTCCTACAGTACCCTTTACAAGATGAGCAGCGAGGAGGACCTCGCGCTCCGCGCTCCGCTGCCTCCTTCTGCGACATTACTTTCTCGCAGAAGAAGGCGGCCGTCTCCCATGCACTCCTGTTGGCGACCATGGCGCGAACCATGGTGGCCAACGAGAGGCGTCGACCGCCTAGCGCCGGTGTGCGCAAACCTACTGTCTTGTACGCTGCCGTCTTCTGCCTCTGCCTACAGAAAAGAAAACCAGTGGCAGGGTTATCTTATATTAAGATGAAACTTTCCTAATTTCTTTTCAATGTTAAATTCCGCAGCTCCGTACGAGGGCGGAGTATGGCGCGTGAGGGTGCACTTGCCCGACCACTACCCCTTCAAGTCGCCGTCCATCGGCTTCATGAATAAGGTGTACCACCCCAACATCGACGAGGTCTCCGGCACCGTCTGCCTCGACGTCATCAACCAGGCGTGGACCGCTCTCTACGGTAAGACGAATTGATGTTTGGGGATACCAGGTCTAGACAAAGTAACATTTTGACAGCGATAGCGAAATTCGCTAACTTGAAATTGGGGAATAAATTATAAAACGTGCGACTAAGAAATAACTTTAAGACTGCCCATGAGATACTGTTTTAATAACTTGAGCGGTATAAATTTGAGCTACCGAAAAAATCGAAAAATTAAATAAATTTATGACGAATATTGATTATTAATAAAATTAAGAATTTAATAAATATTAAGAATTAAAAGAATGAGCTTAATACAAATTCGTCCATTTCCGGTATTAAGATTACTAAGTGAGCGACTATGAAAACAAGAACGATCGGAGATGGAAATCTACTCAGATGGATATAGGTTGGAAGGGTAATGCGGGAGCAGTGCTCCCGCCTTAGCCTTCGTGGTTATTTTTTTGCCTTGTGCCTTAGAAAAGTCACGTGGCCAATCGATATTGAAAGTACGGGTTTTGACATTCGCTATCGCAAATTGAGCGATAACGAACGTCATAAATGCCGCTTGTCTTGGGCCTCTGAAAGATTTCAAGTCGCTCAAACATCAAAGGAGCCTACAGCGTTGCAGCACATTCAGTAACTCTTCAAGAGTCCCTTATAGGAAATAATTTTAGACTATTATTAGAGAGGAGAGCTTAGGTTTTGCTGGGTTTCACGCACTCCATAAATTATGCTAAAGTACCCTAAATTATATCCTAGAGTACAATTTTTCTTTTTGTATTGAAGTCTAAGTTAAAAAATCTAATAAAATCGGCCAAATAGTCGGCGATGCGCTTATTAGCTCTCTGGGTCTATACCCAGTTAGTTTTTTTTAATACTGTGATTAAAAAAAAATCTAGATCAGTTAGACAGGTACCTACCGTACTGCGTAATAGGCTTGTTTCCACTAAGAATGAATCGGATGGCTTAGAGTTTCTAATGATTAATCATGATATGTAGTAAACAAAAAAACAACTTTTTTACTAAAATAATATAAGATGACAAATATTTTTGAAAATTAAAATCGGCAAAATTACTTATTTAATCACGTGACATTAAACAACAATCAGAGAAGCGTGACGTCAGTCCTCGCAAAACACCGGTTGCAGCTGTATAATGATCTCGTCGACTGACATCAACAAACTCGATTGTTTCGCGAGGATAGACGTCATTCAAGACGCCATGAGAGTCTTGGCCTTTCCAAAGTTAATTTTAAGTTTATTTCTAAAAAAGCAAAATACTTATGAAAAAGGCCTATTTTTCTAAAAATAATATATATTTGGGGTAAAATAGATACTAAACTATAGTTTTAAACGAATTTCCAAATTTTGTCAACTAGCCTATTAAGGGATACTTAATTAAAAAGCATCGCTTAAAGTGTTACCACACTGTTGGCTCCGCTGATCTTCTGAGCCTTTGATTTCAAGTGTTCTGGCTTTCACATTGATGACAAATCACAGCCTCATCTATTATAGCGGTAGATTTTACCTGTGGTAGCTAGCCATGTTATCTTTATGATTAACTAGCGGGCGCCCGCGGTTTCACCCGCGTGGTTCCCGTTCCCGTGGGAATTGATCAAAATCCTTTCTTAGCGGATGCCTACGTCATAACATCTACCTGCATGCCAAATTTCAGCCCGATCCGTCCAGTGGTTTGGGCTGTGCGTGGATATCTATCTATGTCAGTCAGTCAGTCAGTCACCTTTGAGTTTTATATATACAGGGTGGCCCTGAAAATCGTGGATCAAACGAAACAGGGAGATAAAGGGGGTTATTACCGACATAAACCCCTCAACAGTATGACCTCACATCGACTCTACAAAAAATTAAAGCTATTTTTTGTTTTGAAAAAAATAATGCCTTATTTTGTAATCAAATGGCAAAATAATGAAAACAGATTGTTTTTTCTTTCTTTTTTTTGTGTTCAATTATTGTCAAAGAAAGCATCTTTACATAAAAAGTATCTTTACCACTGTGGGGACACAAATTCGTGAGTAATGGCAACTTTCTTAAAAGAAATTAAGTTTTACGAAAAATCAATTCCAACTTCAAAACAGTACTGTGAAAAAAAAATGTATGACCGACAAGTGACCCTGTATCAAAAAAATTTGCCTGTTTTATGACCATTTAAATGAGGTATAACACTTGGCTATTTTGTAGTAAACTTATTTTACAAAACTTGTTTATTGGCGCCAAGTCTAACTTTCAATAAATTGAGCGACCAATAAAAATCGTTATTCGCGTTGATTATTTTCACTCTTAACAATCCTAGAGCTTTAACATTGGAATAAATACACGGTATCTTTTGTCCTTTTCACACTCGGGTCGGGTACGTACCCGACTCGGGTCGTACATACGATCCATTGTTTTTTGGCTCAGGTACTTAGGTACCGCTTGCGCATACGTTTGGCCCACCGCTCCCGCCGCGGCGGCGAATCAGTGACTCGCTACCGCTTGTTATAACGCACGTGTTCTGCCGGTTTGCTCTTCAACGTCTCCTGAACGGACTCGGATTTCTTGTCTAACTGTGATCTAAGCTTGCCATACGGACTGTGAGTCTTGCCAAACTGTGACCTAAGCTTGCCATGCGGACTCTGTGTGATTTCTTGCCAAACTGTGACCTAAGCTTTCCAATCGGACACTGATTCTTGAAGCCTTCCCTCGTCAGCGAGAGTATGCTGACATGCATTACATCTAAGGCTTTTGTAATGGCCACTGTAAGAAGAGTGGAGTACAGTCAGCTGTACTCCACTCTTCTTACAGTGGCCATCTGGCGTAGCGTAGGTCACAGTTAGGCAAGAATTAGTGTCCGATTGGAAAGCTTAGGTCAAAGTTTGGCAAAAAATCACACAGAGTCCGCATGGCAAGCTTAGATCACAGTTAGACCAGAAATCCGAGTCCGTTCAGGAGACGTTGAAGAGCAAACCGGCAGAACACGTGCGTAATAACAAGCGGTAGCGAGTCACTGATTCGCCGCCGCGGCGGGAGCGGTGGGCCAAACGTACGCGCAAGCGGTACCTAAGTACCTGAGCCAAAAAACAATGGATCGTATGTACGACCCGAGTCGGGTACGTACCCGACCCGAGTGTGAAAAGGACAAAAGATACCGGGTATTTATTCCAATGTTAAAGCTCTAGGATTGTTAAGAGTGAAAATAATCAACGCGAATAACGATTTTTATTGATCGCTCAATTTATTGAAAGTTAGACTTGGCGCCAATAAACAAGTTTTGTAAAATAAGTTAACTACAAAATAGCCAAGTGTTATACCTCATTTAAATGGTCATAAAACAGGCTAATTTTTTTGATACAGGGTCACTTGTCGGTCATACATTTTTTTTTCACAGTACTGTTTTGAAGTTGGAACTGATTTTTCGTTAAACTTAATTTCTTTTAAGAAAGTTGCCATTACTCACGAATTTGTGTCCCCACAGTGGTAAAGATACTTTTTATGTAAAGATGCTTTCTTTGACAATAATTGAACACAAAAAAAAAGAAAGAAAAAACAATCTGTTTTCATTATTTTGCCATTTGATTACAAAATAAGGCATTATTTTTTTCAAAACAAAAAATAGCTTTAATTTTTTGTAGAGTCGATGTGAGGTCATACTGTTGAGGGGTTTATGTCGGTAATAACCCCCTTTATCTCCCTGTTTCGTTTGATCCACGATTTTCAGGGCCACCCTGTATAGATAACATATTTTTTGCAGACCTGTCGAACATATTCGAGTCGTTCCTGCCGCAGCTGCTGACGTACCCGAACCCGATCGACCCGCTGAACGGCGACGCGGCCGCGATGTACCTACACAAACCCGAGGAGTACAAGAAAAAAGTGTCAGGTGAGCGACGAATACTTACTCCCAGAGATAGGCTGAGTAATTGCCACAAGGCCGCCACCACTTTCTCTTGGAGATGGCGAATGATAGCTTCTAGGCGGGCATCCGCTCGTCTTCTTCGGGTGTGAAAGGAAACCGGAGGTATTTTGTGGGATGCTTTTGTCCCGAGTCTCAACACGACCGCAGGTCTCGCTAGCCTGCGATACATAATATTCGGCTTAGGTGGCTACTCAGCCAAATCAACTCACCCGCGTTTTTAGTTTTTTTTTATTGGTCGCAGTTCTAAACTAGCTTAATATTTGCTTTCTCCTCCGAAAAAAAGGTGTGCGACAATACTTTCCCCAGGGATGGGCTGAATAATTGCCTCGAGGCGGGCACCAGGTGTCCTTTTTTCGGTGTAAAGGGTAAGAAAAATGATGTACCGGGCAGTTAAATGAACGTATCTAGCCCCGAGTTGCAGGCTTCAAATAATTTGGGTTGTCAGTCTAAAAGATTATGGAACTTATCTTTCTTATTATAACTAAGATGCTTCCTTTGTGATTTTAAAGAAGAAGACAGCAATGTTTTGAACTCATATAAGACAAAACTCATTTATAGGCCTGAAGATCTCTGAAAGCTTATCCGAGGGGCTTAGCTTATGGCTTCAGTTTGAGGAATTACTTATTTAAAAAGGAATAACATTATGAATTACCTAGCTATATTTACTGCAAAAGTAGTGGAATTGAAGCTATTTTTTCCAATGTCAATATTTCAAAACATTTAACACAGCAGCGCTATCTATTACTACCTATGCAGCTGTGACTCAAAAACAAAATTATACTGCCACCGAAATATAAACCAAAACATCTCCCCTTTCAGACTACGTCCGAAGATTCGCGACAGAAGAAGCGCTGTTAGAAAAGGACGCGATAACAGGTATGGGTGGCGCCGCTCCCACATCGTCATCTTCCAAGCCGTCCAACGGCACGGCAAACAACAACACAGACACAGAGAGCTCTATGAGCGATTTCAGCGATGACGAAGCGCAAGATATGGAGTTATAACGCACGCTGGGGCACTCCTCTTGCTCACTCACTACTGCCGTTGTTTAGGCCGAGAACGGTCAGGGTATATTTTAAGTTTCCTGTTTAGATTATTCTTGCCTTGTCTATGGTTGCAGATGAGTTGGCTGTTGCTAAAGCTGAGAACACACGATGCGCATTTCGGTCGTAGGATGTGGTTATAATATGTTAAACATTTATGGGCACAGACAAAATATGAAGGAAGCATTAAAAAGATATTAATAGTAGTACATAAGGTAGTGTGGCCATTAAGGGTCTTTGCCTCAGAATGCTGTGTCATTAAATTTTCAGTGGATTCTTAGCCTTAATCGCATGTGTATGTAGTGATGTAGTAATTAGCACATCAGACCGAATACTGCCAAATTTACTCAACTTTGAGTTTTACGATATATTTGATATCGTTTCAAACTTTCAGCCATTTAACGATGGATATACCCAACCATATCTTAAAACTTTGTGTACAGAAAAAAAAATTGGAAATTTCTATTCAAATGACCATTGGAACATTTTTAGTTGCAACGATATTAAAAAATTTACAACAGTAGTGTACTAAGCAATGCGATTGATCTATATTGCAACACAATTATAATCGAGTCTTAAAAAGCCATCGAATTTAATGTTAAAATACTATCACTATGGCCGTAGACTTCGTAACTCTATTCATATTGTAACCATAGACAAGACTGACTGAAGGCGTGTAAACAAGCCACTCTCTTTGTGATCTGTCACAATAGTCGTCGTGTCGTCTGCTAACGAATACTTTATAACTCTACTCACAGGACACTACTCAAAATCAACTGTTCATTGATTATTTTTAGAATTACGTCTAATTTTAGACTTGTACTTATGGGTTGCCAGTCATAAAATAAGAAATAGAAGACTTGTACTTTCGGTGTGGTAATAGTACTTGTTCTATAACATCTTAGTTGACTTTAACGATTATTTTCATAAAAATAAGGATTAAATTTTTTAATTTTCTACATGGAAAAAAAGGATTATATCAATGCCATGATTCACTTCTAAATGACTTTAGGGCGTTACATCTCGCTTTAATTTTTTTAGTTTTTTTTTTTATGTAAATTTAATGTGCTTTATAAGCATATAAGCAAAGTATTGTTGTTATAAAGTATTACGTCTCGGCTTGCCTATGTCCAGCAATGGACGTCTTTCAGCTAAATTAATGATGATAAATGATATCTTAGCTTGATAAGTGAGTAGTGTGGTGTGAAGTTGGCTTAAGTCTAAAAATCAGATTTATATGTTATGGACCACTATTTGCCAATTTTAGGATATTAGTTAGCAGAGTATATGCTCATTGGACTTTAAGGCAGACTTCACGACTCGAGGATACGCTTAACAATATTGATGAAAAAAAATAATAAAAAAACTTATATGATTATGAAATAATCGATTTAAAGTTCGTGTTTTAAAATTCATTAGTCTTCGGTGTGTTGAAACGTGTTGGAAAAAAAAACTAGGATTGTCTATGGCTTGTCTTTGGTCGTTAGAATTTTACGCTTAAGGTTAGCAGCAATATTAATAGAAAACAAAATGGTGTTCAAGATTCGAAATTAACTTCTGTAGTGTGATAGTTGGCTTGGGAATGAGAAGACGAAATGAAGTTTTTAGGCTATCTTTAATATTTAATGTACGAATAATAAACGATAGATTTTAAATTACGCTAACATCCCTTTATGACTTGCTTGCGAGAATGTTCTTAGTTCGGTATTTTTATTTGAATAACATTCAATTTATCGTGCGACTCTTTGTACTATCCGGTTCAGATGCTATTAGGACGATACCTATTGGAATGGGGCGAAAAATTACGCAGTCATCTTTAGTATACAAAAGCCACTAATTAGGGTCTTTTCGACTTTCAAAATGGGCGCATTGATGAACATAATCTGTAATTTAAAATCATTGCGTTTAACAAATTTAAACATGCTATACATGTTAGAAGTATTTTAAATTCAAATATACAGCGTGTTAGGTAATCCGTGGGACATATTAAAGGAGTGTTCAGAATCCGATTAAGAGTCCAATTCGCTATAAAAAATGTATCCTTAATTTTTTGCATTTATTTTTATCCTAATATGCATAAACTACCTAAAAATCTCGTGAGCCGGCCGGCCGGTTATGCCCCAAACTCAAATTGTACGCGAGTACAATAGGTCTACCCCTGAACGAGTGCACGAAATACTGTGAAAGGAAGAGTGCCCGCACGATACGCGGATTTTCAGGAAAATTTCGACTAAGGTTATTGACAGATATTTACCAGAGTTTTTATTGATTTATTTATACTTATTTAGTTATATGAAAGCATGAACTATTTGGGGTTTAAATATGTCCCTCGCATTTCCTGTCATACTGTATTCTAAAATATCAGATTATTAGAACATTCTTGTAAACATTTCTATATCAAGGGCATAACATACTCAACATTTTTAAATATATTTTAATAACTGTGTATCATAAACAACGGCGGTGTGATCGAGCGAGTTAGCATTTTGTAAATATCTTCAAATCTGTCCCCATAGCATAAATCCAACATAAATCTATAACGATTGCCCGCGACACGGGCTGCAGTCATCACTTTATATCTCATAGGTATATTTAATTATTTTTTATTATAACATGTGTTGCCCTTTGTGGAGGGGAAATTTTATTCCGACAACATTTAAGCTTAATACAGTTGCCACCAAATGCTCAACTTGTGTAACAGCGGAAATGAATATAATATAGCAATTTAATTCTCAAAAGTATGGAAGTATTTATTTACATTAGTTCAAATATTCTATAGAAGGTAATAACGTAAAATATTCCCTCCACTTGGGGTTGTCATACACATGATTGATAGTGTTAATTTTTAAACAAATGATGTGTCATGTTCGATTGTGGTTTTGTCGTATCTCCTATGATGTGTCTATAGTTTTTGTTATTGGCAACACTTCAAGGTTTAGATTGTCTATGCTTTAGCCTGGTTTGACACTTTGTAGACAGTGTGTTTCTTCTTTCTTTTCTCTTGTGATAAAACAAGGCCGCCTAATAGGTTGAAATGTAAGACAGGCTTTCTCAAATACGATGTATCTAAACTGTATTATCAATAAAAACACATGAATGTATAAAAGTAACATTTTAATTATGGTATGGTATAATTTTTAATTGCCTGTTATCAAAAATGTTACTTGTCAATTGAGGTAAATGAATTCAACAGAAAGTCAAATTATCTACATATATACAGTATATTCACCGCTCATTTGATGTTTGAGAATAACAAATCTTCATGGCATGTTTTGTTCAATTTTATGTAAATAAGCAGAAACGTTCCAATCCACAAATTGGTTAAATAGTTTGTTATGCACAGGTTGTGACTCTAGAATGCAGCAAAATGTTTACATAATATTTTCATGAATTTTTTTTTGAGAATAGGGCACTAATTTGGTCCTGCTTTTCCGCTTCTCATCTTGTTGTTAGATTGAATCAGATTTAAGACTAGATTCTTTTTGCATAACTTTGTTAATTTACGAAAAATAAAAAGTTCATATGAAGTTTTTTTTTTTTTTTTTTGGTGCGGCCTTGTTTATAAATATGTCAATTTTTATATAATTAAAACTGAGTAAATCTGTTTATACTTAGTATACGCTGCGTTTGACCAATTTACGTGTTTTTGTTGGAACAATCACATTGAGCTATCAACACCGTCAAATCAAACAGTTTTATTAACAATCAACCTGTATATCAATTTTTATCAATTTTTTGTTTTAAGTTAAAATGTTGCTTTAATATGGCGTATATTTGATAATAACCTCAAATGTTATTTTTTATTTTTTTGATATGTAACAAAATTGTTTTAATTGGATAATGAAGGCAATGAGTTTATGCATATATGTGTTTTAATACATAATATTAATTTGAGTCTGGAAACCTCACTTAAACGGTTGATATATTATTTTACAAATGTGTTCTAACTCTTATGGTATGTTTGTTTAGTGAATACGTTGATCATAGTACTTTTAAGTTGATTTTGACAGCAGGCATGACATGTGTGGCCAAAAATATGCTTTATAAAAAAATAATTAATAGTGTACTTATTAACATTATTATTAGTACAATTATTTTGTTCACTAGCAACATAAGTATTACAAACCTCTGAGTAGAAATAAATAGCTAAATTATCTATTTCGGTAGTTGTAACTTATTATATTTGCTATTAATTATTTTCTTTTGGGTTAATTTAGGTAATTTACAACAAGTATATCTGTAATATGCCTTTTGAATGCAGTGGTTCCGGTGAGTTCATAATTTTAGAATAGTTAAACATTCTTTGTAAACCCTTATTTTTTATGTCATTCATGCTCATTTGTTTGTAATTAATGGTTAATGACGTAGGAGCATTTATGTCACCTGTCAAAATCATCTGTCATATTGATTTAACGCGCTGAATTAGCTCAATGCACACCTGTACGAATTACTGAGAATTTCGTCTGCCTATTTTAGTTTAAAGCATCACAAAGAAAAACATTGGGATAATTATTCAGGCTAATCTGTTCCTTATACTGTTATTGATAAGAAACAAATCGATTTGCTTAAGGTTAGACGGAATAAACAGTTATAGACCGACAAACTTATCTGTTCCGGTGGCGGCGTCGTTACTGTCGTTTTAGCACTGTTCATTAAATATTTCACGTAGTTCCAATTTTGGTATTTGATTTCATCGCAGACGGTGTTGAATGCTGTTTTTTAAGTAATATCCGCTTACACCAAATAACTAGCATTTCATTCTTAAACCTCGGTGACTTGCGTTCACGATTGCTCCTGCCAATGATGATGTTTGGCCAAGTTTGTGATGTTCTTTTTGGTGTCAACATGTCACAATGAGAGTTAATATTTTGATAGGTGTAGGCAATCGAAAACTGTCAAATACATTTTCATTTTTCATGTTAGATCTTAAAACTTTGACATTAAGTTCAGTAATTACATTGATTAGCAGTTAATTTACCCTTGTACAAAATTATTAAATATTTGATTAAACAGTGTAATGTTACAATAATATCTAAAGCTTTCACAACTGTAACAATTATTACTAGGTTTTTAACATAAGTATTATAACAACCAACCAATTTTTATTACATTTAAATTAGCAAAACAAATAATTCGAAGACTATAACTTTGAATTTTATTAAGTTTGTTATAAAACTCGTTTACATAACAATACAAAGAGAACATCACAAAACACTAGATCTCTTAACTCGACACGTTGCGAACTAAAAGTGTTGCGAACGTATTTAATAAATAAGCATAGGTTATTAATAGAATATAAACACGAAGAATATATTAATATTATATTATGTATCTTTGAAAAACTCAGCCATAATAATATATTTTGGTATAAGGAGATAACATGTAAAATTTTAGTTAACCAAGTTGGGTCGACTGTGGTATTGTTGTCTCTGTCTACCCAGCTTTACCGGATCGTTAGTTATAAAATTGCTGTGGTGTTGATGTCTAGTTATAACAGTTAAGGCAGACATTTTGTAATGTACTCTAATGCAATAGTAACAGTTTTTAATGGTGAAATTTTGTGTAACTTTTATTTGGGTTGATATGGTATCACATGACGAACAAACTCGTTTCTTTCGTTTCACAGATAAAAATTTATAATGTCAGTTCGGTGTCCCTAATAATCCTTTATCGTATTAAAAAATATCTGTTTTATGAATTTGATTATTCTAATTGTTACGTCATCAGAGTTTGTTTCTCGTGTGTTTGTACATTACTTCGTACTTACGCTTGGTACATTACCAAAATTCTGCCTCGGCTTTCGTGATGTAATTTCTCGTGGAACTATGCCGTTTCAAGTTTTAATGATTGACATGTATGACGTCACGATCGTCTTTGGATATAAGGTACGGTGTGGATTCTATTATACATACTCGTCTGATCATTTAACATCCATACAGCCAGAAGTTGATGGATGGAATGGTGCGTATAATCGAATCCACATACTCAAGATTATGATAGTTTACCAAATTGATAAGCGGGGTTCGCCCTGATACAGTTAAATACATGTAACAGAATAAATTTATATTCTATTTTTATTTCATTACATGTAATAAACTTACGTTATTTTTAAATTATATTTGTGTTTGATTTTTACTTCTATCTTCTCTATGGGTCGATTCGAGCTTATATAAAGTTTCATCCAATTTATTATTTTCATAGGTATTTAAATAGGACTAAATGGAATAAAAAAAAACACTAGATACCTACTGTAAATGGGAAGATTTGTAGACAAAAATAAAACAACGCATTGATTTATTAACATAACTCTATTAAAAATAAACATTTTAACAACAGGCCCTATATACAGCTCGCCATTTTCTATCTACAATCATACAATAACGCTTCGCGATAGAATTCGTTGCGCGTCACTCTAGGGTACACAAATAATTGTATGTAATATTATAAATTTATCTAGGAGACGATGATAAAAACAAGATCACAGAAGGCGCTTTTCCCTTTTAAGGTCATCATTTAGGTACCAACAACGTTTATTCCAACTAGTCCGATTCGTAGTTCGATCGTCGAACTGTTCGGACATTTTTTGTCCGAATAGTCCGACTGGAGGATCGGACTATTCGGAAACGCGTTTATTCCGACTAGTCCGATTAGTAGTTCGATCGTCGAACTGTTCGGACAATTTTTTTCCGAATAGTCCGACTGGAGGATCGAACTATTCGGAAACGCGTTTATTCCGCCTAGTCCGATTAGTAGTTCGATCGTCGAACTGTTCGGACATTTTTTTTCCGAATAGTTCGACTGGAGGATCGAACTATTATTATTCCAAATATGTAGTACTACTACGAATAAATGGTACAGTCAGAATTATAATGTATTTGTATCTTATATTGGCACACGTATAGTTTATAACCTGGAATAGGGCATAGGCTATAAAATTGCTACGGGAAACGTCTCATTCCCGCGGGAATAACAGTTTTGAAACGGCTGAACGGAATAAGTTGAAATTTGACACATGTATAGTTTATGACCTGGAATAGGGCATCGGCTTTAAAATTCTTACGGGAAATGTCTCATTCCCGCGGGAATAACAATTTTGAAACAAACGAATGTCGGGAAAACCAATGAATGTCGGGAAAACATTGTTTATTGATCTGAAGTAAAAAACACAGGTGCAAGCGATTTTCGACCTTATCGACATTTACCAAAATAACTGATTTTAATGAACTAGCAAAGATGGTCAACAAGCGGTTGCGAAAAAGCAACAAAATTTTAAATGTCAATATGGTCGAAAATCGCTTGCACCTATTTTTTTACTTTAAATCAATAGACAAACAAAAAAAAACAGGTGCAAGCGATTTTCGACCTTATTGACATTTAAAATTTTGTTGCTTTTTCGCAACCTCTTGTCGACTATCTTTGCTAGTTCATTAAAATCAGTTATTTTGGTAAATGTCGATAAGGTCGAAAATCGCTTGCACCTGTTTTTTTACCTTCAGATCAATAAACAATGTTTTCCCGACATTCATTTGTTTCAAAATTGTTATTCCCGCGGGAATGAGACATTTCCCGTAAGAATTTTAAAGCCGATGCCCTATTCCAGGTCATAAACT
The DNA here is from genome assembly GCA_949319885.1 of Mecyna flavalis. Taxonomy (NCBI): domain Eukaryota; kingdom Metazoa; phylum Arthropoda; class Insecta; order Lepidoptera; family Crambidae; genus Mecyna; species Mecyna flavalis. The sequence goes on along the minus strand of OX439419.1, from coordinate 1,164,467 downwards.
ATACATGTGTCAAATTTCAACTTATTCCGTTCAGCCGTTTCAAAACTGTTATTCCCGCGGGAATGAGACGTTTCCCGTAGCAATTTTATAGCCTATGCCCTATTCCAGGTTATAAACTATACGTGTGCCAATATAAGATAGAAATACATTATAATTCTGACTGTACCATTTATTCGTAGTAGTACTACATATTTGGAATAATAATAGTTCGATCCTCCAGTCGAACTATTCGGAAAAAAAATGTCCGAACAGTTCGACGATCGAACTACTAATCGGACTAGGCGGAATAAACGCGTTTCCGAATAGTTCGATCCTCCAGTCGGACTATTCGGAAAAAAATTGTCCGAACAGTTCGACGATCGAACTACTAATCGGACTAGTCGGAATAAACGCGTTTCCGAATAGTCCGATCCTCCAGTCGGACTATTCGGACAAAAAATGTCCGAACAGTTCGACGATCGAACTACGAATCGGACTAGTCGGAATAAACGACCAACAATGAACCATAATGTGACGAAAATCAGTTGCACCCCTTTAAATAGTTGAAGCGTCAAATTAGGATTATTCTGAAAAAATATTTTAATATTCGAGAGAACATTAAATGAACATTTTTGCTATTTAATCGTTTTAATAAAGTTTTTTTATCCTTTGTACCGATACACATCCATTGAGATAATATGTTTAGCAATGTTAACCTTATTAGGCGGCAATAGATACATTTTAATTGTCTGTGTTTACACTATCCGTAATTTTGGGTCCGGCCGTTATGCCCCCATTCCGGTTTGTCCACTTGTCCCTACCAGTGTCTCCACTAGTAGAGACAAGTCCACTTTTTTGTCCACTTGTCCCTACCAAGTGTTGTCGGTATAGACATGTCCACTTTTTTTTCCACTTGTCTCCACCGGATTGTAATTAAATGGTTTTTATTTTTATTCCCGGTCGTCCCCACTGGGTACGACTGGGAAAAAAACGCTTCGTTCATCCCACTCGTTCCGCTATAGACCGAGAGTCAAATAATAGGTTCGTTGACACTAATACCATAATACAGTTCCATGATGGAACTCCAATTCTGGAAAACAAATGAATGTCGGGGAAACAAATTAACGGTTTAACGGCAAACTGGAACAAATTTTTTTTAATGTAGGGGCATACCGGCCTGGGGCAACCCGGAATGGGGGCACAACGACCGGACCCGTAATTTTCACGATTCCGTGATAACAATAACAATTAAAATGTATATCCGCCCATACAAATCGAAATAACGATTCGTGAAAAAGGACAGATTTGTCAAAAAACACGAATCGTCATTGACGGATCAGTGCGAATGAGGTCGAAGTTGAAAAAAAACGATGTCATTTTAATATCGTCACTCATTTTAACTTGGTCAGCGAGCGAGAGGCAAATAAGTAACGCCATTATCCCTTAATATTTTCAAGACAGATTCGAAAAGCCCTAGAGTGACGTCACTCAATAAATGCTAATCTGGTGCGTAGCAATATTAATAATAATAACAAATACATAAAAATGTTCTTGTACAAAATGAAAAACGGAAAAACTCAAATACATATACAATTACACGATGCTATATCGTTAGCGCTCACGCATTCAGCCATTGTACAATCAGCAACAAAAGTGCCTTTATCGGCCCAGCCGAATTCAAAATTTTCTGCATTTAATATGAATTATTAGGAACATCACTGCTTTGCAGTAGCGTAGCGATGGGGGGCAGGGGGGCGGTCCGCCCCGGGCGGCACTTTTTAGGGGGGCGGCAAAAGGGCGGCAGAATTGTCTTCCGCCCCCCCCCCCTCGCTGCGTGTCTGTTGGCCAACTGAAGGAGCAAAAAAAAAGGCGGCAGAATTGTCTTCCGCCCCGGGCGGCTGACACCCACGCTACGCCACTGCTGCTTTGATAGAAATTGTAGTGTCTATATAAATATTCTTTTCACATTTGTAAAAACCAACTTGTCACGCTTTATTATGTTGCGCTCTTTGCCAAACTAATGACGCACCACTGTCGTCTAAGAAATAGCACAGTCTATTTGTGACGCCACGCTTGCGTCTTCTACAACGGCAATTCTTTTTATTAATGCATGCAGTATGTAATACTTTAACAATTATGTATTCATATTTTCTCCCTGATAACTCTACGTTTCCAGGTATTAGATTCCATGGTCAGTTTCTCTATGAGACACTTAAAAGAATAAAACTTGAACATGGAAAAACAAATTCTGTAAACATAAAGTATATTATTGTTTATATCTTCGTGGCAAACATACAGATATGAGTGTAATATCGCTGCATATAAAAGTTTTCCATTATCGATATAAACAAACTTAAGTACTCAAGGAAATAAGTTTTAAGGTATCATTCATTCATCGGTTTTTATTAATCCTTTATAGTATTTGTGATTCTATGGGTCACTAGGTGCATCTTTGAAGCCTATATTAATTAAGAATTTCATTTTGGACGATCTGTAAACTGCCCAAACATCTGCACTTTTATTGCCAAGTGTACAAAATCAGCAATAATAAATTGTCTACAATTAATACAATTTGTTGTTTGTGCTGTTGTGTGCCACGAATTTAGTTATTTTAAAGTTATATACTTTCTTTTTTACTCATTACTCTAGAATAGTTAGGTTGAAGGTTTATTAAGTAACTTACTTCAAGGCAATGCTGGAAATGAAATGAAATAATAATTTATTCTGCAAATAGATTTGTAAAAAATACTTTTGCACTTCAATATTTTTCCTACCAGCAGTTTGACGTCAATTGAGAAGTGCCGCAAGAAACGCTGGAACTCTTGGGATCTTATAGGAAATTGAATATGTATAGTTATTTTCTTGCTTATATCAATTATGGTGGCTTTTAGGGAGCAATCACTATGGGCTTACGTAAATATAATGATTGTATGACACACAACAACACAAACAGCGGAACAGTGTCAGTGTTTTAACTATAATATGCATCCAAGCTAGTGATTCTACGAATATCATCTGATACCCATACTAAGAGAAACCATTCATGTCAACAATTTATTACATCGACGCGATATCGCGTGTGAAATGTAGACGTAAGCCAATCTCAGCAAAGAGCAAAAACCTTGTAATTTAACAAACCGAATGAATTAAACTGTTTTGATTTAAGACAGATATTTTTGTCCTCTTCTATTTACACTAAGAGTCAATCTGGACTATCACGCGACATCGCGTCCTAATAATTTTATTAGAAAGAATTGCAAAAAAAAATATTTTTTTATTATTCTTTTTTAATTTTCGCTCCTTTTGAACAACGTACTTTGTAGATGCTGCTAAAACCCATAAGTACTTGTACTAGTCTACCTACACTGTACGTTAAAAATTGCGCCAAAGAAATTATGCTTTTTGCCATTTTTTCTGATACTACGCCTACGCACTGACTTCAACAAAATTAAATTATCTATTTGTCAACGTCTCTAATGCGAAATTCGAGTCGTACTTTCTTTGTCCACTGATACGCTAAGTCGCGTTATGAACTGCTACCACGCGATATCGCGTCTGTGTGTTCATTTCTTAAATGTTCCTTCATGTCTGTCTCCGATTAAAATATGCCACGTCAAATCATTTTATGGCATAGGTCTTTTTGAGATAATCCGATAATTTATGCATTTCCGTGTGTGCTTAGAACTAAACCGACCACGTGTTATGTCTGATAGTTTTATTACAAAAATCACATGAACCAAAAGATTAAACATTAAGACAAATTTCTAACCTTAAAATTTTCAAATATAGGTAGCTATAGTTGAGTCTGTGGAAACTTAAAGCCGAATCATTTTAACATGCAAGAATCAATTTAAATTACAATTAAATTTGCCAGTAAAAAATAATGTCATTTATTTAAGTCTCACGGACATTATATTTATTATTATAACACAACTTTTTGGTAATATCTATAGAAGAAACAGTCAAATGAGGGCTTAAAATACAGTCATTAACTAATTTAAAAATAGTCTGACCAGAAAGAATAGACTTTGTGCAATCAATTATAACTTTATTCATACTGTATCTTTGACATCAAGTTATCATTACAATGATGGGCCCTTGCTTAATCACCACGCTTGCCATAAGCGGATTGATTATAAAAAACATGAGCTGTGTTCGAAAAAACCGACACGAAAGTAAGCTCGACACGAGAATTGAACCCACGACCCCTGGCCCCATCGAGGCATCAACTACGCTCAAGATATTCTCTATGCCTTCCTATGTTCTCTGCCAGTAATGAAAGAGTTAAGATTAAAACAAGTCTCATATTTCTGGTCACACTACAAACAACAAAGAAACAAATTGATTTATCTTGAAAATAATCTGATTTGTAACTGTACACAATATGTTGTTCTGTATATTTAATATTATATATTCATATAAAGTTGTTTTCGTTTACTAACAAACAATGGTGGGAATTTGCAGCAAGTCAGTGTTGAGAATCAAAAAATACAAATTATTTTTATTTTAAGATGTTGGCAATATGTGAAATATGACCATAGAGTATGAATTGATAAATGACAATTTAAAACAATCCACAGTTAATAAAGTCATGTACATATGTAGAAACAACTAAACAGTATAAAGTTATACATAATGATTATGTAATTGTTATTGTTTAGCTATTTTTCCAAAATATAGCAATATTCTAATACTGAGAAGAGATATTTGGATAGCATTGCCGTAACCACGTTCGGATCACAATTTTCACTACACCATTTACTACCAACTTCTCACAAAACTAAATGTTCACAAAACCTAGTCATGGCAATATTTATAACATCTTTAATAAAGACTTACAGGCAAAAATATGGAATCACAACTGTTATTTATAACTTTTTTAGCATAGAATCAATTTAACAAAATTTTATGAGGCAAATAAGCATGTATGAAATAAAGAATTTTAATATGCGTGACACATAAGACTACCGTCTTAGATGCGTTTTGAGGAAAAAAGGGCGTTTTTGAAGCTGTCTTATTTGGCAGACAGGCGTGCAATCCATCGAAATGACTTTGGTATCTCTTTAGTCTTTTTAAATAATGACACCATTTTAATCTTCATAATTAATGACACTTATTTCAGTTTTTAGTCTCAGTCGATCGCTGAATTCGATAGAAAACGCAAGCAACTCTTAATTTTCAAAGGTAATATAAATTAATATTGTCTCAAGTAAAAGCCGCAACGTAATATAGCAATAAGTTCAAACATGATTATAAATCAAAGGCCGTAGACAAGCGGCTCTTATGACGTTCGTTATCACTCAATTTGCGATAGCGAATGTCAAAACCAGTACTTTCAATATCGATTGACCACGTGACTTTTCTAAGGCACCTGTCAAATCCATACAATTTGAAGTTGGCGAATTTCGCTATCGCTTTCAAAATGTTACTTTGTCTAGGCCCCAAGCAAGACACATCATCTTACTAGTTCTATCAGTCGATTATATGCTGAAAATAAATCAAACACGTTTGATTCCAATATTTGCCCGTTACAATAACTGTAGTATACACTGACCTACTTCCCACATAGACAAGACCTAGAAGGCTAGCGGATAGCCTAACCAATGATGAGTCCGCAGCCGAACTTGAACTGCTGTTTGGCTTGGTTCGCCATGCCGGACAGAGCGAATGTGAAGGGGAGAGGCTGAAGCTTCTTCTCCAGGACTGCACCGATGTTCCAGTTTGAGTCTACCATGCCTGGAAAGGAAAGATTAGTTATTTCAATGTCTGGATGTTTATTTGTATTTAAAAAAAAAAAAAATTATATAAGTGGTAAGTTCATTATTTCTGTACTTTTTGATCAGATAACAAAAAAATATGTTTTAAATAAATAGATTTATGACTTGGCCAACCCATGAAAACATAATTTACCCCCAAAAGTCATACAGATTATATTGAATGAGATTATTTAATGTAGTCGTTGTTCATTTTGAAGTGCACATGATGTAAAAGTCAGATCATTAGCATAAGCCCCTTTGAAAGAAAGCCTATTTGCCTTGATATTACCATTTAGAGTTTTCAATCTAATTAATATTTGTACACCCTATCATGTTGATTGGAAACGTTGTACATCTATATATATAAAACTCAAAGGTGACTGACTGACTGACATAGATAGCTATCAACGCACAGCCCAAACTACTGGATGGATCGGGCTGAAATTTGGCATGCAGGTAGATGTTATGACGTAGGCATCCGCTAAGAAAGGATTTTGATCAATTCCCACGGGAACTGGAACCACGCGGGTGAAACCGCGGGCGGCCGCTAGTTAGCTAATATACATAGACCTCAAATTCAATATGAATGGACTTACCTCTGAAAACTAATTCAGCCTTTGGTATAGTGACCTGGTAGCCGATGGTACCGACTGATTCCATCCCTCGGAATGACGTGTCCATCTCCGCTACCACCTGGGGACATTTAAAAGTACATTAAACACTTCTATAGTACACACTCACACATAATTGACTGACTGGAAGAGATTGCTATTAGCAATAAGTCCGCCTACATTGTATCACCCATTTTTGTAACATATTTTTCTTTTATAATTTTGTGCAATAAAGAGTATCATCTATCTATCTATCTATAATTAATATCCATACACACAGGCGCGGTCGCAGCCTGAAATTTTGGAGGGGGTCACTTTTTTTTTTGGAGTAGAATGCGTTTTTGTACCATAACCGCAGGCTAGCTAAACCTGCGGCCGTGTGTGGGACTCAAGACTAAGCGTCCACTACGCACTAAACTCCCCCAGCCAGGCTTGTGGCTATTGACCAGCCCGGGTCACTCACTAGGTACCTCAGAAAAAGGAAACTTGGAAGTGTTACAAAATAATATATAATTAATAATTATACTTATGGAATTACCACCATTCACCACCATTATTTGGCAAATTTTTGAGGTTTTTCAATTTGACCTTAGATTTTGGGGGGGGGTCATGTCCCCTGTGACCCCCCCCCCCTTCGGACCGCGCCTGCATACACAATGTCCACGTAAGTTAGCAGAGTTAAGAAAATAAGTATCGAGAAAAATTGTCTAGTAGCTCCCTTCAAAATTAATCTGTAGAAAAGGGGAAATAAATTGAGAGAGGTAAACCATAGTGGATTTTCCACTAAAATGAGTGGCTCATCTCGGGAAGGTTCTTACCTCCATCTCACAGGCTGTTGACTGGCAGGCAAGCTCTCAAAGAAGGGAAACGTAGCGAGATCTTTAGGCTAAGATATGCTTTGTGTCGTTAGTAAAATTACTGGGTATATGAGACCTAATAATTGTCGTCTCGGTGTAGCGGGCGCAGGGCAGTGCCAGACAGTAACTGCTTAGATACTGTTTGGCACTGAACTGTCTAAGGGCAGACGTGGCGCTTACCATCAGGTGTACGATCTGCTCGTCTTGTTACACATTGCAATAAAAAAAAATTGAGCCAGAGTAAGTGACATATATTTTTTTTGCATGGGATCATACAAATGTGATGCCATGTGTATCAAGGTTATCAAATAAAATTTGAATATACCTGTAACTGTTCACTGGCCTGCTTGAAGTAGCAAAGGTGGAAGCCCGCTGCGCCAAGCGTTGCGGATACTTCAGAATCTAAGGACAGAACCACATACAGCTAAAAAAAGAACATTACTATATAAATATCACTGGTCCATTGAATAATTAAACTGTCAGACTCAGATTGACCACGGTGTATATTGACCATAGGGTAGAGTTGGCTGTTCAATAGTTTGATGTCATATAAATAGTATCGATAGCCTGAAAGTAGTTCTATTAATATTGATTAATAGTTTTTTTGGTTCCTTGATGTTATGTATTGATATGGACTACCTGCACTTGTATAACTTATTTTTATAATAAGATATTTTAAGTGGGTATCTTGTAAACTGTCAGTTGTAATTCAGTCTGGTTTTGCTCCTGAGCTCAATAAATGCAATGTGCATATTGAATGGTTTTATTTCACAATAAGAACATAATACTTGGTGAGAACCATTTGGCAATCAATAGTATCGATAGCTTCGCGCAACTCGGCGTCCGTTCCACTACTCACTACATCCGCCCAGTTTCTCTAAACAAGGGCTAATGGTTTTAGAAAACAAGAATCAATTAATATTTAACTTGGACCCCAGGGCCCCAGCGTTTCAACCCCAAAAGGCTCAAATATATAGGCATCACTGATGACAGAATATTTGCGCCTTTTGAGGTCTTCAGCCGAACCAGCCGCAGAACCAGCCCTGCCAACCGACAAAGGAAGATGAGACGGCGCCAAAGTAATGGTAATATTCGATTGTTGATAATGAAATAATCAATATATAACACTAAAATACTAGAACTAGAAGAACTATATAACAATACTTTCTTATTAGTGATCGCAAATTCTACGTGTTATATCTAGTAATATGTGATGTCTCACCGTCCATGGTGTATCGTGCGGCGGCGGAGGCGATGGCAATCTCGCCGCCCATCACCCGCGCGCCCGACTGGTACACAAGTTCCGCTCCCAGCGCCAGTCGCTTCGTCACCGACTTAAATGAAAAAAAGACTATTAAATACAGGCGTGTGTGGCCACTCAAAAATGGACCATTGATCTAGTAAAAAGATGGAAGGAATCCAATGGATGTGAGTGGTGAACGACTAGTTTGGCAATTTGAAAAATTTGAGGGCTTAAGTCCAGCGGTTAACATCTTTTAGCTGATAATTATGATATAAAAAAGTTAATAGGACAACTAAAACTTTATTCCATGATCACGATATTGCTGTAAAGAAATCGAAATTCTAAACATTGCTTTTAAAATGCAATAATTTTATCCACGATTTTATTTATTATTATTATATTCAAAATTACAGACAACTAGGATCCAAAAATTTTAATTTGATTGTTGATTAAACAGTAAAACACTCTCCTAGCAGTCCCTATTTCTTAAAACACATCATTATGATTGTTAACAATATTATGTAAGGACTTAATAGCAGCATTTACCCTGCTGTGGTAAGTTAGTGTACCTGTAAATAGTGTCCAACAAATACCGAAGACTTCTCGCTGAAGTCTGGCTTTCCGACCGCCATGGCGAGTGTGTAGTCTGAGCCCTTGTACTCTAAAGTACCTTGCGTGGCAGTCAGCTTGCATTCTTGAACCTGTTGTGAATATTCGCCTCATTAATATGAAGGACAATAGAATAAATGAAAAAGAATAATTAAAGGAAGATGAATTTGTAGATCAGATTAACTCACATAAGTGATACCTACTCATAAAACATAATATGCCATTTTGATATGTAAAAAACTTTTTTTGCACTGAATGCAATGAATCACACATCCATTAAACATGAAAACACAAACATTAAATATTATGAGCATAACTGTTTGTTTACTTAGCATTGAAAATTTTAAAGTCTTGTGTTTTACTCTTTATGTGTTAGCTTAAGAATGTTACTTAAAATCTATTTGATTCTTTAATAAAACTAAATAAATAAACATACCTGCGCAGCACCCTTTAACCGAATCTCTGGTGTGAGTTGATGAATAAGGTTAAAGTTAACATTTCCCGCTGGGTCTACATCACCCAGTATGACTGGGAACGCTTCTGTGGGTGATAACTGTTTTGTGCCAATGTATGTAGCTCCAAGCTTGTAACCATTTTGTTGCGAGCTCATTGTTAACGTGTGGGACATCTAAAATAAAGGAAAGTGTTGTTTTCACTCACTATTTTGGAGGCTATTCTAAAGTGTTAGCTAATTTTGAAGTTTGATGTACAAGTAACTTTAGGTAATAACTAGTAAATAAAAATCTGATGTGTGTGTCACAACGTAAATGAAATTGCTGAATATTTTTTTTCATTTCATTTCATAGATCTGATTAATTTATAGTAAGTCGAGAAGAATTCTTACCTGGAAATGATTAGAGATACCCTTATTGACCATTATTTTCCCGCCCTCAAAATTGACTGGCATAACATCTGCAAAAGATTGTAATAAAATGAGTTCCACTACTTTAGAAAACTAAATTTTACTATGTGACCTGATTTTAATATAATTTTGGATTCTTGACCAAATCAATTAATCTATGGTTATTTTATGTGATTCCTTATCATACATAATACAACTAAATGCGGATTTTTTCATTACATTACAAATTAATCATGTTTTGAAAACAAATTGATCCATGGTAGAAAACTGCAGATTCACGCCTATTACCCGTGGTCCCACGGCTATGACCCACAGTGGGTCCACGGGCAGTTTTTTTTCCCCGTGGACCCACTGCTCTAGAATGGGACCACGGGTAATTGAAACAAAACTGCTTTTTACCCGTGGTCCACTGCACTGCGGTCTTGTCAAGAAGATTAAACAGGTTGGATCATTAGGTATAATACAATCTCTTTGCATTTCCCAGTTTATGCCCTACGTCATTATGTCATTTGAAAGACATAATAATTTTATTATTCTTAAAAATACATTTTGCAAAATGACTGCGGAAATTAAAATTATACGGAGAAAAGGTGGAAATGTTATGTTACATAACGGATACCAATTTTATAAACATAAAGATAATAAAAATCATTGATAGTGTATTTAAAAAAGAGAAAAATACTCCAACATCTATTTGGACTTGCAGTAAAAAGCGGAAGAACAAATGTAGTATTATTTCGGTATCCGTAAATCACCGAAACATTTTAGTCGTTTTTGAACAAATTCATTTCGAGAAAACAAATGAATTTCGAGAAAACAAATGAATTTGAAGTAAAAAAAACAGGTGCAAGCGATTTTCGACCTTATCGACATTTACCAAAATAACTGATTTTAATGAACTAGCAAAGATAGTCGACAAGCGGTTGCGAAAAAGCAACAAAATTTTAAATGTCAATAAGGTCGAAAATCGCTTGCACCTGTTTTTTTTACTTCAGATCAATAGACAATGCTTTCCTACCTTCACTTGTTTTCCCGACGTTCATTTGTTTTCCCGACATTCATTTGTTTCCCCGACATTCATTTGTTTTCCAGAATTGGAGTTCCATCATGGAACTGTATTATGGTATTAGTGTCAACGAACCTATTATTTGACTCTCTCTCTATAACGGAACGAGTGGGACGAACGAAGCGTTTTTTCCCAGTCGTATCCAGTGGGGACGACCGGGAATAAAAACCATTTAATTACAATCCGGTGGAGACAAGTAGAAAAAAAAATTGGACATGTCTATACCGACAACACTTGGTAGGGACAAGTGGACAAAAAAGTGGACTTGTTTATACCGACAAAACTTGGTAGGGACAAGTGGACAAAAAAGTGGACTTGTCTCTACTAGTGGAGACACTGGTAGGGACAAGTGGACAAACCGAACGTTTGGACCCACAAGGCGAAACAAAGATGCATTTATAATTTTGAGTTAGTAGTGGGTCCACGGAGAATGTAATTATTTGCAGTATGACCCGTAGACCCACGAAAACTCGCGAACTGAAAATAATTAATTATAACCTGGAGCAGTGGGTCCACGGGGAAAAAAAATTGCCCGTGGACCCACTGTGGGTCATAGCCGTGGGACCACGGGTAATAGGCGCAGATTCATCCACCTAAGTTGCATTATTTAGTTTTTTTTTTTTTGTTAAAAGTTTTAGCCACAAATAAATTTATTATCCATGTTATTATTATATTTATAGTAGCTCATTACAATAGCTCCTCTTAGCCTGATAATAAACAAAGAGCAGACCAAACTGCCATGACATCTAATTCAACACCAATGTGTTGTGTACAAGACCAGGAGTTTCTTCATAACTATGAATTCCTTGAAAGTCCTTTTCCCATATTATAGTAAAGAAGATAAAATGCTGATTTCTATCCCTATATTGACATCAGGAGTTAAGTAGGTTTACACAAAATAATTTAAATGTTGGAAATTAACACATGGCTTGCTGCCATGTGTTAATTTCCAACACACAATAAAATGGTGATGCAAGCCAGAAATCTAACTAAAATAAAATGTTTAGTATATTTCTTATACTTACTTAAAAATTTTAAATATAAGAAAATCAACAAATTATCGGTTGTCATTTGGAAAACCTAAACTGCATAAGATCTTTTAACTATTATCAAGTTTGACCTATTTCCAGGGTATAGTTGGTACTGTTTATTTAAAGCACAGAGGCCAAATTAAGTTTTCTTAAACTATGTGAAGTACATCAGGTCCATTAGATGAGGTATATTTTAAGTCGCGCGGCTTAAATTTGGGCAATGATATCTTATCAAAGAGTAAACATGATTGTGTATAAAAGCATGTGAGGTTTAAGTACTTTAGTTTATGTTCATGTATAAAATTTATATATTTTAAGCAAAAATGTAGTTATTATGATAGACCTTAATCATGATAGGATATTTAAGACCACGCAATGGAGTAAATAATCAAGTAAAGGCTTATATTACATCACAAGATAACCAAACTTTTTGAGGGAAACCAATGTTTGTTTACCAGCGATTTCTGACTGAATGCATCACAAGAATCGTTAAAGCTACTTATAAATAAGATTTGCATCATTCTTAGCCCTAAGCATCATTAAACAAATGTGTAAATACCATACCTTTGGTCTTTTTGTGCAATTCATCAAGTGTCCCTGGATTTTCACGCTGGCTTTCCTGTTCTATGTTTTTAATGTCTGTTGGTGTAAGTCCCGCATTGGAGACACGGTATCTGCTTGCTATGCCACCCATTTTATAAAGTAATTAATTATACTTTCCCTAAATTCCACAGAAATCGATGAACATGTGCAAGAAATCTGTGGAATAAAAGACAATCGCAGCAGTGTGAAGTTGACAGTAGGTGCTACCAACATTGCGGGATAAACCATAAACAAGATAACGTTAAAATAACGTTATTGTCAGATCTTATAACGACTATAACGTTCTCTGGTAGTTATTGCGTTCGGATATTATCGTAGCACTGAAAATGTAAGATGTAAGTAAATCCTAAATCCTTGCTTGGTTATATCCGTATTTCTTTGAGTTTATAAAGTAAACTGTCACAATTAATAAAAAAACGTCAGTCTGTGTCAGAAAGTGTGAATTAAAATTAAAATTGATTTTGTAAAAACTTGAATATTTAAACTGTAAATTGAAGTTTTAGATAACTAGATCTTAGCTTAACAAACCAGCAATCTTTCTTGATTGTATAATTCAAGAAGCGTACGTGTGCACTAGCAATAGCTAGTTCAATAATCCTAACAAAATACTGCACCAGTAATTTTGTTTTTGTCTTTAAATCAGAAAAAACAATGCCTAAAGTAGTGTCACGCAGTATAGTGTGCTCCGACACCAAGGACCAAGAAGAGTACAATGAGACGAAGCCGCTGCACATTTATTACTGCATATGTGGGCAAATGACCCTCATATTGGACTGCACCACAGACCGACTGCCCTTGAGGCCTACGGACGGCGCCAGAGTCATTGACGGTTCCAAGCACGCTCACAAGATCACATCAGACCTAGATGAGACAGTATTTTTAAAAAGAGAGAAGGGAATAGAGAGACAGTACAGGTATGTAATTTATTTTGTTTTATTTATGTAACTTTACTAGGATTTAGCATTATCTGATGGTGTTCAAAAACCCACAGGTAGTTTGCCGTACGCCCAGATTTAAATCATCGCCTAACCCATGGTAGTAGAAATACTTGAAACTTGAACAGATTTCACTGAGTATTAGTTTTCAAATCGCTTTACATTCCAAGTTTGCCTGAAGCTAACTAATTTATTTCTGCACTTGAAACACAATAAAATAATGTTTTTATACATCATAAACAAGACAGTCACTAAAATGGGCTATTTACTTTACACATACATATAAATGCTTTAAATAAAAAGGCTTAAATTCACTCATTAAAATTTCAAAGTATCCATTTACAAATAATTTACCATTTTTTACAGATTAAAATGCAAAAAATGTGCTGTACCACTGTACTACAAACATGACCAAGACAGCAACATTGTCTTCATAATGAGAGGAGCTTTAGTCCAATCTGCCGGAGAAGGAGGAGTGACAGACATCTACAAGCAAGTTGCATTGGCACAACCCAAGAAGATCATGGTCACAAAACACACGAAGAATATGGGCAAGTTCAGTTCAGTTACCGTGTCCACGATAGATGAAGAAGAAGATGAGATAGAAGCCAGAGAAGTCGCAGACAGTTACGCAAATAACGCTAGGATTATTGAGAAGCAGTTGGAACGGAAGGGTATGAATAAGAGGCAAGCAGAAACTCCTGCGCAAACAGCAGAGAAGAGAACTAGAGGGACGTTGATTGACAAATAAATTTATTGTAAGTTACTTAATTTTGTTGTTTTATTATAAACTTCAAATGATTTAAGGGCTGTAATAGTTTCCATTTTTATGAAAAGATTTAGGGAGCAGTAATATGTTTACTAGAGCTTTGACGAAACCTGCCAGAGTTGGATTGATATCTATTGTTAGGCGAATAATTGGTTCACTCTATTAACACATCACTATGGTCACCGCGTACGGTGCCCCGCACGGGCCGAGAAGATGACAGATAGATTTTACCCCGCGAGCTTGCAATGTTTAATGCTGAATAATGTAAAAGCTTATTAAATTGTTATTATCAAGAGAAAGGTCTTTATATCTAATACTATAGAAGATTTCGGGCCAGTTTCATTGCTGGAAGATGTGTTTTTATAATAAAATTTATGTTAGATATCTTAGAAACAGAATATTTACAAAAAAAAGGTTGAAGGGAAGGGTAAATGTTACTATGTTTTCATCCAAAACATGGGCTCTAGACTTGGTTTGAGGTCAATAAATAAAAATACTAAAATGTTTCTCTCATTTTTTAATTATATGAAAACAATTTTACAATGTTTTTTAAACAATAAATAGGTAATTAATAATGTCTCAATTTAATATGATTGACGGAATAAATATATCTTTCACTTGTAATTCTTCATGTATTTACACATTATTTACAAAGATACACCTAGCCACCGCGCTAGTATATAAAAATGGAACTACATACTTAAAATGATGACTGTTGAGTATGCGTTCAATAATTTTTTACATTATTTACAGATTAACTTGATTGGGTGTTTGTTTTAAACGAAATTAACATTTAACAAATTCCCAAGATAAAATCTCATAATAATTTAACATCCTGTCTCCTCAATTTATCATCAATAAAAACAAGTAATAAATAATTGCACATCTCCGAATACAATACAGAAATAGGTCAAAAGTCTTCAAGATAACAATTATTAATTAGTATTAAAATAACAAGAACAAGAAACTTCAGTAAGAATGAGTACAAAAAGGATTTGTTAACAAAAACAATTTGTACAGACACTGGAAGGAGCAAACTCGAAATTGTGGCTAAAGGCGAATTTGATAATATTGACAATACCAAGTTAGACGTTAATAATAACAATACGAAGTTTTTTATAACAAGTGATTATTAGAGGATAAAAATAAAATTAAGAAAAAGCGAGCGTTATCTTTCTTACTTTGGCACTTTGGGAAAATAAAAGGATCATTTTTATTATTTTATGTTCTTTTAAGTCGTACAACCTCGTGTTCCGATTCCGAAATAATCATGAACTTTTGATTAAGCGTCGTCGGTGATCGTGTTTTTATCACTTTTGTCGCGTTTTGCTTCATTGCAATCAAGTCAGTCCGTCTTCGTTCACGTCAGACAGCAGCAGTCCCATCGTGTTAAGTGTGGCAATAGAGGGCAACTGTGCTTGCGCACTCCGTTAACATAACATAAATATTCTTTATTGCACACAAAACAAATAAAAATTACAATAAAAAGAACAAAATTGTGAACAATATAGGCGGTCTTATCGCTTGAAGCGATCTCTACCAGACAACCCCCAAGTAAAGGACTACCGAAAGAATGGGTATATCAATGCAATTTGGAATTTCCGTTGTGCAATATTATAAAATATCGTAGAGATTGGTCGCCAAAAATTGCTATCATTGTTTCGTTTTACAATAGTAGGTATGTCTCGGTATCATTCACATGTAACTTGTCGATCTTAGTATGCAGTTTAAATCTTTAGTACGGGATGTATTACCCTCTCACAAAAGAGCATAGTGAGGGATGAGTAGTAGCGTTGCTATTGCGCTAAGTTTGGTGAGTGAAAGTGCCGCAGGGCCGAACCTTTCGTCCATATTTTTTAATCAAAGGCGGACATCTGAGACCAAAGTCCGGTTCTTCCAGGTGGTCAAACTATTTTGTCAAACTGATTTGACCACGATCGCAGTTGCCCAAAGTTAGGCGGTAGTGATCTCTTACCATCAGGTAAAATTGGCTCGTTTGCTCCCCTTTTCATTAAAAAACAATTAAGATTTTGCTCCTTTCAGCGTCACAATTGGCACTTGAAACGGGTAAGCTACTTCGCAGTGAAATAGAGAGAATACGGAGCGGTTGATTCTTAAGTCTAGAGGAATGTGATTTCGGGTGACCGGCAAGGGCTACTCTACGAGTACGTTGCGTTATCGAACTTTAAAAGGACACTTTCTAGGGGTTTTTCTTATAGAGCTAATTCCTGTGATCGGTTTGCAATGGTTAGGTTGCCTTTTATTTAAATAACTGAATTCGAATCTTACTACTAATCTCTCTCAGTAAAAACTGCTGTAAACCATGAAGGTTGGTGCCTACATAACAGTACATCTCTTTTCGACTTAAAATAACAACTGTTGGAGTAATGAGGAAGAATTATTATTGTTTAGAGTGCCTATAGGTGTCGTCACATCTTGCACATCTTTGTAATACTTTAATCAAAGTTTGTGTATGTACCTTTAGAAAATTTATTTAACCTTTAACTAGTGACGTGACAAATTGATAACACTATAAGGGACATGTAGTCTCACAGGCTACTACATTAAAAGTTAAATTTTTTTTTAAAATTGCTTTTGAATGATTTAGATTGTGTTGATATTTATCTGTTGGTATATAATGAAACAAATATAAATGAATTTAATCAGTTTTTATAATTACTTAAAAAAACAAACGATAATTAACAATCACTAGTACTTTTTAGCCTTACTTGACAGGAGATTCTTTTTTAGCATTTTAATAGACCTTACATAAATAATATTAAAAATATACCACTTTTTAATCAAAATATAATCAAGTCAAAAACAAGAAAACATAATAGCTACTTCTGAAAACAAGACATAAAAATTCTGACACCTACTCTATTTGGTATAAATCATTGGCAATTTTTGCACTATGGGGCGAGAACATTGCAATCATATTATGGGATTGCAACACCCGATATACGTGTACAATGTAGTTAAGGAGGACAAATACCGCATGCCCTTCGTTTACCGTGACTAGTTTCAGGACTTTGGACAACTTCTTCAATCATATCGTCAGCCAGGACTCGTTTTATTACTAGCCATAACTCCCTTGGTAATTGGTTGCACATAACGCGTCTTTGTATATGGGGTAGCACTAGCGAATGGGCTAATTGCTTTAGAAATTACGGCTAATGGCGTTTCCTGCCATTTTGCACTAAAACACCGAAAAGAAGTTCGACAAACTAGTATTGGTAGTAGTAGTAGAGTTGTATGACAACTAGGGACATGTAGCCTCACAGGCTACATTCGATTTTCTTATTAAAATTACTAAAGCGTTAAACAACCAACAACACGTCCGACTGCTTTTGTGGTCGTTTTAGCACTTAAACAAAAGCTACTGAGACGCGGGGTCGCGGCAAGTGGGGGGAAGTGGTCAATTCTAAAAATTTGCAAAGCACGCGACGCCTGTGAGACTACACGTCACTAGTTAAAGGTTAATACTGAAACTTTGGATTTGGCTTAACCGAATGGTATTTTTTGTAGGACTTATAAATTGATAATATCTTATCGAAAAGGGGTCATTCCTAATACATTGCAAATTGATCACATCAACTAAAACGACAGTGATACTAACTCCGCTGCTACTTACACGAGAAGTATTAAAATTATTTCCGATATCAATCCGTAATTAAATGCTTTACGAATTTTACTTACCGAAATTACCGAGTCTATCCAAGGTTTACTTGCTACCAAGTAATGAACGAATGGCTTGCTCTCTTAATATAAGACGTTGACGATGAAGAACGAGAATTATTGTCAAATTAATTATCTATGAGTATCTCCTGTTTTTATTAAACTCTAGTTAAGTCCATGGCAATCTTCTAGTTATAAATAAAATCGATTTAACGGCTGTAGAACTCGATTCATACAAATCGGAAGGGAACGGTAGAATTAGTAATCTTAATAAAAACATCAGCCCAATTGTTACATACTCTGTGTAACCATTTTCAGATTATTATGGTTCAGTAGGGATTGTCATCTGGTGAAATTATGACGGCTTTCAAATGCGAGATGGCTAAGAAAGACTACTAATTTAAAATGTCATGTTTGTTTATTAATAGGCCAACTTAGAAATCGCGGTTAGTAGGTAATCGATTTCCCATCTTTCTTAAAAATGCCAAAGATGATAATATTGATGATGATCTCATTCTTCATCGCCAGCATGAATTGCCGCGTAAAACACAACATTCCGAAAAAACGCACAGGAACTTGTGAAAACACATTTTATACATAAAATTATATAGTATCTTATAGTTTTATAGCTAGCAATAAAAAAGAAGACAATATGAACATATAATAAAAATACTAGTACTGCCATAAATGGTTGTAAAAGTGATAGTATGACCGTCAAAGTAAAACTAGATGAAGTTAAGTGATAGTACGTAAAAACATTGGAAAAGATGAGAAAGTCAAATAACTTGCGCCTACTACAAACGCGACGAAATAAGTCCACAAAATTTAGGAAATGTTTTGACTATAAGATTAGGTAAATAGTTATGTCATACGATATAATCAAACGAAGCACGAAGATTTTCGATTTGAAAGGGTGTAAAGGGGAAACCGGGGGAGTTTAGTGGGTAGTGGACGCTTCAGTCTCGAGTCCCACACATGGCCGCGCAGCCAGTTAGTTTGCGGTTATGGTGCATAAACGCATTCTCCTCCGAAAAAAAGCACTGCATTCGATGGGTGTAGTAGTCGCTAGTGTTTAGATCGAAGATTCGTAGCAGCGTATTTTAGAATAATATAAAAACGGAATTAACAGCATTTGAACGATCTTTTAAACGTATGTAGATCAAAATAAAAGAAAATCAAGGAGCGATGTCAGACTTTGAGAAGACAAACTTTGAAAGGCTGTATAGTGTATAGTCCGTTTATTTAATTAATTTGTAGTTCTCTTGAAATCTTCGTATCGCTGCTACGAAACATTGTTGTAGTTGTTGGTGCATTAACCTACAGTTTGCCACCAACTAAGATAGCTGTCTGGTTCCTAAAAAGTGGTCGATACTAACATATTAGGAGAAGCTTAATTTATAAAACACTTGAAAACCTATCTACCTCGCAAACGCTCTATATCATAAATGTTTGGTCGTAAAACGTAGAAACAACTAGAAAATGTTTTATTGTAAAGAATTTTATAAATTAAGTTCACCTGCACACTACAGAAAATTGGATTTCCCTGCACCTAGGGTATTTTAAATCAGTTCTTTGAAGTCTTTCTAATGAATATTGTCATAAGAATCTGGAAAATAAACGCTCGATAACGGTCAACTAACAAGACTGCAAAATCAGTTGTAATTACTTCAAAATTAATATAGATTTTTAATTATGAATCATTATGGCATAACTCAAGAGTAAAAGTATCAAGCCAGTAGGTATTAATATTTAATTGCTCGTAGATTTTAGAGGAACTAAGTACAAACTATGTATTATGTTTTAAATTCAAGCAGTTTAACATTTCAAGTTATGCCTTAACGATCAAAAAGAAATAATTTTACTGAAAATAAAGAAACATCTAAAAGTAATAGTAATTTTGAATGACTATTGTAATTTAAAATTTTTACTCTTTTTTTCTTTACGTGAACTCAAAAGCAAACGACAGAACCCAATTGTTAACATTACCTATCATGTAAAAATTACTTCTACCTATTATTGTTTTTTGAGATAATTAATTCTCTCTCAGAATTTGCAAAAATTTAATACTTGCTCTATATTTAATTTAATGTTATCTAATGGGGCCAAGTATTTTTATAATTCATTTATTTATTTTCTTTACGTCAAGTCCTTGAGACTGACCTTCAACAAATTTTAAACTTGGCCCTAATTTTTTCACAAATTTAATTAATTTACCCTATTGAACTACAAATCTCACTTTTACTGTTATTCACAGTTTTACTAGAAATTCCAATTTTAAAATTATTTAAATATCTAAAGTTGATCCGCCAGGTCATTGGTTTAGAATTAAGAGAAAAAAAGTCGAAGAAATTTTGAGCATCACCAATCAAGTCTCAGGTCGAGAGCATTTATACGATTAAATAAGAAAAGTATATGCTAAATTTTATTAAATATTTTCTAAACCAGTACTGGTTTTCTTTTTCTTTTCCGCCTGTGGTGTGGATGACGTTTGCCGGCGTCCTGGCCGTCATGTTGCGCGCCATCTTGTGCGCCGTCGGGAGCGTCGAGCGGCGCGCGTTGCGTTGTAGCTGGTGCTATAACCGCTTGTAGACGGGCGGGGGCATAGTCGCGGGCTGGTGAAAAGGATGGTACTGGCGGGCTAGGATGTCGCCCTATAACCCAAATCGTACCCTATACATTCATTTTTACCCAAATATTGTGTTAGTAACAATACAAATATTTTTTTGCTTCACTATCTAAAGACGTTATAGTGTTTTGCATTGTTAGTTGGGTTCAGCAAATTTCAACATTTACATAAGATCATAATGTGAGGCAGAATACCATAACTGTCAAGTACATTTGATTAAAACTCGATTTAATTAAAATGTAGCAAAATATATACGTTTTAACACTGATTTGTGAAGTGTTAGATAGTGAAGCAACCGAAGAAAATTTTATTATACTTACCACTTGAGGCTGTTGGTTTTGGGCTTGTTTTATATTCTTCTCCTGAATCATTAATTGATGTGCCGCTCTGAAAGAATATATCAAGTAAGATTCTCCCATTTTTGAAAATATAAATGTTGTTTCTCTAAATGATTAAAATAATGAGGGTTTTACCTATCCATTTGTTCTTGCGTCATTTCAAGCGCTTCCTGCATTTCCCTTGAAGTATTTCTTACGAATTCTGCGTCGCAATATGCTCCCAAGCCCTGTTCGGCTAGCACCTGAATAAGTACCAAAGTAAAATGACAAATGTAAATTATGTGAAATATAAAAAATAAAAGTACCAGTTTGGTATTATTTAGATGTAAGTAAAGAGTTTAATCAAGTGAAAATTTAACTTATTTACCCTAGTAACTAAGCTTTCGGCAGATCCAACAACGGGTACTGAAGAGCTGTTGATGCCCCGGGGGCTTCCTGGTAGCGAGACCACTCCTCGGCCTGAGCTATCTCCGCCTGTAACACAAAACCTAGTCAGCTAATTTATTTTGACGATGTCATATTTTCATTCCGCTATATTACTTGCGAGTTCATAATAATTTAAGTTTATAATATTTTATTTATAAATAAGAACGAAATAATTTGAAATCCAAAAGTTAAAACCTGCGTTTTAAAATTTAAAGTTATTACTATTCTAGAATTTAAAAGTCTATTGTATATAATTCTCGAAGCTCATGTATTAGCCAGCCTTTTTCTATTATCCTCTAAAGCGATGAAATCTGACACTATGTTTGCTGCACATACAACTAAATCATCCCGAGTCCTCGTGAATATTTTATGATTTCGAACAATTAAACTGTCGTGCAAACCCTATTCGAAACATTTCACTTTAACATGAAAACTAGGTATTTATGTTCTCTAAAAGCTGCTAGGTCCTCAACTAAACTAATGCTGTACTATATAGCTTCTGATATGGCGTGTTAGTTTACATGCGGTTATTATAACTTGATGGAAATCATTTGTTAATTTTAGTCTGTTATTGAATAAAATTTATTAAAGTATGGAAGTGAAATGGATAAAAAACGGTATATCTCTTTTACCAATAATGTGCAAGTCTGTGTCGGTGTGACTGTGTATGCTTTAAATGTAATCTGTGAGATATTGCAATTTTGCGAGATACTTTAAATCAGCGGAAGCATGTGGTGTGATACGCGTACCGTTTTGACCGTCGATAACCGTCGTTTTTCAGAAGCTAAAAAATCTCCTGAAATACTTAACGTTCGTCAGTGAAATAAGCGTTAATGTAACGGGAGGAGCCTCCTTCCTTGACAGATTGACAAAAATACTGAAATAGTTAAACTACAACATTAAGAAATATTACAATTTTAGAAATATTACAAGATAATACACATTCAATTCACCTAGCAATTCTAATTACCTACTCTATTCAATTTGCTTTTAATTTTTGTAAGGAATCCAACAATAACATTATTATTAAAAACTAGAAAAGATATGACGATTTCATTTGACCTATGACTTTCAGTGAAGAATTAGAAGTCATCGTCAATATCTACATTACTTTAAGTCGTATTGTA
Organism: Mecyna flavalis; assembly: GCA_949319885.1. Classification (NCBI taxonomy): domain Eukaryota; kingdom Metazoa; phylum Arthropoda; class Insecta; order Lepidoptera; family Crambidae; genus Mecyna; species Mecyna flavalis. The sequence continues at coordinate 1,141,951 of OX439419.1, read as the reverse complement.
GATAAATATAATCGTAGAGAGGGCATTACCCAATTAACTAGAGACAGAAAGAGAAAAATAGAACAGAAGGAAGCTCCTAGTGCGGTGCGGACCTGGCGAGTGCGAGCGTTCTACTCTGCGCGGTGGCGGCGCATGCGGGGCCGCGCCCGAGGACGCGCTGCGCACCATCCGACCTGCGCCCGCGCCGTCCGGCCGCACCGTGCGCAGGCTGCGCCGCTCGCCGCCGCGCGCGTGCGCGCGCTCCGCCGCGTGCGAGAACGCGAACGGCAGCCGCGCCGCCGCGTTGTAGCCGTACAGCGTCATCGTGCGCGACTCCGTCGTCGGCGTGCAGGCGCTCGCCAGCAGCGGCGATATCTTCGGCTGGATGGCCGCGTCGATCGCCCCGGGCGACGGCGTCTTGTTCTCGGGGGACGCTTTGCGCGGGACGGCGAGCCGCTCGCGGGACGTCGTCGCCTCCTCCGGGTGCACGCGCTGCCGCGACCCGCCGCCCGCGACGGCGCGCTCCCCAGTTGTGGTGAGGTAATTCACGCAGCCGAATGCGAGTCCGATCTGCCCCAGCATCTCGGGGTAGTTTGATTTTTGGTTGCTGCGTGTGCGAGTGCAGTGTTAGTAGGTTAAATGTGATATTTTAATAAAATTTGGTAGATGGGCATTAAAAACGTCAAGGAATTGCAGCGTTAGCAAAACTAAAAGTTAAAGATTCATCGAATGTTGTCCGTAAGTAAATTCTTCGCTGATCGTTGTCCAAAAACGTCTCTAATAATAATGAATACAATGAAATCATAACCTGTTTACCATTTTATTAAAATATTTTTTGTAAGATTGTTAGGTGCAAACAGATTAGAGAGTAGGTAACACGGTAAAACCACACATTTGACTACCTGCGTAGATAGCGTTCTTTAGATCGTTTGTGGTTCTTCTGCAATACAATAAGCTAATTAGGACTTGTTACAATTAGCCTATTTGTTTTATGATTGATGTTATACATAGAACGCGAGTGTTGATAAACTCTACAATACTTACTCTAATACTTGATATATCTTTTCTGATTCCCCGTTGAATATCAAAGGTCTTAGTGGAATCTGCTCTTTCGGTTGTCCATTGGCACTAAAAATATATTATTAGTCAATATATGAAATACTTATGAATTAAACTTAACAGAAGAGAAAACTCACAGGTTTGGTGCAATTGGAATTGCTCCTACTCCGTACTCCTTCTGCATCATAGAGCTCAAATGATTTCCTACACCATCTGTACATAAAATAATCGTTAGTAATTCAGATGTTCCAAGCATTTTGCAAGTTGGTGCCCCACGTTGGGCGCCAGTGTCGCAGGTGTTATAAAAATAAAGAAACACAAATGATTTATTAAAACAAACAAGTAAATTGCCAGCCGGAATGGGTAGGACTGTTGGTTCATTCCGTGGTCCAGACTTTTAAGTTACATTCATGGTTTTTTATTTCATGTATTTATTGACAAAGTTAAGTGAAAAAGCCTCACCTGCTGGAGGCTCCCCGTGCTTTCTGTGTCTATGGAAGTGTCTGTTCGGTCCATGTCTTCGTATACTCGACCAAACGCCACCGAACAATGAGTGATTTCTCTGTGGACGACATTTTGATCAGAATCTACGAATATCGGTTTGATCGTATCAAAGTGGTATATCATAATTATTTTCTTGCTACTAAGACTGTTTTTAAAACTAATGTGCTAGAGGAGTTCATTTTTAGCATTGTGTCTTAGAAGCACACGCGTTAGAATTCTTAGCGCATGACAAAAGCCTACCAAAAATACCGAAATCATGAACTGAATCATCAACGAAAGCATTCGACAAACCGTTCCGACCTTAAATTGATATGGGATTAAACAATTAAAGACAAAATATTATTTATACACGAATATTTTGTTCTCCGTTGATACAAGTTTCTTACCCTATGCATAGGCACGTCGCTCTCTGTAACTATTTCGTCCAAATTTCCAGAAATTGCTCTCTTCAGTTCAGGCCCTGCTTCGTGGAGGGTTCGCAGACCAGCTTGCAACGTCATCTGGTGAGTCGATTCGTCGTTCTGGCGCATTTCTTGCTCTTTGCGCTTTTTGAATCTAGACGCCCGAACATAATAATTTTAGTCGCTATCCTTGATATGCCTAAATTCTTTTTAATAATCGAATCGAAGTGCAACTATTGCTTCTAGGCTATAAAATTGAGTGTTTCAAAAAATCAATCTAATCTTTAAGCAGCTAATCATTATTTTTTCTTTTATTGCTAAAAAACATTTGTTTTATTTTCTATTTATTTATAAAAAAGTTTATCTAGCTCAAATTGAATTCATGAAAGCCATGACGTTTAAAAATCTTATTGAAAAGGTGTTTGAAAATCGTAAAGTCAAATAAAATGTAAAAGTAGCTGATTTGCTCGTAACATCTAATCTATTATTATTTCGGGTACAAAATATCACAAAAACACAACATGTAATAAATCACAAAAAAGGGGATGAATGTGTACGTAAATTCAACCATTGACGGGTATTTCAATGTTTAAACATTTGCATGCTTACTGGAAGCAAGTTCAGACTTTTTTTTCAAAAGCTATGGCAACAATTTTTCTTTAGCCTTCAAAATAAGGGTAACCATGCATGGGAATGTTGATAACTCAGCTGAATCATAATACTCTTGGATGGTTAACAGTAAGATTTACTATATTCATATTAAAACTAATTCGCAAAGGATCATCGCAGCTTTTATTATCAAAAACACTAAAAAAGGGAACATTCTCTCTGTCCTATAAAACATACATGTCCTTTCGTTACTTACGCGTGGTTCCTATGGAACAAAAATAACTATGTCAGTTTTAACCGAACAAAAAATAAAGAACAATAAAAAATTATGAAAGTATCTGGGATACAACTTAATATTATAATAAAAAAACAATCATATTTTTTCCTATCCGAGCATTTTGCTCATTGGGTTGAAGAGGGTAGATTAAAAAATGTGCATCATTCCAATGAGGGCCTAGCAACCCTATATTTTTTAAATCCAAACATCCGAAATTGAAATCCAGCATTAAAAATATAGAATTAGTCTCCAGTTAAAGAAGTAAATTTTACTGACCTCCTGAAATAATCTTGTATAAGGAATGTGGCATAGAATTTTCCCACGGTGATTTCGTTAGGGTCGCCTGGCGGTGGTACTACCTGATCTAATAGTTTAGGGGATGTTCGTTTCCAAATCTTCTTTATAACCGCTCGCAACTCTGTGTTGCAATCGTCTATATTGCCTGTAAAGAAAACAGTTAACACGCTGCTAAGTTTTTCTTCTACCAACTTTATTATTGGTCATCAATGGTCTTTAATACAAAAAACTAGTCTAGATTTTTTCAGTGTCTATAAATATCTCAACAGGATAACAGTCACTCATCGTGTTGTAAATCTCACTCCATAATATCTCTTGTATACTCCTTGTTTTGATTGTTGTATACTTATATCTCCTTGTGATTCGTTGTCATGCTGATTCTGAAATTCACTTGTATGATATCATTTGTGAGATGGTCGATAAGTCTTACCTTCTGTCTTTATTTTCAATGAAGTTCTTACTACAGCAAATAATGTTGCATTGAACAGCACTGTCCCGTCGGAATTGAGAGGCATGTTCATTGACACCAGTCTTTTGCACGCCACTCTGTGTGGACATAATTTGCCGAACCCTGCAAACGTTAGTTGTAACTTTAAACGTAATTTCTATACGTAAGTAAACAAAGTCCATTAATTAAAGAAAAAACAACACCAAGTGAAACAAAATACAAAATAATTACCTAACGGTGGACTAATTTTCCTTAATAATGTAACTACATCTAAGTGTTTTATTCTACCCTTAGCATCGGGATCGTATTCGCTCCATAACCTGAAAATTGATGTCCATTAGAATGATCACAAATTAATATGAGCTAGATTTATTCTAATATTAATGGAGAAAGTGTCCAAAATACAATAAATATTTTGAAGGAATTGAAAGAAGGTTGATTTAGTTCCTACCTTATAAATTCATCTAAGTGGTGTGGTCCCAAAATTGACCAGTCTCTGGTTAGATAGTCAAAATTATCCATAATGACAGCTACGAATAAATTAATGATCTGAAACAAATAATATAAAATACATCTCAGAGAAAAGTTATTAATCCAAGAAATAATCCAAGAATAATAGGATTCTTATTTCATAATGTCAAATCGGGTTAATAGTAAACTGATGTTCCGAAATATTACATTTAATGAAAAATAAAGTTTGTGGCAGCGCCCCGCGTCGGGCGCCAATCGCCGGCAAATGATAGTCCGTAGTTCGTGGAAACATAGGTACATTTATTACGTTTGTAATAATAAATCAAAAAGGCCGTGAGCGGCGCGAGCGCGTGAATTGTGTTAGGTACTCTCGCTCGTAGCTGAGTTCGTACTAGCGCCTTGAGAAACCGCGGCGCTACTTACGAGTACAAATAAGATGCGTTCTTTTACACGCTATTTAATTTTGTGACATTAATGTAACGGGTGGCATGCTATAAGTGTTGTGTCTGATCTTCAGTTTATGTCACATTAATTATATAATCTTATATACTTACCAAGAATGAGCACAGCACGTAGAACGATATGAAGTACGGGAAGGCTAGCACGCTGCCGCACGAGCCTCCCCCCTCCTCCCCCTCCTCGTCGTAGTTCTTGTCGCACTTCACCTCAGGTTCCGGGGACACCCCCATCATGATGTCCTGCCACGCTTCACCTTGAATCATTAAAGAGTATTGACTTTGTTGATAATAGTAAAGGATCAAAATCAAATCTTGAGATCAAAGGTTCGAAGATCAGATGAACCTACAGTCTGGCAGCACATTGAGCGACGCTTCCTGGTGAAGTGTCCCTCAATGGAATAGGCCGCAAAGGCCACTTACCATCAGGTGGGCTGTGTTTCTACATGCCAACTTACTTCAGTTGGCAAGCAGACTAAGAGGATAAAACAAGGATCTCTAAAATCGTACTATGTACACTAATTTATACGAGAAGTCATCGTCATTGTCAACCCGTCGCAGTCCACTACTGGATATGGGACTCTCCCGATGCTCGCCATTTACGTAGTTCGATCCACAGCTACTCAAGAATCAAATGTACTCGTAATTACTAAGAATCAATTCAAGTTTTAACTCTAAAGTTTGCGCCATTCACTTCAAAAACAAACATTTGACCAACATAAAATACATAAAGCTTACCTGTTGCAGATCTGAAGAGCACCAGAATAGCTTGAGGAAACGTCTGGAAATGATTGTTTCTTGTAATAGGCGTTTCGTCATCTATAGCTATTTTACCGAACACCTAAAAAAGAAACCAGGTAGTGTTTAAATGTACCGACAAATAAGAAAACTAGAATTAAATAACATTGAAATAACAAAAAGTCGGAGTAGAGCTATTTTTGAGTTAATTTCATCATTCCTTTGGAAATTACTTTTTCACTGCAACTGGTTTTAAGAATATAGCCCAGACCCCAAGGTCCGGACTCCGGACTAAATTACTGTCGGTTTGCTACTACTACTTTATTAATTAACTAAATTACACCAGTGGGTTCACTGTAGTCCAAAAGAATACAAGCAAGTTCTAGCGGCCGTTGGACCATTTTTTATTTATATTGTTCAATTTTACACAAACCTGCATCCCAACCACAGCATAGATGAAGAACAACATGAGGATGAGCAGCGCGACGTACGGCAGCGCTTGGAAGGACTTGATGAACGTCCACAGCAAGGTCCTGATGCCCTCCCCCCTCGACAACAGCTTCACCAGCCTCATCACTCGGAACAGCCGGAAGAAGTTTATAGACGGAATCGAGCTCTCCTGCAAGTTATGAGAGTTGTTTATCAAAAAATACTACAGGTATATTTGTTATTTTCTCTTAATATTTAATGCTTTTTATTTTTGTTACTAACCCATATGGATACATATAGTTTATCCGAAATTAAAAATGTAGAAAATTGCGCATAAATGTAAAAAAATATGTTGTGATACAATTCTACGCCCTATTTACCATAATACTCGTACATTTCAGATGTATCTTGTAACTTCTACTGTTGAAATGATTATACCTACCTACTTAATACCTACTTTATTAAAATCACAAAATCACACATAGATTTGTTATTTAGACAATCTGGCTTCCCGTTGAGACAAAACTTCTAGCATGTTAATCATCTTCCTTGATTTTTCTATAATACTACTTACTTTGAAATGCTAGCGTAATGTCCAGCTATTGATCCAAAGGTGCTTTGACATTGACAAAATGGTGTAGCAGGTATTCCTTTTGTGAAATGAACATGTAGTATCGATTTGCGTAATTGCATACAACGTTACTGTCCCTTTGCGTTCTTTAACATCAAAAGCTACGCCATCTGCATTTCATACAACATTCAAAGCATCTATCTTAGCTCACTATGGTCTAAAATCAACATTTTACAGATCTACAATATAATGCTCTCATGTTTTATGTTGAGATCTATTTGTGTGTGTGGTATTTGTGTTTATACTGTTAATGTCACAGCTAAATTGTATAAATATTAAATACTCATAGTTAAAACAAATCTAAAATTACTCAAAGTCAAAGTCAAAGTATTTATTTTGCAATTTGATTTACCAAGAAATTCTTTTGCACGTCATAAACTTTTTTTCCTACCAGCACTTCGACGTGAATACTATGTTAATCTAGAAAAATACTCCTCCATGGAACAGTGGTTAGGCCGCTCGAGCCATTAAATCTGGAGATTGTGGGATCTATCGAGCTTTGGATATGATCGGTTACCACTACGGGTGATATTTTCCACCATTACAGTTTAGAGTGTGTTCGGCACTAATAATGTGAGAGCTAGCGAATTTGGAAGTCAGACTCGAATATCAGAGTAGCCTCTATCTTCTCTTCTTGGTTAAGTGTCCTTCAGTTATATAGACCGCATTGGCTTTTTGCCATGAGGCAGACAACGTGCTTGTCTGTCAACTGAACTGATCATTAAGAATCTCTTTAATTAAAGAAGGAACTATGAGGCATTATACAATGTAGCTGTGGCAGAAGGTAGCGTGGAAGCGTGGACTTACCTTCACAACGTGCGTTCTTGACATTCCACTTCCCTGAAATGAACATCATCTTCAATGCAACTTGTAACATCGTCATATAGGATAGAAGTGAGATTGCTTCAGCAAGTACTGTTATTACAACATCGATGTTGTCCATGCTCGGGACAGTAACTACACCGACTTTGTTTTGAAATAGCCACTTATAATTAATAACTTTTTTTTACAAAAGTAGTATCAAAAACTTTGATTTTGTATTCTTTCTTGTTGTAAGAAATGCGCTTTAAAAATATAGTCACCGGTTTTTTAAGTACTTAACACCTATTTTTACAAGATAAAAAGTAAGAGACTGGTCGTAGTCATCTTGTAAATATTAATTAAATACATTGGGATTGTTATCGTTCCAATGTTTTAGTTTAAGCACTGCCGAATTAAGTACAGTAGTTACATAAAATGATCTATGAAGTTAGTTGAACAAAGTAACGGATTTTCCGAAACTTTTTGTAGTCTCTTGTGTATACGAAGAACAAACATACAATTTTTTTTTTGCGTATCGCAGACCGTATTTTATTATAAGTATTAAAATGTTCGATTATGCTTTCAGAAAATAATTAATGTTAAAATACTTATAACATACAAATTAACATGTTTTGAATTTTTAAAAACATTGAAAATTATGACTGAGCATAATCTTAACATATCAAAAAGAAAAAAAATCTCACTAAAAACAGGTCTAATTTAAAAATGGTAAATTTCAAAACAAAGCGGTTTGTCGGTGAAAGTGATAATCTAGTTCAAGTGATTTTTATTATAAAGTGCATAAAGATGTACTTTACCTGATTTTTTAGTTCATTTACTTGCGACACGACGATGTCGATGATGCTACCTAACACGATGATGAAGTCGAAAGTATTCCAAGCATCCCCGAAGTAATTCTAAACGGAAGGTGTCTCGATTAGTAAAAAAGTTAGTTAATTTTTCTTTTTTCCTATATTTTATAGTTATACCTGTACCACATAAGCCCTAAAGAAACTTGATTGATGAAAATCACATAGGCTCAAAGATATAAATAATTCAGGATTGTTAACATAGGTATTAGTTAAGATTCACTATTCTTAGGATTATAACTCCTTTTAATAATTGCCACCAAAGCCGAGGAACGATTAAAATTAAGTCACTTTTTGCTCGTCTCTAAATGGTTTGTGTTAAACTAGAAATTGTAATCTCCACTCTGTCTAAATATGTGTCAATAAAAATTAGTATAATCCATCAAAACCAAAGATCAAGGTACCTTAAATCTAAAGGCAGCCAGTTTAAATATAAATTCCAAGGCGAACACAGCAGTGAAGATCATGTTGAGCATATCCAAGGCCTTGCTATACTCCGGCGGCTGGTTGTGGTACTTCATGGCGAGTGTGATGGTGTTGATCATGATCAACACGAAGATCGCATATTCGAACGGCTGGGACGTCACGAACCACCATACCTTGTATTGGATGCGATGTTTCGGTATATACCTAGACGAAAAGAATAGGCTAGTTGACAAAATTTGGAAATTCGTTTAAAACTATAGTTTAGTATCTATTTTACCCCAAATATTTTCATAAGTATTTTGCTTTTTTAGAAATAAACTTAAAATTAACTTTGGAAAGGCCAAGACTGTCATGGCGCACAGTGATCAAAAATGAGATATTAGGTGGATTTAAATCCATTGTGAGGGTAGTCAAAACAAATCATCGCAATGTGATTGGAGGTACCTACCCCATATTCTTGTATAATATAAACGGTTGAAGGTAAGTCATTACTGAGATATCAGCTAGTGTATGCAGGGTTCTCGCTAATTGTATTGATTTGATCTATTTACTTCCTGTTTTCGCGCACAGTTATCTGTTTGTTGTGACTTATACAGTGTAATAATAACATCTGGAGATCATATTGAATAACCTTCAACTTCAGGGTCTGTAGGTAGAGGACGCCCAAAGAAGGATTTCATGGATTTAGGTGACAGAACTAAGCGTAGAAGGTTAAAAGACGAAGTATCATCCTGAAGGTTGTTCAATATTATCTCCAGATGTTATTATGCATTTAGATAACCAATCCTGATATTTTTTTCAAATTTGGAAACATCTTTGTCGATTTTAATCCAATTTCTGGAAGCGGATAAACAAAAGCTATTATTGTGTTTCGTAACTCATTCCGCTGTTGTGTTGTCAAATCTGATACTCCTATTAGCTCATAGATATAGTTTAACATTATATCTTTTGATTGTTTAGTTGCAGGTTTGATTGGAGGGTGTTTTTTGAGGTAATTAAACAAATCGAAATTTCTAACTGTACCACCGTTTCCTGCAAAAATGAAAAGTTTGTTCAGGCAGGGGTAGTTTGGGGTAAATGTTTTTATTGAATACCATAATACAGACTTTCAGTTATCTACTAGTGTAAAAATTTCCATGTTCTAACATGTTCCTTGTAAGATACAGGCTTTAAAGTATTTAAAAACTGCTAAATTTTAAGCTAAGTTTTGAATGTTTTTCCTGAAGTACTATAACAACTAACAGTTACTAAGTGTTATAGAAAATAAAGTACATACCTTCAGTAATGTGCACCATATTTATTATTACGCAATAATGCACTGTATAAGTCACAACAAACAGATAACTGTGCGCGAAAACAGGAAGTAAATAGATCAAATCAATACAATTAGCGAGAACCCTGCATACACTAGCTGATATCTCAGTAATGACTTACCTTCAACCGTTTATATTATACAAGAATATGGGGTAGGTACCTCCAATCACATTGCGATGATTTGTTTTGACTACCCTCACAATGTCAAAGGACCATGCAAAGGCGCGTCCCCACCCACCAACAGATTTCAAACGTATCTCTATTTATACCTCTTGCCATACTGATCTTTTTTTTGTATGACGACATCCCCCGTAGGAATGGGGATTTCTCGCAAATCGAATTTGAATGTTGTATTTTTCAAGTATTTTTTTGACACAGTAAATTGTGAAAATAATGTGCAGGCGATCAAGAGTAACCCCCCTGGCCTAAATAAAAGTCTTCAATAAAATATAATCTTTAAAAATATTTTACAGTCGAGTCTACTTGAAGCTAGACACAGCGCAATTCTGATTCTTAGGCGTTCGGCATAAGGACGTTTTTATTGTTTTTGAATACCCCGTCATTTTTTGGATTAAAAATGGTTATTTGTCTTTTTAAGGAATGTCATAATAATATTAAAACTAGTGCCAAGTCTGTTGGTGGGTGGGGACAGAGCCCATATAACTTCTTGCGTTGTTCTTTGATTTAAATCCACCTAATATCTTATTTTTGAATACTGTGTGGCGTCTTGAATGACGTCTATCCTCGCGAAACAATCGAGTTTGTTGATGTCAGTCGACGAGATCATTAAACAGCTGCAACCGGTGTTTTGCGAGGACTGACGTCACGCTTCTCTGATTGTTGTTTAATGTCACGTGATTAAATAAGTACTTTGCCGATTTTAATTTCCAAAAATATTTGTAATCTTATATTATTTTAGTAAAAAAGTTGTTTTTTTGTTTACTACATATCATGATTAATCATTAGAAACTCTAAGCCATCCGATTCATTCTTAGTGGAAACAAGCCTATTGTCTTATGAATTAATATTAAATTATATTTATTTTTATATTTGTTAACTGTGGAAACATAGGTAATATCACTATGCCTCTTGCTCATATAAGTAGAAATAGTTGACACATCTTCGGTAGGTTCGAGTTTTTGAATAACTTTTTTTAAACTGAGTACATTTCATCTTCAGAAAAGGTATTTAAGAATAGAATATTAACTACTGACCTTCTAATCGGCTTTGCTTTTAAAGCGAATTCTATACAGTTCCTCTGATTCTTATCTAACTCACAATTCTTATACTCTTGTTCACCCTCATTTTGGAATGTCACTATGACGAAACCGACGAATATATTTACCTTGAAGAAAAATAAAATTTATAACAATTATAAATATATTAGCTTTAATTAAAATTGTAATAATGTTGATGGTTTACCATAAAGAAGGCAATTATAATAATATAAATGATATAGTAGGCTGCAACAATTGGACGGAAGTTAGTAATGGGACCACGATCCTCAGCATTCGAATCTATAGATACATACAACAACCTGAAAAGAACAAACCCAATAAGATTAAATAAAGCTACTAATAAATCATATTGGAATCGGACAGTGAACATATGTAGTTATTTCGTACTCCGTAACACTACGTCATCTAGGTAACTCACCCTGGCCATCCTTCAAAAGTGGAAACCGTGAATAGAGTGAGCATTCCTTTCATGACATTATCAAAATGGAAGTCATTCCTTTTCCATTCTCTGTCTCTCACTACATATTTATTATTCTCAAACACTAAATATGTCCCCCTGAAAGCCAAAATTGTATTTGATGAAATTCGTGAGTGATCCTTTTGATGCTGTTATAAAAAACCTGTAGAAAATATTACTTACTGACACTCTTCCTCTGTCATTTTTGAAATATCATTACATCTAAAAAATTTACCCTGAAACAAATTCTCTGTGATTAAATCAACAGTCGTAATTAGGAAGTTTATTAGTTCATGCCACGACATCTAATTAGGAAACAGCCAAAACGACAACACAAGTTACTTGTAAGACAATACTGAAAACTCATTTCTCATGATGATTAATTTCGTATTTATAAAAGCGCAAGCTATAAATAGCGATATTCTTTTTCTTTTTTTTAGTATAAGCTAAATTGATATATTTCTGAGGAAAAACAGGGAAAAACAATCTCAATGACATCTGATTGTCATGATATCAAATTTTAATGCGTACAAATGTAATAATCTTAGTAATAATATTTTTGTCTTTCTGTAGAGAGTCTCTGTTATTATCAATGTTTCTTTATTACTTAGTATCGTCATGCGTTGTCTACTATTATACATTATTTACAGGCAACGTAAACTATACATATTAATTTATTAGAACGTTTCTAATAGTACTCATGCAAGTGAGATCTTCCACGTGAAATAATCAGTTTCGGATAATTATTATATTAGGTACTTATCGGTTTTTAAAATGTTTTTGCGCATACAATTAATAACGATATTTTGTCTCGATGAAATGGCTTGAAAAACATTTAAGAAGATCTCACTGATTTTACATCTATGGACACATCTACAGTCTAAAGCTCACCTTAAATAACTGTACACCGACGACAGCGAACATAAATTGTAATAAATACGTAACTAGCATTATATTCCCTATTGTCTTAATCGCTACTATCACACATTTCACCACATACTACAAAATCATGGTACGAGGGTGCGAGTTAGTCGGGTATACATTACCAGGGCAAGGACAGTCCATATTGTCCGGTACCGCAGCGGCCGGACATAGGGGGACAAGCAAACCATTTTAATCACAAATAGGGCTTTAATAAGGACACTGGGCGCTGTCTAAGTTATTAGTCACATCTTGGGGAGGGCAGTTACGTTAGATCCTACTGTAGGTAAAACATTTTAAGTAAACGCCAAGGTAGGGGGAATGTTACGTTTCGAACGATTTCTATGGTTCGATGCTTGTAGCTACTACACCTTTGGGTCAACGATAAAGTTAAACATGCCAGACGGATTTAGACGACACTTAAACAATAATTTGAGTCCACGAACATACTAAAGGGTCTAATAGGGTTACTTTACTTCAGCTAAACATTTTACGACATGCCTAATTATAAGATTTTGAATGTTGAATTTTGTGTATCATTATTGGCGAGTCAATATTGAGGAAGCGTATCACGACATGAATTTAGTCAATAAATAAAATTAACAGATGGAAGCTTTCCTATATCCATTTTGTTTTACATAATTCACATAGAAGCTTCAGAGAGCATAATAAAAATAGCACCGGAGTTAAATAAATATAGCTAAATAAAATTATAATACAGAAAAGGAAGCTTCAGATAGACCCGTTAAACCAATAAATAAACATAATCATGAGAAATGAGTAAAAGAGAACAGAAGACATAGTCACAGGGTAAATGCTGGTGAAAATCAAATTGAAACGATACCCAAAGGTGTAATTGAAAAGTTTTAGAGATGTGAGAAGGAAACAAAGTGTCATTTGTACATTTTACATGTTTTCTTGTGTTCACACCACTCTGTAGTTTCACAAAACTGTGTAGTCACACGTGATTTGTTCGTAGGACGAAATGACGATATTTGTACTCTGGTGGTATGCCTTCAGGGTTTGTATGCAGAAAGTGCCCCCTACCTTGAACATTTGGACTCCCATGACGGCGAACATGAATTGTAGCAATGATGTTACCAACAAAATGTTGCCAATCGTTTTGATAGCAACGATCACGCACTGAACAACGTGCTATAATCATGGAAAAAATAGGTGAACATTTCTCTACATCAAGATGATTAGCACTATGTTTTCAATTACTCAAATAAAATAATATTACCATGGACGATAAATCAACACTATTCAAACAGATAAAATTAGACGTCTTTTAATCTTTATATAATTGTGTAATAGATTGTACCAATTTAAACCAATTGTGTAGGTATATTACTCACCTTAAGGCCCTTGGCCCTATTGATGGCCCTAAGAGGCCTCAGCACCCTGAACACTCTCAATATTTTCACCACCGATATACTACCAGACCTGCAAACATACATTAGTCTTGGTAAAAGGGCTACACCAATATTTTAAGTAAATCAGACCTTAAAGAGTTTTGCTTTCCATTTCTAGTTTCCATCATTAGGTGCGTATTTTGCTTAAGTACTAACTATATCGGTGGTTCTAATAACGATGACAATTATACGTTTTACAAATTGACAATAAGTAAAGCGAGTAAACAGAAAAGGACAAACGTACTTAAAACTCATGGAGATGAGAGAGACGCAGACAACGAGCATGTCTAGGACGTTGAAAGCAGACCGCAAGAATGCGCCCTGGTGCAGTATCAAGCCGTACGTGATCAGCTTTAGGAACAGCTCCAGAGTGAAGATCCCCGTGAAGAACACATCGAACTGACTTAAGAGCTGAAACCAAGAACAAAACATTAATGAAATATCGACGTTGAAGATACAACTTTTGAAATGACCCGCGTTGGACACGACTAACAAAGAATTCATATCGATAAATCTATCTATATAATCTATCTAGATTATAGAAAGATTTATCTAAATTAGCAGACCAGCTCACTCTACATGTTTACAGGCGAGGATTGTAATGAAAAGGTTTAAAACATTTAAAAGAGCATATGGTGTCAGAAATAACAACTAACTGTATTTTTATACTTCCAATTGTATTGAGATATGTCTCCTGAATAATAAGAAGACTTGAAGTTAGGTGGTCAAAGTATCGATTTTAAAAATGTTAAAAAACATAAGAAAATGATGCCTACCCAATTCCTGAACCCTTTTTGCGCAGCATCCAGTGGATCTTCAGCAGCCAACATGGCAGATGAGAACATAATGCAGACCAGGATAATATTCCCGAAGGTGGAAGAGGCAGACATCTTGTAGCAGAACACTCGGAACCTATTTTAGAAATTCAAAAATGGTTAAGTGTGAACAGTGATATGCAATTTTCTGAGTATATGTATTTACATTTGTTTGTAACACATGGTCTAATTTGGAAATTTTACGGGCATGCTAGGTAAATTTTATAGATTCAATAATTTACACTTATTATTATTGGCTTGTGGATTTAAATAATTCTTACATATTTAAACACAGACAACATCAAAAGCTTATACGACATCAAACATCAATAATATAAAACATTGTTATTATTTTATTTAGTATTTAGGATGTACTTATTGTCACAATATAAAGCCAGCTCATATTACATCTAGGTAAAAGAAAATCACACATCGAAACACGCAAGAAAAAGCACATGCATACATAAACACTGATTCATAAATAAATAAGTAACAAAAAGCTATAATATTACGTAGTCATGCAGTCATGCTCGATTTGCGTATACAGTGTAGAAGGGCTTCTAGGCTAACTCTAGTTTCATCTAAAGAGAGAGTCCATGCTGGGAATCTAACAGGCCTACAGGCCTAACCACTAATTTGGGAAGGAGGGGTACCCAGTTTTCTCATTGTTTGAAATTTTGATCCAGGTAAATCCAAAGTCACAACACTCGTGCACGTTTTACACAATGGCGAACGTCACGACAATGATGTTGATAGGACAGTCACAGATGAGTGAAATGAAGGCTCGGGGCTCGACGACACAGTGCCAATCGTTCGTACAATGAGACACGGGTACCACAACGGCGGATTGTTCACCAATCACCTGTTTGTTGGTGAGAATACGAAGAAACTACTAGCGTTCGGTATTGGCGGCGTCTGATTGGGCATATTCAGTTCAGAGACCCGCCGCGGCCTGGCCGTAACCAATGTGCCTTCTTCTTCCGACTGGCCGCCATCTTTGTGAGATAGAAACATAAGTGACAGTGTTTCTGCACTAAATCTGATAATTAACACTACTTGTACGCTAGACGTTATCGCTATTTCATCCATGCTGAGTTTCCTGCAAATGCCTGTGGTACCTAAATTGGAAATTCTTACCTATGCTACAATTAGAATCATTACTGGAAATGTGGAATTCGATGCTACTGTCATAATAGGCTTCGAATAATAGTATAAGACTGTATAATAATAATAAATGTATAAAGGCAAACATAAATAAAAGTGAGAATAGCTATAAAACTGTGAGAACCATAAAATAAAAAAATATTAATAATATAATCTGAAAATATTAAATTCAAGAAAGACGATAGGCGTAAAGTAGGTAAAAGATTTGCCCCAGATGGAGTCATCTTAAAAAATATTGATGAGTTCGATCAAAGGCAATTTCTAAATTATTATAATTTTAAGAAAATAACATCTATTCAATTCAGTAAGCTCAAATGTCCGCCGGTGCCGTCTCCCTAACCTGTTCGTTTTGGAAAATATGAAGAATGAAGACGCTTCAGGGATGGGTTTCTTAGTGTCGTGTATATCGACCTCCGAGAGGCGCCTGGGGCGAGCCGACGACGTGGTAGGCTTTCGTTTCAGACGCGGCTCTTCATCCATGTCTGTGTTCACTATTTTCATATGATTAGCGATCACGTTCACATACGATCCAGTAGCATTAACTTGCAGAACAGATTTTGCTCATGGTGCCTTGCCTTTCAATCTTACAACTACGTGTGTTATTCATATAATACTAAATAATATAATTATTGAAAACATTTCGGAAGTATACTTTGTAACATTAATATTATAAATATTTATTTCAAGATATTATTTATAACATTTTTATTAATATGCCTGATTCTTATTTGCAAATCATTAGGATTCTTTTTAAACAATTTACAAAATATAATTCAAAATAATTATGTTAAGAATAGCTTTCTGTGATTTTAATCAGTTAAAACTTATGTAAATACTTTTAACAAAAACCCATTCTTTCCCATATCATTGTTCCATTTCCCTAAACTCAAGTCCCAATACATACCTATATGGTTCCTCTGATGGCTCTCCATCATTTCTTGGTCCTCGCCTCTCTCCTGTTCTTCTTCAATTCGCTCACCACCATTTTCCTCTTCACCCACTTCTATTTCTTCCTCTCCTTCTATTTCCTCAGCGTGTTCGCCTTCCGATCCTGTCTCTTCGTATTCTCTTTCAGAACTACATAAAGCATAAACAATACTTGTAAACACTAAAGGTTAATATTTTAGACCAATTTTTATCGATGACATCCTGCTAAGTACTAATCGTGACAGCAGGCAAAAAGTCATAGAATGGTCTTAAACTACATAAAAGAATCTCACTTATCCGTTGTGTACGCGTCGTCATCATGTATGTACTCGTCATCTGTGTCGGCATGTCCTCCTTCTGTCGCTACCACGCTTCCACCTTCCTTTTCCTCAATAGCCTGAATTATTATAGCACCAATAATTAACAATTCAGTAAAAACTTGGCTCATTAGGTAATTATTTCTTACAATTATTTAACGTAGCAGTATGGACAATTTTTTTTTGTTTACAATATACAATTAACTGACCAAAACTTATACTTTATCAGAGTTATAAATGGATTAAATTATCATTATTTCTAATTAAATTACACAAAAATATATGTTTTAGGAAAATAAGAGTAACTCTTACCCCTTCTTCCTTTTCAATATTGGTTAATGATTCGGCATCGGCCAAGTTGTCCACAGCGATAGCCAAGAACACGTTTAGTAGAATATCTGTACAGTTCGCAAGCTCAGGAAATATTTACCTTTGCTTTAAAATTTGAAAACATTTATGTCAACGAAATACTAAAAAAGCACCCTTGGTGTAAAATAAAAGGTATTTTTTTGCATTGTATAGCGTGTGATAAGGCTAAATTAATCGAGGCTTATAAAGGATACAGTTGCCGCAGATGAATAAAATGATGAAATAAATGCAGGCGAGGATTCCAAACGAGCCTACTCCACCATACGCTTTTATTCCTTCGTACATCACAGCATTCCAATCTTCACCCGTCAAAATCTGCAAAGGCACAAAAAAAGAAAAGTTTTCGATAACAAATGTTAGTTAATATTAAGATCTCTTCAAAAGGCTTAACCTGGGAATTCCGGGGAACTTTTGATAATGCTCCACTGCAAGCTAAGAATTGATTACAACGATGAGGCCTAGGAGTGGAGCATTCTTAGTTACAATGAGAAAAGGTATCGGCAATGTGAAAATCACACAATCAAAAGCTAAAGTAGGTAATATTGTTAAAAAAATTTTTTTATCACCTTTGCAGTCGAATCCAGACCAGGTAGACAGACACTATTTTTAGTTTACTTGGGCATGTATAGTATTTATATTGAAGATCTAAACCTCACCTGAAAGACAGTGAGCAGTGCCTGCCAGAAACAGTCGAAGTTGTGCCTATCCTTCTCCTCCACGGGGTCGTAGTTGAACTTCCCGCCGAACACCTGCATGCCGAGCAGCGCGAAGATCATGATGAACAAGAACAGTAGCAGCAGAAGAGATGCGATAGACTGGATGGAATTCAGCAGAGAAGCCACTAGGTTCGACAAAGACCGCCAGTATCTGAAACATATGAATGTAAGTGTTATTTTAATTGTTTATACGAGGTTGACAGATGATTTTTTCAATGATTGGTAGAGAATAAATGCGTGGTGTAATAATATGATATTTCAAAACCTATGAGCTGATTATTTTACACAATATTGCAATCATGATGATGAAGATGAAAATTGCGATGCTTTCGAAATATCTACCCAAAAGTGCAAGATAAAGAAATTATACATGGTACTAACAAAACCTATATTATATTTTAAAGGCTAAATGATGGATAGGTTAATAATATAATCGTTTTGAAAAAACAAGCAAATGCTCACATGCTAGCGTTGTTAAGCTAAGTACATTAGTATCATTTTTATTTAAAAAAATAACGATAGTCATTATAATAAATTAAGATCAGAGCCTAATGTTGAATATGCAAGTGCAAGTAAGATGAAAATAAAAGTGTACGTATGAGGCGGAAAAAAAAAACAAATGCACTACCTACAACAATTTAATTTAAAAACAGTCAAAATCAGTTAAAGTGTCGATCTCACGGAACTCTTTGACCATCTCAGTAACAATATCCTCCACATACCTGGTGACCTTAAAAACCCTCAGCAACCTGACGCAGCGAAGCACAGAGATCCCCAGCGGCGGCATCACCTCGGTCTTGGTGAGCACCATCTCGCTGATGGACCCGACCACCACAAAGCAGTCGAACCGGTTGAACAACGAGACGAAGTATCCCTGGGATGTAGAAAACTTAGAGCCACTTTCGTGTTATCTTCGTCGGTTGGGTGGGTCCGCGTGCAGCCGGGTAAGTAAGAACCAAAGTTAACAACTAAATGTTAGTAATGATAAAACCTGACCATGAAAGGTTTTTAATAAGACTAAGTTTAAGAAACGATGGTAATTCTAGAAAGATTAAAATCATTTTAAGGATTTTGGTTATGTTCAAGCAAATGTAATTTTCATTATCTTGGATGTAGTTACTCTCACGTTCATTAAATTATTCTTCTTAATTTCAAAGAATACAAATTACCCGGTAGAGAAATTATATTGATTTAAAATCAAGATTTTGGTCAGGCTTTATGCGCCAGGAACAGTATGCACATAGGGAACAGTATGCACATAGTGCAAATCGTTTTGACTATTTCTCACGTTGAAATCTTAAAAGTCTCGAAATTCAATAAAATGTGCAAACTGTTTTCTAATTGACATCTGGTACCAGTTACACCTTGACAATTATACCAGACGTCAATCAGATTTAGAGGCGTCTTAAAACAAAAATATAAATAAATCTAAGTGAAAACCAAAAGAAATAAAAATAAGTAATCATCTTATATTATTAGAACATGTAGCCTCACCTGTAATCCTAAACTGTACATTTTTACCAGCATCTCTATTGTAAAAAGAGCTACGAAAAACGCGTTCCCGTACTCTTGAAATAAGTCCAGCCATTCTGGTTGCCTGAAAACAAAATTTAAAAACTTTACAATTACTTAGATTTACTTTATCACCTCACAAAATAAATATGCAGCAATTTCGCGTACTCAAGAATTGAGCCGAAAGTAAGATGCACTTGTGTTATATAGGCATCAGAATCATCGAAGGATTCCACAAATATTTACTATCTGGTTTAAATGCTATAAGGATACGACCTTTTGGAGTTGCGTGACGCGACAGTGATGACTTACACACACACAGATAAAGATAACTAATGCGTTGCTATTGATTGCTGACGTTACGGACAAGCGCAGTTGACGTCATATTTCGATCAATTCCAAAAGGTATTATCCTAATAGCATTTGAATCGGTTATTATATGCTTTTATGGTAAATACAAACAAACTCCCAGACACAAACACAAATGTACATCACATGAGTGTTTGGTTGGGATGTGAGTCGACATCAATCTTTTCGTCTTAGGCACTACCAAATGCAGCATCAAACTTGTCAAGACAGATCACAAATAGCTACTTTTTCTTCAGACTTTAACTAAATCATTCAACAGAACCGATTTTTAAATGTCGATAAGTCTTACTAAACGAGTATTTCATAGATTTCCAATTTTATTATTTACTAGCCTTCCGCCAGCGGTTTCACCCGCGTAATTTATTTTTTCAAATACCCACCCCCCTTCCCCCCACATTTCCGGGATTAAAGTACCCTATGTTCACCGGGGATAGTGTAGCTATCCAACAGTGAAAGAATTATTCAAATCGTTTCAGTAGTTTCGGAGCCTATTCAATTTAAACAAACAAACAAACAAATCTTTCCTCTTTATTAGTATTTAGATTGAAGGCAACTTAACTCACTTATAATGTTCACTGGCCAGCACTACAGTATTGAGGAAGACTAGTACTATGATGAGCCAGTAGAACGTCTGCGACTTGACTGCTTTCCGACACGCTCGCTTCATGCGGCGGTTCACCTTGTCAAAGTCTTTCTTCCACAGCTTTATGATAGACACTTTCTGCTGTTCGTTGGGCTCAATGCCTAGGTGGTCTGTAGAGTCGTGTTCATTCGGAGTTGGGCCTGTAACAATTATTTATTTATAATTTAAACTTATGGCAAACGCAACTCAACTCAAGCTTGATGCAGTACTAAACTAAGTAAATTTGAAATTAGTCACATAGAGCTTTTACATTGATCTTTCCACATTTCGCAAGAAATTGAATGAAACATCTACCACACTTTTCTATTTTTTTATTTATATTCAGATGGCAAACACTCAGCCAGGAAGCGTCACTAAACGTACACCTATGAACGTACTGGCTCCCACATTAATATTGTCAGAACACAGCTAGATCTGTTATAGCGGCAGATTTTGCCTCTAGAGTTGTTGTGGGTTTTATACCCCAACGGCTTAACCACAATTCCACGGAGGCCGTCAAAATCCTATCTCACGGTGACACAAAATATTTATTCTCCTGGGTACTATACCGTAATCTCTCTTCTGGTCAATGACATCGGTCTGGTCCGCCAGCGGCTCCAAGTACTCTGCTTGCGTGATCCAGTCGAGGTAGCCTTTCAAGTCTTCTTCTAGTTGTTGCTTCTCTCTTAGCTTTTGAAAGTCACCCCTGTTTTTTGCTTTCTCTCTTTCTTTGGAAAACTCACTGAAATTATTGGAAGGTTATTTTTATTGTGAATTTGATTGACGGATATTCAAGCAGCAAAATTATTGTTCACATGTAAAAACCAGAACATACCCAGACAACACACCGAGAATTAGGTTCATGACGAAAAAAGCACCTAAGATAACCATAGACACGAAATATATCCACTCCCAGCTGTTACCCATTGCATCTTGAATCTGAAAAATTTAATTTCAGGCAGTGATTTCGACCACCTAGATGGTGCTGTATGCAGAATAATTTATTTCTTTATTATTAAAACATAGTGCACTTATTATGATGGCCACAAAAAGTCCTGATAAGGATTTTAAAAGTTGCTTTATTAAAAGAACAAATCAGAATCAGTAGCTGAAGTAAAAAAAATACTGATTAAAAATATTTGTTATTCACGAGATGAACATGAGAAGACCAATCATCGACTAAATAGTTAAAATGCTCAATACATACAACGAAGAAAGTTATTAACAATGCAATCGATCCTTACATGGTACATGACATCGGTCCAGCCCTCAAGCGTGATACATTGGAAGACAGTGAGCATAGAGAGGCCGAAATTGTCAAAGTTAGTGATGCCGAAGTTGGGTCCGATCCATCCGTCCCTGCATTCCATGTCTTCGCCGATCATCGAGCAGTTGAACCCGTTGTCAGGGTCGCAGGGGTGGGGAGTGTCCATGATCTCATCTGAAAAACAATACGTATTTCTTTTAATTCTTAATCATGTTGTCAACTTTACACATGAAAATAGAACTATCGAAACACCAACGTTGTCTACGTAAATATATTTGAAAAGAGCTTGACTACATCATGAAGAAAAATGCTGTCGAGTTTGTTACGGCACTTCTTCTCGACAGGCCATTTCCGTCGAAGTGCTAGTAGGTTAAAAAGGCTTGACGTGCAAAAATATGTTTTTTAACTGCAGAATAATATTTCTTTAAATCATTTCTTATGATGAAGGCTAGGTTATTATAATAATCGTTTATTCCTAACCATAAACATGATTACATGCACAGAACAAGAAAATTTTCCCTCTGATTACATGGAGTACAATTTCTAGTAAGCATAGGTCCTGCAGATAGTTTATGGTGGGTTGACACTTGAACTAGGACAGGTCCTGTATCTCAAGCAATCAACCCTCCACCCCTTTAATATAAGTATTCTAAAAATAGTATACAGTAGTAAACGATAAGAAAATACAAATATAATCTATACCACAATTTACCTTTTTATTTCTGCTAATAAATTTCTATTATTCTATTTATTAATACGAATAGCGCTATAGTGTGTGTGTGTGTGTGTGTGTGTGTGTGTGTGTGTGTAAATGTAGTAGGAAAGGAGATGTCCAAAAATGTATGGAACAAAAACCCAGAATCGACAGGAATGGAATGTATATCAATGGATTGACATTGAAATATACTATAATGTTACCAAGGGGGCAACCCTGAAATCGTTATAGTATAGGAGCTAGGAGCAAAACAAAATATGTAAAAATTTCGTATAAAACAGTTATAAAAATAAGTTTGTCGTTGTTTTAATGTTGTATCACTTTTGTTGTACATGATAATTATCATCAACACATTTCACAAGCAACAGCAACATAATAACAACATCATATTAAATCACAACATAACAAAGACTCTGTTTTTGGCCCATACACACTACAATACAATCGTTATAGTACTGTGTGTATTATTGGTAATTCTGTGGCTAAAGATTGCAAATATAAAAATAATTGGTATAGCATAGGAGCTAAGAGCCATGTTGTGGGTGAGAATATCGTTGTTAAACATATATTTTCATAATGTAAGTCTTATTGTGATAAGTTTTAATAATATTACAATAACCTATAATAACAACGACATTCTAATCCGGTTGTATCAGCAGTTGTTGTTAAATCATTTATTTCTATAATGTAAGTTTTATTTTGATAAGTTTTAATGATATGCATAATTATAATAACAACGATATTCACACCCACAACATAACGTATTTTTATTATTTTTAAACGATTTTTAACTTAGTTTTTTTGGCTTTTAGCTCCTCTACTATACCAATTATTATTTTATTTGCAATCTTTAGCCACAGAATTACCAATAATGCACACAGTACTATAACGATTGTAGTATCCATGGGCCAAAAGAAAAAATATATACAAAAAACAGTCTTTTTTATGTTGTGATTTAATTTGCTGTTGTTATTATGTTGCTGTTGCTTGTGAAATGTGTTAATGATAACTATCATGTATAACACACGTGATACAACATTAAAACAACGTCATATTAAGCAACAACATGATGTAAACTTATTTTAATTATTGTTTTATACGAATTTCTTACTTATTTTATTTTGCTCCTAGCTCCTATACTATAACGATTTCAGGTTTGCCGCTTTGGCAACATTATATTATATTTTAATGCCAATCCATTGGTACACATTTCATTCCTGTCGATTCTGGGTTATTTTTTGGACATCACCTTTCTAAACGACCATAAAATTAGCCCATAACATGCTTTTTTTTATAGTCATCCATAGAAATATTATGTACTGAGTCATCTCGTTTCTTTTCTCCTCTAAACTCGTAGGTTAAGATTCTTTAATACAAAGTAATAATTGGTACCTGTATATTTGTTATAACAGCTTTTATGCATCTTTCCGGAGAACAGCTCGAGGCCGATGATGGCGTAGATGATGATGACGAAGATGACCAGCAACGCGATATGCAGCAGCGGAACCATGGCTTTCAGGATGGAGTTTAGCACGATCTGCAGACCTACAGATAATAATCATCTCAGTCTTATGACAAGTAACTTATAGACAACGTGTACTTATAGCAACTGGCAAAGAAATACAAAGGAATTCAAAATCTTTGGTCTCTGCAGCAAACACATGAAGCTTTTAAAACGAATAAATAAGGTGCGGTAGAAGATATTTACAGCTAAACATGAATTATTTATATAACATTTTATGGATGTTCCTTGTCAGACGTTTTAGTCAAAACGTTCATTAAAATTTTACTGAAGTGCCTTGGTGATGATAACTTCATTTGATCGTTGAAACAGAACAAAGATATACAGGTCACTTACATTTTAAGTGAACGCTTCAACTAACTTTACAAAAATGTGATCATGGAATTCTGGAATTCATGAAAATCTTTCTCTGATCTAGAGATTGATATACCTGTTCCAAACTGGTTCAAACATTTTTTAAAACAAGGATTTCATTAAAGTCTTGTATGATTGATCAGTTCCATATTATATCATCAGGAATTTCAAAACTTTAGTGGAACTTATAAATGTCCTCGCTTACTTACTTGGAACACCTGAGACGAGTCGCAAAGGCCGGAGCACCCTGAACGCCCGCAGCGCTTTCACGTCGAAGGCGTCCTTGAATATGCTTGACAGTACTGTGCTCACCATACTGGAAAGTGATAATGTTGCTCTTACTCCCTTGTATTTTATGTTCGAAATGTTATTATCATGTTTCATTCTGATGATAATGGGGATGGGAATACTTTGATTTTGTCTTTAAACATCAAAGTACCTCATAAAAACATTATCATCACAAAATTTTACATTTTTAAACAAATAATTTAGTGTGATTCGCCATACAGTTTTATATAGGCTTGTTATTTCTCTATGGCTTGGCACAGACTAAATACTATTGTTATTTCTCTATGAGGCTTGGTGTAGCTAATGTCAGTGAAAAGTTAAGAAGTGAACAACTTAATATAGTTATATTAACTTACCCAATAACGACTATAGTGAAATCGAGCAAGTTCCATCCGTTCCGAAGATACGACCCCTGATGCATGATGAACCCGTATGCTATGATCTTCATGACGCATTCTCCCGTGAAGATGACCAGAAACACGTATTCTATTTTTTCCTGAAATAGGTAAATAAATGTTGAGTACTACTACATAAGGTAGGAGAAACTTGCCAAATAGGAGAGAGTCATAATAGAGAGAGCAAGCTATGAAACAATAAAAAAAATGTAAACATAATCTTGGGATGGAATTTGGGACAGTGAATGTGATTGTTTTTTAATAAAAAAAGTAAAGTACAACCTAGTAATTTAGTCCAGCCTATTATAATGTCCCACTGCAGGGCAAAGGCCTCCATCCTTGAATAAATCAAGTTATCGTTACAATGATGGGTAGGCTGGTTTAATCACCGCGCTTGCTTGCTTGTTTTTCATTAAAATGTATTTTTTCCTGACGATAGAATTTGGAAGCCATTTTAATTAATTTAATCTTTTCTAAATTAAAGTAAATTGCACAAAAAAAAACCATAGATGTGGACCACAACGTTTAAAGCGACGTTTAATATCGTTCTAAGTAATGAAGTGATATTGAAAAGATGCCTCCAGGAAAAATGGGATCATGTGAAAGTAGCAGGTGGCCACCGCTCTCACTCACATTGCAGACCTCTAACAAACATGATAAACATGATATGGGAAAACGCCTGCGGCAACACATAGCGATGTGTTAACATTAACACTCCATGTAACAGGGGTGTTTGTCATATATTCTCATATGATTCAGTTAGATATGGATATTTATTAAATATTTATAATGTTACTACAATTTCTTAAAATTTACATCAAATTCTAAATACTAAACTAGTTATAACCACTAAAAATACAGATCCAGTTATAATTATATCTATTAAGAGTAGTAGGTATAGACACAGAACATACACAAATGTTCATCACATAAGACTAAGTGTTTGTCCTGGGTGGGATTCGAACCCACGACCCCTGGTGCATGGGGCAGGGTCACTACCAAATGCACCATCGGGCTAGAAACAAAAAAGACTCACGCAAGAAGAGAATTAAAACAGACTGACGCAAGGTTAGTTAGAAATAGAGCTTAGAAAAGCTAGAAGCTATACCTACGTGCAGATGATGTTTTTGATAATATAAAAAATGAAACAATAGGCGTGAGTTAATGATTGAAACTGATTGAATCAAGGTCAAGAGAGGTAAGAAAACGAGAAGATACATACACCTGTAGATGATGTTGATAATAATAATGAATAATTAAATTTTGAAAGTACTTACGAGAACTGAGTTGGTGTAGTTGGAGTCGCTGGCGGGGTAGGGCGTGTAGACCGCCAGCGCGATGCAGTTGGCAAATATCGTCGTCAAGATCATCCACTCGAACGGTCTGGGCTAGGCTAAGGACGTCTACTGGACCATTACAGTACTATCTATCCATATAAATAAAAATGAATTGCTGTTCGTTAGTCTCGTTAAAATTCGAGAACGGCTGAACCGATTTGACTAATTCTAGTCGTGAAATATTCGTTGAAGTCAGAGAAGGTTTAAACGATGAGAAAATATGGAAAAATTGCGAGGTAAATACTTAAGTAAGTGATACGAAGTTCACCGGGTCAGTTTTAAATAAATAATCTCTATGACTCGGACAAATAAAAAGTGCACCTATGATCTCTCTGGAGGTGATTAAATAAGAAACGTACGAGTGCTTGCACGCTTATAACCTAATGCACTATCATTTAGGTTTCTGTTATGGCTTGTTTTTACTAATATCAATTTTCAGCTTTAGTATTTACCGTTAGATTAAAGGATCTAAAGGAGATGCACAAGTAATCGGTATTTAACAAAAATATCGCTGTAGAGTCAAAACACAGATTTAAGACAGACTGACCGAAGATAGGCTCAAAGGGTTACTCTACTGTCAGATCTGTCAGCGATATTCCCCATCATAAACAAATTACAACTAACACTAACATAAACATCGTGGAATATGAACAGTATTGCCTTGACATAAGAGTTCATGGCAAGCGGTGACGGCTTGGCTCGCATCCAGCACGTGAATGAATGCCATGTGTGTTGTGGGACGAGTTCCTAGATCGTTAAGCCATTTTTCGGGCCTATTAGCGCCACTATTTATCTTTTATAATGTCTTTGAACGTTTTGGAGTTCCACACAAATAACTCTGGTGTAGTTAATCCTAATAACATGTAAGGTTTACATTGTCGCCTTTAACAAGTGGGTTCCTTTACCTACATAGGCCAGTCATCTAAGACATAAAAATCGCGTTAGGTCGCAAATAATTGCAAGGTTCTGATTTTTTGTGATGTTGTTAGGATAGATACCAATAGTGTAAATCTAAATTTGCAACCTCGAAAGACCTGTGCTAACTTCGTGGTGCTCAAAAAACCTCTCAATTTTCGGACTTTTTTCAGTTTTTGGCTTACAGCTACTAAAATATGCATTTTACAGCAAAGTCATTTATGACACTTTCGAAGAAGACAAAATAAGCAACAATTTGAGTGTAACCCCAGCTCTGTATGTCTAACAAATCTCAAGATATAACATTTCAAAAATGGGCAAATTTCCCTAAAAAAATTAAATTTCTAGTTGGCAAGACTTTCGAACAAAATACTGCCTAAAATACTAATTCTACGAGGAAAGTTAACAAAAGTTAAGTGTAGAGCAGTTATTTAGCTTTGATTTAAGTGTAAAAGCAACTGTCTAGGACCACTAGTTCATAAATTATCAGGTAAATAAGGAAATCAGTTTTTTTTTATATCGGATAAAGACATTAAATTCGCAAAGCGTGATGTAGTTCTGCATTTTTGGTATCTTGTAAGGGTCTATTAGGGTAGTGTGAATTCCAATTTGCAACTTCGGAAAACCTGTGGAAACTGAGAAAATCGAGAAAATCTTCGAAATTTTGGGACTTTTTTTACTATTTGCTCTCCAGGGCCAAAACTATGCTTTTATTGCGAATGATGTTTTTTACATTTATAACCTGTATTAAATTACTTGTAAATTGAGCCTAATAGCAGCGCTATTAACTCTTTAGGAGCCAAGCTATGGCACTTTGAAGATGACCAATATTTGTCGAAATGAGAAATTTTCAGGATACTCCCACTTATTTCGTGAAATATTGGCAAAACCACTTGGCCTATGAAGAAAGGTCACTGAAGATATTTTGTAGTACATTTATTTAACTTTTATTTGAGCCTAAAAGCACCGCTATTCACTTCATAGGAGCCAAGCTATGGCACTTTGAAGATGACCAATATTTGTCGAAATAAGAAATTTTCAGGATACTTCCACTTATTTCGTGAAATATTGGCAAACCCACTTGGCCTATGAAGAAAGGTCACTGAAAATATTTTGTAGTACATTTATTTAACTTTTATTAGAGCACAAAACGAAGTCTGTGAGACTAGCTGTTCCCTCACAATCTAAAAAAAAAACGAAAAGAAGGTAAAATGGGTAATAGTAACAAAAGACTATTATATTGGGTAATTGGAAATGAGACAGGAATGTTATAAATAGTAGTGGGTGGTAGGTTCTGTAGGAATGTTGGGCAGCAGCCTCTTCAGTTGAGGGCAGACGGGCGAGGATGTTCTGGCATTGGCAGCAGATTGGACAAATAATTCGACAAGGCGTGGAGAGAATCCTCTTTTCCACCACCATACAACGCCACAAGACATTTATTTCCAGCAGAGACTATCTCTTCATGGGTGGCGTTATTATTAAGGAAAGTGTTAGCTGCATCAAGAAGGTCTGGATGTTTTGACAAGACGCTCAACATCTTCGTTTTCCCTTGCCCGAAAAGAGCAAAGGTTTCCTTATTTACCTGATAATTTGAGAACTAGTGGTCCTAGACAGTTGCTTTTACACTTAAATTAAAGCTAAATAACTGCTCTACACTTAACTTTCGTTAACTTTCCTCGTAGAATTAGTATTTTAGGCAGTATTTTGTTCGAAAGTCTTGCCAACTAGAAATTTAATTTTTTTAGGGAAATTTGCCCATTTTTGAAATGTTATATCTTGAGATTTGTTAAACATACAGAGCTGGGGTTACACTCAAATTGTTGCTTATTTTGTCTTCTTTGAAAGTGTCATAGATGACTTTGCTGTAAAATGCATATTTTAGTAGCTGTAAGCCAAAAGTCCGAAAATTAAGAGGTTTTTCGAGCACCACGAAGTTAGCACAGGTCTTTCGAGGTTGCAAATTTAGATTTACACTATTGGTATCTATCCTAACAACATCACAAAAAATCAGAACCTTGCAATTATTTGCGACCTAGGATGTCTTAGATGACTGGCCTAACAGTATATTATACAAATTTTATCCAATTTCAAATGGTTTAATCACTTTTTTATACCTCTTGTATTACGTTTAGAGACTCAGCCGGTCAGCAGGGAAATGCAGTGTTCACGGTCCAGTGAAACTAAGGAACCCAAAGGCGCGAACTTACAACGCCGCTGGCAGCGATCCAGCGCATAACCGCTGACTTCGTTATTAACATCGGACTCAACTGCCGAGTGTTGGTGAACCCACATCGACAAGAGCTAGGATCATGCGAATAATCGCTAACGCTTCAAGAAGTTTAGCAGCTGGCCTTGATATACTATTGCCTCTAGTTTGATAGAGTCCTAGAGATTGAAGGTAAAGATATGATAAGTCTTAGAGATATAAGCGATCAGGGATCAGGATTTGTTAAGAATTGCTACTATGTATATTGCGACCGATGTAGTTTTAATGTAGGTGCTAAAATCATGTGAATGCTAAAAGACGCTGATTATGATGAAGATTATGATGATTGCATTTTAAAAATTAAAATTGTATCAAGCAACACCAGCATAATGCAACTATACCGACCAGATGAGTTTTGTGTAGATTTCAAAGCTTATCGTCTGCCGTGAGGGTCTACTGCATGTTATTTAAAACTCCTACCCCACAATGAGCGAACTAAAACGCCATTGCGTCACATATTTTATTTGTTGGTTCAGAAGCTTTGCTCATGACCGTTACTACCTTGCAATCCTAAACTTATAGCTAGTCATCATCATCCCAGCGTATTCCCGATTGCATCAAGTATGGAGCTCAGGGTCCGCTTCGACTCTATGATCCTAGATTTGACAAGCCTGCTTATATTACAATGGAGCGATTGCCATCTGACCTCCGTAACCCTACAAGGGAAACCAGACCTACTTGGAATATAGTCGGGACCAACTGCTAAACGTGCCTTCCGAAGCACGGAAATTCATCATTCTTTTCTAACATTCAGGTGATTTAAGCCTGCAATGTCCTAACCAAACTGGAAACAATCACACAAAGTGATGCTCCCCGTGGGATTCGAAACCACGACCTCCGGGGTTTAGAGCCCAATGCTCTAACCACTGTTCCACGGAGGCAGTTACATCTAATAACTAGTATATTGTTATTTTGTAAAGGATACTTCCACTCCACAATATCGATGCATAGCTTTCTCAAGGGGTTCTTCAAAGTCAGGCAGAAGATCGCTCGCTTCGGCCGCTCCTGCTGCACCTTCGGCCCCCTCCGCGGTGGTTTCCTGGGGGCGGCCGGCACGGGGATGAGGGGGCCAGCGCCCTCCGCCCCCGTGGGCGTCTCGGCCGCCGCTGGGGCGGGTGGGACTGGTTCCACCTCAGTGGTTTCCACTGCACTCATCTCGTTCTGAAAAAGAAGGAATTTTCGTTACGAAAAAGAAGATCAGGAATTAATTTATCTTAGTTTACGTGTACGTTTTTGTAGACGACAACGCATTTTTGCGAGTCGCCAATTTAATATGTAAATAAAATAAAAAAAATGGATTTCATGACTTCTTTTGTGGTAGCCACTTGAAATCAAAGGCAGCGATGCTTTCTGTTTAAGTGTCTCTCAATAGCTTAGGCTGCGTCCCTGCCAATGTGCCAAAAAAGACAAATAAAATAGTCATTCAGTTAGCTTAAGTCAAGAAATTATTTAGGTCATTATTTATTCGCATCTGTAGACCAGAAGTTCTCTTTAGAGAACTTGTTTTGGACCAATTTGACTTTAATATCCACGATTATTTCTAGCCAACATTTTACAACTTTCTCGAATCTCATCTCTTAGCATGGTTATTGGAACCGAGACGTAATTACCACAGGTGACTATGGATTACCTAAATGGCGCTGAGAGCGGCGTCGTCGATCGACAGATGCGACTGACGTGAAAAATTGCGTGGATCTGCCTCGTTATTAGATCCTAAGTGTCTGTAGGTATGTTCGAATTCAACTTAAACGAACCGAAGATGGATATTGTTTGATTATTGCTCAAACTTGATGACAGGATGTCTAATATAAGGTGTCGCTTGAGTGTAGACTTAAGGGGATCAAACTACGAGTCACCTCAGCAACATACAGATAATGATCATAGGTTAAAACAAAATCCCATAAGAAAGAGTACAGACAAGATTATGGCATTGTTATTACTTATGGGGGAAGACAGTGCATGTAGCTGCCAGATTGTGAGATGTAATTTATTTTTCAATTTTATATACTTTTTTAACCTTTCTTACAAATCAGTAACATTTGTAAGTACGAGCTTGAAGGACTAAATATTTATCCGTCTAATAACTTTAATAGCTTATTTAGTTGAAAAGCTATTACTCATTCAAAGAACAAAGCCGTAGCATTGGTACAATCAATCGGTCCACATTTCCGTAATAGCCTGCAGGTAGGTAATTTGCGACCAATCAAACCCGAGACATCACGTACCGCCGAACAACCGCGATTAATCAAATCATGTAGGTAATATGTGAACAAAGTTGTTAGTTTTACGACATATGCCCATGACTCGAATGAATTTGGAATCGCTGACAAAATTGTTTTTGATAAAATTAATCGGCTTTCAGTAACTGCTCCATTGAAAAGAAAAAACAGACGAAGTGACTCTGTCGATCTGTCTGTCTTTTATCATTTTTGAAAGCAGTCATTGTTGTCGAAACCGGCGCGGCCGGATGACCGCGAGGGCTGAAGGTGGGGATTGTTGTTTTTTTTTCCAAAAATCCCCACCGTTTTATTGGTGGGGATTTTTGAAAAAAAAAAAATAACAATCCCCACTGGTAGGGATTTGTTGGTGGGGATTTCCGGAATAAACCAAGCTAGGTAGCCCATAAATTCTATGAAATGCATAAATATTTTATTTCTTGTAATTTATTAAAACCGAGGTATTTTGACCAAATGTATAATTTCACTCATGTTCCTTTAACTTAATCCTTTCTCTATTCAAAATAACCTGGACCACAGCATAAATAAAGTTATCTACAGCATTGAGTTAACACGAATAGTAAATTTATAAATCAACGCTCGCGTTACTATTAAAAGTGACATTTACGACAAGATGGCTCGAGTTTCCCGTCAGAGGTGACGTTTCCCACGATTCATCATGGCGGCCGAGCGCAGGTGCGTTCTACAGACTTCGTAAGTGTCTATCGCGAAAATTACATTTCAGAGAAAATGTTAGGAGCGCCCAACGCTTCCATTGTTTGTGTTTTCATTATAAAATCAACAGATGGGAGTTTTGGAGCAATTTCATGGGTGGTGTATCGCGCTTGTTTAAATTATTCTAACGAGGAGCCATAATGGTTGTTATTGAATGAGTTCCGTGTTGTTCGGTATCGTAAGTGAACGTTTTAAGGATTAATTAAACAAAAACTTCTGTGATTGTTTTCCTTTTTTATGTTATTTCAGTTGGCGAACAAGTAGGCAGTCCAACCCAGCCTTAATGGTAAGCGGCCACGGCAGAACATTCTATTGAGGGTCATTTAATCAGGAAGTATCAGGTCATTTTACAGACTCCACTTTGGTGAGTGTGCTGCTCAGCTGCACGATTTGGTTCCACCAGCTCCATTCTATCATCGAACTACTAGACTTGGTCAGGGACTCCATCCGTATACAGTGGAGATACCGCGCGTACGAACTAAGCGATTTGCTTCATCTTTCTTACGGATTGCGCGGGAGTGGAATTCTCTGTCGGGATCTAGGAATACCTAGGAAGACCTAGGTCTTAAAATAATTTTTTATATGTAAAGTTAATTTAAGTTTTATACTGGTATCTTATTTAAACCTATTTTTATTGTGTGATTCCAAACAGTTTTAAGAAAGAATAATACCAATTTAAGTAAAACCTTTGTTACTAAAGGATTGTTTAAAATTTTATTAAAAAATAGTTTTTCTGTGAGGTTTATGTTCCTTTTATTTTGATATTATTCTCTTATAATAATATTTTTATTATACCTACTACATATTTTTAAGCGATTCTAAAGATATTTTCTAATGACCATAAGATTTTAGATTTTTGACGAAATGTGACGACTGATTACTAAGTTTTGATGTTTTTTTTTGTGAAAAGTTACTGTGAAATGTTTAATGTATAAAAAAATACAACATTCACGCAAAAAACACGGTGTTTTTAGTCAAAAACGATGCCAAATTGAAGTTTAAATATGGTCATTTTTACAAAATCTTTTACTTGTTGGTGGAACAAGGGCACATATGTACACCTACGTTAGAAAAAAAAAATTAAAAAAAACTACTGGTTTTTAATTATTGTAAACCACGCACTTAAAAAGAATATAGTTTATGTCATGCAAAGGAGAATAACTTTAGTATGATATTGATAGAGCTAGGCCACATTCAATACAAAAAATATCTTAAAATGGCTCTCCTGTAAAATCGCAAAAGGTGCAGTTCTGCCCTTGTTCTACCAAAGGTGCGTATAAATTCAAATAGCATACGTTATTTAAATGTTTACTATAAAAGTTCACATAAAATAATTATTTCAGCTCATGCCGGCTGGCAGTCCGAACGGTTTCCTTTGCTCGCTAAATCATTCAATTACACAAATAAATAAAGAAAACGAATTGGAGCGATCGCGGCATCACTCCTAGATCAGTCTAAAGTCTAAACAATTTGGGTTATAAACGTTCCGTTGCCTAATTTATTGTGCAATTCGATATTAAAATAGCTTGAATCTTAATCAACTGGTATGAAAGCTTCATAAAAGCT
This sequence comes from Mecyna flavalis, assembly GCA_949319885.1. Lineage (NCBI taxonomy): Eukaryota > Metazoa > Arthropoda > Insecta > Lepidoptera > Crambidae > Mecyna > Mecyna flavalis. Next base: position 1,107,825 of record OX439419.1, on the reverse strand, counting down.
TCAAAACTCGATTTTATTACTCTAGCTAGCTCTAGCTTCTCCGATTACGAGACGATTATACCGATACGTATAAAAATTTAGATTGATGCATGATAACTAGTTATATAAATGAAGCTTTATTACCTAAAGCTGCTGACAGTAAGAATAGAGCAAAGTTATCGAATCTCAAGATCTCGGGCTATTTAAAGAAGTAAAACTATTACCGAGATTGTCATTTTATGAGTAGACAAAGACAAATCGGCTTTTTTTATCCTTTGCAGTCTCAAGGGCAGTTGTTTAAATGGAACATAATATTAAGTGATTGTCATCTGTTTTTCGAAACCTTTAACAGGGGAACTCAGCTAAGGCGTTTATGGAAAATCAAAATAAAATGTCATCATGCTCGTCAGTTCTTTTATTTCTTTATGTTTTTTGCATCGGAAAGACGCTAACATTTAAAAGACATTTGAATTGATTACATTCAAACGAACATTCCATAATCGTCATTGTTATGGGAACATGAACAAAGCGTTCCCGAGGAAACACTGAAACCAAACCAGTTCTATGTTTAACCGAGCAGGAAGTGGATTCGTGAAACATTTCAATTCGCCGTGCCTATCCGGCGGAATCAGCAGAATCTAATGTAATTATAGCCGGCAATATAACAGTAACTCCACGTTTCCGTTTGGTCGTAATGTTAACAGTATTTCACAAATATTTGGCTAGCTCGTCGAATGTTTGTACTGAGTAGAAGCGTAAAGATGACATTTTAAATACTACGGGTAGGTATTATCCAGCTCCTGCCCGCGTCTTTGCCCGTATTATATGTCACCTATTTCAGGATAAGTAAAATTTTTGTTCAATTTTATGAATCCTTTCAGCAGTTTTTGTATGAAAAGGTAACTAGCATACTGACTAAACGATATTGACCTTACGCATACCATGATGGTGTGGTAAATGCGGCAATTGATTTTAATATTTCTTTAAATATTATGATTTATTCATAATAATAGAAATTTTTGTGATTAACATGATTTCAGAAGTCCGTTTCATCACGTCCATCGCACACAATGTGTATTTAATATTAACGACATACAAATTAAATATGACATTTTTTTTAGTTAAATATTTGATAGAAATATTTTGTTAGGGGAGCAATATCCATAAATTCCATTCTTTCATGTTCAGAAAACTTGGGTCTTGGGATCGTGACCGTGATTTTTACATGCAACGTATCGCTCCATCAATATTGTGGTTGGCAATCGTACCAATAGTATAGAACCAGCTGTTGGCCACAAAAAATACAAATAAAATCTCCATAGAGTTACATTTAAGTACCGTTTTACGCTACGAAACTGTTAGTCAAATAAATTGTATATTCTCTGAGTAAACATTGAATACGGCAGGCGGCACAGGAGCCCACAGTAATGATGTGCTGAATCGTTTATTCGAATCTATTGGTATTCGTTCCAGAAATATTCGAATTATAGTACCTCGGGTCCGAAGACTTGGACAGGTATGCGAGAACTTCGAATACCTACTTCATTTGACTCTAGTACTTTTTGAATCGAACTATTATTTTATCACAAATCATGTACCTAAGTACTATGAAGAAATTCTATAATTACCTATGTTCACGATGAATAAAGTTGGAAGGTTACCGGAATATCGAAACGTGTGCTCGAGTATTGTAGATCAGAATACCGGTTTTGATGTACAGTGAGCCACGGATCAACCTTTCTTGAAATAGAACTGTATGCGACGGACATTAAGCTGAAAATTGGTTGCAGGAATTTGACAGATTTTGGTTATCAGACACTCAGTGTACTCGAGTAGGTACGTGAATACCTCTAGGTATTCGAGTCAGTGTAACTCGGCACATCTCTAGCCCACCGTATGATCGGAAGTCACCCGCCCTCATATCCGTATCTGTGTTTACCCTTCTGCCAGTTTGTTTTGTTAGTGTGCCAATACTGTTACTTTTATTATATTGAAGAAGTCGATTACACGTTAATTGCAAAAGCTAGGGAAGTTTGTGCGCGTGTTGTTTAATAGCCACAAGGCTGGCACCGTCCCGTTTTAAATGGGTGGAAAGGGAAAACCGGAGGAGTTTAGTGGGTAGTAAGACGAACGTCTTTAGTCCCGAGCCCTACACATGGTCGCAGGTGTAGCTAGCCTGCGGATATGGCGCGCAAAAGCGTTTTCCTCAGTAAGAAAAAATAAAAAAGAGAAAATTTTGTGCCCGAGATTTTTGTTCATAAATCTGTTCAAGTTTTGGTCACCGATCTGAGTACATGTCGGGCACAAAAATCCCTCTTTTTCTTTTTTTACGGAAGAAAACGCGCCAAAATATTTTTGCGGAGGAAAAGTAGCTGCTGCCGTGTGTGGAAATAAAGACGCTTGTCCTATTACCCACTTTCCCCTTCACGTCTATAAGAGTGGAGCCGGTGCCTGCCTTGTGGTAATAGACCAGTCCGACTAGACCAGTCAGGTAATTAAGGGTAGGTGGCGAGCGTTTGGAGAGGCCTATGTCCAGCAGTTGGACTGTGATAGGCTGATGATGACAAGGGGTAGACAGAGAGTAAAGGTTCAAACAGAGTAAAATTAGGTCTAGTGTTTAGATTTTCGACATTCGTTTTTCAAACGAAAAAGTTACCCAACCAAATATTATCCAACCGCCTCTTAAAATTGTAACGCAAGGTAAAACCTGACCAAAATTCTCTTCAAACGGCCACCTAAAATACCTTACAATTAAATTCTTCGAAACTTCGTTCGAAGTTTATAAAGAGATGAAGGAAGGTTGATCTTACGAGCAATTATAGTTTGCACTTTGAACTCGAGAACTTTCTAAGATGTTAAAGTGCGGGATCGGTATGTTGAACGCTCTGATAATGTCGAAACTTTTATATAAAACTTTCACGGATTAGTTACGCGGGCAATTAGGACTCCATTGTTTGTTTTACGACGTTGCATTACTTATTAACTAACTTAAGCGCTAACCTAATTTTTACATTAGACTTAACATGTTTGGAATTCTTATTCAGACGATTTGAAGACTCCAGGCTGTAATAACTTTGACAGCCTCCGTGGACTATTCCATGCTCATCTGTAAAACTTGAAGGTCGTGGGTTAAATTCCCACTTTAGATCTGGTTGGTAATAGTTTAAGAGTTCGACTAGCTAGCTACTTAAGCCTCACAAGTGAATACTGTGGCTCTGTTTTAGCGATAGTAAAAGGATCAAATTACTCGTACTGCAAATCAAAGGCTCAAAGATTAGATGAGCCAAGTAACAGAACAGCGTGAAACAATATTGTGTTTCGTCTGGTTTGTGAAAGTGCCGGAGTGCCCCCCTTAAAAGGCCGGCAACGCATCAGCAATCCCTCTGGTGTTGCAGAAATTGCAGATGACCATGGGCTGCGGTGATTGCTTACCATCAGGCGACCCGACGGCTCATTTGCTGCCTCTGACATAAAAAAAAAGTACATATTCAGTCCGCCTCGAGGATTGAACTTACCAAGCGCAAATGTCGCGTCAAACTGCAAACCAATATAAACTGCGGATACCAAGGCAGTCAATCACTTAAGCACTTCAGTTATAAAAATTAAAATCATCGAATATACTTACTTAAACGAACGACCCAAGCCTCATTCACTTCATTGCAATATAGTAATGAAGAAAATGGTTTCCAGTTAAAAGTACCTATTATAAGTATGCAGAAAATATTTTTTTACGGATTTCCGATTTTGCTTACAAGAGTGGGTTAGTTTGGCTTTAGTTTTCAGGTAGAGTCGGTCTATTATATACATACAGCAAACATGTCCATTTTGGACAGGACGTTTCTTTAAACATGCACACCACAGGTATTTACATTTCCACTTAAAAACGATGAATTAACCTACTGAATAAGTAACTTACTATTCAAATGACATTATTTTTTAAATCTAGATGGATGGCGCTGTGTGAATAACAAATAAGAATAGAGGTATGTATATAATGTAATGTGTCTCTGTTTTTGCGATTGAAAGGAGTCAACATTTTAGACAACAACTTTCCGAATTCGGTGGAACTCTGTAATATTGATTCAACAATTGACGAATCATAAGAGCATGTTTAAAGCCTTCATCAGTACAGAATATTTTGATTAAGACAGATATAAACGACCAACAAGTAAACAACTTTTATTATGTTATAAAACCAGAGAATAATTTCTTTGACTTTTTTGTACAAACGTGTTACAGCTGGGCGAAATATCTAAAGAAAGAGGTCTGCCACCCACTATAAAGTCTGTTTGACAGAACGCTACATGTTTGCTTGCAAGCAACGTTATACGCTATTGTTTATACAGTGATAAATAGCCCTTCACAACGCCCTCCGCGAGATCTCGCAACATTGTTATTGTACAGTGTACCGTCAATCTGAATCATAACATTAGATGTACAGGAACTAACCCAAGGTCAGATCGAAATAACCACTCTTCAAGAGGAGCTAGTGACTAGTGATGTGTCCGGGACAAATTAAAACATTTGTAAAATTTATTTATTATTATTATTCTTATGGAGACGCACTCAACTGGGCATATGATGCCATTACTGCCTTTTCTGAATGAGAGCTTTCTACAAATCCAGCCTGATGCCCTAAAGTCCAGAAAGTAGAACGAACGGTCAATTTAAACAAAGGGGGTCATATCTATCTAGATGGAATCTGAAAAAAAAAACTAATAATACCAGGGATCATTTTGAATTTTAATTTGATTTGCAGGTACTTCAACAAAATACACAGGTCAAAAGACGTTGGTGTGCTGAAAGACTTGATTTTAATCCAACTTGAAAACATAAAATTCCAATCAAAAGAAAAACTGTTTATACTAATCTTATTTGCAATGGCCCATCTCTAGCAGTTCGGGAGTCTGGAGAGTTAATTTCATTAGATCATCATTTTATCTTCGGCTGGACTGGTATGTGTTGGTAAATTGTTTTGTATCGCTATCTATAAAAATAAAGTGCGGTATGTAATGGATTTAAATTGTAGATAAGTACTTCACTCAGATAAATCGAATGATAACGTGCAGACATAAATATAAAGATTAAGGCTTGCCAAGGAACGATAGAGCGCAGACCACTAATATAAATTTAAATGTTTATTTATTATGCGTGTGCGTGTCCATAGCACGAAAGACCTTACCGTAATGATATAGCGATTGATACTAGTTAAAATAATTGAACGGATAAACTTGCGGTCTGAAAACAAGTAGTGAACAGGGATTTCGCCAGTATGGTATTGGATGTCCGCAATAAAATTAAAGCATTAAAGCTTAAAGTATTGAACACCTAAACAGAGGAAGATGAGGGAGACAATTTTATTGCAAAAAAGAGTTCGAATTTATTGTTGTTCCAAGAAGAGGAGGAGTAAGACAGTGTTTTATAAACGCATCATTAAATCTATAATTTTAATCTCACAATTAGTATTTTGTCCCTTGCCTTTATGCAGACTGAAGTTTTACCAATAACAATAGTTGGTTTTTGGCTCAACGACGCTATGCGAATAACCTCTAGGGATTATTTTCGTTTTCAGTTTCTCCAGGCTTCGCCCGCGTTATTCCGCGGGAATATCTTTATAAATTGTAGCCTATGTGTTATTCTGATGTAAAAGATATACCTATTATTGTAAAGTTTCATTAAAATTCATACGGTAGTTTTTACGTGAAAGAGTAACAAACATCCATACCTACAAACTTTCGAGTTTATAATATTAGTATAACTACAATGTATAACTCTACGACCTGAAATTTATTTTTTTTAGCTGACCTTGGAAATGGATGGAATGGATGAGCACAACAAAGTATAAATCAACCAAATCAGCTTAGCTGTTCTAAATTGATGCGATTCTATACATGTAACAATTAATTTTCTCTTAAATTAATAATATCCATGACAGTAAAAATCTCTTATTATGTCGCAAAATCCGAAACCGATTCTATTACCCCAAGCTAATCCAATAAACCGTACGTCGATGTCGAAACGAAAAATATGATTCCATTCGTGAATAATTGTGGCTTATGAATATATCCGGTCGAGTTTTCTTCATTCCATTTCGTAGTGTAATCGAACATTCAACGTTCATACAACAAAAATAAACGCGAGTCATTCACTGTACTGAAATAATCCGTTTTTAAGACTGTTTCCCGTGGTAGCTGTTAGAATTCCTTGAATGCATTAACTACCGGACTGCTCATGAATGATGTGATTTCAGCGGATTCACCGAGTGAGAAAAATTTAAGAGAATGATTCATTTAGTGGAATGTACGAGGAACCGAATTAAAATAACAATTGAAGAAGTCAGCTCAACGTTTTCTGTCGCGTTGACGGTGCAATTTATTTTAATTTATGCAACTAACTAGCAAAGTATAACACGATGTTACTCATCCTTTTGGGGTTATGGAAACAAAAATATACCGGCTACCAGCTTCCGGGATAACATTTCACAGTCCAAGCGACGGAAGGCTAGTTTATACTAATATTATAAAAAGGAAAGATTAGTTTGTTTGTATTGAATAGGCTCCGAAACTACAGAACTGATTTGGAAAATTCTTTCATTGTTGGAAAGCTACACTATCTCCGGGAGACATAGGGTACTTATGATCTCCGAAATGTGGGGGGGAAAGGGGGGATAATTGGCAAAATAAATAACTCGCGGGTGAAACCGCGGAAGCGACCGCTAGTATTGTATATGGAAAAGGTTTATGCATCCTATGTCAGTCAAAGTGAAGGATGACACCTAGAAGGTTTCCATTTTTCTTTTCATACGGAACCTTGAAAACCTTTTACCGCATGACCTGAATATGTGATGTGCTTTAAAATTGCTTTCCAGTCAGTAGTCACATCTTTCTCTTTACATTTGGATATGTTTAAAGGCACCGGACTGGTTTCAGGTCATCCTGTGCTCGTTACTTTTGCGCAGATAATGATTGAGCACGACATCGGGCGATTATGTATGTATATGTCGCAGTATCATAGTTAGAGCCGAATTATAGTTATATGCCAAGGGTTATAATTATATAACGTAAGATGGTTATAAGGAAGCGATTTATAACTATCGTACGGCCACAATCTAGTAATATGGTTATCTGACTAAACTAATCTAGTTACATAGCTATAAATCTACTAAAAAATTAAATAAAACGATTTAATGGTCTTTATTTTTGTTATAATCAACTTTTTGTAACCTACAATTAGTTACATTACAATACTTTTTATTAATAAAACGTGTCAGTCCGAATACGTATTTTTAAAAACCATTTCTTTCATTAATTTAGGGAATAGGTGTTAAAAAAAAATAACCACGAAGGCTAAGGCGGGAGCTCCGCTACGCTTCGCTCCCGCCTTAGCCTTCTAACCTATGTCCATCCGAGTCGATTTCCGCCTCCGGCCGTTTATACAATGTTTATTACCTCACTAATAATATTAGTCGCCAAGTTATATTTATTACACCTCATCTATAATTCCATACTATAAAATATTTAGACGCCCGTTAATTTCTTAGTCGCCCCAGTCGATTTATAACTATAGAACTAGATTAGTTTAGTCAGATAACCATATTACTAGATTGTGACCGTACGATAGTTATAAATCGCTCCTTATAACTATCGTACGTTACATAGTTATAACCCTGGCATATAACTATATTACAGCTTTATCTATCTTACTGCGACATATACAACGTTTATGGCCTCATGTAACTGCGATGTGCTTCATCGCACCACTGAAGTAAAGTACTTGGGAGTGATTCTGGATGAGCGTATGACATTCCAGCTGCACATACACAATCTGGCCAATAGGGTAAGAAAGCTGATAGGCATCATGCGAATTCTGAGGAATTCTGCTAGCTTAGATTCACTCAAAACCGTTTATTATGCCCTATGCCAATCCATCATTTCTTATTGTATAAAAGTATGGGGCGGAGCTGCTAATATAAGTCAAGCCTAGAGGAACTAGAACGAGCGCAGCGAGCAATTCTTAAGGTAATGATTAAAAAACCACGCAGATACCCTACTAATGCGCTGTTCAGTGAGATGAAAGTGCTACGTGTCAGACAATTATATATTGTTAAAGCGTGCCTTTCTGCTCATAGGACGGTGCGGGGATGGGCAAACTACGAGGAACTAGCGAAGCGAAGGGTGTATAAATTACCCTTGCCTATAGTTAAAACTAGTTTCGCCAAAAGATTTGCTCGCTACTGTCTTTTCGCAACCTACAACGCAGTAGCTTCACGGTGCAATTTGGCCCATGCATCACTGAGGGAGGTTAGATGTAGAGTGGTACAATTTATGGCCGCCCTTGATTATGACGAGACTGAGTTGTTGCTCTCGAATATGTGAGTTATACATTACGAAACACACACTACACGCGCACACACCCCGTACGACATACTCTCACACATTTCACACAGATGCACACACACATTTATTTTTATAGTAATCTTTATAATTATTAAGTACCTAATTATGTCACATATAATAATAATAATTTGTAATTTAATTATATACTGGTTTCCCAAGATACAGGTCTGACCTAGTTTGGGAACCTCTGAACAGTTAGAGATAAGCTTGTTTCCTCCTCTGTATTAACTTTAGTTTAGTTATTTTTAAGTGGTGCCAATAAAGATATATTATTATTATAGATATATATTATTATACTGTACACTGGCAAATCTATCTAGCTGTATACAATGTTACAGACTATACCACCGGGTTCGGAAATTCCTAACTATCAAGAAGAAGCGGCGCGGCACCGGTCTTTTTAGTCACCTAATATATTTTAAAATCCAATATAGGTACTGTTTTAATAATAAGTCATCCTTTTAAAAATATACTACTTACCTATACAAATCTCCGATCAGCCAAAGAATCGACTCGTATCCTCTCGATAATTCCATGCGCTTTCACTTTCGTACCACTCCAGTCATTTACACTTCACTTCACTACACTCTTCGAAAAGAAAACTAACGTGACACAAATCTCAGTGAACTTATTGGTTGGTAAGGAGGATCATTTTATTGGGTTACTAACTATACTTTCGTATATAATTAAAGTAGGCGATTATTTTGGTTTGAGGACTAAATTATAATTAAGGGTATGTTTATTGTATAAGTCGTTGCTGTCTTTTATTTTGGTGAAGGTTGGTCCCCTGAAACAAAGAAAATGTCACATTAATAACAATAAAAGTTAAAAATTATGAATCAAAATAACATAGTTGAGATTGACCGTTTAAAACTTTGATTTCTTACTTTTTAAGAAATATCATACAAATACAGTTTCTGTACATATGTAGGTACAGTCAACAGCACATCACGGTAAACACTTGCATTTCGATAATAGCTCTTATGCCCCCGACATAAGAGTGGTACAAAGTCCAAAGTGTATAGTCTGACGTGCTTTTGACTGTACATACAAAAGCCATATTTGTTTGGTTTTGGTCTACAACAAAATGTAACTTTGTTCATTGGACTCTCAACAATGTTTACTAGATAAGCGATATGGGAAAAACTATATACTATGTCCAATGATTGTATGTTTTAAATATCAAGGTAAGTTAGATTTTCGCAACTAGTACCATCTGGTGTCAAGTCTAGTGGCAAACTTGGGGCCCTTGCATTTTAAAATACTAATTTCAATAACTTTTAAAAATGATATTTCTGACCTTGCGGTCGCCTGGGCTGGGACCCTGTCTTGTCGGGGCCCGTGGCATTTTGCCAGCGCTGCCACCCCCTAGTTAGGCCACTGTATGAAAACTACCTTCATGTTCCAATAATCGAATACCTAACTCAGTTAGGTTACTTTGTCAACACTTACTACACACTAGTATCTATATTGTTCAGAATCTCATTGCATGCCGTTGTCACTGTGGGTGTGACTTAATTTAGCATTGTCTGTTTTGTTTACATCCAAATTCCTAGTGGCCTAGTAAATAAATACATATTTCCAATTCTCTACTAGTCAGGGTACGCATGCAGCATGATCCAAGATCTAACAAGTCAAATTATTACGCCCCTTCACGGCAGTGCAGGATCCCGTTTTCTGCAGGATCCCGTTTGATGGCGAATGTGTTTATATGCTATCGTTCACCCGAGCATCCCACATGCGGGATCCTGCAAAATACCGATCCGGTCGATGTCAATAAAATATCAGGAAAATATTTACGTCCATTTCACCTAACAACCGGCGTAGGTAATGGTCAAAAACCAGGATGCAACCGTGTTCATACGGTCCAGTTTTGCGTGGTTTTGATTTTTACAGAATTTTGCAAAACCGAACTGCCATGTGAACACAGCATCCAGTTTTGCAGGATCAGTAAAAAGCCGGTCCTTCAAAACTGGACTGTGTAAAAAACAGTTTCATTGAGGTGACTGCCGTCAGTCCTCCGTAGCCCTTAACAGGGAGCCAGACTAATTACATCATAGCTACGCAACCGTTTGGCTATGCAGGTTTCCTCACTGTGTTTTCCGACACCGCCGAGCTAGTACAAATGAGGAAAAACCATTAAGTGCGTGCTGAGATTGAGACAGACGAACCATTGACCTTACTCGGAGATGCTACTATGACGTGATTACTATGTGAAGCAACGATTTAAATTATTCAGCCACCACAGCTCTTACTATTCTCTGGTTAGAGTCGATCGTCTAAAAATCAGTCGACATGATACGTAAGTCGTAATGATTCCTCGGCAAGGCGCCTACGAAGAAGCAACGTAACGTTAGAGATACGCGAGCCAATGAGCCGCGCAGCATTACCCGGCCTCGGTTGTCGAAATAACATTTCTTTAAACAAGCGATTTTCTTGTGAATGTATGTAGTAGGAAGGTTACACTCTATAACCATTTTATAATGGTTCAAGAATCGAGTCGAGTACTTTCATGATTAAAAGTAAAAAAGACGCATTTATTATTTTTATAATTCGTTTCGTTAAGACAGAAGAAACCTCTTTTATCTTGAAATGGCAGTTTTGATGGCCGAAATGAGACCGGGGTCTATCCGTTGCCAAAGCGACTCGGGTTCAATTTTCCCCTTCAGAATCCGTTTACATAGTGCGCTATGAAAATTTATATAAAACCGGAATATCACTGACTGACTGATCACGAAACCTCAGAAACTATAACACATGTCTAGACAAACAAACACTATCTGTTAAAAAGGGATTTTACGAAACTCTACTCTTAAGGGAGGTTTTTAGAGGTCGGCAATGCGCACGTGATACCCCTGGTGTTGCAGGCGGTTATAGGCTACGGTAACCGCTTACCATCAGGTGGGCCATACGCTTGATGGCATAAAAAAACGTGGGTTCACGCGTACGAAGTCGCCGGTGACCGCTACTCTACGCGAACACACCAATTCTGCTCCCAAAACCCGATTACATAACCGATCACCGATGCTTTACTTGTGTGTGTGGTTAACCCATGTTCACAAATTACTAATGGTTCCCGGGTCGCGCCTGCGAAGCAATGTATCGTGAGAGATACCCGGGCCAGTGAACCGAGTCACATTAGCGGGCTCACCCAGCGCGATTACCCGGTGATAACATTTCTCTGTCGCAACGTTTTTCTGCGTAAACGAAACTTCAATTCATACGAGTAAAAACGGTAGAAAGTTAAGATAAGATAAGGTTTACTGAACTATCTTTAAAAAAATCCTCATAAGTGCATCAGTTTTTTGCCATAAGGTGGGCACCGGCTCGTCCCTCACGGGGGCAAAGGAAAAAACCGGTGGAGTTTAATATGTGGGTCGATCATATTTGGTCCGGAGTTCCATACATGGGCGCATGTCATGTCCAGCTTGCTGGGGTTATGGTGCTTAAAAGCATCCCCCCACAAGAAGAAAAAAGTGCATCTGTTTAGCCGAGCTAAGCCGATTTTGACTGATGAATCTTTTCATGTGTTTTATTTTTTTATTTAATAATTAAATTTTACATCTGGAGTATTGCTTTGTACGGATGTGAGACGTGGACAACAAATGAAACAAGGAAAAGAAAACAAATGAGGAGGTATTAGCCATGGTCAAAGAGAAGAGATGCTTATTACAAACAATAGAGAATAGAAGAGGAAAAATGATAGGACACCTTATACGTCACGACACGCTTATTAAAACATTACTAGAAGGCAAAATAGAAGGAAAAAGGGGAAGAGGACGACCAAGACGAGATTACGTTCAGCAAATAAAAGAAAAAGTAAATGACATGACGTATAAGGAGCTTAAGGTGCTGGCAGAGTCCAGGGAGAAGTGGAAGGTGCTCCACCGACAAGAGCGTAGCTCTTAAATAGTAAATGAAATTATTTTCACGTCAGGGAAAGTTAAGCGTGGTACGATTCAATCGAACATAAACAAATAAATAGGAAAATATACTCAGAATAATATTTCTTCGTAGCAACTTTTTTGCGCAATGCTGAACATTTGTTCTGATACATAACTCTCGTTTCTGAAGAAAGTAAAGACCGACTTTCGTAACTTAACGACATAACAACCATCTATATTTCTATGCAAAGGTCGTATTGTTTCTACTTGCTCTTGTATTTACATGTAACGATTTTAATTAAAAGAAAAGTTCTTATTCAACAGTTTTGCTGACATTGCTTTTTTTACATTATGTAATTTGTGGAAGTATATGTAGCAAGGAAGTAATAGGTGTTGCAATAAGGAGAGGCGTATATATTTTCTTTAACCACTTGTATCATAATACGGAAGAATTGCACACATTTTCTTTTACTGCCGAGTGACACCTCAATATGACTCAACGGTTAGAGATCTTCAAGGCTTCAAGTCTTTTCCGTAGCACGTGAATGTTAACCGCTAACTTTCAGTGTAACCATTGACGGTTTTTCTAACAAAAAATCCCAATGCAAAGCAGTAAAATATAAATAAACTGCTTCTTTATCTGAATACTAGTTATATTTTTTAAGTTGGTGACAACCATTTATTTTCTTTTCTTTTCTAATATTCACAGTGAACAGAAAAGAAATAAAACGCTGAGCTTGTTTCTGATTTGGGCAGCAAAATTGTGTCTCAGAAGACCTAATTGTAACAAATCTATCCCCCGATAAAGTCGCGTCGTGTAAATCCTTTTAGCCGTTCTTTATTGTGATAAATTTGCATAATCGACCGTCATTCCGGAGAAGTTGAGCAGACAAGGCGCTCGCCATTCGCTCGCTAGTTTGTATTAATTTATCTGTTGCTGTTTTGGCATAAATCAATATTAATTGTGGGATTCAATCCTAAGTTCGTGCTTGTTATAAAGTTTGTGTATTATTGTAAAATACGGTGGCTTAATTAGGACGTTGAATATTCATGCGATTATACTATTGACCTTTATCTAAAGGGTGAAGTGTAAATATGTATATTTGCCGACTTTATCAGAACTGATTCGGTCACAAGAACCGCAACCCTAGACAGTTGACTGTAGTACCATCATTTTTCTAATTTCTAGTAAGATTTTGAGGAATCCGAAAAAACGTAAAAAAAGCTTGAAAAAATAAGTACAATAAGAAAACTTATATGCAAAATAAATGGCCGTGTAAAGATCCGACCCTTAAAAGACCCTGTCTTATTCGAAAGTGATTATGTTGACTTGGAAGTGTGAAATTTTTACAGCTACAGAGGATCGGAGACCTACTAAACGAATACTCGAAGATATATTAATTTCAACTTGACACTTTCCGACGCATTTCTAAAAAAAAGGGATTCTACAGGCAACGTAAGTCAGTGATATAATATAATATCATAGGTACCTACAGTAGAAAAAAACCGGCCAAGTGCGAGTCGGACTCGCCCATGAAGGGTTCCGTAGCAGCAAGTATCATCATAATATAAAAGTTCTTGTAGTTCTTTGTAAGTTTGATCGACGTTTTTATATTTGAGTTGATTGAATGAGAGGAAAATTGCGGTTTACGATTCATGACGTTTTAAAAAAAAACTAATTACTTTGATCTCGTTCAAACCAATTTTCAATGGAAGTTTGCATGGTAATGTACATCATATATACTTTTTAGTTTTATCGTTTTCTTATTTTAGAAGTTAGAGGGGGGGTGACCAACATTTTACCACTTTGGAAGTGTCTCTCGCGCAAACTATTCCGTTTAGAAAAAAATGATATAAGAAACCTTATCATCATTTTCAAAGACCTATCTATAGATACCCCACACGTAAGGGTTTGAAGAAAAATTTTTTTTTGAGTTTCAGTTCTAAGATGGGAAGCCCCAAAAATTTATAAACTAATTACTTGATATCGTTCAAAGCAATTTTCAATGGAAGTTTGCATAATAATGTACATCATATATTTTTTTTAGATTTATCGTTCTCTTATTTTAGAAGTTACAGGGGGGGGGGGGACCAACATTTTACCACTTTGGAAGTGTCTCTCGCGCAAACTATTCAGTTTAGAAAAAAATGATTTATGAAACCTTATTATCATTTTAAAAGACCTATCCATAGATATCCCACACGTAAGGATTGGATGAAAAAAAAATTTTTGAGTTTCAGTTCTAAGTATGGAGAGCCCCCAAAATTTATTATTATTTTTCTATTTTTGTATAAAAATCTTAATGCGGTTCACAGAATACATCTACTTACTAATTTTCAACAGTATAGCTTTTATAGTTTCGGTAAGAAGTGGCTGTGACATACGGACGGACAGACAGACAGACAGACAGACAGACAGACAGACAGACAGACATGACGAATCCATTTTTTGCCATTGCCGTTTTTTGCCATTTGGCTACGGAACCCTAATGAACAACAGTTCATTTTTCTACTTCTAAAGTAGGACTTTTTATGCGTAGTTTAAGTAGTAATTAAGATGAAGCGTCAGCTTAGACTTTGTATCACACAGAAAAAATCATCTGCTGACGTTCATAAATCACGTCGGTGTCACCAACTTGGATCTTAGCTATAGACCGACACGCTGGCTGTTCGATTTCTTCTCTCTCGAGCTAGGATCTCGGAAAGTCTAACTGACTGGCTTTATACAATCAAGCAGTGTTTTTTTATACTAAATTAGTTGGCAGACAGACACTCAGTCAATCTGATATTAAACGGCCACTGCGGCCTATTCCATTGAGGGATACTTCACCACAAAGCGTCGCTCAATGTGCTGCCAGACTGTAGACTCATCTGATCTTCGAGCCTTTGATTTCAAGTGTACTGGCTCCCTGGCTGGGTAGTGTGATGCACAGAAGAGCGCCGAGCGTCGTCCCGGCGGAAATACTCGCGAACACTTGGCAACAATGCCGTTGCTAATTGTGCAGACGCAATGCATCTATGACCTAAATGCAGTTCTAAAATAGTGCTCACTCGCAGGCCAATTGATATCATCTATAAATTGTCGCTGTATCCCTGTGCGGTAAGCTCTGATGTCTTACTTTCAAGTTCCACACAATACCGCAGCTACAATAGATCAGACGTCAGGTCCATGTCTCATGACACCACCATCAGGCAACAAGGAGCACCCGGAGTTAAGTGGAAATCTATTTGAGGGCAGAGCTGTCTTAACACGTATATTACCAAACTAGCTGACCCGGTGAACTTTGTATCACTCACTTCAGTATTTTCTTCGCAGTTTTTCTATATTTACTCATCGTTTAAACCTTTCCTGGATCTCCACGAATATTTCAAGACTAAAATTAGTCAAATCGGTTCAGACGTTCTCGAGTTTTAGCGAGACTAACGAACAGCAATTGATTTTTATTTATATAGAAAACTATTATTGCTATTTATTTTTTGTATCTATCCTGAGTTAAAAACATCTCTTTTACGTGAAAGAGTATCAATTATCTATACATACATCCTTAAAAATGTTAAAGACATTTCCGAACACAGCTTGGCTTGGGCTTGAGATCACCAATCCTCATTTGGCAAGCGGCATCATTGTCACGATTACTCGATTTCAGTAATAAAGGTATTAGTTATTAAACCACTACACTATTATTTACTTTTGAACATGGAATTAATATTATCTCTTTTGAACGGCAAACTGACGCAAAAGTTGTCGATTAATTACTCCGATTGATTCCAAAAACTTTACGAGTAGTATGCGTCTATTTGGCCAAGGCAGGCAGCCGGCAAACACCGCATGCCGGATTAGATCGTTCGGGGAGATTATGGCTTTGTCAATGAGCTGGTGACGTACTGTTTATAGGATCGCTGACGTCACGCCGTGACGAAGGGCATTGAAAGAATGGAAGCTATGCGCGCCTTTGTGATCTGCAGTATTTTAAAGACATTCTTTTCTTCATTGTGCATCCATCGCTTTTGCTTTCTTCTAAGAGACGTTTGTCAAAGGAATGGAAAATGCTATGGTTGAGTACACGCTTCTGAAATATTTGGTGCATGTTATTAGGTAAAAGAGCGAGATCGTATTCCAGAACGTAATATAAAGTTCGTTCATGGACGATCTTTCATCTATGAGTGATAGGTAAGCCTCAACTGGAAAAGTGGTTTTGTCCAAAGTTCTTCGTTCACTATTCTGGGAATGTACAGTAAGCAGTATCTCATCCCAAACATATCCTGATTTGTCAAAATTTCCACAAACCAATTTTAAGATGAATGTTCATCTGTGGCTGCTTTCTTTAATTCATAAATGACATGTCGTGTTTTGTTGGTTATTTGATAAGATTCCATGAAGTAGAAACCTATTTGTCTACTGTCTAAAAGAAATTAGACCATATTTTCAGTCCTCCACTTAAACGAGCTAAGAAAACGTCATTTTGCATGTTGAATAAGTAAAAGCCACATGATCCTCTTGAAACTACGAGACCAGCGGTGGTCGTTAAAAGCCCGGGTTAATGTCGCTCTGTTTTAGGCTTACTTCCATCGGTAAAGTTAATTTGAGACTGGAAATTTTGTGACGTAATTGTGTACCCGACGTTATAATAGGCAGTTTTCACGGCCATTACGCAAGTATGATAGCGCGGTGCGACTATGGTTCGGAAGGGTCGTGGGTTTTGTGCTTCGCTTAAACTGTAATTTGCAAATGAAACAGATATTACCCCACCCTCCACATTAGTTTAGAATCTATTAAACAAAAAGGTGGAAATTATATGTCTGTTTAAAAAGTAAATATAATATTAAGTTTAATGTATTGGATTGCATTGAACTCCAGCGAAAATTTCTAAATCGAATAAAGTCAGTTTATTAATACAGTAAGTTGCTCTTTAACGTACCCTAATCTGCCAAATTTTCCCAATATTATAATAGATTTCAATAATTAAAGTGTTTAGACATAAAAATTACCATTAGATGTTATATCTATGTTACTTTTGAACGGTATTTTCATTGTGAGGTCATTGCCTTAGAAAATAAGGCATCACTACATTGTCAATATCAAAAATTGACACTCGTAGTTTCGTTCAAGGGCAAAGAGTATTCAAGGTTAAACAAAATCCATCTATTTCATCAGCGGAGGTAATTATGTGGGAATTAGTCGAGTTTGTCGCCCTCCCTCAGGATCAAAAGAGGTTGCTCTGTCGGGAAGTAATCAGTGACTGCTATGTGACGTCACTGTGTGACATACGTGCTAGGAAAATGATGAGCAAGACAGAGCTATGATGATCTCTAATATAAATAAAAATAATTACTGGGAAACCTTTCTTTATTCGAAGCAAGTAATACATTGATGATACCAAAATAAGAAGCTTAAGCAGTTTAGGTTATGGTCATCATAAACAACGAAGATACCACAAATATAATTAAAATTAAAACAAATTAATATCTAATTAGACACAGAACAAACAAATATTCAAATGAATGTTCTTCATAGTGGGGATTCGAACCACAACTCAGAGTGGTGGGTTGCGCCATCGAGCCAGTCAAGGAAAGGCGTCAGTTTGTGAGGACTGAGGACCGATGGATAATAAAATGTTCTTGAGTTTCATGACACTGGATACTTTTTATTCCTACAGAAACTTAATATAATATATTCTCTGTTTAATTTTTTTCAATGTAAATAATTAAAAGACAAATATATTTGAAACAATATCACGAAGTTTGAACTGTTGAGAATCGTTCAAAATGAAACACAAACCGAAAATAATGAAAAAGGCAAAGTAACCAATTAAAAATTTAACCATTATACTCGTAGTTAAAGCGAGAACATATTTAACATCAATAAGAATTCTTAAAATAAAATGTCGCATCCGAATCTGAAACCGAAATCTGTGTCTTTCCTGTGTTATTTATAACAAGATAGTTAATTAATCGTTTTCATAATAAAACAAACCATTTCAGAGACATTCTGTTTGAACTTTGAGATAATATCGCTGTGTATCTTTGATGTTTATGTGCAATAATGTTTAAGTGTTGGTCATTCAGTCATATGGAATAATACTCGTAAATTCTCTCCTTTCACTATTTCTTGTAGATTTGAGTTAAAAATATCTACACTGTGTAAACTCGTAAGTGTTCTGAATGATATCTTCAAGTCCTATTGCGGTATCAAGCGTAGGTCGTAGGGAATGGGATAGAATCTGCATCTGTGCTTGCGCACTCACTCGTTTAATATGCCATAAGTAGTTGTCGAACGAGCCCCTCGTCTGGGGAAATAACTTTACCTTTCAGAAGACCATAGTGAAGTAGCGCTTCATATTCTTCATAATATTTATTATGTTTTCCCTTAAAGAGTTTTAACGAGGCCATAAGCGCCACTCTAGTGGTGCATAAAAAAGGTTAAGTTCGTAGAAGCTGAAATTCGGCTGAAAACCATAAAATAATTGTTATTTTTATATGCGTGAGAATTTTACATTGCTCTAGAGTCTAGTGGTTGAGGTTCTTAGCAATGGTCTAAGTCTGCTTTCAATTCGGAAGTCGATCTAACTTTTTTTCACATACTCTTGAGCAACCTGGGTTTGTGATGGCTAACCCATACACCGGTAGTGTAACTAGTAAATACCTACCGATGTCTTGATGTCAACAATCACATGGACACATTATACAGGATGATACTTTTATACGTTCACGTATGTAATAGCGACCATGCAACTGTCTGCAACAAATATTCGCTACAACATCCCTCTGTGAGTTCGTTTGATGGTGGCGGCAGCATCCGCCCCCTTATCGAGACGGCCCTAAAGATTATCATTAACTAGGACTAACGAGCTGTGACGCCATACCTACGTGACGCTTTTGCAGTTTACAATACTGTGACGAGCCCGTTTAAAATGCGAGCGCTGAAGACATAGCATTACTAGCTAAATGCTAGCTCACAGGAAATTCATCCTTATGAATAATGCATACGATTTTAGTAGGCTATTATATACATAGGTAGGCTGCTCAATGGTGAGCAGACACTGAGTTTTTTCTGTGGAGGCAACTTTGCCTATGAATTAGCCTGCCATATGCTTCTTTGTCTTCAACCCTTACAATTTAAGTTGACTTGTTTCTAAAGACTAAATTTAATATTGCAGGGACACTGTCTAGCCAGGCTATTATTACATTTGAAGAGATGGCGTTTATTAAAATATATTATTCAAATTGATTCATAAAAATACTTGACGAAAACGATCAACATTTCCTTTAGTAACAGAGTTATAACTGCATTTTTTTGCTACAGAGAACCTTTAACACATGCACAGAACCAAACGTCGAAGACAATTAAGGAAGGGGAGGTCGACAGTATCTTATGTGGTCTGAATGCCGATTCACCCAACTCATATGCGAGGTGAATGGGTACAGTAATACCCCACTTCACCGCAACGACTTGTCTTCAGCAGGCCGAATGTCAAGCCTCCCGCACTTTGACAGCGATGAGCGACGGATTAGTGTTCTAAGCCACCAGGCTAAGTGGAACCAGGCAGTGATGACGACCTCTCCAGCAAAACCCTTGGTTCCACTTCACCTTTTAGTACTAAGAAGATACCATGCGTACATTATTTAGTTTTACACTAAGTTATTCACAATGTTACTAATAAAAAAGATTCCATTAGGTAGCATACTTGAACACACATTTTCTGCCATAAAATCTTTTATGTTCTGTTTCCCGTCATCATATCTCCATCTGCGTTTGAAAAAGAACTCAAACGTTATCAAAATAAGGGTTAATATGGGCAAATGTGTACGTTGCAAAGATTAGTACGTTTTTGTTACTTTTTTAGTAGCAGGTATTATTAATAGCTAAGTTGGGAGCGTTTGCACGAGTGGGTTTTGCTCGGGACTCGGCAGGATCCTGAGGAATAATTTAAAGCTGAACGTGTGTGTATTTGAGAATTG
Source organism: Mecyna flavalis (assembly GCA_949319885.1). Classification (NCBI taxonomy): domain Eukaryota; kingdom Metazoa; phylum Arthropoda; class Insecta; order Lepidoptera; family Crambidae; genus Mecyna; species Mecyna flavalis. The sequence goes on along the minus strand of OX439419.1, from coordinate 1,087,607 downwards.
CATCAAAGTAACGAGTACATGCTGTGCAATTGTTAATTTTGACATAGATAATGCTACGAACCTTTTTTCGTAAAACAATATTAAAGAAAATAATGTATTGTTTTAGTCCAATTAGTCATTTTATTGTCCAATATTTGCTGCGATGATATAAATCATAGAAATATAGTATTAACAATGTAATATTATTAAATTATGTAATTGTTGTAAGATAACATCTTAACAATGGAAGCAGAAGAGGGAAAATGATGGGACATGACGTATAAGTCATGACATATTTATCAAAACTATATTGGAGGAGTAAAAGAAGAAAGAAGAGGAAGACCAAGAAGAAACTACACACAACAGTTACAAGCGTATAAAGAACTTAAGGTGCGGGCAGAGTCCAGAGAGAGGTGAAAATTGCTATACCGACAAGAGCGATGCTCTTAAATGAGATTAGATTAGAAATTATCTTTTTCAAACATTCTATGAATCTCCAATCCGCATTTGGCAAACGTGTTTAGGCCTTTACTAACCTATTATATTAGCCATGATTTCATTTTAATGATGAAGGCCTTTACCTTGCAGTGTGACATTAATAGGCTGATAATTCACTGTATACAATTTTCTACTTACCTATCTAATACCTTAATTCCCATTGACCGAGAGCTCGGGACGAAAAAACGGCACAATATTAATAGAAAAGAACAACATAAAAGAAAAAAACCGGCCAAGTGCGAGTCGGACTCGCCCATGAAGGGTTCCGTAGCAGCAAGTATCATCATAATATAAAAGTTCTTGTAGTTCTTTGTAAGTTTGATCGACGTTTTTATATTTGAGTTGATTGAATGAGAGGAAAATTGCGGTTTACGATTTATGACGTTTTAAAAAAAAACTAATTACTTGATCTCGTTCAAACCAATTTTCAATGGAAGTTTGCATGGTAATGTACATCATATATTTTTTTTAGTTTTATCGTTCTCTTATTTTAGAAGTTAGAGGGGGGGTGACCAACATTTTACCACTTTGGAAGTGTCTCTCGCGCAAACTATTCCGTTTAGAAAAAAATGATATAAGAAACCTTATTATCATTTTTAAAGACCTATCTAAAGATACCGCACACGTAAGGGTTTGAAGAAAAAATTTTTTTTGAGTTTCAGTTCTATTATTATTCTATTTTTGTATGAAAATCTTAATGCGGTTCACAGAATACATCTTCTTACTAATTTTCAACATTATAGCTCTTATAGTTTCGGTAAAAAGTGGCTGTGACATACGGACGGACAGACAGACAGACAGACAGACATGACGAATCCATAAGGGTTCCGTTTTTTGCCATTTGGCTACGGAACCCTAAAAAAGGTATTTCACACTAAAGTCACGGATGATAATAAAAAGGTTTTCTATTAAGGGAGATTTGCTTTGTTGTCACAATATAATTCCCTAAAGATTTCCTGTAATATGTTTTACTTCGCCTTAGTCAACGTAAGTAGTGGGTAAACTTCTTATTGAATGGGTTTCTGATATTTACGCGAATACTACTCTACCATTTTTAATGTACCTACCTAGTATTCAGCCGCAGTATAAATGAAACTGTTTTATATAATGCTTTTTTTCAATTATGGATAGAATTGTCTTATACTTCACAAAGGGGCTCTTTAGTATCTTAAGGTTTTAACGTTTATTTTTTTCGCAAAGTGAGGTCTTAATTTTTATTGAAACCTGAAAAAAGACTTATCCATCCTTCCGGTTGTTTTTCGTCTACAGATTGATTTTTCCTTCCAATAAGTTTAAATCAAGTTTAAGCACGTACCTCATCCCGAAGTGCTTATTGGTAGATACTTACGTATCTCTACAATTTATTACAGTTTTCAATTTTGTCGTCTGAGGAGATAGCGGAGTCATAAAACTCACTGCGACGCCGCCGTACAGTCAGCAAATCACGCCGACTCTATTAATTTTGATGAGTCTGCTGACGGTACTACGATGGAAGGGTCAATGACTTTATATTGTAAGTTTCTTGCTTGTAAACAATGAAGCAGCGATAAGTGTTTTTGTCAGAGTTTTATGAGTAAAGTTTTGTGACATCTGTTAATTATACAATCTTTGCACCGGCTTTTGAGGTATTCGTTTTTGGGATGTCATTGAATGCTATAGATGACATTTAATCATTAATTAAAATTATACCTACCTATCTTTATTTAATTCGTGAAGTGTCGTATCTACTTCTACTCGGTACTATGTTAGATGTGTCACGTCGGTGTTATAGTTTTGACTCGGAACGTCACTTTCGCAAAATGTCATCTCGAAAAAATTTGTGACTTTAGCAGAACGTCATTTTCGCAAAAAATAATTTTCTTAAGCGCGCTCTACACTTAGCCCGCGGATCACGGCGCGATTTCGCGCCGCAAACTTGCCGCGAATTCAACAATGACTCTACACTCGCAATGGTTCGCGGTATTTTCACAGTTAAGTTCGCAACGTTGAATGAAATGGACGTCGAAGTAGCTGTAGCTGCGTCCCTAACAATATGCGCGTTAGCGTGTTTTAATTATGAGATATAGAAAAATGTAATTTCTTTCGGTTTCACGTGATGGCGCTGATCGGCGATAAAGCTGATGACTATTCCCCCATAATAAGTTACTTTATGAACAATACTGACCGTCGCGGACTGCGAGTGTGGAGTCGTGCACGTTCGCGTCGCGTTCGCGCTTCGCGCTCCCTTTGACGCGGAACAAAAAACCGACAAAAATTTGGGAACAAAGCGCGAAACCGCGAAGAATATGCGAAACCGCGCTTTAAGCCCGCTCTACACTTAGCCCGCGAATCGCGCGCGATGGCTGCGAAAGGGCGCGAACGCTAAGTGTGGAGCCGTCTCCTATTTTATGCGAAACGGCTCCACACTTAGCGTTCGCGCCCTTTCGCAGCCATCGCGCGCGATCCGCGGGCTAAGTGTAGAGCGGCCTTTAGATAGTCATTTTAGCAAAAAGTCAATTTCGCACAATGTCACTTTCTCAAATTTTGGACGTACTTAAATACCATATAATGTTTAAAATATCATTGCGTAAGGACTTCGAGTGACCACTATCCCACCGAGCAACAAAGCATTGACAACCGCACTATGATATTGGACGGAGTTTCTCTCCCTTTATTAACAACAGGAGGTTTCTTCTAATAAATGAGCGCCGGAGGAATTCCAATTAGTATGTTTGCGGTCCGAGGTCGCGTGTTTCTATGTGCTTTTAATTTTACACATTATTTCTGACAAAGAGGATAATTTTGTACAGCAATTACACGTTTAAGTTAATTTATTTGGTTTTTATAAGAGTTTAAATAATGAAAATATTAATTATTGGCGCTTCTGCCTTGCTTTGGAGGGAATGGCCTCCATCAAGTGGTATTTGCTCAGATTTGAAATCAAGTCTTTTTAAAGAGAGATAGCTGACTGAAACCCTAACCGTCCAACCTTATGTACTAGCAAAACACTGGACCACGAGTTTGGGTTTGAATATTTTTTTATAAAAATCGGAAATTAATTAAAATCCAAAGCAATTAGCTTTAGCACTTCCGTTATAGATATCAGACATAGGCCAGATTCGCTACTAAATGCGATCAAAAAAATAAAATCAAAATGATTTATTTCTGCACGTGGATTTATAAAAAATACTTTTGAATGTCAAGTCTTTGTTAACCTTCTAGCACTTCGACGTGAATGGCTTGACGAGAAGAAGTACCGCCACTTTTATTATATTTTGTGGTACCGCAACAAAATTGACAGTCTGCCTCTAGTTGCCTAACAAAAACAAAAAAGCCTTTTTGTTGTTAATGCATCACTCATTCGCTCAGGGCGGGTGACTACAGTCTGTTCACAGTGTTCACCTCACCATAAGTTGTCCTTTAGCCGCTATATTGGCAGCATTGCCTACGCTTTGTAAATCTGTCAAAAAAACAGATTGAAAGTATTGAAAAACAATAGTACCAATATAGCGGCTAAAGGACTTCTTATCGTGAACGATCTGTCGTAGATATCAATCAAAATTAGATAATAGAGAAAAATAATGTATGTCAAAATGCTGTATAAAAAATGTCCAAGGCGTTTTAATAATAAAATAAATAGGGCAGAGATGTTTCGCCTCAAAGCGTGGTCTCAAGTAGAGATGAAAGATAAAGCACGCAAGTCTCTCTAAGCTCTCCGGTTTCCAGGAATTTCTTTGAAAGATATTGAATTTGTACGGACAACTAAATTGGTGATTCTTCTAAATTAGACGTTTACCCTGTGCATAAGTCTTTAAAGATGAAAGGCTCTCATCAGCGTAAAGAATGTATAAAGGCTTTAGGGTAGCTTTTCTGTTGAACGAGTATACAATGTACTTTAAAGACGAAAGACATTGAAAATTTCGTTTTGATCTTATTAAAGTCCTCAAGTTTTAAAGATGTTTATTTTATTTCAAAAACCTAGCACATGTTTTACCTAATGGATTTGGCAAGGTTGAAATAAAAAAAATCCAGTATTTTTAACATGGTCACAGCAGGTATTAGGTAAATTATAATAACAATTCATACATTTGTAAATATTGCAAAATTATAAATAAATAAAAGGTCGTCTGTCGATATTCCGAACATAAAAAAAATCCAACATAAAAAAAAGGTACAAAAAATTACATTTTCGGTAATATTGTTTTATATTTATTTTTCCTCGATCTTAAGGTTGACTGGAAGAGATCGCTATAAGCGATAAGTCCGCCTGTATTGTACAGCTTTATTTTGTTACATGTTTTCCTTTTGTGCAATAAAGAGTACCTATCTACCTATCTATCTTTCTACATGTCAGTAATTATTTGTTATTTATCCAAAATTGTGTTCTGCCGAGACAATATAACATGTATGTGTATTTCGAATGTTTAACCGTCGACTGTTCTGATTAGGGTCCATACGGTGTTGTGTAAAAGTTTCCTCTGATATAATATGATACAAACCTAGTGTCCAATCATAGCAGCACTGGGCTGTGAGTGCGTCATAATGCGAGCTTTACGAGCGACTTGTGGCGGTGCGTAAACTTTGTACTTCGCCGCAAAGAACTATGGCAACAGTGAGCTACAAATTTCAAATTTTAAGTGCGACCCAGGTGCGACCAGCATGGGCACGGCGTTTTTTGAAGTGAAAACTTCTTTAGCGGCGTTGTGCACTTTTTTTGTATGGGGAAAAAATGTTAAACTCGCGTCAGGATTTATGTGTCACGTGACCTGATCGAAAATCCATATAAAATTTGAAGTCCGGACACGTGTTTTCTACAAACTTATCTGTTCCGGTGGCCAAAATTGGAACTACGTGAAATGCAATGCAAAAACGATATTTAATGACAGTTTTAAATAGACAGTAGCGACGCCGCCACCGGAACAGATAAGTTTGTCGGTCTATAGACAATAATGGTTTTTTGTTCAATTTGACCAGGCTGATTTCACTCCGAACAAGTGACGGATTGTATGAATCAAATTGTACTTAAGGACTTTAACGCTAGATGTCACTAATTGACAAAAATTTATAGTTAGTTTTTTTTTGTTGGTATCTTTTCCTCTAACTTCTGTTTGCTGGCATTACTGCTTTTACGGTTCATTCTAAGTAACAACAATAATCGGAGTCAATATAATTTTATGATTATTTTATATATGAACAACCATTAATTCTAAATTATAATATAAATTACTTTAATTTTAAAATAAAAGCTAATAATTGCGTCGGTCTTTATATTTAAATGAATATTTAACCTTTTTGAATTAAAGTAATCGAGCAAATCTTATGGAACGAAACGTAATAAATGTCAGCCGTGTTTAGTATCCCTTCCTAGTCTGTGCTTTACTGACAGACGTCAAACATATTGTATTGAATGCGAAAGTGTTTTTATGTGTTTTCTGCTATTTATTTAATACGACTTGGATTTACACGACGACTTTAGTGTTTCCCTTGGACTCCGATAACCCTGCCCTTTGTGATTGACTATTGCTGTTGCATATTGGACTTGATCTGCCTTACGATTCGGATACCGGCGACAATGGTTATTCTTCTCCTATGTTGCGTTTCTAAGTTATTCTTATTATAAAGTGCTTGTGTACCAAATAAAATTTTAAAAAGCTTACGACAGGACATGGATAAAAACGATAGTGTTAAAAAAATGTGTCATGATTATTTTAATAAAAGAAATAAATGGCTTTCGCATAATATTTTGATGTTTTTTTCAGTTTATACTTGAATGCTCAATGCTAATTTATTTAATTTTTCTATATTAATTTATTCATTCATTGAGCATTCAAGTATTTAATTATAACCTAAAATATAAAAATATAAAACTTATATGAGTACCCGTATGTATGTATAGGTATACGTTGTTGTGCATCTATTTATAGTTATGTTATTAAAAAAAATAGTTTTGGCCTTAATCGCTAGGCGCGCTGCAGTCGCAATCCTTGACTGACAGCTCTATTTCTGGTATATTCAATATACTCTATGAATTTGACAGCTCATTTATGCAAAGAAAAGTGCTTCTTATGTACATCAGGAGTAGAGTAAATAATTTTATTAATAAGAACTGATTTTGTTTTCTTGAGTTTTATTCCTTTAGCGTAAGGTATATTTTTCTTTGCATAAATGAGCTGTCAAGTGTGACCTCTTCTACTATTATAGCCGCAGTGCGGTCGCTTCCTATATGCTTCCTATGCTACAAAGTGACCACAAAGACCTTAGTTTGATATCCTGCAAAATTCAAAATTTAATTGCCGTAATAAAACATTTAAAAAGTTTGGAATATCTTTATTCGCCGGAATTATATAACAGTATTTTGTGGAAATTAACACCACTTCTCCGCAGTCTTTGGATCCGCTATGCTGCGGAGCATGCATCAGGTTGTATGAAGTTGGAAATGCTGTCCGATTTCCTGCGACAAGAGGCTCGTTCTCACACACAGTTTGGCTTGTTACCCCAAATGGGTCCCCTATATGAGTGCGAAAGTTGATAGTTCGATTTTCATTATATCGAATACGCTGTGTCGATAATTCAGTAGTACGATGTTTTATTACATCGATGATTGGTTAGTGCGATGTAACGTTTGTGCGAAAAATCTTGTTGCGAAAAACCATACAGCGATTGCTCATTAGTTCGATAATTTATTATTTCTATAGTAAGTATGCGACTTTAAAATGGCTACTATCATCCCTGAGATTTAATTATTAGCCTAATTTTGCATTATAGACGTTAAGAAAATTCATAAAAGCAGCCTTTAAAGACATTTAAATTATCGAACTCATGAGCAATCGCGGTATGGTTTTTCGCAACAAGATTTTTCGCACAAACGTTACATCGCACTAACAAATCATCGATGTAATAAAACATCGTACTACTGAATTATCAACACAGCGTGTTCGATATAATGAAAATCGAACTATCAACTTTCGCACTCATATAGGGGACCCCCCCAAATTCCCAGTGAACATCCTCGAAAGCGCCATGTTGATTACTGTAACACCACTCGTGTTATTAACGATTCGGGAGTCTGCGGATTCTGTAAAGGGAATCATTTCTTGGCCGATTGCTCCAAATTCAAAAGTTTATCCGCAGATTCCAGTATGCAATTAGTTGTAAATTCCAAACTTTGTTTTCGTTGTTTAGAAAATAAATAGTTGTCAATCAAAAAAGTATGACATTGACGGTTGTCAATCATTTTATCATCGTTTAGGCGTTTCAGTGTCACAGCAAGGAGTTTCTGACAAGTCTGAAAAAGTTTCTGATTACATTAATTCTGAGAGATAAACTTTTTAATGTAATATAAATTGTCATGTTTGTGTACGATAGCGCAATAAATAAATATTGTATTTTACCACATAAATGATAGTACTTTTATACCTCTACCAATCAATTAAATCCCTAACCATTCCAAAATACATATCAAAAATGCACAACGTTAATATTCAGGTTTTCACTTCTGCCGGCACTCCCGGAGTGCAACCCGTCGTTTTTTTATACCACATCGGTTGGCACTGTTGGCAGACGTGGTAGGCGGTCACTGCGGCCTATTCCTTTGAGGGAAACTTCATCAGGAAGCGTCGCTAATGAAAAAGGGAATATAACAATGAAGACTACTTTTTGGCTGTTTGGTCTGGGTCTAAATGTACCCTAGATTACAATATGTAGCAACATAATAAAAGTCACTTTAAAACGGTGTGCCGTACTGTTCTGCTATTGGACTGTGCCTGCTTGTATGTAATATTGTACATACAGTATAAAATACTTTTTATTTGCGGACTACCCATACTTCCTTCTACGTAAGTATATCATAAAAATACGAGGTGTCCGTTTATTTTTCTGCCACAATTTTACTTGAACATACTTTGATGGGACATTACGGTCTCTATTTTATGAAATTACTAGCCTTCCGCCCGCGGTTTCACCCGCGCGTAATCTCTTTTATCAAGTAGGTATCCCTCCCTTACCTCGCCATAAACATAAACTATACGTGTGCCAAATTTCATCTAAATCCGTTCAGCCGTTTAGGCGTGATTGAATAACAAACATCCAAACATCCAGACTTTCGCATTTATAATATTAGTAGGAAGTAGGATTTCTGAGTCTTACATACGGCCTCAGGTCTCGCTAGCCAAATTTAACTTCGCTCTAAAAAGAGATAAAAATTAGTCATTTGATTTTGTATAAAATTACTGGTTTAATTTTTTGTTGTGTTTCATTGCAAAACAAAAACATTGAATTTTATTGACGATCGTCATCGTCTATACGCCATATTATTTCGTACCTATAAGTTTTACCGTCATACTAAAGTTACAACTTTACGGGCAACTCACGGCCCGGAAACTTGCTGTCGACTCGTTTCGATCGCTGCAACTTTGTTGCTGATGGTGCGACATAAATGCAACTTTTTTGCTGACAGTACTGCTCGAATCAGTTAATACGAGAAGTGAAGTTAAGGGTAAAAAAAGATCCCTTATTTCATCGGTTTTTGAGTTTTGATGCTGAATTTCCTGATAATGTTATCATGTGTTAGCATAACATAGGTAGTAGGATAATTTTCATAGGTAGTTGATAACCACACAGTTGCTAGAACAGCCAATATTTAATAAAAATAAGTACTAACTTGTATTTCACCAAGATGGATGATTGCAAACATAGCAAGAACATTTTAATAATATTGAAATCGTGCAATCTTCAGAGCCAGCTTTTGAACATAATAGTAAATGATAAGTTGTAAATTTCAACTCTTTTTATGTTGAAGCATAGAGCCTACGATACACTGCATTTGCAATATTGTACACGTGGCATTGTGGGGACTGCAAGCGAAAAGCAGCCCAAATGTAATTAACTAGGCTCATTTACTGTAAGTATTCACTGCAAAGGTACTTGGCATCATCGTTAGGTATAACTTTTACATAAAGACTTAGGTATATCAGGGAGGGCTAGTAAACAGCCACAAGGCTGGAACCAGCTCAGCTCAATACGGTGGAAAGGGGAAACCGGGGGAGTTTAGTGGGTAGTGGGACGCTTTAGCCTCGTGTCTCATACACGGCCGCACATCTAGCTAGCCTCTGTTAATAGTGTCTAAACGAATTTTTCCCTGAAAAGTAAAAGGTCTTTTTTTCGGAGGAGAATGCGTTTATACACCATAACCGCAGGCTAGCTAGACCCGAGACTTAAGCGTCTACTACCCACTAAACTCCCCCGGTTTCCCCTTCACACCCGATCGGGACGAGCTGGTGCCAGCCTTTGTGGCTATTGACCAGTCAAAAAAAAAGGTCTATCAGGGAAGAAGAAATTATGAACTACTTTTTTCATGCCAGCGCATGATAATCAAAATGTTAGAACACATGTGACTGATTGCGCTTGGTTAGAAAGCCGTTAATACTAAACTTGAGGAGCTTGAATTCTAGGCTGTATATATATACCGCTTGGTTGATGCTCATGAAGCTCATTTTACTTTAGTTTAATTAAGATTAGGTAGAACGCCTTGAATATCATAAGGTAAGTGTTTTACGTGGTCCTCTGGTGCCGAGATTCTCCGTGTACTTGAAGCGTTAGGGGCGGTTACATCGTCCATTACCTTACAGAGCGAAGGGCTCAGGGATAATGACGCTATTTTCCGAGCTCTCCTACTGTATGGCCTTGAATTAATTACTACTATCAGCATGAAGACTGATAAGTGTGCTAAATCATTTACTTCAAGATACCAATGATGCTATTAGTGACGACCTTGAAGAATGTCCTAGTCGTGCCCAATAACAGATGGCACTGGACACTAAAGGAAGTTTTTTTTATGAAAAAGCAAGAAGACGAGCATGCGGCACACCTTATGGTGAGCGACTGACCACCACAGCCCCTAGACATTTTCTAGAATTACAAATACGCTGCCGGAAAAAGGAATAAATATTAGATAACTATGGATCCCTGTATTTCGCTAGTGTTAGACGAATAATTGGTTCACTCGATTAATACATCACTATGGTCACCGCGTACGGTGCCCCGCACTAGTCGGGGAGATAGACAGATAGATTTACCGTGCTTGCAATGTTTATTGTCGTAATATTGTGAAAGTATATTAAATTGTAATTTTCTAAAGAAATGGTTTTTATATCTAACACTAGTTACATAATTCTCCAAGCACAAGTCTTTCACAATTATACGTACATTTACAATTTCCATTTATTATGTATACGCTTGTACGAAATTCCCGGAAAATTGATCCAAAAACATTTTGAACCAATTTTCCGGGCGCTACCGAGCCGAAGTAGATAATTAAATAAAAACTTTCAAATGATCCATCCCTTTTTTGCCTGTGGGTAAATGTATATATGCGTACCCTACACAAACGATGGTCCATTTACAAAAACCCAACCTGTTTTTCTTTGTCTTGTTATTCAAAATTGGTTTGATGCCGAACTAGCGGTCGACATTCAAACAGTGGACACGAAGTAATCTTTGGTAACAAATTGTATTCCCCGTTCTTCCCTCGCCACGTCAAATATGACCCAGTTTACCGGGTCGTGCGGACATAGTAGAAATAGTATACAGTAAGTAAATCTTAATGTAAACGCATAAATTCTATCTGTATGCGTCGCCGCGGCACACTCAAACAAAATCATGAGAAACTTGTTAAAATTGACAACGGTGCCAAACGGAAACGGAACGGAGGTATGTCATACATTTCAATAATAACTGCTTGGATAACGTAACCAGCTACGACATCATGGCTTCCTAAAGAGACGGTATTATGGCGCACACATACATACAAGCCGCACGCGGTGCGGTGTATGGAGTTACCGTACTGCGAACTGTTCCTACTATGGTTCGGCCGGCACCTGGGCCCAGTTATATTTTATTTTTCTGCTTGTTCATACTACACGCCAGTCGTTTACCTTAATGACTTTTAGCTGGTAAATGTGATATTTGTTTAAAGTGTCATGTGTGAATATCGTTTTACTTTACCGCGGTGGGAGGGCAATTTTAGCCCCTAGCGACAGAGGAGGGTTAATTTTAGACCACCCTTTTAACACAATTTCAGTTCATAGATAAACACGTCAGTCGTTGGTGGTAACCAAAACCGTGCGGTTTTGGTTACCTACTTAAATAGTAGACATTGATCGATACCTTACATTTTAAGTAAGTACTAACCCACAATTTTGTGTCTTCACGTAGCGTTTGATCTCTTACCATATTAACGAAGGCGACGCGACGTGAGCATAAAAATACTCTTTTTTATGGTATGAGAAACTATAATTTCAGAACTTTAAACTGATATTTGTTTTTGTCTATAAAAATAGCTAATGCTCTTAACCCTGAAAAGATATTTCAGGCTGGTTTTAATTATTTAGATAACTCAGATTCTGTGAATTTTTGTGTCTTTTGTTTCATCATTGTCATCTGATAGATAAGTTAATTAAGAGACCTTATCTGACTGTGGTGTAAGTAACCGAGGTTTAGAGTATAAACGTGATTTAATGTACTGTCAAGACAGCATCTGTTGCTGTTTTTATACCTTAACTTCTAAAAATACATGGAGAGCAAGTAAAGTACCTACCTGTAAGGTAATGGTTAAAATTTTTGGTAATTAATTAAAACCGCAATTGAAACCAGTTGAAAATCTAATGACCTATTTAAACAACCGACTTGTCCATTTTGAGTTCCGAAAACACAATTTAATTGTCTTTGAAACACGGTAAATGCCCGTTCATTGCTACTCAGAGGCTTCCAAACATCCCGCAAAATAAAATAAAGTTTGTGCGAAATTAAAACAGTTGGCAACTTCTGCTTCGAAAGGGATTCAGAGTGTTTTGTCCGCGTGTGTTGCTGGGATTCCAGGGGCCGTCTACTTGATCAAAGCTTTTTGTGCCATAATAAAAAAAATGTTATATCTTGTTGAAACAAAAAGGTAGGTAAAAGGGATTCTGTGTTTTATTTGCACGAAAACGTTTTGACTAAGTTATTTTGTGTTTTTTAATTAATTAATTTATAAAAACTTTATTGACTACTGAATTCAGTTAGTGTACAAAAGGCGGACTTAATAATATATTTTTTATAGTCGAATACTGAAGCAGACGTAGAATCGAAAGACCATCGAGTGAAACAATGTAACTTCAAATGTGTCATACTGCTTTCAACAGTTTTTATGGAAGTTTTTCAAATTTGGAAAACAGGAAGGCTAATTTTCCACGAAAACAGTGTATGACGAACATGAATGTCGCCGTGAGGTAATTTTCCTGTGCCTCAATCACGCGAGAATACAATTAGTGTAATTCACACTATGTTCACACCTTACCATCGCTCTACTACACTAAGGCCTTGTTAAGGCTGCAGAGTATATTGCAATGCATGTCAGCGCCATGTCATGTCTGTAGGTATCCATTTTTTTTTATAATTAAGTCTTTAAATATTGTAGATATGTATTTTTCTTTTAAAAGCAAATAAATCAATTATTAAGTAATGGTTATCCATTGTCCAGCACCCATTTTAACCACAATATATGCCTAGTTTAGGCCTCAAAGGCGATGTGCGAAAAATGTCCGAAGCTTTTTATAAGTTTGTTATGGTATATCAAAAGAGCTGCGTCTTTTAATAGCTTCGCCCTTGATGCGCTGTCATACTATAGGCACTCCTAATCTTAGAGTTTTTATAATTTCATAAGTATTATACTGACACTCCATTAATTTTTTCGAGACGTATAGCCACTCGCGCGTCCGGGCGACTAGAGCAGCCCAAAAAAAAATGGCGCGACGCGTCCGGGCGACTATAGTCGCCCAGCTGACCTTTTCTGTTTGAACTGTTTTATCTGTGATACCATAACGAATATGCTTTTTCTTGGATATAGCAATGGGTCTCTGTTAAATTAAGCGGCTTTTGGACCGGTAAAATAATACGACAACCCAAGTTTTCGATTTTTAAAAATTAAAATAAAATAAACATTTAGGGCGGCCATTGTGTTTTGTGTTTTTAAATTGAAGTATTTATTTACTTAATTAGATATACTACTTATGTTGTATATCAAATTATTCCTCAAGATGTATACCTTATGAATATCATTAAACATCTATATGTACAGAGTTGGAAATGACGATAAAATCGACTTGAAAAACATGGTTTTTTGCGCCGGTTTTACGTCATTTTTAGTTTTATATACATTTTTTAAGTACTTTAAAATAGTTATTGTCGTTTAATAGTCATTATAAATGATTCTCTATAGTATCAGCTATACACACATATTTTTTTTTTGTTGTAAAGCTTCATAATTTGCTTGATATAGTAATTTAAAGATGCGCATGCAAAAAAAAAACTACCCCCGCGAATTTTTTTTATCGCTGGACGCGTGACGCAATTCCAGCATCCCCGCGCGGACGCGCGGGTGGATAGTTAAAATTAATGGTGGCAAATTTTCCTCTGGTAGAATGCACTAATAAATCAAAGTGAATTCATAAGTCGTCTAGGTAAAACACGAACTATTCAAAGCTTTCCGCCCGCGGTTTCACCCGCGCGTAATTTATTTTTTCAAATATCTCGCGGGAATGAGACGTTTCCCGTAGGGATTTTATAGCCTATGTCCTAATCTGGGTTATAAACTATACGTGTGTCAAATTTCATCTAAATCCGTTCAGCCGTTTAGGCGTGATTGAGTAACAAACATCCAAACATCCAGATTTTCGCTTTTTTAATATAAAAGAGGATAAACATGATTGTGGCCTAAATTAACTGTGAACCACCGTGACCGTCGACCTTTCCGCTAATACACTTGCCACTGAATAATTGAAGCAGATGCTTCGTACGACTCCATTGATAGAACGCTGCCTTGTCCTGGCCAATAAAAAATTCAACGTGACGTCACACGCAAGACCTTTCTTGCGTGATGGCGGAAAAAAGTGGTCTGTTAATTAGTTAGTAGTAAATAAACACATCGTGAATACAGGAGTGAAAACCACGCACGCCTGACTTGCATTGCATACCAAGTATTTTTATTGTTTACGTCACTTCTAAAAGAATAGAATAGAACAGAATATTGATGCCTTTGGATTAATAAACGTTCAAAGGCGACGGTAACCGCCTGTGTGCCACCCTCGTGGTATAAAAAATATATTCCTCGTTGTATTGTATAATAAATAGTACGTACTATCTAGTACAGAAACAGTTCGCATTTAAGTTTGACATTTAGATCCTGTAGGAGCAACTTTATATTATGCTCACGTATTTCATAATTTTGTCGAGTTTCAGTATCCCTACGTCTTGTTAGCCGGCCATTCAAATCAACGCGGGGGTGAAAAAGTTCCGCAGGCAAAAGAATTTTCTGCAGACTCAAATTGCCGAGTGAATTATATAGGTACATTTAACAGGTTTATATTTTACATTGACGCCAGTCGAATAATATATTATCCTGGCTTCTTTTTTAATCAATTTCATTTTGGAAACAATCTTGTAGCTAAGCTTGTCAGATGGGCTACTTATTAGGTGAAATTATCCCATTCCATTGAAAGAAAGAATGAAAGAAATAGTGGAATATTCCATTGAGAGATTTTGCGCTAAGACCCCCGCTTAATTTGTTGCCATAATATTAAGCTCTACCAAATATTTCCATTCCACGAGGACGCAAGTTATTAATTAATGTAACAAACGTGTACGACCCCAAACTTAAAATATTCGAAAATATTTTCTCAACAGATGCTTACTTTATGCAATAATCTTTGCCTTTACTGGAACAGAATTAACTCATAACGTAAGCAACCCGGAGGTTGTGGGTTCGATTCCCGCCTTGGGTCTGTTTGGTGGTAGGGCTTTTTCAGAGTCCGACTGGCTAGCTACCACCCCACAGGTGAAATCTGCCGCCATAACAGCTCTGGCTGTGTTCCGGCAGTATTAATGTGGGAGCCAGTACACTTGAAATCAAAGGCTCGAAGATCAGATGAGCCTACAGTCTGGCAGCACATTGAGCGAGGCTTCCTGTTGAACTCCCCCTAATGGATTTTTAAAAATGCCTTTTATGAAGATGCAGTCCCAATCGAAGCATGGGAAGTCGTAAAGAAGAAGGATTTCTCATAAGTACTAATGACGACGATGTTCAATTCGTGCATGGTTTGTAAGTGAATTACCGTAGTGATAGCAATATTATATGGAGTGTGGAGGTTCATTCAGCGAAGGCGGGTCGTGTGCGGCGAAGCGCATCTAGGTCGGCGGGTCATGCGTGCAGGGATGACACACAGCTTACATTATTTTTAGCCACTTAAGTAAAAAAGGGTGCGGTTGGTGCCGAAATCAATACGCCTTTTATAAATCGACTTTCTTTTATTTTATCGTGTGCATTTACCGCTTAGTAAATTAGGTTTAATTTGGAGATCCTTGGAGTGGTGGCCTTTCGGTGGATATGATGTCGATGCAATTTAAGCTTCTTAACTATTTCATACAGCTTTTGTATGTAACCGAAGTTTTTTTTCGGTTCCTGTGATAACCCGGGGTTAGATTGATGCTTACAGACTACCACTAAATACTTTTATTCTTTAATAACTCCAAAGTCTCCAAACTAGACAAATTAGATGATTCTTTATTTACTTTGTGTGTATTGTATTGTCTGCCGAGGCTTACATAATATTATGTTTTATACGAAACCTGCGTTAGTACTATTATACATTCTGTGCCTGAGTTTAAGAGTCTTGACAAATGTCACCACGCAGTTCTTCTATGGTCATACCTACATGAAGACTTCACTCAACTAATTGTAGACCCCTTTGACCATTTTTTTTTAGATATTTAAATGTGCAACTCATCAGCAACTGACACAACAAGCTAGAGTAGAGTTATTATGGCAGCAGATTTTATATAGTAGCAGGTTAACCACTCAATCCCGAACCGGCACTCGGGTGCCGCGTAACAATAGATTTTCTATTGTGTCTGGTAATCCGGGGCTCGAAAGATTAACCAGAAATAACTGTATTTAAATAAACGTGAATTTAACCCACGATTTCCAGAGTGGAACCGGATTGGGTGATACAGAATTCGTCGAAGTCGAACAAATCCGTACTTTTAAAGGCCTAAAACGATTATAAATACCTACACGTGGCGCCAACCTTACTGGGTTGTCAGCGCGTTCGCGCCCGATCGCTCGCGGATACGAGCGACCCGGCCAATGTAGCGGAGTTTTAGCTTCACACCACCATCTACCATCTACTGATATATATAGATAATATATATCCAATATATTGTACACTTTGTACGAGATAATTACTGAACGGATAGAATACCAGATGGATGATATTATCATGACATGATACGCAACTGTGTTAGTTTTTACACGATTGAAAGAAAAACATATTTATTATTTATGATGCCACTGTCATATTGCAAAAAATGTTAGAATAGATATAGTAAATCTTGTAAATGTGTAAATAAAAAAATAATGATCCGTTTAATATGACTTACCTACAAGTTGACGAATTGTTTTTCGTTAGATTATCTATGAAACCGTTTTACAGTCTATCGCTCGTCAAATTGTCTGCTGTCTAGTACATAGTTTAAAAACCGATCAGCTTAACGAAATCAACCTTACACTCAGTTTCAATTGCAAACTTTTGACTTTGACTTTACTACACCGTTCATATCAACTGAGGCAATAATTTTGAAAGTAATGACTGCTGAATATCCTCACTGGCGCAAGGGCGGTTTGTTTGCGATGCAAACTCGTTGCAACCGGGTCAGCCGACACACGGGAGCGCATCACAGGCGTGCACGCAATCACTGACATCACACTGACGTCTTTACTAGAGTGAACACGATATCACGATACCTAAACATCGTTTAAACCAACCTATGCTCCACCGCTAAATGTCAGCTAGCTCACAGTCTTTCCTTGTGACAGCTGTTGACTGTACGATGTCAACGAGAAGTTAAAATTCTTATGGGAAAGCGTCTAACCGCGTAATGCGCGCTCAGTCAGCGGGCGACAAAAATGCCCAAAGGAGGGGAACCTCGAATTCAGTTTTTTGCTTACAATTCCATTGGATAGACATAATAAATCTGCTTGATGTAAGTATCTCATTTGATAGTGTGTTTCTCTCATTTGTGTTTTATTTAAATTAAAAAGTCACAACAGATTCAAGGTGGCTGTATGTATATAATAAGCTTTTTGTTCGATGAATAGTTTGATTTCAAATGTACGTATGATCACCCGTATGTGTGCGGAGCCCACCCGTGCTCAACGACGCGATGCCGGCGGCCGATAAATAAAATCTGATGCAGTGCCGTCGCCGCGTCAAAGCAGCTTAGCACAGAATACCAGCGCTGCTGAACGTTAATAGACCCTTTACTTATGCTGAGACGAAAACTGTGTGGCGACTTCTAATTTGGCCAGGAAACATCAAGTACTGCTTACCACATACCAATGACAGAAGGACCTGGTGCTACGAATACAAATTAGTATGGGATCCTACTCACTCAGACATATGAATGACAAACAAAATCACACCTATTTTTGTTATCTCTGAACTCCGGGAATACTGGAATAAAAAGTGCCCTATCCTTCCCAAAGTTTAGTCTATGTCTGCACCAAATTTCATCAAAATCGTTTCAATATTTTAGGCGTGAAAGCGTAACAGACTGGTAGAGTTACTTTTCACATTGATCGGTTCCGCGAATGCATGTAACTTTTTAATGAGTAGGTAGGTACTCGGTTGAAAATATTATGTAATTCTTTTACGTACTCGTAATATAATTATATAATATAACACATAAGTTTGATAAGGTTTGAAGAACGAGCTCAAACGGTATGAACAAATTGAGCGAAACGTCCTCCTAACGTAAGTAATAAAAAAAAGAATCTTGTGAACGCTCTGATTTTTACGATACCCGTTTTCAATAAGACGATATTAGATACGACTGAACAAACTTCTTATAGGTAAGCTCACTCAATCTTAGATATTCTTCCTTGAAAAGTCCTGTCTGACAGCAAAATGAAAAAGAGACAGCTGACAGCATTTTATATAATCAGAGTTAAGTTTTTTTTCAGGGATCTTCAATGGACGGAATATATTACAACATCACGGCATATAACATTGAAACGTCCCTCAAAAAATGTGTTTCCACACTGTATTTCCTCTAGTCTTCGAGCCTTCCAGCAAACATTATTGCCGCAAAACAGAGAAATAATATTATTTTACAGATTTGTCACTAACACTTAATAATAAAATTCTAAAAACATCCAATTAGATGTTTTCACTTGTCATTTGATTCCGAAGATCTAATTTTTTCTCGTGCCTGATGCATTGTATTTTTCTATCTATTTATTTTTAATTAATTTATTTGAACAAAATATAAAAATGGATGCAGTCTCCAGAAAAACCAAATACATGATTTGACTGCAGGATCTAGCGGCTTCTTAGCGGCTAACTATCTCCTATGATTCTTATCTTATCAGTTAAAGTTTTAAGATCGGCAGATTTCAACAAAAATACTATGGTGTAATACATTGTGTTACATGTTTAACATACCATTGTATCAATGTGTACAAAACTCTAATCTAAACCTACTTATTATGTAAGGCGGTAATTGAACTCGCAACCTTCATTGCCAAGAGCCGAGAAGTCGCCCAACGTTCTGCGAGGTTCTGCGTCAAAAGTCATACTACAGTAGGGGGCAAATGTTTTGGTAAGTTTCGCAAACAGTATTAAGCACAAAAGTCACGTTCTCGCGCCGGGCGCCGAGAGCCCCGCTGTTGCATTAAGATACTCCGGACTTAATGAAGAATTCTTATCTACGCGGAGAGGACGATTAATAAGGATTGTAATCTTTGCCACACCGACGAGAGATGGATGCCTGATAACATTAAAAACTCTTTCTTTTACGTATTCTAACTAAACATATTTTAGTGAATAACGTTCTATTGATATATCTATATTTAAATAAAAATGAATAGCAGTTCAATTACAAGTAGGTATGTAATTACTACATCTTAACATAAATACCATTTAGTGGAATGGAAGGTTTAAACGATGAGAAAATGTAAAAAATTGCAAGGAAAATACTAAAGTAGGTGATACGAAGTTCACCGGGTCAGCTAGTACTTAAATACAATAAATGAATTTCCAGAAACAAGACAAATACAAATTTTCATCGTATAATTTATTTATTTATGTTTGTCATGGGTGGGTACCGAATCCAATACCTACCCTGGCTCATAACATAAGCTACTATCAAATGCGCCATCGCGCCAGTCTATAATATGTATTGACTCAAGAATACAAGTTTATTAATAAAATTAATGAGCCCTTGTCACGCAAAATACATATTATCAGAAAACAATAAAAACATAATTGCTATTCCTTGGAAACATTCTTTAGCTGAAGAGCGACGCGCATTTTAATATCATACTTTCAAGAATTGAGCTTTTATTGCTTAATGAAGGAAAAGTACTCAGTACGAGTAACAGAAATAGAATATTAATATTATATTTCTCAGTATTCTAATAATGTTATTTATATTTTTTTTAAATTTGTCTTTTTTAACTTACTTTAGTAACTATTTAATAATCTGTGCCATAACTGTACCACGGAGGCAGTTCATCACCACTGCCAGATAACTTCCCGAAAATGTATCTGTCGGATATCAATATATCAGTGCAAGTATTTTAAAAAAGAGTGTTATCCTTCCATAAACGCCGGCAGCGCATTAGTGATTCCACCTGATTTGCAGATGTCTATGGGCGGCGGTAGTCACTTTCCATCAGGTGTGCCGCATGCTCATCTTTTTTTTTATAATGAAGCAGTCAGGATGACCTTACTCCACCTGATGGTAAGCGGATGTGAGGTCCAAATATAAGGTTGACTGGCTCAATAGAACATAGTACCTACCCATTGATCCAGTCATCCTTACCCTCAAGGCCTGCTGAGATGCCGCTTTACGCCCCGCCTAAAAAGCCCAGGATTGTAGAAGGGAGGAAACACGTGAGCCGGAAGGGCATGCCATGACCTAATGGCACGGGGTAAAAAAGAGGAACCATACCTCTTGGTACGGGCCACCAGTGTCTGGATGCCCGCTATACCATAAAAAAGTGTGTAAAAGTGACAGCAGCTAAGATATCTGACTGAGAAATTATCAGTCATATCCGACAGTGATGAAGCTGGCTCTTACTTGTGTAGAATCACATATTCAAAAGAGTCTTTGCGCCCACACAAACTTTCACGTTTGCACACAACCAACGCTTTGGACCTTGTACTGTACCTTTTGCGACACATAATTGAGTTACTTTATTGTACCTTTATCCTCGAGCACAGTCGATTTGGCACGGAGATCGTATTTTAGTTAGACATCTGATACGTATCCTTTAGTGAGGTACAGTGAGCAACCCCAAGCCTCGAGGTCCCTTTAAGGTGTGAGGGGGAAACCGGGGGAGATTAGAGGACAGTGGGACGAACGTGCTTACTTCGGAACCCCATACACTACCGCAGATTTCACTATCCTACGACTTTAGTATATATTCTGTGCCTACGGTGCTTAGAGGCGTTATCCTCCAAGAAAAAGGTCACTGTGTTGCCTTATATTTTCAAGAGAAGAGCGCATTCCTTCCTTAAATGCCGGCAGTATGATTCTGCCGGTGTTGTAGATGTCTATGGGCGGCGGTAGTCATTTGACATTAGGTGTGCCGCATGCTTGACTGCCCGCTATTTCATAAAACAAAATATACCTGTACAAATCTAAATATTAAGTATAAGAACCGACGTATTTACTACTTACCATTATGATACATCTATACTACTAATATTATGAAGAGGAAAGATTTGTTTGATTGTTTGTTTGTATAGAATAGGCTCCGAAACTACTTGACCGATTTGAATAATTCTTTCACTGTTGGAAAGCTACACTATCTCCGGGTGACATAGGGTACTTTTGATCCCGGAAATGTGGAGGGAAAGGGGGATATTTGAAAAAAGAAATTACGCGTGGGTGAAACCGCGGGCGGAAGGCTAGTAATATATAATTAGCTTTGTGTAAACTAAATTAAACACCAATGGCTAGAGCAGGATGAAAGGGCTTTGATCTCTTTTCACCCTAGCCAGAGAACCCCCACAGCGGCTTTGTTGCACTAACTAACAAAGCTGTTATCTGTCCACTCGATTGTCCCGAGAATTGAATCACCGACCTATTGATTTGGCTGGCTTAGGGAGCTATTGTGCATTATAATTGAATAGTTTAGTCTAGCGGCGGTAGGTAGGTAGGAAGCTTTTTGCTCAAGAACAGGTTCTCATCCTAACGCTAATTAGTAAAGCTTATACAGTTTTGGTTTATATATGACATTAGGTCTATAGCAGTATAGTATGTAGGTACAATGTTTGAATCGACTGCAAAAGGTTCTCACTTGGGGCACAGAATATATACTAAAGTCTTGGGGTGTATGGGTGTATGTAATGTTTTTTATGTATACTAATTACTCCGAGGACTCTGATCCGATTTATGTGTTTTTACTTTTTTTTTTATATTTGATGAAGAAATAGTTATCCAAATAATATCCAGTAAAACGAAAAATGAGAGCAAATGAGTATACTTTTCACCTGATAAGTGGCTACCGCCACCCAAGAATCTGCAACTCCAGGGGCTTACAAATACTGGTACCTCAAATTTGGTTTTAAAAAATGGTAAATAAATGCTTTCTATGTGCATTCTCCGTAGCTTTATTTTCTCCTCATAAGTCACATCTTTGTAATGCCAAGTGTATTGAAGACTGCGCTTGAGTTGCACCACAGCTTCATTGCAGTCTAAGCAAAACGATCAAGTCTAGTCGTTTTAATGCGGTTTAGCTTTTAGTTTTATTGGCCGACAACGCGAACGATTGGACGGGTAATGAATTTAACGGGCTTTGTGCTACATAGTATAAATACGCACGTAGGTATGTACAGTGGAACGTCCTAGTGAGCTCGGAACGTGACGCATCTATCGACTAATGTTAAACGACCTACGTGGGACAGGGGATCGGCAATAAGATCGAGTGGTTAGGATCGGTTTGGTGTAATGGTTGTAAAAATACTATAAGAGGTCGGGTCTTCGAGTCCTGCACGTTACAAAGCAGACAATGAACATGCCCGAATCGGATCAGGCGTTTGTATTTTTTTAAAATTTAAATGTATTTACAATATTTACACATACATACGTCCATTAGTTTATTGGTTGCTATAGTCAACTTTAGTAGTAGAACGATGTAACTGAACATCTTCATTCGTAGCTTATAAATAGACGTTCCTGAATTGTCCACTCAACTTTCTTTGATCTAGCTATCTGAGATTATGTATGCTGCCACGGTTCAAAGATCCCTTACTTTTTTACCCGTTACAGATGTGCTTTCAGTTAATAGTTCTTCTAAAAAGACTCAATGTTCAGTCTACTTGAATACTGGTGATTTTGTAATATACTCGGCATTCCCATTATAAGAGCTAACTACAGGAACACCTAGGTGTACAGGCTATCGGCCATTTCACAAGCATTTAAAATCCTACTACTTAGGCAAAGTTAACCGAGAGCCATTTTATTATTACCTATGCAATTAAAACTCGATCCTTTAAATCCTTAAAAATTTCGGACGAGACTAGACTACGTAACATCACAAGCTGTAACTCAATAATAGATCGACTACCAATCTCAATCGAGTCAATTGAGATACGTTTCCTAATGCAGGCTTGAAACGCAGTAAAAACAACGAGTAAAAATGAAAAAGAGCGCTCCTGCGGCGTTTGAAGTGTCTGCCAACGCGCGCTGGCGCACACTTCAAAGCCTGCGCCTGCTCTGTTGCTGATTTTGATAACTGCGGTTACGTTACTGTTAGTTTTGTCTGTTAATAGAACGCGAAACACTGTACATGACTGTATCATTTATTGTCTAAAACTGTTTACATTAGGTGTGGTGTTACAATATAGGAACAACATTATTACCCGTTTCGGATGTAGAATATTCAAATTGTAAAAAAATACATAACAGTTCCTTATTGCCGTTTTAAAACACTTTGGAAGTTTTTGTTTAATTGTTCGAGTTACATTCCTGCTCCCTATTTTTTAATTATTAATTGTTTTGACATTTCAAATGTTGAAATGGCGATACCTTCACAACAATCGCTGGTTTCAAGACTTTCAAGACATCGATGCTGCAATGATAAATGTAATAGATGAAGTTGGATTACTTTTAGGTATTAAAATAAAACAACTTTAAACGGATGAAAACTCGCGTATATTCTACATTTTGAAATTTAAACCCGACGTTTCGACTACTTTTCAGTAGCCGTGATCACGGTATGACTCAGGTGTTATGCGTCAAACAGTTATTTAAATTGCTATTTCTACCTTCACTTTTATAATTATTTTAGAATAATCAGCAACCGTCGTCTTCACTATCATTCAATACGTTCCTATCCACGCAGTAGGAGCTGATGGTGTCTTGAAGCTGCACAGTATTGTGATGTCCATTGGAACCCATTAGATGTAATACTGGGTCCCAAGTAGGTGGTACATTCCAACCATCTTCCCTATTGAAATTAGGATGTTTTTTAATTTCAATGGCCTCGCGTAACATCCTGGGTATATAGCGATTTTCTCTGGCAAGGACCTGGGGTTTATCAAAGCGAATGTAATGGTTGGGCTTATCCAGTACATGTTCACACACTGCTGACTTCGTTGACCTCCGGTGTTTCATATCCGCGATATGTTCTTTTATTCGCGTATTGATACTCCTTTTGGTTTGTCCAATGTAAGAGAGCCCACAGTCACAATCAAGCTTGTATACTCCTGCTGTTTGTAGGGGAACATTACACTTAACTGGTCTTAAAAATTGGCTGATCTTCCTAGGCGGCTTGAAGTAGGTTTTAATTGAAGCACGCTTCAAGATGTTACCAATCTTGTCAGTGACTCCCTTCACATATGGTAGAACAGCAGGTTGACGCTCAACTGTAGCTGGTTTAACACGGCGTCTGCGATGATGTGGTACCTTAAGCTTGTTTTCTTTAAGTACCCTCTTGACATGCTGAACTTCTGCATCAAGGTGGTCATCATCACAGATCCGCTGCGCTCTCTGTAACAAAGTTTTACCAACAGTAGCTAACTGCGATGGATGGTGGTGAGATTCACCGTTCAAATATTTATCGGTATGAGTTGCCTTCCGATACACAGTGTGACTTAAGCTATGATCTGAATTCCTGCTAACTAAGACATCTAAGAATGGCAGCTTCCCCTCACTTTCTAACTCCATAGTGAATTTTATTTTTGGATGTATGGAGTTAAGGTGGTCTAAAAATAAAGTTACTTTATCAGATGGTAATATTGTGAAAGTATCATCTACATACCGCTTATAAAATCGTGGAGTAACTGGTGCTGAACTTAAGGCTTTGTCCTCAAATTCCTCCATAAATATGTCTGCCATTACAGGAGATACAGGAGACCCCATTGCTACCCCATCCAGCTGTATGTAGAATTTATCATCCCACATTAAGTAACCGCCTCGCAGGCAATCCGTTTAAAGTTGTTTTATTTTAATGAGTAGTAACCGTGTAAATATTAGAAATCATTACTTTTAGGTAATTAACATCGAAATGAAATAGCGGGTTCGCTACGACAATACCAAATTGTAGTTTTCTGATTAACATTTTAAGTGCGTTGGCACAAAAACCTGAACTTGCGAACCGCGACTGCGTTACGAACAAATACTGGTCGTACGTACCTAAGCCAGAAGTGCGTTACGACCAGTATTTTGACGCACCACGACCTGACTTCCAGGGCCTACACAGACGTGGAAACTCATCGTACCAAAGATTTTCTTTTTCAAACCTTTAGGTCATATCCCTGTTTATACACAACTGCCATAGCACCGGGTTCTGAAGGATATTTTGGAAAATATAAGCATTTTTCGAAATCATTGATTTACGACCATATATTAGGCGTTTAGCATAGAAGCGAAAAAATACTAGTGATGGGATCTAAACAGTTAAACAACAAATGATTTTTATCGATATTTTTTATTCAAACCTAAAAGATGTTACATATTTTTAACCAGAATATAATCAATTACGGAAAAAGTATGAAAATCGTTGGTTTACTTTCAATCATTATTAATATAATCTGAGGTAATTATTATATAATTCTTTGTTTTAGCGTTTATTTAACCAATTGCGATTTTATAATTTGGCACCTATCAATTTTACTTTTATATTAACCACAGAGATCACACAATATAAGATTTAATGACAAGTTTTTTTCGCGATCATTTCGTTCTCGCGAGCCTCCAAAAATCTATCGATACGCGTGTCGATATTACAAGCAGAACTAGTGCGAACTGAGGCTCAGCGCGGGCGCAAGCGGGTGGTTGCGGGGCTGGGGGGGTGCGTCAAAATACTGGTCGTACCGCACCAGACGAAAACAATTTCCTTTCTATGCGTTACGACCATTATTTTGCCGTACATTTTTTTTGCAGATTATTGTTCTACTAGAAACAACAAAAATGGGAATACCACTATCTCTTTTATACACGTATGGGAACATAGAAAAATAGCCCCCGCACCGAGCGTAAAATAGGGACAGAGGGCTGCCGCGCTGGCGGAAAGGCGAATACGTCAAAATAGTGGTCGTAACGCACTGAATGTGTTAATACAATAAAATGCCTTTCATTCTCCTAACATTACCATGATGTTTGAGGTATGAGTATTTATGGAGAAACAGATTGCACAGCACGGTTTTCCGTATTCCCATAAGTATTTAGGTACACATTTTGCAAAATTAGGAACATGGGCTCGGCCGGTACACAAAAGTGCCCATAACTTCCTATCTTAACCGAATTTTCTTTCTCGGATAAACAAAACAACTTCTAATTTAGATGAAACCCCACAAAACGACTCGGCAACTTAACTCTTTAAAAAGTAAAACAATCAAAGAAAAAAAAGTAAATAGATGTTAAGGAAAAACTAGTCCATTTTCTTCGTTTTTCTTCAAAGTTACCTTTTTTCTAACGGTAAGCTTGGAGGCTCATCTAAAATTTATCCTCGACAAAAGTTTGAGGTTGATTAAATATTTTGATGTTTATTGACCGGCAGTTTTTAACTTTTTACTACTTAAAATGGGGTATTGTAAGGCGTAAAGCCATCTTCTCATCCGCTAGAAAGTGATGATAAAATGAAATTACTCGTTATTATGAAAATTGGTAATCATATTATATTATGTACACTTTAGACTAACATTATGAAAAGAGTAAACTTACTATACGTGATAGAATGAAGTTTTTTTTTATAATACATGCTGGTATCATCTCAGCATATTTTTTAATTAAAATAATTATAAAGTCAGGTCTTTTCACATTATATTATGTCACTAGAAAATGTGTATTAAAAACTCTTTCACCTAATAAGACAGGGCATGGTTTATTGGGACATAGTAGGTAATTCATTATCACATATAAGAACATTTATAAGTTCATCCTTTAAAACACCTCGTTTTAAGTTACGAAGCGAACCACTTCAGACTTGAAACGTAACTGACACTCTGACAGCTCCCACCGCCTACAATCCTGCAATTAAATCCAGCCCCGTCCACATACGATGTAGAAAGACATATAATAAACCTTATACACGTGAGGTCTTATGCAAATGCGAATAGATTAATATTTAAATGAGTTTGTATACTCATCATTCACTCGTGACTTTATAATAACTTAGTAAATAATTGTTTTAAAATTGCATTCGCCGCCTAGAATATATCAGACACTTATATTTCGTAAGACATTTATTTGTTGCGATACTTTTGATCTGTTTGTTTTTAAAACTGTTTTGACTGGAGAGTGGTTTCAAACGTCACATGCGTGAGGGTTTGAATCTTGGCGCGCATCTATAAATTTTTCAATGTGCCGATGTACCACTATCACAGCGGTGACGAAAAACATCGTGAGAAAACCTGTATAGTCGAATGGCTGTGTCTGTAGCCATTTTTATAGTAGCTCAGTACATTGGCTCCACTTAGCCTGATGGTAAGCAAAAGGGGAATCTAAATTACCACGACAACGGACGCAACACCGTGGCGTTCTATCTGTTGGTTGCAGTACTGGCCCGCAAGGTGCTTCTTCACGCTTCTCTCAAAGGAACCCATGTTATAGGAAGGGGGAAATACATGAGCCGGCAGAGAGTTCCACTTCTTTATGGTTCGACAAATAAATCATCAGACTTATTTGTACGCGATGAAATACTTTCCACGGTGAAGCGATGACAACGCTGACTAGAGCGAGTGGTTCTAAGCCAGAACGGAGAGTGAGGAATAAGGGAAAAGATGATGATAGCCATGATGTAATTGGTCTTGTTTTCCTGATAAGGGTTTCTGAGGACAGATGGCAGTCGCTTCAATATTAATGGACTTGCTAAATCGTGGTTGATGGGCTAAATCGTTGGAGAAAGAAGATTTTTGAGACATCATTTTTTTGTTCTGTTGTCTGTTTATTCAAGGTATCAAATCCTCTACCGCCACATCAAATCGAAGATATCTAGATTGCCTTTCCACAAACACAAACTCAGACATTTCCTGCAATAGACAAGTTCTTCGCCAAATAGACGTCGATCACTGTATTGCGTATTGTTCAACGTTCATCGATTATAGCGGAATTCCATGCATTCGTATAACATCTCAGAGATGTCTCAATAATTTTTAAGACTAGTAAATTCGATTAGCATATTTGAGTCATGATGTGAGCAACGTCGTAAGGAAACTGGGAATGCATCATGTCCGGTCTCGTACCAAGAAACATTTAAAAATAAATCTCAATGATTGAATAATTATTATGTTTTCAGTTAATAGTTCTGGTCCAGTAAAATTTAGCCATCGACTCGATGAAAAGAAGATATTCAACGCCTCGATGGTCTAGTGGCGGATATAACATGGGCGTGATTGCGGGGTTCTGAATTCGATTCCCAGCTGAGGAAAAAGAATACCTTAACTTGAATCTGGGCCCGAGTAGGTACTCCTCGAAGAACGAGGGGAACAAGTCATTCAAAGTTTGTACCAAATCCCGTCATTTACTTAAGGTTATAAACTGGTTTGATGGTGCAATGGGTAAAATCACACAATGAACATGTATGCAATCTTATTCAAAAATGAACCTTATTGCCATCGCATAGGATCTCACGTGTGACTGTACTTGCCCTGCTTTGTAAGGTTAAGAGTTAGTATACAAAGACAAACATTAATGTGACAATTGCCTAACTTCCGCCCACATCTTTGTTTATGAAACCACATGTATTCTATGTACGTATATGTGCGACTTTCCTCCAAATCTGATATTGGTAAGTAGTTTTTGCCTGAGACTAACTTTTGTTACTAAACGGACTCGTGCTATTCTCATGCATCTTCTTCTTCATCCCAGCGTATTCCCGATTGCATCCAGTATGGAGCTCAGGGTCTGTTTCGACTATGGTCCTAGATTTGACAAGCCTGTGGTTATTACAATGGAGTTGCCATCTGACCTCCGTAACCCATACAAGGGAAACCAGACCTACTTGGAACATAGTCGGGACGAACGGCTTCACGTGCCCTTCGAAGCACGGGATCATTCAGGACATTCAGGTGATTTAAGCCTGCAATGTCCTAACCAAACTGGAAAAAACTCGTATCACACAAAGTGATGCTCTCCATGGAATACGAACCCACAACCTCCGGGTTTTAGAGGCCAACGCTTCAACTACTGTTCAGCAGCTAGCTATTCTTATGCATATTTTTACAATTAAAACTAAAATACTTTTACTGGCGTTTATAAAACAAATTCATTTCCAACCCAAGTTTCATTTTACTTTGAAGCAATAATTCTGCAGCAGCGCATTATAATTTGTGAATGCACGCTGGATTTGGTTTTCAATTTAGCTACGGTTAGCCAGAGGGAATGCCATAATTGAATTTGCCTACAGTATACGGGTGGTATGTAATGTAGGTATGATTTGTGCTATATGTTTTCATTGCACCGGGCAATGTCCCATAGTCGCCTAGTCGATACGATTCGAAAGAGCCTACTATGGGAGATTACATTATGCGTGAAATGGACATAAGATAATTATGTTACACATTTGACTGATTTACAATCAAAATATTGTCCTCCTAGCCGAGTTTCGGCTACGGAAACCTATCTTTAGGACCAACCGACAACGCAGGATATATTTATTATAGAGCACAAGTGAGTGCGCAAGCACAGATGTGCACACATGTTTATTTGTAAATGGAACCCAAGTCAAAATTGATGTAAACATTTTGATACATCTAGACAATTTTTTAAAGGACCACTGCGAAAGCTCATGATATCATAGTCTGTACCTAATCGTTAGCTTACTTGTACTAATTTAACTTTTATACAGGACCCTTCAAAGGGGTAACGACTTCATTTAGGCACAGGGGTTTTTTAACTGATATAATAAAATGAAATTAAATGTAATAAAAAGTGAGTAAAAGCAAAAATTACGAGCTTACCAATAACAAATTGGTCGATACGTGCTCGCTCACTATTTTAACTGCAATCGTTTTGAACTTCTTAGATGCTACAACTAATATACTATGTAGTATCACAGTCGAAAACGTGTATACAGACAAAAAACTAGGTTTTACATTACAATATATTTTATTTAATATTTAAGTCCACAAAGATAATGAGATGAGAGAGAGAGAAATTCAGGATTAAAATGTGTGGAGAGTATGCAGGCTAATGTTATTTAAAATGTGTCTACAAATACATAAAAAGGAACACTTTTTATTCATGCAGCGTAACAGGACAATCAAAGAAAAATAACCCTTATCAACGCACCATTGTGGAAATATGTTATTAGGACGGGTTGTTTTCCTTGCAGATACGTGTCTTTGTCCGCAGATAAATGATTTTAATCTCAACTGACGGGGTGTTCATTGTTGTACAGTTCACAAAGTAACATAAGTGATAAAAGGACAACTGATGAGTTTTCAGTTTACTTATGTATAAAATTTTTGAAAAAATACTTGACGGAAAAAATAAAAAAAAAAATGTAAAGATGCGCAATTTGTAATACAGTCATATACTTACATAGGGTTGACTGTAGGTTCAATAAAATCAATTAGATAAAACTTTTTCACACACACCACACAAACGACACACAACAATGAATTTTTACAATCTATCACCACTCGATTAGGTCCCTGCGAAGGGCCGCGGCATCGTGCACTACACGTCACTACATCGCGAGGGCGCGTTTGCCGCCATTTCTCCGGGTCGAAAATTACGGTTTGAATTTGGAACACGCCTTGATTTTCTTTTTTTGTTGTATTTTTTGGGGAGCAAAGGTTTTGTCTCGCGGAGAATGGGCGTCTGGCGGTGCGTGCGGCGCGCGCAGCGCTGACTTCGGCCCGATGCGCGGGCAGCCGACTTCACGCTCCTCCACTGACCTAATTTTAGTGATGAATTATTTTGAAAATGGCAACGCACTTGCACGCACCGTGTTTGTTATTATTAGCGCCGGTGCAAGCGGCAGGTGGAAATGCAGCTGTAGTTCTTTAAACTTGTGGTAAATGGAGGAAACGAAATGTTTGTTTTTCCGCGCGTTTCTGGCTTCTCGAGCGGTCGAGAAAGAGCTTCTACGATTGGTTTAATTTTGTTCACAAATAAATCCATTTTGTGTAAACAGTTTTACAGTAATTGTTAATTTAAAAGGAACAAAAAAAACATGTAAACTTTAAAGTTACATAATTACACATTAATGTGCTACAATACATAAAGCCGAGAAAGAAAATTGATTAATTACGACTGCCTCAAACTGAGCGTTAACATTGTTCCTGACGACAATATAATGAAGCAATAGATATAAATATTCAATCGATAGCTGAAGAGGTAATGATAACGTACAGTCACAAGCACGTCAGACGTAACACTTTGGACTTTGTACCGCTCTTATGTCGGGGGCATACGTGCTATTATCGAACTGCAAGTGTTTACCGTGATGTGCTGTTGACCGTACTTAATCAAAGTTAGTGCATTCTCTATTATTTTTAAGCTTACCTATAGGTGAATGAAAATTGTTTATATATCACAATGTAATCTAAAAGAAGTCTGCAGCTCAAAAATATTATTTCAAGAAACATCAAACCTTTCTTGATAAAAAATCTACTGAGCTGTGTAGTGTATTTCAGAATATAAAAAATTCTTCAAATAATATTAACAGTAAAAAACAAAAATGTAAGTTGGTCCTAAGAGGGATGCACCTTTTGGGATATGACATTACAAACAAGTAGTTATTCGATTTAGTAGGCAAATGGAAATTGTATTGATTTCTTGTAAAGTTTTGGTGATTGAAAAGAGTTACTATTTACTTTCTTGCCGGTTCTTCTCGATTGATATCGACATTCCAAATCCGGTGGAAAAATCATTCTATAACAATGATAATTGACGACTCATGTATTGAATCGATCTCGATGTCGATTTTTACTATGCGTTGTATGGTTGTGTGTGTAACTTCAAGCTGTGCAAAAGTACAATGATTAGGACGTACTCTCTTTTCCTGTGTATTTACAATTTTAACTACGTAATAAGGAAACTAAACATAAACTTTATCATAGTTATTTTATTGAAATACATTAGATAACTAACAATAAATAAACCGAACATCATCGAATTTTCTTTCGTCGGTTGGGTAATCGTTTTAATGGCGAATCAAACCGATCATCGATACGTATAGCTGTCGAAATATAAAAGTGCGTTCTCATCGTCGCAATCACAGCGTAAGTACATTAACAACATTTGGGTTACTCAATCAGGTCACGTGGATTCTTTTTTCTTTTTAAGATTACATAAGAGAAGGAATCAAAGTAAAATATAAAGTATCAGCCTATTAATGTCCCACTGCAGGGCAAAGGCCTTCATCCTTGAAATCAAGTTATCGCTACAATGATGGGTACTGGCTTAATCACCACGCTTGCCAAATGCGGTTTGGTGATCACAAACCCGAGCTGTGTCCGAAAAAACCGACACAAAGTTAGCTCGACCCGGAAATTGAACCCAAGATCCCGAGATCTTGGCCCGGTACTTAAACCACTAGACCATCGAAGCGTTTAATACAAAAAAAAATACAAATATAATGTTAGTGTGGATGTTTGTCACTCTTCCACTCAAAAACAACTAGATGGATATACAGGCTACTCTTTTATCCACACACCATACAAAATCAAAATCTAAAATATCTTTATTCATATAGGCATTCACAGAAGCACTTACTAATCGTCAAAAAGTAAAATATTTAAGTATAATACTTGTAGTAGTTTACATCAAATACATATTTCTATTTATATAATTCGACTCTACCACCGGTTCGGAATGCCTTCTTAACCGAGAAGGCACCGGCAAGAAACTCGGCAGTTGCTCCTTTTCATCGCCATTATTGTTTACAATTTGTTAGGGTAGGGACGCTATCAGAACCGAACAAAGAAGGGGTCTTGTCGAAGCAGAAGTAGTAAACTGTTACTAAGGCCCATTTAGCGAGAACCCTCGCTTCCTGTAATGCGATTCAGAAGGCATCAGCAGCCTAATTAGGGTCAAGTCTCAATTTCAATAAAACACGTAAAAACGCTCTGTTCACCGCCGCTCGACAAAGAAGTTCAGTGGAAACATTCCAGCTAGTCGTGTGTAACTCTTCACTGAAACGACTCATTGATTCAAATCTTTTAAGTGATTCACTGATCTATTCGGATCAGCGCCTCAACAAATGAATCATTTGAATCAATTGCATCTTCTTCTCAATTCGCTCACTGAGTCGCTGACACAAACGAAATGAATGAACGAAACGAAACGAAAGATCTGACTGTTGGGCTCGGAGAGATTCGGGCGGATTCGGACGACTTCGGTGAACGCTTCACGCGGAGTCGATGATCCGGGTGTTTCCGTTTTCATCCCAAGTTTTCATCCCACGAATATTTTATTCCGTTTTCTACCCAAATCTTAGTCCGTGTTCTACCCACAATCATAATAATAGTTGTTTTTTCCGTATTCTACCTAAAATATATTCCGGTTTCTACCCACTGCAGTTTATAATTGTTTTTTTGTACAGACAGAAAAATAATCTTAAACTATTTAAACTTTGTATACTTATAATTTGATGAATAGGTACTTATTTACGACGTCACTTCCTTGGCACAGACGCGCATACACACACACACAGGCACAGACACTATGTCTATTTCATTCAGCCGGAGAGGGAGTGAAAGAGAAAGCAATATTTCTAACGAATATTGCTAATCTGTTATACCCTTTGTTTCTCTTATCTGTTAGTTAGTCGTAAGCACAGATTACCCCCAATAGATTCCGTATAGAGGGCCGTCAATAGTCACCACACATGGTTGCATTTGCTCCTATCCTTTGAACAGTTTTCCGTGCGCGCGAAAACGCACTCCCACCTGTTATGACATGGGCGGGCGGCTCCGGGCAGAACTGACCGATTTGGATTAGTTGAAAGAATGCCTTATATCTCATTAACTTCAAAAGCTACAAGGAAATAATGTTCTAACATAATTAAGCGAAAACATCACAGAACCCACTTAAATTATTACATTCCAGAAAAAAATAAACAAATTCTTAAAATACGATGATAAAGTAAGAAATTTGGAACAAAATTAGGCATTTAGTGATAATTTTCCCAAATTTCGTAATAAACTGACAAGTTTTTGTAAATAAAAAAATTATGAGCATAAACTACATTTCTTTCCCTTTCAATTGATACCCTTACCTTATCTTTAACTATAACATGTATTTTTTCAAAAATACAATTAAAAACCAATTACTTCCGATTTTATTGCACGTATCCGGAACTACCGAGTCGCAAAAAATTCGCAAAGATGGCCGCCAAATAAGGCCCGCAACGCACGTTGAGTTTGCCGTGGATATTGGATATCATGTGCGAATTGGTTTTATATGAGGTAATGACAATGATAACCAAATGTTTACATATAATTATTTTTTTATTATAATATATAAAACAATAATTTAAATATTAAAACTAAACTCAAAATAATTAAGTTCGCTATGCCGCCGGTCTTTCATAAGTTTATTTTAAGCTTTACAAGAAAATAAGTTTTTGCTTATAAATAATTAAATATATATACAGGGTGGAAAGTTTCAATGGGGCAGCCAAGGGAGGTACCTTAATCGTTGCAGCTACAAGAAATTGGTCTTAGGAGACTATCCATAATTTTTCAAAAAAATTACATTCCCATTCACAGATTTTAAAAAAAATGTACGGTTAGCAAGAAAATTACCATTTTTCACAAAAAAACTTTTTGATGCTAAACGGTCCAATTTTGTACGCTGATCAAAATCTTGTATGGGACCAACTGAGGTTTCAGTACTAGAAAACTCACAAATCAAAAAAAACTTTTCCCATACATCAGTCAATTAATTTTGTTTCGATTGGAACTTACGTAACCTCGATAGTTTTCTGAAAAAAGATTTAGTTACCTACCTGGTTCAAATTCAAATAAGATTTAAATTTCGAACTTTGTTTTCTTTTTATAATGCGTAGGTACTTCTTTTGCTGCTTATATCAAAATCTGATTGCGTGTGGTGTGCTTTTGCGAGTAGATGCTTTTAGTTATTCTTTTTTTGCACAAATGAGCTTGATTTCTTTCTGTGGGGCTATTTAAAAAATGAAATTTATGAAAAGAAATATGACAGTGTCGAAGAATTAAAAAACTTGCTCTGTACAATTTTATATGGAATTCATTCAAATAATTATTGGCCGCCACGCGGTCAGTACAAAAACGAATACATTTATGCATTAATCAAAATGGAGAACATTTTGAGCACCTTATAAAATATCATAAAGTAAAATTACTTAATAAAAATAATTATTATTTTTAAATAATTTTATTGTTTGATTGCATATGCATCATCTTAATTATTTTTTTGTAGCTACAACAAAAAGTTACCTCTTCTTATGGCCTCACAAAAAATCTAAGTACTATAAAATGTATGGGAAAGGTTTTTTTTGATTTGTGACTTTTCTAGTACTGAAACCTCAGTTGGTCCCATAGAAGATTTTGATCAGCGTACAAAATTGGACCGATTAGCATCAAAAAGTTTTTTTGTGAAAAATGGTAATTTTCTTGCCAACCGTACATTTTTTTAAAAATCTGTGAATGGGAATGTAATTTTTTTGAAAAATTATGGATAGTCTCCTAAGACCAATTTCTTGTAGCTGCAACGATTAAGGTACCTCCCTTGGCTGCCCCATTGAAACTTTCCACCCTGTATATCTAAAATTTCCCAGTACACACACACTCGAACCCCTTGTTTTTTTTAAATTATGTATTAAACACAAGTAATCTACATTAAACAACAATGCTACCGAGGCCTTTGCAGACCAATTTAATTTTCTTATAATATAATTTTTACGCTAAGTCACTAACCCAGAGAGCGGCCCCCCTCGCTCGGCGGGTTCGATCCCCGCCTGATACCTGGACAAATCGATTTTTTTCTAATATTATAATATATTCGTAAGTAAGCAAGCAGAATGCTTTAAAAATTATTAAAATAAAATATTTAATACAAATTAAACTTTTTTTCATATAATTAACCCGAATGCGTGTCTATTATTGGTTTAAATTAATCCGCAATAGTTATTTATTTAATTAATTTTAATGAAAATACATATCCCACGCAATAATCGAAATCATAATTTAAAATCTTTCTTCTTTAAACTATTATAAAATAAACTCAAAATCGCAAGCAAAATAATTTAAAATTAGCGTGCGTCTTTCCGTGCGAGTCCGCCTTATTTAGTTTTTGTCAATTTGTAATGGCTCTGGGTATAAGCTAATATTTTTAAGCAGTAACGTAATAAATAGCAAGTATCGATCAAGTGATATTTTAACGTTAAATGCTTTATCTATTATAGAATTGATAATAGTACGAATCTGTGATTTTCTAGATATCAATATTCTAAAGACTTAGTTGTGTTAATTATGAATAAAGATTTTTCTAACAAAGTTTGTTTGTCTGCTAACGTTACTTACATAAGTTACTAAACAAACAGTTATGTACTATGCCGTGGGTTGAAAACGGAGTCCATTTTTGTTGCGGGTTGAAAGCGGAATAATTATTATTATTTTTAACTCCTGGGATGAAAACGTGGGATGAAAACGGAAACACCCGATGATCCAAATGATTCAAAAGATTCGTTTCACTGATTCGAATCTTTGAACTGATTCAGATACAAATGATCCATTCTCAACCAAGATACGCTTTTGCCACGCCTAATTCCAGCTTTGTTTCCTGCCGTAATCTGGGGCGCACACTCGATTCCGCTCGGTAAATACTACTTTATTGACTGTGCAGCGAATGGGGCCCTTGTTTACAGACTTGTTTACTGTGAAATCATAAGAATACAACCCGCGGCGGTCCAGTCATTTGTTTTTCATCACTAGGGTCTTTCAATGACTAGAAAAGGTTTTTGACACAATTTTTATACTCGATTGCTTTGTTACAAGTTAGTAGTGATAAAATGTTTAATATTTACTTCGTGTAATTAACTAATAACCTTTCATATTTCAACATAAACTGAAGAGTTAAACAGGAATAAAAAGTGTTATCCATCCCCTTTTGACAATAGGGGAACATACAAAACAATTGATAGTGTAAAAAGCTTTGACTGTCCCCTCGTCGCAGACCGTTTGATATTATTGCATTTTGTCCCAGACAAAGTAAGTAGCTTTTTTAAGCACTTGTGTTGTGACAACCAGAACAACAAATTAACACAATCATTCCTAAATCCAGACTGAGCAGAAACACAAAAGTTTGTCCTGAATGCGATTCGAACCCATCGCCTCGCCACGTGCCATCAACCCATCAATTATTCATATCCCAAAGCTTCTTTTACTCAACAATGTAATAACAAGATTTCGCACCCAATCTGCTCGTAGCGGCCGGCGCTACGGCGTAGCAGCCGTAGCCATAGCGTCTACGAGACCCTAGAGACCCGGCCCGGTGAATATTTCAACGCATTAGCTGCGTCAAGGACGGACTCTTTCTTACGAGTTGGATACTGCCTTCAATTAGGCCAGGTATAACACTTGTTGGGACTTGAAAACGAAAGACTACATAGTTTAATTTATAATCTTTAAATAGCTGTAGGATTTGAGACTTGGGAACAATGCCCTTTGTAGTATAGATTACAAAGGGCTTAGGAAAAAAAGAAACCTTGATTCTATTTTAATCAATCACTTAACCCTTAGCCAGGTGCGGGTAAATGAATTTATTCGGTTTTCGCCGGTATCACACCTACATAAGGTTCAAATTATGGGGGTCACTATTTGGCCACTGTCTGGCTAAGGGTTAACAGCAGAAGGCTGAAAAACGTATAATCGCAAAAGGAAAGCTACGTAAGGATACTGCCACTAAGCATCTCAATTTAAAAATCTGTTCTCATTTGCCACTTACAACAGCAATTTAAAATGGTAGAAGCATATTTTACGGCCTTTAGAACTTCTGTCTCTGATAAAAAATAATAAATAAATAAATATCCCTGGACATTATTCACACAGCACCATCTAGCCCAAAACTAAGCACAGCTTGTACTATGGGCACTAGACAACGGATAAACATTATATATTATATACTTTTTTTTGTAAATAATTACCTAACAGATAAAGAACAATGGCAAAGTCCCTAAAGTATACTACGTTATACCTGGATAAAAATTGGGGCGTCTATGATTTAAAAAATGCTTACACGCTAGCTATTGCATTACATAAACATTTCCAAAAAGAATTTTAACAAATGGTGCTTGAAAAAAAAAGTTATAAGTATTTTTGTACTTTGAGGTTATGTTGGTAATGAAACAAATCCTTGTTTATTTTCTTCTTTTAGTAATTATTAAAATATATTTTTTAATAATAGTCATCTTAGAAGCAGTCAGGAGAAAAATAAACAGTCTCCTAAAACATTTATGAGAATAATTGGACCTTTTAAATATCGTCAGTGGCTAAAGTACAAACCGTACAAAGCCAAAACCTATAAAAAAATAGACTGTCAAACAAATTGCTTTGCAGTTTCCGGCTGTCAAAATAACGTTGGTATCAGTGTTGCAATTGGCAGATAGTTAAATATAACACGAGACAGCTTTAAAAGTTAAATTTTTACCAATAAAGAAACATTACGCTATTTTATGTACGAAGGGAACTTCCACTGTGCTATTTTTAATGATATATAATTTCTAAGTTACACATTACATTGAAATAAATTATTTTTATGTAAACTTTTTCATTATTGAAAAAAATATAAAAGTGTTATTTTTTCTAAAGCGGCAACACAAACGCGTAAGATATGAATATTGTAATCAACTGAGAGGTTTTTATAATTCATGATTTAATATCAGCCTTTAATAAAAATGTATTGTGATATTAAGTAAGAATCTTGCTAATTCAAATAATCGTTTTTGTATAAGTCAAGTTTTAAGACACCTTAAAAACATGCAGGTATAAAATTGCCAGTGTTCTTTCAATAACTTATGGCCTTTAAATGCACCACCTTGACTCAAAGTTACTAACTTAAAGTAGGAAACTCTTATTTATATTATATTTTAAGTAAATACGACGAGTGTGTTCCGTAGTCCGGCTACGGCGTAGCGCTACGGCGTAGCAGTGCGCTACGAGACCCGCGGGAGTTGCGTAGTCGCCGCGTGAATATTTCAACACGCTCAGATGCAAGGACGGGCTTCATTACAATGTATTTTGGACTATTTACTCACCTACATCGAATGTAATTGAATACAAAAAACTTTATTTGAAAACCAAAGCAAGAAAACTACATGTTCAAATTTTATAAAAACAGGCCGTACTAGGGCGCTATTCTTTTAAAAATTCCTTACCACATCACTTAGGTCAATAAAGAATTGATTTCTCTGTGTCTTTACCTCAATTAGATTCTAGTCTTGAAATGTTTTCGAATTACTCTGAATAAAATATATCTTCTCAATAATGTAAGGTTGTGTCCCATTTCACGGTATACGAATGTTAGCTCTGTAAGCTTGTATTAAGAAGTAAAGTATCAGCCTATTAATTTTGCACTGCAGGGCAAAGGCCTCCATCC
This sequence comes from Mecyna flavalis, assembly GCA_949319885.1. Taxonomy (NCBI): domain Eukaryota; kingdom Metazoa; phylum Arthropoda; class Insecta; order Lepidoptera; family Crambidae; genus Mecyna; species Mecyna flavalis. The sequence goes on along the minus strand of OX439419.1, from coordinate 1,048,028 downwards.
TTGAAATCAAGTTATCGCTGCAATGACGGGTACTCATTACCACGCTTGCCAAATGCGCATTGGTGATCAAAAACCCGAGCTGTGTCCGAAAATACTGACACAAAGTTAGCTCGAACAGAAAATTGAACCCAGGGCCCCGAGATCTCAACCTGGTACTTAAAAACCACTATACCATCGGGGTGTTAATAGGTGAGGTAATAATATACTTTTGATGATATATCAATTGGCAGCCAGGCATTCTACCTGATAGTAAGGTGATACAGCGGCTTTACTCAATGTTATACCATACCTTAGTATCATTGAATCTTGGAGCCTTTGATTTCAAGTACACTGGCTCTCACATACGTTACACAACTCAAGCATCGTTGTCACAGTGTAATAGAGTTACAGCGCGTTTCGAATTCAATACGGACGTGTAAGGCGTGCTATATCTCTATAGAGCATTGTATGTAGAGTCGCGACAAAAGTTACCGCGCGTGACGCGGAGTGACGTTATCGCGCTCTACACGCCGCCTATTTACCGACGAGTTGTAGAGCGGGAGCTGGGTTTCTATTTATTAAATAAATAAAATGAATAAATATCCCCGAACATTGTTCACACAGCGCCGTTCCGCCCCAAACTGGCATTGCTTGTAATACTCGTAGTAATAGCACCCATAGGGGTGCCAGACAACGGATCCTAAACATTTCTTGTATTATACTTTTTAATTAATACATACTCGTATGCACATAATTATACCCAGACCGACACCAAAAGAAATGTTCATTCATTAACACAAATGTTTGTACGGTACGGAAATCGAACCTGCTACCTCTTGGGGAAATAGCCGACTTCTCAACCATTACACCAACTGGCTCGTTGTTGTAGCTCGCTGTCCATTGTACAAGAAAACTTTATAAGAAACGTGTGTGTTTTGGGGACACGTTTGCGCAATAGGCCAGGTATGTAGGATAACGCTATCGCTGATTAAATTAAATGAAAATAAATGAAAATATTATGTCTCTTTTCATTTTAATAAAGGCAACTTCTAATGCAAATATAAGTCATTTGAACCAATAAATTAGTATAGGACTTTAATTAGCGACACTGCGGCGAGGAGTGTAACTAACAGAAATCCCAAACAAATAAGTTGATTTGAATTATACTTGTAAATTACCACTCCTAGTTTGCGCATTGAAATCTCCACATGATTAAAAACCGGCCAAGTGCGAGTCGGACTCGCCCATGAAGGGTTCCGTAGCAGCAAGTATCATCATAATATAAAAGTTCTTGTAGTTCTTTGTAAGTTTGATCGACGTTTTTATATTTGAGTTGATTGAATGAGAGGAAAATTGCGGTTTACGATTTATGACGTTTTAAAAAAAACTAATTACTTGATCTCGTTCAAACCAATTTTCAATGGAAGTTTGCATAGTAATGTACATCATATATATTTTTTAGTTTTATCGTTCTGTAATTTTAGAAGTTAGAGGGGGGGTGACCAACATTTTACCACTTTGGAAGTGTCTCTCGCGCAAACTATTCCGTTTAGAAAAAAAAGATATAAGAAACCTTATTATCATTTTCAAAGACCTATCTATAGATACCCCACACGTAAGGGTTTGAAGAAAAAAAATTTTTGAGTTTCAGTTCTAAGTATGGGAAGCCCCAAAAATTTATAAACTAATTACTTGATCTCGTTCAAACCAATTTTCAATGGAAGTTTGCACAATAATGTACATCATATATTTTTTTTTAGATTTATCGTTCTGTTATTTTAGAAGTTACAGGGGGGGGACCAACATTCTACCACTTTGGAAGTGTCTCTCGCGCAAACTATTCGGTTTAGAAAAAAATGATATAAGAAACCTTATTATCATTTTAAAAGACCTATCCATAGATACCCCACACGTAAGGATTGGATGAAAAAAAAATTTTTGAGTTTCAGTTCTAAGTATGGAGAGCCCCCAAAATTTATTATTATTTTTCTATTTCTGTAAGAAAATCTTAATGCGGTTCACAGAATACATCTACTTACTAATTTTCAACAGTATAGCTCTTATAGTTTCGGTAAAAAGTGGCTGTGACATACGGACGGACAGACAGACAGACAGACATGACGAATCCATAAGGGTTCCGTTTTTTGCCATTTGGCTACGGAACCCTAAAAAGGATAGCCGTTATATTGTATTTTAACTACCCAGACTAAGTATTTCCTAAACTGACATTAAACAGTTACATTGGAAGCGCAATACAAGTTTTATAATGACGTGTCACACAAATACGTGTCACAAACAAAAGTTTGAAAGCTTTGTAAAAGTTCCGTTCCCGAGCTATCGCCTCCCGCGACTCGCAAAGTCGTCATTGAATAATATAACAGTTTTGTGTGTGATTGTGCCCGGCACCCACCCCACCCGGGAGGGGGAGGGGGGCAACTAAAACTCGATAGATAATGAATATGAACGGAGCATTAGTGAGGAGGTGATTTTGTGGAGGCGGACATTATATTCAATTATGTGGCACGGCGAAGTTGCGGCATGATATTTGGCACGTCAAGGTGTATTCAACTATGGCGGAACTGTTAATTGTCTTTAAAGTTATATAGGCTCGAAGTACTGTGTTCAATGCCCGAAACGGGAATAGTTATTTATACTCATTCTATTTTTCTTTTTGTCTAAAATTATATTCTATTTGTTTATAACAAAATCGTGCTTTCGAATAGGCAACAATCAAAGAAAACGCGATAATATTTATTACTAGCGATCGCTTCCGCGGTTTCACCCGCGCGTAATTTCTTTTGTCAATTAAACCCCTCCGGAAGGCGGAAGCCCTTATTTCCGGGATCAAAAGTACCCTGTGTCACTCAGGGATAGTGTAGCTTTCCAGCAGTGAAAGAATTTTCCAAATCGGTTCAGTGGTTTCGGAGCCTATTCAATACAAATAAACAAATCTTTCCTCTTTTATAATATTAGTGGTATCCCGTATAATAAAGATACCGCGATATTTAAGATAAATCTCCATCATTTTTTTGATACTGAAAGATTCCATTTAGTTGGACATTGCCTTTCTATAATAACTTTAATCGAAAGTGAAACTAATCCACGCAAATTTTCGCACAGCGCGGGGGCAAACTAATTGATATTTTCGTTTTAGTGGCGCTTACAATAAAGTGGGTTACTGTAAGCTTAATAAAAAAAAATGTCCGCTGGCATCCGCCAGTAAATTGCCGCATATAACAGTTTCACGCGCTGTCAGTTCATGTCGACACCTCTAATTACTCACTATCTCTCAAATAACACCGCTCGTCTCTTCCCTCTATTAATATCTCGTACATCTTTTCTTTATTCTTTCAACACATCTTATTTCAAACGACTAAGGTCTAAAATGCGTTGTGAATACTTTGTAATAGACATAAAGTTTAAAATAGTTATCTACTTCTATTTAAAATCTCAATGTTTAGGAAACACGATGAAAATTCTCTATTCTACGTTGAGTGACGTTTCCTATTAACGAGATATAAAGAAATGCATCGAACATGTTCCGAAGGCGTATACATCAATGGAAATTTTCTTTTTAAATCAAGTTTTATAGGCTAGATCCGTTGGCAGCCAGCCACGCAGCCCACCTGATGGCAAGCGGCCACTGTGGCCTATTCATTGAGGGACAATTCACCAGGAAGCGTCGCTCAATGTGCTGCCTGCCACATTGCAGTCTTCCGACCTTCGAGCGTAAGTTCAATCAAAATTGTTCTATCTTATAATATCGCGATATGTTGAATCAAAAATATATCATGGCACGGAAAAAAGACATTATTTTGTGACCTTTGGTACTTCTTTCTAAGGTGTAGCACTTTGGAATCACCGCATACATTTTTGTGTGCAGCGGCCCGTAAAATAAAACAAACTGGTCCCGAATTACGTTGGATTCAGTCAGCCGAACTAAATAATTATTACCATAAATCAGACCAATTTACTAATGCAGTAGGTGGATAATTAGCTTACTAAGCTTCCATTTCCGTCCGTGAATGATGTTAATCACTGTTTTAATATTAAATACATTACATCATTTAATTTATTAATGACCATGAGCAGATGTGTAAATACATTGGTAGATAATCTCCTCCAATTACTTTTAGGAACTAGTGTTACCTGTCTGTAACCTATCTGTTTTTAAAGTATTTACATACTTACAGGAGTTAACTTTAATAAATGCATATATATATCACAACTAAGATGAAGAACTATATAGAATTTTGTAATTTTATAAACACGCTTTAATCATATTTTTTTGGGTGTGGCTTCCGTAATAAGAAATTGAAATAACTCTATATCGAGTACTAGTAAAGTAAGTAGGCACTCTCACAGCCACATACAAAAGAAAAGATTAGATCGTACAATAATTATAATGTAACCGGGGGGTTACATTATAATTATTTTACTATCTAATCTTTTTTATAAACTTACAAAATGTTAACATACTTGACCCGGAAAATCATAACATTGTCTAAGCAAGCATGTTCAACATTCTAGTAACGTAAGCCAAATCCCAAAGCAGTTCAAAGCGGCTCCAACCACCGCACAATATCGAGTCGCGTAAAATGCGAGGCCATAATTTAACATGACTCAGGAAAGCCGACATCTTCAGATTATGACAACCGTAAAAATATATAGCCCGAGGAACATTAAAACCGTCTTAGAGGTCGCCGGCCGGGAACTGAACTGTGAACGCTACCGGTACTGGGACTACTTACATACATACAGCGTACATAGTCATATTCTTATTGATTGATAAAGTAACTCTGCCTGTTATAATTTTAATGATTGAATGTTTTTAATGGCACAGACTTTGAAAATATGACTAGATTTTGTAAAAAGGATATAAGCTTTTTTACAGAGGTAGAGTTTTTTCACTCCTTTCACGTCGCAACGGATTGGCGAAGATGAGCATAGTTTATGAGCAGGAAAGTTTCTTATGCTACTTACGTTTCTGTACGGGATATTTGGTAAGTTTATCAAATAGCAAAACAAACAGATTAAGATTAACTATATCTATAGCGTGAATTTGGTAATTTTACCAAATTCTATTATCCTTAGCACTGAGTCCAGTACATACACCAGTAAAAGAAGTTAAAAGAGCAGATAAGAATGAACAAACATAGCTACATAGTACGTTTTTCTTTCAAATAAGTGGATATTAAACCTCCTTCACTAACACCAAGTGTGTAAGCACCGCAAATGTGCCACTTCGGGTGCGAAGTTTGCGGCTGCGGGCCGTAATTTGATAATGGGAATATCCTCTGATGGAAATTGACTTGCTGAGTTGAGTTAACGGCTCAATCATTTTTCTCCGTTGAATTTTATATACTTTAAAAGAAAAATCTCTGGATGATAAAAATTCTTTGATATTATTGTAATAACAAAATAAATGTTTTGAGAAACTATTAGCACAGCGCATTTTTGTGCATGAACATGTGTGTTTCTATTCGGCTGGCTGTTTTATCTAGTAAAGTAAAATAAAATAAAAATACATATGTCATGTTTATCAGATTTCTGGCACCGATAAATTATGTACATTTATATGCTTAATTTGGACCTGCATGGCACTGTGTGAATAGGGAAGATGCATATACAGGGTGGAATTTTGTAATGCCACCTGAAGGGGAAGTAGTCTTAATACTGTAGATAGAAAATTTTACTCAAAGGAAACATTCCTTTATTTTTGAAAAGAAAGAAATCTGCATTCAAAGATTTAAAAAAAAATCAAATAAAAGTATTGGCAGTATAGAATCCGCGGGTATCCTTTCAACACAATCACAAAATAAAAAACGACGGGTTGCACTCCGGGAGTGCCGGCAGAAGTGAAAACCTGAATATTAACGTTGTGCATTTTTTATATGTATTTTGGAATGGTTAGGGATTTAATTGATTGGTAGAGGTATAAAAGTACTATCATTTATGTGGTAAAATACAATATTTATTTATTGCGCTATCGTACGCAAACATGACAATTTATATTACATTAAAAAGTTTATCTCTCAGAATTAATGTAATCAGAAACTTTTTCAGACTTATCAGAAACTCCTTGCTGTGACACTGAAACGCCATGTAATAAATGATGATAAAATGATTGACATCCGTCAATGTCATACTTTTTTGATTGACAACTATTTATTTTCTAAACAACGAAAACAAAGTTTGGAATTTACAACTAATTGCATACTGGAATCTGCGGATAAACTTTTGAATTTGGAGCAATCGGCCAAGAAATGATTCCCTTTACAGAATCCGCAGACTCCCGAATCGTTAATAACACGAGTGGTGTTACAGTAATCAACATGTCGCTTTCGAGGATGTTCACTGGGAATTTGGGGTAACAAGCCAAACTGTGTGTGAGAACGAGCCTCTTGTCGCAGGAAATCGGACAGCATTTCCAACTTCATACGACCTGATGCATGCTCCGCAGCATAGCGGATCCCATTGATAGTGTATTTAAAAAAGAGGTAGATATGCCATCCTTTGACGCACGACGATTAGAATTTGATCCGTCGAGGATATACTAAATCTATGTGCTTCACCAACCGTTGACATTATGCGTCTAAAATGATTTGTGTCAATTAACACAATATGAGCGGAGCATTTTTCGAGCGCTAGTGCCGTATCTACCTCTTTTTTAAATACACTATCAAGCGGATCCAAAGACTGCGGAGAAGTGGTGTTAATTTCCACAAAATACTGTTATATGTATATAATATCATTGCTGTTATATAATTCCGGCGAATAAAGATATTCCAAACTTTTTAAATGTTTTATTACGGCAATTAAACTTTGAATTTTGCAGGATATCAAATTAAGGACTTTGTAGCATAGGAAGCATATAGGAAGCGACCGCACTGCGGCTATATAATAGTAGAAGAGGTCACACTTGACAGTTCATTTATGCAAAGAAAAATGTACCTTACGCTAAAGGAATAAAACTCAAGAAAACAACATCAGTTCTTATTAATACAATTATTTACTCTACTCCTGATGTACATAAGAAGCACTTTTCTTTGCATAAATGAGCTGTCAAATTGAACAAAAAACCATTTTTGTCTATAGACCGACAAACTTATCTGTTCCGGTGGCGGCGTCGCTACTGTCTATTTAACACTGTCATTAAATATCGTTTTTGCATTGCATTTCACGTAATTCCAATTTTGGCCACCGGAACAGATAAGTTTGTAGAAAACACGTGTCCGGACTTCAAAGGGGTTTGAAGATTTTTGTATGGAGGCTGGCTTACCTTGTGGTACGCCATTTTGATTTTTTTTCAAAATAGCGTTCACTTAAAATTTTATGAAAAATCGATACCTTACATTAATACAAACATAATATGTTATTAGACAAAAACCTGTAAAGTGTCACATTTTAAAGCTATAAGCAATTAAAGGTTTACTTCTTTATTTTAAGATTTTTTTGTGTCAAGTTATAGTGCACATAAAATTCATTTAAAAATGGATACCTGACATTAATGCAAACCTAAAATGTCATTAGACGAAAACCCGTGAAGCGTCACGTTTTAAAGATATAAGCAACTAAAGATTTATTTTGAGTTTTTTTTTGTCTCATGTTATAGTTCACATAAAATTCATTTAAAAATGGATACCTGACATCAATATAAACATAAAATGTTATAAGACGAAAACCCGTAAAGTGTCACGTTTTAAAGATATAATCAACTAAAGTCTAACTTCTTATTTTAAGATTTTCTGTGTCAAATCACATAAAATTCATTCAAAAATGGATACCTGACATCAATACAAACATAAAATGTCATAAGATGTCATTATTACTATAACTTGTGAAAAAAAACTCAAAATAAAGAAGTAAAGCTTTAGTTGCATCTTTAAAACGTGACACTTTACGAGTTTTCGTCTTACAACTTTTTATGTTTGTATTGATGTCAGGTACCCATTTTTAAATGAATTTTATGTGAACTATAACTCGAGACAAAAAAAACTCAAAATAAATCTTTAGTTGCTTATATCTTTAAAACGTGACACTTCACGGGTTTTCGTCTAATGACATTTTATGTTTGTATTGACATCAGGTATCTATTTTTGAATGAATTTTATGTGAACTATAACTTGAGAAAAAAAACCTCAAAATAAAGAAACTTTACTTTGGTTGCTTATATCTTTAAAATGTGACACTTTACGAGTTTTTGTCTTATAACATATTATGATTGTATTAATATAAGGTATCGATTTTTGATACAATTTTAGGTGAACGCTATTTTGAAAAAAAATCAAAATGGCGGACGCGTAGGAAGGCCAAAACCTTCAAACCCCTTTTATATGGATTTTCGATCAGGTCACGTGACACATAAATCCTGACGCGAGTTTAACATTTTTTCCCCATACAAAAAAAGTGCACAACGCCGCTAAAGAAGTTTTCACTTCAAAAAAAAATTTGCCGCACCCGGTAATCGAAGTGACTAAAATCTGTAAAAGTTGCACCCTGTACTTTTATTGCATCGATCGTTAGGGTCAATTATAAGAATGAAATCTCTCTAACAAATTTCAATATCAATATCAAATACTCAAAGATCCATCTGATAACTTATGTTATTAATTAATACTTATCATTGACGTCGTTCATCCATTAAAATGACACGTTATTAAAGGTTACTAGAAATGAATTCGTTAGATTATGAATAAATTTGTGTATCCAAGAAAATGGAGCCCATTTCGAATTTTTAATAAGTAAGTTTACCATTTTTTGGAAACAATTAAAATAATTTAAGATTTCGTTGTTTTTCTTTCATTTAATTTATGAAGTTTGTAAGAGAGATTTCATCCTTATAATTGACCCTAACGATCGATGCAATAAAAGTACAGGGTGCAACTTTTACAGATTTTCGTCAGTTCGATTACCGGGTGTGGCAAGAATTTTTTTAAAATCTTTGAATGCAGTTTTCTTTCTTTTCAAAAATAAAGGAATGTTTCCTTTGAGTAAAATTTTCTATCTACAGTATTAAGAGTACTTCCCCTTCAGGTGGCATTACAAAATTCCACCCTGTATAATAATTATGAAAATTTTATGACTAAAATGTTTAAATATTATAAAAGAAAGGTCACTGCAACATTTTTATTTTACATAATGTTGTTTTTTAACTGTAATTACGAATTAAAAATAACTGAAACGAAACGTATTTTAAAACAGCAATTAACTTATTTGACGTTAGACCGACAAACTTATTTGTTCTGATGGCGGCGTCGCTATTGTCAGTATAGAACTGTCAATAAATATCGCTTTTGCATTGCATTTCACGTAGTTCCAATTTTGGCCACCGGAACACATAAGTTTGTCGGTCTATATGGTTGAAAAAGTAAATATTATTTTATCGGAATATTAATTGCGTTTTTGTAATAAATATGGAAGTTGGGTTCATCAAAGCAGACTCCAGGAATTTACCAAGAGTTAGTGTTGACATGGTTCTAACTTTATTTGTCGAAAGTGCAGAGTTTTCAAGGGTAGAAATGAAAGGGACTAAATTACTACGGTATGTATAAATCAAAGTTGTTAAACTTTGTATTTTCGCAGCTTGAAACCACTTTTTTCTCAGTTTTGGGTCAGAAGGTCCTGTCAAAAACAATTAATTTAGAAACTTTGTTGAAATAGATGTGTGTTGACCGTGTTGACTCGTGTTTTATGCCAATGTCCACATTGGCATAAAACACGGTTTTTTCGGAATATTAGTGGTATTGTTATGATCACCTGATGTTGATAGATAGTCCATTTTAAATTTTTTACAAAAAAATATTTCAAAACTCGAAAAAATATGCAAAAGTATGAAAGCCAGCGACGAACAAGTACAGTGAAGTACGACCACTCGACTAGTGAGGCAGTGACAAGACTTGAGTGACGTCATTCATGTCATCGGAACCATGGGTCCGTTTTCGCGCGAAAATTAAAACGGTCAATTTAAAACCGCATTTTTTCCGATAAATTACAATGTATTAATTTTTTAATTTAACTGTGGTTTATTCTACATGGAATTCTTTAAAATGAAGACAAAAATAAAAATAGTGCATGTTCCCTATTATATCCAAAGATATTTATTTGTTGTGAAAAGTTTTAAAAACACGTTTTCTCACAAAACAAAATTTTACTCACCGCTTCACTCTAACATTTCAAGAATCCGGCGCGGAAATTCCATTGACACTTCACTTCACTTACAAACATACGCGTCTTCGTCATCCTGATTCCAGAAATTTTTCACTGAATATTCAGTTCCTTTGATTTTCTTTCGTTAAAAACACGTCCGGTTGAATTCCTTTGCTTCGTAAATATGATGATTTATGTTTACAGCGACGACGTCACGTTATGAAAATGTGAATATTTGTAAAGGTGATAATATTAATGCGATTCGTTTACTCGATCGGAAGTATTCGTTATAAATACGGCGCGTGGCAGCGCGTGCGCCGCGGCAAATGACTGCGCTAGGCCTGGCATTGGCATGTGTAAACACATCGACAAAATAAATAAATATCGATAGTTTGTATAATCGAGTCCAATTAGTGAGTTCTTATTTACTGATTCAGTACCGCATAAGTTGCGTGTAACAATAAACAAGTGGATTTTTTCTGTGACTGGGTGTTTATGATCTGTATGTACGGATGGATTTTAATACCAATTTGCATAAGTAAGCCACTAACTTTTGCGATTAGATTATAGTAATGTAGGTACATGACTTACACTAATCTGATAGCAATGCTCCAGAAAATACAAAGTCCTGGCAGTAACCATGTAGTTGTAAATTTCCATAGGCGACGGTAATCACTTACCATCAGTGATATTTTTGCTGGCTTTCCTCTCCCTTTTTTTAATAAAAAAATCTTACTTAATGTTTTGGAATTACCATAAGCGCCTATGATTTATGTTGAAAAAAAGATGTTCCAATACTAGAATAAAATACAAAATTATTCCTTATAGTAGAAGATCCGAACTAAGGTCGACCTTCACCGAGTTGATAATAGAATGAAACTTATTTTATCATGAATTTAGGATATTAGAAAACATATTAAAAATGGGTTGCCTAAAAAAATCCTGGACCGACCAATTTTTCTTTTTTTTTTAATGATTTTAAACAAAATTTTGCAATAACAAGATAATAAGAAAATTATGTCCTGACTTAACGTACAAAACGTATAGAATGTGCTGCCGTTGGGTTTTCTATTATTTACGTAGGGGGACTACTGGGTTGTCAGGTATAAACACGTATGTGTCGATACCAGTTAATTTCACCTAATTGGATAATAGATTTTTTTTAATATCATCATAAGCGCTGTTTTATTATGAACACGTTGATATATGGTTGTCTGCAAAAAATTGGGATTTTGTTAAAAAAAATATTTTAAAATACAATTAAACATACTCGGTCCAGGATTTTTTTAGGCAACCCATTTTTAATATGTTTTCTAATATGCTAAATTCATAATAAAATAAGTTTCATTCTATTATCAACTCGGTGAAGATCGACCTTAGTTCGGATCTTAGACTATTATCGACACCACGCTATGCGCATCACTAGCCCTGAAAGCTCTACCTACAGATGCCGCGCAGTGCACACACCAAAGACACGCGTTATTCAGCATTTAAATATACTCGTTTACTACAACTAAAGCTATGTTAATGGTGCTATTAGTATTACTAATGCAATTACATTAGTTCACTTGTTGCTGAATGGCCCAGCGAATAGACAGCGTGCACGCAACCTGTACTGAAGATGTAGAGAATGTTGATGGACGATAGTAATAAACGCACGGTAAACATTTCCAGATGATGCCGTTATATCTAGTACTAAATTTCGTGTAGCAACTCATTACTTTTGAGTCAGGAGTAATGCCTAAAAATATTAGAGACGCCATGAGATGAGTGAAGCGTTTTTTCCTACCTGAACTTGATTTTCCTGCTAGTATATTATCAGAAATAAGTAAGTAGTCCAAATTATAGAAGTTGACATTGCTAATTTTTCGTCCCTCGTAAGAAAGTCAGGCTTTGACGACCTAGCTTAATCTTCCTCTTTTATAGCAATAACAATAGTTGATTTTAATAACGGTCGTGAATTCGTGATAGATCTACGTAGGTAGTTTTTTTTTTAAATTAAACCGCTGAACGGTACCTATGATCTGACCACTTATTAAATAATTGGACAAAATGATGTGAATTCTTAACACTAAGTCTACCTACCTATTCACGACATTTCTTAAATGTTGTATAGTTAACTTACCCACCTACTTACTTATATCACTGTAGCTTATCCTGTAATAAATATTTGTTATGTTTATTACAGGATAACTTGTGTAAAAAATTAATCCAAAATGCTTATGCGCGCATAACTTTAGAACGACACCACGAAAATTTTAACATAATTTTATCTTATAAAATAAAACTATTATTTTTAAAGTTATGATCTCCTCGTTACAATCCTGTTAACGTAGTTGGCAACGCAGTTATATTTTTGAACCAGCAATATTGTCCTATTTCGGGTTCGTTTGCCATAAAACACTCTTTTAGAGCTTCGAGAACGAATGGTCTTCTTTTTAAAACATCTGTTCCGACTGGTTCCGACTTGCACCGCGCTCTTTACGAAGTTTTATATCACTGACTTTTTTTACATTTTTAATACTCAAAGGGTACACTGCTATTCGTTTATAGGATACTATTAAATACACACAAACCCAATTATACATATAAAAAAAAAGATAATTACGTATATCAGCGACTGACTGATTTGTGGCCCATTAATTATAAACAAAAAACATTTAGCTCAATATTAATTATAATATTATATTGGTTTCGAAAATTATTACTCATATTAAAAGTTTCAACGAAACTCATTCCACGTCAACCTCCAAACGAGCTGGCTAGCAACAAAAGCTTAAACGTCCAGTCGTCAATTCAAACCGTTCCATCTGGCAGCCCGATCAAAACTTCCGTCCCGGCCATATTTTTACAGTCAAAATTCATAGTATTTAAACCAAAAATATCCTGAAACCGCCGAAAATACACAGGTGAGACAGAAATCATTGCTTTTAATGTAGTTTTTGATGAAAGATTAGATTTAAAATAGGTGTAATATGGAATTTGACCCAAATCTAAACCGTTGATTTATCCATGAGTCGTTGACCTGACGTCATGGTTTACTCTTCTGAGCATGCATGAAACAATAAAATTGTTATTTTATTCATTCATGGTTGCATCAGTGCTATTCCTTGTGCATGGCTCTGTCACCCGGGTGTCAACTGGGAAGATAATTCCCAGTTGTTACCTCGAGGACAGTGCTAGAGGGAACTGTTGGGAATCATCCGTAGCAAAGGCCTATTGGCGCTTGGATGGGAGCCGTTGGTTAGGTAGGAGAGTTGTTGCAGGTGAGGCGCGCCATGGTGAGGCGGTAAGATGGACCCGGTGCGGAGCGCCTTCTACCTGATCATAACAGCTCTCCTGTTCCTGGGCCACGCCACTGGCTGCACTAAGAAGGTCTACATAGCTTGCCGACAGCCAGCACCTTGCAGCAAGTGATTAAGGTCGGTATTTTAATGGTTTTACAAAATTAAACAAATTGGGAGCTTCACTTAGAGCTTGGTTTACTGCTCTAAGCTATTTAGGTAATAATAAAAGATTATGTTTTTTAGAATTTTAATATCTTTACTTTTTAGTTAAAATAGTTAATTTACTTTACTAAAAATATATCTCTATGTCGTAGTTAAACATTTGAAGAAATGCCAACAACATATTAGCTTAATTATGTTTTTTTTTTGTTGCAGATAAAATTGGATCCCATAATTGAAATTGGAATGGGAAAAACGAACGTACGTCGGTTTTACTCGATTCTGCTGGCCTTCTTCCTGATGCTGATAGTAGGCGTCTCTGGGTGTAGCAAGAAGCCTGTGGAGTGCAAGGGGCGCGCCCCCTGCCGGAGGGGACCCTTCCGCAACTGAACACATCCTAACATGGCTAAAACATAGAAAGCTACTAAAAAAAAAGAATTTACAGCCATAGATATGTAAGAAGCTACAGATCATATTGATAAAACTAACATGGCACAAGCTGATTGGATCAAAAGGTGCTGCAATCCACTCGCCATAAGAGACGGATTCAAATAGCTGGTTCTATCAGTTTGACAAGACTACTAATCCGTAATGGCTTCAACATTTCCTCCTTGTAATTTTAAGCGTTAAACTAAAGTCAATAAATAGTCATCCATAGAAGAACTTTTATTTTTAAAACTTCTTTTCTGCAAAAGAAAAATAACGGTTTGGGTCAAATTCCACCTTTTGATATTTTTGTAACTTTAGTTGCGTAGTTATTTTTAGTAATTAGTTTAGTTAAGAGTAGTCTTTGGTGGAACGACTCAAGACGTTATTTTTCGTTTGCAGGAATGGAACGGGGATTGAAGAATGGAAAGTAAATAAAGTATATGTTTCTGATAAAGCGGAAAAAAAACTCAAACATGTAAGTACATTTTTATTTTATTACCCACGTAAGTATAAATTAAAATGTAAAAAATATTCTCATATCACTTATTGTTACACTGGTAAATCGTTCCGCGTTGTAGGTGGCGCTAAATTAGTGATTTCAATTGGTCGATCACACAGGTAACAATTCGTGTTAACAATTTTTGATAACCTGTCTAGTATTTGCCCGTATACATGTAAATGTACCAGTTCGATCTCGCCCCATTCACTCATCTGAAGCAAAGTTGAATATGATTTTTGTGTTTAGTTTAATATTCAACTCTGTTTCAGACGATGAATTGGGCACGGGTGTCCCTTCTTCTGCTCGTGGCGGCGCTATGCCTCCTGCAGGCGGCCGCGTGCGGGAACAAGAAGGTGGTATGCGGCGAGCGGCCTCCTTGCAAGAAGTAAACTGGCTAGGTCTACCGGTCATCCTTTATACAGCCGACGGATGCAGCAGCTGCTCATCAGCTCTCATAGCACAATGACGACAAAGTATACGAATGCTCAGCTCTCGGCTTTTAAACGGTTCTCGGTTTCATAGCGTTCCCATTATGTTGTAAGCTGGTTCACATAATATTTTCTTCTCTTTCCTGATCCTTTACTCTATTCGCCCAAGCCTATTACTTGTTCTAAATTAAATACTTCCTTATACAATTTTTTTGGAATCCATGCAGCCTCTGCAGAGCGGGCTGTTGTCATGCCAATGTTGAACCTTTTTATTGGCTTTCGAGTGTACAAACTAGTGCGGTCACACTCCAGGATATTACAATGATGATTGCGACCTTTGTCGAAGCTAGAGGATTTGTTTGCAGTTATGAAAGCGGGCAATGGACACCGAGCTTCTGCAAGAGGTTGTGGTGCTGGTCGTGACGCTGCTGCTGTCCTACCTGGAGTCTTGCTTCGGCTGCACGCGCCACGACTACGTGACCTGCAACGACGCGCAGCCGCACTGCGATAAGAAGTGAACCTTAACTTCAACCTCCTCGCGCTCGCAAGTAAGTGTACCTACCTCTTTTTCTTCGAGAAGATAATTCGATTAGGGATTTCAAGATTTTGTAGAATTCTATTAGGTACTCCCTCGGCACATGCTTGCGTCCTATGGTAGCAAAGACTCGTTGTTTCTCTTCCGTACTGGTACACCAGTAAGCTTGAAAGATGACCAGTGGTTACAACCACTGGTCATCTTTCAAGCTTGCAAATAGCATCGCTTCTTCTCGATTTCTGCAGGTTTAAAAAAACGATGCTACAGCGGAAATACAAAACAATTTTATGTATTTAGAATGACCTCAGTAGAATAATTGGAATTGCAATTTGTCCCGACTGCGAATGATGCGTTTCCAGTTCCATTTGGCACCTAAGACAAGTCAAATCTATTTTAGTTTATTTTTTGCTGGCATATCTACCACGACGGTTTGTTTGCATTCCAGATTTGGTCACACATAGAATCATCAATAATCCAAGATGTACCTGAACGAGTTCGTGCTGCTGTTCCTGCACATCGCCGTGTCCGTGATGGACCTGCGCCGCGGGTCTGAACCGCAGGCCGAGAAGACCCAGAAGAAGACCAAGAAGAACACGAAAAACAAACGGGCCAAAAACAAGGTTAGACAATCACGTCGAGAAAATAGGACTTTATTATTTAAGTCTCTGTAGATACTAAATAGGCCCCTATTTTTAATGGCAGAATGCAGTTTTGCTTATCGAACTCGGGGATGGGCTTGGTAGAGATGGGCTGTTCAATAGCCACAAGGTACCTACCAGCTCTTCCCAATCGGGTTAGAAGTGGAAACCGAAACTCCGCAAAAAAAAAACAATTCTTAAGGACAAAATATAGTTATGTGAAATTCGCAAGGGTAAAAGAAACCGTATTCTTTCTCGGTACACGGATGCCTATCCCGGTACTGCTTGTAAGGAGCCATGCAGTACCTAAATGAGCCTCTAAGATCACATCCTAACGCGAGCGTTATTCCCAGTACACAATCTTTTGCAGAACTAAATCGTCCAACTCATGGTGCTCAGTGACAGACTCCTGGTGTTGCTACTGCTAGTCTGCAAGTGCATAGTGGAGGCGGCGGCGTGCCGGCGGCGGCGGCGCGTGCCCAAGTACTGCCTGCCCTGCACGTACAAAGGACCGTACATCAAGATCATTTACCCGAGGAACTTCGCGGAGGTAATAGTCATTTCACATTTAACCTTACTTAACATACATTATGATTTAACTATTGAGGGTTTATATGTGGGTCACCTGTCTCCTATGACACCACTATCAGGATAGAAGGCACTCCGGGTTAAGCGAGGGAGGAACCACCGCTCTTTTTAGGCTGGGGGGAATCCACACATAAACTCCGCACAACCTTGCGCAATTCAAATTATTATGATAACAAGGGGTCCAAACTTTAATAATAGTCTAGCAAAACTTGCCAAGGTCCCACGTGCTCACGTGTCACGTACATATAGGTACCTAAGTTACCTCGCAGGATAGGTATTTAAAACACAGAATAAGATCTTTATTGTTCCGGTTGAAGCGTGGTGGTTTGTTATCCGGTCTCTACAGAGTAATATTAATTGTTTATCTTCGTCAGTTCATGCGGGAGTGATATCCTAACATGTCTCCTGGCAAGCTCCTGCTGCTTCTATTGCAAGCGCTCGTGTTGGTGAGAGGAGTGCCGGCTTGCGGAAGACGGATAGTCCGAGGGCGTATACATCGTTGTTGAACATACCCAGGGTACAGCGGTTTGATGTGAGTCAGTATAAAAATCTTAGGCTCCATCAAACCATCCAAGTCGATAATATTTCTACACCCAATTTTAGCCAAGCTTAATGTCCATTAGATAATAATGCCAAGATTAGGGTAGGTTAGTGTCCTTGTCTGTAAACTCCTACAGGAATCACATTTTTTATAAAAAAAAAATTAATAAGTATATTTATAAAACCCCAGATATTCATCATTTTCATGAAGTCGTCTTAATCGGAGTAATCACCACACCAGCCAAATGCGAATTGATAACAAAACCCATAAACCAGATTATAAAATTAATGTCCTAAAACCTCGAGATCATAACCAGTTACTTTGACTAAGTATTAAAAAAATTATCTCATTACTCTTTTTCTGACAGCGTTCTACGGAGCCGTACATTTGACCCAGCGACCGTACACTAAGCTTTTGAACCAGCGATGCTCATCCAGATGGTTCTTCTGACAATCCTCCACGCGTGTTTCTGGTTGGCTGCGGCATGCAAGCGCCGGCGATGCCCCCCCAACTGCCTTCCGTGCAACTACAAAGCCCCCATTATAGAAGTTATCTATCCCAAGCCTGTGAGTTTGCTTTATATTCATTATCTTCATCATCAACCTGTCGTACTCCACTGCTCCCCGAATGTTCGTCACCTTGGGTACTCGTGTCCAGCTCTGCCAACCATCTTGGCCTTACATTGCAAACTTGGCAAAAACAGGACAATTTGCCCAACTCTTCAATAATTTTCAAACTCGAGTAGAGTTTGAAAAGAAGATGGTGATTATTTTTTTTAAATATATGTATTTTTCCTTTCAGAAAACAGCCCAGCAATAGCAGAGCCTGTACGTCCTATTGGAGAACACTCAAACATCTCTCTGGATGAAGATCAAAATTTTACGCGATCTTGCAATCTGATCATGCGACTATGCTCTTACGCCACCACTGGTGTCACAACAGATAGAATACTACAACTATTTTTTAATGAACGTATTATTGTTCAGTAAACAAATACAATTAATAATATTGCTTGTTTTATTGTGGCTGGATTAGATAATTATCAATCCTAACCTAGTAGGTGGTATAGTATAAAAAATATAGGGTTGGATAAAGTAATGCGGAAGCCTTTGCCCTGCAAGTAGGACGGCAATGAAAACATCAGGTTTTCAGAGGATGTTATGAGATATGCCCTCTGGTCAATATTGTATCACTTGTACCATCAATGGTACTAGTCAATGGTACAACTGACCCATTAGGGTATAAAGAATTCCCGTTCGTCCCACTGGTGGGACAAACGGTGGAACGAACGGGAATAAACCTACCTAAATGGGGCAGGCTTGTCGGCACACCGTGCACAGTGCTGTGCCGTGGACACGGGGCAACGGCCGAGCTCTTTCCACATTGATCCGTCAATTTCTTTGTATGGGCGGTGGATCAATGGATTATTAAGGAATCGTGAAAAATTACGATTTGTCAAAAAATACGAATCATTGACTGATCAGTGTGAATGATTTCTAATTTTAACTTTTGACGAATATAAACAATTCTTCAGACTTTCTTAGTATACCTACCTACCGATCACACAATATGTCTCCGTTTTACTGTACCGTTTTATCATGTACATTTTTTCGTCGATGGCGTATGTATTACTGTATACAGAATACTGTGCCATAAAAACGTACACGATAAAACGGAACAGTAAAACGGAGACATGTGTGAACCGACCGTTACTCGAATAACCGATCACGGAACACTAAAACAATTTTTTGAAAATAATAATGCCAATATATTTATTTACAATCCATTACAGTCGCGTCTTATGTTACTGAAAATACATACAAATATAATAAAAATACTATCCTATCTGCATAGAGTAATAAAAAGCATTTTTATCTCTATGCCTATCTCTGAATCGCTCTCTTCAATATCATAACATAAGAAACAGGTATGCGGAAACATAGCGGGTTAGTTGAAATGTAATACATAGTGAATTAAGAAAAGCGTATTATCTCTTATATTAAAATGAATATCATAAGTAGTGAGCGAGTCACTTAGTGACCGGGCGACGCTTCTATCAAACAACCATACTACCATCGACATAACATCTACACGAATCCAATATATTTTAAACATATCATTGCACGAATCAAAGAGCTTTTCTTAATTTACTATGAAAAAACTAAATAACAATTAATTACAAACCAATTCTTCCAGAACATCACGATTGATATATTTTATTTTACAAAATAACTATCCTAGTAATTTATAACCATTAAAATTTCTAACTTGACATAAACTTGAAAATATTCTATGCTAAAGGTATTTTATTAACATGGCAACATTTTAAGGTACCACAAATATGAATAAGCTACATCCCAGATAGTGATAACCTATCTGGAAATAGGAATCTTCTACATTTATAATTAAGTATGTTTTATTTAAAGTCTCGCCTATGTTTTAAGCAAATTAATTTAGCTCACTTATATTTGTAGTACTGTCACAATATTGGTCAGTCACATCTGTGTTGCCATTTTTATATTAAAAATACTCGGTAAAATACAACTACGTTTGTTGCTCAAAAACACAACTTCTATTCGTGGTAGAATTTCCATGGTAACACCTTTTAACACCTTTTTATTAAACAGTGACGACAAGATAATGTTGAGATTTTTTACTATTTATACGCTATAAATATATGGAAGGATAATTGTTCACTATGTGGCATACTATTTGTTAATAAAACACAAGATCCCACGAGGGATTTAACAACTACTGTATGTAGGTATGTTGTATGTTAGGCGAACAACATATATACTTTAAATTGCAATACTCCCACACATGCCGAAGTTACCATACTATTAGCGTTTTTCTTATATTCGGTAGAAAAATTATACCAAGACTAAAATTACAAATTGGAAACACTGGCCATTACCACGAAATTTCTACCAATAAGGGCAATAAACTATATCATTTCATCTTACCTTTCATATTTTCATTTTCATAACAAGATGCAGTGAAGTATTTTTACAATTATTTAAAATAACTTTGACACTGTACATGCAGTATTGGATATTTTCAATTCCAAAACATTCTGCGAATTGACAAACGTGAAAAGTACGTCACTGCAAACATACCCTTTCATGCAAGCTGAACTGGCGTAGCTCCGCGGTTCTCGTTATGTATCATGACAAATTCGTATACAACCTTTTTGTGATTCATTGAGTGTTACTTCCACGCAAATAATGACACTTATCATAATTTTAAGTAGCAGTAAATCTCGTTAGTTTGAAACATCGACACTTTTTCAACTCAACTGGCCAGTTAACTAGTATCCCAGACACATTAAACCTTACGAAAGTAGCGTTAGAAAACCTACCAAATGTACTAAAGAGATTATTTAAAAAATAACTGTAGTATCTGCTTAAACGGAGTTTTTGAAACTTGTCATAAGGCTAAGTCTTCATTCAATGGTTAAAGTGATAGAACCATGACACGTCCAAGAGATTACCAATGCTGCCAAGAAAAGGTAAACCTTCTTTTCAAAAGAATAAAGTAAGAAGACAGAAGAATAAAGTAGCACTTTATAACTGTTGTGTCGGTAAGTGAGATCTTCAGAGCTTGCATATCGGTAAGAACTTTAATTTTCGTCGTCAACGTTAGGATTTCCCTTAAAATTGTCGGGTCAGCAATGCACGATCATCAAAATGCATACATTATGATGCCTTTGGGGCCCTAGACAAGCGGCGCTTATGACGTTCGTTAACGCTCAATTTTCGATTCGAATTGTCAAAACCCGTACTTTTAATATTGATTGACCACGTGACTTATCTAAGGCACCTGTCAAATCCATAAAATTTAAAGTTAGCGAATTTCGCTATCGCTGTCAAAATGTTACTTTGTCTAGGCCCCCAGGTGTTGCAAGCATCGACAGGCGACCGTAACAGCTTACTTACTTAGTATAAAAAAATGTCAAGTGTCAACAGCGATGCGCGGACGCGTATACGAATTCACCCGCCTCTTTGACAGAACAACCGTCGCCAGTGGAGCCGTTAGTAGTGGGGCTATAGCATGGCGCGGATCTCCTTGTGCACGTGGCACAGGTAGTCGACGTAGGACGCGGCGCCGTCCACGCCGCGGTCCTCCACCAGGAAGTGCCGCAGCACCGCCTCCAGCTTGTCGTGCTGGCGCATTATCGTTAGCTGCAACAAACGGATTCGCTTAGCATACTACTGTCATCATCATCATCTCAGCGTATTCCCGATTGCATCCAGTATGGAGCTCAGGGTCCGCTTCGACTATGATCATAGATTTGACAAGCCTGGTTATTACAATGGAGCGATTGTCATCTGACCTCCGTAACCCTTACAAGGGTAACCAGACGTACTTGGAACATAGTCGGGACCAACGGTTTAACGTGCCTTCTGAAGCACGGAATCATCATTCTTTTCAGACATTCAGGTGATTCAAGCCTGCAATTTCCTAACCAAACTGGAAACAATCACACAAAATTGATGCTTCCCGCGGGATCTGAACCCACGACCTCCGGGTTTTAGAGCCTAACGCTCTAACCACTGTACCACGGATTTACTTAGCATACTACTGTAATCCAGTCCAACCTTGTACGATTGACAAACATAGATTCTGAAATGATCGAAAAATTACACAAATAAGCACGAGTCTAGTCAAATAATAATCTTGAGATGAATTTATTGGCGATGAGCTATTAAATGGTGAATTGAAAATGAATTATTACAAAAACAGGTCCTTTTTTTTAAATAATTTATAGCATTTACCTAAAACTTGTCATGTTTAATAGTTTATTTAATATGATTAAAGATAAATTTTAATATTACCTACACTTATAACTTCCAATCCCAACGTTGTAAATAAACACATACACATCAGAAAACCATTAATCCTAATCCGAAAAACATTAATTTTAACATAATCAGAGTATAGATCTGTCTGAAAACAAACTTTAACACGCGTCACACTTATCCCTGAAACATAAAAAAAATAGTCGGATTTACCAGAAATCCGATGGGTACCACAGACGTAATGTGGAAACGCCAATTACGTTTACGGTGACTGGTGGTAAATCAAGGAATTTATGGTTAAACTGGAAGCCACACGCTGAACTAAATTAAGTTGTGGTTGTGTTGTCGGAGAGACGGACAGGAGCCGAAAACTTTCAAATCGAACGAATCTCATCTTCAATTTAATATTCAAAGTGAGGCTTCCAATTTTACTGTGTAAGTGGGAAATGAATGCTGAGTAGTTGTTATGTGAAAACGGACAGTAGACTTAAAAATATTATGACGAATATCCGTTGACGCCACCATGACATGTATGATAAATGTGTTCAGTTTGTTCAGATGTGTTGTGTAAATGTTAACAGTTATTGCGCTGTATAATCCGTTAACCTTAAATGATACCAAGCATGATTGATAACGATTGAACTTATGTAAGCATATTAACAATATATTCTCTCCTTCTTGAAACACAAATACCTATAAAATAAAAAAAAACTATTTACAGAATATGTAAATCAGTACAGATAAATAAGTTATTTAGCACAACTAACGCAAAAAGAAAATCCCAATCACCAAAAAACGTCGAAAACCCAATGACGTTCAATATACAACTAGACACCCAATCTCTAAGAAAAATTCCTCAAAAAACGTCCGAGCGGCGTTGACACAGATGACATTATCACATTCGTTTAAATTAACACCTTATCTCGTGGTAGTTAGTCTTTAATGTCAATTTTATACAACTAAACGGAAACTCTGCCCAATAGTTGCGTGGGCAGACTTTTGCTTCGGACAATATTTGAGCGTGAATGGGAGTCTAGTTGTATATTGAACGTCATTGCGAAAACCCAAGAAAGATCAGAACACATTCCCTTTCCAGATCCCGAAAGCCTTATTCCCGTGAAGCATAGCCCCACAGCCCGATATCCCCACGCGTGACGTACAGCATCTTCTGGACGGTCTTGTGCGTGGCGAGCAGGTGGTCGGTGTAGGACGCGCTGCCGTCCAGCCCGCGGTCCTCCACGAGCAGCGCCGGCGCGCGCGACGACTTGTCGTACTGGTGCACCACGGTCAGCTATCACCACACACCACGTTAGCTCTACCATAGTATAATAATGAGTACTGCGTACAGTATGGCCACTCCCCGCATCCCGCCGAATGCGCCCCCACCCGCGATCGGTTACCTTACAGTTACCGACTGTCAAGGACGCAGCGAAATCAAAAACGCTGTTCACGCCTTTTTGCTCTAACCTCCGCGCGCCGCCCAGAAGAATCGAATTTTAAGACGTTGTCACGTCAAAAATAAAAATAGGTATTGTCACCGCGTGCGTTACTTACTGGCAAAATGGCGCCAACCCTAGTATGTCTTATCGCACTCACACAAGCATGGTACGCGTTCACCTGCACGAGCTATGACTGTGTGCGGTAGAACGCGATTGTTTCATACATTTTGTCGCGATTGTCCGAGGTGTGGCTCTACCCAGTGGCGTAGCGATGGGGGGCGAGGGGTGGCGGTCCGCCCCGGGAGGCACTTTTTAGGGGGCGGCAAAATTTAAGCGTCCCTTAATGGAATAGGCCGCAGTGACCACTTACCATCAGGTGGGCTGCTTTGCCAACTGGAGACGCAAAAAAAAGGGCGGCAGAATTGTCTTTCGCCCCGGGCGGCTGTCACCCACGCTACGCCACTAGCTCTACCGCCTCTTTAAGGTGACGACGTGAGGGCCCTATACGCGTACGAAGCGGTTCTGATTTTCGATGAAGTCAATTTAAGGAAAGAAGTATTCCAAAGTGTCTTCTCTATGTTCGCCACAGTGTAATAGAACACAAAAATACTAAGTAGAGTTGCCATATGTTGTTATCTTGTAAAAAGTGAGACTATCGGAAACCATTACGCCATGCCATAGTTTTAAAAGATGCAAAGTTACGAGTAGAAACATAATATGCTTTTTCTGCCCATTCGCATTGCTTCTGTCACTAATGTTGCTTTGAGTGTAAATGTATAGGGAATATAATATAATATAAATAAAAATGCACAGTGAGCCATGAATCAACCTTTACAAATCGATGGACATTAAGCAGAAAATTGGTTGCAGGAATTTGACAGATGTTGATCAGAGGCACAGTATACAATGAAAGGAGATACAAATAAACGATAGAGATAGTGCATAGAACAACTCTACTTAGTATCTGCATTATGTTTACAATACATCCTTTGTAGCCGTCGTATGGTACTCACAATATAATATTTGGCCTTTTATCTACATCGTAGTACCAACCACTAACTGATCGGCCAGTAGGACGTCATGGCCGGACCGGAGATCAGACCAATCCAGCAAATATAAATTGTTATACCAGAATAAAAAATAACATTGATCTATTTCTGGTATAACAATAATACAAAGCAATAATAAAACTAAAGAAGGAGAAACCAGAAGTACTTTATTTTTTGCTATATAAAGGTTCCCAAAATGATGGTCCAAATCATAAACTATTGCGTTAGCAATCCGATGCAAGGTATAGAAACTATTCACCCAAGGCCCATCACTATTTCACCAAGGCCCATAGAGAAAGGAAAAAGCCAAGTAGTTCACACATGCAGGTCTATATGCAGCGTGCTTCAATTAACGTAGCAAAAATCATAATATCGTGAATGCTTTAAAAATAAGTGTGCACATGAAATATCTCTTTGTTGATTGTTAAGTTTCAGTAAATCTTGAGTTGCTATAATTGGTTCGTGGTTTGTTGGCTTAATATTGTAAGCTCAAGACCAAATAAAAAACCAAGACGGAACCTTCCGAACAACGCACTGAAGCAAAAAAAAGTTTACACCACCGTCGGCCACCTGCGTGTCGATCTGCTGCGGCGAGGCCACGCCGAACACGTCGTGACGTCATTGCCTCTACGTAACCGACTCACCCGCATAGCATTGCGTCGCTTGGTCCTCGCGTCCTGCACCACGGCGCGGACGGCCTCGCTGGTCGCGTTGTCTATGGCGGGCAGCTCGGCCACCTGCGTGTCGATCTGCTGCGGCGAGGCCACGCCGAACACGTCGTGACGTCATTGCCTCTACGTAACCGACTCACCCGCATAGCATTGCGTCGCTTGGTCCTCGCGTCCTGCACCACGGCGCGGACGGCCTCGCTGGTCGCGTTGTCTATGGCGGGCAGCTCGGCCACCTGCGTGTCGATCTGCTGCGGCGAGGCCACGCCGAACACGTCGTGACGTCATTGCCTCTACGTAACCGACTCACCCGCATAGCATTGCGTCGCTTGGTCCTCGCGTCCTGCACCACGGCGCGGACGGCCTCGCTGGTCGCGTTGTCTATGGCGGGCAGCTCGGCCACCTGCGTGTCGATCTGCTGCGGCGAGGCCACGCCGAACACGTCGTGACGTCATTGCCTCTACGTAACCGACTCACCCGCATAGCATTGCGTCGCTTGGTCCTCGCGTCCTGCACCACGGCGCGGACGGCCTCGCTGGTCGCGTTGTCTATGGCGGGCAGCTCGGCCACCTGCGTGTCGATCTGCTGCGGCGAGGCCACGCCGAACACGTCGTGACGTCATTGCCTCTACGTAACCGACTCACCCGCATAGCATTGCGTCGCTTGGTCCTCGCGTCCTGCACCACGGCGCGGACGGCCTCGCTGGTCGCGTTGTCTATGGCGGGCAGCTCGGCCACCTGCGTGTCGATCTGCTGCGGCGAGGCCACGCCGAACACGTCGTGACGTCATTGCCTCTACGTAACCGACTCACCCGCATAGCATTGCGTCGCTTGGTCCTCGCGTCCTGCACCACGGCGCGGACGGCCTCGCTGGTCGCGTTGTCTATGGCGGGCAGCTCGGCCACCTGCGTGTCGATCTGCTGCGGCGAGGCCACGCCGAACACGTCGTGACGTCATTGCCTCTACGTAACCGACTCACCCGCATAGCATTGCGTCGCTTGGTCCTCGCGTCCTGCACCACGGCGCGGACGGCCTCGCTGGTCGCGTTGTCTATGGCGGGCAGCTCGGCCACCTGCGTGTCGATCTGCTGCGGCGAGGCCACGCCGAACACGTCGCGCACGAACTCTGGCGACGCTTGCGACCCCACCCATAGGAGCAT
Organism: Mecyna flavalis; assembly: GCA_949319885.1. Lineage (NCBI taxonomy): Eukaryota > Metazoa > Arthropoda > Insecta > Lepidoptera > Crambidae > Mecyna > Mecyna flavalis. The sequence goes on along the minus strand of OX439419.1, from coordinate 1,021,683 downwards.
GTGCACGCCGTTCTCTGTAACACACGATATAATGTTATTATTGCATCTAAATACTAATTCCCCGTGCCTAACTTCCTGACCATCGGTCGCGGGGTAGGGGAAAGTTCGCGCATGTACACTTGAGCTGTGAGCATAACCAATAGCGCGCGCGAATCTCCCGACGACCGCGCGCGCTATTAGTCAGAGGTATACTTCTGACCAATAACGCGTAGGCATCTCAAAATTCGTGTTCTACGCAATTCCCACCCGATTTCAAGATGTTTGCCGGGCCCTGTACTGTACTGTACCTAGTGTCAAATAAAAACATTCCGAAGCAGATAGTAGTGAAACACTGTATAAATGACGATTCATAAGTTCATCTTTGAAACCTGTATGAACAAAGAATATTTTGTTTTAATGGCCGAAGAGGTTGCGGATTTTGGCAATAGCTCAGTACTCATGACTGTTCCCACAGCCCTCTTGAGAGGGGGGGCGCGTCGGGTCCGTGCAAGACGGGCACATCTAGAGATTTCGTGGCTGTCCATGAATTTCGGAATCACACGGCACAAACGGGGCAACGGGGAGTATCACGGAGGGTTTCGGTGAGTAAACCCCGCCCCTTTTATATTGGGGGCGGAGTACCGCCCTATTTAGAAATCTTAGAGTGTCTCCGCCCTGTCCCCTAGCAGATGAAGACATGGACCTATGTTATTGACTTATTGTACTGACCTAGCAGGTAGACGCCGTGGTCCTGCATCTTGTCGATGGACGCGCGCAGCGGCGCGGGCGGCTGCCGCGGCAGCGTGTGTAACGGCAGCAGCCGCGGGTACGTGTACACCACCGACTGCGGCACGTCCGCCGTCAGCGCGCGGTACATCGCGCACGACCGGTCGTCGCACGTTATGTCCGGACCTACGCACACAAACACACGTCAAAAACAATAGAGTAAGTGTTCAGCCAGTCTGACTCTGCAAGCGATCGCGCGCGGACGCGTAACGCGGCGAGCGTTGGTGCGTGCGCAGCTCCTATTTCCGAACTCCGAACTACACGACACTCGAACGAAGCTCCTGCTACTAGTGGACACTCCTCTTCACAGCACCCCGCATCGCGCTGCCTATCTCATCACGTCTGCCATGGACGTCCCTTGTAGAACATAAACTTCCCCCAACGACCTCCACAATGCTCGATCTACAGCTGCCAGCCTGGCCGAGCACTAATAAAATAATGCATTACTAATCAATTTCAATACTATAGAATGTCGCAGTGGGAGTGGTGTCGGTACGTACCGCCGGCGACGGCGTCGCTGCGCAGCAGGCAGCTGGTGTAGAGCGGCAGCAGCTTCATGGACTCGGGCAGCACGAGCTGACCGGCGGAGGACGGCGACGCGCAGTGCCGCCGGTACGCCGCCAGCGAGCGCGCGCAACGCGCCGACAGGCCTTCGCGCACCGCCCGCGGACCGGCGTCGCGCAGCGCCCACACCGCTGCAGATAAACACACACAATAATTAACCTCTTCTACTTGTATCGCCGACAATAGTAATCATTTCCGTTATAGGCCCCTGCCCCGAATTTCGCGAAGCGGGAACGGATCCGCGGCGGGCGTCGCTCGCATTCAGGCGCACAGGCGGTCACCGCTTGACGCGGGCTGTCACGAGCGGAGCGGTGACCGCCTGTGCGGGTGCGTGCGGGCATTGCCCGGCAGAGTTTATCCGGCGTTATCGAAGATGATAGCAATGAACAATTTAAGCGGGCGGGGTCGGCCCACCAAATACGATAATTTCGTACATACATTTTGTCAATCAAAAATTGTGGAAATTTAATACTGTGTTTGAACCGACCTTGCTTGGTGAGGAAGTTGATGGTGGTGTCTAGGTCCACGCTGCGGTACACGTCAGCCAACTGGTGCGCGACGGCTAAGGCCAGGTTGAGCACGCGCAGGCGCCGCTGGCCGCTGCGGTGCGTGTACAGTAACGCTGCTTGCACGTACACGCCGTCCTCGCCCGTCAGCTTGTCGTCGTGCTTGATCTCGATGCCCACCGCCTTGTCCGCGTCTGCATAACAACCCCACGCGTTAAACTACTTATAATCGTCATTATCATTTTAGCCGAAAGACACAGTCCACAGCTGAACATAGGCCTAGGCCTCCCTTAAGGATGTCGAAATCCATCGGTCGTGTCTCCCCCTCCCCCCCCCCCCCCCCCCCATTCAGTGAATACCGGCAAGTTTTATAAGATCATCGGTCTACCTTCTGGGAGGCCTGTAACAGCTGCGTCATTTTCAATGTTCTTTAGGATAAGGTGAAAGGGAAAAATATGCTTTAAAAACTAGGTGGATACAGTTGAGGATACCTTAATACAAAAAAAAAATTAATCACGTTTTTGGTAAATATGTATGATCGCATGGTGCATAGTTACCGATGGCGGCGAGCTCGACGTCCGTGGTGTTGGACATGAAGAAGTGTCCGTAGAAGTCAGTGGCGCGCACGCCGGTGGACGTGCGCACGCGCATCACCGCGTCGTGCGCCGTGCTGCGCGCGCATACCCGCCGCACGTCCTCCGCCAGGCGCGGCCCGTCCACATCCGCCTGCCCGGGGGGACACACATAAACACGATGTTACTACTCGTTTAAATTCAGTCATTTTTACCCAATGACGTTCAATATACAACTAGACACCCAATCTCTAAGAAAAATTCCTCAAAAAACGTCCGAGTGGCTTTGACACTGATGACATTAACACATTCGTTCAAATTAATACCATCTTGTGGCATTTAGTGTTTAATGTCAATTGTATACAACTAAACGAAAACTCTGCCCAATAGTCGGGTGGGCAGACTTTTGCTTCGGACAATATTTGAGCGTGATTGTGAGTCTAGTTTTTTAATTGAACGTCATTGTTTTTACCACTAACAGAACAGATCGTGATAATTTATCTGTTTAATAACTTAGGTTAGTTTTTTTAATTTTATCTGTTGTAATTCTTTTCTGTAGCTATTTTATCTAATGCCATTAAAGCTGGATGCAATGTGTAAAAAAAAAATTATAATGGTTTTTCATTTATTTTTTATGCGTTTTTGAGCAAATTATGCTATCAGGAGATATGAATCCTCACCGTGAAGTAGGTATACTTGTGCAGCTGGCCGCCGGTGAGGCGCGGCAGCTGGCCGATGGTGGCGGCGTCCACGTACGCGTTGTTGCACACGAACAGCTCCACGCACACGCCCGCCGCCGAGCACGACTGGCCCAGCTCGTTGTACGCCGTCGTCTGCGGCGCTACACACACAAACATTTTGTGAAACAGGGAGACAACCGTGTACGTGTGACAGCTGATGATAAGTGATCACTACTATGTATATACGGTGGAACCACGGATCAACGCACGCAAATCTGTCAAAAAGACTTACTTTAAATAGAACTCTATGCGATGAACAATTAAGCTTAAAATTGGTTGCAGGAGTTTTACAGATTTGCGTAAGTTGATTAGTGGTAGGTTGATGGTAGACGCTTCCTGATGAAGTGTCCCTTAATGGAATAGGCCGCAGTGGCCGCTTACCATCAGGTGGGCTGCGTGTCTGCCTGCCAACTGACTTAGTATAAAAAAAACTTCCGTGTTCCTGGAGCCGAACGCTAGACAAGATGATACGCTCACCGAGGACGGTCTTCTCCTTGTCGGTGCCGAGCAGCTTGCGGTCCTCGCGGCTGGCCAGCTTGCCGGGCGCGTTGTACGTGGGCAGGCTGGTGTGGAACACGAGCAGCTGGCCGGACGTGTCCGCCGCCTTCAGCGCCTCCAGGCCCGCCTGTGGCGAGAAGAAGACGAGTCTTAATATGGTTTGCAACTATGTATTTAGACAATAAGGCTGCGTCCCCAGTAGGCAAACTGTTAGCGGCAGACTGAGTAAGCTGCAAAAGGCGAACTGAAATTTAATTTATCTACATCCATACCCTAATATGTCTATTTTATAGTCAGGATCGATGAGCAAACGCCCTACATTATATGAGTATCTGTGGCTGCATCTTAATGTTTACATTTTAGTATCGGTAATCAATACCTTAATTACGTTCAAATTTCGAACGTCTTCTTAAAACGTAAAAAGGAGATCATTCAGGCTCCATACATTTTTGGGCCTTTTCTCAAAGTGCCGGCCAACAAAAAATAATAGTATATATCGATAGAACTAGCCATTTGAAGCAATAGTTAATATGGCACGAAAGTCGTAGGATCGCTCTGAACCAAGTTATACAAGGTCAAAGATTGGCTATTTTCATACATTTTATCAATTTCTGAAAGTGCCGGCCAACAAAAAATAATTATAAACATTGTTAAAACTAGCCATTTGAAGCAATAGTTAATATGGCATGAAACTTGTAGGATCGCTCTGAACCAAGTTATACTAGTTCGATGATTCATCATTTTCATGGGTTAGTTTTTTATACATTTATTGACTTCTGAAAGTGCTGGGAAACATAGAATTGTACTTAATATGGCTAAAACTAATCTTATCAGATGTCACCACATTGAAAAAGTTGCCAACTTCAATTCAACTTCATACTGGGGGCCAAGTCTTACTGCACAACACTGTCCACTTGTCATTGCGTTAAACTCAAACCGGACCCACTGTGCACCGGAGCTGACAGTGAACCAATCTAGAGTCACTGGGATAGGAATCGTGTCGGGAAGAAAGCTGTAGCCAGAGCTAGGCGATACCATTTGGTAACCGCCATATTATGATAAGCTGGAATGGTCTGAGGGGCGGAAGCTTATTTACCCTAGAACGTTTCAAGTTCTTGGGTGAAAGCGATACAGGACACTACCAAATTCACTACCAATTCGCGATATTCTGTTATGCGAGGACCTCGTGGTGAAGGAGAGATGTCGCTCGTATTACCATGAGCTGCTAAAAAAGCAACACAAATAGGTACATCCACCTGACCTATCTCCTGAATCCCTTTCAAACCGTATGCTCACCGAGGGGATCCTAGTCAGTGGAAGCTGAGTGTCATCACCCTCTTCGGTCTTCAAAGGCAAGTGAGCAGTGCAGGAGTGCGGCAGCTACCGCGGCATTAAGGTCATATACCACACCATGAACTCTTTTAGCGGATAGTCGACTCTTGCATACGGCAGGTGTGTTCGTTCTCGGAGAGTCAATATGGCTTCAACCCCTGCTATGGAACCATGGATCCCGTTTTTTCATTAAGGATCGCCATGGAGAGATACAGGGATACGCCTCTACATCTCCTGTTCCTAGACATGGAAAAGGCCTTTGACTGTGTTATTCGTGCGGTAATATGGTGTGCATTGAGATCCAAGGGGGTTCCTGAAGCTTATGTTGACGTCATCCACTATATGTACAGCGATTCCTTTTCTGCAGTTCGAACCGCTGTTGGGGACAAAAAACCCTTTCCCACTACTGTTGGAGTCCACTAGGGATTCACCCTTAGCCCATTCCTGTTTAGTATAACTTGGTTTAGAGCGATCCTACAACTTCCGTGCTAAGTAACTATTGCATTAAATGGCTAGTTTTAGCAATGTGTACAATTACTTTTTGTTGGCCGGCACTTTCAGAAGTCAATAAATGTATGAAAATGATGAATCATCGAACTAGTATAAATAACTTGGTTCAGAGCGATCCTACAGCTTCCGTGCCATATTAACTATTGCTTCAAATGGCTAGTTCTAACAATATGTACAATTATTTTTTGTTGGCCGGCACTTTCAGAAATCAATAAAATGTATGAAAATAGTGAATCTTAGAACCTGTATAACTTGGTTCAGAGCGATCCTACAACTTTCGTGCCATATTAACTATTGCTTCAAATGGCTAGTTCTATCGATACGTACCAATTTTTTTTGTTGGCCGGCACTTTCAGAAAAGGCCCAAAAAAAATGATCTCCTTAATAGGTTTTTTTCGATTATCGAATTAGTCGATTAGTAATTTTATGTTCCATTCCTATACATTTAATTCGATGCTGAAATCATAACAATCGATTTGAGAATCGAAATCAACTCGAGTCAAGATTGTTTATGGATTTTAAAAACTACAAACGTCATTTATTCAAATTGACCTACAAATTATGACATGATTTTGTACTAAGTACTAACTTTGCTCATCGATCCTGACTATAAAATAGACATATTATTATCGTATGAATGATGATAAAGTTATGTATGTGACAGATGTGACTGTACATAATTAGGCATTAAAATACTCATGTGATCCTTTTTAAAACCACATTCGTATTTTAATGACCCTCATTATGCAACAGCCACATAAATAACTATTTCGAACGTCGCAACCGGTTTTGCTGGAAGTCGGCCGCTCACAGAGATAGTCGGCGCGCGTAACGCTGCAAACTGCGTACAGTGAGCGCAAAAGTAGCAAACTGTGGACACTTCATTTGTTATATATGGAATGACGTGCTTAATCGATAAGCCCCAAACTCAGTCTGCCGCTAACAGTTTGCCTACTGGGGACGCAGCCTTAAAGGCCTCTGCCTCGAATTTCGCGGAAGCAAGAGCGGGGATGGCCGTATGCAGACGCACGGGCGGCCACCGCTTGACGCGGGATGTCACGACCTATCACAAGCGGTGCGCATTCGAGGCAGAGGCCATACAGAAACAAATAGCACTCTACTTATGTATTTTTAGATCAGAGCAATGTGTGTTGTATAGTATTTATATCATACACAAGAGCGTCGCCAGCTTATGATTAAGGGGGGGGGGGCACTGGGGCAACATTAGTTACCGCTTTGCGGCTAGCTACATTTGATCTCTAGGGGGGGCAACTGCCACCCCCTGCCCCCCCTTGGCGACGCCCTTGATCATACAGATAAAAACATGGTCAGTGAAAGGATGTGGCAGCTTACAATACGCCACATAAGGGGGCTTAAGGTCATTCAAATGATAATGGAACTATGCTTGAGGTTTCCACGTGTGATCGCAGCAGAAATGATGAGATCCGCAGGAGAACTAAGATTACCGATATAACTTAAAATATTACTTCCGTGGTAGGCGTTGTAGGGTGGACCGAAGACCTAGTGAAAATTGCAAAAATCGACTTTATGCGTTTGGCGCAGAGATACAATAGCAGTGGTCGTCTTTAAGCTGATGATGATGATGATAATGACGTACCGGCAGGCGAGGTAGAGGACAGCCACCTCCCACAACACTGGATGCTGGTTGCGCCCGATTTGGCATCGTGGAGGTCGTCGCCTATGTCCAGCAGTGGACGCCTTGAGGCTGATGATTTATGATGATGAGTTGCGGGTGTACCTGCACGGCGGGCAGCAGGATGGTCTCGGTGTCCTTGTTGTCGCGGAACATGGCGGGCAGCTGCTGCAGCAGCTGGTGCAGCACGGGCCCGCTGTCGGCGGCGCGCTGCAGGAAGCCCTCCAGCAGCGGCACGAACACGTCGCCCACGTCGCCCACCGACAGCATCTGCGGCTGCGCCAGGCTGCCCTGGACACAAATGCAAGCGTCAAACTCTTCGATAGATATTGATAGTAAGTACATATTTTGGTTTGTAAAATCTAGGATGATACCTGTGACAAGCGTGTCACAGTGACATTTCTAGAGACGTTTTATCTTAAACAAGCCTTCCGGTCGCGGTTTCACCCGCACGTATAAATTTCTTTTTTCAAATATCCCCCCATTCCCCCACATTTCCGGGATCAAAAGTATCCTATGTTCACCGGGGATATTATAGTGTAGCTTTCCAACAGTGAAAGAATAATTCAAATCGGTTCAGTAGTTTCGAAGCCTATTCAATACAAACAAACAAACAATCAAATCTTTCCTCTAATATTAGTACTATAAACAAATGCTAAAACATCAATACGTAAGTAATCGATTCTTCTGTCGATCTACACTGCAAAATTAGGTACCTTTAAGAAATAAGTCTTATCCAAGATAACTTATTTTTAAGAAAATTAATTAATTTTAATGATAGAATTTTACGCCTTTAAAGTGTTAACAAAACAATTTTATCGATATTTTACAACTTCACAATCGATTATTAAGTGTAAGCGAAAGATGATAGCAATGAACATTTCTTAGTGGGCGGGTTTTTACTTACCGATAAAATATCTTACCTTAATATTATAGAAATGCACTGTTGAACTGTAAGTGATGAAGCCGACCCTGGTCCATGTCTGGCCTGTCTGTGGGTCCTTCGGCATCGCCTGCAAAACAATTTATAATTAATAATCAATTTTACAGGTGTTATAAAGCAAACTTGAACCTACAACATTTACGTAAATATTTAAATTATATTACCATCATTTTTAGGCATAATAAAGCGATAAAAGTTTCGTTTTTGTTACATGGAAATTTTAATATAATATAGAATAGGTAATACACTAAGTTGGCAGGTATAGAAAATATATTCACTTCATATCTCAATTCTGTATGGTATAAAATTAATTAAGTAGAGTGCCTACATTTATTTGTGCTCATTACTATTATGAATAATTGATTTCGTATACATAATTATGTAGATTAACATAAAGTAGTAATTAAAAATTTCATGTCTACAAGGCTGTGGCTGTTATTTTTCTTAGAAGTTATTATTAGCTAAACGAAAGTATGCAATGGATATAACCTTAGGATGAGGTTATACCCATTGCCTACTTTAGTTTTAGGTAAGAGAGCTGGTTGGATAATTAATTATATATTGAGAAAGACGTTGAATGCCTATGTCCAGAAGTAAACGTCTTTCAGTCAGAGTTGCAAATCTATCAATAGTTGACCGTGAAAACTCGATAAATAAATACTATCGATAGTATCGATACTATTTTATTCAATTAATATTATTAGTATTATTATTAGTCAATTTGTGCTATCGATATAACTATTGAATAAACTATCGATAGACGATACACGTATCGATATACGTACCTCGATGAAGCTGGCGATGTTCTCGCAGACGGTGTCGACGAGCCCGCTCTTGACGGCGTTGTACGACACGTCGATCACGAACACGATCGCCGGCGGGTTCGGCAGCGTGTTGTTCTGACAACATTAAAAACATAAATATGAAATAAAAAGCACTTATGATTCGTCACAACTTATAACATAAGTTTATAATATTAACAATCAAAATACAAAGACATGATAATAAATAAAATTAAATTTATTAAGACTATGACCAGTACCGAATGTTGCTTCTGGCAAGTGTTTCGTCAGAACCTCCAAACTCTTACTGCTAAATCTTTAAATTGATAAACTCTATTAGTGATCTGGCAACCAACTTTGTCGGTTAGGTCAGTTACATCCAGAAACGCTGTTAGATAGATTTTTAGTTATCAGTAGTTTAAAGTCTAAGTCATTGATCAAGATTGCTTTAAAGCATTCGAAATGTCGGGTATTTAATAAGTACGTTTTAATAAATCGCGAACATATCCGTTTATTTGTTTCATTAAATAAAAATAATAATCGAACCAATCCTGAATGTAGTCTAGTATATTATGTATAATAGCAATAAAAATGGCGCCATCATCGTACCCTGCAGTACTCCTTGGTGGCGACGATCTCGTACGCGCCGAGCGCCATCTCGGCCGGCATGCGCCCGTACTGCTGCATGCTGTTCACGTACTGTGTGTACTCCATCGGCACTGGAACCACATACGGACGTTGTTGCAATAACTCCAGTAGATACAGGGTGGAATTTTGTAATGCCACCTGAAGGGGAAGTACTCTTAATACTGTAGATAGAAAATTTTATTCAAAGAAAGCATTCCTTTATTTTCGAAAAGAAAGAAAACTGCATTCAAAGATTTTTGAAAATTCGCTTGCCGCACTTTGGGTAAAAGTCCTTTAACTTGACACATTGAATTAATTTAAGATTTCATTGTTTTCCTTTCATTTAATTTATGAAATTTGTTAGAGAGATTTCATCCTTATAATTGACCCTAACGATCGATGCAATAAAAATACAGGGTGCAACTTTTACAGATTTTAGTCGGTTCGATTACCGAGTGCGGCAAACGAATTTTTAAAAATCTTTGAATGCAGTTTTCTTTCTTTTCAAAAATAAAGGAATGTTTTCTTTGAGTAAAATTTTCTATCTATAGTATTAAGTGTACTTCCCCTTCAGGTGGCATTACAAAATTCCACCCTGTATAGTTGTCGAGATCTAATAGCTATGTCAACAGCTGTCAATGCCATTGAGAATGAAGGCTTAAGTATGTGCGGCTTAATAGCATAGACCAGTTATGAATTTCATTATTATAGGGTAAAAGAAGAAAGGACAATGCAAACGATTGGGCCCAAAAAAAAATGTGGTTCAGATTTGGAACATAGACTACGAAGTAGATCCAATAAACACCTTTAACTTTTAATAAGGCGTCGACAAAATTGGTCCTAGTGAATTTTGGGCCCAAGAACAATGGCAAGTTTTGCATTCTCCTTTGAAGGACACTCGGAGTTTTCACCGTGTAAAAACGATCAGTAAGAACTAATAACAGTGTAGAGCAAACCTTCAGTGGTGGCCTTGCAGAAGGCGCACTTGAAGTGCCTCCCGGCGTCGACGAACTTCATGTTGGGACACATGTAGGCCTTGCAGCGGCTGCAGCGCACGGGCCCCATGGCCGGCGAGTTGGTCAGCGCCGCGAAGTCCAGCAGCGGCGGCTCCAGTTCCGACCCCACCGTTTCTGCCATTGGTGATATCTGTAGGACATGTTACGCTATCAGTATACCCCTATTGGACAAGAACCTCCTTCCATAGCATATCATTATTAGAATCATGTTTTTGTAAAGAATTTATTAACTTTTTTTGACAGCGTAGCTATGTGTAGTGGTACAGATACAGTATTACGATTCCAAACATGATGTACGAATTCAGTTATATTGCAGTAATGATTTATTTTGATATTCAGCAAAATAATAATAAGCAAGTATTTCTGTGCATATAAACGTCTCAGTGAGTTTGATTTTACAGCTTAAATGCAGTGTATTGCTTAACAAGCACGAAATATCTTCTAATACTTACAACTAAGCAGAAAGGCATTGATGTCTGTTTGAGAAGGTCAGCCGTGACTGGCACACTGTACATTGAGCTTCTAATGTATCTAGGACCTGAAACAAACCAATAACTTCAATACAATATTTCATTACATAATAGTAACGATTTAGAAACTTGTACACTTAATGGCTTGGATATCAACTAAAGACAGAAAATACTTGAATTACTATTTATGGTTCAGTTTTGTAGCCATAATACAAATACATCTAGCCAGATATAGTGAGAAGACAGTGGGTATTTAATAACTTACTAGCATTTCCTTTATCGTCGACGACAAAGTCAGTGGTGACCAAGGGTGGAACTAAGCCCTTCTCGTTCGTCACGAAGATACCTCCGCGGTTCTGCTGGTCATCCGCCATCACTTGGATCTACAAGGTTAAAATTTGTATATTACTTATAGTAAATTGTAATCGCTAAATCCGTCACTATAACAATATTCAACTGTCTAGTCAGATGACAAACTATAATGCCTATGTCACAAACGATCATTTTGAGCCTTTCAAGTAGCTGTAATAATTTATAAAAAATATATCTTATATTGACTGATGATAATCTGATCCAATCAAACACCCAAATAGCGGGCGATAAATGGGAATATAATCGATTTGATACTCACTGGACTAGGCATATTGTCGGGGTCCAATCGCTTCTGCTGGGGCTGTTGGTACTGCTGTCCTGGGTAGCTCGGCTGCTGGCCGGGGAACGGCGGCTGCGGCGGGTACCCCGACGCCGGCTGCTGGTACCCCTGCGCGAAGCCTGGCTGCTGGCTCACCGGCGGCATGCCGGGGTACTGCTGTTGCTGAGTCAGGGGCGGCGGCATATGCGGCAGGCCAGGCATTTGGAACTGCTGCGGTGGCATCCCTGGTTGTGGAGGCATCCCTGGTTGCGGGGGCATCCCTGGTTGTGGGGGCATCCCTGGTTGTGAGGGCATCCCTGGTTGTGGGGGCATCCCTGGTTGTGAAGGCATCCCTAATTGTTGTTGCATGCCAGGTTGTGAATGCATCCCCGGTTGTGGGGGCATACCGGGCTGTGGGGGCATCCCAGGTTGTGATTGCATTCCTGGTTGTGGAGGCATCCCAGGGTGTGATTGCATCCCCGGTTGTGGTGGCATCCCAGGGTGTGATTGCATGCCTGGTTGTGGGTGCATACCAGGCTGTGGGGGCATCCCAGGTTGTGATTGCATCCCCGGTTGTGGGGGCATACCAGGTTGTGATTGCATCCCCGGTTGTGGGGGCATACCAGGCTGTGGAGCCATTCTAGGGTGTGATTGCATTCCTGGTTGTGGGGGCATACCAGGCTGGGGGGGCAACCCAGGTTGTGATTGCATTCCTGGTTGTGGGGGCCCTTGCTGAGGTAAACCACCTTGGTTTTGCATACCAGGCATACCTGGCTGAGGGGGAAGGCCAGGTTGTGAAGTGTGAGGCTGAGGTGGCATGCCGGGACGAGGGGGCATGCCCGGTTGTGGCGGCATTCCTGATTGCTGTTGCATACCAGGTTGAGGAGGCATTCCAGGTTGGGGCGGCAATCCTGGTTGCCCGGGCTTCCCAGATTGACCTAGTGGTCCAGATTGCCCCGAACCTTGTGGTGGGAATGGCCGATCACCTCCACTTGAATGAGGAGGCATATTTTGCTGCATCTGTTGAGAGTTTGGTGGCATTGGACTAGGTTGGGATTGTGGAGGTAACCCAGTTTGAGAAGATTGGGGAGGCATACCCATCTGTGGTGGAAGACCAGGATGCTGGGGGCCCTGCCCGGGATATGATGGCATACCCGCGCCAGGTTGTCGCGGCGGAGGCCCAGATTGTAATGGAAGACCTTGAGAATGAGAAGGCATCTGCCCTAATCCTTGCTGACCCATAGGCTGACTAGCTTGACTCATAGGTGGACCTTGCATTGATGGATGTCCCTGTGAAAACTGATTTGGACCTTGACTTGAGGGTGGCATGAAGCCCGGATGAGATGAAGGCACAGGCCCCGGTGTTGAGGATGAAACTGGCTTAGGGGGCATTTGTGGAGCCCCGCTAACTGGGGGTTGGCCAGGAGGGAATGAGCCAGGAGGTCTTTGACCAGGGGGACCTTGAGGAATATTTGATGATGGTGGGAAACTACCTCCAGGGGGGAGCTGACCTGGTGGCAGCTGGGAAGTGGGAATGTTTGGGAAACCAGGCCCATTAATATTCATGTTCTGCATTTTCTGAGACATATCATTTTGGTCAAATGGTTTCGATCCCGTTTGTGGTCCATTCTGTGGCATTTGGCTGTATACATTAGCATTGTGAACTCCGTTGATGTCTTGTCCAGATGGTGGGTAGCCAAGCGGATTATTTGGCGCATTATTATTTTGCCCGGGTGGTAAGTATTGAGGATTCATCATTTCGTAGAAGCCAAAACACCTAAAAATATAATTTTAAATAAATCGCCAATTTATTACAAATTACAAGGAAAATTCTATGTTTACCATGCACAACCCTATTTATTTTGTCTTTATAACCTAAACGAATTAAGTTGTCTTATGAGACCTTTTTAAATAGATCCTACCGGACTTCATTATTTTATTATAATTGTTTGTTAGTATGAATGTCAATGATGTACGAGCACTGAATTGTCATGTAATTTTATAAAAAACTAATTGAGAAGTTATCAAAACAGAAGGAATTGATAATTATTATTGTGTCATCCACTGTGATAAGAATTTGTTTGCATTACATCCTAAAATTTTGAACGAATAAATCTTAAGCGTGTATTAAATGTCTTCTGTAGTTCCACAAACTTATATATAAGTTTAATAACGTAGTTATAGCAAATGTAATGGCACAAAACTAGTCTGTAATTAGGTAAAACTAGATTCGACATACCAACAAAGTCACTAAAATATCATCACTGATTCACTGTAATTAAATAGAAATTCACACTCTTTTTAACAACTATACGTAATCTTAGGCAGTTTTCGTATCAATACAATTCAGAACAAGTATACATTCACATATTTTAAAGAAATCTTGTAAGATGAAATTTGACAGCTGCATCGTAACTTTGTTATAAACTTCCTTGGCAATTTAACACTTTTCCGAGCGCCAAGCTTATAAACATTACGTCCCTTATTAATATCTTTCTATACTTACGGCTTCAAAAGCGATTTTATTAGTAATAATTCAGTAAAAAATATAAACAAGAGACACAAATCACGTAAACCTTCGGGCCACGTATTCTGGCAGATGGTGTTGTCAGTGGCTCGCCGCTTATGTGGAACTTTTGAAGTTTTACATGTTATACGTGTACAGGAACGTAATTTGATATAAAGAAATGTTAAAATACTTAATTTTTTTGCAGTGAAACATACATTAATGCTACGTAAAGTAATTAAGGTAATTAAGTTTGTAATCGCAATTTTAAAAAAGTAATGATTTAGTAAATTATTTGGAAAGAAATATCTACTGAGTTTAACATTGATGCGTATAGGTGGAACGTTTTTATTAATCATGGCAACGTCCAAAGTGAAATGTCATATTTAAACTTGTTACACAACTATGAACTTTATCTCTTTGAAATAAATTAAAAAATTGTTTACTTTAAAAAATACTCAAAGATTGAGATTTGAGGGTACAGGCAAGTAGCTCAATGGGTACAGGATAAGTATTTACATATTTATTTAAGCAGAATTCCTTCTGCTACACCATTTATTATCCAGGAGGAGATTATCAATTCCTCTGAATCTTTTTTGTTCTCTGTTCTCACAAGCGCTATCTAGTCCCAAACAAACTTCCATAAAAACGTCGGTTTATTCCCGTTCGTTCGTCCCACCTGGTGTGACGAATAGGTATGTTTATATGGGAGGGAATCTTCGATCTTATTATACCTGATCGAAGGAAGGAATAAACCAAAACGTTAATCTTGTTCTATCACTAAAGGGCCAAACTTCGGATGAATACCTACTTACCTAAGCTTTTTTTTTTCAAATACATTTACTGTAACAGACCAAATGAATACAAGAGATAAATATATTCTTGTTTATACCTATACTACAGACATAATAATTAATATATAAGACATAAGTAAGTAGGCTAAGTATTTAAAGAATGAACAGCTCACAAGTTCTGGTGTTGCCGACTTTTCAGCCTTGAAGCTTCAAAATATGGTCATAAAGTAGACTAGCCTTCGCCCTTCCGCCCGCGGTTTCACCCTCGCGTAATTTCTTTTTGCAAATATCCCCCCTTCCCCCTCATTTCCGGGATCAAAATTACCCTATCTTCACCGGGGATAGTGTATCTATCCAACAGTGAAAGAATTATTCAAATCGGTTCAGTAGTTTCGGAGCCTATTCAATTCAAACAAACAATAAAATATTTCCTTTTTATAATATTAGTACTATAGATACATAGATAAAGTCATGTTGCTATTTTACTTTTGTCACCAGAGCAGTGACCGAAAAAACCGACACAAAGTTAGGTATCTCGCCCCGGAAATTGAACCCAGGACCTCGAGATCTTGGCCTGGCACTTAATCGAGGTGTTTTCCACGCTTAGACAGTAATGAATGACTGAAAAGTAATCCAAATGATGTTGGTCATGCCGCCGACCCCGGCAGACAGCGAGGTGGGCGGGCGGAGCATGGATGAGGCGTGCGCAGCCTTCGTCTACGCATGCGTGGCCTGTAGAGCTGGGCTGTGTGTTTCAACTTTTCAAGCTGAACTATCGCACGATACTCAATTATGCGAGAAGTTTATGCGAGAAGATTATGTTTCGTAGAAGATTTTCAAAGCCTGAAATCGATTGAAAAAAACAGTCTTTGTCTTTATGGATTTTTCTGTCTACGAATCCCGAAATTGTAATGTGCCTGGGCTGGACTAGAGTTACTATAATAAAAACCTGAAATTCATGACTGACTTTACTCCATAATTTTGACCTGAATTGTTACCTTTGTATCCTTCAAACTCTACTCTTATGATAATCATATCGAACACTAGGAATAAGGAAATACTTAGGTTTAAAGGTGCTCAAGGGCAACTACTTAGTTGATACCTACAATTATTAAGGCTTTAAAATAAAAAAAATGGGAGTTTATTCCATCGAACGCATTCGTGAAAAACATCGATGAAAATGTGGATGGTTATCGATGATATGCCAGACAGACCACGCAGCACTGGCTGGACCAGTGCCGACCCACCCTCTATCGATTTACAGGGTGAAAACCTGATTTTGCTTGTTTGCCCTCTCCCCACACAATTCCACAGGATAATATAACCATATCTCTGAACGGAATTTTCAACCTTACTTGTATAAAAATAGACACTATTTTGAAATAAAGAACTTCTAGTAGTCAAGACCTTTTAATAGTCTTCAGGAAAATTCTAGCATAAATGGAAGTGTGCCTATCTTTCACGTAATAAAGTTTATTTTGGGATGCAGAAACTAGTGTAGGGTGAGGACCATAGGAGCCTGACGCCCCGTGAGATAGTAAAAAAAAAGTATTTGTACTGGAAATGTGGGATCTAGTCTGGATCTGAGTAAAATATTGCAAAATGGTGGAGCGTTGAATACTGGAACTCTTAAAGTGGTGGCGTGTTTTAGAAATGTGATGAGTGGTGGCTCTAGTGTACCTACTTGGGAACATAGTGCATAAATATCTTGTTCTATAGCATTAGTCGCCGGGAAACGCCAGGTGAGTGGGTACAAACTTATGCACTTGTTTGTGCGAATGGGACTTCAACAGCGCCATGTCTCCTTTTTGAATTGCATTTTGTTAGGGACTCAATTTACCGTTTTGGAAACAACTGCAGCGCCATTTTTGACGAGATTTAAATTATTTTTTTTATTACTAGGTAACCAATTGCAGGTAATAAACAGGTAAAAATCAATAATGTGCAATTTTGATGGCCCGAGCAGAACCGCGGAGCTTTGCATGAGATTAAAAAGTTTTCAAAAGATTTACTCTTATGATTTCGTTCGTATCTGCCATCGTGTATCTACATGCAACTTTAACTATCGGATTCCCCTTCACACCCTAAGAGGGACGAAGAGGGACGGACCTGTGCCCGCCTTGTGGCGATTTACCGGCCCGTTGGTGTCAGGTAAACCTAAAGAGAACCACCCGAAAAACTTGGTAATTCTCAGATATACGAGTACAAGAGAACAGATTTATGATTGTTTTACTCTTTCCGTTTTCACGCAAAAAGTGACTGTTTAGATGAAACTTTCACTAGCTATGTATAACGCACCTAATATTAAAGCAATAATTAGTAAAGATTTTGGTGTAGGTATATACCTGTTCCGTATATTTAGAGAGGCCTTTATCCTAGGACATCAAAAGGCTACTTTAAATATTTGGTGGACCTTATATTCTGGCGGGATGAAATCGCGGTAGGGTGATATAGCCTACTAGTATACCTTACTTTAATTTTAACATCCTAATATTATTTTTTTACAGTTGTCATCATGCTGTCGCTTGTAATCCTAACGCTGGCCAGCATCAGCGAAGGCACCCCGCAGAAGCCGAACCTGGACGCCATTCTGAACCGGAGGACCGACGTCTACATCGCCGGCTTCTTCCCCTTCGGCAAGGGCGTCGAGAACTCCAACACTGGTATCTATCTAATAATAATTGAGTGCCATCTTCTCTTGACTATATAGTTTCGACAAAGCGAGAGTCAAATAAATGTAACCCGTAGATCCTGTACACGAATTGCGAATTCTCGTCATTCTTAACATTTTTTTCGGAAATCTATGCTATCTCCGTTTCGTCATCCTTTTATTCGAATTTACAAAAGATTTCACGTATACTTATTATATCAAACTTATCCTAAATCCCGTGTAACTTTTAATTTGTGTTTGCTTTATGATCACGTCGGATTTCGGAAATCTTATCCAGGCACAGAATAAGCACAAATGCTGGTCACATAAACGTTTGTCCTGGGTGAGATTGAATGCACTACTTACTCCTGGCGCCTATAATATCAGGGCCCCTACCAAATGCACCAGCGAACTGGTCAAACAGAGATGTTGGTATCGCAGAAAGGGAAATGTGACAAGTCGTTCCTTGCATTCTTCTCGTTTCAAATTTGTTGTTTCTGGTAAAATGCGTCATCCAGACAGTATCGTTGGTGGCAGTTGAAGTGATTTTCCCGTGAACACTGCCGTAGGTCGCGGGGTCATGCCAAGCGTCAAGCTGGCGCTGGACCACGTCAACGAGCACGACTCCGTGCTAAGGAACTACCGCCTGCACATGTGGTGGAACGATACAGAGGTAACTGCAATCTCTCTCTCAAATCTCTGATAAAATATTTGTAACTATTAGACGGCGCTACTACTATGTGTTTACTGAAAAGTTCGGAAATAGATAGGATGGGGCACTATCATGCCAATATTCAATACGCTCCGTCAATGGTTTCCCCCGCGTAAACTATCCGAAGTTATCCCGCAGGAATATGATATTTTTATTAAAAAAAGCCTTTGTCACTCTCCAGCTCTCAAACTATCCTGTATCCTCATACCAAAAATCACGTTTCACGTAAATCCATGATGGCGACATGAAAGAAGGACAATCAAAAACACTTTTTTTTTGTTATCCCCTAAAATAAAAGGACGAGGTAATCCCGTTAACCCGGGTTATGTAAAAAACAATATCTTAAAACTCGTTTTAACTAATTTGCGTTGTGATATGACAGTGCAACGCAGCCGTGGGCGTGAAGTCGTTCTTCGACATGATGCACAGCGGGCCGCATAAGCTGATGCTGTTTGGAGCGGCCTGCACGCACGTCACCGACCCCATCGCGAAGGCTTCCAAGCATTGGCACCTTACTCAGGTATATTTCAATCCTCTTAGAAATATGTAAATGCGGAAATTAAAATTACAGAAACATTAATAAAATGTTCGATATATCCTCTAATGATATAAATTTGGCTGAGTTCCAACAATATTAATGTGGGAGCCAGTACACTTGAAATTAAAAGGCTCGAAATTAGGAGCACATTAAGTGACGCTTCTTGGCTAAGTGGCTCTGCCTTAGAATACATCGTAGGGGTTATCATCGTAGTAGCTAAAGTTTATTACCATCAGGCGCTCGCCTGTCGGCGTGTCCATCAGCCAACTAATAAAAATCATCAAAAAACAATAATTTCCTTTACTTTCAGCTATCGTACGCAGACACTCATCCCATGTTCACAAAAGAGGCTTTCCCTAACTTCTTCCGCATCGTGCCATCAGAGAACGCATTCAACCTCCCCCGCATACGCCTCTTGCAACACTTCAACTGGACCAGGGTCGGCACCATCTATCAGAACGAACCCAGATATGCACTGGTATGTAATTACTCTTTGGTGAAACTGAATACCTATGAATCTTGGCTATCATGAATATATAGAAGCGAATAAACATGATCTTTGCGGCATTAGTTTCATACATATTTCTCATTCTTGGTCCCAGGTCCCGTACGCGTGACATACTTAGAAATTTGTCTTATTTCATCTGGTCATGATCACGTTTCTATGTTACATATTAATCATCGTTTTGTATCAGGCTCATAATCGTCTCCTCGCTGATTTGGACACAAACGGATTCCTGATAGAAGAAACACAGAGTTTCGCAACAGAAGTGAAAACAGCTCTATCGAAGCTGAAAGAGAAGGACGTTCGCATTATTCTCGGCAATTTCAACGAGACGTGGGCTGTGAAAATCTTCTGTGAGGCTTACAAGTAAGTTTTTACAATACTTTGACCTGGAACAGTGGCTAAGCCCCTCAGATCTGAGGGGCTTAGCCATATATCTATATAAAACCAGCAGGAGTCAATTCCTGCCTTGAAACTGGTTGGTTGTAGGATTGTTATAGCTCCATCAACCCCCAAAGATGAAATCTGCTGCCATAAGAACTCTGGCTGCCTTCCGGAAATATTATATTAAAGGTTCGCAGAACAGAGTCGCCGTAAGTGTGGCAGCACTTTGAACAACACCTACTATTTAAGTATCTACCAATAGAATAGACTACAGTGGCCTTCCTCCAACATAAAATCATTTGACCAAAGAATTTGGTAAGGCAAAAAATGAATTGCTTCTTCTTTACAGATTAGAAATGTACGGGCGGGCATACACCTGGTTACTCCTGGGCACGTACAGCAGTAAATGGTGGATGCGTCGCGCCCCTTGTTCCAAAAGAGATTTGTCAACTGCTTTAGACACCACCATTTTGACTGATTTGCTGCCGCTGTCTACCACGGGGGAAATGACCGTATCAGGAATCGTAAGTACTTCACTCCCGTAAAAAAAAGAACCGCGTAAAATCAGATTTTGTTACCCGAGTTATTATTTTAAACAGGATTACAATTAACTTATTTTTATCACCATATCGCTAAACGTGAAGTATGTGTGCATTTCAGACGGCTAAAGACTATCAGGTAGAATATGACAGAAGAAGAGGTCTCGAGTATTCTAGATTCCATGGATACACATACGATGGTAAGTCCTCCCATTTTCTCCTAGAAGACACTCCACAGAGTAGCGTTATAATTTGTGATCTTACATCCATAAGTAACATTATCTTTTTACTTCTAGGCATTTGGGCAATGGCACTAGCAATTCAGACAGTAGCTCAACAAGTCAAGCTGAAATACAAAGAGAAAACCGTCCAAGATTTCAGATATCGTGATAAAGAGTGGGAGCAATTATTCCTTGATGCTCTAAGCAATGTTACTTTTGAAGGAGTGACAGTAAGTTTTGTCTTTCCAACACCGTAGTATTCCCGTACCTATGGACCTGGAAAGGTCTATGAAAATCGGATTTGTTACCGAGTATGATTTTGAGCAATATACCTTTCCTTTCCTCTCCTCTTTTAGAGTCTGCTAACTTGTTTATATTTCCAATTAGGGTCCAGTCCGGTTCTACGACAACGAGCGAAAGGCGTCCATCTTGTTAAAACAGTTCCAAGGGGATCAAGTGGGAGAGGTGAAAGTAGGCGAGTACTGCGCAGAGAGAGACCACCTCGATCTTAGCAGTGGGGAAGCTTTCAAGTGGATTGGCAAGTAAGTCCCAAATCATATTCCTAGATTATGATACATTATTGATATCGTTATTTACCTACTTATTTAAGTGCGTCACTTCTGATCTAAAAACAGCTGTAGCCATACGCAAATAAAAAAATTGGTTTACCAAAAAATCTTCTTAAATTGGAATGTAAACTAAGGGCCTATGTCCAACAGTGGTCGTAATTTAGCTGATGATAATATTGTTGTAAGCTATAAAGTAATCAGTCCTTCTCTTGACCTCCATTGGTACGGAAGAAAGCTTTTTCATCAGTTGATGAGACCTTGGATGGAAATTTTCTGGTATAATTTTGTAGAGTTTAATGAAACATCAGTAATCGAACGTAAACCCGATTACTCAGAAACCCGCCGAAAGACCGCACGCTCCGGCTGATCGAGCACACGCAGGTGAACATCACCATCTACTTCGTGCTGGTCTCCTGCTCCGTGCTCGGCATCCTGCTGGCGACGGGCTTCCTCGCCATGAACATCCACTACAGGAATCAGAGGTGACTGCCTTTTTTGTATTTCGGAGTAGGATGCGTTTAGCACGGGCTCCGTAACCGCACGCTAGCTAGACCTGTGGCCGTGTGTAGAACTCGAGCCTACAGCTTCCTTCTACTACCTCCCCCGGTTTTCTCTTTTCACCAGATAGGGATTAGATTCTGTTCTGGGGGTTACTCGTAACTTCGTACGCTACTTTGTAGTTAAAGGTTTATTAACTTGACACAAAGCCTACTCAACAAACATATCACACTTCTCCATAATTATTATAATAATGAATCACTTTTCAAAACGATTGCACAAAATATGATGGTGATAAAATGTTATTAAAAGAAATGGGTATCGAGTTACTTTAACTTAGCATGAAACCAAATTCATTCTACAGGGTGTCCCAGAACTCAACGTCAAGCCGAAACGGGGTGACAGGACTGATTGTAACCATTATGAGAAAAATAAGAAAAAAAATCTATCCCATGCAGTAAGGAAATTATGGGCATTTAAGAAATATCTAGAAATTTGGTCAAAATGTAACCATTTTTCGGTTATTGTGGTTAATTTTTATTATTTTTGTTCATTTAAACTTTGGAACCGTAACCCTAAATAACATTTCTAGAACCACAGTCAAAAATAATGCCACAACTGCCCCAAGTTTTCTAGAATTAAGACTATTTGTTAAACTATGAATTTAAAATTTTCAAAATTTGCCGACTTTGAAAGGCTCTCCTTTAAAAAAATTGTACTAAAGTGCCTTGGCAAGTGCCATCAAAAGTTCGCGCATTTAATCAGGATTGCAAAAAGGTACAATACTTGCTAGTTTTATACTAAAAAAACTCTAGTAAAAAAATAAAAACGTCGAGTAACCCGATTTTTGCTAACCCATTTTACTCAGTTCAAATGTTTTTATTCGCACAAGCTCTTGGTAGTTTCCTTATTTTACGGCAAAATGATGAGAGAGATGGATAGTGGACATGTTTGCCATGAGCGAACGAGACAGATAGTAACGCCACTTTTACCAAAGTCAACAAACCTAAGTAAAATTAATAAAATAATGAAAAATCTTGACCTAGTTTAGTTTAGGTTTATTGGAATAAACGTCAGATAGGGAAATAACATTTTTTATTACAATAAATGTTCAAATTGTTTACCATCAGCCTCAATACACGCCCTTCATCTTATTAAATCAGATCTAGTTATTAGTCGGGCATATCCTCGAGAGTTGATGTCCTCAGCGGCTTGAGAAATTCGTTCATGCAGCTCGGCTACGCTGTCAATAGGCTTTGAATAAACTTTTTCTTTGAAAACGCCCCAATAAAAAAAAAACGACGGGTTGCACTCCGGGAGTGCCGGCAGAAGTGAAAACTTGAATATTTTGGTATTCGCCATGCTAGCGTCCACTAGGCGCAAATTGGTGTTTTATTTCAAGCGCCATCAATATTCAAGTTTTCACTTCTGCCGGCACTCCCGGAGTGCAACTCGTCGTTTGGTTTTATTGGGGCGTTCTCAAAGAAAAAGTTTATTCAAAGCCTATTGACAGCGTAGCCGAGCTGCGTGAACGAATTTCTCAAGCCGCTGAGGACATCAACTCTCGATGATATGCCCGACTAATAACTAGATCTTTTTTAATAAGATGTAGGGCGTGTATTGAGGCTGATGGTAAACAATTTGAACATTTATTGTAATAAAAAATGTTATTTCCCTATCTGACGTTTATTTCAATAAACCTAAACTAAACTAGGTCAAGATTTTTCATTATTTTATTAATTTTACTTACTTTTGTTGACTTTGGTAAAAGTGGCGTTACTATCTGTCTCGTTCGCTCATGGCAAACATGTCCACTATCCATCTCCCTCATCATTTTGCCGTAAAATTAAGAAACTACCAAGAGCTTGTGCGAATAAAAACATTTGAACTGAGTAAAATGGGTTAGCAAAAATAGGGTTACTCGACGTTTTTATTTTTTTACTAGGGTTTTTTTAGTATAAAACTAGCAAGTATTGTACCTTTTTGCAATCTTGATTAAATGCGCAAACTTTTGATGGCACTTGCCAAGGCACTTTAGTACATTTTTTTTAAAGTAGAGCCTTTCAAAGTCGGCAAATTTTGAAAATTTTAAATTCATAGTTTAACAAGTACCTAGTCTTAATTCTAGAAAACTTGGGGCAGTTGTGGCATTATTTTTGACTGTGGTTCTAGAAATTTTATTTAGGGTTACGGTTCCAAAGTTTAAATGAACAAAAATAATAAAAATTAACCACAATAACCGAAAAATGGTTACATTTTGACCAAATTTCTAGGTTTTTCTTAAATGCCCATAATTTCCTAACTGCATGGGATAGATTTTTTTTCTTATTTTTCTCATGATGGTTACAATCAGTCCTGTCACCCTGTTTCGGCTTGACGTTGAGTTCTGGGACACCCTGTATAATAAATAGTGAATAAACCTTCACATTTTCTCGTCTTATTTACTTACAGGTACATAAAAATGTCGTCTCCGCATCTCAACAACCTGATCATCATCGGCTGCATGCTCACCTACCTCAGCGTTATCTTCCTCGGATTGGACTCCAGTCTGAGCAGCATCGGTACGTAACACCAAGTTCTTCTTGGCCTTGAATCTGTTGTGATCCTAACCGCATTGTCATCGATATCTCTATGTTTTCTCTTTCTTAACGGATGGAAGGTAACTCATCAATTCATTGCATTACAATCGCCGTTCTACGAAACACTCTGTTGCTTCTAGTCTTGTTTTAACTGTGACGATATACTTTGTATTTCTCTAAAATATTCTGTTTTCTACATGATACAGACATGCGCAATTTTGATGTAGATAAGAATGATGACCACCTATCTCTTTTAAAGAAGAAGGGAGTATTCCATCTTATTCTTACAAATATTTTGTGATATTTTGTGGTATGAAATGCATTTAACTGCCACGTCTATCTACTGTCTTTTTTTACCAGTTAAATCAAGACTTTAAGACAGATAAATAAAAAAACGAACTAAACAAAAATTTCTAAAACCAAGCACATCGATCGGCATGTCGCTAGCACTTCATCGATCACGCGTTGTCATCATTTATGCCATTTGATCTCATCCAGTTCATGTATTCTTAGGTCTTTCTCAGGACACGCCACACGGAGGTAAAGAGCCTGTTCCTGACCCCCGGCTTGAGCTTAACCCTTCGATGTGGATCCCATTGACCAAATTTTGGGAACTTAACCCTCTTTAGACTAGCTCCTTGGTTCTGAGAAAGACCTAGGCCGTTTTCTAGGTCACAGGAGTCGACAGCATGTTTCCAAGTTTTGGTTTCTTTGATTCCTTTGGCTTCAGTCGCGAAGCTTTTGTGGTTCAATGGTATGTGACTCCTTCATGTATTTTTTAGCTTGGTCATCTTCGTAACGCTTGGGTATGTGATTTCAGCTTATAATCTTGTATTTTATGTTTCCTTTGCGTCTTGACTTTTACTTTATCATTTTCAAGAAAGAATAACACAAAGCTTGTTCGAAATTATTCTTTTCCGTAATACTTAGTTGATGAAAGTTCTTAATTTGCCAAATACATTACGCGCATGGAGTAAAGTGACTATAAATATATTTTTAAATAGGTAATAACCTTAAAAGAATACTAAATATACGATCATTTTGAAACACACCTGTACTGATAACTTTGTAAATACACGCAACTGTATTGTAAGTAAGTCAAACTAGCACTTACTTCGAACTCGTAACCCTGGCCTCCACAGCTGCGTTCCCGTACATCTGCACTGCGCGCGCTTGGCTGCTGATGGCTGGCTTCAGCCTCGCATTCGGGGCCATGTTCTCCAAGACCTGGCGAGTCCACTCTATCTTCACTGACGTAAAGCTTAACAAGAAAGTGAGTAGCTCGTTCTTAACACCCCTTTTGGGTATCGGTAATAATGTAAAGGGTGATACATCTACATTTTTTTGGCATACTCAGTAAAACTTTGTGTAAATAAAAAAACTGTTTAAGCGAACAGCTTGTTTTATATTCGCAGGTGATAAAAGATTATCAGCTATTCATGGTAGTAGGCGTTTTGCTGGCCATCGACTTAGCCATCATGACAACTTGGCAAGTGTCTGATCCCTTCTACAGAGCCACGAAGCAGATGGAGCCTTACGTAAGTACTTATTATTGTTTGGAGTTAAATGCAGAATTTGAAATTAATGTAGTAATTTATCACATTCCAGCCACACCCGAGCAGCGAAGACATTGTGATAGTCCAGGAGAACGAGTACTGCCAATCGGAGCGCATGACAATTTTTATAGGAATAATCTACGCTTATAAAGGATTGTTACTGGTACGTTCGTAATAATGTATTTTAACTATTACTTCTTTCTTCATGACATCTGTTAACTACATATGTAGGTCTAGTGGTTTAGGTACCGGGGGTCTTGGGTTCCCAGGGTCGAGCAAAATTTTTTCGAACACACTTCGGGTTTGTGATCACCAATTTGAATTTGGCAAGTGGTGATTAGGCCAGTACCCATCATTACGACGAAGGCTTTATTTCAATCTTGGAGTAGGCCTTTGCCATGGGACATTCAATAAGCTAATACTTATTTTTTACTTTAACTTTTCCTCTGATTTCAATTGTATTCTCTCAAATTTTAGCGAGTGACATAAACCGAGCTATAATTATGTATTTGTCTTGTCGTCAGGTTTTCGGAGCTTTCCTAGCATGGGAAACGCGTCACGTGTCCATTCCAGCGCTAAACGACTCCAAGCACATCGGGCTGTCTGTCTACAACGTCCTCATCATGTGCATCATGGGCGCAGCCATTGCTCTGGTAACGTTTCCTTGATTCTTCTATATGTATTATTTATATTTATTTATTTATTATTTATCAGTTTATCTAGTCAGCTCTTGGTGTTATTATGACACCATGCAATATAATTGCAATCATCTCATTCATTAGGCATTTTCGCGTCACATGTGGTCTAAGTGTTGTATTTTTTTGCAGGTGTTGTCGGATCACAAAGATGCCTTGTTCGTCCTCATCGCGATTTTCATCATATTCTGCACCACAGGCACCTTGTGCTTGGTGTTCGTGCCAAAGGTAAATGCATCCTAATAACCCACACTTAAATTTCTACAGGCGTGTTCTCCAGGCTGGCTTTTTGTCTTTACAAAGTCAGCACAATAGGCTAACTCCTATGCTACGTGCAGT
This sequence comes from Mecyna flavalis, assembly GCA_949319885.1. NCBI lineage: Eukaryota > Metazoa > Arthropoda > Insecta > Lepidoptera > Crambidae > Mecyna > Mecyna flavalis. Next base: position 994,988 of record OX439419.1, on the reverse strand, counting down.
ATACAAACATCTCCAAAAGTCGAAAGCATAGCAACAGGCAAATGATGTATTTATGTAATAGGCCTATACCAGACCACTGCTGGAAATAGGCCTCTCCAAACACCGGCCACACTGATCGATTCTCGGCCACTCAGCTCACTGTCAGCCGTCTTGCGCAAATCGTCACACAATCTGGCCAGAGGGCGTCCTACACACTATGTACAGTGCCCGACAAACATCTTGAAATCGGGTGGGGATTGCGCAGAACGCGAATTTTGGGTATGCGTGCCGGAAAGTATGGGGGCGAAAGGAGATGCGCGCGCGCTATTGGTCACGCGGAAGTGCACATGCGCGAACTTTCCCCTACTCCGTTGAACGAAAACGTCTCGATGTTTGCTACGTTTTATGGCAATTCCATTCAATTTCCAGCTTCTAGAACTGCGTCGCAACGGTCAGCCAGGGGCAGCGCCCAGCAGGATCCGAGCGACGCTCCGCCCAGCGTCCACGCACGAGTGCCGCTCCCCCGGGCCCGAGCTGGACAGGAAGCTGAAGGAGCTGCGGCAGTACAACAACCGCTACCGGCGTACTCTACAAGCGAAAGAGAATGAGCTGCAGGTACTTTCTTCATTTGATGGAGACATTTTGCTGGGACTGGTAATATTGTCTTGTAAGTGAGATTGAATTTAAAAGTATTTCTAGTACAAGTTAGTAAACATAATCCAAAACTGATTACAGGCTCTAAATATCACCTAGGTATATAAAATCCATGAACACTATCATGTACACGAAGCAAAAATGAAACTAACTGAATGGCTTCTCACATTAACTTATAACTCAACTGAAAATTTGTTACAAACTCTGTATTAGTATTAGTAATAAGTACCTACTACTGCGATTTATAAATATACAACAATTATTTATATTTTTACTTAAATATTTCCTTCTATAATATCGACATTGTATTTATAATATTATATAAAGTATTTATATATACGTATATGTATCACTTTTTCCTTAAATTTAACTTAAAAAAGTATTTTTTTTTTTTTTTATTGTTCTCAACACTGTACCGTATTTTAATAAGCTTGTATAATTTTAAATTGATAATAATTAACCGAGGCCAAGTCAGATGATTAAATCTTCCCGGCACCTGCGATACAGACGCTGTCTAGTGTGGGTGCCACAAGCAAAATCTTAGGCACCGATCTCAATAAACAGTAATAAGTTTAGTTGTAAGCACTTTCTGTAAAATGTGATAAGGTACATCTGTTTATTGTTCAATAAAGAATTTTGTATTTGTATTTGTACTATTCAAACAGCGTCTTCTATCCTTATGCTATCATCACTCATAGGTATAATTTTTATACTTTACACATAGAAACGCACAGACTAACACAGAGATATTCTGCACACGAATTACTTTGACGTTCGCAAAAATAGTTCCTTAGCTTCGTGTAATGGCTGACTTCTAAACCGTTTCAAATCGGTCATAAAAATAAACATAAGTTTTAGTTTCGTAGGAGTTGATAAGATGAAAGAGATTAGCCTCACTACCAGTCAGAAAATACCATTATTTAAGAGACATGATACACGACAGGACCAATTAAAATATTATAAATTTGACATAGGACTGAGTTTTGACCAAGGGAATTTTTAACTTGATTTGAAAACATAATTTCCCCAGATGCTACTAAGCAAGCTCGGGAGTGATGCTGGTTCAGAATCGTCCACCACGCGTGATTCGCGATCCCCGGCGACGCAGCGCACCAAGCTACCGGTTCCGAAAGAAAATATCAGCCATCCAGGTAAGTTCCTACTGGTTCCTACAAGAATATGATTATTGTATGTCTGTTTCTCGAAGCACTGTACCTATACTTTAAAAGATTTTCCACTTTTTCGTCATCCAGAATAAAAATCAGGTCTCGGTTCATTGTAAAACTAGATACTTAATTATGTTATGGGTTTGTTCTAGAAACCAGTGACATTACATCGGTCTGCAGTCTGAGCGCATCGGCAGGCGCAGAAGCAGAGTACATCAACCTTCAGAACCACTCTCATTCGCAGGCCGAAAAGTAAGAATAAATCTACTATCTAGTATCTACTATCTAATAATAACTAGAAATCTTAAAAATAACCTGATGGTCCGGTATTTAAACTACACTTTAGAGGAAATGAAAATTACGTCCTATTAAAATGTTCTTTGGGGAAGACCGATTCGCGTCTCCAGCACTCTACTCGCTAAACGAAAAGCAATATAGCAAAGCTAACTACGTCTGTCTCCTGCGAGAAGGTGGTACTTCTCCTTTCATGCCATGTTCATGTTTCTCTACTATATACGAGTACGTAAATGGTTTAACTACATTGTCAGATACTTTACTTCCAGACCAAAACCATCAGCTCCTCCGGAACCTATAAAGGAGGTGCCACCGAAGGAACCGAAAAAGGAACAAACGAAGAACGTTTCCTTTAAGAACCATCTAGACTATACCAGTCCGCCCGCTTCCAAGGCTGTTCCCGAGAAAGACCAGCTCGCAAAACTACCCTACGGTTGGTCGGCTGAGGTCGTTAGAAATGAGGTATGAATGCCAAAGCAATTCTGTCTGTGTTTACTTTTCACGGCATCCGAACCGAATTTGATTTCTATAGGATTCCTTCTGTGCTTGAACAGAACAAAATAATGTACACACAGCATTATGAAAATGAATTTCTACATTCATATTGGCCAGCCGTAGACAGTTGATACTTCTTTATTATGACTAACAACAAGAATTTAGCAGCCTTATACTGCCAACTCTTGCGCAGTGCTTGGGCGGAGCGTAGAGCCTCCTCGCACGTAATAAATGCTCCTACTCGTATACTCATATGCTCCTATGCTTATACTCTTTCCTTTCAGGACACTGAGCCCACTTCTAAACCAAAAGTACCGGAGCCAGCAAAAGCTGAAGCGAAAACCATATCCGCCCTGAAACCCAGTGATACCCCTACTGCCAAGTCGATGCCTGCCAAAGTCCAGGAGCCCATGTACACTAAAGCTGCCACGCCAAAGGTCAATAAGGTACGACATTCACGAATAGCTGTGGAGGGAATGAGTAATAATGATTAATGGAGGACGATAGAGATTCTATGTATTAAAAATCTCATTGAAACGAATATGAAGGAATGTTACTCTCTCTCATGGTCACATGATATTTGAACGAATTGAAAAGACCGGGAACACGTGTTCTCGACCTTGTAACCTTGTATAGTCTAATAATAGTCGAAGGTATTCATGATATTTCTAACTTTAACTTTTAAATTAACACAAAAATATAAGGAATGCAAAAAATCTGACTATTGACGAAAGGACTGGAAAGGACGTTCACTATAGAAGAGGTAGTGTGATTGTGATCGAGATTATTCGAGATGATGACACAGAAGTAGGTAGCAAAAAATAATAATTATCACAAACGAAGCGGTGCGGCGGGTGGATGGTAAGATGGAAGGTAGTGTTTTCATGAAACGAACCTCTTTGCAGACTCCAGAACTCCAAAAGAAAGCAGTGAAAAGCCAAGAGTCTGTAAGCAAGAGCACGCCGTCGCGCGACAAGGCGGCGCGCGGGCACCGGCGCACGTCCAGCGTGAGCCAGGCCGCGCTGCTCACCGACCACATGCACGTGGCCGTCGACCACGACGACGCCGAGCCGCCGCCCGGCATGGAGCGGAAGGTCATAGGTCAGTGACAAGCCGTGAGTCTGTGAGCAAGAGCACGCCGTCGCGCGACAAGGCGGCGCGCGGGCACCGGCGCACGTCCAGCGTGAGCCAGGCCGCGCTGCTCACCGACCACATGCACGTGGCCGTCGACCACGACGACGCCGAGCCGCCGCCCGGCATGGAGCGGAAGGTCATAGGTCAGTGACAAGCCGTGAGTCTGTGAGCAAGAGCACGCCGTCGCGCGACAAGGCGGCGCGCGGGCACCGGCGCACGTCCAGCGTGAGCCAGGCCGCGCTGCTCACCGACCACATGCACGTGGCCGTCGACCACGACGACGCCGAGCCGCCGCCCGGCATGGAGCGGAAGGTCATAGGTCAGTGACAAGCCGTGAGTCTGTGAGCAAGAGCACGCCGTCGCGCGACAAGGCGGCGCGCGGGCACCGGCGCACGTCCAGCGTGAGCCAGGCCGCGCTGCTCACCGACCACATGCACGTGGCCGTCGACCACGACGACGCCGAGCCGCCGCCCGGCATGGAGCGGAAGGTCATAGGTCAGTGACAAGCCGTGAGTCTGTGAGCAAGAGCACGCCGTCGCGCGACAAGGCGGCGCGCGGGCACCGGCGCACGTCCAGCGTGAGCCAGGCCGCGCTGCTCACCGACCACATGCACGTGGCCGTCGACCACGACGACGCCGAGCCGCCGCCCGGCATGGAGCGGAAGGTCATAGGTCAGTGACAAGCCGTGAGTCTGTGAGCAAGAGCACGCCGTCGCGCGACAAGGCGGCGCGCGGGCACCGGCGCACGTCCAGCGTGAGCCAGGCCGCGCTGCTCACCGACCACATGCACGTGGCCGTCGACCACGACGACGCCGAGCCGCCGCCCGGCATGGAGCGGAAGGTCATAGGTCAGTGACGAGCCGTGAGTCTGTGAGCAAGAGCACGCTGTCGCGTGACAAGGCGGCGCAAGATGGATAGGTACCTAGACCTTACTGGTTTTTCACACAAATGCGGATTGGCGAGAAAACCCGTGCTTTGTTCGAAAAATGCGCCACGAATTTTGCCAGACAAAGAAGAACCTGAAATTACGGTGCTTCTGAGTTATTTTTTCAGTACCGTCATAAATGGTTTTGTCCATTGATGTATCACCCAAAATTGGTACGTTTCAGAGCACACTTCCCCGCCACTAAAAAAAACTACAAGACATATCTAAAATTAAAAATGCCAAATACCTACCTACACCAAAGGCAGCGGGTTCGATCCTCGCACGGTAACATTTGTGCAGGAACATACCTATTAAATAGGTTTGGTTTGATTGTAACGGTCTGAATGTTTCTATGCTATTTTTGGAGCTAGATGGCGCTGTGTAAATAATATCCAAGGATAATAATTTATTATATTTCTAATTTTAGGCCAAGAAAGAGACCCACCTCCTCCACCAAAGCAAGAACCAGAAGATATATTAGACACAGACCTGGACTACTCGTCGGCGGAAAGGAGAAAATCTTGTAAGCTTGACGACTTTATACCTATGGCTTATTCACCCTATTTCGCTGGCCAGACACAAGTACTAAAATAATAATATCCAGTCTAGAATCAAAGTTAAAACAAACAAAAGGTCCGTAAAAGTTTGACTTTGTTGTTTAACAAAACAAGTATGTAGTACTTCATGAAGCAAGAAGTGATACCAAAACATAATAAAAAAACTACGATTTGTGAATGTTGTTGATATTTTTTGTACAGGTCAAAGAAGAGACTCGGAAAAGAAAAAGAAAGAAAACTTTATAGTTGTGCAAAGTGATTTATGGGACACAAACACATTCCAGTACACTTGCCAGAAAACACCACCAGGTACCTCTTAAAAGAAGCATTTTTTGTTTGTATATTTATACCTTACGTCTTAAAACATAATATTATCCTAATTTAAAATACCTATATCTTTTGTAAATTGTGTTGTCTTAGGACAGATATTATTAAAATTCAGTGCATCAAAACATATTTTAATCTTTGAAAAAAAAAACTCCGTTTAGGGTTCTCACATTTGATTATTAATTTTAGTTACAAGCCATCATCATTCTCCTATGCAAAGAAGTGTATCTGAGAAGAGCAGGCAGCAGTCATCACCACATCATCATAGGTAAATTATTTTGTATACATTAATTAAGTTAATAGAATACCTTCAACATTGTCTGACGATTTACTTACTGTTTTATTTTAGGGAAACAGATACTAGAAATATAGAAAGGAGAGCATCAAATGCCTCAATCAATTATGGTATGTAGTTATCACTTAACTAAGTTACATTTGTTAACAATGATATTCAAACCCTTGTTTCTTGATTTATTATTATGAAACATAAATAAATTACACTTAGGTACATTGTGACTTAAATTTCTAAACCTCCTTAGCGAAACAAAGTGAACATAGCTATTACAAACAGATTTACAAAACTCAATACTAAAAAAATGACGTGATGGTCCTGCGCTCCAATTTAAAATAAATTGTAAATGTTTAGTTTTCATATTAATTTTCAGCTGGAACAACGACTAGAGGTGGTACACCTGAAGGTTACAGAGAAGCAGAAACTCTAAGAATGACGGATCGATCATCAAAAGTTAGTACATATAATTTAAGTATAGTTTTTAATTTAATAATAATCTTATACAGGGTGTTAGGTAACCCGAGGGACATATTTAAGGAGAGTGTTCAGAATCCGATTTAGAGTCCAATTCGCTATAAAAAATATGTCCTTAATTTTTTTCATAATTATCCTAATAATTTATGTATGCATGAACTACCTAAGAATCCCGTGTGCTGAGCGGCCGGTTACGCCGCAAACTCAAATTGTACGCGAATACAATTTCAGTCGTACTTGAACGAGTGCACGAAATAGGTATCTACAAGGGAAGAGTGCCCGCATGTTATGCGGATTTTCAGGTTTCGACTAATGTTATGGGCAGATATTTACCAGAGTTTTATTGATTTATATTTATTTTGTTATATGGAAGCATGAACTATTTGGGGTTTAAATATGTCCCTCGCATTTCCTGTCATACTGTATAAGCCAAACATTGTGTAATATGCTCTAATTTGTTACAGCGTCGGGGTTCCGATTTCCCTCAACCAGTAAGTACACCACCACATCAAAATCAGTCAAAAAGAAGACAGTCTTCAGCTCAAGTAAGTCAAACGAGCCATTGTAAATAATACCTATCTCTTCATCTGACTATTTTAAAATAATAAATCTCATAATTTCGATTTAGATGAGGTCGTATCAAGAAGAAAGAATAGAAAAAATTGAAACACCCCGTCGGCATGACGACATACCAAGGAAACAACCTTTGCCAGAAGCACCGCAAGAAACAGAGACTTGGAAACCTGATCCTGATACTATCAGGGTATCAAAAGGCCAAGATTCACCCGCTAAAAGGTTACGACAGGAAGCGGAACCTCTTAAAAGGGCGAAAGGAGTGGGTGACTCTCCCCGTTTAACACAGGCTTCACACACAGCTCCCCGACCTGACCATCATAAGAGCAGCCCAAACGTAGCGTCTAGGCACAAAACAGGTATGGTAATGTAAAATGTAATTTAAAAAAAATTGCTTTGTTCTAACTAACATGGTTACCAACTTATTTTGACGTTCATTTTGATTTACTAATCCAACATGATTTAACGTTACTAATTATAAGATATGGAAAAGTTAATAGTTCGTTTAATTAAATAAAGTGTTCGATTCAACTTTTAACAACAACATCTTACCACAATACTCTCTAAATATATATTATTATTTTTATTCAGGATCCCCAAGCACACGTGAGGAGCGTAAATCAGCCACGTACGGCAGGAGTGACTCGAAGCGTCAGGAGTCAGTCGAACAACGTAAAATGTATACTGCCAGTTCGGAGTCCGAACTCTTTGAATGCGCAATCCTGCCCATCTTCCACAAGCTGCTCACGGAACGACATAAAAGCCAACCTCACGGTCTCAACCTAAGCTATGGTGTGAGCTGCCCTAATATATCTATCAAATGCGACATCGTTGAATATTTGTAACATTTACATTTTATTATTTATTAGAATTTGTTAACAAAAGTTATTTTTACCAAAGAATCAATTAATCAATCGTGACTTTTGTCTGAAAAATCTTGAAAATTTACTTTTAAAAAGAATGAATACCTACGCAGAAATTGTATGCAAAAATAATAATGATGTAGGAAGGAACCTTCTATGCTAGGCAGCAGAATGCTACATTGCAATACTACTAATTTTGTACCTACATTTAGGGAAAAACTGAATTTGTTTTAAATTCCTAAACATATAAAACATTATTTAGGTAGGTTTATATGAATACTTCGATGACATTTTGTAGAAAACAATGTAAAAATTCAATTTGTACGAAATAGGTAATTATTTATTAGTGGAAGTCAAGATAATTATACATACATAGTTAAATATATTTAGGTAAATAATTTCAACGACAAGTTCGATAACGGGTCTCTAATGATATTTATATAAATGGAGAGTTCTATAATACAGTTGTAACTTTTTAAACATCGAACGTGTGTAAGATGCACAAAATCGTAATTTTGTAAACGCACACAGTTAGGCGTGGAAACCCTCAGTCTAGTTGTAGTATACCTACAAAAGAAGATAAGCACAGGCACAAGACCAACGTGGAATTGCAAATAAGTAGTATTTAATCAAACCTTAAGTCTTGTCTGTCATGGTTAGAATCAAATTAGAAAAAAAAACTTTTAAACAACTGTTTGAATGGCAACCACGTCATTATTATCAGATTAAAGCAATTTAGTGAATTGAAAGTTTATATATTTATATTTTTACTTAGTCTTTCACTCAATCTAGTTACCTACCTACTAACTTATCAATCAGTAAGTATTAAGTTTACTTCTAATCAGGTCATCTTCACAAGGCATTGGAAGATATTGCCGTGCTTTTCTTCTTCAAAGTAAAAATGGCACAGTTTTAACCTTATTAAAGCACCTACATTATTTTCAATTTTATACATAAAAGGCTAAGTTTTCTTGAAAAAAAATAATAATTTTCTGTTAATTTTTTTAAATAATTCTTCTTTAACCATCATCTGAAAGCTGTGCCTCTTTTGCTCCTTGTCATTATGTGATATTACTAGTCTTTTAACTAGTTGTTAGTTTGAAAAGTGTTCAATTTATTCGTTGTTTTATGTATGTAACTCCTAGTGCAATTCGCTTATGTTTAAGGAACCTTACAAAAGTTCAGATTAATAAATGTATGTATTATTTATACTTTATCGCACGTAATTTAAAGACTTGATAGGACTTTAAGATTTTAAAATAAATATTACAATATTAATAAATTTATTACAAAACCTGATTCGTTTTAGTAAATTCCTTTCTCTTTCCAAGTGAAATCCTTACGTCACTTTGTATTAATTTTTTTGTTTATCTTAGATATCACTGCTTATTTCTTATTTCATGAACTCAAAATTTGATTCGAAAATATTTATGTAAAAATACATTTGTTAAAATAAAAAGCAAACTACCATTAAGTTTCAGTTCCCTGAACTGGCAACATTTTTGTAAACTGTCATTAGGCAATAGAGATGTCCAGTGCTCGATCTTGTAAAAATAGTATCATAGTATTTATTAATAAGCAAGATAAAATTTTAAAATTGAACCTTCATGAGCCTTCATGGTACTGTGGTTAGAGCGTTGGGCTCTAATACCCGGAGGTCGTGGGTTCGAATCCCGCGGGGAGCATCACTTTGTGTGAATGTTTGCAGTTTGGTTAGGCCATTGCAGGCTTGATTGAATCATCTGAATGTCTGAAAAGAATGATGATTCCGTGCTTCGGAAGGCACTTTAAGCCGTTGGTCCCGACTATGTTCCAAGTAGGTCTGGTTTCCCTTGTAGGGTTACGGAGGTCAAATTATGGCAATCGCTCCATTGTAATAACCAGGCTTGTGTCAAATCTAGGATCATAGTCGAAGCGGACCCTGAGCTCCAATACTGGATGCGATCGGGAATACGTTGGGATGAAGAATTTTAAAATTGCAATTATTAAACTATAAATGTTCAATCATAATTTATTTTTAAAAAAAATGGTTGCCTGTAAAGTCGGTTTTACGGGCGAAGATTTTACGTGACAACGTCTTTTTCTCGGTAGAATATTTATTGATATGAATAAACTATGATCGGTCTGCCGCGCGCTGCGCGCGCGGCAGACCGATCATAGTTGAGTGGGAGAGAGACGCAAGGCATTCGGCGGGCCTCTCTCTCGTTCGGTGACTCATCGTAACGTTACCGAGCGTTACACTTTTTCATAAGTGACTCCCAGCCGCAACCTAATTTAAGACGTTGTCACGTCAAAAAGTCATTTGAACAAACATAATATTGTACTTAGGATTTAACTTTTTTTAACTACAGTTTTATGTAAAGATCGTAATATTAGTAGGGAGGGATAGCAGGAATTTAATAATTGTTGAAAGAAAAACATACACTTGCATTTTGTATGATTGTAAGTAAAATAAAAAGTATCTTAACTCACGATAAACGACGCTCGCATCTAACTTCAGGACAAGCCGATTAAGTTGACAGCGGACTATACTTTACGAAAAATCGAAAAATATCGATAGAATAGTGACCAGAGAGAGAAACAAGTGATAGATAACGAATACGCGGTGTATCCCACTTGTCCCTTCTGGCGTTTGTCCCCTTGGGGGACAAATGGGATTTTTTTTAAAGAATGTCCCGATTGTCCCCTGTGTCGACTGTGGAGGGGACAGTTGGGACTAATTTTCGGTGTTTTCGTTGTATCCCAGTAGTCCCCTCTGGCGTTTGTCACCTTGGGGACAAATGGGATTTTTTTTAAATGTCCCGATTGTCTCCTGTTTCGCCTGTGTAGGGGACAGTTGGGACTAATTTTACATGATCCCTACCCTATAATGTTGCTAGAAGTGGCAAAAAAAAAGCATTTGTTTAGATATCCTATAGGTACTTACTGTGGTTCGGATGACGAATAAAAACAACTAGCATATATTTATTATTCAATGTGTTTCTATTGATATCCCATAACTCTAGGGTTATGTTCTGTCATCAAAAAGAAGTCAAAATGCCCAAGAAACATGGGTCGAAATATTAGATTTTTTTGGCTGTCCCATACAAATCTGCTTTTTGAAATGAGCATTTTTTTGTTGTATTGTATGTAGTGTATGTATGTTAAATTAAACAATTAGGTAAATAATTGAAATGTTTTATTAAGAAATCTAAAACGTTCAAAAATAAACTCTGATATACGTACTGCCTTAAATAAAAGGTAGGATTTTTTCAAAAATAGAGGAACAAGAAAAGTCAATTAGAGGAAAATCATGAAATCAGGCATAGTTTTAGTTACGTTTTAGATTTCTTAATAAAACATTTCAATTATTTACTTAATTGTTTAATTTAACATACATACACTACATTCAATGCAACAAAAAATACTCATTTCAAAATACAGATTTGTATGGGACAGCCAAAAAAAATCTAATATTTCGACCCATGTTCCTTGGGCATTTTGACTTCTTTTTGATGACAGAACATAACCCTAGAGTTATGGGATATCAATAGAAACGCGTTGAACAATAAATAATTATGATAGTGGTTTTTATTCGTCATCCGAACAACAGTACCTATAGGATATCTAAACAAATGCTTTATTTTTTGTTTGTTCTAGCAACATTGTAGGGTAGGGATCATGTAAAATTAGTCCCTGTTACTGTCCCCTCCACAGGCGACACAGGAGACAATCGGGACATTAAAAAAAAATCCCATTTGTCCCCCAAAGGGACAAACGCCAGAGGGGACTACTGGGATACACCGCTCATTAATTTGTCATATCCGAGCCAGTGTATAGGATATCTAACAAATGCTATATTATTTGTCACTTCTAGCGAAATTACACGGCAACATCTCAAGGAGGGGGAAACTGGGACATCTAAAAATTAAAATCCCAGTTGTCCCCCGTATCGTTGGTAGAGGGGACAACTGGGAGAGTTTTATAAAAAAATCCCAATTGTCCCCCAAAGGGACAAAGCTAGAAGGGACAAGTGGGATACACCGCGAATACGGAATACATCACTAGAGTAGTCACTACCAAAGAACATTTTTACTAGAGAGAAGAACGTCAAGCTCATACAAAAAAAATGTCATGAAAAATTCCAACGCCATCTGTTGGGTGCCCCCTCGTAACTTAAGGGCGGGAAAATTTAAAATATGTGAGAGCGGGAAAATTTAAAATCTGTGAGAGCAGGAATATTTAAATGTTTCAAATAAAGTATTTTAAGCAACTTTGAAAGATGTGACATAATTTTGTAAGAAAAGGTTTTCTTACAAAATAGCTGTTTTTGTAGAAACAGATTTATGTCCCATCTTTCAAAGTTGCTTAAAATACTTTATTTGAAACATTTAAATATTCCCGCTCTCACAGATTTTAAAATATATGAGAGGAATAAATACTAATAAAAAACGTTTGGTTATTCAAACAAAAGCTTTTTATTAGCTAATAATAAAAACAACAGTTACATAATATTATAAGTATGTATTAGACATAACTTTATAATTTTAAACATCAGCGTACTTCCTCACTTTTATTTTTATTTTACTTGCATACGTCCCAGAAAAAACAAAAAACACTATCTTCTTTGCTTCTTTGATTCTCTTTCATTGTCAAACACAACTGAGTCACTGACCTGTCTCTTTAATTAAACACAACACTGCACGACATAAACTCGACACAACAACGGAGGAACCAACTTGGCCTACTCGATGTTGTTTGTTATGGAGCAAAGTTATAAAAAATGTTGAAATTAATCGGAAATACAACAAAAATGTACGCGATGGCAGCCATATTTTATTGTAAGAAAAACTAAACAGCAAAGTTGCCAGGTACAAGAAATAAAATTCTACCTGTACCCGAATGGAATTGAATTTATAAAATATCTTTTTCCAGATGCACTGAGGCCTTAGCACCTTAGCTATATTTGAAAGGAGCTTAGCACGGATTCCTATCGAGTATCGAATCGAATTCGAATCGACGAGATTTTTTTTTCATTTTGTTCACTTAAGATTTCTCTAAATACCATATAAAACTACATTAACTTTCGTAATGACTTTCATAGAGTATATTGAATGACTTTAAAAGTTTAAAATCAATAAATTGATTACCTAATCTCTAATAATTATATTTTTTGAATAATTTATGAATACTACTTTAATAGTAGCTTTTGAAAATGATAAAATACCAAATGTGTTTGTCAATGTTGCTTGTTCGAAAAAAATAATTATTTTATTTTATTTAATTTTCTGGCGAGCGGAGTTTATCCCCCGTAGGTATTCCAAACATCTCATAGAAACTCGACCGGGCCTGGTCACTACTCACTGTCAGTATTTTTCTGTCTGTCTTGCTGTTCGGTTGTGTTATTTATTATTTTTGTGTGTTTTTAGTGCGAATACTGTGTTATTTGTGTTTTTTATCTCATGTAGATAGGTGTTCACATTACCAAGATGCCGGTCTTTCATACTAAGATCATTGAAAGTATCCTAGAGCCGGTAGCTCAACAGGTATAGTTGTAATATTATTTTTAGATTGTTGCTGCTCCAATTTTCTCATGTAGGTGTGAAAGATTTTTGGATTATTGTTTACTGTTAACGCTGGCTACGTTATCGGGCATTATGTCATCTACGGGCGGGTTGAGCGCTTGCCATTTACTCGAAATGACCTAACTTGGGTCGGCCGGTGGCATGTTGGATAACCTTGTGGCATTGCATCGGCGAAGGGACGTTGATTTGACGAAGTTCTTAGTCATGTTTCATTAGCTTCGTTGGTTCTTATTGGAGTCTTATTTGTCTTAATTTACAGCGAAATATTCGGTGAAGAATGTATGAGTCATCATTATGAATGAGAGCATTGAAAAGTTATAATTCATTTGAGATGAAGTTTTAATTTATGTCTATAGCTGCTTTCTTTGTATTAGCAACTTTCAAGACCTAAATTCAATTGTGCATGCTAATACTATCATTTACACTGATATATATATGTTTTTATTCTTCTGTTACTATTTAAACAAAAATATAAACTTACTAGCATTCCGCCCGCGGTTTCACCCGCGCGTAATTTTTTTTTTTCAAATATTTCCCCTTCCCACCACATTTCCGGGATCAAAAGTACCCTATATTCACTGGGGATAGTGTAGCTTTCCAACAGTGAAAGAATTGATCAAATCGGTTCAGTAATTTTAAAATTGTATTCCCATGGAAATGAGACGTTTCCTGTAGGAATTTTATAGCCCATGTCCTAATCCGGGCTATATTCTATATGTGTGCCAAATTTCATCTAAATCCATTCAGCCGTTTAGGCGTGATTGAGGAATAAACAAACATCTAAACATCCAGACTTTCGCATTTATAATATTAGTAGGATTACCTATTTCCTAATTTCACAGTATGAAAACTACCCTTATTAGTAGAGATGTCACTCAATCTGTAAATAGTCTTTAATAATATTTATAAAGGGAAAGATTTGATTGTTTGTTTGTTTGTGTGTATTGAATAGGCACACCGCGTAGGCGGCTGCTAGTAGAAAATATAAAATATATCAATTAATAATAATGTTGCATTTCATTGTTTCACATTGAAAATAAATTACAATTGTTCACATGCAAAGAAATAAAGTTGAGAAACAGTTATTAGCAATCTTTTACACACCTTTTTCCCACTAAGATTGATAAGGGAACCTTTCACTTTGAGCAAATTACACTGCAGCCAACTGCAATAGCTTGGAAGTGAAACAAAAGAAATTTCATGTAATAGGGGTATGATTGATATGTCGCTACTTATAAACTAAAGGGCCACAAATTAAAAACGCCCGAAATTCGTTTTTACTAAAAATAAATAGTCTATCTAGTCAAAATCGGCTTCTTAAGAACCAAGCGTCTTTGTTAATTATAAAATTATGGGTACTTTTAGCCATATTTTTTAGTAAAAACGAATTTCGGACGTTTTTGATTTGTGGCCCTTTAGTTTATAAGTAGCGATGTTGCAGTATAATTAAATAAATAAATATCTCTGGACATTATTCACACAGCGCCATCTAGCCCCAAACTAAGCATTAGCTTGTGCTATGGGTGCTAGACAACAGATAAACATTACTTATATACTTTTTTTTTGTAAATAAATACTTATTATACATAGAAACACCCAGACCGATACAAACAGACATGTTCATGCACACAAACGTTTGTACCGTGCGGGGATCGAACCCGCGACCTCTGGTGTAATAGTCGAGTAGTCGGCTATTACACCAGAGGCCGACTACTCGACCATTACACCAAATGGCTCGTCAATTATGTAGGCTTATAAAAATTACAGTTATTCCAAATACCTATAAAAAAAAACAAGTTCAATATTGAATTATTGTGTCGTATTCATACTGTTTTAAATTTAAGCTCAAGATTTACCCTTTTTTTTACATACAGGGTATATTATGAGTATTTGTTTTGTAATTTTAGTGATTAACAGTACAGTATTGCCACTTCCATCAACTTGGCTGTACACTTGAGAAATTCGTTTTGAAGGTTCTCATAGAAAAATATTTTCAAATGTTTGTTTGTTTTGTTATTGTTAGTTTGAGGAGTTCAACCTAAATACTTGTTTTGTGCATGGGAAGAGTGAAAAGTTGTAATCTTTGTCTGTAATGTCAGTAGCTACATTATAACATTAATTTGTAGGGTACCCAATTTATTTATAATTAAAAAGTGCATTTACCGTGAAATGAAGCCATGATTTGGAGCAGACGCTGTGAATGAAGTCTCTTCGGAATTGCGAGCACAATGGACATTGTGTGAAATGAACCAAGAATTATTGCGAGTTCATCGTCTCACAATGACTGATGACCTTAGCTGATGACAGGTTTCTGATTTGAATTGATGACAATTTTAATTATTTATTACTGTAAATGAAGAGAACAATCATTATTAGTATTTTTATGTATATTTATTATTTCTTTAGTATCCGAGAGGCTATACTTGTAAAAAAAGTAGTACCTAGTAAAGTAATTTTGCGCACACTGTACGCAGTTTGCAGCGTTACGCGAAAACTGTGGACACTCCATTTCTAATACCTATATGGAAAGGCGTACTAAATCGATAGCCGCAAACTCAGTCTGCCGCTAATAGTTTTACGCAGGCACGCAGCCTTAGGCTAAGAACTCACGGCGCCGTTTTTAATCGCGCCCGCAGCGGTTGTGATCTCGCAAAGTGCGTTACTCTAGCGGAAAGTTTAAAATTTTAACACGTCTGTAGATGAAACCATATAGAATAATTTGTGCATTATATGCTGTAAATGTGCAGCTAATATAAAATTTGTGCCTAGTGGGGTTTCTGAGATATTAATGAAAATACGATTCCGCCAGCGTAACGCTTGAAAACGTTATCCTGGCGGCACGATTTTTACCTATTGGTCCTAGGCCAATTTTAAGTAGCTTAAAAGATGGCTTGAATTTGTGCCCTAAAATAGCCAAGCAGCGGCATTTGTGCCCCCTGTAGTTTTTGAGTAATTGCAAATGCCGCTGCAGTAACGTTTGGCTTATTTTGCATATCTTCAGAACGGCTGGACGTACAGAAATGATTTTTTGTGAGAAGATGTCTTGTAATTTGTGCAAATTTGTGCATTCATAGTTATTCCAAAGAAATACATGGTTAACGATTTAGAAAACATTTTCTAAAAAACGAAAACAGCCTCTAGCTCTTGAAATACTTACGATAGACGCTGAATGTCACAAGTAGCTGGTGCCTATATGATACAAGGATCTTCTGACAAAATTTTATAATCCTACGTCGGATATTGACGAAATAAATCAACTTTTTAAAATTAAAACTGCTTACTTATTTCGAGCCGCAAATAAGGGAGATTGAATAACGTAACGATTTCCATTTTTTGTCAAAAATCTGTGCCCTTATTCCAATAGACACACACAAAATTTCAACTCTCTACGTTCTGTAATTAACCGTAAATTAAATAAAATTAACAAACAAGAACATTTAGATTGTTACTCGACCAAGTATGAAAGGTCATAAAAAACCGACCGTGCAGTACTTCAAGCCAACGTCTTTAAATTTGTAGGATAACTGTCGGTACACTCATGTAAACAAGTTTTAGTGGGGAATCGAGGAGATTATTTTTCAATGCTTCATTTCTAATAACTCTATCATTTATTAACCTATTTTGAAAATTCTTTTTTGTTTGGGAGGGTCCACTTTCCGTCCTGCCCCAATTAAACTAAAAAGAAAAGATACTCATATTGGTGAACAAATTGGGGATACAATTTTGCATGGATCTTAATTTGATTATCAGAAAGGTGGTTGCCGAGGGGTGATAAAAAACTACTCTTCCGCCATCCATTATAGTTTAATAAAAATATATTTTGATCTTTGTTAAGAACATTAAAAATATAAAATATCTAACAACAACCAAATACATATAGGGAGATGAAAAAATCTAAAATCAGCCTTTATTTAGGTAGTTAGTAGTACATAGGTTTAGGTTTTAGTACAGGTACCTTACGAAATAAAATTTGAAATAGTAATATGACTCAAACTGTTCAAAAAAGCATAAAATGTCAACAATTTTAAAGATCATTGGCACTTAAAGTAGGTACCTACATCCATTTAATTATTAAAAATGTCATGAGACTAAAGTTGTTCTTATATATCTATTTAAAAAAATATTACAGCATTTTTTCTTACAAAGCAAATCAAATCAAATCAAATCAAATCAAATTTCTTTATTTGTGGTACACAGGTATACAAAGATGTTAACAAATAATAATAATAGTTTCACCGTGTCCTGCTTGTAAAGCATACAAATCAATAATTATTCATATTAAATTTACAATGTCAATAGTTAAAATAAATTTACAATGTCAATTCATAATTATGTCAATTTTATATTAAATGTCAATTATTTTTTTTCATTCAAGTAATCATTTACACTATAATACGCTCTTTCTATTAGTAATTTCTTGAGACTTCTTTTAAATTCCAAGATATTGTCGATTGCTCTTATGTCCTTTGGTAATTTATTATATATTTTTGGTGCCATACCAAACATGCTGTTGCCAAACATTGTAGTTTTATGTGCCACGTTGCAAATTTTATCATTATTACGTTTGGAATTATGGAACTTATATTTGTGCAAGTTAGATCTTACGAAACAAGCTAATTCATATACGTACATGGCCGGTAATGTCAAAATTTTTAGCTCTTGGAAATATGGCTTACATGATTCATCGGGCCGCAGCTTACATATTGCCCGAATACATTTTTTTTGAGCTTTAAAAGCATTTACCCAACCTGTTGAATTTCCCCAAAATATAATACCGTATCGCAGAGTGGATGCGACATAGCTATGGTATGCAGTGACGACTGCATTCCTGTCTGCAATTTTCGAGAGCATGTAAAGTGCATAGGAAAATTTACTAAGTTTTTTACATACTGAGTCAATTTGTGATTTCCATGTCATATTATTATCAATTTGTAGTCCCAGAAATTTTGTAACATTTGTTTCTTTTATTATTTTGTCACGATAGTGAATGCCAAGATTGATAAAACTAATTTTATGTCTCTGTTTGAATGTCATTATTTGCGTTTTGTCAAGATTAATAATTAAATTATTGCATTCTAACCATCTAATAATTATTTCTAATGAACTTTTGATTCCGTCCTCATATGTATCTTTATTGTCACATTTAAATATAACAGTGCTGTCATCTGCAAACAAAACCATAGGATGTTCTATACATTTTGGTAGATCATTGATGTATATGATAAAGAACAATGGTCCCAGAACACTGCCTTGTGGGACGCCAAAATGGACTTGTTTTGTCTCAGATGAATATGTCATTTCGAGTTTAGTTTGGTAGCATAGTCTCTTTATTTGTGTTATTTGCTTTCTGTTACTAAGGTACGATTCAATTAGCTTAAGGATATTGCCTCTTACTCCATATTTGTAAAGTTTATCAATTAGGATTGAATGGTCAACGAAATCAAAGGCCTTAGTCATATCCATGTATAAGGCACTTACTTGGGTTCCAGAGTCGACAGATGAAATAATTTTTTCTAGAAAATCGCATATTGCCATATCAATCGTACGCTCTTTTCTAAACCCCTTTTGTTCATCTGCAAACAATTTCTTATTTTCAAAATAGGCGTAGAGAGATGAGTTGATAACGCTCTCAATAATTTTTGAAAAAATTGGAATAAGAGCAATAGGACGGTAGTTGCTCATGTCCTCTTTGTCTCCTTTTTTAAAGAGTGGCTTTATAATAGTCAATTTCAGACGATCTGGAAAAATTCCTTTTTCAATACAAATGTTCACAATGTGTGTTAAAACTGGAGCTATTATATCACCTACAGATTTGACAACTTTTGTACAGACTTCATCATAGCCCGTACTATTAGTATTTTTTAAAGATTTTATAATTTTTAGAATATCATCGGGTAAAACTGGTTGCATAAACATTGAATTAGTACTAGATTCTTTCATGGTATTGATACATTTTTTGGAGCTTTTTGAAATTTGGTCAATAAAAAAGTTGTTAAAAGCTTCTGCTATTTTTGTTGGTTCAGTAATCAAATTTTCGTTTATTTTTATTTGCCTTACGCTTTCTTTGGGAATATTCATTTTTGAGCCGTTGATTACTTGCCAGGTCGCCCTTGCTTTATTATTAGATTGTTTAACAAAGTTGGTGTTACGTGCTTTTTGAGTTAACTTTATTATTTTATTCAGACGTTGAGAATATGTCTTAAAGCTTGCTTTATTGGCATTATTCGGATTTTTCCTAAATTTCCATAATAATTCGCGCTTTCGCTTACTACATTTCTTTATGCCTGGCGTTAACCACATGGGCTTTTTTGATGTATATATTTTTCGGTTCTGTATTGGAAAGCACAGATCATAAAATAGTTTAAAAATGTCGTGAAAAGCGTTATATGCATCATTGGGGTTACAAGAATCATAAATTTCATTAAAACTAAGGTTTTCTATGCATTCTCTAAATTTTTTTAAGTTTTCCTTACTGTAATCACGTGTTTTTACAGTCCAAAAAGGGAATTTGCAAGTTTTTTTTACGGGAAATTTCATAAGTTGTGATGAATGATCTGATAAAGCGAGCTAATATAGCGAGCAAATATTTTTAAATTACAGATTAATGTCTCAACTTACATACATTATTTAAAATCACAGATTTTTTTATTTTTAGACTAATATAATATTTCTTACAAACCAAAAATTTGATAATCACAGTTTTTTTTTAAAACTTACAATTATTTAAAATCACAGATTTTGTAAATTACAGACTATTAGGTATCTAAAAGTAGTTTAGCTGTAGGACGATAATATCAGTCTTTACTAAGTTATAATAATATTATCTATTATCAATACCATCATACAGCTAAATTACTATTAGTACGTACGAATCAATAATTGCGTGTGGACTAAATTTGCCTCCACTTTTTAAAAATGGTAAATAAATAAATATGTACCATAACTTTTTTTTATAAAAAGCAATTTAAAAAAAATATTAATTGTATTTGTTGTATAAAATGTATGTATTGTAAATATTAACATATTTTGACCAAATACTGGGAGGGTTGAAGTGAACATGTAAATAAATAGCTCCAATATTATATATAAAACGAATAAATAATATTGTGTTCGGAATTTTTCCTTTTAAACTACTTAATAAATGAGTTGAATAATATTTTTTAGAATTATTATCGTGTTAATAAATAAAAAGTAATAATAAAATAGAAAAACTTGAAACTACAATTAGATACATTGCATTTTATGGCAGCTTTTAATAGGGAGATTTTAATTTAAGTTATTTACTGGTTAAAGTGGATAGGAAATATAACTTTAATAAAAAGCAACGTAGGCTCTTATTCGTAATTTGTTTTCACTTCTTAGGTAAATCGAAATTATCGAAATGAAAATAATTTATTAATAACAATAATTAATTAACCGCTTTTCTACATCACTGTACAAACAAGAGAAAAGTTAGATACCCCCTCAATTGATGGCCTGCCTTCTAAAGGCAGCGCCATGATGGTCGACGTTTGATGGGCTGCCTTTAGAAGGCAATTCCTTATCGCCCGTATTTAAAGTCTGTTTTCGTTTGTTTGACGATTCGTTGTGTTTTATTAGTTTGTTAGGTTGGTAGAACAAACCAGCGACTAGCAAATGACAGCGCCCGGCGCGCGAACATTTGAAACCGATGGGAGTTTTGTCAATCTTTTTAAAATGTTCGCGCGCCGGGCGCTGTGACTGTATGCAGAAATTGTTGATTTACTTGATATTTTATTATGTAAAGGTGTGAATGTTATTTAATGTGTTTATTGCTTAATAGTAACAGGTTAATTTAAAGTGGACAACTAAAGCAACAAGTTGTTTATTTTTTTTAATTTGATTTTTTAGTTTTAATTACCCAATTTCATTCCACTTGTATTTTCCCTCGCATACAGTTCGAACACAGTAGAATATAATTTAAATTATATAATTTTAACTTGTAGACCATTTAATAATGACTTTATTGATACCAAATGACTGGTATTTGCATACAGGAAGGATTTAAAATAATTTTTTAAAAAAATTAAAAATCAAAAAATAATCAAAATGGCGGCCATTTTGTTTTTCCTAATCAAAATTAAGGAAAATGGTCGCCATGATGTCATCAATTGAGGGGGTATATAAATTAAGAAGGTACGGTAAATGTTCATATACGCCGCTTTTTTATGACCTTTCATACTTGGTCGGGTAATAATCTAAATGTTCTAACTTGATAATTTTATTTAATTAACTGTTAATTACATAACGTAGAGAGTTGAAATTTTGTGTGTGTCTATTTGAATAAAGGCACAAATTTTTGACAAAAATATGGGAATCGTTACGTTATTCAAACTCCCATATTTGCGGCTCGAAATAAGTAAACAGTTTTCAGTTTAAAAAGTTGATTTATTTCGTCAATATCCGACGTAGGATTATAAAATTTTGTCAGAAGATCCTTGTATCATATAGGCACCAGCTACTTGTGACATTCAGCGTCTATCGTAAGTATTTCAAGAGCTAGAGGCTGTTTTCGTTTTTTAGAAAATGTTTTCTAAATCGTTAACCATGTATTTCTTTGGAATAACTATGAATGCACAAATTTGCACAAATTACAAGACATCTTCTCACAAAAAATCATTTCTGTACGTCCAGCCGTTCTGAAGATATGCAAAATAAGCCAAACGTTACTGCAGCGGCATTTGCAATTACTCAAAAACTACGGGGAGCACAAATGCCGCTGCTTGACTATTTTAGGGCACAAATTTAAGCTATCTTTTAAGCTATTTAAAATTGCCCTAGGACCAATAGGTAAAAATCGTTCCGCCAGGATAACGTTTTAAAGCGTTACGCTGGCGGAATCGTATTTTCATTAATATCTCAGAAACCCCACTAGGCACAAATTTTATATTAGCTGCACATTTACAGCATATAATGCACAAATTATTCTATATGGTTTCATCTATAGACGTGTTAAAATTTTAAACTTTCCGCTAGAGTAACGCACATGATCTCGCAGCCTCTGTAGAATGTTGATTTTATGAAAAAAGTAAGAGCAGTTATCACGACGCGATATTCACCCGCAGCGCGCGAACAACTTATTGTAACGTCAACCGCGGCGGCTGCGGAATCGCACAAATCACCGGTCTCGTGAGTTTTGAAATAAAGCCGCAGATAGCTGCGGGCTCACTACCTTCGCGGGCGCGATTAAAAACCGCGCCTTGAGTTTCTATCCTAACGGTACGAGTTAGTAGCTGACTTCCCGCACTGGGAGCAGATGACACTTCGTCGTGTCGTCGCGACTTCTTTACTGGTTTCCATTATAATACCATCCGTTGTTAGCCACACGAGCGGCAGACGACACTGTCGACGCACTGGTTGCGTAAAATCGGCTACGAAATGATACCATAAAGGTCCTTTCTATGTAGGATTTTCTCCGCGTAAGCAAGCACTGTGTTCATTGTCTAAATTCTTAACAAAGAATTATCAGAATGTATAACATTGTTTCTGAGATTGGTCCACAAAATATAGAATAGGGATTCGCTATTTATGATTCATTCCCAGTCAGGTGGTTTATTCATTTTGTCGGCCTTCGAACGCCAGACTGAGCCGCCGAACGAATTGATACACAAGGATATGCAAACGAGCGAGCGTGTCTAAAGTTTGGCAAACGGCATTTGGTGCAGGCCTGGCTACTATCAGTGTCACGGCCGCTTGTGTGCTATCATAATAGCGCTTTCCGCTGCGGAAAATGTTGCTGAGTCGTGGGAGCTTTTATAGCTACCTGTAGCCTGAATGTATAACCCCACGTATAACTTAACCTTCTGAATATCACATGATTTTTCTGGGTATGGATTCGTAGACGACTTCTTGGAGATCCATTATTACAAACAAGTTCAGCTCTTTGCGTCGTTAAACCTGGACGTAGAACTCTCTTATACAATATGCTGGTGATATAACATTTAACGAGTGACATTAAAAGATCATTAATCTTGTTGGCAGAGTTGGAAATGGACCTGTAAATGATAAACCACGTTATTGACGTCATTTCCAGTAATGTAGAGCTTGATGTAGTGTGCTTACCTATATTACGCTCTGTTACCTACCCATAGCTACAGAGAAATCAAAGAAGTGAGGTATTTTTCTCGTTAATGTATGTTGTACCTACATGACAAGCAGTTTTTGAGGACTTCATCCCACTTTTGCATCATAGTTATTAGAGGAATTGTGTGTGTCACTGGGATTATAGACAAGATTGATACAGGTTTTCCGTGGGCTATCCTATAGTTTCCTTAATAGGAAGAATTGTTTTTGGGGCCTAATAGGCTTTTGCTAGTGTTGATGGTGTAATGAATAAGGCTGACTACGAGCAGGTATTACTCTGTATCTACTAGAGACAGACGAAAAACGTTCTTGAACCTCCACGCTACATAGCGGCAGTTAAAGTCTTAGTTCATTTTGCAGCCCATCAAAGTGAGATTCCTGCTTTTATTGTCTTTTATTTCCAAACATTTTTATATCTCGCGGATTCTGAACAGTCTCTGGCAGCTATGTATAGCTATGGGTAATTAGGGCAGGTGGGCAGCCTCGCCGCATCCGCCTGATCTTGTGAAACTGTCTTCAGAGTTATTTTTGTATTTGTTCTGCATTGACGGGGCCCTTCACGGCGTAGCGACACTGGAAGGTCACTATTTACTTACTGTTCGTTTCTATGGTTCTACTTGATGTCTTGTTCCATAATCAATGTAAATGAAATGGTTAGAATTACATTATGTTTCAACGTTAATATCATCATAACACTCCTCAAATATGTGTGCATTTCTGACTCACCATAATACAGTCTGTAGGTTTGTTTACATAAACAGAACCTGGGGTTATACAGATTGTATGTATTTTTGTCTTCTTCTTTGTTTTGGAAAGCACATTATCTTGATGTTCAGAGCTTCTGTCATCTTTACAGCAATAATTTTCTATTGCGTCTATTCTAATTCCGCTACAAACATGTTACACGTAACACGTTAGATACAGACTTTTCTTATTTCTTTCTGTACCGTAGTAGCATTATTGTTGCTCACTGTAGACCAATCAATCTATTAATGTCAATGTAGTCAGTACCATATTTGGCTATGAATTTTAATGTAGATTAATGGGTCGATTGTCTCTTGATTTAAAGCTTTGGAGATGGTGTCAGCATGAAATAAATTCAGTATCGAACTATCGATACTACTTACATTTCTAACATTCTGTAATACAAGAATAGATAAATTCTTACTTTTTAAACAAACAAGAATTACGAGCACGTAACACAGTCTGTTTAATTTAACCCATTTTACAATGATGAAGTGTTTAAAGATCCAAGCTTTCATTGCTACTTGGCATATTGTTCAGCAGTGCCTTTAACCATTTGTCAGTCCAAAAATAAAATACCCATAAACGAATAAATTGTTGATCCTATTAGATATATCGACAATTCTTGAGTAACAAATCTTTGCCATCCGTCCGCAAAAGACTCTTAAATTGTAACCAATGTTTCTTTGATGTTTCATTTTTAGCACCAAACTGGCCATCCAATAAATCTGAAAAGGGCACGGTCCTGAAATAACCGGCCTGCCGTGCCCTGACTATGCCTGACCGTTATTTATAGACCCGCGAATGAATGCAATGAATGCTTGATGAGGAACCCTAAGTTCCACTTTTATTGATTTTGTATCGTAATAGTCTGGAATGTCGACGGCTGGCGCACTATCGTTTCTTGCTAGGAGTATAGGTATTAGTTTCACGCTTATTTGGCCTATTTTTGTTGACTTGCACTCTCCGTCATTTCTGGTTGTTAAATCTTTGGATTTAGGTGGAGACAAGGTGATATCAATTTCTCATAAAATAAATAGACAATTTAATTGTGCCTATTGACCACAAAACAACGTAGGTCAATACTATAAATAAGACATGAAAAGACGTTTTATTGCTATTTTCTTCAGAGAAGCGTAATATAATTCGGTGGGTGACTGGGTACAGTGTGCTACAAATAAATGTTTGAAAACAAAACGTGGTCAGTTGCAAATGACTCAATTTCAAAGGTCACAGAGACAATTCTCGTAAAAAGTAATTTAATTGCTCCCACGGTACACGACATCATAACATTCTGCGCTGCCACATGTTAATATTGTTTAAAATGAATGTTGTTTTCGCGATACTGACTCACATTTAGTTACTGTTGTTTGTTGCCGTACCCGAGTTCTCACTTTGCACCTAAATTTAAAAATTGTTTTACTTCGTTCGTAATACCAGTAATACCCATGACTAATATTATTTATACCAAGTAAACAGAGAGAAATGTATCATTACGAAACAAGCTTCATGCATAAGGAAATTAGTTTTACTACTTACAGGTAGTAATACTTACAGAACCTGAATGAAGGTACCTGCGATGTTTTCCGGTAATTATAAAATGATAAATGCCCAGTGGGCGACGGGCTACGAGGCAGAACCTAATGTACCCGTGCTCGCGATCTCGCTGTGGGTCAAGGCCGGTAAACACTGCCTAGCGACTCGCGCATTACGTAACTGCAATCTCATCTTCCTGAGAATATATTTTATCCGAAATAAACTTGAAATAGATAGAGAACAAATCGTATCATTTAAAAAGTAAAAACTGCATCTTCCGGTTCACAAAAATAAATGGGCACTGTCTCGCTGGTTTTGCGACAGGTAATCTTGGGTAGGCTCTTAACTTTTACTATATCGTCGTCATTGAAGACCGATCAAGATCATCCCAAATTAGTGCCAGAAATCTTGACACGAAAAGAAGAAGAAGTCCAGGACATTAAGTTAGTGTTTTAGGACACACCAAAGTTGAATAACTAAGTTTGATAGAAGCTATAGAAATAAAGAGTGACTCATGGAATTGTATGCTAAGAACAGAGTTTAGTATTCTAACAGCTCTAAAAACATCTCGACGGTAAATCAATCTTGTGTTTACGAAATGACATATTTAGAGACGGCCTTTTCACCTACGATAAGGCGTGGGCGGGCGGCCATATGGTTGTGGCATTTGAATCAGCCGCATACACACTGTCACCATAGCTTGACTAATAAGGAAAGCCTTGGAAAAATGTTGATCACATTTACATATTTTCCAATGTCTTGGAGCCATTTTGACGAAAGCGTGAAGGAGTTTTGTTGCAGTCCCTGTTTTTTTGCATACTGCAATGACTTGATTCCCATGACTAACGAAGCATTAGCATTATTAGGTATTCATTATAATTATCTCAAAGCAAATAATGGGATATGATATAGACTTTCTGTGGTAATATAGTGTTATCGTAAACATTCACATCAAAAAACATTAAAAAGGGGAAGAAGTAAATTACGTGTAGTCGAGAATCAATAAAATGTAACTTAATCTTTCAAAACCACAAATTCGATTGTTACTAAGTAATGATGACATCACAGCAGTGTTAGTATTGCCTCATATGATTTGGTTGAACTGCTTAATTTATGAGCACATAAAATCGCTGGCATACCTACCTATATGGATTTGAAGAAATATTTTGTTCGTGGTTATGATATTAGTTTATGGGCCGGTGATAAACACGCAGCTTGATTTTTGATCAAAATTCACAGGTCACATACTTTTGTTGATAGAGAAATATCATTTTCTTTTATCGGCAAATTAAGAATGAAAATCGAAGTGTTAGAATTTCTTAGCTATTGTTATTGTAAACAGTTGAGCCGCAATAATCCATAAAGCTGAAAGGTCAGACAGGCGGTGATTTGGCAGTTCCACCCTTCGAGACAAATACCGCGCCCTTTGCAGCCCCACCTCGTTCAAGGGCGGAAAACGAAAGCAAGACATGCCTATTGAAGGGGAAATCTCACCGCTTCCAAAAATCATTTGATACATCGCTCAGAGTCAGTCACACTAAGATCGGCTGTCAATATTGCTTTAGAGATGTTAGTATGTCAATGTGGTATACTTATGGTACAAAACTAAATAAACATTCGAAGATTTCCGTATCGAAATTAATTGGCTGCAGTCGATTGGAACGACATCAAAAGTATTGCTCATTGACGATGATTACTAATGAGGTCGTTCATTTTGCTCGTGTTATTGGTTTGACGATGTTGAAATTGCTTACTGTGTGGTTTGTAGAGTTTATACCCAAGTGCTCACGTCGAGGTTGTTAAAGCCCGTTCATTATTTTATGACTAAAAACTTTTCTTGTTATGAGTTTTTGGGAACATTGCCAAGATTTTAGGTGCAATACAGCAAAAGAAGCACTTTTGACCTAATTTTGTCGAACGGCTTTTCTGTATAGCCTTATCATTTCTGAAGTTACTCGGCTAACGAAAACACCATTTTACATCCTTGGAAGAAAGTCATCGCCACAATCTCAGCATGATGTACCAACGCAAAGGTGTATGTTTATTTATCTTGTAATCTGCTTGTAGGTCTGACATGCGCGTCATCCTTAGCACATCGGTTTTCCTTACTAGGATGTGAGCTGTCTTTATAACCTCCCACATCTAATACGTTGTTCAGGTCGTTGATCTTTAGTTCCATTAAGTAAATAAAGTATTGTCGATCTATTTATCTAATGTATTTCTAAAGTCATATCAAATTGGTTTAAATTTTTGAAAATTTTAGTTTTGTACGTCCATGGAACCCGTAAAAGATGGGAAACGGAATTGAAATCGGTGATACGTTACGTATGGATTTGTATTAGGTTGCCTTTTGCGTCCGGAGTTTAAAAAACGTAATGAATGAATAGAGCTAGTTTGTTGAGTTGCGTATACGCACCTAATATGGCGCGGCGCTTGCGTGGCGTCGTCTTATCTCGCCGTGTCGCAGGACAGGTTTCCGAATGCATACTTAATGAATGAGATAATGAAACTCATTGATATGCCAACAGGCTTTCGGTTACTCGTTCTTGATTCTGCTGATTAGGAGATGTTTCGCATTGTCGCTGTGAAGTCTGATATCTAATATTGATAGCGATTTAATGATGTACGATATTGACAATAGATTGAGGTAGGACCGTAATATTAAAATCCTATGATGTCTACGTATCAGATATGAAGTTTATATACTTATGATGTGATGTGTATAATGCAGTAGACATGACGTATTTTAATAGTGAACACTGTAGGCATTTCACATCGTTCGCATATCTTAGGCAGAGAGAAACAATGACGGTCACTTCGAGGGAATGAGAAAGTCTAAGATAACGGTTGACTTATGTCGTTTGAAGATAACTCTTCTTAAAATCGAACATAGTTTTGAAAATTGTCACAATAACTATGCTTAACGAATCGTCAAGCTACCATCCTTTGCTGCCCGCTCGTATGATGATGTGCCCTGTCTTTTCTTCATTTCATTTGGTCATTATCTTAATTAATTCCTAGTTCCTACCTCATGATATCTGGAAAGTGTTGATGCACTTGATAGAACTTTCTAAGGCTAGCAACAATCTTCTTGGAAGAGTAAAATAAAGAATTACTTTATTGTAGGAATTACTACTCTTATAATAATTGTTTACGAGTAAATAAGCTTCTTTTTCGAGAGCTTTGACCCGATCTGTACAAAGTACGCTTGCAACATGATCTAGGATTTACCAAGCCGTAGAATGACTGTCGCCAGACTTCACAACTAATTGGATCATGAGTGCACTTATTGTAGTCTGTGTACTGTGTGTTAGTGGCGCTATTAAAATTAACATACTTACTAATTTCTCGATTACATTTTACTTTTCGATTTTGCCCGTGCTAGGCATACTCGTTTATGGTCTAAATCAGAGGTTCTCAGACTTTCTTTACTCATAGTCTAGACCACTTTCAAAATTAGGCTGGTTCTGGTAAACCCCCTGCTCAGGTAAAGCTATATTTTCACCATATTTCCAAATATCGACAAAAAATGTGACTCCAACATAAACCCCGTTAAATCTCTCATGGACTCCTGGGGGTCCACCTCGACCACTTTGAGAATTAAGGGTCTACATTAATTTGCATAATGCATAATGTATCTATAAAATACTTTGTATCTTCACACTAGTTGTGTATTGGCACGTGTATGTGATGTGTTGCAGGTGTCACGGCTGGTGATCCTGCACGAGGAGGCGGAAGATGGCAACGCCATGCCGGACCTGGCGCGGCCAGTGCAGGCCGTGTCGCTCGCCGTCAACAACCTTGTCAAAGTAAGCATCATTCACTTTGGTATACAAAACAGATTCACCTTCATTAAGTAGTTTAGGAATAGGAACAAGTTCTGGATAGAAATTGTGGGCCGCTTAAGGATTTATGGAATTGCAGAAAGACCATGTTGATCGCCATAATACCTAGTTTCTAATTAAGTGAAACAAAGCAGTTTAAGATTATTTGGAAGTTGTAAAAGCAAGGGTTTAATATTTTATTTCTTAAGTGCGTGGTCTATAGGCTCTATATCTTTCTAGTCGCACTTTAAAAGCGAAGGCAGCAGGGGTTCTGGGTAAAAACTCCTGGTCGTATCAAAAAATTGGGCGTTTCTGTCCAGCATACTCAGCCACACTTTGGAGTCGGGAAGTTGGAAAAACACCCCCGTACCTAGGCTCGGGAAGTATGTAAAGCAAATACAAACAAAGCGCCTTATCTCTCTTCGGTCGTGTCAGACTTCTGTCCCACCTTGTCATGAGAGTGAGGGAATATAAATGATACATATTTTTTGTTGGGTATCATCAGGTTGGTCACGAAACGATCGAGTCGTCAGACGACGCGATCCTCAGGCACGACATGCCCGGCGCCCTGCACCGCGTGGAGACGGCGGCCACGCTGCTGCAGCAGGCCTCTGACATGCTCAGGGCGGACCCCTACTCGGGACCCGCGAGGTACGGTCACCGAACCAGAGATACAAGATAAAAGATAGCTTTAAGGTAGGGCACAACAAGGTGCAACGAAAATGTATAGGCAGAAGTATTTAGAGCGACCCAGTGTCCTAGGCCCAGAAAGGGAAAACGTGTAAGCCGCATACACGGCCAAATTAGATCATAAGAAGAATAAAAGCATTGGTCACTCCACGCCAGTGAAACCGAGAAAAAAAACCAGAGATACGTTTTATGCTAATATCTGTCGGCGGACAGGCACGCACCCCTCCCGAAGGTAAGCGACTACTGCAGCCTATACTATTGAGGGTCACTTTACCTCGAAACGTCGCTCAATATGCTGCCTGTTGTCTCCACTAGCATCCACATTAATATTATCAGATTTTACCTGTTGGGGTGGTAACTAGCTAGTCTGACTGAGTAAGTCTTACGTCGAGCGCCTATGTCTTGCGACATTGCACTGTACAGAATAATAGTCAACTATGCGGGCGCACTTGAGACGTTTTATATAATCAATTTCCACTAGTTAGCGTTCTACGCTGCATAACATTATAACACTGATAACGCCAGATATTAAGTTGTCCTCTACAATGATGTCTTCAAGAGTGAATGTTATGGAATAAATAACTATTATAGAATTTTGACAGTTGAACCATTTTGTAGTTCAATGGTTGAACCACTATCGAATCAGGTCAGATCAAGTCGTCGTTACAATGATGTTCTTATTAACTGTTTCCTGGCAAAACCACTTATTAAATTGGTAATCAATAAAATGTGTTGTTTTAGAAAAAAGCTGATTGAAGGCTCCAGAGGTATATTGCAAGGTACATCAGCGTTGTTACTGTGCTTCGATGAATCGGAAGTGAGGAAAATAGTTAAAGAATGTAAAAAGGTTTGTATGATTATAAAAACGTTTTCCATATAAGCACTCTGATTTTTTTAAAACATTTCCTGTATTAAATTATGTCCTTCTGGTTATAAATGGCATACTCACCCAACCCAATAGCACAATCTTTAATCCATTCAGTCTTCTTTCACTGACCTAATAATATGATAATATTGTGCTGGGACACCCTCTCCTGTATTTCTTTTTAACCGACTTCAAAAAAGGAGGAGGTTCTATGTTCGACTGTATGTATTTTTTTTTTTTTTTTTTTTTTTTTTATGTATGTCCGTCGATTTCTCCGTCAATTGTGGACCGATTTAAATAATTCTTTTTTTATTTGAAAGTGCATAGTTCCGAGGTGGTCCCATTGTCACCATGTCAGGATCTGATGATGGGATCCCGGGAAAATCAAGGGCAAACCTCAAATTTTATAGGCGTACACTACGCGTTACTTGTTTTTTCTGAAGCCATTTAAGTTTTTGCGTCCTATAGACATCACTTTATGTTGATGAGCTGATGATGGAAGGTACAACTCCTTAACGGTTAGGAGTTAGGGGATAATTCTTTCAGTATTGTAAGAATATGTGGACCGTTATTTGTATTTCATGTACTTTTGCAGCTAAGCTGATGATGGAAGGTACAACTCCTTAACGGTTAGGAGTTAGGGGATAATTATTTCAGTGTTGTAGGAATATGTGGACCGTTAGTTGTATTTCATGTACTTTTGCAGCTAAGCTGATGATGGAAGGTACAACTATGATGATGGAAGCTAAAGGGTACGACTTCTTAATTCTTATGTCCCTCTTGCGGGCTGCATCTTTAGTTGGTCTACTGAATGGTGCTGAACACTTAATGAATACCTAATAATTATTGTCAAATAATACAATTCTACTATTTTACTGGTATTTTCGTTATCAATATTATGAGAGAGTTTTACTCACTCCTACGTATTATTCACACTAAAAATAGAAAAATAAACAAACTTTTTAAAAAAAAAATTAAACCGACTTCAAAAAAAAACCAAAAAAAAAACTACCTAAAAACACTGAAAAGCAAAAAATAATTTTGATAAGACATTCATCAAATGCGCTTATTGTCTAAGCCTATTAATAACATTAAATTGTATTTACGTGCTAGGTAGGTACCTACTAATCTGTTTGAAGTCGGTGCCAAGCCAAAGGTAATGAAAAATGATACATACCTAATAATTTATGTATTATACAGGGTTACAAATAATCCGCGGACGTAGGTACGTAGTCTGGGTACCTACTATTTGGCTTGGCACCGACTTCAAACAGATTAGTAGGTACCTACCTAGCACGTAAATACAATTTAATGTTATTAATAGGCTTAGACAATAAGCGCATTTGATGAATGTCTTATCAAAATTATTTTTTGCTTTTCAGTGTTTTTAGGTAGTTTTTTTTTTGTTTTTTTTTTTGTTTTGTATGCTACCCGGCAAGATAAATTCTCTTTTAAATTGATAAATTATACTGGAAAGTCTTTTTTTTATCTTAGTAAAAAGAACTGATTGGAGTCTAATTCTTTATGTAACGTAAATGGAAAATGAAACCGAAAGAATGAGTTGTAAATGAGTGGTTGCTAGAAGTATTGGCTTGTCCGTAGGTGCTAGACTATCTGGGTGTGGCGGAGGTCATCGACACCATGGAGGACCTAGTGCAGTTCCTCCGGGACATCTCGCCGGCGCTCTCCAGGGCCGCTAGAGAGGTAACAGCTCGTGATAGACACAGGTTTATGCTGCTATGTAAATGTAAAGTGTAGTGTTTATTGTTTAAGTGATGTGTTTTGACTTAAAGTCGTCGAGATCTAATAGGTCCCTTTTTACAAATCGCAGTGTCACTGCCTTTAAACTCCATAAACAACTCATGAATCTTATTTAACTTTAGAATAGACAGACTTTAAGGCCACTTAGTTGTCACTGAAAAACGTGAATGAGAAACAGAAGGTTTTTATTGATCGCGACTGTGTATTGTTTTATACAGGGTGAATTTGAAATCGTGAACAGAAAAAGATTTTTTAAACATTGAAGCCTGAGTATATACTGGCACATAATGTGAATGTGAACCTGTTGACTTTCATTTTTCCAAATTAAAATTTGTTTAATTTTAAAATCTGTCATAATTTTTGGCCACCCTATATTTAATTAAAATGACAACTTATTAAATCATCAAACCTTCATACTACTGGCTGGAAACTAGTAAAGTCAATCTGTTACACGTCATAAATGAATGAAGCATAGAAAAATTTTACTCACAATTTACAACATTGAAGCCTCAGATTGAAGCATCGCAGTGTGAGACCGAGACAGCTTTATAATTATATCGCTGTCTCAGTCACATAGTGTAACCCGATGTCAAATCCAACTTCGCTATTACGAAGTTGACCGAGCCTGGAATGAAGAAATCATGTGGTCAGGGTCAAGTAGGGCGACCATTAGTGAAAAGGTGTAGTCTCAGCTTGCCACCCTCTGTTGAACGCGCGGGCGCGGTGGCGGGCGCGGGCGCGAAATATCAAACATATGGCGTCGGTCGGTAGCTATCGAAGTGATCACGTACAAACGCGCGCGCGGGCATGTAGCGAGCACAAGCCCGCGCCCGCCACCGCGCCAAGCGTTCAACGTGAACCAGCACTTAGATGAAAATATAGGGATTGACGTTCTTCTTTGTTTGAAATAATTAATTGAGGAGCTGACTATTTGCGTTCACCACTACTCCGTGTTAATCTAGGTGTTGTACGTGAGTGTATGTGGAGTCGTGTCGTGGTAAGAGTCGGTGTGTGTGTCTGTGTGGTCAGGTGGCGGCGCGCGCGGCCGAGCTGACGCACCCGCCGCACGCGGAGACGCTGACGCGCTGCCTCGAGTCCGTCAAGCAGCTGGCGCCCGTGCTCATCTGCTCCATGAAGATATACATACACATACTCACTGAAGGTTACTCACATGCGTATTACCCTAATGTTTCACACAGGGGACTATATAATATCCAAAACTGTCTCATATTCGAAAGGTACAGTCAAAAGCACGTCAGACTATACACTTTAGACTTTGTACCACTCTTATGTCGGGGCCATAAGTGCTTTTATCGAACTGCAAGTGTTTATCGTGATGTGCCGTTGACCGTACCTCAAACTTCTTAATTACATAACTTAAGTCCCGTCGTAGTATTTCGCGACATGATATTCAGTTTGAAATCTAACCATTTAAAATAATGACCTCTTCAGCCATCGAATAATTTAATCAGTGGAGATCATAATATATATTATATTCTAATTTGTCACAGGCGGTAAAGGTATAGAGGAGGCTGCTGAAAATAGAAACTACCTTGCCCAAAGGATGGCCGATGAAATACATGAAATCATTCGGTAAGATAAAATTAATTTTTCTAGTCCTAGGAAAGTAAAATTCTTAATGTCGTACTAAAGCTTTCTAGTGAAATTTTTAAGTTTAAATTAATTTAATAGTTTTGTGAAACTAAAATAAATTTTTTTCAGTGTTCTACAACTAACGTCGTATATCGAAGATGGCGGCGAGAAGGATAACATAGCGGTGTTGAAGGCATTACAAACGCAAATACATTCAAAAATTGGTGCCGCGCATGAATTTCTTAATGTGAGTACATTCATTTCTCACCAGTTTATTATCATATTTCTAATTCTAAAGATTACAATTAAATATGACTTTAGGACCATAAGTATTTTGTCATGATTATTAATATTGTCTGAATGATTCAATTGACTTGCAATCACACTAGTAAATTGTCTGTTTATTTGAAATTTTTTTTTACTTGCAATCGCACTTTATTGGGACGATTACGCTTAAAGTCCACGTTGAACGTTACTACAGACCGACAAACATAACTGTTCCGGTGGCCAAAATTGGAACTAGTGAAATGCAATGCAAAAACGATATTTAATGACAGTACTAAAACGACAGTAGCGACGCCGCCACCGGAACAGATAACTTTGTCGGTCTTTACGTTGCATGCACGATACAAGATTTCATAGTATTTGGTAATTATTAGTCCGCGCTTTTTATGTTTGCTAATCGCGTTAGAGGACTCCGGTAAGTAATATCTAAGTGCGTATGCCTAGGACCCTGACGCGCTGCGCAACAGCTCGGGCGAGCGCGCGCTGCGCACCGTGCTCACGTCCGCGCAGCGCGCCGCCGACCACCTGCCCGCGCCCAGCGCCGACCGCGTCAGGCAGATCGCCAGGTACCACTACACACACAACAGCTCGGGCGAGCGCGCGCTGCGCACCGTGCTCACGTCCGCGCAGCGCGCCGCCGACCACCTGCCCGCGCCCAGCGCCGACCGCGTCAGGCAGATCGCCAGGTACCACTACACACACAACAGCTCGGGCGAGCGCGCGCTGCGCACCGTGCTCACGTCCGCGCAGCGCGCCGCCGACCACCTGCCCGCGCCCAGCGCCGACCGCGTCAGGCAGATCGCCAGGTACCACTACACACACAACAGCTCGGGCGAGCGCGCGCTGCGCACCGTGCTCACGTCCGCGCAGCGCGCCGCCGACCACCTGCCCGCGCCCAGCGCCGACCGCGTCAGGCAGATCGCCAGGTACCACTACACACACAACAGCTCGGGCGAGCGCGCGCTGCGCACCGTGCTCACGTCCGCGCAGCGCGCCGCCGACCACCTGCCCGCGCCCAGCGCCGACCGCGTCAGGCAGATCGCCAGGTACCACTACACACACAACAGCTCGGGCGAGCGCGCGCTGCGCACCGTGCTCACGTCCGCGCAGCGCGCCGCCGACCACCTGCCCGCGCCCAGCGCCGACCGCGTCAGGCAGATCGCCAGGTACCACTACACACACAACAGCTCGGGCGAGCGCGCGCTGCGCACCGTGCTCACGTCCGCGCAGCGCGCCGCCGACCACCTGCCCGCGCCCAGCGCCGACCGCGTCAGGCAGATCGCCAGGTACCACTACACACACAACAGCTCGGGCGAGCGCACCGTGCTCACGTCCGCGCAGCGCGCCGCCGACCACCTGCCCGCGCCCAGCGCCGACCGCGTCAGGCAGATCGCCAGGTACCACTACACACACAACAGCTCGGGCGAGCGCGCGCTGCGCACCGTGCTCACGTCCGCGCAGCGCGCCGCCGACCACCTGCCCGCGCCCAGCGCCGACCGCGTCAGGCAGATCGCCAGGTACCACTACACAGACACAGGCAAACACAGAGAGATACATCACAGAGACAATAACAGAAAGACACATAGAGAGATACAAACACGTGCGTACAAAAACACTTTTTTATTCTAGTAGGTAGAGTCAGCAGACGTACCAGCAACCCACCCGATGTTAAAGCGACCACAACGGCCTATTGCCTTTACTAGGAAATATCTCTCCTCTCCTCTGAATTTTTTCATTGATTTTAAACCACATTATAAAAGTAGGTAATACATTTCCAAAATGTTAATCATATCTTTTGATTTGGTTTGCAGATCCGGTGGAATAAACGCGGACC
Organism: Mecyna flavalis; assembly: GCA_949319885.1. Classification (NCBI taxonomy): domain Eukaryota; kingdom Metazoa; phylum Arthropoda; class Insecta; order Lepidoptera; family Crambidae; genus Mecyna; species Mecyna flavalis. Next base: position 958,459 of record OX439419.1, on the reverse strand, counting down.
AACTTTGCGACGAGAGACAGTACGGTCATGGCAGAGATCCTAAAGTACTTAACTTTTTATCTTAGCTTTAATTTTTACACTGTAAAAATATCTGTATCAAATTGTCTTACACCACAAAAATTTTACGTTGTTAATAATAATAAACAATGGAATGAATATAGGATAAAGAATAGATATTTTGAATTTGATTTACAACTAATGTCTCGTAACTGTCTCAGGCGCTGAATTTGGCAGCGGAGTTGCGCAAGCAGCTGAACTACGTGGACAGCGTCGTGAACGAGGGCGTGCGCGCCGCCGAGAAGCAGGGCGGCAAGACCATGCAGGCCAGGTACGACAACAGACAAATCTTGTTTTTTCAGAGATTGCTTTTAAACATGGGGCCATGTATAAGACTCAGGGCTACTCTTCCACTACTCAGTAAACTCAAGTGTTTAGTTGTTTTATAACGTTTTCTTATTTTACATTTTGACCTACTATATACTTTGGAAAATAAAGAAGGATAGCTGTGCATACATTTGACAGTAGAAAATCGTGAAACTTTACTACTGTTATCTTTTTGACAGCTGTCGCAGGTATCTTCCTAGATTTTAGGACCTATAGTTATTATTGATCGTAAGCGTCTCCCCGGCAGGCTGGAGACGGCGCACAAGTGGCTGCTACACCCGGCCGCCGACCCCAACACTAGGGTCGAGGGGCAGAAGGCCATCAATAGCATTGTGTCCCAGGGGCAGAGGGTGAGTTGAACACGTGATATCCTGCATCGTCTATAACTGTAGGATTTAATCGTATGAAATTTGAGAATGGAACGAAGACGAGTCAATAAAACAAAATGACAGATGAGAAAAGGAAAGGAGACGCATGACGGACCAAGATTGTGTGAAGACGTTGAAGGAGAATGACGTTTATATTATTATTAAGAAGAGAGCAGTAAGTTGCGTAATCCCGTTGCACTTTGGTTTTACTTTCTACAATCACATCCCACATCATTTACTGTGGATAGAAATAATAAAAATAAATTAGTTTTGTAGCAATCTGTATCACTTTTAGGTAATATACTTATTTACAGACCGCCAAGAAACTATGTTCATAACATGAATATTTGTCGGTCAAATTAGATCGCGGACGGCTTGCAAGGCCGAGAGAAAGCGGAGATTTTGCAGCTGTGCTCCGAGGTGCAGCGGCTGTCTGACAAGCTCGCGGACCTGTGCATGAGCGGGAAGGGAGACTCTGAGGAAGCGAGAGCGATTACCAGGTAAACTTGAAACAAGAGACTAATTTCAACGCTCCGATTCAACCTACGTGTGTGTGTGTGTGTGTATGTGTCTCTATATTTTACTTAAACGTTTTTACAACTCTTTTGGGACACGCTGCATAAATTATCTTTTGAAAAGATTTTCACAAAATGTAAGAAATGAACATTATTATTTTGAAACAATACTGTTCACCTTAGTAGACAGATAAAAAGTAACTAATAAATATTTGTTTAAATTAGGTTTAAGAGGACGAATTGAATATTTGTGTTGCAAGGATATGGATTTTTCTCAGCAATGACTAAATCTAAGAAAATAAAATTTATTGGCAGGATTCATCATGTCTTTGACTTTGTATTGTCCAATTGAATACACGATTGGTCAACTTTTGTAACACAGATTAATTAATCAAAAATACCTCTATAAAAACAGGGATTGTCATTTTTACGACAATCGGAAGCGACTTAAGCCTTCAAAATTACTAAATATAATCACGGAACCTTACACTATAATTGGGCCATATATTATTTAAAATACATTTATAGTTTTTAAATCACACGGATAAAACCATTTTGTCGCATACGCTCTTTTCGTTTAGAGCGGGTTTTCTAAGAGCGTCTTGCGTCGCGCGGCCCCAGCAGTACGCTCCCGGCTATTGCCAGAGACGGATCTATGACAACTGCTCTCCGCCCACGCTCGCTTTTGTTTTTCGAATATTTATTCAAACCACTGACCTCCATCATATACATAGTACGCTGGACTGGCTATACAGTCTGTTTGCCCAACCTGAGATATGTGTGGCCATATTTAGCTTCTAAGATTCACCATCATGTTTATAATATTATTTTTTTATTTTGAATAAGAATACTCTAAAAAGATAGCTGACTACGCACAATCACTATCCGTTGAACTCGAGTCTTCAGAAATGCCGTCTGGTCTGATTCAGTATCAGATTAATTTTTTAATTCTCTTATGAACTTGTACATTTCGGCATCCATTAATTAAGTACCTACTTCTGTTTCGGACAATTGGTCTTCGATGTGGATAACATGTTCACATTGTTTTTGCCATTCATCTGTAGTAACAGTGAGTGACCGATTGGAATGCTTCTTCTTTTAATTTGACAATATTGTTTGCATCTTGTACCACATTTTAACTCTCAACTCGCCTTTTTAGTAGACTCCACATAAATTAAAATCATCCAATACAATTTTCTTTTATTGATAACTGGTGCTGTTTTTTTTGGATAGACCTAAAATAATGGAAAACGTTCATTTGAGTGGGTTAAAATAAATAAAATGGTTAAAATTTCATAATCGATTATTAAGTGTATGCGAATGATAATAGCAATGAATATCTCTAAGTGGGCGGGACCCTACAATCATGAACGTTATTTCTCTTCATACATTTGACAGTCAAAAATTGTGAAATTTAACAGCTGTCAAATCGATGACAGCTGTCGCAGAGATCATCCAAGATTTAACAAACCATAGGAACTAGTTTAGGGATGTCTAAATTCATGTCGATATTATGTCATTTCTTAGTCGATAATTTTATTTTATTATTAAAGGGACATAGTGATCTCTCACAATAATAAACACTTGATATGACAACAAAATAGAAAAAAAAACTGATTTGTGATGATTGTATAATTAATTATGTTAAATCAGTCCGATGATTTTAAACCATAGGGGAGGGAGGGGGAATAGCGCTCACTGGGTAATGGCGCTCACCTCTATAACTCTGTCAAAATGGAACGTAGCAACAAACCACGTCGCGTGAAGCGCGAGGGGATGGTACCTCTAATAGACAGCGTTGCAAACGGGCAATCAGCTCGCGTCATGTGACCGTGAAGTGCGTTTCTTCGTTTGCGGCCGCGCTGATCTAATTTTTGGTTACGTGTTTTTGCCGGTAAGTCCAATATCTTAATGTTTATTTGATTATTAATTTTACTTTTCTGATAGTAAAACTATTATATTTTGTGATAATGCAATAAATACTCAACAACTGTGTATGACTTTTTTTAAATTTCAAATTAATTACAAAAAGACCGCCTGGGGTTATACCGCTCATCTGAGCGCCATCCTCTTGCTTGGTGACTTATTTTCTTATTGTTATAGATATGCCAAGAAATCTTCAAAGGATCTCCGCTAAAGCGGGTTGGAGCGAAGAATTTGAAAAAAATAACGAGTTGGTGGTATTGCTGCACCATCTCATTGTTAAATTGAAAAAGGATAATCTTACATACAAATGGCGATAATTGATACTTATTTGTGATTGTAGACTTTACTTTCATCGGCTAAGGTTGATCTCAATAATATTTCTTTGATTAACCACTCAATCCCGAACCGGCACTCGGGTGCCGCGTAACAATAGATTTTCTATTGTGTCTGGTGATCCGGGGCTTGAAAGATTAAAATGTATCTTATTTGTAAAAACATGTTTGAGCGGCATTACCCTACGTCAGGGGCAATGCCGCTGAAACGTGTTTTTTTTTTAAATGTTTTCCTACTACTAGTAGGTCAAAGATATATGCTTTTGTTGTTGAAATGTTGATTACTCTATAATTAAAGACTTTGTTACTATTTTTAATTTTGATTTATAATAAATAATAAAAAAAATATACCATGTTTTCCTTAAGTGAACGCCATTCCCCCGTCTTACCCTAATTATTAAAAAATATTACCAAAACAAAACGTGCTAAGTATCTTTCAATTGTTGTTTGTATGCAGAAACAAAAAAAAATTCTTTATCAATGACCGGTGAGAAAGTTAGACATTTTTTGACTCTGCAAATAATCTAGGCTAGATAATGAAATTTTATTCGTGCATTAATTCCAGAATATTTTGGAGCATTGTCACATATTATCTCGAAACGTTGTTTTTAGACTAAAGCCCGTAGTTGTAGTTTTGTATAAAAATAATATTTCAAGAGCCATTAAATAAAACAACTGAAACGGATAAAACTCGCGATTTATCCGTTTAAGGTGTTTAGTTAATGAGTAGTAACTACTATTATTATATTATTTTACTAGCTGTGCCCGCGACTTCGTCCGCGTGGAATAGTGACTTTTCGGGCAGCTTATTTTAAATAACAAATACCGTCCTTTGGGTAGCTAAAAATTTGAGTGTTTACCCGTGGTCCCGTTGGGTCGACCCATTAACGGGTCCACGGGTAATTTTCATTCCCCGTGGTCCCATTGCATCAGGGATTGCTTTCCGTTCTTATGATTTTATCGATAGAAAATAAAAACAGTTAAACACAAAACTTTACAGTATGCTTCTCTGTAGGTATACGATATGTGACGTATGGCCATCGGGAATGAAAGCATACAGGCTCCTAGGATTGCTAACCCGTGTCAGAGCCACATACAACTGACCGTGCGAGAAACAGCTGATACTTAGATCTACACCCACAACTTTCATCGTCTGACCTTGGGCTTTATTAATTGTCATCGCAAAACATAGGCTGACTGCAAAAAGTGTTAAGATGTGTAAACTAAACGTACAAATTTTATGAAACAAAAGAATTGCTAGAAAAATTAATTAATAACCTGAGCTTATAAACTTGTTCTTAAATAAAGAAAATCAAGAAAAGAATTGCCTAACCTATACCAAATACTTATGAATTATTCATATATACAAACCCTAAATAAAAAATTAAGATAAGTGTACCAAAAATCAAGGAAAGAAATGCCTAACCTATAACAAATGCTTACAATATTTATTTACAAATTTTTAAAGAAAATTAAGAAAGACAACCTAACCTACTAACCCTTAAATATAAATAAATGAAATATCCAAACTGTCAGTATTCAAGTAAATCGCAATTTTCGAATGCAACTACCTATTCGCCATACTCTCAGCGCGCTTTATATACGGACGCGCAGCTCAGGCGCGAGGCGTGTACCTTTATATTGACATAACTTTTTTATTTATGAACCGATTGACATGAAATAAACACTAAATGTTAAGTGAAGCTTACCACAATACATTAGTGAAAACCGCATCTCAATCGAATAAGCAGTTTCTGATATTAGCGTGCACAAAGACACAGAAAAACAGACAAAAAAATTTTTAATTACAATTTCGGGTTCGGTATCGATATAATAACCCCTGCTACTTTTTTTTAATATATTTCCATTGTACAGACACCACTTTTCTACAAATTTATTATATGTATATAGATTTGTGGTAGTAACCGCGTAAACATCAGAAACCACTATTTCAAGAGTCATCTTAAGATCGATCTCATAGTTGAGACCTGTCTAGAAATACGGGCCTTAGTGACATTTGGAATTATCTAAAAGTTATAATAATTATTTGGGGTCTTTAAAAAATTTGGAATAACTTTTTTCTTTTATTTAAATAAAATAAGTGACTTGAGAATACTTTCTTAAGGACCTATCCCTCCACATAGAGAGTTAATAATAAGATACCTATGTACAGTCGCCAGCACATCAGACTACCCCAAACTGTCAAATTTCTACAACCAATTTTCAGCTTTATTCACTTCACATAGAGTTCTCTTTCAATTGAGATTTTTTGACAGATTAGGGTAGGTTGATCTGCTGCCGTCCGTACTTAGATTAGCTACACAAAGAGGGCACTTTATCTAAAAAAGTTTTTATCGATAACAAAATTCAGTCGTTGTATAGAACTAGTATTAGTTCCAAGTACACTCACTCACTAATTACTGCTCTCCAGCGCAGTTAGCGCCAATATGGCGATTTTCAAATCGGATCAAATAATTGGTAGCGATCGCCTGTCCAGCGTACTTGTATAATGGAGGTCAGTGGTTTCAGTGGACGCGCGGATCTCTTTGCTCCGTGCTCGTCACTCGTCATAAATGTGCGGGGTGGGGGGGGCGGCACGCGCCGAATTTCAGACTTTTAGTTGAACGCGGCGTCACCTTAAGAATACGTTCGTCCAAAATAAATGATATCCTTATTTGCATTACACAATCTCATTAGGTATGTTGATGATAACATTTTCATTCGCAAATAAAACTCACTGCTTAAAATAGCTTTTTCAGTTTAGGTTTAGAGTTCAGAGTAGACGCACAAATTACCGTTTTATGAGTAAGTTTGTATATCAGATTGTTTATGTACTTCTATAACAACTTGTGACAGGATTTATTGATAAACTTTAAGTTAAACAACAACAATTGATTAAAATATGGTGATTGTGTTGAAGGTTTGGCGATTTCTTTTTGTACACGTACGAAAATTCAGGCAAAAATGTTATTTTAATTTGTTATCAATGTCTACTTATGTGATAACGATGAAAAATAAATACATTAAAAAACTATAAGATACTTTACCCCGAGTAAAATTACCTAACCCAAGATGTTACAAAAATAAATATCCACCAGTGTGAAACCGAGAAGGATCCTTAGGGCCGGTATTTCAATATATACTTATCTTGATCCTAATCCGGGATTGATAATAAGTATGACTTAAGTGTATTTCATTATAGGATTAAAGTTAAGCGGCACTAAAGTCATACACTTTTACCTGTCAAAAGTAATACTTATCTTAAATGTTATACTTAACTTAAGCAATAAGATAAGGTTACATCGAAATACCGGCCCTTAGAATAGGCTATTTGACTGTGTTTAAAATATGGAACAATTTGTTGTCATCCTAATAAAATGTAATGTAAAAAGCATATTTTATTGGATGTTCTGAAAAAATAAGGTCATTTTATGTATAAAAAACATAAATGAAATTTAATTTTTTTTGTGGTTTAATCACTTGTTTGAAAACGCTCTGTGATTGGTTGCAACTTTGATGACGTCACAAAAAATGTAAACATTAGTTCAGTGCATGCTTTCTGTTTTCTTTATATTGATCGTGCGATCTACGTGTTATTTACGTTATTTCCCAACCGTCCTAGTTATTACAGTTTTGTTTATTTAAAGTTCTGTGCATAAAATGGAGAGACATTTTGTGCGAGCTGACAGCATTTTTTAGGTTATGTTAACTCCTACATTTCTTTGGTGTCACGCACTGTTTTCACGTAACCTAAACTAACGTAACCTAAACTAACGCAACAATACAAATATTACTTACGTTAAAATGATCTTCACACATATAAACACTTGAATTAGGTCCAATGCTTTCAGGGTTTCGACGAGCTACACTCAACCACTTTTTTCGGCTCTCAGGATCTATAGGAACTGGTACAAATAGTTTTTCCGGAGTCTTTATCGATGTACTTGTACATTTGGGTACAACACACCACTTATAAACCATTATTTATGCAATAAATTTCAAAACTATTTCACAGTTTGTTGTTGAGTTCGTTGTTTATCTATTTGTGACGTCATCTGTCAAAAATTGCGTTTTGGCGGGTAATTTTTTAATTCAAACTTTAACATTGATTTTCTCCGTATATACGACAGATCTCCAGGAAATATTAAAACGGTTTGCATTTTATGCAATAATAAATAATATAAAACTATTTTCCAGCAGTAGTCAAATAGCCTATTGGGCATAGGGTATGAGGCTGCTGCCTCGAATTTCGCGGAAGCGGGAGCGGGGTGCACGCAGGCGCATGGCGGTCACCGCTTGACGCGGGTTGACACGAGCGGTGCGCTCCTGTCAAGCGGTGCCATCGGTGCCCGCCCCGCTTCCGCTCCCACTCCGCTTTCGCTAAATTTGAGATAGAGGCCTGAGTTGTGTGTGATGGGTAGGCAGCTGACGGACAAGCTGCACGAGCTGAAGCGCGCCATGGAGCGCGCCGTGGTGAACCGCGTGGTGGAGGACTTCATCGACGTCGCCGCGCCGCTGAGGCACTTCTCCGACGCCGTCAACGCGCCTGAAGGTCAGTGCCAGTGTTCAAGTCATTCCAATTTGGATTCATCGCCCCCTTTTTGTGTAAGACCGTGATTTCGTAACATTACATTTTTGTTTTGCGATATTTGCTAGTAATCGGTACTACGAATCGGTAAGCCAGAAGTAACGGGCTTTTCCTAAGCAGGCGCGCTCCATCGTAGAGCGCATAGTTGTTTAACACCAGGCAACTTTGTGGCTAAGTTCAAATATAAAAACGAAAACTACGTCACAGATCTTTTTATTAGCGTTACTGCTTAATATATTCGCTTGAAGACTAGGCGTTGTTATATACAAGGTTCTTCGTACGTGTGTAGGCGTGCCAGGCCGCGAGGCTACGTTCCACGAGAAGGCGGGCGCGCTGGCGGCGTTCAGCCAGCGCGCGGCCGCTGCTGCCAACATGGTGGCCGCGGGCGACCACACCAAGCGCCTGGCCGACCAGCTCGCGCACCACGCCCACCAGGTCAGCACCACACACGCTCACTCACTCACCCATTCACTCATTCATTCACTCATTCATTCACTCACTTACTAATTCGCTCATTCGCTTACTCATCAACTTCTATTCGCTCACTCACTCACATACACGCCTCGCGTCAAGATGAAAGATGGATACCTAACTGACGATTTTGAATCAAATGTCGGGTAGCATGTTTACCTAACATATATCACAAAAGACACGCTAGATTTTGTATAGTTTAAATAACTTAAAAATTACTGCTTTTTCGGACCGTAAAATGTTTTAATAAAATGATCATTTTGTATGTAGGTGGAGAAATTGTCGCCGCAACTCATAGCAGCTGGGAAAATTCGTCTGCTCTACCCTGATAGCAAGGTTAGCAATATTTAGCTTCTTCTAGTTTAAGTATTGTATTTCTTCAGAATTAAGTTGCGTTTGTGCATCATGATTGATTTTACTTTTGGAACACTACCGGAATCATCAAATCCCGAACGGATCTCTCAATTTAGCTAATTATTTAGAGGATTGTGTATCAGTATCAGTCGCAGAAGTGTATCGCTAACGGCGGCGTGGCGTGTCTTAGGTGGCGGAGGAGCACTTCAACAACCTGAAGGCGCAGTACGCCGAGGCTGTTCTGGCCGTGCGCGACCTGTGCGACCAGGCCGTCGACCCGCTCGACTTCGTGCGCACCGCCGGTAACACACCTCATATTCACCACTACTCTATGACGTAATGAAATTTAACACTAACTTTGGCAATTACGCGGAATTACCGATTACCTTTACCTGTTTGCCGAAATTTATTCAATGCGTCGACTTACAAACGCAAGCTGTAATGTATGGCGTTTTAAGAGTGTTTGTGTTAGAAACTAACTTAAAAATACTGCTGTACTACTACAGTAGTGCTTCTCATACCGAGAGACCTAGGTTTTTAGCTATAATACAAGAAGAATAAGTAAAAATGAAAAAAGTCATATTACTAACAGCAGAACAAATTTACAAATGTAATGTTTTTTTCTTGCAAGTGTTTTATTAAAGTGATAGTTTGTTTTTAAATCCATAGGCGAACTTATGCAGAAACACACGTACTTATGCGAAGACGCCATTCGCAATAACGACTCGCAGAAGATGGTCGACAACACGTCTGCTATCGCCAGGTGAGGATCGTTTAGAAAGTGGCTTATTTTAGTTCTGGTAATTATTTATTTTCATCGTCCTCCCTATCTCCATTTCCTATAGCTTTAACTCCAAACTAAAAAATGGTTTTGTAGGTTGTATTGCAATTTATAAATGAAATTCGGAAATGAGTTTACTTCCTGGCTCTATGTAGTTTGAGTAGGTAGGTAAAGTTACGTTAGTGTATCACCCATACCCGAAATACTAGGGAACGCCTAGTTTTTCGGGTGGTCCTCCTTAGGCGCAATCTTTGTCTGAAATTAACAAGCCGATAGCCGAGCTCGTCTCTCTTCGGGTGTGAAAGGAAATTGGAGGAAGGTTCTTTTTTTATGAAAGAGGGAAGCAAACGAGTTAGTGTGTTTAAAAAATATGGAAGGAGGGAGGCCTAATTGTCTGTATGGTGCAGGCTGGCGAACCGCGTGCTACTTGTGGGCGGTGCGGAGCGAGACAACACGGAGGACAGCGAGTTCGCACGCGCGCTGGCCGCCGCCCACCAGCGCCTGCAGGCCGCCATCCCGCCCGCCGTGCACCGCGCCAAGGCCGTCGCGCTGGGCGACAAGCCGCAGGCGCCCGCCTGGCGCGCCGCCAACGCTGAGGTAGGAAACATAAAGCCGCATGTAGACCTCAAAGATGCACTATAAATCGTTAATTATTAAAGTAATAAAGTGACTCTACTACCGGATTCGGAATATTGTTATCTAATCCAGGAGAATTGGCAAGAAACTTGATAGTTACTCTTTTGAATTGCCATTGTTTTACCAACCGATATCCGTATTTACAACAGAAACGGTTAAAGTGCCCTACCTCATTAGGACGCCATGACGACATCGCCGGCTTAGTTAAAAATCTAAGTCAATTTTTTTAATTTACACGTGTATTTGGCATGCCAAGAAATGATTACTCTATCAAAATAAAAAAAAAGAGTTTTTTTAGTTTCTCTTAAAGCTAATTACCAAACAGGCCAATTAAAATTCACTATAGCAAGATAGGTGCAAATACAATTTATTGTTTTTTGGGCTTTAATTGATGTATGGGTTGTGTGTAGATAATAAACGCAGCGGGCGAGATGGAGTCTGCCCTGGGTCGGCACTACGCGCCGCCGCCGCCGCCGCCCGCGCTGCCCGAAGCATTGAGCCGTTTGCACGTTGCGCCCGCCGCCGCCGCTCCTCCGCGTCCGCCACCGCCGTCGTCGGCCGCCCCGCCGCGCCCGCCGCCGCCCGACACTGACGACGAGGGCGAGGACATCTTCCGCCGGCAGCCGCACCCCAGCCAGCCTATCCTGGTATGTCACAAGCTATGTCACCGGCACTGTGTTGCGCGCTGATCTATCGGCGCCCAAAATTGCACCGATTCAGACGGATTGCGGAACACATGTAATGTGAGGCATTTTAGGAACACCTGTGACAGAAATATACTCGTACGTGAAAATAGACTGCTACTTTACTACTGCATAATCTGTATTACTAAAACCTGATTATTACTTAATGCATAACGTAAGACCATCATGGACTACGTGCCTATCCGCCAATACGTCTGATTGAGACCAAAAAAATTTGGTCTCAATCAGACTCATGGATGGTTACTTTTTATACCTTTTTACACTGTCATCCTTTCCAGTCACCGTGTACCATATAAACAGATTCTGGTCATGAGCGTAGCCAGCCATGGGCTCAGGGTGGGGCAGTCAAGGGCCCTAGGGTGGGGCAGCAGTTTAAAATATGTAGTATGTACGAGTAACTATGTAGTGGAGCAAGCGTGGGGACCCTGCCCCACCGTGGCTACGCCTATGATTCTGGCCATGGATAAATAGTAACTTGTTCAGTGTCACGGTAAAAATTTCAAAAGTTATTTATTTTATTAAAACAACTTATTACAGCAATCAGGCAAAGCAATCTCAGAATTTTTCGTATTTACGAACGTCGTTTAAAATACCATGGTTTTCATACCACTCCCCCCCTCTTCATACTCCAGGTGGCGGCGCACAATCTGCACAAGGCGGTGCGCGAGTGGTCGTCGAAGGACAACGAGATCATCGCGGCCGCCAAGCGCATGGCCATCCTCATGGCGCGCCTGTCCGAGCTCGTGCGCTCCGACTCCAAGGGTAACCACACCACTACCGCTCACTAACTTGTACATTAATAAATATCTTTGGACATCATTTACACACCACCATTTTACCCCTAACTATACTAGAGTCGTTTTAATAGGTCACATTTGACAGTTCATTTATGCAAAGAAACATATAACTTACCTTATAGGAATAAAACTCAAGAAAACAACATCAGTTCTTATTAATTAAATTATTTATTTAGAAAATTTGGCTCTACTCCTGATGTACATAAGTAGCTCTTTTCTTTGCATAAACTAACTGTCAAAGCATTTACTTGTGCTATGGGTACCAGACAACGGATATCTGAATTTTCTTTGTAAATACATACTTAAGTATTAATTTATTTTAATGTTTGGGAATCGAACTCTCTATCATTTAAAGCACTACAATCAATCGTCAAACAACATTGTTTCTTTGCTGTCAACCATTTAAAACAAATAGTTTCATCAGCACAGTCATATTAACCAAACATAATTTTATGGTGTACTATTATCCGCGACTATTTTTGCAGTGTCTATATAATAAAGTTAAAATTTTTAATTATTAAATACCTCAATAAATAAGTCAATTATCTTAGGGTGTCAAGGGATAGGCAGGTTAGCTCCGCTTTACAGTGGAGTTATGTGAAACAATATTGTTATTATTTCGTGAATCGGGTTGCATCTGTAAATGCTTTTTCTTTCTTTCATCTTTTCTTAACTAATTATAATAAGTGTAGACGTTATTTTAAATAATGATACATGACTTAAGTGTGTATAGAAGAGCCCAATATAAATAATTATAATATGTAGCTTATCCTTAACCATTATACGCTAGAAATATTGGTGTTTAAGCAAAACTAACTAAACGCAAGCTAATATATGTACATGCTTTTATATTATGTGAATATCATATTATCATAAACTTCAACTATAATATAATTTGCACCTATCATCAGCGCACGAACTGTTGCATCAAAAGCCTAAAAATGTATTTTTTTTATTGCAATGTGTAACAAGACGAGCAGATCGTACACCTGGTGGTAAGCGCCACGTCTGCCCTTAGACAGTTCAGTGCCAAACAGTAACTAAGCAGTACTGTCCGGCACTGCCCTGCGCCCGCTACACCGAGACGACAGTTATTAGGTCTCATATACCCAGTAATTTCACTATTGATGCAAGGGTTCTTTCTATTTGTATAAGTAAATCTTATCATCCGTGTTTTCATTGTGTATATCTGTCTATTGCTTTCTTTCGGATGCTAGAAGTCGCTTTGAACTTGAGCGGTAAGTGCCTTACGTGTGTTAATGCTATTATATGTTTGACATTTTTATGTGTATTATACAAGCGATACATCTATTTCTTATGTTGTACAATGTATATTATGTTCTTCGCATATTGTATGTTCATATACCAATTATTCATTCGATGCTAGGAAATAATCAGCGCTCTAGGGAGAAGGATATATAATTTTAAATTGACTGTGTAGGTAGACAAAAATAAAACAAAAACAATATGACTTTCAAATACTCATGAAAAGAGCGCATTGCGTGTATGTATGTATATCGTCTCTGGTGTTGCTATGCTATAACGATGGGCGGCGGTAGTCACTTACCACTACGTCATGTAAAAAAAATTATCTTTTTCAAAGCATATTACTCGTATTATCCCTCTTTTAAAGGAAACTTTGGAATAATAATAATAATAATAAAAATCTTTATTTCCGAAAACAGTACAAAAAACTTCTTATGATAGCGACTTCTGCACTAAGCAAACAATTGCTTGTATCGCAGTAGTCCGGTGACAATTACCAAAACCTTTGGATTGTACAATAGGGCCGGGGTTTACTAACAGAATATATAAACTAATGAGAAAGGATAAAAATTAAGTTGATATTAACATTGTGCCAAAGTGAAATGAAATGTTATATTATGATGAATTCCTTTGAATTAGAATTAATTAACATTGAACTTTTATAATATACATTATAATGAAAATTACTATTTTTCAAAAGAAACAATTAAGAATCTAAAAATACTTATGATTACTATAATTATTTTCTTTAATTACATTATTAAATATATCGCTAGTGCGTATGTGTTGTAGTGTGTTTAGGTGTTGTGAGTGAGTGTATGTGTGTGTTAATGTGTCAGAAAGTTCTCGGTTTGCAGGTAGTCTAGTTCCATCAACCATGTCTCGACAATCCGTTTCGTTTCACGTCGAGTAGCTTTCGTAATTTTAAAAAGGCGACTTTGTTGAAAATTCGCGGTAACAGGTAGAATGGGTGACGCTTCGCGAATGTTGTGCGGACTACTGGGACGGGGACGACGTTATGCACACGTCTCTTCTTCACTCGTTCGTGATCCTTTGAGCTTATAAAGGCTCTGTGTCCAGCCATGGCCGCCCTTAGAATAAACAGTTGGCGTACCCTTAGAACCTTGCATTCCTATGGATTCCTTGGAATGTTGGAGTTTATTTAATATTTTTGTTGATTGAGCTGTCATCCTTGTTTGAAGTACTTCCTCTTTTTTACTTGAATGATTCACTGTATTATTTGAAGTATTGATTGAAATGGTCTGTATGCAGGAAGCAAGCGCGAGCTGATCGCGACGGCGAAGGCGATCGCCGAGGCGTCGGAGGAGGTCACGCGCCTCGCCAAGAAGCTGGCGCTCGAGTGCACCGACAAGCGCATCCGCACGGTGAGTGCATCGCACGCACTTTTTTTTTATTGCAATGTGTAACAAGACGAGCAGATCGTACACCTGATGGTAAGCGCCACGTCTGCCCTTAGACAGTTCAGTACCAAACAGTAACTAAGCAGTTACTGTATGGCACCGCCCTGCGCCCGCTACACCGAGACGACAGTTATTAGGTCTCATATACCCAGTTATTTCACTAGCTTCAGTGCTCTTTCCCCGAAACACAGAAGTGCTTGACACACTTCTATTTCACGAGAAAATATCTGGCACTGCGATGTTACCTACCTAGACGGTCCAGTACAGGAACCTACCACCTGGTAAAACACTATGAGCTATCCTATACTGATCGCTTACAGCTCCTTTCATCATAGCCAACTTCGTGCACTACACAAAGCTCACTATCCAGTACGGATAGCTAATAGTTGTGGCCAGTCTCTTTGTACGATTTGGTATATTTTTTTTATATCAGAGGCGGCAAACGAGCCAGCGGGTCGCCTGATGGTAAGCAAACACTGCTGCCCATGGACATCTGCAACACCAAAGGGATGGCTGATAAAACACAATAGTAGTCACTCACTATTATTTCACACTGATAGGATAGTGAGAGGGTGGTAAGCTGGGACTACATCATTTCATTATGCTATTACTTTAACCATTCAGTTAATTAATAAAATAAATTCCACCTTTTTCTTTAAAGAATCTTCTGCAAGTGTGCGAGCGGATCCCAACGATCGGTACTCAGCTCAAGATTCTCTCGACCGTCAAAGCCACCATGCTGGGTGCTCAAGGTGGGTGTTTATATCAATATATTTTTTTTAAATATAATAACCTATTTATTAATTAATATTGAACCTTTTTATTTCGCTAATCACTTGAACTTATTCATGGTATTAATAAAGTTATTTATTTATATTTAAACTAGAAATTAGTTATATATCCATTTATCAGTACAGGAAAAAAAACAGTTTTTCTTACGAATATTATATGCAAAAAACAGTCAATAACATAGCTTTGAGGTTAATATTATGTACGCACATTTAATATTATGTAATATCTGTTACTATCGCAATATTTAACTCGTGTGTACCGCTATTCGCTTGGCTAACGACCCACTTTGCTTGCCGTCTACAGTCGGCATGCCGGATTATAAAGGTATTTACTGCTGTCTACCAAACGCATGCACTGCACTTATAATGCACTTTTAGCACAGTCATTGATTAAATTATATTTTTATGTCATGTATCTTAATTTTCATAACATCCCTTCTGGTATTGATAGGTAGAGATCAACTTTGCTAAAAATGTCAATAAAACATGCCATAGACTTTAAAGTTGATTTTTGGTATTAGATTGTTTGATTTTCTTTTGTTTGTTCTTTTAATGAAAGAAGTTTTATAATTAAAAACAATACTATGTCTTGTAGAATGTGATGTGTGTGTTGAAGAATTAAGACTTCTTTTGTCATCATCAGTATTGGAATAAAAATATTGATTTTTTACATGCTTTAGAACATTAGAAAAAATAATAAATATAAATAGGTATATTAATCTGCCAATGTGCATGTGTAGATTTTATACAAGCGAATTCCTTATAAAAAGCGAGTTATATTGGAATTATCTCGGTTTTCATAATCGGATATAGTTTATATTTTCCGTTTGTGAACTGAGCGAGTGTGTGTGATCGCAGGTAGCGAGGAGGACCAAGAAGCGACGGAGATGCTCGTCGGCAACGCACAGAACCTCATGCAGAGTGTAAGTACTACATCATTAGTAGTATAGTAGTACGAGTAGTATAATTATCACATTAGTCTAGAAACCAGCTTATTGAATTTTCTATAAATATACTAGAGAAAATTAAAAGTAACTTTGATCTGTTCAGGTAGGCTAGAACACTAGCAAATACTAAATAGAGTTGATCTTTGTAATATAGTAAACTTTTCTTCAATCATCATCATCGTTGCGTATGGCGTATGAAGCAATTTTCATTGTGGTCCTGGCGTCATTTTGGAGAATTTATACTAACAGTATTACTCGTATTTTTGCATTTACTGTAGAGGCAACGTAGATGTAAGAAATAATTTTAATAGATAGAAAAATATATAGAACCAAAATATCCACATTCCAAATGTGGATTAAATTTAGCAGTGGCATTGCGTAACGCCCCGCGCTACCCGTCTCACTGGTTTCTCATGATTGTCTAAAAACCATGATATGGCAACTCTACCTAGTATTTGTTCTGTGGCCTGGTTAGTGTAGCTTAGTTGTATGTATTGGTGCGAGTAACGGGTGTAACCAATGATATTATAATAAAAAAGAGGTAGATAGGTTATGTTAGTACTGAAGCGAAGTCAAAAATTGTCCACGGCGTACGTATAGACCGACAATCTGTTCCGGTGGCCAAAATTGGAACTAAGTGAAATGTCAGTTTTTGCAATGCAAAAACGATATTTAATGACAGTACTAAAACGACAGTAGCGACGCCGCCACCGGTATACAAGTTTGTCGGTCTATACCTATCAAACTGTCAATGCTTTCGCGAGACTGAACTCGGGTGTGCTAATTAGCTCAGTTTTCGGGTGCTACTTTTTTTTAGCTCGAGTAACCTATCTACCTATTTTTTATTGTAATATCATTGTGTGGCCCGGTTAGTTTAGCTTAGTTGTATGTATTGGTGTGAGTAACGGGTGTAACTGGCGTGGGCGCGCAGGTGAAGGAGACGGTGAAGGCGGCGGAGGGCGCGTCCATCAAGATCCGCACGGAGCAGGGCGGCTACCGCCTGCGCTGGGTGCGCCGCTCGCCCTGGTACCAGATCTAGGCTCCCGCCTGTCTCCTACGACTACAGGCTGCAATGACGAGTCGATGACCTGTAGTCTACTTCTGCCGAAAATCTACCGTCAACTTATGCAGGCTACACGCACGACACGACGACTGTTGGTCAACTTTTGTTGGCAATCTACCGTCAAGTGACACACTGGCTTTCGTATCTCGATATCACGATATTTATTATCGTTATGTTTATTTAAATATTTGGGGTGTTATCTACATCAGTAGCTGACAAAATTTACAGCTGAGTCTCGGGTTTGCGAATTTTTTTTTGTGTCACGCATCGTTTATTTGTACAGTCAACAGCACATCACGATAAACACTTGCAGTTCGATAATAGCGCTTATGCCCCCGACATAAGAGCGGTACAAAGTCCAAAGTGTTACGTCTGACGTGCTTTTGACTGTACTTTGAAACCCAAATACGATCAAATTCAGTCTTTATTGTTATCAACAAGATACACCTACAGCAGTGCAGCTTTCAAGAAGATTAATTTATCTGTTGTTACATTTAGTTTATTATTTAAATGATAAATAAAAGTTTATTTACTCCTATGTATACCATGTTAGTATATAATAGTTTATTTAACTTTATTTAGAATGTATACAATTTACTTAGTAAACTTATATGAAACAAATTATATACCTACATTTTATATAACTTTTTCATAATTTAATGTAATAAGAGTTCCCTTGCTTCTTTTAGTAGGATTTTAAATGTAAAATAGTAACTTAAGTCATATTGTATTAACTATTATGTTTATATTTTTACTGGTAACAGTTAATTTAAATTATAGTACTTGTGTTTATTCGACAACGAAATATTATTAAACAAAAACTTTTGTTTTTAGTTCGTAACGTGAGTGTGATCTAAGAATGAAAGTGCCATTCTATAGTGCTTTATAAATTAACTAAAAGCGGTGATAACGAGTGTCCTAACAGTAATCTGATTGTTGCGCAGTCGCCGGCAAACGTGTTATTTTCGCCAACATAACTATTCTTGTTAATAGGACAAAGACATCAAACTGAACCAGAATTTAGAAAATAAGGAAATTAAATTTTGATGAAGTATTATTTATTTCTGTCTTCCATTTGCTATTTTTATGACTAGTGTGTGAAATTGTTTTTTACGTGTATGTATATTATGTAGTTTAATGGTTTTAATACTTTTGCAAGCGACTGTGCATTTAGATGCGATAGTAGTAATATTAATTTGTGGATATAGTGCTAAAAATATAATAAATAATTAATTATAGGTAAGTACTTCAGGCCATTGAACTACAATTACTAGCGTATAGAACCGACACCGCAAACAATTTTTTGCGCGATGCTTTGTTGCCGTTACCATGGTTACGGCAACAACTCATTCAAGATCTATGAGATAGGCATTTCGAACAAAACGCGTAAGCGCCTTGCTTTGCATGGTGCTTACGACGTTTTGGTCGCCAGAAAAATATACTCTGTAAGCAATCTATAGCGCTGCAAGTTTTATAGTTTGGTTTGACAACATCCGCTGTAGCAAATACATCAGTCAGTCCAGTCATCATTTTGCGACATATTTTTTGTTCCGTATAGCCTCTCTATACGTAGTACTTGTAACTCAATGCTTCAGGCATCTGTTAGCCCTATTTTCATTACCACCAACTCATTTTACTTCCCCGAAGTAGATACTAGTAGTACAGTTAATAGAGTAGCTTATGTACTTTTAAGTATTGCCTTACGTAGGAAATACAAGTTTTTCATGTGTGTAACTCCATCGCCATGTTCATTTATAAAATAAAGAAATATCACCAAGATCTGTTTCTCATAATCATTATATTTTTTACAGTTATAAACTTGTACGTCAACAGTATTTAAACCAGAAAACAGGTTTGTCGATTGAGTAATTCGACTACGAATAATAGCTTAAGAAGAAAATGAAATGTCTGTTGTCTTTTAATATTCGCTTAGAGCATCGATTCTGTATACGAGACAAAACAGCTCAATTTTTTTGCTAAATGGATGAGTAACTAATCTTGCAGGCTAGCGTGGCCTATGGCCGTGGGACTCGACACTTTTTTTTTTTGTTCTCTGGCTATTGCCGCCCAGAGTACGGCAGATTAGATATTTTTTTTTTTTAAAGATGCGTTGTTTTTTTTTTTAAGATTAATAGTACTCGACACTGTAGCCCCACTACCCACTTAACTCCCCGTCTTCAACTTCACACCCGAAAGGGACGTTGCCCGCATTAAGGCAATTTAGCGGCCCAGAGTGATCTAATAGATAATAACCTGTTTATTGGCATTTAAATACTTTATATTGAAATATTGATGATAATAATAATACAAATATTTTTACACCATATACTCTACATCAGCTTGTGATAAAAACCTTTAGTACATAGAAGGTAGCTTCTTAGTTTATACTAAATAGTATGTATTGAAAAGTTAGCTTTAAGAAAAACTAATGTTTAAAAGAATGTCATGAAAAAACGTACTTGTACAGCGCTAAATGTAGATAATAAATATACAGAACAATTTTGACATAAAGTACAATACCGCCTGTATCGTCGTTTATAGAAGTTTTTAAGAAAAGGATTTATTTTCGTAAGTTTTTTTTTTTAAATCGTAAGTATTGATGTCGGTGGTTCTTAGGTACGATTTATGAAAATTAGAGCAGGAGCTTCAAGCACTTTTGTCATGCTTCTTATCCCTTCAGCTATATTCGTAACTCAAGTTTGATTTGCCTACGGTGCTAATTCATAACTTTTCACATACAACAGCGTTACTGACATTAGTCGTAGTGCTATGTACACTTTGTGGACATTTTTCATGGCATTCTAGACAGATTCGATGAATTAATAAACATATATTTTTGTATGCGCGAATGAGAGAGTTTTATAGTGAATAATATAGGTAACTAAGCGAATAGTACAGTTATGTAACGTAAGTGTAATAATAATAATTTAATTTGTAAATAAACATTGGTTGCTGATACTAAATTTACTAAATCGTGTGCTTATTCGTTTTTTTTATACAAATTATACATTTCTGTTGGCTATTTTAGGCCTTATTTATTCTAATAAAGATTTTTTTATATTTTATTTCTTTTCATTTTTATTCATTTAAATATTTATTATAACTAAGTATAAAGTAATGATTAACTAAACAATGAGCAAGTTTCCACTTGGCCTAAATATGTAGCGGGTTGTAGATGTAGAAATAGTTGTCAACTTTAGGGGACAAAATTATGAGAAAAGTATTAGAAACCATGCATGTTTGAAAAGTAAACTGTTCTTCGTTGCTATTATATCTCTTTATAATTCCTTGTCTAGACATTGTTTCTTTAAGATATTACGAGTACCTATCCTTTTTGTGCGAGTATTTATAAAACTATTTATTGTATTTTGAAATCGACTACAAGAAAATGTATATCCCTCGTAGCTAGTAGCCTCGTTTCTTCTAATACGTTTCTAAACAAATAAATTTATTTTGCCAGGTCTTTGTAAATCATGCGGGCTTGTTTTCTTTAAAGGTGGTTCTTTTAAAGAAAGTCGACAAACGCTATATCAATTGATTCGGTATGTGTCACTTACAACTATCTATACCATTGATAGTTTTTAAATACACTATCATTGATCTATACAATCACTAAGTACTTAGTGAATCCTATGCATATTTATTTCGTTTTCCCTAACAGATACTTTGATGGCAATGGTCGAATGCATTTTATTATTTATGCAAAGGTAATATTTTTGATTGTTTCGGTGCTGGATATGTTCCAACAGTGCGTGGCATAAGCATAAGATTTGCCGCACAAGGTTGACGCACCGGCGGCCGCCATACATTACTTACAAGCTTCTAACTACCTTCAGAAGGAAGCGTTTGTGTTGTGCTTAGATAAAGTAGTTGGTTCTTGATCGTAGTTGCACATTTATCTCGTAAGAAAAGTGTTTTTTGTTCAGCATGAAACAAGGGTTAGATATGCCGAGGTAGCTTTGTTATTTTCAACATGAGGCCTTCTATTTCTATTTGGTAGGAATTTTAAAATTAAAATGATAATGATATATTTTTTACATAGTAAGTATACTATTTCACACTATGTCTTATGATAACATAATAATATGTATTCTCATATCTTTTATATTATATAGGTAGCTTGTGTTATTTTAAATTTCAAAAACTTAGGCGTCTACTTACTGCACCTTATTTATGAAATTCTAAATAAATATTTATGGTGTGTATGGCGCCTAATACTAACAAACCATAAGGGTGCGGGAAAATAAATTGTATGGTGGTAAACCTTAGGCGTGGTTTTTGATGATTTAAGTGGACTGTATTTGTTTGCGGGGAGAGAAAAAAGACAATGAGCGATAAGATATATGTGAGGGGAAAATGGGAAGGACAACAGGAGCTCACCTCGTAATCTTCTTCAGCTTACACACTTTCTGCTGATGCACGTGGCGGCCGCGCACTTTCACTTTCCGTTCTTCTCACAGTTTTTCTTAATGTCCATTGTTCTTACACGAGCACTAGAGACACATTCCCGTCGGCGTATTCACATAGGGATTAGCGGATACATTAGCGAATGGAGTCGCTTTTTATGGCGAGGTTAGGGTCTGGATGCGACCAACTCGACCGGCGACTCGCAGTAGAAGAAGACGCGTCTCATTTGCGGTGACGCGATTGAGAGGGAGTCCTAGCGTAGACCAGGAGTGACTGCCACCTGGCGTAGACCAGGGCGGCGCGGTGACCAGCGTAGAATGCGACCGGCGTGGACCGGCTTCTAACGCAGAGTGCGTCCCATTTGCGTAGACGCAATGGCGAGGGGTGAGAGGATATGAAGGAATATGTAGGTAGAAGGAAATAAATACATAACAGTCCACCTACTTTATTCGTAATATAAATATGAAACCCAACATCCCCCCGGCCTTGAAGTTACCCTTCAAAGAGAAGAGAGAATAAAAAATAAAAATGTATCTCTACATAGAGACTGTAGAGAGAAGCGGGACAGTATTATATAGCGGGTAAATAAAGAATATAAACTAACTTTTTATTTTAGATCTCTATGAAACCTAACCTAGCGAGTCTATAAGACAGAAATAAAATTAATAGAGGAAAAATAACACTAAGGTGACTCTACTGAGTCGGAAGCGGGCAAAGCCGCACAACTGGACGCTTATAGGTGCCAGCTTTCGTTCTTACATCCGCCACGCGAGTTACTCCGTCCTTACCAGGATGTACACAAGTAATTATGCCTAAAGGCCACTGTAAGGGTGGAGCATTATCTACAATTAACAAAACCACAGTACCAACAGTAACTGGGTTTGACAGGGTATTCCACTTTTCGCGCAATTGCAAATTATGCAAATACTCCGATCTAAAGCGCTTCCAATACGATTGCACAAGTGACTCCATTAATGAGAAAAGAGATATCAAATTTTTATTTTCATTAGTTAAATCAGCCGCGGGAAGGAACTCTAGCGGCGCGGTAGATGAGAAATGCGAAGGTGTGAGCGCCAGCCGCTCCGATGGATCAGAGCTCAACGCGTAGAGAGGACGGCCATTAAGCATTGCCTCGATTTGTGCTTATACAGTAGCCATTTCCTCAAACGTGAGGATTTTGATTTCCGATAACTCTAAACAATAGCGATTTAGCGCTTTTTATATTCGCTTCCCATATGCCACCAAAGTGGCTCGCGGTTGGAGGATTCATTCGCCACGTAATGCGATTCCTCGCGAGTTCATCACTAAAACTGCGGTAATAATCTTCTGATAATAAGAACTCGTGAAGTTCATCAAAATACGCTTTAGATGCGACAAAATTCGTGCCGTTGTCGCTATATAGAAACCTACAAGGACCTCGGCGCGATATGAAACGTTTGAACGCGTCAATAAAAGAAGCGGGTGTTAAATTAGAGACAAGTTCTAAGCGAGCGAGAGTAATTTTGAGTTAAGCGGATGCGATTCGTGATTTAGAATACACAAGTAGGTATAATAACGAGTGGCTGATTGCCATTGACGACGTGTAAGTATATCACACAGCCGTATGCGGATTTGCATCAGAAAATGCAACTAAATAAACTTTAGAACCGGTTTCTATACCCATATGACGCGGGAATTTAAGGCGGGCTATAAACGGCAGCTCAGCTTAATATTGCTGCCACAAATTTATAAAGCGGAAGGGGGCACATCGTCCCAATCAAGTTGAAGAAGCCAAAGTTCTTTAATTTAGCGTAAAGAAATGACGACGACCGGCGTAGACCGGCGTCCAGCGTAGAGTACGACCGGCGTAGACCGGCGATTAGCGTAAAGAATAACGGGTCCCACGAGTCCCAAGACATCGTACAGACGAGAGCGGTTGCCGACAAAATAATGCGTTTAGTACAAACTGGGGATGGACTCGAAATATCAAAAACGAATGTATCTTGCGAAGATAACCAGCGCAAACCTAAAATCTTAAATGTGTTTCCATCGTCAAAGGAAATAGATTCAGAATGTCGGTGCGATTCTGGTATATTTTCTAGAAGTTCGAGTGAGTTAGACGTCCATTTGATCAAATCAAACCCACCCGTTTTAAAGAGATGGATCAACTCATTTGCTGTCTTGACTGCTTCCTCAAGAGAAGAAGCAGAAGAAGCGAGGTCATCCATATACACATCTCTTTCTAGCACGGTGGCTGCCTGAGGCCACTGGTGTCGTTCGTCACTGGCTAGCTGACGTAGCGTGCGGAGCGCCAAGAATGGCGAGGATCTAAGCCCGAATGTTACCCGGGTGAACTCAAATACTTCTAGCGGGTCATCACTCGAAAAACGATACAATATTCGTTGATATTTGCGGTGCGCAGCGTTTGTATAAATACATAAGTACATTTGTTTAACGTCGGCAAAAAATGCGATACGAAAAATTCGAACATTCAAAAGAATGTGAAAAATATCAGCCTGTAGATTGCGACCAGTGTGCAAAATATCATTTAATGATAGACCGGTATCAGTCTTAGCACTTCCATCGAGTACAGGACGAACCTTAGTAGTCGCCTTGTCGTTGCGAACTACAGGGTGGTGCGGTAAATAAAACCCTGGGGAGAAGCTCTCCTCAGGTGCGGTGCGGGACAGAATACCTTTGTTTAGGTAATCTAGAATAATATTATCATATTTGATTTTTAAATCAGGATCCTTTGCGAATTTATTCTCAAGGTATAAAAAACGCTTCTTAGCGGTGATATAAGAATTGCCTAATTTATTAGGATCGTCTTTAAACGGAAGATCGACAGAGTAACTGCCATCCGAATTACGAACAGTTGTCGAAGTATAAATATTTTCACACTCTTGGTCGTCAGGACTCAAAAATGTGCGCGAAGGCAATTCCTCGGCGGCCCAAAACCTTTCGACCATCTGGTGCAGCGAATCCTGAGTAAAGGCACAAAGCGTGTGCGCGGGCGGCGGTGAAACTATAGGAGCGTCACCCATAATTAGGTAACCTAAAGTTGTTTCAAAAGCAGAGGGCATATTAAAATCAGCGGATTTAATTTTATCAAAAAGTAAAATTTCACAATACAACTTCACACCCAAAAGCATATCTATAGGACCGGGTTGTGAGAAGTCGTCATCAGCGAGAGGTATATTGCGAATAAAACTGATAGCCGCGGTATCAACGCGCGAGTCAGGTAACTGTGATGTAATCTGTTCGACTATCATAGGCTGTACAGAATATTCGCGTCCATCATCAAACCGAGATGTGAATTTTAATGAGGTCGTCCCTATAATTTTTTGAGACGTCCCTCCTATGCCCTGAACTTCCGAAAAGCGGGTTTGTT
Organism: Mecyna flavalis; assembly: GCA_949319885.1. Lineage (NCBI taxonomy): Eukaryota > Metazoa > Arthropoda > Insecta > Lepidoptera > Crambidae > Mecyna > Mecyna flavalis. The sequence continues at coordinate 933,338 of OX439419.1, read as the reverse complement.
TATTTATAGAAAGCGAAAGTCGCTTACAACAAGCGGCGGTAATATAATCACTTTGAGAACCTGGATCCACTAGGCATCTCAAGTAGTGAGTGCGGTTAAAACAATCAACAACTTTGATTTTCGCGGTTCCTAACAATGTAGTCGTTTGAAACCGATCAACTCGATCGTACGAAACTGTACAAACCGAAGTATTATTCTCATTAGGAACGCGATGCGATAAACAACTACCTGTTGCTTTGTTAGCGGGTGCCAATGCGTTATGCATGATTGACTCTGCGCTAGGGCTGCCGAGCGCAGCGCCTGCGCAGCGTGTAGGAATATTTTTGGCGGGGTCTTCGGACACCACTGCACCATTATTACAATTAGATTTAGCGGTTGTATTGAAGTGCAATAATGAGTGGTGTCGTAAAGAACAATGCGAACAATTATGTTTTGAAGTACAATTAAACGTCTTGTGCTTCACACTTAAGCAGTTGTTACAAAAAGAATTAATTTTAATAAAATTATATCTTTTATGTGGAGTTAATTTCATAAAAGAAGGACACGAATATAAATGTTCGTGTTGTTTATTATTACACAACGCGCACTTATTGTTAGTTGGTATGTGCGACCCTAAATCTGTATTAACGAAAGATTTAGTCAACGGTTTAGGGGTGTGCTTAGTGCGTTGTGAATTACCAACAACCGGTTTATTACTCGTATTAGAAGAACGAGATAATACTTTACTTTGCTCCTTAACAAATTCAATTAAATTTTGATAAGTAGGTATTTTATCTTTGCGATGTGCAATTTCAAATAATTTAATTGTTTCTGCGTCTAACTTCTGAAGCGCCAAATGTAAGAAAATAAAATCATTTAAATCACTAAGTTTGAGTTGTTTAAGAGCTTCTATAGAGGAGTCAAAATTATTAATAAATGAATCTAGTCCGGTTGTGGTTGAACTAGAAAGCGGTTTAAAATGTAACAACTGGTTAAGATATGCGGATGCGAGCGAACGAGGATCGTCATACTTTTGCACTAAGGTGTCCCATATAATATTATAATTTGCTGCGGTAGGTGCCAACCCTGCGCAAACGCATGAAGCCGGTCCGGTAAGTTTCCCGACTAAGTAAAATACGCGGTCATTATCAGTTAGCGAAGCGTTATCATGGATCATACTTTTAAACTGGTGATAAAATATAGGCCAGTTCCTAGCATCTCCATCGAATGATCTAAGTTCAATAGGTGGAAGGTGCGGCTTAGATTTCGTAGGGGTTTGTTGCGGTGAAGAATGCATATCATTATCAACTAAAACCTGTTTTATATAGCAATACATATCTTCAAATAATATCCAAGAATCATAATCGACTTCAGAATCAGGATACAGTTGTAAATGTAACGTATTGTAGGTATCCAAAATACTTTGATAATCAGTACGCAAAGTATCTATGTTAACAGCGCTAGAAGAAAACATTCTAAAATACTGGGAATCGATTTCTGCTTTTTTAGCATTTTCGAAAATGTTTTCCACACGTCTATAAATAACATCGCGTTTAGCTGTACAAATAGCTAACTGACTTTTATTAATATCTAAACTTTCTCCTGCGATTCCTTCACCCTCTCTTCGTGTAGTTTTAACCATTGTGATTAATTAAAAATATTATTTTTAGCGTTTAATTTAAGTGTTATGCAATTATAACATAAATATTTTACTTAGTCAAGGAACGTAATCATATAAAACAAAAGTATTTTATACGACAAAAGATTGATCCGAATCTGAATCTTATCTATATTACGGAACGGGTTAAAATAGCGAGAATGAGCAACGTATAGCGGGGCGGTTAAAAGTAAAAATTATCATTAAATAGTGCGGTAGAATGATTTAAATGCGTGCGACTAAAGGAATGCGTCTTCGTACCTGTGCAATCGTAATGGCGGATATGACGAAATATGCGATCGGAATATTACGAAATATTACAAATGCGGGATAAATATTAAGATAGATACAACTAACGATATGTACTACGTAATGCGGTGCGGAAATAAAAACGAAATAGCTGCCTATGCGGGGATATACAAAAAATAAATGACAAACTATTTCAATTTACGCAGCACAATATGGCGGAAAGTTATACCTAACTTGCGGTTATGGAAGTAAAATGGATAAAAATCCGAATTGAATTGACCAAATTATGGATCCTTGGCTCGAAGTGACCAAATTATGGTGTGTATGGCGCCTAATACTAACAAACCATAAGGGTGCGGGAAAATAAATTGTATGGCGGTAAACCTTAGGCGTGGTTTTTGATGATTTAAGTGGACTGTATTTGTTTGCGGGGAGAGAAAAAAGACAATGAGCGATAAGATATATGTGAGGGGAAAATGGGAAGGACAACAGGAGCTCACCTCGTAATCTTCTTCAGCTTACACACTTTCTGCTGATGCACGTGGCGGCCGCGCACTTTCACTTTCCGTTCTTCTCACAGTTTTTCTTAATGTCCATTGTTCTTACACGAGCACTAGAGACACATTCCCGTCGGCGTATTCACATAGGGATTAGCGGATACATTAGCGAATGGAGTCGCTTTTTATGGCGAGGTTAGGGTCTGGATGCGACCAACTCGACCGGCGACTCGCAGTAGAAGAAGACGCGTCTCATTTGCGGTGACGCGATTGAGAGGGAGTCCTAGCGTAGACCAGGAGTGACTGCCACCTGGCGTAGACCAGGGCGGCGCGGTGACCAGCGTAGAATGCGACCGGCGTGGACCGGCTTCTAACGCAGAGTGCGTCCCATTTGCGTAGACGCAATGGCGAGGGGTGAGAGGATATGAAGGAATATGTAGGTAGAAGGAAATAAATACATAACAGTCCACCTACTTTATTCGTAATATAAATATGAAACCCAACAATTTAGGTAAACCTATCGACAATCCTAGCACTTAATCATGGCAAAAAGATTTTATTTTGGTTTTTATTGATTTTATTTCATACAATTTTTCACATTTAAATTGTTTTTTTACCTTCTAGCTACTTAGCGACCATTCGAATTTTTGTTTTACAATGTCCTGATTTTTATCTACATTTTCAATGAAACATCAAATTCGAGTTACTAATAATAATTAAAACCAGTTTTTCCGTAGACACCATAGAAGTAGGAATAATATTATATTTTATTTCTTTAATCTATGGTAGACACGTAGCACCATAGATAAGTAAATAGATATATTTATATTATGGATTACAATATTAATTATGTAACACTAAAACATGAGATCGAAACTATTCTTACAGCGAAATAAAATTATTTATTCTTCTAAAATTATAGTTTTATTTAAAACCCTTGGAATACCACTGTAATTTATGATTTTTCTTATATTTCTTAACCCTTTGCACTTATGAAACCGTTACACAGTTTTCTTTTTATGACTATTCCTATTTTTTTAGCCATTTATTATACCTACCAGTTGGTTTATCCTCAACATTGACGTCGTAGGAGAAGGTCAGATTTGGAAACCACCAGTCAGATTACTTGGTCAGGTTAGTAGGCCTTATAATATCCACTTATAATAATTTCGACTTTCTATTTGTTGCGGGAGGATTAAAAAGTCTGAGACTTATTATACTTTGTCCACTAACAGAATGCTCGTAGTAACTTAGACAATAGCTTGTTAGCATTCAAGCTGTCGAACAAAAAAACGTGATGATAAAAGTTTTACCGTGCGGCTAGAGTGTAACGTGCGATAAAGAAGTGACAACTAATAGCACGTGAAGATTTATTATTTTATCCATGTAATAAGTTCGTTTTAAAAGATGAAAGTTAGTCAGTTGACATGTTTTAAATTTAATAATTTTTTTTAGGTTCGATGATAAGAGAATTGGAAGCTCTATTCGCTTTACATTAAAGCGTTCTCTCTTCGTGGGAAGAGTGGAAACAAAAAAATCCGCTTTTCCCACCCGTGTGGGACAAGTGGAAAAGCTGCATGAACTTATATTCCACTTATCCCACCCATGTGGGATGGCTGGGTGGGATAAGTGGAATATCCCCTTTTTTATATCTCGTGCGAGGTCGGGTCGTTACTCTGCACTTATCTTCCTAATTGCAGTTGCAATGCACATTAATGTTTAGCTCCATTAACATAAATCAAACTTAGCTTATTAAAACTGTCAATAAATACGTAAGTGCAAATCTAAACAAGCCAGATATATTCCCTTAGAGGAAAATAACGAGTATCATTGTCCTTTGATGACGTAAAGGGTTATTTTGAGTGCGGACAGGATAACTGCTTAGTCCAAATTGTAGTATTAGCTACATCGGGTGTGTTTAAAGAAAATATTTACAGTTCTAGTTTGTGCGATAGCGGCGATACGATACGGTGAGTCACAATACTAGTTTGTGGAATTCCGAGTTTTTTTGGAACGTACTCTGATGACGTAATGCTTATTGAGAGTAAACTTGTGACGTCTTTTTAAAAACAATTCCAGGTTTAAGTTACCTTATAATTTAAGTAACATAATTTTGTGGTTTATGACCCGTGGAACACCTAAGTGGTTCACCTAGGTGTTCCACGGTGACTTTTTTGTACCCGTGGATCACCTAGGTGTTGGTGTTCCACGGGTACAAAAAAGTAACCGTGGAACACCTAGGTGTTCTGTCTGTCCTTCCTATCTGACCAACTGAACGGACCAACTGAAATCCTACTCGTCAATCGAATACGTAACAAAGTCCGTGGACTACCACAAAAAATTGTAAGGTTGCTGTATTATATTTTAATAAACAATATAAATCAGTATTAGTACCTGTATACCTATATATACCTTAAATATACCTATTTTATTTATAAAAATATTAAATTGAGTATTATTCTTTGAAGTACATTAATTTATACGCAATATTGTCAGGACAATAATGACTATGTTCCTGTTGGGTTTCAAAGTTCTTCGCGATAATGTCCCAGCATTACCAGTCAAAAATGTATAAAAAGAATACAATTCTGAACCTTGCAAAGTTCTTGCAAATTAAAAATAAATAAAGACTGTTAACATCACACTGCTGCATACATTGATCTAGTAAGATAGTCGACGAAGGTAACTACCAAAAATATGCATGTAGGTATGTTTAGTGTTTACCTGCTGATCAAAGTCTTGGAAAAGAGTCAACCAAGATTTAGGCTACGTAGGGGTGGTAGACGTAGTATAATAGTCCTAATGCCAAATTGCGCATCGCGTTTCAATTCAGTCAATAATGATTAACTTGTAAAAATTATGACCAGTCAATAATGAGCTCAGACCTCACCTTAACGTAAAGGCCTGTATTCACTTTGATTAGTGCGAGTGCGAGTGATTAGTGCAAGTGATTAGTGATTAGTAGAAAATAAGTGTGGACAGCGACTGATTAGTGCGAGTGATTAGTTGGCTGCGTAGTGAAGTGTTTAGAAGCGTGTTCTATTTTTCTGCGAGTGGACTGCGAGTAGCCACGTCCCGCGCGCCCGCCCATCCCCCTCTCCCGCGGCGTGCCTGCCACACACACACACACCCTCAACTACTAATCACTCGCACTCGCCAACAATTGGACACTACTTGCACTACGCACCTGCACTAATCACCCTCAGCTACTAATCACTCGCACTCGCACTAATCAAAGTGAATACAGGCCTTAAGGCAAGGTCGACTCGACCAGCTGTCGAGAGTACAGTAATGTTTTGTCATACTCTAAGTATGAATCACGGCTGACACATCTTGATGCACAACTTATACCTTCCTCACATCCGCAGTATGAGATCAGAAACGATACTGTGAAGTTCGATTTGTGGGTTATATAGTGAAAAAGTTTAATAAAGCATTTATTAACTCGTTGATAAAAGTGCAAAAATAACTGTGGACGGAACTTGTTGCTGACGTCATAACCGGTTTAGAAGTGCTCAGTTTATTGTTTACACTCAAAAGGTATTTATGCGCTATTATTAATTGTTTTTATTGGAAGATTTCCTTTTAAAGTATTTGTGTCCGTATTGTGTTTACGTTTACGATAAGGAACTCGTTAATATCATTTTATATTGAAAAAACTGCAATAAGTAAAGGCAAGCTAGTTATTCCTTTATCTCTTTTTAACTTACTGTTATCAAACAAGAGGGACAGAGATGTAGATATATAATATTGCATTTATTAAATATCTACCTACAGGCGTCATTAGTTCGACGACCCATGGGGAGTGGTTCTAGTGTCTATTGGGTTCGATTCCCGATTTTAGAATAATTGTCTATGATTTTTTATAAATAAATGTCTCGGATAATATTCACACAGCACCATCTAGTTACAAATTGCATATACTTATTGAACTATGGATGCCAGACAACGGATAAACATTACTTATTATGTTATGTTGTTCCTATTTTGACTGCTGCAGCAGTGCAGTGGCTAGTAAGTCGCTTTATAAGTTGGGTTCAAATCCCAGGTCGGACCAAAAATGTGTTATCGGTTTTGGCGTCCACTCAGTCACACTGTCACAGTCGGTCCCTGCAAATTGATGTAAGTAAAACATTCTCGTGCCTCAGAAAACATGTGAAATTATTGGTCCTGCGCCTTATAACTTTTCAGTCGTGTCGTGTAATATGAGTACCTTTACCTGAAAAAAGACAATGTTCACGCAAAATATCTATTATGTTTGTACCGTACTGGAATTAATTCCACGACTTCTGTATAATAATTAATTAGGAAACACTCGTTGACTTCAATAGTTCAATCCTAGCAGTTCCGTGAGCCATGGCCCCGCTGTCGCTGAAGGTGGTGCTGGACGAGGGTGCCGTCACCAGGACGGTGCTGTTCGAAGCAAGCATGACGGTCGAGCAGGCGCTCGCCATCGTGAAGGAGAAGATGCTGACGGGAGACGACGGGAAAGGTAGTAAAATCCATCTTTAGTGTCTTTTCGATTCTATGAGAATGCTTATAGGCAGCATAACCACAGGCTAGCTAGACTTGGGCTGGTCAATAGCCAAAAGCCTGTAGCACGCTCGTCCCAATCAGGTGGAAAACCGGGTAAGTCATTTAATAGAAGGCACGCAAGTCTTCTGATAAAGCGGTAACTACTTACTGTCTATTTCATTATGAGTTAAGACACACTTTACCAGAAAGTATCGCTCGATCCTTAGCCCCTGAAATTTTCAGTCCGCTAAAAAAAAGGACAAATGTCCCATTTTTCAGCTTCAGTTTCACGCGAAGTATTACTCTTACTTTAAAAAGACTATTAAGTATTAAGTTTACCTACATCAAAATACCACTAAAACTTGACACAGCTATTTGTGGTGGCGCCAACCAGGTAAATACATTGCGTCAACTTTGCAAGTCCCCAAATGGTAGCTGGTAGCTAACGAGTCAGGATTTGGTAATATCTGAGCAACTTAACTGTGGAAATCGAACGAGTTTTTATACCAAACCAATTGCTCTAAGAGTTCATATATTTTGTATATTTTTTTTTATTTAGTAGATCACCAATCAAATCTAACTTAAATGCAAAAACTTATAATAATAATAATAATCGTTTATTCCTCACCATAAACATGATTACATGCACAGAACAAGAAAATTTTCTCTCTGATTACATGGAATACAATTTCTAGTTAGCATAGGTCCTGCAGATAGTTTATGGTGGGTTGACACTTGAACTAGGACAGGTCCTGTATCTACACGACGTTATATTTAGTATGTACACGACGCACTCGATTACATATTTCTAATGTATATGCTCTTTCGTCCAGAATACGGGTTGTTCCTGACGTCAGCAGACGACGAGCGGTCAGGTATTTGGCTGGAGAGGCATCGCAACCTGGAATACTACATGCTGCGGGACGGAGATCACCTCCACTACCTTTGCCGCATCAGGAACGTTAGGATACGGATGTTAGATGGTAAGTCCAGTAATATTCTAGGGCATCATCTAAGCATATAGGTTGTGCTAATTAGCTTTTACAAACTTTACGCCTTAAGAATAATAAAGTATCAGCCTAATAATGTCCCACTGCAGGGCAAAGGCCTCCATCCTTGAAATCAAGTTATCGTTACAATGATGGGTATTGGCTTAATCACCACGCTTGCCAAATTCGGATTGGTGATCACAAACCCGAGCTGTGTCCGAAAGAACCGACACAAGGTTAGCTCGACCCGGGAATTGAACCCAGGACCCCGAGATCTTGGCCCGGTACTTTATCAACCAACCAGAGACGTTGCGCCTAGCGGGCGCCCGCGGTTTCACCCGCGTGGTTCCCGTTCCCGTGGGAATTGATCAAAATCCTTTTTTAGCGGATGCCTACGTCATAACATCTACCTGCATGCCAAATTTCAGCCCGATCCGTCCAGTGGTTTGGGCTGTGCGTTGATATGTATCTATGTCAGTCAGCCACCTTTGAGTTTTATATATTAAGAAGAAGATTAAGAATTAAATGTATTGCACGTATGTAGGTTAAAGTAATAATAATTCCGATAATGTCAAGTGATATCCTAGGCGGCAGTACTAACCTTTATAAAAATTCGCATAATATTTCTAATCTTTTAAAAGTAACGAAACTAAGCACTTACGCTGTTTTTATAAAAAAAAATCCTTTACACGTTATATGTACATAAACAACGTGCAATTATTAAATAAAAAAATCAAATTATTAGCGTAATAAAACCTCCGCGGCTCTAAACTTTTTAAATAAATACCGCGAAATTAGATGTTCCATTTTTAAAATTCTCTTGTCTTTTGTTTGGTAAATCAATCACGGATTTCGTTTCGTTTAGATTTTTGAAAATGTTGTTGTAAATTGTAAATATTTAGTTCATTAATGTGTGCGTGTTGTTGTTAATTTAAACTTTGACAATATATTTTGTTTATTTCGTTAACATTACTCGCCAGAAGTGATTGCAGGTAAGAAGTTCAATTATTACAAGATTCAAAATTTTGAATCATAGGAATAATAATAATGCAATGACTTATTATGGACTAATTAATTATGTAATTGAAAGAAATTTTATTTTATAAAGATTCACGACTATAAATATGTATTATTTACAAAACTTTTAAGTCACTCTCAGATAACTTTATGTCGTAATCGGTCATCGGGGGAGATGACTCACTTTAATGGAAAACAATATTAAAACTTATTTCATAGCAGTTTTCAATGACATTTTTACTGCTCTTAAGCATACCGTCGTTACCATTCAGCCATTTTATGTAATGAAAGAATTTGATTGGTTTTCTCTCGTTGAACTGCTTAGTTTACCTACCCAATTACTAACAGACCAATTCGAAAATACTGCAATGTTTTTGTATATCCTTAAATTTACTTTTAAAGGTTAAGGTAAAAGCTGTTTTAAAAAATGATACTTATCTTTTTATAAAAACCAAGTAGGTAGGAATAGCAAACAGAAAACAAGTAATATAACAATCTATATGTTTGTTGTTTTTGATACCAAAAACACAATTGCTCAAGCGACTTTTTGTGATGTTGTAACGTCCAATATTTATTTATTTCTCTCTTCCCAGGGTCTGTGAAAACTCTGCCAGTAGACGAGTCGAAGACAATAGAACAGCTGATGGTGGGCATCTGCGCTAGGATTGGCATAATGAACCATGAAGAGTACGGCCTGGTAAGTTCAGCTTAGTAACACAAGCTCTTATTTTCATGCATCTCTGATGTATTTATGTGGGCCGGTCAATCCTCACAGGGTGGGTGGGTACTTGCTCTTCCCTTCTGGGTGTTAAGGGAAAACCGGAAGTATTTAGTGGGTATTAAGGCTAACGTCGACGTCGTTAGTACTATCCCCTGATTTGCAGTTTTGCACACATCGCAGCTATCACGTCTGAAAAAATAAAAGAATCTACGAGTGGGAATAGGGCGCTCTTTGCTACTACGCCACTGAGACAGATATTGTGTACTTGACGCAGCTGCTGTCCAAGGGCGGTTATGATAACTTACTATTAGGGGTTACAAGTCGGTTATCATTGCGAACATAAGACCCCAGATAGCGAAAAGATGAAACTTCTTCGAGTGGTTTCCCGCCTAAGACTTAAAACTGTGGGATCTGCTGTTTCGCCCCTTGCCGGTTGTTTAAGCACTTGGGACATCATCATCATCATCATCATCAGGGGTAAACACTTGTCGAATGGCCTCTCCGTTTAAAAATATTTGTTGACCACAGTGTCATGATGAAGAGGAAACAATTGAAGAGAAGCTGGCTCCAGGCACCGGCACCCTCACGCTCAAGCGCATGACGCAGCCCAAGGAGAGGGACGCTAAACTAGAGCAGCTTAGTAAAAAGCTCAAGACCGACGACAATGGTGAGTTACAGGTTACAGTTACAGTTTTTATAAAAAATCCTTCTGTTAAGATAAAAAATATGATATTTCATACGGGATTTTGTACTCATGGAAGTTGAATTTCCTGAAACCTCTGCTTATTTGAAACTAACACGAAACTTAAAAGTAAAACCTGAAAACTGAAAACTAAAAACTGCTACAAGTTTATAACAAAAAATTAAGTTTTTTTATAAAACTTTTAAACCTTATTACTAGTTTTTATAACCCAACCCTAACGTTTTAGAAATTGAAGTTGGTTGCGTATTTATCAATGCGACTTTTGAGTGTTGTGTACTACACACACCTCGCCATAATACTAACATTGACATTGCCGAACATCGTTACCCGTCAGCACAGGTGCAGTGGCAGCAACAGCATTCGTAGATAGTTTTGTGCACTGTTTGTTTTTACTTAATTTTTTACATTCAATTAAATTTATTTTCTATCTCTTTCTTTCTTTACTATAACACCTGATCTCGTGCAGTGGAATGGCTGGACCAGCACAAGACGTTCCGCGAGATGGGCGTGGGTCCGAAGCAGACGCTGCTGCTGAAGCGGCGGCTGTTCTACACGGACTGCAACGTGGACGCGCGCGACCCGGTCGGGCTGAACCTGCTGTACGTGCAGACTAGAGACGCGGTGCTGGAGGGACACCACCCCGTCACGGAGGATCAGGGTGAGTTCACTTAGTAGAGTACCATAGTGCGGCCAATTATATATTCGGTTTCGAGTCTTTTTAGTCAACGCAAAGAAAATGTCCTGTTCTAATATATCATCTTCGCTTTAGTGTTTTTCGTCCAGACATATAAAAATCCTAGAGCAAGATCTAGAAAAAAAAAATATTTTTTAAACATCAGATATTGTTTTAATTATGTTAATAGCTGAAAGACCAGCCCAAAACAGAGTTACGAGCTGAAATAAATTATGAACGTTTCATATAAATGAATTTTTGCAGCAGTTACGCTTCGCAATGTTTTTGCATTTGTATTGCAGTAGGCGTTTTTAAGTGATCTTGGCGTTTGTATTCGGATTTAATTACTACAACGCTTTATTTTTATAATTAATACATTTTAGGGTTGACAATTTAACCTTATGATAAACCCTTTTTCTATACAACAATCTTAATTTTACAGCGCTAACATATAAAAAGAAAAAAAAGAACTGTTCATCAATGCCATGATGGCGTGTTTTCATGTTATATCAACAACAAAAGTTACTGTTATTTACATCGATATCAATATATTTAGCAACTGTGGCTTGGTGGCGTAAGATTATATTTTTTATCTACATCCATACCATAATATGTCTATTTTATATTCAGGAGCGATGAGCAAACGCCCTACATTTAGATATAAGTATCTGTGGCTGCATTGAAATGTTTACATTTTAGTGTCGGTAACTGATACGAAATTACGTTCAAATTTCGAACGTCTTCTTTAAAAGTAAAAATTAATAGGTTTTTTCGATTATCGAATTAGTCGATTAGTAATTTTATGTTCCATTCCTATACATTTAATTCGATGCTGAAATTATAACAATCGATTTGAGAATCGAAATCAACTCGAGTCTAGATTGTTTATGGATTTTAAAAACTACAAACGTCAGTCATTAATTATGACAGTACTAAACTAACTTTTACATACAGATTATGTTGGTAACTAGGGCGTTTGCTCATCAATCCTGACTATAAAATAGACATATTATCGTATGAATGAAGATAAAGTTATGTATGTGACTGTACATAATTAGTCATTAAAATACTCATGTGATTCTTTTATGAAACTCACTTCGTTCGTTTCATAAAACCACATTCGTATTTTAATGACCCTCATTATGCAGCAGTCACATAAATAACTATTTACGTTGTTTTTCCCGCGCTTCGAGACGATAACGATTCGACCGCACGCGGCGTTGCCAGCCCGCACTGAGCCTCGCCGTGGTCGTGTGACGTCACTCTCTAAGGACGGACGCACTCGAAACATTGCTGTTTTTGTTACCGATTGATTTAAAATTAAAACATAGTTTTATAGAGTGGAATCGAAAAGTACAGTCAAAAGCACGTCAGACGTAACACTTTGGACTTTGTACCACTCTTATGTCGGGGGCATAAGTGCTATTATCGAACTGCAAGTGTTTACCGTGATGTGCCGTACAATAAGGTAAGGTAAAATTATTCTTTAATAATGTACTTTATGAAAACTATGTTAATTTTAGAATTAAGTGTAAGTACTCTAAATTAATCGCTGTTAAATTAGATCTTGTCTTCATTTGAAAACATTTACATTGTTTACATCATTTACATTTATATTGTTTTTCTGAAATATTCAGCTGGATTTTTCTAATTATAAAGCGAATCAAATTTTTAATCTGTCTTGCGGATTAAACCCAAAATAAAAATTGTTGTGTATGTACGGTCAACAGCACATCACGGTATACACTTGCAGTTCGATAATAGAGCTTATGCCCCCGACATAAGAGCGGTACAAAGTCCAAAGTGTTACGTCTGACGTGCTTTTGACTGTACACCATGGAATTAATAATGTACACACACAACAATTTTTTTTTGTTTAGAACAAGAAAAAACAAAATTTTATTGGCCATAAAGTTACTTGATAAAAATTAAGCCATAAAAATATTTATAATAGTGAGAAAAGTTTCTATCATAAAATATACTAAATCTATGATCATAAATTATCTGAAGTGACAGCTGTCAGAATTCTGTCGAATATAAAATCAGAGTCTTAGATCAGAGTATAAATTCTGATGCGTGTTTGGTCGGCCTATCGCCGACCCCGATCGATCGTCGACCCATCTCGCCGACACGACGCGACGGGACGACCGAGCGCGCAGTCGTGTATACAGTCGTGCGCCGCATAGCAGCTCGTTACCATGTTCACCGACCGCCTGGACGTGCGGCTCATCTGCCTCGTGCGGGACAACCCGGTGCTGTATGACCTCAACCACCCGAAGTACATGGACTTCAACGCGCGGGAGGTGGCCTGGCAGAGGATCGGCGACGAACTCAAGCGACCCGGTGAGACCATTTACAATTTGCGATGTCCGCTACCATGTGTTACTCGATCGATACTCACTTTGGGTGTCGACGCTACAATTTTGTTTTTCAATGTGACTATTTGTTTGATTGGACTCAATTTAAATAGACGATGTAATTTATTGAAATTATATTTCTGAATCTAAAAACCTATTAAGTATTCAATTGAGTAAGTTTTAAAACTGTGTTATTGCATAAGTAGAGACATTTTGGATGCATTGTCATAATGTTAAAATAAGATATTGTTATTTTATGTAGCCTTTTTTAAAGTTTTGATTTTACTAATTTTAAATCTATTTTCAGCCGGAGACTGCAAAGTCAGATGGATAAACATTAGAGATGTAAATCGTCGAATCCTGAAAAAGAATTTGACGAATCCTCGTTCGCCTCATCGCGTATACAAGTACGAGTCTGAGCTGGCATTCATGAAGCCTTTCTACAAGGACGTACTCATCAACGATTTTGAATCCGATGACAAGGGACAGTGGGACGACGATGCAGACGAAACTTTGGACACAGGAGCACCAGTAGACACTGACGACTCTGAAAAATCCGTCAAAAAAGTCAGCAAAGCTGCTAAGAAATCGAAGAAAAGAAAGAAGTGGGACTTTGATGAAGAAGAAAAACCACTATCGACGCTCAACGACCCAGCACCTGCATCTGATTTCGATCCTGCAGATCCCGTAGATGCGTTTCTATTAAGTATTGGCGCAACATTGAAGACATTTTCTCCGTATCACTTAAATCTGGCAAAGAGTAAAATATTCGCAGTGGTTCAAGAACATGATTTACAACAGATTGTACAGAAGACCAGTGACGTCAAATCTACAGATAATATGTATATGGAGTGAACACTTTGTGATGGAGTAAATAAGAGTTGATTGCAATTTCATTTCAGGATGATCGAAGTAGTGAAGGTCAAATACAATAACGTAATAGTGTTAATGTTAAGATATTGGATAAGCCGATAAGATAATGTAGTAGTAGTATTAGTTATTAGTTTGTTGTTTTACAACATCCAATACTTTTTTACGATTTAAATAAAACCTACGCAATATTATTTGTAAGAATTAATTTGTTTCAATTGATTTTATTATCAATTTCAAAAAACTAGGCGTTGTTTTGTTTTTTGCAGAATTAGTTAGGATTTCGATATAACCCTGTGTGCGATCGGTCAGAGGTGGTTGTTTCAAAGATAACATCAGTTTAATTCATAATATTGTAAAATTATGAGTATCACAGCACATATTATCCTGAGATAATAGGAAATTGAAAGATTCTGTTCGAGTCGCGTTAAGAAATCGAATTCAAGTGGTAGTGGTTTCCTATAATCAATGCCATCGAGTGCGGTTCAGGAGGCTAATTCTTGCTTGGTCCGTGACATAATCTCAAATACACTTTATGACCACTATCCCGAGATCACTGATGAAGATAATATTGTTTTGTAGCTGATCATCTCCTTGTTGAGAAATGTCCTCTTGATCCAGGCCGTGTTGCGTTCACTAGTGTGCGAACAACGAATTTAAAGCGTAAGGTAAGACGCACACGCGTCTTCGACAATACCTGCCCAGCCAGACTGCACTGACCGGACTAGCTAATAAATATTTAATGCAATAATGCAATCTTTCTTGCTCATAATATTATAATTGTAAGGCTCTTTCCAAAACGGTTTTGATATTACTACCATGCAAAAAGCAAGGCGTATTTTGATGTCAGAAGTGCCACTGGCTCAAAAATGTGGTAATGGCCTAAGGCTAGGAATATGAATGGAGGTATTAAACTACCTACTTTTATTTATGGTATTATTTCTCCAAGTGACCAAAGATTTAAATCTTTGCAAGTGACCATAACATAATATATTATGTAACTTATAAATACGTACTTAGTTTTATGGAGTCTTTTGACGTCCTGTTGTTTCATCGCATGCAACACATTAAGGCCGTCTCTGTTTATAAATAATTACCTAGGTACATACTTTTTCCAATTTAGTATAATTATGTACTTTACTATGGGTATTTTTATTGGATCAATTTGCTAATTTGAATTTTGTTTTTTCACCTTTTACCGGCTAGACAATAAACTAATAAATATTTCATGTGTGTAAATGCCCCAAGGTGATACAACCTCAATCACTGAGGTCAATTATAATACGCGCGGCGTGTGACCTCAATAGATATAACACCTCATTTATTGTAAATATAAAAACGTTGTCAAAGTGTCATTCTTGCTGTTGTCAAATGCCTAAATATATATTATTTCTGAATGATATTAAACAAGGCAAAAGGGCGGCCCTATTGAAATTATAGGCATAAGGCCTTAGGATAATTATAAAGCATTAATTACATGACACAATTCATGTTCACTTTGCACTCTAGAGAGGTATTTAACCAATCAGACAAAAGACAAACTGGACTCGCAAGTCTCGCAACGTTAAAAATAAAACGTGAAGACGTTTGATCTTAGTGTTATCATCTCAGTGGGTTAGTCACCCTACTCTCATATCATGGCTACCCTTTTTGCTGTTGTCTACGTAGCTGAAGATTAATTCTGATTCTGATGTAGTAAATCCGTACAACACGGACGTCGTACGTGCCCGCGGCGTTGCCGCTCCGCGCGCGGGACGACGACGGCGGGAGGGTCGCACCACTCGCACTCGCTCTAGTCGCACCACTCGCACTCGCTCTCTGCATTCAGTCGCGGCACGCGTCCGAGGGCCACGCGATACGATGCCGTTGCCATTTAACAGGACTCTAGACCTCAAATTGATTGGTTTAGTCAAAGAAAACGGCCTTCTATACAACACCAAGCATCCGAAGTACCTAGACTTCGATTCTCGGGAAGTCATTTGGCAGAAAATCGGAGATGCTTTGAAGCGGCCGGGTGAGTAGGTGTTTACTTATTTACACTGTCTTATTGCGTGCTGCGTTAGGTCCAAAGTCCGATAGCACCGATCGTGTTTTTGACCTTCGCTGCACACCTTCCTTTCCGTTCTGTATTTTTCCTGTAACATGATGATTGTTTGTTATAACTTGTCACCGGGATGGGACTGTTTACTGTTTAGGGTTAACCATTAAGTTGAGAATCAATAGAGAATTGTTTATCTTTCGTACGTATACCTACCTAATTCTTTATTTGTTGAATACCGCAGTTCTTAAAACTGTTGTTCATGTGACATGTAATATTGATGAATCTACAGCGCATTCGTATCTGGCTGGCCACTATCTTATCTAAAGTCCATACCTAATTGATAGTGCTGTAGTGGTCACGCTAGTCCATAAGATCAAGATGAAAATCATACCATACCTACCTTTGTAACTATTCAACCAACATTTATTATTTTGAATTGATAAGTTTTTTGATTTTATCAATATATTTCTGTTTTAGGTACCGTTTGTAAAGCAAGATGGATTAATATACGCGACATGATGCGGAGAAAGTACAAAGAGCGCCTGAAGAATTCGCATCAAAGAGTGCACAACTACAAATACGAAGAAGAACTAGGCTTCATGATGCCTTTCTTCAAAGATATCGCAGACCACAACGAGGATTATGCCGACTTTCTTGAAGAGGAAGCCAATGGCGAAGTAGAAATGCCCACCGAAGTGTTCGTCAATGATAACGGAGAACTGGAAGAAGCTAAAGAAATCAAATTTAACTTTAGGAAACGAATGGAAGATAATGCAGGCAGTAACAGTAATACGAAAGAAGTTACCACTGAGAGTGTATTCCAAGAGTTGAATCCCGCCGATCCTTTAGATGTTTTTTTAATAACCATTGGTACGACACTTAGGCAATTTAGTCCATACTATTTAAATCAGGCTAAGTCAAAGATTTTTCAAGTGGTTCAGGATTATGAGCTGCAACAGATTGTGAATAAAGATGAGCAACACAATAATGGCAATGATGGAAACAGGTAGTAAGAGTAAATGTTATTAGGGATTTAATTGATAATAATAATAATAATAATAATAATAATAGTTAGTAATAATAGTAGATACGTACCTAAATTACACAATAATTACTTTAGTTTAACCACGTACCTACCTAAACCCAGAGTTATTTCCTACCAATTTATAAGTTTGTGACTTCCTTTGGTACCTAACTATTATCAGCCTACTTAACTAAATTTGTAAACTAGATGTTTTGTACAAGCTCAGCAATAAAGTAATTTTTTAATAAAACCGTGTTATTTTTATTTTTCTTTTATTTCTAAATTTACACTTATTTTTAAATAAACTTATATTAAAAATAAGCATGTGCCCACAACTTAGCTCGTGTGATAATTTGAAGCAGTGAAATTCAAATTGTTATATGTATGTCATCATCACTAGATATTTGCCAGTGGAATTTAGTCCAAAAGCAGATACCCAAACAGACAAAACACCATTTACTTTGGGCACAGATAATATAATACTAATACTTTGGGTCGCCCAGCAATAAATTATAGCTGTCAGGTTCTCGTTGCTATTTCAAATTTACAGGCGTTTATGCTATACTAGTCTTTAAGTATATTTACTTATTGGTAGTAGTTCCCTATACGAAAGGGGTCTTTTGTGTTGAGCTTTCGGCCCTACCTTCATGGCAAGCGATAACTGCGACATAATATTATCCAAGTACACTTCACCAGGCACCATAATGCCACACTGTGTCGCACAGGTCATTCTCAAACCTTTGATTTCTTGTACTGGCACTATCATTTTTAAAATTCTTTTCTAGTTCTAGTTTCACAATAAGGAATTAGGTAATAGTTATTAGTCGTCGTTGTCCTCATTTAACATAATTAGGACAACGACGACTAATTACTTACAAAATTATTTTTTGGCTTTAGCGTTACAATTTGCCGGTATCCAGTGCCAGATTCAGTATGGAGATTTTCATGAAGACAAACACAAGCCGGGGCTTATTGAGTAAGTGTTTCAACATTTGTATGAATGCAAAAGGTAAAGTAAAACATGAACTAGGTATAACAAAGACAATGATATGTATAACAAAGATAATGATATATTAAACTGCTACTTAGATTTTACAGCTAAACAGGCCATAAAATCTTAATGTCGCTATAGTTTGCACTCTTTTATGATGTTCATCTGTGACAAAAAAAATTATAACGTACCTATTACGTAATGCAAAAGGCACTTTATATGCCTATAAAGGCAACTTGTGGGATACACAATTTGTTTTTACCTTCTACGTAAGTAGTACATATTCGTAGGTTGTATTAGAATGCATATCTATCCTTCAGAGTTACTACTTACTAGTATTGATATGGTACGCAGATTGAATTGATTGTTGATTGCATGTAAATGTGAACTCCCAGCGTGAGCGAGTTCCTGCCGAAGGAGCGCACGTCGTCGCGCGGCATGGAGAGCAAGATCCTGAAGGAGCATCGCAAGCACCAGGGCCTCAGTGAGGTGGACGCGAAACTGCTCTACATCAAGACAGCCAGGGACCTGCCCACCTTCGGCGTCACGTTCTTCCTCGTCAAGGTACGACTGATGAGAGATCAGGCGCAGGCTTGACGACTTTACGTGCTTTCTAAAGCCCGAGGTTTCTAGGGGCGTATTTCAGGGCCTATTTCAGACTGACCAGTGTTTTTTGAATAGAGAAGTGAGAATAGAGAAATAGAGAAGTGAATAGAGAAGTAAGGAGTTTAAACATGACACATAAAAATGTAAGTGCGTTTCTTTAAACGAGCTTTTTACCGAAATGTTAGAGCTGTTTACTACGAGGGGCAAGGTATGATATTTTATAGACGAAATAATATGATACAATTACTAAGTTAAGAGAGACCTTCTCACCTGAATAACTTCTACTTTTACCTAAGTTACTTTTACCTATCATCCTTGTATACAATTTTAGAAATAAATTCGACTCAAGTGTGTCAACGAATAGACTTTATTAGCATTTTAATGTATTAATAGGAAAAACAGAAAGGCAAGAAGAAATTGGTGCCTCGACTGCTCGGTATCAACAAGGAGTCGATTCTGCGGCTGGATGAGAATACTAAAGAGATATTGCAGGTCTGGCCTCTGACGCAAGTCAAGACTTACCATGCAGGGAAATCGGAGACGTTCACCCTCAACTTTGGAGATTATAGGTTTGTACACATTTTATTTTCTGTGGTTAGACTTAGTACTGAATGGTGCATCCTTTTAATGTACATCATGGTTGGATATGGAAGGGAGCACGGAAGTAGAATATAATAATGCTGTACGAATTCGATTTTTTTTGTTAATAAAGTTTGTAACTGGAAATAGAATAAGAAGGTACCATGTAATTAAGATAATTTTGAGCACAATATTGGAAAGATTTCTTACATTTTTTAAAAGATGATGCCAGTTTTTCTATGAAATCTGGTCCCACCTCCAATAGCTATGTGTGTTACATCGCTGGATAGGTATTTTTGAGCTGAATAAAAGTTACTATGGCGCCAAGTTCCAAATCTTAGTCCGTTCAGAGTTATTCTTTATTAAACATTGTAGTTTTAGCAGCAACCAATTAATAATATTTACTTGCTTTTCTGTACTATATGCATGTTATGTAAAACTAAATACCAACATACAGATCATTGAATTCAAAACCTTTTTATCGGTCTCACTCGCACAGTCCCAAAACCTGAAGGGTACCATAGCGGGACTTTTTGGTAGGTATTTCGCGAGGGTGCCATACCGGTACAGTACCATAGCGGAACTAACCCGCACTCATTAGGTAGGTATTAACAGGACAATGAAACTGGTTAGCGGTACGGACGGCGGCGTTAAATAGGGGAGAGCGGGGCTGAAAGTGCCGATTTTGACCAATCCTTATATGATTCGGATAAAACAAGTACTATGTCTGAAAGTAGTGGTTCATCCTAAGCCAAATTTAGTCTATAATTCGAATTTATAAACTGATTTCGCACATTTTTAATAGTCTTTTAGAAAAAGTGATTTTTTTATACAGCGGCGGCAAGGCGCTTCCAACCCCACATTGGGGCAAGTTGTGCCGTACCTGAGGTCGGTTGTGCCGTTGATAATGCTAGGTGATTTACATGAATGAAAATTAATTTAAAGTTTTAAAGACATCAATTTTATAATAATATATTTATTCGTTATACATTTTACTATAAATCAACAGTTTTGCCATCAGAACGGTCTCAACGGTCGTCATCTTGCAAAACTCTTCTCTTAGCGGAGTTCTTAGTCGGCTTTTTTGTTTGTTTAACTTTTCCCTTGCCTTTTCCTTTGCCTTTTCCCTTCCTTTTTCCCTTAACCTTCATTTTAGTTTCACTTTCTTTCTTTTTCTTTTTATTAGCCTGTTCTTCAGCCAAAAAATTACTTCCTTGGAGTGTCCGTAAGAACAGCTGTCATCCTTTTACGTCATTTATTATGTCCAATTAATCAGGAAGGTGCTTTAGGCAGTGGTCTTATTAGCTCTGGTGAGAAAATTGCTGTATTTTTATCTCCTGTGTTGTTATCAGCTGATTAAGGAAGCTGGAAGCTGCAGCAAGGAATAGGCTCCTGAGAGTACTGACAGTTGTTCTTGATTGCCCAAATGGTTCATTTGTACAGTCAACGCTGCAGTTGCTTTGCGCAGAAACATGCTGTAGTATTGATGGACCGGCACAACCAGCCCCCCATGACCGGCACATTTTACCCCGCTTATTAGAGTGTGATATTTTGTCTGACATATAAAAACCACTATGCTCAAAGCATTAAAATTACACTGCATAACAAACTAGGATAAATAACAAATATTTTACTAAAACTCTCATGTTAAACGCACGAAAAATGCTACCTTGCGACCAAAAAGTATCGAAACGAAAATATTTACTTTCGTGGCGTTGAGGACCCTCACATACACTGCCACTTGGTCCGCGTTGCTGACGCAACTAAAAAGGCAGCCGTTTGTGCCCGACTGTTAGGCATTACGCGACACAATACGATCGTATATCTATCTCTTTCTGTTTTCGAGATATTCGCGTCGGAACAATTTACCCCCGGCACTTCCAGCCCCGGTCTCCCCTAAATGTTTATTATTAAAATATTTTAACATTGTTTTATTTTATAAAAAAGCATTTGTTAACGATAACATCTGTTTAAGATTATCATTTTGTAAAAAAAAAAAAAACATTTAACATTATTTTTGAATCCTGTAAAACTACTATGTTTAAAAAAAGAATAACTCTGAACGGACTAAGATTTGGAACTTGGCCCCATAGTAACTTTTATTCAGCTCAAAAATACCTATCCAGTGATGTAACACACATAGCTATTGGAGGTGGGACCAGAATTGGCATCCTCCTTTGTGGTCATGCAGTAGTTTTACGGACATACTACACAAGGTTAGGGTAGTTATAGGATTTTTCTTTACCGTGAAAATAAAGATTCAATTTTTTGACCAATTTGTGGTTGTTGTATCAAAACATCGTTAAAATGTATGGATTAATTTGACTTTTAGTCCGACTTGAAATTCGAAGGCTCGAAGATCAGATGAGCCCACAGTCTGGCAGCACATTGAGCGACGTTTCCCTCATGGTAAAAGGCCGCTGTGGCCTTTTACGTTCAGGTGGGTGGTGTAGTGTCTGTCTGCCAATTGATGTAGTATAAAAAAGCGATGTTTACGGTGTAGCGACAAGGAGTACAGCGTGAAGACAAACGACGCGCACCGCATCCGCGACATCCTGCAGAGCTACATCGACATCATCAAGCGCCGCATGGACGCCGCGCACCGCCTGCACGCGACCGAGCACCACGCCATCGTCGAGGACCACGTCGAGGCCTCCAGGTGAACACTGGCACATGTCTAGCTACCCGCCGAGCGTATCACGCAGCGACCAGACGAACGACGCGCGCCGCATCCGCGACATCCTGCAGAGCTACATCGACATCATCAAGCGCCGCATGGACGCCGCGCACCGCCTGCACGCGACCGAGCACCACGCCATCGTCGAGGACCACGTCGAGGCCTCCAGGTGAACACTGGCACATGTCTAGCTACCCGCCGAGCGTATCACGCAGCGACCAGACGAACGACGCGCGCCGCATCCGCGACATCCTGCAGAGCTACATCGACATCATCAAGCGCCGCATGGACGCCGCGCACCGCCTGCACGCGACCGAGCACCACGCCATCGTCGAGGACCACGTCGAGGCCTCCAGGTGAACACTGGCACATGTCTAGCTACCCGCCGAGCGTATCACGCAGCGACCAGACGAACGACGCGCGCCGCATCCGCGACATCCTGCAGAGCTACATCGACATCATCAAGCGCCGCATGGACGCCGCGCACCGCCTGCACGCGACCGAGCACCACGCCATCGTCGAGGACCACGTCGAGGCCTCCAGGTGAACACTGGCACATGTCTAGCTACCCGCCGAGCGTATCACGCAGCGACCAGACGAACGACGCGCGCCGCATCCGCGACATCCTGCAGAGCTACATCGACATCATCAAGCGCCGCATGGACGCCGCGCACCGCCTGCACGCGACCGAGCACCACGCCATCGTCGAGGACCACGTCGAGGCCTCCAGGTGAACACTGGCACATGTCTAGCTACCCGCCGAGCGTATCACGCAGCGACCAGACGAACGACGCGCGCCGCATCCGCGACATCCTGCAGAGCTACATATTGTCTAGCTACTACCCGCCAAGATTATTTTATAATCGTAGACACTTTTGTGACCTGTGTCGGATCCAAGAAACAGTAAATATGAAATCAGCCATCTCTGCGCAGACGTAGACACTTTTTGTGTCAGCTTACATACAATATGACCAATGCTACCAAATTCGGATTGGTTATCGCAATCCCGAGCTGTACCTATCCGAACTAATTTTGTTCGACCCTGACTCAAACCCTGGACCTCGATCAAGGCCAGGTACTTAAACCACTAGACCAATAAGGCGCTTCAGGGGAACAATATTCGTTCTTTAATCACAATTTCAGTTAAAATCATAATTTACATGTTTAATTTGCCAGGGGCCACTTAATGGAGCGCATAGAACACAACCCGAGCAAGATATTGCAAGAGACTTTCGTGGGACCGAGCAAAATCGTTTCTTACGAGCCAGGTAATTAATGTATATTAAAAAAAAAACGACGGGTTGAACTCCAGGAGTGCTGGCAGAAGTGAAAACTTGAATATTTTGGTATTCGCCATGCTAGGTTTGGTATTCGTCACGACATTACAAGGTTGTACTTTCTCAGCGAGAAAGTTCCCGATTCAAAACACAAATTCATAGATGGCGCTTTAACAAAAATTACGTGTCCGTCTTACGAATTTTTGATCACGTGATCCTGACGGTCACGTGACCCTGTCGCGAGTTTAACATTTTTTTACCCATACAAAAAAAATGTGCAACGCCGCTAAAGAAGTTTAACTTCAAAATAAGTTATCAATAAAAACAGTCCCCTTGAAACATTATTTACTTACATTTATCTGGTTTCTACGTCCAATAAGAAACATTATTTGGTGACTATCCACATAGTACCACGCCCACGCCTTAATCGAAAATAGATTTGTCTGTATGTGTTTCTACTGCCCTGCAATAGTACTAGCGGCACGCTATGATGGCCGTTTTGACATATTACAATACATGGATTTACAGTATAATAAAGTCCAAAACAACGGTTTAAAAAACGGCTCTAAAATTAAAAACACCACATAAACTGATGCACAGCAGATAGTTAATATAAAAAGTGCGAAAGCGTTATAAAAACCATGTATTGTAATATGTCAAAACGGCCATCATAGCGTGCCGCTAGTATAGTGTATTGATGAAGCCTTGTCTGTTGCTGCCAGGTCAACAAATATCCCAGGGGACTCAAATAGTGACAGTTCAGCAGATTGTCGTCACGAACAAAGGCAGCAACCAGCCGACCGTTATGGTGAGTTTTGGTCAAAAATTAATGAAGAATAGATCTTTCAATACAACAATTTCTAGACCCACTAGCTTAGAATACGCATAGGTAGCGGTAGCGTCACAGACTTAATACCAACGTGAACATAGCCGAATGCTGTTACAGTCCCTAAGATCTATTAGATCCCTTTTGACAGCACTGAGTGCTATTGGAAATTAAACTTTATTCAATACCAAGAAGAAGTGTTCTGTTAGGTTTAATAATTAAAACAAATCATAAATATTATTTCTTT
The DNA here is from genome assembly GCA_949319885.1 of Mecyna flavalis. NCBI lineage: Eukaryota > Metazoa > Arthropoda > Insecta > Lepidoptera > Crambidae > Mecyna > Mecyna flavalis. The sequence continues at coordinate 908,843 of OX439419.1, read as the reverse complement.
CTATTTCACTTAAAGGGCAACTTTACAAAGGCACCTTGAGCTGTTACAACGGGCCTTATAGATATTAATTTGCGACTGATTTGCGCTTTTTTGAAAATTTATTGTCGCTCTATGATTATTGTTTCAACTTTATTCTGTTTATGTTTTTAGATGGGACAGGTTCCAGCACGTAAAGACATGCCAATGGAGTTTGTTAGGAAGTTGAATCGCCTGAACTCCAATTCAGTTAAGATTGTCACTTTCTTAACAGGTAAATTCTTGGAAATTACTGGATATAATTTATATAATACACGACAGATATCTGGGATTTATTATTTATTTTATTGTTTTAATTACGCAGAACCAACAGACAGCAATGTATTGGAGGCTCAAAAGCTAGTGGAATCTATGAACGCCGATATGCCAAGTATAGAAGAAGGTAAGATTAACAATACTAGCGGTCGCCGCCGCGGTTTCACCCGCGCGCCATTTATTTTATTGCACATGTCTGTTTGTATTGGCCTGGGTGTATCTATGAATAAAATTTAAGTGTTTACAAAAAAGTGTGCAAGTTACATTTATCCGTTGTCTAGCACCCTAAATGACACTGAGTGAGTTGTATTTTTTTTATTAATGTCTGCATTTGCTCAGGCGTGAACGCGGCTGCTCAGCAGCAGAGCAACGATGACGCGAAGAAGAAGCTTCTCGACGAATTGAGGGAGCTTCGTGACTGCATGAAGGCGCTCACTGACGCTACCGTCACTAATGTCGTAAGTCAGGCTGGGATTATGAGGCTTTTGTTAAAGTATTAGACCTATGCAATTAAAGTATATATGTGTAAGTCTGCTGTTGACAACATAATATCCTGAAAATTTTGTGGATCTGGCATAATCCAAACCCAAGTTATAAGGGTTTTAAAATACGACAAAACGTTTCGAGAAAAGGTAGGTAGTGCCCTTGCGCTTCGCTTCGCTCGGCTCGGCTTGGCGGGGGCGCTGCCGTGCCCCCAGATCTTGCCATTGAAAATATAAGTTTTCAGCTCAATTATTGTTATCATGATATTACTGCAAGTTCATAACATTTCCTTTAGTTCCTACGCTGTCTTAAGTATTAAGTGACATTATTAATTGTATTATTGTTATTGTTTTGAATTTTAAAATATTTCTTAATATTATAACTGTTGTAAAATGTTTAAAGCAATATGTATTATGCAATGCATAATGATTTGAATTGAATTGAATATCAAGCTGGTCTTGAAAATAGCAGATCATAATATACAGTCAAAATCACGTCAGACGTAACACTTTGGACTTTGTACCGCTCTTATGTCGGGGGCATAATCGCTATTATCGAACTGCAAGTGTATACCGTGATGTGCTGTTGACTGTACATAAGCGTAACTTCTTTGTCCTTTACAGAATCCAGAGCAAGGGCAGGAGGCCGCTCGGAACGTAGCGGACTTGTCCACGCAAATGTACTTCTCCGTCGACCCCCGGACTGTCAAGCGAGGTGCACTCTGCAGGGTGAGAATACCAACTTTTACAATATTGCATAACTATTGATTAGGGTGTTGGGTTACTTAAAATCATCTTTTTCACCAGGAAAGTATCTTCTACAAGGTTTTGGTTTTACAGTGGATCGTCCGCCTGACGATATTTCCCTTTTGGAATGCTTGTGGTTTTCTTTAAATCATTCGAATACATCATAAGGCATTTTGAATACGCATGTAACAAACCTAGCAATGACCTTGACGTATGTAAAAAAATGAATAGGCTAATACTACCAGTACTCATAATTATACTACGCTGATACTACCCTGATAGCGTTGTTAAGTTACAAAAAATAATATGTATTTGAAGTCAACTAAAGACATATTTCAAGGACACTGCTTGTCTTTCCTATTTTTTTCATTTACCATTTTTTCTCCTTCGCATTACTAGTGGGATTGAACTTCTTTCCTTATCTAAATATCATACATTCGTTCTATATTTGTTTTCGATATCAGATTTAGTAAACCGACGATGTTTGCATTTTCTGTCAATTGTTGTTGTTGTAGTAGTATTAGCCTACTAATATCTCATTGCAGGGCATATGCCTTTCATTGATATCAAGTGACTGCCACAATCACGGTACAGACTCAGACTCACCACGCATTTCCTACACCATACATCTAGTACTATGTATCGATTTGAGTAACAAACAGCATGATTCCTTGCATAGCATAAGCTCATTTTTGTGCCAACTCAATTGATGCTATATCGACAACATGCCAAGTGAGAAGAAAAACGCTTGCCGTCTATATGTTGCGCTTACGATTCATAACTGCGTTCGTTTGTTCTCTTTTTGTTGCTGTGATTCAGTAAGTGAAAACACTCTGGGTTTGCGCAAATAGGCTGCATTTCAGTGTTACACATTATTTTCATTATCATTTCCCTCATCAACAATGTTTACTTTGGGCGTTGGTTGGTAGCGGTCGCGCAACAGCTTCATTCAGGACGAGAAGGTGGACGCGACTCTGCGCCGCGCGTCGTTCATTGCGGCGGCACAGACGGCATGCGGCTCCATCGACGATGCCAAGAGTGCATTGGACCAGGTTTGTTCACTTGTGACACCTACATTAATAATACGTTGTCTGGCACCCATGGCACAAGCTTATGCTTAGTTTGGGGCTAGATGGCGCTGTGTGAATAATGTCCAGAGAAATGTCCAGAGATGTCCAGAGATATTAAAAATTTAACAAGGAAGGAATTAGATGCTCTATAACATAGAATATCATCACTGTAAGTGAAACTTTGGCAACAGGAAACAAGCCCACTGGCTTGTGGGCCAGTACAGCGGTGCCTACGGATAGAACGCCCCGGTGTGTTGCGTACGTAGTCATGTCAGTTTGGGCTCTTATATTAAAAAAGTTTGATAAAGTTGAAGTGACATATGTATTGTCTCTCTCTAATAATTTTTAGTACGTTGTATTAACATCTTTACCCAACTTTAGTATATCTAATTGGACAAGTACTTAAATCGTGTTATTTTAAGATATGTTGCATGTAGTGGCACTGTATTTAGATGCATTGCATGTTATTTCATCTTTCTCTCTCTCCGCTCATGTTTTTCATGGTTTTGGACTGCGATACTACATATTTTATTTACTTAGTTGTTTCATGATAATTGCAGAAATATAAAGTGATTTTATTTATCATCAAGGCGTAGGTATTGTTGAATTTTAATTTCAAAAGTTTAGCTAAACTTGAATATTCGAACATAGCCAATAAATATATGAATAAAAAATACTGAACCCATCGCACTCAGGATTACCAAGGACCGATCCTGGACGCAGCAGACGTGGAAGAGTTGGAGAAAGCCGCGGAAGACAAGATTGGCAAGCTCAGTGCAGCTGTGGCGTTGTACCTCACCGCAAATGCAGGTAAACAAACATCAAACGTGCAACTTCAAAATGAAAGTGAAAAGCTCGTAGTCAAAGCTACAGTCACATAGGTTCTATATTAGTCACATTATGCTAGAGTAGGCAAAAAAGAATACTCACTGCCGCACTAACACTCAGTTGCAGAAACGTCCATTAAAGTTAATGTTTCATTAAAGCTATTGCTGTCACTTTTTATTTCATGACAACGAAAAGTGACAGCATTAGATTTAATGAAGAATTAACTTTAATGGAGCTTTCTGCAACAGGGTGTTAGAGACGCCGATTAACGCTAATCTCTGATTTACTAATTTTGTCATTGAATAATAGTCTTTATTTTTATGATGTTAAGTACCATATACCATGGTTTTGCTATAATTGACATTAAAGTAAAATGACGTCTCGGAGTGCGGCAGTTAAAAGTGATAATAATGTAGACTTTCCCATGTGAAGTCTTCTGCCGACATATTTGATTCCAGCCATCCTCAGTGGATCACTAGAAGCATTTATATAAATTAAGACATAATTAATGAGACTTGTTCCCTTTTCAGATCCGAAAAATATTGACTATGGCGCTGCTGTAAACTCGATGAATACTATCAACGAATTATTGCCTGAACTTACTAGAGGTAATTATATTATACAAGAATATTTACATGTCTAAATTATCTAAACGGCAAATCCCAGTTTCAACACTGCCTGAATTTAACTACCAGCTAACATATACCTGTCTTCTTTACTAAAAAGGAACAAAAGAGTAAGTTACAATATTTTGTAGATTGTTCAAACTTAGTCATCATCATCATTTTCCTGCTATTATTTTACGCTAAGTAGGGTCGGCTCAACCTGTTTTTTCCTTGTACTCACTCTTATCAAACGTCGATTTTACATTCACTCCTTTCATATCCATATCATACTTAAACTTAACAAACTTATTAGAGTTTGCATTTTTCTGCAACTATTTACAAATTGGAATAGATGCAGCAGTTCTGAGCGGAGTGAAGGACGGCAAGTCAAGGCAGGAGTTCCTGGATGAGATGCGAGCTCTGTGCGACGCCGCCAAGAGGGTCTGCCTCATCAACAAGCCAGAAGACCACGAGGTAAGACTAAAGCTTTATTATGATATATTTAAACTAAACTATTAAATAAAATATTTTGTCAATTTTATTCTTTGGAGAATGCTATTATATCTACAGACATGTGTGTTATCTATGCTATCTTTAGTCTGGAGGAGTTCTCCAGATTTCTACCACTTAACACCCGGGCGAGTCAGCTCACGCTTTGTGGCGATTGACCGGCCCAAAACTGTGCATTGGCTTGCGGAATACTCATTAGATTGGCCGACTCTTTTGACACGCATTTTTTACTTTACCATATTATGTAACGGCGCCCAACGTGGAGTGTTGATCACGTCGAATCTGTTTCAAACTTAGGTTTAATTTTTAATACTTTGCTACTAAGATGTTTGAAGATTTTATGAAATTACAACTTTTTGCTTCACACAGAAACTCCAAGAAGCAGCAGCAGATTATGGACGGATTTCTGAAAAACTGCTATTTACTTTCAAACGTATGAAGGGAAGAGGCGATGAAGTGGATAAACATAATGAGGTATTAAATTAACACAACAAAAATATTCGATTTAATATAGTGCAGTCCTTTTGAAGTAACATTCGGCTACGACATGCTTAAGCTTATATTTTTTTTATATAAAAACACACTAGCATCGTTTTGTACGAAAGAATTACGGTAGTTACAGAACTGCCTCCGTGGTACAGTGGTTAGAGCATTGGGCTCTAAAACCCGTCGTGGGTTCGAATCCCGCGGGGAACATCACTTTGTGTGATTGTTTCCAGTTTGGTTAGGACATTGCAGGCTTGAATCGCCTGAATGTCTGAAAAGAATGATGATTCCGTGCTTCGGAAGGCACGCTAAGCCGTTGGTCCCGACTATGTTTCAAGTAGGTCTGGTTTCCCTTGTAAGGGTTACGGAGGTCAGATGACAATCGCTCCATTGTAATAACCAGGCTTGTCAAATCTAGGACTATAGTCGAAGCGGACCCTGAGCTCCATACTGGATGCAATCGGGAATACGCTGGGATAATGATGATGATGAACGAAATTCTAATAACAACAATGTTCTCCAGTTGATAGATCTGGCGAAGGACGTGGGCAACAAGACCTCGCTGCTACTAATGAAGGCGAACGAGCTGACGTCACTGGTGCCGACGGACCCGAGGGCGGCGGACGTCGACGACGCCGGCGTCAGTTGCGCAGACGCTGCTAAGGACCTGCTAACTTGTGCTACTGTAAGTTTTACACTATTTGATGAGGTTCCATCATTGGGATCGAGTTATCGTTACAATAATTTATATACATATTTTGTGGTAAAAACAGGCTTCATCGCTATACTTACCAAATTTCTTCTATATTTATGTAGGTATTCATGTTTTCATAAGTTTGTAAGCTACTAAAGTATGTTTTACACTAGCTGACAGCTTCGTCTATCCACGAGCCCCACTGCCAGAGCGCTCTCACAGCGGCGGCAGAAACTCTGTCGTCCCGAGCACAGCAGCTGGCGGCCACCTGGAAGCCGCTGGTGGAGGACCCCTCGCGGAAGGACCTTGGAGAACACCTCAAGGACCGCACGTTCGACCTGGCCAAGGCGTTGGACAGGTTAAAGGATGCCTTTGCTAGTCTGAACGGTAAGTTCTGATGCTCTTTGGTCGTGTCAGAATGCTGCCCCACCGTGCATGCCGTACTCAATTGTGCATTACTACAAGTATCGACTAACTAGGCAAGATACTTGATTGTGAGGCTTCATGTAGACGACGCCGGGACCGGACCGGCGCCGGAACGGATGTTTGTGTATACGAATGAAAACCGCGCCTGAGCCGGACCGGAGCCGGACCGGCGCCGGACCGACACCGCGTGTTCTATTTTGATCCTGAGTTAAGCGGCGATTACAGTTCAGTAAAGCATTTCCAACGAAACTGTAAAGACGTCTGCATTTCATTTTAAAATTATTATATTTTACAATGTTAGCTTTAGCAAATAAAAATAAAGTGTTACTTAAGTATTTCATATATAACGGGGAGTCTTGTCCAGCGGGGTTTTTAGAAACAGTGACGTCAGCATCGCTGACGTCACTATTTCCTTCACCAGTCTCGCTCATGATAAATAACGATACACAATGTTGGAACACACGTTTAATTTTACACTTTTAAACTTATTCCTAATATAGCCTAACAGAATAACAAGATATGGTACTCACAGGGCTTCTAGAGATCACCAACACTTTTAATGTCTTGCCTCCAGCAAGGCTCGAACAAGAATAATGATCCCGCGCTCCGCCAAAAACACTAACCGAACACAATTCAAAACTGATGTTGGCGGCAGCACTGTCGCTGGTTAAAAACACTACTTTTAATTACAATAACTTGGCTCATAGATTTTTCACAATATCCAAATAAATCTCTAAATTCATTAAACATTTTTAGAAGTTATTATTAGCCCTTACTTTATTTTTAATCCATTTTTATTTAAAACATCCGGTAACGCTCACAATAATGGCGCCGGATGTTGAGATACAAAAATCTTAAATGTTGACATAGAATTTTCACAATAACCAAATAAATCTCTAAATTAATTAATCATTTTTAGAAGTTATTTTTAGCCATTACTTTAATTTTAATTTGTTTTTATTTGAAACATCCGTTTAACGCTCTCAATAATGGCGCCGGATGTTGTGATACAAAAATGTTATGTTGACACAGATTTTTCACAATAACCAAATAAATCTCTAAATTCATTAATTATTTTTAGAAGTTATTTTTAAACATTACTTTAATTTTAATTCGTTTCCATTCGAAACATCCGGTAACGCTCATAATAATGGCACCGGAAGTTGCGACTGGTAAACAGCTTATTCAATTTAGATTTGCAAAACGAAATAACATAAAAACTCATTACTCATATTAGAGTTAAAACCATCTAGAATTATAGGTAAATCATTTCAATACAAATTACGCATAATTATTACAAAACAAAGTTCATTAATAATTATTATTGTAGTCTTGCGTCGACACGGCCATTCTGCGGGACGGTGCGCGCTCTGCACCAGTCGCGGTTCTGGAAAACCAAATACATTCTCTGAGCTAGGTATCCGTACACCGGTACACTAGCTGATAACTTGGTTATGGTTTGATACAATGTCACTTTGTATTAATGTGGTATGGAACTACTTGAGTACTTTAGAAACCAAGTTGTCAACTTAATATTGTGCTTAGACACCACATAGGGTCAGTTAGCATACACTTAGGTCATATAATCGATAGGTTGGTTAGTATACTGTACAGGAAAGTGAGCAAAGTTGTTGTCCATACTGGCACAACTTTTATTGTTGATATGTCAATGCAAAGGCTCCACGCCTACTTGCATGATAATATTGTTGATATGTCAATGCAAAGGCTCCACGCCTACATGCATGATAATATTGTTGATATGTCAATGCAAAGGCTCCACGCCTATTTGCATGATTTACTCGAAGACAAGGATGATGCTGTGGCGCTGAGCGGTCATGTACGCCGTGGTCCACAGGGGCTCTAAAGGATATTGGAAGGGTCGAGGCTGGGGCCTAGGCCTTATGACCGTGGTCCCCAGAGGCTCTGAAACAACGGGAAAATGATGCTGTGGCGCTGAGCGGTCTTGTACGCCGTGGTCCACAGGGGCTCTAAAGGATATGGGAAGGACGATGCTGGGGCCTAGGCCTTATCTTATGACCGTGGTCCCCAGAGGCTCTGAAAACAAATGTGTACATACTTTTGATTGAAGCTCACGGGAAATTGATGCTGTGGCGCTGAGCGGTCTTGTACGCCGTGGTCCACAGGGGCTCTAAAGGATATAGGAAGGACGATGCTGGGGCCTGGGCCTTAGTATTATGACCGTGGTCCCCAGAGGCTCTGAAAACAACTTAGAAAAAGGAAAGGAAATCAGGAGTTAGGATTAATGTACAGTCTCTATGTTAGAAAAAATAGTATTCACTATCGTTGACAGACCTGCTAGCATTTAGCAAATGCCTTTAGGATTTATTTGTTATTAGTCTCGTTGATCTAGTATATCTGTCAAAGAAAGGAACTACATTATAAAAGTAGTACATACAAGATTGTTTAGGCATCCGATAGCTGGGCAGCCTGGGCAGCTCTGGACGTGGACGGCAGTGGTTCAATCGGTGCATCGAGGAGCTGCGCTGTGGTCTGCTGTTGAGTGTCTTCATTGACGCCCGTCGACACGGTTTCCTGCTCACCAGGTTGAGGAGCTCTGCGCAGTTGATCGTGAGCGACTTTACGCGGCCGCCCTCTACCGGTCACTCGTTTTACCATATAGCGGTCGTTGTCCAATATCCTGTAGATCTCGTACGGTTCGCTGTATTTTAGATCCAGAGAAGTTTGATTTCGAGGGTTGTTCTTAATTAGTACATAGTCACCTATGTGAAATGGGCGCATTCTGGCTTTGTTTCTATCGAAACGTTGTTTCTCATACTGAGCCGCAGCGGCCATTTTCTGTTGGACGTGCTGGTCAAGTGTCTCAAAGTCGATCATTTCACTTTCTATGTTTACCAACCTTAGCAGTTCCGGTGGTACACAATGTTGACGGCGAGTCAAGAGAGTAAGTGGTGCCACCCCAGTGACTCTGTGTGGGGTACAGTTGAAGGCAAGTTGTAGAGCTTCTAAAGCCGTTTGCCAGTTTTCAGTGTCGTAGTTTTTGATCATTGTTAGCGCATTTTTCAAGGTACTCATTACCCTTTCGACTTGTCCGTTCGCTCGGCTTACTCCTGGCGCAATAGTATGTAGATTGATTCCAAAACCATCGCAGTAGGCTTTAAACTCACCGAGGAATTCTCGACCGCCATCAACTACGATTTGTATTGGAGTTCCGAACAGATGTACGATTCTTTTCAGCGCTGCAAGACTGCTGCTTTTGCTCTTGTCGTTGGAGTAACTTAGAAGTATGTACTTGGTGAATGCATCGATGGCTACTATCACATACTCGTCCTGACCTTCTGCGTTCCTCGTACCAAGCTTGCCGGTGACATCCATATGGATAACTTGGAATGCTGCGGTGGGTTTCTGAATTGGGTGTAGTTGCGCTTGAATAGCACCCGAAGGCCCTTTTGAAGTTCTGCAGATTACGCAATTGTCAACAAACCTCCTGACAATGCTGCTCATGTTAGCAAACCAGTAGGTTTCTCTCAACGTTTGCAGGGTTTTCTCCCATCCTGGATGTTGTAGCGATGTGTGAAAAGAGTTTATTTATTAAACTCCACTGGAACGCCTTCGGTGCTACTATACGTTTGTACGTACCAAGTATAGGATCGGTGAGTATTTTCTTAAGCACGCCCTCCTCCAGGACGTAACCTTCAGCCGGAGTGTTAGTAGACATACTATCAATCAGAGGACGAAGAGTATCATCACGCCGTTGCTCAATTTGAAGCCACTCGGTATCTCTGGTCATGATGTTTACCGACTTTTGAGCATTTGGGTTTCTGCTGAAGAAATCTGCGTGCTGCAATCGCTCACCTTTTCTGTACTCCACCTCGAAATCATAATTTTGTAGAAAGGCCTACCAACGATGGATTCGGGGTAGCAAGTCCTTCTTGTGTTTGGATGCCTTTAAGGCGTTACAGTCTGTTATTACCTTGAACTTTCGGCCATACAAGTAGTGCCGAAAATGTTTTATGGCCCTCACCACCGCCAAGGTTTCGAGCTCGTAGGAGTGGTAGCGGCTCTCTGCGTCCGTGGTGCGCTGGCTCATGTACGCGACTGGATGCTGGCGGCCTCCAATGATCTGGATCAGGACCGCTCCGTGGCCGAGGCTGCTTGCATCCGTGTAGAGCTCGATTGGCGCGTCTTCCTGAAATAGTGCAAGGGTAGGCGCAGTAGACAGGTGTTGTATAATTTGGTTACGAGCCTCATCGTGTCTGTCGTTCCATTCCCACTTTGCGTCTTTCTTTGTTAGCTCGTAAAGTGGTACCATAACACGCGAGAAATTGGGAATGAAACGCCTGAAGTACCCGGCGAGGCCGTTAAACTGCCTAACTTGCTTTGCCGTTTGCGGAATAGGTGCCTTCGTTAAAGCCTCCACTTTCCTTGGGCTAGGACTGACTTGCCCGTCTGTAACTATATTGCCCAAGTACTCGATAGAGCGTTTAAAGAAGGCAGTTTTGTCTATATTAATGGAAAACCCGGTTTTTTGTAACGCGATTAGTATCTGTTCGATATGGGCGAGACCTTCTGTGAATTCTCTACATTTTGAGAGAACGTCATCAATATAAACTTGACAAATTTGATCTGGCGAATTAATAAGGGTCGCTAGAGCCCTATTGATACATCTTTGATACACGGAACAAGCATTACTAAGCCCAAACGGCATGGCGAGATATTCATACATGCCGTCAGGGGTCACAAAGGCAGTTTTCTCAATAGAGCTCTCATTTATGGGAATCTGATGGAATCCAGCTGCCATATCAAATGTAGAGAAGAAGATACCTCCCGCCAATTGATCTATTTGATCGGAAATTATCGGGAGTGGGTAGTGATCCCTCAGAGTGTTTCTGTTCAACTCTCGGTAATCCACACACATGCGATCCTTGCCATTTTTCTTTTTAACGAGTATGATTGGACTCGAGAACGGTGACTTGCTCTCACGAATGATATTGTGTTCAAGCAACTCATTAATGATATCACGCACCTTCTCCCTTTCAACAGGACTTAATCTATACGGTCTACGCTCTACACACTTGTTTGGGTCTTTCAGACGTATTTCTAGTTCACCCGTATTGACACGTGTGCGAGGGTAGCCGCGGATAAATAAATGTTCAAACTTGTTGAGCAATATTTTAAGTTCGCTTATTTGATCATCATTCACCAAGTCACAATTTAAATTGTCAAATTTTTCGCTTTGTGATCGCATGTGGTAAACCACCGGTTGATGAACCAATGTTGCACCACGAGAATTCACTACTACACTCAGGTTCGTATTTTCAACCAGATTCATCCCTATCAGAATATCTGAACAGATTTCATAATCCGGGACTACGTGAAACTGAAGTTCTACTCGCAAATCATCAATAATACAAACAGTTACTAACGTTGAAAGTGATACTACCGTGAATTGCCCTATACCTTTTAGATAATTTACAACATCAATTCTTTTCCCGGGTAATTTTGATGCTAATGATTCGCGGATCAAAGAACATTCCGCCCCGCTGTCGAAAATCGCGAATAATTTTAAATCCCCAATAATTATCGGCATAGAATTTAATTTCGGTATACCCACACAATTAACGTTTGAGACTACCGCGCGTTCACGTTTGTAACATGTCTCATAGGTATGACCTACCCGCGAACAGAACGTACACGTTGGTCTGTTATCTTTTTGTTGTGCAGTTTTATCATCCAGGTGACGCGGTTGAGGATTCTCGCTTTTATTGCGGAAGCGACAGTGTTGCATATCATGACCGGGCTTTTTACAAAGTTGACAAAAATTGTCCAAGAATCGCTGCCGTTTGGCAGGGCCATGTTGTACGTTCGATGTACTTGGACTAGGACGTTTAATGCGTCGTATGGATGAGGCTACTGAAATTAATTCAGGTACCGAAGTGGCTCTGACATTTAATAACTCGATTCTCAGTCGTTCATCCCCAATGCAACCAATTACAGCCTCGACTGCGTCATCATTGGATAACTTATCTTTAGTAATACGCCGCCAAAATACCCAAGCCTGTGACAAGAACTGCGCAATGTCCTTTGAAGTGTCGTAATTATGTTCTCTAAAACGAACCACGTCGCGAGAGTACCGATTTTCAGGTTCAAATGTCGTAATTAAAACATCGCGCAATTCCTCCCAAGTGCTGGTTGAAACAAGCCAGTTGTCAACCCACAACCTTGCACGACCTTTGAGTAAGCTACCTACTTTCATTCTTACATCGTAGTCGCACAGGTTATAGGTTTCCATGGCAGTGGTTACATGCTGACACCACTCGCGTACTCCAACATTCGCGTCCGGATCGTATGACGGTAAAAACACATCATTAATTTTTACTTTTGAATCGGGCGAAGTTATTAAACGATCGGATACGTGCTGCATCATTTGTAACATTTGCGAGAAAAACTCCGCTGGAACCCCATTAACAGAAGGGTTACTATTTGCATTGTTTGAGCCAGGTATGCGAGCAGAAGTGGGTGGTAATCCCACTTCTGATAACGGGGAGTCTTGTCCAGCGGGGTTTTTAGAAACAGTGACGTCAGCATCGCTGACGTCACTATTTCCTTCACCAGTCTCGCTCATGATAAATAACGATACACAATGTTGGAACACACGTTTAATTTTACACTTTTAAACTTATTCCTAATATAGCCTAACAGAATAACAAGATATGGTACTCACAGGGCTTCTAGAGATCACCAACACTTTTAATGTCTTGCCTCCAGCAAGGCTCGAACAAGAATAATGATCCCGCGCTCCGCCAAAAACACTAACCGAACACAATTCAAAACTGATGTTGGCGGCAGCACTGTCGCTGGTTAAAAACACTACTTTTAATTACAATAACTTGGCTCATAGATTTTTCACAATATCCAAATAAATCTCTAAATTCATTAAACATTTTTAGAAGTTATTATTAGCCCTTACTTTATTTTTAATCCATTTTTATTTAAAACATCCGGTAACGCTCACAATAATGGCGCCGGATGTTGAGATACAAAAATCTTAAATGTTGACATAGAATTTTCACAATAACCAAATAAATCTCTAAATTAATTAATCATTTTTAGAAGTTATTTTTAGCCATTACTTTAATTTTAATTTGTTTTTATTTGAAACATCCGTTTAACGCTCTCAATAATGGCGCCGGATGTTGTGATACAAAAATGTTATGTTGACACAGATTTTTCACAATAACCAAATAAATCTCTAAATTCATTAATTATTTTTAGAAGTTATTTTTAAACATTACTTTAATTTTAATTCGTTTCCATTCGAAACATCCGGTAACGCTCATAATAATGGCACCGGAAGTTGCGACTGGTAAACAGCTTATTCAATTTAGATTTGCAAAACGAAATAACATAAAAACTCATTACTCATATTAGAGTTAAAACCATCTAGAATTATAGGTAAATCATTTCAATACAAATTACGCATAATTATTACAAAACAAAGTTCATTAATAATTATTATTGTAGTCTTGCGTCGACATATATATATGGAGACGGAAACAAATTAATAAACGTAATTTTTTTTTATGTTTGTAATCTTCACTTGTCTTGTCCCATATCACCTCCCTCTCTTGCACTAAATTAATAAATAACTCATGATCGAACTCTTCCATTTTAATAATATTTAATTTCAAGGCACATGTGAACACTAGCCTAAGCGCATTGATACTGAGGATCGTGCAGTGTACACAAAATGGCGGCACAGCGTCGGTTCGGCGCCGGTCCGGCTCAGGTCCGGCTCCGGTCCGGCTCAGGCGCGGTTTTCATTCGTATACACAAACATCCGTTCCGGCGCCGGTCCGGTCCCGGCGTTGTCTACATGAAGCCTGACAGTCAAAGCTGTTATAGTGGCTTTCACTTGGGAGTAGTAGCTAGCCATTTGGACTCTGAAAAAGTCATACTATCAGCCAGTCCCAAGCATCCTAAAAATTCTCTTTAAAAGAATTATCTTTTCGAGTTAGATGCGGACAGTGTATGTAGCCACTAGTAATGTGAATGAAATAACTCATGCTTCTCTACAAACCTTTACCTATTTGTCAAAGTGAAAAGAGTTTAATATATAATTTTGTGTATTAACGTAGGATTAGACAACGATGACGGTGGTGACGACAAAGTGAAGGAAGGTCGTCGGTTAAAGTTCATCGCTACGGTCGGCGCCGCCAAGAAGGGACTCGACGATGCTGATACTGAATTGAAAAAGGTATGGCACAAGGATACATGCTATCGCACCTTACTTGCGAACTTGGTTGACACAGTATATAAATTCTGCACTCATAAACTTACACTATGTTAAGGCATGCATGCACCATTCAGGAATCATAATCAAAGAGGTCGCAACGTACCTTTGACCTTTTGCCAATTTATAAGATAAGTTGAATTGGAAATTGCCAGTTGTTACGAGCAATATGCATATTTATAGGTATACATGGGACCTGCAGTTGACAAGGCGACTTCAGAAGAATTGCAAAGGAAATTAGCGCAAAGGGTTGCACAGTTGAACGCTGCCTTGGCTGCTCTAGTCGCTGCTGTAGCGGGTATGAATTATTTATCATATTTTATTTATACGTTTTCTTCTGCCACCAAATATTGTATAGTCTGTGTGTACACATTTTAATGTGTGCATCGTAAAGAAAGGTTCATAATCAAAATTAGCGGTCATTGCAGTTAGCGGAGACAAAAGTTCAAATCAAAACAAAGTCTTGATGTTTTATATAATTTTTAGATCGTGATAAACCAGATTATGCGACTGCAGACTTAGCGGTTGCGACAATTACAGAGTTAATGCCGGAAATAGTGAAAGGTGAGTAATAAAATATTATTTTGAGTATATTAGTAGCGAAATATCAACAGATTTCATCTCTCAAAAAGTCTTTTGTCAATTACTTGTTAGCATGTTTAATGAAAGGGAAATAAATAAGAGCTATTCCACTAGACGAGTTGTTGAATTTTCGATATAATTTAATTCGTATTTGTTTAAATTTACTTGTTTTGCACATTTTTTTTTGTTGAAAAAAAAATCGGTTGTCTGTAAAGTCGGTTTACTGACGATAGTTGAACGTGACAACGCATGATATCCAATATCTACGGCAAACGCATCGACAAACGCAACGTGCGTTGCGGGCGTTATTTGGCGGCCATCTTAAATGGAACGCCTCAGAACGAGGGAACGCCGCATGAGTCATGTTTTTTCGTGCGTGCAGCCGGCTCCATCGAAATAAAAGACGTTGTCACGTCAAAAACTTAAACGTTGCAGACGGCAAGGTGTTGGGCGCAGGGCAGGACGACGCATCCCGCGCAGCAATGCTCGCGGACTTGCAGGCGCTGTGCGCCGCCGCGCGCGACGTGTGCGCCGCCAGCGAGCGCGGCGACACTGAGGTACTAGTCGTCATCATCAGTATCATCATCATCCTCATCCCATGCCCTCCAAGCCTCTCCCAATGCTCGTCGCTTTGTTCGATTTACGAGCTACTCGCATCCAGCTCCGTTAGGCAGTTGTCCCACCGGCAACGATGAACGAGTAGCGAGTAGAGGTAGAACTATAGAACGAGTTGGCGAGCAGCGGATAGCGAGTGTGTAGTTCCAAGAGTTTTGTCACTGGGCTATGAGTCAGTGGACCCGTGAGGCGGGAGATTACTCGCGCCTTTCGCTCACATTGAACAGAAGTGACCGCTGGTTGCTCTCTTGGCGCGAGATCTAATCGCCAAGCGAGTATCGCTAAGCGAGTATTATCTTTGATAGCTCTTGTCGCTCAGCGACGAACTAGTGAAGCGAGTCCTCACCGTTCAGTGTGAACAGCCAGCGATCAACTATTTATATTTGCATCTCTTTTATTTACATGGAATGTATATCTTTGAGTACCTACGTTTCTTGAGCGACTATAGCCGATAGTTAGTCGTTCTCTCGCCGGGGGTGGGACAACTGCCTTAGCCGCACTGCGTTTGCCAAGACGCGGTCTCAACCCTCAGAACTCAAACGGTTATCGGTTGTACGGCTAATATTAAGGTCAGTCCACTGCCCCTTCAGCTTGCTCATCGGTGTGAGTTATAAGTGCCAACTGGCTTTATTTGATTGTATAGTTTTACCACATTGACTTCACACAGGGCCTCAACAGCTCGGCTGCTAAGCTGGCGAACTCCTCCGGAAAGCTGTTCTACGTGTTCAACCCTTGCGCCGATCAGGAAAAGAAAAATGAGGTAATTGCAATATTACGGATGTTTAACTTTTTTTTTGTATAAGTAACGTATTCTCTTGTGCTGGGGTTTATACTTATAACGTTAAGGGCAGTTTTAGTTCTTATTTAAAACAAGTCTGATTGACAAGTGTCGAGGAGTAAAAAGTGGTAACGTGTCCCATACTTTAGATGACCGATTTGGTGCAATGGTTTGGAGGTTGGCTATCACACTAAAGGTCGGGGGTTCAATCCCCGCACGGTACAAACATTTTTGAGCAAAAACTATATTTATTATTTACGATACCGGTGGCGCTCCACGCTCAAAGTCCAAGTTATACAATATGTGAAATTCTTTTTGGAAGGCATATTAATATAATTTACGTGTCCGCAGATCACGTCGCTATCGTCGTCGGCACAAGGCGCGGCAGCGTCTCTTGCGGCGGCGGCGGAGCAGCTGGCGGCAGTCGCGACCGACCCCGCCCTGAGCGAACAAGCAGCACGCGTCAAGGCCGCTGCAGGCGCCTTGCATTCCACCGCACAGGTACGACTCATACCCGCATTGCCAAGTACACATACACTATATCCGGGAACCTCCTCCCCTCCCATTGAAATAAACAAAATATGTAGAGTATAATGGATATTCTACACAAAATATACGCAGTCCGGGAAAGAATCTCCACCTTACAGAAGGCTACTATGAAGCACTTCTTGATGTTGACCGCCTCCGTGGAACAGTGGCTAAGCCGCACATGTATAAAAACACGGAGGTCGTGAGTTCAATTCCCGCCTTAATTTTGCTTGGTGGTAAGACTTTTTCTAAGTTTAAATTGAGAAACACAGGAACTGACTGACTTATTAAATAAAGATCACTGCAAAAATCAAATTTACTGAATTAAAGAACGTTATTGTAATTATTATTTATACAACAATATTTCTACTCTAACTGATCACCTGTATAAAATACTCGAAAGATTCGATTTCATGAAGTGTTACGCCTTGTTCAAAAAGCCTTAAATGTTCATACTATGTATTGATCAACCATCGTTTCATAGTTAACGGCACCCTGCATCTCGGATCCTCGTTGCCAAGCGACATTGGCATCTTCAGTGGACACACTGACCAGCGCCAACCAAGCCTTGACCGCGGCCTGGACGCCAGTGGTCCAGGACCCTCGCTTCCAGCAGTTCGGACCGAGGCTGGAGCGAGACCGTCGCGCGCTGCAGGAACAGCTGGATAGGCTGAAGAGCGCTTGTCTAGTGGCGCCTTTAGGTAAGTGTGGAGCGACCTTGGCATCTTCAGTGGACACACTGGCCAGTGCCAACCAAGCCTTGACCGCGGCCTGGACGCCAGTGGTCCAGGACCCTCGCTTCCAGCAGTTCGGACCGAGGCTGGAGCGAGACCGTCGCGCGCTGCAGGAACAGCTGGATAGGCTGAAGAGCGCTTGTCTAGTGGCGCCTTTAGGTAAGTGTGGAGCGACCTTGGCATCTTCAGTGGACACACTGGCCAGTGCCAACCAAGCCTTGACCGCGGCCTGGACGCCAGTGGTCCAGGACCCTCGCTTCCAGCAGTTCGGACAGCGGCTGGAGCGAGACCGTCGCGCGCTGCAGGAACAGCTGGATAGGCTGAAGAGCGCTTGTCTAGTGGCGCCTTTAGGTATGTATTTTTGGAAAAGAATACGTTTGTATGTATGTGCCTTTACCCTTTATAGGACACGACATTTTTCATTGGTTTTCGTCGGTATTACAAATCCATAAGATTCAAATTATGGTGGGCATAATTTCCACACTGCCCTATAGGGACGAGACTATGCCTGCCTTTTAGCGATTGATCTGTCCATCCCCGGGTAAGGTAGGACGGAAATGTGTATAGTGGATAAGCATTTATATTTTCGTATAAGAATAATTTGTTTTAATTAATAAGCTGAAGTAATTTATATGTCCGGTAAAAGGACAATGCAAAACTTGCTAAGAGCAATGGGCCCAAAAAAATTAAGTTAATGTGCAGAGATGAGATGTATTCTATGTGAAAGGCCACACACACACACCATCAACTTTTATTATGATGACACCATAATCGGTCCCAGGGTAAAAAAAGTTATCGTCCATAATATTTTTTTATTTTTTATGAACATAAATAATAATTAACATAATAAACATATTTTTTTCACTAGGACCAATTTTGTCGACGCCATAATAAAAGTTGAATGTGTTTATTGAATCTATTTCGTAGGCTATGTCCCAAATCTGCACAACATTTTTTATTTTTTGGGCACAGTCTTTTGCATTGTCATTTAACAAGTTATTATTTTGGTATTATAGAAGGAACTCCAGATGACGCCCAAACGAAGGAAGGTCGTCGACTTCAGTTTATCAACACTGTAGGAAATGCTAAGAAGAAATTGAACGAGGCTGAAGCTGAATTAAAGAAGGTAAATTGGATGATGAATTAAAGTCCCAAAGGCTTATATCACTGAAATTAATCATCATAACAATAATACGTACTTGCTTAATCGCCACGCTTGCCAAATGCGGATTGCGAGCTGTGTCCAAAAATCCGACTAGAATATTTAGCTCGACCTGGGAATGGAACCCAGGGCCCAAGATCACGGCCAGGTACTTAAACCACTAGACTCACAAGGCGTTATTGACTTCTTGTGATTTATTTTGATAAGATTAAAAGATGTTGATCGTTTTTAGTCCCTCACTACAACTCCTGTGAAAGGAGCATCGGCGGATGAACTTCAAAAGAAGATGGCGCAGAGGATAGCGGAACTAAACGCAGCTCTAGCCGATCTGGTCGCCGCTACGGCAGGTGGGAATTACGAACTAATTATGAAAAGCCAGTTCTTTAAAATCTAGAAGCTTTATTGAAATTAATTAATGCATTTGTTTTTTAGATCGTAGCAAACCAGATTACAAAGCCGCGGACAAAGCAGTTGCGAAGATAACTGAATTGATGCCAATAATCGTCAAAGGTAATGCACATAAAGTGTATCTGATTAACTATTTTGTCCTTATAAAATGTCTACTTTCTTCTCTTAAGAAACGTAAAACATGTAGGAAGGGGCTTTGTGCTGTTTCACTTTCACCCACACTAGCTAGCGTAAATGGTAATAAAGGCATAATTTAGTGTCCTTTCTATTGAAGTTGGCATTTTATTATTATGTTTATATTGTTGTGAAGGTAGGAGGTTTGAGTAACATGATTATTCAATGATCTGATCATGTCTGTGAGAGTCATAAATGCTGGGTTAAAATTCGTATTTTCATTTCTCATTAAGAATTTAGAGATTGAAAGCCAGGGTTGTCATATAATAATCACACGTCTTTTTTTCAGAGGGTAAAGTGCTCAGTGGTGGTCAGGACGAAGCGACCCGCGCGGCGATGCTGGCGGACTTGAAGGCGCTCTGCGACGCCGCGCGAGACGTCTGCGCGTCCAGTGAGCATGGCGACACTGAGGTATTACTGCCAGTCATAACTATTTTGTTTTATGTTGATTTTGACATTTAATGGGAAATACGTTACCTACTTTATAAAATTAATTAAAACTTTTCCTCTACCTTAAGGTTGACTGGAAGAGATTGCTATTAGCAATAAGTCCGCCTACATTGTATCATCCCATTTTGTAACATATTTTTCTTTTATAATTTTGTGCAATAAAGAGTCTATCTATCTATCTACGTTACGTAATAAAAATCTCCGTCAGCAAAAGTTATGTATGGGACTCTCACATCCTAGAAAGGGCGGATTTTGCCCACTAAACTCGGGATTATCTTCTTTGCATGACGGGAGAAGGGAAGGGAGTTACTCTAACCAAATTAACTTTTTTTCAGCGCCTCAACACCTCGGCTACTAAGTTGGCGAAATCTTCCGGGAAACTCTTCTACGTATTTAACCCTCGCGGCAATCAGAACAAGGAACATGAGGTAAGTAACTAACTATTGTTACATTTGTATTAGTTTTGTTTAGTTATTTTTATATTTTGATTTGATCATATTTTTAATGTAATGCACATTTATTATATTCATGTTTTATATTAATTTCAAATAATATATTCTAAAAATATGCTTTACTCAATTGTGATTTGTTAACTTTAAAAACGTTTTGCATAAATGTTTCTAAATTATAATATCACACTTAGTCACACTTTATTCTTGCATAACTAGGCAGACATCAGATTCTTCAATTTGCAAACTCTTTCGGCTAAAACTGTTAATTTTGCTTCTTCTACATTCAAGTCCTTAGTTGTTTCCTCTCTCTTATAACGTAATCGTTGTATGTAGATCGTGGAGCTGTCGTCTACGGCGTGTGGGCAGGCGTCGGCGCTGCTGGCGCGCGCGCGGCAGCTGCCGGCGGGCGCCGCGCTGGCCGCGGCAAGTGCCCGAGTCGCTCACGCTGCCGACGCTCTGCGAGCCTCTGCGCAGGTATATAGCGACTATAAATTGTTAAAAAGGGGCTCATTAACTAATTAGATGCCATATTATGCTAATATTCATCTATCGAAATAAATTTTATTATAAATATTTCATCAATACATACTTAAAATGTTAAATGGCAACACTAATTGAATGTGTCAAGCATAATGTCAAATTACCCTATTAGACTAGAATTAAGGAAGTACTAAAAATAGAAGTAAGAAATTGAGGATTAGAAAATTCGACGATCATTTTTTTGGTGTTCGGTTGTTATTTTGACTCGCGACCTCGAGGAAATAACAATCTAATACAAGCAGCTTACATTTCGTAGGGACTACCAACCTTTGATTGTCGATCCGCCATTTTTAACACTAGTTAATTCAATAAACATTGTTCTCCAGTTGACGGCGCCTTGCATGTCGGAACCTCGCTGTCAGGCGGCGTTGACGTCATCAGTCGACGCTCTGGCGGACGCGACCGAAGCCCTGGCTTCCGCGTGGGAGCCCGTGGTGCGAGACCCTCGCTTCCAGCCGTTAGGGAAGAGCCTGGACCAAGACCGGAACCAGTTGCTGGATGCCTTGGAGAGGCTGAAGAAGGCCTGCCGAGTGCCTGCCAGTGGTAAGACTGAAGTTCTATATGTGCTATATAAGAGCCAAAATTGAATAAATGAATTTGATTCTTGATTCTTCAATAATATGATAATGACAGCTTTTACACGCTTTGGTCGTAACAATTCAATTACCTTTTTTCCTCGCGAAGGAATGCGTTTAGGCACCATAGCCGTTGGCTATCTAGATATGCGGCCGTGTTTGGTTCTAGAGACTAAAGCTTCCCACTACCCAATAAACTCTCCCGGTTTCCCCTTTCCGATTGGGACGAGCTGGTTCCAGCCTAGTTATTGACTTAGCCCGACGTCTCCTGATCCTCGCCACGGTCTAATGGGATGAATGACACCATGGCTTTCCAAGAATTATTGGCGACGATGGGGCGATGACGAGTATTTTGTTTTGCAGTAACATAATACATATAAATGGTTTGATTCTTTAATAAAACTAAATGTTACCAGAAGGTGAGACTGGTGCCAGGAGTGATGGCGTTAGGGAGCAACAACGGTTACGTTTCGTCAGCTCAGCTGCTGACGCGCTTTCCCGCCTCGACGCAGCAGAAAGGGAACTCGATAAGGTACTTATATATCTATATTTGTGAATATTACAGTAATTAATGCCTGATTTAGTTGGTCTTCGGGTCTAGTTGCTGGTAGAACTGTTCAAGAGAGCGCCTAGCTAGCTATCACTTTTTAGGTTAAGTCTATCACCTTAAACCAGTTCACTTTAATGTAAACGTTCCAAGAAGATCAAAGGACCCAGTTTATAGTGTGGCTTTTAATTGAGCGTTACGGCCTGGCTTAGTGTCCTTTAATGGGACAGGTCACGGGGGCCGGGAGGCTACGGGTTTGTCTCCAGCTAAGTTAACATATAAAAAATCTTTCTAGAAGGTAGTTAGTAAACTTAGTAAGAAACATCAATCCATCCATACTCCACTTTCGTATGTAAAATGTACCAAACTGCATTAAAGGCAGTTTTTGGTGAGCAATAAAATGTTTGTTGCAGCCGGCCGTGGCCCCTAAGGGCGGCAAGGGTGAGGCCGCGGAAGACTTGCAGCGGCGCCTGGCGCGCGCGCTGGCAGAACTCAATGCCGCCGTCGCCGCGCTCGTCGCTGCCACCTCGGGTATGTACCACTCCCGATAACCTCTTTTATACTAGGTCAGTTGGCAGACAGGCACACAGCCCACCTGATGGTAAGCGGTCACTGCGGCCTATTCCATTGAGGGACGCTTCACCTCGAAACGTCCCTCAATGTGCTGCCAGATTATAGACTCATCTGATCTTCGAGCCTCTGATTTCAAGTGCACTGGCTCCTACATTAATATTGCCGGAACACAGCCAGAGCTGTTATGCCGGCAGATTTCACCTGTGGGGTGGTGGCTAGCCAGTCGGACTCTGAAAAAGCCCTACCACCAACCAGACCCAAGGCCTGAATCGAACCCACGATCTCCATGTTTTTATACCCGAGAGGCTTAGCCACTGTTTCACGGAGGCGGTCATATTTACTAAGGGCCAGTTTCACTACTGTGAAATAACTTTCTAATTACTTATTTGTCGAGCAACAATAATGCTGTCTTTCTTTAAAATTTTAAGATATCAGGAACCGTGGATCCAACGATACAACGTGACAGCATATTAAGAAATGATTACAGGTTGGATTGTTCCTCAATGACGCTGGCCTCAGTGGCCGCTTAGTGTCAGATAGCCAAGTTTATGCATACAACTATTTGTAATATACGAAATAAATACAAACCTGTGACTTTTATTATCTCTCAACATAATATTATAATGATTGTTTTATTATGGCTTATAATTTTCAGATCGTGACCGGCCCGACTATGTGGCGGCAAATCAATCTATTGATACGTTGAATCAGCTGATTCCTCAAGTAGTTAAAGGTATTTATCCATTTACATCTAATTTATTTCAAATATTGTTGAACTAAATGCACTTGTACCTGCGCACTATAAAGAATCAAAGAAGCTAAGAGGACATTATTATTATTATTACCTGATGTTGTAGATGCGAAGGCCGCGAGCGCAGGCTGGGCGGCGGGCGAGCGCAGCACTACGCTGGCGGACGCGCGCGCCCTGTGCCAGGCCGCGCGGGACATGTGCGCAGGCGCAGGAAGGCCCAGCGCTGAGGTATTCGCTAAAATAATCCCAACTCTACCTTTCATTGTCTTATGCCGCTGTTAGGCAATCTTTTTGTTATATTCTTTTTACCGAGATGTGAAAATGCATTCGAAATTCTATCGTTGCTGTAGTAAGTTGCAATTTCTTAGATCGGCTGAAAACGAGTTTCGCCACTGAGACAAAAGTTCGTGTGACGATCAGTGTTCAATTTCAAAATTGACAAATAAGACAGCATCTTAATTGTCTAGCTAATAAATTATCACGCACTTATTATGTCAGTGGTGAAATTGCCTCGTCCGTCTTTGGATGAAAAGGGAAATCAAAGACGTTCAGTAGATAATGGGATGCTGTAGTCCCAAGTGGGTCTCAGTTATGGCGCAAACGCACCCTTCTCTAAAAAATCATGTAACAAGTAGGTAGGTATTAAAACTCGAAATGTTTTCAGGAGCTCAACAGCGCCGCAGGCAAGTTCGCCGGCGCGTCGGGCAAGCTGGTGTACGTGTTCGACCCACGCGCTACACAGGATAAGGAGCATGAGGTATCATTTCTTCTCAACTGCCGTAAAACGATCATCAGATTAAAATGTTAATAGGTAAACGGAAATAAGAAGTGGTACACTTTGTAATTTTTAATGGAGATCTTGGTAAATCTATAATATTGAAATGGCTGTTCTTCTTCTTCTTGCGCAATACGTAGGTAGTCACATTTTGAGTCCACTTCCTTACAATGTTTGTCATGTCTCAGGGCTGGTTAATAGCCGCAAGGCTGGGACCAGCTCGCCTTAATTAGGTGGAAAGAAAAAACTGGGGAATGTTAGTGAGTAGTGGGATGATTTAGTCTCGAGTCTCACACACGACCGTAGGTCGAGCGAGCTTGCTGTGCCAAATCGCACTCTCCCCCGAAAAAATGGTTTGTCGAGTCGTCAACAAAAAGTTTCTACGTCAACACTGCGCCTAAACAAGCCAATTATCCAGATGAATCAAAACCTCACATTGTCTAGATTCTGGACATATCATCAGCGGCGTGCGAGAAGGCGTCACGGCTGTTGAACGAAGTGTACGACATGGCGGCGGCGGCCGACGCGCGCGCGGCAGAACAGTTGGATGCGGTTGGTTCTCGTGTAGCCGACGCTGCTAACGCTCTGCTCACTACTGCTCAGGTATTATAAAAATATCATCTTACATCTCTCCACATTATTACTAAGCCATATTGATTTAATGGAATCTTTTGTTTGTTTTCCCCAATGTTATGTATGTAATGTTACCCGGGGATGTGCTGGTCAATAGTCCCAAGGCTGGCACCGACTCGTCCCAATCCGGTGTGAGTCCCAGGAGAAACCTGGAGAGTTTAGTGGGTAGTGGACGCTTTAGTCTCGAGTCCCACACACGGTCGCAGGTCTAGCTAAATTGGCTAGGGCCGGGAAACGGTGGTTTTGATAAATAAATCATCAGAAACTTATCTTACAGCGTTGACATTGGCCACACTTGGTTAACTGTTTTTTCTGTTTTCCCAGTCCATACTTAGTTCACTACGAACTAACAACAATATTTTCACACAGCTAACAGCGCCATCACTACACGACGAGCACTGCCAAGCCTCACTCCTAGCTTCAGCAAACACCCTGGCCGCTGCCACTCAGAGCCTGGCCAGCACCTGGGCGCCCGTGGTGCGGGACCCGCGGTTCCTCGACCACGGCGACCGGCTGGAGAAGGACCGGCTGGAGTTGCAGCGGGAGCTGGACAGATTGAAGAAGGCTTGCCAAGTCGGAGCGAGGGGTGAGTTGGTCTTTATCATACCCATACAGACATTAAGCTACTGTTACACATGCTCATTTCAAGCACGAAAGCATGCTTCTATCATGCAGTTGTCACTTAGTAAGGGCGTGCTTTAAGTACGTATAAACAGGTTTGCTTATTGAACATGCTAGTATCGATCAGTCGTTCGTAACAGATAGATAGACAGAGAGTTGTTTGAACAGACAGAGAGCGAGAAAGCACGAATCGTACACCTGATGTTAAGCGCCACGTCTGTCTTTAGACAGTTCAGTACCAAACAGTAACTAAGCAGTTACTGTCTGGCACTACGCTGCGCCCGCTACACCGACCGCTTTCAAAGACCCTAGTGACAATACTAGTGATAATTTTCAGTTGGCATGCAAGTGAAGCACTTGGACCCAGTGCAAGAGCGGCAGCGGCTGCAGTTCGTCAGCGTGGCCGCGCAGGCCGACAAAAACCTGCGGCATATACAAAAAGAGTTGGACAAGGTATTATTTACATTTGGCTTTTGTGAACATGTTTGGGTTAACAATTTTACGTAGGTGCAGTCAGTAACACTCTTGATGTGGTTTGATTGTGGTTGAGAACAGTTTGTACGGGAAAATTAGTCAAATCGGTTCAGCCGTTTTCGAGTTTTAGCGAGGCTAGGCTAACAAACAGCAATTCGTTTTTATTTATATACTCGTAGATATTAATTGTTCTCGTGATCGCATCAGAAATGATGAGATCCGCAGAAGGATCAAGGTCACCGACATTGCCCGAAGAATTGTGAGCCTTAAGTGGCAGTGGGCAGAACACATTACAAGGAGGACTGGCGGCCGTTGGGGCGGAAAGGTCCTCGAGTGGTGGCCACGTACCGGGAAACGCAACCGTGGTAGGCCTCCCACAAGGTGGGCCAATGATCTTATAAAAATCGCCGGAATCCACTGGATGCGGGTGGCGCAGGACCGATCGGTTTGTTTATCCTTGGGGGAGGCCTATGTCCAGCAGTGGACGTCGTTTGGCTGAAATGATGATGACGATGATGATAACTAAATTGTTGCAGCCTTTAGTGGCGTGCAAGCCGGACCAGTCGCCGGGCGCGCTGCAAGGGAAACTGGCCCACAGCCTGGCGCAACTCAACGCGGCCATTGCCGGGTTGCTCTTGGCCACCTCAGGTAGATATTATATTGAAAAAGAAGATAGCTCCCGTATAACTAAAAAAATATTGTATTCATTATCATAACTAAACAATAAATAATAAAATAAATATCTCTGGACATTAATCACACAGCGCCATCTAGCCCCAAACTAAGCATTAGCTTGTGCTACGGGTGCCAGACAACGGATAAACATTACTTATATACTTTTTTTTTGTAAATACATACACATTATACATTGAAACACCCAGACCGATACAAACAGACATTTTCATGCACTGAAATGTTTGTACCGTGCGAGGATCGAATCTGCGACCTTTGGTGTAATAGCCGACTTCTCGACCATTACACCAAATGGTTCGTCTATGAAGACTACGTTAAAATAGTTCTACATAATGTTTCATTGAACCAAATATGAGGCATTTTTCATGTGGGTAACGGCACTCAGTGTTCGTTTGTCTTCCTGCAACTCTTTCTTTACTCATCATTGTAACTTGTCAATGTGTGTAAGTTAAGCATAAATCTACTTTTTAACTGTGTTTAAAATCCTGCATGTTGAACTTGAGCCAAAGAGGTACACTTCGAATGACATCTTTATCATAATCTTTTGCGTTTAGACCGTGACAAACCGAACTACGACGAAGCGGAGCAGGCTATACAAGTTATCAATCAACTGATGCCTCAAGTTATTAAAGGTAAGTAGGTACTATGGCGAAATATTCCGGCCTTACAGAATTCTATTTCAACGACATTGTCCCCAATTGTCCCATAAAATTTATAGTATTCAATATTCAATCACAAAATAAATTGTGGTCGTTACTTTGTAGGACCTTAGTTATCCCGCATGCCCCTATTCTGTGAATCAGAGCAGACATAATAATGTATGTTTTAAGTTTATAGACAGGTAGCTAAGAAAATGTACTGTTGAGTTCTTGATACTGTAATATTGACCGATAATGTCCCCTGATTCTTTTTTGAAAATTATGTTATTGACAAATGAATTATATTTTTTTATCGGCATTTGAAACTGGCCTCAAGAGTATTATGTACATTTTGCCTTTACTTGTAGACACCAGATCGCTAAGTGCTTGCAAGGAGGAACCAGAGCGCACAGTGATGTTGGACCAGCTGCGCGCCGCGTGCGTCGCCACTAGCGACCTCTGCGCGCGCCTGCGGGACGGAGATACGCAGGTAAATATTTAATCACACTTGATGCACAATTACGACTTTTATTTCAGAAAGATATATGAAGTTTATTGTAGATGATTCCCTATGTATAGGTACTCATGAAGTGTTGACCTTCGACACCGAAGGACGTCGTTATTCAAGTCTGTTTTGTGCCAAATTACTTCAGTTAAGCTGGAATTACTTTCATAAGTGATTCCTAACAGCCATAAATCTTAGTTGGCTATCTGGTGGTCGCCCAGATTGCCGTCGCCTTGGTATGCTCTAATTGCAGCTTCATCTTCACCTATCCTTTTGACAAAGCACAACGAGTGTAGTTAAAATGACTTTCTTTCTGCAACTATGTTCGGCTGTTATTTACATAACATTTTAAAAACATTCATTTCCATTGACAGCAGCAGCAGGAGGCAACCAAATTAGCAGCGAAGGCTGCGAAACTTATGTTTGTAATTAATTCGCAAGAAAACAAGCATCAGAAGGTACGTCTAATAAATAATCAGTCTACTGGCTGCAGTTTTGAGAGTAATTTGAAAGTAATAAAATGTGCTAGTGTCCTGGGTACTTTTCCCATGGACAAATTTTTTATTTATAATTATGCTTGGTTCTTTTTTGTATATATTTTTTGTGGTTATAACTAGTTTAATTTATCAATTTTCTAATGGAATTGATGACAAATAAATTAATTAGAAAATTGTTTTCCATATCAAAAATATCATAGGCTGTACATAATCATATCATAAAACGTTCGTCCGGTAGATATTAGAAGCATCGGCTGCAGCGGGTCGGAAGGCAGCGCAGTTGGTGGCTCACGCCCGTTCTGCGGACGCGTCAGATGCAACCCTGATTCGCCACACCGCTGGGACCGCACACGCCGCTGATACTCTGTTTGCCACTGCGCAGGTACACAACCGTTACACACCACCGATGAATATGTTACTGACACGTCATCAACAGCTGCCTCCGTGGTACAGTGGTTAGAGCCCAACGCTCTAACCACTGTACCAGTCCAGATTATCTGAAAAGAATGATGATTCCGTGCGGAAGGCACGTTAAGCAGTTGGTCCCGACTATGTTTCAAGTAGGTCTGGTTGCCCTTGTAGGGTTAGGGAGGTCAGATGGAAATCGCTCCATTGTAATAACCGGGCATGTCATCTAGGATCATAGTCGAAGCGGACCCTTAGCTCCATACTGGATGCAATCGGGAATACGCTGGGATGATAATGATTAATCAGCAGATTTAGCAAT
This sequence comes from Mecyna flavalis, assembly GCA_949319885.1. NCBI lineage: Eukaryota > Metazoa > Arthropoda > Insecta > Lepidoptera > Crambidae > Mecyna > Mecyna flavalis. The sequence continues at coordinate 880,000 of OX439419.1, read as the reverse complement.
GTCATTCCATGCTGAAGATGACATTTGCTGACCAATCATGAAAGATATAGCTATTTTAATCTATTCACGTAATAACGTGATGTGTCATTCGATCAGCAGTAGAGCACATAAGTGTAAGATTTCGACACAATTTATTGTTGTGATAGAATCTAACTGGCAGAAGTTGGCTGATAGGGAATGCCTGATTGTAATACTTTTTTGTGGATTAAAAATATACTGACTGAATGAAATAGTTACAGACTTTGATAAGAAAATCAATGTTCCATAAAGTGGTGCAAAACTCTTGTGTACCGTCTTCTTCTGTGTTTTATTTATCTTTGTGCATACCCTATAGTCTTCGAACCAAATATTTACTAGTACAGTTATATTATTTTTCTCCATTTAGCTAACGGCTCCGTGCATTAGCGAGCCTCAATCCCAAGCCGCCCTGCTGTCCGCGACAGATGCTCTTCAGCAATCAGGCCGAAGCCTGGCCGAATTAGCAGGCCGCTGCCACTCAGCTGACCGCACTCAACTGGATACAGATTTGAAGAAGTTGACAGACGCACTTGGAAATCTGAAGGAGCTTATCTCTGAAGAAAGCAACAGTAAGTTCCCCTAAAACAATAAAAAAAGTAAGTTCATAAGGTCCAACTTCTGTGGATTTTGTGAGAGACAGTACACTTGAAATCGGAGGTTCAAAAATCAGATGAGCCTACAACGTGGCAACACATTGAACGACGCTTCCTGGTGAAGTGTTCCTCAATGGAATAGGCCGCAGTGACCGCGTACCATTAGGTAGGTTTCGTGTCTGTTTGCCAAATGATTCAGCATGAAAATGGCTTGTTCTTGAACAGTGAAATCTCCTCTGCGTCGCGCCCCGCCGCCTCCGCCCAAGAGGACAGTGTCGATGTCCAACGAAGTCGCCAACCAACTTTTGGCTGCCGGAGCTGATGCTGGCTACGTTCCCGGGAGTACCAGAGACTTTAATCAGGAGTTCCTGGAGAGGTTACGACATGAGGAGAACCAGAGTAAGTTCATGAAGTATGATAAGGGATATATTTACTAAAGGATCACATTTCCTAACTTAGTTTGGTTGGGTTTTTGGGTGCATCATTGTTAATTAGTCATTTGCATAAACTAGTTCAGATAATCAGTGCTATGGGCTGGTCTATCGCAAAGTGTTACTACCTTGTACCCGTTTCGAATGGAAGGGAAAACTGGGGAGGGGGGGGGGGTTTAGAGGCTTCTGTTCCGAGCCCCACATATTCATCGCATACGTAATATCATTCTTAATAGTTAAAATCAACAGTATAATTATATATTCTGATTTTGTAAACTAGATACCGAAGACACAAGAAATAAGAGGAAGACGGATGATGAAAAGGCGTTGCAAAAGCATTTCATGAGCGTAGTGGATGCGGCTGCGCAGAAGGTTCGAAAGGCCGAAGAAGATGTTAAAAAGGTAATCATATTTCCCTTGTATATCTATATAACTGCCCACAAAATGAAGGGACAGTTTGACAGACTGCTTCAATTGTATAGGCCACTTTTAACAGATGATTTATCTATGAGCTAATTAAGTTGCTGCCTTTTTTATCAATATAAAAAAAAAATATAGCATCATTATGATCTGTCTGACACATAAACTATCACGAGCTTCTCTGTCATTGGTGAAACTAGCTCTAAATCTTGTATCTTAACTAGAAATAAATAAAAAATTCGTTGTGTGGTGCTTGTGTAAGATGTTGTATTGACGTTTATATTTGTAGATATACAATACTACAAATGATGAGGTGATCCCAACGCTGTCCGTAGACCAGACGCTCGTGGTGCAGAAGCAGATGGAGCAGAAGCTGGCCGCGGCTGCCGTGGCCGTCTCTAACCTCGTCGCTTCTAACCGTAAGCACTTGATCACAGAAAGATTCACTCTCATCTAGAAGGGCTTATAATAAACCCCTGGGGAACCTAGCGGGCTTAGAATAATACCCTGGAGAACCCAGCGGGCTTAGAATAAACCCCTGGGGAACCTAGCTGGCTTAGAATAAACCTCTGAGGAAATTAGCGGGCTTAGGAAAAATTTCTGAGGAACTTAGCAGGCTTAGAATAAACCTCTGAGGAACCTAGCAGGCTTAGAATAATCCTCTTGAGGAACTTAGCGGGCTTAGAATAAACCTCTGAGGAACCTTTTGGGCTTAGAATTAACCCCTGTGGAACACCATTCATGTAATAATGGTGCCAAAAATTCCTGCTGTTACTACTTAGCAACAGGAATAGGTTTTGCTACTATAAGTCAGTCAGTCAGTACTAATTTTTACGACTTTTTGACCTTCATATCTTTATAACCGTTTGAGCTAGCTTCATGAAAGGACTATGCAAAGGTGCGTCCCCACCCACCAACAGATTTCAAACGTATCTCTATTTATACCTCTTGCCATACTGATATTTTTTTTGTATGACGACATCCGCCGTAGGAATGGGGATTTCACGCAAATCGAATTTGAATGTTGTATTTTTCAAGTATTTTTTTGACACAGTTAATTGTGAAAATAATGTGCAGGCGATCAAGAGTAACCTCCCTGGCCTAAATAAAAGTGTTCAATCAAAATAATAATCTTAAAAAATATTATACAGCCGAGTCTACTTGAAGCTAGACACTTACAGTGCAATTCTGAATCTTAGGCGTACGGCATAAGCACGGTTTTATTGTTTTTGAATACCCCGTCATTTTTTGGATTAAAAATGGTTATTTGTCTTTTTAAGGAATGTCATAATTATATTGAAACTATTGCCAAGTCTGTTGGTGGGTGGAGACAGAGCCCATACAACTTCTTGCGTTGTCCTTTGAGCTTCTAGGTGTCCTTATGGATCTAATTAAACTCACGTAGTTTCATGTTTTACATTAAATAGGTTTTAAGTTATAGAAGGGTCAAAAGTGACACCAAATGGTTCGTGTAAATATACCTTGGCGCTGGCTTGCCCGTTCCTTTGCTTGAACTTGGCTTGACACGCTGCCGCGTGTCTAGATTTTTTTACTGTCTGACATTGTTGGACTAACACCCTGTTGCAGAAAGCTCCATTAAAGTTAATGCTTGATTAAATCTAATGCTGTCACTTTTCGTTGTCATGAAATAAAAAGTGACAGCAATAGCTTTAATGACACATTAACTTTAATGGACGTTTCTGCAACTGAGTGTTAGAGATGTTTGTTTATTTAAACTGGTATAATATTTTTTAATGCTTCCCCTCAGATCCAGATTCGATAGACTTGATCGTGGCATCTAAAGCAACTACTAATTTGTCGGACGTTTTGCCACATATAGTTCAAGGTACGTTCCATTAAACAGAATAAATTAAAAGTTAATTAATTAAGCATTTTGTACTATTTAGACACTTTTTTGCAGATTCAAAATTGCTGCGAGGTTCCCTCGACGAGAATGAACGGAAAGCTTTCTTGGCAGATATCTTAGCTCTCTTTGACGCTACCAAGAAGTTGTGCGAATCTGCTAAGGATGACAGAAAGGTAAATTGATCTTATACTAACTGGATATATGTATATGAAATTATTAATTTTAGTTTTTTATTGAATACCAAACATGTCTATTAACAATATTTTATCTATAGATGTTGGATAAATCAGCAGTGGAATTTGCCAATAAGTCGACAAAATTGCTGTACGTCGTTAGTACTGATGCAGATCCCAGTCAGGAGAAGGAAGTAAGCAATTTTACAAATATTTTGTTGAGGTTTTTTGTAATGTCTTTTGATTAGCATTTGTTCTGAAACTGGCCCTAAATCTTGTAGTTTACGACCCACACACACACACACACACTGTGTGCTACATGCGTGGGGTGTGTCCCACTATTTCCATGGAAATACAAATAAGAAAAAGTGGGACCAGTGTTTTTTGCAAATTATATCCCATTAAGTATTTTTATTGCGACAAAAAAAAACGCAGTCGTTTTTTGAAATGTTTTCCACTTTTAATGAGTAGATTAACTAAAATTAAAACATCGAAAAATGGAAATACCTAATAGAAATAGTGGGATTCACCCCATGCGTGAGAGAGGACCTATGCGCAGCGGGGCTCTACCACAGTTAGCACGTTAACTGAGTTGTTGGTCGGCGCGGCAGGTGGTGCAGCGCGTGCGCAGCGTCAACGAGGCCGCGTCGCGGCTGGCGCTGGCGGGCGGCGACGCGGCGGCCGCGCTCCCTCCACAGCAGGCGCATGCGCTCTGCCTCGCCGGCGGCCGCTGCGCCCACGCCGCCACTGCGCTCGCTTACACTGCTAAGGTAACTTAGAATGGACGCCGACACTACTTTCCTTTCTACTCAGACTTGGAACTCCGATCATTTAACGAAAGTAAAAACTCCTAAGGTGTCAATAAAACTAACATTTATGAACCGGTTACGGAAAAACGCAATCAGGTTATCGTTTTAATATGTCTCAAACGTTGAGTTTGATTAACCGTTTGATTTGGACAGGACCTCCATGAAACTACGTACGGTGGTACGACTTCTGGGTTTTAATTCGATTAGCTTAATTGAATTCAAAAACCCAGAAGTCGTGGGTTCAATTCCAAACTAGTCATTCCTGCCTGCCTATTGATGACTTTTTCAGAGTTAGAGTATCTATACAGCTCCCGGTGAAATCGGGCAAATAACTCTTAAGCCTTTTTTGTTTTATAGCTGGTCGCCCCGTCCATACAGAACGTAGACAGCCACGAAGCTCTATCGAAAGCTACTAGCAATCTCACTGATACCCTTCAGGCTTACTCCTCCACTTGGAAGCCGTTGGAAGCGTCGCAACCCTCCACAGTCGAACAGCTAAGGGCTGAAGCGGCTAACTTAGAGAAACTTCTAGAAGAATTGAGGAAAGATTTGGAATCAGGAAATTTGGTGAAGAGGAGGACAGTCGAAAGGGTGGTAGTGGAGGATACTCCACTGAGGCAGCTGGCATCGGTGGTATTGGAGGAAGCCAAGAGAAAGGCGGAGTCAACCACCACTCCAGGGGACCTCAGAGCGAAGTATGCCAAATACGCCAATGACTTGGGCAGAAGCATTCGGGACCTCGATTTGGCCAACCACAGGTGTCGGCAGGCACCCCATGACACTGAGAAATGGCAGGAACTGGAATATGCTGTGCAAAATCTTCAAGTGAGCTTACTACAGGGCCGCCCGTCGGAAGATGGTCGGCCGCAGGATAATATTGTAGACCTAACAAACTACGTCAAAGACATTGCAACCGCTGCTGATAACTTGAAGAAACTGTGCAAGCCGGGTCAGGCCGAGGTGGAGATGGTGCGGGCGCACTGCGAGCACGTGTCGGCGCAAGCATCTCGCGTGATGACCCCGTCCGAGCCGGTCGACGCCGCCGACGACGCCTTCGCCGACATACAGGAGGTCGACCACTTCGCCGAGGAGTGCGACACGCGGTGCAAGACTATCAACGCGATTGTAGATGCCTTGCAAGATGGAAAACTTAAAATCGAGCTAAATGAGAAAGCGATGCGACTGTCCGAAGATTGCAATATGTTGAGATTCGCTACGAAGAGCGCCCTAGCGGCGAGTCGAGGGGTTTCCCTGGATGCGACTCTACATGATTTGGCCGCACTGGAACCCGTTATAGATGAGATGCTTGTCCCGAGTGAGAAAATAAGTGTTCCTACGAAGGGTCAGAGTAGTGGGGATGTGGGGCGTAGGCGATTGGTGGCGGCGGCCACGCGGGCAGGATCTGGCGCCGGCAGCGACCTTCCACCCGCCTTCACTGCCTACCTGCACGACATGCGCACCGCCACCGCACCTGACAGCCAAAAACAGATGGACCAAAGCAAGGAGCATCTCAAGAAAGTCCTCCACTCGCTGAGAACCCTGACGATGACGACGAGTCGCCACGTCGCTACCTGGCAGAGACTCGGCCATCCCGAAACTGCGGAAATCACCGCCCAGATCATTGAGGAGTTGGATAGGCATGAGAATAGTTTAAATGCCGCAGCCGGGAAGTCACAGCAGTCGACTCTGGCGGAGGTCGATATTAACAGGCTTCTCGTGTCATCGGAGGTACCGGTGAAGGGGATCCAAACGTGAGTAATTAGTTTTTTTTTCGTTATTTTTAGTTTGTGTTGTGTTTGAATTAATGACTCAACATCATAAAGTTCGATTCATTACAAGAATGGCGGAAACTAACCAACCGCTGCTTTTTATAAAAAAATCAGTAGATTGTTTTGCTTACTTTTTGGTTGAATACGGTACTATATTCCAGTAAATTGTCAAAGTCGATTCCTTCGGCAACATTACTCAGAAAACCTAGACAAATCTAAACCTGTCGGAAGTACTTTGAGTGTTATTTATCGCGATCAGGATGACACCTAGATACATGAGTTGAGTAAATGCAGATTCTGCCAAACAAGTGACGAGACGCACGAACGCACCCTGATTTTGGGGAAGCACAATCAGATGAACTCTAGAAAATACTACTTTTAGCACATACTACAACCAGACGCTCGTGGTAATGTATTGAGCGCCAGTACCTCGCCAACGCGCGTTTTGTGTTAGCGCGTAAAGATTCGCGACGAATTTGCTTTTGGCCTTGTCCAGGAAGGCGATTTCGACGCGAAACTTCACGTTGGCGAGGTACTGGGGCTCAATACATTGCGTCCACGAGTATCGCACGTATTTCGCGGCGAAATCAGCTTGATCCGCGCGTTTAAATCGCCTTCCTGGAGCAGGCCTAAGTTGTGGTGTTGTGTGTAGGCCGGTGACAGCGGAGCGGCTGCAGCAGGCGGCGGCGCGGCTGTGGCTGGCGGCGTGCGGCGCGGCGCAGGGCGCGGGCAACCAATCCGCGCTGGCCCGCAGCGCCGCAGCCACGGTCGAAGCCGCGCAACACCTCACAGCGCACGCGCAGCTCCTCCCAAACAAAGTAACCTTACCGATCAATTTATATAAAGATGAGGAGACGGCTCGTTCCTTTCGATAAATGGAGGGGAGTTTAACAGGCAATAAGTCGAACAACTCAACAAAAAAGGAACACTTGCTTGGGTGATAAAAAAAAAACATAGATTAGAATTTCAAATCACTTTATGTACAGTACCTGGCAAACATCTTGAAATCGGGTGTGGATTGCGCAGAAAGCAAATTTTATGCGGGACAGGAGATATGCGGGTGACGGGAGGTGCGCGCGCGCTATTGGTCATGCGCAAAAGCGCACATGCGCGAACTTTCCCCAACTCCGTCGAACGAGCATTAAAATGTTTGCCGGATTCTGTACGCTCTCTCTAAAAGCAATCTATGAACAACCTAAGTTTACGTTTCAGGATTTAACACACCGACAAAAAATTGACGAAGCCTCGAAGGAAGTATCGCTACAAACTTACAACCTTCTGAAAGCTGCAGACGTCGTCAGCCAGGTAAGTTATTGCGTACTACTTGAATTTTAATTTTTTGAATAAAATATGTTATTAATTAAACCGATTTCCTCAGGATTCTCGAAACTATGCTGCTAGAAAAAGACTTCACGACGCCTGCAGATGCCTCAATGATGCCATCAATAAACTGGTATGTCTTAATAATCATGTTTATTGTTTGTAATTTGTATACTCGTACATAGCAGCTTTTGGCGATAGCATTTTAAATCATTCATTCATCTGTTTTGCTCCATTCGTTTGTTTTGTTGAAAGAGGAAAGATCATTCATCTTCACAAACTTCCGCATTTTTGTAGGGATTTTCAGGATATTTTTTCTGATTGTATCTCAGAAGTGTATGGGACTTCCACGCCCTATAAAGGGCGGAGTCTATTCACTAAAACCTATAGTGCTCCGTGCTCGATGGTGGTATTATGGAAGGAGGATGAAAATGTTTAAGGGGAAATAATTATACTATTGTTTCTTAATTTTATTAATAATTTAGTAAAAACTACGTTTTTATAAGCATAATATTATTATGTTAATATTATGTCTTATATTCATACATAAACTTGGTTGGTTGGTTGGTTCTTGGTTGTAATTTGTTATGGAACTTTTGGAAGCCTCGTCTTTTTTTATGAAAGAGGCAGGCAAACAGGCTTTTGTGACACTTTGTCTGGCGGTTACGGTGACAAATGCGCTTCCCGACTTGGAGATCAGAATATCTAGGTATCGATTGGTCGCTGGTGACCTGATTAGCTTTAATACTATGTATGCAGGTTAACTGCCTCCATGGTACAGTGGTAAGAGCTTTGGGTTCTAAAATCCGGAGGTCGAGGGTTTGAATCCCGCGGGAAACATCACTTTGTGTGATTGTTTCCAGTTTGGTTAGCACATTGCAGGCTTGAATCACCTGAATGTCTGAAAAAAGTAGGTCTGGTTTCCCTTGTAAGGGTTACGGAGGTCAAATGGCAATCGCTCCATCGTAATAACCAGGCTTGTCAAATCTAGGATCACAGTCGAAGCGGACCCTGAGCTCCATACTGGATGCAATCGGGAATACGCTGGGATGATGATGATGACTTTGTATGCAGGTCCGCAGCAGCGGGGCGGTGAGTCGCTTGCAGTGCGGCGAGCTGACGCGGCAGCTGCAGCTGCAGCAGGCGCGGCCGCCGCGGCTGCCCGCCTCCGCCGCGCCCTACCACGAGTGCGCCGACGCGCTGCACGGACAGGCTGACGTCTTGCGTGAGTTACTCACTGTTGATGAATGGGTGTCTGTGTCCGTGTTGCAGTGACTACTAGGTCGATTTTAAAGCCCCGGTGTGAAAGAAAATTGATTTTTTAACCGCTGACAGTCGCAGTCTGGCGTTTGGAAGGACCTCCTGTAGCTATTTCACAGTCAGAATGTCTAATTTTTGAATCCAACTGTTTCATGTCTAATGTACGTTGCCCATTGGGGCTATGAGTAAAAATCGGGCTCGCTGTAAACATTCTTTACATTTTGATAATGTGGGTGAATCTGTATTTTTAAAAATAAACCGCTTTATTGTTTAATGCAAACTCTTAGTTAGGCTCAGGTTAAAGTTTACCATGGGTGTGAAGGGGAAACCGGGGGAGTTTAGTGTGTATTGAGACTTAGTCCCGAGCTTCACACAAGGCCGCAGGCGTCGCTAGCCTGCGGTTATGGCGCTTAAATGCGTTCTCCTCCGACAAAAAAAAGGTTAAAGTTTACCATAATTGACGACGTTAGAACCATAGTGATCCAAGTGACATTTTTGTCAAAATCGATATTTTGTTATTAACATCCCAAAAAAAGACATATTTTTCATGCCACACTGATCCATCCAAGTGCTTATTATAGCAATTTTCATAAGGAAACTCATATCGGTCACTTTGGAATAGGACAATTTCAGGAACAAATCCAAACGCGTTTCCCTCGTTTTCTCAAAAAGTTGAAAATGTGACTTGGATCACTATGGTTCTAACGTCGCTAATTATGGTGTGTTTTTCCATGAACAATTCATTTTATACTGGGTGGTTTTTTATGTTAGAATCTGCCACTTTCATTATTATACCTTGTACGCAATACAGGCGTAGCGCTTAACGGAGCAGATTTTTGCGGGAGAGGAGACTTGGGACGTGTGACAGAGTCCATGACTTTTCACCCTCGTTTGAATTCCGCAAAACTTGCTCAGTTAAGCGCTACGCCTAATAAAGATGTAATGTAACAATAGAGAAACTGAACAACGACCAGCCGATGTCCCGCGAGGAGTTCAGCAGGACGCTGAGCTACGTGAACGCGGCGGTTTGCAACAGCACTGAATACGCGGCCCAGTGTGCCTATTTGGTAAGCACAACAGACATATTGTTCCTGACTGGTTACCGGGGTTTACCACCCACTAGTTTCATTCGCTTTTTTCCTTGGACTCCTCAATTTAGATGTCGATGTCGTTATCCTTAATCGTTTGCATTATAACTTGTTTATTTTATTGTACATTAAAAAAAAAACTGTCGATATCGAATGGTATCGATTTGCAATGCTTTCACTCGACTAGATTTTTTTATGTCAACCTGTCGCGAGCTTTACATATTTTCGCTTCAATAATATTAGTAGGTATAAAATATATAATGCAGTTTTGACTATTTTTACTGACTCTTCAGGCAACTCATTATGAGAAGCAGTATTGTGTGTGTATTTTATGATACAATGTTTTTGACTTTTTACAGTTGTCGATAGCGGATCAAAACAAAGACATTGCATTGGAAGGATTTGTGGACACGTCAAGGATTATAAACCTGTCGGAAACTGTGCAGGAGACTTGCCACAGAATCATTGGAATTGATGTAGAACAGGTATTATAATAATTATATTAAAATGTTTATGTGTAACAGAATCGATTACCATTTTAATAATTGCAATGATTGGGTTAAATGGAAGATTGTGGGAAAATCAAAGATTACATTCTCAAAGTAGTTGACTGCTATACTAATGCAAACGCTAGCGTATTGCTATATTTGACAATTTATACATACTCGGTTAGCCAGACAGTTTAGAAGCAGGCCGAGAAAATGCTAGCATTTCTTAGTTCAAGCGTAATCTTGACCAGTTCTTTAAAAAAATACCTATTGTAGTTTTTTTTTACAAAATATAAGAATTTAATTGTAATAAATAAATTTACTTTAGGCTAAGCTTTGTTTTTTCAGGAAGATTTAGGACCAGTTTTACCGCTGCTACATAAGTTAATAATAATTTATCTGTCAGACTAAAATAATGACACTAATGGTACAGTCAACTGCACATCAGACTACCCTAATCTGTCAAAATTTTACAACCAATTTTCAGCTTTATTAACTTTTCTTTCAATTGAGAATTTTTGACGGATTAAGGGTAGGTTGATTTGCTGCCGTTCGTACCTACTTTTATTTTTAATGATATTGGTCAGCATGTAAGTCATCTGAACGTCATAAACCCCTAAACTGATCTTCTTATTCCCAGGCCAAAGCAGAAGAAGTGACTCTCAGCAAACAGATCCAAGACCTACAGCAGGCGCTGTCAGAAGCCGGGCAGAAGACCCGCGACAGCGAGCTGAGGGAACAGTTGGCGGCGGCGGGTCCACGGATAGATGATGCCGCAAGGGGACTCTCCGCAGTGCTACATAAGAACGCGCCTAGCCGCGTGAGTAATCCTTCATTACGTAATCAGGCCATTATCAGGCCATACATCGTGCCATTGACGTCAAAGTGCTGGTAGGGAAAAATAAGATTGACGTGCAAAAGTATTTTTTTAAATCTATTTGCAGAAAACATTATTTCAGTTCATTTCATTTCATTTAATATTCTAAGCCTAGTCTGCGGATGTACCTCCACCTCACGTAATGCCACAGCTACGTGAGCTAGTACCACCTTGAGTTGTAAAAATGTGCATAAAGTTTTATTAACTGTATCAGTGGTTTAAATTTAATAAAATACAGTTTATACACTACATACAGGTAGTGTAGTGTAGATTTAATTCGCATGGAAAGATTAAAATAGCAACGATGAAAAAGTCGCCATCATAAAAATTTTGTTAAACAAACATCATCGAAACCCTTTAATGCTATATCATTAGCTATATAATTTTTTGTAAGTTTTTAAATAAGTAAAAGTTTTAGGCCAACATAACATCGCGAACTGTTTGGCTGGTGGATGCGGTGCGGTCAGCAGCGGCGGCGGCGGAAGCGGGCTCGCTCGCTCCGGAGCCGACCGACGCGGCGCCCGGCACCAACGCCAAGTGCGACGATATACTTAAGAACTCCAGGTTTGTCGACAATGCTATTTACACTTTCTAGGAATCCATACTAACGTAATTAAATTGGGAGAAACGGTAATTTCTATATTATGGAGAAATCTATTCGGTTTAAACTTTAAAGCACTGTTGGATGTAACTCTGCTTTTGAGAACGCACAAACTTAATTTAACTTGTCAGAAAAAAATACTCTTTGTCTTCTAATGATGTCATGCATGATAGATTAAGCTTGTTTTTTATTCCTCATTGGTTACAAATTATGTTTCCTTGTATTATAATTTTAATAATTGTATGTAGTTTTCTTATATAAATTGAAAGCAAATCATTGACCAAAAAAAATAATTACTCAATTAATAATTTTTTTACATCTTCAGCTGTTGATATTAGCCCAATTAGCCTATCGATATCACATGACACTGCCATACCGTGACTACTAATAAAACAATATGCATTCATGAAGACTGTCTGGATTTATGTTAAGAAAAAAGACAAGGATAGAGTAGGAGAGCTTTGTTTTACAGGAATTTGAGCAACAACATGATGAGTTTGCTCCGAGAGGTGCGAGCAGCGGACGACACGGACCCCATGACGTGGGTCACCTTCGGCAGCAGGAAATCCGTCCTCGAAGCCTTCGAGGCGCTCCTCAATAGCGTCAAGTGAGTTGCATCTTGTGAAGTAACTTTTCTCAGTAGAACTGGCTCGTTGGTACAACCGTTAGGTTATCCCTATGTGTCTGAATATACAGGAGGGTAGTACAAACATTCATGTGATTATCTTTTATGATTGTCGTCTGTTTGGATGTTATTATATTAGGTTTGCTGAAGCTTTGGGATCAGATCATTGTATGTGGTATTGTCCATTATTTATACATATTATTTTAATATACTTTTTTTTACTCAGGTACCGTTTTTCTGCTACAAACGAATATTTACATTAAATTAATTGAATTTACAGACAAAACGGAAAACAATCGGGAGTGCTGGAACCATCACAGTCAGATCTAGAGGTATTCTTTTATATTCTAGGAGATTATTAACAGTAGAAGATGGCAACTTTCACAAGCACGTGGTTCAATTATAATTACAACATTTACTTCATTTCAGGAGGACGGACCAAGGAAAAGTTATTTGCAAGTACAGTAAGTATTCTTGTTTTTTAATTATAAATAAAGTAAAATAATATATTTACATTACTAACACTTTTTTTTATTATCGTAGATTGGACCTGGCTAACAAATGGCTGAAGAGGCCAACAGCTAAGTCTGACGTGAAAGCGGCGGGAGAAAATGCCGCGAAGAATATCATTCAGCTTGGCCAAAAGGTAAAACAGATTCTTCTTTTTTTCATTAGTTCTTTTGTATTGTCTACGGTAGAAGAGGCATCATTATTGACTCTTGAAAGTCCTCGTTTCAACTTTCCCCGTAGATAACTAATTTATTTTTCTTCAGTCTTTTAGTGATAGAAATTCATATCTACTCGACTAACTTTTTCTACATTGTTTTTACTAGCTCTCGGAGGACATGAAAGGTGTTGAACAAGAGGAAATGACGCAGTTGGTAGCAGAATGTAAAGATCTCGTTGCGGATTGCTGCCAGAAATATGACCAAGAGAAGGCCAGGTATTTGATTATTATCTTTTTGTTAAAGTTTTATTACATGAACATTTTGTAACATATTTAGGCCCAGTTTCAACACTGACAGATTTGTCTTTTAGACAGCAGTGAAGCTGTATCCTTTCAAAAAGGCAAAAGACTAAAGATTGGAGTTATCTGATAAATAAATTAATGCGAACTTGTGAAATTGGCTCCAGACATTTGTTTCGGGTTATTTGTAATACATTTTCTTTGGATATTCTCTAATAGTTATTTTTCGAAATAACGAACCTAGTAAGATCTAAATTATTTAAATTCACAGTTTAAACGTTTATATTTATAGCGTCTTGATGGAGAGACTCAGGGAGTTGAAGAAGGGCATCGAACGAGGTGTCGTGACCAGGGTCGTGGAAGATTTCCTGGAGGGAGAAGAGCCGCTGGCTGATTTGGACATAATTGCTGATGTTGAAAAAGGTGAGTTCCATTTTTATTTTAAGATTGATGTTGAAAAAGGTGAGTCACATTTTTTTTTTTAATTAATATTTGAACCGATCTAGCCATAGTCCATGCCTTTACTGTTTCTGTGGGTATTGACGCATTTAGGGCCGGTATACTCGTATTGTTATCGGTCGTCTGGCAGTTTTCTATAGAAGCCTTATTAGTGTCAACCATGTAATTTTACGTAACTTAACACTATATAAGAAATATAATGTGGATTTCAAACTTTCATAGTTCATATGAATTATAAATCCACCACTGTATATCGTTTAATATTTTTACACTTATTTTAGTAAATCAACAAAATTAATAGAATTGACTGATAATGATCACTGATAACTGATGTTTAATATGCGAAGATCGATTTTAAGATTTCTGGTGGAAGTCTGATGGAGTTCGAAGACTAAGTTGGTCAGCGGTAATTGGGACGGATCGGCCTCAATTATTTATTATTTATTTATACTAGACGGGAGAGTGTACAGTGGGGGTGTGGTCTCCACAGATGAGAGCAAGCGACAACTGATACTGGAGCGGAAGATAGCCGAGCTGCTCGCGCAGCTGGCGCGCGTCACTAAGACCGCGCGCATGGTGGCGGCCGCGCGGGCGGGCGCGCCAGCGGGAGCGGGAGCGGAGGCGGCGGCGGCAGCGGGAGAGAAGCACCCGCTGGTGGTGCAGAGTGAAACTGCGTCGCTGCTGGCGCCGGCGCTGGTGCAGGCTGCGCAGCGGCGCGTGGCCGACCCCGCCGACCAGGTCAGACCCAATGAAACAACAATAACAATAATAACTGTATTAGTTAGGGTCCAAGTAGTTTAAAAAAACACTGAAATACCTACCTTATAGATATCTAAATGTGTAACAATGTGAGGGACCGTCCGCGATCCTTTGAAATCATGACTATTTCAAACTTGTATAAAATACCCACTATTTTAGGCATTCGTCACTTACAATAATAATAATTGAATTGCACCTGCTTCTTTTGACAAAATTAATTAGTTAATCTTTAAAATGGTAATAATTTATTATGTTTAACCTCAACTCATTCTATGCTGAATGGAACAGGAATGATTCCAACAAGTATATTTTTTCTTATTACAAAAACTTATAACTAGAGAGATTATTTAAAAGTAAATTCACAATATTTTAATACTCATACCAATAAATAATATCTAAAAAACATGATTTTAGGCTGCCATCGAACACTATCAGAAACTACTGGCTGAATATGCCGAATCTTTGGCGAATGTTCGTAGTCTGTGCGACCAGTCCGTCGACCCCATGGATTTCGTGCAAACTGCTGGTAAAACCTATTTATTACTCTCGATGTGATGTTATGCCATTCGACTTCTTCTAGAAGTCCACACATAATATTCAACGTTCAATGTTTTAGGTGAGACTATGCAACGGATGAGAGAAGAAACAAACCACAACAATGATCCACAGAAGTGTGCCTACGCTTCGATGGCCATTACAAAGTAAGTAAAACATCAGTCAGACTTTAAATATATTTTTTTGCGTATTAGCAATCATAATAATTATTGTGCGAAATACAAATTTGACACTGTTTATTAATACTACGTAATATTTGTTCCAATTAGGTTAGCTAACAGGGTAATTGCAGTGAGTATGTCGTCCAATGATGTCAGAAAAGACCCGGAACTTCAAAAAGCTTTGACGGAGGCGAAGGAACGATTGAGAGCAACAGTGCCCCCGCCCAATGCTCGTACCAGTCGAATCCCTGACTGGAAAGTTACAACGGCGGAGGTAATTAAAATTAATAATAATTATGTTACGATGAAGTCGTCTAAATAAAAAGTTTGTAAATATTAGGTCTGAATTTTAAAAATGGCCTAAGTGGAATGTTCACTAGTTTCGATTTTTAACTTTTCTTATAGTCCATATGAAATAAAAAAAGTGTGTATAAAAATTATTTCGATATGTCACTTAGTTCCCGAGATATTGAATTTTAAACGGCGCGAGTGTTGGCCGGCCGGAGCTTGTTGCGGTGACGTCACTTTACATACTCTCACGCAGTAGGTACGTTGCGCGCTCCGGTACGGTTATTTCGTAGTGAACCGTACCGGAGCGCGCAACGTACTATGACCTATGACATCATCGTATTGCAGCGCCAGCATAGCCGACGCGCGGCGAACGGGATTTTTAAATGTCTATAAAATCTAAACTAATTGATATTTTGGCATGAAACAAAAATAATGTGTTTATATTCACATAGGCTTTACTGTGACAAAGTTACAAGCTATTTCGCATACCTAGTAACATTCTCCATTATGCCAATTTATTGTCTCAAAATTATTTACTATCGAAAATAACTCCAACGATACATACCTCTTAAAAATTATAATGTCTAAATTGCTTCTTATAGATTTTACGAACAACGGGTGAGGTGGAGTCTGTGCTAGGAGGAGAAATGATTTTCAAGAAACAACAAGGAACTGATCAACCAATTTTCGTAAGTGTTATTATAATTATACTTATCTCATTAATTGTATTAAATGCAATTAATGATTTTATTTATTGTATCACCAACTCAAGATGCTTGAATAAAATTATAGAACACATTTTCTAAACACTATCTGTGTACTAATTAACATGACAGGTAATGACAATATGTATAAAATTATGTAGGCATGAGAGTTATTGTATCGCCCACTAGAGTCGCCAAAGACAAAAATGCTATATTTGCGGCTTCGTCTGCTTGACTGTACTTACTGTACAATTGTTCGGACAGCATTGTCTTGCGTATGTATGTATTTTTTTTTGTGAAGAAGAATGCTTTGAAGTACCTTAACCGCAGGCTAGCTAGACCTGCGGACGTGTGTGAGACTCGGGACAAACCCCATTACCCACTAAATTCCCCCGGTTTCCCCTTTTATACTCGATTGGGACGAGCTGGTACCAGCCTTGTGGCTACTGACCAGTCCATTCTCGGGTATGTACTGTAGCCAATGATATTATAATAAAAAATAGGTAGATAGGTTATGTCAGTACTGAAGCGAAGTCAAAAATTGTTCACGGCGTACGTATAAACCGACAAACTCAGAATTACCGAATTTCTTCAGATCACATATAAAAGGTATAGGAACTTTTGTAATGACCTACTTAAAAAAATCAAAAGTAATTATGATAAAATGGAACTGGAAAAAGCTGGTACAAACAGCAAAAAGGTCTGGAAGATTATAAAAAATGTAGCGTTTTTAGACAAACCACATGAGTCTTCTTCAAGTTTACTTCAAGGACAGTCTTCCCAGCTCACATCTGCTAACAGTGCAAATGATTTTTTCGTAAACGTAGGGAAAAATCTGGCAAATAAAGTCCAGAATCAATCATTGTCAACGTCACTCCCAAGGATTGAATCTCGCGATTCTTATAAATCGTTTGGCCTGATAGATACTGATGAAGCCGAGGTTACAAGAATCATCATGGGTCTAAAGGATAGCTCTGCGGTTGGTTGGGACCACATATCTAATAAAATTCTAAAACAATTCAAACATATCTTGACCCCACCGCTAACCTTTATTTTTCGAAAATGCTTAGCTGAAGGAATTTTCCCTAAATGTCTCAAAAAAGCCGTTGTCATCCCTGTACATAAATCTGGTTCCAAAGATCACATTACGAACTACAGACCGATTTCGCTACTGCCAGCTATTTCTAAAATATTAGAAAAAATTATAAATGTGAGACTAGTAACATTTTTAGAAAAACAATCTATATTCTCTTCCGCTCAGTTTGGTTTTAGACCTAAGTTATCTACAGCTGACGCTGTACATCAACTTACGGACTACTTAGTACAGGAACTGGATAAAGGCCAACGGACTTTGGGAATATTCCTGGATCTTGCCAAAGCTTTTGACACGGTTTATATACCTATTCTATTGCAAAAGCTGGAATCCGTAGGTATTAGAGGCATACAGCTTAAATTACTAACAAACTATCTACAAGACCGTACCCAATGCGTAAAAATAGGTAGTGTCGTTAGCTGTGAACTGAAAAATACCTCCTTTGGACTACCCCAAGGAAGTATTTTAGGACCTACCCTGTTTTTGGTGTACATTAATGACCTCTGTAACCTTAAACTGGACGGTGGTAGGATCATATCTTATGCTGATGACACTGCTCTGCTGTTCTCTGCTGGCTCCGAGAGGGAGGTTTACGAATATGCACAAAAAGGATTCGATGTAGTGAATAAATGGCTCCAAAAACATTTACTAACACTGAACGCGGACAAAACCATGTATATTTGTTTCTCTATGCGCAAATCAAAAATAACTAACACTAAACTCTACGCCCACAGTTGTTACCTCTCGGCAAATAACCAGTGTCTATGTCCAGAAATAGCTATTACTAACAAAATTAAATATTTGGGTATCATAATTGATAACACTCTTTCGTTCAAACACCATCTAGATGCATTAAGTGGACGAATCCGAAAGTTGATATTTATTTTTAAAAAACTTCGAAATGTTGCAGATTCAAAAATAATCAGACAAGTTTATTTAACCTTATGTCAATCAATATTAACTTACTGTATAACGTCATGGGGTGGCACTGCGAAAACATCAATACTAACTATTGAGAGAGCCCAACGTGCGGTACTGAAGGTTGCTACTTCCCGACCTTTCCTGTATCCTACTGACCTTCTCTACAAATCCTGTAAGGTTCTGACTGTTAGACAATTGTTTATAATGAGCACTGTCCTTAAACAGCACGCCACTCTACCCTACAGCACAGATGTAACTAACAAACGGCGTAAAGATATAGTTTGCTCACAAAATACACGAACAAAACATGCATTCTCTTCTAGATTTTTCATGTTTCTTGGACCTCTTCTTTATAATAGACTAAATGCAATCTTAGAAATCTACCCGCTTAGCCAAAAAAATACTAAAAAAGTTGTCCAAGAAGCTCTTCAAAACATGTCTTACGAAGATACAGAGGCATTATTAATTGTTGCCAAATAAATTTAATGATCTTAGATGTTTATTTTATTTATGTATAGTTTTATTTTTGTAATTAATTGATAGATAAGAATGTTTCACGTTTTTGTACTTTGATAGATATAATAATTGTAACTACATAATAAATGTTAGACCCTCTTCTGCCTGAAACACAGGAAAATCCTAGTTCAGGCCAATTATATTTCCCTGAGCTAATAGTATAATATAGATTTTAAATCAAATTATGTGAATTAAGTTTTTAATAAAGATTTTATTATTTATTATTATTTATTTATTTAAACTTATCTGTTCAGGTGGCGGCGTCGCTACTGTCTTTTTAGTACTGTCATTAAATATCGTTTTTGCATTGCAAAAACTGATATTTTACGTAGTTCCAATTTTGGCCACCGGAACAGATAAGTTTGTCTGTCTGTCAATACTTTTGCGAGACTGAGCTCGGGTTTGCTAATTAGCTCAGTTTTTAGGTGCCACTTTTTTAGTTCAAGTAACCTATCTAAAAAATCTATAAAAAAAAACTTTTACCTATTTATTATTATATTATCATCGACTGTAGCTAATGTTCGTGTGTGTCAGGCGGCGGCGTTCGGCCTGCACGCGGCGGTGCGCGAGTGGTCGGCGCGCGACAACGAGATCGTGGCCGTGGCCAGGCGCATGGCCGTGCTCATGGCCAAGCTCTCCGACTACATGAACACAGGTAACACACACTTTACTTACACTAGTACCACTCTTTTTATTGGGGAACGGTCATAGTTCTGTGGCTTCAAGGAAAAAGGAGATAACTACGGTGAGCCACGGATCAACGAAAGAAAGGGGTATAAAATCTGTGCAAAAATCTCATACTTGAAAGTTGTTAATCAGCCATTTTGCAATTCTAAACTCAATATGACATTTGACTAGTCAGTAAAATTATACATCTCCGAAGTGATATCTCTCACGTAACCCTAATTTTCACTCACTTGTTATTTCTTGTCAACATTCAAAACAGGTCACTGAACCAGTCGAAATACTATTGTGCAGGTTGTCTTTTAATCGAATTTGAATTGAATATAAACTGTGTATCTCATACAGACAGGAAACGTGAGCTACTCGCGACGTCCAAGGCGATAGTGTCGGAGTCGCACGAAGTGGCCCGTCTGGCCAAGAAGCTGGCCCACGAGTGCACCGACGTCAGGATTAAAACCGTTAGTATATACGGATGGCTACTTAAAACCGGTTGTGATCAGAGTGATCAAGCTGTTCACCACACATTAATTGTTGTTAGAAATAACAGGTCACCAAAGTCAAATCAGGTATTCGATACTGATCATCTTGACAGAAAAAAATACTACAATACAAATAAATATCATAAACAATTGACTTCAGTGGCTCTTCCTCCATTTTAAAATGAAACGAAACTAGAATTTGAACACTTTATTAGCTCCTATTGTGTGATTTACCAAAGATTCTCATACCAATACTGTAGGTAGTGTTAACGGAAACCCGTGTTAATCTGTCAAGTTTGACTAGTTCATAATAACCTGATACACTGATTTTGTCACAGAATCTGCTGCAAGTGTGTGAAAGGATTCCAACGATCAGTGGACAGCTGAAGATGTTGGCCACCGTTAAGGGATCTTCGCTCGGTCATCAAGGTACGTTATGCCTTTTTTTTGAAGATAATTGTTATATTCAGTGATAGCTACTGTTTAACAAATTGTATTTCTTGTTCTTGATAGGATTCAAAGAAGACCAAGAAGACATGATTATGTTGGTTGGGAATGCACAGAATTTGATGACAAGTGTAAGTACATACTATTGATTTATCTCTGGTTTAAGTCTATGCTCTAATATTATAGAATGCGAAGTTACAGGGGGCCTTATTTTTTATTTTTTTTATAGTGGGAGGAAATGCATTACGCTTATCCCGTCCGTTGATGGTCGGGCCAGGGGTATGTGGGACTATCTCCTTCCGTTCCCGCTCAAGTCGGGATAGGGAAGGGGGACTACCCATTAAAAACTTCCACTACTTCCTCTCTCGCTGCCTTGCTGGTCTTTTATTGGGGGTCCAGGTTTGTATTCACCCCATACCGTACAGGGGGCCTAGACAAAGTAATATTTTGACAGCGATAGCGAAAAGTCACGTGGTCAATCGATATTGAAAGTATGGGTTTTGGCCAATGACGTTCAATTAAAAAACTAGACTCACAATCATGCTCAAATATTGTCCGAAGCAAAAGTCTGCCCACCCGACTATTGGGCAGAGTTTTCGTTTAGTTGTATACAATTGACATTAAACACTAAATGCCACGAGATAAGGTGTTAATTTGAACGAATGTGTTAATGTCATCAGTGTCAAAGCCACTCGGACGTTTTTTGAGGAATTTTTCTTAGAGATTGGGTGTCTAGTTGTATATTGAACGTCATTGGTTTTGGCATTCGTATCGCAAATTGAACGTCATCAATGCCGCTTGTCTAGGGCCCCAGAAGGCACCAGAGAGGTTAGTAGCGCTTCGTTACTGCTATGCTATGTTTCCGACGGCGAGTAAGGTTTCTAGGGCTTAATTAGGGAGGGCCTGGTGCTGGCGGCAAGAAATACCTTTTTTTGCTGTCAACCCATTCAATTTACAGGGTTAACAAAAAGCATGACGTAATTTTTGACGCCTTTGGTCCTAGAAACGCTCACCATTAGGCGGGCCGCAGAGCTTGAGCGCCACCCTCTTAAAAACATCTTGGTATAGAAAAAAGTAGAGAGAGGATAACGCACTCTTTGTTCCCTAATCGTCACACTGTAACCTGTTACACTGTGACTCGTCAGGAGAACTTTGTATAATGATTCCCAACAAATCATACTGTAACAAGTCGGAAGATCTTTCTTAAATAATTCCCAATTAGTCACACTCTGACTCGTCAATTGGGTTTGATGGTAGATGATCAAAGCTGCCTATGGATGTTCGTCGTTCACTGAAGTCAGGATGTGCTACTAGTGGTAGTAATGCGATCGGTTGTGTAACACAGGTGCAGGAAGTGGTGAAGGCGGCGGCGAGCGCGACGGTGAAGATCGCGTCGCAGAGGGGCGGCACGCGCATGCGCTGGGTGCGCAACACCTACTACTGACTGCCGACTGCCGCCCTCACTGTCACTAACTACCACAGATAAGTTCCCTTACTACGAGTCGAACAAATTAGTTACAAGTAGAAAGTATCTTTATTGTAAAACAAGTGGCGTAGCATTATATGGAGACAAGGGGCAACCCGCAACGGGCGGCCAAATTTCATGAATAATAAAAATATTTTTTTCGCAACTACTTTGGACGCCTTGAAAAGTGCACGTAATTTTTCATAACTTATTCTGTGACTAATTCGGGGAATTCCCTTTCTTTGAATGTATTTTGAAGGGACTGGCAACACTAGCTGGTGGTATTGCTACTGGTAGTTTTGACTTGCAGGAATTCCCCGAATTTTATTTCGTGTTTGGGTTGATTATAACTAAATAATCTGCGAGATTGAATTCTTCTAACGTATAATGTCCAGTTCTATATTGTTTATTAAGAGAAAAAATCTCTATAAATACAAAAAAGAGGATGGAAAATGTTCCATCTGGCTACGCCACTAAATCATAGTAGTTAGATGTAGTAGTATATTTTATTGTACTTGTATTGAAAATACTGTGCCATTTTTCTGATAGTAATTTGTGGGTAGATCATAGCGAGATTGCCTTTTAATATACGTTTCAATGGGACCAATTTAAATAACTTCTCGTGAATGATTGGGTGATTAATTAATGATGGTATTTTGTGTACTATTTATTTTGTGCAATAAATAATAGATATTTTAGAAAATACAGATGATAATATTTTTAAGAAAATTAATTTAATATATTTTTTAATAAATTTTATGTACAACATATTATAAAGTTTTATTTAAAACGTGTTCTAATTGTATCTCTCGGCTTTTTAGTCAAGGAAAATTAAATAGTATATTTTTATAATGAACTTTATAAGTACAACTTATTAAATTTTTTATTTAAAACGTGTTCCGTTTTTATTGTATCTCTCGGCAAAGGTGTAATCCTAAAATGATTTATAGTATGACTATTCTTTCGCGGCTTTGCCCGCGTGGAATATATTGAAGGCGTTATACCTATAATGTGATGTTTTTGCGAGATAAAGAGTATTCGATGTCCTCTAGCTCCAAAACTATCCTCACATCAATAATCACGTCATCCCATGGGACCTGAGCATTATCCCGGAATAAGAAGCAGCACATTTCCTTTTCTGAGGTCTATTCTATGTCTGAACCAAATTTCATCATAATCGGTTTCGTGGCTTAGACGTGGCAGCGTAACAGACAGACTGACAAGCAGAGTTACTTTTATGGATTATATTAAAATTAATTTCTTTTGCGGTTACTGTTTATGCATGCAGCATCAAAGTTGCATACTGTGTGGGGTTTGGAAGTAAAAATGCATTGGTAAATAACATAGTTTTTATTCTAATACAAAATCGAGTGATTATTTAATACCTTACGATGGAATTGGCATTATTAGATATAAATAGTCATAACAACAATGTGTGTAAACATACGATTCTAAGGCGAGAGTGGACCGTGCAAGCGACACTCGTATACTAGTAGATATATGCGTGTCGCTTATACTATGTGTCCGAGTAATAAGTTTTAATCTTAAATATGATATGATTTAGAACAAAATGTCACTACATGTGTTGTGCCTAAAAATTGGTACAAAGTTGAAAATGTAGATATGAAGTTGATTTTATATAAAGGCGATATATTTTCGAGAAATACGATTCATTTTTAATCGAGTAAAAATAATCTATTTCAAGTTTATTGTCTTTATTATAAAATTACTTTCAATTATGGTATTTGAGAAATCAATGTGCAAACTGTTAAGAATTATATTTTAATAATTTATTTATTAAATGATTACGAGGACAAAGTACATCTATAGTGACGTTTTATTCTAAGCGGATAGTTTGGCATACTAGGCGTTTCGCCCATGGCACGATTAATCACAGATAGTTCATGGATCGTCCGTTTGGTCTTTAGCTGCTTACTTTCGTCTGCGAGCCTGGAACAAAAATACACAATTGTTAGTTCAAGCTCCCAGCATGTTATGGATGTAAGTATTTTTGTTAATTTAATCGATTTCTAAGGATTTTTGCTTTTCTTAATATGTGTCTCCCTTTGCCGCGCATTTCACCATCAATCGATTAAGGTTAAGGGTCTGGTTGAGAAGTTTACTATTTCAACAGAGGTCGCTGATTCGATCAGCGGTACAAACATTTGTGCGCTGTGAAATATCTTTTCTACAAATTTACATATTAAGCATTTAAAATTTGTTGCTAGTTTATAAGTATTCAAAATTCATAGCTGGACATAGACAGTGCTGGGTAAAATATGTGGGCGCTGTGTGAATAACGCCCAAGATAAGATTGTGGTGTCCCAGTCGCCACAAGGCGGGCACCGGTTCCCTTTCAGGTGTAGAGGAGAAACCGGGGATGTTTAAAGAGTAGGTCCCAAATAAGGCGTATAGGTCTCGCTAGCCTAGCTAGCATTCTAATCCGAAAAAAATAAGGTTAGGTTGGGGTGTATTGTGAAAAAAATAGGTAGGGTTTCCTTACGACTTCCTTCCTCTCCTTATTGACGCACACGGAGCGCGCGATGAAGGGGTCGACGTAGGAGCAGCGGCAGGTCTGCAGCAAGCTCTCGTGCAGCATGCCTTGCGTGATGGCGCCCGCCGCCGTCTGCAGGAACTGCTTCTGCTCGCCCGGGTTCAGCCCGTGGAAGTTGTTCGCCGAGAACACGAACCCGCCCGTCTGGAACATACCAAACTTTTGATATTCTGGTCGTCTATGCGTGTCAATTCAGGTGACGACTAACGTACATTTTATTCGTCGCGTTAATCGAATGAATCTCTTTGAGGGTTGACATGGATGAATTGAAACGAAAAAGATATTGCGCCGCACAGTAGTCGGCAAGCGGAAAAAAGTCGAAAATTGGAAGGTTCTAATTCATTAAAATTATCATAGTAGCCTTATTTTAGTATAGTTATGGGATCATAATCACAAAAAAAAATTATCAATTTAATGTTGGTTAAAAGGAAATATGCCTCGTAAGATGATCAAACACCGAGTATATTATTTATGCGTAGTTTCCATGCTTGGATGTCTACGAATATATTTCTTGAGATATTGATGATATTGACAAAATTTCTTTTTAATTGTCTTTTATGAAGCTTTGTGTATTTACATAAACTATATTATAGCGAAAAAATGCTGTCGTCATTTCCTACTTGACCTTTATAAAAGACACGCATTTATATTCGAAATTACTGTTTTTCTTGGATCGTAACTTTTTTGCCTTCGCGATCCCACTGCAGATTTATGTTTCAAAAGATTCCTTAGTCTTTCTAGTAATAAGCCTATTATATATTAGCTGCTAATATCTGCTACTCTTGACATACAATTCATTTCTCTAATAAGGGTTAGTGTTCGGATGTGAATTGAAATTATTGATAAATGACTTAAACTAGGGTACTTTGATAAAAACAATTTTGTTGTTAATTCGAAATAGCTCACTTATCGTATTGGAATCATCAGTTTGCTTTTAGCGTCCTTTGTCACTAAATTTTAACATGCCTGTTTTTTAAAATATAATTTAGTGATCAAGTCGAGATTGTGTTATTAAGTGACCGTGAAGTACACAAGTGTGTCAAGAAACTTGATTACGCTGAAAAATTTAATTATTTCCGCACTCCCATACAAAGCCGACCACTGTGCGCCGACCCTAAATAAGGTGGGAACAGGGCAGGAAGAAGTTGAGTGTGACTGGGGAATCACCGTAACGCGGGTATCAGCTCCTTTCTTTCTACAGAGGAAAAATCGAGGGAGTTTGTGGGTAGTGAGACGAACGCCTTCAGTCCCAAGTCACACACATGGTCGCAGGCGTCGTTGGCCTGTGACTACAAGCTTTCGACTACGCAAAAAACAAAAAACTACGTTCAAACTTCAACGTTATGTACGCTATTTCAAATTTTAAATTGCCAAGAATGATTAATATAGCTTACCGATTCAACGAAATCGATGCACGAATCTGATGGATTTTCAAGCGTAGACCTGAGCGTTTCGGTGTCCTTGCCAAACTTCTTGTCTCCCAGCAGGAGGACGTTGTGTTCCGTGAAACCTGTTATAAACAAATTAAAAATTAATCTTTTGTTGATATTGTGCTGCGTACCATTGCTTTGGATTGATCTGCAAACATGGCAGCAGTGTCATTTGCTCAAACTCCTCATCATTCGTTAACCTTTTCCACGCCAATGTCTGATATATCAGACAAACCATTTTCGTGCCCACCACGCCAATGTCTGATATATCAGACAAAAAAACATGATCAAGAAACGTTGTATTTTTACTTGCCTGAATGAGTTGAGTATAACCTAATAATTTTTTGGAATTTTTTTTTAATGGTCGTGGCGTGTGGGGCACCATTTTCGGAAAAAAGCGTGGCGGGGAAAGGGTTAAAGGCTATTTTTTGGGTTTCAGTTTTTTTTACATTTATTTTGCGACTGAAGTTATGAGAAAAGTCAACTTACCGACAACTTGGTTAACGTTCTTGCCGCTGCCGATCTTCAGGTCGGGGGTGACCGCGATCAAAGAGTGAGTGTACGCGATCTCGTCGAACAGCACGCTGAAGGTGATGGAGCGAAGGGCTTCAACCTAATACGAGAAATTGACATGTTACATAGATCTTGAGATTAATTCTTTTCTAGTTAAAACGTCGAAATTGCAAACAGTTTTACTGCACTTTCCTCTAAAATAAATGTATCATACTGCCTACCGGATAAAATAGAGAAATGGAAGACTCACCAAGAAGAACTGGTTGATGCATTTTTCTCCAACGACGTTGATGGTGTGTTTGACCGCACCGGGGCGCAGAGGCAGGTCGAAGATTGACTGGTATCCAGCAACCACGTTTGTGAGTCCTATAAGTACGTAATCATTAATACTCTGCTATTATTGTATTTCCAGTGTTTTCTTTGGTGTCCAGTGTAATATTTTGGAAAGCTACTCATTATGGTCATGTTTTACAAAAAATAAACTCAAATTTTTTAACAGAATATCTAGCTCATAATATTTAACAATATCTAGCTTTAAGTTTTTCTTCTTCTTGTGTTCTAAGCCCACTCTTTTTCAGGTCAGGTGGATTACGTTTTACTGTAACTTTCATGTTATATTTTACAAACGTTCGCGCGTTCTTAAAATCCCTTACGTCCTACAACTTACAGCTGAAGTTTTAATCTTTAACAGTAAGTCGTCGCATATTTTGAGGAATACGAAAGGCAGCTCAAAAGTTCATGTGTGAAAACATTTTAAACTATGGTTGTCAACTTTTATCGCTGATCAGATTCACTTATGAAGTGGTTAGTGCAAGTCTTACCGAATTGAATTCTCAGAGCATCGACCAGGTTGGTAGCTACTTCGATGATCTTGTCGGCTTCCTTGCAGCCCACCTTGACTAGCGGCGTCCGCTGGTATCTGGTCTCGTCGTCAAACTTCACCTTGGCGTTCTTCAGTTTCACTGGAAAATATATTTTGTTAGTAAATTGGAAGGTTCCTGGAAACGTTTCAACTTGTTCCTTTGCGAGGTAAGTATCGTTCGTTTTTTAGAATTAATAAAACTCCACCTTTATGTAAAGTTCTGGCACCGAAGGGATTTAACTTTAAATCGATTTATCTTTCTCTTCTTCTTTATAATTTTAAAACTAGACTATATAATATTGCTTTTTCACGGATAATCTTAAATGACACACCTTTATTTATTTTTTATAAATGTAATGCTTAAGAAACTGATACTTACGGTCAGTGTCATAGACGATGGGGTAGGGGAACTTGGGTGTGATGCCGACGAGGTAAACCTTGATGTCGGTGATGCGCTTGCTCTTCAGGTTGTCCACCAGCTGCGAGACCAGGGGAACCACTACGCTCTTGAAGTTCTTCTCGTTGCTCTGGACATAAAAAGTTAAAAATTAAGACAATTGCGTTAAGAAAATGTCTATGAATTGATGACTCTTGGTTAAGACGCGTTCCTTAATGAGACAATATGTATGCCTCATCATTATACATTACTGTAGCGGAAAATACAGCCAAGTCAAAGCAGTATGGTAGCGTATATAACGATAAAAACTTTTAACATTTTAAATTATATCGTTATTTAGCAAGAGCAAAAAGGATTTAGGAGGTTATTGCTTATCTCAAGTCTGACAATTATTCACAAGGCTTTTACATGACAAGTCTTATCGTCAGCTTTCTGAGGGTATACTGATATACGCACCTCTGTAGTCTCAATGGTGACGATGATGTCAGCTTGCTTGTTGGGCAGCTTCAGGTCGTACGTGTCCCCGATGTTCTTGGGCTTGTCGGTGTCCTTGCACTGCAGGCACACTTCCGGCAGCACGGCTGGCAGCAGGCCAGTCACGGCCAGAACGGTGTAGCCAGAAGCCAGTGCACAGGCTTGTTGGATTGCGTCGTCACCGGTCGCAGCGTGGACGCAAGCTTGTCTGTTAAAATAATTTTGAATTTAGAGAGAAAGGAAAGACGGATTGTCGGTCTGAAGATTTTATGTGTATGGGTTTCATTTTCTCCAGTAGGAGATGGAAATTGCACTGGAAGTTTATGGACAGTGATAAATCGGATTATTTAACTATGTTCACCTGGGTGAATAAAGGATAAATCGTATTACATGGGTACGTCTAAGAGTGACCGAGACATAAAACTTGACGACTGATTTGGTGAAATGGTAGAGAAGGTTCGCGGGTGCGAGGCCCCACGGTTAAAACATTTGTGTGCATAAACATGTCTTTTATAAGAAAAAGCTAAATAAGTAATGATTATCCGTTATCTGGCACACATAGTATAAGCCATGCTTAGTTTGGGGTAAGATGGCGCTATGTGAACAGTGTCCTAGGTTATAATATCGATCGGTGATTATCCTCCAAAGAATAGAACTCACTTGAATGGAGCAACGTCGAGGAGGAGCGCCAACGGTTTGAGGGGCGAGGAGCCGCCGAAGACTTGTTCGCAGGCGGGCGGGAAGGCGCCGTGCAGCTGGTGGTGCGAGTGCTCGGGCGTCTTCACCTGTGCGCAGCTCGACGCCAGGCGGTACGCGTTGCCGAAGTCGCTCTCTGATGCAGAGATCTAAACGGAAATAGGGTTATAGTAGAAAAATAGGGTATATGGGCTGGTTATGCCAAAATCTGCCAGCTCGTCCCAATCGGATGGAAAGGGGAAACTGGGGGAGTTTAGTGGGTAGTGGGACGCTAGTCTCGGGTCCCACACATGGCCGCAGGTATAGCCTGCGGTTATGGTGCCTAAACAAGCATTCTCGTCCGAAAAAAGGGTATGATATTTATTATTTGACAAAAAATTAAGATAAAGCAAAGACGTGTTAGTGTTTAAATTATGTTGAAGTATTGTTAAATATGAATCGATGTATAAGTAGTAAGAAAATCAAAACATGTGTACCTTTCCATTAGGTAGTCTGAAATCGTCGAAGGGCTCGTTGTTGCCGTCTCCCAGAAGACCTCTCAGTTTGCCCAAGTAGAAGCCAGACACTTCGAAGTAGCAGGTCTGTGGATATTTAATTATCAAATTAAAAATCGTTGAACTTCATTAAATATAATGAATATTAAAATTTAGCTGAAGAAAACATTAAAATAAATTACAGCAAGTCGTAATAACTTACCTCGAACTTGGGCGAGCAGATAATCTTTACTCCGTACTTAGATCCAAGACCGATGCGACCATTAGGTTCCTTGTACGCGAATAAATCGCCGTCCATTACTGGGAATCCGTGAGCTTGTCCGTCAACAAGCAACTGAGAAGGGAAAATACACATTACTTTCATTTACACCAATGCCTCAAGTAAATCTGGTGATGCTATGGACTTCAAGGCTCGTTTGTTCTCTCACGACAACATCGTCAGGCAATAGAGAGCACCCCTGGGTTAAGTAAATAAGCCCCGCCCCTTCCTACACCACCTTCCGACCCTGACGGAGGATGACGGTAAAAAAAGTGTCTAAAGTAATAAATGAATATGCTTACTTGTCCGTTATCCTTGATCTCGACGGTCTTTCCGCTCTTGTCGACGAGTGCCAGAGCCTTGGGGGCTCCGTTGGCGAGCTGCGAGACCACGGTGAAGTTCCTGTCCACGTGGTCGTGGATCAGCACGTAGCGGCACGTGCCCGGGAAGGTCAGGTGGCGTCCATCGAACGTGAAGATGTGCTGTCCGTGCACAACCACCGCTCTCACTGTTGGCATGACACATTATTTAGATTATCTTTTAGACGCAACATAACAGCTCTGGTTGTGTTTCGGCAATGTGAGCCAGTACCAACTAAGAGAAGAGAGGTTATAAGGTTAAGTGTCTCTTAATGGAATAGGCCGTAGCAGCCGAATTCCATTATTTGAGCTGCCTGCCTGCTAAACTAGCTTAAATTTTTTTTTGTTTAAGTTGTATTATTGAATGCGACCAATTGTAGGTATGTTTTAAAAGGATAATGAGGAAAGTAGATTTGTTATCACGCTGTTTAAATCATATGATGAGATTGATGAGAGTAGACGAGAAATATAAATTTTAAGTGATTAAAATGTATTTTAGAGTGGCAAAAGATATCAATACCTTAGCGTAATTCTGTCATAGGTAATACGTACGTTTTGAGGGGTATTCTTCAAGAGGGTTAAGGCTG
Source organism: Mecyna flavalis (assembly GCA_949319885.1). Classification (NCBI taxonomy): domain Eukaryota; kingdom Metazoa; phylum Arthropoda; class Insecta; order Lepidoptera; family Crambidae; genus Mecyna; species Mecyna flavalis. The sequence continues at coordinate 849,535 of OX439419.1, read as the reverse complement.
CGGATCCTGTAGTCGCGGATCAAAGAGTGTGGGTCGTCGAAGTCTCCGTTTACGAGCTGGTTGAATACGCTGAACGCAGGTGGGTTGGCTCCGAATGATGGCGTACCAGGCTGGGCTGGGCCAGTGAAGAAAGCAAACTAAAAAGAAAAAAAGTTTATGTAAAACTGCATCAGTTGCTCTCCTAATTTGATTGGAAATATTTGTCTTTCTCGTTGTGTGACTTTGTTAGTTATTATTTGGCATAACTTATGTTCTCATTTGAATCAATATAAATGTCCTACGAACATGCCTTTTCAGTTTTTTTTTTAATTTTTGTAAGATTTTACTAAACTATAGTGTCTTGCAAGACATAAGGTACGATGATACGATTGAAGCTAGGTATGACATTTTGCTAGTTTTTGTCTTTCGGAAACCTATCTAACTCAATGTCGTCCAAAGAGGGACAAAATCTGATTTAATTTGGAGCTCCTTATACTCGTATTATGATACATGAAGGCAGACTTACCGGATTAACAGCAGAGATGTTGGGCACTCCAAACTGTCCAAGTTGGCCTCGTACGAACTGCACCAGGGAGGTCAAGGCTTTCGTGAACTTCTGGTAGAGTACGCGCAGCTCGGCGTTCTCGTCAATCTTTTCATGGAGACGTTTCTGCAGGAATTTAGTCAGTTAAGATTTGCTTTGTGGTTAAGGCAACCACTGTATGTAAGCCGTCTTTAATATACGCATACTTAAATGACCGTAAGGGAATAAAACTGTTAATTAAGGTTGTTGGGTTGGGATCTTGTGTTCTTGAAACAATTTGTATTTACCTTCTCAAGGTATCTGTAAACTGCAGCGGAGAACTCCTTGGTCTCAGGAGTGGGCAAGACTTGCTCGACCAATCCTTGAAGCTGTTTGATGAAGTCTATGATGACATCAGGTACAGCCAGTTCTTGGTACTGTGGAACAAATATTTAATTTATTAGAGAAGTCACGATTAGCATTCTCACGAGAAGATTGAATGTATTTCATTTTAAAAATTAATTGACTTGTGCTGCTATACCACAACGATTGATTAACTTACTTTCTCCTTGATCATGTCGAAGATGGGCAGTTCCTTAATCTGTTGGGCAATGTTCTCGAATAACGCTGCTGACTTAGCGCGCAGTTCCTTCAGCTGGGCCACCACGAGACGAGTCAGATCTATAATAAAAGTAAGTTTTATGAGTAACGTATAAAGGTAGGTTCACAAGTATTTATTGTGATCTACATCATATACCAGATGCTGCGTTAATTCTTCCATATAGTAATATGTATACTTAAGTAACACATGGCATTCAACAGATCAATTTCTACTTTTAGATGTAGGATATTTACATATAGTTGCGATGTTTACCTGAATACAGTGTTCTACACTTGAGGAGTTGCTTATACCAGATTTTATTTGTTAGTGATGGTTTAGTGAGTTTTAATACAAAAATTGCGTACCCTTGAAGATCTCGGCAATAGTGTTGGTCAGTTCTTGCAACTCAGCCTTGTGCTTTTCGAAGAAGTCGATGACGATGGCGGCAAAGTGAGTGACGACGTCCAGGAGCCCGTCGAAGAACTCCTTGACCAGAGCAGCCACGGTTCCGTACAGCTGGCGAAGTTGTGGCTCGATCTGTGCATAGATATTGATTTGAAATTATTCAATGAGTACAGTCAAAGTTTTTAAAGAAGCCAAATTAATAAAAATGAATTGGTTATCGCCTGTACAGGGTGATTTTTTTTGAACTCCCTTCTTTTTCTTAAAAACAATTTTTGTTGTTTTTCACCCTTTTAAATATGCCATTAAAAGTTGCAATATTCTGGAAATAATTGGACCCATTTAAATTGAACAGACCTGTTTCGTGTACAATTCCTCGACTTTCTTAGCGGTCTGTTGAACCACGTCGTTGATCTGCTCGAACAGCGGGGCGGTAGTGCGGATCACGTCGTCGATCATCTTAGCCAGGTACTTCACGATATGGTCCCTGTTAATTATGCCTTTGTTAGTATTAACTTGTGTAATATAAGAACTCATTAGTCCGATTGGTTAGCTACCAGGTGGAATCTGCCGCCATAACACAGTATAAGTGGGAGCCAGTACACTTAAAATCAGATGAGTCTATAGTCTGGCAGCACAATGAGCTACGCTTTAATTTAATTTGAGTACCTAAATCTTTTGGTAAAATATGAAACTGAAAACTTGATTGAGAAAGTATGTAGTTTTCACATGTTTTCAATTAAGTTTATTTCTAGTTGATAATTTTGATTGTTTATAGTACTTACAAAGCCTCTGAGATCTCCTTCAATACTTTGTCGTTTGCGATCTCATTGTAAAGTTTCTGCAGGTCCTCTTGGTATGATTTCTTTAGTTCCTCAATGGTTGGCTTGATGCGTTGCAGGGTGGCTTTGAAGTCATTGCCAGCCTTCTCTCCCAATTCCTTGATGCGTTTCTCAAGAGTGTCAAGGTCCTTCTTCAGTGCATTCTATTTGAATGAAAGGAAAAGGGATATCTTTAAATGGGGGTCTTAAAGGGTAGTTGCATTAACGGATTAAGTTAGGTTCAAGGCTGCAGTTGACTAGTTGCAGCAAATTGACATAGACATCTGAGGATTCATGTGAAAGCCATACGCAATGATGACTAGGTTAGGTAGAAATCAATAAGACTTACGGGATTATCTCTTATTTGCTATTTCATTCAAAAATGAACGTGTATAAGCAAACGTTGGTATAACTAAAAAACTTACAACAAAGTACTTGAAGTTTTCGTTGGTGAATCCGTAATCGCTCTTGACGAGGTTATCCTGCAGGAACAGGGCGCCGTGCACGATGTTCTTCTTGTCGCCGCCGAGGATGATGTCGGCGCTGATGTCCACGCGCTTCTCCGGCTGCAAGTGGCCGACGATCGCCAGCTTGCGGTCTGCCTCGTCTGCAATAACCGAAAAAGGTTAGTGGTAAAACATCAAACGTAAGGTCCATACTGAAATGGACATCCAAAAAGTTGTATCTAAATTATCAGGGTTTTTACAATTATTTCTACAGTTCTTAGGTTTTCAAGCCACGGTAAAGTAATATTACTCAAAAGGAAAAAAAAAAGTTGAAGTTATAGCGCAAAGCGTGTGTAAATGTTATAAGAATAACAAAGAAAATTTACTCTATATTGAACCCATGAACCCCATATGACCTTTAAGGCAAGTAACCTGATGACCAAGATAGCCTACCTTTTTAGACTTTAAAGCAACCAGCAATTAGACATGTGATGCAATGAAATGAAGCAAAAGCAATAATCACCACTATAACCTGTTGTGAACTCGTAGTACTGGAAGTCCTTGACGGTAGCGTAGACCGAGACCGGCTTGCCTTCCAGCAGGCTGAAGCGGAAGTTGCCCTCTTGCAGGTTCTCCTTTACCGTGGCAGAGCCTTCTACGTCGATCACCTTCACGAGGGGAGTCTCGATCTGCACGGATATAACGTTCAGGTCATACAAGTGACATTGGTATTTGTAAATCTGCTATTAGATTATCCAGTTCATCGACAACAAACAACGACAGTCAGAATATCGCAATATTACCACTAGGTTTAGCAGGGCGATTTTGCCTTGTAACTGAAAACAGAAGCATTTCTATCCACCAACTTTTACTTATCCTACCTTCGAGATTTTTGTTACATATTGTACATACTGTAATACTTACATAGAGTTTGACATGGGTCGGGTTAACCTCAACGAAGATTTTGCTTTCGCGGTTCTGTGAAAAAACAATATATTAAATTAGTTGTCTAAAAAAAAAGATGTTCAAATTATAAGTGTTATGATTTAAATGCTTACGCCTCCAAATGTCGGGTGAGAGATGGATGCCGTGGATTCATATTTGAAGCTGCTCTTGTCGGGAATAACTACGTTGGCTTTCACCTTCACCAGTGCTTCCTGCAAATTGTACGTATAATGATAGTAGGAAAGTGAAGACAAATAATTTTAAAATGACACTAATTTGAGGCAGGCTGGATTTTAAATTCGTTTTTTTTTTTTTTTTTTTTTTTAATAAATATCTCTGGACATTATTCACACAGCGCCATCTAGCCCCAAACTAAGCATGAGCTTGTGCTATGGATGCTAGACAACGGATAAACATTACTTATATACTTTTTTTTTTGTAAATACATACATATTATACAAAGAAACACCCAGACCGATACAAACAGACATGTTCATGCACACAAATGTTTGTACCGTGCGGGGATTGAACCCGCAACCTCTGGTGTAACAGTCGACATCTCGACCATTACACCAAATGGCTCGTCACGTTTGCATAATGTATGAATGAAAATAACAAACAATTACCTTGCCCAATTTTGGGTGACTAAATCCAATCTCAGCAAGGGCTGCATGTTGCTTTTCATCACCAGTGACGTCCACTAAGAACCTTGCTCCAGATTTCTGGTTTGGCTTATTCTTGTCAGGGTACAGGTTGAGTTCTCCCTTAATCGGGAAGGGCAAAGCCTTGTCGGTCGGGTAGACCACCAGAGATTCGAGAGCGAGTACGCGGTGAGGAAGAGTGACAGTGATGCCAGCAGGGAAACCTAGCAAAGACAAATTTCCGTATAATTAATAAAACTTTTTGATGTGCTTTTTGAATAATTGGATTTAAAAATATTTTATAAATACTTTAAAGTTAAAAAATCCCTTCTTTTTACTTTGTGCTCTCATTAGAAACTTGGTACTTACGTCCGTGTACAGGCTTGCTGTAGACTTGAAGGTGATACTTCTTATCTTCCTTGTTGACATGGAGGTCGAGGCTGTATTGCGGCAGCTTGGACTCCGACATTTCACTGTTTACCTCGAGACCGAACTCGGGAGCAATGCCAAGCTTGCGTAAATCAAAGATCACGTTGACTACGTGCTGGACGACACCTTGTTCTAGAAAAAGAATAGGTGGTTAGAATCTTTGACTAAAATTCCTTTTTCTTGTGAATCTGATCTACAGCAGGAGACATTTTTCATCATCAAGAGAGAAGTGGAAATCGCTGCAATGAAAAAAGCGAAGTCTTAAATAAGCGAAGGTAGATGGATAAAGTGTGTTTGAGAGTCAAACAGCTAGAAGTATATTATGAATAAACTTACTTTGAATGTTCAACTTGGAGTGGAATTCTGCATTGGCGCACTGTTTCTTCTCTTCGCAGTAGACGTAGGAAGTCTTGTACTCCAGGTTGGTGACGCGAGATTCCGCTACGTAGCTGCGCTCTCCGATCGCCACGTTCAGGAAGGTCTAACAACATAATAATATGAATTATTGCTTCTTAATAAAGCTTTGGTGGAGCGAAAGTCGGCATAGCTTCAAAACCATTCGATGTGTATTGCATTACTGAATTGAGGATGTTATACTATTGCGAGGACATAACATAGTCACTTTTAACTTATCTATTTTCATTATTATTGAAAAGGAAAAAATTAAAAATCTTAAATATGTAATTACCTCAATGCCTTGTTCGTTGCCTTCAGTGAGGATGGTGCGGATGTACTTGAAGTTAGCAGATTTCTGGTCTTCTCTCACCTTCACAGTTCCGGATCCCTCAACGATGGTTTTGGTGCCTTCTTGCTTGCTAATGAATGATGTGCTGCAAGAAGAATTTCGAGGTTAGTTATTTTAGATTAATTTATTATGTTTTTTTTTTTTGTATTTGTGTTGCCAGTTCTAGTCGTCAATAGAATCAAAGTTAGGCAAGGCGTCTTGACGTTTAAGTTTTTTGTTAAAAATGTGAATCGGGCTTACCTTCCACTGAGTACATTCTTTCCATCATTGACAGCGTGGAACTCCAAGCGCTTGCCGCTGCCAGAGTCCTTGCTTGAGATGTCTACCTTGTAGTTCTTGAAGCCAAGCTCATCGGAGTGGGCGAGGAATTTGAATGCTACATTATCCTTCTGCACGTTGCCTTCGGTGACGACGTCCAAGTTAATGTTGCGGATGTTTTCGAGCTTGATTTCTACTTTGCCTTGAGTGGAGCTGAGAGACGTTCCCTTGAGGTAAAGCCTTTAAAATAAAGATTTAGTTAATATTGTTCTCATAACGAGTACCTATTATATCCAAAAATAATTTTTTATCTTCTGACAAAAATGTTTAAAAAAGTATCGTAAGTATTGAAAGACACGCCATACCTGCTTGGTTTCGGAAGGTTCGGGCTCGTGTATTTGATATCGACAAGTGGGTTGGCCTTCGAGTACACTACCAGTGATTCGGATTTGTAGACGCGGCCGTCAGCGTCAGCGATCACCACAGCTGATACGGTGTCGGGAGATGGGGTCTGAAATTATATCGCTTTTTAGTTTATTTCTAAAGTTTATAGAAATATTAACATATCGTATTTAAGCCAAGCCAAACTTTTACTCAGTTTCAACTTTATTCACATGTATAAAATGGTAATGATTTTGTTTAAATTACCTTAGTCAGCACGCTAAGTTCCAGTTTCTTAAGCTTCTCGTTATGAGGAGCGTTGCCCTTGAACTTCAGACTGTATTCCTGGTGGAACACACTGGCTTCTAAGACTACTGCGGCAGTCTTGCCCTTTCCGTATTGGGACTTCAGCTCTATGTCGGCGGATTTTTTGTCTCCTGTAATAACTCACGTGTTAGTCAAGTTTAAAATAGTAGATTGTTAACCAAGGGCTGTATGACATCAATTGCCTACGAGGTTTTTGGCGCCCGAGCGCAGCGAGGGCGCTAATTAGCCCGAGTATGCAATTGATGCATACACCCGAGGTAAACACTCTGCTTTACATATCGATTGTGAGGTAAGTAAAAAAACTCAACTTTTAAGAAAGAACTCCAAAACACGAAAAAAATTTACTTTCGCGCCTAGTTAGTCGACTGCCTTTTTTACTCTTCACGATTTTATGGCACGCAAGCGCGTCAAATCGTGCTGGCCAGTTTGATTTTTAATAACATACAATGTGACTGCGAAACAAATCGTTCGATATTTAAAATAAAATCTTCATAAATTCTAATATAATTATTTGTCTTGATTCCGATTCGAGAGAAAAAAAAATTACCTAACTTTTTAAAAATATTCTTCTTGCAGTATGAGTTTGACAGTTCTTTTTTCAAATTCAAAAACCTATGCTGTAATGATATCCATACACCCCGGCATTCAGGGAAGTAAGCGACTACTTACAGAGCAAGAGATATGTAATAGTAGATTGTTAACCAAGGGCTGTATGACATCAATTGCATACGAGGTTTTTGGCGCCCGAGCGCAGCGAGGGCGCTAATTAGCCCGAGTATGCAATTGATGCATACACCCGAGGTAAACACTCTGCTTTACATATCGATTGTGATGTAAGTAAAAAAACTCAACTTTTAAGAAAGAACTCCAAAACACGAAAAAAATTTACTTTCGCGCCTAGTTAGTCGACGGCCTTTTTTACTCTTCACGATTTTATGGCACGCAAGCGCGTCAAATCGTGCTGGCCAGTTTGATTTTTAATAACATACAATGTGACTGCGAAACAAATCGTTCGATATTTAAAATAAAATCTTCATAAATTCTAATATAATTAATTGTCTTGATTCCGATTCGAGAGAAAAAAAATATTACCTAACTTTAAAAAAAAATTCTTCTTGCAGTATGAGTATGACAGTTCTTTTTTCAAATTCAAAAACCTATGCTGTAATGATATCCATACACCCCGGCAATCAGGGATGTAAGTGACTACTTACAGAGCAAGAGATATGTAAAAGTATTTTTTTTAATGCATTGCTTTTGTGAACTATACTGACACTATCAGATGACTCAATTTGTTTCTCAATCAACGGGTGTAGTTAAACTTAGGAGAATAAAATATGTGTTACCTTCCAGGTCCGTCTTGTAGTTTCCTTCCAAAATGAACGGATCGTTGTGCGGCACTACCACCTTGGCTTTGCCGTAACCTTCCTTCAGGCCGAACTTGCCGCTGGAATCCACCTTGTACAGGTCCGCGTTCACTTGGATGGACTCTACGATAGTAAACTGCAAAAAAGCTTCTCGTTTAAGGATATTGTTCCATTGAAAAGGTTTAGATTTCAATTCACGGCATTCAATTCATTCAAGCCTTTCGATGTAAGAACACGTTCTGTGTGGGACACATGAACTCAATTTCAACAAAAAGATTTTAAGATGATATTTTCATCAATATTTATTATCCTAAAGGTCTGATTGAAATAATTTACCTCAGTGTATTCCTTGTTTTCGGGTTCCAAAAAGAGCACGTCTGAGACAAACTTCAGGTCGTGGGCCTTTTCGAATGGCAGGCGCAGTGTAATCAGAAGGTTGTCAAGGTACCTGAATAATAATAGAAATTTATCATTGTGCAATTTACAATTATGTAGAAAATTAAAGTGAAATTTTTATTTTGAAATTTCATTCTTGCCATTCAAAAATTGTAAACTTACTTGGTCTTATCGATTTTAGTAGTTTCAGTCAGCTCAAAGCCATAGTCATCTCCGTAGTTACCCTTCAGTTGAGTCTCAGAGTCGAATAATAGGGTGTTGGTCGAGTCGTATATAACGTTAGCTAAGAAGGACGCTGGTTTGGGGATCAGGTTTCCGTTGACATCGCTCTGGAAGAGTAAATTATATTGATTCATACTGTTTTATATTTTCAATGAATTGAAAGTATTTTCATTTCTGAGTATTTCCTTTTTACATATTATTTTTTTTAGTATGGGACTTAATTCACCTTAAAGTTGAAATTGTACTTTTCTCCCTTCTGGTTGTTTTGCAGCACGAACGTGTTTTGCAGCTGCTTGCCATTTCTGAGGGCGAGGTCGAGTTGTCCTTCGTAGTGGTACAGGCCCTTGTCGACGTCGCTGTTGATTATTTTGGCTTTATACGACAGCTTAGATGAGGGTCCTCCGCGTTTCTCTGCGTCGGCGAGTACAACCTCAGCGTGACCGTTGTATACCTAGATTTGAATTACAATTTCATTTATTATTAAAGTGTTAAAGGCATTGAACTACAATTACTAGCGTATGGAACCGACACATTTGATGTTTGTATCTAAAACTTGGTAACTAGGTAAAACTAGAGTAACGAACGTGGGAATTTTATACTTACGTTGTCCTTAGTGGTGATATCTCTGTCAACTTTCAGAGTTAGGCAGCGCTCGGTAGGCAGAACCACCTCGACGTTGGCGTGAGATTTGCCTTCAAGTGAGCCTTCGGCGCGCACGTTTACTTCGCTCTTTTTGCCGGCGTACTCGATCTTGTTTCTAAAAAAGTAAGAAAATTGAATAACTGAAAATGACAGCTCGGGAGTATGATCATCATTCACATTATGCTGCCTAACAATTTTCCTCATCATAAGTTTGATAGAAAAGAATATCAAAAGACAACGTACTTGGAGTCGACAAAGTTGTTGGTTCTCTTTGTGTTGGTGCTCAAGTGGATTTTGTCGTTATTGTCCTTCTCGAAGTTGAGGAATAAGTCCACATCAGCGTTGTACACGGGGTCCTTCACCACGAACTTAAAGTCTCCCTTCAGCTTGCGTTCAGACTGAAATGTACAAAAGTTGTTTAATGTTGTCTCATGAAGTTTAACAGCAATTAATATAAGAAGAAGAACGGCAGTTTTTCTTTTTGATTTATATCTACTTTTTATACAAACCTTTTTGAAGTCAACAATGATCACTCCATTGCCCTTGCCGTCATTGTCAGTGACCTTGAACTGGCCGTTAGCAGAGATCGTGTCCTTGAGCAACAGTTTTAGCTGGCCGGTGGGGTTGGCTCCACGGGTAATTTTTAGGAGATAGTCCAAGAAGTCACCCTTAGAGTAGGAGATCTTAGCGTGGGACGAGTAGAGTTTGTTGTTGTTAATGGCACCAAAGTCGAATCTAAGAACAAATAATTATAATGTTAAGATCACAAGTTATTTTTACTCACAAAGTATATTACGCTCTATTTTTTTACTAGTTTAGACATCTTTTAACCTTTCACTGGTTGTAATTATGTAATCCTAAAAAAAGATGTATGATGTTTCTTTATTGTCTCTTGAATATCAATGTTTACTTACTTGATATCCTCATTCTTTCCTTGGGCAGAGATCTTAAGATGACCAATAGCTCCAACGTTAACGTCATTTGGCTTGTTCTTGTGGACAACGACTCCAGACAACTCGTATTTGCCAATGTTTTTTATCTGAACATAGTTTTCAAAGTTGGACTTGTCCGCGTTCACAATATCTCTCTTCGCGAAAGCTTCAACTCCTTGGTTGTCAAAACCAAAGCCTACTTTGACGACGTAGTCTCCAGGTTTCTTGACTTGAGTCCTAGCCTCAAGTTCGAATTGACCTTTCCTGTCAATGTATTGGCCTTCGATGTCAATGTCGATTTTTTTAGGATCAGCTTCGGCGTCAGCTTTGATTTTCAGTGGCAAAGCGAGGACTTCAACTAAAATAAAAATGAAAATTGTAAAATTGATACATATGTTTTCAAAGCATACTCGAGCGTCAAGTATGATGAATTTTAGATTGTACAAATAGATGTTGAAGGAACAAAAACTCTGACTATATTTACAAATAAGCTTTTTGTTTGTGTACTGGGATTAAAATGATTTTTAATTTGAACTTACATTTGTTTTTGGTAATAACGTTAAAGTTCTCGGCAGACTCTCCGCGGTACTTCAAGAGCTGGTTGAAGATGACGCGGCTGTTCGGGTCACGGAGGTCTCCGCCATAGGTCAGGTCGAAGTCATTGTGGATCTATAGGAAAATCGTTATGATACACATTTTGTGCTTTTTAACAGTAATTATACAATATTTTAATGATTTCAATGTCGTATATTTACCGTCTCGCCATTTTCAAAGTGACCGTTGAGTCTGAAGTTAACCATTGGGTTCAGATTATTCTGGAACTCGATCTTGACGTCGTGTCCCTTCACTGATCCACTCAAAAGCAGGTTGTTCTCTCCTTGCTTCGCTTTAAGGTCCAAATCCAGTCCGTTGGGGGCTTGGCTAAAGTGGCCGTTGATGTCAACGACGTCTTTTGCATTCGGGAGGTGTACCTTTACGCCTTGAAGGGTATATTTGGTAACTGGCGCGTTAATTTCTCTGATGACTTCTCCGTCTATTTTGAGGGATTTCTTGCCTTGCTGCTCGGGCATCTCGTATTCAACAACAGGTCTGAAGACGCTACGTCTTTCGTCTCCTTGAACACTGAATCCAGCTTTAGCATAGTAAGTAGCTTGATCTATTTTGCCCTTGACCAATAAGGCGTACTCTGAAGGCTTAGTGAACAAAGATACTTGACCGTTCAGAGTTTTAATGGGAGATTCCAGGGATAAGATGATAGTCTTTTCTTGTTGGTTGGATACAAGTTCTCCAGAAACCTGTGTACGACGGTTCTGTGATCCTGAAAATATATTTTATTTAAAGTAAGTTGTTTCGTCAAGACATTTAGTAGACTATGCAAAAAAACTTAAATACAATAGTAAAATTGGTAAACCGTACCTTCAGCTTCAAAGAGTAATTCGAAATTGCGTCTGTCGTTGGTAAAGCGATAAAGACCCTTAATGTGGTAACCACGAAGGTCGTTCTTCTCCAGAACCAATTTGACTTTGGAGACTCCAGCAAGAGGGTAGCGTGAGAAGAAGTTGGCAACAGAAGCCTGGGCTTCGGGACCTGTTAAAACAAAACATATTCATAACTCGTCCACTATAAAAGATGGAATCTAAAACAACATGCAATTTGTTATAAATGAAATTAATGAGTTAACATTTTAGCTTACATAAAGAGACAGCTACTTATTCATAATTTTCAAAGCGGGACATATATTAAAATTCAGTTATAAAAATATTTCTTGTGGCTCTTACCAGACACAGAGAATGGCACGGACAGTTCTCCGCAAAGCGTCAATCCTAAGAGTCCAGAAAGCTGATCAAAGCATCCGTTGTACTCCTTCTTTTCAGCACCAGTCTTCAGAGCTATATGTTTTTCAGCTTGTCCTTTCTCTGCAGTAAAGTAAATTAAGTCGTGCCCAGCAGTTAAAATTTCTTGTTTTTCAATGGGAAGACCAATTTGAAGGTCAAAACCGTTGCCGTTTTCTAGAACCTTTGCGATGACATGTGCTCCAGTAGAAGAGTGCAGGTTGGTGACTACTTTAAGTCCAGTAGCAACAGCATCAGCGTCAACGAGGAAAATTCCCGCAATTTCTATGTCAGTGCTTGGGATGAGTTTTACGTCTACTTTAGCATTCTGTGGGCTGCGCAAGATTTGGCGGAGATCAATGTTGGCACCGATATCAACGCGGGCGGTCGCTGAACCGACGAGGTCGAGCTTGAGCGGGAACCCGGTGGAGGTCGGGTAAGCTAGTTGGGCGTCCAGGAAGAGAAGATGGGACCGGAGTTCGTACTGTGAAATATAAAATTACGATTAAATTACTGTCAGAAATACTAAATACATCTTAAAGATTCGAATTTAATAGTTGGGACACTATCAACTCAATCTGATTGACAAAAAAGTTTGATACATACTTGTACATACATACAATCACGACTTTTTCCCGCAGGGGTAGGCAGAGACCTACCTAGAAAAAGTTTCATACCTGGAAGTTTTTCAGCTTATTCAAGACAGAGTCTCCGAATTGAAGTTGCTTCTGGATGAATTGGTGGAAATCAAAGCTCTTGTCATCTCCAAAGGAGAGGTACAAAGCGTCAGTGCCGAACAACTTGAGGTAAAGATCCAACTCCAGCTCATTGTTGAAAGGCTCGGCTTCCTCTTTAAGCTAAAATATAAAATTAAGTTATAAGTATATTGAGATCTTTAAATGTTTGGCTGGAATTAAATTTGTTTTTTAAAAATAGTACAGTAAAATTTATTAAAATATGCTTTTTACTTACGTGCTTGTCAAAGTTATCGACATCAGTTTTCACAGAACGACGGCCTCTGGATAGATGCGACTCGGTTTCCTTCTTTGTGTCCTCGTATGTCTTTTTAATTTCGTCAACGATGTCCTGCGGCTTCTTTGTGCGAAGAATGCTCTTAGGCCCAAAGATATGTTCAGCTACGCGGTCCAAATTACCTTGACGACCTCCAACCTGTAGAAATGTTACCAAGTTAATCATTCGTCAGATTTTTAATAATTTATTTTGTTTTATTTACCATCATCGGGAACGAATTAGGTTATTAAAAACATTTCTTATTTGGAAAAGACTACTTTGGTGCCACCGAGAGCTTTATTAAATCGAAGTGTTTTTTTATTAGTCCTTATTATTATTATCGTTACCTCGAGCAGGTTCAAGTTGTGTCCGAATAGTTCAGCAGTCAGGTTGAAGCTGGCAGAGCGAGGTAAGAATGAGTCTTGCGAGTAGATCACGGTCTCCTCTACGCTTCCACCGAGACCAAAAGCGTCCACGTTAAAGGATGCCTCGCGGTAGAAAGAGTATTTCCTAGAAGAAACATTACAATATGTTGTTAACATCCCTTGAGATAGATATTACTCTTTGCAAGAGCTGACGAGAATTTATATGGAGAATGTTTGATCTTCAAATTTTCAGATACTTGATGCAGTTCCCTTACCTGTCGTCAACGTTGAACTTGTTTGGCGGGCGGATGTTTCCATAGTGCAGGCGAGCAAGGCTCTTGTCAGGGTTGGTGGATGCCTTGATGTGGCGCAAAGAAGTGGAGATGAAACGGCCAACTGTGATAAAGAATATGTTTACTAAGCTTTGTTGGTATAACAAGGGTATGTCAAATTGTCAGCAGATAGTGTGATCACAGATTTGTAAGTTTTGTGTCACAAAAGCATTCTTGATTTGAAACGATAAAGCTTCGTTTAATGTCCTCCCCAAGTTAAAAAATCAATGAGTATAAATACCTTAAAAAACTATCCTGTGTTATAAGGTGCAGTATCTTACCTTGATGTACAGGCTCATTGTCAAGAAGCTTTCTGATCTCGTTGGCGGACTGACCGCATGGGCACGAGATGACAGCAAGGTAAGCCTTGATTCTGATTTCAGAGTCCAGCTGGCGGTTTTTCAGGAGGTCGAGTGCTGACTTCTTCAGCTAGTAAGAAAATACGTATACAATTAGGTAAATGTATCACTCATCATATTTACAAAAGTAACGAAGTTTTGACTATCCGTTGTTTTATGGGTACATGCTATAAAATAAGAGTAGTTTTCTCACCTTGGCTGAGCAAGGATCAGCTTGGTAGGCTTCCAAGGCTGCAACCCTGACCCTGGCCTTGACGCCGTTGTCGCTGGCGCAGCGCACGACTTTGTCAATGAGGCTGTCTTCCAGGTGACGGATGTTACGGATGCCTTTGAGGATGAACACAGCCTAGGAGGAGGAGATATATAATACAAACTTTGTTAATCCTATGTTCTGATCGAGATATTTAATTAAGTATTTGTAATGAATTTGAAAATAACATAAAACAATGATTCAGGTAAGGAAAGTTTAACCAAAAAATTCGTCGCAAGGGATCACTAACCTCGTCTTCAGAGGTCTTGTCCTTAGCCCTGCAGTTGAGCTTGGCGCCCAGCTTTTGGCTAAGTTCCGTTATCCCGCTAGATTTGCTGTCGTGGCAGTTGTGCTCGCGGCAGTAAGCTCCAGCAAGGGCTCCGAGGCCAATGTATACTTTTTTCGTGTGCGGGCGGTCAATCAGGCTCTAAAAGAAAAATAGTAAGTTTAATAAATCTGATCAATGTTTGTAGATTGGCAATGTTGCACAATATTCCTTATTTACTCATTCGATGAAATTTTTAGTGCCATTTTTATTTTGTCTTATAATACAATTTGCAATACTTACAGCAGCAGCCTTGATAGCTTCGTTGCTAACATGCTTGACTCCTGCCAAGGTCAGGTAGAACACGTCTTGTTCAATTTCGTTGAGTTGATTTTGCTTCAAGATTTCAATGGAAGCCTCAACACTAGCGCCGGTACCGGTGCGGAAGAGAGCATCAAGGAATACGCGTCTGCAGATAAAGTTGTAAGTGTTATTTGAACAATCAGTTGTGTAACATTAATTTTATTGTAGGTATTAAAAAGTTGTACAGATACATGTCATTTTATAGCAAGTTATCAGATACTCACTTCTCAACTTTGTTGTTCTTTACTTGAGTGAAAGCTTTCAACAAATCATCCTTGCTTGACGTACGCAGAATCTGAAATATTAATTTATTAGTAGTTAGGAATACAGGGTTTGTCGTTGTGAACTTTAATTGAATAAGTTAAGGTTCATTTGAGATGAAGTTTTTTTTACAATTTACTTATATCAGTACAATAATATTTAAAATTTCGATGCTCACCCTGATGGCTTGAGCGAAGAGTCCAGCGGACTTGAAACTAGCTTCAGAGTTGACAGCCTTGGCTGTGTCCTTTACAATGCTCAGCACCGAGTTGAAGTTGCTCTTGTCCTGGGTCGCACCGTGGGGGTTCTCAAAGATGATTGTGCGGGTCTGAGTGCATTTGTCTACAGAAAAATAAGTTATTTTTTATCAAAGAGATTTGCACACGTAATTAAATTATTAGCTTTGTTATCACGATCTGATCAATCACTCAGTTAAGTTTTTGACAACAGAGACCCTATATCAAGTACTAAGTAAATCAAAAACTTACTAGGAGAAGCCGCTCCGGCCGCCTTTCCAGTGAGGGTCAGTTTAGTGTGGACCTTAGCTCTGGCTCCATTCTCACCAACGGAGAAGGGCTTGTAGAGGTACTCCTCATTGGCGGCTACCTTTTCTGGCACACCATTGTTAACCTTCGACTCCACGTTCAAGACAGACTGGAGAACTTGGGTACTCTTGATCTCCTAGAAAATTGTAAATGTCTTTATGATTCGGCTGTAGAGTAGTTATTTATTATGTTTTGATTTAATCCTTAGCTTCAAAACAATGAATATGTTATAAACTTACGGCGGTAGGGTTGTAAACAGCAGTGACAAGGTCGTTCTTTCCCTGCTCTCGGTGCGCGCACCTAGAGAGATCCCGAGACCTGTGCACCAGGACTGCGCCTCCTTCCTTCGATGATGACGCTTCGGTGGGGCAGGCACCAAACACATCAGTCTGGGAACAGACGAAAGGATTAGATGATATTCACAGAAGCCTTCAAATTAGGAAATTCGCAATATGGTTTAATATTTTAGATTTTTTTATGTAGTATAAAAATCAGTGGGCAGGCAGACACACAGCCCACCTGGTGCTAAGCGGACACTGCGGCACACATTACTGCCGGAACACAGTCGAAAATTTCACCTGTGGTGGTGGTAGCTAGCCAGTCGAACTCTGAAAAAGTCCTTCCACCAACCAGACCCAAGGTGGCAATCGAACCCACGACCTCCGGCTTATACGAAATGTAACTACAGAATATGTAATTTATTATTATAGTTCCATTACCTGGGTAGAAGATTTCTGTTCTGTCTGCAACAGCGAGATGATGGCTCTCTTGATGTTGAGGGAGCGGCGTGTGTCGCCCTCTTCAGCACAGATCTCGGAGCCAGTCTTGCCGTCTTGAAGCGTGAACAGTATTGGTTTCTCGATGCCTGGCGGGCTCGAGTATTTCTGCAACAAATCAAACTTGGTAAGTTTTTTTTATTTCTATAAGTTTTCTGTAACGAGTATTCCAATTCATTTCATGTCTTAAATACAAATAAACATCCAGATACAGGACAACACAAATTCATCATGTTTGTCCTGAATGGAATTCGATTCCACGAACTCTGTCGCATGGGGCAGGGTCACTAACAAATGCGCCATCCTGCTATTCGTAGTGTATAGTAGATAGATACCTTGCCATCAGGCCCCGAAATAGCCAAGTTCTGGACGCTCAGTTCGTTCACGCAGTTGCCCACGGAAGTGACGGAGACTTGGCCGAGGAGCTTCACGCTGGTCTCCTTGTTGTCTGCTCCGGACAGGTAGATGGCTACGGTGCCTTCCACGCCATAGTTGTATTTGTGGCCGTTTAGGAATGTGCTTGCACTTGAGCCTAGAGGAAAAAAAATGCTATTATTATTTTATAACTAAAAATGTGCAATGTGACAAAACTTAATAAGTTATTTTTATTCAAAGTCCTTGTTATAATATCTGATATATCGACTGACCTCAATTACTGAAAGAGGTAAATAAAAATTAAATAATGCTTTAAATATATGATAGTCCTTACCTCCTTTACATCCTAGTGAGCATTTATCTGAAACAAACAAAGCAATAACATATATTAATTATGTGGGTAATTATGACATCGATCACAACAAAGTTATCAATTAAGACTGATGTGTACCTCCTGCGGAGATAGATAACATACCAATTTATGGGCATAATTATCACGGTAATATAAAGGGTCGGGCTGGAACCCAATCTGTGGGTACTTAAAATACATATTTTAAATTCCACATTAAATCGGATTTTACTTTACTTTTTACTTTTATTGATAAAAGTTAAAAATATAGCGACTGAAAAGAGTCAATATAAATTATTTTTTTAATCATTCTTGATAAGTTGCAAGTTACTAAATCCGGTGGTAGTTCTAGTATTTTAATATTATCTTTGGTTTTATTAACACAATATCTCGTATTTCTATGAAATGAGCCAAATACGAGTACCTAATGTGTCAAGGGTCACATTGTCTTTCGTATTTTAGTTTATAGTGTTGTTGATAGCATTCACAGCCTAGCCACGAAATTAAATCCGACCGATCCGCAGACCAACAAACAAAGGGTCCTAAAGACAAGGCCCCCTTTCATCAAATTGAGTAATTGGCCGTCCACAAACGGGGGCCCGGTGATCAATCTCGCGCAGAGATGAGAAAGAAATTGTGATTATCCAATTTAGCCTTTCTGTCAACGATTATAGCGCTTTCTTTTGATTCATCTGATTCAGTTAGTTTGTCATCTGTCTTGTTTTAGAATCAGAATCAGAATCAGAATCATTTATTTGCTAATGCTGTTACATAAAATGAAACAAACATACACCAAATCATTGGTATGCAAATTACACACACAAAATAAAATAATAAGAAGAAAATAATAATAAAGAACAATAAAACTTACATCACTAATTAACATAATACATATAAATTATAATTTTACAACTAGGCAACAAAAACAAACTATTTCCACTCTAAAAATTCTTTTACTGAATAAAAGCAGTGTGACATTAGCCATTGCCGCAGTTCTCTCTTAAAGTGTCTTCCTTGTAGAACTTTTATGTGTTCAGGAAGTTTATTATAAAGCATTATGCTCATGTTGTACGCATTGCGCTTGTAAATTTCTGCATGACATGGAGGTTGGTACAACCTGTTTTTATACAGGGCTCTAGGCGTACGAACCGTCATGTCTGTCAGCTTTTTAAAATAGTCCGGCTGTGTTTTAGTTAACATACATGCTTTAAGTATGTACATGCAAGGAAGAGGTAACACATTCAGATATTTGAACAAAGGTCTGCAACTATCCAATGGCTTCGCATGTGTGATTGCTCGAATACATTTTTTCTGTATTTTAAATACCCGTTCCACATCAACAGAGTGACCCCAAACAATCAGACCATAATTTAATACTGAGGAGACATATCCATGGTAAGCTGTTAATGCGGCTTCTAAAGAAACCGTATTTCTTAGTATGCTACTTTAGTGTTACTTAATGGGATGCACGTATCGCTGTCGTTAAAGCGTGTGAATTTATTGGTTGGATTGAATATTCATTTAAATAATTTGTCCAAACGATGTATTCTGCAAAATGAAAGTATCTACATTACTTATTTATTGTAGCAAAAGAGCAGTGTTGTTTTTAGGTAGTATCTAATATAATGGAATAATTTAATTGTTGCAATTAATCAATAATTTATCTAGAATGTAATCAATTTATTTGCTTTATACAGATATTTCCGTAATTAGAAAGCAAAGTTCAAACTCAGGTCTTATCTTGCTGTATGTGTTATTATTTAACAGCTGATTCATTTATTTGCACGGCCGATATGTCGTGAACCCGGCTCTTATATATCTAATATAATATTCCGGATCTAGTACTTAGTTGCCGTTTCTCTGATTGTGGAATAGTACCTTGGCCTTTGAACTGCTGATAAATTTCTAAGTTTCTAACCAAGTGCTCATTTGTAAGGATTGTTTGATTCTGCTATTGTGACAATTTATGTACGGCTTTTTACAGACATATCAATGTCATGGTCGATTAAGCTTACTTAATGTAATTTAATCGTTTTTTAATTCTACATTGTCTAGTGGTTTAAGTATACCATGATCTTGGAGTCCTAGTTCAAATTCCTGCATCGAACTAAGTTTAATACCGCCCTATCAAACATAGCTAGGGGTTTATGATCACTATTCTGCACTTGACGAAGCGTTTTAAGTACTCTTGTGTAGGCTGTTTTTTATACTAGGTCAATACCTTTCATTATAACAATGACTTGATTAATAATATTATGCCGACATTTTACTTTTTCGACGTATGAGTGAGACTTACGAAACTTAACTCTCTCTTCCAGGTCTATAAATTACGTCTTAATCCCTAGATCCTAATCAATTTTACAAAATTAAATATACATTTTTTCGTGGGTGACAAAAAAATGTTCAACAGACTATCTACTAATATGGAAATGAGCAAAGTTACTAGTTTATCAGCTTCAGTTATCGTTGCGATACAATGTAGATTTGAAGAGTTATAGAAGTTCGATACCGACGTATCTGGTTTCCTGAGAATTGAACTGTAGACTTCTAGAATTTACTCGTAAATACTGCCAATTATCCGCATCCTCCACTCGTATGTGTACGGATGTATCAGTTTAGCGGTTTGCCGAACAAATTACTTTGCATTCGTCCTCTACAACAGACAGAAATCGACCATGGCAATCATATTACGCAAATGTCAATAAAAGTCAATAAAAATATACCTACAAGAGTTTCCCGTATAATGTCGTGAGAAAAGCACACCATACTATGTACAGTGGCCAGCACATCAGACTACCCTAATCTGTTAAATTTCTACAACCAATTTTCAGCTTTATTTACTTCACATAGAGTTCTCTTTCAATTGAGCTTGTTTGACAGATTAGGGTAGCTGGATCTGCTGCCGTCCGTACCTTAAAAGTGGAAAGTTTGTCTGGTTTATTACAAAAAAGTGGATTAAATCTGAGGACCTCACGTTGAAGAAGGAATTAAAAAAAAGCCTCTCGCCTGCTTTCTTGTTTTGATTAGGACGCTAGAAACGTGGATAAATTTTTTTGATAGAAAAGCACTTAAAATCTAGAATTTTGGGGGGTTTCGTCGTTTGACCCCGGTCCCTGAATACACCGCGGTGTCATAGTCCTTATTTCAACCGCATAAAGACTATGACAGCGCGGTGTATTCAGGGACCGGGGTCAAACGACGAAACCCCCGAATTTTGTTGCCATGTCAGTAAAAAAGTGCAATGTTCAAAATGACTCAATTAGTATAATGTCGAAACCAGGCTTATCGCCTTTAAACATAAACTAAAGTTATCACCTAAGATGTGCGTGTTTGAAACAAAGAGGCAATAATATTTGCGAATGTGGCCGATACTGGGGTCATAGGGCGGCCGATTCCGGCTTATCGTGTTTGCTGTGGAGGCTATCGGCCGTGAATGTATCTATTGTATGGTCACTGCCAAGGCGAGTTCGATAAATAGGTATAATATATTTTGGAAAAGTTCTCAGTTGTTGCTAAGGATACCTAAGTGTTTATTGGTTTTAAAGTCAGCAGTATCGCTCTTATTGCAATGTACCTACGCCAATATGTGTGCGCATCAATGTGACTATCAAGTTGCCTAAGGAATTTTTATTTGGAAAACATGTTGACCAAACATATCTCGATAATGGCCAAAGGGAGAGTTACGATTATGAAATTCTTCTCAATCAATTGCAAACGTCATTGGTTGTTTAGCTCTTTCTTTGAAGAATTCTACAAATGGAATATCTCAATATACCTTATTATGGACCAATTTGGTGTAATGGATGAGAATTCGTAAGAACACTAGAGTAGAGGCCGCGGGTTCAATCTCTGTATGGCACAAACATTTGTATGCATTGAACATGTTTGATGTTTGTTAAATTTTTTTAAAAATGGGAAATATGGTCTTAAAAACCTTTTTATTTTAATTGATTTTGTCTGTTATAACAGGGATTCACCGATATTTTGTACTGCCAATACTGAAACATACCCGTAAATATTATCTTCGGGGCAAAGTTGAGTTGGGTTATCTATGTCAACACATTAGATAAACATTGGAAGTTATTGCCAATTCAGAGGACATGCAGTGCTTTCTTAACGGAATTATAACAAAAAATATATTTGCAAACGTATTTAGCAATAGGGTTGATAAAATGCGCAGATCCCTCGGACAACTTTTGACTTCTGATGATGCAAATATTTTCCAATTTATGACATTGGGTTTCAACGTTTTAAGCTTTGAACTTTATTAGGATCCTGGGATGTAATCTGATAAAATACACTTTGTTTTGATATGCCATGGTAAATGACCAAATTTTTATAATAAATTTAATAATCGTTTACAATTTTCTATCCTTATAAAATTTCATAATACGTTATTAAATCACTAATATTGTACTGTTAAGATGAATACTTTAGCGCGGTCAAATTACTTTACTTAGTATTTCCAGTTTAATAATAACTTCTTGTTTTAACTTTTTAATTATAAAAAAATCATAGAACAAAACATCGTTTCCCTGCTCTTCTCCGATGAAAGACCGAAACTTTTCTCTGTCTACGACCGAAACCAATACGAATTTTTCCTGTCACTATTATCTATCTCCCGATTTAATCAAGTGAAATTTAGTTAAATTAATCTAACTTACAAATAACACTTGCGACATCTTTAAAAATAAACTTCAATGTTTGGAAATAAATTATTTAAAACAAAAAAAAATGTAAAATAAGGGTTTGGGCGGAGTATAACTTTGATTGTAAGTTTGAAATGGAATTTAAATTGTTTAAAACAAAATTGATAAAGTTTGGACTATAGGTAGTAAAAAGACACTATTTCGAAAATAAAAAGTAAATAAAATAAACTCACCATTTGTGTACGCAGGTTTCCATAAAACGGAAACTAACAATATCACACTAAAATAACTAATACTCCTCCCCATGTTGGCGGGGACAAAGCGACACTTAAAAAAATCAGTCTGTGGGTACTTATTCTACCAATACTAGATGCGTGGGCTACCTCCGGAAGGTAAATGCGGGGAGCCGTGGGTCCCTGCTCGTTTTATAGACGCGGCTGGCGCGGGAGTCATCGCGCCCCTAGGGTTACCGCGCGTATAATTCTACTTTCACTCCTTGCGTGCCAGTTTAATTGTGTGTTTTTTATTGTTCTAAGAAAACAGAATATAAAGTTTTCCGAATCCACCCCAAACTGTGGAAGATTTTGTTTTTTTTACTTACGGACATAATATGAATTCACCGATTTTGCTCTTCAACCTGAGGTCAAAAAATGGAATGATTTTGTCATTATAAAGATCATAAGCAGCTTTAAATTAAAGTGATTCTATGCTGAAATTATTTAATAGTTTTGTTTCTAAATGCAGTTCGAAAACAACACAGTAGAAAGTCAGTTTGTAAAGTAAAAGACAGATCTTAATATGATTCATCATCATCCTGACTGCCTCATTATAAAAAAAAAATGATTAAATTATAAACTAAAATTACACAACAACATACTTTAACATTTATATGATACTAGCTGACCCGGTGAACTTCGTGCCACTTGTATTTTCTTCGCAAATTTTCCATATTTTCTTATCGTTTAAACCTTCTCTGGACATCCACGAATATTTTAAGACTAAAATTAGTCAAACCAGTTCAGTCGTTCTCGAGTTTTAGCTAAACTAACGAACAGCAATTCATTTTTATTATATATAAGGTACATTAAAATAAAATGCATTACTTTAAATATAGACACACTTCAATCCCATTTATAAAAACCGGCCAAGTGCGAGTCGGACTCGCCCATGAAGGGTTCCGTAGCAGCAAGTATCATCATAATATAAAAGTTCTTGTAGTTCTTTGTAAGTTTAATCGACGTTTTTATATTTGAGTTGATTGAATGAGACGAAAATTGCGGTTTACGATTTATGACGTTTTAAAAAAAAACTAATTACTTGATCTCGTTCAAACCAATTTTCAATGGAAGTTTGCATGGTAATCTACATCATATATATTTTTTAGTTTTATCGTTCTCTTATTTTAGAAGTTAGAGGGGGGTGACCAACATTTTACCACTTTGGAAGTGTCTCTCGCGCAAACTATTCCGTTTAGAAAAAAATGATATAAGAAACCTTATTATAATTTTTAAAGACCTATCTATAGATACCCCACACGTAAGGGTTTGAAGAAAAAAATTTTTTTGAGTTTCAGTTCGAAGTATGGGAAGCCCCAAAAATTTATAAACTAATTACTTGATCTCGTTCAAACCAATTTTCAATGGAAGTTTGCATAATAATGTACATCATATATTTTTTATAGATTTATCGTTCTCTTATTTTAGAAGTTACAGGGGGGGGGACCAACATTTTACCACTTTGGAAGTGTCTCTCGCGCAAACTATTCAGTTTAGAAAAAAATGATATAAGAAACCTTATTATCATTTTAAAAGACCTATCCATAGATACCCCAGAAGTAAGGATTAGATGAAAAAAAATTTTTTGAGTTTCAGTTCTAAGTATGGAGAGCCCCCAAAATTTATTATTATTTTTCTATTTTTGTATGAAAATCTTAATGCGGTTCACAGAATACATCTACTTATTAATTTTCAACAGTATAGCTCTTATAGTTTCGGTAAAAAGTGGCTGTGACATACAGACGGACAGACAGACAGACAGACAGACATGACGAATCCATAAGGGTTCCGTTTTTTGCCATTTGGCTACGGAACCCTAAAAAGAGCTTTTACTGACTTAACATTTACTTTTAAGCACCTAACATTTTTACATATAAATCAGCAACATGTTAATTGACATTGAATTTATGAATTAAATTATGGCATAGGCATTTGATTACTATGTGTAGATTTTTAACAGCAGTAGTAGAGTTACTTTATAGAACAATGTGCTTGTAAAAATTATTTAAGTTTTATGGGCTTTTTTCGTAGTTTTGGAAATACATTGACATAGTATACGTGATGAGGCACTCGTACGCTAGTGACAGCCCTAGCGTCGCGCGGTGTTAACGCCGCCGTCGCCGCTGTGAGGGATACTGGGCGGCAACGGTCGATTCCCAAGCAAAAGTTTCAAAGAAACTCGAATACTTCTATGCTTTGAAAGTTTGCATAATTACCCGAAATACTATATGAATTCGATATAGAGGACTAGTTCTTATTACTTACCATCGTAGTATTTAAAATCATTAATAGGTTCGATATTGATGTGGTTTTAAAACTACAATTATAAAGTACTAGCTTTTCGACGGTGGTTTCACCGGCGCGTAATTTCTTTTTCAAATATCCCGCGGGAAGATTTTTTATCTGACTGTACAAAACAGCTATTTATATCGCGGTGTCCGAATCGACAGTGAAAAAATATTAAAATTAAAAAGTGTCAATTCGGACACTGTGTCCGAATAAACTGTGTCCGAATCGACAGTTAGTCATTTCTACACTCTAAGTATCTATTCAAATTACAAAACTGAACAATGGAGTAGATAAAGAAAGTACCTACTGCACTTTTTCTCTATGTTTAAAATAGCACGTGTGTAAATACGATAGATAAATGCGTGTAGGCTGGTAAATAGGACAGGCAATAACAATAATGAGTTTTATCTCCAGGTTACTTAGGTTATAGTAGTTAACAATAAAATAAGCTTTAGCAAAAATGTTAATCTACCTGGACCTCTATTGTTCTAAAATAAAATGTAGGTACATTAGTAATGAACATTCTTAATCTGTATTATTATGTTTAGAGGTAGAATCGCATCTTATCTGGTTGCTAAAAGCAGATAACAAAAGTTATGAACACAATTATTAATGTGGTTTCTTTCTAACTTCACTGCAATGGAGTTCTTTGAATTGGGATCAATCTTTTAAAAAGTTTGATCGCTTCGTATTTCTTTTCACACGCTAAGCTTTTTTATGTATTTAAAAAAATAGAAATACCTATCTCTTTTGTAAAATTAAAATAAATTCGTATTTGCATATTCTAACTGATGTTATCCTATTGAATGTTAATTTCGTTGCAAAATTTTTTTTTGGATTATAGTTAACAAGAGACTGCAGTTATTTTTAAAAAACGTCGTAATATGATAATGATATGTTAAAAGAGTTAATTGAGTCGTAAAGTATTCTTGTTATTTAATTGATAAAATATTGTTTATATTGCCGATGACCGCGCGGGCGTTGACTCTCCTATACATAGTTATCGTCATTCTGAAAATTTATGAAAAGTCATGTGCTCTTATTTCACTTTTCTGATGGTAAATAATGGTTATAATCATGATATTCTTTTTCGAGATTAAGAAAGCTGCATGTGATTTATTGAAATGCCATATTCTTTATTATAAGACTTATAGTTTACTGATACACGTTTTTTTCTTTAACAAAGGGATTTGATGTCCTTTGGTCGTTCTACGCCAATGCTAAAAAAGAATAGTACTTTTATAGTTTATTTTAGGTTGCCTGTCGAAGCTGCTTTAGCTGTAAAGGTTTAAAGCTTATAGGTAATTTTTCAACAAAAATATAAGTAATCGGTTGATAGAATTTTTTGTGGTCATATTATATTTAAGATGGATCGGTAACTTGCAACGTGTCATTATCCAAATTAAAATTGATTTGTTGTTTACACTCTATTAGGAAAATGCTAGTGATAATGTTTACAACTATTACTTGCCCACATAATGAAGGCTCAATTAGCAAATTAGATTTAGCGTGTCATTCTGGGAACACTTAACTCTAAATAGTTTATTATTATTGTCATTAGTGGATGAAAAACAAAACCCTTTTGTTGGTTAATTACCTATTTAGCGTTCATAATTAAGAATTTAAAGTACATATTTTTCTGATAAACGCCTTATGCTCTTTGATTCAATGAATAAAAAATACACTTTTTAAATAGATATTATTTTGAAAAATTATAATTTTATGACATTTAACAAAATCGTTTACTAAGAAAGTAAATGTTAATTGTATGTTATATAACACGGTTGTATAATTATGTTCTTGTGAGTAGAATAGTGAGGATTAACAGCAATAAATGCTAGAAAGGATCACTCATCTTATCGCTTACAAGATCTGTGTACCTAACTATATGATTTTCACTATGAGTGAGAGGATATCTAGGGACCAAGGTCATTTTTTTAGGTTTTATCAATGAAAACGACGACAAATCTATACGAACTTCCGTAAAAACACTGCATCACATTCTCAGTAGCTAATATCTTGCACGTGCGACCACTATATCTTCGGTTCACAACATCCGCCCATTAAAATGATAAAATATTGCAACAATATAATGTTGTAGCGGAAAATGTTAGTAACTAAATGTTTAACTATCGCTGAGATAGCGTATCTAAATTATTTTCACTGCGCTTTGGGCAGTAGATGAGGGAAATTGTTCAGATGATTTGTTGATCTCGCCGTCTCTCTACAACGTGTTACGTTAAATGCGCAAAATCTGAAATCAGTTTGATCAGAATAACGAGTAGAATCTATTAAACCACTTTTTAATATACCTATATCCATTTTTCAAAAATATTCATTTAAAATTATGGCCCTGTCTATTTGTTAATAGGTCAAGCCATCACAATATGCGCAAACCATACCTACCGACTCGTCCCTCGACAAAGCGTCGCGTCGCAGACGCAAGAAACGATCGGAATTGTCAGTGAAACTAAAACAGCTCATAAAACCTTTTATTTTTTAATGTTGTTTTTTTTTTATTTACAATTAAAAATCGTTTGGGGTGTCTGGGGTTTTGCGCATTTAAAATAACACGTTATATAGAACGTGATCTTGGCTAATCCCACCAAACTTTTATTTAATACACTCTTTAAATATCTTTGCAAATTAGACACACAGCAGCGCCAACCAACCTCAAACTAGTAAGTAGGTATAGCTTTTAGTAACTAAGTAAATTATGCCAGACAAAGGATTAAAATAATAATTGTTATAACTTATGCATTATTTATTAATATATTATAGCTTACTTATTGTGTTTTCTTGCTAACAGATGTATTTCCAAAAAAATTTAATGAAGTAGCCCATGTCCTTTCCAACGGTGTATGTCTGCTTAATTTCATCAAAATCGGTTTAGGCGTAAAAGGGTAACAGACAGACGGAGTTCCTTTCGAATTTACGATATCACGTGTTGGGTAGATGTTAGTTGAAAATTTGAAATATAATCTTTCTATTCATATTTTCGCCACGACGACTAATATCAAGTATAAGGTACCGGCAAACTTGTTGAACATCGGTCGACGGAGAGGGGGAAAATTCGCGCATGTGCACTTGCGCGTGACCAATAGCGCGCGCGAATCTCCTGAACGCCCGCGCGCGCTATTGGTCAGAGGTATGCTTCTGACCAATAGCGCGCCGCATGCGTGTCAAAATTCGTGTTCTGCGCAACCCCCACTCGAAATTCAAAAGGTTTGCCGGGGCCTGTACTTACTTACCAATAACGTAGGATAGTATACTTAATACTGTACTGTATGGGTACTTAGTACTCTAAGTACCCATGGAGAGGTGTGCCTAATCACATTGCCTTACTTTTTTAGCTTAAACAGGTAGAGCGGTCTGACACGGAAAGCTCATGTATACAAGTCACTAGTCATTCAAGTATAGATAACTCATTCCGATAAAAACATAATTGGATTGGCAATAACCACGTAAAGTAGAAAAAGTAGGTATCAGCTTATTAATGTCCCACTGCAGGGCAAAGGCCTCCATCCTTGAAATCAAGTTATCGCTGCAATGAGGGTATTGGCTTAATCACCACGCTTGCCAAATGCGGATTGGTGATCACAAACCCGAGCTGTGTCCGAAAAAACCGACACAAAGTTAGCTCGACCCGGGAATTGAACCCAGGACCCCGAGATCTTGGCCCGGTAGTTAAACCACTAGACCATCGAGGCGTTATATAGATTTTATTGCTGCTAAAATATTCGATATGGCCGGAATGGGGATCGAACTAGGGAAATGAGCTTAAAAATCATAGATGTATCTAGTCAGCTGCATAGTAAACCGGATTCAATATTTCCTCGTGGATAATCTCCTCGAGGTTATGCTCATTCTTATCTAGTTCTTACTTACTCCGCTGGCTCAGCGACCCGAAGTGGATCTTGGCCTCCAACACGAGATTAGTTCTAGCCAACAGTAATAGGTAATTGTAATTGGTAATTATATTGTATTGATAATTCGAATTGTTGCATGTAAGCACATATTATATTTACTTTGTGGGTCAATTTATTTAGTTGCAATTGATGTGTCATTTGTCAGCTGTGTGTAGCTAATACAGTACTCATAATATTATACTATGGCTAATCTTAGAAGCCTACAGTGTGTTAGGAAAATTAAGTGACACTTCCTAGTTAATTGTCCCTCAATGGAATAGGCCGCAGTGGCCGTTCACCATCAAACAAGAGGTTTCCAATTGATCTAGCATAAAAACGACGTTGTTTTTAATGTAAGTCTTAGCTTTATATTGGCCTCTAACATGCTTTTTTATTGTAACTTCATAAGTCAAACAGGCTCAACCACACTCAGCCTTGTTTATAAATTAAATCAACTTTGAGGAAACAAAGAAAAATAGTTCAACATGCTGTCATACTTATCTTCCTCTTCTTGGGACATTTGTGAATTCATTTAAGCCCTATTAGAACTTGCACCGCCATCAACATGTCGTTGGATTCTCCATTCGAGGCGGATTCTTCTTGTAAAGGTCGATTCCAAGAAATCGTGGTCATATACCATCCAATATCACATGAAATTTTCTTATTAGTATATTATATTGCGTACAATGGCATTGTTGTTGGGGTACAAAGCAATAATATAGGGTAAATATTTTAGGATTGTGTTTATTAGCATGTAAATGTTGATAAGACATAGGTGGGGGCAGTTTATTTGTTGTTGATAATAGTATTGCGCAATTTGAAGTCATTCATGGATGGTCTCATCGACTAAAGTAGCTGTAAAACAGTGAAAGAATTTTATTGAATGTTACGTGGGTTATCTTTATAATTTCTTGTGAGAGTAAAATAAGAAACACTTCTCCAAAATACAGATCCTCTAGAATTTGATTCTCTATTATCATACTTATGATATCCCAACTTGTATAACTAATTATTTTTATTCGTTGTCTTAAATTATCATGACATGTCTTCAAAAAATTATGCAAGATTCTTTATAATGGACATTATTACCATGAGATTTAATTAAGCCTTACCTTTTATGATACCCTTAATTAATCATCCAAAGTTATCATGATTGTACTAGCTTTGTCCGCAGGGTAACGGCAGTATCAACTAATACCTATACGAGTACAAAGAGCGTTGTCCGGGTTATCTGGCTGGGGTCAGGAAATATTCCTTTTGCATTCAACACCGAGACCTCATGTTTATATAACTAATTGTGCTCTGTTTTACTTTGTATTTGTGAGGACATCATTCACTTAGGCACATCATTTATGACCTGCATCTGTGAACCTGTTTACTAAATAGAAAGAACGAGAAATACGGTCGAAATATAGATTATCGAACATTAGTAGAGTTCAATTTGGACCCCATTCATTGAAATCCTAATTTATTTGTTTTGTAAAAGCAAACTGATTAATTCTATAGTCTATGGAAAGTACATTCTTAATATTTTAGATTGTTCACATTCGTGACTAAAATATAGTAGTTATTCACACTTACGTACTTACTTTGCTGGCTCAGCATTTAAAATTTTTGGCCTCCAAAAACAGAGATCGCTACCTTTAGGCCGGGTCTTTGCAGTTCCTCCTTGCGCATCGGCGGCCACACCGCGGGTCGTGGACTCGTGACGTAGCGAGAGAGCTGAGGGCCAGTTGCCCCCCATGTTGGGTGGTAGGTAGCATGCAGCTATGTTGTTCCTCGCTCTCCAAGCAATGTGGTCGCAATGAATCCACTGGTAGTGTCACAGATGTAAGGCTATGCCGATTCCTGTGACATTGCCTACTACTAAGACGTCTGATGGGCAATGTGGGGGTTTTTGTTATATTAACCCATTGGGTAGGCGAGTCTCGCATAACCATCGATCGGCTAGTGTTGTCCAGTGTTGTCGTTTTTCGCCAGCACCACCCTGACGAGGGTATGCGTAACACATTCCCCAAAATATAATAAAATGATGTTGGGTGTAGCGACAATTCCATCAATCATAAATATTTAACTTATGTATTACGAGTTTGATATAGCCAAACCAACAATCGGCCCACAACATTATCTTTCGGTGTTCCCTGTACGTTCTAGTGATAAAATGATATTATTTTTTTTTTTTTTGGTAGCATTACTGAAACGTGGCTTATTTCAGTTTAAATGGCAATAACCGACATTGAACCCAGTACGAATCATTATATCGGTTTTATCTCAAATGATATGTGTAAACTATTTACGTTAATTTTGAGTAACTTGCATAGTGTCGACAGATGAGCGATAAGTCTTTAAGTCCATTCCCCTTATGGTATAGGCTATTTTTTTACTTTTGCTATGTAGGAAGGAAGATCTACAGCTCTAACAGAATCCACATGATCAAATTCTACTTGTACTAAGTATTTATCGATTCTTACTGGTAGAGTCGCACTGTGACGATTCGATTCATAAATGCATCTTTGATGCCCTCTATGAATCAAGATATTTGTTTTGTACTGTGAATCTATTTATTTTCAATGTTCTATCTTATTTTTTTAATAACGTTAGCTCTGTTTACATATCTCCTTACAAATGTGTAGGTATTTGGCATAGGAGCGACTTCTTTAAATAGAAATGTATCACATTTTGTTAAAAAAAATATGGTCAACTTAAGCTGCACATGTGCAAGCTGAAATACTTCTTTTTCTGTATTGGTTGTTTATATTTTTTACCGACTTCAAAAAAGGAGGAGGTTCTATGTTCGACTGTATGTATTTTTTTTTTTATGTATGTCCGTCGATTTCTCCGTCAATTGTGGACCGATTTAAATAATTCTTTTTTTATTTGAAAGTGCATAGTTCCGAGGTGGTCCCATTGTCACCATGTCAGGATCTGATGATGGGATCCCGGGAAAATCAAGGGCAAACCTCAAATTTTATAGGCGCACACTACGCGTTACTTGTTTTTTCTGAAGCCATTTAAGTTTTTGCGTCCTATAGACATCACTTTATGTTGATGAGCTGATGATGGAAGGTACAACTCCTTAACGGTTAGGAGTTAGGGGATAATTCTTTCAGTATTGTAAGAATATGTGGACCGTTATTTGTATTTCATGTACTTTTGCAGCTAAGCTGATGATGGAAGGTACAACTCCTTAACGGTTAGGAGTTAGGGGATAATTATTTCAGTGTTGTAGGAATATGTGGACCGTTAGTTGTATTTCATGTACTTTTGCAGCTAAGCTGATGATGGAAGGTACAACTATGATGATGGAAGCTAAAGGGTACGACTTCTTAATTCTTATGTCCCTCTTGCGGGCTGCATCTTTAGTTGGTCTACTGAATGGTGCTGAACACTTAATGAATACCTAATATTGTCAAATAATACAATTCTACTATTTTACTCGTATTTTCGTTATCAATATTATGAGAGAGTTTTACTCACTCCTACGTATTAATCACACTTAAAATAGAAAAATAAACAAACTTTTAAAAAAAAAATTAAACCGACTTCAAAAAAAAACAAAAAAAAAAACTACCTAAAAACACTGAAAAGCAAAAAATAATTTTAATAAGACATTCATCAAATGCGCTTACTGTCTAAGCCTATTAATAACATTAAATTGTATTTACGTGCTAGGTAGGTACCTACTAATCTGTTTGAAGTCGGTGCCATGCCTTTTTTTTTTTTATTATTTTTTTTATAAATTTCTATAATTTTTCGGTTTTGTACCTTTAAACCCGTCTAACTTTTTTTTTAATGACCAGATCCAAATAATTTTTTCATTATTGGAATCTTAGTGATTGGTAGGTCCCTTTAAATAAAAAGTTGTAAATTGCACATTGCTAGAAACAAAGATATGGGCCATCAAACATAAAATAAAAGTTGAAACAAATTCTGAATCTCAACTTCGCGTAGCATTTAAAAAATAAATAAAAGGGATGGATGACTTCTGATTTGTTAAAAACATCTCCAAAGTGTGAGCTTTATAACGATATGTCGTTTGTTTTGATATCTTTTTTGTAACCAAAATTATTCGATGTTTTCTACCCAGGTGGACCATTTCGACGAAAATCTACTTATGTGAAAACTTAAATGTTTTGCGAAATTTGTCAATGCAAAAGTCAAAATAATAAATTAGTGGGATAGTGACATAAAGAATGTAGATTTTTTCTCACTCTTGAACACATAAAGGCTATCTTTTCTCTCTTTCACTCTGTGTGGAATGCGCGGCGAGTGACGCTTCCCAAGAACAAGAAGGTAATAACACTAATGTTTCACTCCAGTACACTTACATCGTATCTTCCCTTTCTTTCGCTTCAACCTCTTTTTCATTTAGAAATAAAAGACTTACAGGGTTGGTTCTAGATTCAAAAGTTAGGTCTTTATAAGGTCTAACATAATCCCCAAACTCGTTGGTTCCATCTTTTATACTTTTCGAGATATTCAAAATTTTCATATAAAATTTTCTTAGACGCAGCCTGACTCACTGTCAGAAAAAAATAGCAAATTCACTTAAGAGGCAAAAGAGAGGAAATATACGATGTAAGTGTACTAGAGTGAAAGATTATTATTATTACCTTCTTGGGAAGCGTCACTCGCCGCGCATTGCACACAGAGTGAAAGAGAGAAAAGATAGCCGTTATTTGTGCAAGAGTGTGAAAAAATCGACCTGCTTTATGTCACTATCCCATTAATTCGTTATTTTGACCTTTGCATTGATAAATTTCGCAAAACATTTAAGTTTTCACGTATGTAGATTTTCGTCGAAATGGTCCGCCTGGGTAGAAAACATCGAATAATTTTGGTTACAAAAAAGATATCAAAACAAACGATATATCGTTAAAAAGCTCACACTTTGGAGATGTTTTTAACAAATCAGAAGTCATCCATCCCTTTTATTTAATTTTTAAATGCTACGCGAAGTTGAGATTCAAAATTTGTTTCAACTCTTATTTTAT
Source organism: Mecyna flavalis (assembly GCA_949319885.1). NCBI lineage: Eukaryota > Metazoa > Arthropoda > Insecta > Lepidoptera > Crambidae > Mecyna > Mecyna flavalis. Next base: position 816,280 of record OX439419.1, on the reverse strand, counting down.
GTTTGAGGGCCCATAACTTTGTTTCTAGCAATGTGCAATTTACAACTTTTTATTTAAAGGGACCTACCAATCACTAAGATTCCAATAATGAAAAAATTATTTAGATCTGGTCATTAAAAAAAAAGTTAGACGGGTTTAAAGGTACAAAACCGAAAAATTATAGAAATTTATAAAAAAAATAATTAAAAAAAAATCTTGAGACCTAGGTAAAATCTTTTGAGCTAGTTAGTTAACAGACCACCCCAACTACCCCCCATTATCGTATGTTCAACGTTCTTCCGAACACCCTGTATATTACCAACTAGCGGTCGCCCTCGCGGTTTCACCTGCGCGTAATTTCCTTTTTCAACTATTTCCCCCCCTTCCCCCATCAAAGTATCGTCTTCTGGTTCTAAGCTACCTCTCCACCAATTTTCAGCCAAATCGGTTCATCCGTTCTTGAGTTATAAATAGTGTAACTAACACCACTTTCTTTCATATCAGTATAGATTTCTTTAATTCCAATATAAAGCTTCGATACCAACAATCTAAATGCTTTTCAGAATATCATTTGGTTTTTTTATAATTGTTTGTTTGTTACGGTACTTGCTTCTTCAAATAACATACTCATCTTTAGAATCTAAAAATGTCAAATGCTCAGTTCATTTATTTGAATTAAACATTTTATAAAATTATTTTTTAAATTCATACATTTAAATTATGTTTAATATGCATGATTTTGTAGTTGAATAATTATGTTTCAACACTCTTAGTGTAATCTTTTACATAGTGAGGCTTCAAACATTGTTCTCGCATTTTAATAGCTGATGAAGAAATTGACCAACATAATGAGTAAGCATCAGCGCCGATTCTGCGTTGACCCGTCAGGTCAAGCTCTCCTTATAGGTATAGGTACCTCCAAAACGATAACGCCTGTAACTACATTATTGTTACTATCGTTTTGAAAATCGATGTCGAAGAATTACTGTAAACAAATTAAATTTTATTATCAGTTATATGGTTGAATTTCTTGTAAATTGTAACTGAACTTTTATAGCTTGGATTTATTTACGCTGGCACAAACGCCATCGGTCTTAACATTTAAGCATAAAAATTCCGCGTTGAACTGATTAACTGCCGCAAATAAACACGCAAACAAGATTGTAAATAAGGATGTTACTGCCATTGCTGGTTATCTGACATTGACATTTTGTACTTCAATTGTTTGTTGACCTCATTAGTTAACTTGGTACGTTCGTGGAAATACGTCAAAGATCATCGAAGTTAATGCGTCATCTGGTATAACATTCATGAACTTTTTATTCTGAAATCTTTGATAAGGAATCTCAGGCCATAGTACCATTAATACACACGTTTCAAGTTTAGTTATTTATAACCATGTCAGAAATAAGAATATTAAATCAAAATGTACCAGAGTACTCTGGTTTTTAAATGGCGACGAAATATAGGTACTGTTTTACATCGCTATCAAAAAATTGCGGTACTTACGGCCTGTTTTACCACTGACAGACAATTTATGTGTCAGATAACTTATGCTGTCTCTTTAAACAATATTCTAAAAAAGAAGTAAGCATCATATTTACTGAAAATTCTTTTTTTTTCTTCTTTTTTGCCCAGGAAATAATTCGTAAAAATTAGAATGACTTTTCTGCAAAATTTTAATAACATTCATTTACAAGTATATCAGATAATATTTTTATATTTATCACCCTTACAACTTTGTGTCATGCAAACCACTTGGATCTGAGTGATTGACGTGACGTTGAAGTAATTCTTGTGTCTAACCGGCACAATCGGTATTCTTGGGAGCGTCACCTTTTTGAAACATCCCGAACAACCTGAAATTAAGAAAAACAAAGGTTTAAGAACACGCTAGTTAGCAGACATATTCTGTTAAAATAAAACAATGAAACTTTAAATATAAAACAACGACATTTTCATAATTTTTACCTAACTAATTAAAATCGAATATATGAATCAACCCCTGGACAGTGCTAATTAATTTTTAATAAATCATTGCCCTTGGTCTTTATTCACACAGCCCCGTATAGCCTAAAAACTAAGCATTTCTCGTACTATAGGTGCCAGACAATGGATAAACATTACTCATCAACATACTTAATTCAATAGCACTTAAACTTTTTTAACAGCCTCCTTGGCGCCAATCATTTATGGGGTTTAGGTATTCATATCATATTTCCTAAAAAAAGTAAAGTTGGCCAAACGACTATTCTTACCCCATTTTTGTGATGTGTCTTTATTTGATAGCAGGTTATATTTTTGTTAGTGAATAGTTTACAGATACGAGTATCCACAGTAACAACATGGCATCTTGGTACTGATGATAATTAGAGTTTTTTAACGAGCATTTAAAAATCAAAATATTCTACAGAATTATACCAACGGCTTTGGAAAGTACAGTCAACAGCACATCACGGTATACACTTGCAGTTCGAAAATAGCGCTTATGCCCCCGACATAAGAGCGGTACAAAGTCCAAAGTGTTACGTCTGACGTGCTTTTGACTGTACAATCTACAGACAAAAACATACCTACATGGGCATTCTCCACATTGTAGAGTTCGTTTTGGCATTTTCTTATCTTGTTAAAATGAATGAAAATGCAGTTTCTGGATAAATAAAATATGTATAAATGTTATACTTGGCAGGCCTTTTGATTTTAATAGCTCCTTTGTCCTTATTTTGAATAATGTCCGAAGATTTTTAACTCTATTCAATAGTTTATTTTGTTTAAAATGCGTTATTCAAAAACATCATTCCACGTGTAGAGCACTCTCCTACTGGGTTTGTCAGGCAAGGTATCACGCAATAAATTGATTGCTCTACTTTACAACTCAACAATAAAGTTTATACGCTCCGCGGTATAACTGGTGCAAGTTAATGGCTATTTGCGCATCGACTTATCTTCATTTTGCTCTTTACTCCACTACGGACAAAGGGTTGTATATTTAAAATTAGTCCACCTATCTATACTCATTTGATTAATGTAGAACGTCGCGTAAATTGCGTTCTTTTGCGTACAAAATAATTAGGAACCTATCTTGAATACCTACATGGGCTAGTGGTTTTAGTACCGGGCTATGATCTTGGGGTCCTACGTCTAATTCTCCCCCATTAGTACATATTCCAAAACTAATAGGTATACTATGTTAACGACCTTTATAACTGTACAGTTTTATTTAAGGCACACCTTATACGTGTTTAAAGATTTGGGTTTATCATTTACGATCAGCCAACTACGCAGGATATATTATAGTGCACAAGTGAGTGCGCAAGCACAGATGCACTCCGTATTCCCTCACTCTCATAACACGGTGGGACACCAGTCTGACACGACCGAAGAAAGATCAGGCGCAGGACCAACGGCTTAACGTGCCTACTGCGATATAGGTTATGTTTCTTTGTCCGAAGGGGATTTGTATTCTAATAATGCATTTTTAATCAAAAGCAAACTAATTCAATTCTTTATGAAACTAGTAATAAATGATGCATAAAGATCTAGTTTAATAAGCGACCTATTTAAATTTCAGAGTCAGCGGAAAGTCCGCATAAAGTCAGTAATAAACTGCGCACTGAGACACTATTTAACCGACCACCGATATTTACGACTCCAACTCTAAGAGATTTTCTAGAATGAATGCAATATTAGTTTGCTTTGAACATCAGAATAGCGTTAGATAATCTAAAACGTAAGATCGAAATTGTCGCAGTCATGACGATGTCCATAATTTGCAGCTGTAATTTAAATGGCTTAATATGCCGCCTTTAATCCAAACAACTACTTTCGACGAAAACAAAATTAATCAAAAGGCTTTCGTGGGTTCAAAATAATTTCCCACCTTGCCCTGCTCAAATGTAAAAAAAACTACTGACATATACGACTGTAAACCACTTTTTATTTTTTAAAATTCGTAATTCTTTTGCTTTCATACAAAAGGACTATAACCGCCTAGCGCAGATTATTGATAGATAGAATAGTACTAAATCTAAAATGTATACAGGGTGGTATAATATATGAAGTTTTGACCGGACGTACTGTCACCATATAAACGTCGGTAGCCCTCGTTTGTTTCACAGCAAACTACCCTTTCCCTACGCAGTGCAGCAGAACAACATCCGCCCGTCCGCCTTAAATCGCGGCGCAACAAAATTTAACTTTAAAATTTTATAGCTTCATAGAAAGCATAATTTTTGAAATATGGCCGGCCGGCTGAGCATTGCGACGCGTAATTATAGGTCCGGAGTTATACTATGAGTGGGGAAAGTATAAAATACTTTGCATAATGTAATGGAATGCCAACCTGACATTGAGACATTCAGCGCGACTTGGTGGCCGATGTAGGTCCATCGGCCACCAAGTCCATGACCTAGGTTTGCTGACATTCTAGTGGTTGTTAACCCCTGTTTTAGGATACCTACTTTAGAAAAAAAGGAAAATTGTATTTTAATAGGTCTTATGTACGATTTCTCATATTTTGGTCTATGGGCAGAAAATGTAATTTACAAAAATTACGAAATATCTTTGGAGTAGTTTATACACAGTCCGGCCCCAAACTGAACAAAGCTTTTAGCCACCCGACTATGTGTTGATTAACTGTTTACACTGTCAGCTAGCAGTTTATAACATGGGAAATCTGCTTTGCTTGTTTTCATAATTGTTAGCTTAATTTGTGACGGGATACAACATAACAAAGCCAAAAAATCGCTGGATAAATCGCTCCCACTCAAGCCGCATCTCGAGTGCAGTGACGCCACTTTACCGCCGGATAACACAATACATGCTTCTTTGTGATTCTGGACGCTTATCTTTCGCTAAAACGCATTCAGAACGTCATGTCAGCTCATTCTTTTTTGTCTGTCGCTAGAAAACTATTTCAATCTTGGAATTATGTGGAAGAATATATCTTGGTAGTTTTCTTGATGTGTTTGAGCTGTAGAAATAGTAGTCAAACGAAAAAAATATTGTTTTGTTGTTTGACAAATGGCTCTTGTTGTAAATCTGTTTGATCAAACACATAAAATTTGCTACAGCTACATTTTGCAGTTGTTGCAATATGACACACGTTTTGTGATAGAGGCTACCATTATTATTTACATAAACGTTTATGAGGGTTGCTAACGTGATAAAAAAACGCCGTCTTTGCGTCTAGCTCAAAACTTAGAATAGGTAGAGTCGATAGGTACCAGACAAATGATTAACAGTACGGTCAACAGTCACGGTTTACACTTGCAGTTCGATAATAGCACTTGTGCCCCCGACATAAGAGCTATTCAAAGTCCAAAGTGTTACGTCCGACGTGCTTTTGACTGTACATACAATTTATTTTTTGCAATTGAAGACATTTTCGTGCACACAAATTATTTGATGTTTTGATTCTATCTTAAAGTCAACGTTATCCCTTATTATCTGCGAGTAGTAATTGTAGAAAATGAACATAATTTAGTGAGCTACCACTGCTGGTCATGAGCGCTTTATCCTTATCTAATAGTTGTAAGTCTAGACTAAGTTCAGTGACTCAAATATTAGAGCGACTGCTGTCAGATCTCCGTAACTTGAACGAGGGAATCATATCAATTGCTCTTCGTTGTCGGTGAATTTCAGAATTAAGTTTCACTGGTGATCTGTCAGAATTTACGACTTTTTTTATTTATTTTAGGATTATTTATGATGGTTTTTTAGACAAATTTTCACCTGTGTATATATTATTTATGAATCTATGTTTTCTGTATAATTTTGATGTTCGCCATCCTTCTTGCATTTGACACGGCTCGTGTGTCTCGACTTTAGAGTTTAGAGTAAAGGATTATTATTATCCTGTTGTTTTCCGAAAAAAGGCCCTGAAAAGCATCAATATATTCAGAACGCAATAGCCTATTTCAACTGCGCTATATATTGCATCTGTACACGGGACAAAATAAACTGCACCCCGAATTGCATACTACGGCCGTTAAGGTTCCTCAGTGCTGATTATTACAGCGGACCCGCCGATGCAATGTCAGCCGTACAACCAGGACGCTAAGACCTAGATTTCAACAACCCGGGAAGTTAGGATGGTATTAAGTAAGCTGAATTTGGGAAGTAGCCAGCGATTCTGCGTTTGGCGTTACTGTGTATTTTAAGACTAGTGTTTACACGCGGCTCTCTCGGTTTTGTAACCTTTTAATTGGATGACTGATTGATAAGATCGTAGACCTCGGGTTGAAATTAAAAATTAGAGCGCTATTTACTTAGTTTACCTATATTTTCGTAACTTAAGTACTTTCTTTTTGCTATATCAGTTGGCACGCAGCCCACCTGATGGTGAGCGGCTACTGCGACCTATTCCATTGAGGGACACTTTACCAGGAAGGGTCACTTTATGCCATAGGCTGCTCTGATCCCCGAGCACGTTTTTTTTTATTTCAAATGTAAAAAACGTGTTCCCACGTTCCAACAACATCGCTTTATCCTGTAGAACCGTTGCAAAGCCATCCTACGATTGAGGTTTTAGCTAAATCATAAATATTATGCGGATTAACATAGCCTGTGCCTTACTATATTTACATGCTATTCTGACCACGTATTTGTGTACCATTATATTCGTGATAAATTTTCCTAAACTAGACCAAATACAAACCACAGAGAGTTCTAGCTTATTTCTTATCCTGAATAAGATTTTAACGGAATTTCTCTTAGGAGGTTCCTGGTGTATGACAGACCGATGAGCCGTTAGTCTGGGAAAATACCACTATACAATACACGTAAAACTTTTCAACAGCTGTTTAACAAAATCGTGCATTTGGAATAATACCGGCCGTTTATGTACGAATTATGTTTTTTTTTTCATGTGCTAGAGGGCTGTGAACAGGCTCTTAACAGATGAACTTTTTTCAGGCTGACCAACAGACGCACAGTACAACCCAGACCTGTTGTTAGCAAAGAGTAAGAGGAAACACGAGGAACATTTTCACGTAAGTCCTATTTCCTTTCACCAATATTCTTGTATAAAACACGTAAATCGGATTAAGAGCGCGCTAGGCGATTTAGAATAGGTATATTAGATTGGTGATCAAGTTAAGGGTGTTTTTAGTTAGCTATGTAGGTGGATTGTCTACCAAGATGAATATTTGTTTCTAATGCTCTAAGATGAGAGATCATGATTGCTGTGTCCCCTATTATAAAAGTGAAGCATAAAAGATCTTGATTTAAATTTCATTTACACATTTTGAATACTTATTTGTATTCAGGTTCAAAACAATACTTCTTTTTTTTAAGTACATATTATTAATCACTTAGGACATAAAATAACTGGACACTAACTATAACTATAGTTTTGTCACAAATAGAGTTTAAATATAAAAAGACATACTTACATTTTTAAATAGGTATTCACATCCTGTCATCAAAGTGCGCTGTAGCGAGGCTCCAGCCAACTTTCTCGATTCATCCTGCAATTGCATAAACACAATGGTTAATAAACAATTTTAAACTTCTGTGATTTATCGACCATCGTTTGGACTTTTATTTTAGATATACATTTATTGCGTCCTACGTTTGAAGGTTCACTTTCTATTTAATTACATTAAATTCAACAAGTATTTTGTATGTTTATAAGTAAGAGCAACAACTTTGGAACAGTCTAAACAACTGAATAGCTGTTTCGACTGTTCCGATTTAGGTCAAATTCTAACAACAACCTTAGGTATTGTGTTCAACATTAGTTTCTTTGTCTATCTACATGGCGAAGCATCTGGTTAACCATAAATTAATATTGTTTTATGATTTGGTCGACTTGAGCCAGAAAAGTTAAAAATGCATAGAATTTTTCGTTAAAAATTAAATTTACAACCAACGTAAAAAAAAACAAGTAAAATTAACTAAATAAATGTGTTTGGATCATCGTATTCTAAGAATAGTTGAATGGAATAGCCCGCAATAGTTAAATAGGTATTTGAAATAGAGTAAGGAGAATCTGTTTTACTTTTTTCCCAGTCTTTATTTTTAATAATAAATTTGGTTATTCGTAAGGACATCTCAAGTTTACTACATATCGAAACTTTTATTATACCAGATGTATTAAAAAGTAATTCAGGGACTGAAAACGATTATTATCTATCGAGGAATAAGCCTAAATATCATATTATTTGCAAACTGCTACTTACATTCTGTTGTTAATGCGTCTCACTCAGGAATTTTCTGTAGATTTCCGCTGTATATTTCTGTAAACATTCTCAAAAACACGTTTCCAAAAAAGATACACATGAAAAAACATCAAATAGATTATTATGGGCCATTTCGCTGGAGCTTTGAGTAATTAAATAAGTATGAAGATTAAACATAGAAATTCTATAAGAGCTTTACATAGGTAAAGCAAGATTGTAAAATTGCATTTTTAACGAAGAAATCTTTCCAAAAGTATCAAGAAAATCTCAAGTGTTTGTTGGGGCACGCTTCTTCTGATTACAGTAACTTGTTTTTTGAAGTGTTTTCACATAGTTTTTCAGAAAACTTTTAGACAGAATTATTTTAATTAATTATTTCGTATTAAAGTTTCGTAATATAACAACTGTAACCGACAGTAAATGTAACAGAAAGGAATGGTGTCAATAACTTAATATTTTAAGTGATACCCAATGAATTACCAGCCAAATAATTCAAGGGTATCTAAAACTGAAATAATAACAAAATAAATAAATAATAATGACATCTACTATATTTCCAGCATTAAGTATGGATTTTTTTAAACGTTATAACACTTTTGGTCGTAGTTGTATAGAAATATTGCTTAATTATAAATGGTTGGCAGTAAGTTTTGCTAAAAACACATTAAACCATGTATTAGTGTTCTGAACTTTCCTTTTCATAGTACTTCTTATAAATTATCCTTAAAATGTAGGTCAGCAAAAAATGAAAATGTATAATAAAACCTAACTAAACTTTTAATAAAGCAGAAAAAGTTTGTCAGAGACGAATTTGCTCTCAGAACTAGGCAGCAGACAGCTAGAAATGATTGATCAATTGACGTTATGCCAAGACGTGGTCAGATGTGCGCTTAGCTAAATATTCAGCTAGACGGCACACTACCCTTGTATGTTATGCTAATCACCAATGACTAGTTAGTCTGGGTATTTATATAATGCCCCAATCAATAAACAGCTGAAGGCAACACGTAGCGAATTTAATTTCAACATTTTAAAATAGCGTTTCGCTCTCCTTTTTTAATGAGAGTTTCAGTTGCAGAGAGTATTAGAATAAAAAATATGACTAAATAACAATTCTATAATTTCGTATAATGTGAAATTCATGATGATGAATTACCTCTGAATGGAATATAAAATTATTTGGCAGTAAAATAATATTCTAATTGGACTGAACTGTTTCATTCAACAATGAAAAGTCAGTAAATAAGCAATGTTATTCCCATTCGATGAGCGGAAAGCGGACATTCGCAGTAACCGCCAGTAGGAATTATTAGCATGTTGTGATGTTGTCGAGATGCTATTGCTAATTTATTACCTACTCGTCTCCGCTCCTTGTCTATGAATATTCCAATACCATTTACACTGACGCAAACTTGTAAGCTCCTACATCACCTTCATGCGTTTATAGCGCATATAAATAAATTTTATAATTATTTGTTTGTGACTGGAAGATATTAGCTTTTTAGAAGTATATTACAAATTCATTACACCAAATGTTGCGGGTATGATCCCCCAGACGTAACTATTTATTATGCTAATTATTGCCTTGACCATATTTTTTATATCATTCTGCACTTACTGGAATTTGTATAGGTTAATCTATTATTATTGGCTATTTTTAATAAATAAGTATTCCTTTTTAGGCCTAGCTAATTCATATCCCAATAACGCCTGTTGAAACTGTAATCTGTCAAAGTAAACTCTCTTTCATTTCCTATTATGAATTAAACGAAACTGCGCTGCGAGCGATACTCCTTCTTAATAGATTATGAATTTTTAAAATATGACTTCCAGACTGTTCCCCAATATTGGGCAAATTACCAACCTACTTATACAACAAACTTGCGGGCGCGATATCCCCTGTGACGTAAAGCGCCCTCGATCATATGTCTAACGTGGATATCCGTCCAGGGTAAAATCAAATTTTTCTTTGACTATACCCAATCACTTTAATAGGATTTAATTTTATTTTGGTCACGACATTCCTTGATATGAGTAGGCTTATAGATTGTAATAGCTTCGCCCAATCAAATCGGAAGTTTCATCATAGTGGATTTCACTATTAAACCAATTGAATATAGGGCATAAAATACACAAACATAAAATATGAAATTAGTTTTTAAGATCAGTGGATCGTGTATAATCTCTGGTGATAAACTGTTCATAGTGTTCATCATTATCATCTAATACTCGTATAAGACCATCGCTCTTGTTGCTCTACAACTCTATTAAACAAACGTGTTGTCGCCTTCAGCTGTTTATTGATTGAAATATTATATAAATACCGAGACTAACTGGCTTGTTCCTCATCGTGCCACCCTAGTCATTGGTGATTAGCGTACACTATTACTGGCCATAAAAAAATTAGTTTCTTTTTCAAATATCCACCAATGGTACTTACTACTGCCTTATAAGTCTAATGAATTAAAAAACCTGCGACTAGTAGCCACTCAAATGTTCTCGTAGCTTACAGTTTGTATTCAAGCTTGCGATAATGCGAAAAACTGGTGTTTTTCTTTAATTAACAAAACGACCATAAAGATAATTGTACTTAACACGAACACCGATTCAGGTGAAAGCATGCTTAAGGGTAGTTAAACTTTGTTCACACCTAATAAAATTTACACGATTTATGCGTTACAGGCACGCGAGCGTCCGCCATGGAGAAAATGTAGTATTTGCAATCGTTCTTTTTCAGTATCAAAAATATTTGTTGCGCTTCAAAATGGTTGCGCTTCGAGGAATACCTCTCAAAAATGACTTAGTTAAAATTATCCAGAAAGAAAAAGTGTTTCAGTTGCCTCTTGAATCCGATTTGAAATATTGTTATTTAACTTGCACTATACCTACAATACCTATCCAGTAAATAAACTTTTTGCCAATACTTGGCAAATATAATTTATCTTACTAATGTATTTCAAATTGTGTTGTAATCGCCTTAAGTGCATTAGGTGTACCCCCTAACGTGAAAATGTAGGCAAAAGCTTTTTAAATTAGTACTTAAAACATTAAATAATGAATAACAAATTAAATAAATAAATTATACAGTCAGTTACGTTGCTAACTTTCATACTATGTACCTAGGTACATAATACAATTATGTAGGAACACTTTGTGTTGTATGTAATTCCTGTCTAAAAATTTACTGAAAATGAAGCTAATTTATCTGTGTTCTCAACCATTGCTAATATTTATTATGAAATCATTTTTATGTTAATTGACACTTCCCTTAAAAGTGGCTTCTTATCCTAAAAAAAAGGGCATTTAGTATTTAATAATAAGTACGAAATGTTATACAGGGTTATTGGTAATGTGTCTTGATCCTTTTAAGGGCATGTAGAAGAGGTCCCCAGCTAGTAATTAACCCATTAAAATCCAGGTCAAAAGTGAACCAATAATGAGATATTTTTTTTAAATATTTTTTCGGAAAATAACGGATTCACAACTTTAAAAATTTATTTAAAAAGAAACTACAACATATATTAATGTAATTGTTTATGATTAGGTTAGAGCTTAGTTAGTACATAATAAAACACACTAGGATAACTGAAAGTTTTGTTAATTTTGAAATAAGAGATCAAAAACTAGAATTTTTTTACGACGCTTATAATTTTGTTTAAAATAAAGTATCATTTTCTTCAAAAAATCACCTAAGTACTTGGACGGCAGAACACTTCAAAAACATCTGCATTTCAATGGCTATCCAACAAGATACAATGTGCACTTAAAAAATTGATAACAACTGTAAAAACAATTAACGAGCATAAAAGGGTAATAAATCTCTTTACACATTTTTTCGCTATAACGGCGTATTTTTCAACCAGATGACAGTCAATAGACAAACGACACTTGGTTAAACCATGAATGAATGAAAGAGACCGGTTAAGAGATGACTCATAAATAAAAAATCCCGGGAATTAATTTCATATCTGCTTTTGTTATGTCAAAACGTTTTACTCCAATGATGTCTTAAGGACTCCAATGATGTCTTACTAACTTGAAATATTGCAATGCACTTAAAGAAGGTTCATTCCCGCCTGACCCCACCTTTTCTGCCTTCAGTGGGGGCAGTCAAAACTTTTTGGTTTTGCCTGCCCCCCCCCCCACCCTAGGGGCAGACGAAACAAAAAAGATGGAACCTAAATAAAATTAGTAGTTAGTTTAAACTAAAAGTTTGGACTGCCCCCACTGGTACAAACTTAAATTTTGCAATGCACTTAAAGAAGGTTAATTCCCACCTGACCCCACCAATTCTGCCACCAGTGGGGACAGTTGCAACTTTTTAATTTAAACCAACTACATACTAATTTCGGTTCCGTCTTTTAAGTTTCGTCTGCTCCTAGGGGGGGGGGGGGGGCAGGCAAAACTAAAAAGTTTAGACTGCCCCACTAAAGGCAGAATTGGTGGGGTCAGGCGGGAAGAAACCTTCTTTAAGTGCATTGTAAAATTTAAGTTTGTACCAGTGGGGGCAGTCCAAACTTTTTAGTTTAAACTAACTACTAATTTAGGTTCCGTCTTTTTTGTTTCGTCTGCCCCTAGGGTGGGGGGGGGGGCAGGCAAAACTAAAAAGTTTCGACTGCCCCCACTGAAGGCAGAATTGGTGGGGTCAGGCGGGAATGAGCCTTCTTTAAGTGCATTGCAATATTTCAAGTGAGTAAGACATCATTGGAGTCCCTAAGACATCATTGGAGTAAAACGTTTTGACATAACAAAAGCAGATATGAAATTAATTCCCGGGATTTTTTATTTATGAGTCATCTCTTGACCGGTCTCTTTCATCCATTCATGGTTTAACCAAGTGTCGTTTGTATATTGATTGCCATATGGTTGAAAAATACACCGATATAGGGAAAAAATGTGTATAGAGATTTATTACTATTTATTTATTTATTATTAGCATAAAAATGCTCGTTAGTTGTTTTTACAGTTGTTATCAATTTTTTAAGTGCACATTGTATCTTGTTGGATAGCCATTGATATGCAGATGTTTTTGAAATGTTCTGCCGTCCAAGTACTTAGGTGATTTTTTGAAGAAAATGATACTTTATTATAAGCAAAATTATAAGCGTCGTAAAAAAAATCTAGTTTTTGATCTCTTATTTCAAAATTAACAAAAATTTCAGTTATCCTAGTGTGTTTTATTATGTACTAGACTAAGCTCTTACCTAATCATAAACAATTACATTAATATATGTTGTAGTTTTTTTTAAATAAATTTTTAAAGTTTTGAATCCGTTATTTTCCGAAAAAATATTTAAAAAAAAATAATCTCATTATTGGTTCACTTTTGACCTGCATTTTAATGGGTTACTTGCTAGCATGGGACCTCCTCTACATGCCCTTAAAAGGATCAAGACACATTACCAATAACCCTGTATAATTTTCCTTGTGGCACTTTACAGATGAACACATTGTGAACATCTATTTACTTGTTGGATTGGGTAAAATAGGAGGGACACTTAACAAAGTATCAGGTTTGGCCACGTAAAAAAATATTATATTTTTTGAAATCTGGAATTATTGTGAGGAATCTGATAAAACAACTCTTTGTTTCAGGTAAATGCGGGGAAAGGACGGCTGCTGTCATTCCCTCTTCTTATCTCACAGGAGAGTGCGTGTACTAGTCCACCTCTCACAGGCGGTGAGTACCTGTTTGTGCTATAGCTATGATCTCCCTCATCGCGCGCTCGTCGTGCGCGGGCGCGTCGGCGGGAGGTTGATTATCTTGCGCGCGGTGCAGGATCTCCTGCACCACGTCGCGCGGAGGCGCGCCCAGCGGCATCGGTCTCGATGTGAGCCCCAGCTGTGGACAAATACACGTAAAATCAAAGGCTCGTAGATCATGAGCTTACAGTGTGGTTGCACATTGAGTGACGCTATAGAGCTAAGTGCCCCTCAATGCAATAGGCCGCAGTGGCTGCTTACCATCAGTTTGCGTGCCTGTCTGCCAACTGATATAGGGTAAGAAAATATTGAGTAGAGTTGACTTATCGTGTTTTCTATAGAAAATCATGTGAAGTAAGCTAGAGGATGAATGCGTGGCGCTACGCAATTCCACAAACAATTAATTTAAACAATTACCAAGTTTAATGTAGAATTAAATGATGTCTTAGTCTTCTAAGTTATCGTTTTTTATACGATAAACAATGTTTTTGAATGAAGTAAGAACTGCCAAAAGTAATCGGTGTTGTTACCTTGGCGAGTATGTGTGATTTGATGCGCTCGAGGCGCGCGGGGAGAGGCGCGTGCGCGGCGGTCGCTCGGCACGGCGCGAGCGCGAGCGCCGCACACACGAGGAGCCAGGCGCGCATGGGCGCCTAGCCGGTACGCGCGCTCAGCCGGCGCCATCGAACCCGCGCCAACGCGACATGTCCGCGCCTGGACAACACAGACATAGCATTAGACAGTCAACTACCAAACACGCTTAGCTGGCTTAGATACATTGTAGGGCAGAGGCCTCCATCGTTGAAATCAAGTCATCTTTTTTTTATGTTATAGGGGGGCAAACAAGCAAGTGGGTCACCTGATGGTAAGTAATCACTGCCGCCCATAAGAACCCGACTCCCGTGGGGTCGCAGGCGCGTTGCCCGGCTTTAAAGGGGATTTGGGCCTCCGGCTATCACACTCGCCAGACGAAACACAATAGCTAGGCTATAGCCTAGGCCTAGGCTAGGCTATGGACATAACGGCGGACTTCTGTGAGGCTGTGATACTTCCCCGGTCGAGCCGGCCCATTCATGTTGCAGGCAAACTGTCTGCAACGTGGCTCTACCACATACAACATCATCATCATCTGTACAATAATAGGTTCTTTTTTCTTACTTATTCTTTTTGAGGGGGAAGTGCTGTGTACACTACCACACGAAGAGGAGCGATAAGGTTAACTTATTAACTGCCCCGTGCACCTCAAAAGCCTTATGGCAGAGGATACGGGTAGTCTTTTGGAATAACCGCAACAACGATTGACACACCTGATCACAAGCTGTATCTGAAAAACTGCCACAAATTTTGTTCGACCCGGGAATCGAACCCAGGACCCCGACACGGCTAAGCACTTGAACCGCTAATACGCTAGGCGTAAAGTATACCTTATCTAAATATGGGGTACCTTAAACTACACACATACATATGGACATTTTTACCAATAGGTACGAGGGAAAATACGATACATCATGCAAGAGAAGAATATAATTATTGGCTAAATTACATTTTTAGCATAAAGTGATAGGTGTAAATTGTAAGATGGGCAAAGATGGGCGTAGCCGCGAGCAAAATTCTCCAAAGTAAGTTCCCAATACAAAGTTAGTGTATTTTTTCAAATAAATGACGACCACAAGTTAAGCAATTTAAAAACTTTTTTTTAAATAATTCAATGTGTTTAAAAATGTTTATCTACATCCATACCATAATATGTCTATTTTATATTCAGGAGCGATGAGCAAACGCCCTACATTTAGATATAAGTATCTGTGGCTGCATTGAAATGTTTACATTTTAGTGTCGGTAACCGATACTCAATTTCGTTCAAATTTCGAACGTCTTCTTTAAAAGTAAAAATTAATAGGTTTTTTCGATTATCGAATTAGTCGATTAGTAATTTTATGTTCTATTCCTATACATTTAATTCGATGCTGAAATTATAACAATCGATTTGAGAATCGAAATCAACTCGAGTCTAGATTGTTTATGGATTTTAAAAACTACAAACGTCAGTCATTATGTCAGTACTAACTAACTTTTACATACAGATTGTGATACAGATTAAGTTGGTAACTAGGGCGTTTGCTCATCAATCCTGACTATAAAATAGACATTTATCGTATGAATGAAGATAAAGTTATGTATGTGACTGTACATAATTAGTCATTAAAATACTCATGTGATTCTTTTATGAAACTCACTTTGTTCATTTCATAAAACCACATTCGTATTTTAATGACCCTCATTATGCAGCAGTCACATAAATAACTATTATGAGACAAGTTTTTTTTATTGATATTTTTTAAGACACAATACGAAACAAAGGTGTAGGAAGTAAATAAAAATTCTTGTTTGTTAATAAGTTTCATAAACTGAAACCTTATTTCATTTTTATTAGCTCCTTATGCATTTTACAAATTCTGTGGAGCTGAACAGTTATATGTAGTTACAAGTAAGTCCGTAGACTAACTAACTTGTGCTTTACTGGTACTTATTATAATAATAATTAGTTGATTTAGCGATTTAAATAGTGAGGCTAAATTTGATGTTGCATAAATTACGGCAAAATCTTAGCGACTTGCAATATTTTATTTATATTAAACGTAAAACATAATATTAAGTAAGTCTTACTCGTAATCCTGCGTTAGTAACACAAAAATGTTCAGTCTTATACAAGATCCGTACACCAATCGTATTTCTCTGAGATTCAATCAATAATTTAAAGTTACGAGTATGTAAAGCAAAGCTCCTCGCTTCCGTACATAATACAAAAACAAAATAAATTCTAAGGTTCGAATCTGTGCCAATTTCTGAATCCTTTCAGTGAAAAAAATATGTGATTTTATTTTATGCAGGGTAAGATTAGAGTTCTAACCTTTAAAACGAAACTATTGGTGAGGTAAAACAACTTTCCCAAGAGATATAAAATTGAGATAAAAAAAAACAGAAACTTTAATATCTAAGATTTATTTGATGTTATCATTTATATCCATCAATAAAGTAATGCTTGTTGTAATCAGTTGTTACGTCCTATAAATTAAAAATCTAGATACAAAACTTAGAGTTTTAGCGAAATTTGAAGTTTTGTGTTACAGTAATTTCAAAGTAACTTGGGTTACCATCACGTATCTAACTATGATATAAAAATTTATCGCCGAAATGTGTATGGGCGAATATGACTGAAGAACGTCTTCACCAAATTAGATCATTATTTTTGTTGTGTTTGTTATTATCAGGTTATTATCGGGACTAGGTTGTATGTTACAAAGTGACTTTAATCAATTTCATATTGTATGTACGAGGTCACGTTAAAGTATAGCTAGTTGTTAATTTAATTTGTATCCTAAAATATAACTCACGTAACGGGGAAAGTTTAGCTTACTGTTACAATACTATAGTATTTTATTATCAGTCTAGGCACTAAAACTTTTATAAGGCACGCCCAACGGCCTGTCTCGTCAGACAGATTTTATTAACGATATAATACATAAATGCTTAAGCATACATTATAATTATCAAAGGTTAGTTTCTGAAGTTTGTGCTTCTTTTTTATACTTAGTCAGTTGGCAGACAGAGAGTAATTAAAAATTAAAAATAATTCTTTTCAATAGAAACAGTGAGTATAAGTTTCAAAAGACCATTAAAAGCGTTAGAAAGGAATAAAAGAAAAGTCTGGCGTTACCGATTATCGTAAAGTATTAAGGGGTAGAGAAGTGGGGGTGTTGCCCTCTTGATAGCGTATGGTACAAGTCTTAAGATGTTATACGAAATGCAAAATTTTTCATGTAACTTTCTTTCTTATAAATTTTATTAAATAGGTGCTAAATTTTGAATTTTGCTGTAAGACCGATTATGAAAAAATAACTTTTTGCTAGGTAAGTGTAAACTATTATAAGGGATAATGGCTCCAATTTATTTTGAAGTGAAAACTTCTTTAGCGGCGTTGTGCACTTTTTTTGTATGGGGAAAAAATGTTAAACTCGCGTCAGGATTTATGTGTCACGTGACCTGATCGAAAATCCATATAAAATTTGAAGTCCGGACACGTGTTTTCTACAAACTTATCTGTTCCGGTGGCCAAAATTGGAACTACATGAAATGCAATGCAAAAACATGGCAAAAACGATATTTAATGACAGTTTTAAATAGACAGTAGCGACGCCGCCACCGGAACAGATAGTTTGTCGGTCTATAGACAATAATGGTTTTTTGTTCAATTTGACAGCTCATTTATGCAAATAAAAGTGCTTCTTATGTACATCAGGAGTAGAGTAAATAATTGTATTAATAAGAACCGATGTTGTTTTCTTGAGTTTTATTCCTTTAGCGTAAGGTATATTTTTCTTTGCATAAATGAACTGTCAAGTGTGACCTCTTCTACTATTATAGCCGCAGTGCGGTCGCTTCCTATATGCTTCCTATGCTACTAAGTGACCACAAAGACCTTAATTTGATATCCTGCAAAATTCAAAATTTAATTGCCGTAATAAAACATTAAAAAAGTTTGGAATATCTTTATTCGCCGGAATTATATAACAGTATTTTGTGGAAATTAACACCACTTCTCCGCAGTCTTTGGATCCGCTATACTGCGGAGCATGCATCAGGTCGTATGAAGTTGGAAATGCTGTCCGATTTCTTGCGACAAGAGGCTCGTTCTCACACACAGTTTGGCTTGTTACCCCAAATTCCCAGTGAACATCCTCGAAAGCGACATGTTGATTACTGTAACACCACTCGTGTTGTTAACGATTCGGGAGTCTGCGGATTCTGTAAAGGGAATCATTTCTTGGCCGATTGCTCCAAATTCAAAAGTTTATCCGCAGATTCCAGTATGTAATTAGTTGTAAATTCCAAACTTTGTTTTCGTTGTTTAGAAAATAAATAGTTGTCAATCAAAAAAGTATGACATTTACGGTTGTCAATCATTTTATCATCGTTTATTACATGGCGTTTCAGTGTCACAGCAAGGAGTTTCTGATAAGTCTGAAAAAGTTTCTGATTACATTTGAGAGATAAACTTTTTAATGTAGTATAAATTGTCATGTTTGTGTACGATAGCGCAATAAATAAATATTGTATTTTACCACATAAATGATAGTACTTTTATACCTCTACCAATCAATTAAATCCCTAACCATTCCAAAATACATATCAAAAATGCACAACGTTAATATTCAGGTTTTCACTTCTGCCGGCACTCCCGGAGTGCAACCCGTCGTTTTTTTTGTATTCGTTAAGCATCATCCCAAATCGAATTTCTTAGGCGGGTTAGTCAGTTTTATAGTTTTTGTATTATATTTTCCTCGATAGAAATTAGATGTCGCTTCCACTTATAACTCTCACCTAAGGAAACGCCGTAGTTTTTATAGCCCCTCCCCACGTAAACTTTCACCTTGGTGCCGCGATTTAACTGCAGTTAAAGGTTAACTCACGGGCCGGGCCGGGGCCGGAACTTGTCTAATGGGCCGTTTATCTCATTTGTTATTTACTTTGTAAATTTACAAAAAACTGGATCATCTGTTTGAAAGTAGTCAACATTTTTGTAAGTTGCATAGATTTTTGCTCGATTTCGGGAATCCTGTTATTACGGAAGTCAGAATTTTCTGATGAAAATAATGACGTAATATTAGATAAATAGTATATTTTAGGTGCCCGGTAGAACTTTCCAATCTGACTACTTTTTATGGAAAATCTCCTTCCTGTTGGTGTCCTTTAAAAAAAATCCACATAGGAAGGACAAATTATGAGCTACATTTTTGTAGTTGCATCAATATACGTGTATTTAATACTTGTACCCCAGACCAGTGGTTCAGTTGCCGAACCAAATTCATGGACTTAGCGCTTAGAGTCAGTACGCTGTAGTGGAAACGGGCTGCTCATGTCTCCAGATGAACTGATGAGGCGATAAAGCCAACAAGCCCTGGAATAGAGCGATTGTCCCTTGGGAAAACACAGTGTACCACGGTGGTCAGATGACTTGAGGAGGGTGGCGGGTGCGGGTTAGATCCAGGCTACCGGGATGGTTGCGCTCTAGGCAAGGCCTACATCCAGCAATGGATGGCAATTGGCTAAAAACTTGGTTCTTTTTCACAAATGGGTATGTGGAGTAAAAAGTTTGGACGAAAACTTTAGCTTCGTTTAATTCTAAGACCATTAACTCAGTCGTTACGTATTTTAGCCGCTACGTTTTTATTGTTTGGTTTTGTTTGTAGATTTAATATTATTATTATATACAATTTAGCCGCGTCAAGCAAATATTATGACGTGATGAATATTAGACGATTAATCCCTAAAATTATTCAAAAATGCTCTAGACAATAAAAAATTAGGCGGTTTATTTTATAAAAATGATAATCTGTTGTGGCCTGTAAATTGAATGTACGAATCACATTACCACGAACTTAAACCGTTAAGGCGCTTGTAAGCCACGTAACTATGTAGAAAATATCAAGTCAGCAAGAACAGCAAAGTACCAAAAAGAGTCATTGGATTCTCAGTCAGTCCTAGCAATATTCCCTCTCGCGCTGTCTCGGTGTAACCTAAATACCTACCCACCGTTAGCAAACAAATAAAACTCTTCGCGGTCCTGTCAAGCGCCCTGTTTTCCTCCGTCAAGACATTGACCTTCCTCTGTAGGAATTATCTGTACGCGTATCTGTACCCAGTCTAAGCTGAGGAAAGGTTAAAAATACTGGAAATTTGAGCTGGTTAATTTTGTTTAAGACTGAAACGGCACTCGATATGTTTTGTTTTTAAATGGACTATAATATCTGCCCTATTTATATTATTTATACCTTATATTTTAAGTTAAACTAAAACTAAAACATAGAGCCGGCTTCACTGCTGTCAGATAATTTCGTGATATTTTATCTTAAATGCTGTCCATTTTAGTCCAGAAAACATATTATACTTGATATTGGACCTCTCTAGAATCATTGTTATCTGACAAAAAAGTATCACCAACTTATATAATAGCAGTAAAACCAGCCCATGATGTTATACATAATCTAAATACAATAAAAGTTTTAAAGAAACATAACATAGCATATTAAAATATATTTTTTTTCTGAAAAACCATAAATTAATCTTACTTAATAATAAAAACGGTAAATCTTATATTGTGTCCTTACTAATCTTAAAACGACATACCTTTAACAGACGAGCTTCAGTTAATACGAATCTATTAGAAGTTGCGTTTGAATTACAGTCGGCGTAAATGGAAAGGATGTTTCGCGGGGTATACACGGATTACACGGGCACTGTTATCACTGACTGCTTATCACTCGAACAGGTGTTCGTGCTGAGCGCTCCCCGCTGACTGTGCGAGAGGTTTCAGTGGCTGGATTTATATCCAGATGTTCCTCCTACATTGATATGAGAGGTATGTACACTATTTTCGAGTTCCATGGAGTTAAAGACAATACTGGAAGTGACAGTGATATTAAAAAAATCCTTTGAAATTTTATGCAGTAGGTAAGGTCTGTGAATTTTGTACAAAACAAACTTGTGCAATGGATTTGGTAATTGACAATTATTTGAAGTGATTTCCAAAGCGTTTGCTAATTCCATCAGATTATATTTTACGATCTAAAATACATGTAGGACTGGGTGATTCAATCATGAATGATGATAGAAATGTGAAACGGAATGTTATAAAGTGCATAGAAAGGTATATAGACGAAAGAGTGAGAGGGAATGACAGGTGAGAAAGAGCATGAGAACGTACGGCGGACGACGAGAGGAAGGACAAGAAGAAAAGAAGAATAAATATTTTGTTGAGACTAAACTGCATTTTACTGGGCCACAATCCGATCCCACATACATATTTGTGTAAATCACTACGAATTTGCGTTTGGTTTATGTTATTATTCATACAACGTTCAAACCTGAATAATACATCGTCATTCTTATTTTATATCGCGACATTAAAAATCTCACAAACCTAAGCATATTGCATAAGTAGTAGCTTTGAGCATGCGTTGATTTTTGTAAAATATAAAATTTTAAACTGTATTTACAAATAAACATTGAGGCAACTAGTCATACAAACTAAAGAAACAGAGTGCCACATCTAGCAAAGACGTTGATCTGCAGCTTCAGAGGTCGTGGGCGGCTCTATTTGAGATGTATCATATAAGGGCTAAGGGTAAAGTATTACTTATTATATTGTTGCTACGTTGTCTTGTCTGTCTGTAATTAAAGGTCACTGTCGCTCAGATTTTATTTTTTATATTTCTAATATTTTCATAAATTAAGTATAACAAACATTAAAATTTCACTGACTCTCAGTTTTCCAATTGATTTACGAATAGTCAGAAATTATCAAAAAAAAATATGCTTAAATGACAAAAGATTAACTGTTTTAAAAAGTTTTTGCTAAATTACATAGCGATACTCGAAGTTCATTGACGATTTCATCCAGCAATTATCAAATGTGTCGCTTTTAGACTTTACATTATCGGCAGGCTCTCTTAATGTTTTATTTCAATTCAGTTGTGCCGTTTATAAAAGGCTAAAGGTCATCGAAAGGTTCCAATTTAGTAAATCGTACCCGCCTACATCTCTAAATGGCAGAGATTAGTGTCAGGTAAATGTCTGTTTAGAGATGTCTGCCTAATTAAACTTAAATCTCCCTTGATGGATGGATGTTTGCATAACTAATGCTTTTAGAGATTGCTTCCTTTTAGCTGAATTATTATAACAACATTCAACTTGTCATGTAGGGTTATTCCAAAAATCCCCATTGGAAATTCTCAATGTAGGCTTACTTATTCTGCTAAAATTGGGTTAGGTGAAATTTACAAGTGTTAAAAATTAAAATATTCTTTCGACACGTTGGTTATCGAATTCGCATAACATACAATAACCCAACACAATGCAGAAGGTATATAGAAAATGTTTTCTGATATTTGCGCAATTACTACTTATTATTTAAAACAAATACATAAACTTGAAATTCTATTGATAAACATTTCGTGCCTGTACATCAAAATTAAGAAGTGCACATGTAAAGCCAGATGTAGGGACTAGTATTATATTATGATCTATCCCGGTTAAACATTAGCCAGCGGAGGAAATTAAATTTTAGTTGACGTTGGAAGGAGGGCGCACCCACACAGTAACAGTGAAAACAAAGATTTCCCGTTTATTTGATTGAATAAAAATAAAACAAAAGTTATATTTGGTAATAAGTAATCCGATAAACAAATAGCTTTGTATATAAGGTACCTATATTATTTTAACAAGACTGGGTGATTCCAATTTCTGTAATGGGAATTTATTCGGATACAGTTCTATTATTTCTAGGGGGCTTTTCACGCATTTCTTACCATAGGCTAAGTTGGTAAAAAGTCAAAGTTTTATTCTGGATTTATACACCTCATATTTTACTTGGCTGACCCGTTAAATACTACATATTTTTTCATTTCCTGAAGCGATAACTATATTAATTTAATCCAATATGAAGTGGTATAGAAAAGACTGGCGACACCTTCCATCCATCCATTCAGCCCGTGTCCACCCACTGTTGGGTATAGGCCTCCTCTCCGTCACGCCAGCTGTTCCGGTCCTGTGCAATATTTATCCAGTTGACCCCGGCTATCCTTACGATGTCATCGGACCATCGGGCTGGTGGTCTGCCTCGCGATCGTACAGCACCCCTTGGCCACCACTCTGTGATTAGCTTCGTCCACCTTTGGTCATGTCGTCTCGCCAAATGTCCCGCCCATCTCCACTTAAGCCCTGCTATCCGCATACCTACGTCTTCGACTTTGGTGGCGACACCTTGACGAAATAAATTGTTTTTTGTGTGTTGTTATTGTTAGGATTTATTTTGTAATAGATTAATTTGGTGGACACCATACATGTGAAGACTCTGCATATGGTCGTGTATACCTAACCGATATCCACACTCGTAAGAATTCACATGGAAAAGTTTCCCACCACACAAGCAATTTGTAATAAGTTGTACAAAAACGTTGTTTAATTTATAAGAGAGTTGAAGTGGTCAGTGGTAGTTGCGAACTCGGCGCATTATGGGAAGTAGCAAGTTTCCGACACGAGGCGGTGTTTGTGTGTGTGTCTGTCTCAATTCCCTTGTTCATTTGGGTAATTTTTTTGTGAGACACATATATAGTGTGCTTGTGGTTTGATCAGCGTCCTCTCCACTCTATAATTTAGATCCTCAATTTAATCAAATTATTATTATAGAAGTTAAATAATCAAATTATTATTATAGAAGTTACTACCAAATTAACTTACCATAAGTTAATTTTGGTAGTGACGTTTACCACCACTTCCACCTGATTTTACCTTTTTTTTATATGTTTGTTGTGATAATGTTATGGTAACTATGTTCGTATAATGCATATGCCTTCACATGTAGCACTTGTATTCATAACACTGGGGCTTGAATTTGTAGCTGAAAACTATGAAATCCTTTACAGACTGGGTATTTTACAAATTAAATGAAATCTATGTTCATTTTACTTAACTCGAATGAACTTGTGTGCAGGTATTATTAATATATATGTTACGGGCAACGTGATTAACTGGGCATTATTAATAAGGACCGGCCATTATTAATAATGCCCGAGAGCGACGGGCAAAGTGATTAATTTATCACTTTGACCGGCCCTTATTAATAATGCCCGACGGCCCGTGGTCCATGTAATAAATCAGTGTTTAAGATAGCTTGAATTTATCACTTGGACCGGGCAGTATGAATAATTCCCTAATTGTAGCCGGGCAATGTGATAAATTGGACCGCGGCCGTGCCTTACGTGCGGCGGAAATCGACTCGGATGGATATAGGTTAAAAGGCTAAGGCGGGAGCGGAGCGTAGCGGAGCTCCTGCCTTAGCCTTCGTGGTAATTTTTTTTAACACCTATTCCCCAAATTAACGATTTAACGACTTAACGACGAAACTAGTTTGGCCTAGGCTAAAGTAATTTAAGTCAACATAGAATATATTATTATAGTAAAAACAAAAACGGTTTTCAGGGTTTAAAAAAAAACCATCCGAGTCGATTTCCCCCTTAGTAAAAACTAGTTTAGCCTAGGCCAAAATAGTTTGTCCTGAAATCGGCTTTGACCGGTAATATATACCTACATGCCGCGTCGATTTCCCCCTTAGTAAAAACTAGTTTAGCCTAGGCCAAAATAGTTTGTCCTGAAATCGGCTTTGACCGGTAATATATACCTACATGCCGCTTATTTTTTGTTAACTTTTCATGAAAAGATTGTAAGTTTTTTGTCTTTTAACAAACAAAAACACTACTGTTCACCTATTTTATTACTTGGCCCAAGATAGGGTGGGCATTATTCATAATGGCCGGGAAAAGTGATAAATCATGCTTTTTTAATCACATGGCCCAATTGAGTCGGGCATTATTAATACAGACCGGCCATTATGAATAATGCCCGGACTTATCAAATGACCCGTAACATATATATCTTTAACAATTATATTATGTTTTTGTTACTAACAAAATATCTATATCAAAACTAATGCAAATTTACGTTAATTATACAAAAATAATTCAATATCAGAATGATGAATATATACGCCCCTTAACCCAAAATCTATAAATAATACAAATCAAGATCAGAGATTACGATAGATATATGAATTAATTTTCTTATTACGATTTCATGACCAGCATTACCACTATAAGTAGAGCTTTCTCCGTGCATATATTTCCACAGAATTCAAACTGGCTATTGATTCGCCTTGGCTGGTTATTCTAAAATAATTCTGTTAGTAAAACAAGTATTATAGCGCATTATCACAATGAGATTGAGAACAGAGAAGCATCTTTATTTTAAATAGTAACTAATTGAGAAAAAAAGAGTCTATCTATTCTTTTGTGTCAACGAATGACTCAATCGGTATCTCTATTAATATAAATAAAATAGTTAATTAATTTTAACGGTGAGGATTTTATTTCCTTATTAAAAGTCCATGTGCACCGGTAAAGTGCATTTATATTGCATGTACATTTCCAACCAAATCACTAAAGTTAATTTATCACACGATTCACATGTTAGTGAAATCAGCGATGGTCGTATACTAGTAGTCATTGAGATTTATTAAGTTAATTTTAAAAGTTTCCAATATCATTGTAAATTGGCTTTTAATCGATAAAGCAACTGACATGACTGTGTCATTTGATTTTGAATGTATTACAATAGAGTAAATAAATAGAGTAATAAAGCTCAATTTATGGTGACCATTATGCTGCCACTATCAGATTAGGATTAAGAAAATTGCGTGATGTTAAAAACACATAGCAGTTCTTGAAATTTGTAGATGGCAATATTGTGTGTGATTGTAACTGTGTTGCCTGTACTGTGGCGGTATGCGGGCGGGAAGGTTGGTAGGTGGGGCGGCGCGTCAGGACTGCTACAGTAAAAAAACGCTGTCTGTGCGTTCGTTTTGCTTTCCACCGCTTGAACTTTGGAATTTTTGGCTGTTTAAAGCGTCCTGGATACCTAGTTAACAATCATTGAGCAGAAATAAATTTCAGGTATTCCGGTATTACTAGGTAGAAGTGTTGTTGGATACCCAGTTGTACACAAAAAAGGTTTTTTTCTTAACACATTTAGAGCTCTCGGCACAAATCCATATCGCATTATATGAATATATTGACATGGATACGTAAGCATAAATAATGGATAAAGCTTGTATTTAGGTAGGTAGTCGATTTGACACTAATTTCGACCTTAGTTTGTTTTGCTAACAGTTTTAATCACACTTTACGTTACATGTCATGTAGGTACAACAGTTTGAATAAACAGTATCCCACCAAAAACATTCTGTAAAAAACTAGCCAAGTCTCGATGGAGCTGCTTGTTTATCTCTAAAAAGTAATGGAATCTAGACATAGTCATGCCAAGTCTAAGGTTCCTTACTGCGATTTCTATATTATTATAGTTAATGTTGTGTGACTTGGCCGTTGAAGGGCCAGACGGCCAAACGGACCTGCAACTCAACTTCGAAAGGCCAAATGAGACACTAGCGTCCAATTACCAATACCAGTAAGGGCTATTATCTCGCTTAACAAACATAGGTAGTTACAACAGATATAACATTACATGTAAACAATGACAGATTAGTTCAATGGAGTAATGGAGCACCTGGTTTTGTACCCTTGTGTACCCTTCAACGGCCAAGTCACACAACATTAACTATAATAATATAGAAATCGCAGTAAGGAACCTTAGACTTGGCATGACTATGTCTAGATTTCATTACTTTTTAGAGATAAACAAGCAGCTCCATCGAGACTTGGCTAGTTTTTTACAGAATATTTTTGGTGGGATTTCACTTCTTTTTGTAGGAACGTGGCCATATTGATTTATTTTGAATCTATTTGGAATGAGACGTTTCCCGTAAGAATTTAAAAGCCAATGCCCTATTCCAGGTTTTAAACTATACAGGTGCCAAATTTCATTTGAATCCGTTCAGCCCTTTCAAAATGGTTATTCCCGCGGGAATGAGACGTTTCCCGTGAGATTTTTTTAGCTTAAGTCCTGTTCCAAGTTATAAACTATACCTGTGCCAAATTTCACGTGGATAGGATTGATAAGGTACTACTAAATATCATCAAATAGGGGCCTGAAAATGCGGCGAAATGGTTCCAGTAAAGGATGGTACGGCAGTGTTTGCTTCGCGCTCGACTTGGCGGGGGCACTGCCGTGCCCCCAGATTACTAAAAAATCACATACGTCAAGGTGATTGCGGCAAAAAAATTCATGGCGTCATTAAACGTCGTTTTTGCATTGCAAAAACTGTAGTTTCAATTTTGGCCACCGGAACAGATAAGTTTGTCGGTCTATAGGTACATATTGGTAGATTTCGTATTTAGCGATTTTATATTGATACTAATGACGGTAGTTCAGACACTTGCAAACGCCATGAATTTACTATTTACCTTCATTCATTTGCATAACGAGTCGGCCACTCTTCTATAGTCTTTAGTCTACGGTCACCGCTCTCGCGTCTGCTGAGACCCACCCACCGCATGTCTTCAAACATACGAGTAATTAGTGCGCGATCCAAGTACTTTTACGAGAATAGCTAACAATCTAAGTGTGTTGAGTGCGTCTTGTGATATCTACAGGCTGGACAACTGTAACTCAGGTGGGGAGAACTAGAGGAGAATCAGGTTAGTGCTCGTGTCTTCTCCTATATTTACACTAGGATTTCTAGCCTACCGCAAAAATACATTCTTCAACCCAGCCATCATCACACATCACTATTTTTTCTTCCTCGCACTAATGTAAGAGTTTTTAGGTGTGTCCACATAATAATATGAAATCTTTGATAATATGTAGATTTAGAAGTAATAGTGCAAAATCATAATAATTGTGGCTTTAATCCGGGTAGAAGTTTAGTGACCTTTGTACTTTAATTTCATTTCATATTTTCATTCTATGTGAGATGTGTTTTTAACTACCTTCTTAGGCAAAAAATAATAATTAATAACTGGTATCCCTTAGTTAAAAACTATTAGTAGTCTATAATAAGGTTATTAGCAGTCGTGGAAAAACGGCAAATGTCAAACTTCATCCCTATGTTTTCACCACGCAACTTGGAGTTGCTCAAACTTCGAGCTCAGAACAGGATCGGTTTTCGATTTCAGTTTTAATGGACGTCTGTTTGTCGGGTCGTCTTTCATGATAATTGGTGAGTTTTATTGCTTATTGGTTTTTAGAACTATAGGATAAAGTATAGGGGGCTCAAAATGTCATTGAGAACAGATAGAGGACCCTTTCTCCGTTGCCATAGCGACATGACCTTTGTTTGCTCTTTACTTGTTCAATTTATGTAAATGTATTGTTGATTATGCAGTGTTTGACCTTACATTCTTACTTTGGAAGTCACATTAGAACGCGCATAAGTACATCTTTCAGCTATGCTTTTTTAATTAAAAATACTAATTGTTGTAATAGCCAAAGTTAAAAAAAAATATATTGTAAATGTAAGAAGGTGCATTCAGTGGCGTAGCTACCCAGGGGCTAGGCGGGGCAGTGCCCCGGGGCCCTCAAGCTCAGGGGGCCCCCAAACCCTAACCAGAAAATCTCGATCAAACTGAACTTTTGAAACTTTCTCCCATTTTCGAAATAAATATTACAGGTTGCAACCCGACTTTAATCATGGCGACACAGTTGAGAGAAATTCGAAAGTTATACCTTCGAAATTTTCCTAAATTATTTATGTGGGTAGGCAGTGTTCTCAATATAATACGTTTAATGTTTTATAATTCATCGAATAACCATAGAAAGTAGTGCTGTGTACAATGACGTTCAAGCTGTGTATGATTTTTTTTATATAAAAAATACATAGTATAGGCACAGATAATATAAGTATGGGCCAAACTCGCGCCGACATTTATCGCTAATAGCAATTAAACATAAAACCGCATCAAGCCTGGATTTAACCGAAGTCATTGATGATATAATTTTCTGTTAGTCAGTTGGTAGGTCCGACCTTTATATATTAAACCCTTGAATCTTTTCAATTTCGTTTTATTGCTTAATACATCAAGTATTAATTGTAACTTATGTTGTTACTATTTAATAATTTTATTACCTGCCCTGCAGTGCACAAAAAAGAGCTCATGATAAAATAGCTTAGAATTTTTAAAATATTAGGTAATAATGAATGTTTTTACTTGATTAAACCTAACTAGTTTAGATAGCAGTGTCCTGTCTTACTCATCGGGCTCTGTTCCTGAGGCTTGGAAGGAGGCTAACGTGCAGCGGTCCCTGAAAAGGGAGACCGATCAGACCCTTCAAATTATCGCCCCATTGCCATAACCTTAGTGTTGTGCAAAGTCATCAACGGGTGATCTTCTTGTCTACGTGACGCACCTCATGGGGGGAGGCAATAGGTAAATATGCTGAGTCGTTGGCTGTCAGTCTTGACATTGCCAAGCCAAGGCTTTTGATAGGGTCTGTCTGACACAAAGCTCTTCTCTCCAAGCTTCCGGCATATGGTCTGCCCATGCAGCTTTGTAAATGGATAGCTGGCTTTCTGCATAGGCGTAGAATTCGTGTCGTCGTAGTTGATGGACACGCTTCGCAGTTCAGGTTGGTCAATGCTGGTATTGCTGGTGTTCCACAGGGCTCCGTTTTATCGCCCAACCTCTTTAGGTTTAAAGATATTTATTCTCATAAGAACTTAGTTCACTTAAACGCTTTCTTCTGCATATTAATGATTGCTGCCTCTTGGGGGCATTCATTGCTATGCAGATGACAGTACGGTTCACGGGCGCTATCTAGGTAGGCCTAGTGCTGGCAGGGCACCGATTGATGAGATGCGGTAGAATCTTTCCATTGAATTTAACCGAGTTCTGAATCATAATTATTAGTGAATGGGGTTCCAACAATTTGGTTCAGTTAAATGCCTAGAAAACTCAAGTATGCGCGTTCTCCTCAAAAACATCCCAATTTTCCCCACTTCCTGTTCTTCAGGGCACCCCTCTCAGTTTGCAGAAAAGCCTAAGCATGCTTGGCATGGAAATCCGCTGCAATCTAAATCAGGCTCAGTCTCAGTACATCGACCATCTTATCTCAACGGCGTCCAAAAAACTATAATAGGTATCCTGAACAGAGTGCGTCCGTTCTATGCACCGCATCAGCTATGCCTTTTAAGACTCAGGTTCGGTCCTGTGCTGAGTACTGTCACAGTTTAACAAACCATACAGTTGCGCAACGAATGTACTTACGCAGAGCAACAGCAAACTCGCTTAGTTTGCCCGCCCGAGCTTTGAGGGCAGTCGCGCGCACGTTTTGAATAATTTTTAAACACATTTGCGTTCACATTTTCAATTAAGGTACGAAAATCGAAAATCGCTGTATTCGTAATGGTGACTAGGTGTTCCGTGTACGGATGTGGTTCAACAGAGAAAGACAAGGATTTAAAATTACAATATCTCAAATAAACTATTGGACTTACTTAGTAAGGTAGAATTTAGGTCACAGCCATGCTCAAGTTTTCCCCGGTTTTACATGATTAAATTGTTTATCCGAATGCGAATACATTATAATATAGTTAAATTAAATAATAGAAAACTAAATTCGCCTAAAAATAAAGTGTCACGCAAATATTTGGCAGTGCAACACTTTTAAATTCTATTCTAATTAATACACTCGGCGTCAAAAAAATCGCACCTCCGCGAAAATAACTTTCAATCGGTACCAACCTTTAACACACGCATGTAACCCCATAAATAGTGATGTCATTTGAAAGCTCAATTAATAAACTTTAAAAATAAAACATTTCGTTACATTAAAAAAAATGCTTGACGTCATAAATGTGACTTTAAAAAGAAATTAAAATTTTGCTACTCACAAGGGTCACTATTTGCGGTACTTGTTGCAGGTATAAAAAGGTCAATACGGGTTTATTCGGGGTCATTTGCTCACTAAACGTCGAAGAGGACACACAAAAAGGACTTCCGTAAGAAAAACAACTTTCCAGATGGATACCACAGCTGATGAAGCCGCCCAAGTGGTTGCACTGCTGCGATCAGGGATGCGACAGTGTGATGTCCCTCGGCAACTCAATTTGAGCCGTTTTTTGGTTCGGAGAGTGTACCAGCGGTTCCTGGAGACCGGTGGCTACGTTCGGAAGCATGGCTCTGGTAGACATTGGTGCACCTCGATGAGAGGAGACCGATTTCTGGTGACGACGTCATTGAAAAATCGGTACTCTAATGCTGTTGAGTTGCTACAGCAGCTCCAGGCAGCACGCAAAACAGCCGTGAGCATCTCCACGGTTAGAAGAAGATTAAAGGAGAAGAAGATACCTACTCATAGAGCTGCTACTGGTCCCAAATTGACCGCAGAGCATCGGCGAGCCCGATTGCAGTTTGCTCGCGAACACGTCAAATCTAGCCTTGAACAGTGGAGAGCTGTTCTCTTCTCAGATGAGACACGTGTATGTCTTTACTGCAACGACAGACGCAGAAGAGTCTACAGAAGACGTGAAGAACGGTTTACCCAAGCCTGCATCCAGGAGACGGTAGAGTTTGGGGGCGGTTCCTGTATGTTCTGGGGCGACATTTCGGCCGACGGCAAAACCGACCTTGTTTGCGTCTCCCGGACCGGAGGTGCTCGTGGGCAAGGGTCGCTGACTGCTCACCGGTACGTCACAGAGATCCTGGAAGAGCATGTGTTCCCCCATGACGGTTTTATCAACGAAGGGTTAACATTAATGCACGATAATGCTCGCGCTCACACTGCAGTTATTGTGCGTGACTATCTTCGAGACGTCGGGATCTCTGTCATGCAGTGGCCGGCGAGAAGTCCAGACCTGAACTCGATAGAGCACCTCTGGGACCACCTGAAACACAAGTTTCGGGCTCAAGATCCCGCCCCCACGACTCTACAGGAGCTTGAGGAGGCCGTTCTTGAAGAATAGGCCAGTATCCCCCAAAAAGAACTCCTCAAATTGGTTAGGTCCATGAGAGAGCGCCTGATAGCCGTCATTAGGGCAAGGGAGGGGGGGTAACACTAGGTTTTAGGTTATTTTTAAGCATTTTTTTCCTATAAAAATATCGTTATTAATGTGTTTTTAATAATGTTTAATTAGGGATTTTTTATTGTTTTGTAAGCTTTATTTTTTTTCAGTTGGTACAATAAACAAAATGTTAAATTTAAATTGTTTTTAGCTTCTCTTTTTTATTACCTTTCAAACGATACCCAACATCACCCCCATAATTGACACTAAATAAGTTTTGAAGGTGTTTGAAGCAGTTTTTTGTACAGGTGCGATTTTTTTGACGTCGAGTGTATATAAGTTCTTACGTATTATTTCATCATTTCATCATCTTTCTTTAAACTTCTGTTATAATTATAACATACAGTCTTTTTTCATTTTCTGACAACCCTAGCGTATTTGCGTATTACATTTACAGCTGCCAGTCATATCTACACGGGCGACGGCATCGCACAACATCAAAGGCGTTGCGCTACTGTAGGGTTTTTGTAATACTGTGGTACTGTTCGCATCTTTGGGATGGATCTGCCAGATACCTCTTGGATGCCCTTGATAGATTGCATCGACGGGTTTTGCGCATTATAGGTGATGAGGAGGTCACCAGAACCCTCGAACCTCTTCAATTGCGAAGAGACGTTGGTTCGCTAAGTGTATTTTACCGCCTCTATAATGGTGAATGCTCTTTTCCGTTCCGGCTTAGAACCACTCGCTCTAGTCAGCGTTGTCATCGCTTCACCGTGGAATGAAAATATTCCATCGCGATCCATAAAGAAGTGGAAGTCGACTCTGCCGGCTCATGTATTTCCCCCTTCCCATGACATGAGTTCCTTTAAACGAAGCGTGAAGAAGCACCTTGTGAGCCAGTACTGCGATGCCAACGGATAGAACGCCACGGTGTTGCGTCTGTTGTCATGGCAATTTGGGTTCCCTTTTTGCTTACCATCAGGCTAAGTGGAGCCAATGTACTAAGCTACTATAGAAAAAAAAGTGTGGGGCCCCATTTTTTGATTTGCCCCAGGGCCCTTGGTTACCTAGCTACGCCACTGGGTGCATTAGATTCATGGTGGAGAGATATCATACTTATTATAGTGTCCATTCGTAATACGAATTTTGTCTACATAGTACCTGTAGTTAAAATCTACGCCAACAATCACATTCCACCGTTTGATCAATCGCGGTCTCAATTCGACTTTGGCTTTGAAAGTGTCTTATCCACAACTCAAGGAAAACTATTCAGTAAATAAACTTTACTGTTTTCCTTTACCACAACGCTAAGTCGATTCGGCATCTCTATCCCTGTTGTAATAAAGTTCATAATCCCCATCCCCGTAATGAGGGGGAAACTTGGTAGGTACTTCACGTGGAAACGCTCAATCACGCTAATTAACGAATCTCTGTTCACGCTGTAATTAGAGAATGGATTTTTGGGTCAAGGCTAATGGGATAATAGCCATTTGGGCACTTTTGTCTGGAAATTGTCAGACGAATGATCTTCGCTTCGACGGGGATAGATTTTCAAGTGCATTTAAGGTCAATTTAAATTAAAACTTTTTATTTATTTATGTATCGGCCTTCGGCCCTTGCCCTTTTACGGATACGTGGTCGGTTAGAAATAAAATTCCTAACCGACCACCTAGGTGGTCGGTTTGGGTGGTCCGTTAGGAACAATCTCCTTTTACAATGATTCGTTAAAAAAATTCTAGATAAAAAGTAGCCTGTATTACTCTTTAGTTCCCAAAATATTCCGATACCAATTCTGTGTTACTTGAAAGAAATGTATGGCAAAAAACTTGCATTTGTGCTTTTATACTAAGAGTACTAAGACCAATGTTGACCCCGCAATCTCTAGTCGATTCTTAACCACTTTTGTAGGCAAATAATTTTATACGAGTAAAATGCACAAAAAATATAACTATTGCTAGTAAAACTAAACTACCGGTAGTTTAATTTTCTTCAGCCCTCATTTGCATCCAAGTCCAATCGACTTACTGGATAGTCCTTTCTAATTATAAAACTGGTATCGATTCGTTGACGATACTCGTATACATGCGGTTTAAAGGAAATAGGTAGGTACCTATTACATGCGTTTTGAGAGTGATGCTACGCAAATCTAATGTATACTCGTTTTATGCTGGAAAGTGAGCAGAACCCCTCTGAGTTTATTATTTGAGAAGAAAGAAGATGGATGTGTAAAAGAAACTTTGACTATAAGACACAGAGTGACATACTCCAAGCTACTGGCACGTAGGGACCGGCTTTCAAGTAATTTAGTAATGAAAACAATGAGGAATTGTGTACAAGAATAATTCCTTGCTGCTTTTTGCCTTTAATTACAGTTACCGCTTACTAACGATACTTGCGGTCGTGTGTGGAACAGTCAATACAATGTAACCGTGCAGGTTTTCTTTTAATATTTTTCACTAAGCTGGTGGTAAATAAAAATATCAGTAAAATCCCGCACATCAAGATTCGAACCGGGGACTTGAAACACAGGCTCCCTTTCTATCTTTTGTATGTATTAATATTTACTGTGTATTTGTGATTTAATTATGAACAGTAAGTGTTTGACGTGTTTTAGGTAGTGCTGGAAGTGCGAAGTGCTGGTAGGATAAATAAGTTTTGACGTGCAAATTTCATTGAAAATCAAATTGCAAAATGAATACTTTGACTTTTAGAATTATATCAGTGAATTTGATGTTTCCCATTATTTTTGGTGCTACCTTATCAAGAACTTATATCACACAATAACAGGGTACAGTTAAAAGGCCTGCCGTAATACGGTAGTTGTATTGACCTAGATCAGCGCTCGGCTCCGCTCGGGCCCGCGAGTAAACACGTAATACATCTCAGCCTTCACCCGCCCAAGGTGAAGGTGACACTTATTTATCAACCTATTCCAGTCACTAGTCTCTAAGCGAGCCATTCCGAACTATACGAGTCTGCAAGCCATTATGCTTTACAAGCATTCCTCATTATTAGCGGTGAAAAACATACAACTCAAAATATGTAACATTATACTTTAAAAAAACTGCTTCGTATAATAAAGCGAATCAAATATCTGATCCATCTTAACCTTTTCCCCGCCACGCTTTTTTCCGAAAATGGTGCCCCACACGCCACGACCATTAAAAAAAAAATTCCAAAAAATTATTAGGTTATACTCAACTCATTCAGGCAAGTAAAAATACAACATTTCTTGATCATGTTTTTTTGTCTGATATATCAGACATTGGCGTGGTGGGCACGAAAATGGTTTGTCTGTAGAGTCCGACCGAAGGTTCGGTTTCGGTTTCGGTTTCGGCCGAGTTTCGGCCAAAAATCAAGTTTCGGCTGCAGTTTCGGTTTCGGCCAAAAATGGCCGAAACTTTTGCCGAAACCGAAACTGATTTCGGAAGTTGTCGTGCACGCTCACCTAACTTCGTTTCTCGCGGCAACGCTTTGGCGGACGCTCGCAAACCTGTTTGGGAATTGTTGTACGCCGTTCGGATATCTCTTTAGCAATACAACATAGTCACTGTGTTAAACAGTAACAATTAGTGATTCGATTATTGATAACTGATAAACATTTTGCTATGAGAACTGAATTTGAAAAAAAAAATAAAACCATTATTAATATTTTTTTATATTAATGAGGGAATGGACTGACTGACTGACTGACTGACAGTCAACGCCCAGCCTAAACTACAAGACCCAGGAACTTGAAAATTTGTACAAGGATTCTTTATAATGCGTAAGTTCCCAATAATAAGGGGTTTTGGCAATTCACTCCCAAGGGGGTAAAAAGAGGGTTGGAAGTTTGTATGAAACTTCGTCATTTTAAAAATTACAGTCTTGAAATTTGGGAAGTATATTTTTAGTTTGGTGTCAGTTTCAAATAAAAAAGTTATTTAATATAATTGGGGAGGGGGGAAGGGGGGGGGGCAAACGAGCAAGTAGGTCACCTGATGGTAAGTTGGTAAGTGATCACCGCCGCCCATAAGCACCCAAAACCTCCGTGGGGTCGCAGGCGCGTTGCCCGCCTTTAAGAGTGGAATATGCTCGCTTCTTCATTTCGCATTGGTTTGAAAACACTGCGGGAAGCTGGTTCCATAGAACAGTCGTTCGCGGCAGAAAATGTCTGCGGAAACGTATGGTAGTTGATCGCCACTCGTCCAGGTGGTTTGGATGAAACTGCTTTTGTGGCGGGTAGTACGGTGGCAAAATTTAGCAACAGGAATCAAATCAAATAATTCCTCGGAACACTCCCCAAGATATAGGCGGTAAAAGACGCACAGGGACGCAATGTCTTTATGCAATGCCAGAGAATCTAAGCAACCGGCAAGACTTTCGGCACTGACAATCCGGGTTGCTCGACGTTGGATACGATCAAAAGGAAGAAGTTGGTACTATGTTGCTCCGGGCCAGAGATGGCAGCAGTACTCCATGTGAGGCCGAACTTGGGCTTCATAGAGTTGGAGGCGATGAGTCGGCGTAAAATACCACATTGCTTTACCTAGGACACCTAGTTTTTTTGAGGCAAGCTTAGCTTTTTCTTCCAGATAATCACGAAATTGAACGTCGCTCGAGATATCGACGCCGAGAATCCAATGCTCGGTTGTATAACAAGACGAGTGCTCTCAAAATCGAGGGAAACGACAAATTCGGTTTTTTTTGTGGTAAACGCACAGACTTGTGTCTTTTTCGGGTTAAATTGGACCAGGTTAAGACGTCCCCAAGATGAGACCTCTTTTAAGAAGTCACCATCTGAGACACAAGTCCGTTCCGACATTCTGTCACATGTGCGTTAGCAACATTTGCATGATCGGTGAAAGAAGTATCATTCGTACTGTCATCCGCATAGAAGGTGTTTTTATTTGAACCCCATGGGGGTTAAAAAGGTGTTTGAAATTTTGTTTACAGGAGTTTTTTATAATGTTTAAGTTCCCACTAAAAAGGATTTTGGATATTACACTCCTCAAGGGGTCAATTTTTTATTTTAAATTTTCTAAAAGCGAGCTTCATTATGTGTAAGTTTCCACTAAGAAGGGGTTCATAGTGGTTTATAGAATGTAGTCTACGCGAGCGAAGCCACGGGCGGAAGTCTAGTATTAAATTAATGATTACAACAAAATTAATATACTGTGATTCCATTTCATGTCCCAAGTAATGCAGGATAATGGGTAAAAAGCACCAAATTTCAGTATTTTAAGGAATTTTATACCTGACCACGTGAGTTTCGGTTTCGGTTTCGGTTTCGGCCGAAACTGAAGTCACGGCCGAACATTCGGTTACGGTTTCGGTTTCGGCCAGAAAACCAGTTTCGGTCGGACTCTATTTGTCTGATATATCAGACATTGGCGTTGAAAGGGTTAAACATCTTATAAAATAAATTAAAATGCAAAAATTTGTCTATGTACCTATATTTAATCACCAGATACCCAAAAGATACCTTGTGTTCTGATTTCCTTGCAGGAAATACCTTCGGTTTTAGGAACTTGATCAATCATCAAGTTGATAGAGTGATAAGGAACGTAGTTTGTTACCCGGAAAGGCAATAAATTCAGTCATGTGTAATATAGGGGATATAATAATATAATTCACCTTTACGCAATAAATATGCAATGTCCCTCGAACCAACGAATATTTCAAATGTTACGTGAGTGCAGCATAAAAACTTTACTAATTAAATATGATTAATAATATGGAAGGTTACATTTTTGATGATACAATAGGTATTATTCATTTGTAATAATACTAATAATAAAGCAATGTCATTAGGATAATTATGTACTAGTTTCGGCTCATATTTTCGTCCGCGTGTATTTTAAAATTAGGTCGTCTATGTTTTAAACTTTTAATAAAGTTAATCTAGCTTTTGAACTACACGGTTTTAAATCTAATCTAAGCATGTTAAGTATTATTAGCATAAAACACTAACGAATCCATTATATAATATTATTATATTTCATGATCATCGACCAATTTATTAATCATCAAAAACTAAGTAAATACAAGGAATATAGTCGTATTTTAAACTCTTCGCACGTTTTATAAAAATACATAGGTACTGGTTTAGCATTCTTTTCCGTTTCCAAAATCAGCACAGTCGAACGACAAACATTTAAATAATAGATTTTATGGTAAGATTTATTAACCAATAAATACCCATTACTGATACCACATTGATAGCTGCAATAAGCTCGGCAGTTGTATCGCAATAAACCATGTTAGTGCATAATGCTGTTAGTGTTATTTATACAAGTAGGATTCTTCGTTAAAATATGGGTGAATTACTTCTCAATAATACACTGAAAGGAACAAGGAAAATAAATAAGAA
Source organism: Mecyna flavalis (assembly GCA_949319885.1). Lineage (NCBI taxonomy): Eukaryota > Metazoa > Arthropoda > Insecta > Lepidoptera > Crambidae > Mecyna > Mecyna flavalis. The sequence goes on along the minus strand of OX439419.1, from coordinate 777,552 downwards.
CAGGGAAGTCTACAGTATCACAATGACAGTAAAGGAACCATAGACGAAGGCATTGCAACATAATACGCCACTGACAGTCTATTTAGCGCGAGTGATTTATATTGAAAATGTCCTAACTCGTCCTATGAACCACAAAGGCGTAGGTATTTTATTCAGCTTCTCATTGTAACGGGTATATTTCCTTCTGTTTCCTGAATTTAGGTTTATCTAGGCACAATGGGGATGGTCCAGTCGTGGTCATGTGAAAGCGGATTACTTTTAATAAAAAATAATCAATAATTAATTAAGCGTAGCAAACCCACTACAGCATAATTAGAATCCCTGGATAAGGTGACTAGATAATTATGAAGTGATAACTATTAAGATAAAAAAAAATATTAGGGGATAAAAAAAAACTTTCTAAATCGTGTTTAATGCACCAGGTGCTCTCGTATTTTTATAATCATCATCATGAGTAGTCATCTTATTTTGCAAATATTGTATAGGTAAGTTGATTAACTGTATACAATCCCTATTAGTGTACCTACTACTCAAACTTCATTAGACAACTAAGAAATGCAATAATTTCGCATATTTTTTGTTAATGCAAAATAAATTCAATTTTTTTATTTATTTAAGAGGTTGTATATTTGCAATTTGATGTTGCAAGTGGTTAACTTTGTATGTCTCGTAAATCAATTAGAATCGCACAAACGCTTAAAGTCTAACCCCAGCCTTATTCAACTTACCTATTCACTCAACTCCATTTACACCCAAAAGTACCATAATACATTGTAATACGGTTTGAGATAGAATTCTTAACTGAAATTCGATGTTACATTTTGTTTATTTTCTTTGACTATAAACACGTGTAAGGGCCTTCGTCGTTTTTTATCGGTTTTACCCTTATTATTGTTTTTGTAACAAAGAGTACTATTCGTAAATTCACCTCAGGGTAAATAGTGTATTTTCTTAAAATATTTATCCACGTTTACTCTCCTTAATGCCTCCTCTCTGTATAGTGGTTAAAATACTAGGCCTGACCCTCGAAGTCCTGGGCACCATTAGACGTAGGAATAAATAAAATCTTAGCACACATAGGTACATCCTTACATTATTGTTATCCGCTTGGAAATAACTAAGTTGGCAGATCTGGCCGGTGCGACTTCTAAAATGCACGGGATTGTTTCAACTAGTAAATGTTAAAGGAAATGAATGTTTGCATGTCATTCTTAAGCAGCCCAAAAGTAAGCGGTCACTATTTGGTCGATCGATCAGGCAAAGCCTTTTATCAAAACTGCGACCTGTGAATTTAATGAAATCACAGATAATATAATACTGCTTAACTTGAACCGTCTACCCTTTTGCCTACTTATTTCCCCGAAATTCTTTCTTTCCCTTTAACGCAAAATAGGAAAAGAGGAACACAATTTATATGTCTTTACGCACTAGCACTGAAACTTTCACACTTGTAATAGTAGGGTAAATACACACGGACGTAACACTTGCTGAACATACTATAATACAGTCTAGACAGTATTATATCTAATGATTGTCAGAATTGAATAAATAATAGTTTTGTCTACATATTCTAATTCTAGGGGCATCTAGTATTTTTTAACACTTAGATTTTCACATCCAAATATTAGTAGTCTATTTACCTATCCAGAACATCGAAATGAGTTTTCCGTGCTGCGAATTCGCTGTTTGAACTATTCAGTAAAGTAATGGGCATCTGCTAACTTCATGTTGGCGAAGATGACCATACTTTTTTTTAGAAGTGATCCTGATATTTATTTGTATGCGATAACGTCTAAATATAATGTTTTTTTTTTATAAATAATTAAACATAATATTACTATTTAGTTTTTACGATTGTTTTCGACATCCATTATTTATCATGAAGAACTATACCTACGCCTTTATTGAATGAGATGGTTAAAAAAATCAAATTATACTTATGTTCGTACTTAAAGAACGTTAATATTCCCATTACAATATCGTTTATAACAGAAACTCCAAATTATTAATAAGTGGAAATATTCAGCCCGGAAACAATACCTACTTCTTCCCCCAACATATGGTCTAACCCACCGCTAACTAGAAATCCATCCATCATAGATGTACACCCAAACACCAGGGCGGCCTACTCCCGAGAGCCGTCTGCCCCCACCCCCAGACGAGGCGGCGCCAGCCAAGGTTGTCTGCATTCTAGGGTTAAGTACTGGGGACCCTTCCGGTTCAAAATGGGCTAATTGGATAGTAATTACGCGGAGAGGGTTGAGACTTTGTTGCTGAGTGCACTTTTATGACACTGCTTATATATTTGTATAAAATAATAACGGGCTTGATTCAGGAAGTGTACTTACGGGAATAAATAAGAAATTACTCTTGTTTCTTACAAATTATGCTATAGCAGAGAAAGGCTTTCGTGTGAAGTCGCTAAATTAAAGCTCTAGATTAATTAAAGCTGGGGTAAATGTGTATTTTTTAAAAACTTTACACGTACAACTTAATTTGCAGATCTAAAGCAATTTTTTAAGGTGTGAAGTACGAGTATGTAATTTTTATGTATCGAAAAGTTGTACAGTAAAAAAAAAAAACTTGAAAAATCACTTCGCTAGTATAAAAACTACCGTAGATATACTTCTATGAAATGTTTCTTAAAGGAATATGTTTTCATAACAATCAGTTGCTTTAAATTGTGTATATCGGATTAAATTTTCTATTACAATGAATTTCACGATTTTAAAATAGACTTGCCCATTTGAAGTAGCGTTCAAAGGCCTATTTTAGTTTACGTTACAATAGTAAATTGTTAAAATTGGTATGATTATACCAATCTTAACAATTGTTCTTGGTGACCTACCATATTGTTAATTACTTAATTTTATAGATGTTGTCTTTCATTACAACCTCACAAAAAAGAAAATAATAGCATAGATGGAAAGAAAAAATATAAGAATTGATAGTGTCTTCTGTGAAGGCATAAAATCCACACAAGAAGAGAATATAAACCATAATCTATTCATAGGCTTTAGCTTTACGTTACAATATTGCACTAACGTTTTACGGACATATTATTGGTAGCGCCATGTCATTTGCCACTCGGGGTGTGGTTATAATATTAGTGATTAAAGGCACTGTCGTACCGTCAACAATCAACACTAATTTTTAACCGACTTCAAAAAAGGAGGAGGTTATATGTTCGACTGTATGTATTTTTTTTTTTTTTTTTTTTTTATGTATGTCCGTCGATTTCTCCGTCAATTGTGGACCGATTTAAATAATTCTTTTTTTATTTGAAAGTGCATAGTTCCGAGGTGGTCCCATTGTCATCATGTCAGGATCTGATGATGGGATCCCGGAAAAATCAAGGGAAAACCTCAAATTTTATAGGCTGCGCCTACGCGTTACTTGTTTTTTAACCGACTTCAAAAAAGGAGGAGGTTCTATGTTCGACTGTATGTATTTTTTTTTTTTTTTTTTTTTTTTTTTTTTTTATGTATGTCCGTCGATTTCTCCGTCAATTGTGGACCGATTTAAATAATTCTTTTTTTATTTGAAAGTGCATAGTTCCGAGGTGGTCCCATTGTCACTATGTCAGGATCTGATGATGGGATCCCGGGAAAATCAAGGGCAAACCTCAAATTTTATAGGCGCACACTACGCGTTACTTGTTTTTTCTGAAGCCATTTAAGTTTTTGCGTCCTATAGACATCACTTTATGTTGATGAGCTGATGATGGAAGGTACAACTCCTTAACGGTTAGGAGTTAGGGGATAATTCTTTCAGTATTGTAAGAATATGTGGACCGTTATTTGTATTTCATGTACTTTTGCAGCTAAGCTGATGATGAAAGGTACAACTCCTTAACGGTTAGGAGTTAGGGGATAATTATTTCAGTGCTGTAGAAATATGTGGACCCGTAGTTGTATTTCATGTACTTTTGCAGCTAAGCTGATGATGGAAGGTACAACTCCTTAACGGTTAGGAGTTAGGGGATAATTATTTCAGTGTTGTAGGAATATGTGGACCGTTAGTTGTATTTCATGTACTTTTGGAGCTAAGCTGATGATGGAAGGTACAACTATGATGATGGAAGCTAAAGGGTACGACTTCTTAATTCTTATGTCCCTCTTGCGGGCTGCATCTTTAGTTGGTCTACTGAATGGTGCTGAACACTTAATGAATACCTAATATTGTCAAATAATACAATTCTACTATTTTACTCGTATTTTCGTTATCAATATTATGAGAGAGTTTTACTCACTCCTACGTATTATTCACACTAAAAATAGAAAAATAAACAAACTTTTTTAAAAAAAAATTAAACCGACTTCAAAAAAAAAACAAAAAAAGAACTACCTAAAAACACTGAAAAGCAAAAAATAATTTTAATAAGACATTCATCAAATGCGCTTATTGTCTAAGCCTATTAATAACATTAAATTGTATTTACGTGCTAGGTAGGTACCTACTAATCTCTTTGAAGTCGGTGCCAAGCCAAAAGTAATGAAAAATGATACATACCTAATAATTTATGTATTATACAGGGTTACAAATAATCCGCGGACGTAGGTACGTAGTCTGGGGGTACCCAATAGTAGGTATACTATTTGGCTTGGCACCGACTTCAAACAGATTAGTAGGTACCTACCTAGCACGTAAATACAATTTAATGTTATTAATAGGCTTAGACAATAAGCGCATTTGATGAATGTCTTATTAAAATTATTTTTTGCTTTTCAGTGTTTTTAGGTAGTTCTTTTTTTGTTTTTTTTTTGAAGTCGGTTTAATTTTTTCTGAAGCCATTCAAGTTTTTGCGTCCGATAGACATCATTTTATGTTGATGAGCTGATGATGGAAGGTACAACTCCTTAACGGTTAGGAGTTAGGGGATAATTCTTTCAGTATTGTAGGAATATGTGGACCGTTAGTTGTATTTCATGTACTTTTGCAGCTAAGGTGATGATGGAAAGTACAACTCCTTAACGGTTAGGAGTTAGGGGATAATTCTTTCAGTGTTGTAGGAATATGTGGAACGTTAGTTGTATTTCATGTACTTTTGCAGCTAAGCTGATGATTACCCGGGGATGGGCTGGTCACTAGCCAATAAGGTTAGCACCGGCTCGTCCTAATCGGGTGTGAAGGAGAAACCGGGGGAGTGTAGTGGGTAGCGGACGCTTCGGTCTCGAGTCCCACACACGGCCGCGGGTCTAGCTAGCCTGCGGTTATGGTGCATAAACGCATTCTCCTCCTACCCATGGTGCTGAACACTTAATGAATACCTAATATTATTATCAAATAATACAATTCTACTCGTATTTTCGCTATCATTATTATGAAAGAGTTTTACTCACTACCTACGTGTTATTCACACTAAAAATAGAAAAATAAACAAACTTTTTTTAAAAAAAATTAAACCGACTTCAAAAAAAAAAGAAACAAAAAAAACTACCTAAAAAACTGAAAAGCAAAAAATAATTTTAATAAGACATTCATCAAATGCGCTTTTTGTCTAAGCCTATTAATTAAATTGTATTTTACGTGCTAGGTAGGTACCTACTAATCTGTTTAAAGTCGGTGCCAAGCCAAAGGTAATAAAAAATGATATATAATAATATTATGTATTATAAAGGGTTACTTATTAATCCGCGGACGTAGGTACGTAATCTGGGTACCTACTATTTGGCTTGGCGCCGACTTCAAACAGATTAGTAGGTACCTACCTAGCACGTAAAATACAATTTAATTAATAGGCTTAGACAAAAAGCGCATTTGATGAATGTCTTATTAAAATTATTTTTTGCTTTTCAGTTTTTTAGGTAGTTTTTTTTGTTTCTTTTTTTTTTGAAGTCGGTTTTACTATTAAATATTGAAATACGTACTTGTTATGCTTATTTATTTATTTATTATTATATTCATCATATCATTTTTTTTTATTTGTTCTTATGCACTACTGAGTTGGTGTACTCTAATCGTTAAGAAATCAGCTTCAATAGTTTCGTGAGTTCATACTCAATACGGCAAAAACATTTATGTGCTTTTACACATACCTATCTCAACAGATAGGTATGTGTAAAAGCACATAAATGTTTTTAAACTAAAACTTCATCCCAAATTAGATCAACATCTAATTTGGGATGAAGTTTTAGTACATATTTAATAACAAAAAAATAAGCTGCATTACATACATTTGCTCGTTTTAATAGAAAAAGATCGTCGAATAAAACTTTATAAGCCTTCCTAAATATCGAACTGAATATACAAAACGAATGCAGACAAACTTTTCTTCAGAACAAATGTGTCAGTTTTCGCTAGCGAAACTACTGTAGCCAGTAAACCACAGAATCAATACATGTCGCAACATCACCTATAGTCTGTCCATTTTATTAATAGTCTTTTGACAGCTCACGCCCATGAAGTTTCTTATTGTATACGTAAAATTTTCGAACAAATAATATTGTACCTTCATGGACGGTTACCGCCCACTTAGTGATGTGCTACACATAACGATTACTACGATTGTGCCACAGATTACAAATAATCGGTAGAAATAAATGCTATGAATAAATCTAAACTTCTTCATAATGTGTTAATAAAGTGTAATGTGTAATTTAAACAGAAAGGAAACCAAATTTTCATTTAAATGTCTTTTATTAACATGACTCGTCACACTCTTCATTTGAACTTGATTGGTCCGATAAGGAGTCTTCAGTAATATTTATGATTAGTTCTTGTGTGCATAAATTAGCGAACGTGCGTGTGACTAGCACGGGCGTTTTGTTGCGAGTGACAGACCACGTCAAAATGGCGACCGGGCGGAGACGGTTGGTTAATGTTGCAAGTTGACATAAATTATTTTACGATTTAATTAATACAGTTTCTAATATTTATTTTAATATTAATAAATAAAAACGCAAATACATGGATTTATATTTGTTTACAAACAATCTAAGAGAATATTAAATCGAAGAGCACGTTTATCGAAATCACTTATTTTGTTTACTTACATACCTAATTCGAATAATGATAAATAGTACAATCGAAATAGTATCACATTTAAGATACTTTTGGACATCACTAACTTTGTCAAACGTCGAGCTGTCAAAAGACTATTAATAAAATGGACAGACTATAATAATCATAATCAGGGCGCGCATAAAACTCTCGTAAACTGTCCCGGTCGTAACCAGGGGACTGGAGAAAATGTTTACGTCGCTCCACGTGGAATAAACGTGGCAGGCTCCATTGCTATCTTTTTTGCCAATAACCAATGAATATTTTTTAAGTCAATTGTCTCATATTATTGAAAAATTGTTACTTTGACTCCACAAAAAAACTACTATTGTTTGTACGGTTGTAATGACGTGACATGACATGACAATCTGTCTTTGTGGTGTAGTGGCTAATCGCACGTAAAGACAAGGGGTTTGGCGTTAAAATCCAGGATCGGACCGACAATTTTCTATTCTGTGGAAAATAATAAGTTTGGCTAAATGAAATTGCTTATATTTTAGGGAGTTTTAGTGGTCACTGAATGCGCCATCAAGCTAATCGATCAAACAATAACTTTCTCAAAATTACGCATTTTTTATGTTAAACTTGGCGATGAATATTTATGTAGTTTACTAAGAGATTAGCTAGTACCACAATGAATAAATCGTTGTTCTTCGCAACAGGAAGGACAACACACAAATCCATAGCCTTATGGAATAAAATAGAAGTGCAATAAAATTTAAATTGGAGCTACAAATAAGACTAGTTATAATGTAGCCGCAGATTTATTATAATGGGAGAGCCGTACTGGCAGCCTCTGCGATTGGCCGCATGATGGATGCAAGCCTTTATAGCTCGATTGACCTTCATAGTGCAGTGTTGAAATATCTTTTAATATGCATGTAAATCATTTGACCAGCGCGTACTAGGTCAAAGTTGATGTCAAATATACTAGTATATCATTTATACGTAACACAATTTAAAACAAACTTTAACGGATAAACTCACGGTCATTTTGACTCGACTGCCCCAGATTTGCCTTTCTCTACTGCTTGCTATCAGATCAGGTGAAATAAGGAGTGGTCAAATCCACTACGTATTTAACCTGCTAGTAAGTGTTAATGCGCCCTACGATGTTACATGCCTGCCTAGAAGACCAGCTCGCGACTTGAAGACCTTTTGATTATAACTAACAAGAAACGGACTCGGGCAATAACTTCCACAGGTTTGCTGTTTGCAAGCTTAGAATAATTACACATAGAACGATAAATTCCCTTCAAATCGGTCTGTCCATATCTTTCTGGACCTACCTCTTGGTAAGAATAAATCTATGTGTGCGTAAGGTAGTTCAATGTAATGTTATTATCTTTCTTGTGTTTTTCCGATGTGCTGTGAGATCCGTTCACTGCACAAACTGTCATTTTTTATAAAAATATCGGAAGTAGTTTTCTTCACAACATGACCTTGAGGACTGACGGCCGAGTAATGAACTTAGCCAATATTAGGTTTGAGTTACCTGAGTTTACGTAGGAATCGGTCTCTAGGTGTAATTATTCTAAGTTTGCATGATGAAAAAAGGCCTAACGGCCGGTTCACACATGTCACGTTTTACTGTACCGTTTTATCGTGTACGTTTTTTTTCGTCAATGGCGTATGTATTACTGTATACAGAATACTGTGCCATGTGTGAAGTCGCTCATACAACTACATACGCCATCGACAAAAAAAAAACGTACACGATAAAACGGAACAGTAAAACGGAGACATGTGTGAACCGGGCGTAAAACGTTTCGTCCGTACATGATTGAAATCTTAACAAAATCGACGTCTACGCGTCTCCACCACATCACATCACAGTAGTATAGTATATTATCCACAATGAAATCGCATTTATTCGTTAATCGCGCATCGAGTAATTGTTGCACCGACAGACGCGGCGCCACAGATTCCTCCTTTTATCTATCCTCAAGATTACTCTGTGAGCCACGAAACGGAGAAAATGAAACGCTCCTTTTGCGTCATAGTTGAGAAAATTTGAAAGTCCACGATCCGTGACACACCCTGCACAAACGAATGTATAATAACTTAAATTAGGATTCCAAATCCGAGAGTTTGTTCCGTCAAAGCGGAATGTTTACTGGGGAGCGGTGTAGAGCTCTGCGATGTAGAGTTGTTATGTAAAGTGGGGGTTGCATTAGCGCGAGTTATTGTACGGGACTAGTTTCGATGGGAATTAGGAATTCACACATTTTTCACTTGCAAGTTTTGAGTCGAGAGTTTTGGTCAATGCTCTTTGGAGTTATTCTATAGATTTTTTGTAGAACTAGTCCAATTTCAAAATAGGTTTAGAAACAGGCGATAGGGTCCTTCACAGCGAAATTGCATTCAGGAGTGCGATAACACAACCATTTCTTTTTTGCCGCCCGGGGGTTAGATTTACCTTTTAAATTCACTTTTTACTCATAACATAAGTCATAACACAGCACAGTAAGACCTGCATTTTTGGACACCATTATCTTTTAGGAAAGCTCCGTCTATCGAGGTTGTTATTTTTGAATGTAGAGTAACTCTATCGTATCTCTTTGTCATAAAACTGCATAATACAGCTACATAAATGCGCTAAGTTAATAGCGTCGAGTATATTTGGCCACAGCGCTTCTCTCTATAATATGCACGCAAAATGCATCGGGTTATTTATTATTTGCATCTGGGTTAATTGCATTTGTTTCATAACTTCGTGGCATAATTTGCCATAGAAAACACTGTATGACTGCATTATCCAAATCACAAGCGTTTGTTCTGAGAAGTAAAAATCTATATATATAAAAGAAAGTCGTGTTTGTTACAACGCTTATAACTCGAGAACGGCTGGACCGATTGCCATGGTTTTTGATTTGTTGGATTTGTTTCCGTCCCGTATAGCAGAATACATCTTAAAAAAGAAAGGATTTTGATCAATTCCCACGGGAACGGGAACCACGCGGGTGAAACCGCGGGCGGCCGCTAGAAATGTATAAATGTGTGAGAAAATCCAACTCACCGCTCAGTTCAGTAACGATTTCTAGCCCACTGCCAATTTAACTTTAATATCTCGACTATTCGAGAGTTCCTTAAGTTTAGTTAAAGATCTTAAGTTTTTATCAACTGTATTATAAAAGTTTGGATACTAATTATATACTCTCATATTAACGCCTCGATGCTCCATTGATTTAACTACTGGAAAGTGGTATCGAGATCCTCGTTAAAATCCTGGGTCGGGAAAAAATTATGTTGGAGTTTTAAACATAACTCGGGTTTGTGACTATCATTTGGTGCGATCTAGCCAGTACCCATCATTGTGACGACGACCTGATTTTAATGATAAGGCCTTTGCCCTGGATCATAAAATAGACTGACTAACAGAAAAGAGAATGCAAAACTTGCTAAGAACAATAGGCCCAAAAAATTAAGTTAATGTGCAGAGATGAGATGTATTCTATGTGAAAGACCACACACACACCATTAACTTTTATTATGATGACACATAATCGGCCCCAGGGGAAAAAGTTATCGTCCATAATAATTTATTATTTTTATATGAACATAAATAAATAAATAAACATTTTTTTTTTTCACTAGAACCAATTTTGTCGACTCCACAATAAAAGTTTAAGGTGTTAATTGGATCTATTTCGTAGGCTATGTCCCAAATCTGCACACATTTTTTTTTGGGCCCAGTCTTTTGCATTGTCCTTTAAGTGATTTTTTTTGTCCTTCTTTCACTTTACAACAGAGTGTAAGACCGATGTGATTTTACGTGTGGGGATATTTTGGCAGCCAGGGCACATGCTAACCATAAGCTTCTTTACATTTTGGAAAAATATGACATAGTTTACGCGGGTTAAGCTTTGGTCAGATAGATCCATAGAGTAATAAAAATGAATAGATCCTACTAATATTATAAACGCTAAAATTTGTAAGTATAGATGTATGGATGAATGTGTATTACTCTTTCACTTAAAAACCACTAAATGGATTTTAATAAAACTTTACAACAATATAGCTCAGAATAACACATATGTAGGTTACAATTTATATGATATTGTGTGATTCCCGCGGGATCATGCGGGCGAAGCCGCGGGCGAAAGGCTAGTACATCATAACACGCCACTGTACTAGACACCGTCTATTTCAGTGTTGATTCACTGTCTAGCTAGATTGAGCAACCGTTAACGGTAAGAGCTGACTGGACATTTCTCGGAACTATTGAGATCGCGCCGAGACAAGGACTATGGTGCCTCAATTGTAATAAGTCTAGCGTGACTATGAAAGTATAGAGCGAATTTTAAGAATTGTGAATAGTAGCAAGAGTCAAGTATGGCGTTCTGGTTTGTGAGGAAACCTCTCCTTTAATTACGTAAAGTGTTGTAGTGTTTGGGCATTTTTCTTAATTATTTTGATAAATGAATGTTGTTCAGCCTTTGGTGAACGCAGAGTGCGTTTGGTGAACGCAGAGTGCGTGACAGCGCACATAGTCGTTTTTTAAGGTGGGGTAGACGTAGGTACACTTGCATGGTTTATTTAGGTCTATTCCAATATCACAGAAGAATTCATTAATACACTTTCCACCATTTCATAATAGTCTACGACAATTGGGCAACTTCCTCGTAGCATTACGCAAGACACCTACGTAGCGTTCGTAGCAACGTAGCGAATGTGCGGCATCGTAGTATGGCCTTGTTCTCGTAGCAGGCGCTTTGAGGTTTAGTTAAAGCCCGATCATTATAATAAATAACCTCGCCATATTGCGGAAAAAATTTGGGACTAATTTTTTAAAGTGCATCAATCAAATTAAAATACAATAAGATGCCATTCATTATAAAGTGTGATGTCAATTGTCAACCATGCCTTGTTATTTCTTGGATAGCTAATGTGGCACCTCCAGAGAAGGTTTTTTTTATTTTCTTGGTCAGGCTATACATTGTAAAATGCAAAAAATGTGTGTTCTTCTTTCTTCGAGCTTTTTGTCCCGAACAAGTCAGAATACGTTTGCACCATGATCAAGGTTTTTCAAGTTCGGTTATTACACTAGAGCGATTCCCATCTGACCTCCTTGACCCTTAACAAGGGAAGAAGACCAATTGGTGGCTTCACAGCCATTCGACTTTTGAGGTTTCCGCACGATTTTTCCGTCACCAGTGTCACCATACGCACACAAAACCTATTCGAACCATCGACCTCACGCATTTGAAGAAACGATTCAAGGTTACCACAGCTCACTTGTTATCCGAAAAAACAAGTAGTCATGATTAACTATCTAAATGCAAACTATAGAAAATATTGCTTAGTTGTAGGCAATTCACTTAAATCACCACGACGGAGGCGCCACCGATTTCCTTACCATAATAAAAAAAAAATACAATATTGCTAACCCATATTACTAATATCAAAAAGTGTCCATATTGGCTAGATCTAAGCGCAACTTCGGGGCACAGTCGGCCTATAACAGTTTGATCTGCATAACAGCTATGTACATGATTTGTGGCCCTTATCGACGGAGGGAGACATAATATTATGCCTCTATCATACTGGAGGTCTTCATTTTGCTGTGTGTCAAATACTGACTTACATTTTTTTGTCGTACATTGATTTTCTACTGAGAAGGAAAGGATATTTATTACTGTACAAATTGATCGCTTACTGCGCTCTTTGGTCTAAATATTTTTGTGTTAAAGTCGTGAGATTATGTCCTACTGAAATAATATAATACTGGCTTTACCAGCGGCTTCGCTCGCATTAAATTTGTGATCACGAATTAAGGTAATGTCACTTTTTTTGCTTACTTGTTTGACCTTAAATAATTATCTTTTTGACTTTGCCCGCTGATAAGTAAAAGAACAACAGAGTAGATGACAATTTCCTTCTATACTAAGTAAATCGTCCTTTACGTTGTCACTGCAAAGCTGACGCGCAAGATTCTCATTCAAGTGGATCAAGTTTTTTAGTGGAAACTCGTAAGAAATTATTTTTGTTATTTATTTTTTATGTCACGAGCCAACGGGTCGCCTGATGGTTAGCAATCACCGCCACCCAATGCCGTAAAACAAATATTGTTCGCTGTAGTTTCTAGCCGCTTTTTGCAAAAACGGCTGATCGGTTTTTTTAAGGAAGCAGTCAGGATGACCCCACTCCACTAGATGGTAAGCGGATGTAAGGCCGAAATACATATAAGGTTGACTGGCCCAATAGAACATAGTACCCATTGAGCCAGTCACCCTCACCCTGAAGGCCTGCTGAGATGCCGCTTCACGCCCCACCTAAAAAGCCCAGGATTATAAGAGGAAGGAAACACGTGAGCCGCTTGTCAGACCCTCTACCCTTTTTTTTTTCGTTAAGTATTGCCACGGTAATGGTATTGCATTTACGCGTAGACTCTGCCATTGTGTGTGGCTGATGGTTATGTGGGGCTCTCGTCTCTAAGAAGGACAGACTTACTTCTAAACCACCATCGTGTCCATCGGGATCACAATGTGAAGCACGGTATGATTCCCTTTTCGGATTCTGTCGGACCCTAATTCTGCCTTGGGGCGGAATAGAGGGATGAACCGACCCGTGTGTGGGGCTCCTGGTGTTTCGGAAATAGCACTCATCCTGGGCATATGCCCCAGGGGTTTACCCACTAACCCCCGCATTACTGGGCGTTTTTTCGTGGTCCTACTAATTTGTCCTACTAGTAGGACCACGAGGGAGACCTATTTCTGTCTGTCCTACTATGTGACTACAAAAAAGTAATTAACTTCGCGCTAGTTTGGCCGGCTCCGCGAGCCATCGGACAAAACAACTGATCTCTGATCTAACTACTTATTTTATTTATTCCAAGAATATTTTAACTACGAATATTTATTTCAAGAGCGGTGTTCCTTTGTTTCGTGGGTTTGAATAGACGACTAGAGTGTCTAGCTATTTGGTAGACTTTTCACAAAGCTAAGTAACTTTAAGTTGCATTACAACTGTGCAAAGTGGTCCTGACAGTAAAATATCGATGTATGTTATATATCCCGATACACTTACATTTTTGTGTTTCATTTTGCCACAGCATGTCGCCGCGCCCCTTGGCAGCTACAACCTATTTCTGCATAAAGTATAGTTCTATTTTAACCGACATTTTGACCGATTTGGCCGCGAAAATCCGAGTGCTTTAGATAAGATTTATAATAGTAGTTTTAGTTTTAGAAAAATGCTTAGAAATCTTTCGACCCGGTAACGTTTATCTGCTTCTGTGACTACCATCGCATTACTCTTTCATTGTTTTATTGTTCGACTAGCCTTCCACCCACGGTTGTGTGAACTATACGACATTATTTCACAGAAATGTGATATTTTTCCGGGTTAACTAGCGCATCATGCAGTTGTTAAGTTGCATCGCGAAAGAAGGACAAACAAAAACTATTTCTCGTGTTAGTAGTTATTCCATGGGACCTAAATGATATCCCGGGGTATCAAAATAGGTTAAGGTGGTTTAGGCGTAAAAGCATAACCGATGGACAGAGTTACTCTCGCATTTATAATTATTATTATTATAGATTTACAACTTGTTTCATCTACCATTGTTGCGAAGGATTCAGATTGATTGTGCAATTGCCAACACCATAATACGAAAGTAGTCCCAAATCGGTAATAAATTAATACATGACATTTATTTCCCGTATGTTAATCGTAATTTGTTTTCTCCATTCCCTCTGTTTTATCTTTTATTTTCTTGAACGATCAAACCGTTTTCATTTCAAAACATGATTTATATTAAAATTTCCTTTAATATTAATGCCTATTTGTCTACATTTTATAAATTTTTATTTTGTCCTAAGTAGTGTTTTATTATATATGATTTCCTTTTTTTACACTAATGCCCTCAAAAGGTGATTTTTATGTCTATTTGTAATACGAATACAAATGAATATAAATATTATAAATGCAAAAGTTGAGTCGAGTAAAATTAGTGAATGGATTCTTATGCTAAAATTACTAAGCTTTACATGAAACTTTACCAGTAATATGACTAACATTTATAAACATACATACAGGCTTAAATTTCTCAAGTGGGCAAAACCGCGGCTTAAAGCTAGCTGATAGCTAACTGTTGTTTATTAGGTAAGTTTAACAAAACTAATAAAATAAAAACTGTGTAATAACAAAACTAGGGCACTTTTCAGTTTCCACAAAATATTATTTCATAGTAACGTATGTCTGCCACATGCTTAATTTCAAGTAACTCGTATGTAAAGCACGATAAAAATAATTTATCTGCTTACCCACTTGACATCGTGAATGTTCTTTGCTTTGTGTCATACGAAAATTCGAGGATTTGTCTCTGCAAAGTGCAGTCTAGAAAAGCTAGATCAAGGAAAAAATGTTGAGTGCAATAACGGCGGCAAATTGCATAATAAATAACCGAGCCGTCGTCACAGATAAAGTATGTCTGAGCCATAAACAAACTGGTTTTTTTGTTGTTGCACAACTTCTACTTGTCTCTGGTAGGGTTGACCGTTCTCTCGAATTTAACTCTCTATACTTAAAATTAAGATCGTAAAATTTAAAGCCTGTTAATTTGTACGCCGCCGAACATAGTCTTCAAAAGTACTTGTCCGCGCGATTTAGGCAATCTGTTACCAGGTTTCAAATTCAAATCGTTTATTGTGAGTCACATTACAATGTAAGGTTGGTAATTAATATTAACACAAATGTATAGGTACATGTGACAACCTGTAAGGGCATTGCAACATAGAAATATAAAATTTAAAAACTTAAGAAAGCTTAATATTAAATATTGTGGTTATCTTCTATATATATAAAATTCAAAGGTGACTGACTGACTGACTGACTGACTGACATAGATATCTATCAACGCACAGCCCAAACCACTGGACGGATCGGGCTGTAATTTGGCGTGCAGATAGATGTTATGACGTAGGCATCCGCTAAGAAAGGATATCTCGATATTCCCACGGGAACGGGAATCATGCGGGTGAAACCGCGGGCGCCCGTTAGTCTATTCATAAATTAGTTTCTTTAAGATGATAGGCTTGGGATAATTTATTAATTAGTATTCTGTTTAATTGTATCTACGATCTACGATTTACGATTATTCTATAATTTTTAAAAAAAATCTATAATTGTACGTCTCACTATAGTTTTGATGTTTAGAAACGTAGGTATATCAACGTAATAGGTATGTAGTATCATGATTAAGTGGCACCCATTTAATAGCCATGAATAATATGGTAAGAGACAATGACGGCTGATTGTCAGATAAATTCGTGACAAGTGTTGAAACTGGCTAGATAATTTGGCAGATATTTGCAGATATTATATATTATTTTTCAAAATTAAAAAAGTTAATCCTACTAATATTATAAATGCGAAAGTCTGGATGTTTGTTCCTTAATTTTTAAATTTGGCACACGTATAGTTTATAACCCGGATTAGGACATAGGCTACAAAATTCCTACGGGAAACGTCTCATTCCCGCGAGATATTTGAAAATAGAAATTACTCGCGGGTGAAAGGAATAAATGAAGACCGCGACGCTTGAAGTAAAACAAATGTTTTAATATCATACTGATATTGCTTATCAGTAACAGTGAACATTTAGACGTAGCATATATGGATTCGCATACAAAGGGTCTGTAAAAGTCCATATTCGAAGGTTGAGGAACCCAGACAACATAAACCGGGATTGTATTAGAAACAAATAAACAACGAACGACGAGACGGCCCGTATTGTCCCGCTCGTAACTTCCGAACGTTAAGTACGTTAGAAACCAAAACACGCCGAAAGATTATACACTATAAAATAATAAGGGACTTTGTTTTTTATCATCGTCAGCGAAGGAGCTTTACGATCTTGTCGTTCTCATTATTATGTAATTTGTTTCAAATTACAACGTATCATAATTCGCAAAGTTCCGCCATCTTTGCTATGGCATAAAAAAGTGGAATTAGTGGCTGGTCGGGCTGGTACGTGTTTCTCTCTCTTTAGATACATTAATATAAGGCTACGTGACTACTGAGATGCTTCAGCATCTGAGTTTTAACAAAAATTATGTACCTCTAGGGTCTGGATTTAAGGCCTGAGCCGCAGGATATAACGCAAGGCAGGATAATATTTGCGCCTAAAGGATATTATGGTTTAGTTTAGCTTTTTTAAGTTATAGATGTTTAATCATAAGTACTGGTATTAAGTAAGGGTTTGGATGTTGTTGGAGAGAGATCGTGAAGAGTAACGCTAAATCAATGAAAGGAATAATAGATAAATCAATAATAAATCAATAGATTTTATGGGTTCAAAAAAACGACGAAGCGTTTCGAGAAAAGGTAGGTAGTGCCCTTGCGCTTCTCTTCGCTTGGCTCGCCTTGGCGGGGGCACTGCCGTGGTTCCAAATATAAGCTTTATAATTCATTTATATCCGAAACGAACGTAAAACTACAGGTCTTTACTTATGAAGAGCATGAAACGGAGAACACCCATTTTAAAAACCTGATGTTTTTGTATGAGTTTCGCTAACATTAGTCGCCCAGTTTGGAATAAACGGATAAAACGGCCAAACAAGAAACTAAACACTCCCACCAGCTTTATGTGACAGTATTGACCGTTATCATCTTTACTCAAGCACAGTTGAAATAAAACTAAACATTTTCCTCTTACCAAAGAGCGCAACGTCGAAAATTATCAAGATATACGTATAAGGAAACCACCACCATCCGGTAATGAACTTAGGACCGACAGCCATTTAGGCCGTTTATTTATTACCCCCGAATGGGGGGTTAGTCTGTCTAGACTGTTGTAATGGCACGATCTAGCCCTAGACAAAATCTAGGGCAAGGCGAAGGAAGGAACGTATAATAATGTTCGGGAAGATAAGCAAATCGGATGTCTGAATCATACTTTAAGCCTAGGTGTTAGGTTTCCTGCTTTGTTATAAACAAACACTTTGTTATGAAAAATCCGATTTATTTTTTATATCAGAGGTGGCAAACGAATCAGCGGTTCGCCTAACGGTAAGCAAACCAGACGAAACACAGTAGTAGTCACTTTTGTTTCACGCTGGTGTTATGTGAGGGGGTGGTACTTCCCCTGACGAGCCGGCCCATTCGTACTGTAAAACAGCATGACTTTACCACTACTATAAAAAATTTCAAATTAATATTCGAGAACTCTGTGTAATCATTGGAGTACGAACCAAACGAATCGGGCAATGCCCACACAATTGAATGTAATCTGACGGTGCAGATTTCCTCACGATGTTTTCCGTCATGGCATGTCTTCTATGCATGCCCACATCATTCATAACGTTGTCATCGACATAATACAAAAACATATAGGCACTATTAAACACAGCAACTTAAATGTATCTTTTTAAGATTAAAGCGTTTGTTGCTAAGCAGTTACAGGGCGTCAAATGTATAACTTGATTCATAATTGTTATCATACTTTTAAGTAATGTGCAATAATTATGTTTATATTTGATATCAGATATTGCAGCGCATGGCGGTAAGTTAACTAAATCTATATAAATTTAATTAAAAACACAAAGTAGAATTAACACCTCATCCTTTTTAAAAGTCGGTTAAATGAATCGCCAAAATGTATGTGATGGATAATACTGTTTTGTTTACGACACTTTTTTAATGCATACGTTATAACAATCTCCATATTTTTTTAACAATAATATTGTTGATAGGACACTATGTATCTAGATTTAACGTAGTACCACTCTGAATTCATGTTGAAGACGATGCAAAGAGACAATGAAAACATACTATGTAGACATGAGACTTGATTTTGTTTGTCGAGTTGTTAGTTCAATATCGTTTGGTTTGTTCGGTTTTCTGATTGCATCTTGGGTTCGGTGCGCCATAAATTACATTTTTTTATGATGTAGCTATTTTTTGATTAACTGATATTGGAGGTCTTGTGATTTGTTTAGTCGGTCTTTAATCGAAGTAATTCATAGTTTGTCGAAGTACTAATAACATTTTCTGACCATTAAAGTGGGTGTTACAAGAAAACTGTAATTAATAGGCGTAATTGAATTCAATAACAAGGGGATTTAAATCGAGCGTCATAAATGACACTTACTTAAACACTAGGTAGGTACATACATACATCACTACAAAAATAAGTGTACAGATAATAAATAAAAAAATTGTCACAATATTTTCGTCATGAATTCCATCTAGACGTTTGCTTATTAAAATATATACGAAATATAGTGAGAACTAACTTTTGTTATATCAGCAATCATGCTTGGCCTCTCTGTTACTCTTCGGTTTAATTTACTAACTTACTCAGATTGTCCAATCACAGGCGTGAGGCGTCTCGAATAAAAACAATGTCAGAGAGGTCACCTAGAAACGACATTTTGCCAAAGACTACAGTGATGGAATGTTAAGGCATAATTCACGCCATTTCTCTCCAAATCAGATATTTTGCATTGTCGAACAAATACACTATGTCATAATTTTATTCAAAAACCTTTACTGGTATGTGGTAAATTGCACGTTTTCTCAAAAGACTTTTTTAACAAAATAAAGTTTAAATACCAAAGAGAACCCAATCTAATGCATCGGCTGAAGCTGTGCTCCCGAAAGGCAGGGCATAATTCTACTAAAAAATTCCAAATATCTCAAATTACCACGAGCAATTTTCAGCTTAATGCCCATCTCATAGATTTCAATTTCAACTGTCACGTTTAGTCTGATTAGGATAAGGTGACATGTTGACCACTAAAATTATTCACGTGAAAGCAACTTCGTCAATAATACTCACTTGATATGTTTGTTTTGTGTCTAGTTTTTTATATCTTCTTAAAAATGATATATTTGAGTTTAAAATGAAAGCCAATATTTTGAACAGTTTTCAATAAAGCAATTGATTTGAATCGCTCCCTTGGAAATAGGCCAACAACCCTTCTTATCGTAAATTCGCCGCCACTCTTGTGATATTGATGTAAACAATTACTTAATTTAACATCTCACCATCTAAGAGACATTTGTTTTAATAATAAATAGTATTTCCCAATGTCCCAGAAAGCTGAAATTTTGTATGTAAGCTAGTATTAGTACACAAACAACAAAAAATTATAAAACTTGTAACTTTTTCCCCTACCCCATAAACTAGGGGATGGGAGTTTGTATGAGACATGCAATTTTAATAGACGACTGTGAAGGTGTAGAGTTTGTAAAGCCTTGTAGTTAGGGCGTGTTGAGTTAGAAGCTTGGCTCTACATGAGATCTGATAACTTTTTGACATTGCGAGTCTTGGCAACATTTTACATGAAAATGTTTTTGGTAGGATAGTGATGCCTTGAAATAGTCGTGTCTTTTTTATACCACGAAGTTGGCGTTTAATCTTACAATCCGCCTGGTAGTAAGCGGTTTTCTTCCTCTTTGGACGCCAGAGGCATTACTCGATAGTCAATTAGTCACCGAACCTAAATTGATAAGGAACTAATGAAAAGAAAAATAATCACTAGTTCCGCCGGGACTACAGTCAAAATTGCAAGGAACTAATGGGTAGAATAGTATCACTAGTTTCGCCGGGACTTCAGTCAAAATGACAAGGAACTAATGAGAAAAAAAAGTATCACTAGTTTGGAACTTTATGCCATTCCTTAAAGTCCTTTAAGTCCCATTCCTAAGCTATCCGCATAAAAAAGCTATTTCGATTTCGTTTCATGAATGCTTAATCGGTTAAAATTCAGAAATAACATGATAACGTGTCGCTTTATTTGGTTAGTGTTTAATAGTAGGGTAATTTCCCTCCCGTAACTCAGTGACAACTGAAATAATACCTTGAGCAATTAAGGGCAATTATCAACCCCAACCCTTCGGAAACGTCGCGAAGGGTGAGGGACGGAACAAGGTGGACTCAAATGAGGTGTAAATTCACTACGGCTTCTTAGGGGTCGAGTTTATTAGTTTATTACAATACAATATACACTCAGTTTCACAACTTTTTTTTTTCGAACTATCTTTTTTTATAAGAAGGCTGTCAAGCAAAATAACCTCACTCCACCTGATGGTAAGCGGATGTAAGGTCCAAATATAAGGTTGACTGGCTCAATAGAACATAGTACTCACCCTGAAGGCCTGCTGAGATGCCGATTCACGCCCCGCCTAAAAAGTCCAGGATTATAAGAGGAAGGAAACACGTGAACCGGAAGGGCATTCCACCTAACCCTCTGTTACCCTTTTACACCTAAACCACTGAACCGATTTAAATGAAATTTAGTAGACAAAGTCTAGGCCTTGAAAATAGACATAGGCTACTTTTATCCCGGGATAAAACCCAGTTCCCATGGGACTAATTTACGTAGGATACCAGAAGTTGAAGTGTTTTTATTTGGTCTTCTTTACCTATGGATTTTTATATGCGTACGAATTTTACTCCTGACTAGATCGGGACAAAACGCATGCAAAAAGAAAAGATAAAGTTGGTATTTTCAAATAAGATCGTTGGAAGGTTGATCAATCATGTCCGATTGCTATACAATAGAAATAAATGAATTGATATAACAAGCTACAATAACCTTTAATATTATCAAACTTCATTATAAATAATTTTTCAACTTTATTTAATAAATCCACAATCATAACTTGATTTCAAAGATGAAGGCCTTTGCCTTTCAGTGGGACATAAATAAGCTTAATACCTTTTACTTTATTTTAGACTAGCCTTCCGCCCGCGGTTTCACCCGCGCGTAATCTCTTTTTTCAAATATCACCCACATTTCCAGGATCAGAAGTACCCTATGTTCATCGGGGATAGTGTAGCTTTCCAACAGTGAAAGAATTATTCAAGTCGGTTCAGTAGTTTCAAAATTGATATTTCCGCGGGAATGAGACGTTTCCCGTAGGAATTTTATAGCCTATGTCCTATTCCGGGTTATAAACTATATGTGTGCCAAATTTCATCTAAATTCGTTCAGCCGTTTAGGCGTGATTGAGGAACAAACATCCAAACATCCAGACTTTCGCATTTATAATATTAAGTAGGATTATTACGTCCAACATTAGACACGAAAGAAACAAATGGCTATAGATAAAGGTTACATCGTTAAAAACTCAAAAGCTACGCCTTTAAAAAATATTATCTCAATATCACGTTATACAAAATCGGATACTATAATATGTGCCTTTCTTTTTATGATTCAAATGATGCGAGGCGTAATTGAAAGCGACTATAAAGTTGCGAAGAGAAAGGCTGAAAGAGGTTCGCCCGATCGGGTAAAGACTGGCATCGAGCGTCGTAAATAGAGGAGCGAATGAGGTGTAAACGCGGGATTCATTAGGCGCTGTATTTATTGCCGTTTGCAATTTGCTTCAGCTTCAGACTAGACAAGCTAAAGCGTTGTATTTTTTGTTAAATACCAGCGGCTTGTATAACATTCTCAGGGATAGACTTTTGTTTTTTAAATAATTTTAGGTGAACTTATTTTGATTCTAATCAAAGAACTTTTGAAATCCGCCCAGTTTTGTTTTCTTTTAGAATTTTAGGTATTTCATAGACTATAAAACTTTATCAACACATTTAATGATGAATTAATAACTAGTTACATGGATATAATTGACAACATTAAAACACGGTGAAGTCAAACTTTTTCACCAAATTGAACTTCTAATTAAGTCATTTTCTCAATGATCGGAACTGCCTTAATTGATTCATTTACTAAAAGTGAAGACCAAAAACCGAAAATTGGATTATGTTTCTTGTATAGAATACGTCAAAAGTATAGCCCGCCAATTAGAAAACCAAACCATAACGCACCTTATACCTTTTATATTATAGGAGAAATTGATTATAATATAAGATGTTTGATTGATTATATGATAATTACGTGTTTGTTGAGTTATTGTGCAACATAGTGATTAGTACCTAGTCGATATTTTATTGCTATAAAATATTAATTATAGTGTTACTTTACGATAACTCGCCTTAATAAAATAATTACGGTGAATCGGTCCCAATTTACAGTGTAAGTCATGGCCTAATTTAAGTCAAGGCAAAATCCTGTATAATTTGAAATCAAGGCATTCATAAAATGATGAAAATATGAGACTTCATTGTAACTACATTGATTGTTTCATCAACAGATATTTGTCTTTTTTTAAATAATTTCGTACTAAGTGCAGTCACTATGTGACAAAACACATTTAGTTTCATTATTTAAAAAAGGGTTAAACGTTAAAAAAATTTATGCCACATAATATGGTGTCATGTTAAAAAGAAATCGCTGCCCTCATGTTTTCAAAAGTTTTAAATTCTCACAGATATAATATGATAATATGTACAAATACTTATTATAATAGATCGCAGGTTCTGATATCAACATGAACTTAATGAAAATTTCAAAATTGTTTGCAAATAGTAAATTCGTCAGACAGAAAATACTTAGATGATTTTTTTATATTAACCAACAGAAAATCTTTCAAAGATATTGGTATAATTTGAACATAGAATCCGCTTAGACGCCAAGCGACAAACATGTGACC
The DNA here is from genome assembly GCA_949319885.1 of Mecyna flavalis. Lineage (NCBI taxonomy): Eukaryota > Metazoa > Arthropoda > Insecta > Lepidoptera > Crambidae > Mecyna > Mecyna flavalis. The sequence goes on along the minus strand of OX439419.1, from coordinate 754,041 downwards.
GATCATGTGTCAACCGTGTCTCCCAATCAGTTATCCTCGAGACGTCCACTGAAATCTGACTGACTTTATAGGCAGTCTGAGGGAGGTCAACGGAGAGGGGGGCGCACGCAAATGATACGCGAGCGACGAGCGACGCGCGCCGCATCGATCGCCATGTGCCCGGTGCCGACCCGCAACCCCCCCTTCCCTCGCCGACCCCCCTCTAACCCCCCCAAAAACCCCCCGAGCCCCGCCAGACATAGACACCCTACGCACAGACACGCACACACCGCTTGATCTAATGTGTTCTGCCAAATGACCCGCCTCGAATAATAAGTCGTCTATGTAGATCAAAAAATTCTGATGGGTACCTATTCGAGTGCAAACTCATGCTAAAATGAGCCGGTTGATAATGATAACCGTTAATTAAGCCGAAGTGCGATTAGTATATTGTCAAAAAATATATCCTTTTTATTTTTTCTTGTTCATAAAGTCATATTTGCTATTGATAAAATAATTGACAACGTTTATCTGACGTCCTACATTGGGAAGTCATTTATGTTTACAATACATATTATAAAAAGTATAAATGCTAAAACAAAACATTAAAATATCAAACATCCAAATAGATTTTATAGAATGACCAAAATTGTGTAAAATAGATCCGAAATAAAAATGAAAAGTTGCATCATAGGTTGCGCGGTTGCAATTATTATTTATGACAACAGCAGGTTGTACAGGTTATCCATTAGTGGAAGCGTGCGTCCGACCCCCGGGGGAGGTTAATTGAGCACCGACCACGTGGCAACAATTATTTACCTTCAGGTGAACCACGTGCGTTGTCGCCCTTCACGACTACGTCAAGGTATACATGCTGCTCAAAACATTATACAATCCACTCCTCTCTACGACACTCCTTTTACTCTAAAAGCACAATCCCACACACTAAAATGCTGTATAAAAGTATTGGCGAAGCATTGCGGAGGAGCTAACTAAAAATGAAGAAATAAGATGGTGAATTTACAGACATTTCGGTTTAATGTTTCTACTGGGAACGGCCGACTTGAAACTCAACTCTAACTGCTAGTGATAAAGTCTAAATTACGCTCTGGTCGCCACCACCACATAAATATGTATATGCAGGACAGGACAGTAACTGTGGTTTAGGTAACTTAACGTTATGGGGTTTCATGGTGATTACTAAAACTTTTCAGTACTGATGTAAGTACTGTAGATTCGTCTATACTAAAGTCGCTAGCTAGTAATACATTACGACAAATGTTATGATGGAAATCGCAAACGCATAGCGAGACCGCATGCGGTCAATAAGGGTAACATAAAATTTTACGAGATGATACAAAACTTAATGACAGCACTATGTGTCTGCCGTCTACCGACTAAGCACTAAGAACTAGGAACTAATCTAATACTACAGAAGCATTGCCTGGTCGTAAATAAACGCAAAAATGTAGCATTCGGGCGCTCCAACGTCGACACCCTAAATCTAGGGCATGTGATCTGCAGACACCCGCGGCCGCAAGATCTTAACTCACATTAGCCACAAACGTAGACAGTCCGAGAGTGTCTTATAGCTAGATGATAAAGATAACGTAAACACAGTCAACAGTAACCGGGTCGTCTTGTACTAGGGTATGCGAGACGCGTGCTTCGACCTCGCGGAGTCTTCATTTGGTAGACTATCGCGGCATCGCCGGTGCGTTCGACGCGGCGTCTTCGCTTCGACTGAGGCGCCGGGCGGCTCCCCCCTCCTGCCCCTTCCCACCCGCGCTGCATCCTTCAAACGCTCCCTGATAATCGGGAGAAAATACTACACATAGCTGCAATTGGAACGCCGCATAGTATTCTTTTTTGGCCATGAGTCAGGCGGTAATTGCATGTGCTGTCATTGGCTAGTTCTTTGAACTCGTCGGGAGGACTATTTCGAATGCGATTTTGTCCTCGAGAACTTTCCGCTCAAAAGGGTCGGCTTTAATCAGTTTTAATCCTTTTTTGGAGTCGTATTTTAGAGTGTAAGAGTCACTGTGTAAAGCAGTCACGTCCCAACGCGATGCTCAGACGAGACGGCAAAAAATGTTCTGTTTGTCCTCTGTTGTCAATCGTCTCGATTTCCTTGGGTTTGTAATTTAAGAGACCTATCCTTTAATAAGAGCAAAATAAATTTGTCAGGCGGTGCTTCGTTATGTCAATTTCTCGCTTAGTCCTTTTTTCTGTTGTATTTTCAAGACTTTCTTGAAGTAGATAATATTAGGCTCAACGTAACTTCTGAATTTATATTAAGAAATCAACATTTAATGTTTTCGTGTTTTTGCATAGACATATCATAAAGATAATATACACACGTTACTTTAAATTTTTTTTTCTTAGTTTACTATGATCACAAATATTTTGGAAAGTAGGGTTTAGTTTCTAAAATCAAACAAACCAGTTCTTATAAATACTCGTTTTTCGTTTTGTTACGAAACGCTGTTGTATTGCATTATCCTCGTATGAATTGTAAATCAATGCAAATATGAGTTATGGATGCAATACTGTTGCATAAATACCGTGCACTTGATGTTGAAATACTTTTGATAACGGTTTTTTAATGATACTTCAACTTACACTCTTTTTTGGCCATTTACAACTCATCTGTATTGGTACGTTTTTATTGTTTTTGCGAGAAAGAATGCTTTTATGCCGTACGCGCAGGCTGGGGCCGTGTGTGGGCCATAGGATTAAAAACGATCGCCCACTAGCCACTAAACTCTCACGGTTTCCCCTTCACATCTAAAAAATAATAATGTGCCGGTGCCCGCCTTATACTCGTAGCGATTGACCGGCTCATTTGTAATGGTACTACCTGAATGCCATACGAAAACATCTCAAGCTATTATATTTAGACGATAAACGTTTTTGACATCGATAGTGCAGTCATCAAATAATAAAATTAGAAAAATAATATTAGAATGGCCTACAATTTGTTTACTATAGTCTTTGCAAGGTCAATTAGGGCAATTACTCGTACTTGAGGTACACATTTTGCAGTCCAAGGTTTACAACTGCTTATGGATTAATTATAGGTTTTCATCAAAAAGGTCACGTCTTTGTGACAAATTCAGGGCATAACATCGCGTGTGGAGTCTGGCTATGAAAATATAAACTCAATTTTTTGTGTGTGTTGTAAGCCCGGCCTACATTTCCTCTTATAAGAAATGTACTGTTGCAAAAAGGTTTGTTAAGAAACAAGGAGAGAAAAGAAAAAACGAGATATTATGTTTGTGAACATGTTCATTCCTTTTATTTACATCAATTTAAGTATTTTTATAAACACTGCTTAATGTGGGTACGTTTTTTGCCTCTTGTATGTAATATAACTACATAGAGATACGTATGTAGTTATATCACATCACAAAGGTAGTGCAGAAGATTGTATATTGTATTACAATGACCAATTTTGTATAAACGATAAAATGTAAAAAATATACGAAGTATCAGCCTATTCATGTCCCGCTGCAGAGCAATGGACATGAAAGGCGAAATAGACTCCATCTTTCAAATTCCATTTTTACAATAATTATGGATACTGGCTTAATTGTCACGCTTGCTAAATGCGGACTGATGGTCCAAAACCGAGCAGTGTTTGAAAAACACCGACACAGATTTAGCTTGACCCGGGAATCGAACACAGGAGTTGAGACCAACGAGGCGTTAACAACATTAGGTTTTATATTATCCTAAAATAATTGCTTATGAAATGCTGAAAATACACGCATAAAAACTCACGAATTTTTTGAAAACTTGTCAGTGAATGCATGCTACGCATGCGCTACGAATTTCGTAGCACTCTGTAGCATAGATTTAGACTCTGTAGTCACGTAGTCGCTACGTAGTAGGAATATTATTAAGTTGTTAGTTCAAAAGTTACTTGAATTATGATATACTTATACAATGACGCTGTTTTTTTTTTAATATTACAAAATAGACAGCATCTAAGTTGTCTAACGTTAATAATATATTTTATTATAACAAACTTATCTTTAAGTGGTAAAACTGACCTTTAGTTCACCGACTTCAAAAAAGGAGGTTTAAATTCGGATGATATAAATTTTTATTTAAACTGCACATAAACGACGTAAGCATAGTCTTGAAATACCAAGTAACGAATCGCAGCTGTTCACGTCATATTAAGTAGCAACAACGATATTTAAATTCGTTGAGTAGCAAGGACACTGTTATAGTAACATGATAATTATGTTCTGTTATTTTATTTTAATGAACTGACAATATTCTATATTTACCTATTATCGTCAACACAAGCAATGTGGTACTGGCGTGAGTACTGAAGTTATCACTAGCAATACAGGCCCTTATGAAATAAATGATAATTAAAATTAAATACGGTATCTCAAAAATTGGGATGGGGATGGGACTTATCCATAGAAAAGAAAAAGAAAATTTTCTTGTTCTGTGGACTTTTCCAATTATAATATTTCACTAATTGTCTAAGTAAATATGATGTTATCTCCGGTGCCTGGTGTCCAGAATTTTTTCTTGGTTTGACACTAGATATCGATTCAAAGTTATCACATTCTTATGTATTTCATTGAAATTCTGTCCTCTAACGCAGAATTAAAACTGTAAAAATCAAAATTCAGCGCATAGCGCTATGGTGACCACGGGATCCAGTTATGGCAATAACTCGAGGACCGTTGCGGTATAAATCACCGTTTTTAATGCTATGCAATTTACTGCTCCGGCGGGAATTATTGCTAGTACAAAAGCGCCCCCTGGTGTCGGCATACTTTAACTTGGACTGAACGTAGAATGCGGGTTTTGTTCGCCAAGTGTGGCCTACCTACTTTTGGTACGGTCATCGACCATATAAATATGTACATGTCTGTTTAACCTTTTCTATGTCTTAGGAGAGTTATAAGATAAGCTATAAGGAAATTAATAGCACTTATTACGACGAAGAGGCCATCTCGTAATGGAACCATTATACTGTGTTGACGTTGATAAAAAAACCTGTACAGGAGTTTTTATGCGATTCGGCTGTAACGTAATACCTACAATACAAGTAGTATAACTACTGCTGATGATGATTCTCGGAGCATAGAGCAGGGTCACTACCAAATGTCAATTGATTTAATCTATAAGTTTGGTTCAAACAATGATTTGATTAAAACCCGGAAAATGTATTGTAAATAACCCGCGTAATAAATAAGTATTTTTTAACTTACGACGCAAAAACCGGAGTGTTATGAGTCTTTGGCACCGTAGCTCCTGAATGAAAGAACCTGAATGATTTGAGTGCGTTTTTTTTTAAATCGAACGCCCTGCTCATTGCTGGGATTCTTAGCTATGCTATTTAAAAATCGAATAAGCAGTTTTAAAGCTCAAGCACTCTGCCAAAACGAGGTCAAGGTTTATAGGAACAAAAATTACTATTATTTAAAAAAAAAAAAACACTTTAATTCAGCTGTCTTTGTAGGCATTTTGTTCGTCAGGCGACAGGACAGCGGGAACCCTGAGTTCCTAACTATCCGGATTACCTCGCGCGAACTCAATGTAACCACTGAGGACGCCAGTGGCGGACACAAATCACTTAAGACAAATTTGCACTTGGCCGGCTATGGAGCACTGCAGTATATTTTATTAGGCGGCGGTCGAATAGCTGAATCCGTCTTTTCGCTTATTTCACGTTTAAAAAGCTCAACTACTTATACTTTTTCGTGATTGAGGCTTTTTTTTTATACTAGGTCAGTTGGCAGACAGGCACGCAGCCCACCTGATCGTAAGCGGCCACTGCGGCCTATTCCATTGAGGGACACTTCACCTAGAAGCGTCCGTCAATGTGCTGCCAGACTGTACACTCATCTGATCTTCGAGTCTCTGATTTCAAGTGTACTGGCCCACACCCACATTAATGTTGCCGGAACACAGCCAGAGCTGTTGTGGCGGCAGATTTCACCTGTGGGGGTTATAGCTAGCTAGTCGGACTGTGAAAAAGCCCTACCACCAACCAGACCCAAGGCGGGAATCCAACCCACGACCTCCGTGTTTTTATCGGAGCAGCTTAGCCACTGTTTCACGGAGGCGGTCCATTAATAAAACCTTTGGGATATTGTTAATCTTATAAAAATCAAAGTTAAAAGAGTTTCTGAATATTTAAGTTTTTCTGACCTAATTGATTCAGTCCTCCTATCAAGTGCAGGTACCCCTCCATAAATCGTAAAAGGTCGGGAAACGGATATTGGCGAAGAAACTAAAGTACTAACATAACAGGCCTGAATTCGTTAAATAAAACATGAATCTAATTCTCATTTATGTTGAAGTTTACTTATTATTCCGAAAATCTTGTCTAAAGTACATAAGTATCTCTAGGTTTTATATTTTAGCTTTCTAAACTCAGTAGTTTTGTGTGACATGTAGGTACATTTTCAAACAAAAATAAATTATTATATTATGTAACAAGTGTTCACTGATGACTATATGCAATGTTTCAATTATTCAACACATCACACAATCGTTTTACAAATACAGGAAAACAAGATAAAAAAAAAACGACGGGTTGCACTCTGGGAGTGCCGGCAGAAGTGAAAACCTGAATATTAACGTTGTGCATTTTTGATATGTATTTTGGAATGGTTAGGGATTTAATTGATTGGTAGAGGTATAAAAGTACTATCATTTATATGGTAAAATACAATATTTATTTATTGCGCTATCGTACACAAACATGACAATTTATATTACATTAAAAAGTTTATCTCTCAGAATTAATGAAATCAGAAACTTTTTCAGACTTATCAGAAACTCCTTGCTGTGACACTGAAACGCCATGTAATAAATGATGATAAAATGATTGACAACCGTCAATGTCATACTTTTTTGATTGACAACTATTTATTTTCTAAACAACGAAAACAAAGTTTGGAATTTACAACTAATTGCATACTGGAATCTGCGGATAAACTTTTGAATTTGGAGCAATCGGCCAAGAAATGATTCCCTTTACAGAATCCGCAGACTCCCGAATCGTTAATAACACGAGTGGTGTTACAGTAATCAACATGTCGCTTTCGAGGATGTTCACTGGGAATTTGGGGTAACAAGCCAAAATGTGTGTGAGAACGAGCCTCTTGTCGCAGGAAATCGGACAGCATTTCCAACTTCATACGACCTGATGCATGCTCCGCAGCATAGCGGATCCAAAGACTGCGGAGAAGTGGTGTTAATTTCTATAAAATACTGTTATATAATTCCGGCGAATAAAGATATTCCAAACTTTTTAAATGTTTTATTACGGCAATGAAATTTTGAATTTTGCAGGATATCAAATTAAGGTCTTTGTGGTCACTTTGTAGCATAGGAAGCATATAGGAAGCGACCGCACTGCGGCTATAATAGTAGAAGAGGTCACACTTGACAGTTCATTCATGCAAAGAAAAATATACCTTACGCCAGCGTATTATAATTGACCTCAGTGCCTTACGCTAAAGGAATAAAACTCAAGAAAACAACATCAGTTCTTATTAATACAATTATTTACTCTACTCCTGATGTACATAAGAAGCACTTTTCTTTGCATTTAATAAATGAGCTGTCAAATTGAACAAAAAACCATTATTGTCTATAGACCGACAAATTATCTGTTCCGGTGGCGGCGTCGCTACTGTCTATTTAAAACTCGTTTTTGCATTGCATTTCACGTAGTTCCAATTTTGGCCACCGGAACAGATAAGTTTGTAGAAAACACGTGTCCGGACTTCAAATTTTATATGGATTTTCGATCAGGTCACGTGACACATAAATCCTGTCGCGAGTTTAACATTTTTTCCCCATACAAAAAAGTGCACAACGCCGCTAAAGAAGTTTTCACTTCAAAAATGTTTAAGTAATACTTATTATCTGCGGTGATATAGGTCAAGGCCTAAGCTCATTGCAGTATCCACCTTTGTTTTTGCGATCGCATAGCATAAGTAAACTATGACTAAACCAACTGATAGAAGAAACTATAGAATTTGTTTTTAGAACTCATGGGCTCAAAAATCAGAGTGGCTGTACATTGTCATGTTTCCTGATAAAATGTCTGTAAGGTATAGGACAATAGGATTTTATGGTTTAGGCGCAAATTGTCAAATAAGGTGAGTAGCTAGCCTGTCTAGAATGCGTTTAGGCACCAGACCTGCAGGCTAGCTAGACCTGTGACCGTGTGTGGAAAAAGAGACTAAAGCATCCCACTACCCACTAAACTCTCCTTGTTTCCCCTTTCCACCTGATTCGGACGAGCTGGTTCCAGCCTTGTGGTTATTAAAAATAGCCTTACACTTGAGATTAGGCCTATCTCTGGCCTATCTCACAATTGAGGTAAGGCCTGTGTCCCAGGTAGGAACATATATAGGCTGATGATGATTCTGGTATTCGGAACATAATTGAAACCATGAAAGTTATCTCAAGAGCAGTCTTGATTTAACTTTCGTGGTTTCATTTTCCATTTGACATTCAAATACACACTGACTGACTTTCTAAGGACTGCTTTTTAATTAAGTCAGTGTGTATAGTAATGTCACGTGACAGGAAGGGTAATCATAATAATTATAATCATAAACGTTTATTGCAAAAATGTGGTACAAAAGGTCTTAAATACGTAGGAGGTAGGAGCGAGCAAAAGGCCAGTCGGGCAGTTCCGTCGGCGCACGAGCCTGAGACTGAGAGGACATTACATGCCTCCCGCGCTGTGACTAACGGCTTCCACTGCAGCCGCTATTGCCCGCTTACATGTATGCGGTTCAGAACTATTCACACACAGAACTATTCATAAACATTAGAGATATTTGCAATTATTCCGCCGAATTTTGCATAAGCTCTTCAACAGGATATCCCGAAGCCATTACGTTTAGGCTGTTTATGTTTTTAGGTCATATTGTTACCGAGGATCTAATAGATGACCACCTTTATGTAACTGTGGCCAAGCCCCTCGGTTGTGATGTTAGGACTTTTTCAGAGTCCGACTGGGTAGCTACGACGCCCACAGGTGAAATCTGCCGCCATAACAGCTCTGGCTGTGTTCTGGCAATATTAATGTGGGAGCCAGTACACTTTAAATCAAAGGCTCGAAGATCAGATATGAGCCTACAGTGTGCCAGCACACTTCCTGGTGAATTGTCCGTCAATGGAATAGATCGCAGTGGCCGCTTGTCATCAGATGGGCTGCGTGTAGTATAAAAACATTTCTGGAATATCTCTGGACCATCATAAAAAGAAATAAATTAAAAAAAGACGCAAAGGGCTAACAAAGCCTTAAAGTGACTACTATCTAAGCTATCAGAGACTCATTTTAGTATAATATTATTGTACCACAAATCCAAAAATTAAACCCAGAAATACAATATAGCAATGTGCTAGATGTCTCTGTGTAGCTTGGACTTTATGCATGCAGATAACCGACATCCGAATGCGTTTGTAACGTCACTGTTACACGCTACACACAATGGAATGGGGGAAACGAAAAAAATAAAAATACAGTTTACTTGTTTTTTACTTTAAATGTATTTTGAGCTGGGATAGCCGACACGGGTTTTAAGCATTCTCGTAGCATCAAATTTCTTTCATTTCATCCCACGGCTGATATGATATCTAAGTTTAAATCTTATCTCGCTCATATGAATTATTCTATGTGCATGTTTAGTACCTACTAACTGGTGGTGTCGGAAATCTTAGTGCACAAACCTGCACATCGAATGTCTGTGTAGCCTTAATCCAATTTGTGTAGTTACCCTATCAACTACTACTGGCTACTGAGGGTAAATAGTAGTCGCTTCAACTTTACAATTGGTCTTATCAAATCGTGGATCATGGTTTAAGCGTAAAACTTTTGGAAGAAAAAAAGAAAACCTTTATATATATTTTACTAATAAAAGTTTAGTTTCACGAAGTTTAAAATACACTCACGACTCTATAGCACCTTTTTTACATCAAATCTTGCCTGCGGGGATGGTAGCAAGGCTTTTCCAGTTTGACAGCTGTCAAAACTACATAACATAAAATTGCATAAAATAGACATTTCGTCCAAAACTTTGCTCCAAAGAAATTATACGCTTTCGTTTTGACATTCTGAGAGCGGCTTTAGTATAAAGTCTCTGATAAATATTTTTTTTTACTATCATAAATGTGCAGCTAATAATAGTAGTAGTGTGTGTAGCAGTAGTAACGGTGAGTGAATTCCATAATGTTACATTACTAATTACACTAGTCATTACATCACCTTTTGCAATAGTATGTAAAAGTTGTTCCGACTAACCCCAAGTCGCCATCGAACTCTATCCCCTCAGAAAAACACCCGAAGCTTCCCTAGTTCACATTCAAGAATGTCGTTGCTTGTCCCGTGTGAAACTCACCCACAATTAAACACGACAACGTGTCATCCCGACGACCTTGAACGCCCGAACCAAATCGGGTAAAGTATATTTTAACCCCAAATTAAGTGGTGAGATTTTCTATGACTACCCGCGCCGGCGGGTCTCCGGTACCTCTCACAAGACTAAGAGACTAAGTAAGAAATTTTGATGAGCGATTTACAACCTTAACTCGTAGGCGTCATGGTAGCTTTTGTGCGGGCTTGGAGGGTGGAAACGGGGCGTGTGGTGGGCTCGAACGGCGCGTCCTTTAAGAAAATGGAGACAATACGATTATAGTATTGCAGTATATGGGACAATGTCAGATGAAACGTGTATTTTTTTAAATCTATTTTTAAAGTAGAATGCGATTGTTATTTCTTATACTTTTTTTATTTCAACTAGCAGAAATCATAGCAGTGCTTAAAATAAATAACATATTCATACATTTCGTAAAAAAAATGTTCTCATTTTTAAATAAATCATTTCATCTCATTTAATTTCTATTAAATGAGATGAAATGATTTATTTCTGCAGTTTCATTTATAAAAAAATCTTGTAGGTACGTCTAGTCATAAAAAGTATATTCATAAACAATAAAAAACATTTTGACCTGTTTTGAGACAATGTGCTACAAAAAGTGGCACTTCCATGACCAACCCGCATTCCATGCGAAGACGGTACGTTTTTCTGCACCGAAAATATCTGAAAGTTGTCGGTCGGTGTAAAACACCCCTGTGCCTAGCCGTTAGTCCTGCACCTAATCTTCGGTCGTGTCAGACTGCTTTCCTACCGTGTTATCAGAGTGAGGGAAAAGAAAGCGCACCTGTGGTTGCGCACTAACTTCTGCTTTATGTCTGCCGCCGTGGCCGAATAAGTGTGTTACACATGTAATATGGTAAACTTTATTTTCATTTTTTTTTTGGAGATTAGTGGTACAATTGAGTGAAATCTCTAGTTCCTTATCTGAAAATTTTGCATATACGGCAAACCTCCCAAATATTATTATGTATATAAATAATTTAGACTATCCGCTATCCATCCCTTTCCATCCCGCTCTGACCCCATCTCCCTTCTCTTTCCAAACCCGTCTGGAGGCGAAATTCACGTAGTTTTTTTTTTCTCGATTTTTCACATTTGCACAACACCACTGATTGATAGAGCGCGGGGTGAACTAGGGATGGGGTTCTGCTACAATCACGTACTATTCGAATAATTGGATTATCATGCGATTGAATCATATTTAGGCACTGTTGCCAATATTTATTTTGTATGCGATCAAGGGCAACTACGTGTATTAGCTAGGCTTTAGTTTAGACAACGATAAATAAACAAGCACCAAGAGGCAACAGAAGACCGTTTTATTTTTATCAATTGTGTTATGAGTAAGTAGTTTTACAAATAATGCATAGTATAAAGTGGATTAAATTACTGTTTCAAATATTAAAATGTTTTTAATGAGTTTGTAGACTCAATGTTAGGAAAGCTCCTTCTAACCACCTTATTTGCTTGACATACATAAATATTTTTTATAATGCAGATACTATTGGTAGGGCTTTTAAAGTTTTAAAAATCTACTACTATTTTTAATATGATAATTAGTAAAAAAAAATTAAGCGTAAGCTCTCTTATAGGAAATTATAATTCTTTGTACGGTACACCAGTTTAGGTAACAGGAGCAGAACGCACGGAAAGCAGCCCGATAGACAAGTTTAAATCAAAATGAATTGTCAAAAGTCTTAATTTAGCAGATTCTGGAAGCCTAGAGATATTATATAATTTAATCAATGACATGATGTTTCGATTTTGGTATCGATTGTTACATCGAATAAAATTTGAAGTGAGTAGGTTCCCACCCCTAGCCGGGTGCAACCGTACCCAGTGTATGGCGTTGGGCAATCATTTAGTCGAGTTTACTCGACTTGGTCTTGTTGCGTCCTCTTTGGCTGCGCGTAAGTGCGGCTTACGGATTCTTGAAACTAAATACTTTTAGCGTTAGTGGGTTTCGATTTTTGCCAGCGAAGGTGGGGAAATGTAGTAGTGGTTATTTTTAACTAAAATCAAAATTTTTGGTCGTACATACTACTTACTGGGTTTCTAAGTAGTTAATCATCATCAGGGCGACATAAATATCAATAGTAATATAAATAATAAAGTCACATAAGCAATATTAGATCTTCTACGGTCTACTTTGTTCTTAGAGAGTTAAAATACTTAAGTAGTTATACACTATTTTGACTAGCTAGGGCCTAAGGTGGTTTTGACCCAGCCTTATGCGCCAGGAGACATGGACATCATTTTTTTATACCTGACACAGTTGTTAGTGCTGGTCACTTTAATTTCTAATTCGGTGCAGTCTTTCTATAGTTATGAGCACACATAAATTTCGTTATATAAATTGTCACCATACTAAATGTTCATATTTATCCCAAGTAGGTACTTTCATAGTTATATAGTAAAAAGTTGCGGTTTCCGCCGTAACCCATATTTATCGAATGTAAAAAATTTAAAACGCCTTCTCTCATCCGCGGGCTGCGCTGAAAGTCGGTCGTTGTAAAATTTAAGGACATTACTTCGGCCAACATTACAACGAACTCCGCTCTGTATATTTGTCGAGCTCTTGATCGCACAGATTTGGATATGGCATTTCAAATTACAATACACATAGATAGATAAATTCTTTATTTGCATACACAGTCACACACGTAAAGGGACAGACAAGGAGTATAACGTACTTTTATTTTTTGTATAAAACAGTTTTTGCCGCAGACTCTTGGGCCCGTGCCTTTGTTGGCTTGAAATTTTGGGACTTGTAAATTTTCGTATCTAACGTAAAAACGTCTTTAGTTACATACTCGCGTTAGATTTGGAATCATCAATGAGTTCTTATTTTCTTATATTATGTCACCAGAAGGTGGTAATTTATCTCAAGCGCATAACCCAACAACGTGCTTTAGACCCAAACTTTTGCCAAAGCATTATATAAAATCTCATATATGTTTTATGGGCTTGTAAGGTTCCACATCAGATAGTTTCAATATTAATCTCCAAGTTTTTTGATATAAGCAAGTGTTTGCATGAAAACCAAAACGCACACACATTTTACATGCAGTCAAATGTTCGATGTTGCAGGCATTTAACTTATGTTTTATTTGGCTCATTACCATATCACTGCAAATTGATTTTTATTGAAATGAAATGAAATGAAATAATTTATTCTGCAAATAGATTTTAGAAAAATACTTTTGCACGTCAATCTTTTTTTCCCTACCAGCACTTCGACGTCAATGGCCTGTTGTGGAAAGAAGTGCCGCAAGAAACTACAAGAAACAAACAGTTTTGCCTTTTTTTTTAATATTACAAATTCAAAAATATTACATTACAAAATCAATTTATGTCACAGTAAATATTAATGAGAATCCAAAGGATCATGTCAATTATAAAGTAACAAAGGCGCATGCAGAGGAGCGGCAACAATAGTACTCACATCGACAGACTTTTATTCTTCCACTTTATAATAACTCTTCTTGATGAGTTGGCATTTGATGTGTGACTTAAACTTGTGTATTGGTAAGTCAACAACATCTTGAGGTAATTTGTTAAATAACGTAACACTTTTTATGTATTACGTTTTAAGCGCAGTGATCACATTAAAGAGGCTGATAATTATATTTTTATTTATTTATTCCGACTAACAAGTATTTTTACAGAGTAGCCTAATGCTTAAGTGTCAACTTATTTATTTACTTATTTACCTATATTTAATTACTTACAAATAATTTTGTATTACAAATACTCGTAATTAAATGTTCTCTAAGTAGTATCCGACTATCCATGTTTTTAAATGTCGCATCCACGCCTGCACGTTGGCTCCTGGGGACTGGAGAGTGGCCAATGAATGGGCGCAAGGGCTTGTCGCGCTGTGCCATTCGTTGTTTCCTGTTTAAGGACGATGGCCTGAGCAAAACAGAAGCTTTGCGCTGAACATTTGGATTCCTTGTTTGGGCACCTTTGTTGCTTCTTATAATATATGATAGATACATTGGCTATTAGCAATGTAATGACTTATGTTTTGTCATAGATTTCTTTTTTCCAATGAGTAGAGGTCATGCAAATATTAAAAGGCTTGAGGATTCCTAATCACTTAAATTGAACGTTTCGCCTGCTCCATCATGAACACCCTTTCACTGCTGGACATAGTCTTACAACAACATAAAATAATTAAAGCACAATCTGTTGGTGGTTGGTGTTAAGACCATTTCTATTTGATTCAGTCTCCATAGTCCCAGCATTTCACATGCATTCATTTCATACCTGTATACTTTCGTATAGCAATAGTCCTGTAAATAATTATAATACAAAAGTTAGAAGAAGGGTCACTTGGAAATGCGACGTAACTGTAGCCTAGGGACGAATGCAACTGCTGCCGACTGTAAAAACCTTTTCACTCAAAATGCAAAAATTTATAAAATAAGGACATTCATATTTTATAATTACTACATTATGTGGAAATGATTACAGAAACATTTCTAGTTGTTACCCTTATTTCCAAACAATATAACTCGGTCGAAACATTCCGAGACTAGTTTTAATTCTAAGGCGCTTGGTAACCACGAGGGGGGGGGGGGGTTGACCGGAAACCCGCCAGAGGGTGTCGCCAGATACTGGGTCAAGGAACTTCCTAGACAGCGATTATAAACCAGGCCGGTCTGGACACCAACGACTTACGTACTCGCGGATACTTTTGTAATCTATACAGGGTGTTCGGAAGAACGTTGAACATACGATAATGGGGGGTAGTTGGGGTGGTCTGTTAACTAACTAGCTCAAAAGATTTCACCTAGGTCTCAAGATTTTTTTTTAATTTTTTTTTTTATAAATTTCTATATTTTCTCGGTTTCGTACCTTTAAACCCGTCTAACTTTTTTTTTAATGACCAGATCCAAATAATTTCTTCATTATTGGAATCTTAGTGATTGGTAGGTCCCTTTAAATAAAAAGTTGTAAATTGCACATTGCTAGAAACAAAGTTATGGGCCCTCAAACATAAAATAAGAGTTGAAACAAATTTTGAATCTCAACTTCGCGTAGCATTTAAAAAATAAATAAAAGGGATGGATGACTTCTGATTTGTTAAAAACATCTCCAAAGTGTGAGCTTTCTAACGATATGTCGTTTGTTTTGATATCTTTTTTGTAACCAAAATTATTCGATGTTTTCTACCCAGGCGGACCATTTCGACGAAAATCTACATACGTGAAAACTTCAATGTTTTGCGAAATTTATCAATGCAAAGGTCAAAATAACGAATTACTGGGATAGTGACATAAAGCAGGTAGATTTTTTCTCACTCTTTTTCTCTCTCTTTGCACAAATAACGGCTATCTTTTCTCTCTTTCACTCTGTGTGGGATGCGCGGCGAGTGACGCTTCCCAAGAAGGTAATAATAATAATGTTTCACTCTAGTACACTTACATCGTATCTTTCCTCTCTTTCGCTCACCTGTCAGTCACCTGTCACCTGTTCCGAAAGCGAAAGAGAGGGAAGATACGATGTAAGTGTACTAGAGTGAAACATTATTATTATTACCTTCTTGGACAGTTAAGTCTCGACTAAGAGTTCTGACACTTACACTGAGTCGCCTGTTCCGAAAGCGAAAGAGAGGGAAGATACGATGTAAGTGTACTAGAGTGAAACATTAGTATTATTACCTTCTTGGGAAGCGTCACTCGCCGCGCATTCCACACAGAGTGAAAGAGAGAAAAGATAGCCTTTATGTGTGCAAGAGTGAGATAAAATCTACATTCTTTATGTCACTATCCCACTAATTTGTTATTTTGACCTTTGCATTGACAAATTTCGCAAAACATTTAAGTTTTCACATAAGTAGATTTTCGTCGAAATGGTCCGCGTGGGTAGAAAACATCGAATAATTTTGGTTACAAAAAAGATATCAAAACAAACGACATATCGTTAGAAAGCTCACACTTTGGAGATGTTTTTAACAAATCAGAAGTCATCCATCCCTTTTATTTATTTTTTAAATGCTACGCGAAGTTGAGATTCAAAATTTGTTTCAACTCTTATTTTATGTTTGATGGCCCATAACTTTGTTTCTAGCAATGTGCAATTTACAACTTTTTATTTAAAGGGACCTACCAATCACTAAGATTCCAATAATGAAAAAATTATTTGGATCTGGTCATTAAAAAAAAGTTAGACGGGTTTAAAGGTACAAAACCGAAAAATTATAGAAAGGACTATGCAAAGGAGCGTCCCCACCCACCAACAGATTTCAAACGTATCTCTATTTATACCTCTTGCCATACTGATCTTTTTTTTGTATGACGACATCCGCCGTAGGAATGGGGATTTCACGCAAATCGAATTTGAATGTTGTATTTTTCAAGTATTTTTTTGACACAGTTAATTCTGAAAATAATGTGCAGGCGATCAAGAGTAACCCCCCTGGCCTAAATAAAAGTGTTCAATCAAAATATAATCTTAAAAAATATTTTACAGCCGAGTATACTTGAAGATAGACACTTACAGTGCAATTCTGAATCTTAGGCATACGGCATAAGCACGGTTTTATTGTTTTTGAATACCCCGTCATTTTTTGGATTAAAAATGGTTATTTGTCTTTATATGGAATATCATAATTATATTAAAACTAGTGCCAAGTCTGTTGGTGGGTGGGGACAGAGCCCATACAACTTCTTGCGTTGTTCTTTATAAAAAAAATAATTAAAAAAAAATCTTGAGACCTAGGTGAAATCTTTTGAGCTAGTTAGTTAACAGACCACCCCAATCACCCCCCATTATCGTATGTTCAACGTTCTTCCGAACACCCTGTATATACGAGTATAAAAGAAAGTTGGTGTTAGTTACACTATTTATAACTCAAGAACGGATGAACGGATTTAGATGAAATTTCGCACACGTATAGTTTATAACCGGGATTAGCACATGCAATACTTTTTATCCCGGAAAAGTGGGGGGAAGGGATACTTGAAAAAGGAAATTACGCGCGGGTGAAGCCGTGAGGGCGACCGCTAGTAATATATTCTTTATGTTTTAATCATATGCTTCAATTAAGTAGACTATTTGGCTGTGTATTAATTATAGTATTCAAACGGATAATCTATCTTTCTATATACATAAAAATTAATTTCTGTGCGTTGGTCTCGCTAAAATTTGAGAACGGCTGAACCGATTTGACTAGTTTTAGTCTTGAAATATTCGTGGAAGTCCAGGGAAGGTTTAAACGATGAGAAAATATTAAAAAAATTGCGAGGAAAATACTAAAGTAAGTGATACTAAGGGCCGGTATTTCAATATATACTTATCTTGATCTTAATCCGGGATTGATAATAAGTATGACTTAAGTGTATTTCATTATAGGATTAAAGTTAAGCAGCACCTAAAGTAATACACTTTTACCTGTCAAAAGTAATACTTATCTTAAATGTTATACTTAACTTAAGCAATAAGATAAGGTTACATTGAAATACCGGCCCTAAGTTTACCGGGTCAGCTATGTATTTATGAATGATAAAAAATAGCGATTGAAAAACGTCTATGGAGTTTCCAGGCGATTTAGTTTTTTGATAAAAGTAATTTTTTTTAAGACGGTGCTACTGTCACTCTGTAACATTGATACTTGTCAATTCATTAAGTGCATCTTTCGGCCTGTAACTGTTTTACTGTAGAACATAATAATTATTATTCTTATAATACACGATTATTAACCATTGTCCTGTGTGGGATTCAGGACTAAAAGCATTTGTCTCACTACTCACTATAATTCGTTGTTGTACCCTTCACATCCCGAAGAAAAGAGCCGCCTTGTAGCAACTAACTTTCAAAAGGAGGTGATACTCAACCTGACATTTCTTGCTTTAGCCCATATTCTGTATCTGTTGCGCTCAAAGATCAAAAACGCTCATTGAGCGGAAAAATAGCTCACAACGTTTTGTGGTCACAGTAAAACATCCAACGTACTGACACACAGAGTAGACTATATTTTGAGAGATATTAAGTTAAACAAAAACAACGTCGGAGGCGAAAATGGACTCTGATGGATATAGGTTAGAAGGCTCAGGCGCTTGGCCTTCGTGGTTATTTTTTTTAAACCTGAAAAAAAAACAACAACGCGTTTTGAGCAATTTTTCCGCTCAATGAGCGCTTTCGATCTTTGAGCGTAACATATCTACTTCGTGGTATATATTTGTCTCTGTCATGCTAGTAAAAATGCCCAGAAAACCTGTTCCGCACTAGCGAGAAAGACCTGTTTTTTCCGTGCGCACAGTGATTTGGGCACAGCACCGGGCCGATTGTGGGTGATACGCAGTACGCAAAAAGTAAGAATATACATAAGTCTTGCCCAAGTATTCTGACTTTCAACGGTTCTTACTTCATTTAAAAACATCGTTTATTCTATAAAAACCATAACTAAGTCATGTTAGTCATGTTAAACTCAAGTACCTAATTACTTTTGTCGTCTATAGATACGAGTGTTACTCTTTTAGCTCTAGCTACGTTTTACCAATTTTAATGTAAGCATACTATAACCAAAATATTAAAAAAGCTTTCAGTTCGGGAGCACAGTATAAGCGATATATCCGGGGATATTATTAGAATCATAGAAAAGAAGAGAAAATTTTCTTGTTCTGTGATTAGAATAGACAGATCGTTCTACCAACAAAGTGTGAACAAATTGTTTATTATTCTCTTTCCTTGAAAATTTACTTTAAGGTAGAGTCTGGGCGACACCGTAATTGTAGTCCACTGCTGCCTGATATAGTCCGCGTCAACTTAATTGACTTGTCTGAAGCTGCAAGCGTCGTTTGCGCAGGTGCGGAGCGCGGCTGCGGCCCTCTGACACCTACATTTATTTTATGTTCTGTGCAGTTTCGCGCACGTTGTTCAGACAAGCCATTAAAGTTGACGCGTATTATAATAAGGCAAAGTAGACCACCATCAGCCAGTTCAGGCCATTAGAAAACAATTATATTATACTAAAGATACTTAAAGAGATCCGGAGGCTTTGAAAGGTAAAAATAGGTTTTAATTAACCGTATGGTGAAAATAGGTTGGGTAAATAAAAGCAACGCATTAATATCCATTAATTAATATATTATAATATACGTGACTTAACAATAGTTTACTTCGTTATTGCTTCATTAATTTATTGTACTTAGTTTTATAATAGTGGATCTGATTGTCGTGTCCAGTGATATGATAGTAGGCATACTATGTTGATCACGTTCGCATACTGTCAAAAAGATTATAACATTGGTTTTTTTTAAATATGATTTTGTTATTTTTCCATAATTTTCATAAAACTATAACTTTTGGAATTCACTGGATTTGTAATTTTAATATACAACTTTGAAGATGTCTTTTTTGCCAATGTACAATCTTTTTAACAACATAAAGTAAAATAATATGAATTTGAAATGCTGAAATAATGAAAACAAGCATCCCAGGATGAGAATACATCATTTAGAAGATTGCATTATGAAAGTATATTAAAATTTCCTTATATTTAATGTCTTAGGAAAGAATTAACCTAATACACACACAAGTCAACAAGAAGAATATAGAATTATTACTAATAGCATTTAAAATATCTATTATTCCAATAACAATATCACATATAGTAATAACTAGACAATAATAATTATTATTATAATTAATAATAACAATCAACAATTACATTCGATGATACAATGGTGTAATTATTCAATATTATCTATTTATAATTAATTCGTATATTATTATTATTTGTATGTGCGTAATGATTATTATTATGATCACGATAGCACTTTCTAATAATATAAATACTCTTACAATTTTAGAAGATATATTTTTTTATTTAAGTCACTATTTTTTTGTGAATTTGTCAGGTTTTTAGATTTTTAGTTTTTGCCCAATAATCGGTTTTATTAGAGCTATAATTATTTGTTTTTGTGGACATTTCTTTATAGTTCAAAGCCATTTTCAGTTATTTAATAAACTAGACACCTCATTTCCATCTATTAGGACAAAATATAACAATTAGTGGAGTTTTTAGTAAGATCAAAATTACATTTAGCTATTTATTAATTGTAGTACACCCAATTACACACATATAATGACATTTTAAATTTTGTTTTAGCAGTCATTAATACATTCTAAACCACTCATAGTTTTTGTTTAAATATTTTTATTTAAATATATATTAAATATATAATTTATAACTACTGGTCGATTACAAAAGCCGTGTAAGAGGCATAGCGCTCTAAGGGATCTTACAAGTAGTTAACAATAAAAAATATTGCTATGAAATATTCCTATGTCCAACAAATAATATCTTTTCGCCTCGTTATATGTATCTAAAAGGGTAAAATTATAACAAAAATGTTTCACTATAAACTTGTAAAGGTTTATCAAAAATGTGCTTTTCTTCAAAGTGACTTTTACAATGCGGGGCAATTTTAACCATTTCAATTCTAATTCTATTTGTCACGTAACTGAAACTTCTAACAATTACAAGAGTTCTCAAGATCTTCATTAGTTCATTTCCGAACTTATTCGTTATTGTTAAAATGCAATGTACGTTAAATTTCTGTTAACCGTCTTGTTATTAATTTAGATTGATTCATAACTCTCCTTGATTTTTTACATTTACTAAAATCATCTAACTTACAAAGCTATTGATTATATAATGGCATTCTGGAATTATTACCTATCTCTTTCCAATTATCATTCTGAAAATATTGTTTTTCTAATCTTTATAAGAAACATCAGGAATATAGCATCATCCTTTTTAATCAAATCAACTTGTGACATTTATCTCATCTTCACATCCGCATCTAAAATTGTAAACTCTTTCCACAAGAGCAATGATATCAAAGTACGACAGTCACTTCAAAGAAAAACAACGATAAGGTATATGCAATTCGAAAATTGGACAAAAAATTTTGAACATAATCAAAGACGTAGTCGTAGCAGCAATACCCGTCCCGAAAGATATACCTATTATAAGATATAGTGACACCTGATGATAACCACATGGCCATTTACGCTGTAGCTCTTGCGTGGAAGCGAAGCCGGGAAATTTCAGATATAGTAAGAAAGTAAGCCTTTGAATCGAGCTCATTACATTGAAGTCAACCCAGATGACTTACCAAATAATAAGTAATCCATGTTTTTAATTTACATACCTAAGCGTGTGTCAAGTATTTATGTATCCTTTTTCGAAGGAATATATTCGTAGGAAATGTTCAAAGTGGGAATAAGCCTTAACATTTCTGGGTGTGGGTCTCTCTCCGGCGTGTGAGTGCGACAGGGACGTCGATGAGACTGTGGAGCATGTCCTCTGTCACTGCCCAATAAACGCCGTGCTTAGACATGATGCAGAGGCAAAACTTGGTGTAGCGGTAGGGGATGTGTTTCACGGTCAGTTGAGCAAGAACGAAAAGGGAGCAAAAATATTTATGGAATTTGCCGAAAAGGTCATTTCGAGGGCAATTTCTAAAAAGTAAATAGTAGTAAAAGAAACTTGTCGAAAATTAGGTTCAACGTTGATTTTGTCTTTTTGGAATTTAATCTAAATTGTAATTAGTTTTTAAGAAATTTTTAAATCAATCAATCAATATTTATTAAGTCCCCCCGAACAATTAAGATCGGGGAAGCTGATTTTTTTGATTTGGAGTAATAATGAAATACCCAAAATCGTCATGTTGAGTTTATAGAAATTCGCGCAAACTGTTTTGCACTTTATCTAAACTCGGATCAAACTTTTATATAATTGAAGCTGAGTTTTATAGAACTTAATCGTCAGATACCAAAGAATTATTTTATGAACTCGATTCAAAGAACTTTAAAGCGCATTGATAAAATATTTACAGCTCTGATTTTTTTATAGAATAGCCATCGGAAATGTATGAAAAACACAATACACTTTTGCCTCTGCTTAAAGCTTGACAAACGTTTGACCAAAGTATTATATTTCTTTCAATTCATTGAGGTTAAATATGTTCCACAGAATTTTTCATTGTCCCTGAACAAACATGTGTGTAACATTCCTTTTGACAATTTGTACCAGTACTTTCTGGAGCGTTAGCGTTATAAACCATTTGCACCTAAATGTTCTCATTAAAACAAGAAATAAAGAATAACATTTTTTCAACAACGTAATACTATACTCTATATGTGAAAATAACCAATTCATGGACGTTCTGTCTTCCTCACATGGGATTACCAACTACGCAAAAAGTTTAACTTTCTTAACAACATGTTATATTGTCATCGTCCCTGTATATATACATAATATGATTTAACGGATTTTGAGACGGTTTCGATATATTACGACTATTAAAATAATAATAATTTGGTTATGTTGCTAGAGTAGGTATAGCTATAGCGTTTGACCATGTCTAATAATTTGAGTTAGTTTCAATATTTCTAGGTTCAGACCTGTTTTTAAAAATAATCAAGTGGGTAATAATAAATAACTAGTTTAATATGTAACTGGTAGAGCCATATTGTTTTAAAAGATGGATTGTGTTGAAGGGGAGGCTTCCCTATAATAAGTTAATTGGTGATTCTCGAAAGTTCTGCAATAACAATATTCAAAACTTCTGAAATACATCAGAATCACAACGTCTTCTAAGCCATTGCTAAATAGATATAGGAGTGATTTCTTAAATAGAGTACAGACAAAGAACTATGAATAGGTACTTAACCTATAATATTTACCTAATTATAATTTTAGAGTAATATTGTCTAAATTACATCGTTTAAATTTCACAAATCTAATCCATCTAGCGAGAGATTATATACAAGACAAGTTATACAAAAAATAAATATACTATAGCACAATGATTAATTATCCGATATGTCAGGCAGTAGTCACTAGGCCACGCAATATTGGTAGACGAAGCCGGTATCATAAATATGAATTAAACATCAAAGATACAGAATAAAGCTTCGATTGAATACATTATTGTAATCACTACTAAATGTTAATAAATTTTAACGCCAATTTAATTTATCAACTTCATAATAATTAAACCAATAATAAATACAGTTGACATTTGTGAGTATTATTAGGTACTTTATTATGTACAAAATAAACATAGAAGTGAAAGTAACATTATATTGACACAAAATTGTAAAAAATCATTAATCTCTATTAATCCTATGTCTCTACATAGGAGTAAAAAAATACATATTTATGATAACGACTAAGGAAGCAGCGATAAGTGATAATTATAGATAGATTTCATGCTTAGATACATCCTACAAATAGCTTGCTTATAAAATGTTTCTTGTACTTAGTAATACAACACAGAAAACTACAATTTCACAACACCTTGCATCAACACAACATGCCAAAAACATTTATAGTATAATGATCGAATACGTCGACGGACTTAATAACCTTAGAGAAAAATAATAACAGCCTAACGAAGTTAGGTTCGCTCCAGCAGTTGATGTTACACGAAACAAATATACTCTGATCACTGAAGCATCGCATGATTACATTTAAGAACTAGACTTACAGAACTAACAATAAATAGTCATAAAAATCCAAGACGACAAATTGACAGCATTTCCAGTAATACTAATCGTATATGATGTAATACATAGTAATTGAGATAAAGCCTTATAGCTAAAGGCAGACCACGAAATATGCTCAGATATTGAGCAAGCTACATTCCACGATGAATTTCATATCTCACTAAAACAACGAAACTTGGAAATACTATCTCAGTTTTACTAGAAGCTACACTTGAGCAAGCTAGCTCATTCTACCAACTTTAGATAGGACTCTAAAAGTGTTAGATATCAAAATCATTAACATCCACTTACAACAAAGTTACGTATAAGAGTTTTGTGATTTCATTTATATCTACAAACTTGACCATTATTGCATGACTTCGCGTTTGGGTTACCTTTGGTCCTATTATTATTCCGAGTGATAGTAAAACGACGACGTAGCTCTGAAATGAGTATAAGAATCTAAAACCTATTAAGTCTTCTAAGAAATAAAACTAACACTACTTTAATGAATATCCCATATCACATTGTTGACGATTTATGTGTTTTCGATACTTTAAATACCTACTTGATCAGATAAAACTTATTATTTAACATGTAACACCACACCTAACACAAAAATAAAAAATTGGAAATGTTAAATTTAAAATATATACACACGGTTGTTAAGGGTTGAATATACGTTGTAACTGCTGTAAATATTATTAGAAACTAAATATTAATCGTCGTCTTTCAACAATCATTATGTGCTGAGATGTAATCGTTAAAACCTTCTCAAACGTCTCATTACAAATTGTGTCTTTATTGAAATAGATTTTAAAGTTTACACGTCATCACATTTTGGACCCCAGGATTATTAAAGTGACAATCAACAACATGTTAAAACTAAATTTATTAAAAAATAGGTTACTCTCTGTCCTAGGTCATATTGCATTCGAAAACAACCTTACACTAAGGGTAAACGAAACTCCTTTAAAAGGATAACAAGCGATATCAACAAATTTGTCTTTTTCCAAAGAGGTAACTATGTATCTAGCAACTTATCCATTTGGTGCTATAATTCGTTGTGCCAATATTGCACATAATATTATTATCATATTATCTAATATTGATTGTTTAATGGGTACATACAACCATTTCATTTCCTTTTGCAGCATCTTTTTCTATTTTTGCCTTAGAGGTGACACTTTAATCAGATCAAAAATGGTAAAGTGTTTACTTCTGTTTTTCTATAAACTTATTTAGATTAGAGATGTTAGAAACCTCGCTTAAATCATATCGTTTTATACTAAGGAAATAATGGTTAATGGCATTTTTGTGGTATTGCAATAAATGATTGAAACGCCATTTTAATATTGCATAGTTGTATACACCCATCTTCAGTTTGAATACTCTAAGTGCTGGTAGCACAAACACCGCTCCCGCTCTCAACATTGTCCAAGCGAACATCTTAAACATCTATCAAATAAAATCCTGACAATACAAGACAAAATTTTCTAAAACACACCCGAGTAGAAACGAGTTATATACCTTGAACACTTGCATCACCTGGTCTTTCACTTTCTCCATTGATTTATGATATAGATTTGTCTCATTTGTAACATTTATGCGAAATATTAACCAATTTCCTAATAGAATCATTGGTACTACAAATTCTTACGGCATTATTAAAGGCAAATCTGATCCAATCATCACACTCTGATAGAGATAAAGATCATGCAGCACCTTTTTATATGGATGTTTATGTGACGTGAGGTGTGCATCTTACTTAAACAATTAAATTATCTTGTGGTTTTTGTAAACGACTTTTTATCAAAAATACCTTTTAATATTTTAACAAATAAGTGGTGTATTTGTATCAGTTATCAGAGTAACTTGTGCATTGTTTTATCTGACAATCTATTTCTTTTATAAGGCTTCTGTTTCGTTTCTTTTATGTTCGACCAAAATCAGTTCTTGTTGCGTATCCAACATTTGTTATTTAAGGACATCATAAAGACCCAAATATTATAAATTGTATCATACTTCGTGAAGGCAAAATATCTAAATTTGTAATGTGTCTTATTGTTGCTTTACCAATTGTTTAATTCAAACTAGATTTTTGTTAAGCTTTAGTGCAGTAGCTGTAGCTTAATCTTTGTATTCCATTTGTATACTTCTTTAAACATATACTTCGTCACTGAACTCACAAATTCCTTCTCTGCTTAGATGGTACATAAAGCTAGTCTTGCCTTAATTTCTTACAGAATCAAAGCGTAAGTGAGTCTTTCGCTGTAGCCATAATATCATTGAAAATTGAAGACTGACAAACTTAGAAATACGATTTTTCTAGAGCAACATTCCTATTTATTGACCTCGAGTATGATGGATACAACACCTCAATCCCTAATTTATATAATGTCATAGTTACTTAAGACATATCTGTAACATAAATCAACATTACACATTAACTCTACTGATAATCAAAAACGTGATATTTCCCTCAAGAATTAAAGGAATACTATAAAGATGTGTTTACTGGAAGTGAATACGCAATTTGAGCATGACTAAGTTGGAAGACTTGAGCAAAAGGAACGAGTTCTTAAAATATTATATGACTTTAAATAAATGAAGCTATTGACTGTGAGAGCTATGTTAACACCAGAGGGCGTTACTATGAGCTTGAATTCACATAAACATGAATGTACTAAAATGTTCAGTTCAACAATTTTATTATGAGTATAAAGTGACAAGTCTTTATTTTTTTGTACCAAATATGTCTTGCGGTCGGTTTCATGGTTTTCCCCATAATTTATTTGTCAGATATCTTATCTTGATGCTGTCAATTTTCTTAATTTTCAAAAAAAGAGTACAACATCTAAGTTTTCTGGCAGATAAAGCTTCGGTTCGGCGTGGTGAAATTGGCCCTTATTTTTTAAACGATTGTGTGTTTGAGACTAGCGTGCTATAAAGTATCAATTGCTTTAGATCCCGTAAATGCTTTGTCTCCCGTAAATGTATGTGCGTAAAAATTGGTGTATTTGTAAGGTTCTATAATAATCATAAATTATAATTCTAAAATTTATGCTGTGTTGTACTTTTGTGAATGTAGAAAAAATCTTTTCATGCAATAAATAGACTCTGGATGCAAAAAATGGCAAAGGCTAGTGATTCATAATTAAGTAAAATTCAATTTGTGTTTAATACTAGATTATAATATCTTACTTAACTTAACGGTTAAATGAAGGTACCGCCCTCTGATGTTTATTATTACAAAACTTCACAATTGTCAACAATTTTCAAAATAAGAATTTTCAAGGTAAAGTACACAAGAGGAGATCTAATAATGATATCACCAAAACTGTAAGCAAACTTTTAGCAATGCAAGTTTTTATAATAGTTTAGTGATCATGACTACCATATAATGGGTAATATTTAAAATTTTAGGCTCAATCTAGGTTACACATTATTCACCTATTTCGGCGGTGCTTGCGAAAATGTATCTCTTTAACATGAACAAAATCCCTCAGACATTATGTTACACAGTGCCGTTTGTACCGTGAGTATCAGACAAGGGACAAACAATACTTTTATACGTCATACGGTCAGTTGCAGAAACGTCCATTAAAGTTAATGTTTCATTAAAGCTATTGCTGTCACTTTTTATTTCATGACAACGAAAAGTGACAGCATTAGATTTAATGAAGCATTAACTTTAATGGAGCTTTCTGCAACAGGGTGATAGACACTCAAGACGATCTTTTTCAAGTCTCAAAGAACTCTAAGAAATTATGTTGCGTTTGAATGATATTTTTGTATGAATCTATTTCTGCACATAGACGCATTTTGTTACCGATACGGCACACCATTTTAGCATTCTTTGTAAGGACACAAAATGTGTACGTCTGCACAGGGACGCTCGGTCCACTTGGATCCTATGGCTTCGCATGAGATAGGGCTGATTTCATTTGTCACTGGTGGCTGTATCTTCCACATGTGACAAACGTGTCCACATTGTTGGCAAAAGTGTTTAAGGTTGCTTACATTGTTGGTGAAAGTTGCATGCGCCGATAGCCTAGTATATGAAAGCGGGGTGCAGCGGCGGCGGGGGGATGCGCGGCTGCTTGTCGAGCGGGGCGCAACACGGCGGCTCGCAGCAAGGCGCGGAGTACGGCGCGGGGACGAGCGCGTACTGGGCGGGAGGGCCGTAGATGGCTGGCGTGGCTGAAACACACAAAGAATCCATTAGGGCGAGTGTTGATGCGTCGAGTCGTTTCCAGTTACGCGTGTCGATGAACCCGGTTTGCCCTGGTTATGAAGACACCTTCACAGTCTACCGTAGCTAACTGATGACCGGACGTAAGCACGGTTTATAACCGTTTAAAACAGACCCGGCAAAAAACCGTCTCGTCAACACACACGCTTTTAACTTACTCTAGTCTTACAATTAAACTGAACTAGTCTGTGAACTGACACAAGATGCTTAATCCCTTTAGAGTTTGTTACTTTGAAATAATGCAGTTCTAAGTAAACTCCTCATAGTACAGGTCCCGGCAAACTTTTGAAATATCGGGTGGGGATTGCGCAGAACACGAATTTTGACACGCCTGCGCGCTATTGGTCAGAAGCATACTTCTGACCAATAGCGAGCGCGGGCGTTTGGGAGATTCGCAACTTTTCAACAATATCACCAAATCAAATATTAGGCTGTTCAGCAGAAATTATGGATAAGTAGTAATTCATAAAATTGCACTGTTCTTTAAACTGTTGTTGTCTTTTAATATGAACTATGAGATACCCATGTGTAAATAGATAAACTATCTTATCAGATTATAAATTGTGGCGTTTTTACGAAGGTTAGCAAATATTGGTAAAGAAAATACACGAGGCAGTGGATATTGATATAAGTGGAAGCGTAATTTGTTCTTTAGATTGGTAAAACACGTAAAGTATCAGCCTTTTAATGTCCCACTGCAGGAAAAGACTTATAAATGCAATTAAAATCGAGTTATTGTCATTGTTATGATTAGTTTCCACGCTTGCTGGATGCTGATGGGGTTTAATCCGATCTGTGTTCGAAATATCCGATTTAATTTTTTGCAGTTAGACTTATTAAATACGTTGTCAAAACTGGCGTGTACCTAGACAGACCAATATTGGGATCGTGACATGACTCCAGCAAACGCTTACACCTTACGCTACAGCCTGTGGGCAAGCCCATGGTTAAAGCGTTTAAATCAATGCCAAGCTTACTTTCAAACGGCAGTTGGTAGACGGCATAGGGCGGCGGGGGCATCTCGCAGGGCGCGCAGGCCGGCAGCGGGGCCAGCGGTGGCGCACACAGCAGCTGGTAACACAGTGGCGCCTGCAGCGGCGCCGCCTCCGTGCTCAGGACTGGCAGCTGGCTCATCTAGAATATTGTTTTATAGTAGCTTAGTACAATGGCTCCGCTTAGCCTGATGGAAAGCAAAGAAGAGCTCATACTGGCCATGATAACGGACGCAACACCGAGGCGTTCTATCCGATGGCGCATTTGATAGTTGCCACGCCAGGGGTCGTGGAATCGTTAGATAAGAATAACACTTACGTGGGCAGATAAAGTGTGTAATGATGTCCAGTATTTATTTATTTTATTTACCTACATGCAGCCTAAATTAATAAAAAAAATATATACAAATAGACAATAATCTTATCATATCAGACTTAGACATTATAGATTAGACTTAAACAATGATCCCCGCGTAGACGTCTAGTTCGAAGGAAGGTTTCGTGATTTTGAAGACGTCGCGTCGTCACGATACCGATTTTAATATGACGTAGGTGATGAATCATTAGACACACAAACGATGCACTAAGATTTGAAGATTGGTTTGTTGTATAACTGATTTCAAAATAAACGGGGAGGTTATCACACAATTCCGACTTAATTTTTTATGTGTGTTATGTCATAGAGATTATGTTCAAATATAAATAACTGCCTAAACTTTTATCTCTTACTTACCTATCGCTTGATAAACGCGCGCGAGTGAAATAAATAATGCCTTCTTTGTGTTACTTTTATGCACTAGTCACATATGACACTTTCAGTAAAACTGTTATAAAAAATTGCAATGTTCTTTTTAACCCGTGTTTTTTGTGAGCAATAATCCAGGGTATCAATCAAACTGTTAATCAATCATTTGCTATCAACATACTGCGTAGTTCGTACGTACATGATGAATGTTACGAGAACATTGTTGGTAGCTAACTAACAGCATTTTCTTCCATTCTCTTTAAATTCGTTTATTCCGACTAGTCCGATTCGTAGTTCGATCGTCGAACTGTTCGGACTCCTGATTGCCTGAATTAAGTTTTCAAACATGTGTTCACATCACATAAGTTATACATCTAAACAAGTCATATTCTGTTCTAGCAATATTTTATTTATTGTTGGGAAGACTAACGGAAAATATGTACATTTCATCGGGTTACCTACAAAGTATAAACTATGGTGGTAATTTATAAGACTCCACCGAATTGTATAAAAACGGTTATTTAAGTAATGTCTTAGACTCAAGTAATGTCT
Source organism: Mecyna flavalis (assembly GCA_949319885.1). Taxonomy (NCBI): domain Eukaryota; kingdom Metazoa; phylum Arthropoda; class Insecta; order Lepidoptera; family Crambidae; genus Mecyna; species Mecyna flavalis. The sequence continues at coordinate 723,570 of OX439419.1, read as the reverse complement.
TGACTCGTCTATAAATACGAGTGTTAGTATTCTAGAAGCGTCCTACTTTTATTAGCTGAAGAGATGGGTTTTAGGCTCGCCTCTAGAGGATTAACAGAGCAATGTAGGACTCGTTAGGCACCCTCGTCCAGAAAACATTAGCTAGGTATATACTTTCTTTTTTGTATACCACTGCTTTTTGATGTAACAATTTCTTTTAGATAAGAATAACATTTTAAAATACAAAAAATCCTCTATATTCTTAAATAAATAATACAAAATGTAACAAAAAATGCCCTCCTTGCCTAATTTCGGCTACGGTGGCCAATCTTTACAAACAACCATTTACGCTGGTAGCTTATATTTTAGTGCACAAGTAGGTGGGCACATGTGTATTCTGTATTCCCTTACTCTCATATCAAGTTAGGACAGCAATGTGATACGACCGACGAGAGATCACGCCCATGACCAACGGCTTTTAATCCTTTTCAGGGGGTAATCTAAACATACTACATATACACTTGAACTGATTCAAAGTGCCATGTTCATGCACACAAACTTTGTACCGTGCGTTGGATCTATCCCACGAACTGAAGATTTATTTATACTTCTCAATCATTACACGAAAGTAGTAACGGTACTAATTTTTAAATATTGTTTCACATTACCTGTTTCCTAACCGCCTGTGCCACCCGCAAGCGTCCGAGAGGCGAGAACATTACTCCTCCACTCTGAAAATAGACAAGATTCATATGTTATTAAAGACATTGGTAAAAGGAGATGGGTTCCGTTAGTTTGGATTGGGTATTATTTACGCGGTAAACAAGCGTTGTTTGATTTTGTTTCGTGCGAAGTTGTTGTACAGCTTTAGTCAGTTTTTTTTTTCGTGATAGTTTCTGTCTGTCAGTCGGAACGAGCAGGCTTGACTGAAGATGTAGGTACCACTCTCTCACAGAAGTGCTATAAAATACGTTTACTTCAATAACGCTCCGTTTGTTGAGTGAAATTCCCGGAGGGTCGAAATATGTTTTGCATAAAAATGTTTGTGCCGTGTGAGTAACTTGCGACCTCTTGGTGTATCCGACTCTACAAACACCAAATCGGTAGTCAATTTAATTATATTATTCAATCCATGTACATGATTTCTTGTTATTATATTTAGGGGATACATCCTTCTTTACGTTTAGCTTAAAGGATATTGAAGGAAAAAGGAAAAACCTTTGCCATTGCCCGGCGAAAGCGAATTAATGGGTAAATATTTAACGTTTCATTAACAATGCAATGTCAAAGTAATAATAAACGCGAGTTATTAATACCACCGCCCAACACCGGCACTCCCGCCCATCGCGTTAAAAGCTCGACCTCGCTTATAATTTGATTCCCCTACCTGGCCGGTTAGCACACAAACCAATACGACTAAGGCATAAAGTGCTCTACCCTGTACGTGATTTGGAACCTTGCCGCATTAATAGCCTTGACCGGATGGTGGACCTAAAACACATCGGTTTCCGGGGTATAAAATATAATGTGTTATTTTTGATATTCAGTGCAAGTGGAATTTGAGTTTTATATTGCTGTGAAAGGTAACGCTTTATGTTTGGAAAAAAAATATTTTTCGTGTTATCGCAGTGAGGATTTTTTTGTTGTAAGTAAGCGGCTACTGCGGCTTTTTCAGGAATTTTTACTAGCTGCCTGACTTGGTAACATACATTAAAAACTTGTCCCGATTATAAAAAACACGTCGAAAAAAGCCTAAGTATGTCCGTTTCCAAGGTCTGCACCAAAAACTAAAATTGGTTCAGTGATTTTGGCGTGAAATCGTAAAAAAGGCGTAACAGATATATACAAAGTTACATTTGCAAATATTAAACTTTGACAAATAGATGTACTGAATACTGAGATTGAACCTTTACCTTTTCTATATAGGGGCAAATTCAATTTGCAGTTCGCAATAAAACGCCAACGCAAGGTGTAAAAGATCCTCAAACGGTGACTGCGGTTTACCGTGGGTAGCACGTGGGTTTACCTGCATTGCGTGACCCCATCAAGATCAGTGGGAATGCCCCAGGCGCGGTCCGAAGGGGGGGGGTCACAGGGGACATGACCCCCCCAAAATACAAGGTCAAATTGAAAAATCTCAAAAATTTGCCAAATAATAATGGTGGTGAATGGTGGTAATTCCATAAGTATAAATATGATTTTGTAACACTTCCAAGTTTTCTTTTTCTGAGGTACCTAGTGAGTGACCCGGGCTGGTCAATAGCCACAAGGCTGGCTGGGGGAGTTTAGTGCGTAGTGGACGCTTAGTCTCGAGTCCCACACACGGCCGCAGGTTTAGCTAGCCTGCGGTTATGGTACAAAAACGCATTCTCCTCCAAAAAAAAAAATAAGTGACCCCCTCCAAAATTTCAGGCTGCGACCGCGCCTGGAATGCCCGCCGCAGTCCTGGCACTTCCGCGACACCCGGGTTAATTGTGGGGTTGGGGCAAAGGTCAGCGTTATGAAAACAGTCGATACTGAGAGATTTAGTTGACAAACAAGGGCACTGAAGCTAGAGAAATTACTACGTATATGAGACCTAATAACTGTCGTCTCGGTGTAGCGAAGGGTGGTGCCATACAGTAACTGCTTAGTAACTGTTTGGCGCTGAATTGTCTAAGGGCAGACGTGGCGCTTGTGTACGATCTGCTCGTCTTGTTACAAATTGCAATAAAAAAAGGGCCCGAATGCTATGTCCCACTATATTAGCGGACACAGCCTTGTAGACACGCTCTAGGCACGTATAACAAAACCTTTTCGGAATTGGATATTTTTGTTTATTTTTTTTAAACGACGATTATATTTAACTCGTTACTCTCGCCTATGGATATGTAATACCAGTGGCATCACTCACGGGTCGGTGACTCTATAATTTGAAGAGAAAAATAACGTTGGCAACAAAAAAACTTTTTATCGCTGCTAACACCATGCTCTTCCTACCCTCCCCACTCGTTATATTATATTAGCTCTCTAAGCGTTATAGTGTATAAATAAACTATTTTTTGTCTCTCATAAATTCTCATAATAAAAAACTCAAAAAAAAAAACAAAAAAAAACTACCTAAAAACACTGAAAAGCAAAAAATAATTTTAATAAGACATTTATCAAATGCGCTTATTGTCTAAGCCTATTAATAACATTAAATTGTATTTACGTGCTAGGTAGGTACCTACTAATCTGTTTGTAGTCGGTGCCAAGCCAAATAGTAGGTACCCAGACTACGTACCTACGTCCGCGGATTATTTGTAACCCTGTATAATACATAAATTATTAGGTATGTATAATTTTTCATTACCTTTGGCTTGGCACCGACTTCAAACAGATTAGTAGGTACCTACCTAGCACGTAAATACAATTTAATGTTATTAATAGGCTTAGACAATAAGCGCATTTGATGAATGTCTTATTAAAATTATTTTTTGCTTTTCAGTGTTTTTAGGTAGTTTTTTTTGTTTTTTTTTTTGAAGTCGGTTTAATTTTTTTTTAAAAAGTTTGTTTATTTTTCTATTTTTAGTGTGAATAATACGTAGGAGTGAGTAAAACTCTCTCATAATATTGATAACGAAAATACGAGTAAAATAGTAGAATTGTATTATTTGATAATATTAGGTATTCATTAAGTGTTCAGCACCATTCAGTAGACCAACTAAAGATGCAGCCCGCAAGAGGGACATAAGAATTAAGAAGTCGTACCCTTTAGCTTCCATCATCATAGTTGTACCTTCCATCATCAGCTTAGCTGCAAAAGTACATGAAATACAACTAACGGTCCACATATTCCTACAACACTGAAATAATTATCCCCTAACTCCTAACCGTTAAGGAGTTGTACCTTCCATCATCAGCTTAGCTGCAAAAGTACATGAAATACAACTAACGGTCCACATATTCCTACAACACTGAAATAATTATCCCCTAACTCCTAACCGTTAAGGAGTTGTACCTTCCATCATCAGCTTAGCTGCAAAAGTACATGAAATACAAATAACGGTCCACATATTCTTACAATACTGAAAGAATTATCCCCTAACTCCTAACCGTTAAGGAGTTGTACCTTCCATCATCAGCTCATCAACATAAAGTGATGTCTATAGGACGCAAAAACTTAAATGGCTTCAGAAAAAACAAGTAACGCGTAGTGTGCGCCTATAAAATTTGAGGTTTGCCCTTGATTTTCCCGGGATCCCATCATCAGATCCTGACATGGTGACAATGGGACCACCTCGGAACTATGCACTTTCAAATAAAAAAAGAATTATTTAAATCGGTCCACAATTGACGGAGAAATCGACGGACATACATAAAAAAAAAAAAAACGACGGGTTGCACTCCGGGAGTGCCGGCAGAAGTGAAAACCTGAATATTAACGTTGTGCATTTTTGATATGTATTTTGGAATGGTTAGGGATTTAATTGATTGGTAGAGGTATAAAAGTACTATCATTTATGTGGTAAAATACAATATTTATTTATTGCGCTATCGTACACAAACATGACAATTTATATTACATTAAAAAGTTTATCTCTCAGAATTAATGTAATCAGAAACTTTTTCAGACTTATCAGAAACTCCTTGCTGTGACACTGAAACGCCATGTAATAAACGATGATAAAATGATTGACAACCGTCAATGTCATACTTTTTTGATTGACAACTATTTATTTTCTAAACAACGAAAACAAAGCAAAAACAAAGTTTGGAATTTACAACTAATTGCATACCTACTGGAATCTGCAGATAAACTTTTGAATTTGGAGCAATCGGCCAAGAAATGATTTCCTTTACAGAATCCGCAGACTCCCGAATCGTTAATAACACGAGTGGTGTTACAGTAATCAACATGTCGCTTTCGAGGATGTTCACTGGGAATTTGGGGTAACAAGCCAAACTGTGTGTGAGAACGAGCCTCTTGTCGCAGGAAATCGGACAGCATTTCCAACTTCATACGACCTGATGCATGCTCCGCAGCATAGCGGATCCAAAGACTGCGGAGAAGTGGTGTTAATTTCCACAAAATACTGTTATATAACTCCGGCGAATAAAGATATTCCAAACTTTTTAAATGTTTTATTACGGCAATTAAATTTTGAATTTTGCAGGATATCAAATTAAGGTCTTTGTGGTCACTTTGTAGCATATGAAGCATATAGGAAGCGACCGCACTGCGGCTATAATAGTAGAAGAGGTCACACTTGACAGTTCATTTATGCAAAGAAAAATATACCTTACGCTAAAGGAATAAAACTCAAGAAAACAACATCAGTTCTTATTAATACAATTATTTACTCTACTCCTGATGTACATAAGAAGCACTTTTCTTTGCATAAATGAGCTGTCAAATTGAACAAAAAACCATTATTGTCTATAGACCGACAAACTTCTGTTCCGGTGGCGGCGTCGCTACTGTCTATTTAAAACTGTCATTAAATATCGTTTTTGCATTGCATTTCACGTAGTTCCAATTTTGGCCACCGGAACAGATAAGTTTGTAGAAAACACGTGTCCGGACTTCAAATTTTATATGGATTTTCGATCAGGTCACGTGACACATAAATCCTGACGCGAGTTTAACATTTTTTCCCCATACAAAAAAAGTGCACAACGCCGCTAAAGAAGTTTTCACTTCAAAAAAATACATACAGTCGAACATAGAACCTCCTCCTTTTTTGAAGTCGGTTAAAAAGGTACTTAAATAAAAAGGATCATCGTTTCTAAAATAACATAAGCATGAAATTACAGGACCTACAGTTTCTTTGGGAGACTTTCTACGAGCAACTAGAGAGTCGTTTGAAGACTATTTTGTTATAGAAAATAAATTAACTATCAACAATTTATTTGGTAATACGAGTAATATTAAAGTGAACATCCCTCGTAGGAGAATTAATCTTCTTAAGTTCTTAGGCATGCAACATGAAATTATTATAAAATATCACCGCAAAATTGCAAAGGCCTTTATAACTTGGCGTGATTGTAATTTGCGTTTCAAAGAAGGTAGGTATCACTACTATCACTTAGACAGAGAAAACTTTCAAAAACCGACCAATCAGGGACATCTCTTATAACACCGATTGTAATTATACGATTGCATTTCGATAAATTATATTCTGACGGAAAATAATGCCCTTTTTTGCGGAGGACAATGTGTCTAAGCTGCTTTATTAGAGGATAGAAAAACCTGCGGAAATGTGGGGGCTAGAGGCAAACTGTCGAGTTTGTTGCGGAACTTCTTCTCGACAGGCCATTCACGTCGAAGTGTTGGTAGGTTAAAAAAGACTTAAAGTGATAGGTATTTTTTATAAATCCAATTGCAGAAAAAAAAATAACTTCCCCTGGTTTTCCCTTCACACCCTTTAGGGTCTCTTAAGACACGAGCCTTGTCATTGGCGATTGACCGGCTAATAATAATGCCCTGTTTCCGAATGTATAAGCAGATGCTTTACAATCTTCAGGCTTTGAATGGTTGTGACGCGAAACGTCACTTTAGCAAAATGTCATCTCAAAAAAATTGGTCTCTTTCGCAGAAAGTCATTTTCGCAAAATGTCATTTTCTCAGAATGTCATAGTAGCAAAAAGTCATTTTCGCATTATGTCACTTTCTCAAAATGTCACTTTAGCAGAATGTCATTCAACCTAACCAATCAGTCTAACAACCAAGCAGGGTAAAAAAAACCAGATATCAAGTAATCAAATCTTTATTATAAATATGCGCTCATCCGTGGAAGTACCACCCTCTCACATAACACCAACGTGAAATAATAGTGACTACTATTGTGTTAATTTTCCATACTATGTGAGCATTGTCCTTTCCAATTAAAAATGTAACATGTTTTTTTTGTCTTTAGTGTTGCAATAATGTGCATATTTATAATAAAGATTTGATTACTTGATAACATAACATGTTATAAAATAATGTTAAATAACATTTTTCAGTACTAAATGTTTTGTTGAAAAATAATATCAGATAGTTTTGACGTGTTATAAAACACATGTTATAATATAACAATGTTACTTAATCTGTACGCACCGTTAGATTGATTGGTTAGGTTGAATGACATTCTGCTAAAGTGACATTTTGAGAAAATGACATTATGCGAAAATGACTTTTTGCTACTATGACATTCTGAGAAAATGACATTTTGCGAAAATGACTTTCTGCGAAAGTGACCAATTTTTTTGAGATGACATTTTGCGAAAGTGACGTTTCGCGTCACAACCCTTTGAATATGTATAAGGCACTGTTGCCTAGCCATCTGTGGGTACGTGTAGAGGCTACATTACGCCTACTCGGCTACGGAGCTGCCCTGCCGGTCTGTAGTAGGTTACTTGTGTACACCCTCTATTGTATTTATTGCTGTCCGTGCCACACGCCTGTGCTGCCAATTATACGAGATTGATGATAACTGTGTGCCAAATAGATTGTTTGTGCTTTGGGGCAGAAGGGTCTACATTAACTGAGATGTTGTACGTATTAGGCTTAGTGTAGATGTCTGAAGCCTGGATTGTCTAGTGTTTAAGTAGTCTTGATCTCAATGTATTTTTATTCCACATCAGTTGGCAGACAGATACGCAGCCCACCTGATGGTCAGCGGTCACTGCGGCCTATTCCATTGAGGGTTACTTTCATCAGGAAGCGTCTCTCAATGTGCTAAAAAATCGAGATTCTCGGATCATATTTTCTTGTCGATTTTATCGATATAACGGTATCATTTACACCTTGGCCGGGTGTAGTTAGTTAGAGAACTTTTCCTGAGCCAAACGGTAATAGCTTTGGCTGTGTTTCGACAATTATGGAAACCTGAACTTAAAATGTTATCCTTTGATCCTCCTTTGAGCCAACTGTGTGGCAGCACATTCAATGAAATAGGCCACAGTGGCCATTTACCATCAGGTGGGCACCGCGCCTATCTACCAACAGAAGTTACATAAAAAACCTTAAGTAGGTATCTTTGACGAGCCATTTGGTGTAATGGTCGAGAAGTCGGCTATTACACCAGAGGATTGCGGGTTCGATCCCCGCACGGTACAAACATTTGTGTGCATGAACATGTCTGTTTGTATCGGTCTGGGTGTTTCTATGTATATTATGTATGTATTTACAAAAAAAAAAGTATATAAGTAATATTTATCCGTTGTCTAGCACCCATAGCACAAGCTAATGCTTAGTTTGGGGCTAGATGGCGCTGTGTGAAAAATGTCCAGAGATATTTATTTATTATTATTTATTTATTATTTTCAATAGGACAAGAGTACTGATCGTTTACCATCAAGTAGACAGTGTACCGTCAGTACCAACTGAAGTAATCTAGATTTTAATTACCAATCAGTGAAAAACTACCAGGCGGCTTAAGAATAAGGCGTTCTACTCTCTTATCCACAACACGCGCCTTGCCTGACAATTACAAAGAGATTGATAGTAATTGCTTTGTCAAATACTCGTAGATTGTCGGATCCACCACAGGAGTAGAGCCACGTTATGTGCTGGGCGAGTGTACTGAGACAGGATAATATTATGTTGCCGGTTGATAGATAGATGCTTAATGTAAAATCGATAACTAATAAATGCCATACGTAATGCTCTATTGTGTTCCGAGACTAACGTTTCTAAGAGCAACGCTCTTGCCTAAACTAAGGCTCTTTTTTTTTCAGGAGAATAAGAACTAGAAAAGTCTCGATATTTTTCATAAATTTCTAGCAATATTTTGCGAAAGTGAGTTATTAGTGAGCGTTGTACGGCTGATGACGATAATGATGTTTAAGCAAAGTTTGTGAGGATGTATAGATGGATGTTTGCCACTCTTTCACACGCCAAAATTACTGAAAGGACTTAGATAAAACCCTACAGTAATACGTTAAAAAAACACAGAACAATACGCAAGCAAAGATTCCGGCGGCAGCTAGATTTTTGAACAGCGAAAATACTACGACCTACTTTTGACTATTATGAGTTAGGACTTATTAAATGTCACAAGTCGCTCAACATTCTCACTTAGATACCTACCTCAAGCTCTCTCGTAGTCGTAGTAAAATGTAGAAAAGCGAGGCAATATGTGCGCGGGAGCTGCGAGGTGACTTATTGAAACGTCTCGACTCTTTTGTGTGAGATTAGATGCCGACTTCTGACGTTTAGGAGAAAATTAGTTTTTCAATTTAATTTGCCCGCTGACAGAGGATAGACACAAATCTTCGTAGACATTTTTGGTTATTTCCAGTTGTCACCACTAGTTTTGTTCTCACTTGAAGAAACAAGTCCCATAATACATCAGATGATAACTGAGCATTTAAGGTCGTCTTCAGAGTTATCAAACCTCGATCTATATTAATATTATAAATAGGAAAGATTTGATTGTTTGTTTGTTTATTTGTATTGAATAGGCTCCGAAACTACTAAACCGATTTGAATAATATATTGTTATGATTAACTTATAACATTTGAGGTATTTTGTTCCGCAATCGCCATACTTTGTGTAGATACCAAACCTCATAAATGACCCTCATAAATACAAGAAGGAGTAAAAGAACATACATAAACATGCAACATATTACCCTTCTAAGACTGTTGGGAGATGATATATGTAAAAGCTTTTTAGCAAATTGTATACTAATAATAGTATCGGGCAAAGTGGTCTTCTTACTAAATTACCAAGTATTATCAATCCGCGCTTGGCACTTGTAGTAATTCAGCAGTGTTATTATGATGATGATTTGATTTGAATGATTAAGACTTTTGCCCTGCAGTGGATTTTTTATACCACATCGTTTGGCAGACAGGCAGGCTTATCGTCGTCATAGCGTCGCTCTATGTGCTGCCAGACTGTAGGCTCATCTAATCTTTGAGCCTTTAATTTCAAGTGTACCGGCTCCCACATTAATATTGCCGACACACAGTCAGCTGTTATGGCGGCAGATTTCACCTGTGGGGGTGATAGCTAGCCAGTCGGACTGTTCTACGGATGCGGTCAAAAAAAAAAAAAAAATTAAATAAATCCCTGGACATTATTCACACAGCGCCATCTAGCACCAAACTAAGCATGAGCTTGTGCTATGGTTGCTAGACAACGGATAAACATTACTTATATACTTTTTTTTTTGTAAATACATACATATTATACATAGAAACACCCTGACCGATACAAACAGACATGTTCATGCACACAAAAATGTTTGTACCGTGCGGGGATCGAACCCGCGACCTTTGGTGTAATAGCCGACTTCTCGACCACTACACCAAATGGCTCGTCGAAAAATAATTAAAGGACTGATACTTTTTTATATACTGGGAATGGAACACTAAACCTAATATCACGACTAGGCAGGCATTTGAACTGCCACCAACGAGGAGTGAAACAAACGTTTTGCACAATATTCAAAAGTAAGTGCCTCTATTTGAATAATAGTAGGTACCACAAGCAAAACTGCTATCTCCTCCACTCAGGCAAATAGTTTCCTATCGAATAAAAGGTATTTGACAAATAGCGCACCATCATTGAAAATGGAGATGGCAAGGTGCAGAAACCACTAAGTTCAAATTTTTTGGAACCTGGTTAAAAAGGTAAAAAGCTTTGTAGTGCTATAAAGGCGCAGTACAATTATTTTTTAAAGTCTTAAAAATGTTAATACTTAACTAGCTTTCCGCCGCGGTTTCACCCGCGCGTAATTTCTTTATTTCAAATATCCCGCGGGGAGACGTTTCCCGTAGGAATTTTATAGCCTACGTCCTAATCCGGGCTATAAACTGTACTTGTGCCAAATTTCATCTAAATCTGTTCAGACGTTTAGGCGTGATTGAGCGACAAACATCCAAACATCCAGACTTTCGTATTTATAATATTAGTAGGATAAAGGTATTTTTGGAGGAGATACAAATTGCAGTTTTGATGAGATTGTGGCAGAATAGATTCAACCTAGACATTGAATCTAATTAACGGTGGGCTGATTTAAAGTGGTTAGATTTTGTCACATGCAGGCCATTTGCAGTAATTATGTTAATGTAAGAAGCCATTGTTTGACAATGTGGGTCATGTGGTTACCGCATTGAAAGCAGTACCTACATACCTATAATTTAGTGAAAAAAAACATGGTGCTTACTTCTCGTATGGACCTTTTTATGTTACTATCAACTATTGTCAAAAATAGGCATTGCTTAGGTAGTCTATAAAAATAATATTATAAAGAGGAAAGATTTGATTGTTTGTATTGAATAGAAATTTCGATTTGGAAAAGTTCTTTCACTGTTGGAAAGCTACACTATCCCCGGTTACATAGGGTACTTTTAAGCCCAAAAAAATGGGGAGGGGGGATATTTGAAAAAATAAATTACGCGCGGTTGAAACCGCGGTGGTGGCCGCTTTGATAAAGACAACAATTCTGCTATATGTATTCACATAATTTGTGTTTTACCAAAAAAGTAAAGAAGTGTACTTAAGCAATGTCACAACTAGGCCGACATAGGTGAGCCATTGCCATTAGAGCGAACTGAGATATCGCCAGTGGGCAGCCAAATACCCTCTATTTGGGGCGTTAGCCGAGTGGATTTAAAGGGTTAAGTAGATGGGCTTAAACGATGATGGAAGGCATTTTAAGCTGTTGGTCCCGGCTGCGGCTAAGCTAAAACTAGATACGTTACAGATCTATATAATAATTAAAGCAGAAAAAATATTTTCTGGTTTTTTTAAATACATTGAAAACTGGTATGGTCGCGGTCGTAATATCAAATAGTTTTTCGCAATTACTCAATTCTACTAATTTTATTAAAAAAAGTTTGTATGGATGTTTGTTATTCCTTCACGTTAAAACTACACTCTGTTCACCATAAGTTGTCCTTTAGCCGCTATATTGGCAGCATTGCCTACGCTTTGTAAATCTGTCAAAAAACAGATTGGAAGTATTAAAAAACAATAGTACCAATATAGCGGCTAGGGGACTTCTGATCGAGAACGTAGTGTACTGAATGGATTTAAATGAAGCTTTACAATAATACAGCTTATACATAAAAATAACAAATAGGCTACAATTTATAAAGATATTTCCGCGGGGTACCTACATATATACCTCCTACTACTCCTATAATATCCTACAGTTCACAGGCGAAGCCGTGGGCGGAAGGCTAGTACAAAATATAGAAAGTTCAGCATTTGCTAAGCTATTTTAAAATACTAATGTACGTTCCAGGTTACGCTTTAATGTTAAGTTGTACACCATTTTGTGGGTTTTAGACAGCTATATCTTCTGTAAAAGTGCTTTTCTAAAGTAACGGTTATTAAAATTTGTATGGCAGGCGTCGTCAGTAGGCTCCAAGTCGGTACATTCCTTGTGGGGCGAGGCAGTGACACAGTAAAAAGAGTACAGTAGGCTATCTTCGGCCCAGTCCGCGTCATAATAGCCTTGTTGGCTGTCTCATGGTTGTCACTTGTACAAATGCAAAAGAGTTTTTTTTTTTTGGAGAATGCGTTTATGCACCGAATCCGCAGTCTAGCTACACCTGCGGACTCGAGACTAAAGCGTACACTACCCACTAAACTCCCCCGGTTACTCCTTCACTCCCAATTGGGACGAGCCAGTGCCAGCCAGGCTATTGACCATCCCATCCCCAGGTACCCCGACTTGAGAGGTCTCAAGTACAGTTCCATGATGGAACTAAGTACTGATATATTTTATTTTCACTGGTTCCATTATTTTGGCGCTCACATAGTACAAGCCGCGCGCAGTGCGTTTGTATGAATAGACGTATTTTGTTCTCTTTCTACTGTGGCAGTATCGCGATTCGCCAGACGGAATGAACACCATTTGTTATTAGTTCGCGTGCCTTCCCGGCGTTCCATAAGGAATGTAATTTTTATGTAAACTAATTTTTACGATGGCGTCGCGTCTTTAGGCTGAGGGGCTTGTAGATTAGAATTCGCAGCTTTGTCGCTCGCATTCCTTATTTTATTAACGGTACAGATTAAAAAATAAGAATAATTTTTCACGATTGCTGAAATTAGTTTGATTTTTTTTTTTGTACTAAGGCTCGTTATATTTTTGTCTAATATTTTGTAACTTCATCTCTAGGTACACCACACAAGTATATTTCATCTGAGTCTCAATAAAGTACTTAAGTGCTTGTCACAGTTCAACCTATTACTTTTTACGGCCTAAAATACGGACGAAAGGGTAACTCCAGACCTAAATTAAAAAATACAGACGTGACTAGAAATGTCTATGGCCTAAAAGCTGAAACCTTGTCAGCAAGAGGTCCGCACGTGAGCTATAACTCATAAGAGTGGCCTATTGGAACCTCTCATGCGGTCTAGTAGGTAGATTGACTTGAGAAATATTGGGGATAATACATTCTTGCTAGCAAAATGCTCGCGCGTTGGCGTCTTTTTATTATTTCATTTTATATAAAATAGTTTTTGCAACAGACTCTTGGGCTCGTGCCTTTTTTGGGTTGAAATTTTGCGTTAGTATTTAGTTACATGTTGCTCCGCGCAGAGACAAAATGATGATAGATACTAAATCTTATATCTTTTGTAAGTAAGTCCCGACATCGCGACAAAACGCTCGGGAAACGGATAATTCTCAAACTTTATCCACTGGCACGGAATCGCCTCCGTCAACAGTTCACTAATACAAAAGTGTTTATAGATAAAAGCCCAAACTTACAAGCCCTTGCAAAAAAATTTGAACGACGAAAAATAAATCCAAACTTTGAACAGGCAGACCGCCAATCATCTCACGAGCCCTTTCCCCAAAAATCTGTTCACAAAAGCGTCCCCGACTCCCAGATTCCCGACATTCATCAATTTTGTCGCGCAGACGAAACATTTTTAATAATGTACAATCGCCCTGATCCGCCCCGTATAATTAGAGGCCCTTTCCCTCTTCCCCCCAAATATATCTGGGTCACGCAAACGTTGCCTGGGCGGGGTTTAGATAAATTAGACGAATATGTTCCCACAGGAGTACCTACTGGGATATTACGACGATCACTCTCTACGTTTTTCGTGATAAACGATGAGATGTTGAGAAACGTCACTCGAACCACGTACATAATAGATTGTCCTTGTTGCTGAATAAATACCAAAATAGTATGCTTAAAATATTATTAATGAATATGGCTTAGAATTATGAAGTACTAACTTTCCGCCCGCGGTTTCACTCGCGCGTAATTTCTTTTTTCAAATATCCCGCGGGAATGTGACGTTTTCCGTAGGAATTTTATAGCCTTTGTCTTAATCCGGGCTATAAACTATACGTGTGCCCAATTTTATCTAAAGCCCTTCAGCCGTTTAGGTGTGATTGAGTAACAAACATCGAAACATCCAGAATTTCGCATTTAAAATAAGAGTAGGATAGTAGAATAAGAAAAATGAAAAAGCTGAAAAAAAATGCCTAAGTTCGTCGTCCATGGGGAAAGTCCTTGTCTTATTTTCGCGATATAAATTAATTAATTTGTAACGCTCATTAGACATAGTGTACAAACTAGGTTTTTTATACCACATCAGTTGACAGACAGACACGCAGCCCACCAGACAGACACGCAGCCCACCTGATGGTAAGCGATCAATGCGGCCCCTTCCACTGAGAGACACTTCATCAGAAAGCGTCGCTCAATGTGCTGCCAGACTGTAGGCTCATCTGATCTTCGAGCCTTTAATTTAAAGTATGCTGGCTCCCACATTTATATTGTCGAAACACAGCCAGAGCTGTTATAGGCGGCAGATTTCACCTGTGGTAGCTAGCCAGTCGGACTCTGAAAAAATCCTACCACCAACCAGACCCAAGGCGAGAATCGAACCCACGACCTCCGGGTGTTTATATCCGAGCGGCTTAGCCACTGTTCCATGGAGGCGGGCATTAGGTGACCTAATATAATCCTAATAAGAAGATTTTATTGTAAGTAAGATTATCGGTTCTTAAAACACTAAAATTAGTTACAATAACAATAGAGTGTTTTCTAAATAGAGATGAAACATCAACCGTCTAAACCGAAATATCTCAACTTCCGAAAAATTTTATTGCAAAGCCGAGGGTGCCTCTTGAGGGTTGAAAAAACGCTAAAAGAAACACGAGTGTCTCTTAGACTGAGGGGTTGCCGAATCGTACTTCGCGATAAGGGCTGTCGCGTGAAGAGCTAACGAAGACATTTAGAAAAATCTAATCGATTATGATTTATAAATCATCTATGATAAGCGCCAGTTTCGCCACACGCGGTTTCACACGCGCGTCATTTCTTTTTTCAAATATCCTCTCCCTCCCCCCTCATTTCCGGGATCAAAAGTACCCTATGTTCACCGGGGATAGTGTAGCTTTCCAACAGTGAAAGGATTATTCTAATTGGTTCAGTAGTTTCGGAGCCTATTATATTCAATACAAACAAACAATAAAATATTTCCTCTTTAAAAAATTAATATAAAAAATCTTCATCATCATCATCATCCTCTCATCTCCATCATCTCCCTTTGTCGGTTGGCAGGGCTGGTTCTGCGGCTGGTTCGGCTGAAGACCTCAAAAGGCGCAAATATTCTGTCATCAGTGATGCCTATATATTTGAGCCTTTTGGGGTTGAAACGCTGGGGCCCTGGGGTCCAAGCGCTCGCAGGGTGTATCGTGAGATATCTAAGCGTTTGCTGGAGTCATCTCACGATCCCAAAGCTGGTCTGTACCTAGGGCAGCGTATCAGCCTGGCCATCCAGCGTGGAAACGTTGCTAGTGTCCTGGGTACTTTTCCCATGGACGGAGACCTCGGCCAAATTTTTTATTTATAATTATGTTTAGTTAATAATAATAATAATAAGACGACCCCATCGCCCGTTGGTGAAAGTTGGCGCTCTTCATTTTATGAGGAGCTACAACTTTCATCAATGCAGTCAGTCTCCGCAGGGCAGCTTGTGGCGAGCTGTTGGTGTGTGGCGACACCACGGACCCGAGACCTCCCGGGGGAACTCACCATCTTATCCCCCACCTCTGGCTTGCCTTAGTTGGCCGTCCAGAGTGGAGCGCAAGAGCTCTGTGCTCGAAAGGGTGGAAGTGCTCAATCTGCGTAATAACGGGGAACGGCTGACCGGATTACCGCGATCCAGAAACCGGTGCACACCTCTCGGCACCCTTAGCCAACCACGCCGGTGTTGGGCCCGTGCTGCCCGCGACCCTAGTGGCCGCTTAGAGTGGTAGCTGTTTACGGGGGCCCATCTAGTGGGAGGCGAGTCACCGTCTGCCAGGAGAAAACCTGAGACAATTTGCATGGCAGACGTCCGTTGTCTCAACCCATAGCCCAGTTAACCAATCCATCGAATTTTAACACCATAGACCTGGCTTTGTTTTCTTTCATTTTACCAATAGTTCTTGCATTTGCCAGGTGTTGTCTGTGAACAGATTTTCTATATTTTTTTAGAGATAAAACCTGGCAGATGTACTCATTCAGATTAGAGAAAATGGTACCAAAAAGCCTCTGCATGTTGGCTTTGGCCCCATGCATGCTTCAAAGGACCGGGTCCCCATGGGCCCGAGATCTTAAAATGTACCTACATAATAATAATAAAAATTGTTTTATTTCTCACCACAAACCAAAAAACAGAACCAGATACATAGTAAAGTAAAAACATTTACAACATTTGGTTGTGGATCACTGGTGCCTGTTGTAGGTATACACCTGTGTTACAGGTCACCAGGTCTCCAACTCTCAGAAATAGGATACACTTTTTAAATTTTTGTTTAATTTTACATGGAACTGATTAGTTAACACAGCTATGTTTATAAATTACAGTGAGAAAAAGTAAATATATGATTAGTGTAGTGTAGGTAAGTGTGTGTGAGAGTGTCTGTGTGTGTGGGTGTTTGTGTGTGAGATAGTGTGTGTGTGGAGAGTGGGTGTGGGTGTGTGTGGGGGTGTGTGTGTGTGTGTAAGTGCGTGTGAGAGGGTATGTTGTATATATTCACAAAATGAAAGTTCTTTTTTGTATATATTTTTAATGGTAATATTCGATTGTTGTAAATAGAAATTTAAAAAAAATTATATAAAAAATTGATATAGATTATTATGTAAATTAGATTAGTAGATTTACATATTTAATAAAAAATATAATTTCTAAAATAAGCCAGTACTCTTTGTTTGGTAGAGCGGCAACCCTGCTCTTTGGAGCGCCAGAGGAATGCCGCGACACTTCTTTCGAGGGCCTTTTGAGACTCCCGACTGCTGTAGGTATTTCAAAAGCTGCCGCGAAGCGGAAGGCAAGAATCCCGATTCAAATATCACAGATACATCCTAATAAACATCGTGGGAAAAACTCCGGCGATGGAACAATTATTTACATCTATACCTACATCTATACTAATATTCTAAAGAGGAAAGATTTGATTGTTTGTTTGTATTGAATAGGCCCGAAACTACTAAGCCGATTTAAAAATTCTTTCACTGTTGGAAAGCTACACTATCCCTGGGTGATATAGGGTACTTTTGATCTCGAAAGTGTGGGGGGAAGGGGGGGTATTTTATAAACCGCGGGCGGAAGGCAAGTGGTCAATATAATCTGCACAGCTTTTGGAACTTATTGTAGTGTGTATTGTAGTTGTATTTTTCCAATAGAGTCCCTCCCTATAAGGATCCTTAACCCTTTCAACGCCAATGTCTGATATATCAGACAAACCATTTTCGTGCCCACCACGCCAATGAATGATATATCAGACAAAAAACAGGATCAAGAAACGTTGTATTTTTACTTGCCTGAATGATAATTTTTTGGAATAAATTTTTTTAATGGTCGTGGCGTTAGGTGCACCATTTTCGGAAAAAAGCGTGGCAGGGAAAGGGTTAATAGGTAAATTATTAAGTTGAGTAATTTGCCAAATTGAACTCAACATAATGAACGAGTACCAATTTAATGTCTTTTCCACTACTATTTGGAACACTCACGCCGAATCAAAGGATGAACTGATCCTGTATTCTGCGGTCACTATTAATTAACTTCTTCCCATCCCTTCGACGTTCTCTTTGAACCACATAGTTGACCGGAATTCACGGAGTGACTCGATTGATGCGAATCGGGGCAATTTTGGGCAGATTTTGTGGATACGTTACTTATTATTGACATTCGATCCTTCAAGCTTCTTTTAACTTCTTTTTTTCAGAGTCTGACTGGCTAGCTACCACCACAGGTGAAATCTGCCACCATAATAGCTCTGGAGCTCTGTACCGGCAGTATTAATGTGGGAGCCAGTACACTTGAAATCAAAGGCTCGAAGATTAGATGAGCCTACAGTCTGGCAGCACATACAGCGACGCTACCTGGTGAAGGGGCTTCAATGGAATAGCCCGCAGTGGCCGCTTACCATGAGGTGGGCTGCGTGTCTGTCTGCCAACTGACATAGTATAAAAAAACTTTATAGGTAGAAACTACAGTGTGATCAAAAGACTATCATGGCGCTGTTTTGATTCGGTACTTTTTGGTGGGCTGCGTGCCTGATTCATTGAGGGACACTTAACCTGAACGAGTCGAAGTAACATGAAAATACATTTTAAAAAGGTATAAGTACTGAAAATTTTTAAAATACGTCTTGTCTCGTATAGGGAGAACTAACGACACCTGGTGATCAAGTAAAACTTCAACCTGTTGGGCTTGCGCTTCTTCCATGAAATCTGATTTGAAACGAATCTACTGAGATTTAACTGAAATAAGTCTTAGTACACGATTTCAATGGATTGCTTTACCATTCCCTTCTCAGTGGTGTACACTTGTTAACAATTAATCAGAGTGCCACGTTACTTTGTGATGTTTTTGTTTGCCGCTAAGCAACAACGTAAAGACTGTTATTAAATCTTACAAACTTACGGGCGTAGGTAACGTATCGAGCTCACGATTCCAAGCTATGTAGGGCCTATTAATGTGTTTGTGTTAAGTAATAAACGTTTTATTTCATTTAAGAGGGATGTAAACACCAGAGGCAGCTGCATCACAGATGCGTTGCTCACCTTTTAGGAAAAAATACACTTGCTTTTTGAGGGATTCTCCGACCAATTGTTTAAACAAGTCCCAAAAGTTAGTTCCATAGAATAGTCGTACGTGGCAAGAAATGTCTAGAGAGATGCACGGTGCTTCAAAGCATTATCTTCCGGGAAAAATGGCTCTCATTCACATTATTCATAAAAAATTACAGTATAAGTATGAGTGAAGAAAGATACGTACCTACCAAATGTAATGACCCACTTTAGACGACAAAATGCGATTCCCTGCTATAATAAACAAATAATATACACACCGGCACAATTAGCGGAACACAAAAAAAAGCAGGATTTTAAAATCTTTTACTTGAGGAACTGGCCAGTTATGATATTTTTTTAATTTATTGTCAAATTTGAAAATAGAAAATTAGATGTCATACACTTTTTTCATTCATTTGTTTTAATTTCCCGCACAATACGTTTTGTCAACTTCTTCGAGTAATAACTACGTAATTGTAATTTTTTTGAAAAATTGCACTTAATGGTTTTTTTATAAATTTGTTATTCTATAGGCAATTTTGTTTATTAAAAGCTCTTTATTATGCCTGACTTAACATCACTGGAAATCATTAGGGCTGATGAAATGAGAAGAAATGGCCATACCTACAGATTGATTGCCTCAAGGCTTCGTCGACCAGTATCAACGATTCATCGCAGCATCCAGCGGTACAGATCGTCTAATTCTCTTGTGAGGAGGAGGGGTCAAGGTGGAAAAAGATGTACATCGAGGCGTGATGACAGTTTTTTACAACTTGCAGTTCGTAGGAATACGCGATTAACGGCTGTACAAGCTCGAAATGAACTGGAAGACGTTCGAGGAGTACGAGTAAGTGAGCGTACAGTTCGCAGGAGATTTGAAGAAGTTGGTTTAGGGTCGTATATACCTGCCAAAGGCCCAAAACTTGAGAGACGTCACCGCATAAACCGATTAAGCTATGCGCGAGAACATCGTCATTGGGATTTGAACGAATGGCAGCAGGTTCTCTTTACTGATGAGTGCAGAGTTCTTTTAAAACAGATCGATGGGTGACAGCGAATATGGAGACGCAAAGGAGAACGCCACATACAGTCTAATTTTGAACACACAGTGGCTTATGGTGGCGGCTCGATTATGGTTTGGGGAGGGATATGTTTGGGAGCTCGCACGGAGTTAGTGATAGTCACAGGAGGGACCATGACAGCAGATCGATACATCAGAGACATTTTAGAAGAACATGTTGTACCATTTGCCGCAGTTATTGGTGACGACTTTATTCTAATGCAAGATAATGCTCGTGCTCATAGTGCACAATCGGTACAGGCATATCTGAGCCACGTAGGTATACCGGTGATGCAGTGGCCAGCAAATTCCCCCGATATGAATCCGATAGAGCATGTCTGGGACTTGCTAAAAAGAAGGGTTAAATCCAGAATGCCACCCCCCAACAATCTGAATGAACTTGGAAACGCATTACTTGAGGAGTGGGAGCGGTTGCCTCAAGAAATCATCGATAACATAATCTGTAGCATGCCCAGACGAATGGAAACCGTAATCAGAGCAAGAGGGGGAAACACTCGTTATTAATTTTGCTTTAATTTTATTGTTAAATCATTTAATGCTTACTTTTTTTTATTTTTTGTGATGGTTCATAATCATCTAAAAATTTCACTTATTTCAAATTTCTTTATTTTTCAATAAAAAAATAACGAAGACTTTTCAAAGTCGTTGTTAAAAGATGTTAATCAATTTGTTATTTTGTGTCTAATTACATTTTCGTCAAATATATGCGTTATTATCTCATAGTCTCACTTTTTTTTCTGTTCCGCTAATTGTGCCGGTGTGTATATAATCAATGAACATGCCACAAACATCAAACTATTTGTTTGAGATGTGAGAATCGAGTCTCGTTCCTTACAAGCAGAAACGTACCAAGTATTAGTTGTGTCGCCTTGTCGGAAATTTCACGGATAACTGTATACATAACTTTATGGGCGAAAGTTTCGAGATTTGAGACCCTGTCGAACTTCGTACATGTGTGTATTTATTGAGTGAAGTTCGTTTATGGAGCAAATTATTAGCCATTGGCGCCGAAACTGCCATCACAAGCAAATCCCTCTGGATTTCTGGATCTCTGTATATCTCTGGACATTGTTCACACAGCGCCATCTAGCCCCAAACTTACTAAGCATTAGCTTGTGCTATGGGTGCCAGACAACGGATAAACAATACTTATATACTTTTTTTTTGTAAATACATACATATTATACAGAGAAACACCCAGACCGATACAAACAGACATGTTCATGCACACAAATATTAATTTGTACCGTGCGGGGATCGAACCCGCGACCTCTGGTGTAATAGCTGACTTGTCGACCATTACACCAAATGGCTCGCCAATCCATACTCACTCAAGTCACTCATATTATAACTTTGAAAGTAACTCTGTCTTCGTACCGCTTTTTCCTTAACCACTGTATTGATATTGATATCTATGAAACAGACATGGACCAGACCTTGGGGTAGGCTACTTTTTATCCGTGTTTGTTTGTGATGTGTGGTATGGTGATATGGTGGTTATAATATTAGTGTGGATATGCCATTCATCATCATCAGTCTTTATACGTTCCTACTGAAAACGTTCAAAGTGTGGCCATACTCCACCACGCGGGCCTAGTGTGGATTGGTTGGAAGGGTGCGTAAGGCAAGTGACCAACCTTAATGTCAGTGTTATCAAGCCGCCAAATGGCCTCTGACTAGGCTTGACGACTAATATCTACATTATAGTAGATATCAGCCGGGACTAACAGCTTAACGTGCCTTCCGAAGCACGGAGACTCGCTCGCGCAAGCTCGAAATAAATGTCATGTGGTCAGAATGGTCACCCATCCATTAACCGACCGCGGTATGGGTAGCTTGACTTTCGTTATCGTTAACGAACCACTGGGCACTGTCACAGCTGCGCCACGAGCGCCTCCATATGCCATTAAATTAAACATATCAATTAGGTTTCGGACAAAGAACCAAACAAGAACCCTTCAATATTGTTTGGTGTTGATGACACAACCATTCTATTCTACACATAACTATTTGATTGCAGGTTCACTATGCTCATTCTCAGCTAAGAGTTGCTACGAATGTGATGAGATTTAAATGATAAATCTCTCAAAGTGAGGTAAGGTGAGTGGTTTCATTTTTCCGCGCGTCGAATTTCCGACCCAGAACCGAACCGGGTCAAGGCTGCACATTTTATTTCACCTCTCCAGCACACGCTTTGATTTTTCATTGTAGAGTAATGATGGTATAACTAGTAATTAGTTCTAGGATTGTAGTGGTAGATTGGTTTCCTTTGTTGATAAAGAAAATCGCCTGCGGATGTTTTTACGAATTTTCTATGGAGGTTGCGTATTTTTTATAGCTCAATGATGAGGAAATGTCTTGTGGGGAAACATTTATAGATGAAATCAATGAAATAGGCGATCTTATATCTATAGCCTACATCCGCTCATCAGGTGGGTTGCGTGTCGGTCTTCCCCTTATTATGAACTTATGTCATATCAACGACTCTCGTCGAGCCTAATATCATTAAATAAAGCAAAGAATAAGTGAACCTTCATAAAAAATCTTTGTGATTTCAGTTTTGTACAGGATCGTAAAAACCATTGATTTAAAGAAACGAGCACTTTGAAATAAATGCTTACACAGATTTACTTGCCGAATCGTCAATATTTTACAATTAAGTAGGTACTTAGTTACCACGGAAATAATAAACGAAGGAATCCAAATGTTGGAAACAATCGTTACAAGCGTATTTTGACCTTTTCTTCACGTACATACTTATCAGGATTGAACCAATGACACATGAGATCGTTTACTAGGTATGAAAATAGCGTGAGTTAGAAACAGAAATCCAATTCAGAAAGAAATAAAATACCTACGTTTATTTAGGTATGTGGTTTTCAAACATTCTTCCTATTCCATATTCACTGCCAATATTTGATTAATTAGTAAATTAACACAAATAAACCAGACACCATTTACAGTAGGACGTAAGACAATGAACTTATACGTAAAATTACCTACTGTTCATAAAATTATTTCAGAAAGTAAAGGATGCTGGCTGACACATTCTTATCTGATTATTATGAAATCAAATGCAGCATTTCGTAGACTCGTTACTCGTGTTAACATTGATAAAAGATTTGCGAAAATCTTTTGAAAGATAACATCATTCACTCTGAATCATGGGAGTATTAGGTATAGAGTTGATAAATATCTATGACATAAGTAAATCAAATGTTTCCAGTTACTATTTCATTTTTTGTCGCCTAAAAACACGGGCGTTAAAAATATAAACTACATCATTCAAACATACGGCAGTTTAGGTTTCAGTAATAGGCTGTTCTTTTTGAAAGGTCACTAATACTGCCTACTGTAACTGTTTGTCTTTATTGTACTTTGCCTTTTTGAGAGAGACGAAAACATTTAACAATAAAACACATCTGTGATTTTGTGTGATTGTTTCAGCTATAAAATTACTGTATCGTGAGTAAATTGTCGAAAAGAGGCGATGTTAATAAATAAAACCTATGAGTTGTCACAAAATAAAATGTCTAGACTAAAATCATTACCAGTTACATTGGTCTAATTGCCAATCACGCCCAAAGAAAATCAACCCAAGTTTAGAAATAACCTTTGACTTTATACTCGTAGTTAGCGAACGCACAGTTTTGCATGTGAACACAAAGGCTTACCTGTTTGACCATGAGCCTGGCCACCCGCGGGCTGGCGAATGTGACGAACCCATAGCACTTGGACACACCGGCCCTGTCATAGATCACCCTTGCCGCCGTCACCGTCGCGAACGTCGAAAAAAACTTCCACAGGTCTTCATCGGTGGTCGTCAACGAGAAACCTCCGACGAAAATTCTATTATGTATCACAGTCCCGAACTTAGGAGCATCCGTCGGAGGCAGTGTGTCATCCGTGTCCTCCTCTGGAGAGTTCAACAAAGCCTTCAGCTTCTCGTGGGGATCAGCACTCTTCCTACAGTTAGCTGCGCTCTCTTCAACCATGTGGACACAACTCGCTGACTCACTTCTTATATACCTCTTTACAGTAGTTTCCATTCTTAATTTACCATGTTCCCTTGTTTATAAAACTAAAAACGCTAGCAAAGTAAGCGAGCCTTACGGAAAACAACCCGACACTGAGCAAGACGCTGTGCTATCGATTTTTGTTGCCGACTTGTGTGTGTAGGGAGGTTGCGCGATCTATGCTTTACGCACGTTCAATTCTACGTTGACACTGTGAAAACAAGGCGTCAGATAAGATTGTGTAGCTTCAGATTTAAGAGATACGCACTAAAAATAGTGTTTGAGCTATTGTCGACAGCTATTAATACTGCGCTAGGGAACTAGGTCATCCGTTGACATCGGTTGCTTTCCTAATGGTTCGTATCTCGGTTAGTTCCGGTTCGCGACTAAAGGTGGCGCTAGTTCAGAGGAATGTTTTTGACGACATAAAAAAACTAGTTTTAGTACATCATAGTACACATATTAACCAGCGTAGTGCTATAATTACAGCTAGAATGACAGTATTAGTTACAAGTATTCCAATTATACTTTGATTTGGTCGACGCGACGTTGAGTTGCTCGAGATAACTTCTATAAACAATATTACACCACTCGTACCTACGCATCGTGACAACTGACAACTACAAATCTTGGGTACTTATACAAATAGGCATAGTAACTCATAGCTGTATGAAGTTATTAAATGTTTAAGGTATCATTACTGAGATTGAAAACAGCTTTAATTGACCGCCGTCGTGGAACAGTAACTTAGCTTCTCGGGTAAAAAACCCGGTGGTCCTGAGTTCGATTCCGGTGTCAGTAGTGTTTACTTTTTCAGTGTCCAACTAGTTACCAACCTCACAGTTAAAATCTGCTGCCATAAGTGCTAGCTGCATTTTGAAAGAAAGGGCTCGAAGATTAGAGGACCTTAACCTGTGGGTAGCACATTGAGCGATCCTCCTGGTTTTAAGTAAGTAGCCCATAATGGACTAGGCGGCAGTTGCCGCTTCCGGTTCTTCCGGGTGGTCAAACTATTTTGTCAAACTGATTTGACCACGAGGAAAAAAATTCCTGTTGGTCAAACTTCTTGAATAGAGTCCCCGTGATCAAATTATTTCGTCAAACTGATTTGACCACGTGGAAAATAATTCCTGTTGGTCAAACTTCTTGGATAGAGTCCTCGTGATCAAACTATTTTGTCTAACTGGACTGCTTTGTCCGACTAATCGGACTACGTCAACCTTTTTTTCCTGCTGTCCGACCTACACTCACGGGCACAAAAATCCCCCCAACCTTTTTCCATTACTCAGCACTTTTTAATAAAGTGTGTGCAAATCCTGGAAAACAAATTAATATCGGAAAAACAAATGAATGTCGGCAAAACAAGTGAATGTCGGTGAAACAAATGAACGTCGGGAAAACAAGTGAAGGTAGAAAAGCATTGTCTATGGATCGGAAGTAAAAAAAATAGGTGCAAGCGAGTTTCGACCTTATTGACATGTACCAAGATAACGGATTTTAATGAAACAGGTAGGTATATAAAGTGAGCGTTAGGGAAAAGCAACAAAATTTAAAAGGTCAATAAGGACGAAAATTACTTGCACCTGTTTTTTTAACTTTCGATCAATAGGCAATGCTTTTCTACCTTCACTTGTTTTTCCGACGTTAATTTGTTTCCCCGACATTCATTTGTTTCCCCGTCATTCATTTGTTTCCCCGACATTCATTTATTTTCCCGACATTCATTTGTTTCCCCGACATTCATTTGTTTTCCAGAATTTGAGTTCTATTTTGGAACTGTATCATGGCACTAGTGTCAAGGAACCTATTATTTGACTCTCGGTCTAAGCGGAACGAGTGGGAAATAAAAAGTTTAAAATTTTTCCCACTTGTCCCCAGTGGGGACGACAGGGTGGGGACGCCCGTGAATAAACGGGACAAAGCGTTCAGTCGGACCACGTGTTCAGAGGGTGTTAAACTCGTTTCATAGTAGTTAGACAAAATAGTTTGATCACGAGGACTCTATCCAAGAAGTTTGACCAACAGGAATTATTTTCCTCGTGGTCAAATCAGTTTGACGAAATAATTTGATCACGGGGACTCTATTCAAGAAGTTTGACCAACAGGAATTTTTTTCCTCGTGGTCAAATCAGTTTGACAAAATAGTTTGACCACCCGGAAGAACCGGCCGCTTCTCATCCAGGTGGGCTGCCTGTATGTTATCTGCTTTGCATAAAAAGCACTTAAAATGGTAACTTATTAAAGTTATTAATTAAGCAATACAACAAAAAAAATGATATTGAGCTACTCAGCTGTAGCACAGTATAATAGTATCTACTAAGCTGTAGTCTGAATTTCTTAGCTAGGTAGGTATTGGGACAGGTTGTGTACCATTAGCATTTTTTGCCGATAGCTTAGGTAATAAAATAGCAAGCTGAGTAAACTCTATATTAGTAACTACATTTCTAGCCGAATTAGGATAATTTATATTCAATGCTATTAATTATTATTGTAAGTGGTTATCAAAAGAGGCAAAAAACACAGCTAGACGTACCTGCCTAATAGTATAAAAAAGGATCTTACTCATAACATAAGCATACGCAATAACAATGGTATTACCATATCAACATAGTGAATTCTTGTTACAGTTATTATTACGAATAGATACATCCTCTTTTTTGCACATTATTATCGTGAAGGATAGCGTCGAACAAACAACTTTATAAATATTGAATTAGATTATTTTTTATTATCTAGTTTAAACAGCTAATAAAATAAGTCTTGCACTCCTTGCACTTCTTAAGTTTTTATAATAAAATTGGTCTTGTATTTTATTGATTATAGAAAACTTAATTCACTATGACGCGATAACTAAACGCATTTGACGTTTAAAAGTAAGTGTTGCCATGACTGTAATGTCTTACTTTTGTAATTTTTAAATTTCTCAATTTACTATTACAAGAGATTTACGAGCGTGGTGTTAATCATTCTAATGATGACATAGGTAATTTTTGATAAAATACCTCCTGCCTTGCATTGATACATGAATATTGTTGTCACAGAAGGTTCCGACGCCAAAGGAAAGTTGTAGATTTTTTGATAATGTGTGTGACACGTTAACAACCGTCTTAAAGTTTTCTATTTGTGACGAATCACCTCATTTTAGCAGTAAGTACTTCTATTCTAGAAATTCTTAGAAGTTGGTTTTAAGATTGTTATTATGACTAGACTACCAAACATTCTTGCTCTAAAGTATTTTCTTCTTCATAAACATTACTTTAAGATAATGTGTATAAATTAGTATCTTGATAATATTTTAAACATTTATAGGTATCTTAAAATTATAAAATTATCCAGATACTTCATTTATTTAATTTATTAACAACACTTTCTCATTGCACACATGACACATCTGATAATTTAAAATGTACGCATGACTGGATAAACCTACCCTAATCTGTCAAAAATTCTCAATTTAAGGAGAACTTTATATGAAGTGAATGAAGCTGAATGGATTCAATTCGTCTTAGATTGGACATTGTGGAAGAAGGAACGCCTATATGTGCAGCAGCTGGCATCAGTGGCCGATATGATGATTAATCAATCATGTCACTAAGTTTCAGCCATAATAGCACGATAATGTTGGTGTTAACATGGTGCGTCATTTAAGGTAGGTATTAAAGTGCTACCAGTCTTGGGGACGTTTTGTCCCATTGTTCTTTTTTTTCTAAATGATTATCGTCATTAATAACCTGTTGGTTTTATATTAGATTCATTTTATAATTTGCACAAATAATTATTCTAGTCTGAAAATGAATTGTTATGTCATTGTTAACACATTTCATTCCGTCTGATTAGAAAATATTAAATTAATTGAAATATATTTTTTAAAATATACGTATGGTATCCCTGTCAGCTGACAGTTGTCAGTGTCAAAATTGTCATTGACAACTGTCAACACACGAGCTGTTCGTAGGCTTGTTCTTACTCGGTCACTGAACGGAACGCTCCGAACTAGGACAATCGTTCAAATGTACTAGTTCGGTCTTTTAGTACTTTTAGTTCATTTAGTTCAATGATCACTATGACATCAGTCGGACCGGGAGGCTCGGATCATATTTGTTTCCCTTCATACTTTGCAGGCTTCTGGCTTAGGACTGTCATTTTAATATATCACACACACACATCCACTTAACATTTATATAAAGTAGAATAAACGCTTAAAATGAATACATACACTTACATTAATTAATTAAAACAAAAAAAAATATCCTGATCTGATCTGAACAGACTAATTTTCAAATCAGTCGTACTCGTACATCGTCCATCACGCTCACACGCACGCGTCTCTGATCTTTCAACTCTCTCTCTCACCCACCGCTCAGTCACCCGTAATCGGTCGGTCGGTCATTTGATCCCGTCGTTGTCGCTTAACTATGGTGAATGAAATGTACTAGAAGACCGATTTGAACGATCAGAAGAGAATAGTTCGTACTCGTTCAGTTGAACGAACTATTCCCTTAATCGGACATGAACGAGTAAGACACAAGCCTAGCTGTTCGACGATCTCGCTTGGCCTACCCAAGGCTTCCGTACTACGTTTTTTTATTGTTTTCCTCTCCTTGTGCTAATTTAGTTTTACAATCACAATGTGTTGTGTTTCATAAAAAATATATTATAATTGCAAAATGAAGTACCAAGTTCTCGAGTATTAACATCAAGTGAATTAGTGCTAAATAACAGTTCCGAAGTGTTTGTAATTAGATTACAAACTTTCTGATTTTATATTCGGGTGAGTGAATTTATCGACCTATTTGCGTAGTGTTTTCATGTGAGGAAGCTACTAATTAGCTGTACGTACTCTTAAATACTTAGCAGATAGAGTCGAGTAAACTTTTCATTTTTACCTTCGGATTTCGCAACAATTGAATTGTTCCGAACTACCGGTTGCGTGTATTATGTACACAAATAGACTGGTCCCGGTCGGACTGGTTTCGAAGCGCTCCTCCGAATGTTCCCACAGTGTTTGTTTTCTTTTTATTTAGCTCCTTTTATGAAAACATTTCTTGACATACACATTCCTATTAGAATTCCTTGTGACTATAATAGGCATGTATGGTAATTTCAGACAATTTTATTAAGCCTACCTCAACAATTATATAAAAGACTTTTGATATTAACATAACACACTATAATAATATTACTTTAGCAACATGACCGTCCCTCTACATCCCACAATATGAGATGTGAAAATATGTCAAAATAAACAAACTTGGTTTGTGTTACTGTCACTGGTGCCATAAAAATGTGAAATCTACTTTCTCACTGAGTGGCTGCAATGAACTGTGTTTGTTTATTTCATTTTCAGTGACTACAGTTTGAAGTCTTTTAAAGATTATTAATATTTTGCAATATTCAATGAATAATGTATGACATCCTCGGCATTCCATCGAGTTGATGTAATAGTAAGAGGTTGGGTGCAAATTGTTATCTTATAAATTGTACAGACTACTTCAAAAATCCATTTATTGATGAAGAGTGTCTAATATTTTTATTATATTTAGTGTTATTTTGACAATGAAGGATTTGTAATTATTGACATGACAGCTTCTACACCAAAGTTCACAGGTTTCATCCATGCACTTTACAAAGATTTGTTTGTGTGAACATACCTGTTCGTCATACTTACATAAGTTTTCTTGTTGAACTTAAGAAGAGAACCTATAGTATGAAGGGAGTTAAAATAATTATTTATGTAAGTTCTAAATAATGTCAATGTAAATTGATTCCATAAATCTTGGTCGAATTGATTATTTATTAGTAGGTTAAAATAAATAATAGATATGCCCACTAAGCAGTTAAATACATACTTGTTTATAAATGTAATGGTTTATTTAAATTAATAAATATTATAATAAATTACTTACTACTCTTAAAATCACCATCTAAATTATGAAAAGGTTCGTACTGCGATGATGAGTCTTGCGTAGATGCTGATAGTAAAGATTATAATATTGTCTAATCAGTGATATGTGTATGAGTAAGTGAATATGACATAAGTTCCGTCTATTGCTTTGCAAGAATGATGTAACATATAAAATTATCTGAGTGGTGAAACTGGCCCATAGGGTAAATTAAGTCATGGCTATAATACTATTCAACTTAATTGGCTTGTCTGAACATCGTGCGAGAACCTGCGCAGAACACAAATGTAGGTGTCAGAAGGGAGCAGCCCCGCCCCCCACCTGCACTAACGACGCTTGCAGCTTACTTCGGACAAGCCAATTAAGTTGAATCGTATTACACAATGATAGGTTTAATCACCACACTTGCCACCAAGCTGTGTCCAAAGCACCAAACTGACATAAATTTTACTGCACCTGTGAATTGAACTCAGGACCTCACTCCCGATTATGACAACGACCATAAGAGATTAACAATGTATATAAAAAAATAATCAAATTTTGGTCTATAAGTCGTAGGTACCAACTGTCATGTTTACCTATAAAACTCTTTAAATCTTTTATCATAGCAGTGCTTGATAAAACATAATATACAAGGCAAGTGTGACTAATAATGCATTTAAATATAATGGGGAAAATATGACATTGTTTGCATTATTTGTGATCTTTTGTTAATGGTAGTTTGACACTAATTGCACACAACTTCGTTAGGGTGAATCATCATAGATGTTGCAAACATTTTTAATAATAAATCCATAATTTTTTCATCTCAGAAATAGTTGTGTTGAATCTGTCAAGACTTTCAGGGGATAAGGGGCTGTTTTTAACATAATTATGTAGTTAAAGACAAGTACACTACTAGCCTTCACCCGCGGTCTGGCCCGCATGGCCCATACGATATTCCCAAAGGTGATATTTTTCCAGGATAAATAGTAGTCTATGTCACTCCCCAGCTTCCAAACAACACCGTAACAAAATCACTGCGATGTGTAGCTCCGTTGCTACCTGAAAGAAAAACAAACAAAGAATCTTCTATTTTTGTTATCCCATAGGAACTAAGCATTATCGCGTAAAAAGTAGCGTAGGTATTTCCTTTCTCAAGGTCTAGTATCTATAGAGTAATTGTCAGTAAAAAATTGTCACGGGCAGTTAGCATGTGTAACAACTATGTGTATCATTTTACGCAGCTCAAGAGTCAAGGTTGAGCTCTGAATTTAACTTGTCAAAAGTAGGTATTATTACAGTATTCAATAATCATTATAACTTAATGTCTAATTTATTGTTAGTTTTAGATAGATAAACGTCAGAAGATGCCATAAGTTTAAGAGGTTCGATCAACCATCTAGTCAAAAATATTATGTCGTATTTATTATTTAGGTAATGTTTTTCCACCAGCGTAACAACTTTTATGAATTGTTCCCGTTGTCCACCACTGGTGGATAGCGGCACAACTTGTAATGCTAAATTATTTTTTTTAAACAAATTCCCCGTTCGTCTTCGCTAACAATTCAATATCAGGTAGTGCCAAAGTAAAAAAACACAATATAAAATTTTAAACAAAATAAACAATTTTACACATTAGTTCATAAAATGTCGTAATACTTATTACCATTTCAATTGTTTTACGTATTGCAAACTTGATACGTTTTGCTCGGCTTTGTTATACTCATAGCTGGGCATTAACTCGTTAATCCGTTAATCGTTAATTAACGAAGTTAACATTTCCAGTAACGGATTAACTTTTAAGTTAACTTAAAAAAATGTTAACGGACTCGTTAACTTCCGTTACATTTTTCCAAGTCCGTTAATCCGTTACTTACTATTGTCCCACCGTATGAGAGTGAGGGAATAGAGAGTGCACCTGTGCTTGCGAACTCACTTGTGCACTTAAATATATCCTGCGTAGTTTGCTGATCGTAAAAAGATTGGCCGCCGTAGTTGAAAAACTCGGCAAGGAGGACGGTTTACCGCACCGTGCCATTAAACACTCTAAATATACACTCTTTTTTTGTTTGTGTCAATTAATTTAAATTTTCTATCATTTATTACTATGTCATCTCGACACGTGTCCACTTAAGAAAACTTAAAATAAATCACTTTCATGTTTTCGTCAACTGAACACGTTTGATAAAATAAGAACATTATTATGGTGAAGTAAGTACAAAACATTGAACGAACAGCATAGCATGGAACAGGACGTGCAGAATAGAATGAATGCAGCATGGATGAAGTGGCGACAGATCTCGGGAACAACATGTGACCCACGGATGCCCCTTAAGCTTAAGGGAAAAAATTACAAAACGGTCATCAGACCTGTCGCAATGTATGGATCGAAAGAAACGTACATGCAACTGAGATGCGCATGCTAAGATGGATGTGTGGAGGTTGGATACGATTAGGAATGAGTAGGTATATAAGAGGAAGTTTGAAAGTTGCACCGGTAGTGGATAAAGTAAGGAGTGCAAGGTTAATATGGAATGAGAAGAGAAGACACACATGTCGCCAAAAGAATGATAGATATACAGTGGTGGACATATAATTAAAGACACTGAGGAGATATTAAGTTTTCAGAGTTTACCTACCCTTTATACTTTTATTGTATTACATTTATAATCTTGCAATATTACTTAAATTTTTGTTAGGGTTATCGTAAAATGTTTGAAGTAAAATAAAGATACTTAAGATGTTCTATAATTTTTTTTTTGTTGGTAAAGTTTATTGCAAGCCGTACGAACGAATACAAAGACCTGGCCAACTAATTAAAGACAGACTCATTAAGTAGGTAACTATAAAAAATTCAACTTAGTAAATTTTGAAACGAACTAGATTTTAATACATTTTGGACGAATTTTAAAAACATAAAAACACGACATTAATATTTTGTCGTATGTCCTTTAGCAGCAATAAAAGTCCAACCCCGCCTAGGCATTGATGCCTTCAAATTATTGCAGGTTTGAATCGAAATCTGCACCCATGCCGTTTTAAACGTCGAGTAAAGTTGATGAACATTACTTGTATGTTTATTTCCTTTAATTTTCTTCACATTAGATCACATGTTTTCGATCGGGTTAGTGTCGGGACAGTACAGTGGCCAATCTAAAACTGTTACTTATTGGCTCCTTAGCAATTCTTTGACTCCTGCTGAAGTGTTTATGGGATCGTTATCGTGTTAAAAAGTCTATATCACCGGCAAATGTTCATTGGCGTAAGGAACAAGACTTTTTCTAAAATACTCCTTTAATAAATTTATTCCTGCTACCTTGTATTTGTTTTTATTAGGTCCCACATCTCTATCAGGAAAATATCCTCAAATTTTTGTATTACCACCTCAACGTTCGACTGTTATCTTTGTGTACTTTGGATGCATTTTTTTATTTGGGGGACGCCTAACGTAAACTTTTCCTTTAGAGTTAACCATATTAATTAAAGTTCTTCGGAAATAAACACATTTTTTCTCAGTCTTTCTGTCCCGATGTGAATATTTTTGGGCAAATCGTAATTTTGCTCCTATTTTTTTATTCCTTCAAACGAAGGATCTTAGAAAAAATCTTTCAAAAAAGGGTGACTTCCATAATTTCCTTCTAATCGTTCTGTTAGATACTACTTTAGACCCCTCTACACCAAATACTTCATAACGCATGACTTTTGAGCCATTTGATAGGTCTATTTTAATCAAATGATGCTATTTTTGAGGTGGTTGTTTTTCTCGGTCAAAATTTCCTAGGCATTAGAACCGTATAAAACTTCTTAAAATTCCGGATATCGTCTATAACCATATTTTCGAGCATCGTTAGTGATCTTTTATTGTACTGTCCGACCAACCTTTGATATAATTTTTTTTTAATTTTCTTCCTTTACTAGGGAGAATCGCAACTTTTTCCCTTTCCCATACTAATTCATTTTTATCACAATAAATACTTAAAGCAAGTTTAAAACTAAACTAGTTTTTGCTTGTCAGGATAAAATCTGCATAATAGAAAAAGTTAAAGTGCTCCTTTTATGGTTATGTTAACTTTAGAACATGAAATACGCACTGTCTTTAATTAGCTGACCAGCGAAAAATGTATCGACAAAGTTTGTGTTACATTTAAAAAAGGAAATAAGACTAAAATATTGCTTTTAAAAACGTTTTTCCTGTCCGCATTTTAAAAATACGACAACAGTGTACTTATGAAAACCAATAAATATGGAATTAATACTTATCTGGGTCTCTAAATACCGTTTATTTTGTTGTACTTAGTCAACATCAAGAGTGTCTTTAATTATATGTCCACCACTGTATATGTGCGTAGACGGAGATTTAAGCAGAGGAGGACCGAAAAAGAGATGGATGGATTGCGTGAAGTATGATTTGAAAATAAAAGGAGAGAATGTAGAATTGACGGCTAATAGGAGTGTGTGGAAGGAAAAAACATGTTGCGCCGACCCTACATAACGTGGGATAAGGGCAAGGAAATGATGATGATGGTAAAGTGCCTGAGATCACGTAAATTAATGCCACGTAAATAGACCATCGTCTGACTAAACGATTTGGCAACTATAAAGAATCAAAGTTACGGAAATATAAGTATCGGTGTTGAAAAATATAATAAGTAGAACTCAAATTTTGCGTTTTTTTAATGTACCTACCCGATGGTAAGCAATCACCGCCGCTCATAGATACCTGCAACACCGGAGGAGTCACAAGTAAGTTGCCGGCCTTTGAGAAAGAAATTAATTGCCCGAATAACAACCTTACTTCATTTGGATTATTCCCAAGGTCCACCAAGCAACGTTGCGACAACTTTTAAGTTTTGTTCGCAAAGTTCACCAACGAAACGTTAGGAACAATAACAGCGAAAAAGAGATAAATATATTATTCTGAACGTCCACCTCAGAAAACGTCCACCAGTCGTGGACCTGGAATGAAATGAAGAAGAAATTGTAAAAGCACTATTCTCAACCGGTATCTTTGAATTAGTTCTTCTCTTGTCTTTTATTATCATTGAATATCATAAAGATAACCTCCTTACAGTTTAACTGGAGATTCAATATTTTTTGTTGTAGATTGAAATATTGAATGAGTGTGACTGGTTGGGAATACGCTACGCCACTGCTCCCAACGGGTTACAGTCAAGTGTGACTAGTTGGAAATCATTTTACAAAGTTATCCGAACGAGTCACACTGTAACCTGAAACAAAGTAAATCTTTTCATGACGAGATAACAAAGTAATAAATGATACAAATTTTAATTTCACTAAATGGTCTAGTCTCGTGTGTCCAGTTGGTAAATAACCCCATTAATTTCTGATTATTTTAAGCATTATTTACCATGTTTTATTTTTCATTAACGGATTAACGATTAACGTTAACTTGCGTTAATTCGTCCCAAAAGAAGCGCTTTAACGTTTAACGAAGTTAACTTTTTTAGTAACGGATTAGCGATTAACGAAGTTAACTATTTGATTAACGATGCCCAGCTATGGTTATACTCGTAGGGAATGTTTATCGCAGGGAAAACCCGTATTCGAAAATCAATAAAGGAAATTGTAATAATATAATGGGAATAGACGTTTTTAAATTTGTTGGCTTATACTTAATTCAGGGACCACGGGGAAAATAATTCCCCGTGGTCCCTTCCAGGGACTATCACAGGGACCACGGGGAATAACCCATCAAATGGTGTTACATTTTGCATACAATAGGCCTAATGGTGCATTTGGTACGGACTACTGACTATGCCCTGCCGTATTTATGTTGTATTGTGGAACCTTTGTTCATGGACTAAAAATGTTGGTGGCGTAGCACAAATGTGATTTTTGATTGCTTAAGATAAGTTTCACCTCACTGTTTGACAATGATATTCTTCCGCCTGACAGCCGCAAGCCCGAGCGTCAAGATGTTTGCCGGACTCTGTACATCTTTTAAAAGTTTCCATTCTAATTATTAAGTGCACGTGTACTTAAGTTGCATCCTTTTCTCAGTCCTCGGACCGTGTCGCTGTTCCTGGACCTCCGATAACCCTAAGGGCGATTACCTTGGTGTCAGCAGTAAACATGCGTCAATGTTGATAGATAGGTGTCCGTTCATATGACAAAAAACGAATGACAAATTTTCATTTGAAAAACAACGTTTGACAAAATTATACTTGATAAATTTATTATTTTACAAACTTTTGTTTGATAAACTACGCATTAGACAATATATTTAAAAGAAAAAAACTTATTATGCAAAAACATTAATTTACAAATTGATTATTTTTTAAACATGTTACTTGGAAAAACAAAGTAAGGCATAAAAACATTTGACAAAATGCATTGCTATATAAAAATAACATATTTAAGTACCCGTTATGTCGAATATTTTACTTTAAGCACGGAATCATATTATATATGTGTAGGGTCAACTGAACTGAAAAAATGGCTGGTTAGGTTAGGTTAGAACTGTGACCACAACGCACGAGCCGAGCGAGCGAAGCGAGCGTGCCGCGGCAGCGGCCGGCGAGTGCCAGAACCGAATTCTACTTATTTTCCTTAATTCAGGCAGTGTGTATTTTCTAAAGACTTAAGTTTCTATGGAATTAGTATTAGTCGTAATACAAAATTATTACTTGCCTATAAATAATGTCCAAGATGAAAATTGCAACCATGCAATTTAGTATTTTCAAAATTTGATCGCAGGTAAGTATTGGTTAAAAAATAGTAATTTTTAAAAACTAATAATTTATCTTCTTGCTTTTTGTACAATCATCAATTTGGCAAACGAATTATTTAGTCATGTGATAATTTTTTATATAAAATTTTAACATTTGAGTAATTTTCTAAGTAAAACATTTGCGAAACCTGTATTTTGTCAAATGATTGTTTTTAAAGTAATATGTTTGCGAAATGAAAGTTTGTCAAATGATTAGTTTTTCAAACGTTGTTTGTCAAATGATCGTTTGTCATACGTTTTTTGTCAAACAATAGTAAACCTGATAGATAAGTATTCCGCTGTAGTTGCTTATGTGGGTGAGATGACAGATATCAAGGATTTCTTTTCTGGGCCTAGGTCACACTTTAGACTGAGAGTTGCTGACCAAGATGATAAAAACTACGGCTGTGAGAAGTCCGAAGGGCATTGTACGCTTGGTTGTAGAACTTTTCCAGAGTCCGATTGGCTAGCTACTGACAGGTGAAATCTGTGTGTTCCGCCAATATTCATGTGGGAGCCAGTAGGTACATTGAAAGTGAAAACACTCGAAGACATAAAGAGGCTACATTTTGGTAGAACACTGAGGGATATCCGCAGTGGCCGCTTGCCATCAGGTGGGCTGCGCGCGTACATGAAATGTAAAGGGCATTGAAGATTTTCGCCTTCCTACTGGTACGCCATTTTGACTTTTTTTCAAAATAGCGTTCACTTGAGATTTCTTTTAAAAATGGATACTTAGTTAGTATCAATACAAACATAAAATGTGATTAGACGAAAACCATTCCATGATTTGGCAGAGCGATGAATCTGATCTGAAGAACCATTACCGATTTTTTTTTGCTTATAAGTTAAACGTAGAGTCAAGATCGCCAACAGTAATCTTGGTTGTACTATTAAAAAGTGGGTTCTGCTCATTGTAAGATCAGTGAGTCCGTTTGTGTCTCACTTGCGGTTTTATTGCGGTAAATATGGTGAGATCATGACAGAAATGAAAATTTCTGATGCTGGTGACATTTTTAATGCTTTTCTGCTACCTACAGTACTCTATAGTACTATAGTATTTTGAAGATACTAGCTAGAGTATCTTATGTCGGAACCAGCTACCAGTGACATATCGTGAAATAATAGTGACTACTATTGTGTTTCGTCTGGTTTGTGAGTGTGCCGTGTCGGCAACAAAAAGTGTTTACATCTGTGGTCAAGTGTCAATTCGGACACTGTGTCCGAATAAAATGTGTCCGAAACGACAGTTAGTCCTGTGGTCAATGGTCATTCGATATTTCGTAGAGTTTAGTTTATATAAAAAACATATTTTTATTGGTATGATTCACCATCCGAACAATTAATAGTATGGGATTAAATAAAAATGTTATCTAAATAAGACCCTCGGTTAGTAATAACTTTCTAGTTAAAGTTGTCTCCAATGGTTGTTGAACTGCGAAAAATGTGTCATTTAGAACAAATAGATAAAATAATTATGTTGATAAATTATTTATTATGACGTAGAGTATCGCAGTGATAGTGAGAGTTCAACATTCATAGTTTGTTTACCTTTGAATTAAAGGATTCGGTTGTAAATAAAGTACCTAGTTCGTAGTAGCTAAAGATTTAAGCCTTGGGTGCTCATTTTAACACAATTTATATACGGTGAGTATAAAAATATAAAAAACACAAAATTAAAATTACGAATCTTGAGTACTATTACGATGCGAAACAACGACAAACAAAAACACTTTTATTTATATTTTCCATGACAACTGAGCATTATACAGGGTGACTATGCTCATGCTCATTGCTCTTTCACATGGTCTACCCTATGTCTGTACCAAAGGGCATTGAAGGAGGAAAGGGCACTTAAAATAAGCAAACAAAGTTTTACTTATGTTTTACTATAATACCTATCTTTGTTGTATTTACTTATATGTTTTATAATATATCGGGAAGTATAGGTAGTTGATTTCTTAAACTTTCTATAAAATATATATAAATTAAAGGACTTTCATTTGACAAGTGGAAATAAGTAATCAATAAAGAATTGAAAACAAAATTCTTTACATAAGTTTACTTAGTCTAGCTACCTTTCTGTGTAACCTAAACAAAGTACAAATGTTTTGGAAAATGGAATGTATGTCTATTTGTATAAAAGCTGTTTCAGCTTGCATTTCGCTCGCTAATTAATAGTCTAATACAATTAAGTTATCTAGAAAACAATGCATTAACCTTTCCTCGGGCAAGTTATCGAAGAGCTATGTAGATAGATAGTTGACGGACAAATAGACAGCAGGGGTTTGTATTTATGGATGCTTGTGGGGCGTATAATAATTTTCATTAAAAATGATGACTTATATGAGCACATGAAATTTCATTTAAATAATAATATAAACCTGTGCCTTTTTCGGCTGAAACTGCTGAATTCATTGAGACTTTTATCTATGGTAGTACTAGTAGCTTATGGCGTCTTGAAGTTGCATAGTTTTAAAATTAAAATTAGGAAATATTGGTTCTAAAGATAAGGAGAAAAATTTACATTCTAACGAAAAAAAAGCTAGTTGTGACAATGACTTTTAAAAATAAAGACTGAATAAATCGATATCATCCATTGTTTGTCTAGCTAATGACTTGTAATCGCGTAAACCAACCACCAAAATGAACCATTCATAGTGCGCTTAGAATATTGTGATAGTGCGGTAATGTACCGAGTGACGTACTGCTGAGTCATCCCACATTCGATCAGCCCACATGTCCTGCAATGAGCACGCAGAAATACGCAATACCGACTTGTCATCATAGACAAGCTATGCTATCACATGGAAATAATATTGTCTATGTTATATTACGTTTATGTGCTATCATATGTATGATGGACACTTGATACTCTTGATAGACTAGACAGCTTTTAAATTGCCCTTATCGACCATTTTGACGTTAATGGCAAATATGTGCATTACCATATCTGTAAAACTATGATCGATTGTTCAAATGCAAATGCTAGGTGAACGGAATACTTTTAAAAAAATTGTCCTGACAATAAAACTAAAACTGTCACCCATGTCATGACCTATTTCCAGAAAACATCGCTCAATGTGCATTTTTTGCAGAGTTCTGAGCACCATAACTGCAGGCTAGCGAGACCTGGGACCACTAAACTTCCTTAGTTCCCCTTCAAATCCGCAAGGAACGAGACACTTGAACAGAGAAATTACCTCTTCCGCCTTTGCATAAATACAGTTATTGATTAAACAGGGCGTACCTATGTCAATAATGATTTTAATGTTTCCACTCGCTTTTCTACGTGATGGTCGGAGTTATTTGACCGTGACGTATTGTGGCGAAATTAGGGCAATTGAATAGTAACCAAAGAAAACCTGTGTGTTATATGTGCATCTATTTTAGTTAATTAACCTGATCTGCCTATGGTTTTATGGAAAGGAAACAATTAATTTAAATTAGGATTAGATTGTAACTTTATTATTTTGGCAAGCGTGGCCAAAATGTGTAGTTCCAAAGGAGCTATGCTGTCTAAACACAAAAATAAAACATTACTAGGACATTCCTACTTGTATTGGCAAGTTTAGTATTAATTGCTGTATCATATAATCAAGTCATGTTCACTACAGTCTCTGCTTTTGCTAAATACGCAATGGATCACTAAAATAAAGCGCTTTGTTAAAAAATGTACATAATATGTCAGCACTGAATGTTTTGTTTATCACTAGGCATAAATAATTTTTGTAGACAATAACACCCTAAGAAAGAGCGGAGTCTCCTGGTACAGGCATTAATATGCTTAAAAGGAGGCTTCGACAACTGCTGTAAACAACAAAAAATTGAGATAATAAACGAAATTATTTTTTTTTTTTTTTTTATGTCCTACTCGAAATTTGGTCTCGGGACCCTGAAGCGATGACAACAACAATTTAAGACTTAGGACATTAGTCAGTATGACTTATGTTCTAAGAATCGTAAACGTTCGTCTAAGAAACGTTTGGTAGTCTAGATCTTTTGTAGTCATTTTTTTTTGCGTGTCTGCGTATGAGCTCTAACGTGACATCAATTTGTCCATTGTTGCCTGCCGTATTATATGACGTGTTGTTATTTAAATGGTTTATATTGTAAATGGTTATTCAACTACTTCAGTCGCATATCAGTTTCTTCTGATAAGAAAATAGTATTTTTATGAAGTTGGTTAAAATAGAAGACTTCCCGAATAATGGAGATCTTTATATACTGGATCACTGCACTATCAAGAACAGCTATGCTCCCCTGCCTTCCCAAAATTTATTTCGACTTAATAATTTACTTTGATTTTATTTTATTCCTCTCGATTATATACAATCCAGAATTATTTACCTGTACTGAGCCGTCTAGGTGGGTACCAACGCAGTGCCAGATATTTTCCCGTGAAATAGAAGTGTGTCAGTTTCAGGGAAAGGGCACTGTATCTAGTGAAATTACTGGGTATATGAGACCTAATAACTGTGGTCTCGGTGTAGCGGGTGTAGGGCGGTGCCAGGCAGTAACTGCTTAGTTACTGTTTGGCACTGAACTGTCTAAGGGCAGACGTGGCGCTTACCATCAGGAGTACGATCTGCTCGTCTTGTTACACATAAGCAATAAAAAAAAAACAATAAAAAAGTTGTTAATGTAAGGTTTTAGTTTGGGTTTCTGAAATGCACTATGAATCGCAAATTGTCAAAGTTACAGAATAATTTTAACCCGTCTAAGATAAAATATGAAGTTCCAATCGATCTATTATACAAAAGCTTAATTATATTTTATGATTATACCGAACCGATCTTCTCATACGCAGTGTTTGTTTCCAGGTATCATCGCATGAGTGGCCTGTGGACGTGCGGCCATGGCGGGCGGGGCGGTGTGGTCGCGGCGCGTGGCGGGCCGCACGCGCACGCTGCGCGGGCTCGTGCGCGACACGCAGCGCGCGTTGCACGACGTCGCCGACATACTGCACTTTGGTAAGTCTAAGAGAAACCCCACACCAACGTTTGACCGACCTCCGCTGGAGGCTGGAGGGCTAAACCTCGACCAAAATCAGGCAAAATCTTTTTATGTGTGTCTGTCTGCCAACTGATGTAATATAAAAAATAAACATTCATATTGCCGGAGCACAGCCAGAACGGGGGGTAGTAGCTAGCTAGTCCGACTCTGTCTGTCAACTGATCTAGCATAGTAAACCACTATGATAATAATTTTATACATTTCAATTGTCTGTCTTCTTCAGACCCAGACATCCCGGTAGCGGTGCAGGAAATCGGCAACCTGTCTGGTCGGCTGACGGCGCTGGTGATCCTCGGCACCAGCGCGGCGGCGCGGGCCAGGCTGCTCCACTGCCTGCTGGGGCGGAGGCTGCTGCCTGATCAGCCGCCTAGAGGCTGCAGATGGGTTAGTGGTCTTCGTAGGAATACCTTCATTGCACGGTATAGGATCGTAGCAAGTGGAAGGATTTGATCTCTGCCTACTCCTGTGGGAAAAAGGCTTGACTGTATGTATGTACCTTTATTGCATTAAATGTGGTTGACAAGAGTAAATAATAACAATTTTGGTTTCTCACACTTATCCAAACAATTGGCGTGCAACATATTGCAATTGCATAGTGCATTATATGCACTTATTATAGGAATTATTGCGTTGGTCGTCACTCAGGAAAAATGTGGGATGAACATTCATACCTAACTACGTCGTCTTCTCATTACACATGCATTGCAGCGCCTAAAGACTAAAGCCTACATGTCATGAAATACGAAACATTTACACAAATTTTGACATAGCGCACCGGATGAGCTGATGTGGCAGTCGGCCGGTCATATTAGCCGTGAAGCGATAACTCCGGTAAATGTAGAGTAGGATGCTTTCAGCCCAGGTGGTGGAGGGGAGGATTTGCGCAAATGGCTGGCAGGAGCTGCGAGTAGTCTTAAGTCGCAGTAGGAGGCAGCGGATCGGGAGCGCGAGGAGGACCCCCTCGCTGCTCCCCTCCGGCGCAGACGGCCAGACCGGAGAAGGCGAGCTCACTTAGCACGCCTTCTTCGGCCTGAGGGTTGACTTGCGAGCGGGCGGGAGTAGCTCCCCAACGCCCGCATTGCACAGGTCGCCCGAGCTAAGTCTGAGGGTCACCTACATAATTTCTCGGGTGGCCCTCCCTAGGCGCCACCCCGACTTGAAGCCCCTCATGTCGGGGTACCCGGGGATGGGCTGATCAATAGCCACAAGGCTGGCACGGGCTCGTCCCAATCGGGTGTGAAGGGTGAAACCGGGGGGGGGGGGAGTTTAGTGGGTAGTGGGACTTAGTCTCGAGCCCCACACACGACCGCAGGCGTCGCTAGCCTGCGGTTATGGCGCGTAAATGAGTTCTCCTCCGCAATAAAAAAGGAGCTGCGAGTAGTTAGGGATCGAGAAAAGTGTCGCGCATTTGGAGAGGCTGCATCGGACTGCGAAAGGCTGGTGATAATGATGGTGACTAATTAAAGTATTATCTAAATTTCAGTTGCGTATCCAGTATGGGACTACGACCCAGGTGCACCTCACACTGGGCAACTCTGAGTTCGAGCTGGTGGAAGAGTTGGAATGCAACAGGAGACCTTGGGAAACACTGCCGGTTGAGGTGAGTCGGTGGCGAACTCGAACTTAACCTTTAAATAGATCGCTAGTCAGACAGTTCTATTATCTACCAACAGATGGCGCTGAACTATTGGGCAAGATTCCGAATTCGTCGTTAATACTGGATCGCGGTAGCAATCGGGTCTTGTTGTTTGCAATTAACTTTATTACTTTTAATTTATTTTTTCTGAATAAAAACCGTTATTTTGTACGTCACGGTAATGTTTATCTCAAATGCTTTTTTCATCTCTAAGATGAGATACATTAATTTTTTTTTTCAATAACAAAATCTTCCTTGGTTATTCTTAATTTTTAAACTAAAATTTTAACAATTAAATTAATATGAGTATTACATACATATGTGTTTCAAAGGAGGATAACAAAGTTTTCAATAATCTCATTAATGTCCTTTTTTTATATTTCAGGACCTAATCCGCCAAGACCACACAGATCTAGCCACGATGCTAGAAGTGGAACTAAACAACCCATTCCTAAAAGACGGCCTCCGCATCATCGTGCCTCCAGACATAGACACAGACGCGCCCCACCCAAACCTGCAGACTCTCAAACAAACGCATTCCGATCTCTATTCCAAACGAGATTTAATACTAAAAAACTTCAACCCTGTATACCTTTACGCTGTAGATAGAATAGGAAAGAATATATTTAGTGATAATTTTGTACCGAATAGCATAGCGACTTCGCGTAGCGAGGAAGACTTTTGGAACACTTTCAACTTGTACCATATGACCCGGTCGACGGGGGATGGGGAGAGTGATAAGAGTGATGATGTTGCGAGTGATAAGCATGAGGGGAGGCAGTTGATTAAGAAGAGGTGTGGGGAGCCGGCTGTGTTGAATAGTGAGGTAAGTGTAGCATTTAATAACTTAAATGTACACAATTAAGTTGGTAAATAAATATTTTCATTTTCATTTTTTTTTTTTTTTTTTCATAAAATGAATTTTTAGTTCCAATTATTACAAGAGTAGCTTTTGGGCCAGTTTCACTGACAGTTAATTCGTTATAATTAATTATTTGTCATTTAACTTAAGTGATGTCTCCTTTATAAAAAAAAAGAAGACTGCATCATTGCTAACTAAAAGCTAAATTATCACTAATGTCGAAAATGATGTCGTACTTTTATTTTTTAAATCATTCAAATCATTGTAAACTGTAATTGCCAGAGAG
This sequence comes from Mecyna flavalis, assembly GCA_949319885.1. Classification (NCBI taxonomy): domain Eukaryota; kingdom Metazoa; phylum Arthropoda; class Insecta; order Lepidoptera; family Crambidae; genus Mecyna; species Mecyna flavalis. The sequence goes on along the minus strand of OX439419.1, from coordinate 679,085 downwards.
AAATAAATAAACTTTATTATTATTTATTTATTATTCGTAAAAATCTTTCGCTGTCTGGGTCAAGCTAAATACGTACCCATTAGCTTACCCAAACTTCTTTCTCCGAGTATTTTTGTTTCGATCTATTTAGAGTATGTCTACTTCATGATTTGGCATTTAGAAAATCCTTTCATCACAAATCTAAACCATAAACGTCTTCTAACAAAGTTAATGTTGTCAACCAGAAATAATGAGGTTCTTTATAGTCGAGTCATTTTAATAGGCCACATTTGACAGTTCATTTATGCAAAGAAAAATATACCTTACGCTAAAGGAATAAAACTCAAGAAAACAACGTCAGTTCTTATTAATACAATTATTTATTTAGAAAATTAGATTCTCCTGATGTACATAAGTAGCACTTATCTTTGCATAAATGAACTGTCAGATGTGGCCTATTAAAATAACTCGACTATAAGTAGCGACACTCACGTCATAATATTTCCCCATCACTTTCCAGAACTGCCTGGACCTCCACCAGATGAAAGACATCAACCCGCACGCGCAAGCTTTGTTCGTGCTGTTCGCGGACAGCGCGGGCGCGCGCGGCCGCCGCGCCTGCGTCGAGGCTACGGAGTCCACGGAGGACTGCGCCTACTGCGCGGGGGAACTGCCCGAGTCTGACCAGGAGTTGCTGCGCGATGGACTTATTGGGTAAATCGTAAAAATTTATTTACACTTCATTGCACAACATAGCGTACAAAAGGCGGACGCCTCATTGCATTCTTTACCAGTCAACCTTAAGGTCAAGTAGGAAGAAACAGAGGGTAGTTCGTGAGTAAATAAGGAGAGTAAGTAACTGAAAATAATAATATTCATTTATTTTAGATAATAATCAATCCATATTCACAAGTTATTAAATCGATAAAATAATAGTCAACAATAAAATAACATATATTATGTACATTAAACACAGACAAATAATAGCAAAAAAAAGAAATATATTTTTTTTACAAATATATTTCGTGTCAATTGAAAATTCCGATTCTTTGGACCCTTTCGTGAATCAGTGGTAACACTAGTCTAAATGCCGTTGGTAGGATTTTTCGGAGTCTGACTTGCAGGTACTAAGTTGCTCCTACTGGCTGGGTTCCAACCAGTACACTTGAAATTATAGACTAGAAGATCAGATCAGACAGTGTGGCAGTAACAGTAGATTTCATCTGTGAGGATGATAGCTAAGCCAGTCAGACTCTGAAAATATCTTTCCACCAACCAAACCCAAGGCGGGAATCAAACCCATGATTTTGGGATTAAATACCCGATTATTTGACGGAGGAAGTTTTTGGTGGCATGTTTCTTTCACCTGTGTGGGTGACTATAGCCAGCCGATTGTACTCAAATCAACCAGAACCAAAACGGAACGTGAGCACATGACCCTTGTAGATGAATTCGTGTGGCTAAACTTGTTTTGTCCTTCTTGCAAGATCTAATAAATTACATTATTATATTTTTTATTTATACTGTCCATTTTTGTATTTCTAGATGTGCACAAGAGTCTCCCCAGCCACAGAAGTGCTCGACTGATTCTAGAAGACTGAACGAGGAACAAATTGCCTTTATGAGCGAACTGCTCGACCAATGGGAGATGATGAGTAAGCATCGTTTTATGTCACTGTCAAAATCGTTAGATTGTAATGTCTTGCGAGATCGTAATTTATTCATAAATTGTAATCAGAAAATATAACTCATATATTGCCAACTGCCCAATAGTTGTCCCTGATTGGTCTGTTCTCATGTAGGGCAACATGTGACCATAAAGTAACGAATCAAATATATCTTGGATAGTTAGAGAAACTAGATTAGTTAAATTATCATGGGTATTCTGGACGTTTTATTGTCTTACTAGCGGTCGACCTCGCGGTTTCACCCGCGCGTAATTTTCTTTTTCAACTATCCCCCCTCCCCTTCCGGGATAAAAAGTATCCTATGTCTATTTCCTGGTTCTAAGCTACCTCTTCACCAATTTTAAGCCAAATCGGCTTACCCGTTCTTGAATTATAAATTAGTGTAACTAACACCACTTTTTTTTCTATATGGATTTCGAGAAATCTCGTTGTAAGAATTTATTGAAATAATTCGTATGATTTTTCAGCTCCTCCAACCCCTAAACATTACGTAAAAAGTCAACACCTAATAATAGACGACGCTGAAATACTCAAAACTTTGGAACAGCGCCCCCTAGCGTCGTATTTGCACAACGCGATTCAGAACGCCACAGACAGCCCGAAGAGCAAGCGAGACGGCGATAGTGACCGTATAGCGAAGAGCAGGACGACGCTACTTAATACTGCGGTCAAGTTCGCATCGGATTGCTTGCAGAGTTATCTGTTGGAGTATTGTACGCGGTTAAGTGAGGTAAATGCTTATACTTTTTTACATAATTATACCACCAGCCTTGTATGAAATGTGGACGATTTAAAGGATTTCCATATTAATAATCATTTATTTTGTTTAAACACAAAATATAAAAAAATATGCTATTATTACATAGTGAAGAATGAATATTGGTTCTTACAGTCACATCAGCAATCGGTTGAATTCTTTTTTATATGATATATCACCAATAAAAAGTTTTGAGGGTATAAACAATTCATATTAAAAAAAAAACAAAAAAGGCCAAAAACATTTGTCAGAAGTGGGATTCGAACCCACGCCCTCAGAGAGGACCAGAACAGCTCGCACCTACAATCTGTAGGCAAGGTAACCTTGAGTCTGGCGCCTTAGACCGCTCGGCCATCCTGACGTGTGATGGAGCAGACGAAATTAGCTATCCCTTTTTATTTCGTTTAGTTAATTTTTTTTTTACCTTTTTATTTAAATTTTTTCTGGCTTTTATAGGGTATTTTTCGATTAGGCGTATTTTTCATTAATTAATGATAACTTTATTTAACTCATTCTGTAATGTATTGCGATGTACTAACCATCATAGACATTAATGTCAACATCATCATCATCATTGATGATTCAATTTAATGTCCTTGAATATTATTTACACAGCGTGAAGACGAAGGTCTAGCACCAAATTAAGCATAGCTTGTACCCACTATGGGAGCCAGTCAACGAATAAACAAACATTACTTTTACAAAGGGCATTGAAGATTTTGGCCTTCCTACTGGTCCGCCAATTTTATTTTTTTTCAAAACAGCGTTCACTTAAAATTCTTTCAAAAATGGATACTTAGTATCTATACAAACAAAATGTCATGAGACAAAAACTCGTAAAGTGTCAAATTTCAAAGATTTAAGCAACTAAAGTTTCACTTTATCTTTATTTACTTCGATATCTTTAAAACGTGACCCTTAACAGGATTTCGTCTAAATGACATTTTATACTTTATATTTATATTTTTTGTACTGATATTAGGTATCTACTTTTGAAAAAAGTCAAAATGGTGGGACTAGTAGGTAAGCCAGCCTCCATACAAAAATCTTCATACCCCTTTACATAGCCATAATAAATGTTCTAACTGTGAGGAAAAGGTATTTTTACCAAATTCATGATGTTTATGACAGGTGCACGTCAAACTGCTGCAGCAGTTTATCTTGGCGTCGTTCGACATGGCGAGAGAGTTACAAGTCGTGCCTAAGAAAATACAGTACGTGGCCACACAGGAACAACAGCTGTATGAGGTACCGTAACTTAGCTTCCTTCTATTTTTTATGCTAAATAAGTTGGCAGACAGGCACACAGCCCAATTGGTGGTAAGCGGCCACTGCGGCCTATTCCATTGCGCACCATTTCATCAGGAAATGTCGCTCAATGTGCTACTTTTTTAGGCTCACCTGATCTTCGAGCTTTTGGTTCAAGTGTATTACCTCACACCTTAAAATTGGCGGACCACTGGGCTGTATATCTTTGATAGTAGACATCTTCTGATTATTTTTTTAAATATCCATAGCAACGATTTAATTTCATTCATTTTAAAAAATGCAAAATCTTTATCTGACCGTAAGATTTAGATGCAAAATCTTTTTCTGTCTGTTAGATTTTGATAAGTAATTTTTGTCCACAGACTATAAATGAAAAGTTTTCTGAAGGCGATAAGAAGCAAGAACTATTGCAGATAATGCAGGAAGTGCTCAAGGAAATGAGATCTGAAGTCAACAACATGGATTGGAGTGTTGACGGTTAGTAGTTAATACACAGTATTATTAATTAGCATAGATCTGCCGGGTAACGATTTGCAAGTCTTTAATTTTGAGTTCCTTATAAATATTTTGGGCGGTGGATTTCTCCTGTGAGAGTGGTAGCTAGACAGTCGAACTTTGAAAAAGTTTAATTCCTACCAGACCCAAAACGGGAATCGATCCCACAATCCTTCGTTCTTAGACCCGAGAGGTTAAGCCTTTTATTAATACCATAGACATCGAGTTAACTTTATGCTAATATTGATCTTGAGTAACAAAAATAAGCAAAAAAAAATTATGCCCACAGACTTACCCTGCCACCAAGACCGCCGCTTCCACGTATCCAACTCAGTCTTCTACTCGTGGTCGCACGGCAACCCCGACCGCGTGCTATCCGGACGGACGTCCGCCGCCACCCGCCTGTCCGGGCTGTCCGACGTGTCCGCGATGTCCGACGCGTCCGCAGCGTCCCCCGTGTCCGCACTGTCCCCCGTGTCCGCGGTTTCAGGAAATGCGTCCGATGGGGAGGAGGCGGTGTCGTATGACAGTTACAACTTTGATGATTATGATATTATAATGACCAATGAGGGGAATGTTAGCGTCAGTGAATCTTATAGGACGAGGGTAAGATGTTTAATATAAAGTTCATTCATTCATTTATTTTTAATTTGTATTGTTTATTGTAAAAACTATAAACGGGTCCTTTTTAAAATAAAACAAAATGAAAGTATGACTTCACTGCAGTAATATTCTTCAGTTTTACGATATTTGTCTAACATAACGGAAGAGCGAACTCTCTTCCGTTAAGTTCAAGACATTTTGTGAATCAAACTTCGAGTCTTGGGTTTAATTTTGATTTGATAGTATTGATCGTGAGCCTTTATTTTCGTCCTATTTGTTGTATAAATATTCTTTCAATATAAGTGACAGTCTTGTTTACCATTAAGAAATGTCGCAAAAAGTGCGTTTAACCGTTGTTTTTAATATATATTTTATATATCTAGCCAAAAGAAGACACATCACTTTCGTCACAAATCGGCTCGATTCGCATCGAGAACGAATCGGGCATGCTAAGCGAGTGCAGCAGCTTCCCGTCAGGATGGGGGACCGCCAGCACCACGGCTACCGTTTGCACCAATGCGAAGAAGATCTCGCTTAAGCAAGCTTCGCTAGATGTGCAGCAAACAGGTGTGTACTTTAGTAACATAGATTTTTCACAGGGTGATGGCTAAAACAAATCACGTAGTAATCATAACTTCCCTGTACGTAAAGGTATTATGTAACGTACGTAAACTCCATCGCACAGGTGATAAACCGTGGTGTACTTTCTTACGTGATAAATTCAAGGAATAATTAATTTTGTTTACAGTGTTGTCGAAGTTAAGCCGCAAGATCAGTCTGAAGCTAGTCAAATTCGTGGACTGTCTTAAGGATACGTATTTCGGCACATTGCAGAGGTAAGTGGCTACCATTATAGCTTATAATGTTATAATTATATTTGCTTACTACGTCATCAGATAAAACTCTTTAGTGGCTTTTTTGTGTCTACGAATTGCATCTTTATGTATCGTCTTATCGTCACGATTCGCTCACATTGACAATTGTTTTGTCGATAAGGCAAAAAAGACAGTAGTTGTGCCCGTAACGGTAACGATTGATGATAACGATGAAAATGACGATAACGATGATGGTAACTATGACGATAACGAAGATGGTAACAATGACGGTAATGCAGATTGTAACTAACGATAACGATGATGGCAACTACGACGATAACGATGACTAAAACGATGATGGTAACTATGACGATAACGATGATGGAAAAAATGACGGTAAAAATGTCGATAACTATGATAGTTACGATGATGGTAACAATGACGATATTGATGATGGTAAATTACGATAGCAATGACGGTAACGATGATGGCTACGATGACGGTAACGAAGATGAGTAATGTCTGCAGATGCCTGGAATCTTTAGAGTCGTCGTGCCGCGCGGAGCTGGGCGGGCGGCCGGCCAGCGAGGCGATGCGGCAGCTGCTGTCGGTCGCCCGCTCCGTGGACCTGCAACCCTGCGCGTCCTTCTCGCTGCTGCAGGAGCTGGTCGAGTCACTGCGCCGGCTGTTCTACAGGTCAGTGCAGCAGTTTGTCACAGGTGTTATAGACATAGAGGTGTCTTAACCTTGTCGCTCCCTCCTTAGTTCTGTTTTGATTCTGTAGCGAGTTAGTTTCAAAGTTGTTGGCCTATTTCTGCGCGGATTGTGAACGATTTTTCTTCCGCTAAAAATATGGTGTGTTGCAGGCTGCGCATGGCGGGTAGTGAGAGCGAGGAAGCATGCTGCGTGCTGAGCCCGGTGTGGCGGCGGCAGGTGGCGCTGCACACCGCGCACTCGCTCAGCCCGCAGCGCCTGGCGCGCGTCATATCCGCACAGGTACCGCTCCCAGCTACAGGCCGCGTCATATCCGCACAGGTACCGCTCCCAGCCAGAGGCCGCGTCAATCCGCACAGGTACCGCTCCCAGCTTTAGGCCACGTCATATCCGCACATGTACCGCTCCCAGCCAGAGGCCGCGTCAATCCGCACAGGTACCGCTCCCAGCTAGAGGCCACGTCATATCCGCACATGTACCGCTCCCAGCCAGAGGCCGCGTCATGTCCGCACAGGTACCGCTCCCAGCTACAGGTCGCGTCATATCCGCACAGGTACCGCTCCCAGCTAGAGGCCACGTCATATCCGCACATGTACCGCTCCCAGCCAGAGGCCGCGTCATGTCCGCACAGGTACCGCTCCCAGCTACAGGTCGCGTCATATCCGCACAGGTACCGCTCCCAGCCAGAGGCCGCGTCAATCCGCACAGGTACCGCTCCCAGCTAGAGGCCACGTCATATCCGCACATGTACCGCTCCCAGCCAGAGGCCGCGTCATGTCCGCACAGGTACCGCTCCCAGCTACAGGTCGCGTCATATCCGCACAGGTACCGCTCCCAGCTAGAGGCCACGTCATATCCGCACATGTACCGCTCCCAGCCAGAGGCCGCGTCATGTCCGCACAGGTACCGCTCCCAGCTACAGGCCGCGTCATATCCGCACAGGTACCGCTCCCAGCCAGAGGCCGCGTCAATCCGCACAGGTACCGCTCCCAGCTTTAGGCCACGTCATATCCGCACATGTACCGCTCCCAGCCAGAGGCCGCGTCAATCCGCACAGGTACCGCTCCCAGCTAGAGGCCACGTCATATCCGCACATGTACCGCTCCCAGCCAGAGGCCGCGTCATGTCCGCACAGGTACCGCTCCCAGCTACAGGTCGCGTCATATCCGCACAGGTACCGCTCCCAGCTAGAGGCCACGTCATATCCGCACATGTACCGCTCCCAGCCAGAGGCCGCGTCATGTCCGCACAGGTACCGCTCCCAGCTACAGGTCGCGTCATATCCGCACAGGTACCGCTCCCAGCCAGAGGCCGCGTCAATCCGCACAGGTACCGCTCCCAGCTAGAGGCCACGTCATATCCGCACATGTACCGCTCCCAGCCAGAGGCCGCGTCATGTCCGCACAGGTACCGCTCCCAGCTACAGGTCGCGTCATATCCGCACAGGTACCGCTCCCAGCTAGAGGCCACGTCATATCCGCACATGTACCGCTCCCAGCCAGAGGCCGCGTCATGTCCGCACAGGTACCGCTCCCAGCTACAGGTCGCGTCATATCCGCACAGGTACCGCTCCCAGCTAGAGGCCACGTCATATCCGCACATGTACCGCTCCCAGCCAGAGGCCGCGTCATGTCCGCACAGGTACCGCTCCCAGCTACAGGTCGCGTCATATCCGCACAGGTACCGTTCCCAGCTAGAGGCCACGTCATATCCGCACATGTACCGCTCCCAGCCAGAGGCCGCGTCATGTCCGCACAGGTACCGCTCCCAGCTACAGGTCGCGTCATATCCGCACAGGTACCGCTCCCAGCTAGAGGCCACGTCATATCCGCACATGTACCGCTCCCAGCCAGAGGCCGCGTCATGTCCGCACAGGTACCGCTCCCAGCTACAGGTCGCGTCATATCCGCACAGGTACCGCTCCCAGCTAGAGGCCACGTCATATCCGCACATGTACCGCTCCCAGCCAGAGGCCGCGTCATGTCCGCACAGGTACCGCTCCCAGCTACAGGTCGCGTCATATCCGCACAGGTACCGCTCCCAGCTAGAGGCCACGTCATATCCGCACATGTACCGCTCCCAGCCAGAGGCCGCGTCATGTCCGCACAGGTACCGCTCCCAGCTACAGGTCGCGTCATATCCGAACAGGTACCGCTCCCAGCTAGTGGCCACGTCATATCCGCACATGTACCGCTCCCAGCCAGAGGCCGCGTCATGTCCGCACAGGTACCGCTCCCAGCTACAGGTCGCGTCATATCCGCACAGGTACCGCTCCCAGCTAGAGGCCACGTCATATCCGCACATGTACCGCTCCCAGCCAGAGGCCGCGTCATGTCCGCACAGGTACCGCTCCCAGCTACAGGTCGCGTCATATCCGCACAGGTACCACTCCCAGCTAGAGGCCGCGTCATATCCGCAAAGGTACCGCTCCCAGCTACAGGCCGCGTCATATACGCAGAGGTTCCGCTCCCAGCTAAAGGCCGCGTCATATCCGCACAGGTACCGCTCCCAGCTAGACGATACAACCCCATCGAGATTGAACTTGTTTGATCCGTCTTGACGAGTACTTTGGTAACCAAGGTCGTATTTGAGCTGGAAGATAGGCCAAAAGGATTATTTAAAAAAAAAACAAGAAAAAACAATAACTTCAACTTATTTGTTGTGACAGTGATGATGTCTTTTATCCGATTCAAATGCTATTAGGATTATACTTGTTGGAATTGAGCGACAAATGACGTTAACTGCACCTATCCGTTACATTAGCAACGCATTATTTTGTCAGTGTGTGTGTCAGACATCACTGTCGCGTAACGCAACTCCAAACGGTATTATCCTAATAGCATTTGATAGTATAATTAAAAGCATTTATAACACTTGTCTATAAACACTTCATTTCAGATATTAGAAAGACTGAGTGTCGCGCACGAGAAGTACCAGTCGGCTCTGACGTCACTGGAGTCAGCTCTCGCGAACAGGTTGCATCACACGCAAGACAACAAACTAGCTATTAGGAAAAAGTAAGTGTTTTTATTGAGGCGCTCGTGGCGCAGCTACCTACGCCGCGGTCGGTTAATGGATGGGTGACCATTCTGACCATATTTAGTGACATTTATTTCGAGCGTCTCCGTGCTTCGGAAGGCACGTTAAGCTGTTGGTCCCGGCTGATATTTACAATGTAAATATTAGTGGTCAAGCCTAGTCAGAGGTCATTTGGCGGCTTGATAACATCTGACATTAAGGCTGGTCACTTGCCTTACGCACCCCTCCACCAGCCCGCACTAGGCCAGCGTGGTGGAGTATGGCCCACACTATCTCACAATTGAGATAAGGCCTGTGTCCCAGCAGTGGGAACGTATATAGGCTGATGATGATGATGAAGTGTTTTTATTCTTTTTATCGTGCCACAGACAGTTCTTGCCTGACAACAGAAATGGACCGGCTCGACTCTAGAAGTACGACTCTCCCACAGTCCTACAGCAGACCTACGCAACCTTTCTGCTCCCCTATCCCTATCCTTCCTACACCTTACTCCTCTATCTCTCTCCATATTCTTTTCTCCATTTTCTTTCTTTCTTTCTTTCTTTCATTGTCTCTTTTATCACGAAAAAAATCCATCTATAATGGTGGATGCTGCCTTAATCACCACGCTTGCCAAATGCGGTTAAATAATCACGAATTCATGTTGTGTCTAAAAATCCTACACAAACTTCCGACCTGGGTATTGAAGCCAAAACCTGGAGATCGTGGCCCTAGACCATGGAGGCGTTTCTTCCCGCACAGGCCTACAAATTGTAGGTTACTCTGATATTCAAGCCTTTTATATCAAACGTTCTTTGCAGGTATGCTCCGTCCTTTGCCCGTCTCTGCCTTGAAAGTACGTCCATGTGTGACCTACTCATGTACGGGACGCCGGAGCTGGGAAGGGAAATCGGTATGTATCCCTTTTATTTTAATGTTGCAAACAAACATTTACAAACATTGTATGCATTAACACGTTTCTTTGTTTTGGTCTGCAATGTATGTATTTCCAAAAAAAAAGCACCGAGAAAAGGTAGTGTTCTTGCGCTGCGATTGGTTCGTCTTGGCGGGGGCACTACCCTAGATATAAGTAATATTTATAAGTTTTCTTAGTTTGCTTAGTTTGGAGCTAGATGGCGCTGTGTGGATAGTGTCGAAGTGTATTTGTTCTAAATATATTATGCTACTTATAAACGAAAGCGTTGAAATTCAAAATTGTTCAAGTACCTACAGTTTTAATAAAAGTGATCAAAGAATCATGCCCACTTTCCATACATTGATTGACCTATCAAAGACTTTTTTTAGAGACCGCGTCTATTTACAACTTGTGTTGTTAAAGATTAGTTTTCGCATAAAATATAATAATAACTAATATTTTTTTTATTTGGAGGCCAGGAAAATGTGTTATGTGTTATATTAATAATGAGATTTTGAGGTTATAAAAGCTGTCAAACCTCGCGATATTTCTCAATTTTCTCAGCAGTTTTAGCGATGTTAGTGTAAATAAATGTGCACTTTCTTAAGCTAATGACTGACGAACTGTTAGTGTAAATAAATATATGCACTTTCTTCATTAGCTGAACTGACGAACGTTTTGCCGTAGTAAGTGAAACAAAACGTAACAAGTCTTCATACATCGGTCCGAATCGCACTGTCATATTATTTTTGTAGAAACGTAACACAAGACGTCTTCATACATCGCGCATCGGTCCGAATCGCACTGTCATATTATTTTTGTAGAACTCTTATAAGAAAAAATAGTCTCCGTATTTTTTTCCTTGCCCTATTTTAAGATTTAATTATGCAAAATGAAATCAACAAAAAAAAAAAAACAATTTTTTTAGATATTTCACATCACTAGACGCGTTATTTAATTTTTGGGTCAACAGTGGACATGATTCTTTTTTATTTTACAAAGCTTTCGACACATCAATGGCTTAGTATTGATGTGGGTTTGTAGCCAAACTATTTAGATAAGTTGCTTTTTCGATTTGGTGAAGTTTAAGCATGTTTGTCCAAGTATATTTGCCCAAGCATGGTTGTCTAAGCATGTTTGTCCAATCATGTTTGTCCAAGCATGTTTGTCGTCTGTCCCAGGGCGCGGGCAGTACGGCGTGGTGTACGCGGTGCGCGGCGGCTGGGCCGGGCGCAGCCCCGCCGCCGTCAAGTCCGTGCTGCCGGCCGACGAGCGGCACTACCACGAGCTGGCTATGGAGTTCTTTTACACCAGGTGGGTAAGAGGATTAAATTAAGGAGGAATCAATTTAAGGAGGAGGGGGCAGTCGAAACTTTTTAGTTCCGTCTGCGCCCACTGGTGACAGATTTGGTGGGAGCAGTCGGGAATAATCCGGAGGTTTTCACTTCGGACAGATAAGTTCGTTGTTCAGACGCATTTGTTGCAAATAGTATAAGATATTTCTACGTAATCATAATAACACTGAAAATGCTTTACTTTTATTGTGGTTATCAAAAGTAATAAAAGCGACCCGACTGACGTTGTTATTGTTGTTATAATTGCAATCTGTCCGTGTGGCAGCGCCTTTTGGGTTTCTTGCATGATATTTAGTATCCTGAGCAGTATGACTTTTTAAACTAACAACCCTTTCACACTGGCAGTCCAGTTTTTTGCAGGATCCCGTTTGATGGCAAATGTGTTTATATGCTAGCGTTCACACGAGCATCCCGCATGCGGGGGATACTGCAAAAACCCGATACGGTCGAATTGTGTCATTCGGTTTTGTCACTAGAAACTGGATCCGTCGTCCAGTAAAAAGCGGGATCCCGTTTAGTCGCACAAATATTTAAATAGCAGTGTTCACACGGCTTCCCGCGTGCGGTTTATTGCTAGACACTGTTTTTTGCGGGATAGTGAAATGAAAAAGAAGAAGCTTTTTACTGGATCCCGCAAAACTGAACTGCCATGTGAACACACCGTCCAGTTTTGCAGAATACAGTGAAAAGCCGGTCCTGCAAAACTGGACTGCCGTGTGAAAGGGCTGTCAGGCTATTCCATTATCTGTAATCCGTTCAATATCCTAGGAGCATCCCAGCGCACCCGCGCATCGTCCGCCTGTACGGGTCCATAGTGCAGCGTCACAGCGGGGCCGGGCCCAGCGTGCTGCTGGTGTCAGAGCGCAAGGTGCGCGACCTGCACGCCGCCGTGCGACACGGCCTCAGCCTGCCGGCCCGCATGCGGGTCAGCTGCGACATCGTGGAAGGTAGGAGAGGTCGATTTTCAATTAACTATTGAGTCTGTGACATATGAAGGTCACTCCCTAGTCGTGGCGCTAGCGAAAAGAGCGTCAGAACTGCGGGACCACGTTGTTATATATTTGACCGCTCAAAAATTTCATACACAATTATTACTATTTGGTACTTTTTTTTTTTTTTTTTTGATTTATTGGAAGAACCCCAAACAAGTTTACAATAAGCGTATGATATAGCATTTAAAATAAAACCTTAAACAATTGTAAACTCAACCGCGATGGTTACATTTTATTTAAATTAACAGTGGAATAAACATGCGGGACATTAACAATGGAATAAACATGCGGGACAAGAACTTTCATATTACTATTAGTAACTTTTTAAGAATTTTAAATATCACGCCTGAAACTTTTATCCGACCAATATCTAGGAAAGCAAACTTGTTTGATTTACTCATAGGCGCTTCGTAATAATTAATTATACTCCTTAAAACGTAACATGATTAGAATGACAGCTGTCAAAGTTTTGTGCCTCTCTCGCTCGCTCTCAATAAAGCTCCATCGATGTGTCTCACTCTACAAAAAAAAAAATCTCAGAGATGAGACACATCGATAGAGGTTTATTGAGAGCGAGCGAGAGAGCCATAACACTTTGACAGCTGTCATTCTAATTATGTTACGTTTTATGGAGTATAATAACAAAATGACGGCACTGCTATATGTCATTGCTCAGGAGATCCTCAGGGACCGTGCTGGCCTATGGCATGTACAGCTACGGTAAACAAAATGTGTGCATGTGGTGCCCGCGGCAACACTTGATCTTATCTTATTTACTTATCAACGTTACTTCGTTGCGACGTAAAATAAGAACAAACAAAAATCCCATGTAAACAGAGTTAAATCAAAAGGGATTAAAAGTAGCCTTTTACGCGATGCGCTTCCTCAATATCTTCATTCGCAAAGATATAAAAAATAAATAAATTGTGCAACACCATTCCTGCCAATCCGATGACAGCTGCCAGGTCTCATCATATTTTGTAACTACAATGATTTTGTTTTAATATGTTTAAAATATAATTTATATCTGATTGATTTTCGTCTTAACTTAATTAACCGACTTCAAAAAAGGAGGAGGTTCTATGTTCGACTGTATGTATTTTTTTTTTTATGTATGTCCGTCGATTTCTCCGTCAATTGTGGACCGATTTAAATAATTCTTTTTTTATTTGAAAGTGCATAGTTCCGAGGTGGTCCCATTGTCACCATGTCAGGATCTGATGATGGGATCCCGGGAAAATCAAGGGCAAACCTCAAATTTTATAGGCGCACACTACGCGTTACTTGTTTTTTCTGAAGCCATTTAAGTTTTTGCGTCCTATAGACATCACTTTATGTTGATGAGCTGATGATGGAAGGTACAACTCCTTAACGGTTAGGAGTTAGGGGATAATTCTTTCAGTATTGTAAGAATATGTGGACCGTTATTTGTATTTCATGTACTTTTGCAGCTAAGCTGATGATGGAAGGTACAACTCCTTAACGGTTAGGAGTTAGGGGATAATTATTTCAGTGTTGTAGGAATATGTGGACCGTTAGTTGTATTTCATGTACTTTTGCAGCTAAGCTGATGATGGAAGGTACAACTATGATGATGGAAGCTAAAGGGTACGACTTCTTAATTCTTATGTCCCTCTTGCGGGCTGCATCTTTAGTTGGTCTACTGAATGGTGCTGAACACTTAATGAATACCTTATATTGTCAAATAATACAATTCTACTATTTTACTCGTATTTTCGTTATCAATATTATGAGAGAGTTTTACTCACTCCTACGTATTATTCACACTAAAAATAGAAAAATTAACAAACTTTTTTAAAAAAAATTAAACCGACTTCAAAAAAAAAAAACAAAAAAAAACTACCTAAAAACACTGAAAAGCAAAAAATAATTTTAATAAGACATTCATCAAATGCGCTTATTGTCTAAGCCTATTAATAACATTAAATTGTATGTATTTACGTGCTAGGTAGGTACCTACTAATCTGTTTGAAGTCGGTGCCAAGCCAAAGGTAATGAAAAATGATACATACCTAATAATTTATGTATTATACAGGGTTACAAATAATCCGCGGACGTAGGTACGTAGTCTGGGTACCTACTATTTGGCTTGGCACCGACTTCAAACAGATTAGTAGGTACCTACCTAGCACGTAAATACAATTTAATGTTATTAATAGGCTTAGACAATAAGCGCATTTCATGAATGTCTTATTAAAAATATTTTTTTCTTTTCAGTGTTTTTAGGTAGTTTTTTTTTTGTTTTTTTTTTTGAAGTCGGTTTTTTTTTATTTTAAAGTTGGCGTTTAATAAAAAGGGTATTGCCAAATGCACCAATGAGCCATTCAAGTCTGCGTTTTAAAAATAGTTAATACGTAATACATCTATACTTTTTGTTAGGCATCCGCTACCTCCACTCCTTCGGCCTCGTCCACCGCGACATCAAGATGAAAAACGTGCTCCTCGACGCCCACGACCGCGCGTCCCTCTCCGACCTCGGCTTCTGCGCGGCCGAGGCCCTCATGTCCGGCTCGGTGGTTGGCACACCTGTGCACATGGCGCCTGAGCTGTTGTTGCGCGAGTACGACGCCAGCGTCGACGTCTACGCCTTCGGGATACTGTTCTGGTGAGTGACTCTGTATATACCAGCTGTCTCACTCGGCTACTGCCGGCCGAGGCCCTCATGTCCGGCTCGGTGGTGGGCACGCCCGTGCACATGGCGCCTGAGCTGCTGCTGCGCGAGTACGACGCCAGCGTCGACGTCTACGCCTTCGGGATACTGTTCTGGTGAGTGACTCTGTATATACCAGCTGTCTCACTCGGCTACTGCCGGCCGAGGCCCTCATGTCCGGCTCGGTGGTGGGCACGCCCGTGCACATGGCGCCTGAGCTGCTGCTGCGCGAGTACGACGCCAGCGTCGACGTCTACGCCTTCGGGATACTGTTCTGGTGAGTTGACTCTATAAAAGAATCAAGAATCAAACTCATTTATAAGAATCAAGAATCAAACTCATTTATTCAATTTATGCTCGTATAAAGCACATATGAACGTCGGATTGTACATGTCACAAATTATAATAAATTAAATATGTCAAGCAAAAATGTCACAGATAATATAATAATAATCATGAATATGATTCGTGAGCTGGTTCAAAAATTCATAAGACCATATCACTGGCTAAGCCGTCGATCTTAGAGTATATTATAACAATATACAGGCAAGCCATAGAGCGCCAGTATGCGCGAACCGTAAGCACTTCTATAAACGGGTGCGCGGTTCCGAATCTTGTCATACAAGCGGTTAGGTCTTCTAGAATAAATTTGAAAAAAAAAAAGATTTTAATAGATATTTTTGTGTGCAAATTCACTACAAGCTCAGCAGTGTCGAAAACGTACACAGTCGAATAGCTGTGTAGCCATGACGCATTGGATCTATTTCCCATGTTAAAAAGGTTAAGAAAGTTAGATAGCAGTTGCTATCTGAACTGCGTAGGTACCCTGACAATATCGGTACAAACCGCGTCGACTGTCTAACGATTGCAGCACGTTCGAAATAAGTGTGAATAAATTGTTTATTTTAAGGAAAAATTTAATCGTGAGATTAAGTTTAGTTCCTTTTTTTCCTCATAATCAACATAAGCAAAATTTACATAAAATTCAATCCATCAAATTCTACGTCAAATTCCAGTTTGTAGTTTGTCAAAAGGTCATATTTGTAGTTGTTACAACGACGAATTATCTCCACCTCCATCCAATCTAAAAATACTTTCACCGCGCAAGACTTTTCACCGCGCGCTGGCGATACTACCTATTAATTTTGGCCGGTCTTATAACGTTTCCGTGGTGTAGCGGTTATCACATCTGCCTAACACGCAGAAGGCCCCCGGTTCGATCCCGGGCGGAAACATTTTTTTTTATTTTTATTTTTGTTTCATTTTATAAACACCTTTGAAGTAATTTTTTGTGTAATTATTATTACGATAACAGTAAATTATTATTATTCTAGGTACGTCTGTGCTGGGAACATAAAGCTGCCGTCAGCCTTCGAAACGTTCCAGAATAAGGAACAGCTTTGGAACAAAGTCAAAAAAGGTCAGATAAAAATATTTTTATAAAATTATTTTATTATTATTAACGAGTAAATCCAATTGACAGAAACGCCGACACACAAAGATTTTTGTATTTAAGTCAGTGCTTGATTCCCTTCTCAGGTCTCCGGCCAGAACGCCTCCCCCATTTCTCAGACGAATGCTGGGAAGTCATGGAGTCCTGTTGGGCCTCCGAGCCCTCCCAGAGGGCCCACCTCGGTGACATCCAGCCTAAACTCGAGCGGATACTGGAAGAGGCCCTCCGCGGCGGGTACAACAATGAACCTTGCGGCGAACCCAATACGGACTATAATACCATGTCTGATGATGACAGTCTAGACATGACCGGGATGGACGATAATGGAGACGTCATATAAATAAATCATACCGGGGTAGAAACAACTTTGAACCTTGCGACATACTCAATACGGACTATAATATTATGTCTGATGGCAGTTTAGCCATGACGGGTTTGAAGATAATGGAGATGTCATATAAACAATTCGAGTTTTATTCTATTGTTACGGCTACTTATCTCCGACCTAATCCGAAATATAATTGCCTACCATGCTTGCCATGCCTTCACGTCTAAGTCACTGAACCGATTTTGATAAAATTTGGTACAGAGATAGACCTTAAGAAAGACCATAGGCTACTTTTTATCTTCAAAAATATCACATTCCTGCAGATAACGTCGTATAGGAAGAGATAGGCGGAAGGCTAGATATACAAGGAAACCTTGTACAAGTCGAATATACTCGAAATATATCAATAAACAAGATTCTGATTTACCTTTTAATTTATTAATGTATGTATTGGAAATGAAATATTTTTTTAAGAAACCGAATAACGGTACATTATCGAAAAGAAAAAAAGTGGTTGAAATACATACTATAGTTAACCTTACAAGCTCATTTATTA
This sequence comes from Mecyna flavalis, assembly GCA_949319885.1. Lineage (NCBI taxonomy): Eukaryota > Metazoa > Arthropoda > Insecta > Lepidoptera > Crambidae > Mecyna > Mecyna flavalis. Next base: position 661,476 of record OX439419.1, on the reverse strand, counting down.
GTGGTTCACCCTAGAAATACCCCAGACCGATACAAACAGACATTTTCTTTTACAAATTTTTGGATCGTATGGGGATGGAACCCACGACCTCTAGTGTAATAGCCAGGCTTCTCAACAATTACACCAAATTGGTCGTCAAAACGAATAATATCATAAATAAAATATTATTTAAAAAATTGTAAAGTAAACTGCAATGAGTAAAATTATTTTACAAAAAAATATTTAAAAGAATTTAAATAATGATGCAATAAAACTGTGTTAATAGTTATAAGATTAAAGCGATCGAAACAAGGTAATTCATGAAAAAATATTTAAAAATTATAGTTAAGTGATTGATTTTATTTTATTTATTTATTCGGATATGGATTTGCTATCAATATAACTGATCAATGGGCGAATTTTTGACAGCCCGTTTTGTTAGTTCTCAATAGATGGCGCCGTTCCACCTATGCACTCACAAGGAACGAAACGTTATAAAGTTTACTTTGACATGACTGTTTTTGATAAAACGAAACGTTTTGTTTATGTCAGATGTCATTTTCATTTCCGAAAAAAATACTTAATGGCGGAATTGTTAATAAAAAACACAAAGCAAGCTATTAATTATGAAGAAGAAGAAGAATGAGTAAAGATTATGGCTCCTAGTTAAAAAAACAGAGTATTATATTATCTGTGCCAGAGGTAAAAATAGATCATAGACAAGTACATACTTCGTTCAACGCCATCTAGTGAAGCTTTTGGAAACCTTTTTTTTTAAATGGCCTCAGAAAATCTCCCATTATAGTGATCTCAGTTTGTTTCGAACTTTCTTTACTATGTATTTATTTTGTACAGGGTGTATAGTATGGGTAGTCTCCGCGCCTATGGGCTAAAACGAGAAGGGTTTTGGACAACCAACCCATTATTATCAATTTCGGTATCGGTTCATTTAATTATTTTGATGAACTTGCCTTTTGTTATTCTTTATTTCTTTCCTTATTTTTATACCCATTTTGACTTATTAAATAAGTCATAATAAAATACTACAAGATTGATTATCTTAATGATTTAGGCCGTATCTCTCGTATACAGTTTTACCTACGTACTAATTGTTTTCACAAAATAAAATGTAAAAATAATTTTAAATAAGGCTAAATAAGCCTTGGAACAAAGAGGTTTCGCCATATCTAATATGGAGCCCACTCTTTTATTCAATAAATGTTTAAAAAAACACTTTAAAAACATTGATATTTTAAAATATAAGGCAATTATTTTTTCATGTTAACCGATTTTGTTAAAATAGAAAGTTTTCTATACATACGTTGTCACATTTTAATTATCTAATGGAATATACCCATCTTTAAGATTTATCCTTTGGGACATGGGTCTGATTCTATGAACTGTGATTTAAGTAGATAATGTATAGACATTTAAATAAACTATTGGAAGTCAAAATTATATGTGATCAGTATTTTGTACTTTAACTACACTATATTTATGAGATTTTGTAAAAGTTACTACTATGTAAGGATATTTAAAGTAAATTGGCTTTAAAATTATATTTGTGTATTGTTTTAATATCACTTCATCCATAAAAATGTACATTCGCAATTAAGATATAATAATATGAATAAAAACACCTAATGGTAAGTAATTGCTTGCTCCCATGGACACCCATGAATTAGTTTTTAGAAAGAAACTTCGTTCTAAATGCCCCAAGTTCACAACAAATAAATAAAATTTTAAAATCGATGATCAAAGGAAGCAAAAATTTTTCTTTAAGTATCATTTTAAAATAACTTTTGTTAAATAGTAAGTATTAGATTAAGAAAATGTTATTTGTACTCCTACTGAAAACTGAAAATAAAACTGTCAGAATAGTTTTTTCTTTGTATTTTTTGTCAACCTTTATCTCTTATGTAGGTATACACATTGTCCAGTCATTTTAACGCACCACAGAGGTCGCAGGTTCGATCCCTGCACGGATTAGGTATATCGGCCAAAGTGCCTCAATAATATTTTTTATTTATAAAAAACGTTGGTTTTATCCCTAGTTTAGCAATCATAGTACATACAAGCATTGCTTAGATTGGAGCTAGTTAGCGCTATGTGTGTAATGTCCCAGAATAATGTTTAGTTCATTTGTTAATTGTATCGATCTGGATGTTAACCCTTTCCAACGCCAATGTCTGATATATCAGACAAACCATTTTCGTGCCCACCACGCCAATGACTGATATATCAGACAAAAAAAACAGGATCAAGAAACGTTGTATTTTTACTTGCCTGAATGAGTTGAGTATAACTTAAAGTCTGTTTCAAACACGATGATATAATCATAATAATCATAATCATAATCTTTATTGCGTAATGTGGTAACAATTTGGTCTTAAATGTAATAAAGCACTCACATTTACCCTGCAAGGGCGCTGCAACAACTTAAAATCTAATACAATTTAAAACTTAAAATATAAAAAATAAATAAAATAAATAAATATGCCTGACACATCCATAGAACGTAAATGTTTGCGTTTAGGAAAATGTTGACTTCGATATAAATACAAATTTGAATAATAAAGAAATAAATAAACACTAAATACTGTACATTAATAACGATTTAATAAGAGTCATGGTGTTTTTTTTTCGGTTTAGAGAAGTTTTATGTACATTTTTCTATAAAATATAAAAATTATATGAGACGTAACAGGTTACGTTCTATGGTCTTTTAAACCAGAGATGTGACTTAGGTTTTATTATTAATCGATAAAAATCGTGAATAATCGAAACTATAATTTAAGGGAAAGAATAGTGGAATATTCGTAAAAAATTATTGTAATAAGTAAAATAATACCGTCAATTTAAAATCGATGTTCACAATGTACAAAACTAACACGTTACTATTTATTGACCGAGTGAGCGAAGCGAGCGAGGGGTACAAATCATTTTTGTATGTACATATAAAGGTATGTATGTTTGTTCCGCGAAAATTCTCGAACGGGTGATCTGATTTAGACGAAAATGTAGGAATAGTTAATAGAATTTTTAAGTTTGTTGACCATCGGTTTAGTAGTTTTTGTAATATTCACGTTTTTGTAAGAAAATAAATAATTGTATTTTAATTATCTGGGTCTGGGGAAACTAACTGTACGGTTAATATTAATTCAGATTTAGCTTTCCTGTTCGCTGCCTTCCAGGCTGCTATGTGCGTATCGGCATCATTTGGTCTTGGCCTTTCTCCACTTAAATACTCCCAGTAGTCGCTTCGTACAAGTAATGCCTCTATTTGTACCTTCCAACTGTCATAGTTATCTTTTGTTAATAATTCAATACTTACATACATTCGCAGACATGATTCGGTCGTACCCTTTTTCAAATAATTTTCGATGACTCCTTTCTTAGTTACATGTACCTACTCAGACTCACTCTTTATTTTCGCTGGTCCTGGGCCCATAACCTTTGTAGGGGTAAATATCAGATAACACAGTTTTAAAGAGAAATATTTATTGTACATAAATAAGAAAAAAAAAAGTATCAGCCTATTAATATCCCAATGCAGGGCAAAGGCCTCCATCCTTGAAATCAAGTTATCGCTACAATGATGGGTATTGGCTTAATCACCACGCTTGCCAAATGCGGATTGGTGATCACAAACCCGAGCTGTGTCCGAAAAAACCGACACAAAGTTAGCTCGACCCGGGAATTGAACCCAGGACCCCGAGATCTCGGCCCGGTACCTAAACCACTAGACCATTGAGGCGTTTGTACATAAATAATAACTGGAAAATATTTGTTTTATTGTCTTTACACTCTTACAAATATTTTCCAGTTATTATTTATGTACAATAAATATTTCTCTTTATAACTGTGTTATCTGATATTAACCTCTACACTAGCTAATATCAAAGTAGAAAAAATTCAAATTTATCATACATTATAAGTCTATACTTTGAATCGATTGTCATAAGCACTAAGATATAATCGATAATCGATTGGTTAAGCAGGTTGACACATGAGGTCACGTCTCTTTAATTGTCAAAGATGAGGTGTCACCCATATCATCGTGTTTGAAACAGACTGTAAGGTTCATTCCCGTTCGTCCCACCAAGAATAATTTTTTGGTTTTTTTTAATGGTCGTGGCGTTAGGGGCACCATTTTCGGAAAAAAGCGTGGCGGGGAAAGGGTTAATGATGTATTTACTTACAGGTACAAAAAAAAGTATGTAAGTATGTAACATGGTTAGGTATCTGTTTGCTAGGCCTAGCATCCATAGGAAAACCTGCCTATTTAGATTTAATAATATGAATGATATTATGAAAATGAAAGCTGATTTTCAATTCTCAATTCTCATCAAAATAAAGCGAAACATTTGGAAAAATAGTGAACTCAAATATTATACTTTGACCGCCCGTGATAACTTGTGAAGGGTTTATAAACCACCCAGGATAGTATCACAGCGTGGGTTATTCCATTCAGAACCTTATCCCGAACAAATATAGATCAAATTATGATAACGTGTATTCGCCGCTTGAAAGGGTTATAATACCCTCAAGGCAGGCCCCGGGGGACGTAAAAACACGACATTTGGGGACATTTTCGCCCTTTGTCCCTCATGTTTGCCGTAAGGGCTTGTGAAGACGGGTGGAAATAGTTTTATAGCAGTTGTTCAAACTTACTTCGGAATTGAAGGTTGTTTCTTGTCGACCGAATTGGTGAAATATGAGTATTACGCTAGAAGTCATGAATTCGAACCACGTGCTTATAGATAAATACTTTTTTTCTTAGTAAAATTACGAATCCGCTATACTTAGGTACTTACTTTATTTTTAAATGTAAAATACATCTCTGGACTTTATAAAACACAGCCGCGATGATTAGCCCAAAATTAACATACATAGGTAGCTTGTTCTAAGGGTAGACAACGGATAATAAATATCTATTTTAACTTGGACAGGTAATTTTTTTTTCTCCTCCTAGCCGAGTTTTCGGCTACGGCGGCCAATCGTTAGATACGATTAACCAACCGACTCCGGGTTTTGTCTGATTGTTTTCCAAACTGAAAAACAGTAAAAAACCCAACTACTTATAAAAAAATATTTATAAGGTTTGTAGGTACTGTAAGGAGATCGAACCCATAACCTTCGTGAATAGCTGATTCACAACCATTACACCAAATCAAATTATAGGTCGTCAGAGCGTTTGGGGGTAAAATGGCACAACGGAAATTGACCTCTTCACATTATTTTATGCAAATAACTTTAATGTTATGTCTTGAGCTGCGTACCTAATCTCTTTTTGTGAAGGTTTACTTACCAGTGAGATCAAACCCTTACTTCCGACACAGAAGCGGTCATTTTGATGATGTATTTAACTAGTAATAAGTATAATAATATAATATAAAACCGTCTTTTGTTGACTTAAACTTAGTTGAGAGATATTAGTCGCTCGCGGCTTTACTAAGGTACAATTGGTGAAAATGGAGGTAGTTAGGAGGGTAGGTATTTAAAAGGAGTAAATTTGCATTACTTACCTTAATTCGATTCGGATGGTCTGAGTCGCCTAGGTGATCATCGCGGTGATGGTCGCGGGTGACCAGAGGATACTCAAACTGTCGCCGATGGTCACCTGGGTGATATCACCCAGGTGATCAAAGTGGAATAGACCAGGTAGACCAGGGCTTCAGAAATCTGAAAGCAATGAGCTTGCAACATCATGATCAGCAAATAATAAATTATAATAAATGAATGACCGGGACAAAACGCCCGGAAAAAGTGATAGTCTAGAAGGCAAAAGTAATCCTATACCATTTAACCACACACTCATGAACACTAAAAAATATCCAACCTTATAAAAATACGTCTTTGAAAAGAACCAACAGTAACTCACCATTTCCTCATTCCAGCTCCGGAATAAAAACAGAGGCCACTCGTGATTTTACAGGAAACACGTCCTGTGAAATCAAGAGGTCCACAAACAATCGCTGTAACTCGGCCAACGTTGTTAGCGAGTTGCGATGCGTGAAGGACGGGGAGGGATGTGTGTGATTCGGGCTTTTTTACTCTTTTGACCGCGAATATGGATGGTCAAAAATCGAAAATACAGCTACACACAACACAGTCCATGTTTTGATGACCAGTTAGAAAGCAGAAAACAAAAGGTTTGTTTGATTCCATAAATTGTAAATACAAGTTAGTGTTCATAAGCTACGGTAACCGCTTTCGACCAGACGGGCTGTAGGTTTATTTATACCCTTTTCAGTTTTAGGATGCTTGCTCGTTCTCTTGGGCCAAATTGTCCTGTGTACTTCAGTTATTATTAAACTTAGACGCAGTAGATAGGTAATTAAAATTCTTAAGCCCATGTTTTTCATTTTATTTTGGACAACGTTGCTTGACATATTTTGATCCGATCTCAAATTAAGCACTCGTATTATGTATATTGGATATCAGATACAACGAAGGTACCAAATATTATTAGGTATATATAGGTAATACAAATAAACACATCACATAAATGTATGTCCTGTGTGGTATTCGAAGCCACGATTCCCAGCGCACAACACGGTCACTACCACCAAGCAAGTCATTATTTTTATTATTTTCACCCAATATTTACATGATAAAATTCAACGGTAGCAAAGCTAATATCATTAGAACGACAACAAAGGCTGTTTAGAAAAAGGGATTTAGCCCGCGGCGTCGTGTTTGATTCCAGGCAATTACAGCGAGTTACGGGCGTCGGGATGATCGCATATCACTCATATACACACCTATCATCCGAGACACACAGACAGGTCGGATATCTTCAGTATGGAGTGCAACCATGCTTATTACTGTGGGACACTTAAAGCTTTGCCTCCTTTAGTGAGTTTTTGTATGAGACCTAACTATTTGGCGTCGGGCTGGCAACATAGATTTCAATATACGCGTTGCCCATGGTGTCCTAATGAAACGGAACTTTGAAGACCGACCTCTTTAAGAACTTTTAAAGATCAAAAACTATTGACCTCATCTGTGGAACAGTTATGCCGCTAGAGTTATAAAGGTCTGATTGGTAGGCTCTAAAGAGTCCGATGTTCCGTGGTAAGGCTTTTTTATACTACTTAAGTTGGCGGACAGGCACGCACTGCGGCCTATTCTATTGAGGGACACTTCACCGAGAAGCGTTGCTCAATGTGCTGCCAGACTGTAGGCTTATCTGATCTTCGAGCTTTTGATTTCAAATGCACTAACTCCCACATTAATATTGCCAGAACACAGCCAAAGCTGTTATGGCGGCAGATTTCATCTATGGTGGTAGCTAATAGCCAGTCGGACTCTGAAAAAGCCCTACCACCACCAGACCAAAGGCGGGAATCGAACCCACGACCTCCTGATTTTATACCCGAGCGGCTTAGTTACTGTTTCACGGAGGCGGCCAAGTTAAGGATGCAGTGGCCGCTTATTTCGGAAACGAAACTAAACCTACGATTTGGAGGGCTGTTTGTCTACCAAATAAACATAACGAATGAAGGACCGAAAATCTAACAGCTCAATAAGTAACGCGATAGTCTGATAGATGGATATAATCTAGAATCTCGAGTCTTATGTTCATGGGCGTAGCCACGGTGGGGCAGAGTGGGGCAAGTGCCCCACCCTGGCGCGAGTATAGTTTGCTTGCTAGTTACATTATTATTTTAAACTGCTGCCCCACACTGGGTCCATGGCTGCACCACTCTGAGCCCATGGCTGCCCCACCCTGGGTCCATGGCTGCCCCACCCTGAGCCCATGGTTGGAACCACCACTGGAAGTTGGTGATTCCAGAATGACCAGAATAAATACTCCTAGTTACAAATAGCATTACCCTTGAAAATAAGAAGTGCACGTGTTTTTGCGCCTCAGCTGCTTAATAAAATAGTAAAAGTCATAGCATTTATTTTTTAACATGATTTATAACTAAATGGTTTTGCACGTTGCACGTTTAGCCACTAATTCGACGTAATAGCTTTCTGAGAAGCATGCCGCATGGAACTCAACTCTTTGCTTTTATAACACATTATTTACAAGCAAATTTAAGAATTTTGCATTTCAGGAATTCTTTCATAACATAGTATTATGTAAGTATATCAAAATCAAAATAAAAAATCAAAAATTCTTTATTTATCATAAACTTAATATTCTATATTATAATATAATCTTATAATACCTAACTTTTACTCAGCCCGCTTTAATTTGTATTTCAAATTTATACAAAGGTTAGACGAAGTACCTATTATCTCACGTAATCATTCTTTTCTCAAAGGGGAGCAAATATTTTAAGACCCTAGTCGCAGGTGTCTTTGGACAGTCATATTAACTTACGCCAGATGTCACACTTGCTCTTTTGCGTCCCGCTTTTATAAAAGAATAAAATAAAGAAGAAAAAACAGTTTCCTAATTTGTTCTTCGTCGTCCTCAGCAGTATGTCTCAGCTAATCAGCGAATGCATGTGAACAGGCACGTGTCACCGGCAGCCAATCACGCGCCGGCGGCTGAGATCAAAGGGATTAATCGGCGTCTTTGCCGCGACCGACTGATTACGGCGTGTGAGTACACGGCAAATACACGCCGAGCTTTTTAAACCCTGTTTAAACTTTATTAAATGCCTCTTTTTACACAGAAGCTGTATTTAGATGATTACAGTGACGGTGGAACACGAGAATCTTTCAATTATTAATATAATTATTGGTTTTGTCAATTTAGAACTTTTGACGGACCCCTCTCTTTTTTTTCTAATAGAGATTTATCAGAACAAATTTCCCAAACGAATCAAAACAAAAACTGACCTAAGAAACCGATTACCCGAACCCGAACCGAAAACCCCAGCAGGGTTTCCCTTCAGTGCTATCCAAAACCATAATTTTTAATGCCTAAATAAACTTTTCAACCAACAGTTTAACATCTGAGGGTGAACAGTTACCAGCAGGACTCTACCACGCTGGAAGAAGAGAGCGTTTTGCCATTAGAATTTTCAATACCCAGGGTAGAGAAGACGACTTAAGCAAAACTGTTCTTTACCAGTTGTACGACATAATTATAGTAGCTCTTCTTCTACCTATTGGCGTCAAGTTTGGCTCTCCCTTTTCCATGTTTGAGTAACGTAAGCTCCTTGTCTTAGCCTGATGTTGCTGTTTCTGGACCCACGTAAAAAGTTGTCCTTAGGATAGGTAGTTTGGTGATAAGTGGTGGTTGGAATCAGGTCCTCCCCAATAAGGCGTGTATTACTGGACCATTAAGATAAAGTGCAATGAACCACAAACCATTAAAAAAATATTGATTGACTATAACGAGAGATTTGGTACCTACTTTTTTAGTAAAAACCGATTAATTAAGTTTTAGTAGTTACTAAAATGTAGTTACAAGAAACTATTTACACATTACTGTTACGCAAATTCTGCAACATTCAATTAGGGCGACGATTCGTAATCGCAATTAACGCCCGTTTGATCTAATAATTAAACCGCGCATTACGCGATCACATGTTTGCTAACCAGGCATCCGGCTCGAAGGACCAAACCGTAAACTTTCTTCAAACTAGAGGAAATAAGTCGTTTCATCGTAACATGTTTTGGGTAAAGCAAATAGTACCTTATAGCTTTTGGCGTTCAGTTATATTGCTGTCAACTTAACCGTTAATTCAAATTAATTGCGTATCCACAAGTTTAATGTGTTTCTAATGGACTTAATAATTAAATAAATGTTACCTATCGTATAATTGATGAAAACGCCCCGATGGTTTAGTGTTGTAATTGCCGGGCCGAATAAGCCTGTCCTTACCCATTTCTTTTCTTTCGGAGGCCTATTCCCTGCAGAAGCACATTAAATAGGCACATTAAATACTAATTAAATAGTGGAAACCAAATTTACATAAAATCACCCCTTTATCTTACTCGACCTTTGTACAGATTCCAACATAAAATGCATACACTGCAATGGTTTTTACTTAACGTTTATTATATTAGTACCCAAAGTGCTTGCCTAAAGGCTCCCGATTGTACATTCAGAAGTTATTTCTGTCTACAAAGCAATAACAGGCGTATGTAACTAAGCAAATTCTCTAGCGCTCAACAGTCAAACTAAACACATTAACACGACCGAGACGCTACGCAAACGCAATTAACGCGCGTTTGATCAATTAATTAAAGCGGGTATTACCTACACACAGCCGCGCTCGCGTGTTGCGCGTATCCGGCGCGAAGGACCTTTTGGTCCTTCAAGCCGGACATGTGAAGAAAGCACTAAGTGTTCTGAGAGATTTTTGCAGTCTCTGTGAAACACCTACTTAAAGTTTTTATAATGTCATATTGTGATGTAGGTATTTGATTTAGTAGTTCTTAAAAATGTAGGGTCAATTTATTAAAGTAGATAATAAAAACGTGGTTCTCAGAAATAGATTTTCTGAAGCAGATTTTTCCTAGCGTTTTTTTTTTCGTTTTATTAAGCACCTCAAAACTTGTAGGACTGCCTAATGTAATATTTTTGGAATTATCTCCATTTCAACGGCATAAAATATTTAGTTGCAAGGTAATATTATGGAGGTATGTACTCGCAAAAGCGAATTAGAATTATAAAATATCTTCCAAATTAAAATGTCACATAGTAGGTATTACTATTCTACTCAACGCGTACGTAGCTTTAATAAAAACAAACAATGAAAGCAGAAACACAGAAAAAATTAGGACTTTTCTACGCAAACTCCCGAACAAAAATCCGGACATTGTACTGGGAACAGCTTAAAAACAACCCATTTACAACGGCCGACAAAACCGGGATCCTATTAGAATATAATTAGCAAACTGCTGTCGAACCACCCAAAAAAGTTCCCATTGTTTTAATTCAATAATCACGCTCACTCTTGGCACAGTGGTTTAGAAATCAGTAAAGAAAAATGGCATGTAACTCTCATGTTACTGAATTCAATTCGGTGGATTTTTTATTAAATTTTGCAACAACAACAAATCGTAGAGCAGAAGATAAAAAAAATATTTTAAATAAATTAATAAAATCAATAAGTTATTATAAACAATTTCTGTATAAAATATTAATAAAATTATTCTAAAAATTAAAAATATAATTTCTGATGGCTCCAAAATAAATAGTGCTCTTATGTGTAAATAAGTAGAGCATCACTGTTATTTGAGACACTTGATTAAGTTACTTTTATAAATATTTTAGAAAAGGTATTTTCTTTCGAATATAAAATATAATTTTTATTCTTCTATAAAATATAAAGGTTTTCAAATCTTAAAATAATTGTTGCATGTGCAGCTGACACTGAATACCTTCTCATTTCTTGTAAATCTATTTCTCACTCTCCCAAAGCAATCGCAGATTCTTTACTGACACCATAATAAACTGCACACCATTTCCCGCAAAAAGGGGAGAACGGGCAACTCGACCCGTGGCCAAATACATAATTCCCAACTCAAATAACCCTTGCAATTTGCGAGGCAAATACTCTGCTTGTCGAGTGGAACGCTCCTGTGCGACTGGCGCGCACATTTGCGGCTGCGATTAGTCGCAGAGAATAATCGTCGATATTTAAAGTTTAATTTATATTTTGGTGGATATTACAGATGTTCTTAAACTGTGAAAAAAAATTTAATTTATCTGTCAAAAAGGATGAATGCGCCTCGACATTCTGTAGGTGCAATTTATTACCTGTTCGGCACTTAAGAAAATTTGTCACATCGGTTAATAGCTACGTACATAACGTATATATATAACGTTAAAATATGTTATGAATGAGGTACGTCTTTATTTAAGAGTGGGACAGAAACCTCATTATTTTTACACTTCGCGTACTGAAATTATTATTACGAGTATTAATCGTCAATGCGCGGGGTCATGTTTTAAAAGAGCTTGTAACATTCTATTATGGACAGGAACCATTGAAGATTATAAAGTCGGATGTAAAAATGTATACTCATTACTCTTATTACGTTTAGCTCTTTCGTAATACCACTGATGTTATGTACATACATATTTGGTTCGCGACGATCATTCAATCTGTTTCTTTTGGTGTCACTTTGATTATAAAACGGTTATGGTGTAATAAATTGTAAATGTTATAAAAAAACTTAAATAAACAAAAAAGATGGAAACGAGGTCTTTCTGTATAAAACCAAGAGATGGCGCTGTGTGTAAATTACTTTGCGGTAATAATGTATCGATAAACATATCAATTAATTTTATGCTTAGGGGCCTGTACGAGGGGCGGCTGATAAGTCCGCGGCCTAAGGTACTTAATGAAAGAAAATGTATGGTTTCTATTTTTTATTTTTCAATATAATCTCCCTCAAGTAAAATGCATTTCTCACATCCCGCATACAATGCCTTTAACCCACCCAAAAAAAAATAATCTTCAAAATGATGATCAACCGCAGCTTTTATTTCGTTGTCATCTGCAAATCTCCGGCCCCGTAAGTCCTTTTTCAATTTGGAAAACAGGAAAAAGTCACTAGGTGCTAGGTCTGGGCTTTATGGAGGGTGGTCAATCTCCGAGAACCCCGTGTCTCTTAGAGCATGCCTCGCAACGTGAACGGGCGCGTTGTCTTGCAGAAAGAGCACTCCGCGCGTCAGTTTCCCACGTCGTTTCTGTACAATAACTTCGGGAACCTGAGTCAATAAATTGGCATAATATTGGACATTCATCGTAGTTCCCCTGGGTAGGTAGTCTATAAGAAAAATTCCCTCGCTATCCCAGAAAACAATCGCCCGGGCGGCTCGGGCGAGGGTTGTCTTCACAGCTCTCTCGTCCTTGTTAAAACAGGTGGGCCCATTTTTTCACCATCGGATATGAAGGCGCAGAATCCCGAAGAACCGATGACATCTCTTCAAAAATATCTTTCGGTGTATTTCCATTTTTTACGAGGAATTTATCACGGCGCGCGGTGTTCAAAATTCAGAGAAAGAGATTGTATTATACCTAATGATCCAACCTGTTTAATCTTCTTGACAAGACCGCAGTGCAGTGGACCACGGGTAAAAAGCAGTTTTGTTTCAATTACCCGTGGTCCCATTCTAGAGCAGTGGGTCCACGGGGAAAAAAAAGTGCCCGTGGACCCACTGTGGGTCATAGCCGTGGGACCACGGGTAATAGGCGGAATTTTCAGATTCGGCTGACATGATGATGTTTGTTGTTCGATAAATAATTGAACTATCAATGCAAACTTAATTAGTGATTGCTTTTATAATACTACTGAGTGTCACAACTAGTGACATAAGTAACAAGCTAATTACTCATCGTTAAGTACCCTAGGCCGCGGACTTAGCAGCCGTCCCTCGTATCTAGGTTTTAGATCAGATCAGAGTATTTAATTAATATAGATCAGATGAGTGTACTCTTGTTTTCGAAATTTATTTTGTGTCTAGGTGTTTAAGTACTGATTTGATAACAATATTATCGGGATTTTTTCGTTAATTCTGATACCGATACAAGTGCTACCGTTATTGACTTTGGGACCAATGCACAACGTCACAACGTTGTTCAATATTGATTTATTTCAGACCTATTAAATTCATGTGGTGCAACTTCTAATGGTTTTGTATTGTACAAACGTCCTTAGTACCATTTATAATCGTATATGACGTAGCGGTCAATAATAGTCATTTTGACATTTATTGACTTCAAAATGTATGACGCAAACACGTCATAGTATTTCAAATTACTAAATCATTTCCACTTGAAATGATTTCTTCTCAAAATAATATTATTAACTGTAATGATTTACTACTTATTATATTCAATAACAGTGTTGAATCACAATAAAAATAAATTGATTCTATAATGTTAAAATATTCCCTATTCAGGCGTAGACTAGCATGGAAGTTTTATTATTCCAGTGTTGCCACACTCATTACGTTAAGGGAACTTACATTTTTAACACCCAACCCTTGTCTTGTCGCCGTTCAAAATTACTATTACCTATCTCCGGTCTCATCAAATTTGCACAGCGTAAGTATTCATCAAAGTTTTGTATTAGAGTAACAATGCTTTAATATTGGCTTTATGCTCTTTTTACGGTTTCGTCAGGGGCTTCTATTCATGAAGCGAAAGTCATTTTTCCCTAACCAACGCCGCGAGTGGACAGACGACATAGTGCAGAAAACTGCAGTGCAGTGGTACATTATTTATTGTATTATTGGAGTATCAACGAATATTTCGAACTCTGACTATTTCGCGAGCGTATATATACGTGTGCCTTTATAGCAGAGAAAAAAATCATAATATTAATTACTTCGTTTAAAAAAGTTACTTCTTTTTTGAAAGGAGGACAACGCATCTGTAAGAGACCGAAAGAGATGCAACGCAATTATTTTTAGATTAATTATATTTTGAAATAAAATGCCGATGAAAACTCGCAATATTGGTTTATTAGACAAGAGACCAAAGCAATGACAGAAGAAACAGAAAAAACTATTAAAAAATAAAGGTTAAAAAAAGGTTTAACATGTGAGTTCGGAACATTTCTCCCCCTTTTTTTTAAAAAAGAATGTCAAGATAACCTAGACTGAACGTGAAATTACACAGCAAACTATTACAATAGAAAATATAAACAAAAACAAAATTATTAATTTTTCGGGAAAAATTACCCCATTCTCCCCAAACAAAGCAGAAAACAAAATAAATAAATTAAGAGATATATACATTAATTAGAGACAAAATTTATTACTAATGTACCTAATTATGTGCAAACTATTGGCACAATCTTTTTTAAAGGCCTTCTTAACTGACCAGCGGAGGTAAGCACGTCAACAACACGAACTATGCCATCGTCGCCGCAACAAATGAAAGGACATCTTCTCCATACAGGTTCCTCAGTTCAGGGTTGAGGCCAACGAAAGCAGTTCCATTGTTATTACATAATTCTCTCGGAGAAGCTCGGCGAGTAGTAAATCTTCTAAGCCTCATTAGCGCCGACCCGTGGACAGATTGTGACCAACTTCAAGGTGCACTGCCCGTGAAACTAGGCATGTGTACTACAAGGCGATATATTTGACGCTTCTCGCTCCTGCAGCCAATTAAAAACATTTACAGGTCCAAAATGGTCTAACCCGACATGGGAAGAAGGTCGATTCTCCATGTGAAAGTCTCCTAGAGGTAGATTTTCTATCGAGGGTTCAAGCGGTCTGGCCTTTCTCAAACGACAAATCGGGTGTAGATGACGGACCAGACCCGTGCTTCTCAAATGCAATACCCAATAAATCTGTCGAATTTTATTTACAACCATCTCGGTATTTCCATGAGCACAGCCTTTTGATGAAATTTTATGACCAACAGCCGAGTAGACAGGTGTCTTTCATCCAATATAATGAAGTTGCTTGACTTCATCTGGAATACTGCAGATATCCGGCCAGCACGTCGTAACAGGCGGTTCTCCAATCTCTTTCCACTCCCTTCTCTAATAATTGCGAGATGGCAAAGTTTGTTTCTTACATACAATAATATAATCATAAGACGTGTACATCTCCGCTTATTTTATACTAGAAGCAGCTATTAAATTTGGATTTATCAAAACAGAGCCAGAACGAGAGATTAAATAAAAAACTTGATCTATATTTATAATCTGAGTACAAAGTTTGACTTATCTACGCGTAAGGGAACATAAGATACGTTACAATAACATAATAAACATAACATTTTGCATTTATCGAAAACAAAATAACAATAAATTGATGTGCTAAAGCAGCAGGCTAGACAAAGCCATTTACTAATACACTGAGAATTAGCCTAAACCGAACTTAGCGACATCTATTGCCCTTATATTCTTAGAACTCTTTATTTCTTTCTTAGTAATCCCTAAGGAGTCAATCCTATAATAATCTTGAATAAGTGACTCCAAATCCAAGCTATCAACTACTGCGCATCTATTTATAAATTCTACTGGGCGCGACCAACTGTCTGCGAATCCAAATGCCACCCAACCAAGAGCTGTAAAACATGCCACAGGTTGGAGACTAGAACCTTTTAGTATCTTTGAATAACTTAAAAGATGCGAATTGTCCATCCCAATAATAAGCATGGGACGCGCTTCATCATAACTAATAAAATTAATAATCTTCTTAAAATGAGAGAGATGTTTTATTTTTACTTTTGGAATACTCTGAGACGCTAACCCTAAGTTATCTATTGACCTAGCGTTACTGATAGAAAACTTGTTTGAAGAAAATTTGCCTTTAATTTTAAAGTTGACATATTGAGAATCGGTTTCTCTAGATAAACCGCCAACACAATTTAGAGTCAGCATACCTGATTGACCTTCTAAACCAATTTGTTTTGATATAGAAGAATCAATAAGGGTTGCTGTTGACCCGTCATCCAACAAAGCAAATGTCTCTACATCACCAGCAGGGCCCGAAACCACAACTGGTATGACCTTAAGAAGAGCTCGACTTGACGTTAACACGGATTGTTGATTAACGAAAGAATGAGCAGCTGTTTCTTTCACCTCGTCGTTAGGCGATCGTGACTTTTCAGAGATCGGAACACCTGACACGCTTACTTCATCAGATGTCACCCTTTTTTGATCAACATATGCGGCAAATGAACGAAATTCAGGATTGTGCAATAACTTGTGGTGTCTGAAGAGGCAACCGTTTATTCCACAAGCCTCCTTAGAGCCGCATTTTAGTGAACTATGCGGACCTTTTTTTAAGCATCTTTGACATATACTTTTTTCTTTAATAAATTTCCATCTGTCAGAAGGTGTCAAAGATGAAAATTTCTGACATTTATTTATGTCATGAGAATTTCTACAATATAAACAAAAGGGAATTTTATCCGAAAATGATTTATTATTTTTAGGGCCGAAACGATTATTTTCATATGAAACGGGGCGAGATACGTTGGATGATTTTTCGTATGTGATCGGATAGGGTTGTTCACTTAAAGTTGATGGACCCGATGAGTCCACTAGCAAACCAAACTGAGCGTGTAAATCCACCTCTGCCTCTAGGAACTCCGCCAGTAATTCCAGCTTCGAGGCTGAATAGGTGCTAGCAGCGGCAAAGTCCATCCACCTTGTGCGTTACAGTGCAGGCATTTTCTGGAGCACAGCTTGTAGAAGCTCCGGGGATGTTAGGTACTCCGATCGATCCAACAAACGTACTACCTCTACACAATTACGTACATGGCAAGCAAATGAGGCCATTTCATTACCTTCTTGAGACAGTTTAGGCAAAGCACGAAGTTTGTTTACTTCTTGACTTACAATTATATCCGGGCGACCGTATCGCCTATCCAACACCTTTATAATAACCTCAGGGTCCGAGGCTGATACAAGTAAGACTTTAACTGCCTCACGAGCCTCTCCCTGTAAGGCATTGCTAAGCCTAATTAGGTTTTCATTGGAAGAGAGCTTATTTTTAGTAAGTAAATAAGCTCGCTTTAGAGCTAACCAATGTAACGAAGACTCGCCACAAAAAATAGGTAAACCACTTACCTTGGAATCACAATTATTGTGTCCAAAATTATTTAAAGCGCTCACCAATTGATTCACACAAGTATCATGATTATTTTTGTCATCAATGGCATGTTTGTCACCTGAAAACAATAATTGATTATTAGTATTTTAAGAGAAACTAAAGACGGCGGCTGGTGTGGGTTGTGTCGTCTGACTAAGTCATCGTCAACACCAGGCTCGCTGGGCAGGCTGGAGCGACCGGAAACTAAAGACGGCGGCTGGTGTGGTTTGTGTCGTCTGACTAAGTCATCGTCAACACCAGGCTCGCTGGGCAGGCCGGAGCGACCGCTCCCACATGCCGAGTGCCGGCTGTGAGCGTCCGCTTGGGATAACTCAATTGTTGCCAACTCCGCCTCCAGCTGCAACTGCAGAACCGCCTTCTCTTTATCAAGGCGTTGCTGTAACAGATTCTCCTTTTCGATGAATATGGCTTTTTCCGCCTCTTGCATCTTTTTTGCGTACTCCGCCCTCGCCGCCAATGTCCACGCTTTTATTGTAGCGGACGAGCATTTTGATGTTCTCGTCGCTCTTGACGCGACTGAACGACTCGAAGAGGCTTCGCCCTCTTCTTGTAAGAGTGTAATTAATTTTTTTGCTCCGCGAGTTTCCACCGGCATCTCGAAAAAACGGATCGAAGGACCAAAATGTAAGAGACCGAAAGAGATGCAACGCAATTATTTTTAGATTAATTATATTTTGAAATAAAATGCCGATGAAAACTCGCAATATTGGTTTATTAGACAAGAGACCAAAGCAATGACAGAAGAAACAGAAAAAACTATTAAAAAATAAAGGTTAAAAAAAGGTTTAACATGTGAGTTCGGAACAGCATCTAAGATTCTGTTGCAGGTATCCAAGGGTGGTACGTGGGGTCACTGGACACTTTCGGGTTGTAATGGGAAACCGAGGGAGTTGAGTGGGCAGTGAGACAAACGTTTTTAATAGTTTCGATCTTCACACACAGCCACAGGTGCTGAAATGCATTCTACTCCAAATAAATGATGTCCATGAGTGGTAGTAATTACCATCGGGTTACCACTTCCTCTTTCATAAAAAAACAAACTGTTTCTACTGCAATTCTTTACACTGTACCAAACCCTATTTACCATTACACAGGACTGGTGATAAGCGTGGTGATAATTATCATTGTTCTCTGAGTGTTTTATTATTTAATAACGCTCCGTATGATCACGTATTGTTCGTTCTGTCATTTTCGCTTTAAAACTCCTAAAGTCCTGGTACACTACTGCATTGGTGTTTTTTCATGAACAATGTTACATTATACTAATCTCCTATTAGGACTATACTTACCTCCTAGGATATAAACTACTTTTATCCCAGAATGATGCGCAGTTCCCATGGGATAAAATTTTTTTTTGGTTTTTTTGTTCTTCTTTTACGTAGGCACGAATTAGTAGAAATGATTTTTTGGTATGGAAGCTGAAGAGTTGCGTGCTTATGTCACTTTTAAATCAAATCAAATCAAATCAAATCAAATCAAAATATTCTTTATTCATGTAAACTTGTATCAAGTATTTATGAATCGTCAATTACAGAGTGACTCTACCACCGGTATCGGAATGCAGTCATCTGCCGAGAAGAACCGGCAAGAAACTCGACAGTTACTCTTTTTCATCGCCATGTTTGTTTACAATTTGTTTGTTACAATTACTGATTAGTTTTAGAATACCAAGCCATACAGTATAAAGTATAAGAATGAGACTATAATCGAGAAAAATCCGTGAGCCCTGGAAGACCAGTGCCCAAAGGTGGCACCTGCAGCACAAGTATGACGTATGTGCCAGCCGTAGTTTCACTCAACCATATTAGAGGGAATGTAACCACCCGACACATAACGCCACCACCCCAAGCACATTTTAGCGAGCATGACCGCCAAGGTTACAAACTCTTCAGGAATCTTTGAATGAAAATTAAATTTAATTTTATTGAATTATAACATTTAATGTGTTACTGTATAGCAAAAAAAGTAAAAAAGGTAAATATGGTTCAGTAAATAATTATCCCAGAAAAAAATCAACTTGTCCAGTCATCAGGCGGGGTCAAACCTGCGCTCCTCAGTTTCAAAACCTCTAACCTAACCCTTGTTAGTTAGACAAAGCTCGAGAAATTATGATGTTGAAGTTACCCAGTCCGACTTTACTTCAGTTATTAAGCTCCACGGGGAGGCACGTGCGAAACTAAAACTGCTGTAAAATCGAATGGCAAAACTAAACAAATAAAATATTGCTAGATAACCATCGCATAATGTAATGCCAGTTGCGAATTGTTGGTATTTATACCGTTATAATATTCAAAATAATATATTTGGACACAGTTTATAGATAGATACTATTTATTGCACAAAACACTTTAGGACAAGCATGTAACATAATAATATAAAAGCTGTACAATATAAGCGGAATTATCGCTAATAGCGATCTCTTCCAGTTTTGCCAAAACGGTAATCGTTAGAATCAGAGTTAATTAAGTAAATCCTAAAGTAATATTAGTTTTGAGTACTTAAGGGTTAAGCTGGTAAAATTAAACTGTCGAGTAGGCCGAATGGCTTTCTAGGAAACACTGAAAATATATTTCGCTTTGTATAAGTTACTATACCTAGTGCCGGACGGTATTCTAATATGCGTACTTGACGGGGCGTTAGGCCCTTGTGGAAAATATATTTTACATAGGTACAAGAATGCGTAATGTACATATTTAAATAAGAAAATAATATAATAAAATATAAAACGTAATCTATTAAGTAGGTCGGCGAATTTAATTGATTAGTCAGCTAGTTGATAAAAGTTAATTACAATCATATTTTAATCAGAACGAGACTTTAATTAAATTATGCATTGTAATTTAATTAAATGTAAATCGTGGAGCGGTTAAAACAACACATCTACCTATAATTTATTGGATAAGGAAAATAAATTGAAGTTTGAAGTAGGTTTTATACATATATAATTAAGAATTTTTAACACAAAAAATATTTTTTTTTAACACTAGGTACATCACTTGGCAGACAGGCACGCAGCCCATCTGATGGTAAGTGGTTACCGAGACCTATTCCATTGAGGGACATTTCACCAGAAAGCATCGCTCAATATTACACATCAATAAAATGTTAAAAATCCAACCACATCAAAACAGCGTATACGCGGCCATATTGAAATAATCCGGGAACGACTAAAAGGTCCGGTTTAGTGCCTCTTCACAAAGGCATTGATGGTGCGTAAAGCAAGGGGCTCGCATTAGCATATCATAGTTTTTCCCGGGGCGAGCGGTCCGTTTATGGGGGATCTGCGCGCCAGAGATACTGGGCCGCCCAAGCGGTTATGGTTTAGTGATGGGGATTAAAATGATGTCACTTGATATTTGTATTATTTGTCACTGATAATAGTGCTAGGATACATTTTTGATGTGCAAAAGGATTTAGTTATTTATGTGAAGTTGCAGACGGTGTACCTAATTTGCCGACGCTTCGTTAGCAAATTTTATAATAGCTATTGAAGCAAATCTAAACTATTCTGATAATTTTGACTATCGTTTTGATGTAATAGTTGAGAAATCTGCTATTAGGTACATTTAACTAGAGGTCTTAACTTTGTATCCTAACCGTCTAAGTTGGATCCCCGCACAATACAAATATTCATAAGAATTAACATGTTGTATGTTTATGGGTGTATTTTTTTAATAAATAAAAAAAAATCTCCTCAGACATTATCCACACACTATGCCCCAAACCTCGCAACGCTTGTACTTACTAATAAAAAATAAAAAAGTTTATTGCCAGATTTTTTTTTTTTTATTAGGTGCCAGAAGCAGGTCTAAACCACGGCCTGCAGTGTAAGCGTCGAGCAGACTTCTCAACAATCACACCGTAATATCATCAGACATGAAGATTATCATATATTATTATGTCACATGAGTGACTTCAACTGTTACCGCGTTCCCCTCCCTACGAGTGGGCGGCACAAATTTACTGCCACTTCATGAGTCCTCGGGAGAGAGGGAAATTGATTTTTTGACGTGTCCGCGACTCCGGCAGATATATCGCTCCATACGATTGTCTGTTTTACATACTCCCGGCCTTTTAACATGTTAAACCCGGTTTAGTCAGGGCGCTGGAATGGATAGTAACCATGTACATGATTGGGAAATTCTTTTATGTGATTTTGATTGTAAATTGTATAACTTGACATTTAGCGGCAGCGCAGACGACAGACTATCCGTGACAGACTTTTTAGTCTGCGAAAATAGAACGTATGCAACTGTATGGAGTAACGCAGACGACGCGCAAAAAAGTCCGGCGCGCACAAAATCCGTGTGATTCCGGCAGACCGCGCCGCGCCGCGCCACACCGCTCCGCACAAAGTGTGCGAAAAAAATGGAACGTTTGCTTCAACACGGGCTAACGCAGACGGCGCACATTGGCGTACATTTTAGTCTGCAATCTAGTGGTGGGACGTAACGTACGTATGCGATCTATATGGCGCCAGACATCGATGTAACGATGCTAATTAATGAAATACAAAATAGACCAATAATTTATGATACTTCTATGGCAGAATATAGATATTAATACATATATTATGTAAAATCATTAAAACTCGGTCCGCACTTGTTTCTTGGTAATATTCTGTATAAGAAAATTTTTGTAAACAAATTGTAACTAGTGATTGCTCTGTGTACTGTGTAATTGGTAGTATTATTATTATTATTTATTTACTTATTTTTTTTTTTTTTGTTGCCGGATAATTTGTTTTAATATAAATTTTAATGTTCTCATGTAAGTGTTTATGTAATTTCTTTTTGAGAATAAAGTTTCTTTAACCGAAATACTAATTTGACGAGCCATTAGGTGTAATGGTTGAGAAGTCGGCTATTACACCACAGGTCGCGGGTTCGATCCCCGCAAAACATTTGTGTGCATGAACATGTCTGTTTGTATCGGTTTGGGTGTTTCTATGTATATTATGTATGTATTTACAAAAAAAAAGTATATAAGTAATGTTTATCCGTTGTCTAGCACCCATAGCACAAGCTAATGCTTAGTTTGGGGCTAGATGGCGCTGTGTGAATAATGTCCAGAGATATTTATTATTTATTATTAACTTCCTCATTGTTGTGTCTGAATGAGTCAAAGCAGGTCTTAAAATAAATAGCAACTCATCATATTATGTAGTAACAGACATTTTATAAAACTTAAAAAAAACATCCGGTATTGTTCAGAATTGAATGTTTAATATAGAACTCTCCCTTCAGTAATCTTTCCGAAAGTATAGGATGTACCCAAAATTTTCTTCGTCTTTTTCTGTCTGTTACATCAAGTATAAAATAATACTTCGCGATCTTTAATCTCTGCACGATTTTCATAGCGTCTACGTCCCTACAGTTCTGCCGACAAAATGATCGAAGATGTGCGTCGTGTGCGTTGAGTCTGTGAAAAATCCGCGACAGACTTTTTGTGCGTTGAGTCTGTGAAAAATCCGCGGCAGACTCTTTCGCACAAAAAGTGTGCCGTCTGCGCTGCCCCAAAATGTTATAATTTTAACGTCAAGTTCGGTGGAACTCGAAGTCGACTATATTACTCTAAGAGTCGCAGGTTCGATAATATCTCCATGGGATAAATATTAATATTATTGAATGTCTGTTTGTATCTGTCTGGGTGTTACTTTAAGTATGTTTTAAAAAATAAATTGACTCCTTGAGCTTTAAGATTGACTTTACTACTTAATTTTTTTTTATTTCGAAGCTGACATCCAACACGTTAACATTTGCATTCTTCGCCAAATCTTCATCTTCGACAGGTGCGAAAATGTTAATCACGCTAATGATTTATGATCTAACGGAAGTCAATCGCGATTAACACCGACGTCTCAACATGTAAATGTCAGTGTGAGAACCGTACATTATCGTGAGTTAATCACACCTGCGTCGGATGGATCAGGCCGTGCCGATGCGATTGGACACAACGACTCAGGGACGGATTTGATTATATTAATATTATTAGACGCCTCGATGGTCTAGTGGTTTAAGTACCGGGCCAAGATTACGGGGTCTTGGCTTCAATTCCCGGGTCGAGCTAACTTTGTGTCGGTTTTTTCAAACACAGCTCGGGTTTGTGATCACCTTTCACGCTACGTCAGCGCCAATATGTCTTTAATGTTGCAGTAATTACTATTTAAACATCCGAAAGGAATACAAAAACCTTTTTCTCTTACATCTAGATAAAAGCTTCCATATTTCTTTTTGATACGATTTCTCCTGAGTCCGGCTCTGCAATGTAGCTAACGAGAGCAGTAGCATTGCTACTTGTGGGCCGCAACAAAATGCAGTCGTCGGTGTGTTGGTTGTGCTTCGGTGCAGTGCTGTTGCAATGCGGTGCAGTCAACTCTGAGTGGGACACCACGAAGAATGCAGCGGCCCTCCTACCGTACGCTCCAGGTGCACTTTTTACTTTTTAAAGCAAAGAAAATCCTATGAAGATCCTGGGAATTTACGCATACCCTTAGAAGGGTTATGTGGAATTTTATCGCCCCATTAAGATACACAATACACATAGGCCTTGGGGCTAAGTGGCAGTGTGACAGGAACTGACATAGCCTTTGCTTCTGTGATACTAACTAACTGTGAGAGCCCTTTGAGTAGCAAACTGAGGAAACTGAAGTAGATTGATCTACTTACTTACTTACTCCGATGGCTCAGCGACCCAAAATGTGTCTTGGCCTCCGATACAAGAATCTGATTTTCTGAAAGAAGAAAGATTGATCTAATTTATAACCTTTAAATATAGCAATATTGTAAATACTTTTATTTGACTTTGTTAGCATAATATTATAAATCGTTTGAAGTCATAGAAATATTATGTACTGACGTGTACTGACGTTATCTAATTTCAGATTTTTAAATGTAACTTCACATGCAAAAGGTTGGTAGGTCTTTTAAAAATAGGTTAACACAATTCCATATTTTTTATATCAGTGCAGTTAATTGTAAAACTATGCTATTTACTTTTTATAGTTCCGGTACAATAGTGAATTATTCGATTTCATCATTTATCATCGTACTTATACTCGTGTTGTTTCACTGTAACATAACAATAGTTATGATGATTAATAACATTTGATTAGAGTAACATAATATCAAATGCATGGCATTTTTCCTAATTGATATTATTATTCTTAAAATAAAACAAAATAAATCTTAATTAAATAAGCCTATTCATTGAGACTGGAAATTCTCATTGGCCACTTTTACAATTTCATTAGCAAAAATAAAAATCTGACGAATCAGTCTAATTGAAGCTTTCTCTTTCTCACATCAACGTGTGTGCAGTTTAACAATTAATGTTTCAAGTTGTTTAAAGATAACAAATTAGAATAATGTTTGATTCATGATGTTTATTAGTTTAATGTATGTAAATTTTGGTCTAGGAAAGAGCAGTATATGCCATGGTCCAGGGCTCACTCGGTTAGCTGACCCCGCAGACAGCAATCAGAGAGCTTCGACCAGGAGTGAACCTACTACAAAGTCAACAGATGGTAAGTTCCGCTTTCCAACATTTCTGCAGAGACAACGTAAAATCCTATTGTAAACTGTTTTTATTTTTAAAAGCAGATTTTCTATGATAACCCTGAAGACATGGGAATGAATGGATGGGACTGCAAATAGATTTACAAAAAGTACTTAGGGATTTTTTTTTCTCTACGAGCAATTTGTTTGCAGATGATGTGTCAATCTTAATAAAATGTGAAAATAAGACAAACCCTGAAATCCTAACTACTAACTTGCTGAAACATGTAACACTCTGGCTAAAAGAACATAACTTGGAATTAAACCTACACAAAACCAAAACTATCCAATTTCGACCGTACACAAAACCCCCCCTTAATATAAATTTACATATAGAAAATACAAAAATAGATACAGTAGAAACCTTTAACTTACTCGGAATACATATAGACTCAAATATAAATTGGAAACATCACATAGACGAAATAAAATTAAAAATTTCTAAATTTACTTATGCCCTTTATCAAATAAAATACAGTACAAACACCGACACCGCTTTATCAGCTTATTATGCATACGCATATTCTTGGTTTAAGTATGGCATAATGCTTTGGGGTAATAGTGTCAACTCCCAAGAATTATTCATTATGCAGAAAAAATGTGTCAGAATACTAGCCAATATAAATAACATGCAAAGTTGTAAACCCTACTTTAAAAAATTTAAATTACTAACCCTAATATCAATTTACATACTTGATCTATGCACATTCGTATATAAAAATATCGCTACTGTGGACTGTAGGAAATGAAAGGGGCTGTTTAAAAGGGATAACGGGATATAATAGGATAATTTACAGAAATAATATATAAAAACAGATAAAAACACACAAGCTCAATAACAGGACAAGGGAAGAATGATGACAAGAAGTGACATCAAAAAAGGGTATTTTTTCCTTTAAAGAAAAGAGGCTGCCTAACCAGCCAGTCGTCGACATAGTCCCCCCGTAAGGCTCGTCCTTACTGAGAAAGAATGAGACGAGAGGCTGGTTAGGCTAGCACCAGGAAAAACAACAGTTAAAAACAACTATACAAAAACATAAGTCTAAAAATAACTGAACACCTACTCGCTTATATAACTTCCCTAAAATAATAACGGACCCGTTGTCCTCGCGTACAGGGCGACGTCCGCTACCCGCAACGTGTAGTGACGAAACAGCAACAGCTGCTGATGCTGTCGGAGATCTTGATCTTGAGTTGGCGTTCTACTGCAGTATCTTCATAGGCAGATAGCAACCCACACAGACGGACATGTAGCTTCGGACAAAGGTTGATGGAAGATAGTCGTCAGGAGTAGGGGTATTTTGTCAATTCAGCAGGCTTCAAACGACTGTTTGCATCAATCATAGCCTAGGCTTCAAATAACTAATTTATTTGTATCTCTCACAGCCTAGACTTCAAACAAGTGACTTGTATTTCTTATAGCCTGACGGTCAATCTCTTGGAGACCGTGCCTCGCCCCCACGTTGCAGGATCAACTGGAACTATCCAATCCATCTCCGGCCGTGGTATCATTTGGTGCCATTATAACTGGTGCATCTATCTGACATCTCTGCAGAGCGGTAATCAGTCCATAATCTCTTCAGTCTTCATAATCTGAATCACGTGCGAGTAGCGAACATGGCCGCTGCCGCGTCTGCAATTATCGAAGTAAGATATTAAAATAAAACATAAATAATTTTAACGGCATACGTAGCCTCCAGTCAAATAATGCAAGTGTAATACGCTACTGGTGAAGAAAGAAAAGCAACAACATATTCAAAAATAAAACTTAAAATACTCTTCTTAAAACAAATGGAACATTTTTTAAAAACTGAGAGAATCTCACAACTAGAGATCTGGACCAGGGAGGAGTAAATGTCTCTCCTCTCCTCCTCTCTCTCTCCTACCCAGAGGGGTAGACAAAGGCCTACGTGGCCTATAAAAAGCAAGTTTCTGCTTAAGAAACCTCGACGTGCTAAAAGTCGCTAAAGAATTATCGCAGTCATGATGTCTGGACAAAATTTTGCAGCTATTTACCGATGTTACAGGAACAGAAACTTTATTAACTGAGCCACCCAATGCCTGGCTAGGACTTCGCTTCACACACTTAGCAAAAGAGATTGAATTATTTTTAAATAATTCAACCTCCTTCGGGTTTGTGGGAATTTCTTTCTCTGGCCGACTTGACACATCCGACATTGACATACAATTTGACTTAGGCAAATTGTCAACATTTGATTTGGGCCAATTGTCAACATTTGACTCGTGGCAAAATGATTTATTTGCCAACGTCGGATTGTGTAAAAGTGCATGATGGTGGCCTCTGCATGTCTTACACCTGGACACACAGTATCGCCAATCGTGACGACTAAGTTTGAGGCATTTCGCACATAATCTTACCTCTCGTACCCAGCGCCGACGTCTCTCGACTGACAAGGCCGCAAACTTGCAACAAGATCGAACGCTATGATCGAGTCCCACACAAAACGAACATGGCTTCGTAGCGGGAACTGTGCATCTCGTCGTGTTACAAGCAGCCGTCCTAGCAGGCAGAGCGCGTGTCGAGACAGCGGAAGTATAAGGAGTGCGAAATGTTACCACACGTCGAGCTAGAGAGGACGTGGAGCGCTCCGCGTCCGGGACCGGGGCACCGGTGGAATCGTCACACGGAGCAAAGCGGACCCTTTTGCTCGCCTCACACTCCAAAAACTCCGCCATCAGGACAAGCTTAGGACGAACGGATGCGTGACTATGTGCAAAATCGAGCCATTTGTCCTGTAACAAAGGTGTAAGCTTGTAATAAACTGAATTAAACAATTCTGGAGAACACAAATAGTCTGATTTATTTAGCACTTTCATGACTGCGATGCAACTTTTGATTTTTGTGGCTAAGGTTATTAAGTCTTTGGCACTCCTACCTAGTCGTGGCATCCCTCGGATAGCACGGACGTCGTTAGCAAGAATTTGATCGGGCTGAGCATAATAAAACTCAAGAGCCCTAACGACGTCCTCGGGGTCATTGCCGACTAGGAGGAGTGAACCCGTCACCTCCCGTGCCTCTCCTTGGAGGGCAACTCTCAACCGGGACATGTTCTCGGCAGGTGAATGAGTGGCCTTCGTATCATCATACGATTTCTTAAATAAGAGCCACTCACTCATATTACCTGTGAAGACTGGTAGCGGGGAAGGGGCACTCTGTCTCAGCGACGCTAAGGCTAATAGCTGTGACACATCTAGTGTCACAGCATGAGGCTGAGACAGAGGCCTTTGAGGCTCCAAAGTAGCCGGTTGGCTCTCTCTGGGCTCCGCCACCATCCGTGAACAATTAAATTGGTTTGTTACCTGTGACGGGTCAATTTGATGTTTATTTACCCACGCTGTCGTATAAGCAGACTCAGACCGTCGCGATGCACCACTCCTGGAGCCAGCCATCGCGAGCTCCGCCTCATACTCAGCGTGGGCTGCCGCTTCCTCCATTTCCGCTGACTTACGGGCCGCCTCTTTGCGCTGGCTAGCGATGTCAGCGAGTCTGTGGGCCGCTTCTTCCCGCTGCCTTGCAATATTGGCGAGTTTGCGCTTATATTGCGCCTCAGCATTCTTCCGGCGGACAGTGGAAGAAGTGGACCTGGAAGAAGCGACGGATCTTCTTCCCTCGTCTCTCTCCCTCCGGGGCACTGTAACGGGGACGTTGGTCTCCTCCGGAGGGAGGGTTTCCTCCCTCCGGTAAACTGTGACGGAGACGTGAGTCTCCTCCGAAGGGAGGGTAGCCGGGGTTCCTGCTATGGACAGGTTAATAACGGAGGCCTGGGCCTCCTCCGGCTTCTTGTGTGATTTTGACATGATAAAAATTTAGAAGAAAAATTTGGAAATGTAAAAATTTAAATAACGGTAGAAGGACCAAATGTGGACTGTAGGAAATGAAAGGGGCTGTTTAAAAGGGATAACGGGATATAATAGGATAATTTACAGAAATAATATATAAAAACAGATAAAAACACACAAGCTCAATAACAGGACAAGGGAAGAATGATGACAAGAAGTGACATCAAAAAAGGGTATTTTTTCCTTTAAAGAAAAGAGGCTGCCTAACCAGCCAGTCGTCGACAGCTACATTTACAAAAACTGCAGATACCCACCACTTTAATACCCGAAATAAAGAAAAATTATATTTACCGTCGTCAAGAATAAAAATGTTAAGTAACAGTCCCCAATACATGGCCATAAAAATTTATAATAAACTACCTCAACACATTAAAAAAGAACAAAACTATAGAACTTTTGTTAAAAAATTAAAACAACATTTATTAAAAGCATGCTACTATACATTAGACGAATACTTTAGTGACAAAATATAAATCATTACTAGTCGCAGATGTCTCAAATACATATTAGAAAAATACATAATAATATAAAGTATAAATGTTTTGTAAAAAAAAAAAAAAATATAATATATATATCTATATATATATAAATAAATGGTATTAATATAAGTAAGAAACATATAGTTATTTATGTGACTGCTGCATAATGAGGGTCATTAAAATACGAATGTGGTTTTATGAAACGAACGAAGTGAGTTTCATAAAAGAATCACATGAGTATTTTAATGACTAATTATGTACAGTCACATACATAACTTTATCTTCATTCATACGATAATATGTCTATTTTATAGTCAGGATTGATGAGCAAACGCCCTAGTTACCAACTTAATCTGTATGTAAAAGTTAGCACTGACATAATGACTGACGTTTGTAGTTTTTAAAATCCATAAACAATCTAGACTCCAGTTGATTTCGATTCTCAAATCGATTGTTATAATTTCAGCATCGAATTAAATAGGAATGGAACATAAAATTACTAATCGACTAATTCGATAATCGAAAAAACCTATTAATTTTTACTTTTAAAGAAGACGTTCGAAATTTGAACGAAATTAAGTATCGGTTACCGACACTAAAATGTAAACATTTCAATGCAGCCACAGATACTTATATCTAAATGTAGGGCGTTTGATCATCGCTCCTGAATATAAAATAGACATATTATGGTATGGATGTAGATAAATATTGTAACAGTATGTAAGTTAAGTAAATAGTTATAAAATGCGTACTAGCACTCTCGCAAGTTGCTATGCCCTTGCAGGGCGTCACATAGGCACTAATCATCGATGTACTCAACACCTATGTTACCTGTGACATGCAATAAAACATTTGAATTTGAATTTGAATTTGAATTTGACGGCAATGGCCTGTTGAGAAGATGACAAATATGTAGTCTTGATTCACTTTTTTTTGTGACAAGTAACGCACTATAACCGCTGGCTGGCGAGACCTGTGCGGGTGTGTGACCCAGGACAAAATAATCTGATTGTTCCACTACATACAAAACTCCCCGTGTACAGGGGACCCACTGAGTTGCTTAGTAGGATGGGACGAACACATTTAGTGTCGAGTACCACACGTCATATGTCTCCAGGTCTCGATAGTCTGCAGTTATAGTGTCAGCAAAAAAACACTACAAAAAATGGCTATTTTATATTGCAGAAAACCCGGATACAATTTCTCCGGACTATTCTGGCACTCTATCTCCAGAATGCGTGTCCAGCTATTACCAAATGTTCGTGACTAGGAGAGTGCCTCCCAGGAATTACCAATATTTCCATGAGGTGGACCTAACTGCTCCTGATCCTAAAGCCACGGTACCGGTAAGAATTAGCTCTGACTGAGCTCATTCTATTTTTATTGATGCTCGGCCTATATTAACACCGGGTGAACTTAAAGTGGGAAGTTTAATTCTTAGAGTAAGAAAGTGGGAGTAAGGGACGTCCATAAAGAAATTAATGAAACTTCTGCCCACTCTGCCTATCTAAGTCCAATATTTATATTTTCGGTATTTTTATCAGCAGCTGTTAGCTAACGAAACTAATAAAAGAATCTTCTCTTTTCCAGCTTAAGTGGCGCATCGTAGGCGGCAACGAGGTGTCGATAACCAACGTCCCATTCCAGGTGCTATACGGACTCTACTGTGGGGGAGCCCTCATTGCCCCAAACTGGGTTCTCACTGCTGCCCATTGCAAGTTAGAAATTATTCTTTTATGTTCACGGACTAATTTGATGGCGCATTTGGCAAGGTTTTTTTTTTTTTTTTTTTTTTTTTTAATTTATTAGGAACAACAAACAATTACACTTAGTGAATACATTAAATAGTATTGTACAGAATACGGCTATTTAACAGTGCAATCAACCCCGTTGTCCACGTATTGAAGTTGTATACATAATAGGGGGCATTAACGAAAAATAATTAGTGCATGCAAATACATTTACATACAGGAGAAAAAAAAGAGCTAACATACAGAACAATTTAAGGAATAATAACTTAAATAAGGCAAGAACACAATAAATTAAAGGGTCCTAATAACCTGAACAAGATTTCTCTTGAACAAGGCAGGTGAGCTTGCAAATATATCAATTTCTGAAAAAGGTTGGCAAACATTGCGAGAAAAGGTCCATGAGTGGTGGCCACTGAACTGGGCGCATCAGTGGTAGGTCTTCCATAAGGTAGACCGATATTCTGATAAAGATTGTTGGAATCCACGGAATCTATTGAATGTGGGTTGCGTAGGACTGACCAGTTTTGGAATTCTAGGGATGGCCTACCTATGTCTATATATATTGGACGTCTTTCGACAAAAATGATTATGATGAAGATTTAAACTTATAAAGAAATTCACAAATATCTAACTTTAAAATATATGAAGATTACTTTAATTTCAGGTCAAAAGAAAAATTTGTATTAGCTGGATCCACAAGAAGAAGTAAAGCATCTCAGTATAGGATCTGTGCCCACTTCATCCACCCGTTCTGGGGGAGGAGGACCAACCAGCACCCCCAGGATTATGACTACCAGCTCGTGCTTCTGGAGACGTCCATCCCCGTGACTCTGAGCACCAGGCCCATTGCCATAGGAGATGTGGAGGATATCCAGCCTGGAGCCATAGTGTCTGTGTCTGGATGGGGGTATACTAAGTATAGGGTAAGAAATTTATTTTTTACGATACCTACCGATACGTCGATACGTATAGTTAAATTTCCGGGTCGAGTTAAATATGTGTAGGTATTTTTCAGGCACACTTCAGGTTCGTGATCACCAACCCCGGGGCCAGCATCTACCGTTTCTCAATATTTTTAAGAATTTTATGACACAATTTTACGTTTAATAATTTCGAATGACAAAACTGTAAAAATAATTCAAAACTCCAAAATAATCCAGGTAAAGCGGGTTCTTATGTATATTCAGTTAAATATTTAAGCTAAGGCGGACTCTAACGGCGGAAAGGACAAAAAGGTCTAAATTAACATTAGTTGTATTGAATCCGTTGAAGAAGAGGCCTGGGCTACCCTGGAACTTAGCTTTAATTCACTGTAAGACTATTAAATCTTTCGTTTTGTCTCGAAAAAGGGTAATGGAAGCATAACTACGAGTAGTAAGAACTAAGCGATTTGCTTCATCTTTTTTGATACGGACTGCGCGAGAGAGGAATTCTCTGCCGGGATCTGTATTTCCTACATAATACAACTTGGGGTTCTTCGAGGCCAGAATTAACGGGTTTTTCCTAAGCAAACACGCTCCATCGTAGACCGAATAATTGTTTAACATCAGGCCACTTTGTGGTCAAGTGCTAACTTAGTCCAAATATATAAAAAAAGAAACAGGAACGTTTTCCCTGGTTAGTATAAACCCTTTTGTGCAAATAAGAATGCGTTTAAGCACAATGACCTCATAAAATTTTTTGCTCTTGTTATATCCTTCATTGCTAAAGTTCACTTTTTATTTCTAGGAGCGTCACATGCAAGATAATTTGCGGCGTGTGTTCGTCCCGATCATCGCGCACTCCATCTGCCGAGCGCTGCCGAACAAGAATTACCAGACCATCAGCCCGAGGATGTTCTGTGCTGGCAACCTGAATGGGACCAAGGATTCTTGTCAAGTGAGTTTAAATGCAACTTGTGAAGGTATCAGCCAGTGATAGAACTCACGCCCCTCGTTTACCGGGCTAGTGCACTTCCAACTATGCTGCCAGTATATGTGAACAGAACTATCATTAGTGTCTACGACATGACGGAATCGTACGATGTTTCGTCTTGAGAAATGTGAAACTTTGTATTTCCAGGGGGACTCTGGTGGTCCCGTGGTGTTGCGCGGAAGGTTGATAGGCCTGGTGTCGTTCGGAGTAGGCTGCGCTTCCAAGGACCAGCCTGGAGCATACGCCAACGTACCCATCGTGAGGGACTGGATCCGAAGCGTCACGGCTCTTCCTTTGTAAATACAATAAACTGGGCTTTGGAGATCAGATTGTGTTTCTTTACTTCATTATTTATGATTTCCTTGATAGCCAAAGACTATAACATAATATATATTGTAATAATGTCGATCTACATAGATGAGTTTCGACCATGGCGACCAAATTTTACTATCAACCATCTACTTACGCAGAGTCAAAATTCAAGAGTCTTGAAGCTAGCAACGTATTGATTCAAAGAGTTTGACCTTTGCTGTCATTGTAACACCGTGCCTTCCCCAGCTTGAAGTCTGGAAACCTTACTCACAGGCAGATACATAGCAAAACAGTTATAAAGTGCTTCTTCAATTTGGTCTGTAAGGTGGAGGTACTTCCCCAGATGAGTGGCCATTCCAGTGAAAGATCCACTACACTTAACTTCTCTTAATCGTTGAGATTAGACAATGTAGCGGCTATCGGAATGCGCTACATACGACACAACTGACGACAACAACGCAAGATTGCAAGTCAGCGAAAAGTGCACGTGTAAACATTGGCTTCGATATTCGTCACTCGTACGTCACTGAGACAGCCAATCAGATATTCGATCCTGCGTCGCGCTAGCAGAGTTATTCTCTCGGCTAGCATATAAACAACACACCAAGACGGTACATTGGGCCGCGGTTCCCTAGCACAGACACCTAGCTCGGAGGAAGTTCTCCTCTTTTCGTTGACGTCATGATAAGTGACCTTCATACGTCACAGACAGACAACATTGTTACTAACATTGAGTGATCGCTTCTCGCAAACTGTCCATTGATGAATAAACCATAGGCAAGCTACGAGCCTGTCAATAGAAGTATAAAAAACACATTAGAATCAATGAATAAATCATTAAACGACTATCCACACAAGTATAAAAACCGCGAACAAAATTAAACTCCACTCCATTTTATTGCCTAAATCCAAGATAAGATAAAGACATAACAATCCTGTAAAACGGTCTCCGGC
Source organism: Mecyna flavalis (assembly GCA_949319885.1). Lineage (NCBI taxonomy): Eukaryota > Metazoa > Arthropoda > Insecta > Lepidoptera > Crambidae > Mecyna > Mecyna flavalis. Next base: position 627,167 of record OX439419.1, on the reverse strand, counting down.
CGACAAAGCGATACCATCTCTCTCCCGATGTTCCCCACATTGTCAAATCGCAACAGATACGCAACATATAAGCCGTGGCGGCTGTAAATAAATCATGGTCGTCGGCTCTGCGCATACGAAGTGCCTTGCGTTCGCCGAAAACGCTCGGAAAACACTCCGCTGGACTCGCGCGGAATGTTCAACGAGAGTGAATTGAGGACATAGGGGGACGTGTTGCGTGCTTCAACGCAGCAGATACAAGAGTCTTCTGATGGTATATTAAGGTAAGTTAATATACCATCAGAAGACTTATTTGTTTGAGAGACTTTATTTTATTTTATTTATTTTTTATTTTCTTTATTAGGAAAACAAACAGCTTAATTTAATACATTTAAACTTAACATTAAAATAATACATTAGCCTAAATAGTTTTCACTACTAAGTTAACCAAAGATAAATCTGTTGATAAACACGATATCGGCGCTAACAATAAAGACTTTATTGTTCAGAAGACTTAGTTGCATTATTTGGACGACTTTATCTGTTGTGATTGTCTATCAATGCATAGCTGAACAAGTATTTAAGCATGACTAAAATAACAACAATAATTAACAAAAACCAAAGGTCAGAAAGAACCAGAAATTATTAACTAAGCAAATCTATATTTTATACTCGTAATATAATGAAAAATGGTAAATATGATCATAAAAAGGCGCTCGTGGCGCAGCTGTGACAGTAATTCGTTAGCGATAACGAAAGTCAAGCTACCTACGCCGCGGTCGGTTAATGGATGGGACCATTCTGACCATATTCAGTGACATTAATTTCGAGCGTCTCCGTGCTTCAGAAGGCACGTTAAGCTGTTGGTCCCGGCTGATATTTACTATAATGTAAATATTAGTCGTCAAGCCTAGTCAGAGGCCATTTGGCGGCTTGATAACATCTGACATTAAGGTTGGTCACTTGCCTTACTCACCCCTCCACAAACCCGCACTAGGCCAGCGTGGTGGAGTATGGCCCACACTATCTCACAATTGAGATAAGGCCTGTGTCCCAGCAGTGGGAACGTATATAGGCTGATGATGATGATGATCATAAAAATAGATTAATCACTTGTTACAAGTGCCTTTACCTATATCTCTATCTTATAATATGTTGAAATTGTTGTAGGTGAATGTTAGAGTTTTAATGGTCGATTCTATAAAGTCCCACATAATCTTGTCCCTAAAACGGGAGCTTGTTACCCGCCTATTCACGTAAGCATTGACCATTCTTTTAATATGGTGATTTTTGACAGTGAGAAAAGTGCGACCAAATGAAATATAGTAGTACCAATAGTAATCGCACCACGGGTCTCCGTGACAGCCTAGTATATTCTGCCATATTCTTAGTACTACTCTTAAAGTGCTCATGCTGTCATCAATGTTATGTCACCATCGACGGGTCTGAACAAACTACCTGCCCGTGTTTTTCCCCCACTATTCCCGCATGTGTGGCAAGGACGCGCGAAGACCTGAATATGTGAATGGCTGATATGTAATAAGAAAAATCAACTTCTGATCGTTGTTTGGTTAACTCTGCGAATAGAAATTACTTGAGGCCTCCAGACGTTGGTAAATATTTGATTTTAACAAAAACGAGCTTAAAATTGCAAGTAGGTTAGGCGTACGTGAGTCGCGGGGGAGGCAACAATAAGATTTTTGCGGTTCACGGAATATTTATTGCTTCAAGTGGAGACAAATATTTTAGAACGTCTTGGTTTCTCTTTTACTTAATTTAAGGCGCTTACAGTCGTTGAGCTCTGTGAACCATACTAACATTATAAAGAGTAAAGATTTGTTTGTTTGTTTGTATTGAATAGGGTCTGAAACTACTCAACTGATTTGAAAAATTGGGTGTAAACCGAAAATCTTGACAGAATTTTCCCACGCCGTATAAAAATTGTTTTAGATTTAGAACTTTTTTATATGAACTACTCCGATCGACCTTTCAAATGTCCTACCCACCACCACCGACCTCCTCAGTTTGTTTGAACAATAGGTATGATATAAAACGACACATTGTGTAAACAATTCATGATCTCAAAAAAACGTAAGTGCCTTTCAAAACTCCGGAGCATTCGTACCCTCCGTTTCCTATTGAAAACACAAAACCTTTATTTACAATCACAAATCCATTCTTCAAATCTCCGCGATCCATCGAGGGCCCATAAATGACGAATCCATTACTAAAGAATCTCTCGAACCATTTAATTCCACTCCGAAAAAATGTCTATTGGAATTTGCCTTGAAAGTATGCATTAAAGCAGATATTGTTTCGATGCCGAGTATTTCCCAAGAGACCCGTGGCTAAATTAAAACTTCGCCATAATAATAGGGTTGTCTTACTTTACTATCGATTTATCGATAACAATATCGATAAGTGAAATTTAAAAGAGTTTTTGGCTGAAATATCACAAAAGTCTGACTAAATCAAAACATGGTTTATTCATGTACGCTATACAGGTGCACTAATGAATCGTCAATCAGCGTTACAGAATGACTCTACCTTTGATGATTCTACATACTTTATAATGTTGATATCTATCGAAAAGAACCAGTAAGAATCTCAATAAGTTGTTTCAATCGCCAAAATTTACCGATGACGATCAAAGTGGTTACGTTGTTTCTTTTTTTTATCTTTTAATGAAGAATAAAATAAATATCAGGTGTGCAAAAAGCGTATACTAAACATAGCATAATTTCAACCTTATCTGAATTTAATGAAGCATTTTGTGCCTTTTTTCTAGCTAATAATAAAATAAATATAAGTTACCGAGCCTGTATAATCGGCCAATTTTAAATTTTTAGGTCTGAACCCTAACAAAACTTGCTTGTGCGTTTGGGCTTTTTGAGTAACTCAATCATCAATGATTATATCGATATTTGAATCTTGACTGCGTTTGAACACTACGCACCATCGTCATTACTTTAAGAGGTTCCCTGTAGCGGTTTGTCCACTAAGTCCCACGTTGTTTCTCCTAGCAAAAGTGCCAGCGCTGTCGACTACAAGATTGTCCTGGGTTCTTCCACATCGTATCGATGTTGTCTCTGCGTGGCAATGCAACTTAGAACATCACTAAAAATAACGATCACCTCATTGGGGACAGCGCTCTTTTTTTCATTAATATCCGCTTATTGCTTTCATAAGTCGGGACTCATTTAGGGGAAATTTTATTTACGTTACTTCGCCGAATGTTTTGTTGTTTATTTTAAATTGCGTTTGTCCTTTTAAATGGCTTTGGGCTAAAACATGCGAAAACGATGGGGAAAGTCGACGATATGTGGACGTAGTGATGGGGTGTAGGTATGTACAATATATTGAGGTATTGCCTTTTTTTGCTTAAATTTCAGTAGCTGGCTATGTTTCGGGGTCAAAGGTACGATTCCCTGGCTGGCTTTGGATTTTTCGAGCATGGCTCGGGTTTGTGATTACCAATACAAATTAAGCAGCCATTACTGATTTCCTGTTAAGCGTGGTGATTTCCACCGATTCATATCCTCAAATAGTCTCAACAAACGCAGAACGCATCTCATAAAAAAATCGAATCTTTCCTTAATCCAGAGCTCAAAAAAATCCCAGAACTTATCAATATTTCTTGCGATGCTCATAATTACGAGTACAATGACGAAGACCTATTGTAGACATTAAATGGAATAAAACTATTTTATACGTGTTTTACAAACGCCATTAAACTTTGGCTTTACCCTAAAGAAAATATGTTATACATTTCACTTATTAAAAAGTTACACCAATACAATCTTGAAACATGTCCATAGTAACATAACCATGCTAATAAACCGTTCGTTTCGTAATCCAGAACTTCTGATCAAACCAGGTTCAATACTAATTAGAACAGTACTAAATCGAAACGGGACTCGCTCAACAATAGAATATTAAGATACCGTCTCAACTTAATTCATTATTAATCGGATATATGCGGAACTTCAGTCAAAGCGTACAGAGAATCAGCATAGACAAACGGATATGCGAGAGATAAAGCGAATGGCAGTAGACTAACTTTGTTTATGTTTGAACACTTAAAGGCACGAATTTTTTCCTATTGACCGCTTTTGCCTTTTTTATTGTCAGAGGCGGCAGACGAGCCAGCGGGTCGCCTGACGGTAAGCAATCATCAACGCCCATGGACATCTGCGACACCAGAGGGATCGCTGATGCGTTGCCGGCCTCTTAAGAGAGAGTACACTCGTTTCTTGAAGGTCTTCAAGCTAGCTTAGAGTAAGAAGAATCGTAAAATACAGGCATATTTTATCATTTATATTAGGGAGAGGTCTTTGAGGAGTTGTTCGATCTTATTTATACTGCTATTCCATGATCCATCTGAGTACTTTAACTGAGTCACACAGTTTTCTGGGTAAGAGTTGGAATAAAAAATATATTTGAGAAATAGATTGGGTTCCATCCGACCCAAAAGTGATGTACACATCACCTGTACACTAGTATGGAAGGATGGATAAACTAATAATATGGTATATTTCCAAAAAAAAGTTATACGTAAAGTTTACCCCACAGCTGATGCAAGCTATGATTAGTTTGGAGCTAGTTCGCTCTGTGTGAATAACGGCTTCACTGCATCACGCGTATACTATGCCGCGATGCTCCGGACAAAGCGCACGGAAGTGCAGCGGAACCATCCGGGCCCGTGAAATGCATTAATACAAGCTCTGAATTGCATTGGTTGTTTCTTTGAAGAATATTAGATGCCGCATACGACGTCCCTTGCTTTGAAAATAAACGACCGCTGTTCCGAGTTGGATTATGTAAGATAATGGGAAAAACTTTTACCAAACTACATTCGGGTTGGTGCGATTCCATTGAGGCGAGACGTTTTGGTTTATTTTTTGCGCTATTTCTGTTGGCAGAGCACGCTCGACTGGGCGGGAATTGAACTCGGGAACTCCGGATTTTAGATCCAAAGCTTAATCGGTGTTCCACGGAGCTGGGCAATACACACAGTCTTTTTGACGCATTTTTTTGTAACATGTTTTTCGTATGACCTCCGGTAGTGATCCTGCCCTATGCGCCAGGGGTCGTGGGTTCGAATCCCACCCAGGACAAACACTTATGTTATGAACATTTGTGTTTGTTCTGTATCTGGATGTTTATTTGTATTTAAGTATATTATATTTGTGGGACCTTCGTTGTTTCTGACACCCATAACACAAGTGCTTACGCTATCACTTACTTTAGGGTCAGATCAATGTATGTGATGTTGTCAAATATTTAAAAAAAAAACACGACGTAAACTTATTGTGTCCATCTCGGTTTGTTCCTAAGGACCCTTGAGTCAGAGCTTCGAGAAAAGCTGGCGTATTGATTGATTGATCGAATCCAGGCTGCATCCATCTCAGTTATTCTAATATCTTGAGCCATGACTTTAGAATTTGGGGCGGTGCCAACAAAAGGACTCACTCACTTTTTTGGTGAGGATGAATTACTACGGTATCGTGTTGGGTGGGGAACTTATTTTCTAATGGCACATGTTTCGTCCACAAATTAAACGTGTGACACAATCAGTCCATTCCGCATCGTTGCATGCGTATCCCTGTTTAATTTTTTTTCGTTTCAGGTCAAGAAAAACAAAAAGACGTCGAAAATGTTAAAAATCAGTATAACAAATCATCGATGTAATAAAACATCGTACTACTGAATTATCGACACAGCGTGTTCGATATAATGAAAATCGAACTATCAACTTTCACACTCATATAGGGGACCCGTATTTTAAAGTGCATCTATTTTCTATTAGGTCTAGTTAATAGCCCTACATACTGTTTTATCGATTTTTATGGTAGATCAAAATGTTTGTAGTGGATAGTTGCTAGGTATTCGTGCTCTGAATAAGGCCTACCAACAACTAGACTGGAGGCATTAAGTAAGCCTATATATTTCAGATCTTTTGGCCTTTAGTGGCATATTGACTGTTCGAAGGTGAAATACAAAAGACAGAAAGAAAAGTTTATAAATTCCAAGTAGTCTTTCTTACTGAGGGCTGAGGGCAAATCCTAAATGGTGCAAGAGTAAGCGTAGTTCGGGACAAATGCTCGGAGAAAGAAGTGGTCTTTTCTACCTTTGAAAAATTACTTTCCAAAAGTGCAGTCGAGTTCGTAAAGTAGGGGGCAGTCAAGGGGGGGAGTATTTGTCTAATCTCCTGCCGACAGTGACGCGGCCGTCGCGTTTAAAACGTCCACCCCCGACTTTTATTGTTTCCCGGTTTAAACTATATTGCCGCGGACATTGCCGGCTTATTTTTAGGTCTTTTGTGATTTTGTATTGCCTTTTTTGGTAAAGAAATTGGGGGTGCGAGTGCGTCGATGATAAGGGATTTGCCAGGTTTGTGACTATTGAATTTGGATTTAATTTAAAAACAATAGGAGAGTATACACAAAAGCTATGGTACAGTCAGCGCCAATATGATCTGAGCGTTCAAAACTATCAAAAATATCTGAACATTTGACAAAAATCAGTCTTAGCACGTTACTTTTGGTTTTAATATCGATTGTTGTCATTTGTTCTCAAACAACAAATGAAAATGCTTCGTTACGTCGGTTTTGAACGCTCAGATCATTTTGACGCTGACTGTACTTAGCAGAGTTCATATGCATGAGGTTGATAAGTCGAATTTTGATGTCAACTTGCTGGTGTTCCTGCAATATTTATGCCAAAAACCAGTTTTAATCAAAGAAGAAAAGAGACCATATCGTTGGCAGAAAAAAGAGTTCTTCTTGCTGCCAGCATCATGCCCTCCCTAATTGAGGTCTGGAGACCTCACTTTCAGAAACATCACACAACAATTATTATAAAGTACTTCAATATGGTCTTCTGTAGGGTAGACATACTTCTCAAATCGAGTGGCTAATTTATTTAAAAAAAATAAATAAATATTAATAAATAAATATCTCTGGACATTATTCACACATCGCCATCTAGCCCCAAACTAAGCATTAGCTTGTGCTATGGGTTCCAGACAACGGATAAACATTATTTATATTTTTTTTTTGTAAATACATACATATTATACATGGAAACACCCAGACCGATACAAACAGACATGTTCATGCACACAAATGTTTGAACCGTGCGGGGATCGAACCCTCGACCTCTGGTGTAATAGACGACTTCTCGACCATTACACCAAATGGCTCGTCTGCGTCGTCAATTACTACAATTCTATTTAAAGTAATCAAAGCAGTTTCTCAATACAATCATTTATAAACTGTCGTTTATACGAGTACTACAACTACCACTAGTATTTACCAGTTACGAGAATCGAACCGCATGTTTCCACATGTTACAAGTTCCCATTTCAATTTCAACTTGGCTGTTGACACGCCATCTGTCAAATCGAATTGTTATGTTTCACGTAACCAATGGTTTGTAAGTTACGTTTACGCTGTCGACTTGTTAGCATGATGTATGTTAGTTTATGAATAATTTGATTTAATCTAATACCTATTAGATTACTTGGTGACTGACTACTTTACTTCTCAAACCATAAAGCTACAGCTAATAGAAATGATTTTTTTTTCATAAAATAGCTCTAGCACGCTCGTTATAACGCATTGTTATAACGAACTTTTTTTATAGACTATAGCGGCAGCCCTCGGTTTCACCCGCGTGGTTCCCGTTCCCGTGGGAATTGATCAAAATTCTTTCTTAGCGGATGCCTACGTCATAATATCTACCTGCATGCCAAATTTAAGCCCGATCCGTCCAGTGGTTTGGGCTGTGCGTTGATATCTATCTATGTCAGTTAGTTAATAGATTTGGAGGGACCTATAAAATCCAACAACTCAAAATAGTTATGCATGTTGCATAACCCTGAGTCGTGTTCGTTAAAAGCCTTTGGTTTAACAAAACCTTTCAATAATATAATGTTACATTCGCTTGGAAAACATAAATTAGTTTATTTAACAACAACCTTAATTTTTAAAATAACTTTTGATGTTTCATCATTTGTTTCGGTATATTATTACAAAACAGTCAAAGTTCGAAATTCATAATTATTATAAATCCTAATGGCATGCCATTAAAAGTTTAGAATTAATATTATAATTTCTTACATTACTAGTAATACACAAAACCTAAAGTTAACGTATCAGTCTATTTATACCCCATTGCAGGGCAATGAACTCAAGTCAACATTGAAAACAAGTCACCGTCAGAATCGAAGCGGACCCTGGGCTTATTACCTACTGGATGCAATTGGGAATACGCTGAGATGATGATGATGACATTGTACAGTTGTCCAAGTTTTTTTTTATACCACATCTGTTGGCAGATAGCCACGCAGCCCACCTGATGGTAAGCGGCCACTGCGGCCTATTCCATGAAGGGACACTTCACCAGGAAGCGTCGCTCAATGTGCTGCCAGACTGTAGGCTCATCTGATCTTCGAGCCTTAGATTTTAAGTGTACTGGCTCCCACATTAATACTGCCGGAACACAGCCAAAGCTGTTATGGCGGCAGATTTCACCTTTGGGGGTGGTAGCTAGCCAGTCGGACTCTGAAAAAGCCCTACCACCAACCAAAGTACACCATCACACTTGATTAAGTGTAACCCATTGGATAACAATTGAGAATGACAGTACTTCAACGTCCAACAACAAGCTGCATCATTGAATAAGTCATATCTTGCTTGCAAAGCGCGTGTCATCGTTAACGCATCCGTTTCGTCCAGTTCGGACATGACGTCATCACCGGCCGTGTTGAAACTGACAGTGACGGCTGTCAGGTGTGACGTCACACGCGAGCTCAATTAATGACCACGCTTTGCTGTCGGGCCCAAAAACTAGCGGATGTAATTTAAAGATGATATTCTCTCACGAGGCGGGCCATACTTGTAATGCATGCGAACACGCGTTCTGGTGTGCCTAACTAAAGACTAGTAATAAATTTATCTGTGCTAAAGGTAAGACGTAGTGGATTGCGGATTGGTCTGGTCGTGACGAGTGCACTCGAGGCTACGCACGCTACAAAAATGTGTACGTATATTTACACACAAGTATAACGCACCTGCATTCGTGAGATAAAACGTCTAAATTTTTCCTCTTTTTGCCTAACTTTTTGAGTGACGGCTTACTTTAAGAGTTCTTGGTTCTGGGACATATAGGTCAAATAAGCCGTAGTGGTCGCTTACCATTGGGTGGGCTGCGTGCACGCTGCAAATTGAGGTAAAATAAAAAAGAAAAATACTAGTTTTACCGTAAAGTCATTCAGTTTTTCTATTTGGCAAATGCTCAGATACAGTCCGGAGTTTGAAAAGTGAAGGTGTAAAACACCCCCGTGCCTTGAAAAATACATATAGGCGTCAGTCTGCGCCTGATTTCTCTACGGTCGTACGAGACTGATATTCTATCGTGCTATCATCATCATTAGCCATACGACAATTACTGCTAGGCATAAGCCTTCCCTAAGGATCTCCATAAGGATCGGTCCAGCGCTACCCGCATACAGCAGTTTCGCAAATCGTCGGTCCACCTATTGGGGGCCACCACCACATTATTCATTGACGATTCACAAGTTTTATCTGTCTCAAGAATATTTTGTTTTCAATTTCACAGATTGCCTGGCCCCACTTAGTTATTAATAGTGCGCGCGCAATGTTTTTAACTGGGTGTCGGCCGCAGGTGACGCGGACACCCTCCGACCTCGACACCCACGTGTGATGGATTGTTTAAATGCACCGGCTGCACATGATACACTCGCTTTTGATGGGTCGAGTACCATTCATTTTGTTGACTGATTGTACTGTGTCAAATTATTTTCTGTCAACTGTAAATGTTGCATTGAGTAAAATAAGTTTCAACTGAAGCTGGATTTTAATTTCATTTTGTTGGTGATTTTAAACAAGTTCATCGAACGCTTTGTTCTGAATAATACGACAACACAAAAGAAAATAAAAACACTTTATTAGATAAAAATACTTACTGTCCGATCTCTATAAAATTTAAATGGGATCACATGACACTGTCCAGCTTTACGACCAGTAAAAAGATATGAGTTAACAAACATAAAAAAATACAGTTGAATTGATAAACCTCTCCTTTTTTGGAGTTAATTGAAAATAGCTTCTTAAACCACTGATTTGGGTGATGAAATTTCAAAGAAGTAAAAAAATCGAAAAGGTCTATATTAAAAGAGAATAAAAATTAAAAAAGATAAAATAAGAAATATATATATTTTAACGTTCTATAATAACCTATTTTTTTTACTGCAACTGTGATATTCGAACCTTTGATTTCAAGTGCATTGGCTCCCACATTAATCCTGGCGGAACACAACCAGAGCTGTTATGGGGGCAGATTTCACCTGTGTGGGCAGATTCACCTGTGGGGGTAGTAGCTAGCCAGTCGGACTCTAAAAAAGCCCTACCACCAACCAGGCCCAAGGCGCGAATCGTTCCCGCGACCTCTGAGTTTTATTATACCCGAGCGGCGTAGCCACTAAATAATTTTCAACGGCAAAGGCTGTTAACATCTATTAGGCTGCTCTATTTAATAAATGTATACAAAGAAACCATTTAAGTTACACCAAACAATTACTCCCGTCTCTAAAATGTATGAAACAGGATCGTAGTGTAAAATTAATTTCTTTTCGTTTATCTAGCCGCTGGATAAAACGGAGAGGTAATCTATGGCTAAACAGTCGCAGCTCTGAAATTAGTTTTTAATCTTGCCCGCGACCACTCGCCAACTCAAACCGAAGCTCGGCGCTTGAGAAAGTTTCAAACTTCTCACTATCATTACACTTTGAAACATCAAAGTTACCGCATAGAATGAGTTATACTTCATTGTACATTATATATATGAAATAAAATTAAATACTGTCCTTCTAGTTTGAGTTTGTGGCTACGGTGGCTAATCTTTAGTATCAATTAAATATGAATGATCGCAACCACAGGTATATGCCCTATACCCTCAATTTAATTGTACGGTGGGAACACCAAAGGAAACGCCTGTGCTTACGTGTTTTCCAAGACACGCTTTTACACCGCCAATTTCCAAAGTTTGGATTGTGAATTCAAATAGTAAAATACCAGTCACAAATTTCCGAACCGACGCGGGATTTTAACCCTTAAAATACTGGCAAGTTATGAGCAAATTCACGAGCCTTTTTTTTTCCGGAGAAGAATGTGTTTATGCCCCATAACCGCAGGCTAGCTAGACCTGCTGCCCCGTGTGGGACTTGAGACTAAAGCGTCCACTACCCACTAAGCTCCCCCGGTTTCCCCTTTACACCCGATTGCGAAGAGACGGTGCCAGCCTAGTGGCTATTGACAAGCCCATCCCCGAGACCCTGGTGTGATGGTCAACTTTCTAATCATAACGCCGATTTGTCTTAATGAATGAGAATGCTTATGATCACTGATATGTGCTTAAAAGTATTTTAATCACAAAAATTCACGCAGCCGCGAGAAATACCACTAAATCACCAGCACGGATGAATTCTGATATCACTTCCCTTCAACGGGAAGAAATTAATGGGCTTTTTTATTTTATTAATTATATTAAGTGCAACTTGCGGCCGGGACGCGGGCAATTCGGCTGATTTATGATCTCACCGAGGGTTTAAAAAGTACTGCCGTTAGAACTTCGGTACGGCTCGCGGAATTACAGGATTTAGGAAATTGACCGATATGGCCGCTTCGCGTGTACTTTAGTCTAAGGTACGGATTATCTTGTTTTACTTTTAACCGTTGACCTCATAGGGATGGTGAATGTTTGAAGTACTGTTAGATATTCTTCGGTTTTTGTGAGTTGACCGCGAATGCATCTCTACTTGTAATATATAGAAAAGTGGTGTTAGTTACACTATTTATAACTCAAGAACGGACGAACCGATTTGGCTGAAAATTGCTGGAGAGGTAGCTTAGAACCAGAAGACGGACATTTTTTCAAATTAACTTCCTCTACATTTCCGGGATAAATAATATCCTATGTCACTCGGAGATAGTGTAGCTTTCCAACAATGAAAGAATTTTTCAAATCGGTTCAATAGTTACTACAATACAAACAAACAAAAAATCAAAAATCAAATCTTTTTTCTTTATAATTTTTAAATTTATTAGTATAGATCAGAATATTTATGTGTAAGTGCTATAAAGTAGGTACTATACTTTGCGTAGTTTTAAGTATTTCTCAGCTCTACAGCGAGCGACTAAGCGGAAAATATGTCGACGGAGGCATTCCACCGTCGAGTCACGTACGGTCACTAAGCCGGTATTTAGGAGGGGAGGGGGCTAAGGGGGTGACAAGTCACATTTTGACAGGTCGGAAAGTGGCCTCGAGGATGCACTGAGCTGCTATGTCGGTTTGAAATATGACATTAATGTTAAAGTTTAATTTCATTCGATTCTGCAGTCCCTGGAACATGTTCTGCTTTTGGGGAATTTTGGTAACTGTGTTTTTAAGCCCTGCTGTAGATGAGGGTATCGTATTTTACCAACCATTTCTAAAGAAAAAAACCTAAGTTAGTACAATTGTTGTCAGTATGATTCAAGGATTGAATTGGCGGTAGGTATTATTACTAGCCTAAGATCCACAAAGAATTTAAAAAAGTCTTCATTAATGCTAAGAAGACAATAATCGACTGTAAGTAATTTAAAAACGCTTAAATGGGCTTATGAGCTTTTGTTATTTACATCAGTTATTAAAAATTCTAACTAATCACTGAAAACTGAATGACAAAACAATGGATAAAAAGGCTTGCTAGTTAATTCTGGATTAGTAGCAAAATTTTGAAGGCGGTGATAAAGTAAATTAGGATATTTATATGGTGTCCATCATTGTGATTCTCACAACACTAGTAGCTTGTAACACTATTCATTATAGAGTAACGAAGTAACTGGACCTGGCATGGTTCTTTTCATCATATGAGCCGGCGATTAATCTTCGTTCAACCAGTATGAAACTATCACACTTGCGATCCACCCTGGATACACGCGCACGGCGTAATCTGCTAACCAAGGAAATTAAAGTTTCAAAGTTTTTCTTTGTGAATAATTAAGTTTTATTGATTTGAGTTCCTTTTTTCAAATATCTCGCCCTTTCCCCCATATTTGCGGGGAAAAAACTTTCCTATTTTACCCGGATATAGTGTAGCTTTCAGACAACAGTGAAAGAATTTTTCAAATCGGTTCAGTAGTTTCGGAGTCTATTCAATAAAAACAAACGGCTGGACAGATTTGACTAATTTTATTTTTAAAATATTCGTGGAATGATTTCCACGCATATTTACGCGAGTTTTCATCCGTTTAAAGTTGTTTTATTTTAATGATATTCGTGGAAGTCAGGGAAGATATATTATGAAAAAATGCGAGGAAAATACTTAAGTACCGAAATGATAGATACGAAGTTTGCCGGGTCAGCTAGCGTAGTTAACAGATAAATTATCAAGAATTTAATAGTAATACAAGCACTTACCATCATTTGCTCGTTTGCCTCACTCTGAAATACAAAAAAAGCGTGTAAAAATCAGCAGCCACTGTCCATTTGTCTAATTTGTGGACATTCTTAGATGCCTTTTCAATTATTAAGTGAATAAGACGTACACGGCTGTTATTTCGGTACTATCGGTACAACATGATGTACTCATACATCAGAAGCAGAACTTACACGCTTGTGAATTGCATGTGCCGAGCTCATGTGATGGCAGGAGCATAGACTAACGAAATTACTAGAGGCGCCCGTCACGCCTCACACCATTTATCTTCTGCGAGAAGCGAACTAGTGTTTGTTAATTACTTCCTCCAACATTCTTCGTAAATAAATTCTTATTTTAGACGTGAAAAATAGAATTCAGCTAGGATTAAGAGAATGGGAATTTTATTTCAGTGTTAAGTTTTAAGCTGGCGATAATTTCGCGACGCTTTGTTTTGCTAAAATGTAAGCATAAGGGGCAGCGCAGACGGCACACTTTTTGTGCGAAGCGAGTCTGCCGCGGATTTTTCACAGACTCAACGCACAAAAAGTCTGTCGCGGATTTTACACAGACTCAACGCACACGACGCACATCTTCGATAATTTTGTCGGCAGAACTGTAGGGACGTAGACGCTATGAAAATCGTGCAGAGATTAAAGATCGCGAATTATTATTTTGTACTTGATGTAACAGACAGAAAAAGACGAAGAAAATTTTGGGTACATCCTATACTTTCGGAAAGATTACTGAAGGGAGAGTTCTATATTAAACATTCAATTCTGAACAACACCGGAATTTTTTTTAAGTTTTATAAAATGTCTGTTACTACATAATATGATGAGTTGCTATTTATTTTAAGACCTGCTTTGACTCATTCAGACACAACAATGAGGAAGTTAATAATAAATAATAAATATCTCTGGACATTATTCACACAGCGCCATCTAGCCCCAAACTAAGCATTAGCTTGTGCTATGGGTGCTAGACAACGGATAAACATTACTTAATACTTTTTTTTTGTAAATACATACATAATATACATAGAAACACCCAAACCGATACAAACAGACATGTTCATGCACACAAATGTTTGTACCGTGCGGGGATCGAACCCGCGACCTGTGGTGTAATAGCCGACTTCTCAACCATTACACCTAATGGCTCGTCAAATTAGTATTTCGGTTAAAGAAACTTTATTCTCAAAAAGAAATTACATAAACACTTATATTATGAGAACATTAAAATTTATAATAAAACAAATTATCCGGCAACAAAAAATAAATAAATAATAATAATAATACTACCAATTACACAGAGCAATCACTAGTTACAATTTGTTTACAAAAATTTTCTTATACAGAATATTACCAAGAAACAAGTTTTAATGATTTTAAATAATATATGTATTAATATCTATTATGATAATCTGCCATAGAAGTATCATAAATTATTGGTCTATTTTGTATTTCATTAATTAGCATCGTTACATCGATGTCTGGCGCCATAATAGATCGCATACGTACGTTACGTCCCACCACTAGATTGCAGATTAAAATGTACGCCAATGTGCGCCGTCTGCGTTAGCCCGTGTTGAAGCAAACGTTCCATTTTTTTCGCACACTTTTTGTGCGGAGCGGTGTGGCGCGGCGCGGTCTGCCGAAATCACACGGATTTTGTACGCGCCGGACTTTTTTGCGCGTCGTCTGCGTTACTCCATACAGTTGCATACGTTCTATTTTCGCAGACTAAAAAGTCTGTCACGGATAGTCTGTCGTCTGCGCTGCCGCTAAGTGTGCCGTGTTGGGTTGCGAAAGGTACACGTTTTGTTTTAGAATTAAGGTTCCTCTCATTACAGTGAAGAAGTTTTTCGACCGACAAATATATTTATACAGGGTGTCCCAAAAATTACACGTCACAGTGACACTGGGGGTAGGCCAGCACAAGAGGCATCGAACAAGCCTAACATGACCTCAGTAAAAGTTGTCCGCTAAACTTTTTCTAAATTTTCACATTGATGATTCATCATCATCATCATTTCAGCCGGAAGACGTCCACTGCTGGACATAGGCCTCCCCCAAGGATCTCCAAGCCGATCGGTCCTGCGCCACCCGCATCCAGTGGATTCCGGCGACCTTTACAAGATCATCGGTCCATCTTGTAGGAGGCCTACCACGGCTGCGTTTCCCAATACGTGGCCACCACTCGAGGACCTTTCCGCCCCAACGGCCGTCAGTCCTCCTTGCAATGTGCCCTGCCCACTGCCACTTAAGGCTTGCAATTCTTCGGGCAATGTCGGTGACCTTGGTCCTCCTGCGGATCTCATCATTTCTGATGCGATCGCGCAGGGAGACCCCAAGCATGGCCCTCTCCATTGCCCTCTGCGCGATTTTTAGCCTTCTAATGCGGCACATTGTAAGTGGCCACGTTTCTGTTCCATATGTCATCGCTGGCAACACACACGTATTAAAGACTTTCGTCTTGAGACATTGCGGTAAACGGGCCGAGAATACACTGCGAAGCTTCCCGAACGCTGCCCAGCCGAGTTGGATTCGTCGATCGATCTCTTTCTGGAAGTTGGACTTACCAAGTCGGACTTTTTGTCCCAGGTAAATGTACTCGTCTACAACTTCCAGTGTTGAGTTCCCAACTTTTACAGGAGTGGGTACGACATGGGAGTTCGACATAATTTTCGTCTTTTCCATGTTCATTTTAAGACCCACTTGTTGAGACACTCTACTGAGATCGTTGAGCATTGTGCTTAGGTCTTCCAAGGTCTCAGCCATGACTACGATATCATCGGCGAACCGAAGGTGCGTCATGTACTCACCGTTTATGTTGATGCCAAGTTCTCTCCAGTCCAGAAGCTTAAACACGTCCTCCAACAGAGTAGTGAACAGTTTCGGCGATATAACATCGCCCTGTCTCACACCACGCTGGAGCCGAATGGGTTTTGTCTTCTGGTCCTGGAGGCGAACTGACATGGTGGCGTTTTCGTACAGCGACTGCAACACTTGTATGTATCGGTAGTCTATTTGGCACCTTTGGAGTGATCGAAGCACGGCCCATGTCTCGACGGAATCAAAGGCTTTTTCATAGTCCACAAACGCTAAGCATAATGGCAGATTATATTCTTCGGATTTTTGTATAACCTGCCGCAGCGTGTGTATGTGGTCTATGGTACTAAAGCCTTTGCGGAATCCGGCTTGTTCGGGAGGCTGGAAGTCATCAAACCTACGTACGAGACGGTTCGTTATAACTCTAGAGAACAGCTTGTAAACATGACTCAGTAGCGTGATGGGTCTGTAGTTCTTCAGCTGCGTCCGATCGCCCTTTTTGAAGAACAACTTCACCACGCCCCTGTGCCATGCTGTTGGCGTTTGACCCTCAAGGATGACGGAGTTGAACAGCCTCTGGAGAGCTTTCAGGACCGGTCGGCCTCCTGCCTTTAGAAGCTCCGCTGTTATTCCGTCATCCCCCGGCGCCTTGTTGTTTTTAAGCTGTTTCAGAGCTACACTAATCTCGTAAAGGCTGACCTCCGGGATATCTTCTGTGTAGTGTCGGGTCAATTTGGCTCTACGATCTGTGGCCTCGGTGACAGGTGTTCGTGTCGTTGCGTAGAGCTGCCCATAAAAGTTTTCGATCTCGGCCAAAAGCTCTGGGCGTGACGTGACGATTCTACCATCCTCCGTCTTCAGCTTCGTCAGCAAGCTCTCTCCAAGAGACAGATCTCTGGCAAACACTTTGGAGCCTTTGTTTCGCTCAATGGCCTCTTTAATACATTCCGTATTAAATCGGCGTATGTCGCGGGTAAGGCACTTGGAGATCTGCCTGTTGAGACGCCTGCGTCGTCGAGCATCTTCGGAAGATAGCAGAACCATACCACGTCTCTCCTCCATAAGCTTTAGCGTAGGCTCTGAGATTTTCTTACCTTTTACAGTACGGCTAGGTTTAGAGAACTTAGACCCCACCGTAACAACAGCTTCCACGAACCTGTCATTGTAGATGTCCACATCTGTACAGTCCTCCAGGCAATCGAAGCAATTTTTCAATTCGAGCTGGAAGTGTTCGGGGTTCTGGATCTGGGTGGCTGCAGGGCGGAGCGTAGACTTCATCAGTCGATACCTCTCGGATTTAACGTTAAGGTTCAATGTGCCATTGATGATTATTAATCTTCAAATAGAATGACTCTACCACCGGCTTCTTAATGTTGTTGATAGGCACTCTATTCAATCGCAAACAACTTTAGCCTTTAGTACCGAGTCAATACAGTTGAATAATAAAAAGCTATAAGCGAAAGACGCATTTTGGAAAACATAAGGACCAGTAAATAGCAGTTACCTTACATCCTGTCCATCGAAGCGTGCGCAGACACGTTTGAAGCGAGTCGGGTCGCGGAGCGGAAGGCGGCGAACAAGTGCACCGGTGACCGGCCACTCACGAGCCAGGGATGCACATTGCTGCAACGAATGAAGGGCAATATTACATACATAGTTTTCATTTCGCTAGATCAGACAGAGAAAGACAGTTGGCAGACAGGCACGTTGCTCTGATAGAAAGTAGTCATTGAAATTTCATGACCTGATGATTTTGACTGCGAACAGCTTAGCCACTGTTCCACATAGGGTAATGTGAAGTCGTCCATACTAAAATAATGATGTGCAGTTTAGCCCAGACCATGATAAACATTTGTTTTTTTTTAAATAAAAATATTTTTACTTTATTTAAATAACTTTAATCATATTTAGAATTGATTAGGATACAATAATAGTTTAAAAACGTATGATGCAGCCCTGACACACCTGTCTAAAGGGTCACCCTCGCTTAAACTGTCACAGTATAGAAAAATAACTTTAATAGAGACTGTAATAATATAGACTAAACATAGCCTGACGTCAAATATTTTTTATCGTTAAGTTGAAAGACAAGAAGAATTACTAATCGTTATGAATTATGTACTGTAGGCTTTACCAATGTTCAACTTTAAACCATAATATTTCAAAGCTCTAAAATCTAGAGCCGCTGGGCAGTCCCAGCGGACCAGGACCAGCAGACCAGGGATGGTTTTGGGGTCAGTACCCCAAAACCATCCCTGGTCAAGTTAGATACCACTATTGCAACAAGTTTGTATTAATGGTTCAACAACTGTATATATGTGTGCATACATAGTCTCTTCATGGTCCCAAGCAAACGCTGTGGCTCTTGTCCCCGCGTCGCAGTTCCATTATCACCGCTGACACGCCTGCACTCCGGCGCTCACTGAAGCTGCCCTTCAAATATAATAAGTTAGGCCAGTATATTATAACGTTATTTCCACAAGTACAAGTATGTTGCTGTTTGCTTAGAGGTTGGTACACGATTACAAGAGCTTAAATAGAAATCCGTATACTACACTTTACTCGTTGCGGTGTCTTGTAGTTCCCCAAGCGTCGTTCGTCTGACGAAAAGGAACATTGTGCGGTTTTGGGCGAAGCATCTGTCTACGTCTTATTTGTTAGTGGGACTAATGTTGGTAGGAGTTCCTAACAAAGATTTCTACTCCCGCTGAAAGGTTGTAAAATCGCGAATGCAGTCCTTAGTCTAGAATCTAGTAGTGCTTATTAAATGCCTCACAAAGTATGTAAATCCGTTGATTTTACAAACAATCTCTCACTGATTGCATCAGATCAGGGTTGTCCACCGGATCATGAAAGCAAAATAACTGACCTGTTCCCTCCAGCCCACTTGCGAACTATAAAATTTCCATTTTAGCTGGCTGATGGCTAACATTTCCGCAAAGCTCCATTATTGTTTATTTATAGCGGCCTCTCGAATTAGACCTCAAAAATCCCATTATTTGTTGGCCATTCCGCCCCGACCTCCGGCGAAGTCACACTTAACTCCGCAGCAGTATCCAGAAAAAGCGAGACAATAACAGCTCGAATAGTTGGCGGGATTGTTCTCGGCGGTAACAAGCGCTACAATATCACTGATTTATGAACGGTTTCGTTACGCGGCTGGCGTGCTGACTGCAGCTCACACCGACGCGTAACATATCTTAGCAGTTGATATGTCAGATAACGAGCACATGAACGAAATAATATGGGAGATAGTACTCTAGAAATTAAAGGCTTGAAGATCCCAGGAGCCTAAACAGTCTGGCAGCACATTAAGCGACGCTTCCTATTGAAGTGTATAAGGTGGACTGCGTGCCTGTTTGAAGACTAATTTAGCATACAAAACATGTACTTAGCTATTGATTAACCACTGACTTTTTGAAGCTATGTATTTATGTAAGTAAGCGGCCACGGTGGCCTATTTCGCTATACAATATTTCACTAAAAAGCATCATTCAGTGTGTTTTCAAATTGTAGGCCCCTCTGGTTTCCAAGCATATAACCTAATTTGCGGGTATACAGCCGAACATCCAAGGTGGCCGATTTCATTTTGTCTGTACATGCTCCAATATTTGGCGAGTCCAGTTAGGTATTACTTTGTGTGCCCAGATTCACCAACAACGAAGCGATGTTTGAAACCACTAAGCTAATGTAAATATTTATCAATGTACCTGACTGAGGTATACTACTGTGTCCCAAAAGTACCCGGAAATTGAAAATAAAATTCAAAGGGTAATTTTAATCATCCAAATTAATTTTGTCCTATTTCAATTAACTTCTATTAAAGGGAATAAACATACGCCAACGCTTCAATCAGTCCTCGATACACTTTTAATACGCTGAAATCGAGATGGCCTTCAGCACCATCTTCGTTTTTTCTTTCACCACTGTCAATGGTCTAAAATATTTTTCCCGAAACGGTAATTTAAGTTTAGAAAATAGAAAATAATCACATGGTGCCATACCTGGTAATTGGGGTACCTGCAAAACGATATTAGTTGCATGTTTTGCCAAAAAGCTACGAATAATCATGGCTGTGTGAGCTGGCGCGTTATCGTGTTGCGGAAAACAAGTGATTTTAACACAAATCTGGCCACAAGTCAGCCAATATGCGGTGTACTGTAGTTTTTGGTACGCTGATGTCTCTGGCTATGTGTCTTACACTCACACGACAATTCTCATTATAATTTGTTTGATATTATTGACATGATCGTCTTTAGTTGAAGTGGATGGCCTTCCAGCCCGCTTGATCACTGTACCTCCCTCTATGAATGATTTATACTGCTCGGATGTCTGAGTTTTGGACATGCACTAATTAACAAACACCTATTGCAACATTTTTAGGAACTTGCCGCAAGAAAATTTATCAAAAACACAAAAATTTAACACAAGATCGCTGCTCAACAAAATCGGCCATAGTAAAAAAACGACGCGACCACAAAACTTGTTTCTCATAAATGTTAATTACTCACAAAATACTCGACAGAGGTAGGATTATTTTTCACCAGCAACTAATTACAGTTGTACCAATGTAATGCAAAAAGATTTTGTTAAATATCTCTAACACGGGTCTTTAAAATATAGATAGTTAATCGGTGTGACAGCGGTCCGCTAACCCTCCCGCGTCGCCTAGCGCCTGCATAATGCATGGCGGTATATTCTTCCTGCGGCGGCGGCGGGTTGAGCCTCTTAATGTACCAATCACTTAGTGATTCCGACCGTCTACTTCGTTTGTCTGTTGTAGACTTGCAGTCAATTAATGCGGGCTGTGTGTCATGGCTGAATTAGGGTTAAAATTATTTTTATGAAGTTTCTTAAAAGTTAGAATTACAGGGATCGGCGACGCTCGAGTGATGCCTCTGGTGTTACAAAAATCCATAGGCGGCGGTAATTAGGCTTACCGTCAGGCGGGCTGTAAGAGCGTTTGTCCACCGCCGTCGGCAGCGGGCCGTCACCGAGAACCGAGTTTATTTCTGACCAATTTGTCTGAACTGAAACGACGTTAGACGAGTGTCTGGTTTTCTCCTTAGGTTTTTATTCGTTACGGAATTTCTTATTCGGTCGCCGCGCTCAAAGTCCGCGATAAAAGCTATGCAATAGCTTAAAAATACATTAAATGATCCCTGGATACTATTCACATAGCGCCGTCTAGCTCTCAATTAAGTATAGCTTGTACTACAGGTGCCAAACTACAGCGGAGCCTACAGTGTGGTACATTGAGTGACTCTTCCGGGAGTCCGTCAACGGACCCGCAGTGGCCGCTTAGGTGGGGTTCGTGACTGTCTGCCAACTGATCTAAAATAATTATAAAAAAACAACAGACTAACATTACTCATATAATTTTGTTTTTGTAAATACAAACATAATATTTTAATACAAAGAAACATCCAGACTAATACAAACATACGTCATGTTGATGCACACAAATGTTTATACCGTGCAGACATCGAACGTGCCATCTCTGGTGTCATAGCCAACATCTCATCAAACAAAATCGATTGTAAAAAAATCCTGAAAAGATTATGATGCGTCTCGAAACTCCTGGCTATGTGAAATTAGCCATAGTGAATAGGGACTGGAGTGGGGTGGGTAGATAGGGCGGGAAGTGGGGTCGGGGGTTCGCAGCCCGCACGCCATATGGGGCTCGGACGTTGCATATTATATGTGAGTACGTCCTAAGTATGAACCTAATGTAACAAGTTATACGGAGGATTTTATAAGTTTATATAGCAAGAGCTGTGAGTGGTAGCAAAGTTGTTTTAAACGAAGCTCCACATGTCAATAAAAATAAAATTTTGCGGTCGCCCTTGCGGTGTCACTCGCACGTAATTTCCTTTTTCAAATATCCCCCTCTTCCACATATATCCGGGATAAAAGTATCCTATGTCCGTCTTCTGGTTCTAAGCTACCTCTCCACCAATTTTCAGCCAAACCGGTTCAACCGTTCTTGAGTTATAAATAGTGTAACTAACACCACTTTCTTTTCAATATACTATATAGAGATGATGAATCGTCAATACAGAGTTGTTTTATTTTTTAATCGCCAAACATATTTACAACATTAGCAATATTGTATATGTTATCGTTAATGTGTGGAAATCCGTTTGAGTGCAGATTAACTAGATATTTTTTTTTCCAACTCCCATTCCCTAATTTAACGATGTACCATTCGTTACTGGGCAGACTAAAGTAAAGTGTAATAAGGAGCTTTTTTAATTTTTTTTTTTTTTTTTTTTTTAAACTGTTTATTACAAGAAAAAAGGTACATCATTAAGTTCAAACAGTACAGAGACTAAAATCTTATAATTAAAGATTGTACAGCCTCCCGTCAATTATTACAAAACAATCATATTAATAGTTTAGTATTTTTACAGTTGCCCAAGCTCATTAGATATACTTAATACATAATAAAGTAGGTAGGTAACAAAAACAAAATTTTTATTTTCAATATTGCATCAGGGTTCAGCTAAGTCCACATTCTGCTCCATATTAATTAATTGAAATACACTTTAACGGATCGTATCCGGAGTTACATAGATTACCTAGTTAATGTGCACATTAAGAGATTCCGCACTCTATCGGTAACATATTACACCATTTCTTTTGTTATTTTTTGTTTTATGTGTTAATTTGTAATGTATTACTATGTCTGTAACATCTATTCTATTCCAGACATTTCTTAATAAAATAAAATCTTTCTTTATCTTTCGCGTAGCTGCGGGACGCCCTGCATATAAAAGAATAATGTTTATTCCCAAAAATAGTGCAACCTCTTTCTCAAGCCGTAAAAATAAAATGTGTTTCATAAATTTCGTTACGCAATCTTGGATCCGGATAGAGTTTTCAACGCGACCTTTATCTGGGGCAAAAATATGCTCACACTCGCGAAATGTTAAAAAAACTCGCCAGTCTTGGCAAGCGGCGAAATTACGGAATGTGTCAAAAAACACAATAATGCTAGAACAAGGCCCCATACGGGCACATAATGCAATATCTCTAAATCCCATGAATACGGTATGACAGCGAAGCGAGTTGGCGCCAAGACTGCGTGGGGTTGGGTTTCTGTGAGGGCGGGCGTGTTGTTAATATTCCTATATTTAATACTCCTTTTTTTGCGGAGCTTAACTGCAAGCTAGCGAGACCTACGGCTTCGCTTTCAGAACCAAAAAGTACTGCTTTCTTCTACAATGATCGCAATACTTTTTTTTTTCGGAGGAGAATGCGTTTAGGCACCATATCCGCAGGCTAGCTAAACCTGCGGCCGTATGTGGGACTCCAGACTAAAAAGTCCCACTACCTACTAAACTCCCCCCGTTTTCCCTTTTTACCTGATTGGAACGAGCTGGTTCCAGCCTTGTGGCTATTAACCAGCCCAGTGTTTTTGAAGTTGGTGTTACAGAAAAAGACTAAAGTAAGCTAAAGACTGCGATGCTGCTTCCGCATTAACTATAAAACCTACATTATTAGTTATTCACCATCGCCGCTCACACAACCACCACACCCTTTTCCCTATAACGCTCGAGTAGTGATTTGCGAGAAACAAGAGTATCTGTCAAAAAAACTACCTAAAAACACTGAAAAGCAAAAAATAATTTTAATAAGACATTCATCAAATGCGCTTATTGTCTAAGCCTATTAATAACATTAAATTGTATTTACGTGCTAGGTAGGTACCTACTAATCTGTTTGAAGTCGGTGCCAAGCCAAATAGTAGGTACCCAGACTACGTACCTACGTCCGCGGATTATTTGTAACCCTGTATAATACATAAATTATTAGGTATGTATCATTTTTCATTACTTTTGGCTTGGCACCGACTTCAAACAGATTAGTAGGTACCTACCTAGCACGTAAATACAATTTAATGTTATTAATAGGCTTAGACAATAAGCGCATTTGATGAATGTCTTATTAAAATTATTTTTTGCTTTTCAGTGTTTTTAGGTAGTTTTTTTTTGTTTTTTTTTTGAAGTCGGTTTAATTTTTTTTTAAAAAAGTTTGTTTATTTTTCTATTTTTAGTGTGAATAATACGTAGGAGTGAGTAAAACTCTCTCATAATATTGATAACGAAAATACGAGTAAAATAGTAGAATTGTATTATTTGACAATATTAGGTATTCATTAAGTGTTCAGCACCATTCAGTAGACCAACTAAAGATGCAGCCCGCAAGAGGGACATAAGAATTAAGAAGTCGTACCCTTTAGCTTCCATCATCATAGTTGTACCTTCCATCATCAGCTTAGCTCCAAAAGTACATGAAATACAACTAACGGTCCACATATTCCTACAACACTGAAATAATTATCCCCTAACTCCTAACCGTTAAGGAGTTGTACCTTCCATCATCAGCTTAGCTGCAAAAGTACATGAAATACAACTAACGGTCCACATATTTCTACAGCACTGAAATAATTATCCCCTAACTCCTAACCGTTAAGGAGTTGTACCTTCCATCATCAGCTTAGCTGCAAAAGTACATGAAATACAAATAACGGTCCACATATTCTTACAATACTGAAAGAATTATCCCCTAACTCCTAACCGTTAAGGAGTTGTACCTTCCATCATCAGCTCATCAACATAAAGTGATGTCTATAGGACGCAAAAACTTAAATGGCTTCAGAAAAAACAAGTAACGCGTAGTGTGCGCCTATAAAATTTGAGGTTTGCCCTTGATTTTCCCGGGATCCCATCATCAGATCCTGACATAGTGACAATGGGACCACCTCGGAACTATGCACTTTCAAATAAAAAAATAATTATTTAAATCGGTCCACAATTGACGGAGAAATCGACGGACATACATAAAAAAAAAAAAAAAAAAAAAAAAAAAAAAAATACATACAGTCGAACATAGAACCTCCTCCTTTTTTGAAGTCGGTTAATAAACTAGTTGATGCGATACTGGCGCAGGCGCCTCTTAAAATTTATGCCGTATTGTTCAATCTCGGGTGCAGGCTCTCTACAGGCGATTCACAGCTTTATTATGACAGGGATTCGTATAGGAATGCTGTTTAATATTTCACAATTTGAATGGAAAAGTTTTATTCCATTTGCAGATGAACCGCTTTGATCTACATTTTAGATTATACTTTGAGTGTGCTGTATTATGTTATGGTTCTCTGTATTATTAGATTCAGTTGTGAATACGTGGAAGGTCAGTTGGCAGACAGACACGCAGCCCACCTGATGGTAAGCGGCTTCTGCGGCCTATTCCACTCACACACTTCGCCTGGAGACGTCGCTCTATGTGCTGCCAGTCTGTAGGCTCATAAATGATCTTCGAGCCTCTGATTTCAAGTGTACTGGCTCCCACATTAATATTGCCGCAACACAGCCAGAGCTGTTATGGCGACAGATTTCACCTGTGGGGGTTGGTAACTAGCCAGTCACAGTCAGTAGTTGGTAGATTAAGGTATTTCTGTGGGAAATGGGAATATTTTGCCCGTATCAGTTGGGGAGACAGTGGTTTCTGTTTGGGTCTAAAACCCGGTTGAATTCGATTTCCGCACGGATTTTGGTTGGTAGTACATCTTTATCATTATCCGACTCCTCAGGTGAATATAGCTTTATAATAATTAGCATCAATTGGTATACAAGCAGTATGGTGAGCGGCCACTACTGCGGCCTATTCCATGGAGGAAAACTCAACCAGGAAGCGTCGCTCAATATGCTTTTGGTGAGCACTAAAACGGTCAACAAAAAAGTAGTTAAACAACTTACCAAATCACTAATTCTAAGAAAGCATTTAGGTAAATTTAAGTAGTTCTCGTGGCAGTAGGATTAACTGTAATTAGGAAAATAAAGTAAAACAAAACAAAAAATAGCATAACTAAAATGAAATACACCACCGGAAAATTGTTTTCACAACTCAGTAGTATTTAGGTTTTGTGCCCAGTGCTTGTGTGGTTAGTAAACATTCTGCGAGCCGTCCATTTTGTCCTGCTTTTTGCCATCATTAGGAACCACAGACGATCTGCTCACACGTT
Organism: Mecyna flavalis; assembly: GCA_949319885.1. Taxonomy (NCBI): domain Eukaryota; kingdom Metazoa; phylum Arthropoda; class Insecta; order Lepidoptera; family Crambidae; genus Mecyna; species Mecyna flavalis. The sequence goes on along the minus strand of OX439419.1, from coordinate 600,841 downwards.
TTTGGGGATATTCATGAGTGGTAAAAAGTGAGGTCTCTTGAGTAATATGTTTGTTTATTACGCTTTTATTTCCTTTGTTTTGGACTTACTCAGTGAAATGAAAGTAAAAAGCATGACATAGTAGAACTAATAATAATAATATTAGCCAGCGATTTTAAAGAGGGTCAGATTATGACAGAAATAGTAAGAGATTGAAGATAATGCTTAGTGACAGATTATCGGCTTAAATAAAAAAATAAATCTACAAGCTGACGTTACATAAAATAAATTAATACAGTTTTTGTAATTGCACACCATTGTAACATTGAAAGAAAGTACATGGACACTAAAAGTATCTAGGTGTGGTCAGGGAGGGCTAAATTCAGCTATAATAGCGGCTAGTATCCAACTAAAGGCGCAAGATTGTCTGCATCTTTTTTTTTAGAGGCAGAGGCGGCAAACGAGCCCCCCTGACGAAGTCCCCTGATGGTAAGCAACCACTGCCGCCCATGATGGACATCTGCAACACCAGAGGAATCGCTTATGCGTTGCCGGCCTATGTTGGTATGGGGGGTGTGAGCCTCCGGCACTCTCACAAGCCAGACGAAACACAGTAGTAATCACTTTTATTTCACGTTGGTGTTATGTGAGAGGGTGGTACTTCTCCGGACGAGCCGCCTCATTCGTACTGTAAAGCAGCATGGCTATACCACTACAAGAGAGATCTGAGAAGAGTAAATTATGATGAATTTACAGTCGCGATAATACATCTTAACTTTATGCCTTTCACGCCACATACTGCATGGCGATTCTGCCAATGCCCAGTGTCTCAATAGAAATTCCGCGCCAACTGCTTACCATAAGTTCAGGGACGTGGTTTCCCGTCATCTAAACTTGCATACAAAATGGTTCAATCTTGTTCGGAACCAGCAGCAAAATCAATACTGGACGTGAGAGCCGTAGTTGGCTTTGCAGAACTGTTGCAAGTTGCTGCAAGTTAGTGCGTGAATTGCTGTAGTTGTGTCGCTCATTGGCGGGAACACTTTATGCTATGTGGAGTTGAAGGTTACTTTAGGTGGAAATTTGTTAGATACAAGGCCTTTTCGGTGTTAAAAGCATTTCTTAGAGTGAAGACATACTTGTAGTTCATTCAGGTGCCTTTGGGGATTGGTCGGATAGGACTCAACCTATTGGTTTTTCAACCGGAACAGTGGCTAAAGCACTTGGGTATAACACCCGAAGGTCGTGGGTTCCATTCCCGTCCTTGATGCGGTTGGTGATAGGACTTTTTCAGGGTCCAACAAGCTAACGCTATAACAGCTCTGGCTGCGTTCCACTATACGAGTATTAAAGTAGTAAATGAAATAAAATGCTCGAAGATCAGAAGAGTCTACCAGTTTAGCAGCTCAGAAAACGTAAACAGTCCATCAATGGAATACCAGCTAACCCTCAGGTGGACTATCTCTACCAACTGATCTATCATACTAAAACATTTAAAATGTGTTCTATTAATAGAGCTGCAAAGTTACAAATTGTCACCAGTAAAAATGTGTAATATCATAGTTACATTAAAAGAGTGTGAGAGTGGCACGTCAATTAATCTTTAAAGGTCCTAGAAACTAGAGCATTTTCTAAGAATTGTAAGAGCGAGACAGGAACAACATGTTATAGCCTTACCGTCGAGTTTTCAACGTCGGTATTGTAGTTCGGTCTTCCACAATAATTTCACACACTGGTTAGTTCGCGAGGACGGAAGCGAAAGTAATTGAAACTGCTGGGTACACACGCTCTTCTCTAAAACGAGAAACATTTCGCCATAGTTACGCTAGATGTGAGAACTGTTTTTGAATACACACGGTTACCAACAACTGACAAGATATATGATGAAACATATTGCAAAAATTTAAATATTATTCAGGCTGTCTGTTAGTCGAAATGCGCCGGCTCACCCAGGAAAGACCGGCGTTGATTCTTGTTGACCAAACCAGGCTTGTCAAATCTAGGATCATAGTCGAAGCGGACCCTAAGCTCCGTACTGGATGCAATCAGGAATACGCTGAGGTGATGATAATGATGATGAGTCACAGAAGATGAGAAGATCAACGTGTGAGTAGTAGTAGTAGCTAGGAGTCAAAGTAGACTTGCTGTTTCGCTTCGTTTGGTGAGTGGCAGTGCCGGAAACCCACCTTCATAGCCCTTTACTTCCCCTTTCCACCAGCCTTTTCTCAGAGCCGGGTGACGCTTCTGAGACTCTAGTCTTACTAGCGGCACGCTATGATGGCCGTTTAGTAATATTACAATACATGGTAATTATAGCTTTTGCACTTTTTATATTAACTATCTGCTGTGCAGCAGTTTATGTGGTGTTTTTAATTTTAGAGCCGTTTTTTAAACCGTTGTTTTGAGCTTTATTATGCTGTAAAATGGCCATCATAACGTGCCGCTAGTATAGGTTCTTTAGAACACACGATATGTACAATCGACCTGAAGCATGTCAAGCGGTGTTTGAAAATTTCGTCTACCACTGCTCTTGTTTAAAATTATTTTGAGAAACTTTTTAGGCCCAGATGACAATCTCTTTGACCATTGACCAAAAAGTTCACAGTAAAGTTAATTATAATTTATTTCAAATTAAAATCAATTAGAGAACATTTAATAAAGTTTAATATTGTTCAACCACGCCGGCTGTAGGTCACAAAACACTGCACCCCACCCCTCCCTGCCCCAGGTCTAGACAGACCAATTAATATTTTATCAAGTGCTAATTGATGTCAGAAATATTACCCTCATTTCTCCGTTTGTTTTGCCGATTGATTTTAAATTTATTCAATGAATACGATGAAATATCAAGTATTTCGTCTATCATATTAACTAGAATATTCGCTTAGTTGCAGCATTTATTTTGTTTATATTCTGCGAATATTAAAAAAAAGAAAGTTTGTGAAGAAAAATGTTAGGTTTTTAGCTTGGGAGAGCAGAATTCAAACAGTCAGCGAGTGTTATTTTTTATACCACATCAGTTAGCAGACAGCCCACCTGATGGTAAGCGGTCACTGCGGCCTATTCCATTGCGGGACACTCCATTAGGAAGCATCGCTCAATGTGCTGCCAGATTGTAGGCTCATCTGATCTTCGTGCCTTAATATATTATATAACTTAGAGGATTTATACAGATTTATTGATGTATAATATGTAGTATTATTTCGTTCTCGGCTTCGCCCGCGTGGACTATTTGACGTTATTCCCGCGTAATGTGAAATTTTCCGGGATTAATAATAGCGTAGGTCACTCTTCAGCTCCTAAACTATCCTCATCAGATTTTACTCACTAAATGTAAGTTATAGGTAATATTGGACAACATCACATACTTACATTGATCTGACCTCAAAGGAAGTAGCGGACGCACTTGTGTTATAGGTGTCAGAAACAACGAAGGTACCACAAATATATACTTAAATGCAAATAAACATCCAGACCCAGAATAAACACAAATGTTAATCTCATCAATTTTTGTCCTGGGTGGGACTCGAACCCACGACCCCTGGCGCATAGGGCAGGGTCACTACCAAATGCGCCATCGGGCCAGTCATGTCAAATGTTTATGTCATCATCAAGCTTAACCACAATTATGTCCTTTTATGGCTTTGGATTCAGCAGTTAATCTTTACAATTTACCAAATAAGGATAAATTATGTAGCAGTAGTGGGTGCGCAAGCACAAGTGCACACTTTATTCCTTCACTCCCATCTGACAAGAAAAACGAGCGGAAGACCAGGCTTTACGTGCTTAAAATTTCTTTACATTTTTAGGATTATACTCCTTAAACAATAAATTACTATAAGTACATAAGCCATTTGTCGTAACCAGGTCAGAATAGCATTTGTCCGCGCAACTGCAGTCTGCAGCTGCGACCGCTGCGTCTATCAACGTGCACTTAACGCAAGAGTGCAGGCTATACTTAACGGCCATTTAGTTTAGCTTTCACTTTAAATAACACTTTTCACAATCTTCTTTATAACACGAGGGGAGAGGAAAAGTGTATTTGTTTTATGAAAGAGTCAGTCAAAATGAGTGTGTCGCCTGATGGTGTGATCATTATTGCCCATGGACACTTGCAACTAGGATGCCTTGCCCGCCTTTGAAAAAAGAATTCTAGGGAGAGAAAAGGCCAAGTTAACCTACTAGTTAATTATTATTCCTTAGTTTTTTTTTTGTGAGAGACTAATACTGCCTCATTCAGACCAGCCTATTTTGGCTACATGCAAGATCCGTTTCAAAAGTAGACATGATGCAGATAATTATGAGATAGTTTAACCATAACACACACAAAATATAAGTTCCTAAACTTTCCAGTTTGATAGCTGTATTAAACCTATCTTTGCCATAGCTTTAATACATTTGCAAGAATTTACTAGATTCAAATAAAACAAAATAAATTCTCTTGAGCACACACTGATGTTGCGCCATTTAGTGAACCGTTTTGTTAACGTATTTCTACCGTTTGGCATTAGCACAGTGCATCAATACTGGAAAAAGAACTGAATACAAAACCAATCCTCATTACTCTGATACTAAAGTAATGACTGCAAAAAATACGCCAGAAAAACTCCCCTTGTATTGAGGTATTGCTCTATTTTCCAAAGCCCGATAGAGCCTGCATTCGTAATAGGGTTGCCAGGTAGAATAAACATTAATAATGAAATATGTATCGACTTATCTCTGCCCGTAGTTGTCATTCAATAGAATTTCAAAGGGCCTATTATGACAATGTACTTTGTAAAATGTTAAGCGCGTGAATTTACATTAAATGCATGCAATGGTGTGAACAATAACAAATATCATTTTACATATTTTCTTCTAATTCTATACTCGGTATATAAAATGGCATTTTTTATAAATATAAATATAGGATATTAAAGAGAGAGAGAAGGAAGATTGGGTACTTGGTACCACCCGTGTTTGCAACCAAGCAACAAAACCTTTGGGACACTTGATGGTGATGATTAAATCTGTTCATAGACACTTGCGGTATCAGGTGCTTTTTCCGCATATAAGTAAAATAATACGAAAGGAGGGGGGAGGGCTATTGGGGTTAGAGAAGAGGGAGGGAAAGTGGAGATTCGTGTGTATTGAATAGGCTCCGAAACTACTGAACCGATATGAAAAATTCTTTCACTGTTGGAAAGCCACACTATCCCGGGGTGACATAGTGTACTATTTATTCTGGAAGTGTGGGAGGAAGGGAAGCATATTTGAAAAAGAAAGAGATTACGCGCGGGTGAACCGCGGAGGCGGCCGCTAGTGTCAAATAAAGCGCATTTGTACAAAGTTACTCTACTTGACGGTGGTACTTCTCCGGTATTACCACGTTTGTTTGAAAAAAGTTATTTGTGCCTTATCTTTCCAACATGATTATTATTTTGTTATGTTTTAAAGTTTTGTTTTATTTATCTCGAACTACTTATTGTATGTATTTGGGTACTATTATTCTTATTTCTAGTGCCTTTACAGGATTCTTGTTTTGGTTATTATACTACTATTAAAATCTTTATGTAGGCAGTCAAATGCACGTCAGACGTAACACTTTGGACTTTGTACCGCTCTTATGTCGGGGGCATAAGTGCTATTATCGAACTGCAAGTGTTTACCGTGATATGCTGTTGACCGTACAACAAGAAAAGCAAATAAATATTATGATTATGATTATTTCGATATCAATCTGCAATAAAATAACTCTTCAATCTCGATTTCCATAACAAACAAACTTTTGGGAACACCTTATTTTATTATCTCAAACCTGCCAGCCCTACCGTATTACGATAGCACCGGAGTGAATGGGATCATTTTCTCGCAGCACTTTATGAATTAAACTCTTTGCCGCTTTCCACAGGCCATAGACATCGCGTGTTGAATGCTCTTGCGTGGAGTAAATTATAGTGAAAAATTGGAAAAATGTGTGCCTTATACCATTTCGTTTCCCGCTGTACTTTTTGGGTGTAGTGTACTTTTGTGATGGCTCACATGTTCGGTATAATATGTTGTTTTGGTGGGTTGCCGGTGGTGTCATGGATTCAGAGTTATAATGAGCATCCGGGGATTTAGGGCTAAACACCGCCTTTTCAGGGGTTATGCTCTTGGTAAGAAGTTTTTTTTTTGAGTTGGTGCTATAAATTACACTTTCAAACGTCATCTATTTTACTCTTTCTGTAGCCAATTTCGTGCGTTAGTAAGAATAAACTCTGAAAGGTTTTATCTATTTGAAGACACTTCTGATTTTGAACCTTTAAGACCTAACTGCCGGGTTTTAAAATTACATTGGGTATATTTTGTATTGCTTTAACTTTTCAACAGCACTTGAAAGTTACTAATGTAGAGGCTATAACACAGCAGGTCATGGTATTGTACACCCTGGCACAGTTGCATTTAATAATTGGTTTGGCGAGCGTCCATAATGCTTATTAATATTACTATTGGGCCAGACCGGGGCGGTATCGTTTGCAGACAGCACGACACACTTTATGTTAATGCGATGCGACAACAAATAGTTCAGGAGGTCGTGGTCACAAGGGCACAGTTTTCATCATAAAATAATGAGAAATCGTTAACATTTGCGTCTACTTGACCGCATATTAGTTTTGGCGTTTTATTTATCACAGAGAATCCACGAATTGGAGAATTCGGTTGTCTTTGGGTACTTTACTCCCTTAAAGTCACTAACCTTTGACAGGAAAATCCTACAAAGTAGATAATTGTAATACTAGATTTATAAAATTGTAAACAATATTACTCACAATGTTGTTTAATTGTATACTTAGACAAGCCCTAGCTTAAAAATAATTTTTTATGGAAGAAGGAGGCAAACCTGCCACTGCGGGGTCAGATGGGCTTAAGGAAGGAATATTTAGGGAGGTGAAAGGAAATGGAAGGAGGGTCATATAGCTAAGGTATGTTTTTTTATACTAGTTCCGTTGGCAGACAGACACGCAGCCCATCTGATGGTAAGCAGCCACTGCGGCCGGCCTATTCCATTGAGGGACACTTCACCAGGAAGCGTCGCTCAATGTGCTGCTAGACTGTAGACTCATCTGATCTTCGAGCCTTTGATTTCAAGTGTACTGTCTCCCACATTAATACTTTGTCACTGTCGTTTATTATCCTAAACAGATTAATTATACCTTAAAGTATTTTGACGAACTTGTACAGTATTCTTAGCAATTCTTAGACTTTATATTTCGAGTTGACTACAGCTGTGACCTCCCGTACTAGACTGCTCGTTCTCAGAGCATAGGCGTAGAGATGTACTCTCGCGTAACGACATGCTAGCATTGTGTAGGGTCTGAACTACGGACCGCCCTGCATGCTAATGAGGTTCCTTGACTAAGCAATTGTGCTGTTTAGACACAACATAATTATTATTATAAATACAATGACGTTCAATTAAAAAACTAGACTCCCAATCGCGCTCAAATATTGTCCGAAGCAAAAGTCTGCTCACCCGACTATTGGGCAGAATTTTCGTTTAGTTGTATACAATTGACATTAAACACTAACTGCCACGAGATAAGGTGTTAATTTGAACGAATGTGTTAATGTCATCTGTGTCAACGCCGCTCGGACGTTTTTTGAGGAATTTTTCTTAGAGATTGGGTGTCTTGTTGTATATTGAACGTCATTGTATAAATATTGTAAAATATTATATTACATACTGAAGCTGTATTAACTGAGCAGTTTCAAGCATTGTTTCACTCGCGTAAGGACGACGGATTCTGATCCATTGGTTTAATTAAATCTCGAACCAATGGATTTTTTGTGTCTCTTTTTATACCACAACAGTTGGCAGACAGACACGCAGCCCACCTTTTGGTAAGCGGTCACTGCGGTCTATTCCATTGAGGGAAACTTCACCAGAAAGCGTCGCTCAATGTGCTGCCAGACTGTAGGCTCATCTGATCTTCAAGCCTTTGATTTCAAGTGTACTGGCTACCACAATATCAATACTGCCGGAACACAGCCGGAGCTGTTATAGCGGCAGATTTCACCTGTGGGGTGGTAGATAGCCAGTCGGACTGTGAAAAAGCCCTACCACCAACCAGACCCAAGGCAGGAATCGAACCCACGACCTCCGGGTTTTTATACCCTAGCAGCTTAGCTACTGTTCCACGGAGGCGGTCAAAATGGATTTGCACAGTTCAGTTGTTATATTAGAGAGACTACTGTCTGACCTCCGTAACCCATCACAGGGAAACTTACCATTTGGACCAAGGTTCCTAAAGACGTTTTCCGTCATCACCACCTTTGATTGTTGTCTAGTATTCTACAGAATACAACATTATTTTTCTAATCAAAACGAAACAATACAACCTGTAAATACTTTCTACAAGTACACGCTAACCCGATCTACATAACCTCAAGCGCTCCTAAAATACAAGGTAAGTTTTGTTTGTAATATCGACAAATAACAATGTTCCGTGTAATAAGATAGTTTAGAACAGAGAGGCAGCCGGTGGGGCACGCGCCAGCTCATTTGCAAGATATACGCAACTAATTGTGAGCGAGCGGGAGAGTGTTAACGCTTAGTGTGGAGCTTAGAGCGATATTTATCTGCACATGTATATTTATTTTATACGTGTTTAAAAATATTAATGTGGGAGCCAGTACACTTGAAATTAAAGGCTCGAAGATCAGATAAGCCTACAGTCTGGTAGCACATTAAGCGATGCTTCCTGATGAAGTGTCCCTCAATGGAATAGGCCGCAGTGACCGCTTACCATCAGGTGGTCTGCGTGTTTGTCTGCCAACTGATGTGGTATCATCAACCCGTAGCAGTCCACTGCTGGACATAAGCCTCTCTAAATGCTCGCCACGCTGATCGGTCCTCGGCCACTCGCATCCAGCTCCTGCCAGCCATCTTCCGCAGATCATCGCTACACCTGGCCTGAGGGCGTCCTACACTACGTTTACCGAGACGCAGTCTCCACTCTAGAACTCGTTTACCCCAACGGTTATCGGTTCTACGGCTGATATTGCCAGCCTAATGCCACTTCAGCTGGCTAATCCAGCGAGCTATGTCGGTGACTTTGGTTCTCTGCCGGATCACCTCATTTCGATCCCGCGGAGAAACTCCGAGCCCGCTGAGCGACTTTAAACTTGTGGACCAGCTGTGCCGTAAGTGTCTACGTTTCGGCTCTGTATGTCATGACGGGTATGACGCACTGATTTGAAAATACTTTGACGCATATAATTAAGCCCTATTTAATTTTCGTGGTTGCAGTTCTAACCATATTTTGAGACAATAGACGACAGTGGAGAGCGTCGAACCATCCTACCGGGCAGTGGTGGAGGCTGGAACAATACTAGCGCTGGAACTAAGCCCCACACACCTCCACCCCTACTAAACCTCTTTACAGGTGCCCTTGCCAAAGGTGTGTACCGGGTATACGGATGCCCGACCTAATACTTTGCCTCTTGCGAGGAGCCATGAGTGAGAGTTCACCCCTTGAAGTCGTGTTACAAATTGAAGATATTCAGATTGTTTAAGACTCAAGCTACAGATAGAATTTTGACGTTTTGTCGGAATCCATGCAAGTCCAGAAACCAAATAATACAATAATATGACGTAAATTGACGTGATACAAATGTTATATAAAATTGTTAAAACAAAACAGTTATATAATTCAAGGGGCAGTCAATATAATACAGATTCTTATATTAAACAAAGTTAAAAGTAAAAGGTCCATTAAGTCATAAGATAGTAAAAGTCATATATTTGGGCAAAATATTCTTTAATGTCATAAAATGGTCTGTTTCGAAAATAATTTTGTAACGTTTTTACGAAAGACTTTATATCTGCTGATTCTCTTATGTCACGATCTAGAGCATTGAATACTTTTATGGACATAAAGTTCAGGCTATTTTTAAAATGTGTATACTGGGGTTTTGGTAGAAGTATCCTATCATTGTTCCTGAGAGGATATGGTTGGGAGTCGGCCACGCGCAAAAAGTTATTGCGGTGACGGTATACATGTAGGCAGACTTTAAAGAGATATAAGGACACCACTGTCATAAGTTTATTATCTTTAAACATCGTTCTATGTGTGCTAGGGATACTACTACAACCCTCAATCAATCTTATAGCTTTCTTTTGTAACAGTAGTACTTTCTTAACTTGGCAGCTATTTCCCCACACTTCCAGGCCATATCGCATTATGCTCTCGAAGTAGGCAAAGTACACGCTTCTTAATGTTTTTTTATCTGCAGCTTTACTTAAACTTTTAAGGCAGTAGCACGCACTGGCTAACCTTTTGGTTATAATTTCTATATGATTATGCCATCTAAGGAAAGGATCCAATTATGGTAACCAGAATTTTAAGGTTTTTTATTTGGGACGTAAAGCTTAAAGTCAACAGTCATGGAAATGCACATGCATTCTATGCTTCAAACAACCTCAAGAGTCGGACAGAATAGTGCAAAAAAGCAAAGTCAAAACTAACACGTACTCGTACCATTTGCGGATCCCGCTACCACTCAAATACTATGGACACACCCGAATACTTATTATAGCTAGTTAATGAAGTCACAACTCGCTCGCAGCGCGCCGCTCGACGCGCAAACACAAAAGGTGATCACAGTGCTGTTTGTTTTTGCCTGTACATTGTACAAATCTCCGTGGTTTCATATGAGAATAGTTTTCGCTGCTATGGAATCAATTTTTGCACTGAAAAGTTAGTTTTAGCTAGGTTTTTTCTAGACTGTATGATAACTGGGCCTAGAGATTTTATAAGGCAAAAATATGTAGGTTAATGTATTTTACTGTAAAAAAATACTTTTTTTGTCCGCGAACTTTATGGCACTTGGTCATCGCGGCCCATTCTAATTGGGACACTTATTCTTTTATAAAGTTACAACACATTTAACTAAGCATCAAAATCCTGTGCGATGACGTCGTTTAAGGTTTGAATTGTCATGAATTACACCATCGGGTAGATGCGGCCATTATAGCCGATTTAATTAACACTTCAGAACTTTGAACTCAAGTTTAATCTTGACGATTGATTTTAGCGATGTCATTTTCCCTGCTTCAGAAATAGACAAATAGACTGGTTAACTTTGCTTTGAATAATTTCCTAAAAGGATATTGTTGGTAAATATTAATTTCAAGCCTTTTAAACTTCCAGAACAGTACCACTGGGAGTTGAAAATAATCTTAATATATTTATCAAGTTTAGAGGCGAAGTCTAAAGTAGTACATAAACAGTACGGACCCAGCTTCTATTATGCCTTTGAGTACTTTAAAACTACATTTTAATAGAAAATGAAGGCGTTTGAAATGCTTTTGACCTAAATACGATACTTGAAAACTTTTTGTATCCTTGTTAGTCTTTTGAACTCCTTATCGTTTAAAATAAGCTAGAGTCAAAATTATTCATGAACCACGTAATTTTTCATGACAAGTTTTCTCATTTTTAACTTACTTTTTAATCTTTTTGAGAAACACCAGCGTTGTAATAGAAAGCGCTAGACGGAAGGTACTTTCCTTGAAAAAAAACTCAATTTATTCATCAAGCAAGCCTAGACGACGGCACGGCACAGGGTTACAAAGAACCTATTACGCCTTTGTCGAAGCGACTGAAAACGTAATGTGAATGATTTTGTAATGCCCGCTCTAGTTCGCTTCCATTCTCATATTGAACCATCTTATTTGGAGCCTTGAACTGTATATATACGAATTAATTGTCTATTCTTTGCTCGGTAACATTTTCTCGGTAATATTTCAGCAATTATTATATTTTCACTTTAAAGCTACGTTACTTAAATGTTTAAGACTCACTTGGTGACAGAGAATTTGTATGTTACGTTTTTCGCTTAGAATATTATTATCCCAGGTGGGATGGCTAGGTGGGATAAGTGGAATAGCAATAAAAAACAATATTTCTAAACGTCACTTTACATGCGTGAGCTTAATGTTTTGAATTTTGGCGTATACTTAAGGGTTTTTCTATATCCTGCGTGTTCACCACTAGCTCACCAGTGACGGAAAACATCGTGAGGGAACCTCCGCGATCGAATCACTGTGTAACCATTGGTTAGTTCCTCTGTAGAGAGCAGATTGCGCTCATTGCAGTCTAAATACTGGACTACCTAAATCCTAGATTACTGTGCATTTGTACCTACCTTGATTAAATCGAAACAAAACGATAAGTAGTTCAGTTCGGAATTTCCTACTTTGAAAACTGGCGGTTTCTTACTGACGTGTCGGTAAAAACACGTACGGAAAATCTTGTACCTACTGCCGTTGGTCATAGAAAGATCTTGTTAACCAACCAATGAGACCTAAACTGATTGTACATTTCATCATCATCATCATTTCAGCCGAAAGACGTCCACTGCTGGACATAGGCCTCCCCCAAGGATCTCCAAGCCGATCGGTCCTGCGCCACCCACATCCAGTGGATTCCGGCGACCTTTACAAGATCGTCGGTCCATCTTGTACGAGGCCTACCACGGCTGCGTTTCCCAATACGTGGCCACCACTCGAGGACCTTTCCGCCCCAACGGCCGGCAGTCCATTTCATTCAGTTCATTGTACATTTAAAATCCATTTATTATTAAACCAATGCCCCATTAGATCTGCGGTGCTTCTGTTGAACCGCAGAGCTGTGAACGGTGAAATCACCTAAAATTGCGTCCCGCTGATGCAACGAAAACTATGCCAGTTGCAACTCAACAAGTCGACAAAGTCTATTGTGCGGTACACAACTCGACACTCAACCAGTAGGGCTGGCACAAAACAAGTGAAGACCGACCATTAAAATAAAAAATCTCGCCATACTATCGCCATATCGGAACTTATTTCTTTAAGTGGCAACGATCAAATAAAAAAACAATGAGATGTCTTTCATTAATGCTGTCTGTCAAAGTGTGATGTCAATTGTCAACCGTGCCTTGTCTATTTCTTGGATATTGTGAGTTATTTGTGAGTATAACCACAGCAACTAAGTGTTGCTGTAACCATAGTTAATATGGCGCCTCCAGAGCAGGTTTTTTTATTTTTTTGGTCAGGCTTTAAATACATCTTTTCATTGCTATAGAAAATGCTTTTAAGCACCATACCACGTGGAAGAGACTTGTTGCTGCTGTATGAGACATTCAAAACTCAATCCACTACCCACTAAGCCCCCCCTGTTTCTCTATCACATCAAAAAAGGAAACTGAGAAAACATTCTGTACTGTATCCCTTCGTCGGGGGCGGAGGGACATGTGTGGGACACCTACGACCTAGAAAGGGCGAAGTTTACACAGGATGGAAATGTTTGGGATCATTGGGCCATTAAAATTTTTATGAGAAGGGTTGGGTTAGCTTCTAGTTATTCTATCATGCCGAAAAAGTGTATCCCAAGCCGATGCACTTGAAGACCACAGTATATTCTCCCTATTACTGCGGCCTATTCCATTGAGGGACACTTCACCAGGAAGCGTCGCTCTATGTGCTGCCAGACTGTAGGCTCATCTGATCTTCGTGCTTTTGATTTCAAGTGTCTGGCTCCCACATTAATACTGCCGGAACACAGCCAGAGCTGTTATGGCTGCAGATTTCACCTGTAGAGGTGGTAGCTAGCCAGTCGAACTCTGAAAAAGCCCAAGGCTGGAATCGAACCCACGACCTCTGGGTTTTCATACCCGAGCGGCTTACCCACTGTTCCACGGAGTTCAAAATTTTCTATTTATTATAGCTAGTTTAAGAAGAAATTATAAATGATGTTACACCTATTTTACAGATAAAACGGCAGCCCTAAAGTCCACAAAGCCGGGCGCAGCACCTCAAGCCCTCAATTTCCTCCGCGCGACATCTGGCGGCGCGGGGCGACACTCCACATTTTTGATTTTCCAAATCTGCTAGCCGTGTTTTGCCCATTCCACTGCTTTCAGAGATGGTTTTGTAAGCTTTATAAGTACTGGTTGTAATTGAATGGGGTAAGTTGTTCTGTGGTTTGTTTCATGGTTAACAACGTATTTGTTAAGGGGTAAGGAAATAACTGTCAATGATGGACTCGGCATACTAAAGATAACCTCAGCTGCTCCTCCAAGCGGCTGGAGTATCCATAAGGATTTCTTAACTATAAAAAAAGGGACCTCGACAAGTTCTTACATCATTAGACCAATGTGGTGTTAAATAAATGACATAATAAGAGATACCGCAGGCACAAACTAGTGCATTAAATATCAATTAATTATCTCAACATAACAATACAGTTACGTACGGTGACATAATTGAGAGTGACAAATTAAATTTTCAACTTAACCCGCTCCATGCTACGAATATTGTCGCGAGATATTACGTAGCAGCGCTGCTACGGCGTAGTCGGCTACGAAGCTTTGACGTAGTAAACTTGAATAGTGAAGGTTTCAACTATTAATGGTGTCTTGCGATTGGTTGAGGTCAAAGTATCAAATAAAACCACAACCAATCGCACATATTATCTAATACTAAACTAAAACTACTTGAGTTTCATTGAGAATGCAACATTATTAAAGCTACCACAATTGTCTTATTCGTACCATCATATAATTAAAAAAAGTTTTGTGGATGTCTTTCGGCTGATGATGATAGAACAAAAAAATACCTATACAAACCAAAATAGTTAACATTATAAATTAAACCTGATAGGATATTCTACCACGCACTTAACTTTTAAATATTCTTCCTAGCTGCTATCAAATTTTTTGATATACGACCAGTACAAAGGTTCACCGGTTCCATAAACTTCAAAAGGTACAAGTTTCTTCTATTTTTTCTTTGAAACATAACGCCGCCCCGTCTCGATCGCTATCGGTGACAAATTCACTCGCCAACTTTTTTCATTTAGCAATTTTTGCTAACAAGCCCGTCTTTATTGGCTTTCATTAATACGCCGAGAGCTAAAGGACAGGCCGGTCCAATGCAATTGGTTGCTAAAGTTTTGGCCCGCTCTCACACCGAATATTATCGTTTCCTAATCGAAAGCTTTACATTTTGTTTTCTATGGTTTGCAAACGAAGTTACCGGGAGTAAAGCATAGTAATGACTTATTTGACCGAGGGATCCAATATCAGCGTTGCTTCTTTCTAGAAACTGTAGAGACTTTTGACTTCCCAACTTTTTAAACATCTCACAATATGACGGTCTTCAAGTCGCGAGTTAACAGGTACCTTCTAGGCAAGCATGTAACAGCTTAGGCCGCATCAACGCTTTCCATCAGGTGTGATCGTGGTAAAATTCAAGCCTATAAATACATAAAAAAATATCACATAATATGCTTACTTAATTGATGTGTCCAAATAAACGATAGGGCCAAAATTAAAATATTTACTACATGAATAGAGCACCCAAATACATAACCAACACAAAAGTGTGAAACTTAAATATTTGTATTAGGATGTAGACCGACCAGCTCTTATGATTTCGTGAAAAATATTCAGCTAGTATTCATTATGAAAGTTGCAGGTGTCAACTTCTGGTTGTCTCTAAAAGCAAGTAAAATTATTTCATTCTGGTTGAAACTTGGAGATCGTGGGTTCAATTTCAACCTTGGATAACCAGATCCAATATAACAAGTATAATCTGAGCCGATAAGTTGATGCTTGCTGGTGAACCCTCAATGGACTCGGCCGTAGTAGCCACTTAAAACCATAGCTTCGTGCCTTACAGGTCACCGAAGTCACAAAAAAACATCTTTTCTTCATTACACGACGGTGTGACATCCAAACAGTTAATACAGTCGCCGCAAAGTTGCTCGGATTAGCGACACAATCGCAAGTCCCCTTGACCCCGTCCCCTCCGCAAAAAGATATATTCCCCTTTCCCCCACTTCGCAACTCGGAACTACTTCACTAACAATCTTAGTGTTGAAATCAAGTTACACTGACCCGTTTGTTTCAAATTGAGTTGAAATAAATGCAGATACAAAACTTGTATGAGAATAAGTTTGAGGGGTCTTCTTTATGACCGGAATAAAGGAGTATCCCTATATTCTCATATACATAAACTTTGTAATGGTCATCGTCTGGGCTGTCTTGGCAATCTGTATAACATTACCTTAAGATCAGGTTTAAGGTGCACACTTATCCTAAAATGTTTCATCGTGTTTAAAAAACCGGCCAAGTGCGAGTCGGACTCGCCCATGAAGGGTTCCGTAGCAGCAAGTATCATCATAATATAAAGTTCTTGGAGTTCTTTGCAAGTTTGATCGATGTTGTAATAATAGCGTATTTTTTACAATTTATGACGTATTAAAAAAAACTAATTACTTGATCTCGTTCAAACCAATTTTCGCTGGTAGTTTGCATGGTAATGTACATTATATATTTTTTTAGGTTTATCATTCTCTTATTTTAGAAGTTACATGGGGGGGGGGGACACACAGCCATTACTTGCTTCTTGTTTTAATGCATCTAGCCTATATATTCTGCGTTAGCTGGTCTTTTAATATATTCAAAACACATGATAAGCAGTTCAGTTAAAACTACATTTGAAGTCTGAATATGGTAAAACGCTGCCTGGAACCGTATCGAGGATGAAACGCTATAAATCTGAAATTAGATCTAGATCGACTGTGCACTGCCTCTCCGTATCATGCCAACTAGTCGTATGTAAAATTGGATGCAGTATATGCCTGACTTATATTGAAAAGGTTCTGTGCATTATCATGCATGTCGTTATAATTGGAAAACAGGCAAACAAGTGAGCGGCCAATGCGACTTATTTTTTGAGGGGATTAACATGACCAGAAACATTGGTCAATGTGCTGCTACATTGCACGCTCTTCTTATATTTCCAAATGCACTATCTCCTACATTAATATTGCTGGAACATCATCATCAGCGTATAACAGTCCACTGCTGGACATAAGGCCTCTCAAAACGCTCTCGCTACACTGATCGATCCTCGGTGACTCGCATCCAACTCCTGCCGGCCATCCTGCGCAAATTATCACTCCACCTGACCTAAGGGTTTCCTACACTTCGTTAACCAAGACGCGGTCTCCACTCCAGAACCCTTAACTCCTAGAAATCAAACCTACGACTTCCTGATACCTATTTATCTTAGTTCACGCTTATGCTATGAACTGTAATATTTTATTTCATACTTTGTATCCCGAGAGGCTATATGCGATAAACCGTACGGATCACTAAACTTGCAGCGAAGTGATGTATATTGTATAAACCAATTCAGTGAGAAACTCGTACCGGTTTCAAATCTATACCTAGCCAATAAATAAAACTTACGTTGGCGTTTGTAGTATTACATAAACAGAACGAGCGAACTTGTTTAACTAATGTCGTTTCTTACTTTTTGTCTAAGTAACCGTAGCAATCGAACCGATTCATCATAGTATCCTTGATTTGATTAAAGACACTAGGTATAATGAGTAAATATGCTGTTACTTTTTAAGCTCTATTTAAACTAGTACTTATTGTAGTGGTAGAGCCATGATGTTTTACAGTACGAATGGGCCGGCTCGTCCGGGGAAGTACCACCCTTTCACATAACACCAGCGTGAAATAATAGTGACTTCTATTGTGTTTTGTCTAGTTTATGAGAGTGCCGGAGGCCCACACCCTCCATACCCACATAGGCCGGCAACTCATCAGCGATCCTTCTGGTGTTGCAGATATCCATGGGCGGCGGTGATTGCTTACCATCAGGCGACCCGCTGGCTCGTTTGTCGCCTCTGACATAAAATGTAACTCATAGAACTAAAACTTGTCCTCCTTGTTATATTCAAAGTTCAATGGTTAATAACTCTTTTAAATATAAGTGAATCTACACAATCTAATCATAATATTTCTCACAACTATTGCAGTCTATTGGAGCAAGAAAACAACTTTGCTTGCATTTTAAAAGGCAATATTTTTCGCATCGGAAAAGCTTAGGAAATATTAACCGAGTTACGAACGTTCCATTCCTATCAGAAAGCATTGACTATCTAATAATACAACATAATAAAGTTGCATACGTCTGCGAGCTGTTTGCAGCACAAATGTCGTTCAAGTTTCCTTCAAAGCGAATATCTTTCATTCCATTCAAAGAGGTTTAAAAATGAAAAGTGGACTTTTGAAAAGACCCCTTAGAGGGGCAAATCGGATAGGGAGAGGAAAGAAACATTTTATTTAAAGGCAAATGGAAAGCTAATATGGAACTCTGTTGAATTGAATCAAAGGTTAATTTTGAAATTAGTTGCTTTGACCGTTGTATTTCATTTTATAAAGATTGGCTAGGATTTTATATTTAACATCGTAGGTAGTAAGTGTACCTACTTACGTATTTACAATAGTAGGTATAACTGATTCAGAAAGGTGAAAATAATGTGACTGAATGAGCTTCAAAGCACTTATTTTGGCATCAATCATCATTTTTATGTCAGAGGCGGCAAATGAGCCAACGGGTTGCCTGATGGTAAGCAATCACCGCCGCCCATGGCAACACCAGAGGGATCGCTGATGCGTTGCCAGCCTATGGGGGTATGGGGGGTATGGGCCTCTCACAAACCAGACGAAACACAATAGTAGTCACTATTATTTCACGCTGGTGTTATGTGAAAGGATGGTACTTTCCCGGATGAGCCGGCCCATTCGTACTGTAAAACAGCATGGCTCTACCACTGCAAGAATGTAATAAGCCGCAGCGGACGCTTACCATCAAGTGGATTGTGTGCTTGTCTACTAACTGAAATGTCGAAAAAATAAGGTGCCCCATTCTACAGACAGACCAAAACTGTCTGAACCTGATATTATTGTCCCCTTTTAGTAATTCCCTCTGCACCAAAAGGTGTAGCAAGCGTATAATTTAAAAATTGACTCAGTCTACATCAGACCATTCAAATTCTACAGATTACATAACAATGGCTGGCCGGAAGTTCCCTGCATTGTTAATGGCGGACGGAAGTCAGGTCCATGTACTGTTTTACAAGTTTGCTCAGTTATAATTCAAGCGCTGGAGTCGAGCTAGTTTGCGGATGATTAAATTGTACCGTCAGAGATTTATTCCGAAAGTTTAAGCCTCCCGCCATGGGAGGTTTTTATTATTCAGGGCCAGTGTCTTTGACGTAAAGGCTTGAGCGTTTAGAATCAGAATGTTCTTTATTCATTTAGGACAGGACGCAATTATGAATGGTCCATTATTTGACAGAGGGATCGCTGTTGCCGGCCTATGGGGGTATGGGTCTCTCACAAACCAGACGAAACATTGGCATATTTGGTAGTGACCTTGCTTAATGTGCCAAGGGTTGTGTGTTCAAATCTAACCCAGGATAAACATTTATGTGATGAAAATTTGTGTTTGTCATGTGTCTAGATGTTTTTTGTGTCTAAGTTGGTATTTGTGGTACCTTCCTTGTTTCTGATACTTAAAAAACAAGTACTTATAGGCGACTCACTCTGAGGTCGTAATAAGTTACACAGCGACTCTGCCTGGCTTTGGAATATTACTATCTATCAAAAAGAATGAATTAGCAACTCGACACTCATCCTATTCAATGGCCAAAATTTGCACAACATTTATCAATAGAAAACTCCATTGGAGTACTGCAAGTAATTGTTATGTCATACAATTTACTATGTTGAGGATAGAATTAAAAATCTACATGTCGTTTCATTGAAGTCTTCAATAATTTATTTATTTATTTATTTAAAGGACCACCAACATAAGATACATCAACAAAACATAATTTAAAGATAGATTAATTTACATTTTAGGCTGACTGCTCTTATAATAAAAATAATTTAGATAAAATAAACATCCTAGTATTTAGATTGCTAACCGAGTCACAAAATAACAAAACGAGCGCAAAACCGAATTAAACCACTTTCACTGAACGTTCAACCTATTAAAACCTTAAGTGTAGGTATCTTAACCCTTCCCCAGCCAGTAAGTGTATGATATAAAACATTTAGACCTAGACGTAACACTTACGGAAACAAGACTCGTCTTTCTCGAGATAATATGATACAGTGTAAAACTCCTCGACGCGCACAAACAGCTGAATACATTATTCTGAGCTAGACGTGTTAATATTAACTTCGGGGGCATACGAACAGACAGAAGAGTCAACAAACAACGTTAACACGTTCAAGGTGCAGCACCTTTTCTTGCGGAAGAAAATGTCTTAAAACATCATATTCGGATGCTAGAGAGACCTGTGGCAGTGCATGGTAGTTGAAAAAGGAAATAACGCGCAGGTGCAACCGTGAGGGTTACCACTAGTCTATTATATAAAAGAAAGTGGTGTTAGTTACACTATTTATAACTCAAGAACGGATGAACTGATTTGGCTGAAAATTAGTGGAGAGGTAGCTTAGAACCAGGAGACGAACATAGGACACTTTTTATCCCGGATAGGGGGGGATAGTTGAAAAAGGAAATTACGCGCGAGTGAAACCGCGAGGGCGACCGCATAAAATATTGACGAGCCATTTGGTGTAATGGTCGAGAAGTCGGCTATTACACCAGAGGTCGCGGGTTCGATCCCCGCACGGTACAAACATTTGTGTGCATGAACATGTCTGTTTGTATCGGTCTGGGTGTTTCTATGTATAATATGTATTTATTTACAAAAAAAAAGTATATAAGTAATGTTTATCCGTTGTCTAGCACCCATAGCACAAGCTAATGCTTAGTTTGGGGCTAGATGGCGCTGTGTGATTAACGTCCAGAGAGATATTTATTTTATTTATTGATGTAGGAGTTTAAAAATTAATAACTAGATTTATCATTCTATCTTTCTGTGTGTCACAAACCCATGTGCTGAAATGTAAGATGCGGGAAGTAAGACCTTCAAATGAAAACGCTTGCTTTTAAAATTAATAAGATACGACATACCGCCGCTGTGTGTAGCTAGCTGGGAGAATATATTATGGGATTAACATTTTAGTGGAAACTGCGACGAATCTCATTTTGCACATTTTCTACAAAAGCTGAATTTATAAGAATATGAAATACTATATTTTCGTCTTTTTATGACTGTGTCGAGAATAAAAATACGAGTATCATGCCTCTGAAAAGGCAGCACATAGTTAGTACTATTATATGTTCTGTGATATAGGTATAAGTTATTAAGTACGTGTTATAAAAAGTCTAAATAATAATTGATAGAACATGGTGATCAGAAGTCGATGACATTCTTACCTAAATGGTATATTTAACCGTCTTAATATAAATCTATATTTATTTAAAATTACACCTTTTTGGTGGCATAACGTTTTAAAGTCTACTGTCTTTAAAGTCTGGCTGTGTTCCAGCAATATTAGCAGTATGAATCAATAAGGCAGAACTAGTACTTTTAAAATAAGAGGAACTTATTTAGGTAGTTAGTTGATTGATGTTTCCTAGCGGTAAAATTCGGTGCTCACCATAATTTTGAGGAATGGAATTGTTTGCACATTAGGGTCAATAGCTTCTGGGCCTATTGGGAGAGGCCTATATGCAGTAGTAAACTGCGATAGGCTGATGATGATGATGGGTCTAGAAGTCTCAAACTGACAAATCTTCATAGGATCCAACGAAATTCAAAACTTGTTGAGAGATACCTACATTAATAATTTGGGCACTGATTTTCAGTAATAAGATGAAATCTATATATTATATTAAAACTCAAAGGTGACTGACTGACTGACTGACTGTCATAGATAGATATCAACACACAGCCCAAACCACTGGACGGATCGGGCTGAAATTTGGCATGCAGGTAGATGTTATGACGTAAGCATCCGCTAAGAAAGGATATCTCGATATTCCCACGGGAACGGGAACCACGCGGGTAAAACCGCGGGCGCCCGCTAGTATAAAAATAAAAATGCAGCAAATATAATGCTAAGTAGTAGCTTAATGGAGGCATAATTCTAGCAAGCGCGTGTCTTTCACGCCCCCTTTCCGCAATATTCCATTGACGCATCAGTCTTGGAGTAGGCGTCACATCACAATACGCGCGACTTTGCTAAGTTGAGTAATAAGTCCGTATGGAACTTCATTTTCTTAAGGGGTCTACAAATAAGTATAAAAATTTCGTTAAATTCAGGCCACGCAATAACAAAAATTACTATCAGATGCTCTAATGCTCTTAGGATAATACCTTTTCGAATTGAGCGAAAAATTACGTCAATTGCGTGATGATTTGCACATACACAAATATTAATTTGCGTTGCAAAAGCTACGGACAAGCGCAGTTGACGTCATTTTTCGCCAATTTCAATAGCCACAATTCGTACTAAGTGGCGAGCATTGAGAGAGGCCTATGTACGGCAGTGGACTGAGACAGGCCGATGATGATGATGATGATAATTAACGTACACATGAAATATGATGTTTTTGTTAAAATTACTTATGGTTATGTACCCTTCTCGCAGAGTCACCTAGTTGCTCGTGTGGCTCTCCCTAGGCGCCACCCAGGCTTGAGGCCTCTCAAGTCGGGGATGGGCTGGTCAATAGCCACAAGGCTGGCACCGGCTCGTCCCAATCAGGCGTGAAGGGGAAACCGGGGGAGTTTAGTTGGTAGTGGACGCTTTTGTCTCGAGTCCCACACACGGCAGGCTTAGCTAGCCTGCGGTTATGGTGCATAAACGCATTCTCCTCCGAAATAAAAAAAAATGGTTACCCTTCTCGCGACCTATTTCCTTGTTCAACCATACAGGGTTGCGATATTAGTGAGTCGTTGTGAGTATTTTCCCAAGACACGGAACTATTATAGGACGCTTAAGTAGGTGGTTAAGCTCGGAACTTTCGCGGAAGTCTCGAAGCGGACTTTAGTTCCTTTCCGTCTTTTCACATTTAAGAGGATTATGATACAATCCTGCTATCCTTCTAATATTATAAAGGTGAAGGTTTTTTTGTACGTACTCGTAACTATAAATGGATGTTTGTTACTTTTTAAAGATTCAATCTAGGTATATTTACGGGCAAAAATATAGAATAGTTTTCCGCTCGCGGTTTCATCCGACCGTAACTTCTTTTTTCAAATATCCCACGGGAATGAGACATTTCTCGTAGGAATTTTATAGCCTATGTCCTAATCCGGGTTATAAATTATACATGTACCAAATTTCATCTAAATCCGATCAGCCGTTTAGGCGTGATTGAGTAACAAACATCCAAACATCGAGACTTTCGCATTTATAATAATAATAGGATAATTAAGTGATGGTAAGAACTGTTATCATCATCAGATCAAGGAAAGGGCTTTAAAAAAGCAAAATAGTTGAACATCCTAGGTCTCCTGACATCAACCACAATTTTTACCCTAATTGCATGGTGTTGCCAAAAGTTACCATTCATACCATGAACCTTTTTGCCTTGAGATAAGACTGAAAACTAATAAAAATAATCACTTAATTCATGTATTTAATGCAGATGACAGTGTGTAAGACACATAGAATAATAGTTGCGTATATTACTCATTCAGACATTATTTAATATTCTGTCAGTCCAATGATATTTTAATAAAAAAATATTATAATATCATTGTGTTAGTCCCTATACCTACTTTGAATCATTGTCCGAATCCACATCAAAGTATTATAAAAATACTTTCCTTTGTTCGGTCAAGTGAATGAACCATCACACCAGAATTCACCAGAAGGAAATTATAATAACAGTAAAAAGAACATTATGGAACTAACATTATTGTGAGCGGTCCGTTACTACCGGTCACTTTTATCATTCAAATGTACCCTAGATTTATATGACTTATACACCCTGTTGCAGAAAGCTCCATTAAAGTTAATGCTTCATTAAATCTAATGCTGTCACTTTTCGTTGTCATGAAATAAAAAGTGACAGCAATAGCTTTAATGAAACATTAACTTTAATGGACGTTTCTGCAACTGAGTGTTAGTGTATTATACTGCTTCTTCTAACGACCTTATGAAGGTAACAATAGTGTTCAATTTGGCTTGCTCTGAAGTTTGCTTAGCGCAGTCTTTTGATAAGCCTTTGTATGTGAGGGATTGTATTAATTTCGTCTTTTCGTGAAACGGAACGTATCGCGGGCGCTTTCTGAGGAAGTGGCTTGGAAGAATTTAAGACCAGTGTTATTTCACTATATTAAATATAAATCATGGAGCATACAATGTACGCCTTTTGTTCATTTCATTATAATTTGTTACAGAAATTCTAAAAAGTTAAATACTTATTACTGATCCATTAGCAGACGTTTTGATAGTAAGAAACGTTGCCAAGAGATGGCGTTGTGTATAAATAGATTGCACAAGCATTGCGTTCCTAAAGCAGCTTAAGTTCGTTTTGTTTATGAATAATGCAATACAATTAGGGATTGCAATCCGGCGTCATTTTCAGTCCGGCCGGATACAGAGAGGTAGAGCATAGCGAAAAACTCGCTCGAATTGAAGCCGCTCGCCCGGGGTAGTACCTCCACCTTACAGAATATCGCAGTAAAATAGCCTTCGGGTTGTGTTTCTGCCGGTGAGTAAGGTCGCCGGAGCTTCAGAGGTGGGTGTTGCATCTGCAGCGGGGGGGACTCGCGGTGCTATTAGCTGCTGCAAGTCTAGCGGACGCGGCACGTCAGCGCGGCGGTCAGGGAG
Organism: Mecyna flavalis; assembly: GCA_949319885.1. Taxonomy (NCBI): domain Eukaryota; kingdom Metazoa; phylum Arthropoda; class Insecta; order Lepidoptera; family Crambidae; genus Mecyna; species Mecyna flavalis. Next base: position 576,295 of record OX439419.1, on the reverse strand, counting down.
ACCCGGTGAAACGGCTATCCGCTGGCCGCCCGCAGGATAGATGGGTTCCCGAACCTAGGGATTACATAATCTCCGCCCTGGGAGGCTGAACCGCCAGCCTGTGTAAAGTCCCTGTTGCAGTGGTCGTGCCGGAGGAGGAGACCGGGGTGGACCCGGCTACTGCAGCAGGAGGGGACCGGGGGCCCTTCCGTACGCCGCGCTGACGAACTGCATACCTGCTGGACATCGCAGTGGTACTGCATCGTCACTGTTTATTCCTCTGGCTGCTGATGCAGTATTCCACCTCAAATTTTAAAAAACAACTTCACAGCCCCTAAAATGACTCGCCGAAATAAAAGGAATATAACTCCAGCGGCCTCCCTTTCCACACTTCAAGTGGACTTTTGCAACATCAGGGGGATTCATAGCAACCTTAACGCAGTGCATCACCATCTTGAGACTGCTCAGCCGACCCTCCTTTTCCTGACGGAGACGCAGATATCCAGCCCGATGGACACAGCCTACCTCTCATACCCTGGATATAAGTTAGAGCACAACTTCGTCCGTCGCGCCGGGGTATGCATGTACGTTAGGGAGGATATCTGCTGTCGCCGGCTCCACGGTCTTGAAGGCGGAGATCTGTCGGTTTTGTGGGCGCGCGTGGATTACGGTGGCCGCACCCGCATCTATGCGTGCCTATACAGATCTCACAGCGGCGATGCGGATACAACTCGACTTTTTGAGTACCTTCAAGTGACGTCTGATCGGGTTCTTGAGCAGTACCCAACTGCGGAGTTAGTGATCCTAGGAGACTTCAACGCCCACCATAAGGAGTGGCTAAGTTCTCAGTCCACTGACCACGCGGGAAGGTCTGCCCACGAATTTGCTCTGGCCTATGGACTCTCTCAGCTGGTAGATTCTCCAACGAGAATACCAGACATCGAGGGCCATACATGTTCCTTGCTGGACCTTCTGCTGACTACGCGCCCGGATGGATATTCCATCGCAGTGGATGCGCCTCTAGGCTCATCAGACCATTGCCTCATCCGGGCCCAAGTGCCTTGTGCGCGACCTGACACTACCCGGACTTCTGGTCGGCGACGCGCTTGGCACTACCAGTCAGCAGACTGGGATGGACTGCGTGAATTTTACGCAATGTACCCGTGGAAACAGCTTTGCTTCACATCAGAGATGATCCTGACACCTGTGCAGCCGCCGTCGCAGATGCGATACTGGCTGGTATGGAATGTTACATTCCAAACAAGCTAGTGGCCGCTGGGGTAAAGAGACGACCGTGGTTCAACCAGCCCTGCAAGGAAGCCCGGAAGGCCAAGCAGGCAGCATTTAAGGCTTGGACCACGGCTCGGCTTAGTCAGGATCCTAATACCACTGAGGCAAAAAGAAAGCTGAATGCTGTTTCAAGGTGCTGCAAGAAACAGATTGCCAGAGCCAAGTTCGACTTCGTCGGTAAAATTGGCGAGCGGCTCTCCAGCTACCCTTCGGGGAGTCGAGCATTCTGGTCGCTGGCCAAAGCCGCCGAGGGAAACTTTTGCCAGTCGTCTCTGCCACCACTTCGCAAGCCGGATGGTAACTTGGTCCATAGTGCTAAAGAGAAAGCCGACCTCTTGGGTACTCTCTTTGCCTCAAACTCGACTTTGGATGACGGAGATGCCACCCCTCCCAACATCCCTGGGTGCAGCTACTCCATGCCAGAAATCTCCTTTACACAAAGGAAGGTACGGCGGGAGTTATTATCTCTAGACATCCACAAGTCGAGTGGGCCTGACGGCATACCGGCAGTGGTGCTTAAGCTGTGCGCTCCCGAGTTGTGTCCGGTGCTAACGCGTCTGTACGCGCTTTCTTACTCCACCATGCAAGTGCCATCGATGTGGAAGACGGCACATGTGCATCCTGTGCCCAAGAAGGGCGATAGATCAGACCCATCGAATTACAGGCCTATCGCTATAACCTCCCTTCTCTCCAAGGTGATGGAGCGAGTGATAAACACTCAACTCCTTAGATACCTAGAGGATCACGAACTCCTAAGCGACCGACAGTATGGCTTTCGTCATTGTCGCTCTACCGGCGATCTTCTAGTGTATCTCACACACCGCTGGGCGCAAGCCATTGAGAGTCAAGGAGAGGCATTAGCTGTTAGCTTAGATATAGCGAAGGCGTTCGATCGGGTCTGGCACAGGGGTCTTCTTGCAAAGTTACCATCGTATGGACTGCCCGAGGGTCTTTGCAAGTGGGTCGCTAGCTTTTTGTCCAACAGAAGCATAAAAACCGTTGTAAATGGCAGCTGCTCCGATAGTATGGACATTAATGCTGGCGTCCCGCAAGGTTCGGTGTTGTCTCCAACGCTGTTTCTGCTGCATATTAATGACATGCTATCTATTGATGGCATTCATTGCTATGCGGACGACAGTACTGTAGACACAAATTACACGAGCCGTGCCAATGTCCCTCGGTCCCAAGTAGAAGAAAGCCGTAACAGACTTGTGTCTGAAATCGAGAGAACATTGACCAGGATCTCCGATTGGGGCCAATCAAATCTGGTTCAGTTTAACCCCATTAAGACGCAAGTCTGCGCGTTCACCGCTAAGAAAACCCCATTTACTGTGGCTCCACGATTTCTGGACACTCTTCTTACCACCTCTGAGAGCATTGGGATCCTTGGTGTCGACATCTCTAGTGATGTCCAGTTCCGTAGTCATTTAGAGGATAAGGCTAAGCTGGCATCGAAAAAGCTCGGAGTGCTAAATAGAGCAAAAAAATTCTTTACTCCCAGGCAGAGACTGCAGCTTTACAAAGCGCAGGTGAGGCCACACATGGAGTATTGCTCTCATTTATGGGCCGGAGCACCTCGGTACCAGCTGGGTCCTTTTGACGCGGTGCAAAGACGCGCTATGAGAATGGTCGACGATCCCGTGCTCACAGACCGTATTGAGCCGCTTAGTCTGAGGAGGGACTTTGCCTCCCTTTGCGTGTTCTACCGTTTGTACAACGGGGAGTGCTCCGGGGAATTGTTTGACATGATGCCTACAGCCACTTTCCACCATCGCACCGCTCGCCATCGGCGGGGAATTCATCCACACACACTAGAACCTAAATGGTCGCGTACTGTGCGTTTCGAAAGAAACTTCCTGCCACGTACGCTAAGGTTGTGGAATGAGCTCCCCGGCGAGGTGTTCCCACGGGGCTACAGTATGGGGTCCTTCAAGAAGGGCGTGAAAAAGTTTTTAACAGGTCGGCAATGCGCACGTGATACCCCTGGTGTTGCAGGCGTTCATAGGCTACGGTAACCGCTTAACATCAGGTGGGCCGTATGCTTGATTGCCAACTTTATGGCATAAAAAAAAAAAAAAAAAAAAAAAATACGACCGGATTCCCATCGGATCCGGCCGGATTGATTAAATCAAGATGATTTTCGCTTTTTAGTACAAAATAAGTGAGTTAATCAAGTGTCACTGCACTTATATGTAGGTAGTTTATAAAAAATAAATAACAAATATATAAAATCGACTTTATTTCCTAACCAATGTTATGACAAATAGACAACAAGAAAACAATTAAAATTAAGTAGTGTAGGTAACTGGTAATAAATTTACTCTAAGCTCAGTCTTTCTAGATTTCACTTTCACAGATAGATCAATTTATAAGTCACAATATTAATTACCATTAACTATAATATCTAATAGATACAATTAACCTTACGTAATTAACTGAAATGAGATCAAAATCATTATTAAAGTATGTGAGAATGCTAACAAACAAATCTTAAAGGTATTTATGATTATGACAGATACCATCATGATTTGATGAATCTGTCGAACGAATGAATGGCAAAAATTATCACAATAATGAGTTTAGAACTCTTTAGTTAATCAACTTACGATAAATAATTATTTTAAGTAATAATTGTTAAAAAATATAAGTATTAAAAGAAAATCAATATTGATTTTGAAAATAAGATCCCACCAAAAACATAAATGTGAAAAAAGAGAGCCAAGTTCAATACAAAAATTATGTTTGGCTGTGGGCTTCGCCGCAAAAAGAATGGAGATCTAATTGAGTGCCAAGTTCTATAATCTTAAAGTAGGTAAGATTTGACTTGGCCAGTTAAAAAATACGGGGGGGGGGGCGTTTCCCCCCCTAATTTGTAACTTTTTTCTATTTTCAGATTTTTTCCTACGGTTACACACAACTACCAAGCTGGATTCCAAATTTCATCCTTCTAGGTCATCTGGAAGTACGTTAGGTTTTGCTACTATAAGTCAGTGAGTCAATACTAATTTTTACGACTTTTTGACCTTCATATCTTTATAACCGTTTGAGTTAGCTTCATGAAATTTGGGCTTCTAGGTGTCCTTATGGACCTTATTAAACTCACGTAGTTTCATGTGTTTACGTTAAATAGGTATTAAGTTATAGAAGGGTCAAAAGTGCCACCAAATGGTTCGTGTAAATATACACTTGGCGCTGGCTAGCCCGTTCCTTTCCTTTTTGCTTGAACTTGGCTTGACACGCTGCCGCGTGTCTAGATCGTAGAAAACAAATATTGTTCGACTCGCACGCATGAACACTACGCACAACGCATTTAAAGTACCTACTCATGCAACAGCTATATTATTTTCCCACAAACTGCTAGCACCGGATCCGGTCTTCGGATCCGGTATATTGCTACCGGATCCGGTAACCATTAAAATATGATGCCGGATCCGCCGGATTACCGGATCCGTTTTTCCGGATTGCAATCCCTAAATACAATCTCTTTGATAACGTTTCGTTTTATGTTGTCTTTTTTATTGCTTGTAAGTAGTGAAGGTGGAAGTCATAATATTGTAGCGGAATGTGGTAACAAATGATAATCATAATGGTAACCCAGCCTAAACGATATTTATAGCTTATCAGCTTTACTAAGTTTGGCTTTACTGTATATTTCCTAACTCTAATTCACCAAAGCGACAGCATCTGTCACATCGGAGGGAAATCACAGTTAGGAGCCATGGTGTTAATTGGGTCTTAATTAACATGACCGATCACAACGCCAACTTTTAGACCCTAGTGAGCCACTTATAATACCAGAGCTAGCCTTACTCGTGTGGTCAATAAATCTTTTTTCTTTTTTCGACCTTCTTAATTAACATGACACATTAACGGGACCCATAGATCCTTCAGGTTGATAGTTTAAAATTTACTCGAAACTGATGAATTAGATATAGTATAAAAGTGAAGTTTGTATATTCAATTATTGTGATCTTATTGGCGATTGAAAGGAGTAATTACTGTTGAGTTTCTTTCCGGTTCTTCTCAACAGATGACTGCATTCCGAATCCAGTGGTAAAGTCACTATGTTTTTTGTTTCTGTGATTCATAAGTGCATCTTTTAAGCTTATTTGAATAAAGCATAATAATAACATCACCAACTCCAGACTCAGTCTGTCACTTGTTCTACCAAAGTAAACCTGAATTGTGTGTTCAATAAAATCTTATCTCTCTTTCTTTCACCCTTTACTCCGAGAGACAGACATTTAACGTCCATAGTACGGCCTGGATCTTTGTCGGTCACCGTTATTACAGGCGTAACCCGTCACAGACAGCGGACAGACGGACGCAGGTTAACGCGACCCTCCGGTGGAGTTTCGAGGAGCATTTTAAGCTCCTCACTCCACGGCTGTGTGCCGCCGCCGCAGCTCTCGGGCGGGTCCTCCCCAACGTGGGGGGTCCAGGGCCCGGGTGCCGTCGGCTTTATCATGGGGTGATAAGGTCGATGGCACTCTACGGAGCCCCTGTTTGGGCGGAGAGCCTCTCCTCCTCGCTAAAGGCCCTTTTGCGGAGACCGCAGAGGGTCATCGCGACTCGGGCTGTGCGGGCTTACCGCACAGTTTCCCATGGGGCTGCCTGCGTCTTAGCAGGCACAACCCCGTGGGAATTCGATGCCTTGGTTCTGGCCCAGGTGCATCGAATCCGTGTCGCGGCAAGAATGCGGGGGGAGCGACCCAGCTTGGAGGAGGTGGCGCTGGTTCGTGTCCAGGCCAGGGAAGAGGCCCTGACCAAATGGACTGAGGCTCTCCAAGCCCCAAGTGCCGGCCACTGGACGATTGAGGCCATTCGTCCGGTGTTGAGGGAGTGGGTGGAGCGCCGGCACGGCTGCCTCACCTACCGCCTGTCGCAGGTTTTGTCAGCACATGGGTGTTTCGGACACTACCGTGTCCCTCGTCGGGAGGAGACACCGCGGTGTCATCACTGCGACGCTCCCGACGACACAGCCGAGCACACTCTCCTCGAGTGCTCGGCCTGGCGACACGAGCGCCGCGAACTAATCGCGGCGCTAGGCGGAGGACGCCTCTCGTTGGCGACCATGGTTCGTGCCATGGTCGCCAACAGGAGTGCGTGGGAGGCGGCCGCCTCCTTCTGCGAACAAGTAATGTCGCAGAAGGAGGCAGCGGAGCGGGAGCGCGAGGAGGACCCCCTCGCTGCTCCCCTCCGGCGTAGACGGCCAGGCCGGAGAAGGCGAGCTCACTTAGCACGCCTTCTCCGGCCTGATGGTTGACCTGCGGGCGGGGGTAGCCCCCCAACGCCCGCATTGCACAGGTCGCTCGAGCCAAGTCTGAGGGTCACCTAGTTTCTCGGGTGGCCCTCCCTAGGCGCCACCCTGACTTGAGGCCTCTCAAGTCGGGGTACCCAGGGATGGGCTGGTCAATAGCCACAAGGCTGGCACCGGCTCGTCCCAATTGGGAGTAAAGGGGAAACCGGGGGAGTTTAGTGGGTAGTGGACATTTAAGTCTCGAGTCCCACACACGGCCGCGGGTCTAGCTAGCCTGCGGTTATGGTGCATAAAAGCATTCTCCTCCGAAAAAAAAAAAAAAAAAAAAAAAAAAAAAAAAAAAAAAAAAAAAAAAAAAAAAAAAAAGGTTAACGCGACCCTCGTCGAAGCACCTGTGACTAGTTTAGGGTTGATACACGTAAATAATAGAAAGTATTATTGTTGCTTGGTCAAATGCCAGTAAAGGTGAGAAGAACCAAAAGAGAGGAATAGTCGACACTAATACTTTACTAAAATCTATATATATAAAAGAAAGTGGTGTTAGTTACACTATATGCGTAAGCGAGGCCGAAGGCCGAGCGCCGCGGAGGGCGAAGCCCGACAGCGGCCGCTGTCGCGCAGCGACCTAGCTCTGGGCGCGACCGCGAAGCGGGCGCCCCGAGCTAGTTACACTATATAAAACTCCAGAACGGATGAACCGATTTAGCTGAAAATTGGTGGAAAGGTAGATTAAAACCAGGAGACAGGACATAGGATACTTTGATGGGGGATTGGGGATAGGATGGGGGAAGGGTGGGATTAGTTTAAAAAGATAAAATACGCGCTGGTGAAACCGCAAGGGCGACCGCTAGTCTACTATATTATAAAAAGAAAAGATTTGATTGTTTGTTTGTGTTGAAAAAGCTCCGAAACTACTGAACTGATTTGAAACATTATTTCATTGTTGGAAAGCTACATTCTCTCCGGGTGTCATAGGGTACTTTTGATCCCGAAAATGTGGGGGGAAAGGGGGATAATTGACAAAAGAACTTGCGCGCGGGTGAAACCGCGTAGACGACCGCTAGTGAATTATATTTGTATTCGCTTTTGGTATTAGAAAGGAATAGATCTATTTTGATGGCCTCCATGTAACAGTGGCTAAGACTCGGGAATAAGACCAGTGGTTTTGATTTTGGGTTGGTGGTAGGACTTTTTCAGAGTCCGTCTGGCTAGCTACCACAGGTGACATCATTGTCTTATCAGTTCTGTCTGTACTCTGGCAATATTAATAAATTAATAAGACGAGTTTACAGTGTGGCATAACAGCTCTGGCAATATTAATAAATTGATAAGAGGAGTTTACAGTGTGGCATTACATAGGGCGAAACTTTTGGGTATAGTGTTCCTCGATGGAATATATCATTGCAGTGGCTAGACTGTGTAATATCAGGTGGGTTTGAATTTCGTCAAGGACAAACCCTTAGGTGTCTGGATGTTTAATAACTCAAGTAATTATATCTGTAGATTTCCGATATTTCTTATTATTGATGCCATGTGTGTAGCAACCCTTACACGTTACTCCTCTAATGTGTTAAGAGGCGAACTTTTTAGCATATTATTGGCTACTTTAAAGGGTAGAATTGCCATTCTGTTTGGTCTAAAATAGATATAACACTTTATAAAATTTAATTATAGGACTTTTGCCCGGTCAACGGTCTGGGGGTCACTTAAGCCACGTCACTAAACGGATTTAAATGAAATTTGGCACACGTATAGTTTATAACCCGGATTAGGACAAAGGCTATACAATTCCTACGGGAAACGTCTCATTCCCGCGGGAATAACAATTTTCAAACTACTGAACCAATTTGAATATTTCTTTTACTGTTGGAAAGCTACACTATCCCCCGTGAACATAGGGTACTTTTGATGCCGGAAATGTGGGGGGAAGGGGTTATATTTGAAAAAAGAGATTACGCGCGGGTGAAACCGCGGGCGGAAGGCTAGTTTATAATAATTAGTAAGATTTGTGACACATTTGTTGACTTTAATATCCCTGATAACTTCGGAATTATTTATTTATGGAGAATTATTTATTTATTTTAACGATGAGAAAATATGAAAAAAATGCGAGGACAATACTAAAGTAAGTGATAAGAAGTTCACCGGGGCAGCTAGTGAGAAATAAATAATTCTTTAAACTTAATTTATACCTCCAAAGCTAAGTATTTGAGTTAACATTCCTCAGCTATTTAAATTTAAAATCGGTAGGCAGTGAGGCGAAACATCTACAGACGAGAATTCACAAACTGACTTGGAATCTTCAAAGAATCTAATTAAAATGGAAGTAGCGAATCGCTGACGATTCCGGACAAAGGCGATAGACGGACAAGGCGATCCTTTCATGTAGTGAGCTTTATAAACGTACGATTAATTGCTAACTGGTATAATTAAGTAAGAAAAGTAAAATAAATAAATATCTCTGGACATTAATCACACAGCGCCATCTAGCCCCAAACTAAGCATTAGTTTGTGCTATGGGTGCCATACAACAGATAAACATTACTTATGTACTTTTTTTTATAAATATGTACATACTTATTATACATAGAAACACCCAGACCGAAACAAACAGACAAGGTCATCCCCACAAATGTTTGTATCGTGCGGGGATCGAACCCGCGTCCTGGTGTAATAGCAAACTTATCGACCATTACACCAAATGGCTCGTCAAATAAAGTATCGCCCTATTCACGGAAAGACTAAAGTCTTCATCATTGAAATCAAGGCATCGCTACAATTATTGATACTGGTTTAATAACCACGCTTGCCAAATACGAATTGGTGATCACAAACACGAGCTGTGCCTGAAAAATTTTGCTCGACCTGGGTATTGAACTCTGGACCCCAAGATCAGGGCCAAGTACTTAAACCACTAAACCAACGAGGTTTTATTAACTGGTCTTGCGATATAATTGTTTTTGAAGGCTAATGCCCAGCTTTCAGTTAAGCTCAGAATGTTTATTTGTTGTTAGGTCTAACTTCTACTGAACTTGTCAAGTTATAGTAGGTAATGCTTTTGATCTATAAGTACGTTTGCTATATCAAGTAACTGGTTAATCAATTTAGTCTAAAATTAAAATTAAATCAAATCAAATTGTTTATATTTTTCTAAAATACAGTAAACAAGGGTCTTGTCAAGATTATAATGTGCGTGTATTCAACCGGCATGCAGGTGTGCAAATCTACCTACTTACATAAATTGGAAACAAAAATTATTAGAAGACATCATTTATTTATATTAGTATTATGAATAGGATGAAACAGGTTAATTATCATTAATTATTCCATGTTGTTACACTAGTTCGTTACGTTTTGTCCCATCTAGTATAATTTGTAAAATCATGTTATACTCGTATGAGCGACTGCCTCTGTCCTTTGTAACCTTTAATAGGACAATTTGATCGTAGCTACTCAACAAAACCACTGTGCAATTTCCTTACAATCTTTTCCGTCACAGCCGAGCTAGTCAAAAACACGCTTATAAAAACTCATACCTGCACGACAAATTCGTACCACGAACCGCACTCATGTGCGACATTTAATTGGCTACTACAACTCTAGGCATTTTACAGAATACAAAAAAGTTATGAGGAAGAAAAAAAGTCTTTTTAAGATAAACCTCTACGCTCGCGGCATCTGTTAATAAGCCAGCAAGTACCCCCATTCTGACAAAAACACCCGTAAACACTCTGCGCTCTCCAGGTATGTTCGTGTTTCAAGTTTTTCCTCGACCGCACAAATGAGATCTCACTGTGTGAATAATTCAGTGGGAACCGTAACACGACAAATATGGATTTGGGTGCTGATGAGATGTGGTTTCGGCTTGTACCTTTGCACGGTTGAAAGAGATATTGGCGTGATGACGTTTTGAATAACCGCTTTTAGGGAACTGTTTGACGAGCCATTTGGTGTAATGGTCGAGAAGTCGGTTATTACACCAGAGGTCGCGGGATCCATCCCCGCACGGTACAAACATTTGTGAGCATGAACATGTCTGTTTAGATCGAGGTCTGGGTGTTTCTATGTATAATACTCGTATGTTTGTATTTACACTCTGTTCTCTTTTGTCTGGCACTCATAGCACAAGCAAATGCTTAGTTTGGGCCTAGATGGCGTTGTGTGAATAATGTCCAGAGTTAAGTATCTATGTACGTTGGCAGGCCTGATTTTACTCATGTATCTACTAATTTTTGCAATCGATGGTGCAGTCACTCACTATTTAATGAATTGATCACCATTGATCTCCCTTTCGTCGTGTCAGACTCCTGCCCCAACGTGCAATCAAAGAGAGAGAGAGGGTAATTTTCCTCTGTGTTTGCGCACTTTCTTGTCTATAAAATATCCTGCGTAATTCGTTGGTCTTAATGATTAACTGCCGTAGTCAAAATTCGGATTGAACATAGTATTACAACTACTGACTGTGTGAGCCAATAAACTTATTGCTTTCCTCTTCACTACAAGATTTTTGAAAATTTAACTTTTGCTGAAGTTGAACAAATAAAGAGATTCAAGTATCAACTTCCCCGATTGCTGATACAGATTTAGACATGAGAAATCAACGACCCTCTAATGACATACACACATCATACTTTATTCCATCTGGGAGCGTCGTAAACGCAACCGCGGCGTGGATCTAAATTCAATGGCGTCATAAAACCATAAAACGTGACGAGACGGGTGTAGTGCTTGCCATAAATTCATGCCGTATCGCTTTCGCGGAAAATCTTATACTAATGACTTTTGAAAGATGCGGTTCAAGTGTGGACGTTTAGCGGAAAAGATTGACCTTGAGATGTCCTGTCATCAAAACATAGTGAGAAAACCGCTCGGTGCTGACATTAAACACCACCGAGCTATTGGAAAATACGACAAGGAAGCTTGGACTCGCGCCTTTGCATTGTATAGAATCCCGATAGTATCAACAATGTTAACTTTGCTATACAGTAACACATTAAATGTTATAATTCAATAAAATTAAATTTATTTTTCATTCAAAGAATCCTGAAGAGTTTGTAACCTTGGCGGTCATGCTCGCTAAAATGTGCTTGGGGTGGTGGCGTTATGTGTCGGGTGGTTATATTCCCTCTAATATGGTTGAGTGAAATTATGGCTGGCACATACGTCATACTTGTGCTGCAGGTGCCACCTTTGGGCACTGGTCTTCCAGGGCTCACGGATTTTTCTCGATTATAGTCTCATTCTTATACTTTATACTGTATGGCTTGGTATTCTAAAACTAATCAGTAATTGTAACAAACAAATTGTAAACAAACATGGCGATGAAAAAGAGTAACTGTCGAGTTTCTTGCCGGTTCTTCTCGGCAGATGACTGCATTCCGATACCGGTGGTAGAGTCACTCTGTAATTGACGATTCATAAATACTTGATACAAGTTTACATGAATAAAGAATATTTTGATTTTGATTTTTGATTTGATTTACGCACGAGTCAAAATCCGTAGGTAGTGCAAACCATTGACTTCACGCATGTGAAACTACACAGTTTTATTGTGTGGGGGTGGGGTATACCCCCTTATGAGATATTATGGTGGCAGATTTTTCTTGTAGGGGTTGCTAGCTAGTCGAACCCTAAATCGCGCCATGCGCCGATATTTATCACTCTTTAAGGTAATAAAAAAAGCTTTATGGGGTGCAGAGAGAGAATGCAATAAGAAGAGATTTCGTACAACAGATTTGATTATTTTAGAATTCAATTTTTTATCCAATGGGGTGAGCAATATCCCTCTCCCAAGTCAGTGCCCATTTTCAAAATCGGTTTAGACGTGAATTAGAGTTAATTTCGCATTTTTATTATGATTATAAAACTAAAACGTTTAATTCTTAACGACAGGTGACCGTTCTATGACACATTCATGTAATTATTTTAGTCGAGTTACCTGCATTTTTTATGAATGAAAAAATATAAATAACTTACTTATGCTTGTCGTCGTTCTTGCGTCAGACTGTTAGTCAGCATCGGTCATATCACATTACGCAAATTGGTCGGAAACGCGGAGCCATTTCATTGTGTTTTCCTTTATTCAGAATATCGGCTGTGTTTTTTCTATAAGTAAGATCGAGAACGAAAGTGTTTTTATTACACGATTTATCATATTCATGTCCCATGAAAAACAAAGATTGCGACTTTGGAATGGAAGATATGAGAGGAAAATAGGAATGAGAAAGAGATAAGGTAAGAGGATTGATGGTGAAAGCACAGGGCAAAAACTTAATAGAGTTGCAGTATAGTGATTTCTATAGAGAATCATATGAAACCAGCAGAAGAGTTAGCCCGGGGCGATGCGCAATGCCGCTGCTAATTATTTTGCGTAATTGCAAAATTAAATTACTGAAATATGCTATAATTTTATTGCATTATTTCCGTCTTCTGCATTGCCTGTACCGTTAAAAAGTGAGGATTTTGTTTGATGTTATATTTTTAAAATGTCATCAGGACCATACTGAAGGTAGACTACATTAATTTATCAACTATACTTACTATTTGTTTTGGAAGTAGCTGCCAGGCTAGTAAATAAATAGTCATCAAGGTATCAGTATCTTGCTGCGAAGGTAAAAACCCTTCATCTTGAAATTAAATCACGAAAGAAGGCCTGGCACATTAACACAATTCTTCAAAAAATTTAATAGGTATATTTGGCAGAGTCCAGGGAGAAGTGGAAGGTGCTCCACCGACAAGAGCGTAGCTCTTAAATAGTGAATGAATGAATTTATTTTGAACTAGCTGACCCGGTGAACTTCGTAGCACTTCGTTTGACAGGTAAGATCAGTGTATTATGGGCAAATAAAATTGTCGTTTTTAGTATTTTCCTCGCAATTTTTCCATATTTTCTCATCGTTTAAGCCTTCCCTGGACTTTCACGAATATTTCAAGACTAAAATTAGTCAAATCGGTTAAGCCGTTCTCGAGTTTTAGCGAGACTAACGAACAGCGATTATAACTTTTTAGAAGCCAGTCACCAGTCATGCTTTCTTTTCATTGCCCTTGCCAATTTAATAACCTCAAATTATCATAGTTCCATAAACATTTTCCTATCGATTGTACGTCAAGTATACACCGTATTATTCGAAAATAAACCGTATCGCCTTGCAACAAAGTACAAAATCAGTGTTAGTTTTTGCATTCATGTTTTTATGTACATACGCTAGGCAACTGTGATATATTCGTGTGATCATTATAAATGAGATGTATTAGTTATCTGGCGAGGAAATTAGACAGATATACTAAGGAACAGGATGCGTAGAAACTATTTTTGTACTAGCCTTCCGCCCGCGGTTTCACCCGCGCGTAATCTCTTTTTTCAAATATCCCCCATTCCCCCCTCATTTTCGGGATCAAAAGTACCCTATGTTCACCGGGGATAGTGTAGCTTTCCAACAGTGAAAGAATTATTCAAATGGGTTCAGTAGTTTAAAAATTGTTATTCCCGCGGGAATGAGACGTTTCCCGTAGGAATTTTATAGCCTATGTCCTAATCCGGGTTATAAACTATATGTGTGCCAAATTTCATCTCAATCCGTTTAGCCGTTTAGGTATGATTGAGGAACAAACAAACATCCAAACATCTAAACATTCAAACATCCAGACTTTCGCATTTATACTTATTAATATTGCCGGCACACAGCCAGAGCTATTTATGGCAGCAGATTTCACCTCTTAAAATGTCCTACCACCAACCAAACCAAAGATGGAAATCGAATCCAGGACTTTAGAATTTTAAGCCTGATTGGCATAGCCACTGTTCCACGGGAGCGGTCTAGTGGAGTTTTTTCTAGTTTACTAAAGAGATGTATTGATGACATCTTTCAATATAATATCATTGCTCATTTATTATTATGAGAATATAAATTACATAACGAATCAAAAATACTTTTCTCGTTTTTTAATTTATTGGTCATTTCAATCATCATTGGCAGTGCAAACAGCGCCAGGCGCGGTTTCGCGCGTATTAATTAAAATATTTCTCGTATAATTTTTATTTAAATAGTAGGATATATTAAGTTGGTGCGGTGCACATTTGGCGAGCTGGTATTTGTGGAAATTCGCTTGTGACGCCTCATGCTCTATTGCTTTTTGCTCAGTTTGTATTTGCACACGCTGGTGTAACCATATAACTCTGAAAGGAGGATAATTTGGTCTAGCGTTATTGGTGATCCTGGGTATATGGATACAACAGATTCATCATAATCATCAGCCTATCGCAGTCCATTGCGGGATATAGGCCTTTCCAACGTTCGCCATTGACATAGCATAATTATTACAACAGCTTAACCATACAAATTACTAGCATGTATTAGAGCGCATAATATATTTACACTTATTACATACATATATTATATGCGCACAGCCTCCTTACTCTAGCTTATCGGGCCGTGATCCTAAGGTTCTGGGTTTATTTCCCGGGTCGGGCAAAAAAATTGTGTGGGAGTTTTCAAGCGCAGCTAGGGTTCCCTACTTGGGTTCACTAAACCAAGCCTAGCGTGGTAATGGGGGCATATGCCTTGCAGTGAAAAATTAGTAAAAATAGAAAATTAATAACCTTTATCTTGGAGTACTGTACTTCACATACAGGACTATCCCACGCATCCCCAGTGCATGGCTCTGCTATCCACGTGCATCCGTCAGCCGGTCGGTATGCAAATCAACCGCCGCCTCCGGCGCATTCTGTCCCACATTCAAACGGTACTTTTGCTGCATACTCGTCCTGTAATGTGCTTCGCGTGATGCGTATGTTTTGCGATAGTGTACTGAGATACGCTGAACGGTTTCGAAAAAAGGATGTGTTTCGTTTGTTTGTAATCAAAAATGGTTGCATTGTCTGCATAAGGTCCTAGACTTGTCTTGGTTGCATTGTCTGCAAGGTCCTAAACTTGTCTATCCATGCCACGACCTTCGATCGATCTGTATAAGTAACTAGCCTACCGCCCGCGGTTTCACCCGCGCGTAATCTCTTTTTTCAAATATCCCCCCTTCCCCCCACATTTCCAGGATCAAAAGTACCTTATGTTCACCGAGGATAGTGTAGCTTTCCAACAGTGAAAGAATTATTCAAATCGGTTTAGAAGCTTCAAAATTGATATTCCCGCGGGAATGAGACGTTTCCCGTAGGAATTTTATAGCCTATGTCCTATTCCGGGTTATAAACTATACGTGTGCCAAATTTCATCTAAATCCGTTCAGCCGTTTAGGCGTGATTGAGTAACAAACATCCAAACATCTAAACATCCAAACATCCAAACATCTAAACATCCAAACATCCAAACATCTAAACATCCAAACATCCGACTTTCGCATTTAGGATAGCTGATGTATACAATCACTCAATCACGCAGGAGTGAGTAAATACAGGGGCAATTCTTATTTCCTCAGTCTCATAACCGCGCGGGACAGTTAGTAGTCTGACTCGACCAAAGAGAGATCAGAAAGACAGGCACAGGACTAACGGCTTGACATGCTTGCCGACGCTCGGGGCTGTTTGACAACGACACCTGGGAAACTGACAATGTGACACTGTGAAAGATTATTTTTCGAAGAGAAAAACCCAATAATGGTCCAGGATTTGGACCCGGGATTCCTGGTGTGGCCATCACTTTAAAGTGCAACCTACTTGTCGATACCAGAAATATGAATTAACGTAAGGGACATTTTGGCGAAAATGAGTTATATATATCATTGGATTCAGAATTTTCTGCTCTATCGATTGGTGTTATTAAAAAAGTTCTATCGTTAAAAAAATGTCCCTTACAGTAAGATTTTTTGGCCTGCGTAAAACGTTTTATGCCAAAAAAAAATGATGTAACAGACGTTTACATTTTTTTTTCTCTGAAAAATAAAGTAAGTCAATAGTGTTAAATAATTTACACCCTTACCTTGTCCCTTACTTTAATTCGTGATTAGAGTTTTTTAAGAATTTAATTATCTGTCTGCCCATTCCTAATTATTTAATCTTGTAATCTATGTATAATATAAAAGAAAGTGGTTACACTATTTATAACTCAAGAACGGATGAACCGATTTGGCTGAAAATTGGTGAAGAGGTAGCTTCGAACCAGGATACGGACATAGGATCCTTTGATGGGGAAAGGCGGGATAATTGAAAAAAAAAAATACGCGCGGGTGAAGCCGCGAGGGCGACCCTAGTAATATATTTCTAATATTAATATGAATATCACTTATATTTTTTTATTCATTCATCTTTCAGACAAATAATATTTTTTCATCTGTCTTTCGTTTTCAGTACATTCATTCAGTTACTTAATAAAAAGACTGTTTGATTAAGTCTGAGATTCTTCTTTCAATTTAATTTCTGATTTTAAAGCCAATGATACGTAATTATTAAAACTACAGAGTTTGTTATAGGACTCTTAATTAAAAGAGATCATAAAGTCAAATTATTATTTTTAATTCATAAGTAAAAGGTGTCTAAGACTGCTAATAATTTAGGACATTTATTTAAACATTGTTACTTTTATAACATTTACTTAAACTCAACAAAAAGTTTAATAGACTGATTAGTGTGTTGAATTTATAATAATTACGCAGACATAAAAGTCGAACATAAAAAAATATTAATAATAAATCGTTTTATTTTTGTCTCCCTAAATTTCATTTAAATCTGCGATAACTAGGCTGAAACTTACATTTAATCATGCAAATAACCTATTTGCATGGTATTAAAATACTCTAAATTTAATATATTATATCTATAGTTACATCAAATTGTAACACTGTAAAAGTCCTTTACAATAGAATTTCGTATAATTTTCTATTTCTCTTGCTGCTTACGTTATGCTTGACGGTTTACAAATAAAATATTAGCAACGTAAGGTACAACAAAACGTATTTTTTTAATGTAAGGGACATGCTATTTCTTAAACCACTGGGTATTTCTAAATTATTCGTTCATAGCATGAAAGAAGAGAAAATTCTAAAAAACTTTGCTCTAGACACAATTAAAATTGAAGCAGACAGTAAAAAGTTATAGAGAGATTTAAATTTTTTTTATCGTTTTTTGGCTCTCCTGAAAAACAGTGTTTTGTCCCTTACGTTAATTCATATTTCTGGTATCGTTGTGTCGAATTTTCTCTAGTCGAACTAGTTTTCCTGGACACAGCATTTTGAAGTCGGCGGTAAAATCATGATTTATAAAAAATGTCTATATGAAAAATAGCCTTCCGTTCGCGGTTTCACCCGGGAGTAGGTAATTTCTTTTCTCAAATATTTCCCCCACATTTCCGGGATTAAATGTACCCTATGTCACCCGGGGATAGTGTAGCTTTCCAATAGTGGAAGAATTAATCAAATCGGTTCAGTAGTCAGTCCAAACAAACAATCACATCTTTCCTCTTTATAACATTAGTATAGACGTATAGATAGGTACTTTATTTATAAGTGTCTAAAACATTGTCTTTTTTCTTTACTGTATGTTGTTTATTAGTCCAGTCAACGAAGCTCTAACTTTGCCATTTTAGAGGAAAAGCTGAAACCGGTGCCAAAATTTTTGTTAATGATTCCGTAATAACATACAAAAAATGCAGGGTCGTGAGTCACCGGGGTCATACGAAAAAAAAAATAGAAAAGGTTGAAAAAATGACTTTTTCCCAAAAATCTCGAAAACTAAAAGAGATATGAGAAAAAGTTTTAGACAAAAGTTGTAGAAAATTACTTTGTCTATAAAAAAGGTCATTATCAATTTACGCGTATCGCGCACCGTTTGCTAGGAAATCGCGTACAAAGTGCGAAAATTCACAAAACCGATGTTTTTCGCTATTTAAATAGGGATTTTTTAAAATTTTCCAACTGGGAATAATTTTTATGCGTTCTCCTATATCCCCAGAGAGATTTCTTTCTAATTTTTATTGATTTGGGTCAACTTCAACACGTGCGTTTTTTGCAAGTTTTGGTGCGCGACTTTTTTAGGTTTTTATAATAAATATAGCCATAATCCCTAATTTAAAGGTGATTATTTTCTTATATTTTCTAGTTAAACCAATAAATATTAACATCTTATATTTTAGATTGCCACCACATCTGAAAATTTGTCACCTGATATGATATTGCGCCACCAGTTCTTAATATGTATGACAATCGGAAGTAACACGATGGAAAGATATACAGATATAGATAATAGAAAAGGCAAAAAGAGTGCAAACGAAAAGCAAAGTTAGAGCTTCGTTGACTGGACTATATGGCGAGTTAAAAAGCTTCGTATCACAGGCAGTAAATGAAGCAATCCGCACCCACGAGTGTGTTCTCTCGTTAGCAAGGTCAATGGTTCCCGCGGGAGCGCGTGACGGGAATGGCAAGCGGGAACGAGCACAGACTGCTGTGAGGAGTGGCTAGGATAGGATGGTATGTAGTTATTACTGACATTGATCACCTTATCATGTTCTCGCATTAATAGATCATAAATCAATTAGTATTTAAATTAATATAGTAGAAATAAATAAATTCGTTCAAGTCCCGCCTGATACCTTGTACAAATAGATTTTTTTCTAATATATTTTTATTAATATAGCCATTTGTATAAAGTGGCGACCCCATTGAATAAATAATATAATTATCTTATTATAGAATGTAATAAAAAGTTAAAGAATCCTACGTTCTGAATGTTAAAGACAATAAGGTAATGTAAAATAGGACTCAAAATGGTAACCAAAAGTGCTGAAACGTCTACTGTCTTTGGTAAGTTCTTCTGAATAACACTAAAAGTGAAACATGTTAATTGTTAACTATTATATTATACGTTTTCCCCTTTGTAACCTCAGAATATATAGAATAAAATGTATAGGATTTGCAAAACTTTAATTATTGAGTAACTTTTTGGCAGAATTTTTCTTCAAGCATTTTGTCCCTAGTCAGTGTACGCTTGAAATGAAATGAAATGATTTATTTCTGCAGTTGTCATTTATAAAAATACTTTGCACGTCAAGTCTTTTTCAGCCTATCTACCTACCTTCCCTTTTTTGCACTATGATCTTAAAATTTGGCAAGTCTAACTATTAAACGCTTGAAATCGCAGCTGAACCAATGTTCCATGTTGTGTGAATGACAAAACGCAAACGATTTCGGCTTGAATATCGCATTTAAAAGGGGAAGGCGTCATCGGCAATCTAAATGCGCAGCGTTATCACGGAAGCAGGGACCTTACCTTGACTGACAATCCAGAGGGTCCGCTATAGGTTGACTGCAAACTGAGAATGAAAAAAATACGTGTGGCACTCGGGGACTGCCGCGGTAACGCTATTGCATAGCATTTTTTATCAACTTATGCGGCAGACTCCGGCACAGTGTTTGTGTGCGTGCGACTAAACGTATGCGTGTAGACTGTACAAAGCTCGCACTGATCGAGACGAGCTGTACGTTCGGAGCAGCTCGTCTCGATCCATGCGAGCTTCGTACCTACAGTCTATACGCATACGTCTAGTCGCACGCACATAAACACCGTGCCGGAGTCTGTCGAACTGAAACGACGTTAGACGAGTGTCAGGTTTTTTCCTTAGGTCATTTTCTTACGGAATTTCTTGATTCGATCGCCGCGCTCAAAGCCCGCGATAAAAGCTATGCAATAGCTTAATAGAAACTGGAAACATGCTTAGGATGATACGAGAAAATAAAGTATCAGTCTTTATATGTCCCACTAAAGATTCAAAGATGAAGAAGGCCTTTGCCTTGCTTAGGATTTATTTTAACCTATAAATTCAATACTTGAGGCCAGACTATGCTTGCTTCCTAATTATATCTCCATCAATGGAAATCTACCAACACCCTTAGGCCAGGTGGAGTGACGATTTGCGCAGGATGGCTGGCAGGAGCTTGATGCGAGTAGTGAATAATCGAACTTAGTTGGGAGAGGCCTATGTCCAGCAGTGGACTGAGACAGGCCGATAATGATGATTATTATTATTTTCATATTATTTTGTATTATGTATTCTTCTTACATTTTCTTAAATCACAATCGCCGACAAGTTTAAACCAACCTCTAACCTTCTCGGAAACTATTCGGCGATCTTTTGCGATCTCAAAGACCGGGGCGTCGGCAAATCGCCGATAAACCAGTTAGAACCGCTCCGGTGCTCATTAACATAAGCAGTTGTGGGGGGAGAGGGTCACCGCTCAGTAAACATTGGGATACAAGGTTGTTTTAGGATCTGCATTATCTGTATTGTGTGAGGTCTTGGAACGGTCAGAATCGACTGTTAAAAAGGAAAATTCAGCGAAGAAATATACTAGTTTTTAATTTTTATGATATTTATAAGGATCCCACATAAATCTGGTAGCAGGATACGCGTATCGGCATTTACGCGTATATTCAACAAAAAAACAGGTAGCTAAATTCTTTAATAATTTGTTCTTGTTAATTTTTTGTTTTATTGATAAAACGAAGCCCTACGTATAGTTTCGTCATTTCCCCGCACATATTACCTATTTTCGGAACAGACCGAGTGTATACATGATCTTTTTAGCATTGTTCTTTTAGTTCATTCTTACATTAATTACCTACCAAAGTAATGTAAATCTTGCCATATCCCTACACAGCTAACACTCATCCCACACAACTTGTATCTTAAATGATAACCGACAATATTCGCTCGGCTGGGCGGTCGCAAGTTCGCCTCTGTAAACTTTAAGTCTTGTACCGCTGACACATCAGACCCATTTAATATCGGCCCTGGCTAATATCTTGTCTACATAGTTTCCGTTCTGTTTGACTTGCAGCCAATCAGAACTTGGGTTAACTTGGAGATGATTTAATTGTGGCGGCTGGGATGCTTTCAGTCATGGGTATGTGCGACTAGCTCGCACATACTCAACGTGCCTTATTTATAACTAGCACGAGAGACTTCGTCCTCGTAATATTCATGTTTAAACTAAATTTAATGTGAAAATGTTTCCTTAAACAACTTTTTCTTATTAAAAAATATTGATATTATGATCAGTAGTGACTAGTAACCCTAAAACAGCCGGTTAAGACGGTTTTAGTGTTATGCGGACCGTCAGTACGGATCACTTCGCGTTGAGCGTTCCGTACCGGCGGGCAGCTGCGGAGCTATCCGCGCGGACGATCGCCCGTACCGACCCGTCCGCATTACTCTAAAATACTCCTAGAAGCTTAGCACATATATAATAATAATAGATGGCTCTATGCGGATTGATCCGTACTGACGGTCCGCAAAACACTAAAACCAGCCTAAGCTATTAGAAATTACATAACGAAATACAAATAAATGATAAAGAGACTCTTTAACCTCAATAATTGTAATTTATAATCTAAAAGTCTTTCAAAATGACGCACTTTTGTCTTTTAACCTACCTAAAAATGTGAAGATTTTTATTTTGATTCGTGTTTTTGGCCTGCACTTTCACAGGCGACAATGCTGTGTTGCCAACGCAAACATTTTAAATGTTTTTCTTTTTCAATTGAAATAAATTGAATTGTTATGCCATACAGCGTATCCTTTATTTTGCTCAACGGTATTGAAGAAGTAGTAAAAATCAACAACTAATTATAGCACAGTCTCAGTTTTCAACTTAAGTTATATCATGCTTCGTAATTAATTTAATTAGACGTAAGTATTCTTTCACTGGAGAGCGGTGCTTGAAACAGGTTTTCTCAATCTTAAAAGGAGGCTTCAGCCTCCTGTCCTTGTTAACTAAGTGCTTGATGAAATGAGTATTTTTATATTTCTTGTGAAATAATTGGAAAACGCAGGTATGTATTCTACGAAATTCTATATCCATTACAAGTTGAAATCAATAACCAAATTTCAACATACTGGTAATATTATACTCAATGGTTATAGCTGTATATGGTTTTAAATAACGCAGTAATATAATTTATGGATTAGCCCAGTATTAGGAAAACTCCGGCACTCTCACAAACCAGACGAAACACAATAGTATTCACTATAAGGTATTTCACGCTGGTGTTATGTGAGAGAGTGATACTTCTCCGGACGAGCCGGCTCATTCGTGCTGTAAAACAGCATGGCTCTACCACCATAATTTTCGTGTAGTGTGAGTGTTTTTTAAACTATCACATAACCGTCTGTGTTTCTGTCTGCTTGTCACAAATGAGAACCTGTTTTATGCATAAATGCTGCAAAATAAACAATTAATATCAAAAATGTGAACTTAGAGGTATAATATCGCTTTTCACACCGTCGACCTATTTAATGCGCAGGCAGGCAAGCCTCTTATTATGTTAATTCCGATCGCAACATTAATATTATGTGCTCGTAGGTAGAGACACTGCATACGGTGAAGAGGTACAACTCTGACTTCGAATAACTTGGAGCTCGCTTGATCACAATCGAATTACATTAGCGCGGTGTATTTATTACAAAAGGTTATCGATATATTTTATTAAAGTGATATTTTTGTAAGCTGATAAAAATTAAGAAAATGCCCCCGACCTCGTCCGATCTGCTCTTCCAATTTCCACGAAATTGCTAAGAAACACCCATATGACAAGGCTTTCGATTAAAAAAAAAACAGCTGTACTCAAAACGGCTCATTCATTCATTTGCTGTGCCGTAGACACACAAATCAACAAGTCAAACTTTAATAAGAAAGTGTGTAATCACATGACGACATTTTCATACTCCAACAGACTAACTGGACATGGGGGGTATGTCCACAAATAAAGGACACGGGCGAACATCCATAGAACGTTGGGCCTTGATTTTTTATGAATTACACTTACCGATTTACTATTATTATGTAGAAAATGAAGTAATATTCCAAATACACTACAATTTATAAATCCACTCCCTGGGAAAAAATAGTTATAGGATGTTTTGATTTTTGCAAAAATAACCCCAATTGTCGAGTTCACTGGATCCGTTGTAAGAAAAGCTTAGGTCGTTTTTTTTAGCTGAAACCGTCATTTAAACGTAGCGAAAGTCGTCAAATATTAAACCAAGCATTCCAACAATAACGACAAAACAAAATAATTCACATAAGTTATTCAAAACAAACAGAAACGAATGATTGACAAACGTTGTATGACATTTGATTTTTTTTGACTTTTTTGTTGCCATAATTTTTTCAGAAAATTATCGTGCCTCTATTCTAAGCTGTCATTTGTATGGGATCTGTTTGGAAAATCAGTATTTAAGTATCTTAACTAGCAACATTATTATTATTCTACCGGACGTACTATGCACTATGCACATAACACACCGGATGCACTACAAAACCAATAGTATTTTCATTTATTAGATTATTTTTTTATCCCTTGGTAAAAAAATATAATAAAATTGTATATAACTATTTAAAAATTTGTGACGAATATTAAATATATTTTGAATTGTGTAACGAACACCTAAAATAAGGCCCAATTTCGCCGGTCTTCTTTGTGGCTGTTACACTCTTGGAATGAAAAACTCGAAGATTGTGATCATAATTATGTGTCAAAATATTGCATAAAGTGTGCAAACATTGAACGAAGCTACCTGGTAAGGTATACCTCGACAAAATTATCTACACCGGACCAACTGTTGCTACTCTACCAACTATTAAAACAATTTTAGCCAGCCGACCGCGAAAAAGATTGACTAGCAATGATTTTCTTATTAAAAATTGTTATTTCTATAGATTATCGATACTCGTGATGTTACATCACTACATCGAAGTTGATTGTTCGCAACACAAATATGGCGTTGCTACTGGAATATCACCACGGTCGTGTTACGAATCCAATCGAATCTCGTTTCCGTAGAGTAGAAATTACACGAGTTTTCATGTTGCTCTTTTATATAAAAACATTATCCAATATCATGGGAAGAGTGAATGTTTACAACTTGGACATGCCTTTTTGGGTCAAAATTAGTCAACAAATATTTAAGTATCTACTAGCGGTCGCCCTCGTGGTGTCACCCGCGCGTAATTTCCTTTTTCAACTATCCCCCTTCCCCCCACTTTTCCGGGATAAAAAGTATCCTATGTTCTAATCCCGGTTATAAACTATACGTGTGCCAATTTTCATCTAAATCCTTTCTTCCGTTCTTGAGTTATAAATAGTAACCCAACCATTGTACAAGTAAAGTACAATAGTAACTAACACCAACTCAAGTTCTTTTATAAATATAGACTAGATGTCTGCTCTATGCCGATAATAATAGCGCTATCCCACAGGACTATGACATTTTTCTTGAATAAAAATTAGCCTAGGTATGTCACTTTCCAGCTTTAAAACGCTCCGTTGCGATGTGAAAGTGCACCTTCCTTTTCCCAAAAGACCGACGTATGCGCAGTAAAAAGTCGCACTATTAATAGCGCTTCGTTTACCACTTTAACGATATTTTTGTTAAAGTTGTAAGAAATGTAGGTTATGTAGGTAAAGAAAGAAATAAGCCAAATCTCAAAATAAAATACCCATTAATAAATAAAATAATTAATGTACGTATCTGTGTTATATTAAGTTAACAATTCTTTTTTTTTTGTAAGGGCATGGAACTGAAAATATTTTTTGCAGTACCCTTACAGGGTGTCACGTGTTTACGTACAACTATGTAAACAATCAGTCATTGTGACTATCAAATAAATAAAACCACTTAATATAATTATATCAGTGATCTAACATCCCAAACAGATAATACACCCAGCATCTTGACGCAAACCCAAACATAAGAAAACATCGTAACCATAAAAAACAGAATACTCCCTTATTATCCGAAAGGTCAGATGAATTCAAAACCAGCGCCCCACTTAGTAAAGAGGTTTCCCCCATAATTCGTGGTGTTATGTCATAAGGCCAAGTGTCCCAGTTTGGCGAATTATTTATGGCAACGAAATGGCGTCGGCCGCAGATTGGCCAATTACATTAGCGAATCACTTACATAGGTTATGCCTCCATTGGGAGAAAGGCTAAATTTTTGAGAGGCCAGAAAAAATGGTGGGCGTGGTTGCTTTGAAAATTTTATCATGTTTTCGTTTTCTTGTTACATTTGTCTACGCTGTGTGGAATTAAATATCATGTTAGGATAACATTTATTAATGATTTTAAGAATACATTGAATAGATAGGATTTTTTATTGACTAAAGAGTGCTAAGATGGTAACATAGATCTGACTTCAAAGTAGCTTAAGCACTTGTCTTATGGATAAAAGAAACAACAAAGGTACCAAAAACATTTAGAAAGAACATACAAAATGTTCAGCCTTACCAACAGACCGATGTAACCGGCACCAACACCGAGTTTAAAAATAATATTATATTATGAATTAATAACTATTAATGTACTTGCGCATTAAATTAAGTATACAAAGGGCGTAAGTATTTTCGAATTTAGTTGGTTTTATTTTGTTTAAATCAGTTTTTACAATTCAATTTTTATCTGTGTCATATAGTTTTTTTTTTGTGTTTTTGAATCTGGCAAGATTTCTCGATCACTGGAATCCCACCCTAACAGAGTTATCGTCACATAAGCGCAGTGCCGCGCGTCACAGACACAAGACACACGTGTCGCGCCGCTCTGTCTGGTTTTTATTTATTTATTTATTTTATATAAACATTAAGTACATAATAAAAGATAATTAAATTTGTTTGTATTAAATAGGCTCCGAAACTATTGAACCGATTTGGAAAATCCTTACACTGTTGGAATGCTACTAACACCGAGTGACATAGGGTACTTTTGGTCTCAGAAATGTGGGGAGAACGGGGGATAATTGACAAAAGAAATTACGCGCGGGTGACAACCGCCGAGGCGACTGCTAATATTTTAATAAAAAATAGAAACAACAAAGTATTCAAATATATATAAAAAATCTACATAGACACAAACGTTTATCCTTTCGGGGATTCGAACTCACGACCCAACTACCTAAATACGTTATACGCCCGCGACACAAGCTCGTCTTCAGTATCTATTTCAGATGGCAGCGAATATTACAAAATTAACGAAAATTATAACCATTTTAAGGCAGATGATCGGTGTACAATATCCATCACATTAATATGAGGCAAAGCTGACCCGTCCTTTAAACTCCATTACGTTATCCCTTTAACAATTGACGATGCGTTGGCCTTACCCTCTGTAACTGATCCACTGCGGCTTACGTTACCCCTGGAGTTCTTTGAACCAGCAGTGGAGCAGCGATGAAACACATCCAAGGGATAGTTTAATATCCGCCGGTTACTATGTCTCGTTAGCGTCGAACAAGGCGAGTGGAAATTACACATCTACCAGTTTCCCGCTCGGTAGGGCTGAACAAACAAAAAAAACGACGGGTTGCACTCCGGGAGTGCCGGCAGAAGTGAAAACCTAAATATTAACGTTGTGCATTTTTGATATGTATTTTGGAATGGTTAGGGATTTAATTGATTGGTAGAGGTATAAAAGTACTATCATTTATGTGGTAAAATCATGGAAATAATATTGTCTATGTAACCGGAATGATATCT
This sequence comes from Mecyna flavalis, assembly GCA_949319885.1. Lineage (NCBI taxonomy): Eukaryota > Metazoa > Arthropoda > Insecta > Lepidoptera > Crambidae > Mecyna > Mecyna flavalis. The sequence continues at coordinate 549,297 of OX439419.1, read as the reverse complement.
TAAAAAAATTGCATTTTTGAAAATGAACACTATCCCAACGCATTTAAGTTTATATTTGCTTGCGCCTGACGCGAGGCAAATCCGAGACGAGAAAGATATCAAGACGGGAGTAGCTTGTCTCGTTCTTTCACATTGCCAGCACGCAATGACAGTTCATTCATAGTTAGAGTGACCATGAATACTAGGTCTATGGCAAGGACGGTCTCGATTCTCGTTCTTTCATATTGTCAGTATAAGAAATGTTTTTGGGTAACAATTTTGCCTGACCAAAAACTTAATTTAACGCTTGTATTTTAATGTTATTTTTACAATGTATTAATGTACAATTGTATATTTACTTATTTTTCGTTCAATGTATTCTTAAATTTGAAAAAGCGTAAATGTTATAAATTGTCTTTTTTTTATTTCTTAAGGTAGTTACCCCATAAAGCATTATGTGGGTAGATCTTCAGAAAAGTGCTCTCCGCGTAATTTCCACGGCATTTTTGAAATCGCAAAATTATGGTGAATTGCACAAATATTCCGAAAGCTTGTGCAAATTTAAACAACATATCAAAATTCGCCACGTACGGAATCTATACTTTTGCTAAAAAAAAATGGAGAAAATTGGCGGCCCATGGAAATTACAATAATGGCCATGGAAATTACCCAGCAGATTAAATTTAGCTAAAAATCATGTCAAATATGAAATTAAGCTGTCATATTAGTTAGTTAGGGTAGTATAAAGATCTACATTGTACTAAAATAATATTTAGCAAAAATAGTAGCTTTATTTCAAAACTTACTTATGATACTCAAAGTACGAACATGAAAGTGATAAAACTGTTATCAATTAACTTATTTATACATTAAAATTGTTCCCATAACATTATACTTATGGATAAACATAATAGTAAACATAAAAAAATAAAAAATTGAAATTTTATAAAATAAGTCTTTTCATCAATCAGTTTAAGTCTTCAACTTAATTGTTGAAATTCTTTAAAAGCGTTGCTTAGCTTGAATTATGAGAAAGTCTTTGATTTAATCGAGAACCAGGCAGTGCTGCAGTCTTTAAAAAGGTGCCAAGTGGACTACATGTATTTCGACGTATTGAGGTACTTATACCAAAACGCTGCATATCGGTTCGATTGCAAAACCAGAGCTCAAATCCTATCCAACTAGAGCGAGGTGACAGGGAGACGTAATTTCTAAACTGTTCACTGCTGTGCTGGAGGATATTTTCAAGCCTCTGGATTGGCAAGGATTCTGTATTAACATCAATGGCGAGTACCTTACACAGCTACGCTTTGCCGACGATGTAGTTCTCATGGCCTCTCGGCCATGGTGGATCTGAAGTTCTGAACACAATGCTCGAAGATCTTAGTAACGTTTCCATAAGAGTTGGTCCTAAAATGAATATGGACACGACGAAAATTTATGTCGAACGTCCATGTTGCACCCACTCCAGTTAGCATTGGAAACGTTACGCTTGAAGTTTCTAAGGTAATGGGGATTTCTGAACTTTATCAACATCTGAATTTTTTTCCATAAATCCCCATCATGAGACATCAATGGGGATAAGTGAACTAAAAGTTCAGAAATCCCCATTGATGGGGATTTCCGATGGGGATTTGTGGAATAACCCAAGTTGTTGACCATGCCTCTGCATATGTTTACCTGGACAGGCAGTTCAGTTAGGTAAGTCCAACTTCGAGAAAGAGATCCCTTGACGAATCCAGCTCGGATGGGCAGCGTTCGGGAAGCTACGGAACATATTCGCATCCAACATACCTCAGTGCCTCAAGACGAAAGTCTTTGAACAGTGTGTGTTGCCAGTGATAACATATGGAAGCGAAACGTGGTCATTCACTATGGGTCTCATAAGAAGCCTCAAGGTCACACATTGGGCAATGGAGAGAGTTATGCTTGGTGTTTCTTTTGCGATAGAGTCAAAAATGAGGAGATTCTTATTTATTTCTTTTTTATTTTATTTTATTTTATTTTATTTTTATTGTTATATTTTTAAGTATACAAGTTGTATTGTTAAACTTAAGTAAATAAAAACTTTTGATTTGATTTGATTTGATTTTGATTCGCAGAAGAATGAAGGTAACCGACATAGCTCGAAGAGTTACTCAGTTAAAGTGATAGTGGGCGGGACACATATCCCGCAGAACTGATGGCCGTTGGGGTGGAAAGGTTCTGCAATGGTGTCTTTCAGTGCGACCGCGCACTGGAAGACTTTCAGTGGGAAGGCCCTTTACTAGCTGGACTGACGACCTTGCCAAGGCCGCCGGAAACCGCGGGATGTGCGTGGAGCAAGGACCGATCAGTGTGGAGATCCTTGGGGGATGCCTATACCCATTAGTGGGCGTCGTATGGCTAATGATGATGAACTTAAAAGAAACAAGGTAATTTCCATGGGTCTTACGTAATTTCCATGGTGTTTTATCCATGGAAAATACACCATGGAAATTACAAAAAAACATATATTTTGAAATAACTTTTCATTTAAAAGAGATAACCAGCTAGTTTTTTACTGTCCTTCTACATTAAGGAGCTAGGTATTTTACCTCAAAACCTATTTACCAAAAGTAGTACAATTACATTGAAAAAATGTGACACGGGTATGCCGGAAAACTGAAAACCAAAATTTTTAAAATTGAAGAACGTACTCCAGCATCCAAAGCGCGGGAAGCAGCGACATGGCCACCACACCTGCTATCTGCGGGGTAACTGACGATTCGAATACACCTATCAGGGTTCGACTACACCTGGCCAGCCCTGAGCAGTGCCCCTCGAAAGGCGCACCGCGAAAATCTTGCTTAGCGTGTGACATATATACTTATGACCATAAAATCAAAAGTTTCCTTCCAATTAATTTAAAATTTGACCAGTATGTAAACTGATTTATCTATTTTAAATGTGTGTAGAAAACTGGTTAAAAACGTGGGTGGTTTTAAAAATATGCGCGATTGTTCAGAAGTCGGCGCTCGTGTGACACGTAAAAAACGTGCAAAATTCACCGGATTTGAGGTGTTGATGGTGAATTACTCAGATCTTCGTAGTTTTTAATCAAAGAAATCTATATGCCCTGATGCTTAATGAAATGAAAAAACGTTATAATAATAGTTTTTATCGTAATAATTTATTTTAATAGGAGATATGAGTCTGTGACACTCTGAAAATGCTTTTCCAAGAAGTAGCCATGTGATGAATAGGACCAGGAGCCTTTCTATCACATTTTTTGCACTGTCTACATCATTTTATAACATCGTCTTAAACAACACAGCGCTCTATAAACTTATATCAACGGTTGAATATGAAGTTTTGCTGCCGACACAACCGACTGTTGAAATATGAATTAAAAATACTATTATTAGGCAGATCCGCAGATTGCATGTTTGAATTTGTCTCACTTATCCGAAACTTATTGTCACCCTATTAGAAAGGGACAAGCTGCTCTGTCTGACTGATTCGCTCGGCTCGTTTTTTAGTCACGAGAGCACAGTCTAGTTAGTTATATTACGTTTATGGGTAAAATACAATATTTATTTATTGCGCTATCGTACACAAACATGACAATTTATATTACATTAAAAAGTTTATCTCTCAAATGTAATCAGAAACTTTTTCAGACTTATCAGAAACTCCTTGCTGTGACACTGAAACGCCATGTAATAAACGATGATAAAATGATTGACAACCGTCAATGTCATACTTTTTTGATTGACAACTATTTATTTTCTAAACAACGAAAACAAAGTTTGGAATTTAGGAATTTACAACTAATTGCATACTGGAATCTGCGGAAAAACTTTTGAATTTGGAGCAATCGGCCAAGAAATGATTCCCTTTACAGAATCCGCAGACTCCCGAATCGTTAATAACACAAGTGGTGTTACCAGGGTGTTACAGTAATCAACATGTCGCTTTCGAGGATGTTCACTGGGAATTTGGGGTAACAAGCCAAACTGTGTGTGAGAACGAGCCTCTTGTCGCAGGAAATCGGATAGCATTTCCAACTTCATACGACCTGATGCATGCTCCGCAGCATAGCGGATCCAAAGACTGCGGAGAAGTGGTGTTAATTTCCACAAAATACTGTTATATAATTCCGGCGAATAAAGATATTCCAAACTTTTTAAATGTTTTATTACGGCAATTAAATTTTGAATTTTGCAGGATATCAAATTAAGGTCTTTGTGGTCACTTTGTAGCATAGGAAGCATATAGGAAGCGACCGCACTGCGGCTATAATAGTAGAAGAGGTCACACTTGACAGTTCATTTATGCAAAGAAAAATATACCTTACGCTAAAGGAATAAAACTCAAGAAAACAACATCAGTTCTTATTAATACAATTATTTACTCTACTCCTGATGTACATAAGAAGCACTTTTCTTTGCATAAAAATGAGCTGTCAAATTGAACAAAAAACCATTATTGTCTATAGACCGACAAACTATCTGTTCCGGTGGCGGTGTCGCTACTGTCTATTTAAAACTGTCATTAAATATCGTTTGTGCATTGCATTTCACGTAGTTCCAATTTTGGCCACCGGAACAGATAAGTTTGTAGAAAACACGTGTCCGGACTTCAAATTTTATATGGATTTTCGATCAGGTCACGTGACACATAAATCCTGACGCGAGTTTAACATTTTTTCCCCATACAAAAAAAGTGCACAACGCCGCTAAAGAAGTTTTCACTTCAAAAAAAAGAAAATCCAATGTTTCTTTGACAGTGGAAAATCTTCCTCCGAAGAAGAATCTATACTAATATTATAAAGAGGAAAGAAAAGGTTTGTTTGTTTGTATTGAATAGGCTCCGAAACTATTAAACCGATTTAGATAATTTTTTTACTGTCGGAAAGCTACACTATCCCCCGGTGACATAGGTTACTTTTTATCCCGGAAATGTGGGAGGAAGTTAGGGATATTTAAAAAAAGAAATTACGCGTGGGTGAAAATTATTATAATTTTAAGAACAGAACTGTACCTATAGTTGTTTATCATATGCTCGTTTTGGTACCTATACTGTTATGTCATATGTGTCTTGTAAATAAATAAAAGCGATTGATTAGGTGCAATCTTAGAGGTCGCAGGTTCGATCCACGCACGCTACATTTTGTGGGCATAATTATATGAACATGTCTGTTTTTTAACCGACTTCAAAAAAGGAGGAGGTTCTATGTTCGACTGTATGTATTTTTTTTTTTTTTTTTTTTTTTATGTATGTCCGTCGATTTCTCCGTCAATTGTGGACCGATTTAAATAATTCTTTTTTTATTTGAAAGTGCATAGTTCCGAGGTGGTCCCATTGTCACCATGTCAGGATCTGATGATGGGATCCCGGGAAAATCAAGGGCAAACCTCAAATTTTATAGGCGCACACTACGCGTTACTTGTTTTTTCTGAAGCCATTTAAGTTTTTGCGTCCTATAGACATCACTTTATGTTGATGAGCTGATGATGGAAGGTACAACTCCTTAACGGTTAGGAGTTAGGGGATAATTCTTTCAGTATTGTAAGAATATGTGGACCGTTATTTGTATTTCATGTACTTTTGCAGCTAAGCTGATGATGGAAGGTACAACTCCTTAACGGTTAGGAGTTAGGGGATAATTATTTCAGTGCTGTAGAAATATGTGGACCGTTAGTTGTATTTCATGTACTTTTGCAGCTAAGCTGATGATGGAAGGTACAACTCCTTAACGGTTAGGAGTTAGGGGATAATTATTTCAGTGTTGTAGGAATATGTGGACCGTTAGTTGTATTTCATGTACTTTTGGAGCTAAGCTGATGATGGAAGGTACAACTATGATGATGGAAGCTAAAGGGTACGACTTCTTAATTCTTATGTCCCTCTTGCGGGCTGCATCTTTAGTTGGTCTACTGAATGGTGCTGAACACTTAATGAATACCTAATATTGTCAAATAATACAATTCTACTATTTTACTCGTATTTTCGTTATCAATATTATGAGAGAGTTTTACTCACTCCTACGTATTATTCACACTAAAAATAGAAAAATAAACAAACTTTTTAAAAAAAAAATTAAACCGACTTCAAAAAAAAAACAAAAAAAAACTACCTAAAAACACTGAAAAGCAAAAAATAATTTTAATAAGACATTCATCAAATGCGCTTATTGTCTAAGCCTATTAATAACATTAAATTGTATTTACGTGCTAGGTAGGTACCTACTAATCTGTTTGAAGTCGGTGCCAAGCCAAAAGTAATGAAAAATGATACATACCTAATAATTTATGTATTATACAGGGTTACAAATAATCCGCGGACGTAGGTACGTAGTCTGGGTACCTACTATTTGGCTTGGCACCGACTTCAAACAGATTAGTAGGTACCTACCTAGCACGTAAATACAATTTAATGTTATTAATAGGCTTAGACAATAAGCGCATTTGATGAATGTCTTATTAAAATTATTTTTTGCTTTTCAGTGTTTTTAGGTAGTTTTTTTTTTGTTTTTTTTTTTGAAGTCGGTTTAATATCAGGTTTGATTTTATATGACTACAACCCCTCCTTTCTCTTCATTTTCTTTCATCTTCCCACTCGCTCCATTTTTCTTTAAAGGTGGGCAACGTATCTTAGAAAAAAAAAACGACGGGTTGCACTCCGGGAGTGCCGGCAGAAGTGAAAACCTGAATATTAACGTTGTGCATTTTTGATATGTATTTTGGAATGGTTAGGGATTTAATTGATTGGTAGAGGTATAAAAGTACTATCATTTATGTGGTAAAATACAATATTTATTTGTTGCGCTATCGTACACAAACATGACAATTTATATTACATTAAAAAGTTTATCTCTCAGAATTAATGTAATCAGAAACTTTTTCATACTTATCAGAAACTCCTTGCTGTGACACTGAAACGCCATGTAATAAACGATGATAAAATGATTGACAACCGTCAATGTCATACTTTTTTGATTGACAACTATTTCTTTCTAAACAACGAAAACAAAGTTTGGAATTTACAACTAATTGCATACTGGAATCTGCGGATAAACTTTTGAATTTGGAGCAATCGGCCAAGAAATGATTCCCTTTACAGAATCCGCAGACTCCCGAATCGTTAATAACACGAGTGGTGTTACAGTAATCAACATGTCGCTTTCGAGGTTGGGGTAACAAGTCAAACTGTGTGTGAGAACGAGCCTCTTGTCGCAGGAAATCGGACAGCATTTCCAACTTCATACGACCTGATGCATGCTCCGCAGCATAGCGGATCCAAAGACTGCGGAGAAGTGGTGTTAATTTCCACAAAATACTGTCATATAATTCCGGCGAATAAAGATATTCCAAACTTTTTAAATGTTTTATTACGGCAATTAAATTTTGAATTTTGCAGGGTATCAAATTAAGGTCTTTTTTGTGGTCACTTTGTAGCATAGGAAGCATATAGGAAGCGACCGCACTGCGGCTATAATAGTAGAAGAGGTCACACTTGACAGTTCATTTATGCAAAGAAAAATATACCTTACGCTAAAGGAATAAAACTCAATAAAACAACATCAGTTCTTATTAATACAATTATTTACTCTACTCCTGATGTACATAAGAAGCACTTTTCTTTGCATAAATGAGCTGTCAAATTGAACAAAAAACCATTATTGTCTATAGACCGACAAACTATCTGTTCCGGTGGCGGCGTCGCAACTGTCTATTTAAAACTGTCATTAAATATCGTTTTTGCATTGCATTTCACGTAGTTCCAATTTTGGCCACCGGAACAGATAAGTTTGTAGAAAACACGTGTCCGGACTTCAAATTTTATATGGATTTTCGATCAGGTCACGTGACACATAAATCCTGACGCGAGTTTAACATTTTTTCCCCATACAAAAAAAGTGCACAACGCCGCTAAAGAAGTTTTCACTTCAAAAAACTAGTCGCAGTTGTCTCACTATGGGCGGTAGTGATTACTTACTATCAGGTGTAAACTTGCTCGTGTGCCTCCATCTTTGATTTAAAAAATGGGGTCTCTTTATTGTATTGACAGCCCTATGGACTTGTCGTCGCGATGCGTAGGGATCCACCGACAATATGAGCATGACGGCTCATTATGAATTCTAATTGAGTCATTTGCTACAGTCACAGCCCTCAACTGTAATTGATAGACATTGAATCTTATGAGCTTGAGATAAGACTTGTTATAGCTTTCTCATAACCCGAACTTTGGGAGGTTAAGATTAAAGTATGTAGATTATTTCACATTCACAACATAGGGTAAAATAGAACTGTGTAAAAGATGGAGTTTTAGACTTAAGCAATACGTTTATGTGAGTTAAACCTGCCTGGAGGTGCAAATGTATACATTGTATACGTTTACATGCCACGGTGATAACTTATATGATACGTTTGTTAAAATAAAAAATAAGCCTTTTAAAATACAAAAATATAAGAAAACTAGCTGACCCGGTGAACTTCGTATCACTTACTTTAGTATTTTCCTCACAATTTTTACATATTTTCTTCTTTCTCTGGACTTCCACGAATATTTCAAGCCTAAAATCAGTCCAATCGGTTCAGCCATTCTCAAGTTTTAGCGAGACGAACGAACAGCAATTCAATTTTATTTATATTGATAGATAAATACGCCGTCTCGTGTGTAACATGATTTATGACACGGTGTCCGCCTTAGAGACATTTTTTTTTGAATTTTTACCTAAAAACTGCTTTTACTCGTATGAGACATTCCTTTTAATTCGCATTCACAAGTAATAAATAAAAAGGAAACAATGAACGTAGAAGTTGTAGGTTCAAGTAAACTACGAGCAAAATTATGTTTGACACTTTAAAATATTCTTCATGTTTGTTGTGAGAGACCTAGGTTTAGTCTAAAGCAGGTTTCAAATAAATCATCGGCCTTGCACTGCTTAGTCGGCAATATGAATTAATGAGTGCCCCGCGACCTGGCTCGCTTCAAAACCCTCTAAATTTTATATTCCACCTGATTTAGAGAGTTCAAATTAGGAACTTTTGAAGTGAGGCTTCGAATCATAATGGCGATCGATTTGAAATGAGACCTTTTATTAAATCATACAGGCTAATGTGTTTGTAGAGTTTTATGATTCGAATTCGAATAATTTGCGAATGGAGAACGAATATTTTTTGTCGACGATCGATTTCATGTCAGAAGTTGGATACTACTACACTAGAAGTTGATTTTTCTCCCCCGGTTTTTCCTTCACACCCGATTGAGAGCCAGCCTTGATGGAGAAGTGCTAATACGTGTTTAGCGCAAATCAAAGGAATGGTGTAACAGAATAAATTTTTCTTGTTCTGTGGGTGTAACGGACCGACCTAAAGCCACGTAAGGTGGTTGTCTTACTGGCTATACATGAGATCTGAGAACTTTTTGATAGACCCAGTCATTATGGTGTTGTAAACATTTTACGTAAAAATGATTTGATGATGATTTTGGTGGATGTGATTTGTCCAGAGCTAAAAAAAATACGTTCAATACTTTCGAAATTAAACTCTTTATAGATTATCAGACGAGCCATTTGGTGTAATGGTCGAGAAGTCGGCTATTACACCAGAGGTCGCGGGTTCGATCCCCGCACGGTACAAACATTTGTGTGCATGAACATGTCTGTTTGTATCGGTCTGGGTGTTTCTATGTATAATATGTATGTATTTACAAAAAAAAAGTATATAAGTAATGTTTATCCGTTGTCTAGCACCCATTGCACAAGCTAATGCTTAGTTTGGGGCTAGATGGCGCTGTGTGAATAATGTCCAGAGATATTTATTATTTTCTCATTCTCCCCTGATATACTACGTACTTTGTTGTGTACTATATATGTTTAAGAATAGACAGCGAAAATCGACTAAATTAATTTCTTTTTCTTACAGACAATTAAATGTATCCAATATGACATCCTTTGTTTGCCAAGTTTGCTATTAATCAGTCTGAAACTTAGCAAGTAATACTGAGTTATGTTCTAGGCCTATCCTGATTGAAATTGTACTAATACTGCGAGTTTATCTCATACAATAAAATGTTATGCCATTGCCAAGTTACGGGTGAACTTTGTGTACTTTTAGAGGCAAAGTAATAGTCGTTTCAGACATTACGCCACTGATTAAACAGTGTACAGCAATTCTAAACAAAATATGTACATGTATTTATTTCAGAGCCATAGATAGATCACTAAATACTAGTTTACTACATTCAGATAGGTTTGTGATTTATCTGTCACTTCGATGTTTTGTCTTTTGTCCATTTTATAAATGGAAGGCAACATCTTTTTTATTTAACACATCATAAATTACTACAAATTAATTTGACAGCAGTTACCAGCCCTTAAACTTCTAAATATTTACTCTCCGTGGCTTCAAACATTTCTCTTATTTAACACAATACGCAAGCACAACCGTACCGCTGTTTCATTTCAGCAATGATACATTGTCATCTCCGTAACACGTGAGCGAAATGATACATTACCGTGTTAATGGTATTAGGAACTCGGCAACAGCCGCTGCGGACTAGATCAATCCGGAAATCGCAAATGAGTCGTGAACCTTTAAAAGGAGACATACGGGACGATATCATATCGAGCACATAATAACTATGGAGTCAAGAGTATTAACATACACTGAAAATTAAATGTAATCAAACAATTTATTCTTTATTAGACATATAAAAATACTTCTCTTTTTTTGCTTTCCAGCACTTTGTCAAAGGCCTGAGAAGAATTACTGCTAGAATCTCAACCATCTGTTTTAATAACTATGTCGATATTCATTATGCATCTTATCTGATTAACATGTTCTACATATGCATCATAGACCCGCTTTGCAGAGGCTACATGGGCGCCAAAAAAACAGCGGTCAACGTAGGAGTACAACAGCAATGCAACAGTTAGGACCAAACCGCGGGACATCGAAGAAGTACCTACTGAATCGATTTCGAATGGTTTATTTAGACGGAGCTGGTCATGTTTCATAAGCATAGTGAAACTTTAGCGGTTAAGGACGGAAAATACCCAATGAACATTGACCTATAGAAAAAAAAGCTACTACTAAAAATGAAATACCTATACGATTATTATATTGTGTGGCTCAAAGGTTCAGCGTTAGGATAAGCCGCAAGAAGACTATTCCATTGATTCGTTAGATTTTCTGGAAGATAGAGAACATGACATCAGAAGGAGACTGGGCAGATTTACTTAGGATGTTATCTTTTGGACGAGCCATTTGGTGTGATGGTCGAGAAGTTGGCTATTATATCAAAGGACGCGGGTTCGATCCCCCCAACTCTGCAGAGCGCAGAATACCACTGAATATTCTGGCTGAGAGCATATACCAAATACATAAGTAACTTCTCAGGCGTGTTCTGTAAAAATAAGGTCATGTTCGACGCAACAGCCGTCCATATCCTCTCAAAAGACCTAATAAATCGAGTCTCTCCGCGTCACGCGCAACTTAATGGATCGCGGCATCTGGGAATGATTGCAAATTTTTATTTACTACCCGAGAGGGGCGCATACTAATGATTGTCATTACGGCGCCAGGTGCGGGCCTGTTCACATTTTTAACTGGAGCTTTCACTTGAGTTGTCATAAGTAGCACGGTACAGATTGTGTTGCTGATGACAGATTTAGTGATTATGAAGACTGCAGTATGGATGGGGGGTTTGATTTAATGATGGGACTTTTAAGAGATCGACTGGTTATCTACCACCACTACATCGACAGGCTAGCTACCACCCCTACAAGTGAAATCTGCCGTCATAACAATATTATAACGTGAGAGCACTAGTACGCTTGAAATTAAAGGCTCGAATAATCAGATTGAGCAAACTGATTTTATATAAGAAAACACTACCTTCCTCAAGGCCTATGTCCAATCTTGGGCGTACTCCGGATAAGGTGATAATAATAATAATGGTAGAGAATTTATTGGAAAACTATCGCCGTCGTTGTCATTTTTGATTCAACAAAATATAGGTAATCATTGGTTCAGCGAGTAAAGGATTTAGACTGTAACTGGAAACACTTAGAACATACTTAAGGTATCCTAAACGCTTCGTGCAGTAAAGTCCATGAACTGGTATTTTTTTAACTACTTCAGTTGGCAGTCAGACTCGCAGCCCACCTGATAGTAAACGGTCACTGCGGCCTATTCCATTGAGGAACACTTCACCTAGAGGCGTCACTCAATGTGCTCAAATATTAGATTTTATCCCGCTTGACCTAAATAACGACACAATTTCAGTTATTTCCGCAGAGTGATTCTCGCTATTAAGTGAATGTTTCCATTAGGTCTCGTGTCCGCGGGAAATTTGGTCCGAATCCACTCGTTTAGAGGTAATCGCCTAAAACACAACGGTTTGTCTAACGACGGCATTAAAAGACTAAGTAATCTGAAGCAGTCGTTTTCATCTCTGAAATGTAAGGTACGTTTGCGTGAGTAAGCTACAAACTGAGCAGTTCTTTTGTGCTCTGCAAGAGGATATATTTATGTCTAAATTTGCTAGCAAGCAAGCATATTTTACGCTCCCATCAGCGAAGACAAGAGAGGTGGATCTTTCACTCGAGTGAAATGCTCTTAAACCCAACGGCTGCACATTCTATACGTTTTCTATGTTAAGTCAGGACAAAATTTTCTTATTATCTAGATATTGCAATATTTTGTTAAAAATCATTTTTTAAATAATAGAAAACCCAACTTTTGCATATTCTATACGTTTTCTACGTTAAGTCAGGACAACATTGTCTTATTATCTTTCTTAATATCGAAATATTTTGTTAAAAATCATTTTTTAAAAAATTATAAAAAATAATCTGTGCAGGATTTTTTTAGACAACCCATTTGTGTTCTACGGTCATTTTTTGTTTTTTGGCATCGTCAGTCAAGACCGTCTGTCATTAGTATAAACTGCTAATGCCAAGTGTGCACTTAATATTTGCTGGTCAAGTTAATTAACTTAATTATATTAGGAGATGGCCAGCCCAACGTCAGATGAGCCTCGCCTTTCCTACCCCTAAAACACCCTTTCAGATGTAAACGATTGGCAATTCCTAAGCGTACTCAAGCCATAATTTAATCCGTCGAAGGTAAATAATAAACTCGCTTCATCTCTCCCCTTAAGCCTCGCCGGAACAGTTAAAAAGCTTTTGTGATAATCGTTCCGTTATTTAGCGGTGATATTTTAATATCGTGTCACTCCGGTAATCCGGCCCGGGCGATCCGGTTAATGGCTCAGCTTTTATGTTTTTTAACCGTGTGCCCCGGTTTTTGTGTTAACAACAGAGTATTTACACTCGATTAAAAGCATTTCTGGTTCTAGGGTTCCTGTAACTCGTATTTTAAATGTTTGCTAAAGCTGTTTCTGTTTATTTTAAATTATTCTAGAGCGCAGGTGCTCCCTATTTTCAAATTTTAATGGCCACGGGCACTCTAATTTGCTACTACTAGAGAGATTAGGCACAGAACCAACGACTTATGTGTTTTAATAATAACATCGTAAAATATTTCTAAATAACACTAAATTCAAGAAAAACAGGATATGACTATTTATCAGTGCTGATTTGCAGCTTATTTAAATACCTAAATTATTTCGACATTGACTCTCTCTTGTATCAAGTTGTTACAATTATTGGCACTAGTTACATCACCAAACCCACTAAAATAATTTAACAAACGAGGCGCTATAACATCTTAAAATTAACAGCTAATATCTCAATCTTATTTCCATAATCCACAACCAAACCGCGCTTAAATAATCTCTTCCAAGAATTACTCGCGAAAGCAAAGTGAAAACCTCGAAATCGGTGAGAATAAAAAGCAACAAAGAACCGAAGGAAATCTGTAAAGCGAGACGCATCGCTTCGAGAGCAATCAAGCCATCAAATTCACATAAACCGTCGTTGTGTGTAGGCTATTCGTACATTTTGCCGTAAACCGTCGTCGTGTGTAGGCTGTAGGATATTTGTACGTTTGCCGTGCGTCAGAATGGTACCGATTCTCTGCTTCACAGATTTCCACTTGATACTTTTGTGACGTTGAATCATTTGTAGCTTATTTGGGGAATAAAAATGTGTGTATACTTTTGGGAAATGTCATCTTATACTCGTAATTCAGTACGAAAGTAAGCGGTAAAATTAAAAAAATAATTAAAATAAATCCTAATTGATTTACAGTTTTAAAATCGGATAAAACTATTTTTTGAGTATACCAAACAGGAGAAACATAATTCTGATGAACAGTTGTTATGTGTCTGGATGTTTATTTGTATTTAATTTACGATACCGTCGTCGTTTCTGGTAGCCACCCCAAAATGCAGAATGAAGCCACATCTATTCACAAACAAGGTGCGTTCAACAATTTATTTTTGTAACATTTATTATGTATTACCTTTGTAACTTTATGTGAGAGAAATAAATAATTTTATTATTATCTGTCTGCAATACCAATGGTTTAAGTCGGCGAGTTTTAGGATATCGATGATACGAGACGCTCTTCTTTAAATCATTGACGCCGAGAAACCCCTAGAGATAATAAATGTTCTCGAAACGAGGTAACTCTAGATAACCCTTGTCTAGATTAATTACTACAAGCTTTGTGGAAACTGGTAACAACATGAACACAAACATTCAACCCAGTTAATATTTCCAAAATGATTCAATTACCAGTGCGGTCACGCGCGCCATTATAGGATCATTCGAAAAGTGTTGCCACTTTATTATATTTTCCTTTGGGTAAGGGTAAAAATAATATAATTATATAAACAAGAGTGAATAAGCACAGATAATAAATTGTTATTATAACTCCTTTCATATTGCAGGTTCCACGTGCTTTACTTTCACCTCCATGTCATCCAAATCTTTTTCGTTTTGCTATTTAGTTTGACTCGTTCGATGTACATACATATTATCTGCTTGAGGTATTAAAAAAAACAGTTTCATCTAAATCTAATTAGTAATTTTTGCGTGAAAAGTTCCAAAACTTCTGTCTTCAATTACTATTCACATTTAATTTGTACAGGCAAATTTTTACCGTACTGGATTATTGTGGTCTAAATTAGGGTATATTGTATACATGAAATAGAAACACCAATCCCAAACAAAACAATCCTTTCGCTCCAAAATTACTAGGAAAACGATTACTGCCCGCTAAAGTATTCATAGGGGCTTAGTACAGCCCCCGATTATTAGCGAATATCCCCCAAAATGCACAGTTTATTTTAAATTCATGATCCCAGTACTTTCGATTCGGTTTCGTACAGATTAATATTTTAAGAATACAATTTAGGATTTAATTTGGATTAAAGGGATTGGCTTTTTGAAAAGATTCAGTACGAACGGGTTTGGTAACAAAATTTATTTTTAGTGCCTCCACCTTACAGAAGACCACAGTGAAAGAAAGAAAGAAAGTAACATTTATTAGCGATTTTTACAGAGGCGTTTTTATTACTCTATGTTTTTACACAATTACAAAATATATAGTTATACACACAGATAAACAACAAGTATACATAACAGGAAAAAACAAAAAAAAAAACAACAGATGGCTAATTGGATCCGCCTCAGCTTGAGCTGCCACGTCATTGGTTATAATGTCGCGACAGCGCTGGTATTCTATAACCCAATTTCTCATAGAGATAATGTGGCCTCCCCGTCCTAGTGACTCCAAACTTAAGCGTAGCCAGATGAAGTTTCCTTCTCAAGTAACACTTTATAACAGCTGTGCTATCTTTTTGTCAGTGAGTTAGCTCTCCAGTACTTAGTTATGGAGGCTGCTAAAATTACGTTTTTCCTTCAATTCCACCACCTTCTGGATATTCTTGGCACCACGAGTCTGGTTTACGGTCCACGTGTCCAGCCCATTGCCATTTCACTGAAGATATTCACTTTACTCTATCCGATACTTTGCTTTCCTTTAGTTTGTAACACTGTATAAAGTTCGCAACTTCTACACAGCAACAAAACATTATCATAAATTCGAAAATAACTTCCAATAGCCCGCTAAAAGTAGGTAATAGCCGGCCATATGTGAGTGCAATAAAATTATATGTTCCGCATGAAAATGCAGTGTGCCGAGTCCACCAGCTGTTGCGCTTGCATTGCCATTCGTTTACATTATATTCTAATGATATTTGTCAAAGAAAATACAGCAGAAGCAGAGCTAAGAAAATAGATGCCTATGTAAATGTTTGTAACATTTGTACTTTTTTTTTATAAACTGCTTCAGTTAGGATGACCTCACTCCACCTGATGTCAAGCGGAAGTGAGGTCCAAATATAAGGTTGACTGGCTCAATAGATCATAGTACCCATTGAGCCAGTCACCCTTACCCTGAAGGCCTGCTTAGATGCCGCTTCACGCCCCACCTAAAAAGCCCAGGATTATAGGAGGAAGGAGGAAACACGTAAGCCGGAAGGGCATTCTATGACCTAATGGCACGGGGTACTATCTGTGCTTTATGAGTTGAGTAAGAGTCAGCCTTATAAAGGCGTCATGGCGACGTCATAGTCTGCCGTATCCTCTCAGGAAGCATGGAAATGTCAAAATTGACAATGTTGCTAAACCGACGCCAAGTGAGATAAGTCCCATTTCAATAATAACTTACGATACGATAGCCGGCGACGTTGCCATGGCGTCTTAGTGAGGCAATGCTCACTGTTTCTGTCTGACAGTCAAAATGGGCTGACTTGACCGGAGAAGTACCACCATCTCATAAAAGACCGACGAATAAGTAGTAACGCTTTTGGCAAGTGAGAGTACCGGAGCCCCAAAACTTCGCCCTACTTCCTTTAACCATTTCTCAAAGCCCTTCACCGTTGTCGTTCTTCCATATTCTTTTTAATGTGCTTTAGCGAATACTTACCATCAGGTGGCACAATTGGCCGTTTGCCTCCGATAGTCATAAAAAATTACGTAGGTAAAAGGAAACCTAGTCCATAAGGTTATAACTACAGAACAAGAAAAAAATCTTTTTCTATTTCTATGATTACCGCTAAGTAAATAAGTTACAGAGATAATATCGTAAAAAAGTTGCCATTAAAGTGAGTACTGAGCAGAAAAAACATCTCAACTTTTTATTTTCACATCACATCACAAGAACTATCGAAAAGTATAGAAATAAAATACGCCACAATCTCTTGATCCCTCGCTCGATGATATGAATAGCTGGGCATGATTCTATTTCGCTTCTGACGATTCCAATATAGCTGAATGAATATCTTTTGAGATACTACTGCATTGATCGGGTATTTGAATATTCCTCAATCTATATTTGGAAGTTCCTTTGGGAATGGATGAGGGGACTAATGAAATAAGTCATAGAGGGATGAAAATCTCTGAACTAGGAACTTATATAATCTATTGATATTTTATTGATTTGTATGATTTGAAGAACAAAGTTATCCTTGTAACTATAGCTTTGCTTGTAGGTAACTTTGCAATTTTCCGGGACATAACTTGGAACCTAGATTCCGGGATTTCTCTTTTAATGCGGGTGGGAGAGCCGCTGTGATTTGATTTGGTAGGCCCTCGTTAAAATTCTAGGGGAGAGCCC
Source organism: Mecyna flavalis (assembly GCA_949319885.1). Taxonomy (NCBI): domain Eukaryota; kingdom Metazoa; phylum Arthropoda; class Insecta; order Lepidoptera; family Crambidae; genus Mecyna; species Mecyna flavalis. The sequence goes on along the minus strand of OX439419.1, from coordinate 531,757 downwards.
AACACTACCATGCGCATTCCCGTCGTACAGAGAAAAAATCGGGTATCTTTGCTATTGCGTTTTGTTTGGTGAGTGAAACTTCCGGAAGACTGATCCTCCTCTTTCATCTGCCTTTTCTTCCGCCTTTGATTCTTTTTTTCTTATAAGCGAAGCAGATTTCCAAGTGATCAAATGATGGCAAGTATCAGGTGACGCGCATATTCCTTCTTTCATGAAGAAAAATAATTTTAGTCTTCGTATATTTATTTATCATTTACTACGCCTCAGTTGCGCTGGAACTCAACAAAAACTATCTTCGGAGGTAATTCCTATGACGTAGTTTTAGTGGCGTTTAATATCTTGTTCCACCTTTATGAGTTCATCGGAAAGAGCGCAGACACCGAACCCACTTCCTTGTTTACAGTCTCGTAAAAGAAAGCTCTGAAAATGCACTAAAATTCCAATATATCGGATGCCATACTCTCAGAAATTCGCATTATGTTTTCTACAAGTCCCTATCAGAGAAGCTATAAATGTTAACAAGTGTATTATATATTTTCCGTAGTAACGTAACGACAGTTAAGGTTGATCTAATTACACCATTTTAATTTTAATGCTTTAAAATATTAAAACTTTTATAGCTTTTCGTCATGGCACTTAGCAGTAACAGTAATGCAACGATAGTGACGGGACTTTTCCATTCTTCTAACGATGGTCAATCAATAGGACAAGTAGGATGACTAATAGTAGTATTTATTCTGAATAATAGACCCCCATTGTCGATAATTCGACGTAATAGCAATATAGAAAAATATAGAAAGCTTATATTATGTCAAGTAAAACCCAGTACAAAAACTTTTTTACGCAAATCCACCCGAGACCACGTACGCAAACATTTCGCTAAACACTTCCACCATCACAGAAACAAAACAATCCAGAAAAACTACAGGAAACTCTAATGCGGCCGATCCTCAGAGTCTTAACTCAAACTCTGGCCCATACTAACTCTTTCGATTACGGAGCATACCAAAACGAGACTTGCTACCGAAACTTCGCAACTGAACTTGTTACATAGCCTAATTTCTCGGCAAATTGAAAACGGGAAAGTTTCAACCAAGTTCTCTAATAAAACATGCCACATACTTTTATCGCGTACGTATCGCTCCAACATCTGATGAAAACTACGGAATTGGATTATGATTCAACTTTTAGCGGTGAAACGAGGAAAGGGAGCGCTTCAAGGTCGTATGTTCTTTGCAGTAATTATAAGTTAATCGAGTTTCTGAGTGGGTAGGAAATGTGGAATTCATTTTCGTATTTTTCGGACTATTGTAGATGCATTCTAAATTTACTAATAACTATGTAAGTAGTTAAGTGTTTCACATTCGAAATGTGAAGAAAGAATTAAACTGCTAGGAATGGTCCATAATGTTACGACAAAACCTGTATTAAACATCTTGCTAACAAGATACAAGTATGCATTTTACTATTTGGATTTTACAATTACCCAACAGTGACATGATAAAAACTGTGGCAATAAAAGAAAAAAACATGTGCATTTCTGTCATTTCCATAGACTAATAACGAGTCATTTGGTAATTTTTTTTTCAAGCAGAATTAATGTCACCAAAATGTTCGTCTCTTAATTCAATAAACAAATGTTTAAAACTTTTTGCTTTGAATTTAAACATGGAAAGGACGCTGCACTCAAATTATGCGCTATATCCCATTAGACATAATTTTTCTACAAATTGGAAACTGTAAAATTCCAAGTGAGTTCCCAAAATGAAACACACCACGTACTTCCCACGTGAGTATCGCGTTTCTCCTGGCCACGATCCAAACTGGGTGGTTTATTGTAGGACTCTTGAGAGCTCACAGTCTAGAAATAACGATCTCTCCAGACCTGTCGACGGACCATCCAGCTGAACCATTAGCTCAGCAAAACTAAGCCTTATTCTTCAAGAAATAGAATTCACTTTAACTACAGAAACAAATAGCAACCTTGACAACTAAGCAGTATCAAAACTGTACAGGAATTTCAAGAATGACTCCAATTTGAGCTCTAACATAAAAATGTTAGAGTGTATATTGCAGGAGTGCTGAACGAACTGCACTGTTTAAAATTGAATAAGAGAATTGGATCTTACTTGAGTTATCGCGGATTGTATTAAGGTACCGGAAACTTTTTTAGTTTCGAGTATTTTACATTTGGCAGCAAATTGTGTGGAAGACACTGATTTTGTCGTTTGCTGTGGAATAAAAGTTAGAGTTTTGGAATTAATGGGGTTGACCTGGTTAGAGAGAACTTGGTTTTCCTAGAAAGCTCCTAAGTTATTGAAGATAATAATAAAGTAACAATTTAAAATGTTGGACTTCTTTATAAAATTTCCCTTCCCTCCCTTTTCTTACAACTAATTACTGTTAATGAGGACGATGTTTAAGCAAATTAAGTTCCTGAGGTACTGTGTATTACGTAATTAAAAGCAAACTTCACCTCGTATTTCACATTTTCCTATTTTTATTCTGCAAAAACCAAACGACGTGGAGCCATCGTTACCTTCCTCCAATCAACGAGATAGTATTTACCTTCAGTGAGAGAGTAAAATTTTGAGAGCAAATTAGAAATGTATTCGTAATATTTACTTTTTGTTCTTGAAATATAATTTCATAAGGTTGTGTTTTTTATGCCTCCATAATTGATTTGACATTTCGATATGATACGCAGTTTGTTTGATATGCTTTATTGTAGGCTAAAAAGATATTCAATTAATTAAAAAATAATTACCGGCCTCTTATTAATATTTGATTATAATTAAATAAATTGTTAGTTGAATGCTAATAACAAGAAGTTAATTTAACTGATTTCACTCATACATAAATGTTCCCATTTTTATGTACGAGTAAAAGCAGTTAATTAAAATAGGATTTTCTCTTGATAAAGTCGTAAGAAATAATTTCTTTTGTTCTTAAGATTGAATTTAAAATTTTCCTAATTTATCCTAGATCTGGCTCTGAATAAAGTACCTATTAAACTTTCAAAGTTTATCAAGCGCTATGGAAGTTGAGAGAATTAATCTCTATTTGGGTCATCTTCGTTATAGCTGACAGCTTTTGTCGGGATAAATTTTTTTATGTAAGAGAGAGATAGAGTAAGGACACGGACCTCTGTCTCGTCAATGACTGCAGAATCTCATGAGGTCAGATAGCAGTCGCTCCAATGCGATCATCATCATGTCGTATGGCGAAAGCTGCATGAAACCTTACTCATCTCAAACTTCCAGACTTAATTGCTGCAACCAGTCCTCAGCAGCCGAAGTCAAACTATTCCGCGTCCCCCGGGCAACGTCTGGTCCTGACCACCGTAACGGAGTGGCAGGCCGGCGGCAGAAGAATACTGTGAAAAAACTGGCTCACCGGACTGTTCTTTATTGAATCTCCCAGTGCTCTCGCTGCACTACGATCCAATGTGATGATAACTTGACTTGCCAAATCCTACATCATGGTGGGGTTCTTTTCTGAACTAGTCATCATACGATGACTAGTTCAGAATAGAACGCACGAAGAATGATGACCTATCGACCTCTTCAGCCTAACTATATTTTTTGCCTACCTATAAAAAACTTACACTAAGGATAATAAATGGTTTTTTTCTGGGTTTAAAGAGCATTCGTAACTTTGTGACTTAAGTAACAAATTGTACATTTGCTAATTCTGGTATAGTCAGCTCGCAAGTGCCCATTACTCCCGAAGGTAAGTGCGCGTAGGGACAGGGAAGGTAAAACATTGACTGACACCGGCCTATATTGTATCTATTTACAATAGATACAATATATTTATTTTGATCTTCCTTCGGTCGTGTCAGACTGCTGTCCCACCGTGTTATGGGAGTGAGGGAATAGGGAGTGCCCCTGTGCTTGCGCACTCACTTGTGCACTTTAATATATCCTGCGTAGTTGGCTGATCTTAAAGATTGGCCGCCGTAGCCGAAAACTCGGCTAGGAGGACATTATTATACACTATTTGCTTCCCCCGCCCCGCGTTCATTCCTCAGTTGGTGACTATCACTTGCGCGTTGGCTTAACCCATAAATGCCATGCCTTCAAAATTGAGAAGATGCCATGCTAAAATGGCAGTGGATTGGTGATTTCTGCCCTAGAATGGACAATCGTTTGAGCAGGCGTGAATTATTAGAGTGAAGAACGCGATATGGCAAACGTACCGTACGGCGCCCTGCCACTCGTTGAACTAATGTCATAAAGAGGACTGCTGGCAGTGATTGAAAGAGGAATGTCTAACTCTACACTCAGTCATCATCATCCCAGCGTATTCCCGATTGCATCCAGTCCGCTTCGACTATGATCCTAGATTTGACAAGCGTGGGTTCGAATCCCACTGGGAACATCACTTTGTGTGATTGTTTCCAGTTTGGTTAGGACATTGCAGGCTTGAATCACCTGAATGTCTGAAAATAATGATGATTCCGTGCTTCGGAAGGCACGTTAAGCAGTTGGTCCCGACCATGTTCCAAGTAGGTCTGGTTTCCCTTGTAAGGGTTATGGAGGTCAGATGACAATCGCTCCATTGTAATAACTCTACACTCAGTAACAAGCGAAAACAGGCCGTTGATTTTAATTGATTGATTATTTTGAGAATAAATTCGTACTCCATGTAAAGCTAAATATTCGAATAATTTTATCTTGCTCTTTCGTTTCAATGCAACTGTGAATTTCTTTATGTGGCTTGGCAAGAATCCTTGGTTGTATTCCAAAAGTGATAATGAGGATTTGTCGTGTCTTTATGTTATCCCCTTTCTCAAGGTTACACGACACTGCTGTACTGAACTGAACTGTAGTGTGTATTACTGTATCTTTCAAGATAGGTAAACCAGCTATTCGATTCTGCGAAAGAAAGTCTAAACAACAACCAGAAAAGTAAAGTAAAGTAAAGTATCAGCCTATTAATGTCCCACTGCAGGGCAAAGGCTTCCATCCTTGAAATCATGTTATCGTTACAATGATGGGTACTGGCTTAATCACCACGCTTGCCAAATGCGGATTGGTGATCACAAACCCGAGCAGTGTCCGAAAAAACCGACACAAAGTTAGCTCGACCCGGGAATTGAACCCAGGACCCCGAGATCTCGGCCCGGTACTGAAACCACTAGACCATCGAGGCGTTCAACAACAACCAGAAACAAACTAGAAATCGAACCTACAACCAAATATATAGATTTAAGAAAAGGATTAAAAGATAATATTTGTATTAAGCAAAAACAGGCTCACTTACCATCTTTTACATCACGTCGCGGAGCGGGCACAGTGGAACCTAGTCCCAGGCACAGATGAGAACATTGGCCATTCCTACAGCTTTCTCACAATAATAATTAATAATAATTCTGATTTTATTTAGTCCACATAAAGTGCATTCATATATTTATCACAACACACACTCGTTATCACGTTAGGGTCAGGTAAAAATTGTCACTATGTACCTATTTGTCACATATTCTGTTGGAAATAACAAAATATTTATATTCTGGTTTCTGTTATTTACGCGATTACTTCTCATCAAATAAAATAACTTAAAACGGATCGAATCGCGATAACATTTTTTAAAACCCGACGTTTCGACTACTTTTCAGCAGTCGTGATCACGGAAAGACTCAGATATTATGGTCGTCAAATGGATATTTCAAATCTACCGTCATATTTACAAATATTTTTTACAACATCAACAAATGTCGTCTTCGCTTTAATTTGATACGTTCCTATCCACGCAATAGTGCTGATGGTGTATTGAAGCTGCACAGTGTTGTGATGTCCAGTTATTTATTTATTTTATTTTAGGAAGGTTTACAGCTGTTATGGTTCCCATATACATAATATAATACTGGGTCGCAAGTAGATGGTACATTCCAACCATCTTCCCTATTTTTTCAGTGGGGTATAAAGCGATTCTCTCTGGCAAGGACCTGGGGTTTGTTAGAGCAAATATAATTTTATTAAATTAATGATTGGGCTTATCCAATCAAGTACATGTTCACACACGGCTGACGTCTTTGACCTCCGGTATTTCATATCCACGACGTGTTCTATAATATCGCGATTTGCTCCGTTTTAAGTTGTTTTATTTAATAAATATTCGTAATTTGGTCAAAACACTGCAATTGACTGCAATGCTGAGATGACAGATGACTGAAGCTTGTTTTTTTCTTTTCTTTTTATACTTTTTTTCTCTCTTTGCAGTGGCAATGAAAAAGAGCAATTATTGTCGTATTTATAATGTAATTTGTAAGTTGTTTGTAAGTAATGTCCCTTAATGTTAACTATTGTATCATAATATTTATTTTTTACGCCACTCTGAGGGTTCTGCCGAAAACCAGCGCTGCTGTGCCGTTGTTTAAATGTCAGCAGCTTATGCTGAGGTACGAACCCTATTGGCCATATTATCTATATTTTTTTTTGGTTAAATATAATTTATTTTTTGTATGTACTCTCATGACTGTATTCTTCCTTTTGTATTTATTGGATGACTAAATTTTGTTATTATTTCTTTCTATAAAAAAAAAACTTTAGCCTTCAACATAAAAAGCGGATCCGTTGTTCCACTCAGTCATTATAAGGATCTAACTTCAGACACAAATAAAACACTCAAATCAGTAACTAATGAATTATATTTACATATTCACATATAGTAATCGGCAACATTCAAATAAGTATATATCTTACACTAATACAAATCGACTAATATTTCATTAAGTGTCTATCACAACATTCAGTTTCAATACAGCTGTTTAATTGAGGGGGGCGCGGCGCGCGGGGGCCACGGTGATCATAACGTGCCCCCACCCTGGAGCAGGCTCGCGGCGACGCAGAATAGGGAGAGAGTGAAACTGCTGAGTGGAACTGCTCCTGGAAAGAAAAAAGTATCAGCCTATTATTTTTTCGGTTGATGGTAGGACTTTTTCGCTCAGAGTCCGACGTTAGCTACCACAAGTTCCTGCAATATATTGATGCCAATGTAGTGGCTCGGAGATCAGCCCGGTTCGCTGTACCACCGAGGCAGTCGATTTTTCTTTCTTTCTTGTTTTATTAAATATGTTAAATTTTAAAGGATTTTTTTTGTATGCTTCATAGCAGGACATTGCTGAAGTCATAAACTACTTGTTAAAAACCTTATGTATAACCTATGTACCACAAATAAAGACATTTGTATTTGAACTTAGATAAAGGATAACTTAGCAATAAAAAATTACCTTACGGCTAGTATTAACACTATACTACTGATATTTTTCAATTTTTCAAAAAAAGAAAACTGGCCCTAGATTAGTTTACTTTTCGTAATCAACTTTTTTTAGCTAAGACCCCTTCCTCCACAAAAACAAGCATTTGCACATTTATGAGTTCTTTTCTTAAACCTATTGAAAACAGATACCTATAAAAAACCAGTGCCTGAATTCAAATAGCCCACCTGAATTCTCAGCACCATAGTATTTAGGCACGCAGAAATTTTTCCATTTCATCTGAAGTGTTCGATAAAATCACTCTAGAAATGTAATATGTATGAGAAAGAGCGGTTATGATAAATACACTTAGCATTCATGTATTCCTGGTAAAAATACGTACTTTTATATGAGAAAATGGCAGTGTTGTTTTGGACAAATGGATTACATTTAACGTAATTGAACCCTTCGGAGTTTATACGATATCTCATATACGTATAACTGGCAATGGTTATTAGACAGATCGATTGGTGTTGTAGACCTGTTACACCACAGGCTGCGGGTTCAATCGCGGCATTGAGTTGATTTTAACACTTTCAGTGCGTTGGCACAAAAACCTGAACTTGCCGCGACTGCGTTACGAACAAATACTGGTCGTACGTACCTAAGCCAGAAGTGCGTTACGACCAGTATTTTGACGCACCACGACCTGACTTCCAGGGCCTACACAGACGTGGAAACTCATCGTACCAAAGATTTTCTTTTTCAAACCTTTAGGTCATATCCCTGTTTATACACAACTGCCGTAGCACAGGGTTCTGAAGGATATTTTGGAAAATATAGGCATTTTTCGAAATCATTGATTTACGACCATATATTAGGCGTTTAGCATAGAAGCGAAAAAATACTAGTGATGGGATCTAAACAGTTAAACAACAAATGATTTTTATCGATATTTTTTATTCAGACCTAAAAGATGTTACATATTTTTAACTAGAATATAATCAATTAAGGAAAAAAGTATGAAAATCGATAGTTTACTTTCAATCATTATTAATATAATCTGAGGTAATTATTATATAATTCTTTGTTTTTAGCGTTTATTTAACCCTCAGAAGAAGAACTAAAGCATAGAAACCACGCTAAAATAGCAAGCAAAGACATATACTCATCCTTTTAATTCATATGAATGACAATAATGCGTTAGAAAGGGATGTATAATATTTTGTCATGAGTCAGTTTCTGTAGGTTGTCCATAGTTTTTTCTACAGTAGTGACGTTCCTTGTCGGCACTTTAAGTCGATAAAAATAAACCTAACAGATAAAGTTACGACTTAGGTTTAATATCTATTTCTCATAATCAGATCATTTATTTCGCTCTAAATATTTGTTGTCTTTCTTCTATGTTTACGAAGTTTCTGTAGGGCTAAGTATTTAAAAAATTGATTTTACTAGTAATAACGCAGTATATTTGCCCATGGTTAAAACACTACTGCCGTGTTTGTCGCGCACGGACATAGGACACACGTCGCGTGAAGTATTGGTCGCATTACATCGCATTGCGTCGCGTCGCGTCGCGTCGCGTCACGTCGCGTCACGTCGCGTCGCCCACCTAGAACAACGGGTTAGACTAGGGAGAAAGTTAATAAAACATAGGTTATTAATATATTAAAGATTTTATTAATTCAATCATTTCAATGTCGCAAAATCACTGTACTTTAAATAAAATTGTTTTATTTAAAAAACTTGTGTAAAGTGTTTGGAACAAATATGACTACGTTTATTCCATGTCCAATTTGCTCTTCTTACACAGTCATTGTATACATATATTTTTCATGTCTTCATTCTTTGGAAACCTGTAACCAAAAAGTAGAAATGTTGAAACAAGTTGTAAAATAAATAAATAGCAGAATAATCAACTAAAATAAAAATAAGTAATATCAAGAATAATATAGCCTCTATGTAAAAAACTATGACCATGATCTCTTAAAAAAGTAAATATTATATTGTTTGAAAGATACATAATGATCCAATCAAGTCCTAAAATGATTTGTTTTTACCAATGAAACATTAATATTCATTTATCGATATAGAAATGCACATCACTATGCGAAATAATATAACCTCTAAGATCTGAACAAAATTTCTTTGATTCAAGCAATAATCGATACTAAATTGGACAAAAACAAATATTATCACAAACTTTAAGCATATTTTAACAGTTAGGACACTATTTTCTTAACTGAAATAATCGAAAACAATCTAAACTTACCGATGAAAGGTTACGTTTCTTGGATATTTTCTTTTCTTCCAGTGTGGGATTTACAGCCCTCAATCACACAAGACATTTTTACACAAGCACCGAGTATCTATCACAAAACAAGATTTATCTTGTTTTCAAGCATTGCACTGAATAATACCACTAAATTAAATTAATTTAGCTGAGAGGAGTCTCAAATTTTGTGCGAAAGTATTTGTCAATATGATGTAACTAAGTTAAGTTGTCACTTTTTCCCCAGCAAGAGGAAACAACCTATGCATTTTTAATTTGGTGGAGTTAAAAGACATCCAAAGGCATCCGTTTGACATTTGACTAGCGACGACCCTCGGAAAACAGAAACGAATTCGGATCATGTTGTTTCACTCGCTCCTATGGCCGAATTATGAAGTTAAATGAGTAAGATAGCAGGTTTTCAATTCTTATTTTAGTCTGGTTTCTATGCCTTTAGTTCTTGTTCTGAGATTTAACCAATTGCGATTTTATAATTTGGCACCTGTCAATTTTACTTTTATATTAACCACAGAGATCACACAATATAAGATTTAATGACAAGTTTTTTTGCCTCCAAAAATCTATCGATACGCGTGTCGATATTACAGGCAGAACTAGTGCGAACTGAGGCTCAGCGCGGGCACAAGCGGGTGGTTGTGGGGCTGGGGGGGTGCGTCAAAATACTGGTCGTACCGCACCAGACGAAAACAATTTCCTTTCTACGCGTTACGACCATTATTTTGCCGTACATTTTTTTTGCAGATTATTGTTCTACTAGAAACCACAAAAATGGGAATACCACTATCTCTTTTATACACGTATGGGAACATAGAAAAATAGCCCCCGCACCAGGCGTAAAACAGGGACAGAGGGCTGCCGCGCTGGCGGAAAGACGAATACGTCAAAATAGTGGTCGTAACGCACTGAATGTGTTAATGAAAGTGACTTTTTGGTTTCTGATATTACATTTCAAATGCGCAGTGTCAATTTTGCAACACGTAAACATAATTTTAACAGAAAAATTGATTCTTACAAGAGGCATTATTTGGTACTGGCTTAATCACCACGCTTGCCAAATGTAGGTAAATTGATTGAAAAATTCGATAATTTTACTCGACCTGGATATTTAATCTAGGATCCCGGGATCATGACCAGGAAATTAAGGCAAGGAGAATCACCCTGGGGTTAAGTGGGAAAACTTTTCTTCGCTACGAACAACGGGAGACTAAGAATGATAATGATGGTGGACTAGAATTGAGTTCCACAAAACTGCGAGCCAATACAACGTATAGAACGCCTCGATGTTGCATCTTTTGTCCCGCAATTTGGGCTCCCTTTCTGCTTACCATCAGGCTAAATGGAGCCACTGTACTGAGTTACTATAAAAATAACTATTTTGCCACAAACCCGAGGAATCCTCTCCCGTGACGGAGGCTGGCTGGGGCGAGTCCTCCTTGATGTAGACCGGCTCGCTCTTCCGGGAGTAGATGTCATATATGGTGGCTACGCAGTGCAGGCTGAACTGCCCGCTTGGAGGGGGCACGAGGGTGTACCTAGTAACAAGAATCCCAAGGTAAGAAGGGATTAACTGGGATTAGCTGAGGATTAGTCGGCTGACAGGCTAGGTAGCCCCCCGAATGCTAGGGGTCACTGCGACGTCTGTATACAAGGTCATTTAAACAGAAGCGTAAAACTGTGCGATGTTTCGTTTTATACTTTTTTGCAGGGCATTGTCCTGCACGTTTTCTTGTGGTTTGCCTCTGAAATAGGTAAATAGTGGTGCATAAAAAGCACATAGTTACGATTTTTACAGTGCAAACAACATGTAAATGGTTCCATGTACAATGTTTATGCAGAATCATTGTTAATCTTACAGATAAACCACGAACTTAATAAGTTATGATCAAACTGGTCCTTAGGATAAGTCAACTTTAAACAATCGTCTCGTTTTCATCATTGGTAAATTCTAAATAGCAAAGACATTGCCACTATTTATGAGCTGGTCAGGTTAATAGCCACAAGGCTGAAACCAGCTCGTCCCAATCAGGAGAAAAGGGGAAACCGGGGAAGTTTAGTGGTTAGTGGGACACTTAAGTCTCTCCCACACACTGCCACAAGTGTAGCTAGGTTGTGGTTAAGGTGCATTAAGGCACACTCCCCAGAAAAAATAGCCACTATTTATGCAGTTATTTGTAAGCAAGTTTTCTACCTTACCTGAGAAGCTCTCTATCCTCATTATCAGTGTCCCGGTCGTAGACATAGTGGTCTTGGTAGACCCTGTTCAGGCTGGAGCTGGTGTACGTGATGCCCATCTTGTAGTGCTCCGCCTCGAGGATCGAGATCTCGATCTGGCTGAACGCGGCTCGCTCCTTGAAGTCCAAGTCTGATGACTTCCATGAGACTGTTTCTGCTATCTGTGGGACATAGATCAAAGTTGAAAATCTAACGGTGCATCGACAACAGGTAGGTACTATTTGGTGAAAAAAACTCTGCACTATATGCATGCAACGCATGGATTTTTCTATGTGTGTTTTTACCATCAGCGATGTATGAAAACATTGTTCATAATCTGCTATATAGTCATGATCCATTTGGTCTAGTTTTTCTATCAAGGGCTGCGGAGGTCAGATGGCAGTAGTGCCAATGTGATTACTGGATTTGACTAAACTTAAGCACCAAAAAACTAACAGTTAAAAACAATCAACATCAATAAAAAATATCATAACACTTTATCAAATGCCCATAAATCAAATATTTTACCCGTCAAATGAAAGTATTATTTCAACAAGTTTAGTATAAAACCACAAATTCGAAATAAACGGCAAGAACAATACCACACAAACTGGGTCAGCGAGCGTCCAGCTACGGTCTCCGTCAGAAAACTACTAAACGTCCGAGAGAACCGACATTTTATTAAAACAAATCGTCAAGGATAGAAAAACTATTCTCATTTGATACCCTTTCAAATCAATAGCGAGTTTCTACGGGAAGCGACGAGTTTTGCGGGAGATAATATGGCAAAGGACGATGCTAGGTTTAGAAAGTTCCGTACAAAAGCTCCTTTCAATGTTTGGTAGAGCCATGCTGTAGACAGTTTCGGTTGTAGGGCTTTTTCAGAGTCCGACTGGCTACCACCACAGGTGAAATCTGCCGCCATAACAGCTCTAGCTGTGTTCCGGCAGTATTAATGTGGGAGCCAGTACACTTGAATTCAAAGGCTCGAATCAGATGAGCCTACAGTCTGGCAGCACATTGAGCGACGCTTCCAGGTAAAGCGTCCCTCAATGGAATAAGCCGCGGTGGCCGCTTACCATCAGGTGGGCTGCGTGCCTGTCTGCCAATGCCAACTGACGTAATATAAAAAAAAACCTCACACTGCCGACTTACCCAGGAACTCCATGCCTTGAAATGCATGTAAAACCATTATTTGTATGCCTGACTATAGTCGTGATCAAATTCTGTTCCATTAGTGCACATATTTTTGTAGTTCATTATGGAACCATTATTCCTTTGTGTAATAATAATTAAGGTACGCCGAAACAATTTTTCTACCACGTACAATGTCATTTTCTCTAAAAAAAAGTATTCAACATCCCAATTATATCAGGTTTTTGGGAAAGGATCTCTACAAAAACAGGCCGAAATAAAAATATTCTCTCTTACTAATGAACAAAAATCCATGAGTAATGGCATATTGTTTTCAACTCCGGAGTCCGTGTAAAAAAGCGAGACTCCTTCGAATGAAAAACTTTTGTTTGCTCCAAAAATTTAGGTCGCTTTGGAATTTCGGATTCGGACACAATTATGGCTGGAGGTAGGTAAGAAATTTTTTTTTGACTCTATTAAGTCAATTTCAGTCTATTTTTTACACAGCTTCAGTAGAAAGAACTGATTTCAAGCTGAATTCGATAGGATAGGATGTTTCCTATCCTATCGAATTCAGCATGAATCTTTCCACATTTTTCCATCAAGCCGCCTCAGGTGTGTATAGTGGAATATGTCCCAATACGATTTAGTGGTGCTCTAGGCTGGGGCATTTGGATGAGCTGGTCACTAATTGGTATATTACGGTTACGGTTGACTCATCTCTTTTGGGTGAGAAACCTAAAAAGAAAGTTTAGCTGGGTGAACTACTTAAGTCCTGAGTCCCACACACGGTCTTAAATCTCACTAGCCTGTAGTTGAACGCATTCTCCTTGCTTCAACGCATTCATTCTTCTCCACAAAAACGATTATGTTTGTCGGTGCAGTCGGTGTAGTTGCACGTTTACTAATAAAATTGGTCTTTGTAGCCACATAATATGAGGGCACATCATAGAGCTGATCAGCAAAGCTCTTGAGATGGAGAATGCAGTCACTGTGACCGAAATCGGTCTGGAGGATCATCATATTACTCTTACCTTGTGATCATCCAAGATCCACGTGATATTGGGGGCAGGGTACGCCTCGTCGACCGAGCAGTTGGCTCGCAGCGCGTCCCCTCTTGAAAACCGCGTTTGAGACACTGTGATCTGAGGCGCACGGAATGGCGGGTCTGTTGGGAAGAAAATTAAATATTGGTACAGGGTTAGATGGATATTATAATTGAGGTATTTGTTAATACTAATAGTGGCCAGCGGTAAACTAATTGTGTGTAAAACCACTCCTGTCCCGGAAAGCACTTACAGCCGTTGGTTCTGATCATTTTACACTGCTGTTCTACCGAGGTATGAGAGTGAAGAAATAGGGAGTGCACCAGTACTTGTGCAGTCAATTGTGGACGAACTAACATGTCGTAAGTAGTTCGGTGGTCGTAAAGTAACTTCCTTAAAGGCCGGCAGCGCGTCTGTGATTCCATCTGATTTGCAGTTGTCTATTTGCGGCGGTTGTCACTTTCCATCAGGTGTGCCGCATGCTCGTCTGCCCGCTATACCATAAAAAAAGTTTGGCCGACGTAGCCGGAAATTCAGATAGTAAGACATCATTTTGTATATTACAAAAATGCGATAGTGCAACATGTACATACCGACAACAGTGAGCGGCGCGTATCGTATGTCCGTGTGGAAGAGCGGCGCGTCGGCGGACACCTCGCACTGGTAGTCGCCGCTCAGCCGCCGGTTCAGGTTCACTATCCTCACCTGCTGGTGGTCTGACTGGGCGAGCTGCCACAAAAATAGTTTATAAACATAATAGAGGTTTTGGTAGTAAATATTATGGTATTATTAAAAAAAAATACATCAATAAAAACAAGATAAAAACTGGGTACTAAAAAGTAAGTAAAAATTGGCATTTCACTGTAGAGTTTAAAATGAATTCGTTATGTCTGAACTAAGTAAAACGCCTCGATGGCACTGAGCTCTATGATAATACGCTCAGTGCTCGATGGTCTATGGTTTAAGTACCGCGCCGAGATCGTGGGGTCCTGGGTTCAATTCTCGGGTCGAGTCTTGTGTCGGTTTTTTCGGACACAGCTCGAGTTTGTTTAATGTCCCGCTGCATCGCTTCAATGATGGGTACTGGCCTAATCACCACGCTTGCCAAATGCGGGTTGGCGATCACAAACAAGGGCTGTATCCGAAAAAATTGACACAAAGTTAGCTCGACCCGGGTATTGAACCCAGGACCTCGAGATCTTGGCCCGGTACTTAAACCAATAGAGTCTTCGTTCGTCCCACCATCATTTTCGGCGGGACGAACGGGAAGTAAAAATAAGAATTGAGCCATTTGGTGTAATGGTCGAGAAGTCGGCTATTACACCAGAGGTCGCGGGTTCGATCCCCGCACGGTACAAACATTTGTGTGCATGAACATGTCTGTTTGTATCGGTCTGGGTGTTTCTATGTATGATATGTATGTATTTACAAAAAAAAAGTATATAAGTAATGTTTATCCGTTGTCTAGCACCCATAGCACAAGCTAATGCTTAGTTTGGGGCTAGATGGCGCTGTGTGAATTATGTGCAGAGAGATATTTATGAAAAAAAAAAAACCGTTCGTTCCACTAAATGAAATGAAAAACAATTTTGGTATGGGTAGTAAGAAATTACCTATACGTCAAGTAATTTTGAGTGCGTTTAGATCTTTTTTTCCCTGAATACAAAGATTTTGCTTAGTATAGTTTTAAGTCAAAGTTAAATCAATATTAGTTTTACTTACATCAACTGAAGCTCCTGGCAGTGGAAATACCATTGTTGGAGGCATTTCTCTCGGTACAAATCGATAGAATTCATTCTCAGCTCTATACCATCTAAAACAATACAACTTTACTTTACTAATCATAAACTTTATATTTTATATCTAAAAGTAATTGAAGAAAGAAATAAAAAAGTAAATGAATAATCTTGTAAAATAAAAATGAATTGCTGTTCGTTAGTCTCGGTAAAACTCGAAAACGGGTGAACCGGTTTGACTAATTTTAGTCTTGAAATATTCGTGGAAGTCCAGGGAAGGTATAAACGATGAGAAAATATGAAAAAATTGCAAGGAAAATACTAAAGTAATACGAAGTTAACCGGGTCAGCTAGTATTTTATAATATCTTTTTATTATTTAAGACCTAAAAAACTAGTATCGACACAGCGTGTTCGATGTAATGAAAATCGAACTATCAACTTTCGCACTCATATAGGGGACCCAGCACCGATGGTTCGAAACTCGTGAGAAAACCAGCACCATCGATTGGCTAAATAGCCAATAATGATCGGATTGGTCGATGGTCAGTTGGTACTCGCTCCAATGTTATAACTGGACATGCCAAATCCTGGATTGTGGTGCACTAGATCGGGACAGAACGCTCTGAGAAGAATCTTTTTATAATTTCATATATTATGGTTTGTGCAATATTGGTTTGGTCAATAGTATGGGGTCCTTCAAGAAGGCCGTGAAAAGGTTTTTATCAGGTCGTCAATGCGCACGTAATACCCCTGGTGTTGCAGGTGTTCATAGGCTACGGTAACCGCTTACTATCAGGTGGGCCGTATGCTTGATTGCCAAAATGGCATAAAAAAAATAGCCACAAGGCTGGCACCGTCTCGTCCCAATTTGAGTGTGAAGGGGAAACCGGGGGAGTGTAGTGGGTAGTGGACGCTTTAGACTCAAGTCCCACACACGGCCACAGGTCTAGCCAGCATGCGGTTATGATGCATTCTTCTCGAAAAAAAAAAGGTTTGTGCACTATTAGACGGATAGAGGGTTACATTTTTTTGTCATATTAGGATTAAAATATGAAATAGTAGAAATCTGATTTTTTTTTAAACCGGCATTTATTACGGCGCCTGTCTGCATAGATAGGCGATTTAGCTTTTTCAATTTGTAAAAACGCATCAAAATTATTTCATTTTCTTATATTATTCTTAAAAACACAAGTATTTTTTTAATTATTATTTGAGAATTTGTGTCACATCAGAAAAAAATATTTTATAATTATTATTATAATGGCAACAATATTGAAATGTGTACCTTATAGAATACAACGCAGCACCCTCCAAGTCATAGGAGCACCTCAATATGGCGGACTGCCCCTCCCCCGACAGGACGGCGCGAGGGACCGAAATGGACACATTTCGGAGCGACCACACTCCCCCTGAAACAAACAAAATATTTCTATTAATATAAATCAAATAAACTCGCATGCTAGGGCTTCGGCCTTATAGGGGCCTTAGCGTAATATCATACGTACGTGGTGTCGCTTTATTCAAAATTAATGGATAGATGCATTAACTAATTGAGCGTAGCTGCCTCAAGGTATATTAATGGGCACTGGCGGGGGCCGATGTTATGTTGCCGTTTCTCCCTGAGCAATGGCGGCCCACGCAGGGTGACACTGCAGTTTGTTGCACGATCATTTAAATTCGTTGTGCACGATGGAAAAGCTACAGGCTAACTCAACTCTTCCAGACGGAGAAGATAGCCTGATTTGCAGGTGGCGGGTCCGTCAGTAACATCCCACGAATAACACAAATCCCTGTCACACTCAGATGGAAATTGTGTTATGGATACAAAGGATCACCCGTTTCCCATAACACCACTATGAGACAATGAAAACCACCCCGGGTTTCCTTGCCTGATACCTTTTTTAGGGTTCGGAAATTCCCACACTCCGTGACAGACCACGGACTGAGGGTGACATTACATAATGTATAGCTCAAGTTAAAAAACAAAGTAAAGACTAGCAACCGCCTCCGCGGTTTCACACACGCGTAATTTCTTTTTTCAAATATTCCTTCTGTCTACATTTCCGGGATAAAAAGTAGGTACCTTATGTCATTCGGAAATAGTGTAGATTTCCAATAGTGAAATAATTTTTCAAATCGGTCCAGTAGTTTCGGAGCCTATTCAATACAAACAAACAAACAATTTTTTCCTATTTATAATAGGTACTATGTATAGATGGACTGACACCTGATATTAGGTTAGTGATCAATACCGCCATAAACTTTAGTTAAAAACGGAGATAAAATCAAATCAAATCGTGTTGATATTCTTCGAATCATAAACGGGATTCGATCTTCGTCGTTTCCGTGAATTCAGCTATTCCTTGTAACAAAATCAATCCATTTTGTTTGATGGGGATGAATATTAATTTCAATGGAGCCGTTTATATCAGCTGTGAAACCTTTTTACACGGAAGTAATTTTAGGCCACTTAGCGACGCCTTTATCTTTACAATTTAAAGAGATTTTTGATTTAAGGATCGCGTTTTTTCCTGAACGTGAGTTTCTCTCATTTAGCAATCCGTACTAATATTATAAATGAGGTAGTAACCTTGCTGTCCGTCTGTCTGTCTGTTACGTTATCACGCTTAAGACACTGAACCGAATTCGATAAAATGTGGTAAAAATAGGCTAGATCTTGTGGAAAGACATTTATGAAATAATTTTTTGTACCGTGCGAGGATCAAAGACCAAAGGTGTGAGTTAATGAACACCAGGTCATTTGGACAGATTTCGACCAGTTATCACATTGGACCGACTGCCTTTTACCTCCGAAACCAAATATATTTATTTATTTATTTTGACATACACAACAAGTACACTTCGAAAATAAGTAGAAAAGAAAACAATTATGTACTTAAAAAAACTAGATCATTATCTAAAACAGTGTACACTGTACACACAGCATTTGTTAAAAATATTGCGTAAACAATAATAGCTTAGATGCTTCCCAATTACAATAGAGACAAATTAAAGAATCGTCATAATTTAAAAAAACATTTAAATAGACGCGTAGTTGAATATTAAATACCTATTACAAAGTTTTATTTAAACAGAGTCCGTGAAATGTTTACATTTTGCACTAGCGCCAGTCCATTTCCTCTTTGCATAACATGAAATTTTCAACATAGACTTAAACTTTGTATACACAAACTTTCAGTAGTAACTTTACCAATTCTGTTATGATTTGATAACAAGTAATTTACATTTATTTCGAGTAGGAAATGCAGTTGAAAAGCTTATAAAAGGGTTTAGAAATACATAGATGTAAAAACGTTTAAATAACTACGAAAATCGAGTAATTCGTTTCTATCATCGAATAATATGACTAGATTTAACGATTTTGATGATAACCTCTTAATTTTAAGGCTGATCCAGATAATGTGGTTCAATTAAAATTTGAACGAGATCGGGCAAGTCTTGTATCAATTTGGAAAAGAATATATTATATCACAATTGCTATTTGTGACTTCACACTGAATATTTTTTTTCTTCCAAAAACTAATTGTACTCTACCAAAACCGCAGGAATAGCTTTATAATTTTAATTGCCTTTAGCGGTCTCAACAATAATGTCAATGACTAAATAAACTATACAGAAAGCCAGCGAATCAATAAAGCCCTATTATAGAAAGTGCTGACGCCCTCATAAAGTTTGTCCCAATTTTTCCCTGGCGGGAATAACAAGTCGGCAATCTGTCCCGGAGAGACAAACAAACAGTTATTGTGCGAGCCCCGGGACGGAGGCAGGTGGGGATGATTAGTGGCCTTTAAGGATCATAGATTATTCTCCTTGGGGTTACAGAAGGGACACGTCTTATTTGCGCTCTGCGTTTTATTGTGGTTGTAGTCCATTTCTCCACGTGCAACTTCTAACTGCATCTCCATTTAAATAATAACCGATTTTTAATTTGTTAGGTATATAATTATTTACTTATGTTTGTGCCAAATCTCATACTCGTACAAATGGTATTTTTTTTTCCTTAAGTTTAAAATTAAACATGCAAACTGTATAATTGTCCTCACACCTTGTTGGCAGCAATGATAATTATCTTGCAATTGTGATTACACAATTTTCTTAATCACGTTTTTTTTTGTAAAGTCAACCGTGTATTTTTCACGTAGAAAGTAGCATAGTTACTTTGTTCTCTTGTCATTGACATCGAAACTTACAAATCACTATAGACAGACAGCACAGCAACGATACAGACCAAGAAGAATTTGTTGGGGATGATTGCCCTGGATGCGATTCATACTACGTCCTCTAAAGTAGTCGCAATGAGCTAAAAAATATGTGCTATGTGTAGACAGACGAATGTCTATAGAGTTTAAAATTAGACAATCCTATAGTTACGGTAGGCGCCTCCAACCAACAATTTTAAATCTATGGCATAGCTTTTATCGCGCTAGGCTTTGAGCGCGGCAACCGAATCAAGAAATTCCGTAACCAAAATAAACCTAACACCCTCGTCTAACGTCGTTTCAGTTCAGCAGACTTCGGCACGGTGTTTGTGTGCGTGCGACTAGACGTATGCGTGTAAACTGTATGAATGCAATAGCTGTTACCGCGGCAGTCCCCGAGTACCACTCAGTTCACTACTGTTCCAACGTATCTCAATCACAACAACCGCACCATCTGTAAATTCATACTCTTTGGCCCTCAAGTGTCAGCAGTATAATCCCCTGTCAGTCGCGGTGGATTGTCTACCTCCACACACGTCACCGTCGTCATTTCCGTTTCTGCTAATAGTTTACATATGATTTAGGGTGGAGGATCCTCCATCTTCGTCTTCGAGCATCGTGTCCGGGTCTCGAAAGGTGGAGTGACTTGAAATTAATTGAATTAGGACCTATACAAATTATACAATATCTTTAATTTTATGGGACGAGACATTTGGTGTAATGGTCAAGCAGTATGCTATTACACCAGAGTTCGCGGGTTCGATCCCCGCTCGGTACAAACATTTTTAGGGTTCCGTAGCCAAATGGCAAAAAACGGAACCCTTATGGATTCGTCATGTCTGTCTGTCTGTCTGTCTGTCTGTCCGTCCGTATGTCACAGCCACTTTTTACCGAAACTATAAGAGCTATACTGTTGAAAATTAGTAAGTAGATGTATTCTGTGAACCGCATTAAGATTTTCATACAAAAATAGAAAAATAATAATAAATTTTGGGGGCTCTCCATACTTAGAACTGAAACTCAAAAAAAATTTTTTCTTCAAACCCTTACGTGTGGGGTATCTATAGATAGGTCTTTAAAAATGATAATAAGGTTTCTTATATCATTTTTTTCTAAACGAAATAGTTTGCGCGAGAGACACTTCCAAAGTGGTAAAATGTTGGTCCCCCCCCCCTCTAACTTCTAAAATAAGAGAACGATAACACTAAAAAAAATATACTTAAGATGTACATTATTATGCAAACTTCCATTGAAAATTGGTTTGAACGAGATCAAGTAATTAGTTTATAAATTTTTGGGGCTTCCCATACTTAGAACTGAAACTCAAAAAAAAATTTTTCTTCAAACCCTTACGTGTAGGGTATCTATAGATAGGTCTTTAAAAATGATAATAAGGTTTCTTACATCATTTTTTTCTAAACGGAATAGTTTGCGCGAGAGACACTTCCAAAATGGTAAAATGTTGGTCCGCCCCCCCCTCTAACTTCTAAAATAAGTAAAAACTTCTAAAATGTACATTACCATGCAAACTTCCATTGAAAATTGGTTTGAACGAGATCAAGTAATTAGTTTTTTTTAAAACGTCATAAATCGTAAACCGCAATTTTCCTCTCATTTAATCAACTTAAATATAAAACTTGCAAAGAACTACAAGAACTTTTATATTATGATGATACTTGCTGCTACGGAACCCTTCATGGGCGAGTCCGACTCGCACTTGGCGGGTTTTGTGCATGAATTTGTCTGTTTGTAACTGTCTGGGTGTTTCTATGTATGATAATACCACCATTATTTTTCTATTTTTGTATGAAAATCTTAATGCGGTTCACAAAATACATCTACTTACTAATTTTCAACAGTATAGTTTCGGTAAAAAGTGGCTGTGACATACGGACGGACAGACAGACAGACAGATAGTAGAAGATCCGAACTAAGGTCGATCTTCACCGAGTTGATAATAGAATGAAACTTATTTTATCATGAATTTAGCATATTAGAAAACATATTAAAAATGGGTTGCCTAAAAAAATCCTGGACCGACCAATTTTTTTTTTTTTTTTTAATGATTTTAAAAAAAAATTTGCAATAACAAGATAATAAGAAAATTATGTCCTGACTTAACATACAAAACGTATAGAATGTGCAGCCGTTGGGTTTTCTATTATTTACGTGGGGGGACTACTGGGTTGTCAGGTATAAACACGTATGTGTCGATACCAGTTAATTTCACCTAATTGGATAATAGTTTTTTTTTAATATCATCATAAGCGCTATTTTATTATGAACACGTTGATATATGGTTGTCTGCAAAAAATTGGGATTTTGTTAAAAAAAAATTTTAAAAATACAATTAAACATACTCGGTCCAGGATTTTTTTAGGCAACCCATTTTTAATATGTTTTCTAATATGCTAAATTCATAATAAAATAAGTTTCATTCTATTATCAACTCGGTGAAGATCGACCTTAGTTCGGATCTTAGACTAAGACAGACATGACGAATCCATAAGGGTTCCGTTTTTTGCCATTTGGCTACGGAACCCTAAAAAAAGTATAATACGTAATGTTTATCCGTTGTCTGGCACCCATAGCACAAGCTAATGCTGAGTTTGGGGTTAGAATATGGCGCTGTGTGAATAATGTCCAGAGATATTTATTTGTTTATTGTATGTTGTAAAAAGTGCTACAAGTATGTATGCTACTTTAAGGAAGAAAATAATATTTTATCTATACTAATATTACATAATTTTAGAAGAAAGATTTGATTGTTTGTTTTTTGGTATTGAATAGGCTCCGAAACTACTGAACCGATTTGAAAAATTCTTTCACTGTTGGAAAGCCACACTATCCCCGGGTGACATAGCGTACGTAAGGGAAAGGGGGAGGGGGTATTTGAAAAAAGAAATGACGCGCGGGTGAAATAGAATATAAATAATTTAATACCTACAGAGGATTTTTAAATGTAAAAAAATAGTTAATGTATTGTGTCAGCCCTAGCAGGACAAAGCGAGCTAATAATGAAATAATGGTTTCATTACGAGTGACGAAGGTAAGATGGGACGGACGCAGCAAAAACAGCTGCTGTGATAGTGGGTCCAGACCCTAATCTGAGGACAGGGCGAAAAAGTTAAATAGCGTTTTAATTTACTTTGTAATTCCGGGGTCAGATGAGTCTCAGATTTTTTTAACTAGCTCAGTATCATAGCTCTACTTATTTACTTATTTAATAAAACTTGATTGATAACAAAATTAATGTATGAAGAACGGACCTAACGCTTAAAAATGCTGTAATTCAGCAAAAAGTGGAAGGAGCAAACACTTATTAAATAAACTTATCATGATGATAAAAACAAAAAAAAACGTGCCCAACATTATTGACGAAATAAAGGTGCACACTTCGCTGGCTCGGACATGTGGAGAGGATGAGTGAAGATCGAGCGGTGAAGCAAGCCTACCTTGGACAGCCGATTGGTAGACGCCCTGTCGGTCGTCCCAGTTATCTCTGGGCTGACGAGGTGATGAAGGATCTGCGCAAACTTCGAATGGAGAACTGACGTAGATAGCGCAAGGTAGACTGAAGTGGCGTCTTTTGTTGACGGAGGCCAAGATTCATTTTGCGGTCGCTGCGCTATCTTAGTAAGTAAGTAAGTATCATGATGATAAGCTTAAGAGGAGCCCACACTGAAACTGGTGTAGCAAAAGTCACAGAACGAGATTTCTTGTCCTGTGGAAAAAGCTAGAACTTGGAAAAGGGCACAGGGTTCATTTTATCCCAGGATAATGCTCAGTTCGTTTTAGATATCAGAAGTAAGCTGTAAACGTGTTTTTGTTTGTCATTCTTTCACGTCGCAACGAAATAAAGGATTTATGTGATTTTTAGTACGGTGATAGGTAGTTTAAGAGTAGGTCAGTGATTATATGTTTTTCATTCCCGTAAAATTGAAAAATATCATAAAGCTACGGGATGTCGTTGTATACGTCACGCGGAAGGATAGACTTAAATAAAATGCTTTACCAAAATCAAAGGCATATCAATAAACATAACAAATTCAAATATTATGAATTGTATAATTCAATTGACATAATAATTATAATTTGGACAGTTTTTAATAAGGAATAATATGTAACGTCGAGGCGCTTGAAGGAAAAAAAAATTCGGACTTGCAAAAGAATTATCTATGTAAATCAAATTACTGAATAAATTATTTCATTTCATTTCAATGATATTCAAACGCAATTCTCACAAAGTCACTGTTTCTCACTTGTTCGCTTTCTTGTTAGAACAATTAAAACCATCCCCTCAGCATTTCGCGCTGCAGACAAGGGTATTACAAGACTGCCTTGCCTCAAGTTTGAACGCGTATTTACAACACATAGACAGTGGAACATTTGACCAAGTTTCTGCAAAATACTAATGCCTTTTGCAAACAACTTTAGTAGAAGTTCCTGATCAAGATTCTGGTGTCTGGAATACGCGGTGTTCGGTAGCCCCGTAACGTAAGGTGAATTATGGACTACAACATTTACTTGTATTAGAACATCAAGCATTCGCCATTTTGTTACAGCCTTTTAAAAAACCAACGCGAGCTATTGGTGTAACATTTCGTCAAGCCTTTGCACAAGCGCGGGCGATGCGCGGGTGTGGGGTGACGCGGAGGAAGAGGGACAAACATTTCAAAGAAGAATGAACGCAGGTACAACGAAATGTTACTGGTAAATGCACACTCGCTGTAAGCATTTACCCGTCGTAACACAACGCCGAGCATTCGCAGGAAAGTTACATTACACCGAAACGCTCGAGGAAATGTTGTAGTCTATACTCACCTGTACGCATTGCACAAGGTCACACACACAAGCCATGTCTGGGAGACATCTAGTTTCTCGTGTGGTCCCCCTTAGGCGCAAATACCCTGGTCGGAAGCCAACAGGCCGGGGTCCCCGGGGTGGGCCGGTAAATAACCGTCTGCACGTTTTGAACTCTGTTAAAAAGTAACAAAAGATCTATTGCACAAAATTGAATAGTTTGAAAGCGTAACAGACAGTCAACAAACTATACCTTTACAACATTAGTACGGATTGTTAAACAAAACCCAACATACTTCGCATTAGAGGAACGCAACCGCACGGCATTGCAAAACCGCGCTCCAGTAGTGTCCCGCTCCCGATTGTTGTAATTGATTGTCGCGCGTCTAATCTGTTTGAACTGGGACGACTAGTCCCAAAACTTGCTGTATAATTTTTGATAACACATTGAGGGTTAAGTGAGGGAAGTTTGGAGGTAATGAAGTGGGAGTTTAGGTGTGCGGAAAAGTTTTTTGCGGAAAAGTTTTTGATGCAGGTAGAAAAGGGAACTGTTTTAACGGACTTAAAAGAAGAGGTGGTTATCGATTAACATCGATTTTTTTATAATATTATGTGTCACCTCACGACTTTTAACTGGATTAGTCCATGTGATTTCAATTTGTTTCAGATCTATTAAGTAACTTTTGACCTGATACACGTGGATTTCACATTGACTTCTAAAATTTCCGGAATCAAAAGTACCCTATGTCACCATTGGATAGTGAAGCTTTCCAACAGAGAAAGAATTTTTAGTTAATAGAGTATAGATGAGTACAAATGCAAAACTAGCTTGCACGTTCTTACCCAACAAACGACACTAAAAGAACCTCCAAAAGCCTAAGCCAAGAAAAATGTGTATCTAAACACTCCCAGAGACATATCGAGACTATTATCGACCCATCCCCTTATTGCAGACACACACATTAAAGTTACGACGCCATCCATTGCCGCCCGGCCGGGTACAGAGGGGCATACGTTACTAACATTAGCTTCGACGGACGTGCAATTAGATGATTTGCACGGCTAATCTCGCTAGCGGGGTAAGTGACTGTGAGGCATTGGCTCACGGCTGGTGTTAATCTTCGTGGATTTAATTGCTCTGGATTTTGTTTTGGAAGTGAATATTTATAGCTGTTGCTTTTGAAGGACGGAGAGAGAGAAGAAAGCTTAAATTATGATGGTTATTCAGAGTAAGCAGTTTATCCCACTGCAGGGCGGTGTCTAGGTGTTTTGGTGTCTGTTTTTTCTTATTTCCCCAATACAATGGTGAATGGTATGGGTCATGGACGTTTTTTTAAAGGCAGGTATCAGATAAGCTTGCGGTTCACCTGCTCATAATGACTACCACCATTGGTACTAAATATAAACTTAATAAATTGTTTAACCCTTTCCCCGCCACGCTTTTTTCCGAAAATGGTGCCCCACACGCCACGACCATTAAAAAAAAAAATTCCAAAAAATTATTAGGTTATACTCAACTCATTCAGGCAAGTAAAAATACAACGTTTCTTGATCCTGTTTTTTTGTCTGATATATCAGACATTGGCGTGGTGGGCACGAAAATGGTTTGTCTGATATATCAGACATTGGCGTTGAAAGGGTTAATGAGAATCCATTTGGTCTGGTCTTTGCCGCAAGGTATTAGGGGGCGTAGAAGACGGCCTTGCCCTCTATAATGCCACCCAACACTAATGATTTCATCGGGGATGCATGGGCAATGCATTAGACCTCCGTTCTAACCATCAGCAACCTCAGAATCTGGTGACTCTTGAAGAGCTTATACCACATGTCTTCCTTAAATGCTCTTAGATATTTGCACCACCACAGGTATCACAAACAAAACCTAAAAAGCTTCGGAACAGAGTAACTTATGGACATGCTTTGATAAATGGATATCGCAACTCCACTAAGAAGTCTTTCAGACTCCAAAGCGATTTCGTTCATCCATCAATAAATGTAAATCTTATGCTTGTAAAACGTCTTCCGTTCGAGATGCGTAGTTCCAGCTATCTCTGGGAAATTTATAGCCTTTTTATATTCATGTACGTATCATACATACATACGTACATATCGAATGTTAAGGGGATACTGAAGTTGAACGCAAGCCGCGCTTTTTGCGTCATTCACTAGTTTCACTACTGATGTTTATCTGTATGAAACCATCTCAATTTGGGGGAGCGCTGTTAACGTTTTAACACTTGTGAGAATATTTTTTAAGAGAAAACATAATTTTCATACAGTCAGTAACTTAAAACCGCCTACTCTAAACATAATATCGCTGGCCCCGGGCAACAAAGCGGTTATCGGCGGTTACGCCTTTTTTAATGTTATTTCATTTTTGGCTTCCCTGTCCTTCAATCTATACCTCTTATTTTTTTTAGATTTTTTTGTCAATATTTAAATATAATAAATGACATTAACAGCTTTATTGTATGGAAATTATTAAACGATTAAGGTATGTGATATTGTCTTACTTACTGAAACATAAAATAAAAAATCGGCGAACACCCTTACTCTATTTTCTTTTAAAAAAAGATACAATAAAACACTTAACTGCTTTTTCCAAAATAAATATTTATAAACATGGATATGTAAACACTTAATACGAAGTAATCATTCAATCATTTATTTTGTAAAAGTCTATTACGCCTTTTTTCTCGGAAATTTTATGCAGCTCTAGCGACGTAAGCCACATTACGTAGAACACCATCTCTTTCACTCCTACGCAAAAACTATTACCCCTTTTCTGGGGGACTTTAATTCCCACCACGATTCCTGGTTGGGTTCCTCCATTACTAACCATGCCGAAAGGACTGCTCACGCGTTTGCTCTTACCCATTCCCTGACACAACTGGTTAACCAGCCCACCAGGATACCTGAGATAGCTGGTCAAACGCCTTCTTTGCTGGAACTTTTGCCGACGACACACCCAACTGGCTACCGGTTTGAGGTCAGGCGCCTAGGCTCCTTGGACAGTGGTTGGTTAGTGGCACTAAGCTCGACACTAGGCAGTCTAGCTTAGTGCCAGGCGCAGTACCCCCGCAGCCTGAGGTGGTCAAAAGCTGGGTTTTGCATTACTCGTCAGCAGATTGGAACGGGATGCGTGATTACTCCGCATTCGTTCCTTGGGGTAAGCGTTGTTACAGCGGGAAGGATCTAACGGCAAGTGCCGCGGCTGTTGCTGATGAGATCAGTCTTGGTATGGAATATAATGTTCCCTTCTCCGAGGTTGTTAGCAGAAGCCGTGGACGCCCTTGGTTTAATCGCGAATGTGCTGATGCTATTAGTAATAAACGTGCTTGGATCAGGGGTCGCGCCTGTAGAGATCCTTATAATATTGTCTCGCTGAAAACTGCGTATAACGCTGCCACAAGGGCCTGCAAAAGGGCGTATGTAAGAGCGGACGCCCAGCGCGTTGCACAAGTAGGCATGGAGTTAGTGTCACACCCTACTGGGTCACGTAGTTTCTGGCATTTGGCCAAAGCCGTGGAAACTAACTTCTGTAAGCCCGTAACAGCCGCCGTTGAGATACCCTGACGTCTCAATTGCTCATCAGCCGCTAGAAAAAGCCGACCTCTTGGCTAAGCTCTTTGCGGCTAACTCCCGAATCGATGAGTATAGCGCGCCTCCACCAACGATAACGATAACTCGCAATGGGCAGCGCGATGTGTGCTTTGAGCTACAGTCACTTGATGTTCGGAAAGCTTGTGGACCTGATGGTATCCCGGCGATTGTTCTAAAACGCTGTGCAGCTCCTGTGTTAACGCGCCTATATTGCCTGTCGTACTCATCGGGCTCTGTTCCTGAGGCTTGGAGGGAGGCTAACGTGCAGCCGGTCCTTAAAAAAGAAGACCGATCTGACCCTTCAAATTATCGCCCCATTGCCATAAACTCAGTGTTGTGCAAAGTCATGGAGCGGATCATTCATAACCAGTTGATCCGCTACCTTGAAGCTCACTTAATTATTAGTGACCGACAGTATGGCTTCAGACCTAAACGGTCAACGGGTGATCTTCTTGCCTACGTGACTCATCTCTGGCGGGAGGCAATTGATAAATACGGTGAGTCGTTGGCAGTCAGTCTTGACATTACCAAGGCTTTTGATCGGGTCTGGCACAAAGCTCTTCTCTACAAGCTTCCGGCATATGGTCTGCCCATTCAGCTCTGTAAATGGATATCTGGCTTCCTGCATACGCGTAGAATTCGTATCGTAGTTAATGGACACGCTTCGCAGTTCAGGTTGGTCAATGCTGATGTCCCACAGGGCTCCGTTTTATCGCCCACCCTCTTTCTTCTGCATATCAATGATATGCTGCCTCTTAGGTGCAATTATTGCTATGCGGATGACACTACGGTTCACGGGCGCTACCTGGATAGGCCTAGTGCTGGCAGGGCGATGATTGATGAGATGCGGGAGAATCTTGTCATTGAATTGAACCGAGTTCTGAATCTCATTAGTGAATGGGGTTCCAACAATTTGGTTTAGTTCAATGCCAAGAAAACTCAAGTGTGCGCGTTCTCCTCAAAAACATCCCAATTTTTCCCAATTCCCGTTCTTTAGGGCACCCCTCTCAGTTTGCAGAAAAGCCTAAGCATGCTTGGCATGGAAATCTGCTGCAATCTAAATCAGGCTCGACTTGACTTACATCGAGCATCATATCTGAACGGCATCCAAAAAACTAGGTATCCTGAACAGAGAGTGTCGGTTCTTTGCACCGGATCAGCTATGTCTCTAACATAAGACTCAGCTTCGGTCCTGTGGTGAGTACTGTTCGTTCGCATCTTTGGGATGGATCTGCCAGATACCTCTTGTATGCCCTTGATAGATTGCAGCGACAGGCTTTGCGCATTATAGGTGATGAGGAGGTCACCAAAACCCTTTAACCTCTTCAATTGAGAAAAGAGACGTTGGCTCGCAAGTGTAAGTGTTTTCTACCGCTTGAGGAACTCTTTTCCCTTATTCCTCCCTCTCCGTTCCGGCTTAGAACCACTCGCTCTAGTCAGGGTTGTTATCGCTCTACCGTGGGAAGTATTCCATCACGTACAAAAAAGTTCTATGACTCCTTTCTTTGTCGAACCATAAAGAAATAGAACTAGAGTTTTTCCCCCTTCCTGTAACACGGGGTCCTTTATTTAATAAAGAAAGTTTATTAATTAATAAGGGTTATGATTGTAATTTTAAAAGCGTTTTAATTATAAATAATAATAATTTGAGTTATTCAACAGGCTGATATTTCAGGCAAGAACTTTCACTTTATAAAATTTTAAATATGTGAAATTAAATTCGTAGTATTCAAAGTCAATTATAAATGTTATTGGCTTTTCCCAGTTTCAAGGGAATTTTTACCAATCAATATAATTATTTGATCCAAATCATACTTCCAAAACTAGTACATAATTATAAAATCATTTATAAGTAGTAATATTATAAAAATAATAATAATTATTATGAAAAACTGCCTAAAATAAGAAAAAATAATAATATATTTAACATTGTGGTCAGTTTGTAATGTATCATTACATAAAAATATAATTCATTATAAGATTTTAAAATAGCGTTTAGTGGTTATTACTTCTAGGACCGTATTAAAAATTTCCCTGAAAAAGGCGGTAATAGGCTGATACGCTCATGATTATAAATGGAAATTGCGTTGTATTATTTACTTACATCCCGGGCTATTACTGGCAGATCTACCTATAAAGCTGTTAATGGTGTTACAGTTAGACAGGCAACGTAAATAATTTG
Organism: Mecyna flavalis; assembly: GCA_949319885.1. NCBI lineage: Eukaryota > Metazoa > Arthropoda > Insecta > Lepidoptera > Crambidae > Mecyna > Mecyna flavalis. The sequence goes on along the minus strand of OX439419.1, from coordinate 501,323 downwards.
TATTATACATTTTTATCATTATCTCTTCCTTTATTTATAAATATATTATATTTTTTAGAGGGATTAATAGATAAAAAAAATACCTTTTGATTGAGATATTAAACGCTTATTTCGAATGACTGTACACTAAAATAGAATTAAATTAGCTTCAATTGCTTCTCCTGAACAATTCGATTTTTGATATAACCGCTTTATTGCCCGGAGCCAGCGATATTATGTCTAGTAATAGATATGAAGTACGTAAAATATAATATGCCATTTATCAATGTAAATAAAATTGGTAAGCATAGACAAATTGTTTAGCCAAAAAAAAATCGAAATTTATTTTTTAGGTTTTTTAAGTTTATAAAAAAACCGGATGGGGCCCAGCCAGCTATTTTGATCTCTATAATTATCTACTCATTCCTAGATGGCATAAAAATATTATAAATAAATATAATAATATTACCCGAATTGAGAACCTTCTTTAATTTGATGTCGGATAAAGGAGGCGTTAATATTTTTAGAATTACAGTTTCGGGGTAGGTACTCTTATAGGATATTTTTATGACTCCTACTGGAGTCTTCGAATGCGACGTCAAAATTCACATATAACTATAAGTAATATTATTTTAAGGAAATATTTATGACCAAACATTTCACGACTGGTTTCATACAGTTTTTGTTACTAACTTTAATTTAGTTCAGATATTTTTACAATTTTACAACGCGAGGTTTTGCGAATGTTTGCAGTTCTGAGATTGAATGGTAAAATTTTATAGGATATCTTTTGTTACTACTTCAACTTACTAACAAAGTTGCTTTTTTTAGGACTAGATGGCACTGTGAAACATTCTATTCAGCGTCTTTAGGATCCGATCAGCGTTTGCGACCAATATTAATTACATATTTGTATTGTTTTAGAGTTTTGTAAATTTTGTTTGCTTTTAGACATTGAGCTCAGAATTTGCTTGACTTCTTAAGGCCTCATTCTTGTACGTAGAAGTAAAATCGCATATCTCTTGTGGTTTTTCTCTTTACTAAGTCAAAGAAACGACGTCTTTGAGGAGACTGTAATTAAAGTCTCAATCAAAAGATGCAAATGTTCTGCGAAATAGCCCGTATAATTTTTCGTTACACTGAAAGTTAGGTAGGTATTTAAAAATGTTCTTCGGATCGAGGATCGAGGTCGAGGTCGAGGATCGAGGATACCCCGCACGCCCCGCGGAACGAGCGGTTGTAGTTGGACGTAGCTCCGTATTTAAAAATTGTTTTTAAAGAGTAAAAGTCAATAATATAAGTCAAACATGTAACTACTATAACTTAACAGTGCAATATACTAAACAAGCAGATCAAGAGCAAAAAAAAACCAATATGTGAAGTGATATAAACAAAATTATCCACGAAAAAATCGTTAAAATTTAACCAGTGTGACAGTGTTTAAAAAGGAGTGCGTTGAACCCGTCCAGCTGTGACTCAGCTGAGTCATCGGTAGGCACATTAACGGCTTGATCTACGAAAACTGCAACCAACTAACGACCTATTTCACCCATCTCAACTACGTGTTTCCTGGCGCAGCGCGTACGACCGTCCGCCTTTATGTGTAGAGGTGACGGTTCAAATCCACCGAGGACTTAAGACTTTTTTCGACTTTTTTTCTTCGAGTTTTTATATACCATTTTACACAAGTGCCTAAAGACACTGAAAATGGCCAACAAGTGCGCAAAATGTGTCAAAATTATTTCTAACAGACAGATACTAACCTGTTCTCAATGCAAAAACAACTATCATCTAAATTGCACTAAAGTTTCGGAAAAGTTATTTTCCTTGATGAAACAAAAAAAAAGTAGTGATTGGCGATGTGAACGATGTGTCAGCGAATTACATAAACGAAATACACCAACGACATCTAATAAAACATCCATAATAAGTACATCTACGCCTCAAAGTTACGTTACACAACGCACTCAACATAAAATAAACGTTTCCACAAGTAATTCCTTTGAATCATTACATTCAGACGAATTGGATGACGACAATAACTCCAACGACGAATATAATTTAAATAGGAGCTGTCCCGAAACAGGATTCAGTGCTAGAGAAGAGGTTGAGGAGCTAAAATCAAAAATCACCAACTTGGAGAACATGCTAGAAATAGCGGAAAAGGAAATAGAAAATTTAATATTAGAAAATGGTACATTAAAAAAACAAATTATTGAGCATGAGAAGAAAGCAGACAGATTAACCCGTATATGTCGATCAACTCCGACTAAGGAAAAACCAAAAAAAAAACAGAAAAGTTTTGACAAGACTAAATTGGAACTGACATGTCTGGAACCGACTGTAAATGAATCCTGTATGCAAAACATTAGCGACGGCGGTGCAAAATGTGAATCCCAGATGATGGAAGTTCAAGTGGTGCAAAACAAACTCATGGTAACCGAACACAGAGAATCTGAAATACGAAAAGAAACTGCAGTGATCAACTCCAAATCGTCTGATGTCACTCCGAAAAGAAAAAGAGTAGCCCTGTTCTCTGATCAAAACGGTAAAGGTATCCGTAATATTCTACAAAACCTGCTAGGTAACGATTTTCAGGTAACTTCAATAATAAAACCAAATGCTTGTCTAGACCAGATCTTGTCATCTTGTGACATAGTTTGTAAAGATTTTACCAACACAGACCACGTCATTATTTTAGCTGGATCAAATGATTGGAGCCCTCTTCACTTTCAATCAAATCTATTTACCTATGTATCATTACTTTCCAACACAAACGTGATAATTGGTGAAATCTACGAAAACAAAACATTAAATGTACACAAACTAAATGAAATATCCCGTCACGTTTCTTCCCAGTTTGTTAAAAGTACATTTGTGCCTTTGAAATATAATGAGGCAACTAATAGTCATAAACTGCACACAGGTAGATTGCTGTTGAGGGAAGTTCTGTCCCTAGACTATAAAAACCATTTTATTAATCACACTAAATCTATAAATGAAACACAGTTAAAATTAAAAAATAATTCAGTACAAAGGGTTATCACTCAATACTTTAAAACAATAGGTCCAAAAAACACAAATCATACCACATCAGATATAAACATACGACCAAAACGCCAATACACCATCCCTCACCTATTTAGCAAAATAAATGAAAACCAAAACAAAAAGCCTAAAAACCAGGAAACTGCAAGCAGTAATGACAAAGACACAGATTTTTTTCGTTACCAGTAATTGTGATAGACAGAACTTTAATATTATGCACTTAAATACGCAAAGTATTAAAACAAAGGTAGAGCAGTTAGAAATACTAACGATTGAGAAAGAAGTTGATGTTTGCTGTTTTACCGAGACGTTTCTGAGGGAAGAGGAAGTGAATACAGTTCAAATAGGTGGGTATCAAAAAGCAGCCCATTTCTGTCGAAAACGGAAAAAGTGTGGAGGTGTGGCAATCTACATCAGAACTTGTATCGAGTATCTTGAATTGCCATGGATCTCGGATATATCTGTAGATAGTCATTTTGAGTGTTGTGGTATCAGTATAACTAGCTTAAATATTTTGGTGATATGCGTCTATAGGTCACCAAGTAGTAATCTTGATATCTTTCTGTTGGATATGGAATATTTACTCCACAAAATAACTTCAAGAGGACGTAATAATTTCAAAAGCATATTCATTTTGGGTGACTTTAACATAAATATTCTCGAAAAGAACGACAGAACGCAATCATTCATAAATGTATTTAGATCTTTTAAATTACATCCCACAATAAATATTCCTACTAGAATCACTACCCATTCACAATCTTGCATAGACAACATCTTCACAAATAAGAAACATTATAGTGCAAAAGTACTAGATGTGGGTTTATCAGATCACACATGCCAGGTAATTTCAATCCACACTAATAAAAGTTTTAGTGAGAAGTTTTGGTATGTGCTTAGAAGGGACCCACATAAGTATTTGGAAATATTTAAAAAATATATATCGCAAATTAACTTTAACCACTCAATCCCGAACCGGCACTCGGGTGCCGCGTAACAATAGATTTTCTATTGTGTCTGGTAATCCGGGGCTTGAAAGATTAACGATATTTATTCTCTGTCCGATCCTAATGAGGCATATAATTCATTTCTAAATAATTTCTGCCTCATTTTCAATCTGTGTGTTCCTACTGACAAAGTTAAAATAACACATAGAAGACCACCAAATTGGAAGACAAAAGGCATACTCATAGCAAGCAAAAACAAAAGGAAACTGTATCTACAACAAAGACAAACAAATTGCACAAAGATAAAAGAAAGATATAAAAAGTACTGCAAAGTTATGAAACTGGTAACAAGACAATCCAAACGAAACATTAACGTAAAATACATACAGCAGAGCACAAACAAGGGAAAAGCAACTTGGCAAGTCATAAAACAAAACACAACCAATACAAACACAATTAAAGAAAGTATTGAAAGCATTCAAAAAGATGACACCCTAATTAACAACCCACTTGACATAGCAACTGTAATGAATAACAATTTTATTAACATAAATAACAATCCACAAACAAATAGTAACATTATACGTAAGACAGTAACACATCCAAATCTAAAGAGTATATTTTTGACACCAGTAACCACCACAGAGACCAAAAACATAATAAAGCGACTCCCCAATAAAAAAAGTACAGGTTTTGATAATGTACCTATAACACTTATTAAATCTAGCATTGACATTATATCTGCCCCACTTACACACATCTTAAATCTGACTTTAGAAACTGGTATATTTCCCGACGAATTAAAAAAAGGTTTAGTAATACCTCTTCACAAAAAGGGCTCTAAAACTGACATGAATAATTACAGACCTATTGTGTTACTACCAAATTTTTCTAAAATATTCGAAAAGATCATATACAATAGAATTTTTGCATTTCTGACCAAAAACAAGACATTAAACATAAATCAATTCGGTTTCCAAAAAGGCAAAAATACGACACTGGCCATTTTTAGTATACTTAAGCAAATATGGCTAGATATAGACTCTAAAAAAAGGGGCTTTGGATTATTTATAGACCTATCAACGGCGTTTGACTGTGTGCTGCACAAAATTTTACTCCAACAGCTTGAACATGTAGGAATCCGTGGAAACGCCCTAAAACTAATGGAGTCTTACCTTACAAATAGAAAACAATCAACTATATTAAACTCGTATGATAATAAGACAAAAACTTTAGTAAAAGTGCAGTCTCATTTTGAAACCAATGTTTTGGGAGTGCCACAGGGAAGTATACTGGGGCCACTCTTTTTTAACCGACTTCAAAAAAGGAGGAGGTTCTATGTTCGACTGTATGTATTTTTTTTTTTTTTTTTTTTATGTATGTCCGTCGATTTCTCCGTCAATTGTGGACCGATTTAAATAATTCTTTTTTTATTTGAAAGAGCATAGTTCCGAGGTGGTCCCATTGTCACCATGTCAGGATCTGATGATGGGATCCCGGGAAAATCAAGGGCAAACCTCAAATTTTATAGGCGCACACTACGCGTGACTTGTTTTTTCTGAAGCCATTTAAGTGTTTGCGTCCTATAGACATCACTTTATGTTGATGAGCTGATGATGGAAGGTACAACTCCTTAACGGTTAGGAGTTAGGGGATAATTCTTTCAGTATTGTAAGAATATGTGGACCGTTATTTGTATTTCATGTACTTTTGCAGCTAAGCTGATGATGGAAGGTACAACTCCTTAACGGTTAGGAGTTAGGGGATAATTATTTCAGTGTTGTAGGAATATGTGGACCGTTAGTTGTATTTCATGTACTTTTGCAGCTAAGCTGATGATGGAAGGTACAACTCCTTAACGGTTAGGAGTTAGGGGATAATTATTTCAGTGTTGTAGGAATATTATGTGGACCGTTAGTTGTATTTCATGTACTTTTGCAGCTAAGCTGATGATGGAAGGTACAACTATGATGATGGAAGCTAAAGGGTACGACTTCTTAATTCTTATGTCCCTCTTGCGGGCTGCATCTTTAGTTGGTCTACTGAATGGTGCTGAACACTTAATGAATACCTAATATTGTCAAATAATACAATTCTACTATTTTACTCGTATTTTCGTTATCAATATTATGAGAGAGTTTTACTCACTCCTACGTATTATTCACACTAAAAATAGAAAAATAAACAAACTTTTTTTAAAAAAAATTAAACCGACTTCAAAAAAAAAAACAAAAAAAAAACTACCTAAAAACACTGAAAAGCAAAAAATAATTTTAATAAGACATTCATCAAATGCGCTTATTGTCTAAGCCTATTAATAACATTAAATTGTATTTACGTGCTAGGTAGGTACCTACTAATCTGTTTGAAGTCGGTGCCAAGCCAAAAGTAATAAAAAATGATACATACCTAATAATTTATGTATTATACAGGGTTACAAATAATCCGCGGACGTAGGTACGTAGTCTGGGTACCTACTATTTGGCTTGGCACCGACTTCAAACAGATTAGTAGGTACCTACCTAGCACGTAAATACAATTTAATGTTATTAATAGGCTTAGACAATAAGCGCATTTGATGAATGTCTTATTAAAATTATTTTTTGCTTTTCAGTGTTTTTAGGTAGTTTTTTTTTTGTTTTTTTTTTTGAAGTCGGTTTAATTTTAATTTACATCAACGAGCTTCCTTTAATAGTCGGTCACCTTTGTGTCATGTTTGCTGATGATGCAACTATTTTCATATCTAAAGAGAAAACCGAAGACGATAGTCTCAGTGAAATAATTCAAAGTACCCTAAACAATGTAATCGGGTGGCTAGCATCTCTAAATCTAAGAGTAAATCTAAATAAGACTAAAGTATTGGAATTCAGAAATTACAAGGTGAACCCACTGAATCTTGACATTGTTATAGACAATACTGAAATTGAGAAGGTTTCTGAAATAAGATTTTTAGGGGTTACAATTGATTCACACATGAATTGGAAACCTCATATTGAGAAAATAAACAAACAGATATCCGGTAGGTGCTACGCATTATCAATTTTGGCAAATGTGACAACACTTGAAACAGTAAAAAGTGCTTATTATGGTTATGTGTATCCTATTTTGACCTATGGAATAATGTTTTGGGGAAATTCAGTAAATGTTAATAGCACTTTCGTTCTTCAGAAGAGATGTTTGCGTATAATGTACAATATCAAACAATGTGACACACTAAGAAATATATTTAAGGACCATAACTTTTTAACTTTGACGTGTATATACATACTAGATATTTGTGTTTTTGTAAGAGGACATCCAGAATATTTTCATAAAAAAAATGACATTAGAAATAATTTACGATCGCAACATAAACATGACATATGTACAGTTAAATTCTCTAGCTACATTTATAGCAAAAGCGCTTACATAATGGGAATCAAAATCTTTAATAAGCTACCAGGTTTTATTAAATGTCTGGATGGCCCACAATTCAAAAAAACATTGAAAAACTGGCTTGTCAAAAAATGTTTTTATAACTTAGAGGAATATTTTAACGATAGCACCTAGTTAAATAATATTCTAAAATTGTAATCCAATAATAATTGTATAATTTGTTTTCCATTAATATTTTTAAAATTGAAAAATGCAATATTATTGTAAAATTGTATCAAATGTTAAATATATTTTATTGAATTTTATGTTACCCAAAAATAATATTGTACGCCCGAAATGGGCAAACTGTTGATTCCAATAATGTAACTTGTCAAGAACCTTTGTAACACAGTTAAACAATAAATCTTTATCTTATCTTATCTTATCTTATCTGAGTGTTTTATGTAAATAAAATCCCACCAAAAACATTCTGTAAAAAAACTAGCCAAGTCTCGATGGAGCTGCTTGTTTATCTCTAAAAAGTAATGAAATCTAGACATAGTCGTGCCAAGTCTAAGGTTCCTTACTGCGATTTCTTTATTATTATAGTCAATGTTGTGTGACTTGGCCGTTGAAAGGTACACAAGGGTACAAAACCAGGTGCTCCATTACTCCATTGCACCAATCTGTCATTGTTTACATGTAATGTTATATCTGTTGTAACTACCTAATAGCCCATACTGGTATTGGTAATTGGACGCTAGTGTCTGATTTGGCCCTTCGAAGTTGAGTTGCAGGTCCGTTTGGCCGTCTGGCCCTTCAACGGCCAAGTCACACAACATTAACTATAATAATAAATAAATCGCAGTAAGGAACCTTAGACTTGGCACGACTATGTCTAGATTTCATTACTTTTTAGAGATAAACAAGCAGCTCCATCGAGACTTGGCTAGTTTTTTTACAGAATGTTTTTGGTGGGATTTCACTTCTTTTTGTAGGAACGTGGGCATATTGATTTATTTTGTATCTATTTGGAATGAGACGTTTCCCGTGAGATTTTTTTAGCCTATGTCCTGTTCCACGTTATAAACTATACCTGTGCCAAATTTCATGTGGATTGGATTGATAATGTACTATCCCATCCCCCCACCTCCCCCTCCCATTAATATCCCCATCCCCCTCCCACCCCCCCTCTCATCTCCTTTCCCCCCTCCCATCTCTCTTCCCCCTCCCATCCCCCTTCCCCCTCCCATCCCCCCTACTCCCCCTCCCATATACTATCCCCACCCCCCCAGCTACCCCTCCCGTCCCCCCTTCCATCTCCCTTCACCCTCCCCTTCCCCCCTCCCCCTACCCCTACCATCCCCCTTTCCCTCCCATCCCCCTTTCCCTCCCATCCCCCTTTCCCTCCCATCCCCCCACCACCACCAAATGAAGCGGCTCACTAAGTTGAGTATTTTTTGTAAAGGCGGTATATGTCGATCTCTAATAGTTTGGTTGGGCTCTTGTGTTTTCTAATCAGGGTCACCAGGTACTCCAGATCTTCGAATATACTAGTTTTTATAGTTTTCCCTTTATGTAGCCATTAAACCATAACTCTGTACCAAATTTCAGCTCTCTGAGTTTATGGGAAGTACTAGTTCTATTTTGATGATCATCAGTGAGTGAGTGAGTCAGTGAGTGTCTGTCATAAATGCGAAACTTTGCTTTCGCTTAACTTCGGAACTAAATGACTTAAAGCCTTGAAATTTTGTATTCTAAGTATGTGATTATAGCTTACTAAATGACGAAAATTTCTGCGTTCTGGTCTTATCCAGAGGTTCTCAAATAGGGGCCTGAAAATGCGGCGAAATGGTTCCAGTAAAGGATGGTACGGCAGTGTTTGCTTCGCGCTCGACTTGGCGGGGGCACTGCCGTGCCCCCAGATCTAGATCCATATATAAGTCTATTTTAAATACGAATGTTTGTCTCTGTCTATTGGTGACATTTTAAGTTTTCGTACCTAATGTCATTGATCTATTGTTTATCTATACTAATATTATAAAGAGGAAAGATTTGATTGTTTGTTTGTATTGAATAGGCTCCAAAACTACTGAACCGATTTGAAAATTTTTTTCACTGTTGGAAAGCTACTCTATCCCCGGGTGACATGGTACTTTTGATCCCGGAAATGTGGGGGGAATGGAGGGATATTTGGAAAAAGAAATTACGTGCGGGTGAAATCGCGGAGGCGGCAGCTAGTCATTGGATAAATTTATATAACAACATATACATATTAATTATGTAGGTATAATTGGTAGTACCTTAAAAATATTTTGGTTCCTATCTCGGGAGATGAGAAATAAACAGCCATCTCCCGAGCTAGGAGCCAAATTGGTGACCCCCGACGTGATAATGTGTGCTCCAGATACAAAGTCTAAGCTGACGCTACAATAGAATTCATAAAATACGAGATAGTTATGAACATGAAAAACACCTCGTTACCTCTTATTCAGAGGTAATCTGCGAATACCTTACAAATTGCGTATTTCCTCCACACGTCCCTCTCCAGTCTAGATCTGGATCAAGGCTAGACTTTCTCTTCATAAAAAGGTAACTGACGACTCAATCAGACGTACTTCAGACATGAATACACTAAATATATGTAGTAAACGTAAGTATTTAATGAAAAAGTTATGAATGCCTGGTATCGTAGTAGATTCAAGATGTTATGTTTTTAAACACAGTTATCACAACTTTTGCTTTGTATTTAAGATGCGAAGTGTACTTTTAAAAATCTGCTTATATGACATTTCATTGTGAAGTAATAATCTATAAATAAGTTAACTGCATTCTTGTCAAAACATTGCTCTAAACACTAGCGCCTGCATTGGTCGGTGTTGACTGTGTTAACAGCCGCCATTCGCACGAGTTAACACGACTCGGTAGAAGCGCGCGACTTCATTAGCAGGGAGTTTTGTTTTGATCCTGCTGTGGTTAAGTTGTGAATGAGGTTTTAGTAAAACTTTAGTTTTACTACTTTCATACAATCAGCTTGTATTAAATTTCGACGGTGAAGTAATAAGCTACATGAACACTGCAGTGTTGTTAACGTCATTGCTCCAAATAGTTCGCGCGTTGTGTTAGCGCCTGCATCGCTCGGTGTTGACTGTGTTAACAGCCGCCATTCGCTCGTGTTAACACGGCTCGCTACAAGCGCACGACTTCATTAGCAGGGAGCTTGATTTTGATGCTGCTGTGGTTAAAACACTGTTTCAAAAGCCATTACTATTTGAGTTTTGGTTACTTTACAAGATGGGTGCGTTATTGTTAACACTAGTAATTTTTATTAATAGAGCAGTACCTGATAATATTTTAAATAAAAAATACCACTTATTTAATGGTAACATGCGTTTCATTTAAAAAATCTTTTTAAAATTCAATGTGAGTTTACGCACCATATAACTATAGGCTAGCGAAACCTTGCACCGTGCGTAGGAACTACTCGTAGAAGCGGTCGTCTCACTATCCACTTGACTTCCCCAGTTTTTTATCAGTTGGCAAACGAGCACTCAGCCCTCATTGTAAGAGGCCAATGCGGTCTTTTCCATTGATTTTTCTCACCCGAAGAGAGAAGAGTCGTCAATTAATCTAAAAAACAAATCTTAATAAATATAAACACAACTTGGTTCGGCCAAAAAGCTGTTATCTAAATATAATATTTCTACAAATAAAAATAACATCAATTCGGTGTAATGTACATTAATGTACATGTACATTCTGACACCGATTGTCGCGATAATTGGCGTGTCCATGCCGCTCTCTGCGTCCTGCGCTCATTAACGCGCCTGGATTAATAAGTTTATCGCCGTGAATTCATTCTACAGCTCGTTTGGAGCTTTGGTTGATAACAAACACATTTGCATCCCATTAACAGTAACTGATACGACCTTTATGTTATGTTTTCAGATTTACTAGATACTAAACTTAATTTAAGCGCTTGTTGTCGATCACTTGTAGATAGCTGTGGTGGCTGAGTGGTTTTAAACATCGATGAGTGAGGATGATGGTTCGAATTTCGGCGCACACCTATGGATTTTTCAATGTGCGTATTTACCATATGTAATGTCTCCGATAGTCAGGTAGTAGAATAAAACTCTATTTGTATTTAGGTAGGTATAGGGTATGCCAGACACAGAATACGTCCGCATTGCGCCCAACACTACAACATAGCCATCCGCCCGCGGTTTCACCCGCAAGTAATTTCTTTATTCAAATTCCCCCTTTTTCGTCCACATTTCCGGGATCAAAAGTACCCTATATCACCCTATATGGGATGTGTAGCTTTCCAACAGTGAAAGAAATATTTAAATCTGTTCAGTAGTTTCGAAGCCTATTTAAACAAACATACAAAATATTTCCTCTTTATAATATTAGTATAGACTAGTTCGGTGGTGACAAAAAACATGTAAAGTAACTTGCACAGTCAAAGACTCGAAAATCAGAGAGAGAGATTTGACTTGTTATTTGAAAAGCAAATCAGTTCACTGTACATTGTTGCTCCAGTTGTCGGGATTGCTGAGTCCACTCACCGCGGACCAGCGATCATTAACGCTGCCTGAAATAATTAGTTTATCGCTGTGAATTAATTTAACAGCTTGTTTGCAGCTTTTGGTTGATAAAGCAAACAATTTTCATCGCATTAATGTTTGGACGTAGTCCAGGGTATAGTAATCTAGCGATATTTAGTAATTTAAACATATTTGTCATTTTATTTGATTTGGTTTTATTTAATGAGTAGGTAGTAACCGCGTAAACATCAGAAACCACTATATATTTGTTTGACTAGCCCGATGTTGCATTCGGTAGTTACCATAACCCTGCCCTGTGTGGCAGGGATCGTGGATTCGAACTCCCTTCAGGCCAAACATTTCTGTTTTTGTGCAAGAAATGATGCGTACAGTGACTGACTTGCGAATTCAATATGTCTTATGTGCGTAGTTATCTCCTCGCAAAAAAATGTACCTATAGAATTGTATAACTTGCTTAATTAATAACGCATAAGTCTTGGTAATAATTATAAGTAATTAAGATTAACGTATTAGTACAATATTGGTAAATGTGCTACATACTTTTCTATGCACTGAGTAGGACTTGTAACATGAGAGGTTTTAAATGTTATGTTTTGTTAAAGTTTTTTCGTAGGATCCCGAGACCTGAGTTTAAACCGTAGCCTGGTACCTAAACTAGGCCATCGAGACGTCGGCTGGTCAATAGCTAACGCTGGCACCGGCTCGTTCCAATCGGGTCTAAAGGGGAATCGGGGGAGTTTAGTGGGTAGTGGACGCTTTAGTCTCGAGTCCCACACAAGGCCGCAGGTTTAGCTAGCCTGCGGTTATGGTGCAAACGCATTCTCCTCCGAGAAAAAAAAGGCCATCGAGACGTTGAATGAACGGTGTAAAACATTTTAAAGTTCAAACGAGTAAAAACTTCTCGATTATTCAAGACGTGAACAATAGTCAAGGTTTTAATTTAAATACGGCAAACGGAATTCAGTCCTTATCAAAATTGTTTCTCACAATTTCTTAATTCAACGAACTTTTGTTTATAGCACCTGAAGTTTCCTCAGGAAAGTGTTCCCGTTTATTATTCCCATTCCTGAAGCGTACGGCGACTGTAAATGATAATGAAGTAATAAAGTAGGCGAAATACGCAGTACTTGTAAATATTAAACTAGGGTGAAGTCCATTGCGCGGTATTTGTGATGGGTATAAAAAGGAATGTACCTTTAGACATGCTTTGGATACGAAATTCTTTGCCCTGTCAATGGTTTATGTTAGATAGCCTTCCGCCCGCGGTTTCACCCGCGCGCAATCTCTTTTTTCAAATATCCCCCCTTCCCCCCACATTTCCAGGATCTAAAGTACCCTATGTTCACCGGGGATAGTGTAGCATTCCATCAGTGAAAGAATTATTCAAATCGGTACAGTAGTTTTAAAATTGTTATTTCCGCGGGAATGAGACGTTTCCCGTAGGAATTTTATAGCCTATGTCCTATTCCGGGTTATAAACTATACGTGTGCCAAATTTTATCTAAATCCGTTCAGCCGTTTAGGCGTGATTGAGTAACAAACATCCAAACATCCAAACATCCAAACATCCAAACATGCAAACATCCAAACATCTAAACATCCAAACATCCAGACTTTCGCATTTATAATATTAGTAGGATTTATTGCAAGCTCGTACCTATCGTTGTTTCGAGAACAGGGTTTTGACGTCTATTGCCCGTGGTCCACCCGCGTGGTCCACCTGGGTAAACCACGGGAAATTATTTTTTCCCGTGGTTCACCAGAAGGTCCATATCGACGCAAAAAAGCGGAAACGTAGTAACCCACACCCAAGACAATTTTTTTTTATTGCAGATTCGGAATGAGAAAAAAATCCTCTTTCAAACGGTCTAATACTCCTTGCTCTACGACTAATAGAAGTTTTTATACAGCATTGGAAATTAGCCTCCTTTTTTTGAAAAAGTAACGGAAAGATTGATGTAAATAGCATAAAAAAGAGTGTTTTTTATCACTTTACATTTACTTCAATTCATATTTTTCAAATGACATGATCTCGGTTTGATTTTGGTAGTTACAGCGCGTGAAAATTCTGACCAATGTGGGTTACAGTGTTTTTGCTTATAAGGATTTAGTAACGCACCACGTTCACTACATTTCTTCGAAAATAAAATGGTTATTCGTGGCGTTTTACTACAATCCTCGCTTATAATAATATACGAAATCGTCGGATACGCCAATTTAAAACTTCATTAGTTTCCCCGATTTCTAAAAAAGAAAAAAACCAAACCATACAAATAGAAAGAAAAATTAAATAATTAATAAAAATTATACCATGTCAACTAATCAAAAATGTCAAAAATGAATACTATGTCAGAAATAACAAAATCAAAACCACCCAAATAAAAAGAAAAATTAAAGTATCAATAAAAAATTATATAATACAATGTCTACATAAAAAAATGTCAAAAAGAAATAATATGTAAGTTAAGTCCATTCAGTGTAGTTGTTTACATAGATATATTTCATTTAAGTCAAAATGTAGACAAATAAATATGTATGGAACATAGTTACAACAAATTTGCTATATTGGAAAACCTTCGGTTTGTAGTCGCCTATACATTTATCTCGTTCATTTACAGCGTTTTTGCGTAACAGAAAAAAAGTGCTATTGCTGTAACCCACACAAACATAGATTAAAAGTAACTTCTAAAAGGTTAAATGTCATCATCATCCCAGCGTATTCCCGATTGCATCCAATATGGAGCTCAGGGTCCGCTTCGACTATGATCCTAGATTTGACAAGCCTGGTTATTACAATGGAGCGATTGTCATCTGACCTCCGTAACCCTTACAAGGAAAACCAGACCTACTTGGAACATGGTCGGGACCAACTGCTTAACGTGCCTTCCGAAGAACGGAATCATCATTATTTTCAGACATTCAGATGATTCAAGCCTGCAATGTCCTAACCAAACTGGAAACAATCACACAAAGTGATGTTCCCCGTGGGATTCGAACCCACGACCTCCGGGTATTAGAGCCGAACGCTCTAACCACTGTACCACGGAGGCAGTTAAATGTATTTGGTTTGATAAAAAATCCATAAATATATTTATGTTAAAAAATTCACATGTGTGGCTTTCATAGTTACGGAGATATCATTTTTTTTCTGAAATTTCAAAATGTTTTTGGCTCTGGTGAACACTTTGCATTTTGTGGGTTACTACGTTTCCGCTTTTTTGCGTCGATATTATGTTGACATTGTAGTATTACGAAGATTAAGGAAGCCTTTTTTCGAAAAAAATGTTTGACGACGGCATAGTAGGGTAAAGTACCTTTAGTCGTACCAGCGCTTAAGTCGTACCACGTCGATATCTGCGCACCCGTCATGAAAAGGTGAGATCTATCGGTGCAATATGGTTCTACTCAGTCACAAGGGTAAACAACAACACGCGGTGGCTTTCCGGATTTCGCGATCGAAAAATAATGAAAAAATAAGGTTTTTGCACATTTTTCACTAATATTTTTACGTCAGACGTAAGCCATTTCACAGAAGATTATGATGAAATCGATATTTTTTTGATTCATGTCGGTTTTTGTAGTGTTTTCTGGTTTATATGAGCTAGGTCAAACGGTAAACGGTTTCTGAGTTATGTTATAAATTTTGATTTATAACTTTGTACACCCCGCGCCCTAACTCGTACCTGCATAAACTTCCTAAATCGTACTTCCTAAATTATATATGTAATATAATAAATTAAAAAAAATTATAGTTTTTTATACAATGTAATAGCTACTCATTATTACGAATTAAAACTAAGGTTTTTTTATTATTATTTTAATAAGAAAGACTGAAATTGATCCAGTCATTGCCCATGGTCCACCTTCGTAGTTCACCCAGGTGTACCAAGGGCAATTATTTCTTCCCTTAGTTCACCCCAAGATATCTGGGTGTACCAGGGGCTTTTCTTTTTTCCCGTGGTTCACCCTTTTTCAATTGTCCTCAGACTTCTAGTTGGAAAAATATGTGATTAGTCTAAGTACGACTTAGGCTATGGGTGGTACGATTAAGGCAACCGGTTGCCTTAGTCGTACCGAACAATTTTATTCAAAGATTTTGAATTGTCTATTAATGTTTTTTGATTCGTTAATAAATTAAGTTTTTATGTGTGTAAAGATTTTTCTTGTATTTAAATTACAATAGAAATTATAGCAATTTTCCTTGAACTGGTACGACTAAGGCGACCTTACCCTATAATAATGAGTACTGACGACGGTAACCGCTTTCCAACCAAGAAGGCTATAGGTTTATAGTTTTTATATACCACGTCATGAGTGGCGCTATGCTATCAAACCAAATCAGTCAAAACATTAAATAAACAATAATAAATTACAAGCCATTACGAATTTTGTCTAAAATAACTTACAATCATTTAAGCATTAACACAAGCAACAACGAAATACTTGAGATATTTCGCCATCAAGTTTTCAATACGTCTTCGATTTCCCGCTGGAAAATTCCAACACATTGGAATCGTGGGCGTATATACCGCGTCGAGGAAATCTCGCAGGCTCTCCCGAAAATGGAAACTCGAGCCGCGGTTAGTGGACCCGTTTGGATCAGTTATTTGTGGATGCTGCGGCTTTCAAGACGATTTTATGGGTGAAGAGTACTTTTTACCCGGTTGCACGGAAAGTTTATATAAAATACAATCATAATTAAAATGTTTTTGGAAAGTCAAGTATTTGTTCTACCACCGGATTCGGAATGTTGTCACTATCGAGAAGAACCGGCCAGAAACTCAAATACTCTATTAAGTCATCATCATCTCAGCGTATTCCCGATTGCATCCAGTATGGAGCTAAGGGTCCGCTTCGACTATTATCATAGATTTGACAAGCCTGGTTATTACAATGGAGCAATTGCTATCTGACCTCCGTAACCCTTACAAGTGAAACCAGACCTACTTGGAACATAGTCGGGACCAACGGCTTAAAGTGCCCTCCGAAGCACGAAATCATCATAACCAGGCTTGTCAAATCTAGGATTATAGTCTAAAGCGGACCCTAAGCACCATACTGGATACAATCAGGGATACGCTGAGATGATGATGATGACTTTGAAGTGTGATCATTGTATGTGATGTTGACCTCAATGTGATTTGCTTGAGTTCTTGTGTTATAGGTATTAAATCACCACACACACAGCCTAGCGTCTTTATGGCTGGACAGTACTGAACCACATGTCAGCGGCGAATTGGTCGGGTGTCTTCATTTCCGTCTGTCCGTGCGTCGTAAACATGCCAACCGCCCGGACTGCTACGAATGAGCCTAAGGGTCGTTTGGACTTACATCTTAATAAATATGGAGGGATGGTACCAGCTTTGACGTTGACACAGTAAGTCGATTTTTTTTACTATGTCAGTTGGCAGTGAGGCACTCAGCCCACCTGATGGTAAGCGGTCACTGCGGCCTATTCCATTGAGATACGCTTCATCTAGAAGAGTCGCTCAATATGCTGCCAGACTGTAGGCTCATCTGATCTTCGGGCCTCTGATTTCAAGTTTATACTGGCTCCCATATTAATTTTGGCGAAACAGCCCGAGCTGTAATGGCGGCAGATTTTACCTGTGGGGTTGGTAGCTAGCCAGTCGGACTCTGAAAAAGCCCTACCACCAACCACAGCCAAGGTGAGAGTCCAAGGTGAACCCACGACATCCGTGTTTTTTATCTGAGGGGCTTAGCCACTGTTCCATGGAAGCGGTCAAATTGGAATGTAGATTGTAAGAAATGTATTGAGCGACGTCTTTGTTATTTCAAGCTTCCATAGGCAACTGCAATCCACTTGGAACCACTAATAAAATCTGCCGCCATAACAACTCTGGCTGTGGTTCTGCATTAATGTGGGAGCCAGTACATTTCAAATAGAAAGCTCGAAGATTAGATGATTCTACAGCGTGGCAGCACTTTGGGCGACCCTTCCTGAGTGAAGAGTTCCTCAATTACGAGCCAGTTTAGCAACTTATCTAGCATAAAAAAACTCGTGTTATAATAAAAGTACTCACGACCTGTAGCTGAGCGGAAGAGCGAGTAGACTGTATATAGGTTGTATGCTAGTTCAGAAAGGAACTTTACTAGAAGACGGTGCAGGGGTCCACGGGCGTAGCGGTCAAGCGTAGTCGAGTGAGTGAGTGTCTTCATCGATGGGACGACTGGCGGCGGTCAATCCCGAAGCTGGCGCCGAATGGACGCGGCTGAGCCCGATGATGGTGGCGAACGGTGGCGGCCGCGCCCGAAGGTGGTGTCGAATGGTGACGAATGGTAGCGGTTGAGCCCGAAGGTGATGACGCCACGATGAGCTGATTGGCGCCGCGTGACGTCATTACGTCATAGCGGCAACACGACCCCATTCATGTAAATAACTTTAGCAACCACTAAGCTTACATCGTTCACAGCCTTCACTCAAAATCAATAAAGTTATTACGTTAGCCGCCCCACGGTTCGTTAGTATGTGAATAGATTAATTTATCTGGAACTAAAACGGTTTACTTCATTGAATTTCAGTTAATGACTCCGATAGTGTTTTGAAGCTAAATTCAGAATATTTGGCTTTATCTGCCACAAAGTAGGCAGTGGTGCGCCCAAGCAGAAAAACCATTTATAGCAAACCGCCAAATGGGGCACATACACGTTACGTCTACTGACTTTATCAAATATACTAGCGGTCGGCTCCGCGGTTTCACCCGCACGTAATTTCTTTTTCAAATATCCCCTCCTTCCCCCCACATTTCCGGGATCAAAAGTACCCTATGTCACCCGGGGATAGGGCAGCTTTCCAACGGTGAAAGAATTATCGCGGCCCAATATACCGTCTTTGTGTGTTATATTTAGCGATTGGTACGTGCGTTGTTGCTAAATTAAACGATTTTATCTACTCTCTTACTTTGCTTACGCAAATCAGTTTCAAGTGTTTGATTGGGGTATTATTTTTCTGATGATGGCGAAAGCCTTACTTCTGTAAAACTTTTTTATTTTGTGGTTTTGTGTGGTATCTGTAATATTTCATTCAATTCGATGGGTTTTGAATAGGGTTCGTTCGTTCAGACAAAGGATTTGGATAATTGTTTAATAAATCCATTGTTATAGTTGGTTCTTATAACACAGCTGAAACTAGTCTAGAGAGGTTAAATCGATACTTATAAATAAAATTGACACCTTAGGCCTTCCCTAGAGTGGCATCGGTATCTATTAAGTAATATTTTACTTAGAAAAATAAGAAAATGGTGGTAGGTATTATAAAAGTAAAAATAAAGTATAAGTCATTTTTTATTATTTACACACCTCACCACAGCGCCAATAGAATTAAAATTTGAAGCCACATTAATTTATTTAATTTAAGCACATAAAAAGCAAAGTTGGATTAAACATAGACATACCTAAGGGAAGAGTACAATATGTCAGTGTTTTAGCTAGCTAGGCAAGGCAATAAGTGTACTTTGAAAAAGTCTTACCAGATCCACAGGTGGCAATTGAAACCACAACAATAAAACCTGAAAAATCCAAAACTAAGACTTTGGCTCGGGTCAGTCAAAGACATATTTTTTCGAGACAGGAATTCAATCTAGGACTCCGATAGCATTTCTATCCACTAGACCTTGATAACAATGTCTGAGAAGTATCAATAGCCGGGCAAGCAATAATTCACGATTTTATACAATCAGAAGCAGTCAGAATTATCGATTTGATATTATTCGTTCAGACCCAGTTTCTATTGGAATTGCAAATTCTTTCTAATTTTCCAACGAGAATCGATTGAACTTTGCCAGGACGTACCTGCTTCCTATATTTTGTATTACATTCTCGTCACTAGTTGTATCAGAACCGGGATTTCATCTCAGAATACCTAATTCCATTCCCGAGTGACTAGATATACGACATCTAGTCACTCGGGAAGTGGTTTGAACGCCACTTCACATTCGTGAGGTATGTCGGGACTAATTATGTAATGTCTGGATAAATTAATTAAAATCAATATAATGAATTAAAATCAACCTCCAAAACACCAGCGTAAAATAATAGTAACTTCTATTGTGTTTCGTCTGGTTCGTGAGAGTGCCGGAGGCTCACACCTTTAAAAGGCCGGCAGCGCATCAGCGATCCCTCTGGTGTTGCAGATGTCCATCCATGGGCGGCGGTGATTGCTTGCCATCAGGCGACCCGCCTGGCTTGTTTGCCGCCTCTGATATAAAAAAAACTATTAAACCCAATCAGTCGTCATGCCTATGCGTCATTTTCCTGTCAAGTGTGATGGAGTTCTGATGGTAATCGCTCTAATGTAAAAACCAAACCCTGGATAATTCTTACTTAATCGGCATAAAAGGCTTAGAGGAAGAAGACTAGTTAGTGACAAAGCCACTGTAAAAAAATAATCATGTGTCAGTGTTAGAAGCTTTCTAATAACGAAGTTGAGAAGAAAGACGTCAAAACTTTGTGATTGGGGTGTCGTAACACTGAAGTAAGTACGTGGCAGGAATCCTAAGCTGCCTTTTAATCTAAAACGTCCGCAACTGACGGATTTTCGCTCTACAAAATGCTTAGAGCCGAGAGAAAAGACCTTTTTTTACGCCGGAAAATGTACTTTTACGTTCCCGAAGCCCTAGTTTTGGGATTTTTGGGTTTTAGTATAATCGTTTCTTTTCCCGCTTTTGGGTCTCGTAGGACTTTTTTAAGTTCATTGTCTAGCTAAAATACGCATTCTCTAGCTCTAGCTACGTTTCAAAAATGTCTATAAATAAAAAAATTATGTATTGGTCAAATATAAATTGATCTGACCCCAAAACAAGTCTCTTAAAGAGTGTGTAGTGGGTAGCAGAAACAACGAAGGTAAGTATCTCAAAGAATACTTGAATACACATTAACATCAGGACAGGACTAACACATAATATATCCATCTCAAAATATTTGTCCTGAGCGGGAATCGAATACACGATCCCCGACGCTTAGGGTAGGGTCATTGACCATATGCACCAGTAACTCAATCAAAATCCAAATATTCTTATTAGTGAAGGCTTAAAAGATGTAACTTAATATTATCCTATAGATTGTGGTTCTATCGTTCTGCTAAATCTTCCCCTGGTCAACATTATAACTTCCACACAAACTTAGTACTTAAACTAACTAATTCCTAGATAATAGTGGAGCTAATTAAACCGCTAATTCTCCTCAGGTCCGGAATTTTAAAGCTAATTACCCCAAAGAACGTTTCAGAGGTGGATATGAAAACCAGCAATCTTTGTTTAAGCCGAGGATTTAGTCGTGAAATTACGGATTAAAATCTCTGTGTAACTGCATTTCAACTGACGGTCTTCTGGTCGCATATCTCATTACAAAGAGATGACCGTGATCACATTAAAATCCACTAAACACTTATTTAGGGTATGTATTTAGGGTGTTTTATAATTTGGGGCCCTTCAAGGCCAGAAATGGGCTCATTCTAAGCAAGTGCGCTCCATCGTAGACCGTATAGTTGTTTTACACCAGGAACTGTACGTAAAACTGAAACGTTTACTACTACTGCTAAAGGTTTTAATATTTATTTGATTACGGATAAAATACTCGCGGCTTCTTACGAAAGCTCTGAAATTAGATCTTTTAAAAGAAGTAAGATCAGATACACAGTATAAAAGAGATAAGCAGTATTTGACTTGCACAATTTTCACGGTGTATAATCTTAATTCCTCTAAAAATTACAAATCATATGAAAAATAACAAAAGGCAAATCAAAAGGTGTAACAATGCGTGTAAACAAAGAAAAAATACAATATCTAATGAGTATACGAGTAGAATAATGTCTCCCTACGAGGCGCAAGTTTTATAAGCAACTGGACATAACACTAAAAAAGCTTAGTTCGGGGCTAGATTGCGTTGTGTGGAAATTGTCCCAAAACATTTGATTTTTGAGCCTTTTTTCGGAGCACGTCGGACTTGGTACTAGACGTTGATCCCACTTCCCTCTTAACTCCACCATCTTCCCCTTCACAAAAAAGACCAGAACCGGTGCTCACCTTGTGGCAATTGCCAGGCCCAATCATAATTGACTATCATTTTCAGACATTAGGCTAATGATTAGCTACTGTTATCGCCTGTACTGTGTCGACACGCAGGCACTCGACTCCCGTGGGGGGTATGAATGAGGGTTCATTGCCGCGTTGTTTGGAGGGCTACTCCAGCCTGACTTTGGAAGGCTTCTAATGGCTTAGATTTCCGAGTGCCTATTTAAGGTTTTCGGGATTTTTTTATTACAATTCATATGAAAGCAGAACATTACGTAAAAGTTATAATTGATGGTAAAAAGAGTTTTATCTACATCCATACCATAATATGTCTATTTTATATTCAGGAGCGATGAGCAAACGCCCTACATTTAGATATAAGTATCTGTGGCTGCATTGAAATGTTTACATTTTAGTGTCGGTAACCGATACTTAATTTTGTTCAAATTTCGAACGTCTTCTTTAAAAGTAAAAATTAATAGGTTTTTTCGATTATCGAATTAGTCGATTAGTAATTTTATGTTCCATTCCTATACATTTAATTCGATGCTGAAATTATAACAATCGATTTGAGAATCGAAATCAACTCGAGTCTAGATTGTTTATGGATTTTAAAAACTACAAACGTCAGTCATTATGTCAGTACTAACTTTTACATACAGATTAAGTTGGTAACTAGGGCGTTTGCTCATCAATCCTGACTATAAAATAGACATATTATCGTATGAATGAAGATAAAGTTATGTATGTGACTGTACATAATTAGTCATTAAAATACTCATGTGATTCTTTTATGAAACTCACTTCGTTCGTTTCATAAAACCACATTCGTATTTTAATGACCCTCATTATGCAGCAGTCACATAAATAACTATTGTGTTTTTTTAAGTGTTTTAAGGGGAAATCCGGGTAGTTAAGTAGGTAGTGGGACAAAATTTCCTTATTGGTGCTTAAAGCATGCTGGCTCGATAATAGTGCCTAAATACAGCCAAAGCTATTTATGAATGGTAGCTAGCCAATCGGACTCTGAAAAAGTGCTACCACCAAGGTGGGAATCGAACCGTCGACCCAAGACGATGCTCGGGTAATAGCATAGGTAATAGTTAAGCCACTTTTCCAATAAAAATACAAATCAACCACAAGTACCACAACCTTACTAAAACGTCAACAAAAAAATCCGAGAAACTTAAAGAAAACACATCGCTTAAACCGTTCCGGTCTCCAAGAGACAATTCGAAGCGCTTCGCAATCGCGCCCATTGTTATTCCACGTAGGCTGCCCGGGAATTGAACCCAACACCTCCAAAGAAACGGTCGTGAATTCACTCGCGTCTTATTTTATCGTATCTCTGTGACCGCACTGCCGATACAACTAGGGTTGTAGCTTTACGATTATTAGTATTGAGTTCTCACTTTTAAACATACCTAGTCGGGCGTAAAAAGGCGATAACCGGGGTTTATGTTGCACACATGTTTTACCTTAATAAATAATCATGTTTTGGGAAAGTGGATAGGAGACTTGAACATTTTATGTACAACTAGCGGCCGCCCGCGGTTTCACCCGCGTGGTTCCCGTTCCCGTGGGAATTGATCAAAATCCTTTCTTAGCGGATGCCTACGTCATAACATCTACCTGCATGCCAAATTTCAGCCCGATCCGTCCAGTGGTTTGGGCTGTGCGTTGATAGATATCTATGTCAGTCAATCAGTCAGTCAGTCAGTCAGTCAGTCACATTTGAGTTTTAATAGATGTTTAAAGTTAGCTGTCTTTTTTTAATCATTTTAAACTGAATTTGCTTATTTTTAAAGACATCATACCTTCGTGTAAATTGTTGCGTTGTGTAGCTTAAGATAATACTAAAGTTACTGAGTAAAAAATGAATATAAATAATTTTATAAGCATGATTGACAGCTTACGTTCATTAAAAATAAAACACAGCCATTCCAGGAAAAGATTGTATAAAAATAAACCTGTTGGTAGCGAATAAAAAATTCTGAAAAATTCATGCTTAAAAATACCGGCGAAATTCGCAGCCCTTTCGTGGAAATCGTTAAAACGAATATCATAAAATAAAGGCAGAAAAGTCAAAACTCGGTTTTAATTCTGCACAATAACGAGCACATTGTATCTTTGTGACATCAAAACCTCAGACACATTTTTCATTACTCATAATGAATGTAATCCCTCACAAGGCCGAACTCCGAAGACATAATTGCCAACCGAACAAAACAACCTGTCTCAAAAATCCTTTATAACCATTCTTCCAAACATTTCCAATCATCATTCGCCTCACTACAAATAATGAAGCATCAACATTTTCTTTACCAAAAATAATGATACGTAATTCCCTTAGAGAACCCTGATCCGTCTTCGTATGAAATTTCTGGGAATATTTTTTGCTTAACCGACAGATTTCTTTTATTCCCCGCCTTTGTATTTTCGCCTGCTGTGTATTTCTTAGTGCGTGAGTTTTATTTTTATCATGTTTTATTATCATACCTAGAACGTAATATGTCGATAAATCGCTGCATTTCTCTCTATTCTCATTTTCCGCATGACGTATTACGTATTTTTATTCCGAATGATTTGGCCTTTCGATTTGTTTGTTTTGGATCGTAATTGAAGGCAATCAGGAGTCGTGGAGTATTTTTGAGAAGCTGTCTCAACGCCTTGTAGACCTCATGGCTTAAATAATTTGTCTTTTGAATTAAGGATCTGGGGCGGACAAAATTGGTTTTAGATTTCTTGGACTTTGGATTATCAATCCACATTTTGATAGAACCGGTACTATAAGTTGCCTAATAGAGGCTTTTACTCTGCAGAGCTATCCAGGAAACAAACCCATGAACCCTGGCACTGTTATTGCTTTAAAGTGGACGAAGGCAGTCAAAAGTTAGGTTTATTGAATAGCTAGGCAGTGTGTTAAGTAGCATTATAATGGACCCCGAGCTAGCATATTGATTACACCTGTTGTACCTTCTGCTGTCCATAACATAAGTCTGCTTACATGGGCTAATTCTAGGCACGATTAGTGAACCATACATGACAGAAATTATAATCTCAACGGATTAGTTTCACTGTGTTTCGGCAATATTCATGGGAGCCGTGACTTAAATAACTTGAAGATCACAGGTGTCTACAGTTTGACAATATATTTAGCGATATTTTGTGGCCAATTATTCAAATCGGTTCAGTAGTTTCGGAGCCTATTCGATTCAAACAAACAAACAAACATACAAACAAACAAACAATCAAATCTTTTTTCTTTATAATATTAGTATAGATTTCTGGCAATTTTAGTAAAATAAAACACATGTAACGTTAAACATAATTTAAGATGAGCATGAAGCACTTACCATAATGTGCTTGTTATTTTACTCGTATAATGCAAACTTAATAGACTTAAAAACTTCTCTTACTGTCATTGCTGTGGACAAAAGTCTTAAACATTCTAATACGTACCTATTATGCTACAAAATAAACAGTCCCCATTCCACAATTAAGCAGCAGAGGAACGTAATGAAGTCTCAAAAGTAATTTTAAAAATTCATCTTCAAATCTTTACCTACACAAAATATGCTGTTCCGAGCAACAACTTAGAACTCAAATTGCGGTCGTTATATATTCATCAAAGACCTTCATTTGTCAAAGACAAACTTATCTAGGTACTGGTAACAAAATAAGCACACTTTATACTGAAAACCGCCTAAGTGCGAGAGTGCGTTACGGACAATTTACCGCGAACTTTCACCCAAGTGTCAAAGAAACAGCTAGGGGTTCTAGTATTAATTCTATCCCGGAATCCCGGGGACGTTTGCAGTCTTAAAAGTAATTTAATTTGGGGTTTTGTGAACGAAGTCAAAATAATTTGGGTTGATTCTTTAAATCGATCGCAAAAGTTAAGGGAGTTTTGCGCGTTCAGCACATTGATGGAATATTTAATTTAAGACACTTTTCTTTTGTTATTTGGGACATTACGCTGACGATTTAAACTTGACTTGTTTAATAAAAAAAGCCTATGAATGAAATGTTTGAAAGCGCTGAGCTGATACCAAATCATCATAATTTTTTCACGGTAATTGGTTTATAAAGAATAAGAAAAATTTCATATTTATACTAGAGTTGTGGTTATAAATACAATATTTATATTATGTACACTTTAGAATTTCAGGGAATGATTATGTATGTATTAGGAATAACAATTTGTATTTAAACTTTATTGTTATAATTATGATTTTTTATTTATTTATAAATCAATAAAATGGTTTCTATAAACCCAACGTTTTGATTAAAACGAAACGTAGCATTAAACTGCGATTTTAGTCCGTTTAAATTGTTTTCCTTATGAAATAGAAGGAAACAAATTAGGCACATCAAGAAATTCAAGCCCCATTGCAGCAAAAATACGAACGGAACCTTATAGGGTGACTTATCAAAACCCCTCAAAGCCATAATAGTTTGAAACAACATTTTTAATACCTAATCCCGAGACCGCGGGATTTGGCCCGGGATACCGCACCCATGGAAAGGCGATGGGGATTCACGGCAAGATGGAGGCATTAAGCCAAATCTTAGCGAAAGTCGGTGAAACTCGGCTGGGGTCCGATCATAAGGACCCTCTGAATGTTTATCAGCTGTAAAAGAATTACATGGACTGTTACGAAGCGAAATCTGAGTTGAAGAAGAGTTATTTTAACTTTTTTTATACTACTTCAGTTGGAAAACAGACGCGCAGCCCACCTGATGGTAAGCGGTCACTGCCTATTCCATTGAGGAACACTTCACCAAGAAGCGTCGCTCAATGTGCTTCCAGACTGTAGGCTCATCTGATTTTCGAGCCTTTGATTTCAAGTGTACTGGCTCCATATTAATACCGCTGAGATATCTGTTATAGATCTAACTAGCGGCCGCCCGCGGTTTCAACCGCATGGTTCCCGTTCTCATGGGAATATCGAGATATCCTTTCTTAGCGGATGCCTACGTCATAACATCTACCTGCATGCCAAATTTCAGCCCGATCCGTCCAGTGGTTTGGGCTGTGCGTTGATATCTATCTATGTCAGTCAGTCAGTCAGTCACCTTTGAGTTTTATATATAGATAGAGCTGTTATGGTGGCAGATTTCACCTGTGGTGGTGGTAGCTAGCTAGTCGGACTCTGAAAAAGTCCTACCACCAACCAGACCCAAGGCGGGAATCGAACCCACGACCTCGGGGTTTTATACCCGAGGTGCTTTAACTATTTTATAAACACCCGAAAAAAAGAGCGGTGTTATAAGTTTTACCTGTCTGTAAGTGGCACCGTAGCTCCTGATTGAATAAACCGATTTGATTGCGGTTCTTTTAATCAAAATCCTTGTTCATCGCGGCGGTCCCCAGCTGTATTATGAAAATCAGATTAAAAAGTTTAAGAACTACAAGAACTTTGCCCAGACGAGGTCAGTGGTTTTTTAAAAAGATACTTTTTTATTGATTTTGCTTTCAAAGCTTTCATGCCTAACCGCCCGTGCGTTTTACGTCTATGTACTTTTAATTTCGGAATATTGCTCAGTGCCTATGGCATACCAATATGTAGCAGTAAGAAAGTATGTTCGTTTCTCACGTCGCAACGCAGCCATGAGTCGGAGTGCTTTTTGGTATGGGGAAAATTTAGAAGATAGGGAGTTACAATAGTTATTACTATTGTATATTTATATACTTATCGAAAGGCGGACAGCAAAAACCTAAAAGAAACAAGAACTTACTTGTAAAGTAATAAGTTAACATCAAAGATATTCTTCAAATAATGTGTCAAGTAGACTAGGAAACTAGTGTAATAAACAAAACCACAGTCAAACGTATCGTCCATTTCTGATGTATGGCGGGCGGTCAATGCGCGCCGCGAGTCGTGATTGATGCTGCAATACTAATGCATACCGCATTGCAAGTACAGAATCTGCTGTTAGCTTTAGGAATAGAATATCAAAGGGTTTTCTAGCTAGAATTTTGATTTAGGCTGTAGATTTAATGTAATAATAATAATAACATTTATTAATCAGACAACAAGATCCAGAGCGTTAGTTACAATACAAGAGCTTATAATGATTGAGAAGTCTGCTATTACACTAGAATTATGTTATATATCCTAATATCAACCCACAATACAAGGTATGCGTAGTTTGAGGCTAGACGGCGCTTTGTAAATAGTGTTCAGGGATATTTATTGATTTACTAGCTGACTCTGTGAGCTTTGTATCACTTCTTTGGACAGGTAAGATCAGTTTGTATGGGAAAATGAAATTGTCATTTTAAGTATTTTCCTTGAAATTTTTCCAATTATTTTTTCATCGTTTAAACCTTCCCTGGACTTCAACGAACATTTCAAGACTAAAAGTAGTCAAATCGGTTCAGCCGTTCTCGAGTTTTAGCAAGACTAACGAACAGCAATTCATTATTATTTATTTAAATAGATGTAATAAAAATATAATTCAATATTTTGATCACTTTTTGCTCTCTTTAATATTACTTTACCCCAAAAAGTACATAAATGATATTTAATGGCAATACTAAAAACAATAGCGACATTGCTACCGGCACAGATAAGTTTGTGGCACTAATCCTTTCATATTTGTCCGTCATTTCAGCAGGCCATAATCACAAGCACGAATGTGTCGGTGTATTTCCAATACGCGAGTCTCATGACTGATGTCTGTATGCAAATGCGGCGTATCAGAGCGCTGCGAGACTACCTACTCGTATCTACTCCCGATTTAGATGCGCCATTAGCGAAATGGAATATGTATCAGCTAATATATGTTTGCTAGGATGCTTTGAAAATATCATCCATCATTTTAGTCAAAATCATCTGCTAAAGTTTTTTAGTTATTTTCGGTTATTTATAAAAATTGTATTGGGCATTTAAGGATGTCCTGAAAAGGCTTTAAAAAAGTCGACACAATTATTCATGTCCTTTTTTTACGAAAGAGGGACAAAAAACAAACACTTTTTATTTTTTCCTATAAAGACTGAGCATTATTCCGAAATATAAATAATTCTATATCCTATCATAGCCTCATAGTTTTTATGTGCCAATTTTTTAAATCACTTGATTAGTGTAGGTGTGAAAGCGTAACAAACGTAGATAGATACTCGTAGATAGAGTTACTTTCTCGTCTATAAATTAGAACAAATTTTTAAACTACCATGCAACATATTAATTATGCATTTAGCAAAGAGCTACAGTGAACTTACAGACGACACTTCAATTTATACATTAACTTGAAATTCAAGTCAACATCCATTACTTAACTACCTTATTCTTCACCAAAGCTAACACCGTCACATCTGACCCTTGAAGTGAGCGAGTCTAATCAATGGTTCTCGTTATTTGCGCAAATCGTAACCTTTCAAATGAACCGGATCGGAAACGTTCCGGACCGCACCTGAACCGACGGTGACATAACGATGCGTCTCTATTAGTCTCTTGGAGGGATGGGACTCGACTTTTGTCGATAGTTTGTCGATAAAACTTGCAAAGTTTACACTATTGTAAGAATTTAGCGACCGATTTTGCTTGTTGATTGAGAAAAGGCCTTTAAAGTCGCGGAAATCGACTGCACGTCACAAACATCTGAGTGCACAAACATGTTTGTTTGCAATGGTCTAGTTTTTTGTATTTATTTACAAATAGAAAGTAAGTTTTGTCCATTTTCTAGTACAAATAATACTACCTATGTTGGGCTGGTCTTAGAATCACGCTGACGAGCGCGCGTAGCGTTATACACTACCGGTTTTCTTTGCAGTCCCGATCACTGACTAGGAAGGTATACTACGTCCCTATCATCGCTATCTTACAAGAACAACGATACTTGCCGATACGCGCGCTGACGGCTTGCTTGTCAGCGTGTCTCTAAAACCAGACTTAAGGATATTTATTTATTACTAGTGGAAGATCTTTTACCTAAATTGACTGAGCTCGGAAGTCACGGGTCCAATCAGGACCACCGTGTTATACCTTTATTAATTATACGTAAGACAGCTACGGCTACATTGATTATAGTTTCTGTATAAGTACGTACGTAAAACATAAATCATTTTATAACTTTTATCCTCATCCTTCCAGTTGCTATGAAACAACTTATAGCCTTTTCAGAGATTTACGATTGTATAAATCTAAAAATATCTCATTTCCGTCGCAAAAGACTCAAACATCGATATCTCTGTCTAGCATCTTGGTCCCCTCCCTAGCTCGAGCCCTCTTATCTGCGAGGGTAATCGCTTTGTCCCCAATCACTAGGCAATCTGAAGGTGGCTATTGTAGCTGATCTGAGGCGCTCGTAGCGACTGAGTTAATAATCGAGCCGCTATGGACGCCGCTCGTTAAGCTCTTACATTGAGCAAAACGGTTTGGCACGATTTGTAAGGAACGTTTTTGAGGCGTTTTTATTTGTTTCACCGGTGCAATAAGAGAGAAGTTACAACGATTTGTATCAGAGTATTGGAAAAAGCCTACATAATTGAAAACAAGTTATTGTCTCAATGATAGATACTAGCTTAATCATCACGCTGCCAAATAGTATAATACCACTGTATAAAACTATTGTTTGCTGCAACATAAGCATCGAGCTTAGTGCTGTAACATATTTTGTGAACTACTTTACCCAAAGGTAAATAATTAACAAAGTTATTACTTCTAAATGAACTTAGGACACCAATATCATGTTCTGGTACTTCAACCACGAGACTAGGCGTGCCACAATAAATTAAGACTAACTGTGTCTGTCCTTTTTACACACCGCCAGGATTACAAAGATAACCTTAAAAAATCATCGCACCAAAAATAAGGAAGGAAATTAAAAAAATTACCAAGAAAATAAGTATCTTTTTACAACTTAATTAAAAGTTTCTCGAACAAAAACGAGCTTCATTACGATACGGGCATCGTAAAGTGAAATATATTTATTATACAGGGAGTATCAAATAAACTGCATCGGGTTCTGCATTTTCTTTTCTGCTGAATAATTCGCTTTTCACAACAATATGTAAGGAATGGTTTATAAAAAAAGTATCAGATTATTTAGAGTAAGGCAAGGCCTCAATCATTGATATTAGGTCATTGTCACAATAATGAGTTTGTCATAATAACCAAGTTTGCCAAATTCGAATTGGCGACCCTAAACTCGAGCTGTGTTCGAAAATTCCAACATAAGCATCGGGCCACCATGCATTACTGAACTGTAATCAGCATCAAAATAAAACACGCGATCCGACGCAGACGTGGTTTTCAATCGTATACACAAACGTGCGCTCGCCACTTGCTCGTACAAAAAGCCTTAGGCTGCCCGCCCACGTCGGATAATCGGTGACCGACTTTTTGTAGGTGACAAATAGAACGTACTGATAGCAATTGAGCATCGCACAAGTCTTAAAAAGTCGGTCAAAAATACCATAGAAATAAAGTCAGTCACCGATTGTCGGTCATACAAAAAGTCTGTCGTGGGCGGGCACACTTATTTGCCTACGGATCTTCAAAAACGATGAAAAGAAACATTAATGCCAGCACCGTTACGACCCACTGCACTCCTCTGTCTTCTTAATCTTACAATCGCTGGCGAATCCGGACAAATTAACAAATTGAAGACGTAATTACTTGACAAACAAAATTGCCTTTGAATTGGCCG
This sequence comes from Mecyna flavalis, assembly GCA_949319885.1. Classification (NCBI taxonomy): domain Eukaryota; kingdom Metazoa; phylum Arthropoda; class Insecta; order Lepidoptera; family Crambidae; genus Mecyna; species Mecyna flavalis. Next base: position 469,736 of record OX439419.1, on the reverse strand, counting down.
AAAAAAATATGGAAATTTATATAAAAAAAATGGATCGCGGTATAAATTACTTAAGCAACTAGATAAGCAGCACCGAATTAAATAAATCTTTTCGTTGTCTTTAATTTTATCGGGACAAAGTTTGTAAACGATCTTTTTTTTTTCTTCCCTCTAACATTAAAAAGAACTTGTGCCAAGTCGAATTTAGCAGCTAGATCCTAATAATCATTTATTTATTTAATTGTTAAAACCGAACGATGGACAATTACGATACCAATAATAAACGCATTGCATGCATGTATCCTCAGTCAAGTGGCTCTAAGAAAGTAAGAATCATTAACTATCATAATAGCCTAATAATGATCAATAACGTAGCAAAGATTTCCATAAAACCATGTTCCAATACCTAACTTTCTTACAATCCATGTCATCTACTTATATTCATCCTACATAATCATTCAATTTCATGTTCTCCATACTTTCTTAATTATTCAACACTTACCATCTTCTATGCCACGTCGTATCCCATAGCGACTGGCAAAACTCTTGCATTATTAATAATTATCCATGACAAGAGTAAACTCAGGAAACACCTAGCCAGGAAAACGACGGGTTGCACTCCGGGAGTGCCGGCAGTAGTGAAAACTTGATTATTTTGGTATTCGCCATGCCACGTGTCCGTCTTACGAATTTCCGATCAGTCACGTGACACCTGTCTGTCGCGAGTTTAACATTTTCTCCCCATACAAAAAAGTGTACAACGCCGCTAATGTTTTCACTTCAAAAAATCATTTATTTATTTATTTATTTAAGCTTCATTGCACAAATCAAGTACAAAGGCGGACTTAATGCCTCATGGCATTCTCTCCCAGTCAACCTTTAGGCCAAGCAGAAAGAAACAGTGGGCAGAGCCAATAAATATAAAACTTGAAAACAAAAACAACAGAAATAAACGAAATAATATATCATAAATAAATACACAATATAAAATTACATAAATATACATACATATTATATAATATAAATAAATAAAATATATACACTATATAAAATATATACACAGTACATACGGCTAACGACTGGGACAGGTGAGCGACGATGGAGAGGACTTCAGGAGAAAATGTTTATGGAGTAGGAATTTAAATGCCATCCGACTCGGAGCTTGTCTAATGTTTTCGGGGAGAGCATTCCAAAGCCCAATAGCTATAACACGAAAGGAATTTGAGACGAAACCGGATCGGTGATAAGGAGTAGCCAAGATGGATTTGTGGGAAGAGCGGAGCTGACGAGTATGTGTCGAACTAAGAAGACAAAACAAGGACTTAAGGTAAACGGGAGCATGTGGATCGTTTAGGATAGAAAAAAGTGAAGTGAGTATTCTAACATTGCGACGAAGTCGGATAGGTAACCATTTAAGCTGAAGGCGGTAAGTGGAAATGTGATCAAATTTACGAAGATTAAAAATAAACCGGATGCCACAGTTCACTAAACGATCCAATTTGTTAAGAAGGGTACTATTTAAATCGGAGGTACACACATCTGCGTAGTCTATCAAGGGTAGAATATATAAGGGTATCATGTTACAATAAAAGATACCCTCCCCTCCCCCTCTCCCCTCACCCCTCCAAAATTACCTAAACGTTATTAGGACCTAAATTCAATATCAATTATTGTTCCATCTCTTCACTTTTCTGACAGAATCGCCCTACTTTTACGATCCAACATCATTAATATAACGTACAAAGGGCGGAAATTTGCACGTAACGCGATGTAACAAGCCCCTGCATCCCTCAGGACGCTTTCTCTTTTATTTACGGAATGACTTTGAAGAATTGCTGGAGCGTTAGGAGTCACCAGTCTTGGCAGCTAAAAAATATTCTTTAAGTGGCCGAAAGAAAAATGGACGCGGAACTACGGGCAATGGATGTGACAAATAATTTTATTAGTAGATTTATAGTTGTGATATTAGAGGACTCGTCATCTCAAAAATCTCACTATAGTATGCATTAATTATTATTGTAATGCGATCGTAAGTAAATTAAGCACTGGTCAGGGCCCAGTGAATTTAAACTGAATAAAATCCAGCCAAAATATGCGCAATCGCGCCAGTCAAACTTTTATAATATTTTTTTGTACGTTGATAAATAAATTATCAGCCATCGAGACAAATAATTTTCTTTCCACCTTAATTTTTCCTAATTACGCATTTGAAAATAAATCTCCGTAATCCACATCTTAAAGTCGATGATCGCTTGGCGTTAGTCCGTTTTCCTTCCAGCTTTTACATGTTTTACTAATTGGCCTTTGGGTATTTGTAAGTAACGAAGATTTTATTTATCAGATCTTAAATTGACTGCTAATTTATTTTGTTTACTCAATTTGGAGCTAATGGAAATAGGGCGACACAATTTTTATTTTCAGGATCAAAGTAAAGTTGCCGTGATTACGAATCAAAAGACTGATGTCGAAAGAAAATGTTTCTTAAAGAATAACTGAATAATTTCAGCAGTGCCTTTAAAATAAAAGTAATTTTGCTGGCGATCTAGTCGTTTTTTTTTTCAGTCAGGCTACTTTTGCATTATGATCGTAGATACGGCAAGACCAGTTATCAAAGACCAGTAACCGCCACCGTGGAACAGTGGCTAAGCCGCTCGGGTATAAAATCCGAAAGTCGTGAGTTCGATTCCCGCCTTAAGTCTGGTGAAAAAGCCATACTTTTTCAGAATCCGACTGGCTAACTATCACAGATGAAATCTGCCCCTATAACAGCTCTGGCTATGTTTCGGCATTATTAATGTAGAAGCCATTACACTTGAAAGCTAAGGCTCCAAGATCAGATGAGCCTACAATCTGGCTGCACATTGAGCGGCATATCCTGGTGAAGTGTCCCTTAATGGAATAGGCCGCGGTGACCGCTTACCATCAGGTGGGCTGCGTGTCTTTCTGCCAACAGATGTTGTATAAAAAAAACGACGGGTTGCACTCCGGGAGTGCCGGCAGAAGTGAAAACCTGAATATTAACGTTGTGCATTTTTGATATGTATTTTGGAATGGTTAGGGATTTAATTGATTGGTAGAGGTATAAAAGTACTATCATTTATGTGGTAAAATACAATATTTATTTATTGCGCTATCGTACACAAACATGACAAGTTATATTACATTAAAAAGTTTATCTCTCAGAATTAATGTAATCAGAAACTTTTTCAGACTTATCAGAAACTCCTTGCTGTGACACTGAAACGCCATGTAATAAACGATGATAAAATGATTGACAACCGTCAATGTCATACTTTTTGATTGACAACTATTTATTTTCTAAACAACGAAAACAAAGTTTGGAATTTACAACTAATTGCATACTAGAATCTGCGGATAAACTTTTGAATTTGGAGCAATCGGCCAAGAAATGATTCCCTTTACAGAATCCGCAGACTCCCGAATCGTTAATAACACGAGTGGTGTTACAGTAATCAACATGTCGCTTTCGAGGATGTTCACTAGGTTCACTGGGAATTTGGGGTAACAAGCCATACTGTGTGTGAGAACGAGCCTCTTGTCGCAGGAAATCGGACAGCATTTCCAACTTCATACGACCTGATGCATGCTCCGCAGCACAGAACAAGAAAATTTTCTCTCTGAGGTTAGAATAATAACGTCCCAACCTTTGTACCAGAACCGAACGCGCCAGTTCTTCACACAGCACACAAGGAAAACGATGCATTCATTGGCTAAAAAACTTCTAACAAAACTAATCCTTCTTAATTTAGTAATAGGGTTCATTTAACGTTAATACACAAGCTTGTGTTCCCAGCTCTAATAACCATGTATATAATGCATTTCGTCAACTCTTACTTCTACATTTTTCAAATGGGCAAGTAATAACATTTGTGTGCAAACGTTTTAAAATACATGTTTCAGTATAAAAATATGCAATACAAACGATGTAATTATGTTAAATCAATTATTATTCAATTATTTTTAAATAAATTTTCCGTGCTTGCATCACTGGAATAGTGTAGCGCCTTGTCATTTTACAATTCGATATCGATAGTCTGGTTTTACTTGTTTATAATAATTTGTGTAAACTTAAACACCACTGGACCTATTTAGAAAATTCCATCACAATAAGAAAGCTTTATTCCCGGTTGCATTCATTCATATTTCATTTTTATAATAAATAAATATCTCTCATTATTCACACAGCGCCATCTAGCCCCAAACTAAGCATTAGCTTGTGCTATGGGTGCTAGACAACGGATAAACATTACTTATATACTTTTTTTTTTTTTTTTGTAAATACATACATATTATACATAGGAACACCCAGACCGATACAAACAGACATGTTCATGCACACAAATGTTTGTACCGTGCGGGGATCGAACCCGCGACCTCTGGTGTAATAGCAGACTTCTCGACCATTACACCAAATGGCTCGTCGATTTATCATAATTTGTTGGAAAACTAAAACATACAAAACTTTACTGATAGGCTATTTCATTGAACTATTTATATCTTACTCGAAAATTTTATCTTATGTTATAATTGCGTGTAAATTGCCACACACCGTAAACATTTCACGTACACCAAAAACTTAAAAAAAATGTGCCATCGATAAAACTATCGATAACATGCAAGCACTAAAAGTCAAGCCGAAAATTGCACAGAGTTGCCGATTAAGGCTAAGAATTCACGGCGCGGTTTTTTGTGCAATTTCGGCGACGCCGCGGTTGTCGTGCGGTTACAAACCGTCCACGATATGTTGTCTTTTGGTACGTCACGTTGCCAATGTCACTAGTGCAAAATTGCGCCAGATTTCTGTGTCAAGCGATCGCAGAGCGCGCGGTGCGGGTGAAAATAGCATCGTGAAAACCGCTCTTACTTTTTTCATATAAATCAATATTGTTTAGAGGCTGCGACCCCGCAACCGATGCGATTAAAAACCGCGCCAGCTGCGGTAACTTGGCGGGCAACCGTAATTAACCGGCGCGGGCGGGAGGTATAAAAATCTCACCGTGAGTTTTTAGCCTTTGTGTTTAGTGCGAAACACGTGCGAAAATCGTGCAATTGGGCAAAGACTGAGACCAGTTTGACGTAGGATATGATCATTTGATCATATGCGTGGCCGACCGACCCCGCCCACTTTATCATTCTAACCATTTTTCTTTTCTATGCTCCGCAGCATAGCGGATCCAAAGACTGCGGAGAAGTGGTGTTAATTTCCACAAAATACTGTTATATAATTCCGGCGAATAAAGATATTCCAAACTTTTTAAATGTTTTATTACGGCAATTAAATTTTGAATTTTGCAGGATATCAAATTAAGGTCTTTGTGGTCACTCTGTAGCATAGGAAGCATATAGGAAGCGACCGCACTGCGGCTATAATAGTAGAAGAGGTCACACTTGACAGTTCATTTATGCAAAGAAAAATATACCTTACGCTAAAGGAATAAAACTCAAGAAAACAACATCAGTTCTTATTAATACAATTATTTACTCTACTCCTGATGTACATAAGAAGCACTTTTCTTTGCATAAATGAGCTGTCAAATTGAACAAAAAACCATTATTGTCTATAGACCGACAAACTATCTGTTCCGGTGGCGGCGTCGCTACTGTCTATTTAAAACTGTCATTAAATATCGTTTTTGCATTGCATTTCACGTAGTTCCAATTTTGGCCACCGGAACAGATAAGTTTGTAGAAAACACGTGTCCGGACTTCAAATTTTATATGGATTTTCGATCAGGTCACGTGACACATAAATCCTGACGCGAGTTTAACATTTTTTCCCCATACAAAAAAAGTGCACAACGCCGCTAAAGAAGTTTTCACTTCAAAAAACTGATATCTAATATTTGCAGCTCCTAACATGGTCACTAAGTAGACCAATGAAGTCAAGATCACCATTGACTGTGCAAGTTCCTCACGATGTTTTCCCTGACGTTTAAAATTTAACTTCCACATCTCTGATACACTATTCCTCATTGACCAGCATACAATTGCTGGTCGAGTCACTAACTTTATTTACAAAACCAAATAGATATATTTACAAAATCAAATAGTTATTCCTAGTTTGTAAGCGCAATCGCTCCCAGGAGACATAATTATTAATAGCTCTCCAAAATGCATTTAATGAACTAAGAGCGGGTGGAGTTGTGACGATAAAACTTTCCGCGAAACAGCCACAGTGTATTTAATAACAGGCAAGAAGTACATAACTACTATTTTCTAAGAAATAATTATTATGTAATAAGAACTATAATTAACCTTTAACTAGTGACATGACAAATTGATAACACTATAAGGGACATGTAGTCTCACAGGCTACTACTTTAAAAGTGAAATTTTTCTTTGTAAAATTGCATTCGAATGATTTAAATTGTGTTGATATTTATCTGTTGGTATATAATGAAACAAATATAAATGAATTTAATCAGTTTTTATAATTACTTTAAAAAACAAACGATAATTAACAATTACTAGTACTTTTTAGCCTTACTTGACAGGAGATTCTTTTTTTAGCATTTTAATAGATCTTACATAAATAATATTAAAAATATACCACTTTTAAATCAAAATATAATCTAGACAAAAACAAGAAAACATAATAGCTACTTCTGAAAATAAGACATAAAAATTTTGACACCTACTCTATTTGGCATAAATCATTGGCAATTTTTGCATAAGGGGTGAGAACATTGCAATCATATTATGGGATTGCAACACCCGACACACGTGTACAATGAAGTTAAGGCAGACAAATACCGCATGCCCTTTGTTTACCGTGACTAATTTCAGGACTTTGGACAACTTTTTCAATCATATCGTCAGCCAGGACTCGTTTTATTACTACCCGTAACTCTCTTGGTAATTGGTTGCACATAACGCGTCTTTGTATATGGGGTAGCACTAGCGAATGGGCTAATGACTTTAGAAATTACGGCTCATTGGCGTTTTCTGCCATTTTGCACTAAAAACCGAAAAGAAGTTCGAAAAGCTAGTATTGGTAGTAGTAGTAGAGTTGTATGACAACTAGGGACATGTAGCCTCACAGGCTACAGTCGATTTTCTTATTAAAATTACTTAAGCGTTAAACAACCAACAACACGTCCGACTGCTTTTGTGGTCGTGTTAGCACTTAAACAAAAGCTACTGAGACGCGGGGTCGCGGCAAGTGGGGGGAAGTGGTCAATTCTAAAAATTTGCAAAACACGCGACGCCTGTGAGACTACACGTCACTAGTTAAAGGTTAAAGAATGAGAAAGGCGTGGAAAGTAGTGATTTGTGTCCCATAAGTATTACCCCCTATTCTTATCTGCTTGGCCCAAAGGTTGACTAGTAGAGAATGCCATTAGGCATTCTATAGTACCCGTTTTTATACCCTTGCGTTTTGCAATAGAGTTTGAAATAAATGAATAGTGCATTTCTTTAAATATTCTGTATTTATCGCCATCAGTCTAGTCTTTACCCGGATGGAGCATTTGGTAAACCGATTTTTTTTTGGAAAGATTAGATTGTTTGTTTGTTTGTTTTGTTGTATTGAAAAGGCTCTGAAACTACTAAACCGATTTGAATAATTCTTTCACTGTTTGAAAGCTACACTATCTCTGGGTGACATAGGGTACTTTTGATCCCAGACATGTAGGGGAAAGGGGGGACAATTGACAAAAGAAATCGCGCGTGGGTAAATCTGCGGAGGCGACCGCTAGTCTATCTATATATATAAAACTCAAAGGTGACTGACTGACTGACTGACATAGATAGATATCAACGCACAGCCCAAACCACTGGACGGATCGGGCTGAAATTTGGCATGCAGGTAGATGTTATGACGTAGGCATTCGCTAAGAAAGGATATCTTGATATTCCCACGGTAACGGGAACCACGCTAGTATAAAATAAAACTTTATAAGTGACACTAACATAACATGCGCTTGGCTTACTGTGTCTCTACTAACTGTGCGAAAGTTGATGTCTCATTGAAATATTTATTGCGGACGCTAACTTCATTCGTTTGCAAATTAAATAATTTTAAAAGATACTTGGCTGAGAGTAGATATTAACTGAATACTCTAGTTGATAGTCACAGTAGACGTAGACGGTGGCGTTGTGGTATGTAATATTTCAGAAGTTAAGAATCTTGCGTTGTAGTCAGTTAGAAGATAAAACTGTGATATCTCTTGTTTTGTATTTTGAGCGGAAAGCATTAGCCATTTAGCGTTTTCTTTTTTTGATGGACAATAGTGACAGCTTAGTTATTTGCCTCTAAATCTGTAAAATTTTATTCAAGGTATTGTGAATTCAAGGTCTATTGTGAAAGTTTTTCGTAAAAAGTTTTGCAAACAAAATCTTAACATACTTGAGAAACTCTTACTTAGTATTGCAGTCAGTTAAAATGAAAAAAAAAATTAGAGAATGAGGGGCGTTTTTTACTATTTCACGCTAAAATTGCTGAACGTATCACATTCTCATCAGAAAATAAGAAATAAATAAAACACCTGTTATTCACACGGTACCATCTAGCCCCAAACTTAGTTTGCTAGCTATGAGTGCAAATCAACGGATAAACACAAATTATGTACTTTTTTACAAATACATACAAACGTGTTCAACTGTATAAACACACAATTGTTTGTACCATGCAATTGTCGAACCCTTGGATTCTGATTTAGTAGCGGACGACATCTCAACCATCACTCCAAATCTTGTATTTCTTATACATAAATAATATATTATATTCCCATCAGGCCAGTCCAGTCACTCTCTCAGATTAGGTATATCTATAAATATAATATGATTGAATCAATCAGTTGACGTCCAAAAAAATATTTTCCCTGACAGATGTCGAGAGAGTTGGGACCGGGCTAATGAAACTCGCCAAGCTTGAGAGCAGTGCTCGTTGCGACTCGAAAGCCTCTCTCTTCACGGTTGCCTTTTGAGTACTATTCCTGAAGTTTTATTACAGAACGAGTTTTGTTTCATTGCATTTAAATAAAGAACATTTTGGGCATTGACGCGTCTTGATAACCATATCACATGTGACCACATAATACAGTAAAGAAATTCTTTATGTATTCAATAATATGGGTGGTTTTATCGCTATAATACCACCAGTATTGTACGTAAATGTCTCTGTAATTTAGGTTATAATCAACAGTGCCAGAATTCTGAACAACCCTTCTTTTTCATCTCCCCATCCTAGTGTAGCTTTCAAACAGTGAAATAATTTTTCAAATCGGTTCAGTAGTTACGGAGCCTATTCAATACAAACAAACAAACAATCAAATCTTACCTCTTTATAATATTAGTATTGCTATCGGCAAACTTGTTGACCATTGGTCAACGGAGAGGGGGAAAGTTCGCACATGTGCACTTGCACGTGGCCAATAGCGCGCGCGAATCTCCCGAACGCCCACGCGCGCTGTTGTTCAGAGTATGCTTCTTACTAGTAGCGCGCAGGCGTGGCAAAATTCGTGTTCTGCGCAGTCCCCACCCGATATTCAAGATGTTTGCCGGAGCCTGTATAGATGATGTTTGTACGTTACAGCAATCTCAAAAGCTAATGAAACTCGGCTGGGACCCCAGCCTCGAGAGGCTGTGTTCGTCGCGACTCGAGCGCCTCTTCACGGCGTCTTTTGAAGTTGTTTGGTCATTTTATAAGTACTGTTCCTGCAAGATTTATAGCTTTTGTGGTTTTTCTGTTATTGTTTTTGATTGTGAAAAGTTTACGCAATATCAATTATCTTTAAATGAGCGTTTTACCTCGCGATACGCTTTCACAATGACACTTGTGTGTAAAGAGGAGCCTAGAATGTGGCTGTATTACTAAAATATTCTTTACTAGCCTTCCACCAACTTTTCAATTATCCCCCTCCTTCCTCTTCCATTTCCGGTACCCTATGACACCCGGGGATCGTGTAGCTTTCCAACAGTGAAAGAATTAATTCAAATCGGTTCGGTAGTTTCGGAGCCTATTCAATACAATCAAAGAAACAAACAAATCTTTCCTCTTTATAATATTAGTATAGATTCATGTAGGCTTATGAGATTCACTTATGAATCGTATTAATGAGTGATTCTACCATCGGCTTTGTAATGTTGATATCTTACGAAATTTGATAGTTATGCTCCTTGTAATCACCAGAGATTTATAACAATTCGATCAATCTGCATTTTATACTACACTAAAATCTCAAGACATAGTTATTCATCGGAATACCGTTACCGTTACAAACCGGTATCTAGAAATCACGAAATATAACTCTTTTTAAGCTCGAGGAAGCTTTTATTATACCTGTACTTACAAAGCTCAAAGAAAATACATTTTCTAATGGGGGAAGAACTAGCTATTTTTAAGCTCTTTGTGTTACAAGCCTTGAGCTAAATGAATGAAATAAATAATGAAAAGATGCTCAGAAGACGTTATGATTTCTTATTTCTTGTCTCTGATGCTTCGACGACGCTGTTCTCTCTTAATTTAATATTACTTACTCTAGAAAGAACTTGTGCATAATGTACCTGAAACAAAAATATGTTTTATTCAAAAGTTTTTTTTTTTTTTTTTTTTTTATGTTAGAGGGAGGCAACGAGCAGGCGGGTCACCTGATGGTAAGCAATCACCGCCGCCCATAAATACCCGCAACACCAGAGGAGTCACAAGTACGTTGCCGGCCTTTGAGAAAGTGATATGCTCGTCTCTTGAAAATTACCATGTCATAGCGGTCCGGAAATACCGCTGCAGGGAGCTGGTTCCACAGTTTGGTAGTACGTGGTATGAAGTTTCGAGTGAAACGTATGGTAGTAGATTGCCACTCGTCAAGGTGATGAGGGTGAAACTTCAGTTTGTGGCGAGTTGTACGGTGATGAAACCCTGCAGCAGGTATAAGTCCGAACAATTCCTCCGAACACTCCCCATGGTACATGCGGTAGAGAACGCACAGAGATGCTACTTCTCTCCGCAACGCCAAGGGATCTAGCTTAGCGGAAAGACTCTCGGCGCCGACAATTCGATCGGATCGACGTTGAACGCGGTCAAGTGGAAGAAGCTGATACTGCGGTGCCCCGGCCCAAAGGTGAGAACAGTATTCCATATGGGGCCTTACTTGCGCCTTGTAGAGTTGAAGACGATGAGCCGGGGTGAAATACTGTCTCGCTCTACCGAGGACACCTAACTTTTGTGAAGCCAACTTGGCCTTATCTTCCAGATGACCGCGGAATTGAACATCACTCGATATGTTAACGCCGAGAATCCCAATACTCGGTTTGGCATTGAGAGGAGTGTTTTCAAATAGAGGGGATATGGCAAAGGGGGTCTTTTTTGTGGAAAAGACGCAGACTTGAGTCTTTTGGGGATTAAATTTCACAAGGTTTGTATGACCCCAATTTGAGACATGGTCTAAGGTAGTCTCAATGTCAGACACAAGTTTCATCCGGCTCTCGTCAAGTGTTCGAGAATCCTTTGCATGGCCGTTATAGAAAGCATCACCCGTGCTATCATCCGCATAACAATGTATGTCACTAGTTTGTAACAAATCATTGATATGTAAGAGGAATAAAGTCGGGGATAGGACACAACCTTGTGGGACACCAGCATTTATGAACCTCAATGCAGAGCATGAGCCGTCAACAGCTGTCATAATGCTACGGTTCGATAAAAAGCTGGCTACCCACACGCAAAGTCTCTCGGGCAGTCCGTACGATGGAAGCTTCGCAAGAAGAGCTTTATGCCAAACACGATCGAAGGCTTTCGCAATGTCCAAACTGACCGCTAAGGCCTCCCCCTTGCTCTCTACTGCATTTGCCCATCTGTGGGTCAAGTACACAAGTTGCAGTTAAAATCACAGGTAAGTTCCGCATAATTTTTTTGTCAGGCATCAATGATGCTCTTTTGTCAATTTTAAATAGCTTTTCTGACCGACGCGTTTACACCCGCAGCGTAGTTCTTTAAGGAAAATATACATACACTCGCTTTTTGAAGGATCTCATAGTGTATTGGATTGGAAACGCGGCTGTCGGTAGGCGATATCAAAATAATGGTCGTACGTGACAAAAAGTGTCTAGAGAACTGCACGGTGCTAAGCCGCCACACATCTAGATGGTACGTGTGAAACATAAGTTTGTAGCGATAGTGGAATTTAGCAGCAGGTATCAGTTGAAACAACTCTTCCGGAAACACTGCCCAGAATGTCTATTTTTTTAAATTTCGAGCAGACGAGCATACGGCACTCCTGATGGTGGCGGTCACATAAAAGAAAAATGGTGGCGGTAGTCACTTAAACTACCGAAGCTTATAGACATTAGCAACACGACGAGTCATAAATACACTGCCGGCCTTGATAAAAAAAATATAAAACTCTTTTCTTTCTTTTTTCTTTTTTTTTCTTTTCTCATATTTATTTATTGATTATTTTTAAAGCTGAAGCTACCTCACTCTTTTCTATTTGCTCGCTCGTTAAAAGTCTCAAAGTGACATCGTGAAGCTCGTCTTTTCTCAATATTTATCAAGCCTCGTGTGGCTTCCTATTCAAACGATACGAGGAAGCCAATCTATAGCGCAAAGAAAGTTAACTTTTCACAACGTACAGGGAATAAAAAAAGAATTTAGTATTTTAATTTCACGTAATTTTCCGAGGAAAAAATATAGGCAAGTTTGAAATTGATACGTTCATGTTAGGAAATATTTTCGATTTTTTCGATCTGCGGCCACTGCTGCCTTTTGAGGGGAAGAAGCAGGAAGCATCTTTCATTGTGCTATCTATCGTTTTATCTGATCTTAAAAATATTTTAAAGTGTATTGTGATCTTTTATTAATATTTCCGGAACGTAACCAAAGCCTGTGACAAATTTTACCTGTGGAGGAAATAGTTGGACAACCTAGAAGACCTAAAACCGGAATCGAACCTAGCAGCTTAGCCACAGCTCTACCTGTGTGGTTAAAATTATCATTACGGTTTTCATCCTTTGTATTCAAGTTCATAATTTTTTGACCAAGCTTAAATAATCTCTTTTTTTAAGCTCTGTAAAAATATATATTTATATTTACACGCACATTTTTCGCGGCTTACAGCTGTCAACAAAATGCCTATTTTAAAAATGCTAACCTTAATAAAACAAGCGAATTAATTAAAATGCAAATTAGACTCGTATGCCTGGCAAATAATGCATAGCCGTGTTTAACACGCATTTAACGTTTGCTAAAACAGCGAAATTATTTTATTTATTTACTGGCTTGGACAAACCGGAGCACCTGACGAAATATATACCCAACAGTTGTTTTAAGGGCAAATGTGCTAACGCATTTGTTTTGACAATGTTGGCCCTCAAGATGATGGCTGATGGTGGTCCGCCTGATGGTAAGCGGTTTTCCATAGTCTATGGACGCTTGTAGTACCAGATGCAACAGAGGCGCGTCGCCGATTTAAATTAAAGAAAATCAACAACACAACGAAAAACACTTAAAAATTAAATTAATTTTTTTGACAACTGACAATACCAAGACAATATTTATCCATTTTATCCAGTGAATAATAAATGAATGACATTAAATAAAAATACATTGTTTACTTTATTGTCTGTATATTGATTTCTTACAAAGGTTCACTTTCTTTTCGTTAGAGTTGATTGGCTTCCACGTTGTTTGAATAGGAAGCAATACAGGGAAGAGACAAGCTTTTTCTCGGTTACATTATGAATTTAAACTAAGTAGAGAGGTAAAAGTAAAGAATCAGCCTATTTAATATCACACTGCAGGGCAAAGGCCTCCATTAAAATCAAGTTATTGCTACAATGATGAGTACTGGCTTAATCACCACGCTTACCAAGTGCTTACCAAGTGATCACAAACTCGAGCTGTGTCCGAAAAAAAAACGAAGGGCACTCCAGGAGTGCCGGCAGAAGTGAAAACTTGAATATTTTGGTATTCGCCATGCTATTGTCCCTTAGGAAAATTTCGCAAAAACTATACAAAAAAGTGTACAACGCCGCTAAAGAACTTTTCACTTCAAAAACCGACACAAATTTGCTTGAGCCCGGAATTGAAACCAGATCCCATAGATAGGCCCGGAACTTAGACCATCGAGGCAAGCTATTGGCAAAAATATTTTTTAATTCAGGAATTTTCGGTTCAAATTCGTGCCAAAGGAGATAACCGAGATTTGTATATATACATTTTCATTACAAATAAAGTATCTTTATTTTTGTACGTACTATTAAAGGTAAGTGTGTGTAGTAGATACTTATTTATTTTCTTGGAAACCTTGAAAAACATTCCATACTGTTGTTATTCCACCGAGGTAAGCAGATCCGTAACAACAGACACTCCCGAGTTTCCGTTTAATATTCTCAAACTTGAGAGAAGTTTGCGGGCGCCGCCGTAACAGAAAAACTTATGCAATATGTAGCCATGGGAACGTTAATCATCGTTTTTACAGTGTTGCTTACAACGAGATATCAGATGAAACAATTTAATACACGTATTTTAAAATTTTGTTTAATATGAGGTTGTTATCTTGCGACTCGAGCGCCTTTTTCAATGTTTGTCTTTTGAAGTTGTTTGATATTTTTTGAAACCTGTTTCTGGAAGTTTTGTAGCTTGACGATGACGCTTGTCCTGTCTAATTAATGAAATAATCTGAAGCAAATTATTTTAAAATCACGAACTAAGTGAAAAAAGCATCTTAATTTTTAAGGGCCACGGTGAAACTTAAGTGTAACCCGAGTGTAATTTATTATGTTAATGAATTAATCAAACTCAAACAACCGATTCCAATAAATATAGTTGGATCATCACTCGCCAGTATAATATTCTTTTCATCCCACCATCTCGGAAAGAGTATTTTTAGTCTTCAATATCTGAGTGGAAAAGCCGTTTTTATTCTCTAGAGGATAAAGTAAATTGAATTTAGAACATCGTGTGCACTAAGTTTGTGAATTAAAAAAAACATTAAACCTATTTACTGCTACCTCTATGGTGCCGAATATATCATACAACGTTTTTTTAATTTGTTAAAAACTCAGACTCGGAACCTTTTTGGTGTTCTTTTACGCGGTTCTTTACGCGGCATTTTTTCACGTCATTGTTTTTTTTTTGCATTTAGTCATTTCCTCGCTGAGGTGGAATGAAAAGTTACGTGTTGCACTCGAGTGCAAAGATTTTTCACCTCGTGCTCTTTTGATTCCCTCGCTAACGCTCAGGATTCTAATTTTGAATCACTCGCTGCGCTCGTGATTCAATTTTAGAATCCTTCGCTTGCTCGGTCATCAAAATTGAACACGCGGTTAAAAAGCAACTTTGCACTCTTGTATAACAAATAACTATTATTTATTGATGAAAAAAACGTATAATAACCTTAATATACCATTAGCAAAAAGGCACTCCAATGTAGTTCTTGTTTTGTTGAGAAACACAAGTTAACGAGGAGTAGAGATCTGATATTTTAAGTTCGTTCGAACAATAACCTAATTCTAAATGTAAAATTTCCCGAAAGTAAATTCCAGTACCTAACTAAGAATAATCTCAAGATTGTTAGGACCCCGCTAAAATTTCCTTTTGTCTTCGCCCTATTTCCACGGAAACAATTCCTTCCATAACACGCCAATTATCTAAAGGTACGAACTGTACATTCGGAGCTATTCTCTCGTTCACTCACTGACCCGTTCGTTCATTTCGCTGACTTGTCAAGTCCATCGATTCGCCCCATCTCGTTAAGACTTGATTGTTTTTAATCCAATCTTCGTCGAAAGGATTAGACCGTCTTTTTTTGGAATTTTAATCCGGTTCTTTGTTTGCATTGTCCGAATCGCAAATGTATGGAGATTGGATTGCCAGGTTGTTAGAGTCGTTTTTGGAAATAAGGCGGTGACCGTTTGTTTACTTGGAAGGTACCAAAAGTTCTCATTTATGACGTCGCGTATGCTGCCTGGCTTAGTTACACAATATGTTGGGTTCACAGACAAAAGTAGTAATTAAATAAAAAGATACTTAATGTACCTTCATGATTAAATATAATTTGTAAACAAAATGAAATCGATATTCATTATTTTGAGTTCGTTATATCTCGTATCGTGAACGTGAAAAAAGCTGACTGCAACCGGATCTATGCTTTTGAGATGAGTTTCTTCCGTCTGCCACACAAATGCGTCTATTGTGCACAAATGAAATGTACCTATAAACCTGATTTTCTATCAGCATGCTACGAGAGCTTGAGTTCTTTCATCGCCAGACAAGAAGAGAACAACCTTGAGAAACTCAGGGTTACCGCTAAGCTTGACGGCAAAAGACCGAAAAAAAGTACTCCAATAAGGTAGACGGACCAAATTTAAAAACCTGGGTTACCAATACGCTGCTCTTCATTCAACCAATGAGAAGAACAAGTGGCGGACAAATATTCGGAAGAAGACCAGCTCACAACCAGGGAATCACGACCCTCAGTACCGTCGACACTCACTTTTAAGTTTAAATACTTGATTGAGTGTGATGCCTCTGGTGTGACTAGCATCCATAGGCGACAGGTAACCGCTTACCATCAGGCGGGCTTCAGGCTTAAACACACTCTTTGTAGTAAAAAAAAACTTGGTCAAAACAACTTCCGTGTTGAAATCCAAATGACCAACCCACTGGCGTTCCATAAAAACCTCAAAAACAGGCGCAATCTCCCAATCTCCCCGACCTTCTGTCCTCAGCCGTATAAATTACATCACTAGATATACCTAATTATATGCCGTCCAATCTGACCCAGCGTTTGATTTACCGGCCTATTAGGAGCAGTGGGATAGCAAACATTGAGAACACACACCATCCAAGCTATTCTCAACCTTAACCAGGTATGAATAGAGCTCAATGACGAACGTTGAGAGTGGTTGGAGGAGACAGTTTATTGAAATGTGAGATTTAGTAAGGTCCGTTTGATTTAGAGCTGGCTTGGAGATGTCGTTGGTTAAGTTAATTTAATAACTGTGATTGTGTATGTAGACTGGATTGGTCTACCTGCCAAAGGTAAGATCTAGGGCAGTTTCCATCCATAACAAACATTTGGAACATTATGAACATTTGTTAGTATCGACTCGTCCGATGGCACATTTCTTAGTGAACCTGGTCTACGCTCCACGGGTCTTAGGTTCGAATCCCACCTAGAACAAACACCTATGAGATGACATTTGTGTTTGTCAAGAGTTTTAATATTTATTTGAATACTAGCTGTGCCCGCGACTTCGTCCGCGTGGAATAGTGACTTTTCGGGCAGCATATTTTAAATAACAAATACCGTCCTTTGGGAAGCTAAAAATTTGAGTGTTTACCCGTGGTCCCGTTGGGTCGACCCATAGTATGCTTCTCTGTAGGTATACGATGTGTGACGTATGGCCATCGGGAATGAAAGCATACAGGCTCCTAGGATTGCTAACCCGTGTCAGAGCCACATACAACTGACCGTGCGAGAAACAGCTGATACTTAGATCTACACCCACAACTTTCATCGTCTGACCTTGGGCTTTATTGTCATCGCAAAACATAGGCTGACTGCAAAAAGTGTTAAGATGTGTAAACTAAACGTACAAATTTTATGAAACAAAAGAATTGCTAGAAAAATAACCTGAGCTTATAAACTTGTACTTAAATAAAGAAAATCAAGAAAAGAATTGCCTAACCTATACCAAATACTTATAAATTATTCATATATACAAATCCTAAATAAAAAATTAAGATTAGTATACCAAAAATCAAGGAAAGAAATGCCTAACCTATAACAAATGCTTACAATATTTATTTACAAATTTTTTATTTACAAATTTTTAAAGAAAATTAAGAAAGACAACCTAACCTACAAACCCTTAAATATAAATAAATGAAATATCCAAACTGTTAGTATTCAAGTAAATCGCAATAATCGAATGCAACTACCTATTCGCCATACTCTCAGCGCGCTTTATATACGGACGCGCAGCTCAGGCGCGAGGCGTGTACCTTTATATTGACATAACTTTTTTATTTATGAACCAATTGACATGAAATAAACACTAAATGTTAAGTGAAGCTTACCACAATATATTAGTGAAAACCGCATCTCAATCGAATAAGCCGTTTCTGATATTAGCGTGCACAAACACACAGACAAACAGACAAAAAATTTTTTTATTACAATTTCGGGTTCGGTATCGATATAATAACAACCCCTGCTACTTTTTTTTTATATATTTCCATTGTACAGACACCACTTTTCTACAAATTTATTATATGTATAGATAAATATGTATTTTATAAGGGACTTTCGTGAATTCAAACAATGTGTTTTTACACAGTGTACTCTGTTACTTACTCATAGTGTTCTGTGCTCATAGATCGCAGAACTTGGTAAAAAAACTCATGTTACAGCTTTTAAAAATAATAAAACCCGCTTTTCCTAAAATTCAAAACACTTGTCGAAAACTTAAAAACGATTTTATTGAATAACCCGTCCATTTTCAGATTTTCCGATGTGAAGCGAATAAACAAAACCCCAGCTTGTAACGTGCCCAGAAAGTATTTGAAACGAAAAATCGTCATACATTTTTCAGATTTTTTTAGGAACCAATTTTACCGAATTTTTTCATCCACATTCTATACGATGGAAAAGTATTTTTAAATAAGCCCAAACATAATATTGTGCAGATAACGTAATATTATTTATTTATTTATATCTAAGTGTCCCTTAATGAAATAGGCGACTTTTTATGCTAACTGATCTAGCATAAACATTTAAGAAACATCTTAGTCATTCTGTGATTGTGTTCGCCTTCAAGCCAAAGCCAAAAGTAACTGAAATTCCAATGGTCCTTACACATTATGTCATCGTATGTAACTGCAGTTAACATTTGACGTGTTGACTGGTTGAAGGCTGCCGCCGGCAAATATCGACGTTAGTATTTGTAGTGTATCGTAACGGTAACATGTTGACGTCTCTCATCTACCGATGTGTCTGTTTGCCGCCAAACTGTCGACAGCTAGCAAGGTTCTGACGTTGATTGCAGTAAAATACGTCTTAGGCATAATTCCGATTGTGTGTAAGAGCTTAGACGTCGATTTTATCTTTGTGTAGACACTTGAAACCTCTTTATTACCTTCTTCCAATGGTTGTTCTACTGTTATTCTGTTGTGTTATGTTTCTGTAAGGTCTTCAGAGGTCACATGGGAAGGAATTGTTGGAAGCGAGAAGTACCTTTTTTCTTATACTAAGTCAGTTGGCAGACAGGCACGCAGCCCACCTGCTGGTAAGCGGCCACTGCGGCCTATTCCATTGAGGGATACTTCATCAGGAAGCGTTGCTCAATGTGCTGCCAGGCTGTAGACTCATCTGATTTTCGAGCCTTTGATTTCAAGTGAACTGGCTCCTACATTAATGCTGCCGGAACACAGCCAGAGCTAATATGGCTGCAGTTTTCACCTGTGGGATGGTAGCTAGCCAGTTGGACTCTAAAAAGCCCTACCACCAACCAGACCCTAGGTGGGAATCGATTCCATGACCTCCGGGTTTTATACCCGAGCGGCTTATCCACTGTTCGACGGAGGCAGTCAAACCTTTTCTTTTGCTGCCAATATTATGTTTTCGTTTTAAATTACGAAGTCGGTACCGCGAGTGACGCCTCTGGTGTTCCAAGTGTCCTTAGGTGACGGTAACTACTTACCATTAGGCGGACCGTAGGCTTACGAGTATAAGCTAGCTTCACGTTATTGTATAGTACAAAATTAAATCTCAAACTTAAACATATTAACAAGTAGATCATAATTAATTTCCACGTACAGATTACACTCTTAGTTGCCAGATAACAAAATAAGTTTCCAACTTATTAGAGAGGCATATCGAGTTGGATTCAATATCCGGCTTGCTTCGAGCTAATTTAAGTTATAGCAAATTCTGTACTTTGATTCTGTTTTGAACGCATGATTACACATAGAAAGTTTTGTTAGTTGTAATACAGAAGTTGTCTCTTGCTATAATATTGTCAAGTCACTAATTACGAAAGTAAGATTAGTGATATAAGTTATCCCGATATACCAATGTTTTGCTAAGGCCGTATTTACGGTCACCCCGATGGGCTATTATGCCGACATAGGGGCGCATAGTAGCCGGGTAAAGCGGTGTAAATTGCTCCCCGGTGACATAAGAGAGGCCAAGTGGGCGGACCGTCAGTACAAACGGTCTGTCTGCCACAGGAGGGAAGCACATAGTGTTGTTACTGTCTGCTCCCTGGGAAGTTGCCTTCAAAAGCAAAATGGGGCCGTGGTGCCCAACCGGATATTAATTTCTGGGAATATGAATAACGTGGACTCAGTAAAGTGACTTGTCAAAGCATGTAGTATGTAGTAGGCATAGTTTAGGAAGAAAATATTAAAGCATTTATTATTTTTGAATATTAATTTGATACTATTATAACAAATTAATATTCCAAAAGAGGTTCTAACAAATAGAAGTCAATTTAGTGCGATCAATAATAACAATCATAAATAATCAGGAATAACATCCCTGAAATCGAAATGCTACTGTAAAGTACTTTAGATGCCATCTATTGATGGTGGGTAGAACTTATTAGTTGAAAGAATCTGCTATCCCGTTAGTTTATCGTAAAAGAATAACAAGCATCCATCTATAATTCTATACAATAACTTAGAAATTTCATCATTAATAATATGAGCAGCATTCAAATTTGGTAAACGGTCGTTTTGCAATTCAATGAATTTCTCTATCTTCCTCAAAGTGCAATGGAAAGCAACATCAAATGGGAATATTTCCTAGCCATTGACTTATAGACAAAATGTACTGCACTATAGGCTAAAATGCGTTTTCCAATATAGTCCAAAAGCAATTTACAGGCAAACTAGTAACCGATACGACACACAGATGCGACTGCAAAATCATACTCATTACTTATTTGTTCTGTTTTTGAATTAGCATTGAGACGGAGACATTACAAAAGTCGCTTTGTTTTGTTAAATTTATTTGAAACCAACGAATTTTTTTTACAATAGATAATTATTTTACTTCCATAGAAAATCGATTTCCTAGAAGTTCAAAGAAGAACGGCAGAATTGGGCCTAATCTTTAATGTTCGTTCCACAATTGAGAATATATTTAATATTCGTTACATGTTTTTAAATAGTTAAAAATATACCCGGGGGATAAAAAAAATCTAATAAATGAAAATACTATTGGTTTTGTAGTGCATCCGGTGTGCTATGTGCATAGTGCATAGTATGTCCGGTAGAATATCGTAGAATTATAAAAATGTTGCTAGTTAAGATAAATAAATACAGATTTTTCGATCAATCCAATGTCAATCCCATACAAATGACAGCTTATCATAGAGGCATAATATTAATTCCATGACGATAACACGATAACTGTAAATAATATGGCAACAGAAAAGTCAAAAAAAAAAAACAAATGTCAAACAACGTCTGTCAATCATTCGTTTCTGTTTGTTTTGAATAACATAAGTGAATACTTTTGCTTTGGTGTTATTGTTCGAATGCTTGGTTTATATTTGACAAGTTTCGCTTCGTTTAAATGACAGTTTCAGCTAAAACAAACGACCTAAGCTTTTCTCACAGCGGACCCAGTAAACTCGACAATTGGGGTTATTTTTGTAGAAATCAAAATCATCCTATCTGGGGGCACGGCAGTGCCCCCGCCAAGTCGAGCGCGAAGCAAACACTGCCGTACCATCCTTTACTGGAACCATTTCGCCGCATTTTCAGGCCCCTATTTGAGAACCTCTGGATAAGACCAGAACGCAGAAATTTTCGTCATTTAGTAAGCTATAATCACATACTTAGAATACAAAATTTCAAGGCTGTAAGTCATTTAGTTCCGAAGTTAAGCGAAAGCAAAGTTTCGCATTTATGACAGACACTCACTGACTCACTCACTCACTCACTGATGATCATCAAAATAGAACTAGTACTTCCCACAAACTCAGAGAGCTGAAATTTGGTACAGAGTTAGGGTTTAATGGCTACATAAAGGGAAAACTATAAAAACTAGTATATTCGAAGATCTGGAGTACCTGGTGACCCTGATTAGAAAACACAAGAGCCCAACCAAACTATTAGAGATCGACATATACCGCCTTTACAAAAAATACTCAACTTAGTGAGCCGCTTCATTTGGTGGTGGTGGGGGGATGGGAGGGAAAGGGGGATGGTAGGGTAGGGGGAGGGGGGAAGGGGAGGGTGAAGGGAGATGGAAGGGGGGACGGGAGGGTAGCTGGGGGGGGTGGGGATAGTATATGGGAGTGGGAGTAGGGGGGATGGGAGGGGGAAGGGGGATGGGAGGGGCGATGGGAGGGGGAAGAGAGATGGGAGGGGGGAAAGGAGATGAGAGGGGGGGTGGGAGGGGGATGGGGATATTAATGGGAGGGGGAGGTGGGGGGATGGGATAGTACATTATCAATCCAATCCACATGAAATTTGGCACAGGTATAGTTTATAACGTGGAACAGGACATAGGCTAAAAAAATCTCACGGGAAACGTCTCATTCCAAATAGATACAAAATAAATCAATATGCCCACGTTCCTACAAAAAGAAGTGAAATCCCACCAAAAACATTCTGTAAAAAAACTAGCCAAGTCTCGATGGAGCTGCTTGTTTATCTCTAAAAAGTAATGAAATCTAGACATAGTCGTGCCAAGTCTAAGGTTCCTTACTGCGATTTCTTTATTATTATAGTTAATGTTGTGTGACTTGGCCGTTGAAGGGTACACAAGGGTACAAAACCAGGTGCTCCATTACTCCATTGCACCAATCTGTCATTGTTTACATGTAATGTTATATCTGTTGTAACTACCTATGTTTGTTAAGCGAGATAATAGCCCATACTGGTATTGGTAATTGGACGCTAGTGTCTGATTTGGCCCTTCGAAGTTGAGTTGCAGGTCCGTTTGGCCGTCTGGCCCTTCAACGGCCAAGTCACACAACATTAACTATAATAATAAAGAAATCGCAGTAAGGAACCTTAGACTTGGCACGACTATGTCTAGATTTCATTACTTTTTAGAGATAAACAAGCAGCTCCATCGAGACTTGGCTAGTTTTTTTACAGAATGTTTTTGGTGGGATAACTATTTTTCCCCTTTGAGGGGACTTATAAATTGTAGTGTAATTGGAATATTACTTCATTTTCTACATATTAAGAGTAAATCTGTAAGTGGAATTCATAAAAAATCAAGGCCCAAAGTTCTATGGATGTTCGCCCGCCTCCTTTGATACTCGGTTCCAACCCGAAAATGTTCTGCTCGGAAACAAGCCTTTGCCTCGAAAAGCAACTAAAAAGCCGGTGGTGGTGACACCTGATCGTTTTCTCGGTTTTAAAGTAAAACAAGTGGATCACTGCCTAAGGCCATTTGCATCACAGATACGTTCACTCACTCATCACACAAAACATCAGCCTGTTGCAATCCACTTCTGAACATAACCTTCTCCTAATAGGTGCCACTTTGCTCGAGCAAAAAGGCAAGAACTTTGCTTGAGCAAAGTGGTATCAGACACAACTTCGACAAAATGCGACTCATGCGTTTAATCGCAAGATGGCGGCGGCCCTGCGACACGTCCGCTGCAGCGAAGCCCCGGTCGCAATTCAGCTCGCTCATAATTTCCCTCAGGACGCGAGTAAACTGAATGTTTCAGACGCAAATTCCAGTTCAAATGCAAATGGCCGCTTTTCATGTAATAATCACTAATTTTGAGTCGCCTACGACGGTGCAGGGTTGTCGGGCTTTCAAATGCAAGCAGTGTGATTGTCGTTCGGGAATTGCACGCAAATACACAATATGACCAAATATAAAAACCTTGTTTTGTGTAAGGATATAATATTGTGAGATTGCTTGGCCTGCTCGACTGGCGCCACCAATTAGGCTCCTATGATATTATGTTTTTAATTTATGTCTATGTTTCTTTTAGTGTCTTTAAATTTAGTTTTGTTTTTATGTCTTTTAACATTTTATATGTAAGAGGCATAATAATTTTTCTTTCTTTCTTTATTATAAAGAAGACCTTGGAATTTTCTTCTTTTATTATCAGTTAAATTATGATGGATTACAACATCCTACTCACAAACCAACGTCATTCACGTCTTTAACAATAATATGTCCTGTTTTATCAAGTTGTACCTACATTTTCTGTGTTATATAGTGTCTAGTTAGTATTCTAATGGAGATAGTATTGGTTCATATTATAAACAAATTCGGATTGAACATAATGATTATCGAGCTTCCTCCTTATTGAGAAGTATCATCAAGATTTTTCTCGATAAGAAGGAACCTTTCTAAAGCGGCGTTAGAATCATTCTGTAATGTTGATAATTGGCGATTCATTGGGGCATCTTTAAAGCCTACATTCACAATGAATCTTTTAATAATTGTTTTTAATTATTTTTTTCGAATCTGTTTCCCCAACGTTTATCTGTTACATAATAGGCAGTCATAACTTATTGTAATTATAACTAAAATTGGTATCGGCCGCAACATTGTCACCAGCTACTAAAATAATGAGCAAAGGCTTGATTTAACGCGTTTGGCGACGTATTGTAGTTATAATGAGCTCTGAATGTTCGGTTTAACTGCGCTTGCCATGATAGTCTTCAAACTTCAAAATGTTTAAACAATGAAATGAGGTGAAAATTGGTATTTGTTATGTCTATGAACGAGGCCATAGACATAATGGCTAAATTCATTTATTTTGTCGACTAGTGCACAATCTTTTGTTGTTATTTGAAAACTTTATAGATCAAAAATACATTGTACTGGTTTAATTTAAAATTTTAAATATTTTAGAAAAAAATATTATTGTGTAATTTCAAACAAAAAAAGGATCTGATCTGTGGTTTGGTTTTTGAATGTCATTGTGCTATTTTACAGATAGAGTAGCTGTAGCTAATACAATAAATTAAAGGCTCAAACAGAATAGCCAGAGTATGTACCTATGCTGTAGAATTCAACTGTGCAGTTTCATCACTACGTTCTCTGTAACCACCGATCTAGTAGAAACACACAAAGAAAATACAATAGACACGATTTGATCCATCGACGTCACGCATTTTATGCGTCGCTTGAAAACGCTCAGCTGAACTTCTATTAAAAATCTATATTCCAGCCAGCCCTAGGCACCCGCTAGGTTCTTGATTTGTTCACGTTATTCCCTTTCCTTCGGATCCCGGGTCAGTTTTCATTTCGACGGAATCCTCGACAGAGGGGTGGGGAGTCGTAATAATTGCATCCTCACTGCGTTCTTCAGTGCGGGAATATCCCTTCCACTCCGAGGAACAAAGTGGTAATTTGTTTTCTGTCGGACTTGTTCGTGATGCGATGCTTCGATAGATAGTTGATATTTGGGAGTTAGTTTCGTAGTTACGTTAAATTGAGGCATTGTATTGTAAAATAAAGATTTCACGTCCAAATAAAATAAATCAACTTGAAAATTAAAATCAAAACCTTTTATTACCAAATATATTTGGATCTTTTTCATTTCAGTGACTAGCAGGCAGGCAAATGTGGTTTAATATTTCGATATTATAATATCAATTTAAGTTTATTTGAATAAAAAAATAGTAGACGAAAAAATAATTAAAGCTCACTATGCAACGTTTCATATCAAAGCGAAAATGAACTGAAACGTTCGTCTGATTTTAAACTAAAATGTTTTAGAAAGTATAAGATTTGTTCGTGTTTAAAGCAAACATTGATTTGCATAGCTTTTAAAATGATTGGTAAAAATCTATGATTTTAATAAATCATAAAGGTTTAGACTAACATTCATTCACTCGCGTGGACTATTCGGTGTATGTACAAGTATTTTTATGTAGTCTACCTTCCTTCAATTTGGTCTTAAAGTCATTTTAAACATTTTTTATTAAACAGAATTCTTAGCAAATTAACTATTGCAACAACACAAATGACAAAAACGATTGTAACTGACAATATTTTACACGATTTTACTTCGTAAAAAAATATTTTAAATAATTGGCAGTGGTAACGTTCCGCGCTACTCATCTCGCTGGCTTCACATTTAACTTATAATTTTCTCTGTGTTCAGAGGACATACAAAAAGCCCCACAAAATGATGAAAAGGCTTGAACAAACATAGCACACGTTCGCTGAAATGCTCAATTCGTATCGCTCTCAGTCGGTAGCGTTCGGCTGTCGGCAGGCGGTTTCCAGTCCAATTGGAATTATTTCTGTTTGTTTACACTGGTTCCTCTGTGCAACGTAGCGCAAACACACAGTTCAGTGTAGGCATAGCGCTGCAGAACGTTTTTGGTGACTTGGCTGTATAGAATTCAATATAGCGGTAGGATAACGATTTGGTGTAATAATTGGGAAATATGAGTAAAAGCAATGTTTGTTCTTTGTCAGACATGTTGTAATTTATTTTGATGTTGTTTGAAGTACAAAGTGGCAATCGTCGCTTAACATAACAGGTGTGCTGTGTGGATGTCTGCCAATTGATCTAGCATGAAAAAAAGAAGTTCTCATTATATTATTTAACGAGCCATTTGGTGTAAATGGTCGAGAAGTCGGTACATACATTTGTGTGCATGAACATGTCTGTTTGTATCAGTCTGGGTGTTTCTATTTATAATATGTATGTATTTACAAAAAGTATATAAGTAATATTTATCCGTTGTCTGGCATCCATATCACAAGCTAATGCTTAGTTTGGGGCTAGATGGCGCTGTGTGAATATGTCTAGAGATATTTATTAATTTATGAGGTATATCACCCGAATGAAGCTGGAACTGGCAACTAGAGTAAAAATAATAATATTATGAATGTACTAACTTAATCACTACCCTTGTTTATGATAACGCTTTACTTTCGGTTATTATAAAAGGAAATCAAGAACATAATATACGTTACGCCAGAGTTATATCGTACGGAAATGGCCCGGTGCTCCCGGTCATTTCCTCCCCCCTCCTAGCAAAGGGGGTGCAGGTGGAGCCTGCTTTTTATGGGGCACTACCCTTCCAAAAATATCATATTGCTGCGGGATAATTGTCATAATAAACATTGTCATTTCTTTTTTCTTTTTCTAGCCTGTGTCACTTTGTAGCTACCAGAAGGACAAACAACTTGTGAGAACTGAGGTGATTTTCAGTTCTAACAAATCCAGATAATTCCCGGGATAAAAAGTAGCCTATCCTTTACCATGGTCTATATGTGTCGGTATGTGTGAAAACGTACCTAACAGAAAGACGGACTTACTTTCGCATCTATATAAAACTCAAAGGCGACTGACATAGATATCTATCAACGCATAGCCCAAACCACTGGACGGATCGGGCTGAAATTTCGCATGCAGGTAGATGTTATGTCGTATGCATTCGCTAAGAAAGGATTTTGATCAATTCCCACGGGAACGGAAACCACGAGGATGAAACCGCGGGCGCCCGCTAGTTTATAACTAAGTACGGAGCGCGTACTCGGCTTTACGTTGTATCCTTCCTTAGTGAAAAGTGAGGTAGTGCACCTCCTTACCTGATGATGACGCTGTAAGAGTCAGATAGTTTTTTTTCGGAGGAGAATGCGTTTCTGCACCATAACTGCAGGCTAGCTAGACCTGCTACTCCACTACCCACTAAACTCCCCCGGTTTCTCTTTCACACCCAATTGGGACGAGCCGGTGCCTTGGGGCTATTGACCAGCCCTGTGAATAAACCCCTACAACAACTTGTCTTACACATAGCTCTCTACACTTATCGGAGATCGAGGAATGAACAATTAGCCGTAACTAAATCATTGCCCGCAAAATTCGATCTAGTTGTGGTTTGTGCCTGGAATGGCGTCCTGGTTTCATGTATACTATGCACAAAGACGTTTCAGTATTGATAAGTTAACGATGGCACGTAATGCATTCATTTATACTAAGAGATTTGATTGTTTGTTTGTTTGTATTGAATAGGCTCCGAAACTACTGAACCGATTTGAATAATTCTTTCACTGTTGGAAAGCTACATTATTCCCGGGTGGCATAGGATACTTTTGATCCCGGAAATGTGAGTAGATGGGGGGGAATTTTTGAAAATAGAAATCACGCGAAAACATGGATAAATTGCGAGGAAAATACTAAAAACGACAATTTTATTTTCCCATACAAACTGTTCTTACCTGTCAAACGTTTGATGTTCGTTAGGGTTTTATTTATATTAAGAGGTAGGTAATACGAAGTTAACCGGGTCAGTTTGTATTAGTATAGATTGCACTTTATTAACAATCTACAGTAATGTCATTACTACGGCATTTGGAAATAAACAGGAACTCTGAGACAAGATCCTCATCCCACCGGTTGAAGCGTACTCAAACAGCTTTGAAAGAGAAATTACGTCGATTTAGTGTTTATTGCAGAATCGATTACACCCGAGCTTTATTAAAGAGCGGGGCGCAATTTATCGTTAATTACAATTAAGATTCCGATTTGCGTGAACTCTATGAAAAATTCTTCGCTCACAATTAATCTGGTGTAAGGGTTAACGCCTTGTTGGTTTATTGGTGTCGAGCACTCTTCGAGTTTATAGTCAGCAATCCGTATTCAGGCAATAACACCAAATTGATCATCTAGCTAATGATTTGACCTCTTAATCACACTTCAAATCGAAGTGTCAAGAAAGCATTTCTCGGAGAACCTGTTGGTCGAAGTCCGGTCGGTCGCCCTCGCTACCGGTGGAGTGTTGCTGTAGATGCAGACCTCCAAGAGCTTGAACCGGGAGACTGGCGCGAAACCGCAGGGGACCAAGGTAGGTGGCGTTATCTTGTATCTTGTAGCCATGACACACTTTGGGTCGCTGAGCCACTGGAGTAAGTAAGTAAGTCTTATACACACGACGGCTGTCAAAATCAGATAAATTAATGATCGTCATCATCAGCCTATCGTCGTAGTCCACTGCTAGACATAGGTCTTTCAAAGGCTCGCAAGGATTTAGGAGAATTTGCGCATAATCGCCACGCTAGGCAAGCTGGCTGGCAATTGCGGGACGTAGCTTTCGCTACAGTGACGCTACAGCCTATGACCGACCTGTTGCAATTAGCTACGACTTTGGATTTGGATGACTATACCGTCATCAGACGGTCGCCAGAGCCTCGAAAGCTTAAAGTGAAGGATGATTATTAACTCCCTTACTCCATAGACACATAAATTCTGTTCTATGACTTTGAAACGAAATCTCAAGCCAATTGTTGGATACACCCAGCCTTGTTTACATACATATACATGAAAATATCTTCATGTATGTCTGTTGTTCGCGCATTAATTAAAACGTTAAACCTTATGTTTCGTCTGCCGGATTAAGTTGACTTAATCTGGTGGTTTAAGGGAACTTCTGGCAGATTCAGTTTGACTTATGCTTAAAAATTACTTAATTTTTACTTTGAGTAATAAGACATGCATAATTATTTCAATTATTAAATTGACCATCTCAGTTAAAATGTGGCTAGAAAACCCAGTAACGCTGGGATAACCCGGAGGTCATGGATTCCAAAATTGTGCTCGTGAAGGTTCTTTTTTTATGTAATAGGGGGGCAAACGAGCAAGTGGGTCACCTGATGATAAGTGATCACCGCCGCCCATAAGCACCCGAGACTCCCTTAGGGTCACAGGCGCGTTGCCCGCCTTTAAAAGGTAAAGGTTCATGTAAAGTTTCCACTTTCTAGATTTTGTACTGTCTTGCGTTCGGTAAAAAGTTACTTATCAACCGACTTATGAACCAATACGTAATTTGGATCATCAGATCATTAAGATGCAGCTTTAGTTGGAGTTCGGTATGAATCTTCATTTCTATTGCTTACGGCTAAATAATAGAACTAGCTTTTGGCTTACGTGTTTCCTGAATACTGTGATTTAAACGTTTATAAGAAAAGGGCCATTAGGCTGTAATTAGCCAAATATGATCCATTCTCGACCGTACCATTACTATCAGGAGAAATTTCTGCCAAATTTTTGGCTTTCCCAAAAAAAAACGTATTTTAGTTTAGCTTTATTCAACACCCGACAGGCGCTTAGATGTCGTTAGAAAACTGCATGATCCACAATATTTATGGGTCATTTGTCGTCTGGTGACTACAATCGCCATTTCGTCCGGACAAGAGTTACGGTGACTTTGATTTACGCACGGATTTCGGACACGGACACATTTTGTGCGGACGTTTTGTGGTCAAAATGTCGAGAAGAATGCTTGTTGGATGTTTAAATGGTTGCTTTATCATGCATGATTTAACAGGATTTGTTAGAAAAATCAATCTAAACCAAAATATGCCGTTTTTCTTTGGTGCGACTAGCAAATAAGTAATAGAATTTAGATTTTTCGAAATAAGAAAATGATCTTCTGCAAAGGTTACCTCGAATGGCTGTAGGAAAATATCTAGCAGAATAAATGCCTTTAATTTGAAGTCCACACAATTTTTAATAAAGAGCAATCACCTGTCACTCACTGCGAAACAGAAATTGACGCAGGACCAAAAGTTTCACGTGGTTTCCAAGACACAGACATCGGAACGGGTGATGCAGATAATAAATACCTAGCGGCTACATACTGTATTTACTAGTAATTATTCACTAGCTGTCACGTGAAACGTAGTTGGTTAATTAATCTCGTTCATCAGCGATGACGGCTGTAACAAGACGCAAACAATTAGCCGCAACTGCATCATCTGCAAGCCAAACTATTCGATTGAGTTGCGGCTTGAGTCTTGAGCTGTCTGTGTTGTAAATACTTACAGCAATTGTGTACAAAGTGGTTCAACTATTGAGATATGATAAACTAGAACTGGTGAAGCAGATTTGGTACAAGTTTACTTAATATGTCATTGTCTGCGAGCCGAGCCGTCGATTGAGTTGCGGCTTGAGCCTAGAACAACAGTCTATGTACGTGTTTGCTTGAGTATATAGGCACTGAGAAGGGAGAAGGCAATTAGAAGACTGCCTCAGTGGTGCAGTGGATAGAGAAAGTTTTCTATTTGGAAAATAAGTGTTAAATACTCCCGTGCCTTGGAAAGCACGAAAAGCCGTTTTTTTTTTCGGAGGAGAATGCGTTTATGCGCCATAGCCGCAGGCTAGCTAGACCCGCGGCCGTGTGTGGGACTCGATACTTAAGCGTCCACTACCACTTAACTCCCCCGGTTTCCCCTTCACACCCGATTGGGACGAGCCGGTGCCAGCCTCGTGGCTATGGACCAGCCCATCCCTGGGTACCCCGACTTGAGAGGCCTCAAGTCTGAGGGTCACGGGTGGCCCTCCCGACTTGGCTCGAGCGACCCGTGCAATGCGGGCGTTGGGGAGCTACCCCCGCCCGCAGGTCAACCCTCAGGCTCGGTCGTGTCAGACTGCTGTTCCACTGTGTTATGAAAGTAAGAGAAACCTGTGCTTGCGCACTCACTTAACCACCATAGTTGGTTGACCTTAGTAGAAAATTCTGCTAGAAACACGCAATTATTTTAAAGGCACTTGTGTTTGAGGGTGTTTAGTGTATACAGGGCTTAGTTAGGTAGAGCACGGTGTAAGCAACGAGATGAACCTTTATTTTTGCTGCCAAAGCCAGGTTTGCGTCTTCATATTACAGGTTTGGCGACACGTGAACGTTGCTTCTAGTGTTCTTTGCTAAGGTGTCCCTCAATAGCCCAAAAGCCCACAGTAGCCGCTTACAAACGGGTGGGCTGCGTATCTGTCTGTCAACATATCTAGCATAAAACAATAATAGATCAGTAGTATTTTAAAGATACCAACACAAAAGCATCACCTATTTCCTACACAAAAATATTTATCACGCAAAAGAAACATGGTTTAAAGATAACAAGCCAAAGATTCCAAATCGCATCGTCTCGATATTAAGAGAACGCTAATATCCATTCCAATTCCAAACGAAAGCCATAACAATATTTAAGACGCCCTTCGTGACTGAAAGTCGAAGCTCGACTTCCAAATAAGTTCGGAACGATAAAAGTTTGTTTAATATCTGAAGCGATCCAGTACGTCGAATATACAAGCTATATTTATGTATATCGGGTTACAGTTTCGAAAGCAAAACATGTCTCAATTCTGGTAGAATCACATTGATTGACTATTTTTTATAAGTGCTCTTTTATAGCCTATAATTTTGGAGCCTATAGTTTTGTAAAATTCGCACAATCGCCAATGGAAAAGAGTGACTATCGAGTTTTTCGCCGGTTCTCATTCCGAAGCTGCTTGAAAAGAATTTATGTATATTATTTGATTTTGACGAAACATAAGTTACATAAGTGCACCTCTGAAGCCTAAATGAATAAAGAGTATTTTTAATTGGACAGAAAACTCCTTCGTATCACATAAAGTATTTTATTTTTATTTTTTATTTTATAACAGCAACAGAATACAGCTGATATTGGTTTACATTTCAATTTTACAATGAAAGAGAGTATCAATACATATTTGCACTCCGATTACGGCTGAACAGGGCATGTTCATCAAGTTATACACAATGCAATAACAATAACTTAAACCTTACAACTACACAATTCATGCATTACAATTTACTTCTACACAATTTCACGTATGGGAATGAGTATTCATGTTTGCAAATCTCGGGATTGTTTGCAAAAAAATATGCAGCTTATTAAATTCAGACGTCAGGTCTCCCACAGCTGTACATTTGCGAACGAAGTCTTTCGGAATAATTATTATCCACCTTTATACAAACTTGAGAGCATTTATTGTAATGAAAAGTCTTTGTGTTTCATTTTTTGTGCGCGTTTAGTTTTGATTTGAATGTTTTCTACAGTTTTAAATTAAAGCTACTCGTTTTAAGACAACCAAAAAAATAAAAGAAGAACCTAACATAAAAAGTAAATTAAATAACTATCTCATGTTCAGAAGAAAATCACGTGATTTCGACATTAGTAGGTACTTTTTTTAATACTATGGGGGTGGGTTCAAGCCCAAGTCGCCTTGATGGTAAGCACTTACCGTTGCCTATGAACGCTTGAAACAAGAGGTAATACTCGCTGTAAAAACCTATTAGTGAAATTACTGCGTATATGAGACCTAATAACTGTCGTCTCGGTGTAGCGGGCGCAGGGCGGTGCTAGACAGTAACTGCTTAGTTACTGTTTGGCACTGAACTAAGGGAAGACGTGGCGCTTACCATCATGTGTACAATCTGCTCGTCTTGTTACACATTGCAATAAAAAAAAACCATTTCACTCATTTTTGAAGAATCTCATGTTGTCTCTTGAGAAAACCTCGACGGCAATTTTATTCCATTGTCTAAACGTACGCAGGAGAAAGTTTCTTTCAAACCGTACAGTACGCGATCTCTTTAACTCTTTAATAAAAATGAATTTCTGTTCGTAAGTCTCGCCAAAATTCGATAACAGCTGAACCGATTTGACTAGTTTTTGTCTTGAAATATTCGGGATAGTCCAGGGAAGGTTTAAACGATGAGAAAATAATTATGACAAAAATTGCAAGGAAAAAAACTAAAAAAGACAATTTAATTTTCCCATAAAAACTGTTCTTACCTGTCAAACGTTCGATAGTGATACAAAGTTCACCGTGTCAGCTAGTATGACATAAAAATTGACTACCGGAGAAAATCGGCTCGGCTACTTAATAAAATTGACGATCCATGCCATCATTGCACAATAACAACCGAACATAACCTAGAAATCAGATTTTACTAGCTCTAAATCACACAATTAGAGAGGGAGGACAAGCTTACACTAATTTACAATAGCACGCTCGACATTAATGCCCTGATTTCAATGACAAACGTATCTGCAACACAGCCCACTACACTCAACGCCGAACCGGCACTCGGGTGCCGCATAACAATAGATTTTCTATTGTGTCTAGTAATCCGGGGCTAGAAGGATTAAGTGGTCACGCCACAAGATATACTTGTGTATTCGTGTAAAATGTTAATAGTGTCGAAATTGACGAGACATAATGACTTGGGGATTTCCAACATTACGTCAAAACACAAGTGTTTAACCAAATCAATCTATATAAATAAAAATGAATTGCTGTTCGTTAATCTCGCTAAAACACGAGAACGGCTGAACCGATTTGATTAATTTCAGTCTTGAAATATTCGTGGAAGTCCAGGGAAGGTTTGAACGATGAGGAGATATTGATAAATTGCGAGAAAAAGTAATACGACGTTCGGGTTAGCTAGTTTCAAATAAAGAACGTGGTTTGGGCATATATTTGCATGCCCACTGACCCAGTCAAAATCGAACCTATCCTGTTTAGCAGAAACACAAACGTCGCGATAAACAAAGCAGTTATTACGAAGCATTTCTGCCGGGTTTTATTAAAAGTCCACGGCGCTATAAATTATGCTTGGCGTCATACCGTCTTGGTGTGTTTTGTTTGTGGTAAGGTTGTGTTGTTTGTAGGATTCGCCGGTAGATGGCTCAATTATACGGGCCTTGGCCTATGCACCGGGGATAGAACAATAACCTTGTTATAAAATTAGGTTCGTTGCATCTGTGTCTGGATTTTTCATATAATTATTTTGAGTAGTAGAGCCATATGTAGATAGCTTCTGTTTATCAAAATTTTGCCTGACTTACAGAAAACTAACGTGTAAGTTGTAGTTTTGCCATATCGCTCGCTTATCTTCCCTTTCCATCTAAATTATTTTCTTAAACGTGAGCAACGTAGCTAAGACTATAGTCGCAGGTAGCTATGGGTGCTAGCGATTACAAAAGTTTATTTATTTATTTATTTATTTATTTACCATTTATTGCACTTGTAAATTTATAGGTACATACATAGAGCCTTAAGCTAGCCTAACACTTAGTACTATTCTATAAATATTACAAGACCCTGTTAGGGTATAGCAATTCACATATATTATAATATTAATTACAATTTCATTTTAAAAAAGAATAATAACTACATTTTTACATAAGCACATAAATATCTCCTTTTGGCGAATTGGTGTTATAAATTTATTTTAAACTGGTATCAGCCATAAAATCTTTGATACAGTAATAACATTTTTCCAATAACAGTGCTTTTAAGCGGTTTTTAAATATGTGATTTTTTATTTCGTTTTTTATATCCGTAGGAACTTTATTATATATCATAATAGCTCGATAGTATGGGCTTTTTTTATAAAGTTCAAGTTTAGGTGCTGGAAGAGCTAATTTATTTTTCCGCCGAACATTTTTATTGTTTTCAAAGTATGTGGGGTGGTTGTGGACGAATGAAGCTATTTCTAATATGTAAATGCACGGAAGAGTGAGTATTTTTTCTCTCGTGAATATAGGTCTACAACTGTCTGTTCGCTTGATATTCGCAATTACGCGTACACATTTCTTCTGGGTTAGGAACAACTCCTGGGCGTGAGTGCTTTCTCCCCAAAGAATGATACCGTACCTAAGCCAAGCGTAAGCGAACCTCCTGAAAACAAGAAAATTTTACTCTAACGAAGCCTTAATCGACGTCACTCGATACACAATCTCATTAAGATAGAACAGGCAGTTCTCCACTCCACTTCGCCGCACTCGCAGTAATAGAAACACGTCAATCCGGGAACGCGTTTTCCGCCTGTCTACCGGGTTACGAGCGCTGACGCCACGGGCTGCCACGGGAAAGTGTTTACAGATTCGGTACGGACTTATTAGAAAAAGGAAACAATTGTATCGACTGCAATAGATATTCCGGGGATAAACCAGAGTAAATTGCTTTGTAGCAAGAATACTATTTGAGAATAGTCTACTCGTAATTTCATCAGCGATGATGGGTTGAAGTGGGTATCATAGCCAAAACAGACGTCAAGTATTAATCGATGTTAATGAGTTTTTCTACCAGTGGCTTCTGAATGTACTGTGTATGTTATTAAAACAGGATTCACATTTACTTTCGCTTTAGGCATCTACTGCCTCATTAGGTCTAAACAGTCACATGCCTCCATCTCTACAGCCCAATGCACTGATTAGCCAACCGCTAGCTGCCACTCTGCTCGTAATAGAAACACGTCATTCAGGGAACGCGTTATCCCCCTGTCTCGGTGGGATACGAGCACTGACGTCACGGCCGGTCATGGAGAAGGGCTTACAGATTGGGTATGGACTCATTTAGAAAAGAAAAATAATTATAACAACTTTATTAAATGCTGGGGGCATTTTTGTGCATTAAAAAACTTAAGCCTCAATTGGTATCTCTGGATTAACATCACAGGTCAACATCATTTAGATCGTTGATTAACTAATCTATTAGGATTTAGCTTACGTCATGATGGGATCCCCGGGGAAATGTTTACGGATTGTTTCGTGTTCATTTTGTTGAGGAAAAACAACAGTTTTAGTCGTTAACGAATTTATTAAGCAACGAAGTGTAAGCTCGCATTTATTCGCATTTAAAAACCGCGAACCTATGCGCTAGAAATAGCCTATTTGTTTTCCTGACGTGTAGGCTATATTATTGTAAAATTTCATTCAAATCTAGTAGCTTTGATGTGGAAAAGGCATATCTGACCACATAAGCTTTTGCTTATAAAATTAATGAGACTTCGCTCGATGATTACTTCGAGAACACTTGCAATGAAAGCCTTGAAAATCAGAGAAGTCCCTCAAAGGCCGGCAGCGCATTTGTGATTCCACCTGATTTTCAGATGTCTATGGGCGGCGGTAGGCACTTTCCATCAGGTATACCGTATGTCCGTCTGCCCGCTATACCATAAAAAAGTCACAGTGAGTTACGCTTCCTGGTTAAGTGTCCCCTAGTGATGGGCTATTTACACCAAGCATTAAATGTTAAAATAATAAAAATATCCCAAGAAAACAATGCAAGACTAAATCTGTTGACTCTATCCGAGAAAATAAACTTCGCTTATTGACTTCACTACCAAGAACGAAAGCCTAAATATGCTCTGAAAACCTAATTTATAGTGAAACCTGCTACACTTTCACGTCTGAAAGTAAACTACAACTTCCAGTTTATTTTAAATTAATTTTCTTTGCTCTAAAACCGTTTCTCGGAAGTTATTAAGGTCATAATACATCCCATAAAGCGAGTATGTTAACAAAACATGCTTATTATAAACGGTAATGTTGTGCGGGCCAAGTTATAAGCTCTGGGAAACATTTTTTATGTAAGAAAATGCTTATTCAACATAATATTTGTTACTATTTAATCTTCTTTTCATAATCAACATATTTTTTTTTTTTATTGTCACAAGGCACTGCACACCGGCTCGTTTTAAGAGATAAACAGGTGTAACGTTAGAGTTTAAGTGTTTAACACGTAGGTTAATCTTCGGCTCTTAGTAAATGCATGCAAGTACTATACAGGGTAGAATTTTGTAATACCACCTGAAAGGGAAGTACTCTTAATACTGTAGATAGAAAATTTTACATAAAGAAAACATTCCTTTATTTTTTTAAAGAAAGAAAACTACATTCAAAGATTTTTAAAAATTCGCTTGCTGCGCCCGGTAATCGAACCGACTAAAATCTGTAAAAGTTGCACCCTGTACTTTTATTGCATCGATCGTTAGGGTCAATAATAAGGATGAAATCTCTCTACCAAACTTCATAAATTAAATGAAAGGAAAATAATGGGTGTAAAGGGGAAACCGGGGGAGTTTAGTGGGTAGTGGACGCTTCAGTCTCGAGTCCCACACACGGCCGCGGGTCTAGCTAGCCTGCGGTTATGGTGCATAAACGCATTCTCCTCCGAGAAAAAAAAAAGGAAAGGCGAGTCCCACATAACCTTCCGCCAGGTGGTAATGTTGGAAAACTTCCCAAACAAGCATATTGCATACCGAACAACAAAAAGCTTGAAATGCTGCTCACTGTGCAAGGTCTCATACAGGGATGACACTTGGTGCCTTAATAATAATACTTTATGAATAATTCAGTATAATTCAAAAAAACTTCCCAGCCAAGGGTTCCCAAACTTCAGACAAGTTCCCTAAGGTCGAGCACAATACAATCCTGGATATGAAATATTCATGGGGTCGTTAGCAACTTCTCAAAGCACTCTGAAAGAATACGAAATAAAAAACAGAAAAATACTTTGATGTTAACTGAATTACGCGAACCGTTTGAGTTTACTTCATTATGGAGTACAAGTTGGCAAGTTTTTGCAGTTTCGACGGTTTTGATTCTTGACTTTCTTGTTTTGTTCGATGACTACATACTCCGGAGTTTGGTGTTTTGGCTTGAAGCATCTTGTTATTGAAATTGAATTTAATGTTATTGGCTCTCCAAGCTCTGGTTGAATTAACAATAAATGCTTTTCTTTCGTTTGAATGTTTTTGATCGACGAGCCATTTGGTGTGATGGTCGAGAAGTCGGCTAGTACACCAGAGGTCGCAGGTTCGATTCCCGCACGGTACCTACATAGATTTGTGTGCATGAACATGTCTGTTTGTATCGGTCTGGGTGTTTCTATGTAGGTACGTGTTCCTATATAAGTAATATTTATCCGTTGTCTGGCACCCATAGCACAAGCTAATGCTTAGTTTGGGGCTAGATGGCGCTGTGTGAATAATGTCCAGAGATATTTATTTATTTGTCCAGAGATATTTAAATTAATAGGCTGATAGCCTAGTAATTAATTGCTTATTGGATCGTAAGATGACTTCAGTAAATAAGCGCTTAAAATTTAGAACAACAAAATAATATTCCAATTATTAAATCTTCAATTCACTTCTGGCAATTACATTAGCAAATTCACGGTATCTGACTTTCATTACCGTCAACCTAATTAAGAGGGGTGAACGACCTCATTACCGTTATTAATAACAGCGTTGTCGCGGTTAATGAGCTGCAGGTAAAGTGCACGGCTCGCTGTCGAGATGTCCTCTTGCATAATGGCGCGGGTCGCTTGATAAATAATCACTTTACATACTATTTTACATACACTTAAAAAACTGCCTCAGTGGGACAGTGGTTAGAGCGTTAGGCTCTAAAATCCGAAGGTTTTCTAACGTGTTCAGTGCTCGCATTACGATTAAGAGTACAAAAAAATCCAAACATAAGGGCTATATAACTTAATGCTAGCACTGAACACGTTACAAAACGTGAAAATTGAAAAAGTATAAATTGTCAATATCTTGAAAACCAAGCAACTATTACTGAGGTCATGTTAGGCTTGTTTGATGCCTCTTGTTCTGGCCTACCTCCAGTGTCACTGTGACGTGTCATTTTTGGGACACCCTGTATATTTATGCCAGTATCCATTATTGTGCCGATGACTTGATATTAATGATGGATACCTTTGCCCTGCGGCCATTAATTAAAACTCATTAATAACTTAGTATATTAACTACTTATGTAGATACTCCTGTCTGTTTGTTCCGAGAAATCTTCATCGTCTGAAAACCTAATGTAACGGCAAAACCTAGGTTCTACCTTTCTTAAATTCCACACAACGTCGCAGGCACTACCACTTTATAACCCCTTGGGTATCATAGATTTTATTACAGATTCCATAGACAATTTCCAGTCCGAAACGTGTTAATAATGGTAACGTAATTTAGCCGGTCAATCCCTAAAGAGAAGGCCACGCCGCCCAATATTGGTTTTTAGTGAACTAAAACTAATTAATACGGTAGATAATAAGGTCGTTAGGGCGCGACGTAATGATGCTATTATGTCCGCCATCCGCCATATAGGACAATAATAGAGCGTCTAAATTACTATCTTATGTGAACAAATAACCCTGATTAAAATGTATCTTTGGTGTAATGATCACTCATGTATTTAATGGAAGGAAAAGTAGGTAGCAAATCAAGTTCTCGGATCAACTCCTACACTATTTCTGATTTACAAAGAAATCAAGAAAACTCACAAACTTACAACTTGGCGGCCTCCGTGGAACAGTGGCTAAGCCGCTCGGGTATAAAACCCGGAGGTCGTGGGTTCGATTCCCGCCTAGGGTCTGGTTGGTGGTAGGGCTTTTTCAGAGTCCGACTGGCTAGCTACCACCCCCACAGGTGAAATCTGCCGCCATAATAGCTCTGGCTGTGTTCCGGCAGTAGCCAGTACACTTGAAATCAAAGGCTCAAAGATCAGATGAGTCTACAGTCTAGCAGCACATTGAGCGACGCTTCCTGGTGAAGTGTCCCTCAATGGAATAGGCCGCAGTGGCCGCATAATATCAGGTGGGCTGCGTGTCTGTCTGC
Source organism: Mecyna flavalis (assembly GCA_949319885.1). Classification (NCBI taxonomy): domain Eukaryota; kingdom Metazoa; phylum Arthropoda; class Insecta; order Lepidoptera; family Crambidae; genus Mecyna; species Mecyna flavalis. Next base: position 429,619 of record OX439419.1, on the reverse strand, counting down.
CAACTGACTTAGTATAAAAAAAAACACAAAACATTAGAAAATTACATCAAGTTATAGTCATAGAACATACTTTACCAAAGAATTAGTTGTTCTATGTTTCTGTCAGTGACCAAGGACTGCAACACTGAATTAGACGCAGTAGGAAGAACCCGTTTTTGCTGCCATCTCTATGTTTCTCTTCAAATACAGAGTCAGGCGAAAACAATTGTAACGTTGTACAAATTCTCCTATTCATATTTTTTTCCATGTATGGCAATATTGGCAATTCAACCAATCACAGCGCCCGTTCGATCAAAATTGCAAATCTCATGTTCAGTGTGGCAAGTGAAATAATAAGTTTGTTGTTAGTGTAAGATTTGCTGAGTATGTGACGCATGGTTGAGAGTCGAATAAAATTCATATTTATATTTTTCAAATGTTTATTAGTTTAATTATATTTTTAAATGTTTTAGGAGTCAATATTCTTCAAAAGTAAACTAGTTCTTTTATTTTCTAAATTAATTTTTATATTTAGTAAACGTTTTGTTTGGTAGAATTCGGGCCGGTGAGTAGCCGTCGGAATTTGAGGTTGGTCATACTGCACTGAGCCGTCAGGATTCATTTTTTCGAAATTGCCGGAGCGGAGAGGCTCGGAAATTAAATCTTTATATTTGCTTGCCTAAATGGCAGATCCAGTGGTTTTGTGATTGTCCACATACTCCTGGTAAGTGGTTCGAAGGATTTTATTAATTCGGCGATTTCTGTTTGGTTGAAAATGGCGTTCCTCTTATGAACCGACATCTTTCAGGTTGCCGTGATGGTATTTCTTGGGTGGCGGGAAGCCGCATATCTTCGTCGCGAGGAGTTCCAAATGGAATCCTGTGACAAAGCTGGTAAGACCCCCTCCTTTACATGTTTCATGGTGTCCACGTATTCTCCTGGTTTTGTTTCCGCCGCTAACCCTGGAATTGTTTCTTTTCAGCGGTGGGATATTAATTATATTCAAACTAGATTTTATTCAAAATTTATTATATTCAAAATATTTAATTGCGTAAGGCCGGTTCTGACGGCGCCCGTGGGACAGACGTCGGACCAGAAAAGCTGTATGTATTTATGAACAAGGAATGATCTGGTAATAGCCAGGAGTAGCAGGTCGGTGCAACCTTTCAATAGTTTTTTTACAACACATAATTAATAATATTCATGGTGGTATTCCCTTATTAGTGGTTCTCTTTTAGCCCCAAATTATCTTTGCAACACCCCAAAGTTAGAACCCATTTCGACACCAGCAATTAAGACTACGCTAACTTAGAAAAGTCATATTTACACCAGAGCGGATTGAAAGGAAACTTGTGATAACTTTTTTATTTATCTACAGATTTTTATGAAATTTTATACACTTACGTATCTTTTAATGCTTATGGGAATGTTGTTACTTAATTTTAATAATCATTATTAGTTTAAGTTTTAGCTCGAGTTAGCTTAGTGTTCACAAGAAACCCTGATTAAGTAATGCTTTAAAGATTAAGCCAACTTATACTTAGCTTACTTTTGTATGAAATGTACAAAATCAAAATACTAATAATTTTAAATAGAACTGTGGACAAATTGCATAAATAAAGAATGTCAATTAAGAAAACATTAACTTTATTATTAACTTAAAGATATACAAAGTTAAATAATTAAATGTAAATCATATTTTTACGAGTTAGCTTAGTCTTTCAGAAAAATGTAATGACTACGTAAATCATATTAGATGGCCCTAAATTACACATAGCATAGTTTTTTATCGTCTTGGCTAGCTCATTCACCTGGTTTAACGTAATTTTAAATATATAGGAAGATACTAATATGATATAAAAACACATTTATTTTATTTATATTTTAATTTATTTGGTACCTATAACAACCAGTCATTATTATTGCTAGGTACTTAATAGAAACAACTTAGTAGGGAAATATGTACACAAGCCCCGGACGTATTAGCTATAAAATACGATTTGGAAAAATATTTGAATAAATTCGCGCGCATCTTCGGGCAGCACGCGCAGCGTGTACACCCGGCTGTTAATTAGAGATTGCAAATATTCGATGATTTTTCTTTTCGAATGTTCGAATATAGTGATATTCAAATATGATTTTCAAAACTACTTAAATTATATTTTTATTGTTTTAAAAACTATATTTTTAACAATTGTCCGGTTTAATTGCTATGAACTATATTTTGAACAGTAGAGAGAGCCTGTAACTTAACCAATGTCTCGATCGAATTAAACGACTTGTCATAGTCCACAAACGCTAAGCACAACTTTTCGGAAACTGTCTTGTTAGTTTGGCTGGAAATCAGCATATCTGCGTGCGAGACGATTCGTGATGACCCTTGCACAAGCTGTTCTCAAACAGCTTGTATATGATGCACTACCACACATCTGATCCATGCCTGTGGCGTGACACTCCCGAGCAAGACGAAATTAAAAGGGTTTTTTTTTACCTGCTTTCAGGAGCTCGGAAGTAATACCGTTTTCATTCGGTGCCATGTTCTTAAAGGCCATCCAAATCTCATACAGACTGATGCCCAAAATGGTTTTAGTGTAGTGACGGGTAAGCTTGGCTCTTAGGAAGGTTTTGGCCTAGTTACTGACAGGTTTTGACACCGAGGTATAAAGCTGTCCATAGAACCTCTCGATCTCCTTCAAAACCTCAGACTTTGTAGCCACCATCAGCCGTCCCCAGTTGTTAGCTTTCTCAGCTGACTTAGCTCAATAGATAAGACTTTTGTAAATGCTTTTGAACCTTTATTCCGCTCTATCGCGTCTGTAATACGACTTGTATTCTAGTCTCGGATATCATGTCGCAGAGACTTATCAATCCGTGTATTGAGCTACCGAAATGCCTCAGCGTCATCAGGAGTATGCAGCATCATAGTACAACGCTCAGCCATGAGCCCATGAGGTTAAAGGGTGTGATCAGTTAGTTTCTGAGGTTTATACAGTTCCCACCGAGTGGACAGTTTTTACAAACCTGTCGTTTATATCGTCCACCGTAACGCAATTGTCAAGGCTAGCAAAGCGATTCGTTAATTCGGGTTGGAAGTTTTGAGGGTTCTAGGTATATGTGGACCACTGTAGGCCCGAGTCAGTTGGAGGGCGTCAAGCAGTGTTGCCAACAACAGTTAGTTGGCGTAGTTTTTTTGGTAATATTCGAATATTCTTATTTGTATTAATTTACTATTCGAATACAAATTTGGAATGAAGATTAAAATAATTCGAGTATTCGATTGCAAATTGTTACGATCATCTGTTAAAACTATTTACTATTTTATTACATTCTTACATTATCAACAATAAAAAAAAATTAAAAACTTTACAAAATAGTAACAAATCAACAAAATTGGGCGTTTTGGACCATTTCTATGCCATTATGACAGACAGGATAAAATTTCAATTGTTCATTATTTAGCACTTGACAATGAAACCCTAAAAATATAACATTATCAGTTAAACTAACGATTTTCGGAACTATACGATAAGCTAAGTTGTACATGTTAGAACACGTACGCGGCATTTGAACGAATAAAACAACGCTAAGTAAGCATAGCGTAGTGTTACGCGGACAAGATGCCGAGCGCCTAAATTTTTCTTAATTTATTATTATGGCTACTTAAAAGTATTTGCATTCATTAATTCGTTTCAAATGTAAATATTCAATATCAATACTTACCTCTCTCATCATTTCTACTTGACTTTTCAGCTATTTCTTCACGAGTCGTTAATTGGCAATTATTGTTTTTGCTTAATTCCACTATAAAATGAGCTCGATATTGAGACATTATTGTTTTATGATTAACTAACTTATAAATACTTTTATCAATGTATCACCACTAATCCCGTGAATATGAATATTTAATTTTCGGATACTTAAGGCGCGATTCCCGACAAGACGCCTCCAACCAGTGTTAGCGTAGTCTATGTCGGGTGATTTTAAAAAGTACATTTACTTAGCGCTTTCTTTAATTTGTAACTTTGTTATTTTTTAGAATTTCTATATGAATTTTATGTGGTAGATTCTACTCCATATATTAAGCAGTATGGTGTAAAAAAGTGAAATTTGCAAAATTTCGAGTTAGCGTAGTCTAATTTGCTGGTGTCGATTTGTACGACCCCTGTCGAATGAGCTAGATTTTTCTAGAAATTTATTTGTATTTTTGAGTACTACCCTCAGTGCGTGTGGGAGAATTAAACCTATTTGTTCAACTGCATCTCATCTTTTATTTCCTTTTTCCACTCCCCCAGCACGAGGGTCACAACCAAATTTTTATATATTTTTGTCCATGGGCCTCTCGGGCACATAGATAGGAGGATTCCATGTGACACAATATAACTCACGATTTAGTGAACGAGCTTATACATGAGTATAACCGGACACACCAGTACCAAACCACCTTTGAATATAAATAATTAACTAAAACACACAACGAGTTTGCGTAAACTTAACAGCATACCTCCCGAATACCTTAGTAAATAATTAAACTATGGCGGGTGGGGGGCGTTAATTTAGTAAGAAGTGGAAGCGGGAAAGTTTCACCCACACGTCTGGAGTTCAAAGTTTCCAACTCGGGTATACTTTATTATTTTCGTACCCGTTTTGTTAATTAGAGCAGCTGTTGAAATATTGTCAGGTATTCGCGTTAGATTACAGTAATTGTTAGGATCGAGGAAGGCTTCTTTGTTTGTGAGATTCTCCTTTAAAGTAGAATCAGACTGATAGTTTTGTGCAATTATTGAGCCGACTTGACCGAGAATAACAACTTTTGGCTTTGGTAATACGCTTCGTTTGGTGTTTGCTGGAGGCCAAGTGGGGTTTGGGCCTTCTTTCCTCCCCCACCACCACCTTCCCCCACTTTTCATATTCTTTCAAAGGTATGGAATAAATCTTAGACACCATAGGTCCATGACAGAAGTTATCACTTACCATTAAGTATCACATTTGCTCGATGGCCTCTCTCTAACACAAATAAAGTAATAATATAGCTCGCTTTTCTGATTACTAACTCTTCTTCTTCTTCTTTAAGTGCCTCTCCAACTAGTGAAGGTTGGCTGTCATCTGCGCATAATATCTGGCCTTGTCCTGTGCGAGTCAAAATAGTTGGGCAGCCGACGCAATCCCCGTCCACTCCCTGATGTTGCGCAACCATGACTTTTTCCTGCGTCCAGCCCAACGCTTACCAGCTATCTTTCCCATCATGATGGTTTGTAGGAGGTCATACCTGTCGTGTCGTAAAATATGACCCAGATAAGCCATTTTGGTCTTTTTGACTGTTTGCCAGAGTGAACGACTTTGACCAACACGTCGTAGAACTTCCACATTGGTCACCCTCTGCATCCAGCTGATGGATAGCATACGTCGATATGTCCACATTTCAAAGGCTTCTATATTACTAACTCGTACTAGGCAATTGTTGTGATTAAATCAACTCATAATCATCAAATTAAATCAACAATAACAGCTAGATTTTAAAGATGAAAACTTTTATCATGTGACATAATAGCCCGACACTTTGGACACTCGACGTCCTCGTACACACATAATATTTTTCTATTTCCACCGCGAGTTGCGAACAAAGCAAAGAAACTAAACGCCAGTTGCAGCACAACGGGAGATTTATGAGTGAACAACAACAACTCGTTTACGGGAAATGGAACAACGCCGGGGTTATAAAATTTACATCGAGTGCGGTGTCTTTTGATGACTGTCTGGGGTGAAAGCGGGTTTTTCATTTTGACTGAATTGAGCAGATAGTGAGTGGTGGCGTAATGAGTAATCATGAGGTACAAGTATATTGATATTTATAAAACAGTACTTATAATAAACTTGTTTCTTTTTAAAGTACTTGGCAAATCCATTGTTAAACATCCAGCCGCAAACTAAAACATGTTTTTAATTTTTCTGTTGGGTATTACTTATGTGTTCGATGTTTGTCACTCGTTCATGCAGACACTACCAAACGGATTAAACTTTAACATTACAGTAACACATTTAATACATCAATAGCTACTCGCACTCTTCTTTTTTTATACAACTTCAGTTGGCAGGCAGGCAAGCAGCCCATCAATATAAATATCGGGAGAAAACTAGTAACAAAATATTACTAACGCAAAAGTTTGCCAGAAATTGAGCTACACTTTCTGATCAATATTACACGATATTATGCTTGCTATTAATTGCAAAATAATTATGCCGACTTTACCGACGTAGACTAAAACAGTCAAGTTTGATTGCAGCAAAACTAATAAGAGTTATTCCCTTTCAATTGATACAAATGTAGATGGTAATTCAAACTCCATTGTATTCGCCGCAGACGTAATCCAATCACTGTAGCGTTGGATGTAGAACAAACAGGGATCCATTTATCAGAGGAACAATAATCAATGTTGAAAGTAACACTTGTAATGGAAGCGACAATGGAGGCTGTGTCACACTGGGATTTCTGTTTTGCTTATTTTGACTTAATTTGGCACTTACTTTGAAGATGAATACATTGTACTTTAGACTGTAAAGTATCAGCCTATTATGGATCTTCTGATCACTAATCCGATTGATTCCGTAAATTTACACACTTCCCGTCTCCCTACCTTTCCATCACATCCCCCAAAAAGTACTCTATTTTCCGCTCCTCAAGCCCTCAATGACAACCAACGAACAAGTATCCCACTGCAGGGCAAAGGCCTCCATCCCTGAAATTAAGTTATTGTTACAATGATGGTTATTGGCTTAATCACCACGCTTGCCAAATGCGGATTGGTGACCATAAACCCGTGTGTCCGAAAAAACCAACACAAAGTTAGCTCGACCCAGGAATTGAACCCAGAACCCCACGATCTCGGCCCGATACTTAAACAACTAGACCATTGAGGTATTGACTTTAGACTGGATTACCGAAATTGCTTTTATTTATTGGTGGTAAGACTTTTCAGAGTCCAACTGGCTAGCTTCCATTACCACAGGTAAAATATGCCGCAATAACTTTGAACATCGGCTGAATTTTGGCAAAAGATCGATGTTCGTAGCAACTTGAACCAACGGGAATATATCGAGAGCGTCATCAGAACAGCTTCCTGTAAACTCGGAATCCTGAACAGAGTGAGACGATTTTTCACTCCGGTGCAGCTTTGTCTCTTATACAAGGCACAGGTTCGCCCGTGTGTGGAATATTGCTCTCATCTCTGGGATGGTTCCGCAAAGTACTTATTGGAGGCTCTCGACAGGTTGCAGCGACGTGCTATCCGTATTATCGGTGATCAAGAGGTGACTAAGACCCTAGAACCTCTTCAGTTACGTAGAGACGTTGCCAGTCTTAGTGTTCTCTACCGTCTCTATAATGGGGAATGCTCTGAAGAGTTATTCCAACTCATCCCGTCCTCCCCTTTCCACTCCCGAACAACACGCGCCGGACTGCGTTGCCATCCCCATACCATCCAGACACTGGTGGCCCGTACCAAGAGGTATAGTTCCTCTTTTTTGCCCCGTGCCATTAGGGCATGGAATGCCCTTCCGGCTCACGTGTTTCCTTCCTCCTATAATCCTGGGCTTTTCAGGCGGGGCGTGAAGCGGCATCTATGCAGGCCTTCGGGGTGAGGGTGACTGGCTCAATTGGTATGATCTATTGAGCCAGTCAACCTTACATTTGGACCTCACTTCCGCTTACCATCAGGTGGAGTGAGGTCATCCTGACTGCCTCTTTATAAAAAAAAAAAAAAAAAAAAAAAGTAATGTGGGAACTGTACTTGTACTTTCTTGATAGTTCTGACTTGAAATAAAAAGGGTGTGGCAGTTCATTGAACATAGCTTCCTAGTGAAGATAGGTATACCCCGGCGGAATAAACAGTAGCCGCTTAACATAAGGTAAGCTACATGACGTATCTCTCGAAAAGTATACAAAATAAGTAACTTTTTTCAAAACAACCCAGAGTCTGAGGTTACACGTTTTTACGTTAGTCATCGGATCCCAATGCAAGACACGAACAAGATTCGTCACAAAAATAATTGATACGTTTTAGAAATTGTGTAAAACACTAGTCCGTACTACTCATATTTATAACAAGTATTTACCCTTAAGAACAATAAAAAGAAACTTGACAAAAAAATAAAAAGGTAATTGTCGAATTCGTGTTGTTTTTATCTCACGAATAAAGTGTCCGGGATAAAACAGAAGAAAGCGATTCGAGAACAGCTTTCACTTCGCGTTTAGACAAAGCGATCGCGAAGACAAACCGACTGACAATACGCTCGAAATAAAGCTATTGATTTTGTTCCAGAAATACTGTTCTATTTTAATTTATTTACTGCTTTACTCGTGCCTTTGCTCGTTTATACACCCACAAGAGTGGCGAAGAAGCCTAATCAATCGATCAATCAATCATTTATTTGCCACAATATGGTTACAAAAGTCATATTTCAAAATCCATGTCAGGTGAGCGGCAAACGTCACGTATATACGCTTGATATACCTAAGGCATCGCTCGTCCGTCGTCAGCCATAACGTTGGCAGCATAAAAAAAGTTTCTTCTCTATGCCAAAGCCATGCCCTCCCATCAAGTCAACCATTGACATCCATTGTACTCATACATGTACAATGGAGGTCAGTGAAGTCAACCCATTACGACTGACAGACAGTAACTGTCTTAAGCAAAGCTTCCCAAAACTATGGGTCGCGACCCACTGGTGGGTCGCGAGCGAATATTGAGTGGGCCCTGCCTGTAAAATATCACACCATCTAGCGATAAAAAAAATATTTTTGTTGCGGTTTACTTTCCTAGAGGTAGGTGCCGAGTTTGGGAACTTGTGTTAGATGGGTCGTAGCCCAAACAACTTTGGGAACCACTGAACTAAAGCATAGCTTTACCACTCAATAATGTCCACTCTATAGGTTTCCTAAAGGGCTGAAGGAGCTCAATAGTTTGACTCTGGCTGCTGAGGACTGGTTGCAGAAATTAAATCTATAGGTAAAAGAGAAGTAAAGTTTTATGCAGCTTCCATACGACATGATGATGATGATGACCACTCATTTAAAATATTGTTTTCCCCTAACTAAACGGTATGACAATTTATTCCAAAACCATCAAAACAAATGCAGCAGTAGTACTTTAATTAACTTTTCTATCGCCCATTCGATTCAGTGGTTTATCCCTTAACAAAACAAGAACCACTAACAGCCTCGAAAACATTCAAGTCGAAACAACAACTCATCCCGCTCGTGTCAATTCATTGCCTTGTTAATTACTCTTTAATCGCCAGCCGACCGTCCAAAACATTCCGAAACACCCCAAACTCATTCAGAGACAAGGTTGCGCGATAAAAGTGAACCGCGCGAGTTGGAACTCTGTCGCAATTAACCCGCATATTATTTCAGGTGTTTTCGACTATTTAATTAGACACGATTGCCGTACGGAAGGACAAAGGTTTTCCAGCTAATTAGTTCGGTTAAGGTTGCCGGTAGGGTTGGCTAGCTGTTTAAAATTTAATTAGATGACAAGACTGTCTATGCATACAAATTATCTGGTTTAAATAGGGAAATTTTGTATTGCAAACACAAGGCGACATTCACAAAAGGTACCACCCTAGATATGTAGGTACAAGCCAACTTTAAAATATAATTAACTGAAAAGTTTTCTAACATTTTCTAATCAAGAATGAACCCTTTGCTTTAACTGGCTTGATGGTAATTTTTTGGGCCCTTGCCCGATCAGGCGTCTTTGGTTCGAATAATACCTAGAACAAACATTTACGTGATGAACTGTTGTGAAGATGTCTGAGATCTTCTAAATACAAAAAATATATGAGTTCCTTCAAACGAAGCGTGAAGAAGCACCTTACGGGCCAGAACTGCGGTTTCAGCGGATAGAATGCCTCGGTATTGCGTCCGTTGTCATAGTAGTTAGGGCTCTCATTTTGCTTACCATCAGGCTAAGGGAGCCAATGCACTAAGCTAGTATAAAAAAAACGGTTGTCCCATGGAAACGAAGCAGCTTTTACATTAATAGTAGATGAAAATCAGAGCTAATTAGTAGCATTATTATTGTGGATGTGCTAGCTCGCTCGTACTCTGAAAAAGTTATATCGTCGAGTTTGAACTTTAGTAGCAAAACTACTGCTCTGCAAAGATCAATTATAACAAGTCCACGATAGATTTAAGTCTGAAATCCAGCATAATCTCGCAGCCCTAGTTGGCAGGGGCCCCGGAACTCCAGATGTCCGGAAACATCCTGAATGAAGCAAGCCATAAGCGGAGTGTAACATCAATTAGTATAACCTGTTGCTCCCGGAAGTCATAGGATATGGGTTCGCTTCGAAATTATTTTAACGTACTTGCTGTGAGCTGACTTGGAACATGTTTTGGAGATTTGGAGCCCTTTAATCAATCTAGAAAAGGCTAAAAAATTAAAAGAGCATCCAGAATAGCAATATGTTTATTGGTTCTGAATCGTACCTCTAAAATAAAAACCACCGTATTTATTTTTCGAACGTACATACGATTCAACATAACAGCAATATTTCACGTTATGAAAACATGTTATAAAATTCCTTAAAAGCAAACTTTGTTTACAGGTTACAATTTGTGGTGTTTATGTGCAATGTAATGCTTATTAAGCTCTACCATAAACAGATGTAGAAAAGACTCAGATCTTTTTCGTTGCGACACTCAAGGATTATAATAAAGTCTACAAAAGCCTATTCGTATACATTAGCGAAGGGTAACCAACATTTACTTCACTTTATGATAATAATGTTACTTATTTAACCATGATTGGCCTTACAAAGCTCTTTCTGGAGGTAAAATACAAGAGACAAATTAAGCTCCAATTTTCTGTGGTGACAGCCCTGAAGTACAGTATTGGGAATGATCTCAGTTCCAGCGTTGTTTGCGAATGTTGTTAGTAGCAAACAACTGTTTCAATTGGCCGTTGCCACTCTAAACACCATAAAGGCTCGGCTGGGATTGTGAGGGACTACTGTTTCCCTCACACGAGGATCCTATTGTTATTAGGCTCTTATTAAGCCATTAATTGTTATGGTTTGAACCATGTAAAGTGGGTAAAGCGTCAAATCTTTTTAAGCTAAGAATGTAAAGCATAATTATCTATACTATTACGAGAAAGATTTGATTGTTTGCTTGTATTGAATAGGCTCCGAAACTACTGAACCTATTTGGAAAATTCTTTCACTTTTGGAAAGCCATATCATCACCTAGGGAGGTGACACAGGGTAACTATCTTTGATCCCGAAAAATATGGGGGGAAGGGGGGGACATTTAAAAAAAGAAATGATGCGCGGGTGAAACCGTAGAGGCGGCCGCTATTCAAAATAAAGAACATAATAAATTAACAAGACGAGTAGGTGCTCAATCTATTCTCTAAAAACACATCCTGTACAGTCTCTTAATCGTTAAGGCAAACTTCCAAAGCGGGATCCGGGTAAAAACCCCTTTTATTTACTTACGTAAGAAGAACTCCATATCACCGGCAAAAGTCCCTCAATTTCAGGGAATTCACGTCTCCGTGAAGCGGGGCTGGGTTTATCACGCGATTTGCCGTTAAGTTGAAGGCACAGATGATTTCACACATTCACTTCAATTGCTTTCGCGACACAGGCTCAATTCCTTCGGGTATTTTTCAAGAATGATTTTGTTTTTCTACTTAGTCTTTCGAGGTTTAGGTGATAATTTTACTGGATTGAGTGTTTTATGTAATATTGTTGATTCGGACTTTATCCACAAAAAACAATAATTATTGTGATGAAAAGTTATCGTTAGGGTGGACTAGACATTTTAACCCTTGGCATGCCTGGTGGTCAAAAGTTACGAGTTATGCCTGGTGGGTCTCTCAGACCCGGATTTACAATTCGTTTTTTTTTTACTTTTTCTATATATTTTAGTTTGTTTGGCATCCCAATGCCTTCTAAGGGGATTAAAAATATAAAATAATGCTAAAGACATGTCATTTGAATAATATTTATTGAAATAATTGTAATTCAACTACAGTCATTTTATTTTAACAAAAAATAGTCACTTATTCTTGGATATCATATTATTATTATCAAACTTTAAAAAATCTGAAATCAGGTTTTATTTCTCATAAGGCACTACCATATGCTTATACAAAATAATACAATTTTCAGTCTCCTTCACCTGGATCAACATTTTCTTAGGATTTAAAAGATTTCAGGAAATAAATGAGTGAAGCTTTTGCATACATAAAAATATCTTACAATATACTGTGTATTGCGGTCTTTATTGACTTGACAAACATGACATATTCGTTTTATTCCAGGAAAAATATAATATTATCCTCTTAGTTGCAGCAGTTTCGATCCCACGTTGAATCTAGAAAATCTACAATAAATTATCAACATATCGTCAATATATACCATTTTGCTCAAAACTATCAATTAGTAAAGGAAACTAAATAAAATTTACTTACGTTATTAAGTTTAACGTAAAAATATACATTAAAAAATAACTTTTAGCACACAAATATCAATAATCCCACAAAAAATAATATAAAATACTTACGTAAAAAAGTCACGCCGCATGCCTGGTTGGGTCTGAGAGACCCGCGCGCACTTTACACTCCTTTTTCTACCTTGAAAAGTTGCTGCAGACTGAGGAAAATGGTGGAGAATATACAGAAGTTCATAATAACCAGCTACTGAGAGCGGTAGCGCACGAAATTCAAATTTAAGTGCACAACAATGATTTTCATGTCACCCTGGGTCTGACAGACCCATCCAGGCATGCGGAGGGTTAAGAGATAAAATATTTATATAAGTATTCCGAATATTACAGGATGATAAAAATTCAGATAATTTTCATTTACATAGGATGCTATAGGTATTAGAATCAACGAATAACAAAAATAAAAACTTAAGTACATAAATAAACATTACACACAGTACACAACCTAGCCTAACAACCAAATTAATCTATATATATATATAAAACTCAAAAGTGACTGACTGACTGACTGACTGACTGACTGACATAGATATATTTATCAACGCACAGCCCAAACCACTGGACGGATCGGGCTGAAATTTGGCATGCAGGTAGATGTTATGATGTAGGCATCCGCTAAGAAAGGATTTTGATCAATTCCCACGGGAACGGGAACCACGCGGGTGAAACCGCGGGCGCCCGCTAGTGATTTTATAAATGTACACATTGATTCAATAAACGACATACGTTTCACACAATTTCTTCTATTGTCTTACAATACCTCTCCATTCTCCTAATCAAAAGAAAAGACGCCGAAATTCACGTCGACGAACAAAAGCCAGTCTATTTCATAACGGATATGTTCTGACTGTACTTTCCTATGGCGTGTTCGGTATTTTTCAAGCCACAAAGCCTTTCGGTCCGCCTGAGTAAAATACAACTAAGTGCTTACGTACCTAGAAGACAAGCCAATATCTTTTGCTATTCTATCTAGAAAGAATCTTGACTTGGCTTAGGAGTTTTTATGAGCAAGATAAAATTGTAAGCCCCTGTAGATGCGTGTACACCAACACGCATTTGGCAAACATGGTGGATCAATCAAGAAGCTATCATTGTAAATTATATGACTTCATTTCAATGGCTTTGGCCTGACAGTATGCCATTAAAGACTGATATTTTTCTATGTCACTAGTTGACCCGGTGAACTTTATATCACTTCGTTTGACAGATACAGTTTGGGAAATAAAATGGTCGTTTTTAGTATTTTCCTCGCAATTTTTCCATATTTTCTCATCGTTCAAACCTTCCCTGAAATTTCACGAATATTTCAAGACTAAAATTAGTCAAATCGGTTCAGCCGTTCTCGAGTTTTAGCGAGACTAATGAACAGCGATTCATTTTAATTTATATAGATTTCAGGTGTTGGCAAGTAGTCTATTTGTCTCTCATCGAGAGATAATAAACTAATAGAAAACATATCTATCATCTGCTGACGTTCAATCAAATTCACGACTTTAGAAGTACTTAAAAAATCTGTCACGGCTTCGGTCCCTGAGTACAGACATTTGTGTGCATGAACACGTATGTTTATAATTGGTTTGGTGTTTTTTATGAAAAAAAGTAATAATGCATGGTTGGCATGGTAATAAGTAGGTATGTCAGTAAGTTGCCTAGCACCTATATTTATTCCGTTTGTGGCTAGATGGCGGAGTCTGAAAAACGTCCACGATAGGTGATGAATAATCCAAAATGAATCCCTCATTTCGTCGCCAAAGACGCCTTATCCGTTGTTTTCCTTCGCTTTCTGTAAACGTCGGTACGGGCAGATAGTGGGGGGTCCCCCCAGTGCATTTACATCGTTTTTCCCGCCTGTATCTGCTATGCTGTCCACGGCACAATGGACGCTTCGGCCCAGATTCAATTGTCCGCCGTTCCGACACAATTCTATTACAATCATCTTTGTGTTTTGAAAGATTTTTAAGCTTTCCGATATGAGGCTTTGTTTTGATCGGTTTTCGAATCGAAATGAGATATTATCTTTCATTTAAAAGATAAGAACTGGTTTAAACACTTAATTAATAAGAAATAGGTTTGGTTAAAGTTCAATGCTGGTAAAGATTCCACGTCTATTTGGTATGTAACTATTTGTGTGGGTAAAGCCATGCAACAAACATATTGTGGGTAATTGGGTATCCGTCGAGATAGGTGGAAATGAAAATGACCAGCCTCTTAAAGTATACAGATGTATGAGTTAAGCTACTAGTCATGATCCTGGCCTTTGGCTAACAAACAAAAAGAGTGACGTGCGATCACTACATTACATTTGAAAAGTTTGAGCAACGTACTCACAAAACTTTGCAAAGCCATATTCAAAACTAACGAAGAAAGACCAGGGGGCTTAGACAAAATGACATCGCTTCATAGCTGGCGAATTTCGCTAAGTCCAATTTGTAAGGATTTGACAGATGCCATAGAAAAGTCAAGTGTTGAAAGTATGGGATTTGACATTCGCTATCGCAAATTGAGCTATAACGAACGTTATAAATGCCGCTTGTCTAGGGGGGCAGCACTTAATTCCAAAATCACACAGCTTAATGTACACAGCTTGTCCAATGTGTCCCCCTCTGTAGTGCCAGTATAGCATTATAGCGTGTTGCTAAGTGCGAGTGGTGTCGCAGCGCTAGTGCCGCGCCGGGACGCGCCGTGTCGCCCGCACTCGCTTTTGAGACCCGACACATTACGTGCACGGTATAGGGTTGACACGGTTGGTTTAATCAGCCTCAGTAGAATCAGTAGCGTGTTGCTAGGTGCGAGTGGTGCCGCAGCGCTAGTGCCGCGCGTGTCGCTTGCACTCGCTCTTGAGACCCGACACCACGTGCACATTGCAGGGTTGATACAAACATGTCTTCGGCGGTGCCCTTACATGTGCCAATTATGTTTTAATGGTTACAATAGACACAAAAATTTTGTAACAACAAAATTCAGTTCAAGCTCATCAAAGTTTATATTTTGATATACGACACTTAAAATTAATTTTAATTTTAATAGTACATAAATATGGTTTTAAAAGTTGCATGAGCTACATTATTATGTGCGCTTGACAAGAAAATGAAACATTTTTCACTCTCTCGCTCATTTTACTATTCCTTTTTTGCCAGAGGCTATTGAGTCGTGGAAGACTTTAAGCTCAGCCGACCTTCCTCATGACCTCTCCTCCCAGCGCCAGTGGGACGGGCCGCTTTGTAGAGTTGTGCGTAATAACCTTCTTGACACGCCTATCAGCTCTGCTGAGCGCGCTCGCTTGCTGGCTGTGGGAGAGTGGGAGTCAGGTCTGTGGCTTCAAGCGCTTCCATCTACCAACCTCGGAACACTTCTTGATAATATTTCATTCCAAATTTCTGTTTGCCTGCGTTTGGACGCATATTGCACAGTTCCTCATCTCTGTCCATGCGGGAAAGACGTTAACCAGCTCGGGCACCACGGGCTGTCCTGCGGCAGAAGTGCCGGCCGCTTTTCCCGTCATGCCAGCCTTAACGACATTATCCGCCGTGCTCTTGCCAGCGCTCGTATCCCAGCTGTCTTAGATCCCAAAGCTGGTCTGTACCTAGGGCAGCGTATCAGCCTAGCCATCCAGCGTGGAAACGTTGCTAGTATCCTGGGTACTTTTCCCATGGACGGAGACCTCGGCCAAATTTTTTATTTATAATTATGTTTAGTTCTTCTTTGTATATATTTTTAATGTTGTAAAAAGTGAATATTGTAAACTAGAACGAATAAAGAATCTTATTACCTTTCACTAATTAAAATTTAATTTAAATGTCAAACACTGTTATTAGGTACAACACAAAACAATTTTTTAAATTATTTCGTTCCAAAACTTGTAAGTGCAAACCCTAGTCCCCACTTGGCTATTTTAAATTTTCATCAGGCTACGTAAAGCCAGTTTTCACAGTTGTCCCCGAGCAAAGACTGCAAGTGCGCTGGGAAATAGTCACGTAGACTTCTTTATGCCGCGGCTTTCCCTGACTTCTGCGGAGGAAAGTACCGTTGGAGACGTACATAACTGAATATTTTAAAGAAGAAACGGGTTTACGTCTTTATAGGTATACTAAAATATGTTAGTAGCTTAGACAGTTTTGTTGTTAACCGTAATATTTCGATGGGTGCCTGGAAGAAAGCTGCAATCAACAAATCACAATTTTACAGGAGAAATGAGTAAGTGAAAATCTTTAACAATTAATTAATATACGAAGCGTATCAAAATGGTTTGCATACCAAATTTGCGTTATTTTTTATAATGTTATTATTGGGGTGCAAACGCTTAATCTTGTGTGTGTTTGTGTGTGTTATTGCTTTGGCTGAAAATCAATAATATCTGCTTCTTTGGTAGACAGTACAAAAAATAGGACTAAAAAAAGGGAATGAAAAATGCATTTTCATGCTAGATCAGTCAGCAGACAGGTTGGTAGTATTCCCCTGTGGGTATGAAAACTGGCAGGTCGAACTCTGAAAAAGTACACGTAAAGCCGATGGTCCTACGCCTGATTTCTCTACGGTCGTATTTAGAAAGATGTCCTCCATAGGTGTTATACAAAGGTTTAAGGTTTTTCAAACCTCAGCGGTTAAGGTGCGCGGTAAATATATTTATAGTTTTTGTATAAAATTTTTATATGGTAAACAAATGAAAAAAATACACGGCGGTGTATAAGAGTGAAGATAATAGGAAATACACCTGTGCTTGTGCACTCAATTGAGATCCATAATATGTTCTGCGTAGTTGGTTAATCGTAATGATTTGTTAAGAGCTAGAACGACTTTCTCGGGGACAATAGTCTGATGTACCATCTTTAGTGTGTGGCGAATACTAGCGGATCGATTACTTTGCTTGCGCGATGTAGGATTTCATACTAATTCGTAATCGTCAATCAGCGCCTTCCTTTATCATTTTGTTTAACATTTTTTAGCGTAGATGGATGGCGGATTTGATGGTTGCTGATCAAATTAGAGGTCGCCACAGGGACATTGTGACCTTTTTAACCCAGATATTACTGAAACTATTTTTCATGTCGGATTTTCATAATTTTTACTTATGTTGTATAATTGTAAAGAAGAATCATAGGAAAAATATTAAAAAAAATATTGATGGTCTGGAAAAGCCGGAAAATGAGTGGCGTTATAACGCCCGGTAGTAAGATCGGCTACCAAAAAGTTTTGTTTGTAGATATTTTAAAATCAAGTAAAACATGGACATATCGAGCCTAATTGATTTAATTATCTAAAAACTCTTTTATATTTATTCAAATATAATATTGCTTGTCCTTTATTTAACTAGTTTTTCCTATAAATATAGGACATTTAACAGTTTAGGGTGAAAATATAGGACATTTTCGGCACATGAGCTTGTTTTTTTTTATAATAGTAGGTACAACGACTTTGGGTATCTATAATAATTATATTGGATCAGGTAGTCAATGTGATCATATATCGAAGTTTGACCATAGTTTCTGGATAAACAACCAGGTCCTCGTTTTACTTGGAGTAACAGTAGGATTCAGCAAAGAACTGCTTACAAAAATGATTTGAGGTAAAAGTTGTTGGGGTGAAGGTATAAGTTGATGGGGTGAAAGTAACAGTATTTTGAAGATTCACATTATCTGGCAATTATCAGCAGTAGGTAC
This sequence comes from Mecyna flavalis, assembly GCA_949319885.1. Classification (NCBI taxonomy): domain Eukaryota; kingdom Metazoa; phylum Arthropoda; class Insecta; order Lepidoptera; family Crambidae; genus Mecyna; species Mecyna flavalis. Next base: position 411,472 of record OX439419.1, on the reverse strand, counting down.
ATATTGTTTTAGCTAAATACTGACAATAATAAATCATCTTCAGAATCCTCATTATATAAAAATGTATCAATATAAACAACCTCTGCTAGAGCTCTCAGCTGGGAACCTAAAAGCAATAAAACATTCTAATACATTGTAAGAAGTTGGTAGTCACCAGCACATAATCATCATCGTCATCATCATCGGCCTGTTTCAGTCCACAGCTGGACATTGTACGATTTTTGACAACTCGCATTCAGCTTCTGCCAGCCATCCTGCGCAAATCGTCACTCCACCAGGCCTTAGGGCGACCAGCACATCAAGTCACCTTATTTATTGTTTTATATTGAGGACCATGACAATCGTGCGTCAATAGGTAGATTGATGTTAAGAATAGAATATAAATAGGAGATAAGTGACAAATTCTTCAAAATTAAAATATTCTTCCATTACTTTATTTGGATTTTCCGGTGGAAAATGCTTATTTTAGTAAGCAGAGCTTCATATAAAACTATATTGTGTAGTTCATCAACTATTTAAATGAAATTCAAAGCAAATTTTGTCAATAGTGTAAACATAATAGAAATAATATGTAGACGTCCATTTTACTACCGGGTGTTATAACGCCACCCATTTTCAGATACGATAATCTTCATGAAAAACCAAGAAATTAGAACTTATTTTTATCTTACATTATATAACAGTACCAATACTTTATGGAATCCGACGTTTTAGTGTTCATTAATAGGTTTATGTACTTTAAAAAAATTGCTTTTTGAAGACAAGTCGCAAACCAATCACACTGTTACATTTAAAACACGTATGAAATTCAAGAAACCGCACACACGGTTACAAATAGTAGGTGCACACTAAGGCAAGACCTTCCAGATTACGATAATGTTAGGTGATCTTTATTTTTTTAACATTAAACACATATATTTGGCCGGTGAATCAAACTCTAATTTCGTGGCGTTATAAAGGTCGGTAGTAACAAGTGGGTTAAAATTATTCGATTGGATAGTTAACAACTAAAAGAGTCCTAAGAGAGAGAAAGAAAAAACACAACACGTTATTTAGAAACCAAGTAGTTTAATCCTTTCCGAATGCGAAACTTAGAGTCTAGTGTTCCCTCGGACTTAGGCCACAGACTTCGCAACAAACATTACTAATTCAAAGCCCAGCGCTAGCAAAGGGGTATTATGACTTGAAACCCATCTTAGAATGGAGGTATAAATACTCATTGAATGGAGGACTAATCATCTAGTCTTACAAAGACTGCTATTGTCCTTTGAACCTAAGCAATCAAATATAACTATTATATTATACTGTGGATCTAATGTAAGCTTTAAAATGGTATTATCATCTCAAAATAGCATGATACCTACGACAGATGTCATCGGATTGACAGAATAATTGTTTCACAATTTTTGACTGTTTTACAATGTATGCAGAGAAATAACGTTCGTGATTGCCGGCCCCGCCAGCTTAGAGATGTTCATTGCTGTCATCTTTCGCTAATAATTATTATCGATTGTAACCGAGTAAAATTTATATCACTTTTAACGTAACATCATTCAATAAAAAAAACAATCAATTAGATTAAAATAAAAACGACTTGGATAAAAAATCTAAATGTGAATGCGATTCGAAAATAAAAATACTTTCTTAAAGGTACTCAATCTTGCAGTATAGGTCGATTGAAGTATCGATTTTTAACTATTAGTTAAAAATAAATCGAGAATGTCACTGTGCACATGTCGCAGGTATCATCCTTGATTTTACAAATTACAAACTATAGAATCATATATGATTGACAATCGGATTCAATTTTGAATCGTAAAAAACAATTTAACGATTCAAAATCAGTGCTCGTATAATCGGGAAGCGACTGAACCGCATCACTAAGTGAACTCTTCATGACAGCTGTCATACGTATCGAGCTATTTTGGAAATACTATAGATTTAGGATTGAGGTATGATAAACTGTATCTTTCTATTTAATCAACGTACGTGTGTAATCTTATTCCACAGTTGACAGTTTTTTTTTATTAATTGACAAAACAACTCTAGTTCTTTCATGAACTAAAGAACTCGAGAAAACAAACAGCACCCCAGAGATTTGATAATTTTTATGGCGTAAAAGATACTTATAAACAGAAATAAAGGGAATATAATAAATAACCAAGAAAAATGTTTCTGTAATAATTTGAATATTAAAATTACCTTGTCTTTGCACGTTCCTGAAACGTCTCCGAATAATATTCCTCTTTTCTACGGCCTCCAATTATTGTGCCTTGTGACACAATTAACTTCGCGTACCTATACATAATAATATTTGTGTAACAATGGATACACGTGTCATAGAGTAAAATGAAACAACCTATTTAATGTCCGCAAACGCCTCCATCAACGAAATCCACTCGTCTCTACCATTATGGGTCCTTGCTTAATCACCACGCTTGCCAAGTTTTGTTGGTGTTTACAAACCCGAACCGAGTCCAAATATACCCACGCAAATTTTGTTCGATCCGGGAATTGAACTTACGACCCCGAGATCTCGGGGACATAAACCAATAGACCATCGAGACGTTACATGCGTAATGTTGATGAGAAATCTTTCTGTTTTATTACTTTCCTTCTTTCTCTGAGCTTAGTCCCGAACAAGTCGGGCTACGCTTGTATGATGATCCAGAATTTAATACTTAAGTCTGGTCTTAACATGTATGGCAACGGCAACGGCAACGGCAACGGCAACGACTTCAATGTATAACTGGCTATTAGAACGAGTGCCATCTGACTTCTGTAACTCATAACAGGGTAACTAGACCAATTATGTTTTTAGAGATTATTCACACAGCGCCATCTAGCCCCAAACTAAGCATTAGCTTGCTACGGGTTCCAGAAAAGAGATAAACATTAAATAATATACTTTTTTTGTAAATAAATACATATTATAATACGTACATATTATAATACGTACATAGAAAAACCCAGACCGATACAAACAGACATGTTCATGCACACAAATGTTTAAACCGTGCGGGGATCGAACTCGTGACCTCTGGTGTTATAGCCGACTTCTTGACCATTACATTAAATGGCTCGTCAAATTAGATCATGGCTACACAGTCATTTGACTGTGAAAGTTTTCTAGCGATGATTTCCGTCAACGCTGAACTAGTAGTACCACAGTAGCACTCATACGCTTGTAGAAAAAATCAAAGGTGAGCTTACACTCCAAATTACATATTTATAAAACGTACAATCCATCCATCCATCAATTGATGAGATCCGCAGAAGGACCAAGGTCACCGACATTGCCCAGAGAATTGCGAGCCTTAAGTGGCAGTGGGCAGGACACATTGCTAGGAGGACTGACGGCCGTTGGGGCGGAAAGGTCCTCGAGTGGTGGCCACGTACCGGGAAACGCAGCCGTGGTAGGCCTCCCACAAGGTGGACCGATGATCTCATAAAGATCGCCGGAATCCACTGGATGCGGGTGGCGCAGGACCGATCGGTTTGGAGATCCTTGGGGGAGGCCTATGTCCAACAGTGGACGTCGTTTGGCTGAAATGATGATGATGATGAAAACGAACAATTATTTAAAAGATAATTCAAGTTTCTAATGGTTTGCCTAGGACAACGTCACAAAGATGATTAAAAATTCAACACAAACTGGCCACAATTCCACGTAAAAATGCAACATAAATTAACTTTCCAAAGAATTGTATTTAAAACCGCTTTATGTTTAATTTAAGATACCAAAAATGCTACGTTACTCAGCAAAGCTTAAACAAACGTCATTTGGAATTCCAAGCCTCACCGCAGGAGGTTACTTTAAAATTCTAGTTTTCATCGTTGTTTGTTTTCACACACGACGACAGTCTACGGCAGAGTCGGAAAATTTTCACGTATTCTTGGACATAATTTATTTATTTATTTATTTATTTATTTATTTATTTATAATCTCTTATACTATCATTACAGGTCTTAGCCTAATGCGATAGCATAACTTATCCTATTACCTTATTAATACTACTTAATCTACTGACTTATTTATTTATAGCTTATAACTTATAATATTCATGGCTATTCTTGCGGCCTGTGGAAAAAAAACTTACAATCGCTGGCAATGTGCTATGCAATTCACTTAACGAACTGCACAACCTTGGTAATAGAATCTGATGGTACAGGAATTGTTTTCTGTTCGCGGTTTGAAATGGCAACTGGGTTTTTTAATTGACATTAAGTCTGTTCAAGGGAAGACATTGAGAGGGAGCGCAGGGTTAATATGATGTAATCAGTTATCTAATATTGTTTTTATTTTTTAAAACGTTATGCTGTCTTAATTAATACGATTATATTGAGGAATGGAAAAAACGAACACTTAAGTGAAAGAAATAACCAATCTTTTATTTGTTTTAACGAATTATACATAAGTGTAATATACCTATTGTATTTACAATCAAGAAAAAATTGGGCTCGATTCCCATCTGATACCTGTACAAGTTGAATTTCTTTACTACATCAATAAACAAGTCAAAAATTAAATGTTTGCCATGAAAACGATTCGCAAACATCGACAAAGAAAATATTTTAATAAGAAGGCGACAGATGTTTAAATGCTCTTAGAGCTAACAACCCCATTCCCTATCTCCCCACAACCCAGTTTTCACAATACGTGGTCGTTTAACCCACTTAGGCAAAAAGCAAGTATTATTTTATTCACAAACCAAACCAGAAGGCACTCAACCAAACTTCGACCACATTAGGAATCTATTCATGGCACCTTGGCTCTGTAAATTTTTCAGTTTACACTAGAGTTGAACAGTTATCGATAGATACGCAATCGATAGTTGGCCTTGAAAACTAGTAACAGTATCGACTATAAAATGGACTGAAACTATTGATTGAATGCTCCTAGTATTGGCTCCAAAAGTATCGATAGCTAAAACTATCAATACTTTCGATAGTTGAAACTTTAAATAGTGTAAAACTATTAAATCATATTAATAAAGATTCTATTGGATTCAATACTATCAACAGTATCAATACTATTGGAGCCAATACTATCGATAGTATCGATACTATTGCATTCAATCAGTATTAGTCAATTTGTGTTATCGATAATCTCGATAGGCTATCTATACTATTGAAATGACGTCAAGTCTCGATAGAATATCGATGGACAACTCTGATTTACACCCCTCCCTTTACCGAGGCAAGTGGGGGGAAAGGTGAGGGTGACACCCCCCCATATATCTGTTTATCGAGACGACTGCATTCCCTTTTTATTTCCGCTTCAGCGCTGAAAATACTTGGCCGATGTTTATGGCTGAGACCGATGTTATTATGATAAGTGCATTGCATCAAGCTGTGAATGTGATTGGTTGGCTATTCATTGAATATAGAGTATTTATACTATTTATATACTGGATGACTTTTTTTATAGTCAGGATCGACAGGAATCATGCTTTCATCACCTGTATCATTTACCTATCTCACACTCAAATTTTCCTGACGGCAAAAAATAAGAAGTAGTATAATATAAGAAGATGTATCTGTACGTTTTTGCGGACTAGTCCACTAGCTTTCCTCGAATATTCTACGGTGCTAGACCGCAGGAATTAAATTACGGGGATAAAACAATTTTAAATAATACCTAATCAAAAATCACGTCAATCCGTTTCTCCGTTCCGATTTTATAGAAGGATTATGACAAACACCGTTATTCATGTTATTCCGTGAGAACGTTCCATACCGAGGATAAAAAAAAAATATCATATTGAAAAGTCCAATAGCTCCAATGTATAACTGAACTTGCCAAATTCTGGATCACATTGCGAGTGTCAGAAGGGGTTTTATATTTATAAATAATAAAATAAATAAAACTTTTAACATTTATATATTTAGAAAACTATTCAGAACACATATTTTAAAACTCAATAAGGAACACTTTTACTTATGACTTATCCGTAAACTAGCAAATAGGTACTCAAAATCAGATCACACTGATAGGAGGCAGAGTAACGGTACTACGACGACTTGAACAAGAATGTCCTGCTATCCGTCTGTCAGGCCTTTTATACCAATGTATTTCGCGGCATTTTCCACGATACTCCTACTCTGCCCCACCTTTGACTACCGGAAATGGAATTCAACAATCATTGTTTTATTCTGCCGCTCGTTGTAAGTACTAAACTCACCGACAGAATATTTTTAAATATAACAAGAATATTTGTAAAAATAAAATACTAATCAATAATTTTAGTTAATAACTATTTAAGTAAATATACATATTCTGACAAATAATTTGCACACCGGATATCTCAGGCTATTGGCTATTTACATAGTCTTTTACACAACGGAAGTTGTTGTTAAAGTATAGATTACTAAAGTTAAATTACAATCATAATTTGTATCAATTAATAAATTGAAATAAACATTATCTCACACAAGGATAAATCCAAATCAATTATTTAAGTTAATAACTACATATTTAAGTAAATATAATTGTTCTGACAAATCATTTGCACACCGGATATCTCAAGCTATTGGCTGTTTACATAGTCTTTTACACAACGGAAGTTATTGTTAAAACCTAGATTGATATAGTTAAATTACAATCATAATCTATATTAATTAACAAAATAATAATATTATAATTAAATAAACATTATCTAACACGGCCATTCTGCAAAGACACTTCGTTCTCGAAGTGTGGTCAGGTTAGACTTAGAACAGTTATTCTGGTTGGTTTTCAGAATTGTCTAACAAACCTGAAACGAGACAATAAAAATTATGATTACGGCAAGTCATTTCACAACCATATGATGCATCATGTTGATCAGTTAACTCAATACGAGTCCCAACAATATACAGCTAACATTCGGCAGCAACACATCAATACTCTGTTCAACTGTCGTGCTCTGTCACACCATGTGCTGCTCATGATGTCCAGACATTACACCAGCTAACATTCGGCAGCAACACATCAATACTCTGTTCAACTGTCGTGCTCTGTCACACCATGTGCTGCTCATGATGTCCAGACATTACACCAGCTAACATTCGGCAGCAACACATCAATACTCTGTTCAACTGTCGTGCTCTGTCACACCATGTGCTGCTCATGATGTCCAGACATTACACCAGCTAACATTCGGCAGCAACACATCAATACTCTGTTCAACTGTCGTGCTCTGTCACACCATGTGCTGCTCATGATGTCCAGACATTACACCAGCTAACACAATAACCACAGCATACGAACATTGTCACCCACATTGTAATGGTCCCGGTGAACCCGATTTGCATGGGTGGTTTTAAAAACTAAATAAAGACTTACCAGTCTCAACTGTAGTGTTCTGCTCAGTCCATTCTCCTGGCCATTTTCTAAGCTTTTCCTTAGCAACAGTAATATTATGTAGTCGTCCTCTGCCTTGTAATCGGAATCGATCATTGTCTATAACTTGTATAACCTGGTAGGGACCTTTGTATTTTGGGCTCAGCTTGCTGTGACGACGGTGATCTTGGCTAACATATACAGTGTCACCAACTAAAAATTCCTTGTTATCTCTTCTAGTAGTATCAAATCTCGACTTGCTCTTCTCAGATGCTATTTTTATTTTGTCGTATGCCTTTTGCCTGTCTACAGTTGTAGTATCACTAAATTGCTCTGAATTAGATAGGGCCGGTTCACCTATATCAGCGAGGCGAGCCTGAATGCAGGGGATATTACCATCGCGGCCTAACAATAACCTTATTGGGGAAAATCCCGTCGATTTTTGAACTGTGGTGTTTAAGCTCAATTGGACTTTAGAGAGACAGTTCGGCCATTCTGTCTCATTTTGACAAGTAGTCGTAAGCATATTAATAACGGTAGAAACGTATCGCTCCACTTGGCCATTGCCTCGTGGAGTTCCTGTAGATATCAAATGATGCTCGATATTCCATTCTCTAAAGAGACTAGTTAAAGATTCGTTTGTGAAATTTGTGGCTCGATCCGTTATGATTCTTAAAGGTGTGCCAAAGGTTGTTAAACTATCTCGTATTACATTTAAGGTCTCTTCACCGCTCATTGTTTTTAAAGGCTTTAGAATAGAAAATTTTGTAAATGCACAAATAATAATTAGGACATATTTATATCCATTTGAAATAACAAAAGGACCGGTACAATCTAAGTGAATGGTGTGAAACGGGACTGGAACTTTGTCTATTGGATGTAATAAACCTTGGTACGGACCGCTGTGAAACTTTCCTTTTACACAAACTAGGCAGTGAGAGATATATTTAGCGACAAACTTATTCATTCCGGGAAACCAAAATGACTCTCCTATTTTTTGAAGAGTTTTCTCATGACCAACATGGCAATTCTCATCATGATATAGCCTCAAAATACTTAGTCGAGAACCCTTGGGAACAAATAACTTCCATTTTTGATCTGTAGCATTTTTATAATAAATCAAATTGTTTCTAAACGCGTATCTGGTATTATCAATATCACCCGTCCTAATTTTTTCTATTAATGATAGACTTTCCGGATCTGTTTGCTGTGCCTGTTCTAACCACGAGGCCTGTTCATTAATGACATTTATTTGTAATGCTTTGGTAGTTTCCAATTTAGCTTGATTATTATTCTGATTCTGTAAACAATCAGTGACTTGAGGGTTTCGACTTAAGTAGTCCACATGACCAACGTGAATTCCTTTTTTGTACACAACTTCAAAACTGAAATCCTGCATAAGTGTCCACCAACGCGCAACCCTTGGCGAAAGATCTTTTTTGAACATAGTGGCTTTTATTGAGTTACAGTCAGTGACAATTTTAAACTTCAATCCTAGTAAATAAACCCTAAATTGCTTAAGCGAATTAAAAATTGCTAAAGTCTCAAGCTCGTATGACGAGTATCTTGACTCGGCTTCAGTAGTTCGTCGACTGAAATATGCAACAACTTTGTTTAATACACCGTGTTTTTGAATAAGAATACCTCCGTATCCAACAGAACTAGCATCGGTATGTAGTTCTGTTGGCAGAGAGGGATCGAAAATAGCTAGTAAAGGCTCCGATGTCAATTTTTCGATTATATATTGCCGTGCTAAATCTTGTTCGCTGCCCCAATGCCATGATTCATTAGTCTTAGTTAGTTTTGTAATGCAAGCCGTTTTTGATGCGAATTCTGGGATAAATTTCCGAAAATAGCTCGCCAATCCCATGAATTGGCGAACTTGTTTTACATTTTTAGGGATCGGAGAGTTAACAAGAGCAGCTACCTTAGACTCACTTGGCTTCACACCTTCAGAAGAAATGTTCCATCCTAAATATTCGATAGATGTGGCGAAAAAGTTACATTTCTTTAGGTTTATTGTAAAACCTGAACGGGAAAGGGCCGCCAAGGTAAGATCTAGATAATCGAGACCTTGTTCTATAGATTCACAAGGTATTAAAAGGTCATCTATATAGACACGAAGGAATTTAAGTTCCTTGACTGCCTTAGATATAGCACGTTGAAAAACCGATGGCCCATTACTCATACCAAAAGGCATTTTCACATATTCATAGTGCCCATCAGGTGTAACAAATGCAGTGTATTTAATACTGTCTGCACTTACAGGAATCTGATGAAACCCGTTTTTCATGTCAATTGATATAAAGTAAGAAGCCTTCCCCAATTTATCAATTTCATCCTGAATAAGCGGTAAAGGAAATCTGTCCTTCTCGGTAATGGCATTTAATTTTCTAAAATCTACACACATCCGATCGGAACCATCACGTTTTTTAACTAATAATACTGGACTTGCGTATGGTGAATCACTTTCGCGAATGATGCCCTTTTTCAAAAGATCATTAACTATAGTTTTGACTTTTTCTCGTTCAATAGGTGCTAAGCGATATGGACGGTAATAAATATTTTGATCAGATTTTAATTTAATTTCTAATTGGCCAGTTGTTACGTTGCCTACGTTAATATCGGAAGGCAAAATTTTAGGGTATTTTGCGAAAATAGCTCTAATTTTATTTTGTAGATCGATATCTAAACTTTGTATTTTTTCCGATAAAATCTGTAATGGATCGGTTTCAATAAGATTTACTACATTTGTACGAATCAATTTAGTGCCAGATATGTCAGAAACTATAGCGATATCTGGGTGTTTTATGACATCTTGGCCAATTATACAATCATATGCAAATTGTTCATCTCTAACGACATGTAATTCCATTTCAACACAAACCTCATTAAATCTTACAGGCACCACAATTTTAGCGAATGTTTGTAAAAGCCCTGAACCAATGCCATCCAATGTTTCAGACCATGGAATCAAACTACAACCCAAACGAGACGCTATCGATTCTTTTATCAAGGAACAATTGGCACCTGTATCAATCAAAGTATTTACAACTATATTGTTTATATATATTTTTGTAAGATGCAACCCTGACTGAGATATGCAGTTTACCGGTTTAGAATTGGTTTTAGTGCGATCAAACTTAGTCTTAGCCCAGCACTTATCGATGTCATGACCAATTTTCTTACAGAAACTACATGGATTGTTTAAAATTGCTTTATCAGTAGACTGAGCCGAATTAGTGTTGAATTTTTGAGTAGAATGAGTAGGGTTTTTTTTTTTTGGACATTGATGTTGAATGTGGCCTCTTTCACCACATTGAAAACACGTAATTGTTTGATTGTGATTAATCGGACGAGCAAAACGGGGTTTCTTAGCATTTGGACCCGGGTCATTAAAAGAATTTTGGTGAGAGCAGCTATCCCCAATCCTTTTGCGAGGATTTTTTGAGTAAGCCGAAAATAAAGTAAGCAATTCATCCGTTTTTGTAACACAACTATTAAAAGAAGCCATACGGACATTGACGTCATTTATCCCACCACAAACAAGCTCTACCAGCTGAGGTTCCGTAAAGGCCACTTTGGTTTGTTTCAAGAGCAAGATTTTCTCACGGGCATACGCAGTATAAGAGTCGGCAGATTCAGAGTTAAGGTTGACAGCTTTAGTTAATCTTTCTGATAGATTTCTTTTAGCAGGATAGAGATTAACAAGGTTTTTCTTAAAAGTATCCCAATCACGGGTCTCCGGTGTCCATGTCTCAAACCAGGATAAAGAGGAGCCCTTTAGGGCCTTACCTGCCTTAGCAACCATTTGTATACTACTCCAATTAAATTCAGCCCCCAAGTCTTGAATGTTTTTACACCATGATTCAGCTCCGGCATCATGCTTTTCTGGGTTAAAGACTGGGACAGCGATGTCATCTTGGCGTCGATTTGAAGAAATTGCAGTTGAAATCGACTCCAATAAACTTTTTACCAAATCTTCGTCCATGACAGATAGCTGCAATTATATATCATTAATTAATTGACACAATGATGAAAGAGCCTATAAATTTTAGGGAGCACCGAAGGAAAGAGAAAAAAAAAAAATATATATATATATAATATATGTATATCTTTCCGACAAATTCGTTACTCATAACGATAATTCCTTCTTTGTTTTATATTATCGGGGTGTACCCCGACCAAATATTACTCCAAATCAGACAATTATCATTTGCATTATTTGTCAACGCTATCAGGGAGTGCCCTGACCAAACGTGTAACAAACAGCACAAAACCGAATCTGTGGGTTAGATAATGTAGGTAGATAATAAAAAAAAATATTCTGACCGACCGATTCATCAAAAACACAATGATTTTCTTCTTATTTCGTATTATCGGGGAGTGCCCCGACCAAATACTACTTTAAATAAGACAATCATCATTTACATTATTTGTCAAGGTTATCAGGGAGTGCCCTGACCAAACGTATAACAAACAGCATAAGACAGAATCTGTGGGTTAGATAATGTAGGTAGATAATAAAAAATATTCTGGCCGACCGATTCATCAAAAACACAATGATTCTCTTCTTATTTCGTATTATCGGGGAGTGCCCCGACCAAATACTACTTTAAATAAGACAATCATCATTTACATTATTTGTCAACGTTATCAGGGAGTGCCCTGACCAAACGTATAACAAACAGCATAAGACAGAATCTGTGGGTTAGATAATGTAGGTAGAAAATAAAAAATATTCTGGCCGACCGATTTATCAAAAACACAATGATTCTCTTCTTATTTCGTATTATCGGGGAGTGCCCCGACCAAATACTACTCCAAATAAGACAATCATCATTTGCATTATTTGTCAACGTTATCAGGGAGTGCCCTGACCAAACGTGTAACAAACAGCATAAGACAGAATCTGTGGGCTAGGTAGATTTATATTTTTATTTATAAACGTATCCCACTTCTGATGTCAGAAGGGGTTTTATATTTATAAATAATAAAATAAATAAAACTTTTAACATTTATATATTTAGAAAACTATTCAGAACACATATTTTAAAACTCAATAAGGAACACTTTTACTTATGACTTATCCGTAAACTAGCAAATAGGTACTCAAAATCAGATCACACTGATAGGAGGCAGAGTAACGGTACTACGACGACTTGAACAAGAATGTCCTGCTATCCGTCTGTCAGGCCTTTTATACCAATGTATTTCGCGGCATTTTCCACGATACTCCTACTCTGCCCCACCTTTGACTACCGGAAATGGAATTCAACAATCATGGTTTTATTCTGCCGCTCGTTGTAAGTACTAAACTCACCGACAGAATATTTTTAAATATAACAAGAATATTTGTAAAAATAAAATACTAATCAATAATTTTAGTTAATAACTATTTAAGTAAATATACATATTCTGACAAATAATTTGCACACCGGATATCTCAGGCTATTGGCTATTTACATAGTCTTTTACACAACGGAAGTTGTTGTTAAAGTATAGATTACTAAAGTTAAATTACAATCATAATTTGTATCAATTAATAAATTGAAATAAACATTATCTCACACAAGGATAAATCCAAATCAATTATTTAAGTTAATAACTACATATTTAAGTAAATATAATTGTTCTGACAAATCATTTGCACACCGGATATCTCAAGCTATTGGCTGTTTACATAGTCTTTTACACAACGGAAGTTATTGTTAAAACCTAGATTGATATAGTTAAATTACAATCATAATCTATATTAATTAACAAAATAATAATATTATAATTAAATAAACATTATCTAACACGAGCATACCCTGACTAGGTCCAGAAGAAACTTTCGGCGAAGGACTAGAAAACATTTATTACGTCTAAAGTAATTGATTTAATTATAATTAGTAATTAATTTGGGGTGGTTGGGATCTACCTCCTAGCGGTCCACCCCGGGCAACGCCATCACAATTTGTGATGGCGGCTGAAGATCCCAAAGGCGGTGGTAGGCCTCGAAAGGGGCCGCCTGGCTCGCGACCACCATCTCGCCGGAGTCTGACGCCAAGCAGCTCTGCTGTGTTCCGTCGGTGTGCGGGAGTGCCAGTGCCAATGGGGGTTTAAAAAAGTCTAGTCAGTTGTGCTGTTCGAACCGGGCTCTGTCTTTAGGCGATGCTGTATCGGATAACTCGTTTTGGAGGGTAGCGGGATCCGAGGCACGGTCCCAGCCGTTGGCCGACTGCAGTCAGTAGGGGGCCCGAATTACGTGCTAGCCACGCGTAAAGGCTGCCCCGCCAACTCGCGAAAAATCCCGTTATGCTCCACCGTGCCAGTTGGCGACTGGATGGGAGGACCCGGTGGAGTGTTAACGGGGGGGCTCGGGCGTCCCCGCAGTCTCCAAGCGAGTTCTCCTCTGATCGGCTGAGCCGAAAAGTTCGAGTAGGGTTTGCTAAGCAGCGCCTCGACTATGTTTTCCATTCCCCCACAAAAGCTCTTTAAAAAATATGACAAAGCACATCAAGAAGAAAAAATTCAATCAACGGCGACACTTCCTCCCACTCAAAGTGCACCTCACCAACATCCGAGGTCTGCACTCAAATCTCGACCCGGTCCACCACCATCTGGAGACCGAGAAGCCGCACTTATTCTTCTTAACGGAGACGCAGATAGCAACACCGTTGGACGTGGCATACCTCAACTACCCTGGATACACTCTCGAACATAAGTTCAAGAAATGTGCAGGGGTCTGTGTGTATGTTCGCGATGACATTTGCTGTAAGCATCTCCGTGGCTTTGAGAAGTCAAAATTTCCTGTGCTGTGGCTTTTGGTGGACACTGGGGTAGAGAAATCTCTCTACGCTAGTGTTTACCGTTCGCACAGTGGAGATCGGGAGGCGACTGAGCTCATGGAATACCTCGCTGTGACGGCAGACAGCGCACTTCAGAGATATCCAACTGCAGAGCTTGTTTTTCTGGGGGACTTCAACGCCCACCATAAAGAGTGGCTGTTCCCATACCAGAAAACTGACCATGCTGGGCGAGAGGCGCGCAAGCTAGCTTTGGCGCTAGATCTTGCCCAGTTGGTAGATCAAGCGACGCGAATACCGGATATCGCTGATCATACACCCAATTGCCTGGACCTACTGCTGACAACTGATCCGCACAGACACTCGGTTTCGGTCTCGGCTCCGCTGGGATCGTCCGACCACTGTGTGGTGAAATCCGTATCCATCTGCACTCCTCCAGATTACACCCAAAAGGGCACGAAGAGAGTATGGCGATACGAGTCAGCAGACTGGGACGAGATGCGGGCTTTCTTTGCATCATACCCGTGGCGGCAATTGTGTTTCTCTTCCGAAGACCCCTCATGCGTCGCTGATGCGATCACAGCTGTTATCCGGCAGGGAATGGAATATTTCATTCCGTTCTCCGACATCCCGCTCGGTTACAAAGCCAGACCCTGGTACAATGCGGACTGTGCTAGAGCTGAGGCTCGTAAACAGTCTGCTTACCAGGCTTGGGTAAAAGCTCGTGATCGAAAAATGCGAGCGCGAAAGGTGCGAACAAAGAAGAGAGCATATAATGCCGCCGCCAGGTCTTGCAAAAGGGTGTTGCGAAAAGCTAGGTTCGACCATATCAGCCATATAGGGGCGAAACTTGCTTCTTACCCACCGGGTAGTAAGCATTTCTGGTCTCTGGCGAAATCAGTCGAATCTAACTTCTGCCGTCCTACACTACCTCCAATGCAGAAACCAGATGGGTCACTTGCCCACACCGCGACAGAGAAAGCAAATTTATTTGCCGATCTGTTTGCGAGCAATTCACGTCTTGACGCTGGCTTGAAACAACCACCCACCTTGCCTCACTGTGATTCTTTGATGCCAGAGATCACAGTGCACAACAAAGAGGTCCGTAGATCCCTTCTTGGTCTAGACGTGAACAAGGCCAGTGGTCCTGATGGAATACCAGCAAGAGTGCTGAGGTATTGTGCGCCTGAGTTGTCTCCCGTACTGACGCGACTGTACCGCCTCTCTCTCACGACAAAAATCGTACCTAAATCTTGGAAGCTTGCCAATGTGCAACCAGTGCCCAAGAAGGGTAGCCGTACCGACCCTGGTAACTATAGACCGATCGCCATCACTTCCGTACTCTGTAAGGTTATGGAAAGAGTTCTAAATCGCAAACTGCTTTCATACCTAGAAGACAATGGTCTTCTCAGTGACCGTCAATATGGCTTCCGCCGGGGACGTTCAACTGGGGATCTTCTAGTGTATGTAACGCATTGCTGGGGCGAAGCTATCGAAAACCATGGCGAGGCAATCGCAGTGTCGCTGGATATTTCGAAGGCTTTCGACAGGGTTTGGCATGCTAGTCTGCTGAACAAGCTTCCGGCGTACGGCATCCCCGCTGGCTTCTGTAGCTGGGTGACTGACTTCCTGAGTGAACGGTCAATCCGAGTAGTCATTGACGGCTGCTCCTCTGACCTCAGGACTATTGACGCCGGAGTTCCTCAGGGGTCTGTGCTCTACGCGACTCTTTTCCTGCTGCACATCAATGACCTGCTATCATCAGGTATTGTTGGGTACGCAGACGACAGTACTGTCACGGAGAAGTATCTGTCTAGTGCAGGAGCCGGTGGATTTGAGGTCCAAAGACTGAGAGAGGCCATGGTTGTTCGTACGAACCTGACGTTAAGTAAAGTCTCCCAGTGGGGCGATGACAATCTCGTCAGCTTCAATGCCTCTAAGACGCAGGCGTGTCTTTTCTCCGCAAAAAGGAGTGCTTTCACCCTTTCTCCTACTTTCCGAGGTACATCTGTTCCAGTGTCCGACACTCTACAGCTCCTTGGCATGGAGTTGTCCTCTGACCTCAACTTCGGCACCGCCATCGAGTCCATGGCTCAAATTGCGGCTCGAAAGTTGGGCGTCCTGAACAAGGTCAAGCGGTACTTCACGCCTGGACAGCGTCTCACTCTTTATAAAGCACAAGTCCGATCTTGCATGGAGTACTGCTGCCACCTTTGGGACGGCTCGGCGAAATACCAACTTGCTGCACTGGACTCGGTGGAACGCAGAGCCAAGAGAATAATAGGTGACAAAAAACTGGTGGCGACCAAGCTGCACAGCCTGGCTTACCGCCGTAAGGTTGCTTGCCTGTCAATCTTCTATAGATTGTACTTCGGAGAGTGTGCTCAAGAGCTGCATGAGCTCATACCACCGTCGCCTTTCTTCCATCGGACATCCAGACGCACGGCCGGCTACCACCCGTTCTTGGTTGATATACCTTTAATACGCACTAAGCGCTTCTCATCATCTTTTATAATGCGCACAGCCAAAGAGTGGAATTCCCTGCCTGCGTCTGTATTTCCGAGTGCATATAACTTGACTCTCTTTAAGTCTAGAGTAAATAGGCATCTTCTGGGCAAGCTCGCTTCATCGTAGATCCCATCTCTGCTCTAGAGCAAGATTGGGGTCAAGAGCAAGCCCATTCATAATAAAAAAAAAAAAAAAATTGGTTTCACAGATGAGTTGAGCAAAAGATATAGAAATCCGCAGTCACACTATATGCTTAGACTGATTGTCCTCCAGCTTTTCGTTTCTAGTTCGACAATAACTGCCCCCCTAGCGGCATTTATGACTTTTGTTATAGCTCAATTTGCGATAGCGAATGTCAAATCCCATACTTTCAACACGTGACTTTTCTATGGCATCTGTCAAATCCATACAATTTAAAGTTAGCGAATTTCGCCAGCTATGAAGCGATGTCATCTTGTCTAAGCCCCTGAAATTGTGCAAGAGCTGTCATAGTGGCAAGTAGGTATGTATCTTCTATGGGGCTAGTGGATAGACAAACTAATAGGACAAATCCAGCTTGCGATTAATTATGTTCTGTCTGCTTGTATTGTGCCGACTTAATTAAATAAAAATGTATCAAAAAAAAAAACTTTGAACAATATTTAGAATTTAAAATTTGGCAAGACCTAAACAAAATCATAGCTTGTGCTATGGGTGCCAGACAACGGATAAACATTTTTTATAACGGTGCTTTTTTTTGTGTAAAACTGATATATTAAATAGGAACACCTAGACCAGATCTGTATCTTTCTGTATAGACTAGCACACATTTTATGTGTTTATAGAAGCTCAAATGTTACAAAAGTATATCATTGATCGTCTGACGAATCCTTGACTTCTACTATTTCGGTTGTTTCGATGCGGTCAAGTATACAAGGTTCTATAGGATTTCAAAGAAAGAATTCTAAAATACTTTCGTTCGATTCCTTCGGCGCCGGCTCGAAGTGTTCACCTTAAAGCGCCCCCTAGCGGTAAGTCGGTTTCCAATCTCAGTTGAGACAACAACCAAACGAATGTTGCCGAAGCCTGAAGGATTTGTGCAAGTTTGATTCAACTTCCAGCTGTTGTTACAGGTAGCTTACTTTTCTACAGCCGAGGCTCAGTGGCTAGAATAGAAGCGGTTAAGCACAAAGCGCATTATTCATTAGTCACGTAGGTATAGAATTGCTAATAAATGTTTCTACGACACTATTCAACAAGGATCCGTAGTTAGAAATGCTCTTTCAGCCACAAAGTGGAGATTTAAAATAATAAGAAAACCGTATTTTAGCATTTTAAAACTAAATTGAAGAATCCAATGTTAGTCAGAATAATTAAGAGTTATGTTTTTACAACTCGAATGGACTCGAATGTTTTTGTATTTTATGTAATAACCAAAAGTGTCACGGGCTATATTTAGGTAATTTTTCATGTACCTGATTCTCTTTGTAATAAATGCAACCTAGGATTTCTTAAACTTTACATTTGTGCTAGGTGTGATATAAATTTTAATTCAATGAAAACTACTTAACAATACAAAAGGCCCTAACATACATTTCGTAAACACAAAAACTGGAAATATAAACAAGTACCTTAACAATAATGGCGCCATCTCTTCAAAATCTTTGGAAAATAATAGCAGTGAAAAACCGGTCAATCTTTTGTTTAGAACAAAGAAGAATACTAAAATCGATTTTGTTCATTAACGATGAATAAAAAAGTTTAGGAAGCTGACTTTGTCTCATTAAAATTATTGTAATTTTGTGAGCAAAGAAAATTATGATCTTGGATAATCCTTTGTAGAAACACAATTTTATTTTCAACTGAAAAAGAAACCAATTGTCTTTTTGCACTGTAGAAATACTAGCATTTTACTAAACGAAAATGAAAATATATGAACGACTCTTTTCACCTTTATCTATACAGATAATCTAATTTTATAGGATGAAATACAGCCAACAATGAATAAAATTATAACATTAATAAAATATTAGAAAATAATGCCTATAAAATTTTTTAAAGTAATAATGATTGTTTTTTACATCCAGATACATTTGGTTGATGGTATCTCTGTTCATTTATCATAATAAAAACATAATACCTATACTCGGGAATTCGGGTACCGGTCATGCTAAAATACCGGTTAGTAGACAGGATGACACATAGGGCCCAATGTCCGGAGCTCCAATATTTTTGGAGGAAAATAACTTCAGCGTTTTCCACGAAACCGGTACACGGATGTAAAGCTGTGTTCGTTTCCCGTCTATTCCAGAATATTATCTGAATAATGTACAGAATATACCAACGCAGGCATCCAATTATGCGGGTGGTCCTGCAGAGGCAATTAGCGACGCGGGGCCCGCGTCACAGTAATTATGCAGGCATAACGTGCATAAGGTTATGCCTGCATTATTACTGCTCTTGCAAGTTCGAAGGAGATTTTGGTCGTGGTTTTGTTCCCAATCTCGTTCTGGATGCGTTTTCAAGCCTTTTTGTTGTTTCGTCATTTGCAAGGATTCTGATAGGATCTGAGGGGAATTGCGAGACTCAAAGGCGCTTCGCATACTTTTTGTTGCCAACACGGCACACTATTGTAATTTATGCAAGTAAGTGGAGACAAACAAAAATGGTCTACGTCTGCTTAGGGAGGGCTGATTTTATATACACTGGTGGCTAGTATCTAACACAAGATAATAATGTCTGGATATTGCTAAGCAGCGTGAAGGGAAGTCCAAAATTCTTTGACATTATTCCACAGCGCCTCTAGCCACACACTAAGCAACGATGCTCGACCACCTAAATTTTTTATAAAATAAATACGTATCTTATAAGAAACATCCAGACCGATATAAGTAGAAATTTTCGTGCACACAAATATTTGTATCATAAGGATCGAAACCTCGTTATCTGATATGATAGCATACTTCTCAACCATTACACCTACTTGGCCGTCAAAGTATGAAGATTTTTGTATGGAGGCTGGGTTATCTACTTAACTAGTCCCCAGCAGTCAGCTTATATCTCGGAAATGTGACACTTTACGAGTTTTCGTCTAATAAATTTATTTTTCTATTGATAAGTATCTATTTTTAAAAGAATTATAAGTGAAAGCTGTTTTGAAAAAAAAAAAACATAATGGCGGACCAGTAGGAAGGCCAAAATCTTCAATGCCCTTTGAATATAAACGCATCCATGAAAAGGTAAGAGAAAAAACGAAAGATAGTATTTAAATTTATTAGCCGTCATTAACGAAGAAGCAAAAACTTCATATTTATCTTTATCTTACTTCATTAACTTTCACTTAATCCATCAATCAAGGCAAACTCTTTTATAACATACATTAAGCTTCGAAGTAATCATACCGAGCGAAATTCCGTACAATAGTCCAGTGTCCACGTCGCCATATTTTAATAATGTACAAAATGTCCTAACGCAGGCGTCCAATTATGCGGGCAGTCCACCAGAGCCCATTAACGGACGGTAGAATGCGGGAGTGTAATTAGTGATGCGGGGCGCTATGTTCACATGTTATTATATCTTTTAGTATATTGTGTTTTTAGGCGCAGAAGGAAAATGTGTTGAAAGGAAAGTTTTAGTCATATATTAATTGTTCGGCTCACATTTTGTGAGGTTTCGAGTAGATAAGCTCTTTAGTACTTTATCTTTTCTTTGACATTGACACAGAGCCGTCGAGTCACAACTAAGCATGCCTTGTATTAGATATATTAGGATCAATGTCTGAACCTTTTAGAATTGAGTGAAAAATTACGTCAACTTCGTGATGACTTACACACACACAGATAATATTTTGCGTTGCTAACGTTACGGACAAGCGCAAGTGCCATTATTCGCTCCATTCCAAAAGGTATTATCCTAATAGCATCTGAACCGGATAGTACTATGATGGGTGATAACGAATAAACATTACTTATATTAAAACATGCGTAATTTGCGTTGAATTTCTCAGACCGATACAAACAGACTATGAACGCAGACAAATAATATCTCTGGATAAATAACCGATCTCTCAACGGTTTTGCTAAATAGATTTTCAATTTAAATTTATATTACCTAGTTTGTTAATTTCTCTAAATAAGCAGACATTGCTGATTTTTTTTTGCCCTAGTACCTACTTTAACAGATTGAGGATAAAGCTTATATATTAGTAGTTAATAGTTACTACGAGCTATATATAGAGACACCTCATTAAAAACATCGCTCTTTGAGTTGTCATATTGTAGATTCTTTTGATCTTCGAGCCTTTTGTTTCCTCGTACGATGTATGTTTATTGCCGGAACACAAAAAGAACTTTTTCAGTCACATTTAACTTGTTAATCTATCATATCTATATATTGTTAGACGAATAATTAGTAGAATCGAATTACACATCACTATGGTCACCGCGTACGGTGCCCCGCACTAGCCGAGGGATTGACAGATAGATTTTTACCGCGCTTAATTCCTATTATTGTAAAAGTATAATAAATTGTAATTAACAAGAGAAATGCATTTATATCTAAAAGCTCAGAAGTGGGATAAATTACTCACGTGCGTAAACAATGTTTGTAATGTACGGCAGAAACGAAACTGAAAAGTTGCACGGATTGTAATGGCGATGAAAAAGCTTAAAAAGTAATTTTCTGTGAGAATGGACAAGTAAACTATGCTTAAAACTGTTAACTAAGCTATAACAAGTATTATGGATTACTTTTAATCAAGATTCGACGTGTATTATTCTAAATTGGAGATTTGGATTCTTGTGCAAAATTGACAAGTTACGACAAGTTTGGTTGGTTGAAAATGTTCACATCTGCAATGAAGAGGCATGATAAATTGTGATGGCATTGCGAAATGATGCTGGTTTTATTGATGGAAGTTCAGCGTGATGGTAAACTAAGCGAAATCTTTGGTCTTGGTTGATGAGTCCCAAGGTCATAGAAAGACTTGCACTTATATTTCTATTCCTTGAAGTCCTCCATTTATGTTGCTTGTTGTCGGTAAGCTGTATTATTCCATACTATTACAAATTGAAAATATCTGACACTTAAGTGTAGTAAAAATAGGTTTGCAAATTATTAGGTGTAAATACCTAGTTGTCATCAAAAGATAAACAGAACAAACAAGTTATAGTGATGACAAACAAGTTATAGTGATGAATACTAAATATAGTATTCAGTTTATTCAATTAGGTAATTAATATTTAACTAAGAATTGGTTTTGTGTTAATTACTGACATTATTTGCAATATTTTGGTAATGTGAATTACTAAAAGAAATAGTTGTTTGTGTGTGATATTTGGTTATTAAGATGTTAATTGCTAATTCATGATCAGTCAGGTTTAACATAAACAATGTCTTAAACAACTTAAATAAGTGCATCTTCTCCTGACCGCACAAAGTTTAAGTAAAAAGAAATTAAAATAAATAAGGGTTGATGCTTTGAAAGGTCTGTTTAGAGAATTAAGGAAGACAAAGAGCTACAACCATTTAAGAATGTTATCACCCAGTGCATCTCAAAATTACATTATAATTGGATGAGCGTACACTGAAAACTGTACTTAATATCTAATAAATTATACCTGTTATATCTATGCCAAGGGGTGGCATGCATGATCAATAAGCATCCTATGAGATAAGCTGGGCAGAGTGGAAAGATAAACTAATTAATTCATTTCTATTTTAGCAATATTATTTATTCATTACAAATTATCGAATTGTGTCAAATTGTCAAGCGAAGATAAAGTAGAGTTTGATAGTAATAAATTAGGCATAGGAATGCCTTGTTAACAATGTGATGTAGTCATCACTGAAGCCATTATTGGTACCCTTGTACTGGTTGCCATGTTCTGGTTCTCTTTTTCAGTATTAACTTTCAGGTACCAACTTTGATAAATTGATTGGGAGAGAATGCCATGAGGCATTAAGTCCGCCTTTGTACTTGATTTATGCAATGAAGCTTAAATAAATAAATAAATAAATCATGCATTCAGCATGTATCAACATCCAATAATGTGAACTTAAATTAAAATTAAAAATGTTTCTTATGTGGTACTTATAATAAATTAGGCATAGGAATGCCTTGTTTACAATGTGATGAAGTAATAACTGAAGCCATTATTAATACCCTTGTACTGGTTGTCATGGTACTAGTTCTCTTTTTCAGTTTTAACTTTCAGGTACCAATTTTAATAAAACATGCATTCAGCATGTATCAATAACATCTAATAATGTGAACTCAAATTAAAATTAAAAATGTATAATGGACATTGTGAACAGAAATTAACTATTTTAAGAAAAGGAAATTAATATGTTTTATTTGCAACAATAAGGGCCATGGAAAGGCTGATTGTTTTAAGAAGAGGCAATCAAATAAATATTGTTCATTATGTTAAAATATCTCAGATTTCTTCAAGAGGATATCTAAAGCTGTGTCACATTATTAATGGGCATTAAAAAGTGAATGAATCATGCTATTATATGAAAAGGATATTTTACAGGACAACATAGCCTCAAGAAATGTTAAGGATTATTAAAAATAGTTTTAAAATATATGCTGATGATAAGCAAAGGTACAATTAATTGAGGGGAACATGGGCTATATGAATATTTTAAATGAAATGACCCATGAATGAAGTTTTGGAAATATATGATCTCTGTTATTTGGCAATGGAATGAAACTGGGGAATTGCAGTGTAGTATTACATTGATGCCAGTGCAGTGATTCTGGTTTATTTAATATTGCCACCAATGGTTGGTTGAGTTTCTTTACAGGTGATATGATAATATGAGTTTATTTACAAGTGAAACTGGGTTACTTTCCATTGATACGTGGGTTATTACCATTTGTTGGTATGGGTTTCTTTCCAGGCAATATGGGCTTAATTACAAGTGATACTGGTTACTTACCATTGATACAGGGTTATTACCAATGGTTCGAGTGGGTTTCTTTACAGGTGATATCGATTTATGAACCATTGATATGGGGTTTCATTACAAAATATGGTACTGGTTTATTACCATTGATACAGAGTTATTTACCAATGGTCGGTTTGAGTTTATTTACAGGTGAAAATGTGGATTTATTAGCCATTTATATGGATTTAGTTACAAATGGTACTGGTTTGTTTACCATTGATACAGGGTTATTTACCCATGGTTGGTTTAAGTTTTCTTACAGGTGATATGGATTTATTACCCTTAACAAGGAATTATTTACAAGATAAACTGGTTAATTTACCATTGAAATAAGATTAATTACCAGTTATTGGTACAGGTTTATTTTCAGATGATATGGATTAATGATCCATTAATATGAGTTTATGGACGAGTGATACTGGTTGAATTATCATGGAAATGGGGTTATTTACCAGTGCTTGGTAGGGGTTTATTTTCATGTGATATGGATTTGTGAACCATTGTTATGGGTTTATTGATAAGTCATGATGGTTGATTCACAATGGAAACGGGGTTATTTACCAGTGGTTGGTAAGGTTTTATTTCCAGGTGATATGGACGAATAGACCATTAATATGGGTTTATTGACAAGCGACACTGGTTCAATTGCCGTTTTTAAGGGTTTACTTACCAGTAAAAGATCACATATTTGGTTACTCAAAAGGAGTAAATAATATTTATGAGTGATAAAGGTACTGTTTTATTTTTATCAGAGTTTCAGCGTTTTGTGAGGAGCATGGTGTAAAATATGTATTAAGTGCTGTCGCTGCTTGCCTCAGTTACTAGCAAATAGTCTGATAAAACCTCTAAATGTTACGATTCTTAACAGATTAATAGCCTTTAATTGTAAAAGGCATAAAGGCTACGATGCACATATCCCAAAGTTGCATTTGGGTAACTTGGGTATCAGCTCGTTAGTGACGTCCAGCGAATTTACCCTAGAGTCCTCTGTATTTAAATCTCGCCTAGTCAGAGATTTATAAGGTACTGTATGTGGTGGTGTTGTAGTACTGTCAACATTCTCTGCGGAATGGAACATTAAGTTGTGGCAGCATTGTCGAGGAAACTGCACCTGGTTCTTTATCTGATGTACTTGCCTATGCCTACAGGGCCTAAGATTACAAAGTGCTTGCTCATGAAGCCTCGCACTATTGGTTATTTATCTGATGTACTTGCCTACGGGGCCTATGATTACAAAGTGCTTGCTCATGAAGCCTTGCACTATTGGATGTTTATCTAATGTTCTTGCCTACAGGGCCTATGATTACAAAGTGCTTGCTCATGAGGCCTCGCACTATTGGTTATTTATCTGATGTATTTTCCTACGGGGCCTACGATTACTAAGTGCTTGCTCATGAAGCCTCGCCGCGCTATTGGATGTTTGTTTTGTACACTTGCCTACGGGGCCTTCGATGATAAAGTGCTTGCTTATGGAGATTTGCACTATTGGTTATGAGTCTGATATACTTGCCTACGGGGCCTACGATGTTAAATTATTAGCCGTTAGGGGCTTCAGGAAAATTGCCGTGAGGGGCTCATGTTGTATTGCCGTAAGGGGCTTATGATGTTAAACTGCTGTAAGGGGCTTCAGGTGTACTTGCAGTAAGGAGCTTATGTTATATTGTCGTAAGAGGCTTATGATGTTATGCTGCCGTAAGGAGCTTAAAGTGTATTGCCGTGAGGGGCTTATGTTATATTGCCGTAAGGGGCTTATGATGTTAAACTGCTGTAAGGGGCCTAAGGTGTACTTGCAGTAAGGGGCTTATGTTATATTGCCGTAAGAGGCTTATGATGTTATGCTGCCGTAAGGAGCTTAAAGTGTATTGCCGTGAGGGGCTTATGTTATATTGCCGTAAGGGGCTTATGATGTTAAACTGCTGTAAGGGGCCTAAGGTGTACTTGCAGTAAGGAGCTCATGTTATATTGCCGTAAAAAGTTTATGATGTTACACTGCCGTAAGGGGCTTAAGGTGTACTGCCGTGAGGGGCTTTAGATGATACGCTGCCTTAAGTGGCATACAGCGTACTGCCGTGAGGGGCTTTAGATGATACGCTGCCTTAAGTGGCATACAGCGTACTGCCGTGAGGGGCTTTAGATGATACGCTGCCTTAAGTGGCATACAGCGTACTGCCGTGAGGGGCTTTAGATGATACGCTGCCTTAAGTGGCATACAGCGTACTGCCGTGAGGGGCTTTAGATGATACGCTGCCTTAAGTGGCATACAGCGTACTGCCGTGAGGGGCTTTAGATGATACGCTGCCTTAAGTGGCATACAGCGTACTGCCGTGAGGGGCTTAAGATGTTACGCTGCCTTAAGTGGCATACAGCGTACTGCCGTGAGGGGCTTTAGATGATACGCTGCCTTAAGTGGCATACAGCGTACTGCCGTGAGGGGCTTTAGATGATACGCTGCCTTAAGTGGCATACAGCGTACTGCCGTGAGGGGCTAAAGATGTTACGCTGCCTTAATTGGCATACAGCGTACTGCCGTGAGGGGCTTTAGATGTTACACTGCCTTAATTGGCATAGTGTACTGCCGTGAGTGGCTCATACTATACTGCCGTGAGACGTGCCGACATGGACTTGAGACGATACGACGACGACGGTAAACGCGTAGTTGTTATAAGCTCTGATTTTATTGTTAATATTAATTAAAGAGTATACTTGTTAGTTTGAAACCATTGAGAGTATGGTAAATTGAATAATAAATAAATAAACGATACTTGTTACAAAATGAGGATTGTCGAAGGTACAATCATTCCCGATAGTGGTTGCTCTTGGCATCTACTTTAGGGGTCTTTCTTAATCTAAAATACCGTGTCGTCATATCGTCGTATATGACAATTGAAGACGTTGTCTTTACTTAATGAAGCTGGATGTTGCCGACTGGAG
This sequence comes from Mecyna flavalis, assembly GCA_949319885.1. NCBI lineage: Eukaryota > Metazoa > Arthropoda > Insecta > Lepidoptera > Crambidae > Mecyna > Mecyna flavalis. The sequence continues at coordinate 384,985 of OX439419.1, read as the reverse complement.
CTGAAGTTGGATTTTGCCGACTGGAGCTGAAGCCTGAAGAAATTCTGCAAGGAATTGCAGTTCAGCTGTTCGAGACGAACCTACTACGGAAGAACGTGTAGCAGCATGGACATTTGAAGAATGAAGGATCCTTCGGGGACGAAGGAAGTTGCAGGATGGCCGACTGTTAGACGAATAATTAGTAGAATCGAATTACACATCACTATGGTCACCGCGTACGGTGCCCCGCACTAGCCGAGGGATTGACAGATAGATTTTTACCGCGCTTAATTCCTATTATTGTAAAAGTATAATAAATTGTAATTAACAAGAGAAATGCATTTATATCTAAAAATATATAAAACAAAGTGGTGGTTGTGGTGGTGGGTGTTTATGACCTGAAAAATCATCTATACTAATATTATAAAAAGGAAAGATTTGATTGTTTGTATCTAATAGGCTCCGGCCGGAACTAGGTACTCAAAGGATTTGAAAAATTCTTTCACTGTTGGGAAGCTTCACTATACCCGTGACATAGGGTACTTTTAAACCTGGGAATGTGGGGGAAAAGGGGGATAATTGACAAAAAGAATTACGCGCGGGTGAAACCACACAGACGACCGCTAGTTATTCTATATTTGAGCTCAGAATCTCTGAAAATACTCTTTATTTACAGTATCATTAACTGTCCTCAATCATATTTTAATATATTATTTTACTGAGTCATCTATTTTTATTTTCAAATATTATATAAAATGAAACGATCAAAGATATGGTTTCTTATTTTTCGTGTTCTTTCGCAATTCGGTATAATGAATAGAAATGAAAAGAATTTCTATCTTGCCTTTTATTTTTATTATAAAATGTTTCGTCTTGGAATTGAAGCCATTTGAGATGTATTAATATTGATAAACACTCCTTTCATATCACTTAATATAGAAATGTTTTATTTTTGTATAATACTAGCACTCACTAGCGACTTTGTCAGTGTAATATCCATATCATACATACGAGTATCAGATATAATATAGGAACCCCTCTATAACCCCATTGGCAGTTTAATTTCCAAATATCCCTTCAAATTTGAAGCTAACAACAATACCTACTCAATATATTATAATTTAAAATAGTACTTTAAGAAGAGTTATTTTCATAACAACTTTTAACTCTTATTAAATCCCCATAGGCCCTCTTATTTACAACTTACAAACTCTTAAGAGTTTGTAATTTGTATGAAAATAGATAAATTTCCAAAAACCCTTTTTCTGGAAATGATACACTATAAAGAACCTCTTTACAACATTCAAGTTTTATTAAATACCATCTTTATTAAACCGCAAGTTTATCCGTTTGACTGTTATCCGATTCATCAATAACTTAGACGTATGCAGGCACCACAGTACGGAGAGTGACAGCTTATCTCACCTCCATAATCAAATTACTATCATCCGGCGACCAAGTCACAACCTCTGTGGCCGAAATGGAGTGAAATATTGGTTTAAATCCACTGGATACAGGTGCAGCACAGACGCCACAGACCAGTTTGGAAATCCCTGGGGAAGGCTTATGTCTAGGATATCTTTTGACAGAGTAACATAATCATGATTGCTTGGAATACTTTTCACTTTTTTGTCCCTACATTCCATCCCTGTCTCCCTCCCCTCCCTATCAGATCGCGCGGTAAGCCGTCCCCCGTTTTCTGGTAAGCTCGCTGGGCCTCCCGCAAAGGTTTCACCTGGTGTGGCCATCCGCACAGGAGGACGCAGCGTTATAGGGAGGGGGAAAGAATTGATGTTCGTTAGTCTCACTTAAACTCGAGAACGGCTGAACCGATTTAACTAATTTCAGTCTTGAAATATTCGTGGAAATCCAGGAAAGGTTTAAACGAATTACAAAATATAGAAAAATTGCGAGAAAAATACTAAATACATAATTAGGGTAAATTAATATAGTTTAGGTAACCCGACGTACTCGTACAATCTATCTTTACACGGAATCAATCAAAATACACAAATAGACCCTTCTGACTAGCTTGTTTATTTTTAGCCTACAAGACCAGTATATCAAATTGACAGAGGACCGTATAGATATGCTGAGCAAGTTTGATCTCGAGACATCTGGACGCATTAATCACGTTACTATCAGACTATTGTCGCTGACACCACAGATTCAATAACACAACAACTAATACGTTACTCAAACTGACAGGAGTGGTTTGTATAAATTATGTTGGGTGTAGATGTGTGTTCAAACATTTAGATCAGAACTTTCTACACCTCTGTTTTGACAACTATTTCAGGCTTTTCTTTCATCAGAATCATTTATTTATTTACACTTTATTACACAAAGAACAATTGGCGGACTTAATGACGAAAGGCATTATCCACCAGTCAACCATTGGGCGTATCAGTAATTGTGAAAATTGGTGTGGTTATTGCAATCATCCGTTTTTAATCAACTTAAAAAGTTAATAACTATTCTAGTCATGTCTTCCATCAGAATTATCCGTTTTTACAAACATTCAGCAAAAGGTGGAGGTTTTCAATTCAGTCGGTTGATATTTTGTAAGTATACTAGCGGCCGCCCGCGGTTTCACCCGCGTGGTTCCCGTTCCCGTGGGAATTGATCAAAATCCTTTCTTAGCGGATGCCTACATCATAACATCTACCTGCATGCCAAATTTCAGCCCGATCCGTCCAGTGGTTTGGGCTGTGCGTTGATATCTATCGATGTCAGTCAGTCAGTCACCTTTGAGTTTTATAAAGATATTTACACCAATCTATAATATAAAAATGAATCGCAAAATGTGTTGGTAAGCGCATAACTCAACAACGCCTGGACCAATTTGGCCAAATCTTTTTTTTAAATGTTCGTTGAAGTTCAAGGATGGTTTTTACGGCGAGAAAAATTAGGATTATTGCTGGAAAAACCCTAAAAATAGCCCTTTTCTTTTTCCCATACAAATGGTTTGTAACTAAAACGTAGTCAATTTGAGCTTTATTGCAATGGTATAAAGTTCATATTACATTACAAGCACTCACTGTTGTCTAAGCAATGTAGGTGTGTTCCTAACGTCAAAGATCATATCTATCAAAACAATGTGCGTGTGTGCGTTGGAGCACAGAATACATAGTTGGAGGATTAGGCGTCCTTTAATCTATACTATCTATATCTATACTAATATTATAAAGAGGAAAGATTTGATTGTTTGTTTGTTTGTTTGTTTGAATTGAATAGGCTCCGAAACTACTGAACCGATTTGGATAATTCTTTCACTGTTGGATAGCTACACTATCCCCGGTGAACATAGGGTACTTTTGATCCCGGAAATGTGGGGGGAAGAGGGGGATATTTGAAAAAAGAAATTACGCGCGGGTGAAACCGGAAGCGGCGGAAGGCTATGCACCATAACCGCAGGCCAACTAAACCTACTGCGGCCGTGTGTGGGCCTCGACACTAAAGCGTCCACTACCCACTAAACTCCCCCGGTTTCTCCTTCACAACCGATTGGGACGAGCCGGTGCCAGCCTGGTGGCTATTGACCAGCCCATGATTGATAGTAGTGGCCTTGCTTTTTGCGCCGGGGATCGTGATGTCATGTTTGTGATACCTTTTTTTGCGTCAGGAAATGCTGTTACGCACCGGCCCGGCGTCCCTGACAAAACGGACGCCGGACCCCCCCTGCTAAAGCCGGGGGTCACTCAGGTCAGGGACGGAGGTTCGTCCCGAGCGGTGTGTCGGACTCGCACTTCGGCCCTACCGACTAAAACCTGACGATAAACCTCTCAGCGCTGTCAGGGGGGAATTCTTTCAATGTTGAATAGCTACACTATCCCCGGTGAACATAGGGTACTTTTGATCCCGGGAATGTGGAGGGAAGGGGCGGGGATATTTGAAAAAAGAAATAACGCGCGAGTGAAACCGCGGGAGGAAGGCTATATACGACTTATACGAGAAACGCGAAAGTTTGTAAGGAAAGCTTTCCGCCCGCGGCTTCGCCCGCGTGAACTATAGGATGTAATCCCGCGGGAATATCTTTATAAATTGTAGCCTATGTGTTGTTCTGATGTATAATCAATTCAGTAATTTTTACGTGAAAGAGTAACAAACGCCCATCCATCCATACTTACAAACTTTTGCGTTTCTCGTATATAGCCTTCCTCCCGCGGTTTCACTCGCGCGTTATTTCTTTTTTCAAATATCCCCCCCCCCCCCCTTCCCTCCACATTCCCGGGATCAAAAGTACCCTATGTTCACCGGGGATAGTGTAGCTATTCAACATTGAAAGAATTCCCCCCTGACAGCGCTGAGAGGTTTATCGTCAGGTTTTAGTCGGTAGGGCCGAAGTGCGAGTCCGACACACCGCTCGGGACGAACCTCCGTCCCTGACCTGAGTGACCCCCGGCTTTAGCAGGGGGGGTCCGGCGTCCGTTTTGTCAGGGACGCCGGGCCGGTGCGTAACAGCATTTCCTGACGCAAAAAAAGGTATCACAAACATGACATCACGATCCCCGGCGCAAAAAGCAAGGCCACTACTATAAATCATGGGCTGGTCAATAGCCACCAGGCTGGCACCGGCTCGTCCCAATCGGTTGTGAAGGAGAAACCGGGGGAGTTTAGTGGGTAGTGGACGCTTTAGTCTCGAGGCCCACACATGGCCGCAGTAGGTTTAGTTGGCCTGCGGTTATGGTGCATAGCCTTCCGCCGCTTCCGGTTTCACCCGCGCGTAATTTCTTTTTTCAAATATCTCACTCTTCCCCCCACATTTCCGGGATCAAAAGTACCCTATGTTCACCGGGGATAGTGTAGCTATCCAACAGTGAAAGAATTATCCAAATCGGTTCAGTAGTTTCGGAGCCTATTCAATTCAAACAAACAAACAAACAAACAATCAAATCTTTCCTCTTTATAATATTAGTATAGATATAGATAGTATAGATTAAAGGACGCCTAATCCTCCAACTATGTATTCTGTGCTCCAACGCACACACGCACATTGTTTTGATAGATATGATCTTTGACGTTAGGAACACACCTACATTGCTTAGACAACAGTGAGTGCTTGTAATGTAATATGAACTTTATACCATAGCAATAAAGCTCAAATTGACTACGTTTTAGTTACAAACCATTTGTATGGGAAAAAGAAAAGGGCTATTTTTAGGGTTTTTCCAGCAATAATTCTAATTTTTCTCGCCGTAAAAACCATCCTTGAACTTCAACGAACATTTTAAAAAAAGATTTGGCCAAATTGGTCCAGGCGTTGTTGAGTTATGCGCTTACCAACACATTTTGCGATTCATTTTTATATTATAGATTTACACCAATTACCTACTTAGAGATTTCTGATTCAATTTTGTTCGATTCGGAATAGTTAATTTTGTCCTACATTACTTTTAGATTTTGTTAACATTGCAAATATGAAAGATGTAAAAGTCAACAACTTTTTTTTCTGCCAATGTTATATTTATCTTCGTCGGTGACCTTCGATCACTAATAAGAATCACTAATAAGAATCTTTATTAGTGATCGATGTCGGTGACGCACGAAAGATGCCTCTAGTGTTACAAGCGGCAATAATACCATCGGTAAGCCGCAGGCATAAGCGTCATAATCGTGGTATAAAAAAAGATATCGGCTATTTTTGCGTCAAGAGATAAACTATACGAAATCCTCAGAATATTATTTATAAATATTGGACAACACATTGATCTAACCCCAAAGTAAGTAGCTTAACGATTTTTGCACTTTAATTTAGTTACAACTTAGGTATGTATCTAAAAAAAAACAAAAAAAAAAACTACCTAAAAACACTGAAAAGCAAAAAATAATTTTAATAAGACATTCATCAAATGCGCTTATTGTCTAAGCCTATTAATAACATTAAATTGTATTTACGTGCTAGGTAGGTACCTACTAATCTGTTTGAAGTCGGTGCCAAGCCAAATAGTAGGTACCCAGACTACGTACCTACGTCCGCGGATTATTTGTAACCCTGTATAATACATAAATTATTAGGTATGTATCATTTTTCATTACTTTTGGCTTGGCACCGACTTCAAACAGATTAGTAGGTACCTACCTAGCACGTAAATACAATTTAATGTTATTAATAGGCTTAGACAATAAGCGCATTTGATGAATGTCTTATTAAAATTATTTTTTGCTTTTCAGTGTTTTTAGGTAGTTTTTTTTTTTGTTTTTTTTTGAAGTCGGTTTAATTTTTTTTTAAAAAAGTTTGTTTATTTTTCTATTTTTAGTGTGAATAATACGTAGGAGTGAGTAAAACTCTCTCATAATATTGATAACGAAAATACGAGTAAAATAGTAGAATTGTATTATTTGACAATAATAGGTATTCATTAAGTGTTCAGCACCATTCAGTAGACCAATTAAAGATGCAGCCCGCAAGAGGGACATAAGAATTAAGAAGTCGTACCCTTTAGCTTCCATCATCATAGTTGTACCTTCCATCATCAGCTTAGCTCCAAAAGTACATGAAATACAACTAACGGTCCACATATTCCTACAACACTGAAATAATTATCCCCTAACTCCTAACCGTTAAGGAGTTGTACCTTCCATCATCAGCTTAGCTGCAAAAGTACATGAAATACAACTAACGGTCCACATATTTCTACAGCACTGAAATAATTATCCCCTCACTCCTAACCGTTAAGGAGTTGTACCTTCCATCATCAGCTTAGCTGCAAAAGTACATGAAATACAAATAACGGTCCACATATTCTTACAATACTGAAAGAATTATCCCCTAACTCCTAACCGTTAAGGAGTTGTACCTTCCATCATCAGCTCATCAACATAAAGTGATGTCTATAGGACGCAAAAACTTAAATGGCTTCAGAAAAAACAAGTAACGCGTAGTGTGCGCCTATAAAATTTGAGGTTTGCCCTTGATTTTCCCGGGATCCCATCATCAGATCCTGACATGGTGACAATGGGACCACCTCGGAACTATGCACTTTCAAATAAAAAAAGAATTATTTAAATCGGTCCACAATTGACGGAGAAATCGACGGACATACATAAAAAAAAAAAAAAAAAAAAAAAAAAATACATACAGTCGAACATAGAACCTCCTCCTTTTTTGAAGTCGGTTAAAAACAAAAAATGTAATAAAGTGGATGTGTAAGGGCCGGTATTTCAATATATACTTATCTTGAAATAATCCGGGATTAATGATAAGTATGACTTAAGTGTATTTCATTATAGGATTAAAGTTAAGCGGCACCTAAAGTAATACACTTTTACCTGTCAAAACTAATACTTATCTTAAATGTAATACTTAACTTAAGCAATAAGATAAGGTTACATTGAAATACCGGCCCTAAGTGTATGTAAGTAAGTAATCGTCGCGTCTCTGTGAAAAGTTTTATGCTTCACTTTGGTATGGAGACTATCCTTCTAGATGATATTCTATGACGAAATCATAAAGTGATAGTTCTGAAACAGGCTTTTGCTAACGCGATACTGTGAATAGTCTGAGGCAACACAAGCTAGCTCATCAATTATTCTGACTCGGCTTGGCTCAGGAATGCGTCCTCCGGCGAACTTAACGCGCGACCTTGTTTAGCCCTGTATCACATCACCGAAAACAATGAGGTAAAAGTACAGCCAAGGTATGTGATAAACCTGAAATTGAAGCCTCGAAGACAAAATTTTTAGTAATTGAAGCGATGTCTAAAAACTAATCTGTAGTACAAAACAGTATGGTAGCACATTGAGGGATACTTTTAATGAAGATTTCTAGAATGAGATATTCCGTGGTGGCCGCTTACTACTTGTACTGCTACTACCACGGCGCATGAACTTATGCAATGACTAGACTTTACAAAATATCTTGTATTATAGATTATTAAATGCGAACCCTAACTAGTTTAAGACAAACGCTCGAAAAAAACTGGCTTAAAAGCTGTTTAAAGTACTAGCGGCCGCCTCTGTGGTTTCACCCGCGCGTCATTTCTTTTGTCAATTATCCCCCCCTTCCCCCACATTTCCAGGATCAAAAGAACCCTGTGTCACTCGGGAATAGCTCAGCTTTCTAACCGATTTGAATAATTCTAGTAAAAGAATTATTCAAATCGGTTTAGTAGTTTCGGAGCCTATTCAATACAAACAAACAATCAAATCTTTCCTCTTTATCATAGTAGGTAGTATAGAAGAGTATACTGATATTCGTCGCATGAATGCTTATTTGTTCAACCGACCATTTTAACGAATTTCACTTTTAAATGCAGTTACAATAAGGTTGAATTTCCTGATCGATTGGTATAGGATACTTGCTTTTTGGACCTTAAATACGTATACAGTAACAATTTTAGTTTTTTTAAAACCAACACTAGTAAATATAAACTTCATGCTTATTTGTTCAAAATCCGTGGAGATTCACCAAACGTGTATCCGAACAATAAATTCGTGCTTAAGTGTTCAATCTCCTCACGAGTAACCAATCACGGCAGCGTATTTTGATGATGCAATACGCCGCCATATTAAATTCTTTCGCGTCCAAGCGAGTTGTTAGCACGCATTTGTGTTAATTTAAGTTATGTTATTTATTAGAAGTGTTTAAAGCATCGGAAAAGGTGTAAAAAATGTCCGTAACACATCATAAAGCGAACAACATAATTACAACTATAGAAAGAGATCGGTAAGTTGTATTTTTTTGTTTCATTACATCGTAGGTCGTCACTGCGTATCGCCAACTTGTTGCACAGGATGTTTAAAATCTCATTGTTATGATTTCAGATTCAATTCTATATCTAAATGAAATAGCCGCGAGACGGCAACAGACTGGCTGGCATACCGTAGAAGGAGAGCCGAGTTATCTATTTATTTATAATTTATAAAATTAAATACCAAAAAATGTCTTAAAACTATGAAGACATTAAACAGACAAATTATACAAACAAGAAAACATAACGGAGACTATAAACTATAAATATCAAAAACAATGAACTATTCTAAGATACGTCTTAACTCTAAATAAAACTTCACTTGTGCCTATCTTTATTTTACCGTACTACCTATACTATTTGCTATACCCAAAACGTTAATTCCCAACATCCTGTATATGCTCTTAAGACACATAAGTACTGAGTATTTTCGATTGCAAAATGTTCAATCTCCATTGTAGTAATGTTCAATCTCCAAATACAAAATTACTTATGTGGTTTTTTGTCCAACCTCCATAAAAAAGGTTGATTTTAAACGTAAGCTTTAAACTTTTTAATGTTTATTTTTGAAATATACTTTTTTAACTATAACAGCCATTTATTTAATACGACAGTTGTAAGAAATCAAATTAAATACTCTAAATAATCAATAAAATGTCTCTAGTGTAAAATGGTGCAAATGGAGATTGAACAAATAAGAATTCATGCGACGTCTGTAGAACCAAACTTTAAGGAAAATCGCACTCTCACTTGCAGGATGTTCAGACACTTTATGGTATGAGGGAAACTGTTCACGTAATTAAACGAAGTACGATTAAGTCCTTTTGTCTAGAGCTTGGCTCGACCGCTGTCGCGTGCCCACATTGTGTGCCTAAATGGCGCGCTCATTACAAGTTAGAATTGCTAAAATATGTAGACGTCATGGGAGACGGGTAAAAAGGAACGAATATTTTTGGTAAAAAGGAGTTTAGCGCGCCCAGGGAGCAATACAAAGGTTTTTTTCTAAAACTTTTTGTGTAGATTTTTCATGTTAGTTTAGTTGGTAAATAGGGGCGCAGCTTCCCTGATGTATCAGGCTGTCATACACTTTAATGAAGCATTTTCGAGCACTTTATTTGTCATCTAATATAAAACTCAAAGGTGACTGACTGACATAGATATCTATCAACGCCCAGCCCAAACCACTGGACGGATCGGGCTGAAATTTGAAACGCAGGTAGATGAAGTGTACCTGTGCTTGCGCACTCACTTGCTCTATAATATTTGAAGTTCAGTTCATCAAGTTGATGTACATACCAAAAGCGATCGTGCTGCCGTGTGTGGCACTCGTTACTAAAGACGTTCTTTCAACTACCTACGAAACTCCCCCGGTTTTCCCTTCACACTATGTTGATTATTTATCTATCCTTACAAATAAACATGAATAATTGCTATTCGTTAGTCTCGCTAAAACTCGAGAACTGCTTAACCGATTTGACTAATTTTAGTTTTGAAATATTCGTGGAAGTCCATGGAAGGTTCAAACGATGAGAAAATATGGAAAAATTTCGAGTAAAATACTAAAAACGACAACTTTATTTTCCTAAACAAACTTTTCTTACCTATCAAACGAAGTGATACGAAGTTCACCGGGTCAGCTAGTATTCCATAAAAATCTATTTGTCTGTATTATCTTTCGAAGACTTCAGCTACCCTTGTGCGAATGTGTAATACTCAGCGTGGTATAATTAAGCGTCATTAATTATACTCATAACTCGCAATTACAATTTGGCAACGACCTCGCCGGGACGATGTTGTAGTCTTAAGGGTAGGTTCAAAACTGTCTTACTACTAAAACTATCGAAATAGGAAAGTTACTTCGCTGGTGAGTCTATTAAATTCTATGATAAATATGTACCGTTGGCCTTATTAAATTGTTAATAAATCTTTATAAATATCAAGTCTGAATCTGAAATAAACCTTTTGTATTGTTTTATTTCAGTTACATCTATACTAATTTAAACTAATATTATAAAGAGGAAAGATTTGGTTGTTTGTTTGTTTGTATTAAATAGGCTCCGAAAATACTGAACTGATTTGGAAAATTCTTTCACTGTTAGAAAGCTACACTATCTCTGGATGACATAGGGCTCTTTTTATCCCAGAAATGTAGGGGAAAGGGGGGTTAATTGATAAAACTCGCGGTTGAAACCGTGGAGGCGGGCGCTAGTAGATTATAAACCATCTTAAATCCTGTTTTTTTAACGTAATTATACCTTATCCTTTTCGTAACAAAATGAAAATAGAATTCCATGAACTTTTGCTATGAAATGTTTTTCATTATGGGCGCGACTTGTCTCTAATTTAATAATTTCTTGGCTCAAGTACAAGAATAGTCAATGTTCAGTTTTTCAACACAAGAATGTTCACACAACTGATTATTGTGGTCAAAGTTACACAATAGCTCGCCTGGGAATAACTAACACACCGCGGTATAATAATGCATAGCGTATTTAAACAAAAATTTCAATTCCCTAAGTCGCAAGCCAATTTTATTTGCAAGCAGAAGCATTATTGGTCAGTTGGGATAGTGATAAATGCCTTTGTTTTGAATGATGTGGGAATTACAAACGTTGCTATTGGAAAACTGAGGACGTATAAGTTCTTAACTGTGTTTAAAAATACGAGGAGGAATACTATTGTATGAGTACAAGCTGAATTCTAAATAGTTAACTAGTTATAACCACTAAAATCGTATCGCTTGGTGAGTAATTGTGTCTTTAGAAAAACGTCCAGAATTACAAAGACGTCGTTTCTGAGCTTACATAATAGCATCCAAAATGGATTGTGTGCATGAGATCAGATAAGAGATAATCTTACAATGCCTTTAATGAGTGAATATGATTTATCAGGAATGGGATATATTTTAATCTATCTTATCTATCTATATAAATAAAAATGAATTGCTGTTCGTTAGTCTCGCTTAAACTCGAGAACGGCTGAACCGAATCGACGAATTTTAGTCTTGAAATATTCGTGGAAGTCCAGGGAAGGTTTAAACGATGAGAAAATAAATGGGAAAATTGCGAGGAAAATACTAAAGTAAGTGATACAAAGTTCATCGGGTCAGCTAGTATATAAATAAAAATGAATTGCTGTTCGTTTGTCTCGCTAAAACTAGAGAACAGCTGAAGCGAATTGACGAATTTTAGTCTTGAAATATTCGTGGAAGTCCAGGGAAGGTTTGAACGATCAGAAAATATGGAAAAAATGCGAGGATTTTTTTTCCATACAAACTGTTGTTACGTGTCAAACGTTTGATGTTCGTTAGGATTTAATTAAATATGGTTTATATTAAGAGGTAAGTGATACGAAGTTAACCGGGTCAGCTACTTAAAAAAAAGAACTTACTTTAAGTTGAGTCGAAGGCGAGGTGTTTTTTTCTTTTATCCAATTAAAGGAGCTTCGATCCATTAAAAAAAATTATTATGATTCTCTGAGTACTCCAGTAATAACGTACCTGAAACAATACAAGATTGTCATGTTAATGTTTTTTAGATAAAAATATAATTTATAACAATATACAAACAGACAGGAAAAAACCATTTATCTTACTTATAAAATTAACAAAGAGGGATCGTAAAATAATTAATCTATTCTAATATTGTAGAATAATGTCACTACAAGATACATAACGCGTAAAAACTTTATTATCTACTAGCGGTCAGCCTCGCGGTTTCACCCGCGCGTAATTTCCTTTTTCAACTATCTCCCCCTTCCTCCATCCTATCACCCCTTCCCCCATCAAAGTATCCTATGTTCGTCTCCTGGTTTTAAGCTACCTCTCCACCAATTTTCATCCAAATCGGTTCATACCATAGAAAAAGAGAAGAAAATTTTCTTGTTCTGTGGTTCATACGTTCTTGAGTTATAAATAGTTTAACTAACACCACTTTCTTGTATGTATAGGTATACATATATAGATTTATTTTAAAACATTAATTGGAGTATGGTACTTAAAATTTATCACATCTTTAGCATGTGACGCGTAAACAATGAGTCGCAATAAAATAATATCTTACAATAGTCTACATACAAACAAAAATACAATTATATTCTTTTGTGAATGGTTTATTTAAAGAACGTCGAATACTGTCATAATATTTTTCTCATATCTTTTCAACTAATTTGCGCTTCAGAAACCTTTCACACAAGGCTCAGTGTGTGTCTCAAAGGCTTTTGTGCTCGAGCTAAAATTAGAGAAATTCAAGCTTCAGAAATCATATATTATGAGTAAAATTATTTTTTAACCGACTTCAAAAAAGGAGGAGGTTATATGTTCGACTGTATGTATTTTTTTTTTTTTTTTTTTTTATGTATGTCCGTCGATTTCTCCGTCAATTGTGGACCGATTTAAATAATTCTTTTTTTATTTGAAAGTGCATAGTTTCGAGGTGGTCCCATTGTCACCATGTCAGGATCTGATGATGGGATCCCGGAAAAATCAAGGGAAAACCTCAAATTTTATAGGCTGCGCCTACGCGTTACTTGTTTTTTCTGAAGCCATTCAAGTTTTTGCGTCCGATAGACATCATTTTATGTTGATGAGCTGATGATGGAAGGTACAACTCCTTAACGGTTAGGAGTTAGGGGATAATTCTTTCAGTATTGTAGGAATATGTGGACCGTTAGTTGTATTTCATGTACTTTTGCAGCTAAGGTGATGATGGAAAGTACAACTCCTTAACGGTTAGGAGTTAGGGGATAATTCTTTCAGTGTTGTAGGAATATGTGGAACGTTAGTTGTATTTCATGTACTTTTGCAGCTAAGCTGATGATTACCCGGGGATGGGCTGGTCACTAGCCAATAAGGTTAGCACCGGCTCGTCCTAATCGGGTGTGAAGGAGAAACCGGGGGAGTGTAGTGGGTAGCGGACGCTTCGGTCTCGAGTCCCACACACGGCCGCGGGTCTAGCTAGCCTGCGGTTATGGTGCATAAACGCATTCTCCTCCTACCCATGGTGCTGAACACTTAATGAATACCTAATATTATTATTTATTATCAAATAATACAATAATATTTCGTGGTTTCATTTTCGATACAAATCAATTAACAAGGTAGTAATTTTAACCTACAAGGCAAATACTCGCACGCTTTTATATATTTTTTAATTTATTAAATTTCATTTTGTATCGATTTTCCAAACTCGCAATAAAAATCGATAAACCGTGTGACCTCCCTATTACGGCAGCCATAACGCCTCATTATTTTTTCGTGCGAGGCAAAGAGCGCACGCGCTCCTCCCTTAAATAATAAAAAATATTTTTCTTGTGTGTCCACGATGCCTAAACGATCGTTTGAGGAAAGAATGGAGTATTATTTACAAAAAATGAACAAATTAAAAGATAAATACCGTCGCAAACGACGGCGTTTGGATTCCTTTTCATCCGAATATGAGGATGAAGACAATAATTATACTTATTATAATAATCAAGGTAAGTTCATAAAAATCCTTTATTGATTTTACATATCGTATTGAGTACTGTTCAAAGTGAAAGTCTCCTTACGATATTTTGCCATAGATTCTAATTTTAGAACACGGCAAAAATATTAATATACCCGCCATAGATTCCAAGTGAACGAGGCGTTAATGGATTCGAAATTTGAACCATTTCTGATAATACCGTAAATTACCTACAATGTGCAATATATGTAGGTAATATATATATTCTTCTCACTTTCTAGAAGACGAGACTGCGATATTGGGGCCAACGGAGCCCAATATCGAAGAACCACAGCCATTACCTGAACTCGATGAGACAAGTTCCATAGCGGTCCCAGTCCCAGATGCACGGCAAGAACCGGCACTGCCGTTAGTGGACCAGCAGTTGCCGTCGGCACCACCGGAGACTGCGGCTCCCCCACAATTGGATCCAGAAATTTTATCGGCCCTCGGTGAGGCGACTGATTCAGGACCGACATGGGGTGAAGAGATTCACAGTAACCTGGCACAACTCTGGCTGCCACTACTCAAAAAAGGAATGGGAAAAGAAATTAAAGACAAAGTTTTAAAACAATATCTTATCCCAAGTAATTGTACACTCCTTCAAGCCCCGAAGCTCAACATTGAGATATCGGCAGCTGTCGCGGAAATGGTCAGATTACGTGATAAAAAAGTTGAAAATGCCCAACAACAACTCGGTATTGGAGTCACAGCTATTAGCAGGGCAATGTCACTTTTATTAGAAAGCGACAAGAAAATTGAGGCTATTAAAATGTTAAGTGACGGATGCCGTATCCTCTGTGATCTACATCACTCCGAATCTCAAGCAAGAATCAAAATGCTTACTCCGGGTCTGGCTAAGCCTTTTCTAAACGTCATTCAAGACAGCGACCGGGATGAAACATTGTTCGGCGTTAATTTACCTGAGAAAATTAAAGCTTCGAAGACCATTGAAAAGCAAGGTCTTCAAATTAAAAAATCGGTGCCACCATTAAGACCTAATCCAGCTGTCCCCGGCACAAGTACCAGCCGGCAACAATTCCAGGGAAACTGGACCGGGTCTCCTCGATACCCGGCGAACAGGGGGGGGCGAGGAGGCCAGAGGAGGTTCACGACGTTGCCGCGTCGACCAGCGCCGCCCCCGTCGCTCCCAGCCCGAGCCAACCAGGCGAAGTCACGTGCCCCACCACGTCCATAATACAGGTACACTCAGGTCGTGTCAAATATTTCTTTAATTGTTGGTTACATATTACGAATAACGAGCAAGTTCTTAATTGGGTTCGAGATGGAGTTCCCATCCCATTTATAACAAAACCATATCAACCAACCATACCAGGTATTACATGGTCATCAAATGAACAACATGAAATGTCACAGGCTAGATAAACGAAATAAAATAGCCCTTATGGTCCAAAGATTTTTGAAATTACCCATCGTCACAATTCGTGAATATTCTCAGTTGATAGGTACCCTTATATCAGCTTGCCCAGCGGCACGATACGGTTGGTTATATACGAAAATATTAGAACGACAAAAATATATATTTTTGAAACAGCTCGGTTCATTTGAAGCTAAAATTAAACTCCCATCTATTATCTTAGATGATCTGACCTGGTGGAAGGACAATATTTATAAGACAAGCAGTCCTATAAAAAATCCAAGCTATGCTATGGAAATTTATACTGACGCATCACGAACCGGTTGGGGTGCATATTGTGATGGCGCTCGAATTAACGGGGCATGGAAAGAAAGCGAACTTCAATTTCACATAAATTATTTGGAGTTACTTGCCATATTTTTGGCACTTAAGTGCTTTGCTCGGGATAGTTCAAATTGCGCTATTTTGCTTAGGGTCGACAATACTACGGCAATAAGTTATATTAACCGCATGGGCGGGATTCAATTCCCACATCTTAACACCCTGGCTCGTGACATTTGGCAGTGGTGCGAATTGAGACAAATCTGGTTATTTGCCTCGTATATAAATACAAAGGATAATAAAGAGGCTGATGAAGAGTCACGTAGAATTAATCCAGATGTGGAATGGGAACTATCAGGGACAGCATTTAGCTACATTGTCAAAAAGTTAGGCACACCCGAGATTGATTTGTTCGCTTCTCGCATCAATGCCAAATGTTCCGAGTATGTGTCCTGGAGGAAGGACCCGGATGCTATTAGTGTAGACGCATTCACAATAAACTGGGATGGGAAATTCTTTTATGCTTTCCCGCCATTTTCCTTGTTATTAAATTGCATACAAAAGATTATCCAGGATAAAGCTACGGGTATATTAGTTTTTCCTATGTGGCCTGCACAAGCTTGGTATCCACAATTAAAAGATTTATTAGTAACCGATATAGTCACTTTGAAACCTCGGCCAAACCTAGTTTTGTCCCATTGCAGACAACAACATCCACTGCACCGGACACTTACCCTGGGTGCAGCGGTGCTCTCCGGCTCGCGTTCTCCCGCCGCGGTGCGCCGCCTGCGGCCCTAGATCTAATGGTCGCGTCGCTGGCCACTAACACCTTGCAACAGTACGGGGTGTGTTACAAGTTGTGGTGGAAGTACTGCCATGACAATAATTACGATGTCTTCGACGCCTCCATTTCAAATGTAGTATCCTTTTTAATAGAAGTTTTTGAAAAAGGCGCATCCTACGGTACGCTTAACAGTCATCGGTCCGCCCTGTCCTTACTTCTAGGAAAAGACCTGGCTTCGGATGACTGTATTAAAAGACTTCTAAAAGGAATTTTTAGAACGAGACCGTCATTACCGAAGTATACGAGCACCTGGGATCCTCAGCTAGTGTTGAGTCATATATCAAAATGGATACCCAATAGTCAATTAAGTTTAGAAAAATTAACTAAAAAACTTGTTATTTTACTGGCCTTATGCACTGCACATAGGGTGCAAACTTTTTCTTTGATTAAATTATGCAATATTAATATTAATGAAAATGGGGTTGAAGTGTTAATATTAGACATCATTAAAACATCTGGGATAGGACGAGATCAACCAGTATTGTTTTTACCGTATTTCCGAGAAAATACCGCGATTTGCCCGGCTACAACGCTCATAGATTACATGTCCGTGACACGTAACTTAAGACCTACGAGTTGTGATCATCTCTTAATAACTGTGAAGCGTCCTCACAAGAACGCGACAGCACAGTCAATAAGCAGATGGATCAAGCAGGCGTTGTGCGCGAGTGGAGTCGACGTGACGGTGTTCGGAGCGCACAGCGCCCGTCACGCCGCCACGTCGGCCGCTCGCGCCGCCGGGGTCAGCGTCGACCTCATCCGCAAAACTGCTGGCTGGACTGCGTCCTCCCAGACCTTTGCCAAATTTTACAATAGGCCTATCTTAGAGGAGGCCAATTTTGCAAAATCAGTTTGTTTGCCCTCAAACACTTAATTTAGTTGTCTTTGATGATCTATAATCTGTACCTACTCATGATACTGTTTAATTAAAATAAGGAATTATTTTTGTTAAGTTGAAATATAAAATATAACTTTAATTTCATAGTTCTCGTGTTTTATTGACTGCGCATTTTAATAAATGACACTCAACAATTATTATTGACAAAACTAATTACTCTAAACATCTACCTTGTTAATTGATTTGTATCGAAAATGAAACCACGAAATATTATATATGATCAAACGAACTTCTAAGTGAAGTTCGATCAATATAATATGAGTGGTTTCATTTGAAGATACAAATCACCCACCCACCCTAATCCCAGTTTTGTTTTAACACGAGCTCAATGAAATAAAGAAATTAGTACTTACTTTAAAAATAATGAGGCGTTATGGCTGCCGTAATAGGGAGGTCACACGGTTTATCGATTTTTATTGCGAGTTTGGAAAATCGATACAAAATGAAATTTAATAAATTAAAAAATATATAAAAGCGTGCGAGTATTTGCCTTGTAGGTTAAAATTACTACCTTGTTAATTGATTTGTATCTTCAAATGAAACCACTCATATTATATTGATCGAACTTCACTTAGAAGTTCGTTTGATCATATATTCTACTCGTATTTTCGCTATCATTATTATGAAAGAGTTTTACTCACTACCTACGTGTTATTCACACTAAAAATAGAAAAATAAACAAACTTTTTTTAAAAAAAATTAAACCGACTTCAAAAAAAAAAAAAGAAACAAAAAAAACTACCTAAAAAACTGAAAAGCAAAAAATAATTTTAATAAGACATTCATCAAATGCGCTTATTGTCTAAGCCTATTAATTAAATTGTATTTTACGTGCTAGGTAGGTACCTACTAATCTGTTTGAAGTCGGTGCCAAGCCAAAGGTAATAAAAAATGATATATAATAATATTATGTATTATAAAGGGTTACTTATTAATCCGCGGACGTAGGTACGTAATCTGGGTACCTACTATTTGGCTTGGCACCGACTTCAAACAGATTAGTAGGTACCTACCTAGCACGTAAAATACAATTTAATTAATAGGATTTGATGAATGTCTTATTAAAATTATTTTTTGCTTTTCAGTTTTTTAGGTAGTTTTTTTTAATTCACGTTTATAACAATTCGTTATATTATGATCTAGACAGGTTGCAAAAACTTACAAATAAAATTGTTATAAATTAAGTTTTTCAAAAAAGTTGCAAAATTACATTTTTAAGTCAGCAATATTCTTGGGTTCAACAGCGCCAACTAGCTTCGATCCAATCTACTGTATGAATAATAATATGATTCGAATGGAAATGGTTTGAGCAATGTTGTAAAATTAGGCGATTGGAATAAAGTAACTATCGAATTTCTTGTCAGTTTTTCAGTATAATTATTGACAATTCAAAGTCCATCTTTAAAGTCTACACGAGTAAATTTATATACGATGACGAGCCGGATGTGAAATCGTAACAACAAAACCCCATTCAGTTATGCCATAAGTCATTTTAGCCTTATGCGAGAATACACCACCCTTCACAACAAATGCAATAATATCACAAAAGCGTTTCACAATAGTTTCTACTCGAAACACTTGGCTATTCCAAGCGGCATCATTTGACGTAGCACATATGTCTCATTCCTAGAATTCCTAGGATTAGGCTGCAAAATGCGAGGATTATTTACGACGTGCATTGTGAAATGCGTACCAAATATTCAGTTTAATTCAATGAAACCATTTACCCTGCGCGATATATTGCCAACAGGCTTTGGGTAAGGAAATACAAAACCTTTATTAAAATTTATTACACCGTATTATTCGGGAGAACTGTTTCAACGCAGTCTCCCTTACAAGAGGTCATATACTACATGGTCCGTCCTGCCTTCAAGCAAATGGTACGAATCTAAGGAGACCTACTTGGTATTTCAACATTGCACTGCTATACATATAATGTGCATGAACTTGGATGAAACTTGGATGAATTCATACACAGACTAAGTGATCATTGCAATGTATAACAAATGTAGTGGAGGCACTACAAAGTGAAATATTACATAGAAGATCTTCCAATAAAATTAACCGCTCGTTTGGTGAATTATTTTTTAGAAGACCGCAGTAAACTGACTCCTCGTAACTCTTGTTTTGTGTCTTCTCAAGTACAACTAAATGTGTTTTTTTCTTACAACTACAACAATAATTATTTTGTAAATTCTTGTTAACGTTGAGCGATAGCGATTAAGTTTACCTCTATTAGGATTACTATATCTTTATATCTGTTGATGTTTTTCTGCTTCGAGAGTGTCTTTTTTACTAAAAGATGTAGACATAACAAAAAAAAACTATAAGAACCGTTTTTTAAAATGAAAATTTGTGCTAATTTTGTGTCAAGTTATTCATTTTATGTGCACTATTAAATACATTTATGACATCTGAAGATTTATGAATTGAGTCTATCGTTGTGCTCAAGTTGATATTTGAATGGTTCGATGGTCGAAAGTGAAAAGTCAATCGGTGTTGGTGGTCGCCGAACCTTCGGGCCATGTTCTCCTGAAGTACATTATTGAATTAGAATTTCCGTGTAAACATTATTTGCTCTGTAGAAAAGTGTCGAAAATTCAAATTTTAAAGGAAATAAAGTCAGTTGTCGCATTAAAGTTAGCCTCTGAACACACGAGAATGAAGTGATAAGTGTATTTATTAACCCAGTCAATTTATTCTGAAGCACATCTTTTAGACACTAATACGTTAGAACGCGTGGATATACGTCTGCATTAACAAACATCCAGTCAACTCACTCTAAAGCACATATTTTAAGGCTAATATACTCGTACTATCATGCGTAGAGTGCACGTCAGTGGCAACCGCAGCTTCGTCACGCTGAGTGACAAGCTCGTGTCGTGCGGCGGCGGTCGACGGGTTAAGACGTTGTTCAAAAATTATTTATAGCGGCTGGGACGCGTGAGACGAATTTACAATCTGTTGAGGTTTCACTATATTGCTTCGTAACGTTATAAAGTCGCACAATTTCTGAGACTACATTGTTTTAGTAGAATTTGAACTCATTTGGGATTTAATCGTTTCGTTTTTTATTTGCCTGAAAGGAGAAAGGAAGATTTTAAAACGCAATGGTTTAGTCTATCAAGGTTATTATTAGATGGATTGTTAAGGTTTTATAATTGTAAAAGTATTTTTATGAAAGCTTTAGCTATTTTTAAGCTTATTGTATTAATTTGTATTACAACTTACAATGTTAGCACAAATCCTTAAGGGATTTGACGGAGCGGAAATAGAAATCGAACTCCAAAACATTTGGTGACCTTTTAGTACCTATTTGTAAATCGTAACACGTTATGTTACAAAACATTTGAAGTGCCATCTATTGGTAACGAAGTAAACGAACTTGACTTACTTCACAAATAAATATAAATAAATAAATATCTCTGGACATTATTCACACAGCACCATCTAGCCCCAAACTAAGCATTAGCTTGTGCTATGGGTGCCAGACAACGGATACCTAAACATTACCTATGTATATACTTTTTTTGTAAGTACATACATATTATACATAGAAACACCCAGACTGATACAAACAGACATGTTCGCACACAAATGTTTGTACCGTGCGGGGATCGAACCCGCGACCTCTGGTGTAATACCGACTTCTCGACCATTACACCAAATGGCTCGTCCTCGACAAGAAACAAGTCCCTTCAAAAGTTTTTTTTTTCGCCAAAACACCTTTCTATAAAGCTGTGTCCTTAATACCTTGCTGACCTAGAATGTAATTCGTCCGTCCTTACCGTGACTAACAACAATCAATTCCGAAAGGAAAATAACAAACCCAAACTTATCAATAACTAATTAACCAGACAACGAAAATATAAAGCTCGTTCATTCAGTATCCAGTATAATGAGTGAATATCTAGCGGCTAATATTAGGACAATGGCGGCCCTGGGGAAATTATCGCTCAGCAGGTGCTCTTACAATAACAGCTGATTATACCAGCCTAGGAATTATTCATACGGCCGTAATATTATTTAGGTTAGCTCTAGCTCTATTGAACGGCTTGAATAGGTCTCGGGTGGACGTTACGTAATATTAATTCTTATTAACATTTAAAATGTGTGGGTTTTTTTTTATATCACAAGGATGGCTTTCAATGGCCCATGGCTAGCCTCATGGGAAGGGGTTACTGTCCCATATACGCTTGTAACACTATATAATAGGCAACACTCGTGGGTTGCCAACGCTGTTATTTAAAGAGAAAACAAAATTTTGGCAGCATAAAAAAGTTTTTCCTGTTGTCCCTTTATACCCTGTCCAATTAAGCTCTGACAAACTTACTAACCGACATAAAAATACCTTAATGGTGATGAAGTGCTACTTCACTTTGGTCTTATGTCAGGAGGAGGTTACTACCCCAGACGAGAGGCTAATTCGAAAGGTATTCTATGCTCTATCTTCCTTTTATATAGAGTCGCACAGGAATATTTACCATCAAGTCCAGCACAGGTCAACTGACATACCATTTGACATTTTAAAAACTCGTCCTTTTCAAAACGAAGTAACAATATAGAGACAAACACAATTGACGGAAGAGACAAAAGCGCAACAACGTGGAACAACTGATTGGAACTAGGCTAGAGCGATGTTGCCAGTTTGACAGTTTATCGAGTTTTTATCGAATGCCTTTTTGAATGAAAGTGTTTGCCGTCCAGTGGTGTCAATCAGTTCAACGGTAAATTTTATCAGAAATTTCACTTTTGTCAATTATCCCCCTACTTCCCCCCATATTGCCGGAATCAAAAATACCCTATGTCATCCGGGGATAATGTAGTTTTCCAACAGTGAGAGTATTTTCCAAAACAGGTCAGTAGTTTCGGAGCCTATTCAATACAAACAAACTTATAATATTAGTAAAGATAATATATCATTAAATGTGCTGCCATAATGTATTACAAAGGCTTCTAATCTATGGCCCTAAGGGCCAGTTTCACTTATTCCAGAGAGATTGATCATTTATCTGCCAGAAAAATATCGAGGTTTTAAAGGGCTCCGACTACAATAAAGGGAGTAAGTAGTCTAACTCTAATGCAATGTAGTAATCGCATAGACTAACTCTTAGACTAGCATTGAAGGACGTTTTCTGCATTATTTACATAATAAAACGTACATAAAATACCTCATAAGACAAAACGACGCGGCAGCGCTTTCTAAAATTTATACGACAAAGGGTTTTAATAGGGGATGAAAGTAAACAAAGTCGCCTTATGTACACAGATCCGACGTAATATGTAATGGTGTATCAACCCCATGAAGGTACCCGCACGGAATTGTAAGGGTATTTGCCCTGGAGTTATTGTTTTCAAGGGTTTCGGAGATGATAATAAAATTATACTTCTACATACCGATTTGGTTTACTCAACCTAATTCAATATTTGGAGGGTTTTTCATAACCCCGTGAATTGAGTGTGCTGTGAATGTTTAAGTATTATTTGCCTTTGTTAAGGAAGGGAGAGGACCAAGGTTGAGGTCGAGGTTAAATAGATCTTGTTATAGCTTTGGCGATTCGGTTCAGTGGTTAAGAATTATTGAGGTACAGGCCCCGGCAATGAATAAAGAGGGGATGTCGCAGAACACGAATTTTGTTACGCCTGCGCGCTATTGGTCAGAAACATACCTCTGACCAATAGCGCGCGCGGGCATTCGGGGGAGATTCGCGCGCGCGCAAGTACACATGCGAGAACTTTCCCCCTCTCCGTCGACCGATATTCAACAAGTTTGCCGATATCTATAACACATTCACACACGTTGTCGAAACCTGCTAGTAACACTACAAATATATTATACTTTAAACAAGTATTTGTCTGAAAAATACGCAGTACGTGTATTATCTGAAATAACATAAAAAATGGAAAAGATCTTACAGAAAATATCTGAGTAGAAAATCTAGATTTCCGATACCGTTCAGGTAAGAAGAGTATTACGTAAAACGAGCTTGGTTAAAGAATATAAAGAGTAAAGAAATTCTAATTCCTCATTCCGCACTAATCTTCTTAAGCGGTACATTAAGCAAAACCAGAGGAATTGTTCACGTTAATTTTTCAAAAGGAAAGCAACTGCTCATTAAAATGCAAGGAGAGCCGGGACTAAGTGAAAACACTTTTATTACCGGTTAAACATTTTAGAGTTCTGGGGAAAATTAGAAAACCCGAGTAATTCTAATCATAACGGCTACGATCCTACAACGGCGCGCGGTAATTTTTTAAGGTCAAACTAAACTACGAGTATGTAAGTTTTTTTGTGCACTTTAACGAACTTTGTACGAACATTGTCTATTCCCTCACTCTCATAACTCAATAGGACAGTAATTTGACACGATCAAAGAACGCTAAGGTCTCGGTAGCATAGTTGGTAGTGCACTCGCCCGGACAGCGAGGGACGTGGGTTCGAGTCCCGCCTGATTCCTAGACAAATTGATTTTTTTTTCTAATATATTATATAATAATATCGCCATTAAGCAGGCAAATGCTTTTAAAATTATAAAAATAACAATCCAAGAGAAAAAAAACCGGCCAAGTGCGAGTCGGACTCGCCCATGAAGGGTTCCGTAGCAGCAAGTATCATCATAATATAAAAGTTCTTGTAGTTCTTGGTAAGTTTGATCGACGTTTTTATATTTGAGTTGATTGAATGAGAGGAAAATTGCGGTTTACGATTTATGACGTTTTAAAAAAAAACTAATTACTTGATCTCGTTCAAACCAATTTTCAATGGAAGTTTGCATGGTATTGTACATCATATATTTTTTTTAGCTTTATCGTTCTCTTATTTTAGAAGTTAGAGGGGGGGGACCAACATTTTACCACTTTGGAAGTGTCTCTCGCGCAAACTATTCCGTTTAGAAAAAAATGATATAAGAAACCTTATTATCATTTTTAAAGACCTATCTATAGATATCCCACACGTAAGGGTTTGAAGAAAAAAAAATTTTTGTGTTTCAGTTCTAAGCATGGGAAGCCCCAAAAATTTATAAACTAATTACTTGATCTCGTTCAAACCAATTTTCAATGGAAGTTTGCATAATAATGTACATCATATATTTTTTTTAGATTTATCGTTCTCTTATTTTAGAAGTTACAGGGGGGGGGGACCAACATTTTACCACTTTGGAAGTGTCTCTCGCGCAAACTATTCAGTTTAGAAAAAAATGATATAAGAAACCTTATTATCATTTTTAAAGACCTATCCATAGATACCCCACACGTAAGGGTTGGATGAAATTTTTTTTTTTGAGTTTCAGTTCTAAGTATGGAGAGCCCTCAAAATTTATTATTATTTTTCTATTTTTGTATGAAAATCTTAATGCGGTTCACAGAATACATCTACTTACTAATTTTCAACAGTATAGCTCTTATAGTTTCGGTAAAAAGTGGCTGTGACATACGGACGGACAGACAGACAGACATGACGAATCCATAAGGGTTCCGTTTTTTGCCATTTGGCTACGGAACCCTAAAAACGAACTTTTAAATAATAGTGGTAAGGATAAGGTGGTCGTTTTTTACCTGAAAGCATTATGCTGAAATAGATCCCGATATGAATGTCTTTTTAAAATTAAAATACAGGAATTTCATGTATTTTAGTTCGCGATTTCAAGAGAAATGGTGGCATTGCATTATTTTTTATTTTGATTTAAAATTAAATCTACGAGCACTTTACGACCTTAAATCTCAATTTAACTAAATCATGGTTTACTGAAAGAGTTCATTATCATAAATTTATCACTCTATTATTATTCTATGAACAATATGTAAACTGTACACGAGTGGTGAGCCACATCATACGCTACGCCAAAAACAATATTTACTGCCCCGAACTTTATCATGTAAACACGCGTGAAAACACTATGAGAAACGAGTTAATTATTTAATGCTAATATTATTGCAAATATGTGTTTGTACAATATCACAACATGTATTTTATGTAAACCGGTATATTCATGTTAAACTTGAACTACACTGATAATAAACATCGAAAGCCTATAAACTTAATAATTTCGTTTGTCTATAAATTAATCGCCACCCTTTCCTTTTAATCGCCAAAGTTTTACAACAGTTACTTCAATCTGCAGTACTACACTAAAATCACAAGACAATTAGTAAATCATCGGAATAAGCCACAAAATTAGATAGAAACCTTCACAAAACGCTCACTCTAAAGAATATATTGAATTTTATTTAAATATTTACTGATATGATAAAATTAAAATAAGTTCCACCATTTCGAAGAAATATTATGAAAAAGGTGAACGTAACATTATTAAAACCATCGGTATATTCTGGTGGTAGCCTAAAGATATTGGGCTGTCAGTCAACAGCAGCTACACGGCAATAGTCAACATTGACACGATGAAAAGATGGGTGGAATTGCTTCAGACGTGCCAGGGATGTCACTTCATAGTAACAGTCTGTACATTTATCTTTTTTGTCAAGTAAACATTTACCTTAATACATTCCCTGGATGCTTTTTTAATTAGTGTAGTATTTGTAAAATAATCAAAAGAACCGCAAACTTAAAGTGAAGATATTAAAAAGTGCCTTAGGTCAAATATGAATTATAAAGTTCGTCAACTCTTTTTTAAAAACTAAAATGCAATGGTCCTTTTTCTTTAATACTGCAAATGCTTAAGAAAACTAGCTTTCCGCCAGCGTTTTCATCCTCGCGTAGTTTCTTTTTCAAATATCCCGCGGGAATGATACGTTTCCCGTAGGAATTGTATAGCCTATGTCCTAATCCGGGTTATAAACTATACGTGTGCCAAATTCATCTAAATCCGTTCAGCCGTTTAGGCGTGATTGAGTAACAAACAAACAACCAAACATCACGGTTTCGCATTTATAATAGGATAAACTATTCATGGTGTAAGATATGCTAAGCTAAGCGTTCGGGGTTGTGTTTATCAATCCGCAATTGGCAAACATTGATTTGCTTGCCAATTGCGGTTGATTCATCTAGTTGTCATTGTAACAATGATTTGATTTCATTATTGGAGGTCTTTGTCCTGCAATGGGACTTTCTAATACCTAGAACGATATAAAAATGTAAGTAGGTACACCAAAACCTACTCTCGTCATGCATGAGTTGAGCCAACAACTTCTAATGTTTAACCGTGTATCTATAGCAAATATATTATTTCATTTCATTTCATTTTTCATTTCAAAAACCTCGTCCCCAATTACCATACTAAATCGATCGCCAGTCTCTGACAACCCTATTTTGAATATGTGGGAGGTTCTAAGGTAGCAAGCCGAACATTCACGATCGAAGCTAGCGATCGTGGCGGACAATTTTGAACACGGGTGGACAATTGCGGACAATTTCGGACAGGGGCGGACAGGCGGACGGGGCGGAACGGACATAATGTTGTTTACACGACAATGCTTGGATTTGTGTGCTTTTACCGTCGCGCCCTTATTTGAGGCTCACAAAAGGACCGTGTGTCATCTAATAGAAAATTCGGATCTTACAGGATTTATTACAACGTAGTATTTGTTTGACTTGGGGCAATTTATCAATCGGCGAACGTTTAATGAAAATGGAAATATATTAAGCGTAGGTACCTATTATAATTAAAATCGTGAAGCCGTTTTCCAACAGGCTAAGATCAAAGCTCGGTCGAAAAATCGATTCTTAGATGAAAGTGATAATTTAACGTTGAACCTTGTGCGATTCTGATATTTAATTTTTTGCTTTTAGTATACACAGTACAAAGCATTAAAGCTGAATGAATATTTTCATTTCCATTATGTCACGGTTGTCAGGCCTTGAGTGAAATAACATGCATTAATATTTTTGCTACCGTCATACATAATGGATTATAATAGGTACAATTGATAATATTTTCTTTCTCCAAGATAATGGAAGCGTACCCTGACTTGATTTGTTTTGTTTAGATTATATGGTTAAAGGTTTTGGCAAATCTAGTAACATTAGAGCAACTGCCATCTGAACTCTAACCTTTAACAGAGCAACAGACCAAAGATTAAATACGCACATTCCAAAAGGTCTCAAACATGCAAAGTGAGACGTGAAACTACAACTCAATTAAAATAGTTCATGTTTTATAGTTTATCTATTTAAAAATTCATCACTAAAAAATTTCCTTAGCTTTTGCAATGCAAAGAACAACAAACTGTTCGATTCGATAACCCATTATCCGATTCAAATGCTATTAGGATAATATACCCACAGAAATCTAAATAATTATTTAGATTTCTGTGATAATACCTTTTGGAATTGAGTGAAAAATGGCGTCAAATGCGCTTGTCCGTAACGTTAGCAACCAATAGAAACACATTATTTATTATCTCTGTGTGTGTAAGTCATCACGTCGCGTAATGCAACTCCAAAAGGTCGTATCCTAATAGCATTTGAACAAGATAGTAAAGCAACACCACAGAATATTAAATAGTTACTGCAACACTTGGTAAAATCAGCCAGTACTACTGTTCAGAATATCGTTGAAATCCCCGCCCTCTCAAGCCCTTCGCCACTAAATCTCGATAAGAAAGCAATAAATCTTCCGGCAATCACTAATGATCGATTAGCGTGCGCGATCTATCATGATCAGCGGATGATTCTTTTCCCATTTACAGAACAGGAAGTGGAACAAGTCAGTGAAGATGTAGATAATAGAAACTTTGACGGTACCAAACTATTTTGGCTTATTTATTCTTAGTTTAAGAACGGATAAGATGAATAGTTGGATCTCATAGCGTCAATTTAGAAAGGATTTATTGTAATGTATCAGCTTTTTTTATGCCAGATGCGGCAAAATAGCCAGCGGGTCGCCTGATGGTAAGCAATCACCGCCACCCATGGATATATGCAACACCAGCCCGGGGGGGATCGCTGGACATCTGCAACACCAAGGGGATCGCTGATGCGTTGCGACTTGCGTTAAGAGCTTATATTATGTCCCCTGCAGTTTGTGTTATCTAAATTATTCAATAAGCTTCTACTAATATACTACGAGAAGTTAATGACTAACCAATGCATAAGTTTTGTAGGTATCTCAATAACCAATAGATCAAGATTAAAATTAAAGCGGAGGACTATTTCAAAGAAAACAGTATTCGTTTTTTTTATCCCTTAGCCTGTACATATTGTGATAATGACTTGGTTTCAATGATAAAGGAAACTTAAGTTTCTGCTA
The DNA here is from genome assembly GCA_949319885.1 of Mecyna flavalis. Lineage (NCBI taxonomy): Eukaryota > Metazoa > Arthropoda > Insecta > Lepidoptera > Crambidae > Mecyna > Mecyna flavalis. The sequence goes on along the minus strand of OX439419.1, from coordinate 356,182 downwards.
CCCAAAGTACCTACTATAAAATCCCACGAACACCCTCAACAATAATTGCAAGCACGTCGGAAGGTAAAGATTGCACACAACAAGCAAACACGTAGATCGCGTCTAATGGAGATTTACTCCGCGCCCGAGATTGCATCGACGCCGTCGAATGCAATCGCGGCGGAATGGGCGCATTTGTATCTATTAGAAAATAAAAACATTGCTTTGTGAATCCTGCTTGTCACATTCACTGGTAATTGTATTAAGTAGCGGCTTAGGGTTTTATGAAAATACGCGTAGCAATACTTTAAGCAACTTTTTATATACTGCGTGACATTTTAGTCGTTGCTTTCCCGTAGTAAAATGATTATTTCTTAGGAGTACAATAGATTAATGAGTTTTTTTAGTCAAATCAAAAGTTTTACTCTGGTTGGTGATAAGACCCTTTTCATAGTCAAACCGGTTAGCTACCACAAATTGGCTATGTTCTGTCAAATAAAGAAGGTCGATCAATTTCCCCACTGGTAGGGATTTGTCGGTGGGGATTTTCGGAATAAACCGATCAATTTATCCTGCAGTGTGAAGATTGAGCGATGCTTCCTGATGTCCCTTTATGTGATAAACAAAACAATTTTATCGATATGTTACACCTTCACACTCGATTATTACGTGTAAGCAAAAGATTTCAGCAATAGACATCTCTAAGTGAGCGGGGCTAGCTCATCATGAACGTTGTTTTTCTGCATAAATTTGACGGTCAAAAATTGCGTTTTAGTCCTATAATTTATCAAATCTATGAAAGCTGTCGGAGAAATCATGCTAGTATAGTAGTAGTATGAAGGTATAGTAATAACTGGACTTTTCAAATCCTGAATTATGATGCAAGCGAACCTTGACTAGATCGGTACACAAAGCTCGGAAAGAGATACGAAGTAGAATGAAAGTGATACGTTTCAGTTAACAAAACGAACTAATAGACAGCAGAATAAACTACCGATGGGAAAGTATCCGATTGCGATGCAATCACGGACACGACGTTAATCTCTATAACGCGGAACAACAGACTCTTTCAATGTATTGCCGACGTGGTGTTCAGAAGTTGTAGTGTCCTGGGTACCTATTGGTACTTTTATTATAAACTTTTTGACCGCCTCCGTGGAACAGTGGCTAAACCGCTCGGGTATAAAAACACGGAGGTCATGGGTTCGATTCCCGCCTTGGGTCTGGTTGGTGGTAGGGCTTTTTCAGAGTCCGACTGGCTAGCTACCACCCCCATAGGTGAGATCTGCCGTTATAACAGCTCTGGCTGTGTTCCGGCAATATCAATGTTGGAGCCAGTACACTTGAATTCAGTCTCATCTAGTCAAGAGTAAAAAAAATAAAAACCGAGTTTTGATCATTTAAAGCAATAAGTTGATAATTTTTTTATAAAATGTTTTTGAGAAATAGTAATAATTTGAATTTATCTTAGCACAAACTATAAATGTGGAAATGCTTCAAAATATCTTAGTTTAAGACTTTACATCCGACCATCTGGCGGAAACCAACCCTCTTAAGAAATATGGTCCCATTGGTATGCGCCGCAAAACCAATCTTCCGACACGAGCGGAAGATTGCGAGTCAGCAGAAAGTAACGTGCAAACATTGGTTTCAAGAGCCGATACTGTAAAACCTTACTGAGATAGCCAATCAGAATACATTTATTCTTAACTAGCCTTTTCTAACTGTAACAGTAACTACATAGATTCAAGTAAGCCTCCCATATGACAGTGGCAAAATAGTGCCCTAATTTTAACCTTATGTTACTAACACATCTAATACCGGCGGAAGACCAATGAAAAAATTCAACAGCCTATATGGCCTATAGGGTTAAAACACAATTCATGACACAGTTCTTTGACAGAGACATCAGAAATTTGAGAGAGACAAAATACTTGGAATTTCCCCCTTAATAGAGCGAGTACATTATGAGTACAGTAAGCCATCTCCGGCCAAACCGCAGTATTATTGCCGTTACCTGTCTTTTCTTTGGGTTATCACTTGCAGCTAAATTTTATTTCAGTGCCACGTAAGCGGTGGCGAAAAGACGCAAAGCCTCGACTTCGAATTTCACGGCAACGATGCGGCAGCGGGAGCGGCGGCGCACGCAGGCGCACCGCGGTTATCGCTTGACGCGGGCCGTCAATAGCGGTACGATGCTGTCAAGCGGTGATCCGCAGTACGCCTGCGTGCGCCACCGCTCCCGATCCTGCCCCGCTGAGTGCGAGAGAGAACGGGTCTATGGAATTCCATACAAAATATCTCTGGCGCACTGAGAAACGTTGGGGTAAACGGGTTCTAGAGTGGAGACCGCGTCTCGGTAAACGTAGTGTAGGACGCCCTCAGGCCAGGTGAAGCGATGATCTGCGCAAGATGGCTGGCAGGAGCTGGATGCGAGTGGCCGAGGATCGATCAGCGTGGCGAGCATATGGAGAGGCCTATGTCCAGCAGTGGACTGTCACAGGCTGATGATGATGATGATGACTGAGAAACGGGTCGAGATTTGGATTGAGTGTACCTACGATAGATTCTAATACTATACTTGACGAGCCATTTAATGGTCGAGAAGTCGGCTATTACACCAGAGGGCGCGGGTTCGATCCCCGCACGGTACAAACATTTGTGAGCATGTTTATGCTTGTTTGTATCGGTCTGGGTGTTTCTATGTATAAAATGTAGGTATTTACAAAAAAGTATATAAGTTATGTTTATCCGTTGTCTGGCACCCATAGCACAAACTAATGCTTAGTTTGGGGCTAGATGGCGCTGAGTAAACAATGTCTAGAGATGTCCAGAGATATGGCGCATACACTCAAACCGTGCGCGGTTTGTTTGTATGAAAATTGTACTTTGTAGTATTTCTACTATGTCTCCCCTCAAGGTTTGTGTACGATCGACTTTCATGTCGTGTTCAGTTTCACGCGTTGGTGGTTTCACTCATTATAGCTGTAGCTGTGTTTGTGTCACAGCCGCCGAGATAATTGAGGTTACAAGTAAATGATATGGTTTTCGTTGCTATTGGAAAGATATTCACAGTTTTGTTTTATGTCATATTTTAAATAATTAAAGAGGAATGATTTGATTGTTTGTTTGTATTGAATAGGCTCCAAAAGTTCTGAACCGTTTTGCAAAATTCTTTTACCATTAGAAGCGGACATTATCCCTGAACAAAAATGAACATGGGCTACTTTTAATCACATTTCTACGGGATAACGTACAGTCCACGCGAGCGATCTTTAATATAAGTGTAGAAAAATCTCACATTCTTGCAAGATAACTTCATACAGTCAACACAGCCGAAGCCACAAGCGGTAGGCCTAGTATGAAAATGAAGGTAGCAATAAAAATAGCGGACAGTTGCGACAGCGGGGAAACCGCAGGGTATCCAGTAAAAGCATTTTATTCTGCGTGAGGCGAGCTCGGTCACACGGGTTGTGGTTGCTAAACTGCACACATTCGGGCTTTGGCATGTAAAGCTATTCATTTAGCACTTGTTTTATTTCGCAACTTCAGTTGGCAACGCAACCCATCTGATTGTGGCCCACTGCGGCCTATTGAGTCACAATTTATTTCTTTTTATTATTATTAAAGACTAGCGGTCGCCTCCGTGGTTTCACCCGCGCGTAATTTCTTTTCAAATATCTCTCCCTTCCCCTCACATTTCCGGGATCAGAAGTACCCTATGTCTGGGGATAGTGTAGCTTTTCAACAGTGAAAGAATTATTTAAATCGGTTCAGTAGTTTCGGAGCCTATTCAATACAAACAAATAAACTAATCTTTCCTGGTTATAATATTCGTAGATGGCGACAAACGATAAAGTAATACCTGACGGTATACCGCCTAAGATACGTTACATAACAATCTAAAGTAGTAATAAATCTCACTGCAGGGTAAAGGCCCTCCCATCCTTGAAATCTAGTACCTATTTGGGACAATGATGATAAATTTCGAGTAAAATACAAAAAAAAACGACAATTTTATTTTCCCATACAAACTGTTCTTATCTGTCAAACGTTTGATATAATAATTATTATTCAGCTAGTAATCATTCTGTGTATTTTTACATGAAATAATTTAATTCAGTGCGAACGTTCATATCCCACGCCCAGTTTCCCACAAAATTAATGACACCTCCTAAGACCTCCTAAGCCCGTAACCTCGCGTAATTACGTTTTTCCCGGCATGTTACGCGTACATTGCAGCAATTAACCGGGTGAGAAACGCGACGTGTAACGACCCGTAGCATTGTACGCGTCTCAAACAAATCGCACACCAACGCGGATAACACGCGGTAATGAGGTGCGGAGTAGACGAGTGGAGAAAACGTTGGGAATAAGATTTGGTGGACTGAAGTAACGGGTTCGATTATAGCATAAGATAATGTATTGATAACGGGCAACATCATCAAGTAGGAAGCTTAAACGTATGTCTTGAGTATCATAATCAGCTTCTTTATTTTTTATTGTACAGTACTTTGGCTCTACGTAGTCTGATGGTAAGCAAAAGGGGAACCCAAATTACCATGACAACGGACGCAAAACCGAGGCGTTCTATCCGTTGGCATCGCAGTACTGGCCCGCTAGGTGCTTTTTCACGCTTCGTTTAAAGGAATCCATGTTACAGGAAGGGGGAAATACATGAGCCGGCAAAGAGTTCCACTTTTTAACTTCGTAACGCTTCTTAACTTTGTTATAAAAAATATTTACGACTAAAGACGAGACTTACTACCGTCAGATACGTTTAGGAATTCATCTGACAATCCTGATTATATCACAATTAGACTATCTTACTGCGTAGACCTGACCCTTAAAGTCGTTTATTATTACCAATCTTCTTGATGTTTTTTTTATTTATTCATTAATTTGTTCTTCTATGACGTGAAAGAAGATGAATAAATAATTATGTTAAAATCTTCGCTCACGAAAAAGCATGAATTACAATTACGAGAAAATATAAAAACACAGTGTAGGCGAAAACCGAATCAAAGCTTGACAACATAATAACCTGTAAGAATCCATAAACCATTGCTCTTAACCTCGTGTGTTCCGTTCCACGCAAGCCAATGACGAGAGCGCGGCAACTGTGCGTGAAACGGAACGCAGATGAAAGCGACCGTGAGGCTTTTGCGGAGTACTTGAATGTTTTTCATTTCACAGAACATAATGGCAAAGAGAAAGAATTATTAATATGCGTGCATTTTTAGATGAGCAAACGAAAAATGGCATAAATTAGTGTTTACAAATAAAAGAGAGATGTCAATCAATGTCAATTTCGTTAGTGGTAGAGCGAGCCATGCTGTTTTACAGTACCTACGAATGGCTCACATAACAACAGCGTGAAATGTATTGTGCTTCCTCTGGTTTGTGAGAGTGCCGGAGGCCCACAACCCCCATACCCCCATAGACCGGCAACGCATCATCGACCCCTCTGGTGTTGCAGATGTCCATGGGCGGCGGTGATTGCTTACCAACAACAACAACAAATTTATTTTTATCTTCATCGTGATATTAAACACAGTTTTCGAGATCAAAGATGACTAAAAACATAAAAAAATCGTTCTATAGGGTTTTTCAATAAGGACGGGTAGATTTTGGCGGCCTGTGGCGACCATCGTGTCCCGGTGACGTTTGTCAAATCTTCCGTCCATCATTCAGCCACCCATGCCAAATCACCATGCCAAGTTTCAAGACTAAACAGCGCGTGCAAGTGGTAAAACTTTGTTATCAAAAAAGTGCAAACTTTGCGTAATTTTTTGAAAACGACGTTGGTGAAGCGGTCACCGTCAACGGCGAGCGTTACAGAACGATGATAACCTATTTCTTATGGCCCAAATTGAACCATATGGACCTAGACGACATGTGGTTCCAGCAGGATGGCGCCACGTGCCACACTGCCACACAGCGGATGCCACATGGGCGCAATGCACAATGTTTGCACCAACGAACACACATTTTGATAGCAAAGTTTTACCACTTGCACACGCTGTTCAGTCGTGAAACTTGGCATGGTGATTTGGCATGGGTGGCTGAATGATGGACGGAAGATTTGACAAATGTCACTAGGACATGATGGTCGCCACAGGCCGCCCAAATATACCCGTCCTTATTGAAAAACCCTATATATTCTGCCTATTTTGGGAATCATAAAGAGCCCCCAATTACTTGCCCTGACTAGATCAATCCAACCAGTTTAGTTTTTGCTAATTGAAATTCCAGTGCAGAACTCATTGAAACTCTTACTCAGTTTATTAAGAAACTGGTTGGATCGTAGCAACATTCGCAGAAGGCAATTTAAGTTTTCAGAGAAAGATGCCATTAAAGTCTGCGACCTTTGTATTTAGCTATTATAGAATACAGATGATATATTTCTACCGTGGACCCAGTTCACTTGAAACTTCACTTGTAGTGGTAGAGCCATGCTGTTTTACAGTACGAATGGGCCGGCTCGTCCGGGGAAGAACCACCCTTTCACATATGTAACACCAGCGTGAAATAATTGTGACTACTTTTGTTTTTCGTGTGGTTTGTAAGAGTGCCGGAGGCCCACCACCCCACCATCCCTCTGGGGTTTCAGATGGTCATAGGCGGCGGTGATTGCTCACCATCAGGCGACCCGCTGGCTCGTTTGCCGCCTCTGACGTAAAAAAAAATGAAAAACAAGGCTTGGTTCATCATCATTTATGAGCCTACGGTGTTGCTTGCCTACGGGGGTCGTGTACCTTAATAAAAATAAATAAATGTTGACTTGGATTCCATTACATAAACAAAATCAGTTCGGTTTTTACTAATTAAAATTCCTCTCTAGAACTATGTAACTCCGCAGTTTATCAAGAAACTAGCTACATCTTAGCAACAATCGCAGGAGGTAATTTAAGTTTTCCGACAAAGCTGCTATTGTAGTCTACTCGATAACTAGCTGTTTGCTTTGTTATTCAGCTATTTAAATTGCAAGTATTCCAGTTAATTACTACAACATTTGTACTGTTTTATTTGTCAAGATTATTATTTGTGAAGATATTTTGGAGCGACTCGTTTTGATGGTATCATCATAACAAAATATGCTTCTTATAAGTTTCCTTGTAAGACAATAAGACTTATGAGGAAGAATATAATGATATTTTTTTCTTATTTTATAAAGAAGCCTCTGGCACTGTTATTCATCAAACTAAGCGCTTAAGTACCACTAAAGTCTCGGCCTCGAATTTCGCATTTTTTCGTCAAACACTCTTATAGAGGAGGTACGTGTATTTTTGATTAAAAAAATATTGTAGATTCCAAAAATACACGTGATAGGTGGGAGGGGGGGGGTTAGGGGTAGTCTTAAATCTCATCATGTATCACCAAGGGGAGGGAGGGTTAAAAAAAACCATAGACAAATACATAATATAGATGCTCGCAGGTAAAACGACATTAATTTGTAACAACTCGATTACCCACAGCTTCAGATTGTACAGAACACTTGATCTTAGTAAATAGTCACCGAGTTCAATTTAAGTTTAAGAAAGCTGATACTCCACTCTACTAGTTGTAACGATAGCCATCTCAAGTAACGAGCTGTCTCGATGCTTCGTTGTTTTGCCATTTAAATTATACGACTTCTGGTGTTTTAATTAGTTTTTCGGGGGTTCATTTCGGTTCGTCGGTGTCGGATTACGTTCAACTTCTTGGATTTCTCCAAGTTTGAGGAAATATGCCGCTTCCTCCGTCGCCATCTTTCACAGTGTAGATGTACTTTCTAAATTTTATTGGGAATAGTCTGTCTTCACTTAGAAAATATTAAGTATTATAAATGGGAAAATGTGGAAACTTTACAAATAGTATAGGTATACATTCACGGACAAAGTAGTGGGCGGCAAAGGTAAATACAAATTTTAAGCTGTCCATTGTTAATTGATGCACAAACAAAATATTTGAAAGTGTCATTGTTTGTCATAGTGAAATCTCTACATACAGTATAGTACCTATCTATATAGCCTGCCATAGAAGCTTTGGCAGTTAACGTTTCGTTGTTATATAAACTTAATGGTTTATAGATTTAAACAACATTATTTACTATGTTCCGGCAATATTAATGTGCGAAGTAATAATATGATGTAAGATCCGAAGAGCCTACAGGTGTGATATAACATTGAGCAATCCCTCCGATATACCATTTACCGATATACTGTTGTGGGCTGCGATCTTGTCTGCCAATTGAATTGTTATAAAAAACTACTCAAATAAACCTTCATTTTGTTTTGAGATAAATTAAGACCAATAATTTACTTGAAGTCAAAACCATTACAATAACAAATACGAGCCTAGTAATAGTCTAGAACCACAATAATTCAAACTAGCCAAGTCACTAAATAACAGTCTTCTGTTAAGACCCTCATTTATTTTGACATTCATACATCATACGAATTCGAAGCAATATTGCTCACATGCTTTATTCCACCTGAAACTAATTTGAAAATGTTTATAAATCAAGAGACACTCGATCCAAGCGCGCCTAATGGCGACGCGAGCCCTTGGTAATAACTCAAGGGTCTTATTTTAATGATTCGTTGGCATAATTGCTGTATCAATGACGGTGTTCGTTTGCTTGCTAATTGCGAATCTATATTTATAAAGTATTCGACTGTCGGAAAAGAAATAGATTTGAAGTCTCGAATAGATTGATGAGGATCAAAATTCCACTTTTCAGGTTTTGTCTGCCTAAAGAAATCTATATGAATAAAAATGTATTGCTGTTTGTTAGTCTCGCTAAAACTCGAGAACGGCTGAACCGATTTGACTAATTTTAGTCTTGAAATATTCGTGGAAGTCCAGGGAAGGTCAATAGAGTAGACTTATTTTGCTTCTAACAAGTAACTAAAAAGTCATGGATTCGAATCCCAGAAAAGGACATAATGTAAAAAACATATTTTGTTGTGTTTATTCTGTCTAGATATTTATTTATATTTCTGTCTATGTTTGTAGTGCCTCTTCTGCGCAAAATCTACTGAAAGGATTTCGGCAAACTTTACAGTAACTAACAGAGCTTTTATTATAAATTAAAACATTTAAGCTTATTTAATGTCAACACACGACGTGAGTACCTAAGAATATAATGTACGGAATCTTTAGAGATTTCGTCCTCTTACTTTCTAAGCTTCGACAAATTCATTATTGTTATATTTCATGTTAAAATTGCTCTTAAAAATAGAATTATTGTGTCCGTGTATTTTAAGAATCTCGACCTTTTCATATTATACAAAGTAGGTGTTTGAACTCCATTCTCCTTCATATCCCTTTGTATGTGTTAAGAGTTTTTCCTACATAACAGAATGAATGATATAAAAACATGTCAAGTACGAGTCGTATTCACGGACTGTGGATTCCGTCAAATTTTGTCGCAAAATAAAGTCTCGTTCGATATCGATCAAATTCAAATAGATAATTGTGGCAATGGTGATTAAGCAAGTACTTATTATTGTGGCATTGAATTGATATCAATGATGCAGTCCTTTGTCATTACTAGGCTGATGAATTAAATAATAATAACTTTACATATTTTGGTTTTGTCTTACTTGTGGTAGCTTCTTGCCAATATAATGTTTTTTGTAAAGTTGTGGGTAAAAAGGTTGAGATTTCCGTAAAAATCTTAGTGGTAAGGCAAGATTTGTTTATAACTGCATATGTTTTGTACTTGAAATGAAAATGTTCCATTTTGGTTTTTGATGTAGGTAAGGAACCCTAAAAATATTTCTTGCTTTTGCCTTGGAAGAAGGAAATGGTTTATCGAATTTATATTTTTCTTCTATTAATATCTAAAGCCCGGCTATTAGTATTATGAAATGTCAAAAGAGTATTTTTAGATATCGGGATCACATGTTTTAGCTCCGTTTAGTTCCCGTAAGGAACTTTCTCTGAGCGTTTTTTCCCTATCTATTCAGCGTACGATAGCACTTGCCAAGCCCAGTAATTACATTTTTAAGCTACTGCATAGCTCTACATTAGAATCAAGAAATTCCGTAACTAAAATAAACCTAAGGAAAACACCTGACACTCGTCTAACTACGTTTCAGTTCGGCTGACTCCGGCTCAGTGTTTGTGTGCGTGCTACTAGACGTATGCGTGTAGACTGTACGAAGCTCGCACGGATCGAGACGAGCTGATTATTTGTTGCTCTGTAGAAATGCCGCCTTTTCCGGCTGCTCCCAAAGAAGACGCGTACCGGCCTCGCCACGAGTCGCACTGACTTGCCTACCAACTAAAACAACAGCGTCTTTCTCACCCGCATTTGGAGAGGAATCTCGGAATCTAAAAAGTTATTTCCCGGAAAGTGATTACATTCCTGCAACTGCTATTTGACCTCCTTAACCCTTCAGAGAACATATAGTCCCAGTCCTGAATCCTCACTAGACCAATGGATCATGACTATCGGGCCAGAATGAATTAAGAATGTCTTACAGAAGATTGACGTAGCAGCTTTGCTATTTTTCTTCGATCGGTGAGTGCGAGTGCCAGAGGGCCAACCCTCTCTCTTCTCATTTTTAATTTTTTTCCCTCCGTCAATGTTATTTTCTCGGTAGCAGGCAAGCAAATGAAAATATTCATGAACTTTCCTATTCCATTTTGTTACATACACGTGTCGTGTACTACAACGAAAGATCCTTTTGTTCAAAATGTTAATGTTACCCTTTTAACAAAACGACGATTATTTTCATTATCTAATTAATATTATTAAATTCTTGATATAATTTGTAAGGACAAATGAGGGACCAACTCTCGCGGGGCATCCCATATTAATTGTTGTAGCAAATTAATTATATTATAGCAAATCTATTTGTTCTTAAAATACGACGTTTTAATTTTATTATTGTATAATCTTTGCATTGAGTGTGTTGTTTTATATTATTGGTTATGATGAAGATTCTAGATTTTAAACAGAAATCATTTTCAGGAAACTAAAATAAAATAAGAAATAAATATTGAACAACATCACATACATTATGGTCTGATTCCAGAATTGGGCAATGAGTTCCACAGATTTGCAGTTCTCATGATGAAGGTTGACGCAAACCACTTCGTTCGAATGGAATATCGACTGTATATTTATGGCGTCGTGTAGTTTGCCTGCTTGTCCTATGGTGGAAGAAGTTCCAAATTACGCTTGGCTGAAAATTTTCGCACAGTAAAAGACGAGTATTTTTGTACGAAAAAATTAATATACACTGTTTAATTATCTCAAACGAAGCAAGGACGGGTCGCCAGTAATATTCCTAAAATTTGAAACGCAGATCCCAGTTGATTAAAAGGAAAAGTTGGATTCGGGCGAGACAAAGTAATTCCGAACATGTAGCTCCAGATTCCAAATAAACTAATGAGTTACGAACAATAAACGAGGATTTGCGCCATTGTTTTAATACGAACGTACTCAAGAGTTTACGAGCGAAGTGCGAAACAAAGTTCACAAATGTTTTAGACTATTTGCAATTGAAAAGATCAGACAATACACACAATTGAAGTAACTCATGTGACCCTTATGGGTATTAGAATATAAAATGGTCTTTACTAGCTTTCTCTGGCGTGCTGTGTAAATAAATTTGCATATAGTCTGATGTATAAGCTATGTTACTATTAAATAACATCTAAATCCGTGAGGCCGTTTTTCGCAAAAGAGTAACAAATATCGCTCAGAAACCCCATAAGGCTTCGGACTCGAATTTTGCTGCAGCGGGGCTTATTTGTGGTAAACGAGGAATTTAAAGATAAAACTACAAAGATTATTTACGTATTTTGTTGAGAATGAGCTTACTTATTCGTCCCGATGAATTGTAGGAATAGCTCAGATGATTTACATACTGTTCCAAAAATAGTCGTACTAACGAAATAAGGAGAAACCATTAAGTATACAATCAATTTTAATGAGACTTAGACAATAATATAAAGCCCATTTTTGTTAAAAAAAAAAACTATTCTTACGAGTAAGTAGAGTAGAGTTTAGTCTCAATTAGTAAGAGCTTACAAATGTTAGTTGGAATAATGTTTACAAATGTTAAGAATGAAGTTTATAATGTCTGATACTATTTTACAATTACCTTAAGCAAGTTCAACGTTATATTTTTTTCTGTCGGGTGTAAACAATGCTGTCTTTTTATACCTAAATGCACAGTAATTTTACTAACTTTTAGTCGAATTTATTAGTTACCAATTCCGATACACTGCTAAATGAACTGACATTACTTCGCTTAAGTTAAACCAAATCAACTCTAACGTCGTGATCGAGTTGCAAGTTTGTTGCGACGACTTGCACTAATGAAATGTTTGGTAGGACTTCGGCGTTCACGCTAGAAATGCAAACTACGTTCAATGGGTGCCTTTTTTGTTTTGTTTATTCTTTAGCGTAGATTAAATACAAAGATATTTTAAAGTAACTGCTTAAATAGTTGTCAAATAAATAATAAGCCGTGAAGCCTCAATCACTTGGCTATCACAAATCCAATCGAAAACATCTCTGGACTAAATATCTCTAGACATTATTCACACAGCGCCATCTAGCATAATACTAAGCCCGAAACTAAGCCTGTCTAGCACCGATAGGACAAGCTTAAGCTTGTCCTTTGGGTGCTAGACAACAGATAAATATTATTTACTATTACTTATATATACTTTTTTTTTTGTAAATACATACATACATAGGAAAACGCCTGATCTCTCTTCGGTCGTGTCAGACTGCTGTCCCACCGTGTTATGGGAGTGAGGGAATAGGGAGTGCACCTGTGCTTGCGCACTCACTTGTGCATTATAATATATCCTGCGTAGTTGGCTGATTTTAAAGATTGGCCGCCGTAGCCGAAAATTCGGCTAGGATGACATTATTATATTTAGCTGTGCTAAATTTGGGGCAAGATGGTTTCTAGTAATGTCATCACTAGTCCTACTCAGGACATGCGCCTCACTTAACCCTCAGCTATCTCCGATGGCAGATGGTGTGATACATGCATTGAAAAAAAGGCTGCTCACACTGGTCACTAGAGATGCATTTAGTGACGCCTTTGGATTTGAATGATTATAGCCTCGTTCGCTATTAGGCAAAATGCACCGCAAGCAGGAGAGGTTGGCTTGGAGAGAAAGTATAGTTAACTCCCTTACATCTATATCTATATACTAATAATTTTGTTTGTTTGTTTGTATTGAATAGGCTCCGAAACTACTGAACCGATTTAAATAATTCTTTTACTATTCGAAAGCTACACTATCCCCGGTAAACATAGGGTACATTTGCTCCCGGAAATGTGGGAGGAAATTGGGGATATTTGAAAGCGTGGACGGAAAGCTAGTCCTTAAATAAATGTTTGGTAATAGTTAGTCACTATAGCTGTAAGTTTAGCAAGGATCCATTACAAGTTCTTTTCTTGTATTTGACATCTCTATTTTCCTATTTTTGTGTCGAACTTTAATAAAATATAAGCTAAAGAACAAGTGTTACAAAACGCCTGAAAGGATCTGCGATTATTTTTTTAGAAGCAATTATTTTTTTCCGAGAAGAATTGTTTATTTTGCGCCTACCTCGTATTTTAGCGACGCGACGTACAAAAAATGTACGGACATTTTATTTTAGATTAAACGCGCTCGGTAAATATATTAACATAATATTATGTTGTGGATGTTTATTCGGTCTGTGGGGCCTTGAGACGAAAATCGAGTTTCTCGCTTGCTTCTTTTTTCGCCAAAATTATATGACTTTGGTGTGATATTGTGCCTACGGGAAAAATAACTATACAGTACCAGTACTAGTTTTACATTTAGCGACATATTATAAATGCCATCGACAGACAGACCAGTTACATTCGCATTAATAGCTCGTAGTACGGAGAAGTTAAGGTACAAAGCTATCTTACCCAGTACACTTGAAATGAAAGGCTCGAAGATCAGATGAGCCTACAGTCTGGCAGCACATTGAGCGACGTTTCCTGATAAAGTGTCCCTCAATGTAATAGGTCGCAGTGACCGCTTACCAGGTGGGCTGCGTGCTTGTCTGCCAACTGATGTGGTTTAAGAGAAATACTTTTTATTTGTCCGGATTGGGACAAAATGCACCATGATCCAGGGTTTAGCAAGATCAATTATTATAATATGCAGCCAGTGTCAGATGGCAAATCAGGGTTTTCTGTCGACCTAGTTGATAATATTCACATGGAAAAAATCCTTATGTGTTTGTTATGTGTGCACCGAAATTTTAACAATCAACTTAAAGCATTTGAAAACCACACTCGGTTACCACAGCTCTCCAAACAGGCAGCAATAATATGTTGTCTTGGTAAAAAAATATATTTTTATTTTTATGTATACATTTTGTTGAAAGCGTGAGTTTTTTCTTTACCTATTGTTTGTTTCCCCTTTATTGTCCCAAAATTTTTATATGGGTGTCCAAGGATACCCATAAAATGTATATAAAAATTACAATCATTTCCCATTGTTACATATAAAAGCACATCTTTTTTGTTTAAATTAACATATCGATGGTCTACTGGTTCAGGAACCTGGTGTGTGGTTAGAAATCTCTAAGTCCTGGATTCAATCCTAGGTTCGAGCAAAATTCGTGTCAGTTGACAAGCGTGGTAATTAACCCAGTAGCTGTCATTGTAACGATGATATGATTTAAATGGACATTTTAATATTATTATTAAGTTAATATTGTAAAACACAAAATGATTTAAAAAAGGCTATCAATACTGTTGAGTTTCTTGCGGCACTTCTTCTCAGCAGCAAGCCATTCATTCACGTCGAAGTGCTGGTAGGAAAAAAAGTTTATGACGTGCAAAAGAATTTCTTGGTAAATCAAATTAAATACTTTGACTTTGACTTTTAATGATAGAGGGCGTCATCCAGTGGGACATTCAAATATATTTGACGTAACTATTTCCTGTCCAGTTAATTAACCTACTTCAATTACTTAACACGTTGGCTGCCACTCCGGTCACCGGTGACCGGACCCTTGCTTACATCTCGGCGCCACTACGGTCACCGGTGACCTCGTGGCAGACCAATTTTCAGAACGAATTTGTGCGCCGGAGGACGTGTTTCTTTTACATTTTTTGAACTGAGTGGACCGGAGTGACGCTGTAGATTACTTCTTCCGCGTGGTTTTGGTCTCCCTACATTTTTTTCGAAAATACTTCTAATAAACTAGGTAAAAGTTGACATGACAAGTGACAAGAAAATTGATCCTTTTTTAATCACTTAAAAGACAAAACGAAAATGAAGCGCGCACATGCGCACCTCCAGCGTTTGCGGACAACTACGGGGGCGCGGGGGCGGGTGACCGGAGTCAACGGCATTTCGGCGCCTTCGTAACGGTTTTTAATGTTTTTCAATCACAGCGCCACGTAGGTCACCGGTGACCTCGTCACGTTTTTTGAAAATATTTTGAAAACTATTGAACCTATTTAATTGAAACTAAGATACAATTTTATATCTTAGCATTTCGCGTAATTTTTCACCAAAACGTTTTTATGTAATTTTTGTTGTTTCTTCTATGGCATCTAACGTGTTAACTATTTCAATCGCTCCCAAAACATTCCATCTCGTAGCACCAAAGGCTATATTGAATGCTTACGATAAGTTTCAACGAGTAAACCTTCAAGTTTGACTCGATTTTCGCCTGTAGTTCATTCCAATTTCTGTGGGGGAATGAAGTTAGCCCAATCCAAAATACTAGCCTGTGCTAGCGTGATTGCCCAAATTAATTTGAAACTTCTGTTACGAGAAAATGACCTCGGCAGTGAATGGGTTAAAGTCATGTAGCAAAGATATTCTTGAACTTATTTAATGACCCTGCCCTTTTCGATCATGGTTCGTAGGTTCAAATCCCGGGACAACTAGGTATTTAGAATGATTTAAGAGAGCATTTGTAGTACATTCATTGTTACGGATACCCATAACACAAGTACTTACACTACTTTTTTTATGGTATAGCAAACAGACGAGCATGCGGCAAACCTGATGGAAAGTGATTACCGCCGCCCATTGACATCTGCAAATCAGGTGGAATCACAGATGCGCTGCCGGCCTTAAAAACTTACTGTGAGGTCAGGTAAATGTTAGTGTTTGGACTGGTCAATGGCCACAAGGTTGCACCGGCTCATCCCAATCGGGTGTGAAGGGGAAACCGGGGGAGTTTAGTGGGTAGTGGACGCTTTACTCTCGAGTCCCACACACCGCCGCGGGTCTAGCTGGCCTGCGGTTTAGGGTGCATAAACAAAGTCATGTTTTTCATTAATTATAATTTTTGTTTTGTTCAAACAGATTAATAAATATTCTAACACAAACAAATGTTATTTTTCAATTCCATCACTTATTACATTTATCTATTTAATTATTTAAAATATACATAATTAATGTACCTAACAATCGCAAATGGCGACTGCGATATACCAAATCAGTTGGCAGACAGACACGCAGCCCACCTGATTATAAATCCAATGATGGACGCAACACGAAGTTAACCAAGAGACATTAAGAAAAAAGTTGAACTGTAAGTCTCGTAACCAGACTAACTGAATTCGCCGGTCCCCTCTATACTTTAAAACTCCAACAAAATAAAAAAGTGCCCTGCTGACACAGTGATTAACACGGCAACTTTCAGAGCGTTCGGAAAACATTCCAAATGCTCAAGTGTAAAGTGAATTGAAACCAACAAATCGCCGGGCCCGCGACACCGGAGTTACCAACTCTATAAATCAACTATGCAATTCGCTCTAATGAATGGGGCGTTTTATTTCCATCAAAGAAGAATTCCTTTTATTATTTTGTTCCAGTTTCTTTTTTGGGTTGGGGCTGTGAAGTTAGCGGGTGGAAGGTAATTTGTTTAACGGCTCAGAGTACCAACCAACGCATCAGTAAATCATTGAACTACAATTATACTTGTAACTCAATGCAGTAAATAAATATTAATATCCTTTTTCACAGCACCATCTAGGCCAAAACGAAGCATATCTATGCTATGAGTGCCAGACGACGGATAAACATTGCGGAGATTGACAATTAGAAGGTAAAGCGTTTTTTATTTTTTGTATTTTGAGTTAGTTCGACAATCGTAACAGACAAACAGACATGAGTTACTTTCACATTGTATTGGTATAGATTAATCCAGACACATGACAAAAAAACAGTTCTTCACATTAAACCCATGGCAAACCCTGATACATAGGATAGAGACACATCAAATGCGTTCAGGCCCGTCAAAATAGAAAGGTCATCACAATCAGTTTTTGCCACTCCAATCAACCGTCGAATCCGATAACATCGTAATAAAACTCTGTCCTCCTGGCCCCACCGTCTTCCTTTTATTTCCCCTCGTTAGCGAGATCTTTCTATGCAACAATTACGGCGATATTCGCGGTTCATTCGCTTCTACAATTTTTATTCTATCTCCAATGTCCGTCGCTGCTGCCTTTTTGCGCTCTTCCGTACGATTGGCGGCCAATACGTTTTGTTTCTGCCTTCGTCTGGTTCTTGGATTAAATCGTTTGTGTCTTTTGTTTTATTAAACCAAGGACGTAGAAAGAAGTCACGTTTAATTTTAGAGTAAGAAGGATAGCAACCTACACTATTTTTTTATCGTCACTTACGGACGCCTGTAACACGTTTGAAGGGAAAATAACGTTAGCAGCAAAAGATTCATTCCGTTGCCAACACCATGCCCCTGTACTTTGAGCAATGCTTCTTGATTAGGTGTCCTTATTGGATTAGACAGTGGCCACCATCCATCCATCCATCTAAACTCTATTACTGCACAATATTATCTGACATTAAAAAAAGGCAAAACTTTTGATAGAAACAATATAAAATACTTTCTATCGTAACACTTTCCAGTTTCGTTGAATATTAAGGGCACATCCGATGAGTGAATCAGGACTGATGACACTTCAACTTTGTCTTTCATTCCGAGGACAATAGAAAGTTTAGACCCCCATTCAAACTTTAAGTGGGAGGGGGTCACACCAGAATAAATCGCACCAATTAAAATGTTCATTGTTGCAAAGCTTGATAGATTTATTATATTATTAAAGAACCCCCGACTTTTGAGCCAAGGAAATAAATTAAAACGTTCATGTCCGATTGAAAGGTATTTGGAGCTTACGCCGACTTTGTAGGGGTTATTTGTTTTACGTTGGTATCGACTACTTAATCTTTATTGATGCGGGAAGATCTGAGAATCTTCTCACTTAAAGTGTCTCACGAGTGATATATTTTTGAACGACAATTAATCCATTTAGTAGGAACTTGCTTAAGTGCTTTTGTTGTAGTCATCAGAAACAAATATGACCACCTGTATGTTTACGTAAGATCAGAACTTCTCCGGCATTTTTACTTTTGCGGAAGACAAAGCGTTTAAGTTAGCTAGCACCATACCCTTAGGCTAGATGACATTGTAAAACGCATTATAATTTAAAAAGTGTTATCTTATCTGTTGAGTTTCTTGCGGCACTTCTCAACAGGCCATTCACGTCGAAGTGCTGGTAGGATAAAAAAGTTTTGACGTGCAAAAGAATTTCTTGGTAAATCAAATTGCAAAATAAATACTTTGACTTTGACTGAGACCTATGTACGCTCGTTTTTGTGACTAAGGACTACAGCGTACTAAAGAGCGAAAGTTATTCCCCTTTATATTCCCATGTGTAGCGATGACCTGGCAATCCCTGATACTCACTCTTTTAAAGGCCAGGGGCCTTTAAAAAAGTGACTTCTGATAGTTAGATTTGGCCTTCTTACTCTGAAGATCAGAATGGTGAGCGCTCAATGGGGTAACCCCGATGATTTTTTTTTTCATAGGTACAATAAGATAAGGAAAATGTCAGAATTACAATAAAATAAAATTGTCATTGACAAAAAGAACAGCTTTTAAACACAATTGACCTAAGCTGTCAGCGAACAAATCAATTTCATGGTCGTGTGCGAGCATATCCACCTGATGGTAAGCGGTTACTGCTGCCTATTCCATTGAGGGACACTTTATCAGAAAATGTCGCTAAATGTGTTGCCAGACTGAAGGCAATTGTTCTTGTTCTGTGTAGTCAACCTTTACCACAACACAAAACCGATATGCTAAAACTTCATATCATACAAAACCCAATACGATTTTCGATTTCCTCCCTCGGGAGGGACTGGGCTTGCGCGAGAGACAAATACTCAGTACATAATTAAGGGGAAACAGGAAAATTGTATGGCAAATATAACTGGCGAAATTCGGGAGCTGAATTACGAAGATAACGGTGATACATGATATCGAATAATCTTTTGCATGGATTTTTCGGTAAAATGTTTTATGTATTATAATTTTCATGTTCTTTTTATCCTAGTTCAGTTGGCAGAGGCGGCTTATTTCATTCAGGGACACTTAACCAGGAAGTGGCGCTCAAATGTGCTGCTAAATGTAACCTCATTGGACCTTCGAGTAGTGGATTTCAAGTTTTTAACCGACTTCAAAAAAGGAGGAGGTTATGTGTTCGACTGTATGTATTTTTTTTTTTTTTTTTTTTTTTTTATGTATGTCCGTCGATTTCTCCGTCAATTGTGGACCGATTTAAATAATTCTTTTTTATTTGAAAGTGCATAATTCCGAGGTGGTCCCATTGTCACCATGTCAGGCTCTGATGATGGGATCCCGGAAAAATCAAGGTAAAACCTCAAATTTTATAGGCTGCGCCTACGCGTTACTTGTTTTTTCTGAAGCCATTCAAGTTTTTGCGTCCGATAGACATCATTTTATGTTGATGAGCTGATGATGGAAGGTACAACTCCTTAACGGTTAGGAGTTAGGGGATAATTCTTTCAGTATTGTAGGAATATGTGGACCGTTAGTTGTATTTCATGTACTTTTGCAGCTAAGGTGATGATGGAAAGTACAACTCCTTAACGGTTAGGAGTTAGGGGATAATTCTTTCAGTGTTGTAGGAATATGTGGAACGTTAGTTGTATTTTCATGTAGGTACTTTTGCAGCTAAGCTGATGATTACCCGGGGATGGGCTGGTCACTAGCCAATAAGGTTAGCACCGGCTCGTCCTAATCGGGTGTGAAGGAGAAACCGAGGGAGTGTAGTGGGTAGCGGACGCTTCGGTCTCGAGTCCCACACACGGCCGCGGGTCTAGCTAGCCTGCGGTTATGGTGCATAAACGCATTCTCCTCCTACCCATGGTGCTGGACACTTAATGAATACCTAATATTATTATCAAATAATACAATTCTACTCGTATTTTCGCTATCATTATTATGAAAGAGTTTTACTCACTACCTACGTGTTATTCATACTAAAAATAGAAAAATAAACAAACTTTTTTTAAAAAAAATTAAACCGACTTCAAAAAAAAAAGAAACAAAAAAAACTACCTAAAAAACTGAAAAGCAAAAAATAATTTTAATAAGACATTCATCAAATGCGCTTATTGTCTAAGCCTATTAATTAAATTGTATTTTACGTGCTAGGTGGGTACCTACTAATCTGTTTGAAGTCGGTGCCAAGCCAAAGGTAATAAAAAATGATATATAATAATTATTATGTATTATAAAGGGTTACTTATTAATCCGCGGACGTAGGTACGTAATCTGGATACCTACTATTTGGCTTGGCACCGACTTCAAACAGATTAGTAGGTACCCACCTAGCACGTAAAATACAATTTAATTAATAGGCTTAGACAATAAGCGCATTTGATGAATGTCTTATTAAAATTATTTTTTGCTTTTCAGTTTTTTAGGTAGTTTTTTTTGTTTCTTTTTTTTTTGAAGTCGGTTTAATTTTTTTTAAAAAAAGTTTGTTTTTGTAGTTTTAATACTCGTCATAGGTACCCCGAAGAATACCTGGACAAGTTAAATTGGGTTTCGTTTAATGATATTTCGTATATTAAATAATGTACTATATTTCACCATTAAGCATAAAAAAAGCGCTGCCAATTTTATACTTTTGGTGAATTTTTTGTTTGAAGCCATCTGTTTTTCTATAAAAGCAATATTTTAGACACCGAACAACAAAGTATTCGCTTTTCAATTACCATCTAAGCTTTCGGTGAAGGCTCCTTAAAAAATATTAAATATCTTCAGAATTCCAATTTAAATGCAAACAAAGACTAGCAAAAAATTCACAATAATAACTAAATTATTGTATCATTATGTTCCTTTGTTTCAGGTACGGCGTCTAACGACAAACGAGGCAATTATAGAGCTTCTAAGTCCAATTTAGGAGCACAGAGGCGCACTGCGGTTGCAATGGGAGCAGACTGTAGCATTCAATGTTGTCTCTTTGAAAAGGTCTTCGTCACTTTCTGTACAATAATTATACTGTTATAATTATTCTGTTATTCTATGAAATGGTGTATCTATTTGCAAGGTGCAAAGGTGTAAGTTTTGAACCAAATAGTTTTTAACAAGATGAATTGTTCATAATATGTACCAAGCGCGGATAATTTCAGGTCAAACTAGATAATTCTAAATATCAAATCAAATCAATTTATTAAATTCTTAGAACTATACTATCAGCTAGTACAAACATTATCTTATGATCTAATTAACTCTATGACCCTGGTCTAGGAAATTCTGTGTTTCAGGCATAGAAATATTATGTACTGTGGTTTCAGGCGAAAATCTAAATTAAATTCTAATGATCTACAAATTTATAAAGTGCGTGCGAAGTCAGGGTGGAATAAAACAATTTTTATTTAGATTTTACAAATACAGTAACCAACTAACCTGACCTTTTCGAGTCCTAGGTGCAATGCCCAGATTGAGAAAAATCGTGTAAGATTTATCTCACACAGCTCGGGTTGGTGACCGTCAATCCGCATTTATACAAAGCGATTTATGTAGGCATTTGCACTGCAATGCGACTCGAGATCTATGGTTGATAAGATTGTTTAAGAATTCACTAGCTTACCGCCCGCGGCTAGGCCCGCGTGTATGTACCTAATCTACAAAACGTTATTCCATAGGCTTTTTTTATCTCCACCAGATTTTGTCTTATCGATTACATTTTTCTATAAAGAGGAAAGATTTGATTGTCTTTATATGTTTGTTTGGCCGAGCCGAATCTACTGAACCGATTTGAAAAATTCTTTCACTGTTGGAAAGCTACACTATCCCCGGGTGACTTAGAATACTTTTAATCCCGGAAATGTGGGGAGAAGGTGGGGATATTTGAAAAAGAATTTACGCGCGTGTGAAACTGCGGAGGCCGCCGCTAGTTGATGATAGTTTTAACACACAAAATCTCTTGCGCATTTTACAAATTCTAGCATTAACCCTCATTGCAGTTCGATTATCCACTGATGAAGACAGCTCTTTGTGTTACAGAAATAAACATAAAATTTATTCTTGTTTTTGAATAATAATTAAAAGTACAATAAATACTACCAACTCAACCTTTTGACTCTCATTTTAACATTCTAAACACAGGCGTTAAACAAAAGTCGTTAATGTCTGAATAGGGCTTTCCACACTGTAGACATAACACAAAATGTCCGAATTCAAATCCGAACGTCTCCCTTGGAATTTCCAAAGTATGTATAAATGGTTCAAGTTTTAATCTGCCATAATAAACGCAAACGTAGGGTTGTCCGTTTTTAGGAAACGAAATGCAATGTACGGTCAACAGCACATCACGGTTAACACTTGCAGTTCCATAATAGCTCTTATGCCCCCGACACAAGAGCGGTACAAAATCCAAAGTGTTACGTCTGACGTGCTTTTGACTGTACTAAGGTACCTAAGCTAGGGGTTTATACCAAAATATAAAAGAATAGCTTTCCGCCCGCGGTTTCACCCGCGCGTAATTTCTTTTTTCAAATATCCCGCGGGAAAGATACGTTTTCCATAGGAATTTTTAGCATGTGTCCTAATCCGGGTTATAAGCTATACGTGTGCCAAATTTCATCTAAATCCGTTCAGCCGTTTAGGCGAGATTAAGTAACAAAGATCCAACATCCAGTGATAGTAGGACTACAAAGATTAGAAAAATCCTGATGGTCCGATCAATCGAACCAGCAGGAAATAAAAAAACATAGTTGTCCGCTTGATCGGACAAGCCGGTCGGACCACGCGGCCTAAGGGATTTATCATTATGTATTAGTAGGATTGTTTAAATTTATATTG
This sequence comes from Mecyna flavalis, assembly GCA_949319885.1. NCBI lineage: Eukaryota > Metazoa > Arthropoda > Insecta > Lepidoptera > Crambidae > Mecyna > Mecyna flavalis. Next base: position 333,051 of record OX439419.1, on the reverse strand, counting down.
TTATTATAGAAAATAATGAATATTTTGCATGATAGTGGTTTGCATAATAATAATATGTTAAAATAATAACAGCCAGTAGGCTGTTACTAATTTTTTGGCTAAGTTAAACACCTTATTATTATGTTGTTTATATAGTTTCGGAGCCTATTCAATATAAACAAACAAACAAATCCTGCCTCTTTATATACTCAAATTAGCATTATCTCAAACATAACGTCTTCAAAAAATTATGAGTAATCTGTCCATTTTACAGTTAAGTTGAAAACCCTACCGTGGAAGGATAACTCGTGGGCTCTCGCTAATGAAAACTTCAAATTTATTCCTTTAGGAACAATTTCGGGAAGATTATTATCACTTAGGAGCAGTATTATAATCTTAAGTTATATTATGATGCTCCTCGAAGACTTTTAATCATTTTAAGCCGGGCTCTTTACTCAGAAATCTGACACCTAGTAGAAAGATAACACGGTTAATGATGCTGCAATGATGAAGTATTTCAAACAGCTTTGTCATTTATGCGTTGAATCTGATAACGTTCGTTTGGAAACTTAATTGCATAACAAATTTTAGGTTACTGGAATCCTGACTGTAACTAAGTACGCTAACAATGGTATTGTATTGTAGTGGTAGAGCCATGCTGTTTTACAGTACGAATGGGACGGATCGTCCGGGGAAAGTAGGTACCACACTCTCACACAACACCAGCGTGAAATAATAGTGACTATTGTGTTGTGTTTCGACTGGTTTGTGAGAGTGCCGGAGGCCCACACTCCCCGCGAATTAACGATCCCTTTGGTGTTGCAGATGTCCATGAGCGGCGGTGATTGCTTACCATCAGGCGAGCCGCCGGCTCGTTTGCCGCATCTCAAAAAAAAAGTTTTTTAAATTTTTCTTGTAGCTAGTGCTTCTAGCGGCCTAAAGATGTTCGTCTACTAGTCTCTCCCGGTCACGTCATGTGAAGTTTTAGAAGGAATAAAACCCTGAAATTCTAAAGTGTTTTTTTTTTCTCTAAGATAAATCGACTAGTTGTAGTTGCTATTGAAAAGGCGTACACTCGTATTAATGCAAGCAGGTAACTACTTATTTATTTTTAAATATATTAAATATACTTATATTTATACTTGTTTATTTTTACATGCCACTGTGATGGCAAAACATGCGTTTTTATATAAAAAATAACATCTATTCTATGTACCATTTTCTCTTCAAATAAAATGATCTTTATCTTTATCAGGCCAAAACGTTACTTACATAATTTCATATTAATTCAGAATCGTTATTTTGATTGTTAAAAATAAATCAATCATTTTGATAATGAAAAATATTTTAATGTTTTTAAACTAGTAACGTCTAAAACCTTGTATAAGTTTACCGTCTTTCGTATTAACTATGACGCAGAAATAATAACTTAACTACCATAACTAAGCCGGAACTGACAGAGAGACCGCAGAATGTGTCCCTCCTAAAAGCTTTCAAAGTGTTTGACGACAATGGCTGGGGTTTGGGTGTAACCAGAAGGTTTAAGAAAGGGACGACGCATTATTCACGTTTGAAAAGGCTTGTAACTAACCAAATCATGAAATCAAAGGCTCAAAGATCAGAAAAGTCTAAGAAGATGTTTATTGGTTAATAAAATCCCTCAATGAATGTTTCAAATCTATACTAATAATATAAAGAGGAAAGATTTGATCGTTTGTTTGTATTGAATAGTCTCCGAAACTAATGAACCGATTTGAATAATTCTTTCACTGTTGGAAAGCTAAACTATCCGGTTGACGTAGTACTTTTGATCTCAGAAATGTGGGAGGAAGGGGGGGATATTTGAGAAAGAAATTACGCGCGGGTGAAACCGCGGAGGTGAGTCTGTAATAATGTGGAATCGAAACCATAAACATTGAATTTTATGGCCTAGCTTTTCCACATATTGTCGGTGATATTAAATCAATTAGGCCCAGTCAATCAAGCCTCTCAGAAAGCCAAAACAATGTATCAAAGACTGTAATATGACGCAAATGAACCGCGACAGTCAACCGCAGGATAATTCCAGTTTAACTCACGTGCGCCCTCCTAAAAGCTTCCAAATTGTTTGAGACGTCCACCAGAGTTTGAAGTAATGCAATTAGCCCACACTTAGACTCACCTACAGGCGGAAATTAATTTGTGTTAGAATTCTTCGAATAATCTTTGGTTTAAGGAAAATGTTAGGGTAAATGCTGAAGTGATGTTGAAATCTTTCTCTCATTTACACATAATCTTCTGAACGAATTTAAATAAACTTTAAAACCTATTAATGTTACTTGGATAGGATATTAAATATGCTTAAAAGTGGTGTACATTAAAGAGAACTTACTTCATTACCACGCTTGCCAAATCGTCGCCGTAGAGTGAAAACCTCTTCAGTGTTTTTGAGCAAACTTTTCAGGAGGTGAAAAAAACCGTCTGGTGAAAAAGATGTGTAACTACGAAGATTTTTGTTTTAATTTTTATTGTGAGTAAAACTAAAGCTCGTAAGCAATAACAATTAAAACAAAAATCTACGTAGTACAATTTTTTTCAACAGACGGTTTTTTTTCGCCTCCTGAAAAGTTTGCTCAAAAACACATAAGAGGTTTTCACTCTACGGCGACGAAATGTGGATTGCTAATTCAAATGTGAACTGTTCGAATTCGACACAAAATGTTGAAAGAAAAAAAAAACAAAAATTATCCAAGGACATTGAAATTTCAATCATGAATAAGGGCCAATTTCTAATAGACGACACTTTATCCACGTTCCGTGCTTAGACAATGAAAAGATTAATGTATGAAGGCTGTCAAAAATAGTTTCGCGTTATGAGTTATGCATAGTTTAAATTTTGATAGTTTATGTTAAACTTAGTTTGACGGTGTCCTTGCTACAGTTATGCTACTCAAGGATTATGCTGAAGTTCCTTCTGCATTGGCCCGTTCTAAAGTAATAATATTCATTTCAACCTATTATCATTAATGGACAGGATAGAAGTCGCCATCAGTATCACACGGTAGCAGTCTGACACGACCTAAGAGAGATCAGACGCAGGGCCTTACCTGCTAGTATAACTTCTGAGAAAAAACCATAATAAGCGGGTTAAAATCATAATAAACATAATTAACGGGCTTTTTCTAAGCAAACACGCTGCATCGCAGACCGCATATTTGTTTAACATCATTCTGGCAACTGTGTCAACTGCCGGCTTAGTTTAAGTATAAAAAAATTAAATAAAAACAATATAGACTAGGCACCACACACAAATAGGATAATACTTTACCTTACAGACAAAAACCGCGAGTATTTCCGTTCTTATTACTCTCAACATTCGCGACAGTTGTACGAACACGACGAACCAAACGCGTACGAATATAAAAACGTATCCATTGACGAAGCCGCGAATTCCCCAGACAGCCCGTCTGTCCCAAGCGCAGGCAGCGCATTTCTTACATCAAAGTATATTAAGATCTCTCTACGTAGACTTTAAATAGATATTATTATCTCACCAAAAACATTTTCATGTAAAATGTTGCCAAGACGAGAGCATTGACTCGCACTGTTAAAAGTTATTAAATCTCACGTAGAGCCAAGCTTCTAACTCTACACGCCCTAACTTTAAAAACTCTACTCCTTCGTCAAAATATGTGGTGTCGAAGGTTCGAATCCCACTTAGAACAAGGATTTATGTAAATGTGAGACTTGTGTTTGTTCTGTTTGAATCCAAGTACATCACATACTACCACGTGGTACGATCGAGGTCTCCCGCGCGTGATCACTTTTGGAAAAATATACCGTGCATGCGCATCGTGACTTCTTAGGAGCGGCGCTTGTAAACGTGAAAATACTCACAGAACAAGAAAAATTTCTCTAAAATACTGCACAGGATTTTAGCCTTAAGGGTGATCACGCGCGTGTGACCTCGATAGTACCTTTGTTGTTTCTATTACCTATTGCACAAGAGCTTATTATACTTCTAAGTCAGATAAAAGTGTGTGATGCTTTCCAAGCTTATTTATACCAAGCAAAGACATTTTTATTTGATTTGATAACATCCTTCCGAGGTCAGAAAAACTCCAACAACATTGGCGTAAACAAAAAGTCCCCGGCATCCCCTGACAAGTGACGTATCGTCTTCCTCCTAAAGGCCCGACATCCCCAAGGATCGACAAAAGTCGCGTCACTCGAGTTTTTGATGACACTTTGAAAAATTAAAATGTTCCACCGGGGAACATTTTTCGTGAGGGAATTTTCACTTTTCCCTCAGTCGTTAATTATGGAACACAATTTACAGTAACTGATATTCATTGCCGGATTATTCTGAAGGTGCTTCGTATTTAACTTGGAATGGAACGTTGACGTTTGTCACTGCCAGTCAGAGAAGCAAAGAAAGTCATTGAGACATTACACATACAAATACATTTTGAACCTTAGAATAATAACATATTTTACTTAGGTACGTATCTATGTTGAAACGGCAAGATTGGTTTATTTTAGTTATTTTCATAGTGTCATGTCATATGGTCTACTGTTGTGGGGCTCTGCTGCTGACATCGAGTCTATATTTATATTACAGAAAAGAGCTATTCGTGCAATCTACAACCTTAGACCTCGTGACTCGCTCAGAGATCTATTTACACAAATTAACATTTTAACCGTTCCTTCACAATACATTTTTAATTGTTTAATGTATGTTCGGAAGAATTACAATAATTTTCTAAAAAAATCCGACTGTCACAAATTTAACACAAGGAATAAGCACAGACTTGCTGTTCCTAATGTCAGGCTTCATAAAACAGGAAAGTCATTTGTTAGACTGAGCATTAAACTATTTAACAAAGTACCACAACGTCTTGTAGAATTACCTTTAAATAAATTTAAAGTCATAATTAAAGATTACCATATGAGGAAAGGTTACTATAAAGTAGAAGATTACTTAAATGACAGGACTCTGTGGACATGAAACACATTTGCTTCTCTGCACATCTACTCTTATGCTTATTTATTGTACTTATTACATATATTATTATTAAGTTGACATTATATTGTTATTAATTTGACATTATATTATTATTAAGTTATTATTGTACAACACAAAATGATTTAAAAAAGGCTATCATATGTAACTGTTGAGTTTCTTGCGGCACTTCTTCTCAACAGCAGGCCATTCATTCACGTCGAAGTGCTGGTAGGAAAAAAAGTTTATGACGTGCAAAAGAATTTCTTGGTAAATCAAATTTCAAAATAAATACTTTGACTTTGACTATCTCGCAGTACATCTTCTTACGATTCTTAGTATCTCGCGGGAAGTGAGCATTATCTCGGGATAAAAAGTAGTCTGTGTCCGTTCCAGAATTCCAGACTATATCTGTACAAAATTTTCATCAAATCTGGTTCAGCAGTTTAGGTTTTAAAAGCCTAATAAACAGACCGAGTTATTTTTGCATTAAATACATCGATTTCTTTTACGACATTATGTTGTATAGCAAATCGGTACAATTATATTAATGTATAGGTACCATTTTTAAAATTATATCTAAGTTGAATGTTTTAAACAATTAGAAGTAAATAATAGAATATTATAGGGTGTAAAATCAAAACAACTAAGGAACTCTAAAATATTTAGTGAAAAACAACTGCCGGAACGAAATTGACAAGCCAGACAAATGAATAAAGAAAAAACATTTCCATTTCCATTCCATTGGAAGCGAATATCTGAAACAGCTTAGCTATAACAGCCAATCAGCGAAATCAAAAGTTCCACGTCAATCCCTATCGGGACATCCGACAGACGGTATCTCTTTGACCGTCTTTTTTATCAAAAGAGCTCTTTTAATTGTCCCCCGCTTCTCCCGGGGGAGCTCTTTCACTCAGATGCTCAATTTAATGCGGAATTAAAAAGAATATCGATTTGAAGGCTTTTTTGTGACTTTTAAGACTTCTAGCTTCGTAATTAAACCAGGAGCCATAATTGGGACGATCATTTAATTTCAAGTAGACAGTAGCCATCATTGTGAGAATTACTTTAATGATAGAGACCTTTGCCCTGTAGTGGGACGTTAAATAGGCTTATAACTTATAGCTGCACGTATAAGATTCACGTCTTAGTGATTAGTAATCCTTACAAATTAAACTCTTATAAAAGTGTTCTTTTATAAGCCTCCGTGATACCCCTGGTGTTGCCGGCTTTCATAGGCTACGGTAACCGCCCTTTGTTATCAACCGCTTACCTTCAGGTGGGCCGTACGCTTGATTGCCAACTTCATGGCATAAAAAAAGTTTTCTTGTACGTTTGGGTGTATTATTTAAATTTTACTTCTATTCGGGCCATTGTATCTACTTTGCAAGTGATTTGGCTAAAAGTATTAAATTATAAGTGCTTTTCAACCTATAAATATTTTTTTCATTAGGTATATTTTAAGCTATACAGTCTAGGGTTTCCCGTTTGTCAAGTCTACGAGTGTGACAGCCACCTCCACCGTCTTCGCAACTAATTGGATTGTTTACGAAACAAAAGCTCGTATTGTTTCTTTGTTTCAGAGGCTTTGTTGTTTTTTGGCAGATAGTTTCGGATGGTATCGGAGGTCGCGAACTTCTGGGCAATTCTCGCTGATCGTTCAATTCAGAAGTTTCGCGACATTCCAGTTTTATGCCTTGGGAGCGTTTTGATCCACCATGAGCGTTTCGTTTAAATGTACAAGAAGTTTTTAGATGGATAGTTTGCTTTTCAGTTTATTTCTCAGCGAGTCCTCTGTGGAGCATTAGATAAAAGTTTCGCTCTGGGCTCTAGAAGTATATTAAACTTTAGTTTTTATTTTAAAATCTTCTACATCATTTACTGAAAAGGCAAAATACGTAAGAAATTGTTGAAGTCAATGGTAAGAAACGCATAAAACGTTTGGGTATTTCTGGAAAATGTTAATCGAGGTCCTATCGCCATTTTAGCCATGGTGTCAAACCTTGTAATTTCCAAACTAGACCATCAACAAAATCCGTGAATACTGAACCGATACAAGTATTTAAGTTCCCCAAAAAGGCCGAAAGTATTCCGACCCAAATTCAATTTAGTCGCAAAAAGCGACCCGCCATGGAAAGGCCGGCGATGTATTAAAAATTCAGGCGGAGATAGTGTCCGTTCTAGTGGGGAAGTCGTTTTCCCATAGCCTTACGTTGGACCTTAAAAAAAGGTAAATTTAGCGAGCACCTCAAAAGGTACGGATAAGGCTGGGGTGTTACTTGAAATATTATATCGATAAAAGATAAGGCTGAAAAGATATTAGGAAAATATTTTACGGTAGCTTAATTTTGCAACGATCGTAAAAACTAATGAGTAAACTCAATTGAGATAATAACTTCACTGAATGTACTTAATATAAAACACAGGCAGTGATCAAAGATCAAACACAGTACATAATTCACTGAAAATATACATTACATGAAAGCACGTTAAGCTATTAATATAAAATGCAATGGTAGGCCATGTTAGGAGCCTGTGGGAATGCAATCCAATTAAGTTATATTATAATATACGATGAAAGAATAGAGAGCCAAGATTTTTATTCATTTCAACTTTAAATGTATATTATGATACAAACACCCCGATTAATGCATACAAATATGTATGTATGTACAGGTATCAAAAATCTACATTTTTGACGTAACCAACTTCTCGTTACAATAACTTGGTCAAAATCTTCGAATATCGATAGAAAACTTTCCCCACCCTACTTACCTGGCGATGTATATTGAATGAACCGACGGTGCACAGATCGCTATTATAACTCCTAGAGTGTTTGATGCGAGAGCAGAAATACGATTAAATAAATAACTGAGAACGATACGTTTCTCTTTGATATTTTCGGAGTTCCTACAGAAATACGACATGTTTTTTCCTTGTAATTTCTGCAGGAAGTGCAAATTAGGTTACGTGGGGTGTCTTCAGCATATAAATTATGGAGTACAAAAAGTTAAATTTATTTATGACGTCATGGTATGCAAATGGGCACGTGCCACAATGAAATATGAATATGTGAATACATCTAGATTTTGCAAATTTTGACAGCAAGGGTTTAGGTCGACCTGTTACTTGTACTCAACTACTATACCTGCTACATATTATTATGTCTACTACAATAATTTGACCAATGGAGCGCTTGCTTATAAAAGTTTAATTCCGGCTTTAAAGAGCCCCAAATCATAATGGTTAAACCACGCCCGCACAGTTGTATCAAGAAAGCAAAATCTATTAAAAACGAATTAAGTCAGTAAATTATTCTATCGATATGCCGTTACCCCAGGCCTATACAGCCTTAAAGGTAGTGTATATTGGATGAAGATCACGTAAGTAGCTGATCGCGATTATAACTCGTCGAGTGCTCGATGCGAGCGCCTACGCACCAGTTCCTGGAGTAATAACATAAATACCTGGGGAACGGAATCACCGTAATCCTTTTTTAGGGTTTGCACGAGGGTTAGGGTATTGGGTTTAAATGATGCTTTTAGTGGTCATATTTAGACGATTTTCGCTAGAAGGACTTGGTGGAAAGTGTCTATAACCATGTAAGAGAAGATTTGCTCTAAAATTAGATTTGAATGGTTTCTTGCTTATGCAGTAAAAAATATATTATTATACAATTAATGTGCACTAGTATTCGGCCCGCGACTCCGCCTGCCTTTTAAATAAAGTAAATAAATTAAAATCAGTTTTTTGGCTGGTTCCGTGCGGACGTGAATTAATAATGATAAACAAAAATACTTCTGTTATTTCTGTTACTTCGTGAGAACTTTATAATGATAATGTTGATTGCGACGAAACTACTGTAAGTAGCTCTTTTTTCATCAACCAACTTACAAATCTTCACAACTTTTCATTACAATTTTCTCCGTCGGAGACTGAATTAAAATAATATGATATTCTCTATTTATCACACCAAGCATTATACTGTCTTAATAAACAAAGCGGTGACGTCACGCGAACTAGGTCACTGAGCGCACTTCTAACAAGAAACAAAGTTATAAGCAACTCTACTCAGCTAGTTTCATTCAATGCCACTTATTGGATTTCCGTCTGGAATTCGCGAGAACTTCAGTCGTAAAGGATTAATATTTTATAACTGATATAAATCAAAATAGACGTTTTTTTGCCTCCGTGGAACAGTGGCTAAGCCGCTCGGGTATACAAACACTAGCCCCAAACTCAGTATTAGCCAGACCGATACAAACAGTCATGTTCGTGCACACAAATGTCTGTACCGTGCGGGGATCGAACCCGCAACCTCTGGTATAATAGCCGCTTCTCGACCATAACACCAAATGGCTCGTCAATATGCTTCTACCTGTCTTGAAAACATTAAGATCAAAAATTGGCAAAATGTATTTATTTGTCTTTATTTACTAAAGATGTGTATTAAAAGTATTTTATACTTACGGAACCCTCTTTACGTAAGCTCATCTCAAACTTATCTCCCTAGCCTGACAATGCACTTAAGTAAATACGTCATATTTATCAAACTTGTGCCGCGTCATGGTTTTTGGCTCGAGAAGAAACACGACTTTGCCTCATTCAAGTATAGTTTTTGGCGAAGAAAAAATACTTCGGCAAAAGTTCTTATGAACTTCTTGATCCGGCTCGAAGGACCAGAACGGACAATATATTATGATTGTAGTATTAAGGGTAATGTTATACTTTATTTACTAAAAGGTTATTCGTAACTATTCGTATACATACAATCATCGTGTATGTATATTTTTGTACTAACTTATTAATCATAGTCATGGCTACGACTAAACCCGTTTCAAAAATTGATTTCTTGAAAGTTGAGGTCTTTGACTGGCTAGACAAATTTGTTTTTAATAGAGTAGCGATTGAGACAGTCTTTTGCGATTAAATTGGGTGTATGAATTTTTATTTCTTCGATTCTAATAATTTCATATTAGAAGACAAAATATATTTATACCTATACTAGCGGCCGCCCGCGGTTTCACCCGCGTGGTTCCCGTTCCCGTAGGAATTGATCAAAATCCTTTCTTTTTAACCGACTTCAAAAAAGGAGGAGGTTATATGTTCGACTGTATGTTTTTTTTTTTTTTTTTTTTTTATGTATGTCCGTCGATTTCTCCGTCAGTTGTGGACCGATTTAAATAATTCTTTTTTTATTTGAAAGTGCATAGTTCCGAGGTGGTCCCATTGTCACCATGTCAGGCTCTGATGATGGGATCCCGGAAAAATCAAGGGAAAACTGCACCTACGCGTTACTTGTTTTTTCTGAAGCCATTCAAGTTTTTGCGTCCGATAGACATCATTTTATGTTGATGAGCTGATGATGGAAGGTACAACTCCTTAACGGTTAGGAGTTAGGGGATAATTCTTTCAGTGTTGTAGGAATATGTGGAACGTTAGTTGTATTTTCATGTAGGTACTTTTGCAGCTAAGCTGATGATTACCCGGGGATGGGCTGGTCACTAGCCAATAAGGTTAGCACCGGCTCGTCCTAATCGGGTGTGAAGGAGAAACCGGGGGAGTGTAGTGGGTAGCGGACGCTTCGGTCTCGAGTCCCACACACGGCCGCGGGTCTAGCTAGCCTGCGGTTATGGTGCATAAACGCATTCTCCTCCTACCCATGGTGCTGAACACTTAATGAATACCTAATATTATTATCAAATAATACAATTCTACTCGTATTTTCGCTATCATTATTATGAAAGAGTTTTACTCACTACCTACGTGTTATTCACACTAAAAATAGAAAAATAAACAAACTTTTTTTAAAAAAAATTAAACCGACTTCAAAAAAAAAAGAAACAAAAAAAACTACCTAAAAAACTGAAAAGCAAAAAATAATTTTAATAAGACATTCATCAAATGCGCTTATTGTCTAAGCCTATTAATTAAATTGTATTTTACGTGCTAGGTAGGTACCTACTAATCTGTTTGAAGTCGGTGCCAAGCCAAATAGTAGGTACCCAGATTACGTACCTACGTCCGCGGATTAATAAGTAACCCTTTATAATACATAATAATTATTATATATCATTTTTTATTACCTTTGGCTTGGCACCGACTTCAAACAGATTAGTAGGTACCTACCTAGCACGTAAAATACAATTTAATTAATAGGCTTAGACAATAAGCGCATTTGATGAATGTCTTATTAAAATTATTTTTTGCTTTTCAGTTTTTTAGGTAGTTTTTTTGTTTCTTTTTTTTTTTTTTAAGATGTATTCTGCTATTCGGGACGGAAACAAATCCAACAAATCAAAAACCATGGCAATCGGTCCAGTCGTTCTCGAGTTATAAGTGTTGTAACAAACACGACTTTCTTTTATATATATAGATTGATTCTTGGGCCAGATAAATAAAAATCAATAAAAACCTGTGAATCAAATAGGTCAAATAGTATGTTCTGTACCCTGTTTTTTCTATACTAATAATTTAAAGAGAAAAGATTTGTTTGATTGTTTGTATTTATTGGCAAAAAGAATTACGTGCAGGTGAAACTGCGGAGGCGATCGCTAGTTTTTAATAAGGGGAAACGCGCCAACAGATCTTTTTTAATAGGACCCTCACCAATAGACATTGGCAACAAGAGAGGCATTGCATACGCTTGCCGGCCCTTAAATAAAGAATACCCTCTTCTACAAATATTAAACGAACGTAGAAGTTTATCTAGTAAGGACAGCGGAAGCTGTTTGACATAATTTGGAATCGAACTCTGCTCCTTGCGGTTAAGCCGAATACTCAATGAAGCCATACACACTAAGGTTTAGTGAGGCTTAGTTCGCGGTGAACTTAACCTTAATCCGACTGAAACGAGTTATTATGGGAAGTTTAATAAGACGATTACGTCACGAACCCATCGCGAAATGTTTTGATCCCATCTCAATGCCGTTCAATATACAACTAGACACCCAATCTCTAAGAAAAATTCATCAAAAAACTTCCGAGCGGCGTTGACACAGATGACATTAACACATTCGTTCAAATTAACACCTTATCTCGTGGCAGTAAGTGTTTAATGTCAATTGTATACAACTAAACGGAAACTCCAAACTGCCCAATAGTTGCGTGGGCAGACTTTTGCTTCGGACAATATTTGAGCGTGAATAGGAGTCTAGTTATATATTGAACGTCATTGTCCCATCTGTAATGATTTTTTTCTAAGTTCAATCCAATGGGGGATATATCTCAAACAACATACAGCTGATGTTATAGAAAAAATATGTATCGTAAGGGAATGTTAACCAAAATCCAATGACGTTTTTAATTGAACGTCATTGCCAAAATCATACAAATAAATTAGTAATATTATTGAATTATCTCAATTTTTATTAAGTTCAAGAATAAAATAATTATTAAAAACAGACTTCCGAGTCAATGAAAGAATAATATCATCTGTCCTGAAAAGAAACTATACTGTGAGTACTGAGTAGTAATCAAATGGGTCACATTATCTGCCGACAAAAATGTAATAAAAGCAATAAATAATGGCAAACAGTTTCCTTCAAATTCGTAAGGGAGTATTTGTGAGGTTCATACAAAATAAGCAGTCAAAAGACCTCTCTCAAGAGATACGTCACAACTGCCTCTCTTATCTCATCGACTTAGACGAATGTAGGCGACTCCGAAGCACGAAACTAGTGCTATCGCGGCAGTTAAAAACTTCCCAGTATTCTTGTTTGTTCGTGCTGGATTACGGCTTTCTATGTCATTTGCACGTATCGATTTCTGTTCACTCACAAAGCTGAACTAAAAAAAATATGTCAAAATATTCAGTCGTGAGGACAGCTCGTCTATATTTATTTTCGTCGCACACTAACTATATCCATCTTTAAGTGCTGGTTTAATGGGATCACAGATCCTTCTAGTTTATAGTTTTAATTTACTTGAAACTGTATGGCTTAGTTATAGTATTCAAATTCAATATCGTAAACATTATTGCGATTGAAAATCGTAGCTATCGATTTTCTTTTTATGACGTTCGTTATAGCTCAGTTTGCGATAGCGAATGTCAAATCCCATACTTTCAACACGTGACTTTTATATGGCATCTGTAAAAACCATACAAATTGGACTTAGCGAAATTCGCCAGTAGTTAGCAATATTCAGTGTCCGTGAATTAAACTCTATTCCACAGAGACCATTTCCTACATATTTCCGGAACGTATGGCAAAATTAAGAGGTTTTGGAAAGAAAGACCGATAAAGCTGACAGAGCGTTTTTTTAATAAATATGTAGATAAACCTTCTTACAGCATCCGCGAGGACAGCGTACGGAACGTTCAATTTCCCCGTAAGACCTTCCCATAAAAGTTGATCCGTGTAAACCGCACTTAGGGGCTAAAAGCCGGCGCAGGACAAACAACTTGCCTTGAAAATACATCACGCCCTTGCTCTTATTCCAACGCGATACGGTCTAACTTCGCATGCTTCTGAAGATGGATTGTCTGGAATTCTGAAGAAGGAAGAATCCTTAAGTCTTAGCAATAAGGTTGAAAACAGCTTGGCTCGTGCAATTATGACGAGTTAGTGCATATTGTACACTACACTTGATTTGTTTTGCGAGATTTTATTCGTCGTTCTTGCGTGTGTGCTCAACGTAAATATTGTTATGCTACCTTTTCCCGCTTTAGGGGAATCCAAATATGGTTTGGGTAACTTTAGCCTTGCCTGGGGAAGGGAAATTGTAAATTTTAATCTTTGATTTTGTAGCTACGATTCGGTTAAAATTGGAACACACAAAACAAAATCTTTTCTTTAGTAATTCCCTTACTCTTTTTCTTATGGCTTGAATTTTAATATTTGGTTAATCTTAAATTAAGCGATGTTCACGAATTCTTGTGTTTTTAAACAAAGAAACACTTAATAACGAAAACCCCTAGTCAAGTATTTAATAGCAAATAAAAAATGCTCTCTGAATAACTGGTATGGCGACGATTCGTCCTTGCCATGTTAAAACAATCAAAACATTATAGTGTCTTAAATTATCCAGTTCAACATTTAAAAATAGGTTATTTAAAAATATAAAACAGACCGCCAATTACAAATACAAATCACTCATAATTTCCCACAATCAGAATCATTAAATTTACTCAAACAAAAAGAGACTTCGAAGTTAAAACCCCTTTTGTTGAAACGGCAACACAAACAGAAGCTCCAAGCCTTTAGCGGTCTAAAAATAAAAAGCAAAAAAATTAGTTTACTCATTCAAAATAAACTTGAAACGAAATGAAATAACTCTGCTCTCAAGAAAACAGCCGCATTTACCAGCAACAAGGCAATTTGAAACATTCCGGTCCATTCGTGAAACAAAGAGAAGCGAGCGAATGTATAAACACTCTGCTTTATGGGGTGTGTGCGGAGATAAAAATTTAATTTACGCGAAAAACGGAGATAGACGGTCAGCCAGGGCTGCCAGGATACCGCTTTACGGGCTTTTAATTAAACTTACACTCTTCATAACCGTCAACAGATGGATAGATAAACGTTTTTTATTGAGTACGGGAATCGTGTTTCGTGTGATTACCTTTTTGGAAAAAATGTTAATAATACAATTTGCACCTCGATGGTCTGGTGATTACGTACCGGGTCAAGATCTCAGGCGTTTGAATTTTCGAGTCGGGTCTAGATATTGTCTGATTTTTCGAATTCAGCTCGGGTTTATTATCACCCATCCGTATTTGGGTCGTTAAAATAGTATTGATTTAAATAACGGAGGCCTCTGCTCTGTTGATGGATGTTTAAATATGATGGTTTTCATTACCAAACAAATGCGATCTGGAACAGTGTGATTAATGTGATTTTAGTTGGCCCAATTGTCGCTTAAATGATTCGAAATATTACTCGCTTGTATTAATATTTTTAACCGACTTCAAAAAAGGAGGAGGTTCTATGTTCGACTGTATGTATTTTTTTTTTTTTTTTTTTTTTTTTTTATGTATGTCCGTCGATTTCTCCGTCAATTGTGGACCGATTTAAATAATTCTTTTTTTATTTGAAAGTGCATAGTTCCGAGGTGGTCCCATTGTCACCATGCCAGGATCTGATGATGGGATCCCGGGCAAATCAAGGGCAAACCTCAAATTTTATAGGCGCACACTACGCGTTACTTGTTTTTTCTGAAGCCATTTAAGTTTTTGCGTCCTATAGACATCACTTTATGTTGATGAGCTGATGATGGAAGGTACAACTCCTTAACGGTTAGGAGTTAGGGGATAATTCTTTCAGTATTGTAAGAATATGTGGACCGTTATTTGTATTTCATGTACTTTTGCAGCTAAGCTGATGATGGAAGGTACAACTCCTTAACGGTTAGGAGTTAGGGGATAATTATTTCAGTGTTGTAGAAATATGTGGACCGTTAGTTGTATTTCATGTACTTTTGCAGCTAAGCTGATGATGGAAGGTACAACTCCTTAACGGTTAGGAGTTAGGGGATAATTATTTCAGCGTTGTAGAAATATGTGGACCGTTAGTTGTATTTCATGTACTTTTGCAGCTAAGCTGATGATGGAAGGTACAACTATGATGATGGAAGCTAAAGGGTACGACTTCTTAATTCTTATGTCCCTCTTGCGGGCTGCATCTTTAGTTGGTCTACTGAATGGTGCTGAACACTTAATGAATACCTAATATTGTCAAATAATACAATTCTACTATTTTACTCGTATTTTCGTTATCAATATTATGAGAGAGTTTTACTCCTACGTATTATTCACACTAAAAATAGAAAAATAAACAAACTTTTTTAAAAAAAAATTAAACCGACTTCAAAAAAAAAAAAAAAAAAAAAACTACCTAAAAACACTGAAAAGCAAAAAATAATTTTAATATGACATTCATCAAATGCGCTTATTGTCTAAGCCTATTAATAACATTAAATTGTATTTACGTGCTAGGTAGGTACCTACTAATCTGTTTGAAGTCGGTGCCAAGCCAAAGGTAATGAAAAATGATACATACCTAATAATTTATGTATTATACAGGGTTACAAATAATCCGCGGACGTAGGTACGTAGTCTGGGTACCTACTATTTGGCTTGGCACCGACTTCAAACAGATTAGTAGGTACCTACCTAGCACGTAAATACAATTTAATGTTATTAATAGGCTTAGACAATAAGCGCATTTGATGAATGTCATATTAAAATTATTTTTTGCTTTTCAGTGTTTTTAGGTAGTTTTTTTTTTTTTTTTTTTTTGAAGTCGGTTTAATTTTTTTTTAAAAAAGTTTGTTTTTGCTAACCCGTTGTCCTAGGTGGGCGACGCGACGCGACGCGACGCGACGCAATGCGACGTAATGCGACCAATACTTCACGCGACGTGTGTCCTATGTCCGTGCGCGACAAACGCGGCAGTAGTGTTTTAACCATGGGCAAATACACTGCGTTATTACTAGAAAATTCATATTTTAAATACTTAGCCCTACAGAAACTTCGTAAACATAGAAGAAAGACAACAAATATTATATATTTAAAGCGAAATAAATCTGTCAAAAGTGTATTCATACTCCTTCCTAAAAATTCCTTTGCAAATGTCAAGCCGTCGCGCGTCGTCGCGTCTTGTCGAGCAAAAAACAAGTCCGCATTACGTCGCGTGTCATCGCGCACTGACTAACGCGACAACGTAGGCCACTAGCATACACAACGACCATTTGACATTTACGCGTCGCGTCGCGTTGCCGCGTTTGTCGTTCACCTAGGACAACGTGTAAGGCTATTATGTCGGCAGGGATCATCGGTAGCAGGTCACACGTAATCAGTTGGACTCTTAAAGTTACTTGAGATGAAGTTTTATATCTGTCTCATGTTTCTATTTCCATTCACTAGCAACACTGTGTCACAGTCGCCAAATGTTTTCTAGATTGCCAACCCTGTGTGTTGGCGGTCCCAAGCCAGCAACCCTGCATGGTGTAACGTGCGCTTGTTTTTTTTTATTATGAAGCAGTCAGGATGACCTCACTCCACCTGATGGTAAGCGGATGTGAGGTCCAAATATAAGGTTAACTGGCTCAACAGAACATAGTACCCATTGAGCCAGTCACCCTCACCTTGCAGGCCTGTTGAGATACGTTTCACGCCCCGCCTAAAAGCCCAGGATTATAGGAGGAAGGAAACACGTTATCTACTGTTAATTATAAACTATCAAAGCGCAGTTGCACCGTGTTGATCACCGCCACGACACGCGCGTGTCCGACATGCACCAGTGACGTCACGTGCTGCGAATCACGCTTCTGAATATATGCACAACTCGTACGCTTGTAGCTTCACTCATGTGAAATAGGAGCATGAGATGATGAAAATTATTTAGTAAAATTTTGATTTGGCGGTCAATCGAGACAAGCCTCGCCCTCTTCGGGTGTGAAGAGGAAACAGAGAATTTTAGTGGGGAACGCTTTACGCCCCAAATTCAGCAGACGGCAGCAGATCTTGCCAGCCTTATTTTTGTGGAGGGGAATGCTACTAAGCATCATAACTCGCCTGGGGAAGGCGAGCCGTGTGTGGGACTCGTGCAATTCCATGCCCCAGTCTTTATAAAAACTGGTGCACGAAGGATACCCACTAAACACCTCCGCGCTCCTGCATCGCCGTCGGCGGCGTCACTGGGCTAGGACAGACCCTAACAACCAGAGACAAGGTCTTGCCAGCCTGCGGCCAGAAGAAAAGATTGCCTGAATTGGTTTTTACTTTACTTTTAAACAAGCTGAATAATCATCACACTTTGTCATCTTAGTTACATTGTTTAAATCTGTCCAATCATTTTGAAGATAAACTAAAAAAACAGATGTCACTCTACACCAAATAATTGGTTCTCCCTTATAACAAAGGTTACTTGTTAATAAATAAAATACCTACTTCGATTATAATAGCATTTTCTCTGCAAGTAGAAGGACAATAATGTTATTTTTTGTTAATAAAAAAATCGCCAATGAATTTTAAAAACAACGGAACAGTATTCGAATTTCACGCGCGTTCCAAAAGCATTCCCGCTTGTTTTATTGCGTCTGTTACGAATCACTAGTTAACAGTGACGTTTGATTTCCTTTTTGTTCTTGTGAAAAACGGCGTTAAAAATACTATTTTTTACTAGGTCAGTAATTGGCAGACAGACACGCAGCCCACCTGATGGTAAGCGGCCACTGCGGCCTATTCCACTGAGGGACACTTCGTCCTGAAGCGTCGCTCAATGTGCTGCCAGAGTGTAGGCACATTTGATATTCGAGCCTCTGATTTCAAGCGTAATACTCTAAATTACAAATAAAACACTTTATAATATGGTCTTTAATTGTGATATCAAAATTACAAATCTATGTATTTTAAACGCAATTATTTTAAGCAGCTACGATAGTAACAAGTAAGCCTGACTTAGTCTGTCTGAGTAGTATCTGTTTCGGCTTATCATTGAAATGAAAGGATTGTTGACAAGATTTTCACAACCCGATTACTTACGTAGTTAAATTTAAATTCATATAAAATTTTTATTAAATTCTTAGGTGATTTATAAATCGTTAATTAATCGTTAATACCCTGCTTTTTGATCTTTTACATATATTTATTGGAAGAAAAAAATCAGCATTCTTTTAACGTTATTCAATTATAAGTGGCAGGTAGGTACAGCTTGTTATCTAATATCTATGTTTGTATTGAATAGGCACCGAAACTACAGAACCACTTTTAAAAATTCTTTCACTGTTGGAAAGCTTCACTATCCCCGGGTGATATAGGGTACTTTTTATCCCGTAAATGTGGGGGGAAGAGGGAGATATTTGAAAAAAGAAATAACGCGCTGGTGAAACCGCGGAGGCCGTGCACTAGTCCATTCCATTACAAGTGGCAGGTAGCTTGTTAATAATAAATCAAAAGAAGACTTTATTTATCTATCCCCTGATAACAACCGATATCGTGACGTAAAAAACCCATTGATACATAACTGCATCGCTTGTTTTCGACCGTCACCCCGCTCCGAGCATTCCCGCACGTTCCATCGCTACTGCGGAACTCAAGTTGACGGTTTGACGTTTGATTTCCTTGTTCCGGCTGTGAAAAATGACGTTAAAGATGCCGGGTGGAAAACATTGAGGAATGGAAATGTTCGGGGCAATTTATGCTTTTTTAAACGTGTTGCGACGTGACTGGCAAGCTTGAGGTGTAACTTATTATGAAGTTTGCAGGCGGAAACGGAAGTTTATTTGCATTATTTTAGTTGAAAGTGGGTATTATCGAATTTGTATGTATCAAATAATGTTTTTTAGTTTTTTTTTTACTAGGTCAGTGGCCTATTCTATTGTCCCTCAATGTGCGGCCAGACTGTAGAAACTCGTCTGATCTTCGAGCCTCTTATTTCAAGTGTACTGGCTCCCACATTAACACGTTCCATGCGTCATGACCAATATAGGGCCATGCTTGACTTTACCAGCGTGCGGTGCAGAAAAATGTGTTTCTCACCACGGTGCGGGGGGGTTTTTCATATGTTGTTCTATGAGTAAGAAAGAAATAAATAGATATTTCCGAGTGTTTTTTTAAAAAGGTTCTAAATTTATCAAAAACAGACATGGCAAAATAATGTTCACGTCGCACAGAGTTGTGTACTTTTGCGCTGTGTGCGGCATGGCCAGTATATGGTCACACCCCTGCACCTCATGCCGCACCGAATGCGGGCGCGCCATTCTCGCCATTCGCGCATAGTGATGTACAACGTCCGCACACAAATCAAATCAAACGCAAATGTGATGATTAATATTTCATTGTTGGTTTTAATTTTAGTTCCTTAATTGCTGTGATATAAGAGACATATTTCATTTATGTTAACTTTAAATTTAAATAACGTTAAATTTAAGTTATGATGATGATTAGCATTTAATTGTTGATTTTGATTGTAGTTCATTAATTACTGCGATTTTAGAGACATTTCATTTAAGTTAAGCATACTGGGCTGTTACACTTTAATGATTATGATGAATTGTTGATTTGTATTGTTGGTTTTTATTGCTTGCCCATCACTATTACTCGTTAGGCGTCTCATTAACACAGTGCGGCATGGCAAAATGTTTCTCATGAAATCAGGGTAGTACATTTTCTCCTAAATCTGGGGAAATACAAATCAGAATTAAAAACGATTTATGCTGTAGAAACTACTACATATTACCTACATTTTAAAAAAAAGAACACACAAAAATGTTTTAATTTCAAATAGTTATGACCTCTTGAATCTATTAACTAATGTGAACAAATGATGTTCATGACGCACCGCAGTGAAGTCCTGCGTGAGAATCATAGAGTTCATGTCGCACCCTGGGTAAGTTCAGTAAATTTGGTGCCGCAATCAACGTGTTAATATTGCCGGAACAGCCAGAGCTGTTATGGCGGCAGATTTCACCTGTGGGGGTAGTAGCTAGCCAGTCGAACTCTGAAAAAGCCCTATCAACAACCAGACTCGAACCCATGACCTCCGAGTTTTTGCCGAGACTTAGCCACTGTTCCACGGAGGCGGTCAAAAAGCTTTCAGTAATACATTTACATTTACTACTAAATGCCTCGTTACGACCCACCGCCATTAGTGTTTAAAAACCTATTAAGGTAAACATCCTTCAATATTATCTAATAGAGTCCCTTTGAACATTTTCCCTACACTAAAACATGCTCTTATTGTATTATACTAACTGAAGGTTAAATCAAATCAATTTCTCGCAAATGGATCGCAATTTTACATGAATCTTGTGGCGTTTGTAGTCAAAGAATATAGGTCATAATGGTAATGGAAGAAGGTTTATATTTGTGTACCATGTTGTAGATTATAATGTCATAAAGCAGGAGCCAGATGGAGTTGTTTGTCAACCAATAACCGCGTAATGTCGGAACGAATTGAATTACTGTGAATTATTACACGGTGAGAGGATTCCAAACATCTTAACATCGTTGCACTCGTGGCAGAAACGCTTCTGACAATGTTTGGTATGAGTTAGTAGTTGAGTGGGACAGCTATTGTGATTCCACCGGCCCGTACACACCGTTCGTCTAGTCACTACTATACTTTAAGACTGGATAGTCTGGATAAGACTGGAAATGATTTGCGAGTCGAGTAAAATCTAGTATTAGAGATGTTTGCGTAAATTCCGTATTTCTTTCGGTTCAAACACAAAAATGTGGAGAGAACATTAGAATCGTCAAAATCTATTAGAAAAGCAAAAGATATTGCAAATAATACTAATGTTCTCTCCACCGAGGTTTCCGGCTACGGCAAATAAAACTTTAGTTACGTACATGGTAATCAGTTTTTAACTTAAAAATGCTTAGACGTCAATGTTTTACTGAAGATGCGCAAGAAACTTAAGCTAAAATTTTTGAAGTGAAAACTTCTTTAGCGGCGTTGTGCACTTTTTTTGTATGGGGAAAAAATGTTAAAATCGCGTCAGGATTTATGTGTCACGTGACCTGATCGAAAATCCATATAAAATTTGAAGTCCGGGCACGTGTTTTCTACAAACTTATCTGTTCCGGTGGCCAAAATTGGAACTACGTGAAATGCAATGCAAAAACGATATTTAATGACAGTTTTAAATAGACAGTAGCGACGCCGCCACCGGAACAGATAAGTTTGTCGGTCTATAGACAATAATGGTTTTTTGTTCAATTTGACAGCTCTTTTGCTTCTTATGTACATCAGGAGTAGAGTAAATAATTGTATTAATAAGAACTGATGTTGTTTTCTTGAGTTTTATTCCTTTAGCGTAAGGTATATTTTTCTTTGCATAAATGAACTGTCAAGTGTAACCTCTTCTACTATTATAGCCGCAGTGCGGTCGCTTCCTATATGCTTCCTATGCTACAAAGTGACCACAAAGACCTTAATTTGATATCCTGCAAAATTCAAAATTTAATTGCCGTAATAAAACATTTAAAAAGTTTGGAATATCTTTATTCGCCGGAATTATATAACAGTATTTTGTGGAAATTAACACCACTTCTCCGCAGTCTTTGGATCCGCTATGCTGCGGAGCATGCATCAGGTCGTATGAAGTTGGAAATGCTGTCCGATTTCCTGCGACAAGAGGCTCGTTCTCACACACAGTTTGGCTTGTTACCCCAAATTCCCAGTGAACATCCTCGAAAGCGACATGTTGATTACTGTAACACCACTCGTGTTATTAACGATTCGGGAGTCTGCCGATTCTGTAAAGGGAATCATTTCTTGGCCGATTGCTCCAAATTCAAAAGTTTATCCGCAGATTCCATTAAGCAATTAGTTGTAAATTCCAAACTTTGTTTTCGTTGTTTAGAAAATAAATAGTTGTCAATCAAAAAAGTATGACATTGACGGTTGTCAATCATTTTATCATCGTTTATTACATGGCGTTTCAGTGTCACAGCAAGGAGTTTCAGATAAGTCTGAAAAAGTTTCTGATTACATTAATTCTGAGAGATAAACTTTTTAATGTAATATAAATTGTCTGTTTGTGTACGATAGCGCAATAAATAAATATTGTATTTTACCACATAAATGATAGTACTTTTATACCTCTACCAATCAATTAAATCCCTAACCATTCCAAAATACATATCAAAAATGCACAACGTTAATATTCAGGTTTTCACTTCTGCCGGCACTCCCGGAGTGCAACCCGTCGTTTTTTTTATTAATTGGTTGTAATATGGATTCGATAATGTTATTTTTGGTTACAGTCTGTATAGGTATTTTGTGCCTAACAAAAAACATTTTTCTCTTTTTCAGAGCACAGACATTTTCCGCTCCCTGTCTAACAAAATCTTAAACCATTCAGTTAGCACAAACTTACTTCCTTTGTTAAATAATCTTCACATTTGCCTCAGACACGTAACTTAATGTTAAACAGGCAAGTAATGTTTACAAACAAAATACCTCAACTCTGACCGGTCCAGGATTGGGCGAGCTCCCGCGGGATGTGAATCTGGGGCGCGTCTGGCGGGAAAACGTTCCATTACAGTTCTTTTGAGCTCCGGAGTTTCGCTGAGTTAGTGTGAAGTTCCCGACCCTAGCGGATTATTAATAAAGCATACACAAGTTTGGGCATCGAATGGAAATGTTTGGAGTACCTTATGCCTGTGATTTGCTTCGTGAAAGAATGTCTGTTTTTATAAAAACAAAGTTTTCTTAAGTGGCAGTGGGCAGGACCCATTGCAAGGAGGATTGACTGCCGTTGGTGGTGGCCACGTACCGTGAAACGCAGCCGTGGTAGGCCTCCCACATGGTGGACCGATGATCTCATAAAGATCGCCGGAATCCACTGGATGCGGATGGCGCAGGACCGATCGGTTTGGAGATCCTTGGGGGAGGCCTATGTCCAGCAGTGGACGTCGTTTGGCTGAAATGATGATGATGATGATGAAAGCTTTCTAGGGACAGGACAAGGCCGAGATAAAGGGTAAATCAAGGAGTTTAATTTACATATATCACAAAGGAGTTAGAAGGAAGAGGAAAGTTGCTCTGAGAATTAGCTGCTAGTGGCCAGTACACTTAAAATCAAAAGGTTCGAAGATTAGAGGTTTTAACTACAGTTTAACTGCACATTTTGGGCCGTGCTTTCTGATTAACAAAACCTCAATGAAATAGGCCGAAGTGCATGCTTATGATATGGCTCAGTTCCAATGTGTTTCTTAATAATACCTAGGGGACTTTTAAGTTTTGCTGCATCTACACCATTTTTCTGTGACAGTAAATAAATGCGAAATAATGTCATGATAAATGATGATAAATAATGTCCAATATCAAAGACAGCTGGAATCAGAAAGAGGCCTTGTCGGGACTTCCGCCTTGTCCGAGATTCACGGTCCAATGAGCGGATCCATTCAACTGCTATTAACCGCCCCAACATTACAGGCTAGTGTATAGTAGAGGAAAAACTTTGATCCAGTAAGCACGTTTAACTCGTTGCTTTAAATACAGAAATTAAGTCTCGGGGGTTCATTTACCGAATCTAGAAAAAAACCCTAGGTCGGTATAGGCTTTTTAAAATTAATACAAATTCAAATAGAAAATTCCCTACTCAAAACGAAATTTGTCCCTAAGGACCCTCGAATAAAACTAACTGCGATCGACCAAGCCTGACCCGATAACGTTGAAACAGTTGTATCCACGAACAAAATTGAATTCACCCACTTAATTTCAAATGCAAAGTTAGGTCCCGATCTCATTCCTCGGATATAATTATAATAGATTAGTACGGTTCCCCATTCCCTTATCTGCGAACGCCGAACTGTACCGAATTAATTCAAAACATCCAGATCCAACGTCCCCCAATATCAGCTTAAAACTAGCGATGTGAAACCATCTATATAAGCGGGGGGTTAAAGTTTAAATTCCACCGGACGGCCGGCAAAATCTGGTTTTTAAATTTCCGAGCGATAACTGTCGTAGCGATTTTCGCTCCGGTTACATAAAGTTGCTTTTATTGCTTTTCGACGGAGTTTGTTTTACACGGACCGGACAGTTTAACGCTTCGTACGTTGCGGAATTGTCAAAATTTGGAATTTTAATGGCTGCTCCAGAGAGTTTATTGCAGCATGCTGTTGGCAGAATCGCAGGTTGAGGTGAGCAGCATTGTTCTTATTGTAATGACGATTGGTCGCGGGTTTGTGGTATCTAACGACTTTGTATGAACAACATTCGTAACTTGATGGGAGTTTATTTCCATGTTAAAGCTTTTTTCTGGCCGTACGTGGGACTAGAACCATAGACGTTCGTCCGACTACTCATTAAACTCGCCAAAGTCCCATCCCTAAGCTAAACAATGACATCATAATTAAAATCGCTACAATTGAAAATACTGGTTAAACACCACGCTTGCCAAAGGGATCGATGATTTCAGGTCTAAAGATATTACCTATCTAAAAAATAACCCGAAAATTGCTCGATCCGGGATTTTACATTATAGCCTCAAAGTTAAACTAGATCAAAGAAAATGATGATAATAAAAAAAAAGATTCGATTACCTGCTACTTATTCATTAAACAAAGCTTTGAAGAAGTTAAAATAAAAACTGTCCTAGCTCAGGCATGTTTCAACATTTTTCGTTTCTAAATGCACTCTAGTTTTTGTTTTGTCACTAATCTTCTCCAACGCTGCTAAAAAGTCTTTTTAACAGAATATGGAATAATTCCGTACGTCCTCGGCTCGCTGCAACTCTTTTGCTCGCATACTTGCACTCATTTTACAGTTATCGTTTGTTCTGTGCATTTTAAGTTTTTAATACTAAATCGTTCATCAGGGTTTTAATTCGGTTTTGAAACTGTAGTGGTCTTTTGCACAGCACTCGTCAATTTAGTAACAAAAAATGAAATTGAAAGTAGATAGACGAAGTCACAAGTTTAACTATTAATAGTTTCAAATTCTATTAAAATTGCCAGTAAACCTACATACTTCATGGTTACTATGGCATATTTATTAAAATTATACTTCTCTAAGAAGCGCCGCAGACTTTTCTGATCTTCAAGCTTTTCATTTCAAATGTATTATATTAAGTGAAGTAGTTTCTACATTAATTTTGTTGGAACACTGCCAAGGGTAACTTGGCGACAGAATTAATCTTTATAGTATCTAGTACATTTCAGATTTAATTATTTATAATTAATTATGTAATAAGCTTTTCTATATGCGTATTTATCACCTTGCTCAGCGGTAACGGAAAACATCGTGAGTTTGTATGTAATCCATGATTCAATAGTTGGTTATATTTCTTCCGTGAAGCATCCTATCCTATTAATATTATAAATGCGAAAGTCTGGATGTTTGGATGTTTGGATGTTTAGATGTTTAGATGTTTGTTCCTCAATCACGCCTAAACGGCTGAACGGATTTATATGAAATTTGGCACACGTATAGTTTTTAACCCGGAAAAGGACATAGGCTATAAAATTTCTACGGGAAACGTCTCATTCCCGCGGGAATACACATAGGGTACTTTTAATCCTGGAAATGTGGGGGGAAGGGGTGATATTTAAAAAAAGAGATTACCCGCGGGTGAACCGCGGGCGGAAGGCTAGTTATGCATAATCACAGGCTAGCAGACCCTGCAGCTGTGTGTGGGACTCTGGTCTAAAGCTTCCTACTCGTGCAGTAGTTTTTCATAGACCGACAGATAGATTGAAGTGACTTCAATGCCCCCTACATACATTTGAGAAAAAAAAAAATTTCTCTCGTGTTGGAGGCCAAGATCCACTTCGGGTCGCTGAGCCAGCGGAGTAGTAGTAGTAGTAGTACTAGATACGCCTCGATGGTCTAGTGGTTTAGGTACCGGGCCGAGATCTCGGGGTCCTGGGTTCAATTCCCGGGTCGAGCTAACTTTGTGTCGGTTTTTTCGAACACAGCTCGAGTTTGTAATCACCAATCCGCATTTGGCAAGCGTGGTGATTAAGCCAATACCCATCATTGTAGCGATAACTTGATTTCAAGGATGGAGGCCTTTGCCCTGCAGTGGGACATTAATAGGCTGATACTATCTACTATCTAGTACTAGATAGGTACCAGACTGCTATCATTATATCTTACAAGCTTTTTGGTCGAGTAAATATTTTTGTTTCGGTCGAGTAAAAATGTAAGCATAACTTGCCCCATCTCTAAACCCTTTTGATTACAAAAAAAATAACCTAAAAGTAAGAAACATTCACAAAAAGCTCAAGTCTGGAAAAGGCGATAGGAATTGAGAAGGCGCGAACAAAACCAGAACGTTTGTACAAGCACTGGGGAAACACTCAGTGTAATTGCAATCTGCTGAAACGCTGGCAGTAATATTTCGCAAATCGACGGATAAAACTCAAACAAGACTTATCGATTGTATTAATTAATATCGATTTCTTTATAGTACTGTTTGCGGCTGTGTAGCCGGTTTTCAAACTTCGCTTCACACGTGATTTCGATAGATAGAATCTCGGCGTTTTCCTATGTGTTAATAGCTCGGCAGTGACGGAAAACATCGTAAGGCAACATGGGGGCCTAGACAAAGTAACATTTTCACAGCAATAGCGAAATTCGCTTCAAATTGTATGGATTCGACAGGTGCCTTAGAAAAGTCACATGGTCAATCGATATTGAAAGTACGGGTTTTAACATTCGATATCGCAAATTGAGCGATAACGAACGTTATAAATGCCGCTTGTCTAAGGCCTCTACACAGTTTAATGGCTTTGTAACCAAGTTAACGACGAAATCGAAACTGAGACTGATTTCAAAAGTAAATAAATGTACAATGTAACAACATACGAGAGTTCGTCAATATTATTTCAGTAGGTATCTTTGTTGGATGACGCTTTTTAAAAACAATGTTTTTAATCTGCTTGACCGACTGGCTTTTTTGTACATTTTATTATAAGGATTTCGATACAGATTGTGAAGCAAATAGAATTTACCTTTAACACATCGGAAAAAACTTTCCATGTCAATTCATCTGGAAGACACCTGGAACTCCCACGTAGATATTACTCAGAAATCCAATACCAAACTTATATTCCTGTAGAATCATAATTATACGAAAATAAACGCAATGTGACCTAATTTTCTTAACTTTTTTTAGAAGCAAAAATATACACACGAATTTCCCTAAGACATAGTAAATAATTACACAAGGAGCCTCATAGAATCATTACCGTATGTATCCCAGGCATTCTCTCCGGCAGTTGTTGACATTAACTTTGTATATTAAAATTTGCTTCGATATAATTTTGGAGAAAAATGGTTACATTAATAATTAAATTGCTTTTGCTATGCGAAATTCGCTTTTATTTATATAAACTTTAAGTTTATTTTAGAAAAAGTCGCGATAAATCAAGTACGGTAAATATTTTTAAGGAATGTCGCGAAACACGGGAGTAATGGAAAATACGTAGAAACATATTTTCTTTTTCCGAGCCATATAGTATACAGGCTGTAATAAATTAACGGTTTGTGTTTTTTTTTCAAGGATCTGTACAAAATACGGATTTTATTTATGATAAATCTGTAAAAGGGGTATATTCTGTACATTGTATAAAAACTGCAACTGCAAAAATACTTTTAGGTTCCTTCATGCAAGTAACAGTAGCTTCTAAAAAAATTTACGTCCTTTGTTTATAATTTAATGACTAATACATTAAATTATAAACGAAAGACTTTTTTGTAGCAGTGAAAGATCTCTTGAATTATGAAAGGATTTTATGAGCAGGATTTTATTTTTAAAATTAAAACATCCTCATCGTAGAAGTAAATAAAATACACATTATATTAAATACACACAACTACTTGTCCGATCACGTTCAAATTTAAATGAGACCACATTACACAGACCAGCTCTCGTTCTTTTTTCTTCCAACTATGTCTCTCAAAAGTTTCCATTCCATTCCTTTCAATATCAGTTTATATTTTACCAGCATCCTCTTTGCAACTGCAACTTGATTACTCACGCACAGCTGACCACGAGAGCACCGTGGCATGCAATTCCGTGCACCCACTGTATATAACGTACCTGGAATTAGAAACAAAGGAATTTAGTTTATGCTCCTTTTGAGCTCAGGTTTAGACAGTTATATGTCCTTTGGACAGCGCGAAATTTGCAACGTTAAAGTGTATGCGACAACAATATTAATTTAATTAATGAGAGGCAATTATAAATAAACTTTGGTTAATAGCACAACAATGCACAACTATTAGACATAAAACGATGCCAATTCCGACTGGAAAACAATTTAATACCATAGTTCTGCCCATAATTATTCGTAAATAAAATCAATTAATTAATTAAAAACTCGCTCCCCAAGTTTTATAAATTTCTTCTATATTCCATTGTAGCAAGGATAAATTGAATTGTAGGTACCTAGTTAGGTATAAAAAGGGACAGTAAATGTTCTTTTCTTTCTTTCTTTCTTAAACAATAGAAACGTTTGGTCCTTAGAGCGGTCTAGAAGAGAGAATATAAGATACATACATCACGCAAAAGAAAAATATTGCTTTATAATAATAATGGTGGTGGTAGGATAAACGGAGCTGTCTTAGTGACCAACTAAAGTCAAAGTCAAAATGTCTTTATTTTGAAAGGGTTTACCTAAAAGCATTTATAAATCGCAAGTAACAAGTGAGGTTCCGATGTAAAGGCAAACATTTCGTTTTTATTGCTTTCCCCTACGCAGTTGGAAAAAGCAAATAAATTGATGAATTCGTAAAATTCACACAACTCCGTGCCAACGAATAATATGAGAGACACAGCTTACACTGATCGGTCAGATTTCGATAATTGAAATTTTAATCCAGTTCCAGCAAATAAAGTATAAAGGCACCGATAAATGAGGTATCAGTACCTACATAAGTATAAATCGTCGGTCAAATAAATAAGATATATTATTATGTCAATATTTATTCAATAAAGGACTAAGGTCGTGGCCCCATGCATGCACGGCAACGGCACCGGTACTGCGCCGTATCGCCGCACGGCACGCCGTGTACGGCGCCGTGTTGCCAAAGTGATTGGCGTTTACTATAATTCGTAAATCTAGGTTTTTTTTCTTTATTCGTCGTCTCAACAGCACTAGGAGCAGAATAGACAAGAACTGTAATTTGGAATTATGGTCGCCGGTCGTGATTCACCGTGTACCGTTACGGCGGCCGGTGCCGTGCCGTCGCGCGTCGTGCCGTGGACATGGGGCCACGGCCTTACTCAGATTTTCATAAAATTTTATTTTAAATATAAAAATGCCGGCGAAAAAACAAAATTGCTTTATCCTAATGGAATATGTTCGTGTAAACTTTTCTTATTCGATGTAAAATAAATGGATCACAACAACGAATTTTTGCGTATATTTTATCAGAAATGTTAGAATCCACCTATCAATAAAATTCTAGGTCGATGGCCGAGCAAAATTCGTGTCGGATTTTCCGAACACAGTTTTTGTTCACCAATCTGCATTTGGCATACGTGGTGAATAAGCTAGTCTAGTACCCAGCATTGTGACTATGATTTGATTTCACTGATTGACTTGGCCCTGCGTTTCGATATTTGATAGATTGATATATTTTACTTTATTATCATCAGCCTATATACGTTCCCACTGCTGGGACACAGCCTTATCTCAATTGTGAGATAGTGGGGGCCATACTCTACCACACGAGCCCAGTGCGGGTTGGTGGAGGGGTGCGTTGCGTAAGGCAAGTGACCAACCATAATGTCAGATGTTATCGAGCCTCCAAACGGCCTGTGACTAGGCTTGACGACTAATATCCACATAGGTATAGTAAATATCAGCCGGGACCAACAGCTTAACGTGCCTTCCGAAGCACGGAGACGCTCGAAATAAATGTCGCTAAATGTGGTCAGAATGGTCACCCATCCATTAACCGACCGGGCCGTGGGTAGCTTGACTTTTGTTATCGCTAACGAATCACTGTCACAGCTGCGCCACGAGAGCCTCCTACTTTATTACAACATCAATACATCTAAATTGACTCACGTCTATCCTAATCTATTGCTGCCAATTTCAATAAACGGTTGATTTAATCTAGCCGTTTTCATTAGCGGCCAGTTTTAATCAACAGCGCGCACATCAGACGGACAACTGTTGTGGCGCATTGCCTAATTAGCGCTATTTAGCATAATCACGCGTTTGGCTCGTTACGCAAGAGCTCAATTTGATGCGCGTAAGTGCGTTTCAGTTATAATAAATTCTAATCACTAGCGAGTGCCGCGTCCATAATGGATATAATCGTAGATGGTAAATTATGGTGATCGCTTATCAAAGAAACATACGCCTTGTGACGCATTTGAACTCACGACGTGCTGGCGCATAAGGCAGTCAATGGGCCGGTGGAATTCTGAAGACCAGAATGGACCTTATTTTCTACCCAAAATCCGTCACCATTTCTCCGAGTTATTTTCTCAAAAGCGGACTCCGTCGTATGTGTATATGCGTTAGTGATCACTAACGCTCAGGTATCACACTTAATCGTTTCATAAAGTTTCATCATCCTACATTATTCAAAGGTATTGTGTGAGTCTATAATGATGTATTTGGTGAGGATGATGGATGAGTCTTTAATGTCTGAAATAATTGGAACATGCGCAAGCCTTGTCTACCTAGCAAAGAAGATTTAAAGCAAATTAGCGAGTGTTTAACGTATATAATTAACTATCCCCACCGCTAGACCGCAACTATAAACACGAGACCTCATTCCGGTCGAACAATAAAACAAATTAAAACTACACTGGACCGGCGTAATTATCACAAACGTGTAATTGTTCTAACTTTAAAAATACAGTCCAGTAACTGCCATTCAACTCTGGGGGGGTGCCAGCTCTTCTAACATCATAATACTGCTTATTAAAACTACGGATCATAAAACTCGGAGGTCGTGGGTTTGACTCCTGCCTTGGGTCTGGTTGGTGGTAGGACTTTCTATTTTTTTTTATGTCAGAGGCGGCAAACGAGCCCGTGCAGCGGGTCGCCTGATGGTTAGCCGTCCATGGACATCTGCGACACCGGAAGGATCGCTGATGCGTTGCCGGCCTATGAGGATATGGGGGGTGTGGGCCTCTGGCACTCTCACAAACCAGACGAAACACAATAGTAGTGACTATAGTAGTAACTTAAAAAAGACTACATTACAAGAACGTAGGTATACATTCCCAAGCTCAGTAATTGTACAATTTCTATCGGGATGTAGGACATAGCAGCAGATTTAGTGATGCATAAACTGTCACAGTGAAAACAATCAAGCGACAGAACATTCGAGTGAGATTGCTAGAGAATACTCGCGTCATGACGGCTCCGGCTGTGTTCCGGCAATATTAAAGTGGGGGCCAGTACGTTTGCAATTAAGGGTTCGAAGATCAGTGTGTTTATTCGCACATCGATCACCATACTTTGTGAGAAAGTGTTTCTCAAAGAAATAAATTCAATTATGATATAAAAAAATATCTTGAGAAATGATTCGCCAAATTGTAGAAGATGGTTTTATGTTTGTTAAGCAAAATAAACACATAAGTTTAATTAATCACCTGTTTAAAACTAGGTCGGGCGGCTAGATTATAATTATCATTGTAAATGATATATACTGTGTAAACTGTATAGATAAAAATAAGTTTCATCGTTATATTAATCGTTCACTGGTAATGTCACTAATGAGCTGTCACCACCGCGAACAACAAACACGCCAACGCTCAATCATTCCAGTCCAACAATAAAATAAATTAAAACTACACCGCGCGTGGTCACCGCACTCGCGTGATTGTCCTACTAATTAAACGCGACACTCGTGTCCGCGCCGGGATCCGATTATTGATAACAATCGCCAGTTGTTCGACGAGGAACATTCAATTTCAAAAAGTTTTATTTTCAAGTAGAATTTGGGATGTATTTTTACAGTTCGTTAAAACTGGATGTCAATTTGTTGGGTCAAAGTATTTGCCGAAATATGTGCTCAACTTTTTTACAAGTGTATGTTAGATGAGAGGAGCCTTTTTGCCTCGGCCTCGAACTTCGCGGGCGGGGTGGCAGCGGGCGACATGTTTTGTATGGAATCCCATAGACCCGTTCTTGAATACAGCGATGCGGCAGCGAGAGCGGCAGCGCACGAAGGCGCACTGCGGATCACCGCTTGACAGCATCGCACCGCTCTTGACGGCCCGCGTCAAGCGATGACCGCAGTGCGCCTGCGTGCGCCGCCGCTGCCGCTGCCGCCCCGCTGCCGCGAAATTCGAGGCCGAGGCCTTATATTTGAGAGAGGCAAACGAACAAATACGTAGTAAGTGAAACAGTTTAAACTGTGCGAGGTAGTGTTAAGTGTGTTCTTCCCGTCTCTTCCCCTCAAGCGTTTTCCCAAATCGGCTGCCCTAAGTTTATGTAAAAATATCTTGCAATCACCTAAAGTTTGGCTGCATGACTTGACAAAGTTATTTTATGTGTTATCGCCCCATGGAGTTAAACTTGCAGGGAAGCAAGCCTGTGTCTTTATGGTTTATCGCGCCATTGAATAAATCCTACTTAAAACTTCACGAATATCAACTTTTTCTTCTTTTATATTTAAGGCACCTCTATTATTGATGATTTCAATACGACACCGCTGTTTTGAATTCATAACTGAAGTTGTTAGTTATTAGCTGCCTTAGGTAGACATTTAATTTGTTTTTGACGTGACAACGTCTTATAAATTGGTTTGCCGGGTGACACTTCAAGAAACTGCGTTACGCTCCGCTCACGTTATGCGCTCACAATGAGAGCGAGTGAGAGGCACGCGTCCCGCCTAAGAGCGAGAGAGACAGACATAAAAAGTCGTTGTCACGTAAAACTTTCGCCCGTATACCGACTTTACAGGCAACCAATTTTTCGTAAATTCTTCGGCTTGCCTTATGGTAAGCGGTATACCATCGCCTATGGACGCTTGTATCACCAGCATGTACTTGTAGTGGTAGAGCCATGCTGATTTTCAGTACGAGTGGGCCGGCTCGTCCGGGGAAGTACCACCCTCTCACATAACTCCGGCCTGAAATAATAGTGACTAATTTTGTGTTTCGTCTGGTTTGTGAGAGTGCCGGAGGCCCACACACCCCATACCCCCATAGGCCGGCAACGCATCAGCGATTCCTCTGGTGTGGCAGATTTCCATGGGCATCGGTGATTTCTCACCATCAGGCGACACACACGCTGGCTTGTTTCCCGCCTCTGACATATAAAATAAAACACGCTAGCTCGTTTCCCGCCTCTGACATATAAAACAAAAACCATGAGCTCACTAAACTTATCGCTCCTCTAACTTGAAGGGAAAACATAACGTTGACAGCAAAAAACCAACCATCACAATTTGTTCCTTGGTTTAGGCGTGACAGCGTGATATTAGTTATAAATTGTTGGTAATAAATTGTAATTCAATTGAACCTTAAGTGCACATCTATCAAAACACCCTACTGTAATAGCACTTTAACCGTAATTTACCGGAATCCGGTAATTGTTTCGAAGCGAGCCCCAGTTAAATACTTTCGCTAATAAAGTTACTGATAACCGGATTCCGTTTCTCCCGGCGAGGGCTCATTCGCTGTTTTTAATCAATTATGACGGATTAATTAACCAGTCTTCATTATGAATAGGTATTATGTAAGTTTGTTTAGGGACTTATGTACTTGAGTGATGGGAATAGTTAGTGATTTAATTTCGGATTAGTTATTAGGCGCCTCGATGGTACGGACGGCAGCAGACCAACCTACCCTAATCTGTCAAAAAATCTCAATTGAAAGAGAACTCTATGTCTCTAGGGTGCTCTAGGTGGATAGAGCTGAAAATTGTTTGTAGAAATTTGACAGATTGGGGTAGTCTGATGGGCTGGTGTCTGTACTTTAATATCTTGCCAATTTTTTTTAGGAAGAGAATGCGCTTATGCACCATAACCGCAGGCTAGCTAGGCCTGCGGCCGTGTGTGGGACTCGAGACTTAAGCGTCCGCTACCCACTAAACTCCTCTAGTTGCCCCTTCACACCCGATTGAGACGAGCCGGTGCCTTGTGGCTATCGACCAGCCCCTGGGTAAAAAGTGTTTACATCTGCGCAAGGGATGGCTGATTAAATAAGACACAGATAACTAGTATCCAACACAAGACAAAATAGTGCCTATACACATATCTGCGCCTAAAGATCTTAATTGAACTGTGAACATAATATTTTTAAATATTTTATCTACATCCATACCATAATATGTCTATTTTATAGTCAGGAGCGATGAGCAAACGCCCTACATTTAGATATTATAAGTACCTATCTGTGGCTGCATCGTAATGTTTACATTTTAGTATCGGTAACCGATACTTTAATTACGTTCAAATTTCGAACGTCTTCTTAAAAAGTAAAAATTAATGGATTTGAAGCTAACATATGTAAGCAAAACATCTTGATGTATTTTCAAAGGTACCAGGAGAACTTTGAAAGACGCGAGCTAGCCTAGCTTCTTGTTCTTCTCTGCTCTCCTGGTACTACGGATTATATTCCACGCGGTTTCACATCGATCCTGACTTTAAAATAGACATTTATCGTATGAATAAAGATAAAGTTATGTATGTGACTGTACATAATTAGGCATTAAAATACTCATGTGATCCTTTTATTCATTCGTATTTTAATGACCCTCATTATGGAACAGTCACATAAATAACTATTTTACAATAACTCCAATTGTATTGATCTGTAAAGAAGAAGGTTTAAGCTGCAAATGTGCTCGCTCAAACCA
This sequence comes from Mecyna flavalis, assembly GCA_949319885.1. Lineage (NCBI taxonomy): Eukaryota > Metazoa > Arthropoda > Insecta > Lepidoptera > Crambidae > Mecyna > Mecyna flavalis. The sequence goes on along the minus strand of OX439419.1, from coordinate 297,853 downwards.
TGTCAGTGGTTAGCGCGTTGTTGTTATCTTCTCGCTGGTCGCGTTCCAACTAAAAGAAATATAACAATCCGTTTCGGTCATTATGCGCGACGCAAATCGAGTTTTTCGGCCGATAAAGACAAAGTTGGTCCCGGCGCCGCTGGCAGACGACCAACAGGGATCCTTGATGGTCCAAGTTATGAGCGGAATGCGGGATTTTATGTCCTACTAGATATGCACAGGGCTTCGCTTACATATATTTTGGGATAAATGAAAATAATAATAATTTGTAATTTAGATAGTACAAGATAATAAATACTACTACGCCAGCGACTTCATCCGTTAAAAAGCCATCTTGCGCGGTAAAAATTGTGAATTTTAAATTCAATTAATAATTACCGAATTTCAAGTAACTGCATCTTATAGCTTACTTTTATAAGCTCAAATTCCATGTTTTAACTTTGTAACTTACTTATATTGTAAATTCAAGCATTCCTCATTCGCATTTCTCCCAAGATAAGATTAAGAGCGTAGGAACTATTTTTTTTGAACTTGTAATAAAATAGCTTAATTTCCAGACAATTAATAGAGTTTAGACGTTTGAATCAAGACTTTAAAATTAGTCCCTAAGTATATCAAGAGCATAGAATATTTATTTTGATGTATGTATCGCTATTATTGATTTTGTGATTTTAACTGCTAGCCCTCCAAACTCTTATAGTTTACAGCGAATGATTTCCATAAAAGAGTTCTGACACCTCAGAAGTTTTCCAACAAGGACATTGAACCACTAAGTGTCTTTTACCGTCTTCGCCACACCAAGGATTTTTCAATATTTTCACTTATTCTTTCCTCCCCCTTTTCTTCAAGTCGCTAAGTAGAGCGTAGTAAAACAAAATGATTTTTATTGCAAATAATTTAAAGTTCAAAATACCCCATGTTGCATTGTTTACAATACGACACTTAAAAATTAAAATGTTTTATTTTATTTTATTTTATTTGGAACAACAAACAGTTTTAATTTTTATATATTACTTACGCGTGAAACTATATTGTCGGGCCGTTTTTTTAAATTATACACGAAATATTTGCTTAAAACTAATTTTGTAGAAACTCTTATATTATAGCAAAATACTTTAACCTTTATTATTTATCACACTACAGTCTCATTAGAAATCAGTTTTAAGAAACAACAATCCTGGCCAGATACCAAAACTGCAGTTCGACTAAATGCAAATGCAACAAACAACACGCAATCTGATGCAACTATTGGAAAGTTGACTCAACCACTTGCTGTTATTAGATTTGCTAGAATTAGCGATGCAGTTAAAACTGACAAAGTTGTATCGCAACTGCTGGCAACATACCAAATTTAGAGGATTTAAATTATGAGCTGAAAGCGGTAAATATAAATTTTTATGACTGTATTTTGGAAACTAGCAACGTTTTTTGTCTCACTTTAGTTGGCTGAACAATCTCATAACCCACCTGATACCATTGATGGAACCTTAACCAATAATCACGACCAAAACCACGATAGCAGTAGTTTACACTAGTCGTAGGTTTCAGCTACTAAGTCAGGCTCTGAAATAATCCTACCTCCAACTCGAACCAAGGCGGCCAGGAAGCTTTACAACTTACAAGCTCTACAATGATGAGAAATACCCTGTAATGATGAAATACTTACTGTATACCTTTGAATTGTTTTTGATCTTTACATTTCAAACGAACTTCCCTATACAGCTTTACACAAATTATCCAATTATTGACACCAGGCCTCCTAAATTAAGACACAACAAACCATCAAAACCACTATCAAAATCGTTCATAAAAGATTTATGTTAAAAAAGAGTATCTACAATTCAATTTGATATAACCACTCTTCGAATTTCAAGCCCCCAATTTAAATTCTTCGAGTTTCCAACGCCCGGAGACATGTTAGTTTATGTCGTCATTTGGTAAATAGTTTATGTCATTTTGATGGTTATTGCGTTTGATTAAGTTTCGTTTTAGAGGCGCTGGCAACCAACCAAATGTGTTATTTGAATGCAAGTCATAAGAGATGAGCGTTTAAAAAAAATAGACATTGTATTTTATAGCAGGGTGAAATATTTTATATTTTTATATACGATAGCCTTCCGCCCGCGGTTTCAACCGCTCGTAATTTCTTTTTTAAAATATCTTCCCCCTTCCCTCCACATTTCCGAGATAAAAAGTACCCTATGGCACTCGGGGTTAGCTTCCTCTTTACAACATTAGTAAAGACGAGAGTGGCGCTCAAGCCTAAACGGCCCGCCTGATTTTAAGTGGTAAATAAGTGATAATGGTGAATGGTACAAACAGGTTCTTTCTGCTCCTAAAACCGAGCCTTCTCGAACGGAGTTCCAGAGTTCTTACTCACTGGCAGACACAGCAGAACAATACTACTTCACTGTAGTCTTCTGTGAGGTGAAATTATTGAAAATAGCAATTGTGAAAAGGCTTACTAGTAGCCAAGTTCCGCTTAAGCGTGAACCCTTGCACCACACGTCAAGAACGGAATTTATTATTAAGTGTTGCGAACAGGGCCCTTACTTATGTCAGCCAGAGTAGGTCCACCGAGCAGACGCGACCGGACGTAAAAACTAAACGGATCTAGATAAACATTGGCTTCCATCCAGGGTTGACAGCCCAAACCCCCAAATTGATGGTGCTGGTCAAATTAAAACCAGATTAATTACGGAAGTTAGTGTGTGTGGTACTATAACGTAGAACGAGTATATTAAGATTCTTTTTTTATGAAAACCACCCAGCATCCACAAACCATCAGATGTCCGCTAACCGTTTGCCTTCCCAAACGAACATCAAATGGTTTGTGGATGAAAGGCAAAGAAGCAAGATTGACACCTGGTGGTAGGTGATCAGTATCGCCCACCTCGTACCTTGTTGTACCTGCGACTAAGGTGTCAAATGTGATGCCTGCCTTCACGAAAAGAATAGAGAAAACGAAGATAGAGCGAGATGAAGAGAAGTAAGGGAAGGTGGGGGGTATCTTGTTTTCTCACTCATCAAAGGAAGAACAATGCAAAGCTACTAAAATAACTCACTTAGTCGTCGATGTTTGATAAGAATATGATGTTTACCCGGTCGACTCACAGTCGTGAACTGTCAGCAGTATATTGAGAAATCCTTTCTAATAAAGTGTCCCCAAGTAGAATTGGTTGCAGTAACCACTTAATCCTAATCAGCTGCGTTACTGTCTGCCAACTGAAATAACATAAAATGAAGTCGGCTAGAAAGACATTATAATTCACCACGAACATCTTATAAAAATGAATATTCCAGGGCAAAATCTTCACTATTTTTTGTTGTACGCCAACCCTAAGCCACTAAAGCATAGTGTTAGTTCCTAAGCCAGCACTAAGCCTTATTTATATATAACGTGACATTGTTTGTAAGACTGCTCCAGCGTATTACTTTTATTTTCCTCTGCTTCCCGCTAAATTGTGTTATACCTATTCGGAAATATCTCTGCACAAATATGTTTTTGTGTTTACGCAAATAATTTTCTTCTCAGCTAGACTAATGTTTGGGCTCATTTTGCCTTATTTATCGTGATCATTACGGTTTGTTGGTCTAGTGGCCGTAATATCAAGGTCCTGGGTTTGATTCCCGGGTTAGTATTTTGATCGGTTTTGTACCACTGCTCGGTTTTGTACATCACCAATCCGTATTTGGCAAGAGTGGTGATTAAGCTAGTACCTAGTAATTTTGGTGATGATTTTATACCAATGAGGCTTCGGGCCTTTGCCCTGCAGTGAAACTCAGTGGATAATTCTAAAATATAGTGCGTATTTCGGTTTAATCAGTTTATGATTTTAACTTTAAACAATATCATTACGTGATAAATGTTGTAAGTAATATTATTGTGTTCACAATTTTTTTACTTCACCCATGATTGCTAATAAATAAATGCTGATTTTAATTTTTAATATTTAAAAGCATATCTAAATTTATCATTCAATATTAACGTGTTTATCACAAACTCGGTGTAATTTAGACCGATCACAATCGTCCGAACAAAACGATTGGAAACTTTACCGACGTTTTCAATAAAATTAGCGTCCTGATACTGCTGATAACGCCACTCTGAGCTCGAGCGACGCAAGTCGTGCGTAGTGTCGTCACTCAATATTCCGTTTATCGATATTGTTTTTAGTTTAAATAAAAAAAAATAAACCGACTTCAAAAAAAAAAAAAAAAAAAAAACTACCTAAAAACACTGAAAAGCAAAAAATAATTTTAATAAGACATTCATCAAATGCGCTTATTGTCTAAGCCTATTAATAACATTAAATTGTATTTACGTGCTAGGTAGGTACCTACTAATCTGTTTGAAGTCGGTGCCAAGCCAAATAGTAGGTACCCAGACTACGTACCTACGTCCGCGGATTATTTGTAACCCTGTATAATACATAAATTATTAGGTATGTATCATTTTTCATTACTTTTGGCTTGGCACCGACTTCAAACAGATTAGTAGGTACCTACCTAGCACGTAAATACAATTTAATGTTATTAATAGGCTTAGACAATAAGCGCATTTGATGAATGTCTTATTAAAATAATTTTTTGCTTTTCAGTGTTTTTAGGTAGTTTTTTTTTTGTTTTTTTTTTTTGAAGTCGGTTTAATTTTTTTTTAAAAAAGTTTGTTTATTTTTCTATTTTTAGTGTGAATAATACGTAGGAGTGAGTAAAACTCTCTCATAATATTGATAACGAAAATACGAGTAAAATAGTAGAATTGTATTATTTGACAATATTAGGTATTCATTAAGTGTTCAGCACCATTCAGTAGACCAACTAAAGATGCAGCCCGCAAGAGGGACATAAGAATTAAGAAGTCGTACCCTTTAGCTTCCATCATCATAGTTGTACCTTCCATCATCAGCTTAGCTCCAAAAGTACATGAAATACAACTAACGGTCCACATATTCCTACAACACTGAAATAATTATCCCCTAACTCCTAACCGTTAAGGAGTTGTACCTTCCATCATCAGCTTAGCTGCAAAAGTACATGAAATACAACTAACGGTCCACATATTTCTACAGCACTGAAATAATTATCCCCTAACTCCTAACCGTTAAGGAGTTGTACCTTCCATCATCAGCTCAGCTGCAAAAGTACATGAAATACAAATAACGGTCCACATATTCTTACAATACTGAAAGAATTATCCCCTAACTCCTAACCGTTAAGGAGTTGTACCTTCCATCATCAGCTCATCAACATAAAGTGATGTCTATAGGACGCAAAAACTTAAATGGCTTCAGAAAAAACAAGTAACGCGTAGTGTGCGCCTATAAAATTTGAGGTTTGCCCTTGATTTTCCCGGGATCCCATCATCAGATCCTGACATAGTGACAATGGGACCACCTCGGAACTATGCACTTTCAAATAAAAAAAGAATTATTTAAATCGGTCCACAATTGACGGAGAAATCGACGGACAAACATAAAAAAAAAAAAAATACATACAGTCGAACATAGAACCTCCTCCTTTTTTGAAGTCGGTTAAAAATAATATACCTATCGGTCGTCATAGCCTTCCGCCCGCGGATCCGCCCTTGTGGACTATACATTGTAATCCTGCGAGTTTTTTTAATGCCATATTATTTTTTTGGACCACGATAGGTATTGTGTTTATCATCAGCTCATCTTAATAATTTAATTGATCTGTTGTATTTTGATAACGTAAAAGAAGGACAAACAACGGACAAAGTTTTGTGCGAATGAACATGTATATATGTTTAATGTACGTAACATAATTATTATAAGTGTATTCACATAAAAAATAAGCAATGATTACCTATCCATGTTAATCACCCATACAAGCTTTTGCTAAGTTTGGAGCTAGATGGCACACTATGCATAATGTCCAGTGATATTTGTATATTATTTATTATCGATATTAAAACTATCGATATCTCGACAGCACTCGATCGAGATCCCGGCGCGTTATCGTCTCAGTCGGACGCGTTATCGCAGCGTTATGGCGCGTTATTGCTGCTGATAACGGAACTGTACTGTTTGCTCCAAGGCTGGTTTGATTTACCTCAATAAGCTAGACTTCTGTATAAGGCTTTTGCCATGTGGGACATTATACAGGTTAATACATTTTAACTCTCAGTGTGTTAGGGTTTTAGCTTCAAATTCTTCAACAGTTTCAGGTAATGTCCAGGTAATGTCAGGTAATGCCAGTCACAAGGATCATAGATTAAGATATAGTTAAATATTTCAATTATACCTCTATTCATTATTATGTGTTGAATAAATTCTTATTTCCATACTGGATGAAATCGGGAATACGCTGGGATGATGATGATGAATAAATTCTTATTTTGATCTTCATAAGGAAACTTAGTTTGTATTTATAAACTTGAATTTAAATAGTAAAAGCAAACAAAACAAATACTTTTCTCTTTTAAACTTTCTATCGCAATAGATTATCACGATAAACTCTAACAAGTCAAACGCCCTGATTCTAAAAATAATTGACGATGAATATCTCTCGAAATCGATCACAAAGTTGTTGACGGAAACAATTCCAAACTTCCTAAATTAGCGTCCGATAGCATCTAACTCTGAATATTGCCGAGGTTCCCCGCATCATCACCGAGTATTGACTGATGTATTATAGGGCTGCAGATACTTTAAATAACCTAAATATTTCACCAGCTAAGTCACATAACATACTGTGGCAGCACATTGAGCGACTCTTCCTGGTAAAATTTCGTAGGCTGATTGCCTATCTGCCAACCGATTTAGGATTGAAAATGAAATGAAAATGAAAAAATACTTTATTACATAAAGAGTTTACAGATTTGTGTTGAAACATCTCTTTTAAGTTATTATACAATACTTGTGTTAGAGATGCTTCGCTCATAACCTTTGCGTGTCTTTACACATTATGGATTAAAAATATTTTTGCCGATTTTCTTTGACAAAAGAGGCAAATTAGAGCCATTATGACACTTGCTGGTGCCATAATAGCACTTGATGGCAAGTGCTTACCCATGGACACACCATGCTATTAGGGCTTCATAAACAATTGCCTATAATATGTACAACTTTCTGTGACATAAAGAAAAACAACTTAAAGACGTTAAACCACAGTCCGGAACTTGTTGGTAACCTGATCTCTTAGCAACTGTACTTTAAGTATACATGGAAGTTTATCTCAGCCGTTTGGAGACAATGCCTCGCTATCAGTGGCACGGCCTCATCCGACTCCGACAAACTTCGATACTATCCGAACGCTAATTTTATTGAGAGCATCGCTTCAGTTTGGAATTGTTTCCGCCGGGAACTTGTGATCGATTTGGGGAAGATAATGTTCAGACGGAAGTTCGTCAGAATGGGAAACAAATAATTAGAATTACCTATGTACGTATCCTTGCTAGCACGGGAAAGTTTTTATATGATTTTTGACATCAAAACGGATTGGTGTGGCTATATAAGACATTGAAACACTGGCATTTTATAAAGGACTCGGGGTCTGTTCCGCATCTAATCGTTCAAGCATACATATGAGTTAACTTTGAACCATGATAAAAGGTTTTACTTTAGCTTTCAGTGCGACAGTATAAAAAAACCATAGTACGCTAAATAGCAACTACAAAAATTACAAAAATGATCTTCTTTCGTTTCACAATCAATCAAAATCACAACCAAACGAGATATTTGATATATAACGTTACGTTATAGTTTTAGAGAATAATATAGGTACTTTCCAATATTCCAATTTCCAAAATACTCATGAATTTTACCGCAGCAAAATATTGTGTATAAAAATTTTGTTTTCGGTTTTTTCAGATATTATTTAAAATTTGGTAAAAACATACAATATACAATAATAAAACAAATAGTTTTATTTATGAACTTATCAGAAATCAAACAATAATGAAAAGTTACTTAATCCTTTATTACGTTCATATTTATTTAAATATGGAGGTCAACAATTTCGCAAACTGTAGTTAGTTTGTAGCACTATTAACAATGCTTAAAATGTAAGTCCGCTAGACACCGGCGGTCACAAGTGTTTGAATTCGTAATTAACAAACTATTTTGTAAAGCTCTCCCCGCAAAATCCTTCTCCACAGTGAAATCAATATCAGTGAAACTTTTTTCATTATTCGATAGCACATTAACGGCCAATTTCACCGCTGACAGATGACTGACAGACATCAATGATTCCATCTACTTCTTTTATAAAAATAGTAAAAAATACGTAGTTATGTCCTTATGGTGTAATACAGTTGATCTGTATACCTACACCATTCTTTGTTGCCACCTTTGTTACCACTACACAAACAAATTATCAGATTTTTTTATCAGTCATTAGTGAAACTGGACCGTACGTACCAATGGCCTCGCTCTGACTTCGAATTTTAGATAGACCAAACTTTCGTTTAATGTTAATGATTATTTTGGTTTCCTATATTATACGCGATTAATACTTATCAAATAAAATAAACTTAAACAAATTAATTCGTGGGGTAGGGTGAAGTAGCCGGTCGAAGGTTTTTTTTATACTTGTCACGCAGCCCACCTGATGGTAAGCGGCCACTGCGGCTTATTCTATTGAGGAACACTTTACCAAGATGCGTCGCTCAATGTGCTGCCACACTGTTGGCTCAGACTCCTAGGTGACCCTTGACAGGTTTTAACACGAAACTCGAGAAAACCAAACATACTATTTCCTAATCTGTCTTTACTGTTTACCTTTCTGTATTGTGCGCGCAGTCAGAACCAATTTTAATAATTAAAATAGGCTCTTTGCTTGTTTATTTCTCACAGAACGGAGCCTCAGGCATAATTTAATTATTCAAATGATATTGAGAACAGGGAAACGGTAATAAGATTCCGAAACAAAAAAAGGTCTATCCTACGAAAACAGAGATAGGGTCAGTACGACCAGTATCAGTTCCTTTTTTTGAAATAAAACATGTTTTTCATGTTAGCATAGAATAGAATAGAAAAAATTATTACTCAAATTGAGTACCAATTTTTAGCAAGCACCCTACCTAATGGCAAGCGATTTATGCGGCCTATCTCTATGAAGGCACAAAGGCACTAGACTAGGAAGTATCGCTACCATAATAATTATAATATTAAGGTGAGTATAGACTACACCATTTCCTCGAACGTTTTGGTGTGACGTAACGTTCGTGCGAATGCTCGGCGTTTTGTTACGGGTAAATGCTTACAGCGAGTGAGCATTTACCCGTAACATTTCGCTGTACCTGCGTTCATTTTTCTTTAAAATGTTCGTCCCTCTTCCTCCGCGTCACCCCGCACCCGCGCATCGCCCGCGCTCGTGCAAAGGCTCGACGAAATGTTACACCATTATGCTCGTTGGTTTTTAAAAAAAGGCTGTAACAAAATGGCAAATGCTCGATGTTCTGATACAAGTAAATATTGTAGTCTATACTTACCTTTAGGTTCCTCTAAAAAAAAAATTCTTTAGCAAGTTAATCGACTCCCACATAAAGATTTATAGATCACAACCAGATCTACCATGTCGGCTCCTTTTCTTTTCCTTTGCTTCTAAGATACTGCCGACGAATCCACCAGTCCTCCTATCGAGGATCTGGCTGCTGTACAAAACCCTTGACTACTACCGACCAGCACGGGAGGCCCGTTGGCCCGTGCAGTCTAGTTTTGCTAGTATCTGATTGTGAAATGAGAGCTAAAATACCTAATAACATTTACCTTTCCGAAACATACCATACTAGCTTTCCCATTTTAAAGAACCAGGTCCCAATGAGCCTTAAATCTTCAAATGTTCTGATATGGTAAATAATAATAATTCGTTCATTTTATGTATGTTCTATACGGAATTTGAATCCCACCACATATTTTAGGTATATAAAATACCTTCCCACTCAACAAGCTTAAGTAAATTGCAGGAAGTAAGAGTACAGGTTTATTTATTTTTAACACAATTTCATTTCGAGTAGAGTGCCTACAAATAATTTGATATTCATAAAAATTCAGCCGGCACTCTAAAAACGAGCGGAATTAAATTATTCAAATCGTTGGATACATTCGACCTTTTATGGTCTCAAATAAATTGGTATTTATATTAATTGCTATTGTTAATAATTTCAGCAATCTTAAAATAAACTAAATAAATAAACTTTTTTTACCAAAAATACACATTAAAAGCATTAAAAACGAATTACAATTAAAATATTTCTAAAAACTTCCTTCTTTTTTATAATCATTTGTTTGAAAGGTTTTTTGTTCATTTATTTTTTCACGTGCTTCTTTGCCAGCTGAAAACCTACACATTCGGCCCGTTTTCACCCACTGTTGGGTATAAGCACAGAGTTGATCTATTTCTGTGGGTATAAGCCTCCTCTCTGTCTCGCAAGCTGTTTCGGGCTTGTGCAATATATTCACCCAGTTGAGACCGGCAATCTTGACTGTGTCATCCAACCATCTGACGGTCTGCCTCGCGATCGCACAGCACTCCGTTGGCCACTACGGACTTTGTCTTTGTTTACTTTTAGTCAAACTGTCTTGCCAAATATAAAAAACAAAAAGGCTTTCTCGTGACTCAGAGGGACCACTATGTTATTAGAGACAAAACTTATCTTAAAACCTTTCTGGTATTGTATAACATTAAACTATGTTCATCTCAAATTTTACTAAATCGGTCCTGACATTTTGACGTGAAGACGGAATTTCTAAAACATATCACATACCTACCTAATTTCGCGTCCAAAATATTAACAAGCATGTTAGCGTGAAAATAAATTAAACTTCAACAGTCTCAAACATTTAGCATTAGAACCACTAATATTCGAATATTAACCAAAGTGACCCCTTGTCATCATTGCATTTTAAAACTACTTGTAGCTAAGTAAATTTTTATCCCATTCAGAAATCCACCTTAAAGCTCCCTAATAAGGCTTAAACCCGTTATTCTCCACTTATCCATTGTTTTCACTCAATAATAGACCTTATATTTTAGGTGGCAAGGGTGAAAATTAATGTAAGGCTGTTAACCCGTTAAAACGCGCGGTCATTTCTCGAATCATAAATCAGAGCGTGGCGTGAGCACAGTGAAATTATTTAAGACAGCGAGTAATGTGTCTTATAAATTGTGTTACAAGCACTCAGTGCACGAAGTAAAATATATCACAGTATGTATCATCGTTCTCCATCACTTGAAGGGTTATCATGAGTTGACGCAATTTGATCCCTCATTAGAAAAGACCTTGGCATTTTTTTACACAATACAACGTCGATCAAGTGGTGATATTTATTTTGCGAAGGAAAGTGTTGAAACATAACCGCAGACCAGCAAAATCTTCGGCCGTGTGTGGGGACTTACCACTCCGGTCCTTGGTCCCAAAGCAGACACCTAACTTAGATGAAAATCTTTCCTTTACACTGGTGTCAGGAAAACTGACCTTCACACTTCACATGTTTAAATAAACTTCGGATTTAACTAGTTTTGCTATAACGATATTAGTGTCGATTTATAAGAGTCCCCACCTCGAGCTGTTTTGCTAAAAGTGACTCACCACCATTGTCTTCTTGAAGATATTGTGACTTGTGAGACTACTGAGAGTACTATAGTAAGCACCCACAAAGCTAAGGCTATCTCAGTATTTTTTATCGATACGTTTTAAGAAGAAAATAATTAGGTTTATTCACTGCAATATTTCGCACTGTGATCGCAAACAGCACCTATTACATCAGAGCTCTCACACCATTTTGTCCTCATAATGTCGTGCAATATGACTCGGAGCTCAGGAAACATTTTCAGAGGCTCAGCCATGAGCTATCACTTTATTACTAGTGTCCGACTGGAAGAAAAGAATGAGTTAGACCGAACACGAAATTTTTAAGAGACATTTTTCTTTGAAACGAACGTTGTGTAAGATTTTAGGGCACTAAAGATACACTAGCTTAACGAAGTTAAGGGTGTTCCAAATGCAGACCGCATTCTCTACCAGTGAACCTTAGGGCTAAGCAGAAAATAATAGTAGATAGTGTTAACGACTAATTTAGTATTTAAGGTTTTCTGAAAATTCCACCTTTCAATTAATAATAGAAAAAGATTAATGTAGTTGAAGCGAATGCTAGTGCAGAGCTATCAATAATATCGGAAGCGGCGACTGGTACTATTCACAATCCAATACAAAGCTACAATTTAACAAACAGTAGTTTGCTGTCCTCGTAAACATTTTACGAGCAATTCATATCCGTGCGTTTATGTTCAATAAACTGACATGCAGACATATCTTGGTCATATTACAAATTAATATATGACTATACTAGTTGTCTTGTGGTTTTCAATGTCTCGGTGGAGAGCATATTAAGCTAAGGACGAACAATGTATTTAGCTGTTATTAAATTCGGTTCTAGTCTGGACGATAATAATCCAGCTGGCACTTTTTGCCGAAACACAGCTAGTGCTGGTATGGCGACAGATTTCACATGTCAGGATACTATATTCTACCACTTACCAGAACCAAGGAAATAATCGAACCCACAACCTCCGTGCTTTATACCCGAGAAACTTAGTTAATGTTTTAGAAAATTTAAATACATAAAAGTATCAGCCTATTAATGACCCACTGCAGGGCAAGGGCCTCCATCCTTGAAATCAAGTTATTAGGTAAAAGCTGTAAACAGAATACATTTATTTTATTTCATACACTCCTTTTCTATATAGCATAGTGAAATAGCAACCTAGCACGATGAAGAGAACTTAATTGCAGGACAAACTTTAGTTTACTCGAATCCCGATCTGTAACTAAATACGCTAACAGTGGTAGTGAGATTTAACGTCATAAATTATATTATGTAAGTCTATTTGTTTTGTACATATTGCAAGTATAAATGAATAACCTAGACGTTTTAATTGCAGTAGAAAAATTGTGGTCGCTAGCCGACTGTCAATGCATGGCGTCATTTGAATTTGTCCAATCATCATCATCTTCAAATACAAAAATACGTTGGAAATAACAAATACGCCGGGACCTCTGTGCAGCCGTTCCAATCCCTTGATTAATAGGCTGTAACTTTAATTATGGCGGAACCACGCCCGTAACCGTACGTCCCAACTTTTAATTTAGACTCGTCCGAACACATCCGCACAGCGCATGGAATACAGTAAAGCGATTGTAAACTGCCTCGCTGACCTGATGGCTTAAATGCTACGATTTCGTTAAGGGTTTTTTTAAATCGCACAAGCTTTAAATTTCGTTTGTAGAGTTCCAGATTAGAACTTAATCAGTAAAAATTTTACGTTTTATATGACGATATATGCTATAGGATGATTTATAGATAGATGTCCTAACTCGGTTCTACCATAAAAAATAGTGAGGTCTTTGTAATACCAAGTCAGTTAATTATAAATCTTTGAAAGTTTGAAATAAATAGTGAATTAAACCTCCACGTGCCATCAAACTAGCGATGAGACAGTGAGAGTAGAAGATAGCTCACTGTCCCACCGCCGAGGCACCGGGACGTTCGCAGCAAATATTTCAACCGTCCGCAGCCATCGAACGCCAGAATCGCAATTTTTATCGAAAATCCAATTTCGTACTCGGCCCGTATCGAGTGGAATCCGCCCGAGGCAAAACCCTTTGCTGCTATTTAAAAAAGCGCCTATATATAAAGTTTTTATCTGCAAGTTGTCATCGGGCCTCAAACGACCCTCGTCGCGTTTTACGGTTAAGCCTTTTTATTGTTCTCCGAGTTAATAATTGTCTCATTGATGTATTTTCGATTTTAATTTGGCTGTCGTGCGATGTGATTTCTGTTTTGGGTTCTATGTGTATATTAAAAAACCTTTTTGATATTTTAATGGTTTCTACTTGATTTTGACCAGTAATTCTAATAGCTCTGAGTTTTGTAAGTTAAAGACTCAATCATTAGAAGAATTCACAGTATGTAGTAAATTTTTTCTCCATACTTGTTTATCGATAATAATTATCCCTTACGAATTGCGCATAACCGGGATTTTACAGTTTAAATCTGTACCAGATTTCATCAAAATCGGTTTAGTGGTTAAGGCAAAAAAAGCATGACAGACAGACAGAGCTACTTTCGCACTTATTATTAACACCTGGGATATTCATTTATCAAATTTTCGTGGAAGTGTAGCTAATAATTCGCAGTCACTCCAACAGTACACGTTTCGCCCATAATTTAAGCAAGTTCACACTATTATTTGAACCGCTATCCAAAACCAACAGTAGCAAAGCGCTCTAAATCCTTTAAGTTCCAGTCAGGACAATAACAAATGTGGCTTATCTCCGCCCGGCGCGCGGCGGACACCCGGGCACCCGGACGGACCTGGACACCCGGATACCCGGGTGAGATTGAAAAAGTTACGGGATAAGAATGACATTTTACTCTTTTGATGACCTATGTTTAATTGCCAACGCACTTGATACGTAGTTTCATTTGTATCAGGACACAAGAACTAAATGAATTCGGATTAAAAATGCGTCATACAGTGATGGAGATCACCCTGTATTAAAAAAAAATACTTTTAACGTCGCATACTGTATATTTGTACTGACCTAAAAACAATAAACTAAGTGTCTAAGCCTCTAAGGCACTTGTGTAAAAGAAATTAGCCATATCGAATCAATTGTAAATGCAACTTTGTGTGCTTGTAAATCTAGATGTTTAATTGTTACTCTTTCACGCAAAGTAACAGAACTAAATTCACGGTAAATTTTTTTTGTTTTATCATAAGAGACCGGCGAATACTAACTGTGTGTGAGTACTGGCAACCTTGTACGCCATCGGATCAACTGCAACTACTCTGTCAAAAGTACTCGTATACGACTGAGGAGATTAGTCATAAATTTAAAGATACTGTTTAATTTAGGCAAAATTTGTGTCAGAATTTTTGAACGTAACCTGGTTTATGATCACCAATCTTCATTTGGCAAACCTGACTAAGCTAGTACTCATCGTTGTGATAACTACTTGACTTCAACGGTTAAGGCCTTTGTCCTGCATTTGAACATTTAACAGGCAGATACACTGTATTAGAAATTAAGCGATGAATTCATAACAAGTGAACAAAGCCAGTGTAGATGTGAACATTGAGATAAATTATTCGACAAGTGCCCTACATGCCAATCCCATCGTAGGCGTCACTAATTCCAAACGGTCCAGTTTCGATATCATCTAGTTAATATTCATTCCTCAATATTGGGAACGTGGATTAAACTACACAAACTAACAAAGCTGTGTTGAACCGTTTAAGTGAAACGTAGAATTTATAGAATTACGCTATAATATAGATTTAGGTTGATTGTGTAAAGAGATTGGTTTTGTGTAGCCTAATTAATTTTTAAATGAAAGATTATTATGACTAATTTATCGACGAATAAGCCGTCGATTAATATATTTTATTATCTATATAAATAAAAATTCATTGCTAAAGATTCAGTCTCGCTAAAACTCGAGAACGGCTGATCCGAGTTGACAAAATTTTGTCTTGAAATATTCGTGAAAGTCTAGGGAAAGTTTAAACGATGAGAGCATATGGAAAAATTTATAGAAAAATACTAAAGTAAGTGATATGAAGTTCGTCGGGTCAGCTAGTTATTAATATTAATGTGGGTGTGATCTTAAAGCCTTTGTTTTTCAATCTACAGCCTACAGAAAAAGGGAAACTCACAGAAGCCTAAGTGTGGCAACATATTGGGCTTAATTATTCTTAATGCTATCGATAATATAAGTCACAGGCTACTTGCCATCAGTTGGAATGCATACCTATCTTCCAACTAAAACAACATACAACCAAAAAACACCGTAAGGTCAGACCTGCACAGTCAGATTACACTGGCTTTGTCACCGTGACCCAATTAGTATGGTCTACCGTACAAAAGTTGCAAAAGTGCAAGCCTCGAAAAATCGAGATAAAGCGAATGGAAAAGAAGTCGGAATAGTTCACTTGGAACTTATTTACGTCATTTTAAATGAACGCATCCGGTGCACTCAACTATCGGACAGCACAAAGCGCACTAAATCCTTTAACTTCCAAGACAATAACAAATGTTGCTTATCTCCGCAGTTGAGATACGGCGGGCAGTTCGGACACCCAGACACCCGGATGCATGGGCGCCCGCACACCCGGACACCCGGATGCATGGGTGCCAGTACACCCGGGGACACCCGGATGTCGGTGGAGACATTGTGTTCGGTCTCGTATTGTCATTACCTGAAACAATGTAATAGTCTGTTAGTGAATGGAAGCACCAACGAATTGTGCCGCAAACAATGTACCTACCCAATGGGGAATGTCGCCCAAATATTGTTAGCAACAATAATTTAACTCACTGAAATACATTTTCAATATTAATAAGTAATGACTTACAAAACTCATCGGTAGGAAAATGGCTCGTTTCATTTTGCTCAATATTATTTTGTGTTTACCATTTTCTGAAAATGGGTTGTAAAGTAGTCATAGTGGTAAGCATCTTTTTCAAAGGTAAAAAATATTGAAATATATAGAGGACCGTACTTTAAAAAACCAATATTTTTTATGAGGAACGAATTCGTGTTTACGCTGTTGAGTTGAGTTGAAAGAAAATCTCATTACAATATGATAAATTTTTAGTCCAATAATTTATATTAAACATCAAACAGATAATAATCTTTATTAAAATCCGTAATTTTATTCACATCATATTAGAAAAAGAAAACTATTTAAATTGTTACTTTCATAAAACGCTACTTCAACAATTGACGTTTTCCAATAAACTGCAAATTTAATTAAATTTTCTACATTAGAAAGATGCGAGCAGAAGCCAATTACTGTAAAACCATTAAAATCAATCTACAAATAGAATTGCACACAGACAGACAGCTGAATTGCCCGGTCAGTCTAGACGATGTAAAGTTCATTGGCATTCCATACACGTCCCTAACGGCCATACATAAAAAGCCACAGTGTTGATTGGTAAAGGCAGTAACATAAAATATTAGTTTTTTTGGGTATATTTTTTATTGTTTTTGTGTCTAGTCTGGTTCATGTAGCTAGAATGTAAGCCGTTAGTTTGGTGCAACGTAAATCGATTTATTTAAAACAGCATTGTTTTCGCTTCAGCCTGCGCTTTTATAAGTTTTACTAGCCTTCCGCCCGCGGTTTCACCCGCGCGTAATCTCTTTTTTTTCAAATATTCCCCCTTTCCCCTACATTTTCAGGATCAATAGACCCTATGTTCCCCGGGGATAGTGCAGCTTTCCAACAGTAAAAGAATTATTCAAACCAGTTTAGTAGTTTCAAAGTTGTTATTCCCGCGGGAATGAGACGTTTCCCGAAGGAATTTTATAGCCTATGTCCTAATCCGGGCTATAAACTATACGTGTGCCAAATTTTATCTAAATCAATTCAGCCGTTTAGGCATGATTGAGTAACAAACATCCAGACTTTCGCATTTATAATATTAATAAAAGTAGGAAGTAGGATAATTTAAGGACTGTAATTGTTTAAAACGATATTATAAGAATCTCATTTCATTACCAACAAAATTAGTTATTTATGTGACTGTTGCATAATGAGGGTCATTAAAATACGAATGTGGTTTTATGAAACGAACGAAGTGAGTTTCATAAAAGGATCACATGAGTTTTTAATGCCTAATTATGTAGGTACAGTCACATACATAACTTTATCTTCATTCATACGATAAATGTCTATTTTAAAGTCAGGATCGATGTGAAACCGCGTGGAATATAATCCGTAGTACCAGGAGAGCAGAAAAGAACAAGAAGCTAGGCTAGCTCGCGTCTTTCAAACTCTTTGATTTAATGAATAGTTACGCTACGGTTATGCTCTCCTGGTACCTTTGAAAATACATCAAGATGTTTTGCTAACTTAAGTTAGCTTCAAATCCATTAATTTTTACTTTTTAAGAAGACGTTCGAAATTTGAACGTAATTAAAGTATCGCTTACCGATACTAAAATGTAAACATTACGATGCAGCCACAGATACATATATCTAAATGTAGGGCGTTTGCTCATCGCTCCTGACTATAAAATAGACATATTATGGTATGGATGTAGATAAAAGTATTAATGTATTGACATCTGAAAATATGTTTATTTGCTACTAGCTAACCCGGTGAACTTCGTATCACTTAATTGTCGTGTTTAGTATTTTCCTTACCATTTTTCCACAATTTTTAATCGATTAAAACTTCCCTGAACTTCCACGAATATTTCAAGACAAAAATTAGTCAAATCGGCTCAGGCGTTCTCAAGTTTTAGCGAGACTAACGAATAGCAATTCATTTTTAAGCAAAATAAAAATACATCCGCCTTTGAGTGAGTTTTCTGCGGCACTTTTTCTTAGCAGGCCATTCACGTCAAAGTGCTGATAGGAAAATATTACTGGCAAAAGTATTTTAAGAAATCTATTTGTAGAATAAATGCGACATCGGGTAGGTAAAATACCTACCCAATGGCGCATTTGCTAGTTATCTACTCTGCTTTACAACTCAGGACATTTATGTGATAAACATTAATTTGTGTTCATCTTGTTACTGATGTTTATTTATATTTGTGTTTATGTTAGTGATAAGTACTTACTTTTTAACACGCTTTTATTACCTTCACTTGTAACTATGTATGTAAGAAAATCTTGGAATCTTAATTTGACCCACATCCCGGTTTTCGATTAGGATGAAATTTTGCACACGCTCACACGAGTTACACGACTAGCTAAGAAACTTCATTACAAATCCAATGACGGCCTCCCCAAGATGACAGACTGGCTGTTTGAAATCCACCCCCATTGTATGGGTATCAAATGAAAGGATTTGCTGTCAGGAAAACGAAAAAAAATAGGCACGTTAAATCCAATATGGCGGCAATATTTTGTAATTTTTAGTGCGTGCTAAAAGCGTGTTTTTTAAACTACATTTACAATTATTTTCTACTTGGAGTTTGATCAATGTACCTATGTGATGCAGTCTAATATTAATTAATTATTTTAAAAAAGTCTTTTAAATCTCACGAAAATTACTGATTACTATAGACACTGTGTCTATCTTCACTCTAACACAATGGAGGTATCCAATTACATAAGCGTCAAGTGTTTCTGAGAGAGCTATTAGTTGTCCATTAGATGTAATATGGGCCTCCCTGAGGAAGTCTTATTTGCTTTTGTCTTATCTCGGCTTGTAACGGACAATATTGTAGGTGTAGTTTCAATAAATACGTGCAGTAGTTACTACTACTTAAATTTAAGTGTCTTAACAAGAATGTAGAAGAAATGTACTCTCAGTTTATTTCATTAAGTGGATAATAGTTTGTGTTTTACGATATTGCATGTTATACCGCAAACTTTGTAAACGTTATACTGATTGAAGATAGCAACTCTTGTGATTATTGCCAAGCTTTGCTGCTTATACCTAAACTGCATTCTAAAGCCGGCGGTAAATACTAATGTTATTAAATTTGATATACCCGTGTCTTTTGTAGCCTATACAAATAAAAAAATATGTACTTTGACGGTCTTAATAAAAAAATGCTGTCTTTTTCATACTGAACTATTTTTTAACCGACTTCAAAAAAGGAGGAGGTTATATGTTCGACTGTTTGTATTTTTTTTTTTTTTTTTTTTTTTTTTTTTTTATGTATGTCCTTCGATTTCTCCGTCAATTGTGGACCGATTTAAATAATTCTTTTTTTATTTGAAAGTGCATAGTTCCGAGGTGGTCCCATTGTCACCATGTCAGGATCTGATGATGGGATCCCGCGAAAATCAAGGGCAAACCTCAAATTTTATAGGCGCACACTACGCGTTACTTGTTTTTTCTGAAGCCATTCAAGTTTTTGCGTCCGATAGACATAATTTTATGTTGATTAGCTGATGATGGAAGGTACAACTCCTTAACGCTTAGGAGTTAGGGGATAATTCTTTCAGTATTGTAGGAATATGTGGACCGTTAGTTGTATTTCATGTACTTTTGCAGCTAAGCTGATGATGGAAGGTACAACTCCTTAACGGTTAGGAGTTGGGGGATAATTCTTTCAGTGTTGTAGGAATATGAGGACCGTTAGTTGTATTTCATGAACTTTTGCAGCTAAGCTGATGATGGAAGGTACAACTCCTTAATGGTTAGGAGTTGGGGGATAATTCTTTCAGTGTTGTAGGAATATGAGGACCGTTAGTTTTATTTCATGTACTTTTGCAGCTAAGCTGATGATGGAAGGTACAACTATGATGATGGAAGCTACAGGGTACGACTTCTTAATTCTTATGTCCCTCTTGCGGGCTGCGTCTTTAGTTGGTCTACCCATGGTGCTGAACACTTAATGAAGAATACCTAATATTGTCAAATAATACAATTCTACTATTTAACTCGTATTTTCGCTATCATTATTATGAAAGAGTTTTACTCACTACGTGTTATTCACACTAAAAATAGAAAAATAAACAAACTTTTTTTAAAAAAAAAATAACCGACTTCAAAAAAAAAAACAAAAAAAATAGGTACCTAAAAACACTGAAAAGCAAAAAATAATTTTAAAAAGACATTCATCAAATGCGCTTATTGTCTAAGCCTATTAACTAAATTAAATTGTATTTTACGTGCTAGGTAGGTACCTACTAATCTGTTTGAAGTCGGTGCCAATCCAAAAAAAATAAAAAATGATACATAATAATAATGTATTTTACAGGGTAACTAATTAATCCGCGGACGGTACGTAGTCTGGGTACCTACTAGGTATTTGGCTTGGCACCGACTTCAAACAGATTAGTAGGTACCTACCTAGCACGTAAAATACAATTTAATTTAGTTAATAGGCTTAGACAATAAGCGCATTTGATGAATGTCTTTTTAAAATTATTTTTTGCTTTTCAGTGTTTTTAGGTACCTATTTTTTTTGTTTTTTTTTTTGAAGTCGGTTATTTTTTTAGTTAACGATTCTCTGGATTTTTTCCGCCAATATCTGTGATTAGTAAAAACTATGGAAAACACAATTAAGCCTCACCTAGATGGCTTACCTTATGTGCATAGCTGTATCGGTTTTGATTGGATCACATTCAAACAAATAATAATTAGGTATCTATGTATCTTCTTTAGTGGATATTTTTACGAAACTTTTACATACATCTAACGAAACTCCCAGATTGACATGCAATTAAAAATATTTTTTATGAATCTGAATGTTGAAGAATGAATTATTTCATTACATCTTTTCATCTAAGTCAGCTTTAAACAAACGCGGTGGACGTAAATCAACGTCAGTCATATTCATATACACATTCGTTTTTGCCCTTCCGCAGTTGATGGGTCAGTCCACCTGTCAACTGCAGCTCTCCCTCCCTATTTGACGGCAGCTGTCGGAAAATCAACGCTATATTGCATTGCGGAATTTCTGCGAACAACATTTAATTTTGCTACTGATTAACTCAAAGATCGATGACCAGGATTCAGAAATAATTTATACAGATTTAGGTATTACATTGACATTAAAATTTGCTATATTTTTTACTGTTGAACTATCCTCAAGGTATTTTAATCACAAAAGATCAAACGTGAAATATTTTCGTTCCAAAGCTCGATTGGACTGGTCGTGGTGTTGGCAGAGGGAAAAATCTTTTTTTTCTTGCTGGCAACTGGTTTTCCCTTCAAATAACAGGGCCGGTGACGTGCGAGTGGTGCATTTGGTGTTACAAGCGTCCATAGTTATCCATACCCGCCTATCATCAGGCGGGCCGTAGGAATGAGCGCCGTCTTCGTGAATTGTGATATCTATATATGTATATAAAATAAAGAGGTGTTAGTTACATTTTTTATAACTCAAAAACGGATGAACCGATTTGGCTGAAATTGGTGGAAAGGTAGCTTAGAACCAGGAGATGGACTTTAGGATACTTTGATGGGTGAAGGGGGGATAGTCAAAAAAGGAAATTACGCGCGGGTGAAACCGTGAGGGCAACCGCTAGTAAAAAATAATAATGCGACACTTACACATTTTAAAAACGCTAAGCTGTTCTACTGACCTCATCAAGGTATCAATCTAACTCGATCTCAGTAGCTCTCAGTGCCACGTACACTGACGTTAATATAAATTAATTTAAACAATCAACTGGGAGGACAGTCCCTCGTTGCGCCCTGACGACGGTCGGACAGGGTCCTGTACAAGCACACAATGTCGCATTACGTTCCTGCGTCACTCAACGTCGATTGTATGGACTGTGTTGCGAAATTAAATTCTTTTTTATGTACTCTGCTAGGCTTCCGCTGCCGCTTGGACTATACGATGCTATGCGGCAGGAATGTGATGTTTTTTCGGGATTAAAAGTAGCTTACGTTACTTTTTAGCTCCATAACTAATATAACAAAGGACTTCTGGCCGCAGGGTGTCGTCTATCGGAGGTTTCGAGGACTGCTACCAGCTGACTCTACCCGCCTTAAGGCGGCAACACTAAAATAGTTTTTGTTTTATTTATATTGTATGTATGTTAGTCTGTAAGGTATCTTCAATTAGGAGTCACTTGATAGCACCAAAATCTTTAAAAAAAATCGTGACATTTCAAAAACAGGCTAAAAATAATTTCCAAATAAATATTTTTCACTGTGATTTTAGTCTTCAGGAACCTTCATTCAGCAGGAACAGACGAAACACAGCCTTTTGACCTCTTTCACGTGACTGACTCCTAGCTAATTGCACTAAACCTGCAGCCATGTTTGCACTACTTCCTGTACAACACACTTTTCATCTTCTCAGCTATCCTTTAATAGCACGAAAACATAGGAAAATTCAAAAAACTTCTTGTCAAAGGCCTCATGAATATATTCGTTGCGCCAAAATCTGCCAGCTTTAATTTCCATAGTTTTTTTTTTTGAGTTAATTCATTCGTAACAAAGAACTGGGCGGGAAACTTAGCTGATTAATTTAGATTTGAACGAAAGACGAAATTTTTTTTTTCAAAAAAGGCTGTTGATTAGATCTGATATTCTTTTAGAGAACACATAACGGAAGATTTGGTCAGTGTGCTGCCACTCCGTAGGTTCTTTTGATCGAGCCTTTCGTTCCAAGTGTACTGACTCCCTACGCTTGAAACGAAAGGCTAAACACAGCCAGAGCTATACAGGGTGGAAAGTTTCAATGGGGCAGCCAAGGGAGGTACCTTAATAGTTGCAGCTACAAGAAATTGGTCTTAGGAGACTATCCATAATTTTTCAAAAAAATTACATTCCCATTCACAGATTTTTTAAAAAATGTACGGTTAGCAAGAAAATTAACATTTTTCACAAAAAAAATGTTTGATGCTAATCGGTCCAATTTTGTACGCTGATCAAAATCTTCTATGGGACCAACTGAGGTTTCAGTACTAGAAAAGTCACAAATCAAAAAAAAACTTTTCCCATAAATTTTGCTACTACTAATGTTAAAATGGCCAAATGGTTGACGTACAGATTTCTTCTTAAAAGAACCACCTTCGGCTAAGTTTCTTATAAGGTTTGTAATAACCTTATCTCCTCCTGTATCATTGCAACGCAGCAAATAAATTTTTTATTATTTATAAAATAAGCTTTCAGCAAGTCTATTCGCTCAGAATTTGAGCTCATTTTTGCAAATAATAATAACTGAAAGCATCTACGCCATCTACTCGCAAAAGCACACCGCACGCAATCAGATTTTGACATAAGCAACAAAAGAAAGTACGCACTATAAATAAAAAAAAAACAAAGTTCGAAATTTAAATCTTATTTGAATTTGAACTAGGTAGGTAACTAAATCTTTTTTCGGAAAACTATCGAGGTTACGTACCTAAGTTCCAAGTGAAACAAAATTAATTGACTGAATGTATGGGAAAAGTTTTTTTGATTTGTGACTTTTCTAGTACTGAAACCTCAGTTGGTCCCATAGAAGATTTTGATCAGCGTACGAAATTGGACCGATTAGCATCAAAAATTTTTTTTGTGAAAAATGGTAATTTTCTTGCCAACCGTAATTTTTTTTTTAAATCTGTGAATGGGAATGTAATTTTTTTGAAAAATTATGGATAGTCTCCTAAGACCAATTTCTTGTAGCTGCAACGATTAAGGTACCTCCCTTGGCTGCCCCATTGAAACTTTCCACCCTGTATAATGGCTACAACCAATGTTCAAGATTTAAAATGATGTATTGAGTAAGATAACTTCTGAACACCGCTATAATGTTTTGATTTTCTTTTGAAGAAATATTATTGTTCTTAATATAGTATAGAAACTTTGACGTGTACTTTTTCTTGGAAACAATGTTATTGAATACTTCAGCCAGTTCTTTGTTTGTTTGTATTTTTGGCTATGTCTGCTATTCTAGGTAATCACCTAAAAGGTTAAATTGATTGAATCACGACTTTTATGTAATAACCTTTCAATATTTCATTAATTTTAAAGCATAATTACCAGATTGAAATATTGTACACTAGTAAACTATCAAAACTTCCCCGCCTAATAACTGGAAAGCAGGTTTTTTGTAGTTAATTAATGAATATTTTAACCAAAATGCATTATTTTTCATGGTCGATCCAAAACACGATAAAAGCAAAACTCTAGTAGGTACAGTTAGTTCAGTTAGTTCTACTAGTAGTATATCTACATGAAATTGACCATCTCAATCTTTGATTAAAGAAAGGCGGCCAAAAGCAGAAGAAAACGGGAAATCTCCAAAATCCCGGATCATGGCGAAAGCGTACCCTGTCTTGTTTTGGACAAAACGCTTAGAGTAAGAAATTATAATATTTATACTTAAGCAATTTCGACTCCCAATTATAATTTAAGAAAACAATTTTATGTACAGCAATATAAATGTATACAACTTCGTCAACGGAATCCTAACAACACCTTAATAGCTTTAGTTTACGAGATTGAAAATTATACAAAATCCCAAACCAGTAACATTTATCAACCCTTCCAAAATCACGGCGGCTCAGATAATGATATCTGCCATAATAGAACTTTATTAACATAATAATGTCATAACCTTTGCCCGGGTACCCTGAGCCTTATCCCCTTGGCTTAAAGTTCAAAATCACCGGTGAAATTTTAAACAATGCAAACTTGATAAATTGCTATTGAGGTAGATTTAATTCATTTCGCTAGAAACTCGTCTGAGGTTGTTCTGAGTGCTATCTTTTGTCTTATCTTAGGAAATTGTAAGGTTAAAATTAAATAATAATTGTTAGGTAGGTATTTTGAGTATGGGCTTTACTGTAATTCGAAATAGAGTTGCTTTTTGTTAGCACAAGCCTTTGTTTCAAGGATCAAATGAAAAATTGAAGAGATTCCTTGCTAAATATAGAAAGAATTGTTTTAATTCTCTTAGCTAAATTCCGAATACAGTAGCTTTACGAGTCAATTACGAAGGACCTTATAATTATATAATTTGTATGTGTGGTAGAACCATGCTGCAAATGTATGTTCTACGAGGATACAGAGAACTTATTAACCGTATTGAAGTAGATACATAAATGATTATTTTATAAAATAGTTAAAGTGTATTATTTAGTGCTTAGTGTTTTTTTCATCTACCTATTTTACAATAATTATGATACGATTAGAATTTTTTGTAGATCATTAGAATTTAAGTTAGATTTACGCCTGAAACACAGGATTTCCTAGTTCAGGCTCCTAAGTTAATTACATCTAAAAACATGTTTGTACCTAGCTGATAAATAGTTCTAAGAATTATAATAAATTGATTTGATTTGATTTGAGTTCTTGTCTGTCAGTCGAAATGGGCCGGCGCGATTGGTAAAGCACCACCCTCTCATATAATATTGACGAAAGAGTAATGAAAAATCCATTATGTGTACAAAATGTACATACAAAAGGCGTAATCTTTTTTACGTGGTACTTTTTTTGTTAGATATTCTGTTTTTTTCTGTGTGGTTGGATGTTCAACAATTTACCAACTTGGTGGCACAGTCAATATTAGATTTAGAATGATAGTGATATCACTAGTAAATGAAACCTCATAATATATCTGAATTTAAATAACTCAAAGGTGACTGACTGACTGATATAGTGATCTATTAACGCACAGCCCAAACCACTAGACGGATTGGGCTGAAAATTGGCTTGCAGGTAGATGTTATGACGTACGCATCCGCTAAGAAAGGATTTTGATCAATGCTACCCCCAAGGGAATAAAATAGGGGATGAAAATTTGTAGTCCACGCGGGCGAAACCGCGGGCGGAAAGCTATATTATTAATATTATGCATACTTTGCTAACATTGGGCATTTTAACAAAATTAGGAACCAAAACAAAGTCTCTCCGTTAAAAAACAACGCATTTCACAAACTTTGGAAGTCAATAAAATAATTTACTAAGAAAGCTCGTCGAAAATATGCTGTCGACCTAATTGGCGCCGTTCCAGATTCGATTCTCGGTCTGGTCAATTTAGGAAACGATCTTTAGTAAATTGGCTCGGCTCACAGTGCTCTGAGAAATATTTATTTACTAACATGTTTATGTTTAGACTTGCATATAACTTGGAACTAATTAATCCGTAGTTATATATAAATATGGAAAGATTGCGAGAAAAATACTAGAAACGACAATTTTATTTTCCCATACTAACTGTTCTTACCTGCAAACGTTTGATAGGTAAGTAATACGAAGTTCACCGGGTCAGCTAGTCTTTCAATATAGTTATTTATGTGACTGCTGCATAATGAGGGTCATTAAAATACGAATGTGGTTTTATGAAACGAACGAAGTGAGTTTCATAAAAGAATCACATGAGTATTTTAATGACTAATTATGTACAGTCACATACATAACTTTATCTTCATTCTTAAGATAATATGTCTATTTTATAGTCAGGATCGATGAGCAAACGCCCTAGTTACCAACATAATCTGGATGTAAAAGTTAGTACTGTCATAATGACTGACGTTTGTAGTTTTTAAAATCCATAAACAATCTAGACTCGTGTTGATTTCGATTCTCAAATCGATTGTTATAATTTCAGCATCGAATTAAATGTATAGGAATGGAACATAAAATTACTAATCGACTAATTCGATAATCGAAAAAACCTATTAATTTTTACTTTTAAAGAAGACGTTCGAAATTTGAACGTAATAAAAGTATCGGTTACCGACACTAAAATGTAAACATTTCAATGCAGCCACAGATACTTATATCTAAATGTAGGGCGTTTGCTCATCGCTCCTGAATATAAAATAGACATATTATGGTATGGATGTAGATAAAATATCTTTAGGTATTATTCACACAGTGCCTGTAACTTGTACTGGGTAGCGAAAAACGGATAAACATCACGTTTATACTTTTTATTTTGTAAAAACCCACTATTATTAAACTGAGATACACTCAGACCCATACAAAACATGTTTGTACCGTGCGGGGATGAAATCCGCAACCTCTTGGTGTAGTAGCCGACATTTCAACCGTTACACCTGGTCACACCAAATCGGTCATAAATTAATTACATTCATTAAATTTTCATTCAAAGATCGAGAAGTCGGCTATTACACGAGAGGTAGCAGGTTCGATCCCCGCACGGTACAAATATTTGTGTGCATGAACATGTCTGTTTGTATCGGTCTGGGTCCTTCTATGTATACTAGGTATGTATTTACAAAAAAAAAGTATTTAAGTAATGTTTATCCGTTGTCTGGCACCCATAGCACAAGCTATTCTTAGTTTGGGGCTAGATGGCGCTGTGTGAATAATGTCCAGAGATATTTATTTATTTATTCAATCAACGTCCATGATGATGGCCTCTGTCCTAGAGTCTAATAGGCCAAATAATACTACAGAGAGTAGATTGGTCTCAAGTGAAATAGTTTCCACTTAATCAAAGTCCGATAAAACAAAGCCCCAATCAATTCAATTTCTTTGCATCTGCGAATTCCCGGCAAATCTGAGGATTACGCCGGGAGGTTCTAAACAGGAGTTGGGCTTACTTTGCCGTAATTAATTTAATTCGGGAGGACCCGAGGTAGAAGCCCGGAGGTTTTCCTACACTGAGAGACCAACTGCCTTTCAATAAAATAAAATATTCGTATTTTGGAGGGCGTGAACGGGTGGCAACGAAAGATACTCGTGTCTAGTGCGTGCGTGACCAACCCTTTAAAATATTTTATCTACATCCATACCATAATATGTCTATTTTATAGTCAGGAGCGATGAGCAAACGCCCTACATTTAGATATAAGTATCTGTGGCTGCATCGTAATGTTTACATTTTAGTATCGGTAACCGATACTTTAATTACGTTCAAATTTCGAACGTCTTCTTAAAAAGTAAAAATTAATGGATTTGAAGCTAACATATGTAAGCAAAACATCTTGATGTTTTTTCAGGAGAGCATAACCGCAGCGTAACTATTCATTAAATCAAAGAGTTTGAAAGACGCGAGCTAGCCTAGCTTCTTGTTCTTCTCTGCTCTCCTGGTACTACGGATTATATTCCACGCGGTTTCACATCGGTCCTGACTTTAAAATAGACATTTATAGTATGAATGAAGATAAAGTTATGTATGTGACTGTACATAATTAGGCATTAATACTCATGAAACTCACTTCGTTCGTTTCATAAAACCACATTCGTATTTTAATGACCCACATTATGCAACAGTCACATAAATAACTATTTCGTCTGGTGTTGCAAGCGTTCATAAGCAACGGTAACTGCATACCAATAGGCGAGCGGTAGGTTTAAGCGCTAACTTCATGATATAAAAAGACACAAATCGACGTAATTTTTAATTGATATATTTTGAGGGCTAGAAAGTGACAACATCTTATAAGTATTTTTTAGAAAAAAAGGATTTTTTTTTCGGTCTGTTACTTTTGTATTGTCCAATTAAAAAAAAAATTAAACCGACTTCAAAAAAAAAAACAAAAAAAAACTACCTAAAAACACTGAAAAGCAAAAAATAATTTTAATAAGACATTCATCAAATGCGCTTATTGTCTAAGCCTATTAATAGCATTAAATTGTATTTACGTGCTAGGTAGGTACCTACTAATCTGTTTGAAGTCGGTGCCAAGCCAAATAGTAGGTACCCAGACTACGTACCTACGTCCGCGGATTATTTGTAACCCTGTTATAGGTATGTATCATTTTTCATTACCTTTGGCTTGGCACCGACTTCAAACAGATTAGTAGGTACCTACCTAGCACGTAAATACAATTTAATGCTATTAATAGGCTTAGACAATAAGCGCATTTGATGAATGTCTTATTAAAATTATTTTTTGCTTTTCAGTGTTTTTAGGTAGTTTTTTTTTTATTTTTTTTGAAGTCGGTTTAATTTTTTTTTTGAAAAGTTTGTTTATTTTTCTATTTTTAGTGTGAATAATACGTAGGAGTGAGTAAAACTCTCTCATAATATTGATAACGAAAATACGAGTAAAATAGTAGGATTGTATTATTTGACAATATTAGGTATTCATTAAGTGTTCAGCACCATTCAGTAGACCAACTAAAGATGCAGCCCGCGAGAGGGACATAAGAATTAAGAAGTCGTACCCTTTAGCTTCCATCATCATAGTTGTACCTTCCATCATCAGCTTAGCTGCAAAAGTACATGAAATACAACTAACGGTCCACATATTCCTACAACACTGAAATAATTATCCCCTAACTCCTAACCGTTAAGGAGTTGTACCTTCCATCATCAGCTTAGCTGCAAAAGTACATGAAATACAAATAACGGTCCACATATTCTTACAATACTGAAAGAATTATCCCCTAACTCCTAACCGTTAAGGAGTTGTACCTTCCATCATCAGCTCATCAACATAAAGTGATGTCTATAGGACGCAAAAACTTAAATGGCTTCAGAAAAAACAAGTAACGCGTAGTGTGCGCCTATAAAATTTGAGGTTTGCCCTTGATTTTCCCGGGATCCCATCATCAAATCCTGACATGGTGACAATGGGACCACCTCGGAACTATGCACTTTCAAATAAAAAAATAATTATTTAAATCGGTCCACAATTGACGGAGAAATCGACGGACATACATAAAAAAAAAAAAAAAAAATACATACAGTCGAACATAGAACCTCCTCCTTTTTTGAAGTCGGTTAAAAATGATTTGGACAGAAGTTTTAGTAGCGATTAATTAACATACCGCGTTACTTGTGATTCCAAATTCTAAGCAGGCCAAACCACACAGCTAATTATTAAATACACTCAAATATTCCCAGACTCCCAGTGAGCCTTTCCCCTTAGATTTATACTTGATGATATAGTCCGAATTATATTACTTAAGTGCCCTCTCGAGATTTTTATTGCGTTAATTTTGATTTTGATTTGACAAATTGAAATTGTGCCAGATGACGAAGTTCTATCGAAAGGTATAGCAGTTTTTCTTTGTATTAAAACGAGATGGCGCCCTTTTTATATAACTTCGGTCTTAATGAGCGTAGCGATAATAAGCAGCTGATGTCTATTACAATGAAGGATAATGAACAACGCTCATGTGCTGCCACACTGGTTCTTCTGATGACCGGACCTCTTATTGCAAATGTACTAGCTCCCACATTACTATTGCCGGAACAAAGACAGGTAGACAACCAAAGACTTGATTTTTATAAAAGTTCCTTAGGCCTCGGCCTCATATTTCGCGGCAGCAGCGGCGCACGCATGCGCACTGCGGTCACCGCTTGACGTGGGCCGTTTAGAACGGTACGATGCTATCAAGCGGTGAACCACAGTGTGCCTGCGTGCGCCGCCGCTCCCGCCCCGCTGTGTTCGAGAACGGGTCTATGGGATTCCATACAAAACATCTCGCCGCTGCCGCTCCCGCCCCGCTGCAGCCTGCCGCGAAATTCGAGGCCGAGGCCTTAGAGTGGTAATAATGAAGTATATTTCACATTAAAATATGTGTATGTTGTATGTGAATGCTTCGCCTTCTTAAAGTAAAGTCGATCATATAAACGGGGAGGAATAGGGTAACTGTAGCAAATCATACGACCTCAATCCCAGCTTCTTGTAAGATGTTAAACAGACCTCTGAGCGATACTGAGCTAATATTGAACTGGCGAGAAGAAGTCAAACAGCATTATAAGAATGTGGCGCCTGAGGCACTAAAGGATTTAATACACTTCTAGCCATTTTATACAAATATTTATTTAATATTATATTTTGATGACGTCATGGATTCACTTTTCATTACTAAAGTAAAATCATAATTATTGATAAATAACAACGCGAGGAGCCATTTGGTGTAATGGTAGAGAAGTCGGCTAGTGACGAAATTTTGGCATAAAAAAAGGGAATATTAATACCAGCTGAGTGCCCCACTAGTTTATTGACAAAATAACTGCTAACGCAAAACTAGACTCCAGTTTATTTTGCATCGCCCGAACTACTACTTAAATAAAAAAGAAAGAGAAATCTTCCTTGTGATTTTCAAATGTGCTTGTTAAGTGAGAGACTCAGAAAATTCTCCCTTCTCATTTTACATCTTTGTTTTACCTTCCTTTTTGTCTATTGACAGGCAAGTCCAATAATTCAGCCTCTAAAGGATAGGGTTAGCTCGCTATATTTGTTAGAAAAGCGGTATTAATATAATTAATAACTTACTTTTTTCCTATTTACTAACCGCTTACCTGAGTTCTCTAAGTGACATGTGTATGTACAAAAGTGAAACAAAACATCCATTATTTATTTCACTCACATGAAAGAGACAAAAGTTTAGGCAGTTTTTGTTTCAACCTTATCTCTATGTTATACGATTACTCTGAGCGGTGTAATATCGTTTCCGATATTCTGTGTCTCTTTCATGGATTTTCACACGTAATCCATTATCTATAGACCTTTCTTTATTATACTCCAGCTGGTCACAAATACGTGACCCACCCAACTGTAAATTACCTTGACATATTCCATTGAAGGACACTTTACTTTATCGATGTCCCGCCTATTGTAGGCTCATTTTTTAACATTTGACTTCAGTGCACTGATTAGGTTCCTGCGGTATTGGTGCGGGAGGGGAAGTCTTTTTTGACCGCCTCCGTGAAGCAGTGGCTAAGCCGCTCGGGTATAAAACTCGGAGGTCGTGGTTTCGATTCCCACCTTGGGTCTGGTTGGTGGTAGGGCTTTTTCAGAGTCCGACTGGCTAGTTACCACCCTCACAGGTGAAATCTGCCGTCATAACAGCTCTGGCTGTGTTCCGGCAACAATAATGTACTCTTGAAATCAAAGGCTCGAAGATCACGTGAGCCTACAGTCTGGCAGCACATTTAGCGACGCTGTTGAAATGTCCCTCAATTGAATAGGCCGCAGTAGCCAAAAACTCAGCTAAGACAAAATTACAAGGATATTTAAGTGGCAAAATAAATATTTCGAGTCGTACGATCGCGTTAAGTCCCAGAGGGAAACGAATATACCAGATTGTTATTTCTCAAACGTTTCTAAGATTCACTCGAGCCAGCCCTCGAGAGGTCTTCTTTGTGCAGCTCCGTTGGTCCTCGTCATCAAATTAATTGTTGCTAAGCGCCGCCCCGAGAGCAACGCAAATATTTGTAGGCGTTTCTATTGTTCTTAAAACAAGACTACCGTGAAACGACATAATTTTACGAGTTGAAATATTGAATCTGGTTTATTTTTAAATCATTAATTTATTTAAGCAAATATCTGCCTATTTCATTTAATTTACACGCCGTTACTTTATGTACAGCAAACAATTTGACTTGCTCAATCTTGGATGATGGCACAAATCTGTCTAAATCGGAAAAAAACCATCGGAAACGAACGGTTACAAACATATCCTAAAGGAGGTAAAGAAGGGGGAATCTCACACACTCGCTAAACAGAGTACAATAGCAATCATACATAAATCTTCGGTGGGAGAGTGGTACTTCCCCGGTCAAATCTGCAGCGTGACTTGTGGACGCTACGTCACCTATGTTTTGCTATGTTTCCTTTAAAGACCAATTTGCACACGTTATTTATTTCACAGGTACACTTGGGGCTATTGTTAATTGACCAAAAACGGACCACTCCCTTCAAAGCAACATAAGCACAACAATTATGCCTGCTAAATAATGTAAAGCCGGTGGATGTAGGTCACCCTGTAAGGGTTCTTTGTCGGCGAGTCTTAGCTGAGCCTTGTCAACAAATTAATCGTGTTGCTAAGTTTCTTTGAGAGCAGAACAAATAATTACAAGCGATTACGTATTGTCCGTAAATTGGAGTCTTGTTTGCGCTATGTCGCTGACATCTTGGCGAATTGTGTGTGCTACGAGATGCTTTTGTTGGCTTCGTTGGTAAACTTTTGTAGTTAATGAGGTACGGGTTTGGACAGACTACATTTTTATTTATAGAAACAACTGGGCTCGAGTTTTTAACAAGCTTCTGTCAGCATCTTTGTCCGTAAAGAAACAAAATATAAAGTGTCTTGTATGTTACAAAAGTAAAGTAACAGCTTATTAATATGTAAACAAACATGGCGATGCAAAAGAGAAACTGCCGAGTTTCTTGCCGGTGCCTTTCACGGTAGAAGCAACATTCCGAACCGGTGGCAGAGTCGCATTACATGTATTGTATATATATTTACATATTAGTATATCTTATATATCACAATATAAAATTGTCCATGAATTCCATTTGTATCAAATCGGAACAGACTATGAGACAACGACGCAAAGCTTGCTTAAAAGCTGTAGAATTGGAGTCGGACAACCTTTAAAACCACACTTCAGTCGATTTCCTAGTTAGCTTTGTTGTTTGTTCACGCCACAGCGCGCCTGACGTCTTTCATTTATTTCGTGTGGTTACTAGAGAGGGGGGAAATTGTAGTAGGTAGCATAAAGTAAATTCGAAGTTAAAAACATTAATTTTAAAGAATTATTACTACTGAAGTAATTTTTGTTAAAATCTGTGCCGAGATGATAACCGACGAACGTTAACATGTTTCACTGATAAGTATATTGGAAGACAATGATGATAGGTCTTGAAAAGACTTGAAATTGATTGAGAAGGATACCCACATCCACCAAGTGTATATTAAATGTTTAACAAAGGTTCATAAACGCAACAAATTATTAATTACCGAATAAGATACATACCTATAGGCAGAATCAGAAAGTTACGACAGAAGGTTGAAGCCATGACGGTTGAATAATTATTATGTTTTGGGAAAGTTTGATTAGTGGTTTTGAATATGTTAGGAAGTTTGAATGTTCGCAAAAATTACGGTATCTTTTCTTGTACAAAAATTATAACGAGAAGCATTTATTGAGGGAGATTACTTTATTTGCACGATCTGCGACGCGTAGGTGAAAGTGTTTTGCTTCTAGATAAAGTGTCCATCAATGGAATAGGCCGCAGTGACCGCTTACCATCAGGTGGGCTGCGTATCTGTCTGCCAACTGAATTATTAGGTATATTCTACGAACTTGATTAAATAAATAAATAACTCTGGACATTATTCACACAGTGCCATCTAGCCCCAAAATAAGCATTAGCTTGTGCTATGGGTGCTAGACAACAGATAAACATTACTTGTATTACTTTTTTTTTGTATTTACATACTTAATATACATAGAAACTCCCAGATCGATACAAACAGTAATTTTCATGCACACTAATGTTTGTACCGTGCGGGGATCGAACCCGCGACCTCTGGTGTAATAGCCGACTTCTCGACCATTACGCCAAATGGCTCGTCAAATCGATGAATCGTTTCGTAGATTTCAGCTACGTAACACATCTCTAGTCACACTCTTCATTCTACGTCGGTTGTCGCGCGTAAACAACGCTTTCACCATTAATTCGAACGTCGGCGTTATTTGACGATAGAAACGGTGTAGCGGCTTGTTAGGTATTTACTCGGATCGAGGCGCTTGTTAGCTGGAGACGGTTAAACAAAAGGTATTCTTGATACAAATATAGCTCGAAATATATAGATATTCTACTTTTAGAATGTTACTTTTGTTAGCAGAAGGTAAATTGTCCCTGCTCTGCTGATACCCGTGGCCCCCCATGTTAAGGCGATGAGGAAGTACCGCGTGGTTTAGTGGGTAAACCCCTGGGCCACCTACATCATCGGTCCAGGAACAATGCCCCTCTTTAGGGCATCGGGAGTCCCACACACGGCCCTGTCCCTCCCCCAGGATGGGGTTAAAGTGCGTAATGCATTCCCCGTGAAAAAAAAGGTAAATTGCCCCTGCAGAATATCGTCTGATCTTTGAGCCTTAATTTAAAATGTACTAGCTCTCACATAGATTTTTTTATACCACTAGTGTGGCGTTAAAACCTACGGCCTAAAGATCAGTCATTGCCCATGGTCCACCTTCATAGTTCACCCAGGTGTACCAAGGGCAATTATTTCTTCCTATAGTTCACCCCAAGATAACGGGGTGAACCAAGGGCTTTTCTTTTTTCCCGTGGTTCACCTGTCTAAATTTTGACATTTAGTTTTTCAGAATGTATTGCCCGTAGTCCACCTACAAAAGTGTGAAAATAAAAAACAGATATTCTATCTTTAAAATAGAAACTAAATGTCAAAATTTAGACAGGTGAACCACGGGAAAAAAGAAAAGCCCTTGGTTCACCCCGTTATCTTGGTAAGCGGTTACCGTCGATCCCGGACGCATTGGAACAACAGAGGTACGAGTATCACTCACGCGTCGAGGACTCTTTATATTGATGAAAAGATCTACTTCATAATTATTGTGCTGTGTCCGTCGGCGAATAAAATCTCCAAAACTCAATTGGGGAGACGTTTCCTTCCTAATCACAGAGCCGGCAAAGCACTAGTAGCCTCTGGTGTTAAAAGTGTTCATTGTATTGTACTAGCTTTCCGCCCGCGGTTTTACCCGCGCGTAATTTCTTTTTTCAAAAATCCTGTGGGAATGAGAAGGTTTCCGTAGGAATTTTATAGTCGAAGTTCTAGACCGGGTTATAAACTATACGTGTGCCAAATTTCATCTAAATCCGTTCAGCCGTTTAGGCGTGATTGAGTAACTAACATCCAAACTTTCGCATTTATAACATTACTAGGATGTTCAGTGTATCGGTTTGCCATCAAGCGGCTGTAGGCTTAAGTGCAACCATTGTGGTTTTAAAACAAAACATTATTTTTTGTACACAGCGAATTTTATTGATTCAGTAACCGACTAACAGTCACCGCAACAAGTCGGTCACCTAACTACAATCCTATTATTTAGTTAAAAATAACTAAACTATTTGTGCATACTTCCCAGCAACCGACATAATACCACAAACAAAACCGCATCAACGCTGACCAAACAGACCCAATATTCACATAACCTAATCAGAATATTCCTATGTTGCGTATTATTAAAACAAACAGACATAATACACATCAGTTTAACAAAGTTACGCAGCTAATGAAACTGAGAGGTATATCGAGCTGAATGTCAATTAGCTGGAAATGAGCGCTGTGAAATAATCGTTAATAGGTAATTAACCCTTGGGGCAGAGCGCTTTGGCCACGGTAATGATATATACAGTAGTCCAACTTCATATAAACGGGCGCGCGCGAGTCACCCTGCGCGCCTCCGATCTCGGGGTGCGCTCCGGGTGCAACCGGTCGCGGATGTGCCGCCAGTGACGAACGGACAGCGTCTTGTTTTAAACAGCGAGCGTGCGATTTTTGTTATAAAATAAGTACAAGTACTTACTTACTTTTTCTTCACCTTGTCCATGTTTTCAAAAACAATTTATGATTAAGTTTTAAATACAAATGCGGATTTTTCATACTATTAAATTTAATAATAAAGTGTTTCGTACTGTCTCAGTCGAGTCGCAAGTATTTTTCGGTCGCAAATTTATAAAACTGATTTATTAGGTGATTGAAGACTTAATCTTAAATCAAAACATATTATTATAACTAACCATGGCTTTTAATTAAATCTACATAACAAAATTAATAAATGTATTTTATTTGTTTAAATAAAAAAATATTTACAATCACAAAATATATATTAACAAAACTAGATAGAAACACAAATCAGGCAGAAGTACCTAATTAAATTACTGTAGGTGGGCGCCCTATTCGTGTTTACGTTCCGCGCGGGCTGTAGGTATTTATTTCAAGGTCGGGCTTGAGTTAAACTACTGTATAATAACTATTCCGTGCTTTGGCGAACCCTTACGGAAGCGGGTACCCTGCACTTGTAGGGATCCGCGAAGAAAACAGAACACAGGGTTTTTGTCACACGAGTTCTAATAAAACGCATATTCGCGTTCTAATAAAACGCATATTTGACTGAAACATGCAAACCAAGGGCCGTTGTCACGGCGCGGCCAGAAAAGATAGTCATATTAATTGATATGTCAAATAATAATAATGCTGACTTTTTCCGCCATCTCTGATAATACGAGTGAGTATACTCGTTGACGTCACAACCATTACACAAAATTAGTCGTCAAATCATCTTATTTCACATACCTAGGTATAACCTTTTACTTAAAAAAACACTCGCGCTTGACGGTTTTATTATTAACTGTTAATTAAGGAATACTTTCAATGAGGTTCGATTAAATATTGACTGGAAGTGGCTTAAGTCAGGGTTACGGGTTAAAAGCGGCCGGCGGCAAACGGACGACTTGGTTGGGACTAGTGTCCGACCGAAGGTTCGGTTTCGGTTTCGGTTTCGGCCGAGTTTCGGCCAAAAATCAAGTTTCGGCTGCAGTTTCGGTTTCGGCCAAAATTGGCCGAACCTTTTGCCGAAACCGAAACTGATTTCGGAAGTTGTCGTGCACGCTCGCCGTTCACTCGTTCGTTTCTCGCAGCAACGCTTTGGCGGCGCACCTGTTTGGGAATTATTGTCGTGCGCCGTTCGGATAGCTCTGTAGCAACACTAGCAACACAATAGTCAGTACGTTAAACAGTAACAATTAGTGATTCGATTATTGTTAACTGATAAACATTTTGCTATGAGAATTTGATTTGAAAATATAATAAAAGTATGATTAATATGTTTTTTTGTATTATCTATACTTGTAAATATTAAAAAGAGGAAAGATATTTTGATTGTTTGTTAGTTTGTATTGAATAGACTCCGAAACTACTAAACTGATTTGAATAATCTTTCACTATTGGTAAGCTACACTATCCCCGGCTGACATAGAGTACTTTTACCCGAAAATGTGGGGGGGGAAGGGAGGGATATTTCAAAAAGGAATTACGACCAGCACAAAGTACAAGACCCAGGAACTTGAAATTTTGTACAAGGGTTCTTTCTAATGCGTAAGTTCTCACTAAGAAGGGGTTTTTCGAAATTAACCCCCAAGGGGGTAAAAAGAGGGTTGGAAGTTAGTATGAAACTTCGTCATTTTAAAAGTTACAGTCTTAAAATTCGGGAAGTATATTTTTAGTTTGGTATCAGTTTCAAATAAAAAGGTGTTATTGAAAACTTACCCCCGTGGGGGTTAAAAAGGGGTTTAAAAATAAAAAATTAAAGGACCAAGCAAAAAAACGTCCCCACCCACCAACAGATTTCGAACGTATCTCTATTCTCTGTCAATACATCTCGCTGTACTGATCTTTTTTTTGTATGACATCCGCCGTAGGAATGGGGATTTTACGCAAATCGAATTTTAATGTTGTATTTTTTTTCATATTTTAAAGTATTTTTTTGACACAGTTAATTGTGAAAATAATGTGCAGGCGATCAAGAGTAACCCCCCTG
The DNA here is from genome assembly GCA_949319885.1 of Mecyna flavalis. Taxonomy (NCBI): domain Eukaryota; kingdom Metazoa; phylum Arthropoda; class Insecta; order Lepidoptera; family Crambidae; genus Mecyna; species Mecyna flavalis. The sequence goes on along the minus strand of OX439419.1, from coordinate 259,182 downwards.
GGCTAAATATAGGTGTACAATCAAAATGTAATCTTAAAAAAATATTGTACAGTCAAGTCTACTTCAAGCTAGACACTTACAGCGCAATTCTGCATCTTCGGCGTGCGGCATAAGCACGGTTTTATTTTTTTTTGAATACCCCATCAGTTTTTGGATTAAAACTGGTTATTTGTCTTTTTATGGAAAGGGTGGGGACAGAGCCTTGTGTAAGCTTTTTAATATTTCACCCCTCAAGGGGTGTTAAAAAGTGTCTTAATTTTTTTACGTTAAATTTTCTAAAAGCGTACTTTATAATGTGTAAGTTTCCACTAAGAAGGGGGTTTTGATAGTTACCGGGGGCATTTCATAGTGGTTTAAAGCGTGTAGCTTACGCCAGCGAAGCCAGGGGCGGAAGTCTAGTATTAAATAAATGATTACAACAAAATCAATATACTGTGATTCCATTTCATGTCCCAATTAATGCAGAATAATGGGTAAAATGCACCAAATTTCAGTAATTTTATACTTGACCACGTGAGTTTCGGTTTCGGTTTCGGTTTCGGCCGAAACTGAAGCCACGGCCGAACATTCGGTTTCGGTTTCGGTTTCGGCCGGAAAACCAGTTTCGGTCGGACTCTAGTTGGGACACAAAAGATGTTGGTTCAATATAATTTAATCAGCTTGAACGTCCTACGGCCATGAAGTGATGTGGCAGCCGAGTGCTTTCAAGCGTTGTTTCACATTTTGTGAGGTCGATGGTTCGAATTTCAGCGCGCTAATTTTTTTAGTGTGCATATTTACCACTAGACCATCGAGGCGTTCCTCGATGGTCTAGTGAACGCCTTGATGGTCTAGTGAACGCCTCGATGGTCTAATGGTTTAAGTACCGGGCCGAGATCTCGGGGTCCTGGGTCCAATTCCCGGGTCGAGCTAACTTTGTGTCGGTTTATTCGGACACAGCTCGGGTTTGTGATCACCAATCCGCATTTGGCAAGCGTGGTGATTAAGCCAATACCCATCATTGTAGCGATAACTTGATTTCAAGGATGGAGGCCTTTGCCCTGCAGTGGGACATTAATAGGCTGATACTTTATTTTTTATATTTACCACTAGCGGTCGCCTCCGCGGTTCCACCCGCGCGTTATTTCTTTTTTCAAATATCCCCCCCTTCCCCCACATTTTCGGGATCAAAGTGCCCCATGTCACCCGAGGATAGTGTTGCTTTCCAACAGTGAAAGAATCATTCAAATCGGTTCAGTAGTTTCGGAGCCTACTCAATGCTCTGCAAACAAAGAAACAAAAAATCAAATCTTTCCGCTTTATAATATTAGTTACTAGCCCATAAATGTAAATGGCAGTGTAGCTTTTATCCGATTGGTCTAGTATTAACAACATAATTCAATATTAACGTTCAATATTTATTTAACTCAGAAGCTAAATAAAAGTAAATAAAAAAAAAAAAACATTTAGCCTTTGTATGGATTCAATTGACAAATCCAGTAAACAAAATAGGATTTTTCGAACATAGCTCTGCCTTATCAACCGAGACGTGGCATACGTCCTATTATTATAAGGAGTGTTTAAAATAAAAGGAATCGATAAATCGCTACACCCAGAAAAAGTAAATGCGATAATACAAGAAACAAATAATCGAATTGAGTACCTCCTACCAGTTTTGAAGTCAGATAAAAGCAACCATTACAACAATAAGAAAGTTCACATTAACAAATACCATATCAACTGTCAGTACTGATGAGTGAGGAGCGCGAGGCGTGTCCCGAGCGGGAGATCAATCACTCCAGCCTGAATGAACAGGCAGTTCTAGACTCGCACGCCCATAGTACACATCCAATCCATTAGGTAAAATAATTCCTTAACGTGTTTTTCATGTAGAAAAGGGTACCAGACGTGTGAGATATTGTATTTGAAAGATTCTTTGCAAGCTGAATTGCAACGAAGCCTTAACTTTGCCATTTTAGAGGAAAAGCTGAAACCGGTGCCAAAATGTTCGTTAATGACTCTGTAATAACATACAAAAAATGCAGGGTCAGGAGTCACCGGGGTCATACGAAAAAAAAATGGAAAAGGGTGAAAAAATGTATTTTTCCTAAAAATCTCGAAAACTAACAGAAAAATTAGAAAAAGTTTCAGACAAAAGTCGTAGAAAATTACTTTGTCTACAAAAAATGTTCTTATCAATTTGCGCGTATCGCGCACCGTTTCCTAGGAAATCGCGTACAAAGTGCGAAAATTCGCACAAACAATGTTTTTCGTTTAAAAAGAATTTTTACAAATTTTTCAATTAAAAATAATTTTTATGCATTCTACGATATCCCCAAAGAGATTTCCGTCTTATTTTTATTAATTTAGTTCTACATCAATATGTGCACTTTGTACTCGATTGTCTAGCAAACGGTGCGCGATACGCGTAATTGATAATAATCTTTTCTGTAGACAAAGTAATTCTCTACAACTTTTGTCTAAAACATTTTCTCATCTCTCTTTTAGTTATCGAGATTTTTGGGAAAAAGTCATTTTTTCACCCTTTTCCATTTTTTTTTCGTATGACCCCGGTGACTCACGACCCTGCATTTTTTGTATGTTATTACGGGGTCATTAAGAAAAATTTTGACACCGGTTTCAGCTTTTCCTCTAAAATGGCAAAAAGGCTTCGTTGACTGGACTATATTGTCTAAGTAATTTTCTGTAGAACATCGTCATAACATTAATGTCATTTATAATGATTATTTGCTTGAAATTCGGGGTTCAAATCCAACCCAGAAAAAACATTTACGTGATGAATTGTGTTTGTCATAATATTGTCTAGATGTTTATTTGTATTTTTTAATACTAAGTCAGTTGGCAGACAGACACGCAGCCCACCTGATGGTAAGCGGCCACTACGGCCTATTCCATTGAGGGACACTTCACCTGGAAGCGTCGCTCAATGTGCTGCTATTTAAAAATAAAATTATATTTTAAGTACCCTGTTGATTCTGATGCCTATAACACCAGTATTAGGTGTATTTACTTTAGTGCCAGATAAGTGTTGCGTAATAATTACAGCAGTAATAATTTTATGTATGTATTTTTTATGTATGTACATCTATGGGGGAGGCCTTGTCCAGCAGTGGACTTCGTTTGGCTGAAGTTTTTAATAAAAGTGAATTTTAAAAGTGAGTTGTCGGCATTATAATGTTGACTCCTCTAGTTAAATGGTCACATGTTTTTTTTTACTGTAAATGTTCTCAACTACTAAAGTTTAATATTACAAAGTTTTACCATGGCAGTAGGTTCTTATTTATTTAAGTTCTAATGAAATGCAAAACAATTGCGGGTTTCGCTTTGGCAGCTCGCGTAGCAAGCGAGCAGCCGACCTAACTAAGACTCCAGTAAACTGTGGAATTCTCCCAATTTATTATCGTTACTGGATTGTTATCGCGGGCATTTTTTAACGAAACTACGCCATAACTCCTTGCGGACGGTTATTCGATTGCTTCGCCAAGATAAGGAATATCAGAATTCCGATTCGGTCATAAATTCACACATTTCTTCGACTCGGACAAAGCACTTTAAGTAATAACCGAACTGATATTCCGTGCAATACTTAAAATGTTATTGGATATTGAGTTCATACACACACTTAAAATATGAAGGCCTTTGAACTGTTTGCGTTTTCATGCGCCATTTAGAATCAGCAATATTCGAATAATAATAATCTTCTTTGCACAAATCTTACCTTTCCATCTTACTTAAATTTAAATACAAAAGTATGTGACGATGAATAAATAAAAGGATGGATTAATATTTGTTGCTTTTACAATCAAAAACTAGAAATCGGATTAATACAAAAATAGGCTGCAATTTATATACGCGGGCAAAGCTCTGCCGGGCAAATATTTCTTGACATTTGTAGGAATTTACATCTTTTTCACTGTGTAACAAATACTACCTAAATCATGAAATAATGAATCATTTGATTTCAGTTCAACGGCCAATAGTGACTGTACTTTTAAAACTAGCATTTAACTGTAGTTCATCCTTAACTGTAGTCAGCAATAATTTTTCCTTTGTTTCCCTAGTGCACCGGACTCTAATTTACGTATTACCCCGATAAACGTTTAATTGTGGGATCAAAATATATTCAATTTAGTGCCGTGGAGCCAGGAGATAAGGACGGCACAACAAAACTGTCGGCCAGATAACTGGGCCTATGCAAATGTACGGACTATTACTTTACATTGTTATCATTAGAGCATTCAACGATTGTTTGTTAAAATTGTTAGGAGAAAGAAGGCTTCTCAAAAATAGGCCTTGATATAGTTTCTCAAACGTTTCTTTTGTTGTTTCTTGGCCTTGTTACAATTAATTCAAAAACCAATTTTAGACGACAAAAAAAATCCTTTTTTAAACTTCGAATTTTACTAAAATTACAGCCCATCAATGTTAAAGTCGAAGATACTTTTGCTGCCTTTTTTGGTTGCACCCTGGTACTTAAAAAGTTATAATCATAAAATCAACAAGAAGTGCTCATGATATTTTCATGCTCATGCATTCTTGGCAACAATAAAAAAGCTAGAGCTCCTATCAACACGATCAACAAATAGATACGATATCAACATCTTAAAAATGGATTCCCTCCGTGTCTTGGAAGGCACGTAAAATCGTTTGGGTTATAGATGTTATCGCCAGATAGTATAACGTTAAAACAAGCTTTGTTATAAGCCTCAAGCTTATAAAAAGCCTAAAACTTATATAAAACAACACTCGCTAGCATCTTCGTCCTTATATAATCCATGTTTTGCCAAAAAATACGACATTTTACTCAAACTTGAAGCCCTAATTTAACCCACCTTTCTTTTTATTTGTAGCTTGTACTAAACTAAAAGTCTACATTCATCTACCAATTCAAGTAACATTATTCATTGGCTGTTTCAGCCTCATATGCACTTGTGTTGAAGCCATTGTGTTACTGGGTACACATTTTTGATTAAGTATATCCACCCTTTTGCCTGATGGTAAAAGAACACTACCTACTGCTGGACACCTGCGAATATGGTCCCATAAACTTTGCCAACCTTTAAGAACAAATATAGAGGAAGGAGAAGAGGAAAAGCTATGTGTGAATGATGAAGAGGGAAAAAATTGGGGTTTAGATAGCCGGCACTCTCACTCACCAAACGAAGCGCAAAACTACTACCCATCATAATTTATGTAAGTCTTCTGCATCAGCAATTCCTTGCTTATACGCTTCTTACCAAACGATGAGGTACAAATTTAATTAAAAGTAAAAGTTGATCCACACAGACTAATATTTCAATAACAGGTTATTTTACGTACTAAACCTATTCCAACCACAAATATTCATGGCTTTAGGTAAATTAGTGCTGCTTAAGTGTTCAAAGGGAACCCCCAATCGTGGCCACAAAAGCCGACATATAACAAATTCGAAAGTTTCAGCACTTTATGCTCCCACCTTACCTTTATAGGCAATGAATTTTAAATAGGATCTAAATGCGGAATTAAATGGGTCCTCGGTCTAGACGTAGTGGTGAATTTATGGAGTACATCAATAAGGATTGGAGTTACCTAAGCCTGGCTCTTGAACTAAGATACTCTCACGCTACGCTACGCTCAGGCATCGAAGGAGTGTTGTCATCATTCTTGAACCTTAATCACCTTAGTGGCTTGACTAAATAAATAGGTAAATAATAAATATTCTTGGACTTTATTCACAACCCCATCAGCCCCAAACTAAGCATGATTTGTTTGTAAAAGTCAATGAATGCATAGGTTTTTCATTTGTCGTTGATTTTTTTTTAGATAATATTTTATTTACGTCTGTTATAATTAAGCAAAGTTAAGCAAAGAATCAGTTTTCGAGTGTTCCATTGTAGGGTCCTCTGGACCAGGTAAATAACCACAGGACCACAGTAGCTGAGCCCGGCTTCACACGTTAAAAAAATATCGTTAACGAAGCTTGACCAAATAACAAACAAAATAATAATATTTGGAGAGGCATCGTTCTGAAATTTTGGCTCACTCATACATTTTGGCGATTCATTTTTATTCATAAAGATACAGAAAGATGTATGTACTTACTCACATTACCAATAGAATATTCTTTGGTGAATGGAAAATTTTATTTTTAGTAAAACCGAATAGAATTTATTGATAAATCTCGTAATCGAAAGATCGCTTCCATTTAATATCGGCAAGGAAAGGGTGAACGCGCGGTGTCCCCTGATATCCCGGCCGCGTATTATCTTAACCTACTTTGCCTACTTTACTGCTAGTTCAGATTTTTTATGCAGATTCTTTTAACAGTACTACTAAGGCATCTGATTGCCATTATGGTTAAGAAGCTATACCTGTCCTCTGGGTAGGAGAGTCTCATATAACCCTCGGTCGGGTGATGTTGTCCTACCCCAGGTGGTTTCAACACTACCTAGCCGAGGCTATGCGTAATGAATTCCCCACATAAAAAGCACGGTGCTTGGGCTTTAGTAAAACACCAAAAAATCGAACACTCGACCATGGTTTTAGGCCCAAGCGGTGTTAGTTCCACGGAGGCGCTTAAAATGTAATTTTTGGTAAGTAATAAGCTTAAGCCTTTGGCTAAGCATAACGGTCTCGCAGGAAAAGTTAGGTTGCAAAGTATATGTTAAAAAATGTTTGTCTAAAATTAGATCACCTTTCTCTTAATATTGAAAATTGTGTTATGAATTTTCTGCGTTTTGTTATAAAAGATTGTCTCCAGAAATGAATAATATTATATATTGCGTTAGATAAACAGTTTACGCGGGTCACTCGAGCAGGCGTCTCGCTCCATCTCCGCTACAGCCACTCGCTGATAACCCGGAAACCTTATTATTTATTACGGGTCAAACTGCTCATTTAAATCTAAGATAAACTTGATACTTTCATATTTGAATTAATGCTGCTTCGTAACGTCTCGATGGTTTGAGTTGAGTATGATCTTGAGGAGATGGTTCAATTTCCGGGTCGGGCAAAAGTGATGAAAATTTTTAGAATCACAGCTCGGGTTTGTAATTACCGATTAGAGATAAGCGTGGGAATTGAACCAGTAACCATTAATGTGACGATGACTTGATTCTAATGATGGAGACCATCGCCCTGCAGTGAACCATTTCATGTGCTAATTTTATATTTAAATTGTATAACTTTTCAAAAGTATCAACATAAAGCATTAAAGTCAAACTTTCAAGGTATACAAAGTATATTATATATTATTTATTTTAGTATATATTTTTTCTCAACATAGCATCGTCATTGCAATGAAAGTATATTTTATGCATCTAATTTAATATTTCACGCATTGAAACGCCGAAAGTGTCCAAAACATTATTACACCAGACCGATCAACCTATTTACAGATACGTGAGTTATGTTATTTATTTAATGTCCTTACGTATTTATTTTCCCCGTATGTCCATAATTTATTATCCGGCAAAACACGAAATTAAGATATTTGGAGGAAATAAGGAAAATAAATCTCCGCGATTCGGAACGGGGATAGGATTCGCTAATAAAGTTGAGTGTCGTATATTTGCGACGAGATGAGAGTAGGAGAATGTTCCTAACTTTTGTATGTAAAAGTTAAAGATTTCCAATTTCTAATCATTTTCTTCCTCCGAGCGCATTGTCCCGATCTAGGTCCCTTCTTGAACCATGATGGTTTGTAGTGGTAGAGCCATGTTGTTTTACAGTACGAATGGGCCGGCTCGTCTGGGGAAGTACCACCCTCTCACATAACACCGGCGTGAAATAATAATGACTACTATTGTGTTTCGTCTAGATTGTGAGAGTGCCGGAGGCCCACACACCCCCTTAACGCCTAACGCCGGCAACGCATCAGCGATCCCTCTGGTGTTGCAGATGTCCATGGGCGGTAGTGATTGCTTACCATCAGGCGACCCGCTGGCTCCTTTGCAGCCTTTGAAAGGCGCCGAATTTTAAATCATCATCCTCACGTATTTGAAGAGACGCTTGAAACCTCTCGGACCTCGGTTACATTAAACTACTGTTTTTAACTAGGGCATAACCGCTATCATGTGTCACACTTGTACGTTTGCCTTCTTCTTTCATAGAAAAAAAGGAAATTATCTTTTTATCACTACATCAGCAATACTTGTCAATGTTAAAGCACTTTCGAGCTCAGATTTCAATACAAAAACGAATGACGTAAATAACTATTGTTTGAAAAAGTATTTCATCAAAAATAGACAGGGAATTTTAAGAACCTTATTAAAATTAGCTCTCAAACGAACGCTTCCGTGGACAATCCCGTCCATTTTTCATTCAAATCAACCGTCAGAGGCAGGTTCCTTCGCCTTTGTGCAGTCACTTGTTTTCTTCCTTGATTTATTGAGTCAGCTTCAGCTACCAATTAATATTTGCATGTTTAGACGTCCTTCATTTGTCTACAAGTCGCATTTGGATGTGCAACAGGCTTTGGAAGGAGATTTATTCTTAACAGTTAAGACATTGTCTTTTGTTATTATTGTTTAAAATTGTAATAGGTATTTGTTCCTGTTTGCTCATGTAAAATTTTCATTTGAGTATTTTATGATGGCAACATTGTAAAATTTGTGTGAGTTTTCGTTTCCGTGTTTCGAAATTTGCTTCTCAATATCTTTCTATCCTGTAACAACTATCTTTGGAGTAGATGAATCACTGAATTCGATACGTTTTTATCCGTGGGATATGGCTAGTAGATCGCGCATCTAATATGACTGCCCTATATTTTCCGTTTCAAGATTTTCTTGAAGATAACTCATATTATCATAAGTTAATACATGTAGTTGTACTTTGTAATTTTAAAACTATTGAGATATTAAACCACAATCAGATAAAAATAAACGTGAAAAAAATAAAGTATGTTTTTTTCACCCCTGTGCGTGCGTGTCCCCTAGCCTAGCAGCTTCCTGCTAACAAATCTGAAGTGCCCTCATAGAGGACACCAACCCTCGTACTAGCAACAGATTCCACTTACCATCCACTCTTTGAAAGCAAAACTTATCTTTAAATGAAAGTTTACCCTACTTCGTAGTTTTACTCCTCTTATCTCATTTCAGTTGACATGTTAAAAGTTAAAATAAATATCCTTTCCTAAAAAAATAAGGAGGCGAACTGTGACTTTGTCATCTTTCATAACTAACTTTCAATAACTTTTTTTTTTTTCAAATTTTTAAACAATAATCAGCTAGGTTTAAAAAGACAAAGAGAAATATCATGTTTTCCATCCCTCTTAGTGGCTTGTCCCCCGGCCTAGCGGCTTTCTGCTAACAAATCTGAAGAGCCCTTCGTAAGGACCCCGGCTCTCAAACTGGCGGCAGGTTGTGCCCACCGTCGACACTTTGAGAACACTTAGCTTTAAATCAAAGTTTACTTTGTTGTTTATTTTATTTTTGACTAACGCCTCGTAAGTTCAGTAGTTTTAAAACAGGATCTTCGGGTCCTGGATTTAATGTTCCAGCCATAAACTATAAAAAGATTGAACAATGAAATTTAAAACTATTGGATGTAGAAGTAAAATTGAACGATACTTTCTAATGAATATAAGTTTATACTCTGCCGCAAAAAGATATTATGTTTTTTAAGTTTGACTTGTCTGTATCTGTCTGTGGCACCATAACCCATAATAAATGAACCGAATGTATTGGACAGCAAGGTTTTTTAACCGAAAGCCTCGTTCACCGCAATTGTTCTTAGCAATGTTTGATGAAATCAAATTAGCAGTAGGTATAAGCACTTTGCCTAGGGGAGGTCGGAGGTGTTACCTTTTTTAAATATTCAGGAGTACACTAAATTCAAAACTATTCTTAATAAATACCTTATAGAAAAATGTTATTACTCGTTGCAGGAGTTCTTTCGTGAAACCTGAATTAATTACCACATTTTGTTAGATCAAAGTTATTTATGCCTTATTTAACCAACATTGTTATATTTGTGTTTTAAGGTTTTTGTTATTATTATTTTATTATTATTATTATTGTTATTTGTAGTGCCCTTACAGGGTTCTTGTTTTGGTCATTATACTATTATTAAGATCTTAATGTACAACAAGAAAAGCAAATAAATATTATGATTATGATTATGATTATGATTAAAACTGAAGATTCATAAGTGCTTATTCTATGCCTAGATTAAAAGATATTTTTGATTTCGACCAAGCCCAATGATTGACAGTAACACAGTAGCAATGTAAATCCTTGAAAAGTATTTACGCTACAGAATCATCCGGAGGCTTGGCTTATTCCTGGCGAAGTGCCCTCGAGGCGGGGCAGGCGGTGTTTCGGATCCGGCGTCGAGTGGGGGGCAGTGTCCTTCAAATCTCTTCAGGGTTTGTTTACACAACTTCAGTAGGAGTTGGGACTGCGTGCAAATACTTGTCGTGAAGTCAGTAATAGTCAGTCTTTCGTACCTTGAAAGTAAAAAAATAACTCTTATAAAGTTACTTCGGCGTGTCCGTCTGTCAAGACCATTTATCTAAGAAGCAAAAGTAGAGTATAACAAATACTAAGGTATGCGACTAACGCATTAAAAAGATACTTCTTTTTTGATGTTAGCTAGGTAATAAAAACCTAAAAAGTACTTCTAAAACTTGTTTTTTAGAAGAATGCTTTTAAGTACCAGGCCAGTACTGCGGTCGTGTGTGGGTTACGGGACACAAGAGGTCCGTCCAACTACCTATTAAACTCCCCTGTTTCCCCTTTCCACTCGAAAGTGACACGCTGGTGCCTGTGGCGATGAACTGGCCTTTATATTCTAATCTCAAAGACAACCAACGCACCTGGTTACCTTAGCTTCAGGTGTCCACGGATGTATTCAATTACCATCTGGTGTCAAACATGCTCGTTGTCTTTCTCAGAAAATATAAAAATTGCTGGTACTTCCAAAATGCTTTCGATTCAGACACGTACTGCCAATTTCGCCAGCAAAGCAAAACTATATTCCGAACTTTACCAATTTTAAAAGGCTATTCATATCTTTATCGCAAACACTTATTCCATTACTAACGTGGTTTCGCGACGCGGGGCCATAACAGCGTTATTTGCGGGGAACATTGTGAAAGTTTAAGAATTAACCTGAACTCGATGGGGGCGTTAAATTTAACTGCCCCCGCGGGTGGCAGATGGTCCCAGTTTCCTGTAAAATCTAGGTTTTTTTCTAAATGGCACAAGCTAGCGTTCTGGAATTTACAAATGTACGTTTTAGTTTAATAAACGATACTTTTATCTCGGCTTTGGACTGGCTTATTTTAAAGGGGTCACTAATCAAGGAAGGTAGATTCTTACGTTTTCTGTTGGTTTTAAATTACCTAAGCTATAAAAATTAAATGCCGCTGTGTCATAATGACGTTATGCGGCGCCATCAGCTGATCGCGGTGTCACCACCTTCGGGCTCAGCCGCCACCATTCGCCACCATTTGTCACCACCATCGGGCTCAGCCGCCTCCATTCGTCACCACCTTCAGGCTTAGTCGCCACTAGTCGTCTCATCGATTAAGCACTCACTCGACTTCGCTTGACCGCTACACTTGTGGACCCCTGCACCGTCTTTTAGTCCCTCTCTGAACCAGTATTCAACCTAGACAGTCTAACTCGCTCCTCCGCTCAGCTACAACGACTAAACCACTGAACAGATTTTAGTTAAAAGTTGCTACCCCAGGATATTGCTCTCAGTTACTCTGTGAAGACAGAAATAAAATTGATTATGTTTGTCCTTTACCTCGTTATAACGGTGCACGATGCAACCGATTGGCGTAATTTTAATAAGTGTGAAGATAGTTTAAAAATATATCATATTTGCGACCTCCATATATTCACAATAAAACTACCCAACATAATAAAACTACTGCCGATTCCAATTTATGAATTAACTCTACCAAGAAGAAACCGACAAGATAGCCTCCTTTTAAACGCCAATATACTTAACACTTAATGTTAACTCCAGTCTGTCCCGAATCCGTGGTATAATCTGCTAACCCTACCTGATCGGTTGCGGAAACTTTTTCTGGCATTCATATTAATGATCTTTGGAATATTATGGAAGCAATATTGGTATTCAGAGGACTTGGTGTTGAATTTAAATGTTCATAAATATTAATACGTTAACGGCAAAGGCTGCCGGGGAAATGGCCTAGTATTGGTTTCACGCTCGGCTACCTGTGACATTCAAGTTAGATTTATAGGTAAAAATATACTAGCTATAATAATAATATAATATTTGACAACAACGACATCTGACCCCAATGTCAGTATCGTATATAAGCAATATTTGTTATGGGCACGTTATGGGTATTAAAATCAACGAGGGTACCACAAATAAGTATTATAGAGAACTAGCACGAAGGTTCATGACATAAATATTTCTCCTGCATGGGAATCAAACCCACTTCTCTGGCGTATAGGGAAGGAAATTTGAAGTGGAAAACATAAATAATAATGTTCTGCGTGTTTCACCTACTGCCACTACAGCTAAGAAAAATACATAGTCGGTTACCTTAGTTTTTCCATGAATCCTATCATTTCTGATTCGATTGCGCAGAGAAACACCAAGCTCTCTCTTTTAATCATCATCAGCTAGTCGCAGTCAATTACTGCTGGTCAAAGGCCTATCTTTAACTACTCGCATCCAGCTCCTGCCAGCCATCCTGCGCAATTCGTCACCCCACCTGGCCTGAGGGCGTCCTTCACTACGTTAACCGAGACGCAGTATTCGCTATTAATAATAATATAGTGATTAAAAATACCGCACGGAATAGTGAAAACCTTAAACATCTTACACAAATACGTATCAAGAACCTTAAAATCCAGCAAAGATTAGAGTCAATTAGCCTCGACGAACTCTCGAACCGCGTGGAATCTGCGAACAACCCCACTAATGGTAACAGCCCAAACTCAATTATTGCCAGAACTTTAAACCCTTTAGTTCCAGTGACCCTCGACCTGCGCAAGTACTCTCGAGGGGCCGAACTTGTCCCAACTCGCCCAATTTATGTGTTTCAAGTACATGGAATCAAATATTTTGCCCTCGTATCTGGTAACAGTCTAGACGAGTGGATGTCGGATTTCTTCTTGAGATATAAGAATGTTTGAATGGGGTAACCTTTGACATTATTTTACATACTACATAGATAATTCAAACAGTCATTCAATCAGTGTATGTGATGTCGTTCAAATGTATTTATTTACGTCTGAAAACTAAAACCACTCGACCAGTATGTTTCAGTCAATACTATAACATTTACTCTGAAGATTGGTTATGGAATAAATCGTGTATACAAAAGTTATCCGATTTTCTTTGAAGATAAAATACTTTTCAATTTGATTAGATTTCTCGGAAAAGCAAGGAAATGGGAAACCTTGCTTTTCAATAGGAAGCAATAACATAGAAATTACATTAAACTGTTGCCGCAATTAGTAAATCAGATAGAGATTTAAAAATAAAACCTTAACGGGAATTACATTACAAATTCCACGCTCGCGGAAGAAAGCTTCTCACATCTATGTTTAAAGTACGCTGCAAAATCTGTATCTATATTAAAAGAAAGTGGTGTTAGTTACACTATTTATAACTCAAGAACGGATGAATGGATTTAGATGGAATTTCAATCTTCAAGTCCAGAGTGAATAGGCTGTATTTGGGTAAGCATGTACCACCTTAGGCCGCATCACACTTACCATCAGGTGAGATTGTGGCCAAATCGTTATCCTTTTCGCATAAAAAATAAATAAAAAAAAAGTAATTGGCAAACGTATAGTTTATAACCTGGATTAGGACATAGGCTATAAAATTCCTAATAACAATCTGTAGTCCACGCAGGCGAAGCCGCGGCCAAAAGCTAGATATCTACAAACAGAAGTTGTACTAAAATTCCAACACGTTCCCACAGGAATCTTCGCCTTAAAAAAACGAGCAAAACCACGCGCCTATCCTATCCTTGAATCCTAAAAGCATTAGATCCGCGTACATTTGCGAATTGGAACCGAACCAATCTTATTACCGAGGCTGTAAAAACTGCTGTAAAATTTTAGGTCCAACCCAACTCGTGCTCATAAAATATTTAGGAATAAATAATAGACCTACCGGAATGGGATCAGGTTTGTATGACATAGGCGGTGACAACGGGTGTAATAAATGACGTAATAAATCTTAATTGCATTTATTAATTTTTATCGTTTTCATTTATTTACTTTTTCAGCCGGCCTAGATAGGCATCGACCCCGAAAGTAAAATTAGCCATACCGTACCTACGAGTATAAATTAGAGAGTGTGTATTAACAGCACAAAGTCGGAGTCATCACTGTAATTGTTTTATAGCACACAGTACGTAAGGCGTCAGATCCAAGCAGAGAGACTTGGAACAAACCGCCATTTTTTGTACAAACGCTGAACGATAAGTCAACTTTATAATACTTCAGTCGTGAATGAATGAAATCTACATAATATAAGCCTAAAAATGGTATTTAGCAACTAAACCGGATATTCTCTCCTGAGTATCTGATGAAGTTAAAAATGTAGTTGATAAAATGACGTCCCATCTCCATATTCGTCCGTACAATACACTTAGGCTGATACAATCGCGCTCCCGCGGGAGCCGTGGCGTACGTATCGTGTTGTTAATATACTACGTTGCGAGACATGAAAATACAGGAAACGTTGTCATACGGATGTTTTCCAGACTTTTATTTTCAAAACAATGTCCATACTGGGTCATGCTCTAATCGAAACTTGATCAAATCTACCAAAAAGTTAATCGAAGTGACCAATTTTACAATCATAATTCATAAACATTTGAAGCTTAGTTTGAATATTAAAAATCCTTAAATTATTATTCACGATTCTTCAAAGATGCACTTTCACGTGTGGAATGACCGTCTTCGTGGCACGTCTTCTGAATGTTTTTATCTATCGAGAAAAACCTCGGTTGAGCCGGTCCATTTTGAGTGACAGACAGGGTTTTCAGCATGGCTTGTCAACGTGTATAATATCTAATATTTATTTATTATTTCATTATATCTTAGTTCCGGATAGAGCGGCTCAATCGACGCGTCGCCTTCGCGGCGTATTTGCGTCAATTTCGCCAAGGCTCGCGTGAGTTGCGCGACACATCAAATAACACGAGACATGTTACTTGTTGATCATTACAAAATAATATCTTCGGACTAATATCACGAATCAAATTATTAATTTTTAGTAAACCAGCGCTTGACCACAAAGTTGCCTGATGCTAAACAGCGATACAGTCTACGATGGAGCTCTCATTACAAGCTTTGTTTAAACTGACTTCTGCCATGGATTTGGTTGTTTTACCAATGCTTATCTCATCGACTCCAAAACGATAAAAAAAACGGGGTATACTACTTACTACTTGACATTTGAATTGTGTTACGACAAATAGTATTCTCATCATACCGACAACTCTTTCTGACTGGCTGGATACTACATCCTCAGGTGAAATTGACGCCATAATAGCTGGCTGTGTTCCGAAAATAATAATGAGGGATACGCTTAAAATAAAAGACTAAAGATAAAGATTGATTCAGATAAGCTTAAAGAGTGGCAACAGATTGAGCGACGCTTCCTAGTTAAGTGGTCTTCAATGGAATAAGCCGCTACTGCCTTGCCTAACATTTAAAAAAATGTAACCTTCGATAAGACTCGTACCGATGGCATAACTTTCGGATACAATAAATGAGATATCTAATATTTATTTATTATTTTATTACGACATAGTTGCGGATACTGAATCGACACGCCGTGCCGTATTTACGTCAAACCCTTGAATGAAGCGGGGCATTGCTCCAAATAACACGAGACACTTCTTTAAAGGCGACCACTTCGCTTCAGATGTGTTGCGGGAAATAAAGTGAGACTCTGATCGTTACGAAGAAATACTGATGACAGAAGGCTATAACCCTACGATTACAAATTAGTATAATGATAGAACCTTCTGCCGTATTCTTCAAACAAAGTAAAGAGAGCTCTTCCACTTTTAGGGAAACTTTTTTATGCCAGCTAAATTGGCAGACAACCACCAGGTGGGCTGCGTGGCTGTCTGCAAGTGGACTAGACCACTGCGATCTAATCCATTGAGAGACTCTTCACTAGGAAGCAATGATCAATGTGCTGCTAAGCTGTAGGCTCATCCAATCTTCGACTTAACTTGAGTTGTCTTAATAAAGTATGAGAAGATCTTTTGACAGCCAAATGGATTTGTTAATACTTGAATTGGGAACAAAAGATACTACTGACTAGATCTGAATAAAATAGCTCGCGAAAAAGGATTTAGTACAACTTTTCAGTCCCATTAGCACATTTTATTTAATAAGCTACAACTTTTGAAAAAGAAGATATTTCTTACTTTAAAACTCGCTGACAGAAAGTGCATTCCTACTTCACAATTTTAGTTGATTTTCTGAACAAGGGAAACCGAGTTATCTTCAAAATTTCTAGTCTACCGCTCATTTCACGACCCACTTGTTCACTTGTTGTCCTCTTTCACTTGCAAATAGTTTGAAATTCCTGCAACTATACCTCAAACGATTTCCTACTCTATTCCTACTGGAAGAAGCTTTAAAATCCTGTGAAGAACAGAACGCTATAGGACTCTTTGGTTTCAGAGCAGCACATGGTTGAGAATGCATTAAAACATTCCGTATTACGGCGATAAACGCATTGCACTCTATAGATAAAAGTGGACTGCATTTCTCTTTGTATGTTTAAGAGAAACATTCTTTTAGATCACTAAGCTAGGTTGAAATACTTTGAGTATAAAGAGAATTTTAGTAGAAAGATTAGTTAGGAGATAGTGCATTTAAAAAAAAGCTATTTGGATACAAATTTAAATCCAAGCTAAGCATTTTTGACGGAAATTTAATTTTCTTTGCGAGTTTAATTCAAATATACGTACGTGTCGGGTTGTGCAATTTAAACAAGCTATTAGCTTGATTTTGATGGTCTAGTGGTTTAAGTACCATCCGATCATCGTAGGTCCTATATTCAATTCCCGTGTCAAACATTTCTGTTACAACTTCCCTAAAAGCACGTTTCCACTCCAAAATACATAAAAAGACATGTGTCGCTGTGTAAACAGGTGTTGAGTCTGAAATGACATTTGAAAAATGCTCTTTAAAGCCAAATTAGATAAATAATATTTTGATTTACGTTTTTTATCATTAAGAAAACCAACAACGTTTACATACATATCTTACAAGTGGTAATTACGGCCAATGACAGATTTTCTTTTACATAATAATAGTATCTGTAAATGAAAATCCCACCAAAAACATTCTGTAAAAAACTAGCCAAGTCTCGATGGAGCTGCTTGTTTATCTCTAAAAAGTAATAAAATGTAGACAAAGTCGTGCCAAGTCTAAGGTTCCTTACTGCAATTTCTTTATTATTATAGTTAATTTTGTGTGACTTGGCCGTTGAGCATTCTTTATACGTTAGTGAGTACAAGTCAATTTACCTGGTTTTGTACCCTTGTGTAACTTCGGAACTAAATGACCTACAGACTTGAAATTTTGGATTTTAAGTATGTGATTATACCTTACTGGATGATGAAAATTTCTGCGTTCTGGTCTTAATATCCAGAGGTTCTCAAATAGGGACCTGAAAATGCGGCGAAATGGTTCCAGTAAAGGATGGTACGGCACGCGGCAGTTGTTTGCTTCGCGCTCGACTTGGCGGGGGCACTGCCGTGCTCCCAGATTAAATGATTAAGAATATTTTGATTTTAAATTAATAATGAGATATTGTCTGACGATCACATCATACGTAAAACTCCTTTACCCAGCATTAACTGTTAGTTTAATACCCAATACAAGGCGGCTGTAACATCACATAACTCGGCTTCGACCGGCCCTCCGTCTGCCGGCGCCCTTTACGATAATATAATCTCTCTGTCGGACCTTAGGGGCCGCCTGTAGTGGGAATGGTTGGGCGTTTTATATCCCGCTAGCCCGCTGCGAAGACAGAATTGTAAACGTTTCAGAATTTAGTAGATGAAAATAAGCATGGCTCATGTGTCCCAAATATGGTGTCCTTTTTAGAATGATAAGAAATCGAAATAAACACGAATTTTATTTTTAGAATTTTAACTTCGACATTGACTTGTTTCATCAAATAGAAAAACTAAGATATCTAGGTATTTTATTTGACTTATATAATTATTTTATTTATTTATTTATTTAAGCTTCATTGCACAAATCAAGTACAGAAGGCGGACTTAATGCCTCATGGCATTCTCTCCCAGTCAACCTTTAGGCCAAGCAGAAAGAAACAGTGGGCAGTGCCAATAAACATAATACTTGAAAACAAAAACAACAGAAATAATGAAATAAAAAATATCATAAATAAATACTTAATATAAAATTACATATATAATATATACATATATATTATATAATATAAATATATAAAATATATACACTTTATCAAATATATACACAGTACATACGGCTAACGACTGGGACAGGTGAGCGACGATGTAGAGGACTTCAGAAGAAAATGTTTATGGAGTAGGAATTATGTATGTTTTCATTGATTTTCAAATTGTACAAACTTATGGTGTTAAGTTTTCGTAGCGTATCTTTTTAAACACCGAGAGGGCATTGACTGTGTCCTAGTGCTTCGTACAAAGCCGCAGCCGGGCTTCGCCCCACGCGGCGCCCGGCCTTCGGCCTCGAATAATGTCATCTTAAACAAAACCGAATCAATTTATTTTCTTTTTTTACCTTTAAAATATAGTGGCCAGTTAGGTAATATGCGGCCAGGAAGGTTCATAAAAGGTTTTATATTTTTATTTATATATTATGTTCTTTGTCACATCAACAAATTATAAAAACGTTTTAAATTAAATCATGAAGGAAATAAAACACTATTCTTGTTCATTCATCTTCGTACAATTTTAGATCTCACAGCGCCACTAGCGGCCGCCACTGCGATTTCACCCGCGTATTTTTTTAGTAATTTATCCCTTCCTTCGTTCCACATTTTCGGGATCAAAAGTACCCTATATCACCCGGGGATACTGTAGCGTTCCAACAATGAAAGAATTTTTCAAATCGGTTCAGTAGTTTCGGAGCCTATTAAATACAAACAAACAATAAAATCTTTTCTCTTAGAATTTTCAATAATGAAGGCATTTTTCCAGCAATAGGCTAATACTCGACTTTTTTTAAGCTTAAAATGAGACATTACCAAAATTACATTTTCTATATTCGACTTCGACCAAGTCTTTTCAAATACAACCAAAGCAAGCGAAAAATGTTACGAAAAGACAAAGAAATACTCGAAAAACTTAGCACAGAAATATAATATAATTCATCCCAACAGGGCATCGAAACTACTCGATAAAACGCTCCCATTTTATTGCGTCTCCTTCGATTCTTTTGATATTTTTTCAATATTCCCCTCGATAAACTTCTAGATTTTATTTCAATCTTGGCTGCCACTACTTTATAGGGAGGCGTTCACACTCTCAAGTTATGAATGTTGTAATGTAACTCGATTGGGCCCAGCCCTCGTAGGTAATATCTTCACTCAATTTGCTCTTTCTGAATGTATCTACGAGTTATGTGGAGTTCTGCTGTTCATTTTATATGAGCGTGCGTAACATGGCGATAGAAAAAATTGAGGTGTTTCGGTGTTCCGAAGAGATATGATATGACTTTCAAAGCTGAATTTATTACTTTTCCTATTACGAAAAAAGCGTGATATTATAATCACATAGTGTGTAATTAGAAATAATTCGTAAATAAATTATAAACATACAATTCTCTTAGCTATAGACCGACACGCTGGTTGTTTGATTTCACCTCACCCGGACAAAAAAAAATATGAAAACAGCAGAAATTATGCGTATGGCGGGGTTTTGTGTGATCCGTATGTGGGACCCATAACCTCTCTATAGTGATCTGATGAAAACCAAGTACAACATTATACGGCCTTCACAAAATGGTGCTCCGATCTGGAGGATGTAAGTATTTTACCTATGATCACAGAAGCCACTGTCTCAAATTATCACACGTAATTTTAATAAATATACACGGTAGAGAAAGCGTAAAGCAATGCTCTCTCAAAATGAAATCCCTTTGACCCTTAGCTAAGCGATCAAATTCAATAATCACGATTTAACGTGTTCACAAGCCATTTATAAATCTGAGACGCGATTACTGCGTAATAATTAGAGGCAAATATCCGGGATAATTACAAACAAGGCAGGACACGATTAACGGGCGGGAGTGTGGGTCCAGGAAAATGGAGAGATTTATTACTAGCCTATAACTTTCTGATTGTATCATTTATTTCTCGGGACAACTTCCTTGTTACGAAGTAACTTCTGTAGTAGCTGCTAGTTCGATCTGTAACTGTGTCCGGGGAAATGTGTAAAACCCTTCAAATTGCATGTTTAAAAAAAATTATTACAACAATATTTTCTACAAATTATAGAAATAACTGACTGACAAATTTTTACAGGGGTTCTATTGTGTAAGTTCCTTTTAGCAGTTGGTTTTTGGAATAATCATTTCACCCCTCAAGGGGACTCCAAAAATAACATTCCTTTAACATAATATTTAAGTTTTTTACTTTTTAGTGCATTTTTGGTTCATAGGTTTTGTAAGACAGATTTTTTCTTCTATGGTACTTTTAAACTACCACCAAAAAGCTGTGCTCAAAGAGAAACTCTTCCACTTTAGATGAAATGTCACATAAATTGTTAAAATATGGCAGTGGTAGCCGCTTCCTAAGCCTCTGCAAAGGCAAAACATCTTACCATGACAAAAAAAAACATTTTTCTTTTTTTGTACCACGTCAGTTCGTCAGTCAGGGCACGCAGCCCACCTGATGGTAAGCGGTCTCTGCGACCTATTCCATTGAAGGACCCTTTAACAGCGTCGCTCAATGTGCTGCCAGACTGCAGGCTCATCTGATCTTCGAGCCTTTGGTTTCAACTGGCTCCCACATTAATATTGCTGGAACACAGCCAGAGCTATTATGGCGGCAGATTTCACATATGAGGGACCACCAAAGACCGATTCGTCCGACTGGCTAGCTGCCACGCTAAAGAGTCGGACTTTTAAAATGCCCTACTACCAACCAGACCCAAGGTGGGAATCGAACCCGCGACCTCCCACTAATAAACCTTCGGGCTTCGATAAATCTATAATTAAATTTAGAGATGATAACGGATTGGTAATAAATTGTCTCATTGACAAGTCATTGACTTGTCCTGGAGATTACCGCTTGCATTGCCCCTCTAAATCTCCTTAATTGTAGCTATGCTTAAGCAGTAGTGTCTTCTTGGCTCCGTAAACACGAAAAGGAATGACATAATCCTGCTCTCACAAACACAATAAAGGTAGAGTTATATTAAGCTAACTAACAAAACTGCCTCCGTGGTACAGTGGTTAGAGCATTGGGCTCTAAAACCCGGCGGTCGTGGGTTCGAATCCAGCGGGAAACATCACTTTGACATTGTGTGATTGTTTCCAGTTTGGTTAGGACATTGCAGGCTTGAATCACCTGAATGTCTGAAAATAATGATGATTCCGTGCTTCGGAAGGCACGTTAAGCCGTTGGTCCCGACTATGTTCCAAGTAGGTCTGATTTCCCTTGTAAGGGTTACGGAGGTCAGATGGCAATCGCTCCATTGTAATAACCGGGCTTGTCAAATCTAGGACTATAGTCGAAGCGGACCCTGAGCTCCATACTGGATGCAATCTGGAATACGCTGGGATGATGATGATTATAAGCTAACTAACCTTCCAGCCACGATTCACTTCTCTGTTCCATCGCGTCAGACTGCTGTCCCAACCTGTTCTGAGAGTGAGGGAATAGAAAGTGCCTCGGATCGGAAAGCACGTAAAGCCTTTGGTCCTGTTATTATTGACGAGCCATTTGGTGTAATGGTCGAGAAGTCGGCTATGACACCAGAGGTCGCGGGTTCGATCCCCGCACGGTACAAACATTTGTGTGCATGAACCATGCATAAACATGTCTGTTTGTATCGGTCTGGGTGTTTCCATGTATAATATGTGTGTATTTACAAAAAAAAGTATATACACACAAGCACAAGCTAATGCTCAGTTTGGGGCTAGATGGCGCTGTGTGAATAATGTCCAGAGATATTTATTTATTATTATTAGTGCTGATAATATAGGCTAGTTCTACATACGTGTTCTATGACAAACACTGTTCACGCAATGTTATTGGTCTGCGGTTTTCTGCCCGTGCGCGGTATAATGAGTTAATTAAATCGTATTTAGTTCAAAACTAATTGTGGTATGTACCAGAACGGTACTGACTTTGTTTTGGATTGTTTTTCTAACTAAACAAATAACTGAATTATCTGTTTGCAATGCTTAAAACAAGTATTTGCATCCGCCAGCGTATCAATTAACTAGATTTTTGCTGTTAAAATAAGTTACTTAATATAGCCTAATTCTATTAATATTATAAGAAAAAATTCAATTTGTCCAGGTATCAGGCGGGACTCAAACCCGCGCCCCTCGCCTGTCCGGGCGAGAGCACTACCAACCATGCAACCGAGACCTTAGCAGACCCGTTGAATTTCTTCTAGTATTGATTCTAGTCCCGCCTGATACCTGGACCAGTTGAATTTTTTTCTAATAGGTATATTAATATCTATATTTCTAATATATTAATTATTTTTAAATGTTTTAAAAATTATTAAAATAATAGCCTAAGCCTGCCTGGTTGTAAGTAAAGGTTCTTCGACTGTCAACAACGCACTGGTGAAATGTGATGGCATAAAAGCTCTGGCTGTGTTCCGGAAATTGAAATATGGTTTCCACACGACTTCTATTGGAAATAGGAGTGGCAGATACACTTGAAAATTTAAGATCAGAGGAGCCTACCTATAGTCATATAGTGACAGCGCATTAAACGATGCTTCGTGGTAAAGTGTCCCTCTATAGAATAGAATAGCATTGATCATGAATCATTATCATCATCATCAATGGGGCGCTAATTGCCTGTCTGCCAACTGAAGTAGGTACTTTGTAAATAAATTGGCAAAAAATTAAACTATGGGGGATTCCAAAAATGTGACGTCTAAGACTTATTTTAAGCAGGCAGTTTAAAATCATTCAGTTTTTAAGGTACGCGATTAAATTTTCTAAATGATACCTCTGTGTAATTAAAAATACTTACCATTTCTTTAATTATAGGAAACGATAATAGCCCCAAAGTAATTAAAAGTTTTCATAAGATTTTTTTTATTGGAACAGTTATACGTTACTATGGAATTATAAACACTGTTTGTCCCGGTTGACATTGAAAAGGAAAAAAACTAAAACTGAGTCTAGAAAGTTCTTGTAAGGAAACAAAGTTAGGGTAAAACAGAATTGTCATTTTTCTTTTAGTAACTAGACGAATTACCGCCTCAAAAATGTTATTAATTTGTAAACTTTGAAATAAGTTTTACTAGTAAGTATCTAGAATATAAGGTTCCATTAGCTTAACTTAATTACTAACACAATATGGATACCAATAGTCCGAAATAAACGATTTTATTTTTATTTTTTATTTTTTTTATTTTACTAGCGGCTTCGATTAATTAAAGCCACTGTAATTATAATGGTTTATGTGTAAAATCACAACGAAAACCCTTATTCGTCTTTACAAACGTCGGCATTGTTTCCATCCAGACACAGTACAAACACAAACTTTCATCACATAAGTGTTTGTCCTGTGTGGGATTCGAACACAAGACCCCTGGCCAAATGCGCTATCGGGCCAGTCAATTAAAATGTATTACATCATTGTATGATTTGTTTCCCATTGTTCTGCTCATATTATCCATAACAATTTGACCGCATTTATACAAACGTACTCTAATTATTTTATGACGTAAAAGATATTGCAAAAAACAAATATCAAAAAAATACGTACTTCACGATAGCATAGCATAACTAAACATAATATTTTTTATTCGTAATATTATTGTCGCTAATAGGCATAAAAGAAATATTTTTGTTGACTGAATCAATACGTATTGCATTATATTTGTTATAGTAATATTAACTAGGACAAGTCTAAAAGGATTAATTGCATAGTATTTCTTGTTAGGCTACTTTTGATTCAAACGTGAAAAGAAAAATCATCTTTTTGATATATAATATCAAACGTAAAGTATCAAAATAATGTAATCGTTACTTCTTAATTTAGTTTTTCATAAATTAGCCAAAAATATCTATTAATTTTTACTCTATTACATAAAACAAAGGTACGATGTAATAATTCAATATTAAGTTTATAATTTAGTTAATAAAATTTTAACCAACTTATAGCAAAAATTAATTGAAATTACTTTTTTTCATATTTAAACAGAAACGTATTAAGATTAAAAGAATTCAATTTTAAAATTTTACCTTTTGCTGAAGATAATTTTAACTTGCTTAATTTTATATGCTTAATTTTATAATTGTTATTCAATGACTGACAAACTTGATGTAATACTTCTATTTATGTAATCTTTATTATAAAGATATTTTAGTATGTTTCCATCGTCAAACTGATTAACCGACTTGAAAAAGAAAACTCACCGTCAAGCAAGAAGAGCAGTCGGAAGATGAGATGACAAATCCTTTTCATCTTGATCATTTCACAAACTTACTTAGGACATCAAACACGAACTACCAATCACAATCACTTACAATAAAATTTGGCAACAATTAACACTAACTTAGTAATTGAAGTGGTTACGCTAACTTATCTTATTGTCTTTCGTAGCACTGCGATCGTCCGTAGCACGGCCGTAGCGCGTGGTTCATCGTGCGCCCGACGCGCTGTCTAGAACGCGACTGAGCGCTGCTACGACGCCGACCAGTGCTACGAGTACGCGCTCCGTGTAAACTACGTAATGAGGCTTGTTTCACATTCTATGCATGACAACGAACAATTAAATTTAGGATGATTTTTTGTTTTGTTAACATGTCTTTTGTGGACCCACATTAATTACAAAAAAAAAGAAAAATATGATGTGCTGACTTTACCAAGTGTAATACGAGGACATGTAAATGATGCCGAATTATATTTAAAAAAAAAATGAGCATTTTATAAGTTGGCGTTTTTGCGTCATTTTATTTTCATTTGTATGTACTTGCGTGGAAGGTAATTT
This sequence comes from Mecyna flavalis, assembly GCA_949319885.1. NCBI lineage: Eukaryota > Metazoa > Arthropoda > Insecta > Lepidoptera > Crambidae > Mecyna > Mecyna flavalis. The sequence goes on along the minus strand of OX439419.1, from coordinate 234,023 downwards.
TACTCAATGGCGCATTTAGTAGTGACCCTACTCTAAGCCCCAGGGACCGAGAGTTATATCGCACGCAGGACAAACATTTATACGGCGAAAATTTGTGTTCGTTTAGCGCCTGAATATGTATTTGAGAATAAAGACCCTTCCCTGATCCTAATACCCATGACATAAGCGCTGAAGGTATCTACTAACTTACTACTTGCTGGGGTAGGTCAATGTATATGTGAAGTTAGTTGATGCCAAAAAAAATAAAGATGATATCATTATCATGACAATAATAGTCCCGTTTCTTTTTAAGGTATTGAGTAAAATTGACTATTCAAATGCGAAAAGCTACCTTTTTTGTTTATTGTTTTATTTTAACACTATGAATGCCCAATGGTAACGCATTTACAGTGTAGTAGTTTAAGTACCGGGCTATGATCTTGGGATACTGAGTTTCAATACGTTCGTGTTCGTATTTGACAAGCATCGTAAACCTACATCGTATTCTTCTGACAATTCCTTGAATTTTATTATGGGAATCGTTGCTTTGAAGTGTTCAATTACTTCTCTCTTTTTTTAACACTGTAATTCCACCAATGTCCACGTTAAAAATCTTAACAATTATTTTTTTCTTTCATATACAAAATAGTCAAATCGTAAACCCAATTCAAAACCTGTAACTCTTTACTTCACATTAACCATAAAAGATAACCGCTCAATAAAATCCATACGTCAACAGCTACGGCGCTACGTTCTACAAGCTCGTAGCCTTGCTACGGATCAGCGCGCAATGGCCGCTACGAGCAGCGCGCATTTCTGCGCTTAATAAAGCAGGCGCGCGTATGCAGTGCGTTTACATAATGTTATGAGGCTCCAGCTGCCGCGAGATTAGGCAGCACTGGTGACTTAGAGTGGCCAGGAATAAGTAGACCGGTTAGGACAAGGTGACAACAAAATGGCTATTTAAATATAAAATTTATATTTATCGGTATATTCTCTTTTTTTCCGTTTATTATTGCAGAATAGTAACCTTAATCATTAATGTAAAAGATTACAATTAATAATACGTATTATGTAAATGAACACCCTTCCCAAATGAGGCTAGTGACAACAATTCGAATAATGTCTGTTCAATTCAAACACGACCCGAGAATCCACTCGAGTGTTTTAAACCACTAGACCAAAGAGGCGTAATGTAACCATAGCCAAAATAACATAAAAGCCAACAACTACGACGACGCACGTGCTACGAGCTCGTAGCCATGCTACGGATCAGCGCGCAATGGCTGCTACGAGCTACTGATTACTACGCTTTATAACGCAGGCGCTCGCAGTGCGTTCACAATAATGTTATGATGCTCTGGGCCATGGTGGATTTAGATTTACACCTAGATGTTATTTTATTTAAAAAAAAGTATCAACCTAGAAGTAGAACTTTTTTAGAGTCTTTCTCTAGTCTTTTTTTAGAGCCTCCAAAACACCTTTGGCTTTGACTCAAAAAAAAATTAGAAGTTAGCATACAAAATGAAAGGCTCGAAGATTAGCAGAACCTACAGTGTAGCAGCACATTGAGTGACGCACCCATAGTACTAGTTAAAATAATAAGTATGGAGCTAGATGGCGCTGTGTGAATAATGCCCAGGAACATTTCTTTATTAGTATGAGAACTTCTGCTTGTTTTGTGGTCAGATAGCGTTATGTTTAAAATGTTCAGAGTGATTTATTTGAAGCATCAACTTCGATCAACATGGTACATATCACAATAGCAAGTCCCACACTCGCCGCGCTACCTAGCCCCACTACCGCCGTGGCCAGTATCTCAGACGAGCGGCAGGTAATGTGTTTGCTCGACGCGCTTACTCTTTACGCCGCTGTCGAGCCTGGCACAACATTGACGTAATTTCCTAATAATGCTTCATAGGGATCTGACTGTATTAACATGCTAGATGCTTGTGGATTGGGGTGAAATTGGGAATGAGAACAGATTACGCTTAAAAGAAAAAGTTCAAATCAAAAATCAGGAGAACATTTTATCTCACCATGAACATTTTCATGTAAAATGTTGCCGAGACCATATGACTCCACTGTCAAAAAGTTCACAGATCTCATATAGAGCCAAACTTCTAACTCTACAGGCCTAACTCTACAAGGCCTAACTTCACAAACTCTACACCTTAGTCAAAATATGTGGCTTGGTCGTTCGTTACTACAAGAACTATTGTATATCTTGTAGTTTGGACTGGGCGTTGATTTTCAGTCAGTCACTCAGTCAGGCCATTTCCTTTATTATATAGCACGTTCAGATTTTGTATAAGAAAAATTCAGCTACGCCACAAAATAAATTGATGTGAAAATTATAAACATTCTGCGCGCTTAAGATTGCTAAAAGGTCTCACACATCACACTAATATACGATGCTTTAAAATATTGGATAAACAGAAAAACACTCTATTTTTATTTGTTTATAATACATTATTCGTATAGATTTGGAGCGGCGGGCTCAACAAACAAGACAGGATTTTTTACATCGGAAACGTGCTCACACATAACTTAGTTTCATTTCAGAACCTACACCCAGCTCTAGAATATCCATCATATTCTTTTCACTTTAACGCTAAGTTTTAAATACATTACTGTCTTAACTCTCGTGTAATATTTTATGTCGCTTTCAAAAGCAGCATTGGATGAGGTGTGTAGAATTTGGGTCGTCTGATCGTGAGCGCAGAATAGGGTTTCATATAAACAGCTCATTATGATAAAGGCCGGCACACACGACAATCGGAGGAGTAAACACTCATTTGTGCGAGTGTGTTCGCGCATATGTCATGGTGGAACCTTATTGTTCGCTTTATTACAAAAGCTCAGAAGTCTCTTTTACGCGCAGTGCCGTATATTCTGTAGTATCGTTATTCATACTAATATTATAAATGGAAAAGTAACTGTCTGTCTGTTATTTTTTCACGCCTAATCCGCTGAATCAATTTTGATGAAAGGTCACTGGGCAACTTAGTATGAAAACTATACCCACGGCCTACAAAAACAAAATTGGTTTGGATGTTTAGATAAACTTCCCTAGTTTACGAAGATATATGTCGCATCAATGTAGAGTATGGGAATCTGCCCAAAAATTAAAAATAAAATATAAGTAATATCCTCTAGTGATAAGACATTTTTAGACTATTTGCATTGAATGGGTGTCTTGATTACACGCTGGAGCAACTGAACTCGTCGTGGTCGTCTGCCCCCTCTAACAATACAAGTCTGTTGGGCACCTAAAAGAAAAAAATCTTATTCTCTCTCACTAATACCTACATTGGGAATAATCTGATGTATTTTTAAATAAAACGAATGTGTAGAATTATATCGTTTTTATTCAACATGATCAATGTCAACAGGCACGATAGTGTCGTCCAAGAACCTTGCTGGCGCATCTATTTGCTCTTGGTGTCTGGCCCATGACAAAAAGTATACTATGCTGGCTAGATATGTCTAACGTGCGAGTGAGACGGCTAATGCAAGCCCCTAGCCGTGCATTATTGGAACGCGCAAACATTTATGTTATTTTTATTGATTACAATACTTTAAACCTAATATTTTTAAACACAAATATTGTTAGTTTTTAGATTTCTCCCGCGTTTAAAAAAGAAAAAACTACACAAAATGAAATGTAGGCTAGCACTCTTTTATTTACAAATAATTTGATATCTGTAGGAAATATTTCGAAAACCGGGTCAGATTATGCCCAATGACCTTTGGTACATACATAAACTAGACCTTGGGAAAGAACAGGCTACTTTTTATCTCGAGGGAAGGCTCAGTTTTAATAGTACTTAATAATAGAAGTGTGTTTGTTTATCTTTCGTCTGCGTCACAACGAAATCTTTTGCTGCAACCTGCAACGGACAAATCGAATAGTGTATAGTGTATCTAGCGTACAGTAGGACTTTTTTGCTTATCTGTACTTAATGTGAACTAGTCTATGTGATTGTAATAAGACCTTATATTTTGAATATATATTTTATGATTTATTTAAACTAATTTAACACTTCCCACTTGATTGATAAAAAATGCATTAAGCTATATTAGGCAAAGTTTTTGCAAACCATTTAGACGCAATAAAGTATGACAGATTACAATGTTGCACTACGACATATTATTATAGAAGCACTAGAAGCTCGTGAAGATAAATTGAGTTTGTGTTCACTATTGAATATAGAAAGGATTCTTCCTAACTTAATGCACTCCGGAGTTTTTAACAAACTTTAAAAGGAGGACGTTTTGAATTCGAGGTCCAGGCAGCTAGTTAAATGGCAAAACGAGTAAAATCAGGTATAGTGACATCGCTCTGGTTGTGGGTTTGAATCCCGAGTTGGATCTGGTTGTGGTGGTGGTAGGACTTTTCAGAATATGACTAGCTATCTACCCATAACACCTCTGCCGCCATAACAGCTCTGGTTGTGTTTGGCCAATATTAATAATGAACTCTTGAAATAAAAGGAATATTTCTATGGGACCAAGTACATTAACCTCTCATGTATGTATGTGTGTATGTGTGTTACCGGCTCCCGGTATAGACACACACGCGGGTCACTAGGTGCCAAAATTTCATTTAAATTGAAATATCTTTTAATTAACTAAGGTTTCTACACAATTCTTTTTAAAATATTGTAGCCAACTAAATTCTTCATGTAAAATTAATTTATCACGTCTAAAAAATATTGTATTGTACCTAAAATATGACTTCTAATATTAGGTCCCATAAATTTTTCTTGTTTTATGAATTATTTTAAAAATAAAACAACATTTGAGTCTTATGTATTGTTTTATTTACAGTTTAGTTCCTTGTAAATGATATACAACCCAAACATCGAAGGTCACCATACAATTTTTAAGAAAACCACAAGTTTAAAAAATTTCAGAAAAAACAGGTACCAGCAGATGTCATCAAAAGTGGGTGTCATATTACACCAAAATAAAAAATGACTGTCATTGATTTGGTAGCCTGTTCTTTCATTCACATTTTACCATACGATAGAAAGAGCCAGGTATACAAATAACGTTCATATGGCGCGAAAACTGCGACCCACTTGTCTATACCGGCTCCCGGTACGTTACACACATACGCCATAAACGTCATATACCGGGAGCCGGTATAACCACACCTGAGAGGATAATTTGTACAAGTATGGAAGCATATTAATGGATGCGTCTAGTTCAAGTATCCTTAAATAGAATAGCTGCTAACAATAGCATAGGTTACGTGTTGCACCTACTCACTGAAATGTACCTATTTCAACAGACTGAACGCAGGAATCAAAACTCTCCGCATCAACTCCGATCTAAAGCGCGCACCACTGCATGTGCTGCTTAACACGCGACAGACGCGAGCGTGGTCGTGACATTTCGACACGCGTTACAACCACACAGCATGGCTCCATAACTCCAGTTTAGATTGCCATACATAATTGATTTTTTGTTGAGTTCGCTCGTACAGGAGAAATTCGCTGCTATGGAAGCTTTGACTATGATTCGGCAATATGAACGTGTATGGCTCGAAAAGGAGAAGAACTATTATGGCAGCACTTTGAAAAATAACCAAGACTGTAGAGAAAGAGCCAAAAAATAACTGAATCATGTGTAGAATATAATTGAATAGGTTTTAGCTCTGGGACTTGCCAAGGTAGTTCATTCACAGAGGGTGAGCGAACAAGTTCAGTCTGCATAAAATCAGAGCACTGCTCCATAGTCAATGCGGGCTGTGTGCGACAAGCCGACACGCTTGTCGCACCCAACTGCTAAACGGCTATCAAGCCGAATGAAACAAACTTCAGTTGAGATTGTCATCGTAGTTTTCTTAGAGATGCATGCTAACATTAACATTTCATGGCTTTGTCCATTTTTGCAGCTCTATAAAGACATTCATTAAATTAAGCTTAACTCCTAAAACACCTTACGAATAAATCCAATAGTTATGAATATTATCAGGGCATATTATTTCACCTTAAACTGAGGACGCTTCAGTCTCCTTAATCATTGATGTCACAATCAATCAACATTAAGTATTTTTTAATCGAAATAACCGCCGCCTTGGAACAGTAGCTAAGCCGCTCGGGTATAAAAATACGGAAGTCGTGGGTTCGGTTCCCACCTTGGGTCTGGTTAGTGGTAGGGCTTTTTTAGAGTCCGACTGGCTAGCTACCACCCCCACAGGTGAAATCTGCCGCCATAACAGCTCTGGCTGTGTTTTGGCAAAATTAATGTGTGAGCCAGTACTCTGACAGCACATTGAGCGACGCTTCCAGGTGAAGCGTCCCTCAATGAAATAGGCCGCAGTGGCCGCTTACCATCAGGTAGACTGCGGGCCTGTCTGCCAACTAACCTGATATAAAAAATAAACAACTAATATTTGGTGCAAAAGCAAAGCCAAACGTTAAAACGCGAGAACAATCCGTCCAATAAACACGAGTGCGGCAAACAGCGACATTGACACATGTCGCGACGCGTGACGGCGCCGACTCGAGTGCGCGTGTTGACTTGTGACGTGTCGTGTCAGAACAGAATCAATTCCGCACATCTAGTATTGTAATTAAGAATAATTTATGCGTATTTGTGTTATAATGACTTCCGCAAAAATGTATTTACTTACATGCATTTGCTTTTACAAATTACTACAATACGACATCATAATTTAGTAGCACTTTAGAGAATCTCGATTCAACGGACGCTCTGAAGCATCATCTAATTTGAAATTCCGCACATCTAGTATTGTAATTAAGAATAATTTATGCGTATTTGTGTTATAATGACTTCAAAAATGTATTTACTTACATGCATTTGCTTTAACAAATTACTACAACACGACATCATAATTTAGTAGCACTTTAGAGAATCTCGATTCAACGGACGCTCTGAAGAATCATCTAATTTGATGACCCCCTAGCAGGAAGGTGTATTTTTTTGCAATCGGACTTTGCACGAACACTGCAACTATTAATTTATTGATATTTTTATAATAAACAAGCAACATTTCCTGCAAAAGCAAAGCAAATAACGCTGAGAACAATCAGACCAATAAACACGAGCTCGGCAATCAGCGACATTGACACATGTCGCGCGCGTAACGCCGCGCCGGCTCGAGTTGCTGCGTGTTACATTTGTGAGTGTCAGAACTGAACATTATTTAGCAAAGCAACTGGCAAATTAAAATCTCCGTTTTAATGGCTTTTTTTATTTCATTTTCAACTTTTTGCCGTCTCCAAACAGAAGGAAGTCCTCTATCCAGCTGATGATGTACAGTAGGCCATACATCTAGCTTTACAAATCTGTCAAATTCCTACGATCAATAATTCTCAGCTTAATGTTTATCGCATAAAGTTCTATTTCGATGGAGACTTTTTGACTGATCAATGGCTCAGGGTACCCTGGGCCATGCATCAATCTATACAAATTATGTCTCGTAATCTAGCAACAAGCAGCGCATACAAAATATTGTATGTATTTTATTAATGGTAAGTACGAGTAGGTTTGCATAGGAAATTATTAAAATAAAACCTTCATAACTAATTGTTTGCTTTTGTAGTCTGCTTTGTCAAATTTCATCATCCTCAAAACTTGACAAAAGTGATGAATCAAAACGTGCAACGCAGTGCAACGAACAAAACCGAGGCCCGGACACATTTCCCTGTCGCACTTGTCATGCATGCCGCCTACATGGGGCGTCTGCCAACCGATTAGGCTTCGGTCACTATGCAGCCCACACTGTACCACAGACGATTGGAGACTTAACAATGTAATTGATAACGAAAGAACAGAAAGTCAACAAAATTAAATTATTTGTTGTTTTTTTCTGAAATTCTACTAAAGCCATCCATCTCCAAAAGATTTATCATGATCGAGTCGTGGTGATGATTCATAGAATAATAATAAACATATAGAAAACAATAAACTACAAATGCGCCAATTTTTTTGTAGTGTCACTAAGTGGTATCAGTCGAATTTTAAAAGCAACTGCTAGAGCGCAGACAGAGAAATTACTCTTTCCTGAAAAAACTATTGAAAATAAATAGATATCTCACAGCCACTGGCGGTAGCTTCATGTTATTTTAATCTGGAAAGAAGGTGCATTTTGAAGCTCAACATGGTAAGATACATAGACCAGTCTATTCCACGTGTTACAAGCTATCACAAGCCATACTAGGCGCTGTCAAACAGCTGAAAAGGTCCAATTCCTCAGACGCCTACTTAAAGCATTCAGCTTCCCTCGACTGGAAACTAGTAGATTTCTGCACGTTTCTTTCCTTTTGTCACTTAGTATTTCCTTTTTATTGGATGGAAATTGTGCTGTGGTTTCTTAGTTTTAAAAACGTGTGGTGTCAATAAAAGATTGAGCTTAGCTGTGTTTCTTTGGACGGTTGTTTCGAATGAAGAGTGAAGATGCCTCTTTTGGGACATGGCCTCTGTGTAAAAAGATAGGTCTTATTAAATTATGTAGTAACTCTGTAAGTAAGAAGAAAGAAAGTAAAACATTTGTTAACTATATAATGACTGTAGCTTCAATAGATTTTTAAAATCTTAATATTACTCCAGTGGTCATGCATGGGTTCCAAATCCAATCCAACCTATGTCCTTTCCTGATATCTAGCCTACGTTTGTACCTAATTTCATCAGAATCAGTTCAGCGATTTATTTGTAAAAGTGTGGCAAACAGGAAAATATACGAACAGACAACAAGATACTTTCGCATCAATAATTGAAATTAGATATGGATCTTCTACTCGTATTACGATGTAACCTGATAATTAATAAAATCTTATAACACGGTTCTTGGTATATTTTTTTAACGTAAGCTCTCTCTGACCTAATTACCGTACCTACTTTTGAGTTTATTAACAAGTTAATTGCTTCCTTCAACAAATCTGATTTCTGATTGCTGATATTGTTACATCCTCTTCTAAATATTAAAAAAGAAAAAATACAATATTACTGATATTATCACACAGTTCATAACAATTTTTTTAATGTTTCTCGTTAGTTTATGTATTTGCTGATATGTCGATGACCCTCGTTCTCGACTGTAGCGTTTAAAAAAACCAAAATATTTTTCGCCGCCATTTTTCCGTTCGTCGAAAACATCCATATATTCCGGTCTTCAAACAAATACACTCACCGGCAAAAATAATCGCCCACTTGGCTTTTTCCATACAAACATGGTCACTTTAGCGTCTCATAGATAGAAAACTATTTGCAGCTGTGCAATGATTATTACGTCAATGGAGAAGCCAAACGCCCAATTTTTGATTCAGTTTCAAAAATTGCCAAAAACCGCTCAATTTTTAACCGACTTCAAAAAAGGAGGAGGTTATATGTTCGACTGTATGTATTTTTTTTTTTTTTTTTTTTTTTTTTATGTATGTCCGTCGATTTCTCCGTCAATTGTGGACCGATTTAAATAATTCTTTTTTTATTTGAAAGTGCATAGTTCCGAGGTGGTCCCATTGTCACCATGTCAGGATCTGATGATGGGATCCCGGAAAAATCAAGGGAAAACCTCAAATTTTATAGGCTGCGCCTACGCGTTACTTGTTTTTTCTGAAGCCATTCAAGTTTTTGCGTCCGATAGACATCATTTTATGTTGATGAGCTGATGATGGAAGGTACAACTCCTTAACGGTTAGGAGTTAGGGGATAATTCTTTCAGTATTGTAGGAATATGTGGACCGTTAGTTGTATTTCATGTACTTTTGCAGCTAAGGTGATGATGGAAAGTACAACTCCTTAACGGTTAGGAGTTAGGGGATAATTCTTTCAGTGTTGTAGGAATATGTGGAACGTTAGTTGTATTTCATTTACTTTTGCAGCTAAGCTGATGATTACCCGGGGATGGGCTGGTCCTAGCCAATAAGGTTAGCACCGGCTCGTCCTAATCGGGTGTGAAGGAGAAACCGGGGGAGTGTAGTGGGTAGCGGACGCTTCGGTCTCGAGTCCCACACACGGCCGCGGGTCTAGCTAGCCTGCGGTTATGGTGCATAAACGCATTCTCCTCCTACCCATGGTGCTGAACACTTAATGAATACCTAATATTATTATCAAATAATACAATTCTACTCGTATTTTCGCTATCATTATTATGAAAGAGTTTTACTCACTACCTACGTGTTATTCACACTAAAAATAGAAAAATAAACAAACTTTTTTAAAAAAAAATTAAACCGACTTCAAAAAAAAAAAGAAACAAAAAAAACTACCTAAAAAACTGAAAAGCAAAAAATAATTTTAATAAGACATTCATCATTGTCTAAGCCTATTAATTTAATTGTATTTTACGTGCTAGGTAGGTACCTACTAATCTGTTTGAAGTCGGTGCCAAGCCAAAGGTAATAAAAAATGATATATAATATTATTATGTATTATAGAGGGTTACTTATTAATCCGCGGACGTAGGTACGTAATCTGGGTACCTACTATTTGGCTTGGCACCGACTTCAAACAGATTAGTAGGTACCTACCTAGCACGTAAAATACAATTAAATTAATAGGCTTAGACAATGATGAATGTCTTATTAAAATTATTTTTTGTTTATCAGTTTTTTAGGTAGTTTTTTTTGTTTCTTTTTTTTTTTGAAGTCGGTTTTCTCAAAAAGGAAAAACAATAAACCGAATTCAACGCTCCATACATCGTAACATGAAGTTTGACTTGACTTTAGTGTTTTTTCCTTTTTGAGAAAATTGAGCGGTTTTTGGCAATTTTTGAAACTGTGATTCGACAATTGGGCGTTTGGCCTCTCCATTGACGTAATAATCATTGCACAGCTGCAAATAGTTTTCTATCTATGAGACGCTAAAGTGACCATGTTTGTATGGAAAAAGCCAAGTGGGCGATTATTTTTGCCGGTGAGTGTATTATATTTTTTTCATTCAAACAAGGATTTAATCATGTAAAATATTTCGGTACGATTCGCGAAATATTGGAAGCATTAAAGTAGTTTACTATTAAAGTCATGCTGTTTTACAGTATGAAAGGGCCGACTCGTTCATTATGTCCGCTTAGTTCTACCGCTCAGTCCTACTAGTAGTACCTCTCACACAACACCAGCGTGAAATAATAGTGATCACTACTGTGTTTCGTCTGGTTTGTGAGAGTGCCGGTAACGCATCGGCAATCCCTCTGGTGTTGCAGATATCCATGGGCGGCGGTGATTACTTACCATCAGGCGACCCTCTGGCTCGTCTGACTTTAAAAAAAACAGAAAAACACTTTCCCACTCATAAGATCAGATGCAGGACCGCTTCACGTCCTTTCCAAAACCCCGTGTGGGTTGCTTTACATGTCAACTTTCAGCCTACAGACTGTGACAGTAGTTTTCAAAAAAAATTACTGTTTCGTACCGAAATAGTTATTTTTCTGTTTGTTTATAATAAGGATAAAACAACACAATTTGGAAGGGATTTGCCTATTTTTAATTTTATTTTTTATGCTGGGAACCCTTCTTTGATCTGAAGTGCACCGCTATCAAGTGCATTCATTCATTCGAACGATGTGAAGTTCGACACAAATCGTTCGTTGCCTTTTCAATGCCGAGCGTGCGCGCAACAGCACCAGTTTTTTACGTGAACTTTAATTCGACCACCAATTTAGCGTTGGTCAGGACAATCAGTGTGTGCTAGTGCAATCCAGAACAGTGTATACCCCTATGGATCCTTCGATATGAAACAACGTCTACATTGAAGAAAGAAACATATTACGCCGGGCCCGGCACGTGCATGCGGCTTGGCACTGAGGAGAAGAGGTTGGTGTTCCTTTATTTTAATAACTTAGACGTGTTAACAATTACTTTAGTCCCAAACTTTCGGTCCGACCCGGGAATTGAACCAACCACAAGCGCGGTCGTCGCTTTAAAATGAGTACTGCACCACGAAGGCAGTCTCACAGATAGTCAACATTCGTCGTATCACATGGTATATATATGTAAAATCTGTCTGGTCGTGCGTCGCAATCGCTCGTCGACTCGACTGTCACTGTTGCGAGATGATGCATATTCCATGCAGCGGGCAAAGTGCATTCAAATCAAATCAAAACGTTTGCGCGCGGATGCTTTTTGTACACCTTTTTTTTAAACTACCTATGTACGATGTTCTGTTACATAGAGAGATGCGTTTTTCACAAATATATTTGGAGTGAATATTCGCTATATATAAGACTCGCGGTGTTGGAGGGGTGTGACCTGTGGGTGTGACATAAGAGTTGTCTTAAGTGTGGTAAAATCCTAATTATGAAAACAGTACGACTATGTAAGGTTTTGCGGTGGTTGACATAACAAAAAATACCCCTACCTCCTCGCTCCAATACCGCAATAACCCACCAAGTTAAAATTGTAGTTGTATGTATTTAATCTTGAAAGTTAATTTTATCCTGACATGTAACACCTTCTTAATTAACCACTTAATTATACAATAAACAATGTGGTACAGTACACAATGTCTACAGTAAAGGTATTTGTTATTTCAACTTGTATACATCATTATAGCGAAGAAGAATAAAGAATACAAAAGTAGACAAAAAAAGTAAAGCATCACAAAGAGAATAATGAATTATAGTTTTCTGTGAATTTTATAATGTATAGCCGAGTGGAAAGTTTTTATTCGCTTTAATAAATTAAAGATCCTATCAAAAACATTCATGTAAAAATCATGCCAAGTCTCGCGACTTCTGTCTGAAAAGTTCTGAGATAAGGAGCCAAGTTTTGCACTTTTATTATTTAAATTCTGCAGTTCCAAGTAAACGCACCTTATTGGATTGAATATTTTGGCACGAAACATTATCATGAGTTAATATTCACGTTTGTTTTTTAAGAAATTAATTTTTGAGATATAAGCCAGCCCAGACTTTGAACTTTGATCTTACAACAAAAACTTGAGTAGTATAATATGCATAACATTAGAAGATACAATCTTCTACCATCTGCCTACGCAGAATCCTCGAGTACTTCGGACACATTGCACGAAAGGATCCTGACAACCTAGAGAAACTAATCATTACCGGGAAAATCGAGGGTAAAAGACCAAGGGGAAGGAGCCCAATGCGATGGAGTGACCAAATTCGCACTACCCTCGGAACTACCGTCCACGATGCTTTACGCTCTGCTTCGGACAGAGGCAGATGGCGACAAATAATTCGCAACAAAGTGCTCCGTCAGCAGGGTGATCACGACCCGCAGCATTGAGGAGACCGACGCGAGGAGGGGAGGAGAAGATACAATCTATGTTTCTAACTTTATAGTAAAGTCTAAGACATAGAACTGTAAACTTGTCGCTAAAATATCTGTTGTACTGTATACAACATAAACGGTAGTTAAGAATTTTTTTTTTGTTGAACATTAATTTCTTGATTTTATCACAATTCTGGCTAAAAGTTAAAGCACACGCATCCCTCCCGATGGTAAACACCACAAATAAAAGATATGGTGAGACAGCACATCAAATATTGCTTCCTTTCATATTTGCTGTGCTCTCATGCCCCATATTATTTTAATCTTGAAGCCATTTGTTTATACAAAATACTTATTTGTTTATATACAGCTAACACAATATACATAAAATATCAAACTACTCATAAATATAAAAGTAAATTACAAGACGTGGACCCTTTATCTTATAATACACGCGTTAGAAAATAAAACCATATTTCGTTTCGATTGCGCCTTGCTTACTTCGTCGAGTATCCAAGCTGCGGAATTCCGCAAACCGCAAGACTTGGCGGGAGCACTACCATGTTCTCAGATTCATCATTTAGATGCGAAACTAACTGAAGACGTGTTCTAAAATTTATTACCATCTTTCGGTTGCTTTCAGAGTTATTTATGTTCATTTTGGTTTTTGTTAATAATTTTTACGTGTTACAAGTCCAACTTAGTTTCGAATAATGCTTGATTATTATTAATATTCTTTTAAAAATCTTTTCTTATATCCTTGGTAACAGGCAGCCACACATTCCAGTTGATGGTAAGCAGCCACTGCGGGTGAAGGCACTTATCTTGAAGGCTGCTCTGATTTTCGAGCCTTTGATTTCAAGTACCTACTGTTGCCTACAATTATACCGGAACACAACAAAAGTCACTATGGCGTTAGATTTCACCATTAGGAATGGCAGCTTGCCAGACGCATTAAAAGTCAACAACAACAACTAGACCTAAGACTTGCACCGAACTGAAGACCTTTTTTTAATTTCAGAGGCGGCAAACGAGCCAGCGTGTCACCTGATGGTAAGCAATCACCGCCGCCCATGGACATCTGTAACACCAGAGGGGTCGCTGATGCGTTGCCGGCCTATGTTTTAATGGTATGGGGGGTGTGGGCCTCCGGCACTCTCACAAAGCAGCTACTTTTGCCCAAACTGACGCATACAGCAATACCGAATGCACCACCCAAAACCACGCAACGACTCACTTCATAAACGAAAGTATCAAGTTTATGAAGCAAGATACGAAAACCATTTGTTTCCAAAAACAAAACACTCCCGAAATCAGTATCAGATGTTACATTTATTCATATCCCTTAACATAATCCTTTTACTCCATGAAACTTTGAAAGAATTATAAATCAACAGCAATATAATTTATCGCGCCTCCTTCAGACGCTGCAAACATTATATCTCGCAGTAAAATTCGCATAACATTCGCAGGAACAACCTCGGAGTTACTTTAAACCATTTTTAATTCAAGAATGTTATTTATACATTTCAGAGACGCCGGTGCCCTGCTGTTTACGAGATTAAACTATTTGGATAGGATTCCCAACCGACTCTGATGCCCTGGTGTAATTAAATGTAATGAAATTCTATAAGTTACTGTTTTAATGGTATTCATTATACATATTTTTATTCTTTTTTTATTACTTCAGTCAAGTGCAGTTAGGCTGAGAGATAGTTTTATAACAATGAATAGCCCAACTTCGCGTGCATAACTTCAGAATGATTGAACCAAATTAGATGCAATTTTATACCATAAGGGTATCACTCAAGTCTATAGCCCGCCTGATGGTAGCCAGTTACCATCGCCTATAACATCAGCAGTCTCACTCACTTTTTTGCCAACCCTATTATTTGAAGGGAACCAATTGGCAGCAAAACTTGATTCTTGATTCTTCTTGAGCTCTGCAGACTTAATCACCGAAAGAAACTTGGCACAAGTTAGCATCTGTCAGGTGATAGTAATTCCCAGATGAGTGGCTCATTAGAGTAGAAGATCCAAATATGCTCTGCCTTAAAAAAATTAATAGGCAGTGACATACAACAGTGATTATATCTATGCTCTTGGCAGCGAAGGCGTCACGCAAAACAAGAGCGTCGGTTGCGGCACTTCGCAGTAGGCACGTGTCCAAATGTGTCGTCTGAACGCGCCCCACACGGATTAAATGACAGCGTGGAGCCTCCAACATATAATGTATGACTTCCTTGCCGATTTCAGCTTTAACTACTCGTATGAAGCTTTAATATTTAACGTTTGTTTTAAAATAAAGCAAAATCTACATATTTTTATCATATAGGCTTTAAAGAAGCACTCGACGATCGCAGAAAGAGACTCTACCACCGAATTCTATCAGGAAGAACCGGCAAGAAACTTGATGGTTAAGCAGAAATAAGCACAAGAAATAAGTATCATTCTGCTTAATGTCCCTCTGAAGAGCAAAAGCTTCTATCATTGAAATGATAATGGTAAATCATTACGCTTAATCACCACGCTTGTCCAATGCGGATTGGTGATCACAAACACGAGCTATGTTCGAAAAACCCGATAAAAATGTTGCTCGTCCCGATTGAACCCTCCAGATCATGGCCCGGTTCATAAACCACTTGACCATTAAAACGTCAAAATACAATTAGTACACGTTAAAGTTATTATGGGATCATTTAAGTAGTACCCCTGTTTTGTTTACTCCGGCAATCAAAACACACAAGATAAAAAGACAGATATAAAAACAAAAACAAGGAATCGTGGACAACTTCATTATCGCGGCCCACTCGACCGCAGGGAACATCTTTTAATCTCTTTGTCGGTTCTGCATTTTTGCATACAAACAACGTTCCCGTTTCTTATTCATGATCGATATTTCTTGTTGCCTCTTTCTTTTTGAGGTTACTTGATTTTCCGACCTTTATTTTTTGTCTAACAATGAACTTGTTAACATTAATTAGTGCCGAGAACAAGAAGCAGTTCGGATTAATAAAAATGTTTGCATTTTTAAAGAATTTCTTTCTTTGTTTGATTTAGGACTGGCTTCATAACGCATTTAACTACAGGCGTAGTAAATGTGTATGTTCCTTCGGTATTAAAGCGTGCGGGGGCAAGTTATTTTTGTAACGTTAAATGTCGCAAAACTTCTGTCGGGTTGTCATATCAAAGATATTTCATTTATAAAAGATCTATGCTTCGTGTGTATCACGTGGATCACAGCTCTGAAACGCTAAAGTTGACTTCTATTTGTAAAATGTAACAGACATGTGTAATAATAGTTTTTACCCTTATTCTTGACTTGCAGTCGCCTCCGCGGTTTCACACGCGCGTGATTTCTTTTGTCAATTATGCCCCCCATCCCCCGGCATTTCCGGGATCAGAAGTACCCTAAGTCATCCGGAAATAGTGAAGCTTTCAAACAGTGAAATAATTTTTCAAATCGGTTCAGTAGTTTCAGAGCCAATTCAATACAAACAAGCAATCAAATCTTTTTTTTTTAAAATAAGTATCAGATAATTTATCTATGATTTTTTGTCTGTGGTATCAAAATAACATTTGCCACAAGCGCCAACTGCATAGTATGTGGTCTGTGTACCGTTCTCTTCATAGATTTAGTATAATATTAATTCTCTTTTCAAATAAAGCGTCAGTGCGTAACGAACATTACTCGAGCTTAAATAATTATCATGACTGTGTTGTCTTCTTATTATCTCAACAGATTGCATGCTCTCAACAATGTGAATATTGTTCGCGCGATAATCGTCCAGGATTTATGCGAAATATTGAAATGGAATCCTGAATGGATCGCCGGCTCGGACGACAGGGTAAGCCTGGATTTTGAATAAATTGCAATTAATTTTACATCTCTGTTTGTTGTCCCTGCAATGAACCATCCGTGGATTACGAATGAAAAATATCGCTACCTTTGTTTGGATATGATGGTAACTTTTGATTGTGTTACGCTTGATATTTGATACTTGGTTGTCTACGACTGCATGCTTTCGAACGCACAAGGAACTACCATCACTTGTCAGCAGTGTTTCCGAGAGATACGACCTGACGACTTTCGAGAAAAGAGTGTAATCCTTCCTTAAGGGCCGGCAATGCAAATGCTTCTGCATTTGCGTCCTCTGGTAATGCAAATGCACATGGGCGATGATCACTCACCATCAGGTGATCTGTAATATCGTTCCATGCGTCATGACCAGTATAAGGCCATCATTGAGTGCGCTGCTGCCAATTTAAAAATTTAAATAATACGTCAAAAATGCATCAGTTAGGGATATTCACACAAAACACTATAAAGGTCTTCTAAAATTTAAAATGGTTATACCTATTTCAACAAGAACAAAAAGGACCAAATCTTTTGTGTATTTCTCTTAGAAGCAAATTCCCGCTTGTAAAGAGCATTATTCCGAGTACAAAGGAACTAAACTAAACACTTCATAACAACGTGAGTAAATCAATAGCAAGTTTAATCACCGCCAGGTCAGTCCTCGGAGTCTAAGCTGGAGGTTTATCCCTTCACGAGGGGACACAGGTGGATTAAGGAGAAAGGGTGAGGCTAGGGATACGGTTGTAGGGCTGTGAAAGGTTGTTTAAGCATTATTTTAAGGGGGTGGGGGGAAAAAATATTACTTTGTGTTCCTACTACCATATAAGTATCTATACTAATATTATAAAGAGGAAAGATTTTTTTGTTTGTTTGTTGGTTTGTTTGTATTGAATAGGCTCCGAAACTACTGAACCGATTCGAATAACTCTTTCACTGTCGAAAAGCTACAACTATCGCCGGGTGACAGGGTACTTTTGATCTCGAAAATGTGGGGGAAAGGGGGGTTTTTTTTTTTTATTATTAATAGCGGCTTAGTGTTTCCACAGTCACTGCGACCAATTCTGATCTATTGTGAACGCCACTTAGATTACAGTTCCTCTCCAAGCCCAACCTCTTCTACGAAGAGGAGGATATTCTTGGGGAGGATATCTTTAGCCTCGTCTGGTTGTAGAATGTGCTTCCCCAGAATAAGGCTACGTTTGTGCATCAATGGCTCGCAGTCCGTGAGTATATGCAGAGGTGTTTCGTCGCTAGTGTGACAGAATCTGCATTTCCTCGACTCGCGTAGACCCATTACAGTCATGTGCTTATTAAGACAACAGTGTCCTGTAATGGTTCTAACCATGATGCGTACCTGTCGCTTACTCAGTCCTAAGATCCGTTTGGAAGTTTTCGGATCAAAGGCTTTTGTAAGTGATTTTGCGTGTTTAAGTCCTGGCATGTTTAACCATCCCTTTTTAGACATTTTTGGGTATAGGTTTTCCAAGGTGGTACGGGCTAGGCTTTTGGGGATTCCACAGATTGGCTCTGGGCCATGTTGTGTTGCCTCCGCACCTGCTTTTGCGAGTTCATCGGCCCTCTCGTTGCCTATTATTCCCTCGTGTCCCGGAACCCACCTAAGTGTTACCCTATTATTCTTTCCGAGAGAGTTTAGTCGGGTCATACAGTCTGCCACCAGTTTTGACGTTACCTGGTTAGCGGCGAGTGCTAGTATCGCCGCTTGACTGTCTGAGTTAATGTATATTCCACGATTTACGTGGTTACTTTGCAGGTTGATTTCCGCACATTCGATGATGGCGAAGATCTCTGCTTGAAAAATGGAGGCGAATGTGCCCAGATTTTGTGAGTGTTCATATCTTGGTCGCTCTCCATATACTCCATAGCCCACCTTTGGGCCCATTTTGGAGCCATCGGTGAACCAGTTTAGGCTTCCCCGTTCACAGGTAACTTGGTTGTTTAACCAGTTTTCCCTGTCCGGTATCTCAACCTTGAGTGTTTTGTTGAAAACATGGACCGGTGTCATGACATCGGGGGTCATCCTCAGAGTTGGTGTCTCATGAACTGAGTCCAGTAAGGTCCTCAATTTTTGAGAGATAGGTCTGAGTCCTCCCTGGGCGTTGAGTCTGTATGCGCTAGCTTCCGCCTCTTTGATGATGTGTAGGTCAAGAGGCATGATGTTGAGTAGCGCATTCAGAGCCGCTCCAGGAGTGGTGGACATGGCCCCCGTTGCCATTGCACAGGCAGTCCTTTGCAGACTGCCTAATCTGTCTGATGCGGATTTCTGGCTGGCTTTATTGTACCACACCACCGAGGCGTATGTTATTATCGGCCTCACAATGGTTGTGTACAGCCATAAAACTGCTTTGGGTTTTAACCCCCATGAGCTTCCTACCATACGTCCGCATGATCCTAAAGCTATTTTAGCTTTTTGGATTATGTTGTTTAAATGAGTGTTCCACGTAAGTCTCTGGTCTATGGTAACTCCCAGATACTTGACCTCCGTGGAAAACTCAATTTCATTCCCATTCAGCCGAGGTTTGATCAGCTTGTTCAGCTGTCTACGCTTGGTGAAGGGAACTATAACGGTTTTTGTGGCGTTAACCGATAGGCCATTGTCTCCACACCAGTCATTGATGGTATTTAAGGCCTTTTGCATCCTTAAGGAGATCGTAGTTTGACAGAAGCCTCTGACCGTGACCACGAGGTCATCAGCATAGCCTTGTGTATCAAAGCTTAGGTCTTCCATCTTATACATATAGCAGTTGGTCTACAGCTAGGGTCCATAATAAGGGGGATAGTACTCCTCCCTGTGGACATCCCCTAGTGGTTCTGACTTCAACTGTTGTTTGTAGAAGGGTTAGCTTTACATTTCTTGTGGTAAGCATTGCTTCGACCCACCTAATGGTAACAGGCTCGACGTTCTTACGCACTAAGCCTCCAACCAGAAGGTTCGTTGGTGTGTTGTCGAAGGCGCCTTCTATGTCCAGAAATGCGCATAGTGCGATTTCTTTGTCCTCCAACGCCTTCTCAATCCTGTCAGTGAGGCTGATCAGGGCTGTTTCCGTGGATTTTCCACTGCGGTAGGCGTGTTGGAAAGGATGTATCGGGTTCATCGGTAAGATGATACTCCTGATATATATCTATTACTTTCTCCATTGTCTTTAAAAGAAATGAAGTAAGACTTATTGGTCTGAAGGATTTCGGCTGAGTGAAATCCTTTTTCCCAGGCTTAGGTAAGAATAGAACTTTAACTGTGGTCCACCGTTCTGGTATATGTCCCCAGGCCAGGCTGGTCCTGTAGATTTTTACCAGATGTGGTATGAGGATGTTTGCTCCTTCCTTTAGATGTATTGGAAGAATGCCATCCTCCCCACAGGCCTTGTATGGCTTAAAGGAATCTATTGCCCACCTCACTTGATCTGGTCGAATCATAATGGCGGCTCTTTTCCAGTCCTCTATCCTTGGCCGGCTAGAGTTGCCTGTACTTGAGGAGTCCGCCGTCTGCTTCGAGCCTGGAAAGTGTGTGGCGGCTAGTAGTTCCAGTGTCTCCGTTTCGTTTTTTGTGAAAGATCCATCTGATCTTTTCAAAAGTCCTATTTGATTAGTAGTGGCTTTTGAGAGCATTTTGTGGAGTCGTGCCGAACGGGGGAGACTTTCCACCTCGTCACATAGCTTCCTCCACGATGCTCTCTTCGCCTTCCTAATCTCTAGGTTATATTTAGTTAGAGCTTGCTTGTATGTCTCCCATTCTTGGGAGTGTTTGGCTCTATTGAAAAGTCTCCTGGTTTCTTCCCTAAGCCTTCTCAGCTTAGGGTTCCACCAGGGGATTTTTGTGTTAGATGTTTTCACCCTCACAGGGCAGCTGTCCTCGTAGGCTTTACAGATTCCTACGGTGACTCCCTCCACTGCGAGTTCTAACGCATCCACAGTCCTAATATGTTTAGGCAGTACCTCTAGGTTTAATTTCAGTTGGTCCCTGTATTTGTCCCAGTCTGTTGTCCTAGGGTTTCTGTACACATATGTTTGACATGTAAGCTTTGCTTTTATATCAAAACGTATGTGTCTGTGATCCGACATTGAACTTTCGTCACTGACCTGCCAGTTTGCTATGTACTTGGCGAGGTTTTTAGAAGCAAAAGTTATATCAAGAACTTCTTGTCTGGCACGTGTAACAAAGGTCGGCTTGCAGCCTAAGTTAAGCGTGATCAGATTATTTTGTACGAGAAAGTCGTATAGTTTCTCACCTCTCCCGTTGATGTCTGAGCTGCCCCATGCTGTGTGGTGGGCATTGGCGTCACATCCCACTAACAGATCCACGTTGTTTCGCTGGGCAAATTCCACAACTCGCTCCAGGTCTACTGTGGGATCAGTTTTCTCACCTGGTAGATACGCAGAGCACAGGAGCACTTTCGGTCCATTTAGCCCTGGTATCTTCAGGAACCCTGCTACCAGGTCATCATTACATAACTCTGGTACAGGTAAAAGATTAATGTTGTTCTTATATACAATACATGATCTGGGCCTTCGCCCTTCTGAATGCACTAAGATCTTACCCGCAGAAGAGAGTCCCCGTACCACTGTATTGGCTAACCAGGGTTCTTGTATTAGGGCGAGGTCCACCCTGTTTTCGGCAAAGCAACACTCCACCACCGCAGACGCTGCTGCCGCATGGTGAAGGTTGCCCTGCAAGATCCTCGCCCTATCTCCCGTGGTCATCGCCATTTCAGAGGTACCTCTGCGGTGGAGCTTGGGGAAATGGACGTCCTCTGCTGCCACTCGCTGCTCCTCTGCTCTTCTGCTCTGTCCCAGGTTTGGGTGGTCGACCACGATGGCATTCCACGGCTTGCGGCAAAGGGTCAGGGCCTTTTCGGCACACGTCTCCGTAGCCAGAAGCCGTTTCAGCCTTTTCTTGGCCGCTCCGTTAAGCTTTTGCAGCTTGCAGTTTTGTGGGGTCTTTTCAGAATCAGTCAGTGTCTCGGCTGTTGTGCCCGTCACCGACAGATTCGTCAGACTCTCCGCAACTTCTGTGCTGGGTGATTTGGAGGCACTAGGCTCTCCGCTCGCCCCAGAAAGTTGTTCTCCGAAGGGAGAATTGGGTAGTGTTTTTGGTAGCTTTTCTTCCATGAACGTCCCACAAGTAGCTAGGGAAATAAAAGGTCACCCCCGGCAGAGCCCCGCTTGCCGGAGGAAGGGCTAAGTACTGCACCGATTCGCCCTGGTTTCGGGCAGGCTCCGTTAGAGACTGAGCTCCCTCTCAGCCACGCATTCTTCGGCACGGATCGCAAAACACCTTGAATTAGGGTTGGCGGTGCTTGGGAAGGAGGGGATAGGATGAAGCGGATAGGAAAGGAAAATGGAAGACGGGTTGACGCCTGAGGGTTTTTAGTTACGTCTGTTTCAGAAGGAATCAGACCAAAAACAGGCAGCAACCTCGCGTAGGCTGGCCCTCAGACTTGCCTTGAGGATCTACACGACCTGCGCTCTCCCTCAAGGCCATTAGCCAAAGCATTGGACGGGAGTGAGCCATGCAATAAGCGAACTACATTGTATTCTACGTCTTACTAATGCGCTAAGCTAATACTCTGCCTTTCGCTCGCCCTAAAGGGGGGATATTTGAAAAAAGAAATTACGCGTGGTTGAATAACCCGTCACACAACCCTATTGGTTAGTGAGGTCTATCTCCGTGTTTGACAGTTGGTAAGTAAGTCAGTCAGTGCTCTGTAGAGCCGAGCGAAATTGCGCTAACAGTAACTCGTAGCGGCATAACTCACCTTAAGCTATTTGTCAAATTCAGATGACTGGGACTTATGTGTTAAGAAATTTAATATGCTTGGATATTTAATAAATATCCGTGCACATTATTCATACAGTACCATCTGCATCAAGGCATAAACCAAGCAATGCATGTACTATGGGTTAAAGACATCGGATAAGCATTATTTTCTTTGTTTTTGTAAACACATTATTATATTAAGAAAAACAGCCCGAGTAACGACCCAATTCTATGAGCTCGTCTTGCCACTGCCAGGTAAGTACCTAATCATTTATTTCTAACTAGCGGTCGCCCCCGCGCGTAATTTCCTGTTTCAACTACCCCCCCCCCTTCCCCATCCTATCCCCCCCATCCCCCATCAAAGTATCTTATATCCGTCTTCTGGTTCTAAGCTACCTGTCCAACAATTTTCAGCCAAATCGGTTCATCCGTTCTTGAGTTATATGTAAATAGTGTAACTAACACTAATTTAACTAACTTCCTTTTATATTTAATATGTTACAGTCAGAACCATTAACCAGTCAATATCCTTATTGACCGGTAAAATCAGCTTTTCATAGATAAAATCAGTCAATAAGGATATTGACCGACACCCTCAATCAATAACCTTATCGACTGATTTTACCGGTCAATAAGGATCAATATCCTTAACCAGTCAATACTGGTTGAGGATTTTGACTGTAACATATATGTATATATATATGCTGTCTATTTTGTAATATTCACTGTCAGTGGTGAAATCGGCATTAAATTAAGACCAAGCAGACGAAAGCAACAAATCAAGAGGGCACGTGTTGTATCAAAGGGGCAGCTTTGAGTAAGTTCACAAAGGTCAAAACACACGGAACATGATTTAAATAAAACCAGTAAACAGATCTCCGAACCTTTCAATAACAAAAGTCAATACCGGATGATCCAATAAAAGCATTCCGTTCCAATCTGGACAGCCGCGGGCCGAGCTAGCTAATCTCATAAAAGCGTAAGACTGAATACAGAAGTATTTACCCAATTATATCCGGTGGGATTGGTAACGGTAAAAAAACACCCGAAGAGCCCACCGGGTAAGATAGGCCGTGGCTGGATCACAGCGGTGCTGCTTGTAAACTACGACCCGCCTGATGGTGCGCGGTTGCTGGTCGCCTATAGATGCTTGTAATACAGGAGGCGTCACTTGCACGTCGCCAAACCTATTACAGTTTAAAGACAAGTAACAAGTTTTGTTTTGCTGCCAACACCATGCCCTACCCAATTATGGTTCACCTTACTCACCGATAGAAACATAGCACAGCAACTATGCAGTGCTTCTTCACTATTGTCTTTGTAAAGCGGAGGTACTAATCCAGAAGAATGGTTCAGTTGTGTGGAAGATCCACTTTGATCTACATCTCCTCATTACCCTTTTTAGAACAATACAGCCCGAACAAAACAGCGTATATAATGTACGTAAAGTAAATCAACTCATAGAGGCAATACATATCCGTTATATTCCGGTAGCACTAAACCTGGTAATCATATTCAACTGTATGTTGTTTTCACGTAGTGACATTGCCGATATCGACACCGACTCGAAGAAAATCATTACTAGAACATTTCTTTGTTCTTTTTTTTTGTTTCCTAATTTATTTTCATTTTTTTCTCAATCCCCGCTGCCAGTGCGGCCCCAGCCGGAGCCCGGGATCAGTTATTGAATATCCCCCGAGTCCCGCGCTGTTCTCAATGGGCGAGGCTTTGCGGGATCCCGGATCGCAATATTGATGCGAGCTCGCATCAGCGGCACATTATGAATAAACGCTTTCTCCCTTAAACCTGCTAAGGGATGATGTATGAGGCGTTATGTTGTTTTTTTGGTCTAGAAAGTGAGAGGGATTGATTTTTATGGCTTTTCACGTGTTAAAAGTGTTTTTAAATGATATTGTAAAAAGAGGGAGGTGAACGAATAAGAGTGACATCTGTTAGAAAGTGATCGATAACGCGCCGCGTGCGTCTCAAAAGCAAATCAAAATTAAAACATTTTTTATTTAGGTATGAAGGTTCAGAGATGCACTTATGAATCGTCTATTTATAAGTATATGTATGAGTACAGAATGACTGTAACACTAGCTTCGATGTTGCTAGCGGTCGAAAAGAACTGGAAAAAATCATAAATTAGTTAAAAGTTCTTTATTTAGGCTATAAGAGCACTTATTAACTGTCTAGTAAAGAAATAATAATAATAAATTCAACTGCATTTGTATGCTGCTTACTCATTTCCATCTCCATGTACATTTGTACATTATTTGCGATATTTCTAGTAGCTGTTCTATGACGTATACTAACAACACAGGCGCAGTATAAAACAATATCAAGATAGCGAGGAATGTTTACTGCGATCGCGTCTGGACCGGGATTTTCCCCGGATGAAAAATACAATATCTGACTTGATTGCAGCGAACAGACCTCGGCGCCTTATTGTAATGAAAGATCGGAACTAACAACTGGCTTGTGAAATGCACTATGCAAATATAATGTCACTGAATTCACAAACAAAAATTAAAAAGTTTGTATGAGATAATGACCTGTACAACAGGTATATAAATACCTATCACAGGCATCAGTCTCACACAAACTACATAACAGGTGTTTGCACCTTGCTAGTCTTGCTACTGCTGTACAAATATATTTGTAACTTGTTTGTGATGAGAAAAATAAACTATTTTATTTTTATTTATTATTTATAATAAATACATCAATATTATTATTATTATATGTTGGGTTCAGTCAACATTTGAAACGAATTTTAAACTCACCATCAGACGGGTCGTGTGCATTGTTGCCACCATCCTACTAATATTATAAATGCGAAAGTCTGGATATTTGGATATTTGTTACTCAATCACGCCTAAACGGCTGAACAGATTTAGATGAAATTTGGCACACGTATAGTTTATAACCCGGATTAGGACATAGGCTATAAAATTCCTACGGAAAACGTCTCATTCCCGCGGGATATTTGAAAAAATAAATTAGGCGCGGGTGAAATCGCGGGCGGAAAGCTAGTCGTGTTATAAACTAATAATATATTCAAAAAAACTCTGCCCGTCTTTAAAGTACCTATCATTATTATAGCGATATTGCCCAGCAGTGGGACATACAGGCTTCGAATCCCCGACCTCTGGTTTTATAGCCGACTTCCCCACCATTTTACTAAGTCGAATTTCCGACTCCAAATTCATAAAACTTTGTTTTACTTAATAGAAAGGTCATCGTCTATCCCCGATATCATAATTTCAAAAATAAAGATTCCCTTTCCGTTCCCGCGTGACTGGCTCCAGGCAGGTGCGCCGGGACCCTCGAACCTTCCCCTTTCGCAGGCTTCGATATAATAATATGATATTTTATTATACGCCCTTTTGTCTGCGAGATCCTGTATCGGAATTGTTTTATTGATTTAATAACTTTCGCCGCCGAAATCTTTTCGGAGGGAAACATCAGATTGGAGATGCGGTGGATTTATGGTTAAGTACTACATCTTTATGCTACTTTAGTGGGTTGATATGCACGTAGACTTGGTGTTAAATAGCTACATCCTATTTCATTATAGGAAGAAAAGGAATTACTGTAGAACTTAGCATGTGTGCTGCACTACTTTCGGACAATATATAGGCAAAAATATTGAAAATATAGAGGTGAACTAACCCTGTACACATGGTCGTGTTGGCTTTACGGGTACATGGTATTTCCGATAAAACTCTAGAATATTATTAACACGAGTATAAAAAATTGTTAACATATTTACCCCATTGCAATGCAAAGGTAAAACTCTGAAATCAACGTCATAATATCCAAGCTTGCCAGAAACCAGTTGTATAAAATTATCTTCTTATTTTTCCACGAAAAATAATCAGAGAAACCGCAAGCATTTATCTAGGGAGCGTAAATATCATTGAAAATCTTACGTTTAAGACCAGACTAATAATTGAGGGCATTACTCATTCAAACAGCACCAGTAATGGAATGCCAGATAAACATTGAGTGTGTTTCCACGATACATCTATACAATGCGGCATGGGCTGGCACGAATTAGTATAAATAAATATTCGCGGAGTGGTTTATTTAATCTATTTGAAAAGTTAATATCAGATTTACTCAGTAAATGTTACTCAGTAAATGCTATTGTGAGTTTATCTAAAATGGCATGAAAAAAGAAGTGAGATTTATAACTATTTTGCTTGTTGCCACCTAACATGAAGGTATTAAAGTTATGTATCATAATGTCAGAGAAAAGGGGAGATCTTTCTCCAAGTTAGGTGTCCCTGCTCGGAAACCAGAGCCTAAAGTACCGTCTTGGTATGTTATTAAACGAGTAAGCTAGCGGAGACAATTACTTTCCGAACATGAATCACAATCGAATATTTGATTGACTTTCTTAGCGAGGTATGAAGAGCATATATACATAGTTTATTCATTGTCTGGATCCTATACGATATGCCTAATTTAGAGCTGGCTCTATGGCCTAAGATATTTATTACTATTTTGGCCCGTGCCGTATCGTCTAGTGGAGAAACGCTCATTTGCTTAAACGATTTACACGAAAAATTGCCGCGGATACCGCCTCGGACAAACACGAATGCGCCCGACCGAGCCTCGCTTCGCCGGAATAAATATCACGGCTTAAACTATTATATAACAGGCACTGACGCGAGGCTAAATGGAAATTTCACTTTACATTTAAACTGTTGGGTGCGCAGGCTACTTCGTGATCGAGCATTTTTTGATGAGAAAATTAAATGTCAACTCAACTATTTACACAATGCAGTGTGCCAGATAACGTAACATGACTTTTCAGTTCGAAAGATTACAACATTTCAGTTCAATGGCATTATTCAATGAAGAGTATTGCTTTAATGATTGTGAATCGTATTTTATAGGGTCATGATTAGTCTAGCACAACACAACAAGACGGGACATTGAACGTGGTTCCCGAGCACTGACACCTACAGGTATAGCGCTTAACTGAATAGTGACATGTGACGGGAGAGAGCTGTCATTTAGGATAGGCAGTGATGAAGACCCGAATTTCAAGCACAACCATCTCGCAAAGTTCTAATACCCCAGGAACCCATTTAATTAAAGGCTGCATCTTACCGAGGAAGATCTCTCCTTTATGCTGACGCCACGACTACAGGGACCTTCATACGTCTCACTATTATCTCCGTCACTTTGCGAAATAACCAGGGACTTAAGGTTAGTTTCACCAATGATGATGAATTCGTGACAATTTATCTATTAAATGACAATTCTCATGTCTCTATTATTTGAAAATTAACACATGAGAGACAGCATCATTGACATCTAACAAGTAGGCACATGTTCATTCAAGAATGTATTAAAAGTGGTGAAACTGATCCCAAAATGTAAGAAGACAACCAAAGATTCTGTCCATGCCTGAGAAGCAATAAATAAACAAAACAGCCGCGTGAACGGACAAACCGCCATTTGCAATTTCATTTACCTACAAGGAATTCCATTTCGCACATCAGACAATAAAGATAATGATTTCCTTCCGTGGCGATTTGGCAACGACCGCGAACCTACTTTTACGTTTATTGGACAATCCTTTTACCACGATTGCAGACCAAGGATACACTGATCAACCGAAGAAGTGTAGTCTCTCTAATGTGGTTTCCGTAGCCAAATTTTATGTTATTACCAAGTTCTGGTTATCTTTGTATGTAAAAACGTTATTCTTTGTTTGTTCCGAATGCGCTCACGTACTTTAGTATATATTCTGTGCTCACGGTCCATTCGTACGATTGCGGAAAGTTTGGCAACTTTCATGGGAGCTAAGGTTTCTTAATTTATGTGTCCGATACTTTGTAGATATGCTACTCTCTGTCTTATTTGTTTGCCGATGCATTGGGGCTTCAAGTTTTCAATGCTTTACATTATAGGCGAAAGATCGTGGTCACGGATCACCCGTCTTCTATGACACTACCCTCAGATAGAGGAACATATTTATTTATTTAAACTTTATTGCACAATAAAGGTACAAATTGGCGGACTTAACGCCATAAGGCATTGTCTACCAGTCAACTATTAGTCAACATATGAGCAGAAACAGAGGAACAGAGGAACATCCTGTGGGTTAGAGGGGTAAACTGCGCCCTTCCCTACGCACCATCTCCGATCCCAACGGAGGAAAACGGTACGTAACGTATTTATTACCCGGATAAAAAATTAAAATTCCCGAATACAATCGCTCTGTGGTAAATACACACAGATAAATCTAATAAAATCTTCGTTAACATTCGATAATTTTCCTATCACACTAGTTTCCATTTTTCGTGTAAAATAAACACTGTTAATTCTCGGTTGTCCCAACAATTCGTGGCATTTTAAAACAAAAACTCGTGTATATGCCCCTATAAATACCGCGACGCTGCGGCGCGGCCTATAGCCGTTTGTCATACTCTAACTGCCGGCAAAAACACGGCCTATGGTTACGTATTGAAGCCTGCTAGGGAAATTTTCTAGTATTTAATAATTTAAAAAAGGTTTATATTATCTTAATTGAATAGAACTGACGTTGTCCTCTGCTATAAAAGAAAAGTATCATAAAAAGTAGCAGCTCTGTGAACGACTTCATTCACGGACTTCATCAATCAATATTTTTTTTCTGACAAAATACTATATTTCACTATAGAGCGTATAAAAAAATGTACATTTTCCTCACTACGTTGAAAATATTTATAGAACTGTGTTTACTCTAAAAATGTTTT
This sequence comes from Mecyna flavalis, assembly GCA_949319885.1. NCBI lineage: Eukaryota > Metazoa > Arthropoda > Insecta > Lepidoptera > Crambidae > Mecyna > Mecyna flavalis. The sequence continues at coordinate 204,449 of OX439419.1, read as the reverse complement.
CAGCGTAAAAACTGTCGTGACAGAATTTTATCCATGGAAGCAGTTATTAATTTAAAACCAAACCTTCCTATAAATAGCAGAAAATATCTTATTTCATATTTTTCCGTGCGATGCCAAATCGGTTAGCTAGTAAACAAAACAAAAATACATTATCTACCTGTGAAGACAATATTCGAAAACTTAGCGCAAGATTTATGAACAGGTGAAGCTTAGAAATTCTTCAGAAACATTAAACTCTACTGAGTAAAACTTTTATTACTTCTAAAATCCTTTTTAAACTTAAACTCGTAGTATGTTATAAAGTTTTCTATAAAAGAAATGTTTCTAGAGATTTATTACGTCGCGTAACAATCTATTGGATTACCTCACAATATTAACAATAGGAATATATATTAAATAGCCTTCCGCCCGCGGTTTCACCCGCGCCTGATCTCTTTTTTCAAATATCCTCCCTTCCCCCCACATTTCCAGGATCAAAAGTACCCTATGTTCACCAGGGATAGTGTAGCATTCCAACAGTGAAAGAATTATTCAAATCGGTTCAGTAGTTTCGGAGCCTATTCAATACAAACAAACAATCAAATCTTTCCTCTTTATAATATTATAGCCTTCCGCCCGCGGTTTCACCCACGCGTAACTTCTTTTTTTAATATTCCCCCCATTCCCCCTACATTTCCGGGATCAAAAGTACCCTATGTTCACCGGGGATAGTGTAGCTATCCAACAGTGAAAGAATTATTCAAATCGGTTCAGTAGTTTCGGAGCCTATTCGATTCAAACAAACAAACATACAAACAAACAAACAAACAATCAAATCTTTCCTCTTTATAATATTAGTATAGATAAATAAAATATTTCCCTGGATATGATTCAAACAGCGCCACCTAGCCCGAAACTAAGAATAGCTTGTGCTACTAGACAACGGATAAACATTACATATATACTTTTTTTGTAAATACATACATATGTAGATCACACCGATACAAACAGACATGTTCATGCACACAAATCGTGAGGGGATCGAACCCGCGACCCTTGGTGTAATAGCCGACTCCTTAACCATTATACACCAAACGGCTCGTCAAAATTTGAGCAGCAATTTAACAGCATCTGTTAACTGACAGATAGTTTATCGCGATCTTATCCGTCAGAGGTAAAATGTTCCTAAAATTGAAAAAAAGTAAAATATCAGTCCATTTAATCCACTTCAAAGCCGTGTTTCTAAGACTTTGATGATTGAAATAAAGCCATAGTCCTGAATTGAATAGACGTCTTCATAGAAAATCTTTTGAAATAACAACTATAGTGTATCATGATGCTTGTCAAACCCCTTTATTTGATACCCTTGTCAAGAGGGCTATGTACAGAGAACCGTCATCTCAGAAAAGCTGGGCTTTCAACCGAGAGCCCATTTTATCATCATAACCAAAGATATGTGAAAAATGCCTGAAAATAACCTAAACAGTAAACCAATACTTACTATTTTCACAACTAACTTGATGTCATGGTTTAATTGTTGGTAATACACTAGAGGGCACGGGTTCGATCGGCACAACTTGTTTGTGTAGAAGTGCAAGCACATAACTATAGAGAACATAACTGTAGAGAACATAACTGTAGAGTACAAGAACATAACTGTTTGTGTCGGTGTAGATTTCTCTATTACAATCATGTATATGTATTTACAAGCAATGTTTAGTTTGAGACTAGAAGCTATTTGAATAATGTCAGTGAAAATACAAAAGTATTTATGACTCAAAAACAACAAATAACAACATAGTGTACACACATACTTGAGTCATACAAGTTGAGAGTTTCGGCAAGCACTGACACTAAAAACAAACAAACATTTTAATTCCAAGCACAACAACATACTAATTAACAGTTAAATTCATATTTTCAAGTGTTAAGAGCACAAAAACATATTATTTAATAATCTAGTTGGCGCCGAGCGTAATCGTGGCGAGCTGCAGTAATAAATGCACATATGAAATTTAATAAAATGCGCCGACTCCCCAGAATGTTGCGAAAGTGTTTTACTCGCCAGTGATATTTATTCTAGGCTAGATTTACTCACACTTTTCACTTTGTTGCTTCATTTAAATAGTATGTCTAGTGAAATTACTGGGTATATAAGACCGAATAACTGACGTCTTGGTGTAGCGGGCGCAGGGCAGTGCCAGACAGTAAATGCTTAGTTACTGTTTGGCACTGAACTGTCTAAGGGCAACAACTCTGGTTGTCATGCCAATCCACGCCCACACATGGTCAAGTCTACTTAATCCAATCAATCGCATCATGCCGACTTGACGATAGGCTTGATGGTGTATGGCCAGCATAAGACAAATACCTACAACGCAAGACACATAAATACTTGGGCGTCGGCTCTTGCGTGTAATTCCTATGGTAATTTGACGAGAAGCTTGCAAACAATTTGCATGAGAAAATACCGGCAATTTAGAATAAAATAGCTACTTCGTGTTTTACCAAACCGCCAGAGAAGCTAGTATTTTAAAATATAAGTACGTTAAAAATTAAAAACGTTACAGGTAATAGAAAACAAACTATGATTATGCCAGATAGGTATATTACGAGTACACAATCCTACAAATAGGTAGTGTAATCTTTAATGATTTCACAATATAATGTCAAGTGCATGAAGTGCACAATAATCAATAATTAATAAAAGAAACTGACATTTACAAAAACCTATAATTAAATGTCATAAATAATCAAGTTAAAACAAAGTTAAAAGCAAAATGTAAACAAATGCAACATTTCATAAATAATTCCTCAGGTTTTATTTTTTGCAAGCTACATACTTAATCGTGCAAAGGTATTGATACCTTTTTTTGTTTCATTGTGAATTATGTCAATGTATCCTGGAAAACAATGAAAGAATGCCAGTTCCCACTAACCTGTTGACCAGCTCAAGAGTTCCTTCCCACCGCTCCTCCGGCACCGGCACCTATTTGAAGCACGTATGTACACAAGTTATGAATTGAAACTTTACCGTTCTTTCACAACACACATAAACACTGCAGGGTGGCACTTTCTAGGTTAAATACACCAATGTTTGCTTCAGAAAAACTAAATTTAAAATAGAGCTTCACGTTAAAGACGGTAGACGCGAATCTCGACTGTTTTACGATTGGTGTGCAGACGACAAGTTCAGCGCGCCATCAGCCAATCAGAAGGCAGCGCGGGCCCCAAGCCGATTTTTAAACCATATTCCATGTGACATTCAATTCAAAGTTGCAAACCAGTTAGTGCCGGTAATTTGCCGCAAATTGTACGTTTTGTTCGATTAAATTTCAAACAGCAGATAGTAGGACTAAAAGGATTATTTTCTCCGTTTATTCCTACTAGTAGGACTGAGCAGTAGAACTAAACGGACTACATCAACAGGACAACTCATTCGCTGAGATTCGAATTTCAAAAAGTCCTAAAGGATATTATTTACTATTTATTTTCCAATGTTTATCTGTCTTCTGGCATCTAAGATAATAATTATAAGCTGTATGCTTGTGGTGTGCTGTGTGAATAGTGCAATATTTATTTATCGGCATTTGAGATGACGTTTCATACATACCTTTGGGTACCATTTAGTTTCCATGTTCCGATACAGAGTATAATCGATCTTGCACCCGACGATGCATCAATGCAGCCAGCAATTAGCCGGTGCATTCGCTGTCACTGATTACCAAGTGCACCGATAATGTGTTAAATTATGTGTGAACAGATGATCTGCTTACAGGAATCAATATCTAAGGTCAGTATGCTTCAGTAATTTTAACAAGTAATACATAACATAACATAATTTATGTAATTTTATATTGTGTATTTATTTGTGATATATTATTTCGTTTATTTCTGTTGTTTTTGTTTTCAAGTCTTATGTTTATTGGCACTACCCACTGTTTCTTTCTGCTTGGCCTAAAGGTTGACTGGGAGAGAATGCCATGAGGCATTAAGTCCGCCTTTGTACTTGATTTGTGCAATGAAGCTTAAATAAATAAATAAATAAAAAATTAAACCGACTTCAAAAAAAAAGAAACAAAAAAACTACCTAAAAAACTGAAAAGCAAAAAATAATTTTAATAAGTCATCAAATGCGCTTATTGTCTAAGCCTATTAATTAAATTGTATTTTACGTGCTAGGTAGGTACCTACTAATCTGTTTGAAGTCGGTGCCAAGCCAAATAGTAGGTACCCAGATTACGTACCTACGTCCGCGGATTAATAAGTAACCCTTTTTAATACATTATTATTATATATCATTTTTGATTACCTTTGGCTTGGCACCGACTTCAAACAGATTAGTAGGTACCTAGCACGTAAAATACAATTTAATTAATAGGCTTAGACAATAAGCGCATTTGATGACTTATTAAAATTATTTTTTGCTTTTCAGTTTTTTAGGTAGTTTTTTTGTTTCTTTTTTTTTGAAGTCGGTTTAATTTTTTTTAAAAAAAGTTTGTTTATTTTTCTATTTTTAGTGTGAATAACACGTAGGTAGTGAGTAAAACTCTTTCATAATAATGATAGCGAAAATACGAGTAGAATTGTATTATTTGATAATAATATTAGGTATTCATTAAGTGTTCAGCACCATGGGTAGGAGGAGAATGCGTTTATGCACCATAACCGCAGGCTAGCTAGACCCGCGGCCGTGTGTGGGACTCGAGACCGAAGCGTCCGCTACCCACTACACTCCCCCGGTTTCTCCTTCACACCCGATTAGGACGAGCCGGTGCTAACCTTATTGGCTAGTGACCAGCCCATCCCCGGGTAATCATCAGCTTAGCTGCAAAAGTACATGAAATACAACTAACGTTCCACATATTCCTACAACACTGAAAGAATTATCCCCTAACTCCTAACCGTTAAGGAGTTGTACTTTCCATCATCACCTTAGCTGCAAAAGTACATAAAATACAACTAACGGTCCACATATTCCTACAATACTGAAAGAATTATCCCCTAACTCCTAACCGTTAAGGAGTTGTACCTTTCATCATCAGCTCATCAACATAAAATGATGTCTATCGGACGCAAAAACTTGAATGGCTTCAGAAAAAAACAAGTAACGCGTAGGCGCAGCCTATAAAATTTGAGGTTTTCCCTTGATTTTTCCGGGATCCCATCATCAGATCCTGACATGGTGACAATGGGACCACCTCTGAACTATGCACTTTCAAATAAAAAAAGAATTATTTAAATCGGTCCACAATTGACGGAGAAATCGACGGACATACATAAAAAAAAAAAAAAAAAAAAAATACATACAGTCGAACATATAACCTCCTCCTTTTTTGAAGTCGGTTAATAAACAAGTAAGTTGATGACGCTTAGTGCTTAGCGAGCTTAGTGTGTGAACTTAGGGTGCATCAATCACTTAAAGGGCTGTACCAAATTATATCATTCCTTTTTATCGGAACAATATTGCATATACGATAGTTTTCACCTGTGCGGTGCCTGAAGCGCCCGAAGCTAGTGCACAATTAAATTATATTTACAAAGAAAAGCACCTACGAATGTTAAGCCGTTATATACTTACGTTTTCTTTAGTATTGGACAGCCAAAACGCAAATATTTCATAATTATTTATTTCTTTGTCTCTTACGTTATACTTAGTTTAAACTGATATAAAATTTCCTGCAACCTCGACAAGAAACCCAACATATCTAGACAATGGGACGATATTGTCTAACTCCCTCCTCTTTATAGTATGACCAGCAGGACTCATGTGTGCCGGATGATTTAAGATAACGCATTGTTTTATGCGTTGTATGTAATGGTTAAGAAATCGGCTATTACTAAATGTAGCAGGCTCGACCCCGGACGGCAAACATTTTGAATATGCCCGTTTGTATTAATTTAAATAATAAAACTTATGTTTATAGATAGACGAAATAGTTTGTGTATACCAAACGAAGACTAATTAAATTCGGTTCCCTCGAAAAAGTTGCAAACGGAATCCCAGCCGATTTGTGTGGGGCAAGTTTAATCACTCGCACGCAAACTTCATTCCAACCTATTTAGTTTCGCTGCTTTCCTCTATTTTCCAATCCCACGGATGAAACGAAGTTCGTACGGTATTCTCATTGTTCTGCTACCGTGCCTGACTGCTCAAGATTGTACAAGATTTGATTTTTCGTCCACTTTTTGGTCCTTAAAAAGCTTATTTAAAAGTGATGCACCTGTATCTTTGAAACGCCGAGTCTCCCCATTCTTACTTATGGTGCGCAAACTTGGTCTTTGACCAATCATCAGAAGTCCGATCTCGCTGTCTGCCAGAGAGCCATGGAGCGCAGTATGCTAGGTGTCAAATTGACAGACCGAATCCGCAACACCATTTTGCGCTCCTGGACTCTGGTAACAGACGTCTCAATGAAAGCTTCTCAGTTAAAATGGGACTGGGCTGGTCATGTCTGCCGCATGCCTGAACAACTTTGGGCCAAAATCGCCACAGAGTGGACACCAAACAAGACCCGTCCACGCGGCAGACCAAAACGGCGATGGCGGGATGATCTGGACAAATTTGACGAAAACTGGCGTGTCGTTGCAATGGACCGCAAACAATGGAAGAAGGGTAGGGAGGCCTTTGCCCTGCAGTGGGACGTTATAGGCTCATAATAATAATAAATAATTAATGGTACAAAAACCTCGTGATCTTGAAGTCCTTCGTTAAATTACTGAATCGGACCAACATTATTTTAAATTTTTCGAACACTAATATTATAACTTACACTATTTAAGTGAGACACAACCACTCTCGATCCCCACAAAATAATTTATAACGTAGTTAAATTTAAAACTATCACATTTTTTATCCAATTACAATATTTTGCTTTTGATCTATGCTGTCGTACTAAATTCTCTGTTAAAATAATGTCTGAAATGACGGCTGGCCCATACTATAAGCAGGTAGAATACATTGCACAAATCAGCTCTCTTAGTATTTGTTTTGAGCCTTGAGGTCTAAATAATTAACCTCCTTTCTCGTAGTTTGTTTTAGCCTAAAACAAATGTAGTCTTATTAGGCCTGCGGTAGAAGGATTTTAATTCTACTCAATTCTCGTGCCGGTAGCTGCGGAATTAAGTCTTGAGCAGAGCTAAAGTAGAAGAGAAATCATTTATTCAGCAAATTGATTTAAATAATAAATTCTTTTGCGCTTTGAAAAAGGAATCGTTTTAAAATATCTTGATGGTAGAAAGGTAACATTTATGCTAACTAAATATTGATTTTTGCATCTTTTCCAATGTTTAAACGCCGCCGTTCAATAAGTCCAGACCAGACCCGGAGACAGGGAATTAATTAAGTGTTTTTTTTTTATTCCCGGAGCGAAAGGCTTTTAAGTACCATAACCAGCTAATTAGACGTGCGGCCACGTGAGGGACTCAGGAGTAAAGACGTTTGTTTCACTTACCCACTAAACTCAACCAGTTTCCCTTTCATACCCGAAGGGACGAGCTTGCCTTGTGGCGGATGACGGGATCGGGTACCAGTCCACTTAGAACCAATGTCCCGAAGATCAGGAGCCAACGGTGAGGCAGTAAATGTCTCACACATTGATTTCATCGCTTACTTATCGCCAGCTGCATATCTTTGAAAAGTACTGCAAAAAAATAGTAAAAAAAGAAGGTTTTTGTACAAACCAGCAAAACATTTATGGATCTCTCTCCACTTCCTCAAAACAACCGGCAACAACATGATGACGCGTCGATTCATTCGTCGATAACAATTCAGATAACTGCGTAAACTATGACGTACGACTGCCAGACTAATCGCCGATTCCGGCGGCGCACTGTGGGTCAGCCGCTGGATACGTTGGACACAAAGACAAATCTCATTTAACTACCAAATTTTTATGGGAACAGTATTGCAACAGACAATAGACATATAATCGATCGCGCTTCAAAACCAAAACAGTAAATCAAAGTCTTACCTAAATCTGTGGTCGCTGATGTAAAATCGGGTTGAGTTGTAGATACCGAATATGAGACCAAATATAGATGCAACAAAAATGAAAAAATACGATTACATACACTTGTAATATGCTAACTTAAAACGGATTTGGTGTTTCCTGTGTTTAAAAATGTTTAAATAATCTATATTCGTCATCTGCATTGTACATAAATATGTACTCGCAGGACTATGCTTAGTTCAGGAACTAAATTGCGTTGTGTGAATGCCTCAGGATAATAGGACGTATTTATTTTAAATACTTTTGTATAAACTGCTCATTTTCGTTTCAATTCTAATAATTTGTTAGCCAAACATACTAATTCCTTAGTGCTTGCTTAATTTATACAAAATGTCCCTTCATAAAATTATCTGGAATAATTAGCGGCATAAACCCAAAACTCTAACTCTAATTGAAAATCAATTTTTTGTGTCATAGTTCAGTCATGCTAGACCCACTGTGCGTGGCACACGCTCGCGCCTACATACATCAGCGAATTTGATACAATTTGCCGTAGAAAGTCGCCGCTTTGATGTATCACCGGAAAAATAACAGTCCGAGATTAAACGCCGGGTCCAAACTCCAGCCGGCCCCGCACTCAACACTCGCTCTTGATTCCATCCCGTACGATTTTTTTCTGATTGACCAGCAAACGTGACATGGACTCACATTCTCTCCAACCGCTGTTGTAATGTGGACGTTGTCGAGTAAAGATTAGAGTTGTTTTTCGATTGTCCAATGGGCATGATCAGAAAATTCAGCCATTACTCCCTTGGATGACTTTTCCTAAAATTTACTATTGGGAGGTTTTGTTCGTAGCGATTGTTTATGGCAGATTAAGGCCCGACTCGATATGCTTTAGGCTCTTTATGCTCTCCAGCGGCTTACGTAACTGTGTTTACGGATTTCCTCGGCTAAGAGGATAAAAAATATGTCGGTAGCTTTTTGCGTATGAAAAATAAACGGTAAATGGGTGGGACCATGTGGATTATCTTTTCATCGGAACAGACATAATGTTGTCCAAGAAACAGATTTTTTTACAGCACAAAAGGATTTGTTTGATTCGATTTTTGTTTGAGCAAAGGCAAAAATAAACTCGCCTATTCAGGATCCCTGGCTTTAACGTTGTCGGTATCAGGAGGAATCAGCCGAAGTGACGCAGACAAGGAATTTCGTTTCAATTTGGCCGCGTAAGGTGCTTACGAAGCCAATAGAAAAAAGACTTTTGCTTTCTCGTAAGTTATATTGTTCACATTTGTAAAGAACGGATGTTAGTGTCATTCTTTAGAACAAACAATTCATGTTACAGTAAGTTATGTCAAATATCATAAAGGCAATTTCACGCCTTATTCTGTAACAAGTAGAACAGGCCCTTAAAACATAAAATTTTATAAGCTTTCCACACACTTCGGTCATAAATTGTAAGTTTATGTTACGAAAGGGAAATGAGATAGAAGAACCAAGTTTAAAGTAAAAAGGTCAGTAAAGTGCGAATCCTACTCTTACTCAAGGGTTCTGCACAAACTAACGTTATTTAGGTACGTTAGTTTTAACCGCCTCCGTGGAACAGCGGCTAAACCGCTCTGGTATAATAACACGGAGGTCGTGGGTTCGGTTCCCGCCTTGGGTCTGGTTGGTAGGGTTTTTTCAGAGTCCGACTGGCTAGCTACCACCCCCACAGGTAAAATCTGCCGCCATGATAGCTCTGGCTGTGTTCCGGCAATATTAATGTGGGAGCCAGTACACTTGAAATCAGAGGCTCGAAGATCAGATGATCCTTCAGTCTGGCAGCACATTGAGCGCCGCTTCCTGATGAAGTGTTCCTCAATGATATAGGCCGCAGTGACCGCTTACCATCAAGTGGGCTGCGTGCCTATCTGCTAACTGACCTAGTATAAAAAAGTTTGTGCAGAACTTGTGCAAAATCAATACCTCCAGAGAAATATTTTTATCAGATTTAATATCACTTGATATAATGCTCTTTAGCTCCTTTTATATTATGGTGAGAGCTGTTTGCTTTTTGTTAGAGTGTTTTTGTTCGTATTTCCTCTCTACCTAATCAGCTTACTTACCCAAGTTACAATATGTTAAAAACGTTATATTTATCACATAAGTATCTTTGAAAACAAAGTGTTACACGAATAATTGGTTCAATCGATTTGCACATAACTATGGTCATCGCATAGCGTGCTCCGCTATAGCCGGGTAGGTTTTGACAGATGGACTTACTGCGTTTTCTATACTTCTATACTAATATTTGTTTGTTTGTTTGTATTGAATAGGCTCTGAAACTACTAAACCGATTTGGAAAATTCTTTCACTGTTGGAAAGCTACACTATCCCCAAGTGACATAGGGTACTTTTCATCCCGGAAATGGGGGTGAAAGAGGGGATAATTGACGAAAGAAATTACGCGCGGGTGAAACCGCGGTAATTTCTTTTGTCTAGTTTCGTTATTTTTTCGCTAGTCAATGTATAATGTTAAACAAATCGTTGTGTTAAACTGTTGTAAAAGTATATCAACATTTTTACTATGAAGGAAAATGTATTTTTTTTTATTAATAGGTAGTTTATTTACAGAAAGGTTCATGCCCACAAATTTTTATATTTAGTAGCAGACTTTCCAACCATTACAAAACTCTTCGCTCCCCAAACAACCCCTAAAAAAACTGAAAGGTCCTGATTAAGACATGAATCGCACCCCGTCAGCTCATAAGCGACCCGGCTTAAACCTTGCCAGCGCCTGATGGAGCGATTCCCTTCCCCCCAGATTGCCCTGCCTCAAACCGATCAATTGCGAAGGTTCCGCTTAGATTATCTCCCGACTGAGTCTATTTGTTTTACTTATTGTAATTTTGTTGAAACGTTGGTAAAGTTGACTGTCGGCTTGCAAAGGAACAGGCTTTGCTTTTGTGACTTTTTTGTGGTTATAGTGCGGTTTTTGTCTTAATAAATGTTGTAAATATAAATTCCTGTGGTTGGGAAGAAAAACTAAGTAACATCCAACATGGCATCAATTTTGGGCTCTCGATTAATCAATATTTTTATTTTAATGTTCGGTTTGAAAGTAAACACATTTTTATTATTTTGTTGTATTTTATCTCTATACCATTGTAAACATTTAATTCTATGGTAAACTGAACACAGCAAATAGACATCTGGAGACTAATCTTTTTGTACTTATGTCTTAGGACAATTTAGCAGTATCGTTACATACAAAATAGCTAGTACATGGCTATCGTAAACAATTAGGAAAAGATGCGGGCCCAGCATTCCTCCCTGGGGAGACCAATAACCCAACGGAGTTAATATCGCTGTGTGAGCGGCTGTGTCCTTTGTGCCTCGGTAATAATGCGCAGGATTAGATTATTTTCTGTTTATTTTCCCGCCAGTCACATTCCGTCGCGTGCCATCCATCTATTGAAAGGATCATGGCACCGGAAAAAAGGCTTAGATTCGATTGTGATAAGATTGAAATCAATGAGGCCAAAACTGAATTAATAAATGGCTATTAATATGGACAGTATTTTTTGTCTGTGATATCTCTTTACACAAGGTTTTAAGTAGTTCTTCCTACAGATATTTTGTTATAGGTATAAATATAAAAAAATGTCCTTGGTATTATTTACAAAACGCAGTAATAGTAGTCCCAAACTAAACAGCTTTTACTGAGTGCCAAACAACCCATTGTTACCTATTGTTATAGTGGTACCCATACCACACTCGTGGTTTAAAAAATAATCGACAAAAGATTATAATATAATCGTTAAGTATGTAACTGCTGAAGAGAACGCCTTTAAATTAAATTGAAAGTACCTCGACAAAGGATAGAAGAAAATATCTAGGTCGGCAATAAGTTCCAATTTTGCTCGGCAATCATAAAAGCTTGCTAACTTTCAGTATCATATGCAGTGGCTCTTTTAATAATAAATCTTATTAAAATAAATTCAAATTTGCTATGAAGCAAGTTAATAAAGTTTTGTGGCAGCTTATTATAAGAACACAAAAGAATCTCACAAAAGAATTACTACTAGTCTTATAAGCTCACTTATTTCTGTTTTTGACAGAGAGAGCTTTCTCAAACATAAGTTTTATATTTAGCATACTTATTGAAGTGAAGAAAAATCCTAATACATGCTTATAATGTTACCACACCGTAATATATGAAAGATTGTATTTTCGGTTTTTGCTTTTGCCTGACCAGATTTTTTGCCGGATCAGATTCATACAATATTGAATAAGCAAAATATGCAATGTGTTAAGTTATCATAGTTACAAACGTCACATGGTGTTACAAGCGCCCATAAGCGACTGTAATCGCCTACTAGGCCAGTCAAAATAGACCCTGAAAGCACAGTAAGTAGTGGCATTTTGATTTTAAGATATGTTGTTAGGGACGTTAAAACGTACACCTATAAAAAATTTCAACCCTCTGGGGTGAAGGCTAAGGGTGAAAAGGGATAAAACAGGTTTTTGTTTATAACATTGGAAATAAAATTCTGAATCGGTTGAAATTTTAAAGGAAAGTTTAATTTATAGTTTCCTCCCTTGTATTAAGTTTTCAACCCTCTATGTATACAACAAATTGTTTATTTATAAAAAACGACGTTTTTGAAAAACATTGTTTAAACAAATTCTGAATCGGTTGAAAACTTTACAAAAAGTTGTTTATACCAATATTATTAAGTTATCAAAGAACAACGCAAGAAGTTGTATGGGCTCTGTCCCCACCCACCAACAGACTTGGCACTAGTTTTAATATTATTATGACATTCCTTAAAAAGACAAATAACCATTTTTAATCCAAAAAATGACGGGGTATTCAAAAACAATAAAAACGTCCTTATGCCGAACGCCTAAGAATCAGAATTGCGCTGTAAGTGTCTAGCTTCAAGTAGACTCGACTGTAAAATATTTTTTAAGATTATATTTTATTGAAGACTTTTATTTAGGCCAAGAGTAGAGATGGGCGCGGGTAAACACCGGGTATTTACCTGCACCCGGTATTTACCCGAAATGGGTAAATACCGGGTATTTACCCAAATGCAGGGTTTTTCCATTTTTTGATACTTTTCTTGTAAAAGGCAGACATTTTTAGGGTTTCTGGTAAATTTGATTACAAAGGTAAAGAGATCCGATGTTTCTCATAACGGATACGTCTACGGGCGGTGGGTTTTAAACCCAGCTGGGGAATATAACTAGTAATGATCAAAAAGGAAAATGCCGATTAATTTATTACAAAATCACCATCCACGTAATCCAAAAAATCTTCGAATAGCATCTATCTATCTGAAACTGACTGTTTGACTGACAACCAACGTCCAGCCTAAACAACAAGACTTAGGAGCGAGCAAGCGGCCGATTCTAGGGAGTGCGAGCGAGACATGAGTACGCGGCGCGGGAGGGGACTAATGAACTAATACGCGCGTCCGTCCGCTTGCTATCGTCTCCGCGATTCCTCAGGTAAATAAACAAAAGAAAAGTGTGTATTCTTGTCGCGAAGATTGTAGGATATTTGAAAAATTGTCACGCGCTACTCCATTTGTGACCAATAAATTCTAAATAATGTGTTCTATCAAAGTAATATAAGATAATAACGTTTCTCATAAGAGTTACGTCCTATAAGCTTACCAGAGTTCCTAAACGTAACGGACTACCATTAAAAAATACTTTAAAACTGTTTTTATTTTTTGATTAAACATATTTATTTCTTATAATGAAAAAACCCGCACATTTACCCGATTGGGGTATTTACCGGGTATATACCGGGTATTTACCCCCAGAATGGGTAAATACCGGGTGTATGCCCATCTCTAGCCAAGAGGGTTACTCTTGATCGCCTGCACATTATTTTCACAATTTACTATGTCAAAAAAATACTTGAAAAATACAACATTCAAATTCGATTTGCGTGAAATCCCCATTCCTACGGGGGATGTCGTCATACAAAAAAAAGATCAGTATGGCAAGAGGTATAAATAGAGATACGTTTGAAATCTGTTGGTGGGTGGGGACGCGCCTTTGCATGGTCCTTTTCACCCTTTTTTATTCACCCTAACTTCCATTTTTTTTATTATTAATTATACTTTCAGGATTATAAATGTTGAAATGGTAGAAAAGTCATCCAAATAGGTTAATGAACTTGGGAAGTCGTTTTAATTTTTGTATTGAACTTATAATGTATGTTTAAAGCTTTTTTATAACATTAACATTATTTTTTCATTAATAGGGTGGATCTTCGGAAAAGTGTTATCCGTGTAATTTCCAGGGTATTTTTGAAATCGCTAAATTATGGTGAATTACACAAATATTTCGAAAGCTTGTGCAAATTTAAACAACATATAAAAATCCGCCAAGAACGTGATGTATACTTTTGCTAAAAAAATTTTTGAAAATTGGCGGAGCATGGAAATTACAATAAAGGCCACGGAAATTACCCAGCTGATAAAATTTTGCTAAACACCATGTCAGATATGAAATTAAGCTGTCATATTAGTTAGTTGGGGTAGTATAAAGATCTACATTGTATTAAAACAATATTTAGCAAAAATAGTAGCTTTATTTAAAAACTCAGGTACTTAAGTCAAACTTTGAAGAGATCTCTTGACGAATCCAGTTCGGATGGGCAGCGTTCGGGAAGCTACGGAACATATTCGCGTCCAACATACCTCAGTGCCTCAAGAAGTCTTTGAACAGTGTGTGTTGCCTGTGATAACATAAGGAAGCGAAACGCGGTCATTCACTATGGGTCTCATAAGAAGGCTCAAGGTCACTCAGTGCGCAATGGAGAGAGCTATGCTTGATGTTCCTTTGTGCGATAGAGTCAAAAATGAGGAGATTTGCAGAAGAATGAAGGCAATCGAAGAGTTGCTAAGTTAAAGTGGTAGTGGGCGGGTCATATATCCCGCAAAACTGATGAATATTATAAATATTGCCACTAATTTTGATTTTGTTATTTGACACAAATAATATTCAGTTGGTAAATCGTGAACGGTCGCGCGGGACTACAGCTAAGGATCGGCACATCAGTACTGGGGACTGAAGCTGGGCACGCGAAGTAGAATATATATCTGTGGATGTCTCCTTGTCACTTGCATCTGAAATTAATAGTTAATAATTAGTCTATTTCTCTATTTTTTTTTTTATTATTTGTATGAACTTTTACACTTTCGAGGCCAAGGAATAAAACTTCCTTTCCGTCATTTCTTCTTTGACTGCACTTTTTTATTTTTTCCACTCCTTTCGTTTTCACTTCGGTAACTGCGTCCGCGGACAACGATTGCTCACAAAAAACACATACTTCCCGGTCTGCCATTTTACCTGTGACTGACGCTGTCGGCTAGATTTTCTTTTCGTGACCTGAGTTTCGTGACACGGAAAAGCCTGTCAGTTTTTTAGTAGTAGGTACAATGTTTGAGGTTGAGTTGCGTTCAGAAATTGCTTATATGGCGCTGGCGAGTGGCGACATCGATTTCGTTTCACGAAAAATACTTAAGATTTCAATAGAAGTATTTTCGTGTACTTCATTAATCTTACAAAGTATCTAGGGGCCAATATCAGAGGGGCCTTTTTTGACTGTCCTTGATGAGAACGGAGGTGTAAAGTGCATATTTTTTCCTGAAATTTCTGGGTTGACTACCTTAGTAACCCAGCTATTTGGCTTCATGTATAAATTACAGAAAAAGAAATAGATATTAAAGAAAAAAAATTGTCATCATATGTTTTAAGGTCTAGGTGGCTTGTCCCTAACGTACCTCGTATTGAAAAAAACACTTGCCATTTATATGCTCTACGATTCTGGGTAAATAAGACGACTAATAAATAAATGATAATACTATAGCTTATCAATTTTGACACAACTGCATCATTTTACCTATTTGAATGCACATCACAGTGGTTCAAAGTTTGTCCAGGCAAAACTATAAGTTTTGGTGGCAAAATTTCAGCACGTCATAACTAGCTATACAATGGCGCGCGAGTTGGAACTTTTTTATGCCCTGTTTGAATCAGTCATACTCTCATATTTGAGAAGAGTAGAGATGTGATAGTAGTTTTTCTGTGAAGAAAATACTCATCTACAGTCTGGATTTTGGAAGTTAGCGGTGTGTAACACCCCCATGCATGTAAAACAGTTTGTCCTCTCTCGCTATCTCCTTCGGTCGTGTGAGACTACTTTTCCACCGTGTTATGAGAATGAGGGGAATAGGGAGTGCATCTGTGCACTCACTTGTAGGTACACTACAATTCATCCTGCGTAGTTGGTTGATCGTAAAGATTGGTCACCGTAGCCGAAAAACGGCTAAGAGGGATTACTATTATTAAAGTAGCAGTCGCATAACGTATATTATCCTCCTAAAAGTATGCAAATGCTGTGGCCAATGGATGCTATAATACCAAGGGCTCATAACGTATCGGTTAAAACTCGTAATTTTTTATGGTATATTTTTTTTTGAAGGAGCCTAATGACGTTTATAAGTTGAACAAAATATATCTTTTGTTTATGTTACTTCTGTTTGTCATACAAATTGTATAAAGTTTTCAGTTTTTTTGGGCAAAATTCAGAGTAGGTGGCACCATTTCAAATCAGGTGGCTAATTTTCAGGCTTGGTGGCAATGTCAAATTTCAGATTTTAATATTTCAGTAATTAATTATCACATAAGTGGCTAAACTAGAAAAAGTATAATGTTTCGCCTAGAAGTTTAGGAATATGACCTTATTTGTGGTAAAAACCTTAAAAAAAATCTGCCACCAAAATTTGCAAATAACACTCTCGTTGGTATTGACCCGAGTACAATAAAATTACTTACCTTAAATAACGTACAATGTACCAATGTCTTTTCCATTAAATCAAATAATCGTATTTATTATTGTTAATCTTTGCAATTGTTTATTGTTGTTTTCCATTTTGTTGTAAGAATCCTTTAAACATATTGAAACGAATATAATGATGAGCATATTAATTATATTCAAATCAATTTGTTTTTTTCAACCAACTATGAACTTAAAACAGCGATTGTTTAACATAATTTATTAGGTAATGAAAAAATATTGTTAATGTTATAAAAAAAGCTTTAAACATACATTACAAGTTCAATACAAAAACTAAAACGACTTCCCAAGTTCATTAACATATTTGGACGACTTTTCTACCATTTCAACATTTATGATCCTGAAAGTATAATAAATAATAAAAAAATGGAAGTTAGGGTGAATAAAAAAGGGTGAAAATTTGATAACTTAATAATATTGGTATAAACAACTTTTTGTAAAGTTTTCAACCGATTCAGAATTTGTTTAAACAATGTTTTTCAAAAAACGTCGTTTTTTATAAATAAACAATTTGTTATAAACATAGAGGGTTGAAAACTTAATACAAGGGAGGAAACTATTAATTAAACTTTCTTTTAAAATTTCAACCGATTCAGAATTTTATTTCCAATGTTATAAACAAAAACCTGTTTTATCCCTTTTCACCCTTAGCATTCACCCCAGAAGGTTGAAATTTTTTATAGGTGTACGTTTTAACGTCCCTAACAACATATCTTAAAATCAAAATGCCACTACTTACTGTGCTTTCAGGGTCTATTTTGACTGGCCTATACTGCGGACTGTAGTCTTGAACGCTACCTTCAGAATATAAAAAAAAAACTTTTTTAGCTTTTGCACCTTCGATTGGCAGTCACACCTGATGGTAAGCTTCTTCTACGTCCTATTTCATTGTCACTAATTCCATTGCATCGCTATCTTATTATATCCTTGACACAGGCCAAGGCTAGACAAAAAACATCCGCAACATAATGTCCCATCCATTCCCATTAAGAGGCCATGACCAGATATTTTCATCTGCTATTACGTTTCGAGATTTAACTGCCTTCCACCAGATCCCATAAAACAAAACAGCAAAGCGCCAAACAGGAAAACACAAGTCAAAACTTAGACGTATTAAGATGGCATCGAGGAAGCCGAAATAAAGAGCTGGCAGAAGAACGCCGTTTAATATTTGTAACATCACATGCGGGCGATGTTAATGTTATAAGTTGAAGATATGTATCAGTCGACGCAAACATCTACGGTTAGGACGCGGCCACATTGCAAAGATAAAAAAAAATCAAGGTTTATTTTCTGCTCAGAAGTAAGCAGGAATACATTTTTTGTTAAAGGTTTTGATGGATTTAGTTTATTGATTCTTTTCCTTTTTATATAACAAAATATAATTATGCTACGGGAAATTGTTATTAGGTATAACTCCGTGTTAAGTCTTATTAAGCTATAAAAATTGTACATACTTATACCTAATAAACGTTTTTCTTTTTTTATTCTAATTCTATAAAATAAATTTTCAACCTTTTTTTAAATTTAATTAAATGCATATTTTGACTTTAAGTTTTATCAACTTTAACTCAAAAAAAAAATAGAATCAAAACATCAACCATTTGCCAGTGAAAAATCAAATTTCCTCATAAACAATTTGTGGCGAGTGACCGGGTCAGATCCCAGGACCCCTGGCTCATGCCCTGCCAAACGCACCAACAAGCCAGTCAAAAGATTTCAATAAAACGTTATACCGACATCGAATCTTATTTTATTTTGTTCAAGATTTAAATATGTACAAATATCTCAAATGTAAGAACATTGTGAAAGGACAAATAAAACCAATCTTGATTGGTCTTAAGAGTTCAAAGGAACATTTGGAATTCGCTAATTAAAGTTCAATTAATTACGGCCTAAAGAATTCAACAGAATGCTTTGCGAAATAATTTAGTCATAATTAAACTTTCTTCAAAGATCTTACGATTGAGCCTTTGCCTATTCTTTTGTTTTTATAACTTAGACAAAATTACTTTACTTGCGCAATGCAGAGTACTACTAATTCCATACTAATTCGGAACATGTTTTATTGCAATTGGCTTTGAGAATAGTGTATAATATTATGTATTTCAATCAGCACAACATTTGGTTCTGTTTTTTTTTTGTCTTTGTTTATATTGTTTTTGATGCCAACTTACTAAGTTTGTAAGAAATGGAAAATGACGTTTTCTTTTTTAAATTGACAAAAGACAGCAATATCATTATTTGACTGATGAACTATCAATTTATCTTTTAATTGTGTAACTGGCCCAAATTTTACCTAACCTGTAGGTTTAATTCACAGTGTAATTAACTCTAACTCTCTAACTCCCGAGCACAATGGCTCGTCATTGTATGCAATTATGGTGTGTCCTATTATGGGCAAGCTCCAGCCAGTTATTACCAGGGAGGATTCCGGGAAGCGGGAATTGGCTTAGCCCGAAGGAATGGTATGGGCAATGGTAAAGTAAACGTTTTAATTTAATTTACTCGTTTTTAGGTAACAGTCTAAATAAACTAGTAGTTATTTTAGTTTTATACTCTGTCGTAATGATATCACTGTAGACATAATTTAATATTGACATAATAGCATCCAACAGTGACTTCTTTTGCATAAAATCGATGATTAATATTTTGTTGAAAATCTAAACATGAGTCCTCTTTCGCAATAAGTCCTATTTCGTCTCTAATTCACGAAACTACATATTTCTTCCCCATAGCTGGATCACTAATAACCGCTTCTAAGTTAAAGATCCCTTTGCGATGTTTAAAAAATAATGACGTTATATTTGTTTATGTGACAGAAAGACTAGCACTGATTATGACCAGCCCTAAATCTTTTAAAAATGTTTTGCTTGTTTATATATAAAGTACTCGTACCAATATTTTTAGAGGTGCGTGTGACCGCGGCCCTAGCCTCGCGTATAAGCCGTTTATCCGCGCGAGCGCACCCGTATATCATCCTAATGTTTCTGTTGTGCGGCTCCCACTAGCCTTCATCCCCACTCCTCCCCCCTCCCCTGGTGAGCGATGGGGGTCGATGCTGGCCTTGTCAGTCAGGGTTTGACTTCTAGACAAATCAGATATCAATGGTGACCGATTAGACTGCATGGTTGTGACGTGTTGATACAAGCGTTAAGTGCGGTGATGTAACATACATTGTACCTCCTACCTACATTTATGAGAAACGTTTTAAAAAATAACAACTGTTTAGTTAAATAATACCAGGGTCAAAATTTACGAGGTCCAAATTTGCGGTCACACGCCTTACATTCCGATGATATAGAACGCACAGCCTAGAAATCTTTTTTATATAATTGTTTGTTAAATTAGCTATCTAGAATTCATAATTTTATTATAATATTTCAGAAAATTTTCAACAAAACTTTCAATCGAAACCTAAAATCGGGGTCAAAATAGCGTTCTTCGCGTGGTCACACTCTGCTCTTCCATAATTCAAAAGTATGTAGCATTTTATTTACCTGGACAATGTCGTACTTTTTACCTACGAAAATGAGCCTGATAAACCATAGTTTAATATTAAATACTAAACTACACACATATTTAAACAAAAACATTTACGAAATAAGCATTTTGTCTTGGTCACACGATTTCGCAATTTTTGAGCGCGCGGTCAAAAACGACTCACACGCCGCAACAAAGCTACCTACGACCTCGCAAACTTACCGCCCACTCGCCAGTTGTGCCGGGGCAAGTGAAGAGAGAGGACAGGCAACTCATCGTCGTTCGAGGAATAAACTAGAAGTGCTTAATTTTTGAGTCATATATTTTTCTATCGTCCCAGGTCACTCAGGTGGGCATATGAAATGGGTGTTAGGATAACATTATCAATCAGTAATAACTATTATTATATCGTAAATATAATCGAGATTTTAGATTATAATAAAGAAAAGGAATTTAATGCACAGTTTAGCCAGAAATTGTAAAAATGTCCTATTTTCGGTCACTTTAGTGGCGTCACTTGAGTGGCATTTTGTCCACTGAAGTGACATTTTGCGCCACTCAAGTGACTTGTCTTATTACATAAACAAAATTAATTAGAAAAAAGCCTAATTAATGTTAAATAATTCATATAAAACAATATTTATGAAGCGTATAGTGATAAGCTAGTCTAAAAGTATATGAATTCTTGATTTAATTATCAAAACTGATCTGGTAATTGGTTTCGTACTTCAAACAGATCAGTAACGATACTTTACTGCTTCCGTGGTATAGTGCTTATAGCGTTCGGCTCACGATCCGGAGTTCTCGGGTTCAATTCCCGGAGGGGTCCGCCATACATTGTAAAAAAAATATTTATAAGTGTTTACTCAGTTTCGTTAGGACATTGCAGGCTGAATCACCTATTATTAAAAAAAAGTAGACGATTCCGTGCTTTGGAGAGTACGTAATATTTATATCGGTCCCGGTATTTGAAGGTCTATATCTATAATCTATAATGAACACGGCTGATCCCGGAAGGGTAGGCTAGGCAGAGACCACGTCATTCCACTCGATACGATTTACATACTTCCCTTGCTTCCTCAACTTTAAGTAAAAGTATCTTTCATACACGCTTGTCGGTTTAGGGTACTTTTTACCTAGCCTTTATTAAGAACATCCTGAATTGGATCTAGGTATGTTCGCTTAGGCCTTCACTTTTCAATATTCCACTCATACCTTGTTTATCACTTTTGTTAGTCCCTTTCCATTCATCTTCTGTACATGTCCAAACCATCTTAACATTTTATCCCGGTCTAAGGCACTACATCTTCTTTCACACCTTTCCCTTATAACACTATTTCTTATCCTGTCACTCAACTTTGCTCCAAACAAACTTTAGCCCTCTCATTTCTACTCCATTTATTCTACTCTCGTGCTTCCTCTGCCGCACCCAACTTTCACTACCGTACATAATTGTTGGCTCCAGCACTCTATGCACAGCCAGACGAGCCTTTTTGAGACTCTCCAACTGCTCATAATGCTTTTATGAGCAAAGCATGATTTGACATGTTTCCAGCATTCGGCAAGCGGTAGGTTTGAAAGGTTCAGTCTAATACAATTTAATCAGGCGATGGGCCAACAACTTGTCACTACAGCCATAATATAGATCTATTTGAAATAACCCTTCAAACCTGTCAATCGTGGCGGACTTACCTTTGTTTATCTGCTTAACCCATCAGGGTTACCAATATGATAATGCCCTGAGAAGATTTTTATTTTATTTTTGTTAAATTATTCATTGCACTTGGTATAAGATTTTTATTTTGCATAGCCAACCACGGGGCCTTATTTTGTTAATGTCTTTGTTAGTATTTTGTTTATTAGGGGACAATAATTATGATACACTAAA
Source organism: Mecyna flavalis (assembly GCA_949319885.1). NCBI lineage: Eukaryota > Metazoa > Arthropoda > Insecta > Lepidoptera > Crambidae > Mecyna > Mecyna flavalis. Next base: position 182,278 of record OX439419.1, on the reverse strand, counting down.
GGGAATTTGCCATTTTAGATTGTTAAGTAAACAAAAAATTGTTATACGCGCTACATTTTGATTTTTGTCTTACAGTATTTCTGATTGTGTTTACCCGAATCTAAATTAAAGATTTTTATATTATACTTTTGTTTTTTTGTTAATTTTAATGTGTTGTTGGTAATTGTGTAAAATTACCAACCTTACTACGATTTTAATACTCTTTTTGATTACTTTCTCTCATAATATTTAACTGGTCACTTGAGTGGCGCAACATGTCACGTTTAGTGGCGTCAAAATTTTCAAAAAATAATTCCGGTGAAACCTGTGGTTAGATTTGGCTATTTTTTTGTAGTTAAACTTCTGTTGATCTCTTTATTATTCTCCGATATAAAACAATGCCAAAAACGGACAAAAAAAATTCGCCACTAAAGTGACCTGAAGAATCATTTCTGAATTTTGACCCACCAGAACTTTATGACACAAATATTGAAGGACCATCATCAACGTAGACTACATTATACAAGCCAATCATTAGAATATAAAAAAAAATTGATCTCCTCTCCCCTGATGTGGGAAAACCCTCCATCATTAAAATTAATTTTTCGTCACAATGATAGGTACAGTGTTTGAAAATTCCAAACCTTTGGATCATCCAGGAAATCGGACCGAGATCACCGGTACATAAACTAAAACATCACCAAGGCTTACTAAAGCTCACTAAAGTTATAAATAAAGAATTTTGTCTCTAGCCATTGAATCATATCCGGTAATAAAGAATACATAGATAAATCTCGATATTGTTTTGGCCAAGTTTTGGCTCGTCGCGTGACATTCGCAGCCGACCCTCACTTCGCCATTATTTTAATTGTATTGCCATGGCCGCTTGGACATAAAAGTGTCACACTAGATATTGAGTTATGGCACGGCATAATGCGGTGGAACATTGGCTTAATTGTATAAGAAATCGTGAAAGCTCTGCCTATAGATATGAAAGATATGTTAGCTTTCATATTTATAGTGTTTCCGCTGTATCCAGCGATCTCTGAAGGAATAGCGAGGCTAGATTAAAACGCGTTAGCGAACCTATAGAAAGTTAATAGGTTTTTTTTACACAATGACTACTCATTAGCCGATTATAGGTATAACAAACTAGCCTTCCGCCCGCGGTTTCACCCTCGCGTATCTCTTTTTTCAAATATACCCCCTTCCCTCACATTTCCGGTATCAAAAGTACCCTATGTTTACCGGGGATAGTGTAGCTTTCCAACAGTAAAAGAAATATTCAGATCGGATCGGTTCAGTAGTTTCAAAATTGTTATTCCCGCGGGAATGAGACGTTTCCCGTAGGAATTTTATAGCCTTTGTCCTAATCCGGGTTATAAACTATACGTGTGACAAATTTCATCTAAATCCGTTCAGCCGTTTAGGCATGATTGAGGATCAAGCAAACATCCAAACATCTAAACATCCAAACATCCAGACTTTCGCATTTATAATATTAGTAGGATTAGTAGGCTGTCTGTATCGTCTGCCTCGAAGTACTGTGGGGTAAACGATAGGGGTATTCGTATTATATTTTACTGTATTATTATTTTGGTAGTTGCTTGGATAGCATTGGTTGTGCAGAAAGTTCCTTAGTCTATGCAATTTTTTTCAAAGATCTCGCAACCGCTGCGGCACCTCATCAAACGTTCAGACGTCAGATATTAAGTTAGTGAACCATTGAAGCAAAATATTAAATAGTCTTCAAATGTTTCAGTCTGTTCATCAGGCGATATTAATCTCCAAGGTCTCGAATAGAACCCGACGACTTACATTTTAACATAAATATAAGCAGACTTAAAGATTTCTTGCAGTCAACAATATTCATTAGATATAAAAATTCTTAATATTTGATTCTATTTTAAAGCTCTTTTGACAAGTAACTCGCTAATTAAGACAAGATAAATTTGCCAAATCTGCTCATGGGATGCCAAGAGATTTATTATTATCAAGATCACGGCCAGATACTAAACAGACTACTCGAACGAGGCTTGCATGTTGTTATCTATACTAATATTATAAAGAGGAAAGATTTGATTGTTTGTTTGTAGAATAGACTGCGAAACTACTGAACCGATTTGATAATACTTTAAATTTTAAAAGCTACACGTTCCCCGGGTTACATGGGGTACTTTTGATCCCAGAATTGTGGGGGGAAGGGGGGAAATTTGAAAAAAAATACGCGCGGGTGAAACCGCGTGCGGAAGGCTGATAACACTTATTATTAACTTAATAAAAAAATATAGCCTCTAACTTCAATAAATTATTTTTTTCTAAACGCGTATACCTACAAGCATTAAACTCCACATACCGCCAAAAATCTCAACGGTATTGAAGTAACTCAGTGAGCCGGATTAAAACCAAGCCTCGCTCAGGCCACTCGCTGAATCCAAACCACTTATCACGAGCAAGTGGAAGTATGTTTGAATGTGAAGCGCTCATTACCGTCCTCGCGCTTATTACCAAGAAATATTATTGCAAAAGTTCGACTCTCGACTCGTGGAGGGAGCATAGACTGCCGAGTCAGAGAAGAACATTTAGTGCACTTACAGATATATTTTAATTCGTAATCGTCATCTTTGTGACTTTACTCAATTTCGTTAAATATGAGCTTAAAATGTATCAATATATTTAGCAACGGTTCCTGGGCAAGTGTCGTTAAAAGAAATAGATTGTAGTAGTTAGAAGGCTTCTAACTGAATGAAAATAAAAAAGGCTCTGTTTACATTCATGGCTAATCTTGTTCGAATCTTCCTCGAATAGGACTAAGAACTAACTCTAAAGGCCGTAAAGTGCTAAATATCAAGAGAGACTACGCTATGACAACATATTCTTTGAGAATGCGACATAGCTGTTAAATAGTGAATGATCTAATTGAGCCTACACTTTAGGTATTTATTCATAAAACTAAGTCAGTAATTCGCACTAAACCGAACGCATTGCTTTGTTGCTGATATCTATGTCTCAAACTTCTAGCGTCGCAACAAAGAGTAGGCAACAAAGTTAAACCACAACTTAGCGTCGCATCTGTCCTTTCCCGCTAACTTTGCGTTGGCAGCCGCGAGTGTGCGAACGTTTCACGAAGTCAACAGACAAAATGTTTGCAAAAATATGCGCAAAAATGTCGCAAGCAACTTCGACAGCGAACGAGCGATGTCGCAGCTTCGACCGAACTGATTTAAATTCCTAGACATTTGCAATAGACGGATGGAGCGAAGGATTTCTGGTGCTGGAGAATTTTCCGGAATGACGACGGAATGTTGGTATTTGCTGACTACACATATTATTGTAGGTAGTAGAAGTTATCACTTAATAACGTAACTTAATAGGTAACTTAAGGTGGATCCGAGAAAAATGTTTAGAAAAACTATACACGGGTTTCACTGACTTTAATACAATCCGTAGAAAACCAGAATACTTTGTTCATGTATCTTCATTATGTAGACGAATGCGTAATGCAAATGCATAAAACAGGTAGACCATAGGTGATCCACAGGATGAGCCACTTGTTTGGGGTAGTAGGTACCTCCATAACAGATCACAATAAAATAGCACTTCAATAACAGTGATTCTGTCTGTTGGTGAGTTAGGTCTCCAAAGTCCATAGGCGGCGATAATCGCTTACCATCAAGCAAACACCCTCATGATAATTATGAAAATCATCACAGTCAATCAACGGTATCATAAACAACTCCCCCGAAGCAGCGCTGCGTAACTGAGCGCTTCCTTAATTAAGTCGCGTGCGACATCCAACAACTTATGTGTTTGATTTTCTGCAAACTTTTGGGTGTAGGGAGACATATTGCCAACGTTTTCGCTGCGCCTGACTGACTTACGGGAGTGTGAAACTGGATAACTTGGGAATTTTAACAGCGCGGTCTATTTTTAACCACTTTAAATAAAGGTAGAGATTTTCAGTTCAACTTGTAAATATCCGTGGAATATTATCAAAACGCTGACTAATCGCAAAAGCTTTAGTACAGCTTGTACAAAGGTTGCCAAACAAATGTGTATCTACTTTTTAAAACACCTAAGTATGTCTTTTCAAAAGCTTTAGTCTATGTCTATAGCAAATTTCATCAAAGTCAGTTCAGCGGTTTAGGCGTGAAATAGAAACTGACAGACAGACAGAAACTTTGGCATTTATCAATGTATGAATATATTTATACGTAAACAACCAGACCGGTACAAACAGACATGTTTGAACAGTGTCGTATGTATAGCAGACTTTTCAACGAACATGAATTCGTTCCTACCGGTCTAAAGCATAATCCCGTGGTCACTGCACCGTGCTGCTCCTACGCACCAATCTCGAGTTCATCGCAAAACTACGCATTGTTTTTAACCTGCCCTGTCCCTTTGAACCGACTTCCAAGAGCCCTTCACTATAAAAGGCTTATTTGCGTACAAAGGTAGTATTAGTTAAATGCCGACCCTCACGAGTGGATTCTGACTTGAAAGGTAAGAACTGATGTGGTATTTAATATTTTATTGTATGTTAACTTTGTTATTCTAAAGTGGTGGTTCTAGTGTTGCCAAAAGATGCTTCTTTCGGGGACTTGTGTTTCAATTTGTGGCAAGTATCATTATTTTTTTTGCTTTGAATGAAATAAAATATTCAGATTCTGATGTAGCATACATTATGGAAGCACATTGATCGACGCAAGCTTATCATGTCTTCCTAGCCGAATTTGGTTGGTGCCTCCCCAATGGCCTCAAACAATGGCCCACCTCTTGTGTTGCCCCGCGTGCCCTGATACTTGCACAATAGAAGAGTTACTGTTGTTGCGCGCTGACCAAAACGCTGTTCGGATCGCTGGATTCTGGGCCAATAAAATTTAGCCATCGACACGCTAAGAAGAAGAAGAAGCCGAATTTCGTCTGGCAACTTAACTTGGTTTTGTGTATGGTAAAGTCATGCTGCGAAGTTCCTGTCAGTAGCTCGAAATGGGCCGGCTCTCACAGAACATCGACGTGTCCTTTCTGCCAACTGATCAATAATAAAAATATATCCTAACAACTTCTTGACTAATGGCATTGCTAACACTAAACCACTTATCTTTTAGTAGAGCCCTAAAAAGATAAAGAAATCCTACGCATAATTCAGCCTAAAAGCTTAGGATTTGTGATAAATAATTCCGCGACGTAACTTACCACAGAAAGTGCGTGGTACGTTAAAAATTCTAGGTTATTTTTTGTGCGATAAATGGAGAAAGAGTTAAATATCTACAAAATAACTTCAACAGGATTTTATTCCTATTTATATTATTAAGTATTATATTTAATAACTAGCTGATCCGGTGAACTCACTTACCTCTAAACCATACTAATTTAAACCCTATTTTTTTCCATATTTTCTCATCGTTTAAAACTTCCCTGGACTTCCACGAATATTTCAAAACTTAAATTAGTCAAATCGGTTTAGCCGTTCTTGGATTTTAGCGAGACTAACGAACAGCAATTCATTTTTATTTACATATAGATAGATGAAACATCACTCTTGATTTTGACGATAATTACAACATTCCATTGCAAACAAGACAGTCCCACTAAGCCGTACAAATCTCCGCCTAAAACAAAAACAACTTAACCAGAGCACCGAGCACTAAGAGATTACCTCAAAAACACTCCACCGTCCATTTTTTAATTAGCTAGCGACTTAATAATCTAAATGAATATTTTATCTCTCAATCCCGACTTATTTGTATAAAAGCGCGCAAACAATGGGATTCAATTAAATGACGTCGGAGTGCACCGTGGGGGGTGGGGGAGAGGAAGAAGGGGGGAGAAAACGGTAAAAACTAACAAAATAAAAGCTCTGGCGACGCGAAACGATCGGCTCACATGACAGTGGGAAAGGACGATTCGAATAAGGACTTGAGACAAAATACTTGTTACAAATGCATAAAAAAACAATTATCTAATTTTGTGTGTCGTTAAGTTATGCGCGCACATTATTTTGACCACTCGATTGTCCCTTTCTGGAAAATCCAGGAAAATCAAAGAAAACTCAAGGTGGTCCGGGAGAATTGGAAATTTAAACTGTTTGCGTTTTAATATTTCAGTGATTATAAGAGGTAAATAAAATATTGATTCATGCTCTAGTGTGAGAATAAGTTTCACTTCAGAAAATAAAAATTATGAAGATGTATCGCACAATTTATAAATCTCATTGCTATTCGTAGTTACATGAAGTGATTCGCTGTCGTTTCATTGTGTTTACGGGCCGCGCTAACTGATATCAAGCTAACTTTATTGTCAGACGTGATTTCACCCCTCCCAACTTATTTCCCACCCCAGATCAAGTAAACGTTACAAAAAGCATGCAAAAGCAACCCCACAGCGCCGAGCTCGCAGTCTGCAAAACTCGCGACAGATGTCACTATCCTCGGGTATATCACGGTATTGTTGCGAATTTCCGATCATACTTAAGTTCTGGCTCCGATTACCTCGGTACACTCGTCTTTCGGGACGCTATCTTACTCGTTTGTAAAAATTATTATTTTTGCAACTGCTTACATTAGCCTAAAAGGCAATAAGCGGTTTAAGCTCTCCAACTTACAAATAAATTATTTATCACTGTCATCCTATCTATCTATGTCATGTATACAGTCATAGACTAACATAACATGGAAAGATTGGAAAGTCTGAAAACACACGACACGTGTCCTAGGCTAGTTCTAATTAATTACTGACCTAATTAATTAAATAATTGTTTTTTTAGAAGGTTGCACTTTGGTTGCACTTCTTTATTCTCTTTCTTGTGTATGAACAGAGTTCCACAAAATTGGGGAGATTCTTAATTCGACTATTTGTTTTATTTTTATAAGTTTTTTTAATTGATTTTGATGATTCTTATTTTATTTGAAAGCTAGTCCAATAGTCTATGATTTTGATACCACATTTGGCTAGTTTAGTAACTTAAATTTTAAAATTTTGAATCAATTTGCTTTGCAGTAGTTTAACTCATCAAACTTGGACTTACGAGTTTATGAAATGCTGAATTCGGCTACACCCAGAGGTCGCAGGTTTGATCCCCGCACGGTTAAACAGTTGTGTTCATGAACATGTCTGATTGTGTCGGCTTAATTCAGCTTAGATGTTTCTTTATATTGTGATTAAGGCTGTGTAGTTCCGCAGATGCCGCGCGTAAGGTTTTTAAAAGCCACCTGAGACATACAAATCAGTGTTTTCAATTCTAAAAAAAATATATGTATCAGTTAAGGATCTGATCTAGTTAAAATCGCATTCAATTACATGTTTTTATAAACTTCACTCGATAGAAAAAAATCCCAAAGTTACCCCTTTAAATAACGATTTTCGTATTTTATGTCTAAGCTCCTGACAATTAACATTTGAATTTTCACTTAATTATAGCCACTAAATATTTACAGATAAATTCGCAGAGTTTGACTTGATAAAATTAGTGTCTCGTTTACTATGTTTAAAAAACTACGAAATGTGCGAGCGAGGCGCCATATTTGGACGTGACCTACAAACTTATCTGTTCCGGTGGCCAAAATTGGAACTACGTGAAATACAATGCAAAAACGATATTTAATGACAGTTCTAAATAGACAGTAGCGACGCCGCAGATAAGTTTGTCGGTCTATGCCTCTTTTATGTACTCCCACCCCCCCTTAAGCATAGGGATGGGTAAAGATGTTGTTGAGATTTTTAGAATTACCACAATGTGTGTGATTCTTACGTATATTAAGCATACATCACAATAACACACAGGCTACAATTTATACGATGCTAGTTTCTTAGTTTTTTTTATTGTATATTTTCTCTATTTGATTATTAATTTATTTCAATGGTAACAATTATTAGTTAAAACTGAAGTTAATTTTAGCCTGTGACAGCCGTAACTCATCTTCTTAACACCTAAAAACAAAGGCGGGTGAGGCTGAGCTCGGTTGAACAAAGTAAATAAACCAAATCGCTGTTTTATCGTCCCACTCAGGTTGCCCCACAAAAACGCCCCGAGTATAAGAAGCAGTTGTGAAGAAACGTCACTTGTCACCGGCGCCGCGGGGGCATGTGTTTTTGTCGCGGCCTGACTCCCGGACAACACTGATATTTTATTTTGCTGGTTAGGGGTACAAGGGACGGTGCTCAAAGGGAAAAGATTTTTCTTCGAATTTTCATGTGTTTTAGTGTGGTAGAGCTATGCTACAGCAGCTCCTGTTTATGTAGGCTAGTATTAGACATAGGCCGACTCGGAAATAGCACTCTATCAATGAATATCGATATATGAGTTACTAGCTTTCCGCCCGCGGTTTCACCCGCGTGTAATTTCTTTTTCCAAATATCCCGCGGGAATGAGACGTTTTCCGTAGAAATTTTATAGCCTATATGTCCTGATCTGGGTTATAAACTATACGTGTGCCAAATTTCATCTAAATCCCTTTAGCCGTTTAGACGTGATTGACTGATTGAGTAACAAACATCCAAACATACAGACTTTCGCATTTATTAGTAGGATTACGTAGTGCAATTACAAAGCAATAAATTTGTAAGAAAGGGTCACGGAGGCCGAATTTGCAAATCTGGTATAATAGGCAATTTCTCCGCCAATACTCGTACTAACAGCCAGTTTTGCCGCTGTCAGATAATTTCTTCGGATTTATCTGCGAGATATCAATAATGCTGTGTTTTGTCAATTTAGTCAGCAACATTTATGTGTAACAAGTAAATTATGTAAAACATCTGACAGCGGAACTGGCCCTAAGCTACGTAAAAAACATCCCAAGACATTATTTATGAGGTTGCCATGTTTACAAGGCCTTCGCGTTTGATCTTGAACTTGCGATATTAGTTTATTTTATACGGAACAGTGAGTGAGTGTCCGTGCGTGGCGGCATCACTCATCGCGTATCTGGCGAATTAGACGCGTCCCGCGAAGCTGCCAGATTTATGACGCCATTTGCATTTAGAGCGTTTGAAAAACCACCCGCCAGTGTTGCTAGCTTAGGTTTTTGTACCCCGTAATGTGGACCGGGCGACTCGGATGGTCGTTTAAAAGCCTATTTCATTTGGGTTTTTAAATAAAATTCCCTTGATAATCAAGTGATCTAAAAAAAACGGTGCCTTATAAACCGGACTGCGAATAAACGACGTTGCTTAGAAAGCTTTTTCCTAAATTATTTTATGTAACTAATCTTTTAGTTTGATCGCCTCCGTGGAACAGTGGCTAAACCGCTCGGGTATAAAACACGGAGGTCGTGGGTTTGATTCCCGCCTTGGGTCTGGTTGGTGGTAGGGCTTTTTCAGAGTCCGCCTGGCTAGCTACCCCCACAGGTGAAATCTGCCGCCATAACAGCTCTGGCTGTGTTCCGGCAATATTAATGTGGGAGCCAGTACACTTGAAATCAGAGGCTCAAAGATCAGATGAGTCTACAGTCTGGCAGCACATTGAGGGACGCTTCCAGGTGAAGCGTCCCTCAATGGAATAGGCCGCAGTGACCGCTTACCATTAGGTGGGCTGCGTGCCTGTTTGCCAACTGACATAGTATAAAAAAAAGTTTAGTACTATTGTAAAATGCAAAGTTACTTTCTTTATCTGGCAGGAAAAATATGAAGACCACTTGGACCATAGCTACACAGCCGACACTATCACGATGTTTACTGTCACTACCAAGCTCGTACTATGCACATAACATTAACATGTGAAACGACGCTTGAAATCACTTAGCTACCGAAGCTTATTTATGAAAAGTATCAATATTGTTTTTGTTTAACTTTTGGAAATTCAAACGACTAATTAGCAAAAAGAAAAGAAAATACAAGATGAAAATACCTCTGACGCGATAATTATGTTTTCTACTAGCCTTCCGCCCGCGGCTTTGCCCGCGTGAACGTTGACAGCATAGGACATTATCGCAAGGGAATTCACACAATATCTTTATAAATTGTAGCCTATGTGTTATTCTGATGTATAAGCTATATTATTGTAATATATATATAATATGTATAATTTTATTAAAATTAATTCAGTTTTTACGTGAAAAAGTAACAAACATCCATCCATACAAAAATCCATACTTTCAAACTTTCGCACTTATAGTATTTGTAAGATAATTAATTTTTCATCAAAATTATAAAGACATACCACAAAACCTTAATAAACGTACACCAAGAGCTGGCAACACCAGGCTCGCTTAAGCCGTGCATTAGTGTTTTTAAATGAAACGTGTCTTACGCCGGTGGCACGATGAGTGATGGCAGGCGGGATACGCTCCACTCGGCTTGATTGATAAGCATTCACGGAGAACGGCTGATCAGTATCACAATTTGTGGTGTCGCTCAAAAATTAAAACATAAAGAAGTAACTTTGCTAACTGCATTATGAAGTTAAGTAGTGTCGAAAGTTTGACTGCCGATTCGGTTTTGCTGGTAGGTCGCACTTTAAAGCAACGAACGCGGCAAGAAATCCTGCTCCGTGGGACAGTGGCCAAGCAACTCGGGTATAAAACCCAGAGGTCGCGAATTTTATTGACGCCCAGAGTTTGGTTTGTGGTGGAACTTTTTCAGTATCCCAGTTAGCTACCGAAGCCACCCCACTGTTCAAATCTGCCGCCAGAACAGCTCTCTTTAGTTTTTAACAATTTCCCTTGATTTTTTTTAGCCATTTTGATCACACTAATGAGTGAGTCTCGAGTCTCGACACTGTCCAAATTTAGAAATTAATAAACCTACCTACATAGTTTAAGCTACGATTAATATAATCGTAATAAAAAGAAGCACATAAAACACACAAAACACATGCCATGTCTTTTTGTAATAAAGAATCTGAGCCAAATTTTCAACGTGAACACGGAAATTGCCTCGCCATAAAGGCCATAACGAGTGTCTTACGGAGCCGCAAGTAGAGTTATCAATTCCTGTTATTCCGGGATTGGGCAGCGCCCGAACACATTAGGACCCTTATAATGCGCTCATAACCTTCGTCTAATCACCTCATTATTAAATCGTAACCTAAACGTAGGCTCCGATGCCATGGAGCTCGCAAGGTGGTAAAAAATACTGAGCGAAATACATTACATCATGTATTACAAACGATCAACTGTGCTACCTGACGGTACCGCCCATGGACCATTGGAATCCTAGGGTTTACTAGCAAAGTGAAGAGTATGAGGGCGATAAGGATGGGAAGATAGAATAGATTTAAAAGAAGAGGGAATTCAAGGCTCCGGGACTCTTACCAACTATGTAGAACCTCAGACCAAATAAAAAAACCAAGACGGAACCTCCCGAACAACGCAATGAAGCCAGTTTTTTGCATTCGATGTGTGCGTGCCGGTGATGCCATGTGACCCTCGCACTCTGTGATTGGCTGTGACACACACACATGTAACAAAACTACCTCACTTTTACGTCACGCTGTGTACATATACAGCCGTGACGTAAACTGACGTAGTTTTTATTGGTTTCAGTGCGTTGTTCGGGAGGTTCCGTCTTGGTTTTTTATTTGGTCTAAGTGTAGAACTATGTAGATACACTGTGCTCGAGAACTTTGGTCGGGCCACTGATCACTTTACTTGCACTACAGGTATGAAGTGCTACTTTCCTGTGGTCTTCTGTAAGGTGAAGGTACTTACCTAGAAAAGCTACTCATTCGAGTGGAAAATCCACTAAGCTCTACTCCGCATAATTTTTCACCCAAATAGTAATTCCTTTTTTTTTTTTTGTAAAACGCATTGGTAACATTGTATACTAAAATGGTATTTATGTATTTGGTTATTACTAAACTGCGCTGTAGAGTGCTTGAAAAGATGTGCTTTGCACTAAAAAAGATACTTTAATGTCTATCTCAAAGCTTATCCGATAACATTTTTGATAGCAATCAGTTTATCGTTGTAGATTAGAAACAGCTGATAAAATTCCTATTCTTCACAATCGCTGTTGGAGATGAAAATATAAAAATAACGAACTGAGTAATGAGAAAAGTTTTCTGTGCTGACTTTTTAAGCTGGATGTTGTTTTAGGAAAACTAAATGTTTTCATTTATTTTACAGAACTGGTGTTGCTACTCGTTTATTGAAGGAGTCAATACAGAAAAATATAAAAGATACTCCTATTATAATGTAAAAAAAACTAAGTCCCCTTTTTAAAGATTTTTTTATATTCGTTTGGCAGAGATGCACGCAGCCCACCTGATGGTAAACAGCCACTGCGGCCTAATTCATTAAGAGATACTTAATAAGGAAGCGTTGCTCAATATCTAACTCTGTAGGTGCCTCTGATACCTATCTTTGGGGTTATTCCACAAATCCCCACTGGAAATAGTGTAACTTTCAAGTGTATTGGCCTTTAAATGTATCGGCTTCCAAGTGTGGTTATAAAGTCAGCTAAGGCTATCAGTTCAGACTCAGCTCCATACATCAGTGACGTTATTACGTAAACATCACGTCAGTCTTTTAACTCGTCTGTTCCAAGTTTCTTCAGGCGAAGCACCTCTGTATTTGTTCAGATGTTTTCTTATTGGTTGGACACCGATTGCAAAACTTTTTTCTTAAGGTATACTTTACTTATTTCTTGTTATTTACTAGAAATGCCATTACTTAAACTCCTCAGATTTTCAAGTTATATGTATTTTTTATTCAGGTGTAGATCGCTACATCGTGCATTTGGCTTGCGATGTGAAAGAAGGACGAAATAAAACTCTCCTTTTTCTATTACTCAATGGCAATGCATAACTGTAAATTATTAAGGGATATAAAATATACTATGGCTTATCATAGAGTTTAATCAAATTGAAATAAAATCGGTCTAATTTATACAAAGATCGGTCTCACCAAGTATCAGACAATTATCAAGAGACACGCGTATGTGCAAAAAGAACTAAAGAAAGTTCAACTAATTTGTTAATTCACTGGAAAATCTTTCCCTATTGTAACGAGCAGAAGTTACAAAGACGCCGAAGCGAACAGTTTAACAGGCCGCGTCTAAACGGAAACAATCGCGCATTTTCCCGGCTCAAAGGTAAACGCCCTTTTTAAGGCGCTTAATGTCTGCAAAAACCCACGTGCGCCAGACAAATGAGCGACAAGAAAAAATATATTACGAGTTACGTCCCAGCGCTTACCTGCCCTTATTCCCTCACAGCCGCTCGCTAACTGAGAAAACTCCTCGCCTCCAATACATTACCCGTAACATCCTCACACAAAAACTAAACAGCAAAGAAAACCCGGCAATGTATACAGTACAATTCGAACGAGTGAACGTGAACACGTTGGTAGGATCCCATAAAATAACTTCGATTTCAAATATATTTACTTAGGAAGACATAAAATGAATTTCATTGAAGGAAACTTTATTTTCCCGGAGAATAAAGATTGGGTAAAGTGCGATGGAGTCGTTTGGGGCGCGTGTTGCGCTAACTGCGTGTTTTGGTGATCCTTCAGACGGTGGAACCTTGGAGATTTCTTTCATTTAGTGTTTCTATCACTAGTAAGAAAATTGAAATAACTATTATAAACGAAATTGAAAACAGTATGTAAACGACATATGGAAGCGGGGGCCTTATGCAACGCCACTGACATTATTTTAAAATACTTACGAAGCTACGTGTTGTTTCTTTTCTGTCCTATAACTATTTTTATCGTCGTGTAGCCACCTCCTACTTGATTAACAAATATCAAGAATCAGCTGATGCATGACACATGCGTGAAGCTGAATTAGTATGAAATCCTGCATCGCGCAAGCAAAGTAATCGTCTCCCGTTAGCATATTGACGACACACGAAAGAATATGGAAGAAGCGGAAAGATGTGTGTTCGGGTACTCTCGCTCTCATTTCGATCTTCTGTGAAAGAGTGGTGCTTTCCCGATCGAGACGACCCACTTCGACTGACAGACTGTCTGCAGCCTGGCTTTATCACACTTAAAACTTGATTGCACTAAATAAGCTCAACTTCGTGATACGGAACCATGTTATATTAGTAGCGGCTCTTCTCTGGCTTAGCACCGGAGCCTTAACTGCGGCCATTAGCCGCCTCTACCGCGATGCCCGCGTTTATGACACGCCGAAACTGTATTAGCACGGATAATAATACCTAACGTATTAGCTATTTTCAGTCTATGAACACGGAATTGGTCATGGGAATGATATGGAATGATGCCATATTATTCCTGCATATTATGCATTAAGTACACCTTATGGAACAGTTCATTATTGTATGTTGATTAATAAAGTTTAAATAAAATATAATTTCAACTTGACACCCCCGCACATTTCTGAATTTTACTGTATGACAAAACGACTCAAAACTCCCAAAAATTTAACCTATAAGTATTTCTATTTTGCTTTGTAACTACTGTCATAACACTAGTTTCTCATTGCATTTTTTCAATATAATGTAATTTATAAAAAGTAACGCAAGCAGAAGAAATGGTTCGCTTTGCTATCGCGCGAATATAATAGACCGCAGCGATGGCAACAGACGTCTTTACGTCCCAAATGGAATTCCGTTGTTTGGTTTGTGACGCAATTATTTCTCGCCGTATCGACACGAACTAGCTAAGCACAGAACAGCCAAAAGGCCAGCTGACAACCGATTGGGTGTTATGAAATGAATTATTTATTTTTCAAATACATTTTCTAAATACTTTTTAAGTTACTTGTTTTCTTGCCTTTGAAATCATTGACCTGTTGAGAACAATTAAAAGGGAATGGTTGAGAAACTTGCTTGCTGTGGGTTAAATCCCTACAGGTCTGTTTCTGTCGGTCTGGGTGTTTCTATTTATATTATGCATCTTTAATGTTCGTTGTCTAACACCCATTGCACAGGCTAAGTTAGTTTTGAGTCAGATGGCGTTATTGGCACACTCACTCACCGAACTAACCGCAACAACAATAGCAAAGCCGAAAAACGTCCTATCTTGACTGACAGACGGGAACTAACTCACTTTAAGAGAGATAGGGCATAGAGTATCATCCACTTGAATGAGCTAATAGTCTGGGAAAGTGGCTCCATCTTACAGAAGGCCAAGGTGTTGTTTTTCCTTTTTTAGATGTTTATTTATATTATGGCACAAGTTCTCCCGCTACCTACCCTGGGGTCAGAACAATGTATGTGAAGTTGTCCAATATCTATTTATTTATTCAATATTAGTGCACGTCTCAGACGAACTCAGATGTGCTGGTTTGATAATCTGAAGAAGGTGGCCGGCTTCAAATGGATTGAAAGAACTCAGAACAGAAAAGAGTGGCACAATTTGAAGAAGGCCTACATCCACGCGATAGCAAAGGCAGAAGAAGAAGAAAGTGCACGTCTGTTGGTCGTTAGTCTGTACCGCAGCGGTTCGTCTGATTTCCGCGGCGCCTCACCGCGCAGATTCCGCAAGCCAGCGCAACTGTAATGGACGCCTGTTATTTATACTTCTGACGTGTACTTTTGTGTTTTCTTACAAAATATCTATTTGACGGTGTGAATGTATAACGTGGATTTGTCAAAGTTTACGGGGTATTATTGTAGAATCTTAAAAAGATGATAGACAATTTTGGATGTGACAATCTATCAAGTACATTTTGTGGAACAATATTTAAAATTGATACCAATAATACAGTACCTTATTTTGGGATCAGATCGATGTTTGCTCCGTAACCATCAAAACTTATTTATTTATTATTTTTAGCTAGATAATAATGAAGATAATATTTTACGTCTTGGACCGAGACCTCCAATTAATTCTAGGAACATCTTAATCTCCTTCCCGCAGGTTTTAAAGTTTATTTGCTAAGTATCGCAGTGCGCGTTTCTCTAATAAATATCCGTTACCGCATAAACAAAGAGGGTCTTTGTTTAGCAATCGGCTAATGCAGCGCCCACCGCGCGGCTTAGCTCTGCTTTCATTTGATGACCATTTTTCTTTCACATTTCAAGATATTTTCTGTTCAAAGCAGAATTATTTTGAAGCATACGTAACTGTTGTATTGAATGTAGCATATTGCATAAACATATAATATTTTCATTTTTCTTGAACCAGTCTATACCAAAATAAGAGTCACGTTTGCTCGTGGTCAATCTATGAGATCAGCATTTTTTTTTACTTTTTAAGAATTTATGTAGGTACGTTTCGCGTTTCTTTTTAGGGTTCCATGTTCAACTATCCCACCCTTTCACGATATTTCCGAGATAAAAAGTATCCTATGTCCGTCTCCTGGTTCTAAGCTACCTCTCCACCAATTTTTGCCAAATCGGTTCATCCGTTCTTGAGTTATAAATAGTGTAACTAACACCACTTTCTTTTATGAAACACACACACACATGAATACATATTAAGCCATACTCGTCTAACACATTAAAGACAATACCCTTAGCTGCACAATTATCAGTAGTAACTTTTTCTAGCGAATAAAATATTCAAAATAGTCAAGCGCAATCTCGCCGGAGATTTAAATGCGGGCGAAGTTGCCCGCAAATATTCAGTAGTTAGGCGAAGTTAAAAAGTTTCGCGGTTAGCTATTCAAAATGGCCGCTATTTAGTCAATTATGTATGTCTGCAGCGGGCACAGTGCGGCCATGACATCCGTGACGTCACACCATATGCTAATTGTATATATTATGTCGCAGGGATATGATAAAAACAGGGATTTGGTCAATTCCCTAAGGGATTTGATCAAATCACGGAGGATGTTAAAATAACAACACGATTTTATCATTTCCCTAAACAAATCTATTAATTTGAACAAATCCCAAAATTGGTTCAGTGAAATGACAAAATTATAGTAAAAACAAAAAAGGTTTTTTTAGTTTAAAAAAAATTAACCACGAAGGCTAAAGCGGGAGCTCCGCTTCGCTTCGCCGTGAGGTCACGTGACCCCTGTCGCAAGTTTAACATTTTTTCCCCATACAAAAAAAAGTGCACGCCGCTAAAGAAGTTTTTACTTCAGTAATGTTTATCCGTTGTCTGGCAGTTCTGGCACCTATGGCACAAGCTAATGCTTAGTTTGGGGCTAGATGGCGCTGTGTGAATAATGTCCAGAGATAAATATATGTATTTATTTATTTATTTTATGTCAGATAAGTTTTAGCATTGTATTTTTGTAACATTTAAGGCAGTTGCTTCATGCTGAATACTTATATAAAGTGTCATAAAAAGGATACAGTTTTGAAAGTATACAGACCGCCAATTCTCTGGCTCAACAGTTGCAGTGGCAACTCGAGCGCGTTACCTGCATTTAAAACTATTCTTTAGACTCTGCGCGATGAAATCTTAAACGATCCGACAACAATTGTTTTTTATGTCTCCATAGCTGGCAGACGGACTCGAAACTCATCTGATAGTAAACCTACGTAACTCGATTGAGGCAAACTTGAACAACAAGTCTTTTTAAATGCTCTAGTTTTTATTTCATATGCAAAACACTAACGAATTGGCACAATCTTATCAATATAAATATTAAAATATGAATTGACTAATTATGGCTATAACGATAAAATATCTTAACTTTTTATCTGAGAAAATTAGCAGTAGGTACCTTAAGTACATCCTTATGTACCGACACCTAATTTATTAATACCAATTTAGTTTTGATATTGCTAGTTATTAAACCTAACTTGATTTTATAGATATTCAACATACAAACCTTCAAACCCATAAAAAACTAGAAAATAGACTTGCCTGAGTTTTTCTGTAACATTTTACCTTCTTTATAAAATAGCAATGACTAAAAAAATAAATTCAAGGGCACAGCTGAAAAAGTTATTCTTGGAAAACCAATTAGAGAAAGAATATTCATATGTTTATTCAATAAACAGTTCAACGAAATTCGAATCGCAAAGTCCCAATATCATTCGGACAAACTATATAAAAACACGCCGCGTTTTCGATGCTAACTCCGTCGACGACTGAGAATAAATAGATCTGTCTCAATTGCACAGTAGATATTTTTAAGCACTTTATATAGACATGTACGATGTGTGATACTTGGAAAAAATCCTGAGCCTGGAGAAAAAAAAAGAGAATTCTTAAATTTTCCTGTAAGAAAATTTTCCATTACCTACGATATAAAATTAGGAAAAGGATACCTCAGACGGGGGTTACCACCACATGCATTGCACGAATCCCTACGATAGTCTGTAGTCAGGTATCTCCGATGCTGCTGTCGCATATATGTTTGTGAACTGTACTTCTTCTACAAAGTAGATAAATAAATCATTCCTTTAAATGTCTGCCTTCAAATCTCATATTAATTATTTGAATGTTAACCGAGGTTTGTCTGCCAAAGAGAGGTACAGCAGAGTGTATCTTCTACTCGAATATGCCGATCGTTTGAATTTGAATTTAAGCGAAATCCACTTAGTATTAAAAAAAGTAAAACTAATATTCATGAGATAATACTGAGTAAACAGTAAATAAGAGTATAACTGCCTGTTCCGCGTGAAAATGTTTCCGAAGCCGCCTCCAGCGCGAATTCCTTCGAGGCCGCAGAATATCCAATCGCATCCAACTTCCTTTGTTTATCAAGCGGAGGAACACTTTCTTACCTCAATGAAATTATTATCTCCGGCGCAGGGCTGCCACGGTTCGAAGGGATAGAATGTATGCCATTTGTTTTACTTTTAAGGGGCGTTGTTGTGAAGTGAAAGACGTGGAAAAAGTTCAATTCCATCTTCCATTTATTGACAACTGTAGTATAAATATTGCACTTTTACTCCTTTTTAGGGTTCCGTAGCCAAATGGCAAAAAACGGAACCCTTATGGATTCGTCATGTCTGTCTGTCTGTCTGTCTGTCTGTCCGTCCGTATGTCACAGCCACATTTTACCGAAACTATAAGAGCTATACTGTTGAAAATTAGTAAGTAGATGTATTTTGTGAACCGCATTAAGATTTTTATACAAAAATAGAAAAATAATAATAAATTTTGGGGGCTCTCCATACTTAGAACTGAAACTCAAAAAATATTTTTTCATCCAACCCTTACGTGTGGGGTATCTATGGATAGGTCTTTAAAAATGAAAATAAGGTTTCTTATATCATTTTTTTCTAAACTGAATAGTTTGCGCGAGAGACACTTCCAAAGTGGTAAAAAGTTGGTCCCCCCCCCCCTCTAACTTCTAAAATAAGAGAACGATAAAACTAAAAAAAATATATGATGTACATTACCATGCAAACTTCCATTGAAAATTGGTTTGAACGAGATCAAGTAATTAGTTTTTTTTAAAACGTCATAAATCGTAAACAGCAATTTTCCTCTCATTCAATCAACTCAAATATAAAAACGTCGATCAAACTTACAAAGAACTACAAGAACTTTTATATTATGATGATACTTGCTGCTACGGAACCCTTCATGGGCGAGTCCGACTCGCACTTGACCGGTTTTTGTAACTCGTATTGACTGCATCTGTGGGCACTGTTGTTAAGCGTAAAATAAGATATTATCATTTTAAAGATTGATTTTCTGTGCAGAAAATACTCATTATTCACGGTTCGGAGTCAAGTAGGCGGTGTAAAACACCCCTGTACCTCAGAAAACTGTTGAAGCCGTTGGTCTGGTCTCTCTTCCGTCGTGTCAGATTGCTGTCCTACCGTGCTATGGAAGTCAGGAAATAAAGAGTGAACCAGTGCTTCCCCACACTCATTTGTGCACTACAATAAATATTTCACGTAGTTGGTAGATTGTCAAGATTAAAATGAGTCTATTACAAAAATAAACTGCCTACCTACTACAACTTTATGTATGTGTATGCCTATATAACTAAGTATATGTTTTATTTTATTTTTAGATTATTATTAATTTTTTCTTACTTTTTTGAGAAGATTGAATTGGGTTCAACTCGTATTTATTTCTTGCTCTTGAGTTTTGCACTGCCTACTTTATAAAATTATAATTAAAACTTTTCCTCTACCTTAAGGTTGACTGGAAGAGATTGCTATTAGCAATAAGTCCGCCTACATTGTATCATCCAATTTTGTAACATATTTTTCTTTTATAATTTTGTGCAATAAAGAGTATATCTATCTATCTATCTAACTTTGCAGAACAGATCTTTTGTCATCCCTGGCCGTAAGAACTTTTATGTTCAAGTCTGTCTTCGGAAATATCCCAGCTACTAAGGCACAGGATAGCAAAAATCCGTAAAGAAGCTGACTAAAGTGAATGAAGTTTCAATGTCAACTCTTTATTCGTTATTTTTGTTTATTTAGATTGAATTAGTTCAAACACAAAACAAAATAAACAAAATAAAAAAGAGTCTTGAAACTAACAGACATTACATACAGCTTGGAATTATATTGAATCTAATATTATTTAAAGGATCTAGACGAGACAATTTAGTTGCAATGTGATCAATTATCCTATGAAGTCAATAGATTTAAGTAAGCTGTTAATACAACGAATAAGGAAGTGTTATGTAATTTCCTCTGTTCCTTTAGGCATTTCCAAAGAAAAGAGTCATCGAGATCACAGCCAGATGTTTAAACCACAAGACCAACGAATACTGACAAGTACGTCTTCGCCCTCTACAAGATGTCTCACTTTGTTTTTCGGAGGAGAATTCTTTTAAGCACCATAACCACAGGCTAGCTAGACCTGCGGCCGTGTGTGGAACTCGAGACTAAATCCCACTAGCCACTAAACTCCCCGGGTTTCCCCTTTACACTCGTTTGGAACGAGCCGGTGCCAGCCTTGTGGCTACAAGATGTCTCACTGGCTTCCATCTCAGTGCGTATGGCTTTTTACTAATTCAAAAGGCCGAATCCTGAAGGTCGTCATTAACCTGCGCGGGCGCCCGGCGTTCCTTATTTATACGCTCTGAAGCAGCACTAAAACGCTCTGTAAAAACGCCCTATTGTTCTCAGCACTTCACCAGGACGTATAAAATAATAAATCGATGCCTTAAAACGGCGGGGAAGAGGGTTTTTTATGTGTGCCACGCAGGTCAGACGGCGTGCAAGAGGTTAAAGGTTTTTACGGTTTTTTAGAACAAGTTGTTAAATAACTGGAAATGAACTATGGATTAAGAATTGTGTTTATGTTAGTCATTTTTATTTGTAATCACAAATACAAATAACTAAACAGATTTATGTGCAACATCTTTTAGACTTTTTTACAAGGCATTACATTATCATTACTCAAACTTAAGCAGAGGCTAGGCTAATTTTATGTACAAAATAATGTAATACGAAAAGTCTCAAATTATTGAATTGTTGCGATGTTTCATATTGTATTTGATTTATTAATTAAACCAAATTATTTGACATTTTACAATGTCTTTTAAGTGCTTAAACCTCGTAAAAGTGGCTATAAAAAGATACCTTCGAAAAGCCACCACAACTCGTCCTATTAATATGGCTAGTAATCAAAGTGATATCTTATATTTCTCGTGTAGGTATTCTCTTATAATTTTCACCCATTGAACAAGCAATGAAAACAGGCGATAATTCGTCCAGTACACTCTCGCAATCAGAGCGCCGAGCGTCGACGCGGCATTAGCGCGCAAACACACGCGTGATTCGCTGCCACCACTCCCGTCTAATCAGAGGGACCTTTTATACTAGAATACGATATTAACTGATCGAGCATTATGGAACTGCCTCTTTGATGCAGTGGCTAGAAGATCGCTTATCTACGACATACGTATGTATATTCCTAAACGCTCCTTGAAGTAATTCGTTAAAAAAGACGCATCTTGAAGAATTTTTTACTGAGATATTATTGAAAATTTGATAAGTCCATTTTGTCCCACAATCAACTCAATCTATATTTACAATATAAATGCGAAATTAAATCTGTCTGTCTGATACTTTTTCATGTCTGACTGAACCAATTTTTATAAGATTAGGTATGTGCAAACTTAGACTAAACTAAAGAAAATTACATAGGCTACTTTTTAGTCCCAGATAATGCTTAATTCCCATCTGATAGTACAAAATATAGAAGTGTTTTGGATTGTCCTTCTTTCACGCTACAACGTAGCCACCGTCCGAAGTCATTTTTGGCATAGGGATAATAATTTGGAAACATCACATGCCTGCGATATTACGACATTCGTATAGTCAGTACGGGCGGAGCCAGGGTCGAAGGCTAGTTAAAAAACAAGGTCAAAAAGATATCTTGCGTATTCTTTTATCATTATCGTCCGGTACACGAGCGGAGCGCAATCAGCGCGTCGAGTCAGCGCGTTAGGCAGGCAAATACACGCACAATTTGTCGCGCGGCAACGCTCTAATCAGGGACCTTTTATGCTGGATAATCAACTAAATATCAGTTTGCGAAGGAAAGGAATTGACCCTGGTGGTTTAGGTCTGATTGGAGGAGAATTTTTATGTTCCATTTCATGGAACTCGGGGCGCATTTTATGGAACAGGCGCTCGTGGCGCAGCTGTGACAGTGGTTCGTTAGAGATAACGAAAGTCAAGCTACCCACGCCGCGGTCGGTTAATGGATGGGTGACCATTGTAACCACAATTAGAGAGCTGATATTTATGAAGAAATTAGTCGTTACTAGTCAGAGGCCATTTGGTGGATTGAGAACATCTGTCATTAAGGTTGGTCACTTGCCTTACGCACCCCTCCACCAACCCGCTTTAGGCCAGCGTGGTGGAGTATGGCCCACACTATAATTATTCATATACTGTAACATACAAAAACATGATAACTCAAAACCTTAATTAATAAATATATTATCACCCGAGAAACTTTGTGATCTTCAAATGCCGTAAACGTCTTGAATTTCCTGGGAGAAATTAAGAGATCTTATTAGGCAATGTCGTCAACTGGTAAGTAGAAAAAGGCTTGTTTCAATTGTCTACATGCAAACATTGATTTCACCAACGGCACTACGTAACCATTAACCGGTCATCACTGGCAAGCCGCTTCATTACTGCCTGACATATCCATAGCACAGTTTACTGTGTCCATAGTGCGGAGATGAAACACGACCGCTAACACACGGACCGTCGCAGACAGGTGGCGCTAGTGATGTCACCCGCTGATCAGATGCCACGATAACGCGGGAGCTTCAATGCATTCAGGCGTCGCGTCATCCTGTTGCGCGAAGCTGTGATAGCCGAGTGATTTCAAGCGCTTCGCATGCGTGAGCTAGTGGCAGGCACCTGTGGATTTCTCTATCTGCGTATATAACTAGCTCGGTGTCAGTGTTGACGGAAAATATCGTGAGGGAACCTTCGCAGTTGAATGGTTGTTAGTCATTGCCCAATTTGTCTATTTCCCTTGCTGAAGGTTCGGAGATCAGATGGTTGTCGCTCCAATATGATTGCTGGACTTGCGGAATCCTGAATCATGTTGCAAGCGTACTCTAATTCTGGAGAAAGATCCGACTCGAACCATCGACCTCACTCATGTGAAGCGAAGCTTAAAGTCTATCAACTGATTTCGCATTAAAAAACCACCATATGACTACCACAGCCCATCGCTTAATTTAAATAATAGGCTCCTTTGATCTTAAAGTCTCATTTCAAATGCAGGCACTGTCCCCACATTAATATCGTTGGAGCACAATCAGAATTTCGCCAATTCGACGATATTGCCACCTCAATAGACTATCGAAACAGTGTCACCTTCCCGTCGGACTAACGAGCCTCCCCCCTTTCCCCTCCCGCGTCCCGGTTGTCCCGCGGGACGCGCCTAATTCGGACATCAGCTACAAATCACAATTATTGCTCTCTGCGATAATTCACTGCTCGATTTCTGCCGATGGCCTCACCGTTTGTTATTTCCCCGTATGTTTGGGTCCATAATGATTTGTCAGGTTTGGATAACTTGCGAGTTTCATGCCCTATATTTTCTTCTTTTTACACTAATGCCTTGAAAAGGTGATTTGTATGCCTATTTGTATTACGAAATGAATATGAATAACTGGTTTGTGGTAGGTCTTCTTCTAAAGTGAACTGCAGAGGACACTTAACAAATATTTCTAAATTAATTGTTTTTCTTGAGACCAGTGTCATAATGAAAAAGGCTGTAGTAGGTATTTATGCATCGGGCGACTTGTTTGTTTATCTACCAAGTTAGGAACTAAAAAAAAACTAGAGTTATTGGATAGCTGGTGATAAGGGCCTTCGGCACTCTTACTTACAAACGAAGCGCAATAAAAAGCTAACTATTACTTACACGTATGTCGCTGTAAATGGACATCACCCATTATTATCCGAATATTTCCAGCTCATTTCGACTGACAGAAGCTGCCTGCAGTATGGCTCTACCAAATGAAATTTTATCATGACAATATGAGTATTATGCTACAAAATGAAGTTTTACTCATGAATATACATTAATTAAAAAATGTTCACTGTCTCCAATTCAGTTAATTTGGTATTGCATTTTCCACTAGTCCAGATCTCATCTCGGGTCGCGATGCGCGATAGAGCTCGCTCGCCTAGGGCTTGCGGAATACCTAGTTCCTCCGAATTCCTCGCAAAAGTCCGCAAAAACACTTAGTTCGTAAAGCGAGACTGGCTAATTGTGTAGCCGCGTCAGCTCCTATAAAATCGTGTCCGAAACCGCTGCCAAAGAACTGCGACTGCAGAAGGGAAAGCCCTTCCCATAGCCCATAATTATGCGCATGTCTATAAAGAACAGTCTTCCCGTGGCTTAGAAACTATAAATACGTACCTACAATTTACAAAAAAATAATAAAAAAATGTATTTGTTCTCGTTGTTGATTTCTTCTTTATCTGTTTAGTATCATTGCATGAAAGAACAACAAATGCTATTTTATGTTCTTTTCTCCTTTGAATTACTTTTTCATTTTTTCTAATAATATAATAATACTGCTATACTGATGTCATTACAACAGCCCATATAATTTGCCGTGGCTATGTTCCAGAAATATTACTTTAAGAGCCAGTACACTTTATTGAAATTATTATTGAAATTAAACGCTCGAAGCTCAAAGCAGCTTACAGTATGGCAGCACAGAACAAGTTAAGCTTTAGTAACTCCTGGCACGTCGCGCTATTCCGTGATAAATATTTTTGTAGTTTTATTGTAATAATATTGGCTTATTTCACGACACTTACTTCATATAATCTAATGTTTAAGGACATCCTTAATATTTATCATCTTACTAAAACTATGCGTAAGTTTGTGAAGATGAATGGTGAACAAACATACTTTTCATTGACATACAATGCGGTCAAAATCGCAGGAAGAAGCTGACATTATGAGTAATCATTAAAGGTATTTTACTCTTATGTAGTGTCAATCAATAGGCATTAACAACAACTCCAAACGCCACTTCCCCTTCTGCACCTCTCTACTCTGCTAGACTATTAGAAGCGCGCGACTACTCCCGCTCTACTCCAAATTTAATTAAACTGCGGCGAGTGAATCGCCCCTCCCACGTGCCCCCACGTGCCCCACTCGAGCCCCACTCGTGCCCCCGCATACAAATGATGGATTAACTGCGAAAAAACGCGACAAATGCAAATGTACTGTGGGGCTCATTTGGTGTCGAGTGCCGCGATGCGGGTCGCGCGTGTTTTGTTGTCCGCCACGAGAGCCAGTCCTCCTTACGAATTTGCATTGCGAGCTTACGAGGATTTTATAAATTAAATTGGAAATCCGTATCAAAGGATCCAATTAACAACATACTAAGTGCAAATTATTTTCAGTAGACTTTAAAGTTGATGAGCATTCCCAACTACATACCATTGAGCAAGTCTAGCTCATGACGCCATTCAATGATCCGATCAACTGTGTGTGTCATTCCATTGCAGGATAGATACTCGTAATCATTTAAGATAGAAAGCCTCGCTCAACCTGGCAGCCACACTGTAGATTCCTCTACTCTGAACCTTTATTTTCAAGTGTACTTGTGGGGGTGGTAGCTAGTGAATCGGACGCTTAAAAAGTCCTACTACCAACTAGGACGTGTATCAAACTCTTAGCTTAGCTCCAATCCCTCATCTTTACATCGTTTTTAGGGTTCCGTAGCCAAATGGCAAAAAACGGAACCCTTATGGATTTTTTTTTATATTGGGACTAAACTAGCACTTCACCACAAAGGTGCCGATGTTAAACAACTATGCGGTCTACGATGGAGCGTCATTGCTTTGGAAAATCCCGTTAATTCCGGCCTTGAAGAGCCCTAAGTTGTATTGTGAAGAAAAGACAGACACTCCCGCGCATTCCATATCAAGAAAGATGAAGCAAATCGCTTAGTTCGTACGCGCGGTACAAACAATAATATTTTATTGCATTAAACACCTCCACATTGTCAATTATCAATCAATTATTCGGCAACCCTAGTCGCAATCCTCACTGGCGGCTATTTATCCCGCGCTCGTTCGACTGATTAGCTAACTAGTTCATTGAACAAAACATCGCTGTGACCCACAGGCCACACGTCATCACTGCCCTATCGTTGATCTACGACTAATTGCATGTTGTCAATTGACGTGTTTCATTTAGCTGAGGCCAGTTTTGACGGCAATTTTAAAATTGTTTCGTATATGGTTTAAAATTGTTTCGTTCCTTGGGAGAGCAAGGGATTTGATATTGGAGGCGGGAGGAGGCTTACCAACCTACGATTCGCTGACGATATCGTCTTGTTCGCCCAAACAGCCCCGGAACTTGAAAGCATGCTGCAACAACTAAGCAGCGCAAGCCTTGAGGTTGGACTGAAGATGAATAGATCAAAGACACAGTGCATGACTTATAGCACCAGGCAAAGGGTGGAAGTGGATGGGCAGGTAATTTACTATGTCGACGAGTACACCTATTTGGGCCAGATAGTATCCTTTGAAAACAGGCAAGACAAGGAAATTGATCGCCGGATCGAAAACGCCTGGAAGAGCTTCTGGTCCATGAAACAGTGGATGAAAGGTGAGCTTCCACTCAGCTTGAAGCGCAAACTTGTCGACATGTGTATCTTGCCTATCGTTACCTACGGCGCGCAGACCTGGTCTTTGACCGAACATCTGAAGTCCAAACTCAAGGTTTGCCAAAGAGCAATGGAGCGCAGTATATTGGGAGTAAAGCTCGCCGATAAAATCCGAAACACCATGCTGCGCTCCAAAACTCAAATAACAGATGTAGGGGCAGAGACGGCTAAGCTAAAGTGGAACTGGGCTGGCCACGTCTGCCGCATGGATCCAAACAGATGGGCGAAAATAGCCACTGACTGGGTTCCACGTGACGGACACCGAAGGCGTGGCAGGCCTAGGCGGAGATGGCGGGGTGACTTAAACGCCTTTATGCCCGACTGGCAGCAACTGGCACAAAGTAGGGAGATGTGGCGGACAGAAGGGGAGGCTTTTGCTCAACAGTGGGATCAAATAGGCTAGAAAAAAAAATAATATGGTTTGGAAGAATACATTTTAATATGAATGCTTGATAGTTGTTATATTAATTACAATGTTTTAACGGCGACGTTTCATTACTCCTTGATTACCAAAGCACATTACAAGTATTCACACGAAAGTACGAAAACAATTTTAAACAAACAAACTTTGAAGTCATCGGCTTTTTCATATATTATGTAGATGCTGAACAAAATCCGACTTGATCTGTTATTTTGTTTATTTTATTATTAACCAGCGGCCCGTTCCGACTTACTAGAAGTTTAAAACCTAATAATATACAAACCTTGTCCTGATGATTACATACAAAACAAAAAAATAATTTAGCTGCAACCGTTCTAAAGTTACATACATTCCGATTCATTTTTATTATAAAGGATACATACCCTTGTTCATTAGAATCAAATTAACATAACACATTAATTTGGAACACAGCTTACCCAGCGTTATTACTGGGTAACATCCATGTTTCAAACTTGCTTTCGACTTTACCAGTCCCGTACATCAGTATGCGCCCCTTTCTCCCTTGTACTACACTTCTCCCAACTCATGTAGTTAGTTGACTTTCCGGAATTATCGCCGTGTTGAGCGAGCACCTTTGCAGAAGCACCCAAATATCTCGTCAAATTCGGATCTCTCCAACTTGGAATTAGCTCACGGTAACGTACTTTGATTTATTTTGATGTTACATAGAACGGTTCCGGCTCGAAGGACCATATGGATGTAAGGTTTATCTTACACCTTTAGAGAACGTTTATGGTAAGTAGTTGAATTAATCGATATCAGGACAGTTAGTTTCAATTAATTCATCTGTAAAACACAATTATCTACACTAAAATTATAAAGAGTAAATTTTATTTTGTGTGTGTTTAAAATGAATAAGCTCCATAACCACTGAACAGATTTGAAAAATTCTTTCACCGATGAATAGGTACAGTAACATCGAGTGACGTAGTCTATTATAATTATAAAAAAATAGAAATCCTTATTCAAAACTCCAATAATCTAACCCTAGATGTAATCATCCATCATTTTTACCCGTGGTAAGCCGGAGCGTGCTAGTATATTCAGTAATTGTAAATTAAGTCTAAAATGGAAATGTAAAAGTTTAAAGTATCATTTACGATTTTATTCAACACGAAAGTTTTCACGGCAAGGTAGCAGCGATCGCGCAACTTCGCGCAACTCGTCAAAGAAGTTACCCGCAATCGCAATGTTACCCTGCACTGCGATGAATATGGAATTGTTCCATTCTCTAACTGAAGACGTAGCAGTATTACTAATTTTCTTTTTCATTTTTTTTTCTGCGTTTTAACTATAAGTTTTACCACGTTGATATTATTTTAAAAAAGTAGCTCATGATGTAATTATCATCCAGCTCCCAAACTCTGTTAGGTCCGAAGCGACATAAAAAAAA
Source organism: Mecyna flavalis (assembly GCA_949319885.1). Lineage (NCBI taxonomy): Eukaryota > Metazoa > Arthropoda > Insecta > Lepidoptera > Crambidae > Mecyna > Mecyna flavalis. The sequence goes on along the minus strand of OX439419.1, from coordinate 153,557 downwards.
ATTCAAATATTCTCCCCTTCCCCCCACATTTTCGGAATCAAAAGTACCCTATGTCCCCCGAGGATAGTGTAGCTTTCCAACAGTGAAAGAATTATTCAAATCGATTCAGTAGTTTCGAAGCCTATCCAATACCAACAAACAAACAATCAAATCTTTCCTCTTTATAATTATTAGTATAGATAAGTAATCCAGGTTTAATTTCCGGGTAATACAGAACTTTCCTCCCCCTTTTCCATGCCTCGTAAAGCCATTATGTCCTGCGTCTGATATTTATTCATTCTTGTCACTCACTCATGTTATAGTTAAGTTAAAGAACTTCACTTAGTTATCAGACCAAAGTAATATTGAGTGTCCTCTCCCTGCGCACTTCATCAAGCACTATCATAGTGGTTGGTAAATAGTTGGCAACAAAAACTCAGCTAACAAACTTATATCAGTTACCTAATACGTGAAGAGGCTAAGTCTTTATCTGGCGTCTTCTGGCAGCGGTTTTTTGCGGTTCCTACGGCGAGATAAGGCCTTTGTCTCGTTTAATGAACGAGACAGTTCACTCCCGCTTTATTTTTATTTCATTACTTGAGATAGCCGATCGGGATTGTTCGTGCGATGCTATTATCTGTCGCGGATTCAAAAGACGTTGATGGGAAGTTATAGCTCTAAGACAATTGGAAGCTGAGCAATCTGTCTTGCCTTCCAAATTTCATACTTTTATGGACCTTATTCCATTAAAGTGGCAGTGTAATACAGTTTGAGGCAACTTTCTCCTGTGTAGGTAAGCTTAGACTGTGGAATGAACTTACCGCTGAGGTTTTCTCAAGAGATAGCATGGAGTTCTTCAAGAAGGGTGTGAAATTTTTTTTACAGAGTTGATGCGCGAGTGATGACTGGTATTGCAAGCTACGGTAACTGCTTACCATGAGGCATGTAAAAAAAGCTTTGAAGAGCTATATCGGGCCAATAATACCCAATCAAGGACTATTTAAAACTTTAATTTGAAATATTTGAACGTCTGAAGTGTCTTGATAACATTACGTTTTACGGTAACAATAAGCTCAAAAATCGGAGGATTCGGACATGTATGTAAATGTTTCATTATCAATCAGTTGCAGAAACGTCCATTAAAGTTAATGTTTCAGTAAAGCTATTGCTGTCACTTTTTATTTCATGACAACGAAAAGTGACAGCATTAGATTTAATGAAGCATTAACTTTAATGGAGCTTTCTGCAACAGAGCGTATGCCTGATGGAATTTGTTGTTTATCAGCTGAACTACATCCTTGTACAAAGTTGCAGTGAAACATAGGTGAGAGAAATAAAACCAATCACTTATGTAACACACGCGCATAATGTAAGTTCCTTTCCCGGCAAATTTTGATAAATGCCTAATTCCATCGATATTTTTAGGGCAAAATCACCGCATTACGCAGCGGAATTTATTCTTTTCGTGTTTTCCTCTCAGCATCAATATCAATTTGCAAAATGATATTGCGATATGCAGAGCAGGCTCAATCAATATCAATGTATCGCTGTGACGAGAGGAGCCAAATATCGCCCCTATTTTTGGAACATTGTGTCATTGCGCAGACAGGCGGGTGAGGTAACAACGATGGCAGCTTCCAAAAAAGAACTTGCAAAATCTAATTGATCCTTTTCAATCTCATTTTTGTTTTTAATTTTTTATCAAGCCTTTTTGTTCATACTTAGATTATTATAAATGCAAAAGTAACTTTGTCGGTCTGTCTATCATGTAAAGCCTTTAAGCTTTTTTTTATATTTGTCGCTATTTGATACGACTATAGAGAACATAAAGAAAGGTTTGAAGAGAAGTAATTGAAAATGGAGTAAAATATCGTATTGTATACAACGGAGTGTACATTGTAAATGTGCTTGATATTAATATAATAGAAACATGACTAAGTTTTATAATAAAAGTAGATGAGAACGGAGTGAGTAAAAACAGTCGAGATTAATTATGTATTTTTGTACTCTTTAAAAGTGTCAACACTTACTTTGCACAGAGAAATGAATGATGTCAGTGACTCAGTGCCTTGTCGTTACCCAGGAGTTCCTTCAGAGTGAATGGTTTTATATTACGCTGAAATCACTGTACTGGTTGAACCTTGGAAAAGGACATAGGCTGTTTAGTATACCGAAATAAAATGGGTGGCTGAAAGTTGGTACTTAAGAACATTTTGATTTGATATTGACGAGCCATTTGGTGTAATGGTCGAGAAGTCGGCTATTACACCAGAGGTCGCGGGTTCGATTCCCGCACGGTACAAACATTTGTGTGCATGAACATGTCTGTTTGTATCGGTCTGGGTGTTTCTATGTATAATATGTATTTATTTACAAAAAAAAAAGTATATAAGTAATGTTTATCCGTTGTCTGGCACCCATAGCACAAGCTAATGCTTAGTTTGGGGCTAGATGGCGCTGTGTGAATAATGTCCAGAGATGTCCAGAGATATTGCTTCTCTTAGCTACAAATATTTCTTCCGTCTCGATCAAAGGAATGTAAAACGGCAGCCAAGTGCGGGACAGCTTGTGGCCTGATAACGCGTCACGATCACGCCACGTGCCAACTCTATACTAACAGTGTGAATTAAAGCTGCAGGAACTATGTACATTATATTGTTTGTAATGTTTTGCCCAATTTATTAAAATGAAAACTGTAATGCGAGTCAATGCTTTAAAGTAAAAAAAAATATAAACCTATAAATGTCCCAGTGCATATGCCTGCACCGATAAAATCAAATCATTGCAACAATACTGGTACTGGTTTGGTCACCACGCTTGCTATTGCGGATTGGTGATCATTTGAAATTAGTAGCTGAAAAAAACCAACATTAGTCTAACCCGCCTTTAAGCAGATAAATATTTATAAATAAAACTTCCTAGACATACACAGTACCTACCATAACATCACGCATTTTAGGCAAGCCCATTAAAGAAAAGACAATATGTAATAAAAGTTAATATTTAATTATTTATTTATTCATAGAAAAGAAAATGATATCAAAATAAAAACATTAAACCTGTATTTCAATCTCAGCAGTAAGAAAATAGATTTGCTTCACGTTCAGTGTAAACTTTAAGACCGACTTGGGAGATATTACAAAAATGCAACCAATAAAAGTATATTTTACAGCAGAGGTATAAAGTGCAAGTTTGTATGCTCGTACAAATGTCGCGGCTGTAACTCTGCGCATATTGACACGAAACAAAGTTCCGGGACAGATCGACTACAATCATATGGAATGGTCTGGCTCTGCCATTTTTATACTGTAGGAAATCACAGCAAAGTCAAAGTTTACTTACCTGTCATGGTATTCTTATCTAGTATTACCTATAATGCTCTTTGTCATTTAACAAGGCTTTTAATGGTCTCTCCTCTAGTCTATGTCTGTACCAAAATCAAACGGGTTCAATGGCTTAGGCGTAAAAGTTTAGATGTTGTCATGCAGACTGTGAGACAGATTTTAACAAAACTGTTCATCTACAATTGATTAAGTGAGAAAATTCAACGCAGAAATCAGACCTCGTTCATTTTCATACAACTACGAGTACCTACATGAAAATGATCAGCTTTCGAATATTAAAAAAGCCGGTACACAGTCAAAATTTATGCGATAAGAAATATGTAATTTTGTAAGCATACAACGCATCAAGACGGTAAATTTTTCAGTCCCCGAGCATAGAAGATCTCCCATTTTCGTTGTCTTTACTACTAGTGAGTTCTATGCATCGTAACGGAGAAACAAGAACAAATAAACCACTGTTCCGCAGAGGGGTTAAAGCTAGATTTCATCAAAGGCACAGGCGTTTCGTATTTCCTGGACGAACCAGAAGCTGAATAGATAAACGCTTCCAAATCAAGCAGTTTCGTTATCGACACAGATATTCTTCGTCCCCTTCCGAACCAACAGAAGCGATGCCAAGATAAAACTTTTAAAAATTGTCAAAAACCTCGGCTGAAGTCGAAGTTCGTTCATTCAATTTGGACTTTATTTTACTACGGTTCAGTTCTGCGAACGTCAACAGAAATTACTATAGATTCAGTGAACAAATACTGGGAGGTATAAGTTTTATCCTCGAGAACTATCGGGCTCTTGGCTGCAATGCTAAAAGATTACTATTATCATAAAATGGAAAAGTAGAGAATTTCATTTATTGGATTGAGAGCATTTGTTAACCAATAATAGATAGATTTGTTCATCTCTGCAATTCCAAGAGCGTGGAAACTTTCTGGATTATTTTATTCATTATTATTAGTATTTCATCATTCTGGATTAGTTTATAAGCATCCCGTTCTGGCTCAAAAATATAACTGACCCGGTGAACTTCGTATCACTTACTTTAGTATTTTCCTCGCAATTTTCCCATATTTTCTCATCGTTTAAACCTTCCCTGGACTTCCACGAATATTTCAAGACTAAAATTAGTCAAATCGGTTCAGCCGTTCTCGAGTTTTAGCGAGACTAACGCACAGCGATTCATTTTTATTTCTATAGATATTTATTTTGATTCAAAACTGGTAGGTACGTCATAATCTTCAGATTTTAGGTGGATTTCTTATAACAATCTTTGATCATCACGAATACGTTATCAAACTACTAATACAATCATTCAGACTGTTTTCAAGAAATGACTTAACATGATCGAATTTTTATTTATATTGATGTGTGTCTCATCAATTTCAATTTATGTGAGATAGATTAAAAGTTGATTGATTATTTTAAAATGGCTTAACCATACTAAATATTTTTGTGGATTTTTTATCGTATGAGTGTAATTTTAGTACTTAAAGATTTAGTATTTTAGAGCAACATTAGAAGAATTTGTGAATAAAAATCGCAGTTTATCTTAGTAATTTTTACCTATGTGTGATTCTTTATATTACTGGAATTTCTAGTAGGTAATATAAAGAATTGATCGCTCACCCATTACAGTTCTCCCAAGTAACATTGAGATTGATATACCACTCAAAAGCCCATTCAAAGGTCAATTTATTAATTCTCCAGGCGTCCCGGGCGCACCTGCCGCCCACACCTGATCACAATACAAAAAATAATTCCCGAAAACTATATAATTCCTTACACAATTCTCCCGAGAGAGCCACACGTAAGCGCTTTCAGAAAATAAACGCAACATTGACGGCATTATTCGCTGACACATTTTATTTAGGCTTTAATGTGACGTCACTGTTAAAAAGATGGATGGTAAATATAATAAAGGCGACGCAAGACGGCTTTGTGAGTCGGGTGGGGAAGGCGAACACAATGATACTTTTATAGGAGGCGAGAATCAAAAGGCTTTTCGGCCGGCGCGACCTGTCGACGCCACGCGCGCCACAATGCGCGCTTTGTGCGTCGCCTCGCGCGTGATATTGCCTGCCATTTGTGTGCACAATCACGCGAAGATGCCTGATAATTGTGACGATATCAAGCAGTATTTGATTAATACTTCTCACTGCCAAATAGACACTTACAACGTGTTCGCAAATAGAGAAACATTCTTAGACCTTTTCGGCGCTATCTTTTGTCAAACTCAGCAAAGCTTGTTTAGGTTCTTGACAACATTATTCTAAATCTCTTTTATTACATGAATTTTATCCTATTACTTTTACACGATCTTTTTAACGTTTTCTGTGTGTATTATGTACATAGGATACATTCACACATGGTCGTAAGAAAATGGCTGCTTTGTGCGAGGTTGAAACCCGCGAGTTCTGGTGTAGTGGTCTACCATTTTTAGACCCAGTTCCCTTAAAGTTTAAAACTTCAATTATTAATCAGAGAGTGAGTTACCACTCAATAATTTGGCAGAACATTAAGTAGTGTTTTGACAAAGTGTCCCAATAGAATAGGCCTTATTGGCAATTTGCCATCAGGTGGACGAGTCTGTCAGCAACAGAAGTATATAAAAAGAGAGTGAGCAAACCGACCGTAAAATGAGTACAAAAGACTGAACGATATCGCTGCAATGCTCCCCAATTGAACGACGTTTCCGCGTCGGGGGAAAGAATTAATAAATCTACCATTTTTCTTAGCAATCGTTCGGCAGTCGCGTTGACAAATTAGCCTATAAATCTCGCGACGAATAACGACGTCACCTATATTTGTTGCTGGACGTTCCTGTTGCTATATCAAGCTAGTTCAAGTGATTATGTACTTTATTTGGTTGTGATAGAGCTGTTTTGAGTGGAAGGAGGCTGCGTTCAGGTGGGTACTCACAAGATAAATGGGGGAACGTCTCGGTCGTGGCCTCCGAAGACACGGTGGCCTATGTTTGGGCAAATCGACCATTTGACTACCCGCCACTCGCGATACTGAATGTTTTACATCAGCTGCCTCCGTCAATTGCCTTCGCTATGAATAAAATATCGAGTCGGTCCTGTTTCTTTACGGGTTTGTGGGCATGCTTTTAAATACGATCAAAACGTAACGTAGACTTAAGGTTGTTTTCAAACCATATTGACTGAAACATTAACGCAGCTATTTACTTACAAAATAAATTAATAAATTGACATTTAGATTGAGTTAGATTAAATGTAGTTATTTAAGAACTTGTATAAACTAATTCTTGTATCTAATTAAATGACTGACTGCTGCTAATAAAATTGACAATCATGATAATGATAAGTTATTACTACCACTTATGGACGGACACCTGCGACTAGGGTCTTAGATGTGTGACCTTTGAGAATAGAATATGGCGGACGATTGGGGAAGGGAGATAGGGTCGGCGGATTGATCCTCCGTCACACTCACTTATCAAATGAAGCGTATAAGCTAAGCTACTACTCCCACATCAGTCTTCTATGGGAGCAAGGTGCTTCCTAGGTCGAGTGGCCCATTTTGACAGACAAACAAGATATTCTGTCTGTACCATGCCTTTTCCACACGACTCCCGACAAAGTTACACGGTGTAATACACGGTGTAATCAAGCTTCTTAACAATAGTTATAGCGAGCTCTCTTGAAGTTTATTCAAGAAGCGATGAAGAACCGGCTAACTTGTGCGTGTTATAGCTCAACTTTTAACTACTTTACTCTCAGTCATTTAAAGTTCAAGGCAAGTGGATTTATAAATATGAATAGCTTAGGATTTTCTTAATATTTGCCTTTTAGTGGATGGTTGAAACTCTATGTACGATTTTATTTATTTATTTATTTATTCAAACTTTAATGCACAATCAAGAGTACATAAGGCGGACCTAATGCCTAATGGCATTCTCTGCCAGTCAACCTTTGGGCCAAGCAGAAAAAAAAAAAAACGATTATGTTTGTTTCATAAAAATATTTGTGACTTTTTAGTAAAGAAAAAGAAAATCTACTATCCCTTTATGTATCAAGTATGGGCGAGCAACTACAAGTTATAATTAATTTAAACACCTACCTACGATAGTTTTTGACTGATTTTATGTTTTTGTGATGTTGTCCAACATTAATTATATGTTTTATTATCTAGTAGTCATGTTTGCCAATACTCCTACGTGTCGCAGTAGTTCAGTTCCACAATTAAAAGTTCCCAGGTGTATTAGCCGTGGTCACGCGCGGAATTCGTCCCTCTGAATCTGAATTAAATCTCTTGGATTACTCAACGAGTTCGCACGCTGAGTTTAATTGGACACCATCGTTCGCTGAACCGTTTTAGTTTCGTCTGAGAGATTAACAAAAAGTATATGACAACACTTAATCAATCCATACTTATTTTATAAATGCGTGTGAGTACGAGTAATGCGAAATTCTGTCTGTTTTTACGCTTTACCACGTTTTCATTACAAAAGTAATGAATCCCACCAAAAACATAAATGTAAAAAAAGGAGAGCCAAGTTCAATGCAAAAATTATAAATGAGTGCCAAGTTCTATAACCTTAATGTAGGTTAGATTTGACTTGGCCAGTTTTTATCAGAATTAAAACATTATGTTGATTAACTTTAAATTGCTGATGTAATGAAAACTGGCCAATTTTAAAATCATAGAACTTGGCACTCATTTAGATCTCCATTATTTTTGCGGCGAAGCCCACAGCCAAGCATGATTAGAGATCTGTGTTTTTCTTAATACATATTTTAAATTACTCAATAGAATAAAATCCTTGCCTAGCAAATTTTTTTACCGTTTATTTTTTCTTACAATCACCAATTAAAGTAAAAAATATCAAGAAAGTCCTTGTGGCACGACAAAGTTAAAATTTTGTTGACCAGTGTCATTTCATGATGTCCAGGAGTGCAGGAGTCTCCAGCCTCGAGGTGAACGTCTGGCCTTTCATCGAGGATTAGAGGTTTATCCTCTTTTTCCAGAGGTGCGTTGTCCTTTTCAAGAGGTATGTCCTCCTGAAGAAGAGTCGGGGCATCTTTATCAGCAGGCGCTTCTATGTGAGACTCCTCCTCTTTTATAAGGGGCTCGTCCTCTTTAATGAGAGGTTCGTCCTCTTTGATAAGAGGCTCGTCCTCTCTGATAAGAGGAGCTGCCTCCTCTACCGGAGCGGCGACGGCAGCAACTATAACAGCTAGCAAACAAACCTGTAACAAATACCTACATTTTGCGCCGTTAATAAAACTAGAAAACACTCTACCTACAGATGAACTACCTTTTTTTTTAGCGGAGGAGAACACTTTTGCGTGCCTTAGCCGCAGGCTAGCGACGCCTGCGGCCGTGTGTGGGGCTCGGGACTAGAGACGTTCGTCCCACTACCCACTAAACTCCCCCTTTTCACCCGATGAGGACGAGCCGGTGCCAACCTTGTGGTTATTGACCAGCCCGTCCACGGGTACCCCGGCCTGATGCGTAGGCCGGGGTGGCGCCTAGGGAGGGCCACCCGAGGAACTAGGTGACCCCCAGACTTGGCTTGGGAGACCTGTGCAATGCGGGCGTTAGGGAACTACCATCGCCCGCAGGTCAACCCTCAGGCCGGAAGAGGGCGCACGTGAGCTGGCTGGCACGTGGCTGCACCGCCAAATGGCTATGTAGCCATGATTCAATTGTCCTGTATACGGAGGTCAGATAGCAGTCGCTGCAATGTTACTGGACTTGCCAGATCCTGGGTCCTCCTAGATGGCTACAGCGGCCAATATTTCAACCAACACGCAGGATACTTAACATAGTGCACAAGTGAGTGCACTGCGCAACCACAGAGGCACTCCATATTTGCACACTCTCATAACACGGTGGGACAGCAGTCTCAAACGACTGAAGGGGGACAAAGGCCTGACATCGAGTCAAAACGCTCTTCGAAAGACGATAATATTACTAGGAATACTCACCAACAGCTTCATATTTCCTAAACTAATCTGTTTAGCTGAGCAGGAGGTATTTATACGAGGCGCGGCCGACCGCCAACCGCAAGATGGACGGTACACCTGATACCGCGCTAATTGCTATTGTCCACAGTTAAATAAATTAGCCGATTAGTAAAACTAACGTTTTGACAGATTGATTAAATGATTCATGTAACGATTTGGACTGTTCAATTTTATGTTGTTGTGTAATTTGAGTACGAGACGTGTGGTTTCGCGTTACAAATAGGTACTAAACTGATTGAAATGGAACTTTACAAGCTACTACATAAATAACAATAAATAAATTATGTTTTATTACTATTACAACAGAGATCACGGGTTCGATCCCCGCACGATATTTGTGTACATTAACACGTTATGAAATGAGGTGTGAGTGTGGAATAAGCCGCAATGGCCGCTTACCATCAGGTCGACTGCGTGCCTGTCTCCCAACTGAAGTAGCAAAAGTCACTGGTCAGAAACAGATTTCACGTACTATGGTCGTATTAGCTTACCAGTAGGACTATGCAGAAGTAATTTCCAACTAAGAAATTTCACAGAATAACATTTGCGTTCAGTCTGTTACTCTTGCGTTAGTGAATTGACTGACTCTGACACTGTCAGGATAATGAGTAATGCCGAAGTCTTGAAGGTGCTGACCTCTGGTGAAAACTTTAGTGTCTAGTGCTCACGGAGCAGAAAATGACTTCGTTCGAGATCGCACAAAGTTACGTCTATCTGTCAATCTCGCTGTCCGTCTATACGCATATCGATCATTTTTCTTCTGAAACACCCGATTGAGACAAGCCGTTGCCAGGCTATTGACCAGCCCATATATTATTAACGTTAGGAAAGGACATAGGTTTCATATAAGCACGAAATAATGTTAGTCCCCAAAAGGTAACAATAAATGAAGTAGGTATTTTTGTTTGTTCTTTTTGACGTGACAACGTCTTATAAATTGGTTTGCCGGGTGACACTTCAAGAAACTGCGTTACGCTCCGCTCACGTTATGCGCTCACAATGAGAGCGAGTGAGAGGCACGCGTCCCGCCTAAGAGCGAGAGAGACAGACATAAAAAGTCGTTGTCACGTAAAACTTTCGCCCGTATACCGACTTTACAGGCAACCAATTTTTCTTGTGTTAGGTAGGTATACTCGTATGTCATGTAGTTTCGTCATAACAACGTTATAATTTTTGATATGAAAATAGTTTTGGAGGTGGAGAGTGACAGAGGCTGAGTACTTTATAATAAGGAGGTTAACAAGTAAACGTATTACGTATCTAAAGGTGCTCCTTCACCGGGAGCATTCGCATGTAATGTAACATTACAGACTCGAGCATTACAACAGTGAAGGAGGAGAACCGAGCATTACAATGCGCATCTTGTAATGATACAAAACGGGCAGGAGAACCGAGAATTGCAATGCGCACCTTGTAATGATACAATGTGTAATATCTTGATACAACTTGTAACATCAATGCGCTCCACTTCCCCCCGCCTGCTCATTACACGCGAATGCTCGCCAGGGAGGTAGTATTGTAATGTAATGCTCAAAGTCAAATCTATAATATTACATTACACGCGAATGCTCGTCGGTCAGGGAGGTATTATTGTAATGTAATGCTCAAAGACGAATCTGTAATGTTACATTACACGCGAATGCTCCCGGTGAAGGAGCACCTTTATGGCATACGATCACTGCCGCTCATGGACATTTGCCACACAAGACCCATCACATAAGTGCTGCAGGCGCTTATAGAAGAAATACGAAATGCTTGTTTTATTTTATAATTAAAATCCAAATAGTCTTAACTGTCTTCTTCTAGAATAGCTATTAATACATCAGGCTCATCAGGGTCTGCAAAGCCAGCTTCCAGCATAAAGAGTGTCACATCTATGAGTCTGGGCTCTTCCGGGTCTGAAGATATTGGTTCTTTGATTATTTCATGATGTTCAGGAGCTGGAGCCTCGAGGTGAACGACTGGCCTTTCATCGAGGATCAGAGGCCTAAGATTCTCATCGATAGGTTTATCCTTCTTTTCCAAAGGTGCGTTGTCCTTTTCAAGAGGTATATCCTCCTTCAGAAGAGGCGGGGCATCAGCAGGCGCTTCTACGTGAGACTCCTCCTCTTTTATAAGGGGCTCGTCCTCTTTGATAAGAGGCTCGTCCTCTCTGATAAGAGGCTCGTCCTCTCTGATAAGAGGAGTTGCCTCCTCTACCGGAGCGGCGAGGGCAGCTACTATAACAGCTAGCAAACAAACCTGTAATAAATACATTTTGCGCCGTTAATAAAACTAGAAAACACTCTAGCTTCAGATTAACTACCTATGTATCTACGAGTACCTGACGACTTTGCAAAAACTTGTTAAAAAACTTAAAAATACTTCCTTTTCAAATATTTGGAACATAACTAAACAAAATCATTTACACAAATGGTTGTTCCGTGTGGAGATCGAATCTGAGCCTATGGTACAATAATAGACTTCGAAACACTTCTACCCTAGTGTCACGAAACAAAATCGTTTGTCAAAAAAAAAGAGTATTCATACTATTTCAAACAACTTTGTCTGATGGACCTGCACAACCAATTGGCTGTATAGCCATGATCCCATTGATCTGTATACGGTTGGTCAGATAGCAGTCGCTGCAATGTTACTGGACTTGCCAGATCCTGGGTCCTCCTAGCTGAGTTTTTAGGCTACGGCGGCCAATATATACAGTGCACAAGCGAGTGCACTGCGTAACCACAGAGGCACTCCATATTTTGCACACTCTCATAACACGGTGGGACAGCAGTCCCACACGACTGAAGGGAGATAAGGTCTGACACTATCACTACACATAATATTACTAGGAATACTCACCAACAGCTTCATATTTCCTAAACTAATCTGTTTAGCCGAGCAGGAGGTATTTATACGAGGCGCGGCCGACCGCCGACCGCAAGATGGACGGAACACCTGATACCGCGCTAATTGCTATTGTCCACAGTTAAATTAGCCGATTAGTAAAACTAACGTATTGACAGATTGATTTAATGATTCATGTAACGATTTGGATTTGTGTAATTTGTGTACGAGACGTGTGGTTTCACGTTATAAATAGTTACTAGACGGAATAGAACTTTACAAGCTAATAAATACATAACAATAAATACTAGTAAATGATGGAAGAGATGAAGTTCGATCCCCGTACGGTATTTGTTTGCATTAACTCTTCTTTTTGTCTGTATAGATATATGTATAAATATGTATTTACAAAAAAATACATGTTTATCCGTTGTCTGGCACCCAGCTTTGTTTGGTTTGAAGCTAGATGGCGCTGTGTGAATAACGTTCAAGAATAATTTACATTAAATAAAACAACTTAAACGGATAAAAACTCGCGGTATATTCTTCATTTTAAAAAACCCGAAGTTGTTTTATTTAATGAGTAGTAACCGCTTAAATATCAGAAACCAGTAAATACCTAATTTACATTTCAATAATTAGGCTACAACAATTTGTACGCGGTAAAAGCCGGGGGATACCTAGGTACTAATAATTATTTAGTCAGTTGAATGCTGTTCGGACCCTCAAGACTTGCGTGGGGGCAAACCCAACATGATTATTTTCATAATCTAACTATTCCATCAGATCACTTTTAATGGCCAAAGTCGTTTTAATAATGCGTTTTTAATCACTACGGTTAATAGATTATCGATCAATGATTAGTTTCCAAACGTCATGTTTTCCTATGTGGTTAACAACTCACTGTTTTGCCGAGACAGTTATTATTTCAAGTGCCAGTTTTACCCTTGACAAATAAGTTCAAGATAATTTATAGCCCGATTAACAAGTCACAGTTTCAAGAATTTACACTAACCGCTCAATTTTCTCAAAAAGGAAAAACAATCAAGTCAAGTCAAAATTCATGTGTACGATATATGGAGCGTGGAGTTCGGTTTATTGTTTTTCCTTTTTGAGAATAGTGAACGATTTTTGGCAATTTTTGAAACTGTGATTCGATAATAGGGCGTTTGGCCTCTCCATTGACGTAATAATCATTGCACAGCTGCAATTTCCGGACGATTTTAGGAATTTCATACATTTCCTAGGAATTGTATACAATGACGGATTACATACATTTCCGTTTACATATGTACATGGAATCGTAAATTACCTATTAAAGTTACAGAGTAAAGAGTAACTTAACATTGATATATATATATCGAGACTAAAATTTAAGAAACTCGATAGTTACCGAACAATTAAATCAATCCGGGGCATTATTTGTCTATAAATACTAAGTCATACAGTTTTTTGAATCAAAGATAAAATAAATTGTATTGAGAATAGATTGAAATTGGATCCATCTATCTACAATCAGTATTGCAAACAAAACTGAATCCTGATTCTTACATAAAAGAAAGAGCTAGTCCGTTGGGAAGAAACACACTTCCCACTATCCTCGCTAAAACAATTATGTCCGACCTAAATATTACATCAAGCCCTCGTAATCCCACAGCATATCTTCACGAAATCTATAAGAACGAACCAAATCCCAGAGCACTGCCTCTCGATTCCTATTACAGATGTAACGAGATCCCGAAATGTTATCGGAAAATACTGTATTCAGGCCAAATTTCCTAACAAATGCCGCCCGATGCTCCCGCGACGTTGACAAATATGACGCGCCCCGCAACCAGCCTCCCCGCGTACATGCCCGAGAAAAAGCGCTCCTTTAAATTGAACTACTCTCATATTGACTGTTGATTGATGAGCTCAAATCGATGTTCGCTTACACAGAATAAGCGTAATAATAACTCAGCGTCACAGTCTATATTTCTACAGTACATTTTGTTTTTCCTACTGCGGGTTTATTTGGGAATCAGTAAAGGACTTATTTAGTCTGTGTACGTATCGCAGATGGAGTGCACGTAGCGTATACGAGTAGTTAGTGAATAAAAAACGCAGGCGAGCTCCACTGCTGCGCGCGTACATGCGTCCTCAAATATTTATGAAGTACGCGAGCGACAGAACGCGAAGCGATGAATTCGACACCGACACTTCTATATCGGGGAATTGGTCTCGGTCCCGCAATCTGGCGGATTCGATCGTAACTGCCGGGAATGGAGAAAAAACACTACAATTTTACGTCTGCGATAGCGGCGACATGAATAGATTTCGTTTTAGGACATCCTCGTCTCACATGTGCGGCATATTGCTTTCGATACAAAATATATCATAAATCACAATGTTATGGTAACAAATTTCTATTCACATAGTATACTCTCCTCGCTCTGAACAAAAAAGTATGTGCATGTTTGTTAATATTGATCTGAGCGTTCCTGTATCACCTTCTGGCACCCATAGTAAAACTTTAGCGTAGCTAGATGGTACTGTGAGAATAACGTCTAAGGATATTCATTATTTAATAATTAAACCAATTTGCTCAACGGCAATAATAAGTACAAAAATGCAATGCTGTCTTATTCTTTCAATTAAATTCTGTTTGCATTCAGAATGTGCCAATTTATTTGACTGTAGCCATTCACGGACTGTAGCACCAAAACCATGTGTTCACTTAGTTCGTACAACAAGCATGTTAGGTATTAAAATACCTGCAGTAATCCGGTATGTAGATTGAGAGATCCTCGCCGGGTTCCGACTGCAGCGGTTAATTTCGACGATTAACCGACAACGCAGCATTGCAGCGCACAAGTGACCACTCAAACAAAATTGCACTTCCTATACCACTTACTTTCATGGACTGGCGTGATTGCAGAGTGACACAACTGGAGAGAATCAGCAGCTTTGCTCCTCAATTACTTAAATATTTTGATGTATTTTCAAAGGTACCAGGAGAGCATAACCGCAGCGTAACTATTCATTAAATCAAAGAGTTTGAAAGACTAGCCTAGCTTCTTGTTCTTCTCTGCTCTCCTGGTACTACGGATTATATTCCACGCGGTTTCACATCGATCCTGACTTTAAAATAGACATTTATCGTATGAATGAAGATAAAGTTTTCGTTCGTTTCATAAAACCACATTCGTATTTTAATGACCCTCATTATGCAACAGTCACATAAATAACTATTTTTTATGAAATGACGTGTAAGTGGAATAAACCGCAATGTCCGCTTACCATCAGGTGGACTGCCAGCAAACCAACCAAAGTAGCAAAAAAATACTGATCAGTTTTTTTATAGGCACAGGTTTAACCTATGATCGCTGTAGCTAACTAGTAGGACTATGCAGAGGTCATTTCCAACAAAGGAACGCAGAATAACATTTGTAACATTCTGTTACTCTTACGTTACTGAATTGGCTGAGACTGTCAAGATAATGAGTGCTGACCTCTTGAAGGTGCTGACCTCTGGTGAAAACTTTAGCGTCTAGTGCTCACGGAGCAGAAAATGACTTCGTTCGAGATCGCACAAAGTTACGTCTATCTGTCAATCTCGCTGTCCGTCTACAGGCGGATCGATCATTTTTCTTCTGGAACGGTTGAGTTGTACTTCTTGCTATGTGATCACTGATGTTTGCGTCACAAGCGTTGAATCAAAGCTTATATTTATTAGATTAATTTATGTTCATTTACTTCAAAAACATAGACACTTAGTTTCTGGGCTTAGAGAAGACTACAATTTAGGTAAGTGTGATCCACGATTCGACCAATTAATTTTAAGTGCCCAACTTTCTACTGGCTTTTAGCTTGCATACGTGTCTTCAGCATTCGATAAGAATAGATTTGTACGTTCTTAGGAAGAGTGAGTCTGAGTTGAGATCGATATCACAAGGGACTTATGGAGATATAATAGTATCCTGATAACAATAATTAGTTCCAAAGACGGAACAGTGGATTACATAATTTCCATAACGTATTGGCGTGACGCGGCAATATTCCAACAGTGCGGAAACGCCGCCTCACTGCGTCTTAGCCTTAGCCACTCCCAATATCGTCACCTTATGCAAGCATATGTGTATATTTTAGGTACATAGTATTAGGGGCTTTTTAGGATATGCTGAAGTTTCTGGATATTTGAATAGATCTGACTGTGATTCGTCAAAATTAATGTAGGTGTCAGTACCTACACTTGAAATCGAAGGAAAATCAGAGAAGCCTACAATATGGCAGCAAATTACGATGCTTCGTACTCAAGCCCGGGTCTCCTACGGTCGATCGGTTACTGTTAGGTACGTATGCCTGTCTGCCAACAGAAAAAAAGTTTAAAAAATTAATTGCCTCATACTAAGTGTACATAATTTCTAATAAGCGACAAGTACACAAGCTTACTTTGGGTCAGAAGAATTTATGAGGTATCCGACATTCTATTCTACTTTCAAAATAGCTGCATGCATAATCTTGTCAATAATCGTACCGTCTACTGAAAAAGCACCCGTCGCCGCGAGTGTCAATCCGTCAATTGAATGGACCCTGACTGGCATTATGGCGAGGCGCGCATTCATTAGCCAACTCCGAACAACCGCCCATCGCTAACTCCGACACATTGTGACAGAAACACGTTGGTGACGAATACACTAGTTTCTATGACATATGTACTATGTCTGCGTGGAGTTCAGATGAGGGGTTTTTTAATGAAAGAACTAGTGCCTACCATGCGTCTATAGTCTCAGATATGATGCCAGCCTTTGAAAAATAAATATCCCTTGGAGGAACGACCTTATTTCCAAGCAATGGTAGTTATAACGCTGCACCAAAAAATTCCGCTCAATGAGCTGGCAAACTCAACACTCCTGAGGGTAACACTTGTAACTATTATTAATACTAATTTGAGTGACATATAAACTTGCCGCATGCGTACAATTATGCAGTTCGTGTCTTTGCGTGGGCACGTGATTGCCACTGACCGCGCATCATCGCGGCAATTAACAAACCCACAGGCGCAGACATTTCTAATTCAATGCCTCTCAGAACTGTGGTGCAGACAGTTACTGTATGTCAGTCGCTTAATGCCGGCTCGAGCGGGGTACTGGGTAGTAACACCTTCTCACATAAGATTGACATGATTGAATAGTAGCTGATATTGCGCTCCGTTTGGCGACTCCTGAATGAAGGAACCAATTTGAGTGTGTTTTTTTTAATCTAAAGCCGTTTTTATCGCGGTGGTTTTTAAGGTTTCATGAAGATACAGATTAACTAACCTACAAGTAGTTTGACAAGATAAGGTCTGAGGTTTTAAAAAGAAATCTATTATTTTTGGTGCGTAGAACGAAACGTTATAGCAACATAACCAGAAACAAGCTATACCTTCGGCCGTGTGCAGGACACGGGACTAAAGGCGTTATTTTCACTACCAACTCAACTCCCTGGTTCCCCTGTACATCCGAGAGGGATGAGCCGATATCCGACTCGTAGCAATTCACCGGCCCAAATACCTACCCAACGAAACTGCACAAATCCCATTAAGTACATTTAAGAAATCTATTCCAAAAACTACCATCACCGAACGGAAAACGTCAATATTGACTCAATAACTCGATCAACCTCGAGTGGTCCCCGTGATTTTTTTAGACTCGGATTCGGGCGTCTGGTTATTTGTAAATGGGACGTGCTGGGACGGGCCGGGACGAGCGTGGAGCGCAACTCAAACACGCCCGATGCATATGCATCAAACTTGCATCGAGATTCGCCAAGCGGGAAAATATCAGGGACACTGACGATTCGTGCACAAGTAAACAAGAAGTGTTCAAATTCAAATCAAAGCTTCTGTGATCTGCCTGCCCCGCCTTCGCGTGAGTGGAACTTATCGCTTAAAAACCTTGTGGAAAGGATCATATTTATACAGGGTTAACTTATTGGTAATGTGTCTTGATCCTTTTAAGGGCATGTAGAGGAGGTCCCCAGCTAGCAATTAACCCATTAAAATGTAGGTCAAAAGTGAACCGATAATGAGATATTTTTTTTTTATATTTTTTCGGAAAATTAGGGAAACACAACTTTAAAAATTTAATAAAAAAAAACTACAACATATTTTAATGTAATTATTTATGATTAAGTTAGAGCTTAGTCTAGTACATAATAAAACACACTAGGATAACTGAGAGTTTTGTTAATTTTGAAATAAGAGATCTAAAACTAGAATTTTTTTACGACGCTTATAATTTTGCTTACAATAAAGTATCATTTTCTTCAAAAAATCACCTAACTACTTGGACGGCAGAACATTTAAAAAACATCTGCATATCAATGGCTATCCAACAAGATACAATGTGCACTTAAAAAATTGATAACAACTGTAAAAACAACTAACGAGCATAAAAGGGTAATAAATCTCTATACACATTTTTTCGCTATATCGGTGTATTTTTCAACCAGATGACAATCAATAGACAAACGACACTTGGTTAAACCATGAATGGATGAAAGAGACCGGTCAAGAGATGACTCATAAATAAAAAATCCCGGGAATTAGTTTCATATCTGCTTTTGTTATGTCAAAACGTTTTACTCCAATGATGTCTTATAGGACTACAATGATGTGAGATATTGCAATGCACTTAAAGAAGATTCATTCCCGCCTGACCCCTCCAATTCTACCTTCAGAGGGGGCAGTCGAAACTTTTTAGTTTTGCCTGCCCCCCCCCCCCCCCCCTCCCACCCTAGGGGCAGACGTTACAAAAAATACGGTACCTAAATTAGTAGTTAGTTTAAACTAAAAAGTTTCGACTGCCCCCACTGGTACAAACTTAAATTTTTCAATGCACTTAAAGAAGGTTCATTCCCACCTGACCCCACCAATTCTGCCACCAGTGGGGGCAGTTGAAACTTTTAGTTTAAACCAACTACTAATTTTGGTTCCTTCTTTTTAGTTTCGTCTACCCTTAGTGGGGGGGGGGGGCAGGCAAAACTAAAAAGTTTCGACTGCCCCCACTATAGGCAGAATTGGTGGGGTCAGGCGGGAAGAAACCTTCTTTAAGTGCATTGCAAAATTTCAAGTGAGTGTCCTTAAGACATCATTGGAATAAAACGTTTTGACAAAACAAAAGCAGATATGAAACTAATTCCCGGATTTTTTTTTGATGATGAGTCATCTCTTGGCCGGTCTCTTTCATCCATTCATGGTTTAATCAAGTGTTGTTTGTCTATTGATTGTCATCTGGTTGAAAAATACACCGATATAGCGAAAAAATGTGTATAGAGATTTATTACCCTTATATGCTCGTTAGTTGTTGTTACAGTTGTTATCAATTTTTTAAGTGTAAATTGTATCTTGTTGGATAGCCATGGATATGGAGATGTTTTTAAAATGTTCTGCCGTCCAAGTTCTTAGGTGATTTTTTGAAGAAATGATACTTTATTGTAAACAAAATTATAAGCGTCGTAAAAAAATTCTAGTTTTTGATCTCTTATTTCAAAATTAACAAAACTTTCAGTTATCCTAGTGTGTTTTATTATGTACTAGACTAAGCTCTAACTTAATCATAAATAATTACATTAAAATATGTTGTAGTTTTTTTTTAATAAATTTTTAAAGTTGTGAATCCCTAATTTTCCGAAAAAAAAAATAAAAAATATATCTCATTATTGGTTCACTTTTGACCTGCACTTCAATGGGTCGATTGCTAGCTGGGGACCTTCTCTACATGCCCTTAAAAGGATCAAGACACATTACCAATAACCCTGTATATATGTAATTTAGAGCAGTTGCGTATTTAATTATGCACGTGCATACTTAATATATTTCGACGATTCATAATGCTAAATAAACAAAATTGCAATTTTTAAATTAAATTTTAATTTCGATATTAATAACGTAACTACATTCCTTCGACGGAGTTTGCCTATAGGTACATCCATCGCTCTTTTACTCGTCAAGTAGAGCCTTCTAAGTATTTTCTCTTGGCGACTAAAATTTGCTAACTCCCTTCCAATTAAATGTAACTGAATTTCTATAAAAAATTATAACACTTCCGAATAGTGATGTGGATGTATCATAAAACTATTCTAATCGTATTAGCCCGCGGCCATGTTTGTCGGCGACAGCGCGACATAAATATTGTCGCAGCGACAACGCGACGTCGCGCGCGCCGATAAATCTGCAGCCGCGACAAACTTGAAAACAATCCGATAAATATATTCTAATCTTTGACTCTCTTTGGCGACATTTTTCTGCTTACTTTACTTCGATCGTAAATATCAAATATTTAGTAAGTACTGGTTCCGTCCGTGACTTCGAATATGTGCACATTTATTTTCCGGGACAAAGATTGTTGCAAAGATTGAAGGTCACGGTTTATTCAGCGAAAAGAGAAGGTTTTTACACTATTTGTGCATCCGTGCCGTAGATTGAAGCGACAACCGCGTCAAAGGTCAATGGTTGAAATCCTGGGTCGGACTGATTAATTAGATCCCTTCCATATCAGCATATTATGAGAAAAGGGGATCAAGAACCAGTGCTCGAGACTTGATCTGAGTGAATGATGAGCTGAGTCGCAGATATCCATGGGCAGTAATGATTACTTACCATCAGTTCATACTTGGCCGATTGTCTATCGCTTTCATTTAAATTAAAACTGTAAGCTTAAAGGATCACGCCTTACTAATAAGTACTTCACAATATTTCAGGGCGTGGTTGAATTCCCACGAACTACGAAATGACGTGAGGTAACGACGCGTAAAGCAAAATAGCTACGAGGTACCTTAATTCATTTTAAGTGGTGTTTGAACGAGAAGTCTGTACTTAATAGTGGGATGCTAAAGACTGTGGATGTAATTAGAACGTCACACAATACATATTCATCTCCGATTTTTTATGATTATTATAGCGAGCAGATGAGCATGCGGCAAACCTGATGGATTCTTTCTATTACGACGTGTCTCTCTAAACACTTGACATTGGCGGAATCACCGTGCTGCTCATAAACACGGGATTGAGTCCATAAAAAAAAAGAGAGACCGAAGTCACAAGTGTCAATGGGTGCTATTAGTGTACACTTTTCATAAGAACTTTTGCCCCACTATTTCGTAAGAAATAATATTTTTGCGGTTTTGTAACCCAGTTATCGACGCTTCCACTCCGGCGCACCGCCTTCTCGGACGCTGTGGCGAACACTCATTACACTTCACATTCAACTTCATTACCAAGTAAATGGTAGTGTATTTCTATGAATTCGCATTTCAGGTTGCGCCGTTCAATTAGTAAAATGCGACAGCACTTATGTAAAGTTTGTGTTATAATTGCTCTGAAATCGAATTTGGTATACTAACACATTGAAATTGCAAACGCAGACACATATTCCACCTCGTGAGCAGCCACAATAAATATTTAAAGATACTTAGGAAATATCCTACTACATTTTCTTACTAATGGCTGCATGTTTTAGGTGATGCTTCGCAAAAACACCAGAGAATAAACATCTTAGCAATCTAAACACTAGCTAAGCTACTATCAACGGCTTTGCGTGGTATATCGGGGGCTTCGTCGTTTGACCCCGGTCCCGAATACACCGCGGTGTCAAACGCACAAGGACTCTTTTTGAATTGGCCGTTTGACACCGTTAATAATATCGCGGTTCCAAGCGGGAATAACTTTTTTCGACTTCGTCATTTGACACCGCCAATAAAAATCTTATTTTTGATTTTTGTACAGTTGAGTACACAAGTAAGTTGTAGATTTGAAGGATCCTTTAGTGAGCAGGTTATATTTTTTTCGGAAAAGTTACTTGTTTTTAGGAAGCATTAACGTGTCGTGTATTGGTTTTTGCATGGAACACGTTTGCGATATCGGAATCGTTAGAAGTTTGTATCTTTTGCAAAAGAAGTAATAAACGAGTAGCTATTACAATAGTCTTATCGCCAAAAGGGTAAGATGGTTCAATTAGTAAGGTCACTTGTTCCTGGAAGCATTGCCTTGTCGGTATTTTTTTAGTAGTAGTTTTAAGTATTTGATGGTTACGTGTAAATGAAAGCTGCAGGAGTCGTGCACTGCTTTGTTTGTAAAAAAAATAGAAAATAACGACATAAGACCGCTTATTTTTGGTCTGAATTAAATTTTATGTGTATAATAATATGAACAAATTTAATGTTTCAATAAATGAATTACTTCTCGCTTTGTGTATTAACGAAAATTTAACTATCTATATTATGTATACCTAAATAGCTAATAATACAATATAAAAGCATATAAATCATTAAGTACTGGTGGTGTGTGCGGCCACACGCGAAGCGGCTGTCTTGATCACACGTTTTGTGTTGGGCCGCACAGTCGTACTGACATTTTTGCGCTCGCGTCAAACGTATAATGCCGCACTGGAGTTGCAATTTTAAAAACACAGGGGTGTGTCTTTGGCGCAGTCAACGTGTTAACAAGCTGAAATGAAGCTAGATGAAGTGACCATATCCCAAAAAGTGGCCGATAGTGGTTGAAAGTAAAGAGCTGATGAGCGTTCTATTGGTGCGGCCTATAGGACAAAGTTGTCATTACAAAAAACGGATACTTATATTGGGATATTTTTTTCGATGCAATTTTGTCTTTAACTGTACATAAATAATAACAGCGGTGTCAAGTGACGAAGTCGAAAAAAGTTGTTCACCACTTGACACCGCGGTGTCAAACGGCCAATTCAAAAAGCGTCCTGGTGCGTTTGACACCGCGGTGTATTCGGGACCGGGGTCAAACGACGAAGCCCCCGTATATCTATACTAATATTATAAAGAGGAAAGATTTGATTGTTTGTTTGTTTGGTTGTATTGAATAGGGTCTAAAACTACTGAACAGATTTGAATAAGTCTTTTACTGTTGGAAAGCTACACTATCCCCGGTGAACATAGGGATTTGATCTCGCAAATGTAAGGGGAAGGGGCGATATTTGAAAAAAGAAATTACGCGCGGGTGAAACCACGGGCGGAAGACTAGTTGAAAAATAAAAGCCTGCGTTATACTGATGAATATCCTGTATTACTGTAATTGTTTATTAAAATAAATTCCCATAACAAGACGTGAATCGAACCCACGATATCGGGATCGAACCTGGCCCAAAGAGACGATCACAATTAGCAAAAAGCTTATTTATGACGGCAATAACGTTTCTCGGTAAACCCACTCATGTCCCTTCGCCCTCGTAAGCACAACGCCAAGCTTATTTGTCAGCCAGATATCGCCATGACAGCAATAATTCCACGTACAATATGCAACTCATCGACTGTGCTAAACAAAACGTCACTTGAAATACACATCTATGTGGTGGACATAAAGCTAAAAATTCGTTGAAGAAATTTGACAGTTTAGGGAAGCTTGATGCGCTTCGTGCTGTACAAACAGATCGTATTGATTCAACGTGTTATTCTATCAATCTCTAAGATAGTGCTCTGCTATTTTACGAGTATAGCTACCAGTAAGGAGTTCTCGTAAAGTAAATTATCGTTGGATTTCGCTTGATAGCAAGTGGTCGCGGGCGCCGCCGTGCTCATATTACTTCAATTGCGGCGCTAGCGGTCTGAGGCATGAGCGAGGAGCGAACACCATCTCCTTAGCTTTAGTTCTCAATTGCTTGATACTATATTTGATAGTGAAAGTACTATTTGCGCTAGAGCGTACAAAAAACTTATGAGAAACACTAGGTTTCTCCTTTATAGACTTTGAAACCCACAATATTATAAAAGAAATCATTATTGTAACAAATTATCGTGCGATAGAGAGTAACTACCCGAGTTTCTTGCCGATATCTTCTTAGCTACAAGCATTTTGTTGTAGGAATAGTGAATGACTATTTTAAATCCCGTAATGTTTTCCGCGGGATTAAGTCGTAAAGTCCATGAAATGTACCTACCATTACATTAAAATCTAACTTTTTCTATTAATTTTAACGACCCTTTTTTATGTCTACACTAGCCTTCCGCCCGCGGTTTCACCCGCGCGTAATCTCTTTTTTCAAATATCCCCCCCTTCCTCCCACATTTTCGGGATCAAAAGTACCCTATTTTCACCGGGAATAGTGTAGCTTTCTAACAGTGAAAGAATTATTCAAATCGGTTCAGTAGTTTCAAAATTGTTATTCCCGCGGGAATGAGACGTTCCCGTAGGAATTTTATAGCCTATGTCCTAATCCGGGTTATAAACTATACGTGTGCCAAATTTCATCTAAATCCGTTTAGCCGTTTAGGCGTGATTGAGTAACAAACATCCAAACATCCAGACTTTCGCATTTATAATATTAGTAGAAATATTAGTAGGATGATTAAACATATTTTTGTCACTTGTACCACTCGCAACACTCCCGGACAAACAGAGAAATATTGTCGAATTAAACAATGTGAGGGAGTTTTAAAGTAATTGGAGACAATCCCTGGATGCGACGTTTTCTATTACTCTGACGTCACGTTTTGCTTCGATTGTCCATTAGGTATCGCTGGTCTCACACCAACAATAAAACAACACAACTATTCGGAATGGAATTATTGTCAAACAAATTAAGTATTCAATGAGACATTTTCTCTCTAGTGGATATTCCCTCGATGACACATACTTTTTGGCATCCGTTGAGGACTGGCCGGTTAGCAGCCGATTGGTGGGGCAAAGTGAAATAATTCATCTATAAGTCCTCGTATGAACTTTAAATCTTTTTGTTTTATGTTCGACACAGAATTATAAACGGTATAAACGGAAACAGAGATATATAAAAACAAACTACAAATGGAATTCGTATTTGATAAAATCGTTGTAAATCTTTGAAGCAAATTCCGGTTCTTTTGGATGGATAGCAACGCGCCTAAAGCCGGTGCTAGCGTTATTCCGTAACATTGATAAATTGACGATTTGTAAGTGCATCCCTGAAGCCTACATGAATAAAAAATATATAGATTCTGATGCCCAATATATGGAGATTAATAACGTAGAATGTACCGATACTTGCACGAATGCAAAAGAAAAAAAATAAAGGTAATGCACGAGTCAGCTCGTTCTTCCAGCCAATTAAGACCGGTATACGCGCCTCGGCAGCGGCCCGCGAGCGAACACGCAAATACGGGCCCTGATTGAGCACCCCTGTTCTCCCCTCGCACCTCTCCACCCGCCGCCACTTATTGCGATTAGTTCCGATTGTTCGCCCCTATCTGTTGCACCTGATCTGCCGCTACAAAGACTCGGCGCGACTTAAAAAGTACAAAGCGGAATATTGAGCTGATTTGGAGTTTAAGCACTTGAGCTCTTTTAATCGAATGGTAACTACAAAGGAACCGTCGTTTTCTGTCTGGCTCGTTTTTACAAAGTTGTTAAACTTACAAAGTAGTTTTTTGAACCCAAGATCAAGTCTTGGTCATATAGAAAGGAAAAATATTTTTTTAATTTACATAATTGTGAGATACCACCAGCAGAAAAATGATAATTTAACGATAAGAATCGACAAGATAGTCAATAGTTACAGATTTCTGACTTGAAAGGTTATAATTATCGCGGCAAATCCTCCTACTGTCCTCAGGTGTGGGGGGATGATGCGTCCAGTGAGACTCGTGGGAGGCAATTAGCGGCGGAGAGATAAAACGTGCAGTCCGCGATCATTCAAGTTTCACAATTAAAACTTGCGACGCACCGACACCGCGCCACCGCGTTCTTCGCGGCTAGTGGGTGGACGACTAAAACCATCCTTGAAGTAATTCTAATGATTACTGTTATTTTAAAGGTGTTACCCCCTCGATGGTGTAGTGGCTAGTCTGGGTTCGATTCCCGGTCGTGGCAAATTATGTATTGGATTTTTTTGTGATCAACTATCCGCATTTGGCAAGTGGGGGTGTAATCTCTTCTTAACTCTCTATTTCGTAAATCCTTTGCAAAATAAATCCTTCGACTTTTAACTTTGTCAATGCCTTTTTAGTTTTTAGCAATATCCCTAGCGTTCTATGGAGAAACTGACGAGTAGCTTCATCGTTACACGTCACATCTGATCGCCTTCGATTATAATCGGATCGCGCCAGCAGCTCACTTGCTGTGACGTCATCAGTGCGCAATTAGCGACGCGGCACTCGATAAACTAATCTAGGCAACAATATTGCCGGCTTCCTTTAGCCACAGTATAATCTTCAAAGTACGGAAAGTTCGAAATCACGAAAAGCCGTTCAATCAATCAAAGTCAAAATCAAAATAATATGCTTTATTCAAGCTTCAAAGAGGCACTTATGAATCGTCAGAAATAAAATAAAAAACATAGTGACTCTACCACCGGATTCGGAATGCAGTCATCTGTTGAGAAGAACCGGCAAGAAACTCAACAGCTCCTTTCAATCGCCAATAAGGTTACAACAATTCAATTTAGGTATAATCTTCACTTTTATACTATAACCAAGTCATACAGCTTCGAGTAAATTTAAAAACTAACTAATCGAACTAAACTAAGTTTCGAGTTTTAAATGTTGGTCCTGCGACTCCTGCGCCTGATCTCTCTTCGGTCGTGTCAGACTGCTGTCCCATCGTGTTATGAGAGTGGGGGAAAAGAGAGTGCTCCTTTGCTTGCGCACTAAATGCAAAATATGTCCTGACTCCTGCGTAGTTGTTTGATCGAAATGATTGGCCGCTGTTGCAGCATGAAAAGCATTTCATACAGTTTTTGCACGTATTTATGTAAAGAATAAATTAGCATAAATGCTCATAGTTTTGACAATTATTTCAATATGGGGATTATAATAATAAATATACTCATTTCAAGGAAAAAGATTTCACATAATGCCTAAGTTCAAGATAGATAAAACTATTACTTCGGTGCTGCACTTGATGGTCTGAAACTGTTACAGGTAAGTCGAGCTCCGCCCCGCGCGAGCTATTTCCTCATTAAAACAGCGCTTCCAACCGCATTCTTCGCGAGATCGCGGCTGAACCTCATCGTTGGAACACACTTAACAACTTGATGTGTTTTGTTACATTTCGCTGTGTCTTACAATCTATACTAACACTAATACTACATAATCTATACTAATATTATAAATAGGAAAGATTTGATTGCTTTTTCTTTGTATTGAATAGGCTCTGAAACTACTGAACTGATTTGGAAAATTATTTTACTGTAATATTGGAAAGCTACATTTGACATAGGTTACTTATGATCCCGGGAATATGGGGGAAGGAGGGATAATTGACAAAAAAATATTAACCGCGGAGGCGACCGCTATGTGTTATTATATTCTGGATTAATAAAAAATGGAAATCATTTACTGACTAGCCTGACACAAACTATACAGACCTACGAACTTCTATTTTTACGATAACTTCTTCTTTATATTTTTACGATGACTTCTTCTGTATGCCTATTTAGCACTAGCTCGGCGGTGATAGAAAACATTGTGATGATGAAACCTGTATAGCCGTTATCAAATTGGTGCTCTTTCTTTTTATTTCGGAGGTGAATGCATTAACGCACCATAACTGCAGACTACCGAGTCTTGGGACAGTAAGTATGTGGGATTCAGGAGAATAGATGAAAGTTCGTCCAACACACCCGCTTTCCCCTTCACATCTTATTTGTTCACAGATATTTTAACACATCTGAAATGAAAGAGACCATGGTGCAAGCATACCGTGAGGAGATCTAGACAAAACGCTTAGAGAGAAGTTTCGAATAATCCAACAAGGACTTTTCGACATCATGCGCCTATATTAGGGGATGCAAACTTCTCTATCAACCTCACAGAACGTAAGTTAGCCGTCACGGGTGCGGTTTTATGCCCCGTCAGCCGACTCACCGGCTCAAGATGTAATGACTGGCGCCATGACAGCAAATTACACTCTTACGCCGCAGATGATTTATGTTGCGCCGCGGACACAATTGAAACGCCGCGATCTTCACGCGAACGCTCGATATGGGCCAGTGAGGAAACTGGCGAAACTGACGTCTTTTATAAAAAAATGAGGGAAAGTAGCGAATGGGAGATCTGATGTTATGTAATTACTCGTCCATGGACACCTGTAGCTAAGGTCTGAAATGCGTTGCCTACTTCTAAACTATGCGACTAACGATGAAACTATTGACACAAGCCGCCTTTAAGATGTGGAGGGAGAAAGAGAAGAAGGAGGGAAGAAAAAGGGAATCAGGCCTCCTACACTCTTACTCACCAAAGAAGTGTAATAGCAAAGTTAATACTTTGTTGTGGGGGGATGGTAGTTTACTGGTAGTACCGGCCCATACTTTGAGACAAGAGAGCTAGTTATAATATCTTGTAACGACATAACTCACTGCTTTACGGCTCTGCCGACAGTAAGTCGCTTCTTTCTGCATCGTCACTCGGATATATTTTCATAAAAGGAAGTTTTCTCTACTAAAGATTATTATAATTGCTGCTCATTCGGCGCCGGCGTTGCCTGGTAGGAAGCGAAAGAAAGCTTCCCTTTCCAAATTTTAGTGCTTTTTTTTATATTGAGTCGTTTTTTCATAACGAGTCAACAGACTTAGGACCCTAGTCAACTATCCGCTGACTCTGCAATGCTGGCCCGCTAAATATTTCTTCGTATAAAGTTATGAGGCCAACTTTACATTATTGCTTACTCAAGTTTGTCAAATAGCAAACGGCAACACCACTTTCGTTATAAACTAAATCGCGTATTGCTAATACAAAATTCACCAACAGTATTTCTGGAACTAACTGACCAGACTAAAAAATTATGTTTAAGGTCTGAACTTCACCTTCTTTTTTTCTGAACTACCTGCACTTAACATTTGACACCGCAGCACTAAATAGCTAACCTTCTCAACTCTAAGCTGTGAGCAGATGATGTAGACAGCAGATGCTGTTAATACTTTTTACTGTTTATAAGTACATATTTGAAGCAACATATGTACCTATTTGGATTTTGATTTTGAAAAGTATTTATATTTTCAAATACGATACAAACTTTTGCGCTCAGGATTTGGAAGCTTTGGCTTTGGCTATTGGACGATTTGTTGGGCAACAAAATACAATATTAATTGTGTCCCGGAAGACAGCCGCAAGGGGGGAAGAGAGGAAGGGCTCAAAGCGCCCGGCGCTTTGTGTGCGCCGACTAGCCGCTAATTACCATACTAACCACTGCTCGCTAGGCGTTCTTCGCATTTGGAATTACAATCCCTAATCCATTCTGCTTAATTATAAATGCGAAAGTTTGTGAGGATGGATGTTTGTAACTCTCACAGAAACTATTGAACGGATTTAGATATACCTAACTTTATAGAAAGTAAGGTTAAATAATACATAGGTAACAATTTATGAATTTATTGCACTAAAATTTGTAGTCGTATTACAATTACGCAAAACACTAGTATTTAAATTCTGGATTCCAATCGACTGTCCACAGTCTTGAGTTTTTATTTATTTATTTCTAAAATAATACAATGTCCAGGTAGTGTAAAGTTTAAATATGCTCAAGGTAGTTTTCTCCAATAACATAAAAACATTTTAACATTTTAATGCCACAAAGAAAAAAAACATTTACGTAGGAATAGTTTGTGTGATTTTATCTTAATTAAAACCCTTGGCGGAAACTCATCTCATTAGGTACATCTAAACACATGTGGCTTCAACTAATTCTGATCTGTTTTGTCCTCTATGATCCAGTTCTTGGCCACCATTTTAGTTATATATTAATTATATTGGCCCTGCTACGCAATCGCGGTCTCTCTAGACAAGTCATTTAAGACGCTTAAAAAACGTTTATAGATTTATAATTACTTATTACAATAAATAAACCAGAAAACATGAAAACGGTAGAAGTTAAAACTTGCCTGTATATAAACTAGTCAGTCTTTAGTTCTGGCGTCATCTCGGAACGACTTAATGAAATCTCCGCGTATTCTCAAGACGAAGTAAATATTGCAACGTTCTTCTTTTTGATCAAGCGAAATCCTCTGTTAGTTATTAATTCCTTTTGCCTTATGCGCTTTGGGCAGGGCTGTACCAAGGTTTCTCCAGGGCACCTACTTAAAAAGAAAATAAATTTTCATGAATTACACATTCATCAACAGACTAAACATAAAAGGTTGTTAACCCTTTCAACGCCAATGTCTGATATATCAGACAAACCATTTTCGTGCCCACCACGCCAATTTCTGATATATCAGACAAAAGAACATGATCAAGAAACGTTATATTTTTACTTGCCTGAATGAGTTGAGTATAACCTAATAATTTTTTGGAATTTTTTTTTTTTATGGTCGTGGCGTGTGGGGCACCATTTTCGGAAAAAAGCGTGGCGGGGAAAGGGTTAAAATGTACTGGAAAATAAATAAATATAAATATCTCTGGATAGTATTTGCGCCATCTAGCCCCAAACTCCTTACCCTCTAAGCCACCTAGGATCGAACCCGCGACCTCTGCATAGCCGACTTCTCGACCATTACACCAAATGTAAATACCTAAAATTTTAGTAATCATAATTTAAAAATCTTTTATCAACCGTTGGAAAATGTATTAGGTGAACTATGCTGGACTTCTCGTGAGCAGGATGATGCCAAGGTAAGGCTTTGTTTCAATGAGAAGTTCATCAACACAGATAAATAAAATATACATTTTCTTAGGGATAATGCAAAAACCAAAGATTTTTAAATCTTTGGCAAAAACTACTTGTCCGATCTCATTCAAAATTAAACGACCACTTCGATTGACCAACTTTCAAAAACTTACCTTACAAAATCGGTTTGACCAGTAAAGCCATGATTTAGGTAACGCTAATAAGAAAAAAAACATACAGTCGAATAGATAACCTCCTCCTTTTTTGGGTCGGTTAAAAATGCACGTTGCCTTACTGTACAGTATTCTAACTGAACGCATCCAATCCCCTGTCTGCCCTGAATCCGGCCCGTCCTGAACTCCTGATATTATTCCCTCGGCAGATACCCGCGCGGCGGAAAATATGCACAAGGCGAAATGCGTTTCAAATGCTATGGATTATTGCACTCATTCCGAACAAGACGCTGAGGAGACTATTTATAAGTACAGGCTACAGCTGTTTGACATTTGAGGAAGCGAAGTAACAGGTCATGTTACTAGGGATCCGTGGTCTTTTGCGAAGGTTGCGAAGGTATAATTTTATTTATTCGTAGTGCAGTCTTAAATGAGGAGGCCTTTGTGTCGAATTACACGCCAAGTAGTAAACCGATGTGTGAAAAAGTGTTTAGCTAGATTGGAAAAAGTTAGGAATAAGAAAACTTGTTAGTGGTGGGACCTTTTTCGAGTCCGACTACCTACTAGGTAGCGACCACTCCCACAGGTGAAGCTTGCTGCAGTTGCTGCCATAATACCTGTGTTTCAGCAATATTAATGTGGGAATGTACTTGAAATAAAAGGTTAAAGATCAGAGGACCCGACAATGTAACAACACAAGCGTTACCGCTTTCTGGTTATGTGTCCCTCAATGGAATAGAACTCAGTAGCCGCTCAGCACCAGGTCTGAAAAATGACCTTAGTTTTAAAAAATACATATGTTTGCCTTAAAGTGTTCTGTGCCATAAAGAGTATAATTAAAGAGTAATATTTCAAAGAGTCTTTGGTCAACTCATACCGCTCGATCTCATCCCGCGGGATGAGTTGTCCTAGTGCAATTTTTTAATCGGACAACTCGTCCCGCTGATAGATTTTACGTCTTAACCCTGGCAATAAAGGCTTTCAATTTCAAGAAAGCATGAATATTATAGAACTTTATACGGAACCATATCAAAAGCGTTACGTCGCTCCTATTTCCTCGTCCTCATCAAAGAACAGGCTCAGTACACGAACGAGTTAGAGGAAACTCTCAAGTTGGCAAGTTGGTTGTAAAATGGTTTATGAACTCTGACGTCATCGCGCAGGCATCGTTAACAAGCCCCGCGCCCCGGGCGTGTTCTACACGGGAGATAATCACAGCAAAACATGTGTTCACAATCATGATATTATCAAGGGTCTATGCTTCGTCCAGTTAATCGCAAAATGCTGTCCGGGCTGGGCGGGCGAGGGACGTGGGTTCGAGTCCCGCCTGATACCTGGACAAATAGATTTTTTTCTAATCTACATATATAAATAAAAATGTCTCGCTAACTCGAACACGGCTGAACCGATTTGACTAATTTTAGTATTGGAATAATCGTTGAAGTCCAGAAAAGGTTTAAACGATGAGAAAATATGGAAAAATTGCGAGGAAGTGCTACGAAGTTCACCGGGTCAGCTAGTATTATATTAATATCGCCATTAAGCAGACAAAATGCTTTAAAAATTATAAAAAAATAAAAAAAAAATTCTTCACCACAAAAAAAAAGTGTTTTTGCTTCTAGTACTGCATTTTCCAGAAACTGGAGTGGGACGGAGCCTATTCAGAACAATTTTTAGTTTAACTCGAGATTTAAACCCAGGACCACTGGACATCACCGATTCTTATGGAAATCTATTAAAAAGGCCTATGTCCAGCAGTGGACAATGACATATATTATGTTCCCTAGCGAATATTTTTCCTTTGTTCTTACACTGTTTATTCTCACGGTGCTTCCACGCGGTAGCAGCACGTCGCTAATCCAGTCAGGTGTCGCCGCAGTTTTAATTGACGCCGCTTTGATAATTGACACCTCGCCCCTCCCATAAACTCGCACGACCTGCGAAAAATTATGACGGATCACGAGCACGTGGCGTGATGCGAATACAACGCCGTTGTTGTTTGCGCAGTTTACATGTCCGGGCAATAAAAAATGTGTATTTTGAAGGTAGTCAGCAAAAACAAAAAATGTTGAATAATCTTTACAGACAATTTCTGTCTGTTAGTTAAATTAAGACCATGTATCATATAACGAACATAGTATTACCAATGTTGTTAAATTTTTTTTCGATTGAAAAGAGTAACTATCGAATCTCTACGTGACGGAAAATAGTGGAATGGCTGAGTAATCATTTTCCAATTGGTCTGGTTATCCTGTCAAGGGTTACAAAGGTCAAATGGCAGTCGCCCCAAGGTTTCCATCAGTCTAGTTATTAAACTTGACTCGTCAAATCTTTGTTCATGGTATAAGCTTACTCTATTTTGAGACAAAACACTATAAGAAAAGAGGACAATTCATGCAAGTCAAAGCGGAGGAAAGAGTTCTTCATAATTCATTGTTTGGTAATAGAACACGGCGCAGGCGGCCGTTTGTCAAATTACGTGAGACGCAATCGTGGGTTATTCACACACGCGCCGGCCAGGGCCAGGGTCGACGAACGATCTTCTAGTGCTACGAAATATTTCGTAGTCATCTACGTGTCTACGAAGCCTTCAACCACATTCGGCCATACAGAAGACTAGCACTTTTCTTTTTTGATGATTTAGTTTTGTATAATGTGCTAGATTTGTATTACGTAAAGTGAAATTAAGTAAAATAATTATAAATAGTTTAAAAAACTAAAAAGCACGCTTTTAGCACGCACTAAAAATTACAAATTTATATTGCCACTATATTGAATTTAAGCACGTGACTATTTTTTTCGATTTCCTGACAGAAAACCCTTTCATTTGATACCCATATCGTGGGGATGGATTTCAAACAGCCAGTCCGCCATCTTGGGGAGGCCGCCATATAGGATTTGTAATGACGTTTCTTAGCTAGTCATGTATTATCATCAGAACTCAGAGCGTGTGCAAAATGTCATCCTTATCGAAGACCGGGAAGTGGGTCAAATTAAGATTCCAAGATTTTCTTACATACGAGTACATAGTTACAATTATTACAAGTGAAGGTTATAAAAGCGCGTTAAAAATAAAATCGGAACTATAAGTGAACTTTGTGAAATATAAGATGTAGTTAGTGACAAAAATCGAGAAAGGTATGCTTGGATGGTTTGTTCATATGGAGAGGATTTGTGAAAGTAGGCTAACGAAATAAATATGGAGGGGAGTGTGAACGAGAGCGTTGACGATGTCTTAAAGAAAAGTCAGGTCCGAAGTACCCTAAACCGACTAGCATGTATGGTTGGATTTATTAATGTGGAAGGAAATTGTGAGCCAGGACCGTAGGATTTGGTCTCTGCCTGCCCCATGCATGTATGTTATATGTATATTAAACTTTTCCATGAATATGTATGCCGGTTTTTTATATACCTTTATCGCTCTCAACAGTTTTGCAACACTATTTGTATTTCAACGCGTCTGTCCTCCTCGCCGGCAGCCCTGCGATGGCATCAACGATGCAGGAGCGGCGGGAGCGCTCCTCATCCGTCAGCATCAGCCCGCCGAGGAATCCGGTGAGTCCAGCTACTCCTAGCCCACTTCTTAGAGAGTATTCATTATTACTTCCACTACATTGCTAACCAAGAATACATTCTATGTGACGCGGATACCAACTTTTGATAGTAATTTTTAGCAAAAAGTAAGCGTAAAAAAGAACTCGATAAGACACTAATACCTAAATGGCTTTTACAATGTTATTTGATGCTAAAAATTTAAGTGATTAATCGTCTATCTTTCGCATTACTCGTGTGGGCAACATGTCCACTTACTATATTCATATTCAATGTACAAAATTTATGGATTCTTAAAGTTTTATCATATTGTAGGTGTATCCATATAAATAAATAATAAATGCCATTGAGGTATACTTAGCCAGGCAGCATCGCACAATGTGTAACCCTACTTTCTCCCTTATGAATATTGCACGAACTCAGCGTACAGATTCCATCTGAGGGTAGCAGCCAGTTAAATAAAGTTCTATGAAAGAGAAAGCAAAACAGCTTTACTCTCTGTAGTGTATGTGAATATGATACTTAAAAGAACGATCGTCTCATGCCCACACGCCGCTTACCTGGGTAGCGGCGAGTGGGGGCCTCTCCCTATAAAAGGGCATACAGCCCGCCCGCCGAGGCACTTCATTGGTGGACACGGAGCGGGACGGACGTGCGAGTGACGTCAGAGCAGTGAGCCGATATCATGTAATAAGCAAACAGTACATTTTGGCGACGAGTCCGTGAGTACCCAGTGTTTATGTTATTACTGAAAAATATTAAAACAGAAATACCCGTTAAAAAAAAAAAAAAAAAAAAAAAAAAAAAAAAAAAAAAAAAAAAAGTCATAGCGAATGCTCATTAAATAAAAACAACTTTAAACGGATGAAAACTCGCGTATATGAGTAGTAACCGTGTAAATATCAGAAATCACTACATAGCAAATGCTAGTATTTTATTTGTTATAAGGTCATAAAATATTAAAGTAAATATGATTATTTAATTATTCTCAAGAATTGATAGAAAAATATATGATTAATGTTTCTGATCTTAAAATATTTTTGTAATGGCGGCTATTTCCGGTACGGAGTAAATATATTCTTCAATGTTTGAGTAATCTGAAACTATAATAGATGTTCGATAAAAAATTAATAAAAATACAGAATATAATCTATTATAATGCAATTTATATAATAATATTTTTTTTGTAAAATAATTTATTAACTAAAACGTACCTGAAGTACATTTTGCTTTGTATACTTTCCCGCCCGATAAGCGGTATTTAAACCAAGGGAATAAGTTGCGAATTCACTCTCGATTTGTGTGTGGCGTGTAATTACTCTCCGTTTACAATATATCGGTATCAAAGTTGCATAAATAATTAATTATCACATAGAATTGGAAGCGCAAGTTGTATAAAACATAAACGTAGTTATTTCTATGTTGCATAATTATGACGTATAAAAGTAATGAAAAACTGGAACACAATTTCAATTTTGTAGTTTGTGAGTAATCGATTAAGATTGGCTTCACGTATGTAAAAATAATTGGGTGTACAATTATAAAGAAGTACTAAACAACGAAGAAAGTTACAGTTACTGTTCAACTCCAGTCTCAATGCGCCGGTTTGAAAGACGGAATATTACAAAGTTATGTAAGCATAAACTGCGGGAGAGATCAAAGTCATGTAAACAAAAAGTTGCTGAAGCTTCCCCTGTCAACTTTCACTTCGTTTTGATCTAAACTGAACCTAACTCTTATCCCGAATAGGCCACCAACCTGCTAATTACTATGATATGGAACAAACTGTCGGTTGTCCATTGACTAAAATACATAATGTGAACTAGAACAATAAATAGTTCGAATTCCGTGTTTATTGCGGGTAAAGAAAAATTATACCACTGAATTTATTAAAATTAAAATGTAAATATTGCTTTGTAATTTAACAGTAAAATTACTATTACTACAAGTAAACCAGTATATTAATTTCTGGGGCGCGGCCCGGATTCGTTCAACTTTTAATAATACGGAATTAGAAAAAAAAAAAAAAAAAAAAACTTCAGTCATAACACGGATGATGCCCGTGTTGTGGTTTGATGTTGTCGGGTGACGCCGTTGAAGTGTCATAACACGGATGATGCCCGTGTTGTGGTTTGATGTTGTCGGGTGACGCCCGTTGAAGTGTCATAACACGGATGATGCCCGTGTTGTGATTTGATGTTGCCGGGTGACGCCCGTTGAAGTGTCATAACACGAATGACGCCTGTTAAAGCGGCATAACGCGGGTAGTACCCGGTTATGACTGCAAGTTCCGGGTGACGCCCGTTGAAGTGTCATAACACGAATGACGACCGTTAAAGCGGCATAACGCGGGTAATACCCGGTTATGACTGCAAGTTCCGGGTGACGCCCGTTGAAGTGTCATAACACGAATGACGACCGTTAAAGCGGCATAACGCGGGTAGTACCCGGTTATGACTGCAAGTTCCGGGTGACGCCCGTTGAATTGTCATAACACGAATGACGACCGTTAAAGCGGCATAACGCGGGTAGTACCCGGTTATGACTGCAAGTTCCGGGTGACGCCCGTTGAATTGTCATAACACGAATGACGCCCGTTAAAGCGGCATAACGCGGGTAATACCCGGTTATGACTGCATGTTCGCGGGTGACGCCCGTTAAAGCGGCATAACGCGGGTAATACCCGGTTATGACTGCAAGTTCCGGGTGGCGCCCGTTGATTAACCATTGATATTTTATTTACAGGTGCCCGTTTTGTGGTTAGATGTTTTGCGATAGCGAAATTCAAGCTGTATCGCCGCGGAAAGTGAAGGGATGGGTGGCCATCCTGACCGCATTTAGTGACATTTGTTTGAGTGTCTCCGTGTTTCGGAGGACACGTTGGGCTGTTGGTCCCAGCTAATATTTGATATATGTATGTACATAGATGTTGATCGTCGGGCTTGGGCGGAGGTCGTCGTTTGGCGTTTGGTCATTTGCGAAAGTGAATGTTGTTAAATACCTGTCAAGTTCAAGACTTTTGTGATAGTGGTTTAGTTTTGATAGACACAGATGTTTCCCCCGATGTAAGACCTCAACTTGATGCTATTACAGATAAATTTAACACCACTTTGCTTCCGGTATCCCTAATCACCGTGGCTAGACTAAACCTATGCAGATTGAATTAAGGGATCCAAATAAAACCGTTTGTCGACTGAAGAACGGAGTGTGGTACGCGAACGTATTGATGCCGCAGGCCGGTGTAGTTCGCCTCAGTTTATCGCCGTTGCGAGCCCCATTCTCCTTGTAAAGGAAAATAATGGAAGTGATAGACTCTGTGTCGATTATCGAAAACTCAACGATAACACAGTTCCCGATAGGTTTCCGCTGTCCTTAATTTCCGATCAGATAGCTCGTTTGCATGGTGGGCTACTTTACTACTGTGTTAGTGCTGGCCACGACCGCTGAAGAAGCTCTTGAGGGTCTTTCAACTGTTCTTTCGATTCCTACTGAGAGGAAGTGTTCCTTCTTAAAACGGGAGGTAGAATACTTAGGATACGTTATCAGTAGTGGAGAGATAAGACCAAGATGATGTTCTTTTTCACGTTTTTCTGGACAAATACTTACGACAAATTATGTTCGATTATTGACATTTTCATTTTACTATCATTGATAGTTAACTTTTGTGTTACTTCTAGCTCTAGTATAATTGATTTTAATAAGATAGGCACGGGTGTTCCCATAGAGTCCAAGCCTAAACTTGTGAACCTACTAAAGGAGTTTCAGGAATATTCGTCTCTGGAACACCTTATGGTCATGCTTACGTGAACCCGTTAGAGATTCGACTAGTAGATACAAATAAGACCGTGTATCGTATGCCGTATAAGTGGAGTCCACAAGTACATGAAGTCGTTAGGAAAAATCACCCTTTTTTTATTTGGTGCCCCTAAGCGTATCATTGCCGATCAGGGCCGGTGTTTTGCGAGTACTGTTTTCAAGGAGTTTTGTAAGTCTTATGGTATCACCTTGCATTTCATTGCTAGTGGTAACTCTTGTGCGAAAGGTCAGGTCAAACGGGTCATGAGCACTCTAAAAAAAAAAAAAAAAAAAAAAAACGCCGACCGCTGTCGAGTCCAGCAAAGAGCGTCATGGCAAGATGCTCTCCCTGATGTTCAGCTTGCGTGGAGTTAGTTGTACCATCAACAGGGTCACTAAGTCAAGTCCCCTTGAACTGTTTATAGGAAAAGTTGCTAGGCCTTTGGAACTTCTTAACGATGAGCCTATCGTAGACACCGATGCTGTTCGCGAACAAGCTGTTACTAGCATGGATAAAAACTCTAGCTATGACAAGTCTCATATTGACAGCACAAAGGCGAAAGTTCAACGTTTTGCTGTAGGTGATTTTGTTCTTCTGCAGTATTTATCCACTGCCTGAGCCAGCGTGGCTGAGATCCAGTCCCAGAGAGAGAGAGACCATGGTTAACAGTGTTGGTAAACGGAGTACTTTACACTTAACTCTGAATTTTCGAGGGGTGTCTGTACCGGTTAGTGACCCCCTGAAGCTGCTGAGCGTAAAGGGCTTAATGCCTAATGTCAAAATTATTTGTCCCTTTCTTCAACCTGGTTTCATAACTTCTAGCTGCATATGTTGGTGTGTAGTCGTAGCTCCGGTACAAACGAAGAGTGTGCGGCGCACATCCACTATGCAATCGATCTGTTTGCAGATAGTTTAGGACATCTCTTTTATCAATTTTGGAAAATATTAAATGACAATTATTGACTATTATATACTTTTGACATATTTATTTGTATGACATGAAAATTGATTGAAATGATTTAGATTGACATTGTGCCTAAGTATTATATTTTATTCTATTTTAATTTCAATTGTAATGTAATTTATACTTTTGACATATTTATTTGTATAACATGAAATTAATTGAAATGATTTTGATTGACGTTGTACTTATTATATTTATTTTAATTTCAATTGTAATATACGTTCTAATTTGATTTAATTTAATTTGTTAATTTAATTCAATTTAATTTAATTTGTAATGTCATTTATCTTTAAGCATTTTGGAATTAATTCTGTTAGCTTTAAGATGTTTGATAAATAAATAAATAAATAAGTCCAACAATACAACCTATTACTGGTTATGTGGTATCGCTGGTCAAGTGAAGTTTTTAAAATAATCGCTGATTAAGAGATTACAAGATCGTGCGGAACGTCACGGCCGCCACCAACACCATCGTGCAGTGGGCCTCCGTAGAGGAGTTGCGGCTTCGTACCACGGACAACGAAGTCCGTAAGCTGAATGCGGCTCCAGAGGGAGTATCAGAAGTTTTGCCGCGAAGTCGAGGCCTTTAAGGCCATCCGATCAGAGGTTCCGTCCGGGCACATGCCCATGGATGTCGGCGTGTCTGAGGCGCCCACGGAGCAGTCCAGCATTGTGTCCCAGATCGGGGCCATGCTCGACGTCCGGTTCGAGGTGCTGGAGAAGGACGAGAGACTGCTCCTGCCAGTCCGGCCAGCGAGCTGTCGTCCACCTCTGCAGCGCGGCAGGCGGGGGATGACCTCGGAGGACACCTATGCCCCGCTCCTGACGAGGCCAAAGAGAAAGGCCGCTGCCCGAGCTGCGGTAGCGCAGCAGTCCGTCGCTGCATGGCAGGGAGGTTGTGGTTTATTCAGATTGAACACCAACGCGAGGACGCGTGACGCTGTCAGAATGGCCGTGTCGGAGAACGTCCACCTTGATGATTACAAGACCGTTAAAATTTCAATCCTATAATCGATTTGATTTCTTATTTTAGTTCCAACTCGATTGTAAAGATGGCGTGATAATCGTTACTTTTAGTTCTTTTTAACTGACAGTAACCGGAAGCCAGTGTAATTCCCTTTTAACTTCATGGTGGCAGCACTAGTACTAACTAGTAGTCACTAACCTAAAGTTTAAATTCTTTTTAATGGTAGTATTGGCTTGCCGGACGTCGTTAAAATTAATTAAAATAAGAAAGAGGACGTCCGTTCATTTTTGATTTTAATTTGAGGGGCAACACTATTGCATATCTAAACGGAAGTCAGTTTAGTTTCTTTTTTTGAGAATATAACCCATTTTGCGGACATTCTATTTCCAATCACCGACGAGTGAATACATCCAGCGATATCACGCTCATCTCCATTTTGAAACGGAATTAGAACGAGAGATCTCCTGTTTAAACCACAAACTCATGCAATTAATTCAAATTCATTAAAATAAGGAAGAGATGTAGTGTATGTGAATATGATACTTAAAAGAACGATCGTCTCATGCCCACACGCCGCTTACCTGGGTAGCGGCGAGTGGGGGCCTCTCCCTATAAAAGGGCATACAGCCCGCCCGCCGAGGCACTTCATTGGTGGACACGGAGCGGGACGGACGTGCGAGTGACGTCAGAGCAGTGAGCCGATATCATGTAATAAGCAAACAGTACACTCTCTGAATAGAAGTGCTCAGAACTGAGGTTCGGTCTATTTTAAATAATCTTTAGTGCCTACACACCCGAACAGGGAAACACGCGTCCGCGCCCACGTTAAGACCTTCACTCATTGTGCAGAATCGCACCTCGCATTAGAACGGCGTATTTATAAAATAATATTTTCCTATGAATTGAAACTACTCCCGGAGTCAGTCGGGCGTGCGAAATCCACACTGCGGCTCGCGACGCGTTCTTTTCCGCCTAAGCCGTGATGACAACCCATTCAAACCATTTCCACCTCCAATATGTTGCGATAGCGTCCAATTTCGCCTGAATGCGTGGTCCGGGTGAACGATTTAATCTGGCAGTTATTTTTCCGGGCATACATCAAAGCGGAGGCTCGCGGCAAATTGTATCGAGGGTTATGTATCGCGAGCCCGCGTCAACCGCCGGCTGTGGGGCTTGTTTTTTTTAAGCTGTGGCTATGAATGGATGCTGCCGATGACTTAGCGTGTAGGAACAATGTAGCAATTGAAATAAATTCCAAAAAACGAAACAAGAGATCCTAATTTGGGCATTTTAGATAATCCCGGCAGTGGACAAAACGATACTTGTATTATTTCATGGGAACTACAAAATACAACAATTTTATATAACAAATTAGAACTCATTTATACATGTCTTGAGTGTTTAGTAGGTACATAAGTCGTAATAAGGCAAGTATCTACCTTAATAACAATGAATTGATTTCAAAGATACCTTTGCCTTGCAACAATACATATCGGAGAGGCTGAAACTTTTGCGCCAGAGATAACAGATTGTACCAACAAAATAAATGACGTAAGTAAAATGCTAATGAGCTGTTTTCGTTTCCATCGCTCCCTTTTTAAAAAGCCGTCCCTCGGCCGAGCCGCAACATAATACTTCTTCATTATAATTTCGGACGACTATTGTACCGGATAGTGTTAAGTAATCATGTCTCGCGAGAGTCACCGAAACTTTTAATTGCGGCCCTTTGACGCGGCCTCCCCTCCCCTGACCCCCCACAACCGCTAATGATCCACAGGCCGCAGCCAGCCTAAACCAAGGAAAAACCCACTCAAAAATAATTACTTTCAAAGACAATGCATTTAACAGCTTTGCTTGCACAAAGTTTTCGAAACCACAATCACAAGATCTCAGGGATGAACAATTGTTCCTTTAATCGCCGGCGAGGATTCCTTTCGCAATTAAAGTTTCAAATAATGCGACTGGAACGAAATAATTCAAGATGCAAGAGGAAGCTGGAGGGGGGAGGCAATTTCCTGAAA
This sequence comes from Mecyna flavalis, assembly GCA_949319885.1. NCBI lineage: Eukaryota > Metazoa > Arthropoda > Insecta > Lepidoptera > Crambidae > Mecyna > Mecyna flavalis. The sequence goes on along the minus strand of OX439419.1, from coordinate 111,383 downwards.
AATACTCCGGTAACGAACACGCGGCCGCTCGCTCCGGGCGCGCGCGGTGCGGCGACACTGCCGGGTTTTTCGAACGTTCGCACCATTTAAAATAGTTTAGATCACTGCTGAGCAAAAACATCTTCTAAAACACTCCAGAACTCTCTCTGTTCACAGCTGTTATACAGTCCTACAAATACTCTTCTAAAATAACTGATAGAATCTGAATTGTCACTCTCTGATCGAAAAGAACAGCAGACAGATGCAAATAAGTAGGAATAGCATAAGCTATGTTATTTTTGCAAAACGAGGCATACGAGCAAGTGCTACTGGCGAGTTTTCTTCAAATGTAATGTTTTTGTTTAAATTAGACGTAAGGAATTAACCAGTTTTTTCTTGTCAAAAGGTCTATTGAAATACGTTTGTATATTCGTCACGCGCGGTCGCCACCCGCTGCCCTCGTCACCGCGTCCTCTCCCGCGGCTGTTATTCTCGCAATCTTTTCAAAGTCCTTGACGGTTAAAAAGGTAAACAAAAGAAGTCTTTTCTTTGGCGGGTATTTATTTAAGGTGGGCGTCGCTCCGAGAAGCGTCGTAATGAATGCATCGCTCCGCTAACGAAGTGACGGGACAGATCCGGGGCGCGTGTCCCACGCCCCGGATCTGTCCCTCGTCCCGATCAGGGTTACCATAACATGTGTTTGACTCTAGAAACCTACTCTATTATGGTAGTCTCATGCGCATGCGGACAACATGCGGATCTAACAAAGTATAAGACATTTTTATGTGTAACGTTTACGCAGCCCACTTTGATGGTAAGCGTAAACGCTTACCATCAAAGTCTCGCTAAGTAAGTAGTAAACGCTTACCTCAATAGCTATTGAGGGTACCAAACCAGGAAGCATCGCTCTATGTGCTACAACATTATAGGCTTTCGAGCTCTGTGATCTTCGAGCTTATGGTCTTAAGTACACTGGTCCCCACATTAATATTAACGGAATACAGCCAGAGCGGTTATGGCGGAACATTTCATCTATGGGAGTGGGTCACTGTGGGGTTGGGATAACTAGACTCCGAAACAGTCCAGCAACCAGACCGGAGGTAGGAATTTAAGCCTCCATCTCCGGGTTTTATACCCAAGCGGATTTGCTACTGTTCGTGGAACAGCATCAGCATTCAGAGGACCTCACTCCATCTGATGGTAAGCGGATGTAAGGTTCAAATATAAGGTTGACTGGCTCAATAGAACAAAGTGCCCATTGAGCCAGTTAGCCTCACCATGAAGGCCTGGTAAGATGCCGCTTCACGTCCCGCCTAAAAGCCCAGGATTGTAAGAGGAAGGAAACACGTGAGCCTGAAGGGCATTCCATGACTTAACGGCAAGGGGTGATGCGGTCAAAAAAACATGTTTCATTTCAATTTTATAAGGTTTAATAGCTGACGTCGTAGTAATTTCAAACGGCATGCGGCAGCCCTATCGAGTTGTCCCGGCGCGCCGTCCCGCGTCCCAGCTCACGCACGCGGCCCCCCAGAGGCTTCAAATTAAACTTCCATGTGTCAACTTTGCACGGCTGCATCTGTACATTATTAACCACGTAAATTTAGCCGAAGTACGCCGATAAATATAATATGTACCCTTCCTTTCATCGCTCGGAATGACGATAATAATGTATGAGGTGTGCTCGTTATTTGAAATTATTTGGCTTTGCGTTCGTCAATTAAATATTACTATACTGTAGTTAGGTAGTAATAATTATCCTATACCTACAAGCGTATATGCGAAAGGTTTTTTCTCTGCGATTAAGATTTGTCCAGCAAATGGATAATCACCAATTGGTGATTATCCATTTGCTGGTAGAAAAATAAAAATTTTAGTCCAAAAATATTTTTATAAATCTATTTGAAGAATAAATTCTTTCATTTCATGAACTACGTGTATGGTTCAAATCGCGACGAGCACATACTATAGATTTTTCTGAGTAAAAACTTTTTTTTGAAACATTAATTGAAGAAAAACATTTTATTTTGAAAGTCCAACTAAAGATAATAAACAAGACGATTTGCGTTACCGACAGTTTTGTGCAGCAGTAGGTAAATTATGAAATCAAACCTGTTTGCGCAGATGTAAACAATTTTAGAATGGTAAGCCACGTCGGCAACAAAAAGTCTTTAGTGCTATGAAGTCAAATAACAACAACTACACTATGCCATTCGCACCATATCGCAAAGCGCCGCACCAGCGCTTTTAGGTTTCTGTAAGGTCGTTGATTAAAAAAGTTCATCAACGCATCTCCTTTAGTTTTTTCACCGCGAACGCCTTTCTCCGGCTAAACTTTGCTAATAAAAAGTTCCCCAAGTCAGCTCGCCCGCAGAATAGATACTCAAATATGCAGATATTATTATTCATAAGGCCGTAACTTTTAAATGTATCCGTTCTGAGCCGTAAAGCAAAGTTTACTCGTGACTCAACCCGGCGGCGTAGTGAAACGGATATCACGGATATTAGAAAGGATCTAGGCTCATTTCTCAGTCAAGACGAATTAGAAAACCTATTTTAACCGGCTTGCTGCAATATATTAAGTATCCATAAATTTTGGCTGGCTCGATAGCAATTAAATTCTATTAAATTCTACCAAGAGCTACGCAAGGTCAAAAAGGGATTCCAACCAGCTACGCAAATAATGGAGGACAGGGAAGGAAATCTTGTGTCAGACCCTGAAGCGGTGAAGCAGTTGTGGTACGAGTACTTCCGACGGTTGCTTAACTGCACCGAACTTGAAACGCCCATAACTGACACCATAGGAACAGATTCTGAGGAGACACAACCTCCTACCCTGGACGAAGTTGTAGACGCGATAAGGAGGTTGAAGAATAATAAAGCCCCGGGCATAGATGGTTTGCCATCAGAGGTGTGGAAATGTGGTGGAGAAGCGCTGCATAAGAAACTGCATGACCTTTTGTGTAGAATCTGGGAAGAGGAGGAACAGCCAGGGGCATGGAACATCGGAGTTATCTGCCCAATTCATAAAAAGGGCTGCAAAAAAAACTGCAACAACTATCGCGGAATTACGCTTCTCCCAACAGCGTATAAGATCTTGTCGTATGTGTTGCTCAAAAGACTGGAGCCTCACGCGGAGAGAATCTTGAGTGATTACCAGTGTGGTTTCCGCCCAAATCGTAGCACCGTCGACCAGATTTTTCTGCTAAAACAGCTGATGGAGAAGAAGTGGGAGTACGCTCAGGGTATCCATGTGTTGTTTGTTGACTTCACCAAAGCCTATGACAGCGTGGACCGAGGCGCTCTTTACGCTATCCTGAAGAACTTCGGCATACCTGAAAAACTGGTGAACATGATCGCAGTCGCCACAAGAGATAGCCGGATGAAGGTTCGCGTGGGGCATGAGCTGACAGATGAATTTGCGGTGGTTACGGGACTAAAGCAGGGAGACGCCCTGTCACCTATGCTCTTCAACTTGGTTCTGGAGCACGTCCTAAGGAGAGGATTAGCTTTGGAAGTAGGACTTGAGCTCGGGGGAAGGCATAAGGTGATTGGATACGCTGATGACTTGGCCCTGCTGGGTAATTCGAAGACCGAAGTCCAAGAAGCAGCCATGGTGCTGGCCAAAGAAGCTTCAAAGGTGGGTCTTATGATCAGCCATGACAAAACGGAATATCTCCACATGAAACGCTATAAAGATACCCGTACCCAGCGTCAGGATCTACATGTTGGAGATATTACCTACAAGGGAACCGCAAAGTTCAAATACCTGGGTTGCACGATCACCGATACAAACACACGTGAGGAGGAAATCGACATCCGCATCCAAAATGCTCTGCGTTGTAGCGCTGCCTTACATAAGGTGTTGGTGTCCAAGCTTCTGAGCAGGAAAACTAAGATCAACATCTACAAGACAGTGATTAGACCTATTCTAATGTACGGATGCGAAGCTTGGACACTAACACTTAAGGAAGAACAAAAACTCTTGGTAGCGGAAAGAAAGATACTGCGCAAGATGTTCGGTCCCATGAGATCCTCTGATGGAAGCTGGAGAGTAAGGAAAAACGCCGAATTACAACAACTTCTGGCTGACCCAGATATTATTGGAGAGACGAAAGGGCACAGGCTCCGATGGCTGGGTCACCTAGAGAGAATGGGTGAAGATCGTGGTGTGTACAGAGCATACCTTGCCAAACCACAAGGCCGACGTCCGGTTGGCCGCCCCAGATACCGTTGGATAGACGGAGTCGAGTCAGATCTCCGTGAACTTCGGGCTGGGGATTGGCGCCAAACTGCTAAAGATCGGGAAAGGTGGCGTGCTCTCATTCTGGAGGCCAAGACACACTTCGGGTCGCTGAGCCATAGGAGTAAGTAAGTAAGTAAGTCGATAGCAATTGGTGACCCTGCCCTAAGTACCAGAAGTCATGGGTTCGAATTCCACCCAGGATGAACGTTAATTCAAAATACATATTACTTTTTCTTCTCATCAATTTCTCAAACACTTTCGCGTTTGTTCTGTTTATTTGTATTTACGTCAATATATTGTTTGTACCTTCGGGATAAAAAGATCGCTGAGGCATGTTCATTCACAGTGCCAAAATTATTGGCCTACCAAGCATCACGTCGATGCATTGCTGCGTTGTTGCGAATCGAAAAAGTACAGACAAAAACACTAAAAACATTATCCTTGATCCATTCCATAGATCTAGTCTATGTCTGTAGCACATTTCATCAAAATAAATTCAGTTTTTAAGTCGTAAAGTTATAGACGAAAAGAGTGGTGAGAAGTTTTAAGTCGTAAAGTTATAGACGAAAAGAGCGGTGAGAAAAGTATGTCTCGGTGACCGCAGCCCGGCATAATCTTCAAGACTGTCATCGGACGTCAAATTATGCTCATGCAAGGTTTGATAGCGATGTTAAGATAATTATCTTGCAACCGGCGCCCCACGAGGAGTACTAAAATATTTTACGAACCCCCGGCGGATAGCAGCGCGAGGACGTCCGACTAAACGTGTTCGTCCAGATCTCGCATAAAATCCTTCTTAGCCGTAATATTATGTAAATTCGAGAGGATAGTGAACAGAAGTCCGGAACGAACAGCCCTTTTGTGCTCTGAACAAATTGTTTTATATTCCAGGGAACTGTCGACTGGAGGGCGTCCCCCGCTGCCCCCGCTGCCCCCGCCCGCCGGATACTGAGCTGTGAACTTACTGATGACAGTTTTATGAACCCGGCATTTACATTTAAATTGAAAGTGAGGATTTCGATGTCGACATTGAGTCGGAAAGAAAACTGTGTTCCCCGCTATTGTCGTTTGGTATTCGCGAGTCGGCCACTACACTAATACCTCATTAGCATTCGCGCGGCGGCGCTAGTGAGGCGACCCCCCGCGCCCGCTCACGCCACGCCGCCCGCGCCCACGCCCGGCGCTAAGGGTAAATTGCAGCGACGAAATTATTTTTGAAGTGAAAACTTCTTTAGCGGCGTTGTGCACTTTTTTTGTATGGGGAAAAAATGTTAAACTCGCGTCAGGATTTATGTGTCACGTGACCTGATCGAAAATCCATATAAAATTTGAAGTCCGGACACGTGTTTTCTACAAACTTATCTGTTCCGGTGGCCAAAATTGGAACTACGTGAAATGCAATGCAAAAACGATATTTAATGACAGTTTTAAATAGACAGTAGCGACGCCGCCACCGGAACAGATAATTTGTCGGTCTATAGACAATAATGGTTTTTTGTTCAATTTGACAGCTCATTTATTAAATGCAAAGAAAAGTGCTTCTTATGTACATCAGGAGTAGAGTAAATAATTGTATTAATAAGAACTGATGTTGTTTTCTTGAGTTTTATTCCTTTAGCGTAAGGTATATTTTTCTTTGCATGAATGAACTGTCAAGTGTGACCTCTTCTACTATTATAGCCGCAGTGCGGTCGCTTCCTATATGCTTCATAAGCTACAAAGTGACCACAAAGACCTTAATTTGATATCCTGCAAAATTCAAAATTTCATTGCCGTAATAAAACATTTAAAAAGTTTGGAATATCTTTATTCGCCGGAATTATATAACAGTATTTTATGGAAATTAACACCACTTCTCCGCAGTCTTTGGATCCGCTATGCTGCGGAGCATGCATCAGGTCGTATGAAGTTGGAAATGCTGTCCGATTTCCTGCGACATGAGGCTCGTTCTCACACACATTTTGGCTTGTTACCCCAAATTCCCAGTGAACATCCTCGAAAGCGACATGTTGATTACTGTAACACCACTCGTGTTATTAACGATTCGGGAGTCTGCGGATTCTGTAAAGGGAATCATTTCTTGGCCGATTGCTCCAAATTCAAAAGTTTATCCGCAGATTCCAGTATGCAATTAGTTGTAAATTCCAAACTTTGTTTTCGTTGTTTAGAAAATAAATAGTTGTCAATCAAAAAAGTATGACATTGACGGTTGTCAATCATTTTATCATCATTTACAATCATTTATTACATGGCGTTTCAGTGTCACAGCAAGGAGTTTCTGATAAGTCTGAAAAAGTTTCTGATTTCATTAATTCTGAGCAATGACGTTCAATTATAAAACTAGACTCACAATCACGCTCAAATATTGTCCGAAGCAAAAGTCTGCCCACCCGACTATTGGGCAGAGTTTTCGTTTAGTTGTATACAATTGACATTAAACACTAAATGCCACGAGATAAGGTGTTAATTTGAACGAATGTGTAATGTCATCAGTGTCAAAGCCACTCGGACGTTTTTTGAGGAATTTTTCTTAGAGATTGGGTGTCTAGTTTTATATTGAACGTCATTGATTCTGAGAGATAAACTTTTTAATGTAATATAAATTGTCATGTTTGTGTACGATAGCGCAATAAATAAATATTGTATTTTACCATATAAATGATAGTACTTTTATACCTCTACCAATCAATTAAATCCCTAACCATTCCAAAATACATATCAAAAATGCACAACGTTAATATTCAGGTTTTCACTTCTGCCGGCACTCCCGGAGTGCAACCCGTCGTTTTTTTTTTTATTAATTAACACGAGCTCTTTGAACCGACGGAAAACACTCATAATGTGTACAGCTAATTTTCACTGTATTCGTCTGTATTTTGAATGAATACCTACTTTTGCTTGCAGACTGAAACGTGATCCGTGAATTCCGTTTAGAGATACTTTATCACATTCAGACTCATTAATTTCAAGTGTGCTTCCTCTAACGAAGATCGCACAAACGGGAATGGAACGGACTATGCTTGGGGTCTCCTTGCGTGGTTGCATCCAAAAGAACCAGATCAAATTATCACCAAACCTAGGTCTATTTGGTGGCAAAACTTTTTCTACCAACTGAACTAGTATAAAAAAGCAAAGAAATACATTTATTTCTGCACTTATGTTGGCTAGTATACTATTTTGTCGTGAGCTCCCGCACTAGACGCGCGGGCGGCGCACGTCTCGTCGCTATTAGGGCGCGCGTTAAAATAATTGCGACGCTAATCTCGAGTTTACGTGTCATAATCCCGCGGTGATTAACCATCGCAACTCCGCGCGGATTCACCGCTCAACATCATTGGATTTAACTTCTTTATTAACTTCTTTGATGGAAACTGTGTTTTTAGATTACCGGAGTTTTCTACATAAATATCTTGCTTGACCTAGCTTATGGCCACACGGCTATCTACACAGATTATCTCTGTGTGAAGTGGGTAGCACGGCCTATTTCATCGGGGACACTTTATTAATGTCTGCCATTATTGTAAGCTGACCTTTAATCCGTTGTTAAGTATTAGTAGTCTCGATTATGCGGCCCTCTGTTTAACGGAATCGCGATTATCCGGACTACCAATTACGACTAATTTAATATCTAAGTCATATTGAACCAAGTCACAAAATTTTTAACAAATCTACCTACTACAATTCTTTTTATGCAAGCATCGTATGTTGGAAATGTATCCTTAATAAACATTGGTTTTGGTTTTATATATTTATTTGTTGTTTTTAATAAAAAATATAACATTATGTAGGTACTACATGTGCACAAAACCCGTTTTTCTTCATACATTCGATTATCTGGATTTTTGATTATCCAAATCCCCACCGCAACAATTAGTCTGTAGTGTTAATCGGTCTAAAAGGTTTTGTTTCTGGTGTGAGCCTCTTCTAAAGATGTATTTAATTTTGTTCCTTAGATAGATTGTATAAAATTACATAAACTTAAGTTTTTATTAATTTTATTAGTTACTAGCGGGCGCCCGCGGTTTCACCCGCGTGGTTCCCGTTCCCGTGGGAATTGATCAAAATCCTTTCTTAGCGGATGCCTACGTCATAACATCTACCTGTATGCCAAATTTCAGCCCGATCCGTCCAGTGGTTTGGGCTGTGCGTTGATATCTATCTATGTCAGTCAGTCAGTCAGTCAGTCACCTTTGAGTTTTTTAAAGATTTTGATCATAAACTAACCACCGTCTGACCAAAGAGGTTTGTGTATAAAAATAGAAAATTTCCTTTTATCTAACAAGAACAGTTGTGGAACGTTCTTATCAATATTGTAACATTTGAAGGTTTACACGAGCCGATCGATCGGCGAGTACCTACAGTAGAAATGTTATAGTTTCATGACACAATTCAATTAAATTTCCGGCGGTTGCGTGTCGCAATGCACATGAGTGAGTGTTATCACAATGTAACATGTTGCAACTGCAATGAACTACACGATTTGTTTATTATTCGTGAGTATTCTACCAATTCATGTGTGTGACTTTATCTACAGACAACAGACAGACTGACAGTTTTCTTTTTAGTTTGAAAAGAGATACATGAAGATTTTTATTCTATTGTAGTTGATATTTCAGTAAATAAAGTTAATTTTTATCCAGCTAGTGAATTCAGTTTGAGGGTACATAAATATCAGTTTGGACGTTTTTAACTTCTACTGGTTCTAAACTATGCTTGCGTAGTTTGGAAGTTGAATTAAATGATATGTTAAGTTGGTAAAGGTATCTGCTTACCTAGAACCCCGAGATCATGGCCTGGTACTCAGACTAGACTAAAGTTTGTGGTAGTTCTCGACAAACATTATTTTCTGTGATAAACATTTTGTGTTAGTTCAGTCACGACACTAATTTAAATTTATTCGTTCAGGTCTTCGCGTCATGTATATCCACACATGCGAAGCGACAGTCGCCATCCCACCGAGGACAGTTGCTCGACCCCGAGCTGAAGCCAGTCCTGACTGCACGCGCGCGCCCCGCCAAGCGCATCGCTCGCGCGGACCCCACGGCGACCCCCACAGGGACCCCCCAGCACTCCACCTCCGACTCAGAGGATGTGCACGACCCCACGGGCAAGCCGAGACACACAGATCAGATAGATCTAAGTGAAGAATCTCAAGTTTCTGAAGGTATTTCAATATTTTAGTGAACGTATTTTTTTATGCAGTTATGATGGAAACGTCGCGTCGCTTACGTTATTAAAGTGTTGAATAACAATAACCAATAATTAGTAAGGTTACTACTTAATAATAAAACTGCTAAATTCAACAATAAGGACTATTTTTTTAAGCAATACACTTGCATTCTTGCCATTTCAAATCAGGTGTGTAGGTTACATCATTTTTAATTTCTTTTAGAAGTACTGCTTGAATTTTGTAATCCAATGACCAATATCATTCAAGTGTCCTCGCTTTATGTCATTGTTTGTGTTTTACAGAGACATCAGTAGGCGGGTCCTCGTCAGGCGAGGGAGAGGTTACGGAGCTGGAACATGACGGCGAGACCGCGCACCCACACTCCACGCACAAGTACCGGCTCACGTACAAATACAACGACTCTAGTGAATTTCATAAACAGCGTGAGTAACTTGCACTTTCCATTGCAAAAAAAATGAAAATTAGATTATGTCTTTAAGATGACAAGGTTGGAAAACTCAATTTTACAAAAGCTTTCTTTTGCCGACCTCTGCAGAACGTTACTGTAGCTACAATTATTAAAAGTGTTAATAATTATTATTTATATTATAAATATTATCACTTGCTATCATTTCTGAAGTGTTGTAACGCAATTTGTTTTTCGTTTACAGGCATAACAGCTACTTCATTAGTAAAACTGTCCGGGAAAAGTAAGTTTCCTTGCTTATTTATTATAGTAAATAATTATTTACTTTGTCATTATATTTTATTTATTTCATAAACTCTTTTTAATCTTTATTTTACGACGAACAGTTAGGTGTAATGGTTGAGAAATGGAGTCGCAGGTTCAATCCCCGCTTTTTATAAACTTTTGTCTTGTAAACATGTCTGTGTGTATCGGCCTGGGTGGTTATGTATATGTCGCAGTATCATAGTTAGAGCCGAATTATAGTTATATGCCAAGGGTTATAATTATATAACGTAAGATGGTTATAAGGAAGCGATTTATAACTATCGTACAGCCACAATCTAGTAATATGGTTATCTGACTAAACTTATCTAGTTACATAGCTATAAATCTACTAAACAATTAAATAAAACGATTTAATGGTCTTTATTTTTGTTATAATCAACTTTTTGTAACCTACAATTAGTTACATTGCAATACTTTTTATTAATAAAACGTGTCAGTCCGAATACGTAATTTTAAAAACCATTTCTTTCATTAATTTAGGGAATAGGTGTTAAAAAAAAATAACCACGAAGGCTAAGGCGGGAGCTCCGCTACGCTCCGCTCCCGCCTTAGCCTTCTAACCTATGTCCATCCGAGTCGATTTCCGCCTCCGGCCGTTTATACAATGTTTATTACCTCACTAATAATATTAGTCGCCAAGTTATATTTATTACACCTCATCTATAATTCCATATTATAAAATATTTAGACGCCCGTTAATTTCTTAGTCGCCCCAGTCGATTTATAACTATAGAACTAGATTAGTTTAGTCAGATAACCATATTACTAGATTGTGACCGTACGATAGTTATAAATCGCTCCTTATAACTATCGTACGTTACATAGTTATAACCCTGGCATATAACTATATTACAGCTTTATCTATCTTACTGCGACATATATAATTATAAAATAATAAAGAAGTATAAAAGTAATGGCACCTATAGCACAGAATATATAACCTATAGTACAAGCTATTCTTAGTTTGATACTGACGGTGCTATTTGAAAAATACATAATTATGCAAGGATATTTATTATTTATTTATCTTCATTTCAGAGACCAAACCTGCTTCGAAGGAGGTCACCAAAGCAGCCAATGGTTTACACAGAATTAGTTAATTCGATGGCTACAACATACACAAATGTTCAAGGCTCGAATTTTATCTCATAGGCCTTCGCCACATTTGACAGAAATTCCGTCGCGGATCTTTGGCAACGGAACGCCGATACATGTAATTGCATATAAATTACAAATAGCGGGCACACTACGCGGAAGATGTCGCTCCGTCGCGAACAACATTTGAAACTACACGCATTGGCGTTCCGTCACGGACGATCCGCGACGGAATTTCCGCCAAGTGTTACGCCGCGCGTATTATAATGGACCTCAGTGGCCGAAGGCCATAGGTGAGAGGCAAACCCACGCCTTTTGGGGAATCAGAAAAACGACAGAGGTTTCATTTGTATCGTAATTTTATAGTCTAGTCTGTGCTAGTCTGTGTGCTTAATTGTCTTTGTCATGATACAAATTTTTGTGACTCTTTTCAACGCATAGATGTGACCATGGAATTTATATTGAACGTAACATAATGTTACTACAAGTATTATCAAAAACCCTAACGTCACTCAAAAGTTTTTTTATGATTTTTGAAGGACCCTGTGTATACAAACGGCTTATATTGGACAACATAGTATCAATGTGAGTATCAGCAGCTAATAAATAATGTGTATTTATGTTCTCTATTCCAGGGCTGTTCACCACCAAGTGCACTGAGGGATTATACGGTGAGTAGTCTCGCACTGACAGCCTTTAAATAATTTCATCATCATCATCAGCCTTTATTTATACGTTCCCACTGTTGGGACACAGGCCTTGTCTCAATTGTGAGATAGTGTGGGCCATAATCATAATGTACCTATAATTTATTAAAAAACAAACTGTGTACGCGCCTACAAGGTTAGCGCAGTATGTACGCGCCTACAAGGTTAGCGCGCAGGACGGCGGGGGGCGCGGTCGGGCCCCACGCATCGCATCGGCCAGCGAGCTCCGCGCATGCGCGATACGACACCAGTCGGCGGCGAGACGGGCGTGCGCGCGGGTCGCTCCCACGCATTTTCTTAGTGTTGATTATTTATTATACTTCTACTAAAGTATAAATCCTCGTATCATTTAAACCTCTCGTAACTAGTCGTTACATAAAATTGGCGCCCCCGGGTGGACACGACTCGCCTCTTCCTCGAAAGCCATAACCTCGCCGCCGATTCGCAAGCCCGCTCCACGTGGTCTCGAACAGTCTCGAAGCTTCGAGTTTCGACCAGAGCCGTCCCGAACCTGTACTGCGGCGTCAAGAAGTATCGTCGGCTGCCCGAAGCATCGTCTACATCAAGAATTCCTGCGAGAATTGGTGCGGAAGACGAAGAAAGAACTTGCCACGCGGTCAGGAAGACTGGACGAGTACGAGGTCACCGTGGGCGTGGCGTCGGACATCTTGTGTCGCCTCATCATCATGCCAAGGGGAGTGCCGTGAGCCTGCTTACCTATCTTTTCCTTCTTTGCCCTCCTCGATTTGGCAATTTGAGGCTGATAGCTCTTCATTTTTTGTGTGTTTGAATAGTTTTTGCATCTTAAGTGTGACCACGTGACCATCTTAAATTCATTCACTTAAAGATCATTTTTAATATAACTAGTACCTACATACTTACATCGTTTATTGTGATATAAAACTAGCATCATTGCCTCTTTACATCGTTTATTGTGATATGAAACTAACATCATTGCCTCTTTGCATCGTTTATTGTGATAAGAAATTAACATCATTGCCTCTTTGCATCGTTTTATGCGTTATGTGATACGATTGTGACCTTCATTACAGCTATCTCTTCATTCGCTGGTTAACACAGTACGTGTTTTCATTGCAGCACTTCTTTGATAGCAACATCAACGCATAGCCTTCTTTTAAAGCATTACTTATTTACCGTTAATGTAAATTGCGTCATCGTACCTATATACCTACTTGCCTAAGGTGTTTGAGAACTGTATTTATTTATTTTTTGTTTGCGCTTGTATTATCTTACATCTTTATAAGCTCGGGATTTTTGCCTAATTTATTGCCAGCCAGTTGACGTTGAACCCTATTGCATCATCATTACGTTAACTCGCGTACCTAAGTTTAATAACCACCGCACCGCTTCCTAACATTCGCACTGCAACATTTTCTCTTCACAAATTTTCAGTGAAAGTGGCCCTATACGGGACTGAATCCGGGGTCGAACGCAATCCTGCCGCGTGGACGTGGCGCGTGCATCGAGCGAGCGACGCACACGCGGTCAAGTCAAGGTCAAGCCCGGCGCGTGCAGCCAGGGCGTGGCATCGTGCATCGGATAATAAAGGAGCGTAAGCCGTTCGCAATTTTTACCACTTGTCAATTAATATTATTGTCAATTCATTGATTATCGAGTGTTCATAGAATAATTACAATGCCGGATACCCAAGATAAAGCTATGCTTTCTATGCATGCTTCGCCGCAAGACGAGCTATGCGAGCTAAAGGCAAAGCGTGGCTCTATTAAGGGACAAATTACAAGGTTCAGCAATTATTTACAAACATTACATAAGCTTGAGCTTACTTCAATTAAAATCAATGAGTTGACACTAAAGTTGGATAAATTCATTGCAATTATTGACAAATTTGAAACCATGCAGTCTCGTATAGAGGTCCTGAATGTAGATAATCTTGATAACGAACTTGTTGAGAGAGACAGCATAGAAGAGAACCTTCATACTGCCATTGCCACGGCTCAAGATTTAATTGAGTCCTCTAAGCCTAAAGAAAGCTTTCATGATGCTACTCAATCTTCTCATTCTTGCAGCCAAAACAATCATTGTCGAAATTCAGTAAGTTTTAAATTACCTACGATTCAGATACATAAATTTGATGGCGCTTATTATAAATGGTTTGAGTTTCGAGATACTTATGAATCTCTCATTCATAAAAATGACAGCATTCAGCCCATACACAAGTTTCATTATCTTTGTTCATATCTTGAGGGTGAAGCTGCTCGCGTTATTTCTAACCTAGAAGTATCCGATCAAAACTATGCTGAGGCATGGGAACTTCTATGTGAACGATACAACAATGACCGTCAATTAATTACTAATCATCTTAACAGCTTATTTAATATTGAAACTTTACAGCGGGAGTCGGACAAGTCTTTGAGATTTCTTAATGATCATATTACAAAAAATCTGCGAGCATTAAAAACGTTAGGACAGCCCACTGAGCATTGGGACACCATCATAATTCATATGGTGACATCTAAATTGGATTCAGTGACTAGTTTAAAGTGGGAAGAGTATAGGAATGGCCTTAAGGAACTCCCCACGCTGAATGATTTTAAATCCTTCTTAAAAGCGCGTGCAGATGTTTTAGAATCATTATTTAGAGCCAAAAGGGATAAAATGCCTAAGGCTAAGATTGAAAATAATCACACAAAGGCATTCACAATTTCAGCTAACAAGGATGGTCAGCGGCCGTGCGTCGTGTGTCAAGGCAAACATCGCATCTTCGACTGCAAGGTCTTCAGCAACCTGTCTGCTGACGAAAAATGGGCCCAGACTGCTAAGCTCCAGCTCTGCTTCAACTGCCTGCGTCCAGACCACGACGCGAGTCGCTGCCGGCTGGGAGGTTGTCGCGTATGTAAGAGGCGTCACAACACAATCTTACACAAACATACCATACCACCCACGACATCAGTAGGCACTCACCACACAGACACATCTTTAGTGAATGCATCCACGCATGTAGCATCTCGTGAGGTGTCATCTCTTGGCAAGGGTAGTGAGGACTGTACCTCCAGTTCCTCTAACGTCATGTCAGCACTATCTTCGTCTGAGGTACTGCTCTCTACTGCCTTAATTGAATTATTAAACCCGCAAACTAATCAAGTGGAAACAGTCCGCGCACTCTTAGATAGTGGAAGTCAGTCTTCTTTTATTACGAATAGCTTGAAATTGCGTCTTCAGCTGACTTCCAGACCCTCTGACACTACCAACGTCTTTGGTATCGGAGATACATCCATGAACATCGTTCCAGAACGCTGCTCTGCGGTCGTCAGGTCGAAGCAGAGTACATTCGTTCGTGATCATCATTTTCTAGTGCTTCCTAATATAACAGGAAGGCTACCGAAAAATCCAATTTCGATTGATCATCTTAACTTGCCTTATGGCCTCAAATTGGCTGATCCTTCTTTTAATCAGCCATCTGAGATAGACGTCTTATTGGGAGCCGACATATTTTGGGATATTATAGGTTCAGAGCAGCGGCCCCTAGGTGATAGATTACCTATATTGCATAATTCACAATTGGGTTGGTTAATCACAGGCCCATATACAATCATAAAATAAAACAAGTTTCATCTTTGGTAACTGATCTAGACTCTGTCAGTTCCTGTGATTCATTGATAGATTTTGAAAGATATTCCAGCTTCAATAAACTTAAACGAATTGTTGCGTATGTCCAGCGTTTCATTAATGTTAAATGTAAAAGGCAAAGAATAACAGGCCCACAACAGCGTAGATGAGCTTAATAACGCATTGAACACTTTAGTCAAACTTTCACAACAACAGTCATTCTCTAATGAGCTTAACTTACTACAGAATAACAAGCAGCTGAGTCCCAAGTCTCGTCTGGCCTCACTTACACCATTTATTGACTCTCAGGGGATCCTGAGAGTAGGGGGCAGGCTAGATAAGTCTAATTTCGAATATTCTAAGCGACATCCTATGCTTCTTTGTGCAAAACACACACTCACAAAACTCATCTTTACACACGAACACTTACGCCTCTTGCATGCGGGACCACAACTCATGTTGGCATTAATACGTGAACAGTTTTGGCCCATTGGGGGTAGGGAACTAGCACGACGCACGGCCCGCAGATGTGTCACATGTACTCGTCATTATGGTAAAACAATGACTAACATTATGGGTAACTTACCTTCTCATCGAGTAACTCCTGATTTTCCATTCTCGACTGTTGCTGTTGATTTTGCAGGACCGTTTTTAATAACTGACCGACGAGGGCGCGGATGTAAAATCACTAAGTGTTACCTATGTCTTTTTATATGTCTTAGATATAAATGTGTACACCTAGAAGCTGTTAGTGAGCTATCTAAGGAATCTTTTATACTGTCTTTCAGACGCTTTATATCCCGTAGGGGTAAGCCTCGCGAAGTATACTGTGACAACGGTAGAAATTTTGTCGCAGCTGCAAAAGAAATTAATGACCTTTTTAAGCATCATTCGACTTCTATACTGGAATTTGCATCTGATCATGATATTAAGTTCATATTTTCACCGGCTTACGCTCCTAACTTCAACGGCTATGTAGAAGCTGGCATTAAGTCCGCGAAGTTTCATATAAAGCGCATACTAGGGAACACGCATCTAACATTTGAGGAGCTATCGACTTTATTTTCTCAAATCGAGGCTATCCTCAATAGCCGTCCTATTTGCCCTCTCTCCTCCTCTCCCAACGACTATGCAGCGCTCACACCAGGGCACTTTCTCCTTGGCAGGCCACTGATGTCGCTACCTGCCCCGGAGCTACGAGACCTCAACAGCTCAAGACTGAACCGCTACCGGCTACTCGAACAGATGAGGCAGCACTTCTGGCAGCGCTGGCAATTAGAATATGTAACCGAGCTACAACATCGGGCGAAATGGCGAGTTCGTTGCAAGGACCTACGACAAGGAGACCTCGTCATCTTAAAGGAAGACAACGTTCCTCCCCTCTTATGGCGCACGGGAAGAGTGAAAGCCTTGTACCCCGGCACGGACGGAGTACCCCGTGTCGCAGATATTGTAACCTCAAGAGGAGTCATCAGACGGGCGCTGAACCGCATCTGCCTCCTCCATGACACCTCTCTTGAAGACTGAGCCTTCAAGGGGGCCCAGTATGTACGCGCCTACAAGGTTAGCGCAGTATGTACGCGCCTACAAGGTTAGCGCGCAGGACGGCGGGGGGCGCGGTCGGGCCCCACGCATCGCATCGGCCAGCGAGCTCCGCGCATGCGCGATACGACACCAGTCGGCGGCGAGACGGGCGTGCGCGCGGGTCGCTCCCACGCATTTTCTTAGTGTTGATTATTTATTATACTTCTACTAAAGTATAAATCCTCGTATCATTTAAACCTCTCGTAACTAGTCGTTACAAACTGCTTGCGTTAGTTACTATGTAATATTTTATTTGACATACATTTAATCACTAATTATAATGTATAAATATACATAATAGTTGGATAACAACATAATACCGATGACGAGGGTTGTATTTTTATGTCAATAGGTATTAATTAACCTAGGCGTTAACATACTTAAATTATGTAATTTAAGTATGTTAACGCCTAGGTTAATTAATGCTCTCACTTATGTTTACATAAGACTTTAATACAAATATTATTAAATGCGGTAATATTTCGTTGTTAATTCGTTTGGGCACTTATTATTACCGTAAATGGTGACAAAATAGCACCAATTGCCTATTTCATTGAGAAACCTAATAGGCATAAAGTTTTATCAGCTTACAGTCATGCCAAACCATATAAACTCGTTAATCTACATCTAAATGCGTCTTCACTAGATAATTGATTCACTTCAATACCAATGTTTATGGACAATCTCTTGACAATCTTATTTCCCATTTACTACAATTCATATTTCCTTTATTTCAGTTGAACCAGAGGAATCCGCGCAGTCCGTGGAGTCGACGACGCTCGAAGCGACCAACGCGAACGAATCTACCAATCGTCTGCTCAATGAACAGTCCTCGCAGTCAAGTAATTTTATTTCTTAGATAGACCTAGACATTATTGAATCATGAATGAATGATTTATTTTAATAATCAGTAATATCAATGTCTAATTACTTCGCTTATCGCTAACATTGAAGGAGAAATTATAATCGCTGCAAAATACAAGACAAAATACAAGTGTTTGGCTGCTAAATATTTCGTCGAACGCAATGATGTTTTATGCTATAGATATGTTACGTTCATAGTAATAACGATTTAAATCTGTTCCATTGCACACATTGACAAATATAACTGATAAGTAAGACAAAAGATACGAAATAGCACGCAAATGAAAGAGATAGGTATAATTTGACGTATGACGCAGACTGTTAAAAAACCTCACAATTGGGTGTTTTTTGAGTCTTCAAAACCCGAGCGCTTATAACATATCTGCTTTTGTTTGTATCTGGGGGCACGGCAGTGCCCCCGCCAAGTCGAGCGCGAAGCAAACACTGCCGTACCATCCTTTACTGGAACCATTTCGCCGCATTTTCAGGCCCCTATTTGAGAACCTCTGGATAAGACCAGAACGCAGAAATTTTCGTCATCCAGTAAGCTATAATCACATACTTAAAATCCAAAATTTCAAGGCTGTAAGTCATTTAGTTCCGAAGTTAAGCGAAAGCAAAGTTTCGCATTTATGACAGACACTGACTCATTCACTCACTCACTGATGATCATCATAATAGAACTAGTACTTCCCATAAACTCAGAGAGCTGAAATTTAGTACAGAGTTAGGGTTTAATGGCCACATAAAGGGAAAACTATAAAAACTAGTATATTCGAAGATCTGGAGTACCTGGTGACCCTGATTAGAAAACATAAGAGCCCAACCAAACTATTAGAGATCGACATATACCGCCTTTACAAAAAATACTCAACTTGGTGAGCCGCTTCATTTGGTGGTGGTGGGGGGATGGGAGGGAAAAGAGGGATGGTTGGGGGAGGGGGAGGGGGGATGGGGGGAAAGGTGATTGGAGGGGTTGGGGGATGGGGGGAAGGGCAGGGGAGAGGGATGGGAGGGGGGACGGGAGGAGGAAGGGGAAGGGGATGGGAGGGGGAGGTGGGGGGGATGGGGATAGCATATGGGAGGGGGAGGAGGGGGATGGGAGGGTGAAGGGGTATCGGAGGGGTATGGGATGTGGGACGGGGGATAGGAGGGGGAAAGGAGATGAGAGGGGGGATGGGAGGGGGGGTGGGAATGGGTGTGGGGATGGGGATAGTATTGGGAGGGGAGGTGGGGGGGATGGGGATAGTAGTACCTTATCAATCCTATCCACATGAAATTTGGCACTGGTATAGTTTATAACTTAGAACAGGACATAGGCTAAAAAAATCTCACGGGAAACGTCTCATTCCCGCGGGAATAACCATTTCAAAACGGCTGAACGGATTCAAATAAAATTTGGCACATGTATAGTTTATAACCTGGAATAGGGCATTGGCTTTTAAATTCTTACGGGAATAGTCTCATTCGAAATAGATACAAAATAAATCAATATGCCCACGTTCCTACAAAAAGAAGTGAAATCCCACCAAAAACATTCTGTAAAAAACTAGCCAAGTCTCGATGGAGCTGCTTGTTTATCTCTAAAAAGTAATGAAATCTAGACATAGTCGTGCCAAGTCTAAGGTTCCTTACTGCGATTTCTTTATTATTATAGTTAATGTTGTGTGACTTGGCCGTTGAAGGGTGCACAAGGGTACAAAAACCAGGTGTTTGTAATGTAATGTAATGTTATATCTGTTGTAACTACCTATGTTTGTTAAGCGAGATAATAGCCCATACTGGTATTGGTAATTGGACGCTAGTGTCTCATTTGGCCCTTCGAAGTTGAGTCGCAGGTCCGTTTGGCCGTCTGGCCCTTCAACGGCCAAGTCACACAACATTAACTAAAATAATAAAGAAATCGCAGTAAGGAACCTTAGACTTGGCACGACTATGTCTAGATTTCATTACTTTTTAGAGATAAACAAGCAGCTCCATCGAGACTTGGCTAGTTTTTTACAGAATGTTTTTGGTGGGATATAATATGGTCGAACGATATTGGACGTCGAACCAATGACGTTCAATGTCGAACTCGAAAAATCTGTACCTACTTAGTAAGAACCTAAACTATAAATCCCAACCTTTTTGGTAACAGCGACATCTATGCTTTTCACTACAAACTAATGCTTATCATACCATTTACTTTGCTTTTTATGGTGTACTAAAAAGCAGAGTATAGGACATTTTTATTAGTAAGTACAAAGACAGACAGATGGCGCTGTGTAACAGCAGTGAAAAAGTTATAATTTTTCTTCTTTTCCGTGATTTTTCCGACGATGCTAGGAATAATAAAGTTAATACCATTGCACATTGCACGGTTGCACTATTATACAATCGGTAACATTATAGTACCGAAGATAGTGAGTAATAAATATTAGTTAAATAACCTAACTTACCAGTGTTTGATCCAAACTATACTACTTAGTCTTTTCCGAAACATCGGTCTGGGTGTTCCTCTATGTATATTTATTGAGTATTTTTTGACTCACCCCATGGAATTTCATAACTAAAGTTAGCCTTCAGTCAAGATGTCACTACTAACACGGATAAAATACTACTTCTACCACACGTAAAGGTGTGGGCGGATTCTTCTTCTAGAGTACTATTATATTCTGTGCTGTGCTTCTAGTAAGAATTTCCAAAATTATAGATAACTTTTATCTGTGCGAATAGTAATGTAATGAAACAGTGTTTTTTTTTATTTTTTCACAGATTTGTCTGCAGAAGTAGTGAACGTCACTACAAGCCTGATTGAGAATGTGACAACTGTGGCCACTACGACGGAAGCAGCTACAAATGGTGGGGGTTACTAATACACAGTTAAGTTTCTTGGTATGTACTATTCAGTTAGCAGACAAACACGCAGCCCGCATGATGGTAAGCGGCCACTGCTGCCTGTTTTATTGTAGGACTCTTAGCCAGGAAGATTCGCTCAATGTGCTACTACAGTAGGCTCTTTCGATCTTCGAGAATTTGTGTTCAAGTGGGAACCAATACCCACATTAATATTGGCGGAACACAGTCAAATCCATTATGGTTGCAAAAGGAGAACTATACCAGGATAAAAAGTAGCTCAGGTCTAGTCTATGTTCCCGGGGATGGGCTGGTCAATAGCCACAAGGCTGGCACCGGCTCGTCCCAATCGGATGTGAAGGGGAACCGGGGGAGTTTAGTGGATAGTGGAAGCTTTAGTCTCGAGTCCCACACACGGCCGCAGGTCTAGCTAGCCTGCGGTTATGGTGCACAGACGCATTCTCCACCGAAAAAAAGGTCTAGTCTATGTTTGTAACTTTGTACCAAACATCAAAAACGGTTCAGTGCTTTACGCATGAAAGGGTATCAAACAAACATACAGATAGTTACTTTCGTGTTTATAATATTCGTGTTTATAATATTAGTATGAATGACAGCATTAAATATCGTGTTTCAGGCAGTACATAATATTTCTATGGTTTCAGGCCCGTACGAGTCTCCGCCTGAAGCGAGCCCGCCCGACCACTATCTGGATGACTCCTAGCGCCCTCTGCCGGCAACATTTTATACTAATTAAACAAATACTGTTAATAATATTGGGTTGTTTTACTGCGAACTCTGAATGTTTGCTGGTGTTCGTGTCCTTTACCCTGAACACTTGTTTTTGTAACGACCTATTTATTTAAAGTCGGCTATTACAACAAAGGTCGCAGGTTCGATCCTCACACGGCGCAGACATTTGTGTGCGTATGCAATGAACATGTCCATAGCTGGGCATCGTTAATCAAATAGTTAACTTCGTTAATCGCTAATCCGTTACTAAAAAAGTTAACTTCGTTAAACGTTAAAGCGCTTCTTTTGGGACGAATTAACGCAAGTTAACGTTAATCGTTAATCCGTTAACACATGGTAAATAATGCTTAAAAAAATCAGAAATTAAAGGGGTTATTTACCAACTGGACACACGAGACTAGACAAGGTGGGTCCATTTAGTGAAATTAAAATTTGTATCATTTATTACTTTGTTATCTCGTCACGAAAAGATTTACTTTGTTTCAGGTTACAGTGTGACTCGTTGGGATAACTTTGTAAAATGATTTGCAACTAGTCACACAGAGTCACACTTGACTGTAACCCGTTGGAGCAGTGGCGTAGCGTATTCCCAACCAGTCACACTCATTCAATATTTCAATCTACAACAAAAAATATTGAATCTCCAGTTACACTGTAAGGTAAGGAGGTTATCTTTATGATATTCAATGATAATAAAAGACAAGAGAAGAACTAATTCAAAGATACCGGTTGAGAATAGTGCTTTTACAATTTCTTCTTCATTTCATTCCAGGTCCACGACTGGTGGACGTTTTCTGAGGTGGACGTTCAGAATAATATATTTATCTCTTTTTCGCTGTTATTGTTCCTAACGTGCCCTGTTGGTGAACTTTGCGAACAAAACTTAAAAGTTGTCGCAACGTTGCTTGGTGGACCTTGGGAATAATCCAAATGAAGTAAGGTTGTTATTCGGGCAATTAATTTCTTTCTCAAAGGCCGGCAACTTACTTGTGACTCCTCCGGTGTTGCAGGTATCTATGAGCGGCGGTGATTGCTTACCATCGGGTAGGTACATTAAAAAAACGCAAAATATGAGTTATACTTATTATATTTTTCAACACCGATACTTATATTTCCGTAACTTTGATTCTTTATAGTTGCCAAATCGTTTAGTCAGACGATGGTCTATTTACGTGGCATTAATCTACGTGATCTCAGGCACTTTACCATCATCATCATTTCCTTGCCCTTATCCCACGTTATGTAGGGTCGGCGCAACATGTTTTTTCCTTCCACACACTCCTATTAGCCGTCAATTCTACATTCTCTCCTTTTATTTTCAAATCATACTTCACGCAATCCATCCATCTCTTTTTCGGTCCTCCTCTGCTTAAATCTACGTCTACGCACATATATATCTATCATTCTTTTGGCGACATGTGTGTCTTCTCTACTCATTCCATATTAACCTTGCACTCCTTACTTTATCCACTACCGGTGCAACTTTCAAACTTCCTCTTATATACCTACTCATTCCTAATCGTATCCAACCTCCACACATCCATCTTAGCATGCGCATCTCAGTTGCATGTACCTTTCTTTCGATCCATACATTGCGACAGGTCTGATGACCGTTTTGTAATTTTTTCCCTTAAGCTTAAGGGGCATCCGTGGGTCACATGTTGTTTCCGAGATCTGTCGCCACTTCATCCATGCTGCATTCATTCTATTCTGCACGTCCCGTTCCATGCTATGCTGTTCGTTCAATGTTTTGTACTTACTTCACCATAATAATGTTCTTATTTTATCAAACGTGTTCAGTTGACGAAAACATGAAAGTGATTTATTTTAAGTTTTCTTCAGTGGACACGTGTCGAGATGACATAGTTATAAATGATAGAAAATTTAAATTAATTGACACAAACAAAAAAAGAGTGTATATTTAGAGTGTTTAATGGCACGGTGCGGTAAACCGTCCTCCTAGCCGAGTTTTTCAACTACGGCGGCCAATCTTTTTACGATCAGCAAACTACGCAGGATATATTTAAGTGCACAAGTGAGTTCGCAAGCACAGGTGCACTCTCTATTCCCTCACTCTCATACAATGGGACAATAGTAAGTAACGGATTAACGGACTTGGAAAAATGTAACGGAAGTTAACGAGTCCGTTAACATTTTTTTAAGTTAACTTAAAAGTTAATCCGTTACTGGAAATGTTAACTTCGTTAATTAACGATTAACGGATTAACGAGTTAATGCCCAGCTATGAACATGTCTAATGTGTGTTAGAGGATTGGTGTGCAAATAAAATCGTCAAAATCTTTTAAAATATTAACTTTATTGAGAGATAGATTTTAAAGGTTAATAATACGATTCTTGAGCAAATGGGTGCAATAGAAAGAACAGTAAAATGACTAAGGCACGCATACCCGGTGTATGTTTGCCGGTCATTCCGTGACAGGCGCTTCCAAGCTCATTTTACCACATATGTACTGGTTGGTGGTGATTCTTAAAAATAATGCAAATTTAGTTTTATTTGTAAAAATAAATTTTAAAAAAGCAAAAAGAGAATATTATACAAAACACGAGTTTGAGTTTTATTGCTGTCGTCTACGGCAATAATTAAATGTTTTTCCTTTTTTCCGTTTCCGCTTCCATTTTGATTGCTACTTTAGAACTGATTTTCTATGAATAGACAGTTAAAAAGTTTTATTATTGTTATTATAATTTAACTTTTTAGCTAAAAACATTCCGTTCATTTGTTTTCGATTATTGTCATCTAAAGAAACAATCAAACGTATTTTTCCGTTTCCGCTTTCATTTTTATGACAAATAAATTTAATTATTTAAAAAGTTTCTCAATTGATTTGTATCCGGCGCGGCGCCGTTTTGAAGGAAACGTGATTGGTTAATTCAAAAGTGGTGGGGGCGGGCTTTGGCGGGCAATGGCTACAAGGTGCTACAAACAAGGCAGGGCATTTCGTTTTGCAAATTAATGGTCATAACGACTAGCGTTGAAAAAAGCGGGAAATTTTCCCGTTTTTTTCAAATTCCCTCGTTTTTATACAAGTTTTTTTCGAAAGTTTCAAGAAAAATAGGAATGAAAAATTTCATGTTTTTTATTAATAAAACGGAAACAATATGAAAGAAACGGAAAAATATGAAAAAAACGGAAAAATATGATAAGAAAGATAGAATTTCAATTACATAAAATATTTAACATTATTAAAAAACTGGTAATAAAGTTTTTTTCCAATCGTTTTATTTTATTTTTCGAAACAAACGACGAAAATTTCAGTAAAACTGGTTTTTTTCCTAAGGTTTTTTTCTGATATATTTCATGTAATAAACCAATAAAACGGTAAAAAACGAACAAACGTTTTTTTAACCGAAAAAAACTATTTGTTTCTTTCGGAATTTTCAACGCTAATAACGACTCGAGCTCTCTGTCTTCAGACGGATACTACCAACGAAGAATGGATATTAAGTTCAAGACAAGACAAATGTAGTGATTACTTGCTCAGTGTTCAAGACCCTGTGTGCCACAAAAACCGACGGAATCTCTACCGCAAGTAAGCACTAATTCCTAAATTATTTTCAACGGACTCCAAAAAGGAGGAGGATTTTATTTCGGGTGGTATGAAAAGGTTATGTGCATCGATTAATACGAGGTTTCTGAATTTTCTGATACAATTTAGGTGGTTCTTTTTTATTCATTGCGGAGGAATAGTATCATTTGGTCCCAATCTACCCCCCCTCCGGATTGCTAGTGTTATCGAGTTTGTTTGATTGATCTATTTCTTGAATTTTTTCTTACCTTTTCCACGAACAAACTGAGTAGAAGACGTTTAAAACCCGCCATGAGTTTATTGATGTTAGGAGTTTTCTAGCCATCACCTCCATTTTTGTAATCTGCCGCCATAGCTGCTACTTTACTAAGGCTCTACAAGGCTAAGGCACAGTAAAAGGCTTTTTGCAATTGTGATATTTAACTACCTAATGTTCAATTTTCTTTCTTGCTTGTTTCAGAAGATAACATTCATTGGATTTGATTCAGTCTTGAGAAGTCTACGGAGCTGTTTGCAGAAACCGCATGCCGTTTAGGTGAGTGAATTCAACTTACAAAACGCGCTAGTGATCTCTATCACTGTATTAGAAAGTTAAATTAACCCCCGACTCTTGAAAGAGTGAACCGATTTGAGTACCGTTTTTATCGTAAGCCAGGTGACAGGTCATCCTCATCGCTGTATATCTTAGTAAAGTTTTATGAAGATCCGATTAGCAGTTTGAGAACCACAGTCAAAGTCGGGTATTCTTTAAAATCGTACTATTTTGTGTTGCTTACTTCATCAGGTTTTACTTGGTGTATCGCAAGTTGCAATTACCATGATTTGATTTAAACGTGGTGGTTAAGCACTTATCTTGACACGTACAGAGTGACTGGTTCAGATGGTTGCATTGAGGAGTGTATAGGTTTCTGCGCCAAAGATCGGCGACTGATTCGCTGGAATCCAAGGCGCACCACTCAACGCAATTAGACTTTTTTTATATTATTGCTTTCCACAACAACCTCTTTGATATATCGATTCGAACTGCAGTGTTTTGACAGTGTCAGTTATTAAAAGAAGAAAAATTACAATTAAATGTGAACCCCTTCCGTTTTTACTTCGAGATTGTGCGGACGCGTAATTTTTGGTGTCGGATTTTCTCGTGCAATCTAGTTGTGTTGGAAGTGCTACAGCACCCCTACGTACCTCTTGTAACGTGGACGACGTAGTGTAAACTGCTACACTACTTGGAGTGGGATCCTGGTGGAAGGCGGTCATAGCTGGTCTGAGGTTAGTGGAACCTTGCATTGTTCGGTGTGATCGTCGATACCAGTTACTCTAGGGTGTGCTTTCCATTTTAATTTTTCCGGGTGTTTTATTAAAATTCACCCGAGGTCGCCATCTTACACGTGGCGCCTCCATAAGTTTGGTCCTTCGAGCCGGATATGTTCCAGATATATGTATTTTAATTTAACTTTCATTTAAGTCTATTAAAGGCTAAAAGATAAATATATTTTTTTTCGCATATTCTCCAAAATTTGTGACATAATTTTGATATCATTTGGTGACACGACGCGCTGTCCGCCATTTGGAAATTCCACATAATCTGCGTCAATTAATTGATTTAACTCGTAATTATTTTTAATTTAATTTTCGCAAATAATTACAACGAAAATGTCTAAATCTAAAGATAATTCTTCTGGGAGTTCATTAGGTAAGGAGTTCGTTCTTTTAACAGCTAAGAAAGAGCGTTTATTTGCGCGCATGAATGAATTGTGCAATTCATCGGCAAATATTTCCAATTTCTCGTCGCGAGAAAATGAAACGTTTATGGTTAGATCGGAATTAATTGATGAAATGCGTAAACAATTCGAGGTCATAATTGATGATTTAAATGAACATCAGTTATCTTTAAATCCGAATTTTAAGCCAGACTACAAAAGTTTAGACGCGTTTGAAGACCTCTATCTTTCTGTCAAACGCGTTAGAAATAATATAATTAATGAGTCGCAAATTCAGCCTGTTTCGTCTCAAAATAATGCAAGTGTGTGTACCATTAAGTTACCACCAATTGAACTACCAAGTTTTGACGGAAAGACAGAGAACTGGCCTAAGTTTTATGAGTCATTTAAAGCTAATATTCACGATAACAAACAGCTGACTGATTCGCAGCGTGTGCAATATCTCGTCGGTAAACTGACGCATAGTGCGTTGAAAGTCACGGCCGGCATTGTACCTACCGGGGACGCTTATCAAATTATTTGGAATGGTTTAGTTAACAAATATCAAGACAAGCGAACATTAGGTACACATTATTTAAATAATATATTGGACGCTAAAAATTGTTCTTCTAATAATAACTTGGATACCTTTATTGATAAGTATTCTTCTTCTGTAGCAGCGCTGCGGCAGTTAGGTATTGACGATTTGTTGGATTTTATTTTTTTCCATTGTGCATTTAGGAAGCTGGATACACAAACTGTGCAATCGTTCGAATTGTCCGTCCGAGATAAAGAAATACCTACTTATGCTGATTTAGTTTCTTTTGTCCAAGATCAGGTTAAAATAATCCAACGGTCAAATAATAATCTGAATTCACGAGCATCGAACAGTAATGCTAGCGCGAGTAAGACTTCCACTACTCCTACGGCCCGCGCTCATAACTATCGATCGTTTATTGCAAGTAATGATGACGCACACTCTGGTTCGCCGGTGAAGTTGTGCATTTTTTGCAATAAATCTGATCATACAATCAATGCGTGTACTCAATTTAAAAAATTAAGCTCACCGCGCGCTCGCTTTGAATTTATTAAAACTAGGCACGGGTGTGTTAATTGTTTAAAGATATCACACACAGTTACAGCTTGCAAATCGACAAATGTATGTAATATTTGTAGTGGAAGACATCACACTTTGCTACATTTTGATAAAGCTCAAAGTAATAAAACTGTCAATAATCAGCGTATTTCTCCAGTTAATAGTTCGTTGGACACCTCCGTAATACCGTCGTGCACTTCACCCGGAATCAATGTTAACGCGCATATTACGCAGTCTTGCACTGAGGATTGCACCCGTGCAGCTGCACCTGTCATTGAGAAGTCGAGTGAAGTTATTTCTCCTCTCGAGAACCCTTCATTGTCACTAAGTGCAGAAGTAAAACCTGCTTCCTCTATACTGTTAGCGACTGTGCAAGCTTATGCGAAGCCTCAGAACAGTAATAATAAATTACTTATTAGATGTCTCATTGATAATGGTTCTCAAAATAATATTATAACTATAGATTGTTGTCGTGCACTTAATTTAGCTATAATTCCTTTAAGTAATTCTTTTGTTAAAGGAATTGGCTCTTCATCCCGTCCGATTCTGGGTTACGTTTATTTAGATATTGAATCTCGCGTAGATCCGAATAATAAATACCGCATTCATGCTTTAGTCGTCGACTGCATTACAGATCAGTTACCATCTAATTATATAACCAAGGGTGAGATGGCATATTTAGAGGGATTGCCCCTGGCTGATCTAACTTGGAACATTCCTGGAAATATTGATGTCTTGTTAGGTGCTCAGTTGTTCCCTTATATTTATTTGGGTAGCAAGGTGGAGTCACACTGTGGTGCTCCTCCCGCCATTTTGACAACATTTGGTTATGTTCTCATGGGTGATTACCCGAGCAGTGTACCAAGTGAATCCCCAAAAAAATCTTCCTTCTCTGCGCTTGCGCTTAATGATTTAGTCCAAAGGTTTTGGCAGTTAGAAGAAATACCTAACTTGCATTTTTTAAGCCCGGAAGAGACGGAGTGTGAGAATTTGTTTCGGTCTTCTGTGACTCGTGCCGCCGATGGGAGGTATTCTGTATCATTACCTTTCGCGAAAAGTCCGAGCGAACTAGGCAATTCTCGAAATGCTGCTCAGCGGAGATTAATGGCGTTAGAACGTAAATTTAAACTTTCGCCGGAATTGCAGGAAAGTTATAATAATGTGATTCAAGATTACATTAAACAAGGTTACCTCTCAGAGGTTGCTGAATCTGATATCTCTGAGGATGGATATTATATCCCGCATCACGCCGTCACTCGCCCGGACAAGCCTCAGCCGCGGATCGTGCTCGATGCTAGTGCAGTGACGCACACCGGGGTGTCGTTAAATGACCTACTTCATTGTGGTCCTAATTTACAGGCAGACATATTCTTACTTTTACTCGACTTCCGTCTTTTTCCTGTCGCGATGACGGCCGATATAAGGCAAATGTACCTGCAAATTGGGATATCTAATGAACATCGCAAGTATTTAAGAATTTTATTTCGGTTCAATGATCTCGAACCAATTCGAACATTTCAATTCAACCGACTACCTTTCGGACTTAAGTCTAGCCCATATTTGGCAATGAGAACTGTTCGTCAGTTATCTGAGGACATGCGTCCTCATTTTCCCAATGCCGCTAAGGTAGTAGAAGCGAGGATGTATATGGATGACCTTGTTCATTCTACCGCAGATGAACTTAGCGCCATCAGACTTGCGCAAGAATCGATCTCCCTGTTAGATTCTGGCGGATTTGATCTGGTGAAGTGGTCAAGTAACTCCCAAGCTTTACTTGATAATCTTCCAAGCTCTCACCGTAAGCCTGTTGAATTTGGTGAAGGGTCTAATAACGTTTCTAAAATATTAGGGCTTTATTGGGAACCTGAAGATGATATTTTTTTCTTCACCACTCAGAATGTGGAAATAGATTGTACTAAACGGAATATACTTTCTGTAGTTGCCCGTTTATTTGATGTTTTAGGTTTAGTCGCTCCCGTAATTTTATATGCAAAATTGCTAATTAAGGAGTTGTGGTTGTGTAACATTGGTTGGGACGACAGACCCCCTGAGAGTGTTATTCAAAGGTTCTCGGCATTAACACAGGAATTTTCTTTGATTTCTTCTTTAAAAGTTCCTCGCCATATTGGTGTATTTCTCGACTGCGTTGTACGTATCGTTGCATTCAGTGACGCTAGCATGAATGGTTATGGCTGTGTTGTATACTTACATTGTACAGACGCTTCTGATAATGTTTCAGTAAGGCTGTTGTGTGCTAAATCCAAAGTGTCACCGACTAAGGTGACCACACTTGCTCGTTTAGAGCTCTGCGCTGCAGTTCTCATGTCTAAACTAGTACGCACAGTTCAGGATACTTACCGTACACGTCTCCCTATTACAGGGACATACGTATTTTCTGATTCCACTATTGCCCTTTCATGGATACATTCTTCACCACATCGTTGGTCTATATTTGTTAGCAACCGTGTAGCTCAATGTCAGGAAAATCTATCTTCCGAGAATTTTTATTATGTCTCTGGAAATGAGAATCCAAGTGACTGCCTTTCTCGAGGCATGTTACCATCGCAACTTATTTCACATGATTTGTGGTGGAATGGCCCTCCATGGCTTCAGTTACCAAACTCGGAATGGCCTATGAAATCATTTTCGCCTTCCAATTTTACGCAACTGCCCGAACATAAAGGTAATGTGCTCGTAACTGTAGTTAAATGTGAACCTTTTGTCCTGAATGAGTTAGCTAAACGTATTTCTTCATGGGATAAACTTCTCAGAATAGTAATTTATATTTTACGTTTCATAAAAAAGATTTCTCCTTCTTCTAGTGATGTCAATAACCTTATGACAGCAGAGAAGGCTGTAATTCGTTGTGTGCAGAATACTCATTTTATAAAGGATATTGAATCTATTAAAAGGGGTAAATCTCCTTCTAGAAAACTTCAGCATCTGTCCGTTTTCATTGATGATGACGGGTTGATTCGCATAGGAGGTAGGCTTTCTAAATCGGATTTACCATTTGAGGCTAAACATCCGATTTTACTGCCTAAACGCGATCCTGTGGTGGATCTTATCATTGATGATTCGCATACAAAAAATTGTCATACTGGTCCAGGACTTCTTATGTCTATCTTACGCCAACGGTACTGGATATTAGATGCGAGAACTGTTATAAGAGGCAGAGTGCGAAAATGCAATTGCTGCTTTCGTGTGAATCCGTCGCATCCCAATCCAAAAATGGCTGATTTGCCTTCATATCGCGTGACTGAAGCAAAGGCCTTTGTACATACTGGTGTGGATTACGCAGGACCGCTTCGGATTATCCTCACACGTAAGAGAGGTCAACATGCTCAAAAGGCATACATATGCCTGTTTGTTTGTCTTGTAACTAAAGCTGTTCATATCGAATTAGTTTCCGGACTCACTTCTCAAGCTTTTCTGGCTGCATTCAGTCGGTTCATATCTCGTCGTGGTCCAGTATCATGTATCTACTCAGATAATGGCACGAATTTTGTAGGTGCAAAGGCACAGTTAGACGAGCTTTTTAAATTTATGATTGACTCGGAATTTCAACTGGCGTTGAAACGAGAACTTATTTCTCGGCGTATTGAATGGAAAATGATTCCACCTCGTTCCCCTCATATCGGAGGAATTTGGGAATCGAATATAAAAAGTCTAAAGTCTCATCTTTATCGGGTAATCGGAGCCCAGCTTCTTACATACGAGGAGCTTCTGACCGTTTTGGTGCAGATAGAGTGCATTATGAACTCTCGCCCTCTGACAGCGGTATCCTCTGACCCCTTTCCAGAAGTTATAACGCCAGCTCATTTTTTGATGTCAACACCACTACAATATCTACCTGCCGCGGACTTGACGGACGTGCGTATAAACTTAGCGCAGCGGAAACAACTATTGGACAACATGGTTCAATCATTTTGGAAAAAATGGCGTTTAGAATATCTGCACACGTTGCAAGTCAGACAGAAATGGACGACCGCTGAACGTTCTATTGAAGTCGGGACTGTTGTACTCGTAGAACAGGAGAATTGTCCCCCGTTGATTTGGCCTTTGGGCGTGATAACTGATGTACACCCCGGGTCTGATAACATAGTTCGCGTTGCAACGGTGAAAACCAAATGTGGAATTTTCAAACGTCCTGTTATTAAATTATATCCTATTCCAACGCAATAACTTAACCAGCGCATTAGAAATTATTTAAAGTTAATTAATCTTTAAATAAAAACAGCTTTTAACAGATAAACCTTAATTAATCTTTAATTTGTTTTTTTTTTATATCCTCTTTGAAAGTCCTGCAAACTTTCAAGGTGGGGAGTATGGTTAAGCACTTATCTTGACACGTACAGAGTGACTGGTTCAGATGGTTGCATTGAGGAGTGTATAGGTTTCTGCGCCAAAGATCGGCGACTGATTCGCTGGAATCCAAGGCGCACCACTCAACGCAATTAGACTTTTTTTATATTATTGCTTTCCACAACAACCTCTTTGATATATCGATTCGAACTGCAGTGTTTTGACAGTGTCAGTTATTAAAAGAAGAAAAATTACAATTAAATGTGAACCCCTTCCGTTTTTACTTCGAGATTGTGCGGACGCGTAATTTTTGGTGTCGGATTTTCTCGTGCAATCTAGTTGTGTTGGAAGTGCTACAGCACCCCTACGTACCTCTTGTAACGTGGACGACGTAGTGTAAACTGCTACACTACTTGGAGTGGGATCCTGGTGGAAGGCGGTCATAGCTGGTCTGAGGTTAGTGGAACCTTGCATTGTTCGGTGTGATCGTCGATACCAGTTACTCTAGGGTGTGCTTTCCATTTTAATTTTTCCGGGTGTTTTATTAAAATTCACCCGAGGTCGCCATCTTACACGTGGCGCCTCCACGTGGTATCTTTAACAAAAGTAACACGGAATACAAACAAAATTATAGAGGTAAATGTCTCATATATCTAAAAAGTGAAAAAAACCGAAATTTTACCTTTTGTCTTATTGGAATAATTCTTAGTGGAAGAAAAATAATAACATGTAAATAGAGTATTATTGTGTGTTGTAACTTATAAAATATAATAAATGCTTTTCAGAATTAATTAAACAATGGCCTCTGGGTCGCAAACTTCGAGGGTTAGTGTGGAACAGCTTACTAAGCTTCTGGATTTTCTGGAAAACCATGGAGACCTAGCTTTAGGACTCTGTCGCTCAAAAGAAGGGCGACAAAGGAACAAACGACTGTGGGATGAGGTAGCGAGCACATTAAATTGCATCGGTGATGGTGCTATTAAGGATGGTGCGGGGTGGTCTAAGGTATTTATATCTGTTTTATCTCTATACTCTTAAGCTTTTATAACTGTAACTACTACTATATAACAGCATGTAGTAGTAGTCATAGTAATTTTAAATTTTTATTTCAGTATTGGACCATTTTCAAAAATAGGTTAAAAAATAAAATAAGAACAGACCGTGCTGCTCGCCACCAAACTGGAGGAGGCCCACCTAATATTGTTTTTACGCCATTGGAGGAAAGGACAATGGGTATAATAGGAAATGATGCTGGTGCCCCTCTTAGTGGGGTACAAGTTAACCCATTCGGAACACAGGTTTGTGCCCATATTACTTATTCGGGTCTACAATAAGGTATCTCAGATTAAAGATAATTATGATAATTTGCAAATAAACTTTAATTTCTGTTTTTAGGAAACTGGGGTAGTAGATGAGGAAATTCCTTTGTTGGAAATTCAGGACCAGGAGAACATTGATCTCAATGTTGATAAGTATGTAACAAGTACTTAATAAAGCTCAATTTTTCAAAGTAATCTGTTTATAGTTTGTGCTAATTTTTATTTCTCTTTATAGTGACATGGAGTGTTTAATAGAGGATGTAAATCTTTCACATTCTCAACATCTCGAGCCAGAACCTGGTCCTAGTACAGCCCCAGTGACCTGTCCTCCACCCACAGCCTCTGTGCCTTCAGCAAGACCAGGACCTATCCGACGGCAGAGAAGTATGTAATTCTATTCTAAAACAAATAGGTATAATTGTAATAATAATAATTTATTTCAGAATCAAGGTTCCACAGCATACTTAATACATGAATACAATAAAATAAAATAATCTATTTATATTCAAAATCAAAATTAAAAATCAATGTAACAACACAACTTTAGAATAAAAAGAAAATACACTAAGAATCCATGTTATTTTACAGCTCGACCTCGTCTTCACTCAGTAAGTGAAGCGAGGGCAGATATTCTGCGGCTAGAAGAGGCACGTATTGCTGCTGAGGCTAGTCATGCTGAAGCACTACAGCAAATCGCATCTGCTTTACGTGCCATAGCAGAATGTTTGTCTGGGTTGACTGCAGAATTACGGCAACAACATCAGGTATTTTTTAAATTTTATTTTAAATTATTAAATACAAATACAAATTATTTATTCGTGGAACACAGGTACAAACAAAGATATTAAATTAAAATTGTGATCAACCATGTCCTGCTTAACAGCATACAAAATTTCCATGCAAATTCAGAATTAAAGAATAAAAATAAAATAATAAAAAATACATAAAGTCCATTAAACCTACTACTAAACATTACAGTCATGTCAGAAATTCAGTTACACTATAATAAGCATTTTGCAGTAGATATTGTTTAAGTTTAAATTTGTCTATGTGTTTAAAATATTTACATTGTTCTTTAAATTAATAATGTGAATTTTTAACATTTATTAAATATTATATTTTGTTGCAGATGTAAATCATAATTTAGGCCTGACTGCCAGGATCGGAATGTTGGGATCCAGCTCCAGAACCTTAAAAAAAATAATTTAATTAGAAATTATCAAATGCTCTTAACACAATTATAATTCATGTCATGAATTATTGAATTAAAATTAAAAGGTGAATGTGGTTCATTAACCATAAGTTTAGCAACATTTCTAACTTACATATGCGATCAATCAAGGCGGCACGTTCAGCTCGTCCAGCTAATAAGGCTCTATTGACACGTCTGTTGTGTGGATCTTGAAGACTCCTGAAACAGCAGATTACAGATTATTTTAGTTTAATGTTAATGTCTATATGTAATTTGTAATAATAAATTAATTTTAATCAAAATAAGAAATTTTATTTTCTAGAATATTTACTAGTTTTATCAGGTATTGCTGTTTGAAAGCAATTTGATATGAATTTGAAAATGTATACTGCAGATAGGTCTTTTTAAAATTACCTCTCATAATTTGCTTGTCCTCTAGCATGGGTAATCTCTTCGTGATAAGCCCGGTTTATTTGCCGTAGTTGCTCCTGTTCCTGCTCCTCGGCAGATAGAACTGGCTGAATTAAACGTGCCTTATGTGCTATATTGTGTAAAACACAACAAGCATTCACTATTAGACCAGCGGTGTGCGGATCATAGTGGAGGGTTCTTGCAGCAAGTAAGCATCTAAACCGGGCTTTTAGGACACCTATGCACCTTTCCACGCAATTACGAGCTGATGTGTGCATTTTTGTGTATATACTTTCTTTTGAGCCTGCCATAGTATTTAATATGGGGGTCATTGTGTGCGAACGTTGCGGATAGCCAGAGTCACCTTAAACAAAATAAACATACGCGGTAAAATTAAACCCGGCAGAGGTCAAATAGAAATAAAAAATCAGATTTTTGTAATAGTTATTGTGAACTTACCAAGAACCCACAATGTTTCTCCATTACGGCGGCACTCCAATAAATAATTATAAAGTGGATGCATTTGCCACACTGTAGCATCATTTGTTGCTCCAGGATAACTTGCATCCACGCTCATTATATTTAGGTCAGAGTCACAAATCTGTATAAAAAAGAAAATATTAGAAAAAAGTGTGTAAGTTCCTGTTTGCAGTATACAATTCTTTAAAAAAAACATACCTAGGTACTTACAATTTGCACATTTAGAGAGTGATATTGTTTACGGTTATAATATCTCTCTTCATTGTTAACAGGTCTAACTATTGCGACGTGTGTACCATCTACACATCCAATTACGCCCGGAATACCACAGTCATTATAAAATCTAAAAATAGATATAGGAAGTTATTTTTTTTTTATATCGTATGAAGTAAAACAAAGTAATAACTACCTGTTCAATTACTTACTCTATTTTCACCTTTTCCCTTTCCTCTTGTGAAAGGGGGAATTTTATATATTTGTGGAGTATTTCCGGGCGGTTGAGGGCATTTGTGACTTCGTGCACAATGTTGGACACTGTAGGTTGGGACACAGATGAATGGGCTCCTTCACCGACTATTCTTTGATAAGAACCGCTTGCATAAAATGCTAATGCAGTC
This sequence comes from Mecyna flavalis, assembly GCA_949319885.1. Lineage (NCBI taxonomy): Eukaryota > Metazoa > Arthropoda > Insecta > Lepidoptera > Crambidae > Mecyna > Mecyna flavalis. Next base: position 75,143 of record OX439419.1, on the reverse strand, counting down.
AGAACCTGAAAGCAATTGTTGTAGCCTTGTAGGTAGATCTACTATTAATAAAATTGATAACATTATGAGGGTTCAAATTACAGCGTAAAACATTTATGCCAGCCATGTCCATATCTATTGAAGCAACTAGGGCTTTACTTACCTATGTAAGTACTTGGCTGTAAATAGCTGAGACATGTTTGAGTAAATATAATTGTAATTACCTTAGTATGGGCACTAATTGTATCTCTTCTGTGTGCCGGTTTAAGTAACGGTTTTAACTCTTCTATTAAATCGTGCACAAGAGGTTTAGTGAGGCGATATCGATCCTCAAACGCCTTGTCGGGAAGGTCAAATGCATCACACAATTTTCTCAACAATTTGCGTTTTCTACGCAATCTACGCATGTCCGCGGCATGAGCACGCTCTATATAGTCCATATATAAACCAAAACTCGCCATTTAATACTTTAAATAAAAGGAAAAAGCGAAATTGATACAGAAAAACCACCTTTACAACTTGATAAGTCTGTATCACTTCTATATCACATGTATGACGTTAACGTGATACAGCTTTATGTCAAAAAGTAGAGCATAATACGTATCTAAGTTGATGTCAAGGTCTATATCACATAATCCGGAGAGCATAATGCGAAATCGTGTAAAATGTAGAACTGACATCAAAACGACATCATATTTTGTGAGCATAATCGCGCAACAGGGTGCATGTTTAAAGTAAAAAAATAATAACGCATTCTTCGTACGTAATATGTATGTAAGTAATTCAAATTTTTATTGACTTTGATATCCGAAGTTCACCTCTTGTGCAATGGATCTAAGGCGGGCAAAGGAAATTTGTTACTATTTTCAAGTTCTTAAAAGTATTTTAATTTTTTCCTTACTCGATTAGATTTAATGCACAAATAATTTGGCAGCAAAACTTATTGAATTCTAATATCATGGTAAGTAAACTGTCTGTGACAAAGATTAGAATAGAATAGAATAACTTTATTGCATTTAAGATTGTTGAAGCGCCTTCTTTAATGGAATAGCAAATATAGTTATTCGCTGCGTTGCGGCCTAGTTAATATTTTTAATTTTTATTAATGTTTGTAAGGTAGTTTACTTTCCTATCATCTTTTCTCGCGACAACAGCTCTGTACAAGTTCTCTTCTAAATTACACGAAATAGCAAGTATTTTCAGAGTTTTATTGAAGAAACTCCATTCTTGTGCTAAAACAATGATGATTTGATTAAAGTTCACAACTTAATTAATCTTTGTAAGAGCCATTTTTAAATATCTTTGAAAGTTTATTGACCCTACAACGACAATCTGTGTAACTTAAAAAGTTTTATGTTTTGATGTTATCGATTATGCTTAAATAAATAAATAACTATTTTAGGCGGTAAGAAGAATTTGAGGCCAAAGCGGGGAATTCTACGGAGCTGCTGAGCAGGGCAGTACGTACTACCAGCGGCAGAAGCAGGTAAGTGATATACACATTATTAAACAATTTCCCATCTGCTTCACCTAATGCAATTTCTAAATTGTAGCCTAGTGTTATTCCCATGTAGGATCCTGTATTACCTATTGTTATGTTTCGTGTAAATTCGTTCAGTAGGTTTTGCTTGAAAGACTATCAAACATCCACTTATCTTCACAAACGAAGCAAAAATGCGAACATTTGGATTGAACTGTGACTTAAGTTTTCATTTTTAAATTAAAAATACTAGCCGCCCACCCCGGCTTCGGTTGGTTGGTGTAAATAAATTCTTACCTTCCTAACAATTATGTACAAACATAATAAATTGCAAAAGTGCAATTGTTCTGTAGTAACATATGCGTGTACACGTACATACGTGCTGCACGTTCCACTGTTCCACGCAGGCGGGCGGTTTTTGTCGTGTTGCTTTCTTCGGTAAAACTGAGCCGATCTCTTCCAATATTTGAGGTTCCTATCCGTCGCCCTGTCCTTAGCTATTTGAAAATGCTTTTTGACCTGGCATGATTAAATTTTTTTGGTAGCAACTTCAAAACTGGACGGCTCCCTTGTTTAACTTCTACATAACTCTGAAGATTCTCTCGTTATATTTGTTCATCTTTTGTTGAATTCTATACCTATGTGCTTTAATGCGTTTTGTTCTTAACGTTGGATAACTTAAGTTACACGTATTTCTATCAGTGAAGGTTCCAATAGGTTGTTCGATTGATCTGAAGATGTTTTCACATCTCATTCATTGCTGATTTTGATATCTTTTCTGTTCTAAAGCTGGTTGGTCCCATTCAAATTAAATTAAACAGGACGATTGTATTGCGGATATAAATAAAAGACGTTTTGTAGCAATATTATTTATTATGCTAGAATGTAAATATTTAAAAAATATGAATATTAAAATCCAAAATTCTCACATTTCAGACACAATTCTTTACATATCAAATTACGCCTAAAGTAGTTAACATGACAATCTATAACATATCAGTCACAAATTTACATAATACACAATAGCACAATACAATTATTAAAAAATAAAACTAAATATCTGACAACTAACTTGTGACAAGGAAAAATATTATGCAATTTAAAATGACAATAAGAAAACATAAAAATTGTACTTTTGTAAAAATAGGATCGAACTTTAGTTGTACAAAAAAAAATATTTTCTAAAATAAAATGATTTATTAGCATATTTATTAGCTACATTTCTTAGGGACCATTGAGATTGCCCTTTGAAGAGACCGCAACGAGTAACTGCACATTCAAGCCCTGCTTTGACCTGTTACGATGACTGTAATGATGACATTTTGCCAATTCCAAATGCTTGATGCAGACTGTACAAAGATACACAATGATCTATTGCAATACCACAATTTACCTAATCAGGTCTATCAAAAGTACAAATTAACCAACATCAAAGTAAAAAAAAATCCTTACATTTTGAACGCTTAAAACTTTTGTTTATCAAGAATACCCGTAGTTAAAAATTTATAATCTGTTCATGCATTACTATACCAACGTTTGCCGACTTAAAAGTACTTCTTATTTAACGACTAAACCGTTTCAGTTTCACGTTAACACTGATCACCCCAGTGTGCAGATATATTATTTAATTATCGAATCGATCGATGACTATTAACTTATCAAACTTTGATCGCATAAAATCATGAATACTCTCGCATCTTTCTCTCCATCGGTCTCGTTCTTGCTCTGTCACATTCTTTCTTACTACTTTTCATTCAATCGATCTGTCTCGTTTTTTCTTTCTACCATGCTTTCGCTCATTCTGTTTCGTTCATTCCCTCTACCATTCTTTCGCTCATTCTGTCTGATTCTTTTTCTCTACCATTCTTTCGCTCATTCTGTCTCGTTCTTTCTCTCTACCATTATTTCACTCATTCTGTCTCGTTCTTTTTCTCTACCATTCTTTCGATCCATCTGTCTCGTTCTTTCTACCATTCTTTCGCTCATTCTGTTTCGTTCATTCCCTCTACCATTCTTTCGCTCATTCTGTCTGATTCTTTTTCTCTACCATTCTTTCGCTCATTCTGTCTCGTTCTTTCTCTCTACCATTATTTCACTCATTCTGTCTCGTTCTTTTTCTCTACCATTCTTTCGATCCATCTGTCTCGTTCTTTCTACCATTCTTTCGCTCATTCTGTTTCGTTCATTCCCTCTACCATTCTTTCGCTCATTCTGTCTGATTCTTTTTCTCTACCATTCTTTTGCTTCATCTCTCGTTCTTTCTCTCTCCCTTTTTCGCTTACATGTCCTCTTCCTTTCTTTCGCTTCATAAGGAACATTCTTTCTAGAATTTATTAGAAGTCCATACAACAATAATCTACATTCATTCATCTATTCTGTCATAGGTCTACCATTCCGTCCCAAAACTTTATGAAAACTTTTTGTCATTCCGTTTACTATATTCTTTCACTATATTCTTTTGTACAATGCATGCTTATCATTCATCGGTCTTTGAGTTCCTATTTTATTATGCACAAGTTTTATACCTCTTTCAATGATAATTAAATTAATGAGCCAATGTATGGATCAGCTCTAAAATAAATGTTGGCACGTCTTGTAAAACAAACCAAGGAGTCTAGCATGTGTGGCGTCCCCGCAGGAGGTGCAGGAGGCGGTAAGGCGCAGGGTAGCGACCCGGAAACCATCGGCTCCCCCATTGGGGGGATACTTGCGAGCGCACCGCTCCCCCCGGCTACCCCTTCGGCTCCCAGGATGGAACCCGAACCGCCCCGGCCAAGACCTTCAGAGCAGCCGGAAACTGAGAAGCAGCAGCAGCAGGACCAGGGCCTCGCATCCCTCGGTAAGCTTCAGCTTACCGACATGGCGTACCAGGCGGTCAAGGGCATCAGCGGCGTGGCGAATGCCACCAACAAGCTCAACCTTGCGGACAAGGGAGCTATCGCCGGGTTCAACCAGGATACCCAGCTATTCTACCCAGCAACGGACAGCATCAAGACGTCTGAGGAGACGAAGCAGGAGCTCCAGAAGACCATGAAACCAGGGCCGGCAGGTATACAGGTACAAGGCATCCGACGGGTCGGCAACGCCGGGGTGGTAGTGCAGACGGCTTCCGCTGAAGCAGCCAGGAAGCTGAAGCAGGCGGCCCCCCCGACACTCAAGGCAGCGGACCCCAAAGGGAAGAAGCCCCTTGTGGCGATTAGGAACCTGAGGACGGACCACGCCAACGACAAGGTGCTGGAGGACTTGTTCTCCATAAACCTCGCGGAGTTCCAGGAATGGTCAAAGGAGAAGCTGGAGCAGAGCTGTAAGGTCGCCTTCAAGAAGGGAAGACAAGGAGGACGGACGACAGTCGTGCTGGAGTGCACGCCGGCCCTGAGGGAAAGGTTAGTCAACCTCGGGAAGGTTTCGGGAATTCAGGGAGCCACTGGCTTCAGGGCCATGGACGCAGCCGTGACAATTGGTACTCTACAGGAGACGGTAGCGAGGGATGCGGAGATCGCCTCCCTCCGGGATCGCCTGGAGAAGCTGTCCCAGGAGAAATGCCTCCCAATGGCAACTACTGGATCACACCAACCACAGACCAACACGTATGCATCGGCCGTCGTGAGGAGCCGCTCCGCCGCGATCCCGATCCCGCCAGCTGCGGGCCCAGTCATCGCAGTTAACCCTGCAGAGGGGAACACGACGCTCAAGACCGCCGAGGAGACGAAGGCTGCGTTGAAGAAGGCCGTCGACTCCCGCGCCATTGGGGTGCCGGTGCGGCAGGTCCGCAAGGTGGGCAACGCCGGCGTGGTCGTCCAGACGGCCAACGAGGAGGCTGCCAAGCGCCTGCGTGCCGCCGTCCCCAATACTCTTCGCATCACCGAGCCCAAGCCGCGACTGCCCAGAGTGGTGGTCCACGGCGTACAAGGAACGTTAGACGAGACCTTCGTCACCACTATGTACGAGCAGAACTTCGCCGAGGACGCAACATGGACTCTGGACAGGACCAAGAAGGAGTGTAGGGTCCTGTTCAAACGATCCAGGAGGGGAAGCCAAGAGGTGTCGGTGGTACTGGAATGCACCCCCCGCTTCCGGACCGCCTTAATGAAAAGGGAGACACTATACCTCTCCTGGAACCTCTGCAGGGTCGAAGATTTCATCTCTGTGACCTGCTGCAGCAAGTGCCAACTCTACGGCCACCCGGAGCGGTACTGCAAGAGCCCGGCGGCCTACTGCGGAGGCTGCAGCAGTACGACACATAAGACCGCCGACTGCGACAGTGTCGCCAAGAGCTGTGCCACCTGTACGAGGTTCAAGAAGAACGACGCCGCGACGCACGCTACCGCTTCCCGTGAGTGCCCTGCAAGGGCCTACGCAGAGAGCAGAATGGTTGCCGCCACCCAATACGGGCCTGGTTAACGGGCTTCGGGTGGGGCAGCTAAACCTGGCGGGCGCCGCGCTTGCGTCGGAGGAACTACCGGCACTGGCCCGGGGGCAGGGGCTCGATGTTGTTCTGGTACAGGAACAATATTCGATGTCCCGCCTCATCCTCCAGTCCGGCCCTTCGGCGCAGGCGGGGGCGTTCATCAGCAGGTCCGACATGGCGGAAGCCGCCCTGCACCACTACTCTACTCGCCACTGCTTCGTGCTGCACGTCCCAGACGCGGACATCTACCTGGTGTCCGCATACTTCAAGTACGGGGATGACATCGACCCACACGTCGAGCACCTGATCGGGGTCCTCGACGCACTCAAGGGGCAGCGGGTTCTAATCGGCGTCGACTGCAACGCGCTCTCCCCCTTGTGGTTCTGCACCGACGCGCAGTCACAGGGACGTGGGACCACAGCTGACCATCGGAGACGAACCGTGGAGGAGCTTATACTGGGTCGCAACCTTGTCCTCCATAACTTAGAGGACCAGCCTCCCACTTTTAGCACCTCCAACGGGGAGTCAAACGTGGACATTACCCTGTCCACACGCGGAGTACACATCAGGGAGTGGACTGTGCACATAGACCAGAGCACGAGTGACCATCGACTGATCACCTTTTCGGTCAGCCAGCCGACCACGAGAGGAGGAGCGGTATCCGAGTGCGCAGAGCCAGTCGAAGAGCCAATGGGGTTTCGGGATCGGGGTGTTGATTGGGACCGTTTCCGCAGCTTGATCCATGCGCGTATGGGATGGATTGATTTCAGGAAACCTGCCAACGTGGTAAGCAGAGTGTTCACCGATGTGGTGGTACGCTCTGCTCAACAAGCCCTCGGACACAAGAGGAAGACCCGGGAAGCAGGCTATGAATGGTGGACGCCTGAACTGGACCAGCTCCGACGGCGATGCGGCGCAGCGCGCCGTGTATGGCAGGGCACGCGTAAGCGTGGGGGTGCAGCGGAGGAGTCTTCGAAAGAAGCCTTCCATGGTGTGAGGGCCTTATATCGGAGGAGGAAGGAAGAAATCGAACTCGCGTATTTCCGGGGGCTTGCCGAGTCCGGCAACGCAGACCCTTGGGGTCTCGCCTACCGTGTGGCTAGCGGGCGGAACCGTCCTCCCGCCAACGTGGTTAACGGCACGAAATTCGCCGAGGGATATGCGGGGACTGTGGATGAGGCCATGCACGGGCTTGTTTACGCTCTGTGTCCGGACGACGACCCGTCTAAGGACACCGAGTACCATAGCCAGGTGCGGATCTCGGCCTCCTCTCCCCCTGCAGGTCCCGCCGCCCTTCCTCCGACTAGTGAGCAACTGGGTAACATGATTAGGCGATTGCCTAACACGGCTCCAGGGCTCGACGGGGTGACCGCCAGGATAGTGCGCCAAGTCTGGGCCGCTGCATCGGTGGAATTCCACCTGGTGTATGCCCGCTGTGTGGGCGAAGGCGTCTTCCCGGATGTCTGGAAAGACGGTCGTCTCCTGGTCCTGCCTAAAGGCAATGCCAAGCCGCTCACTGACCCAAAAGCGTACCGTCCGATCACGCTTCTCTCGGTCTTTGGCAAGTTACTTGAGCGCGTAATGTTATACTGTGCGCCTCGGATCTCGAGAGGGATTTCGGACTGCCAGCATGGTTTCACTCCAGGAAAGTCAACGGTGTCAGCGTTAAACGCTATTATTCAAACCAGCAAAACGTCCACGGCGCGTTATGTTCAAGCGATCTTCCTTGACATCTCTGGTGCGTTCGACAATGCCTGGTGGCCCACGATCCTGACCAAGGTGAAAGACGGAGGGTGTCCTCCAAACATTTTTAAAATGTTGGAGGAGTACTTCGCCTGACGCCGAGTTGGTCTATTTGTGGGAAACAAGGTATTGTGGAAAAACTCCACCATGGGATGTCCGCAGGGATCCGTGTTTGGGCCATCACTGTGGAACGTTCTGCTCGACGACCTGTTGCGAGCGCCACTACCAGAGGGGGTTAGCATGGTGGCTTACGCTGACGATGTCACCGTTTTGATCGAGGCGCAGTCGAGAGCGGCTATAGAGACAGCAGCCGCTGACACTCTGAGAGTCATCTCGGACTGGGGCGCCCATAATCGACTGGCCTTTTCCCCTTCCAAGTCATCCACGATGACGATAAGGGGAAAACTCCAGAGGCCCCCGGTCATCCGCTTCGACGGCTCCTCGATCCGATCAGTGAACGCGGCAACCGTGCTAGGGGTGGTGATCGACAGCAGTCTTCTGTTTTCGCGGCATGCTCAGGGGATAGTAGACCGCGCGGCCAAATGCTTCGGGAAGGTGTCGAGAGTCACGGCGTCTTCCTGGGGTATTCGTTTTCCAGGCCTTCGAATTTTGTACAGGGGCACTTTTGTTGCAACCCTTGTGTATGCTGCGGCCTGCTGGTTTGAGCGCCTCTGGGTGCAGTCTATCTGCGGCACACTTCTCCGGGGGCAGCGGCCTGCACTCGTGCTCCTGACCAAGGCCTATCGGTCGGTGAGCACAGCCGCGCTCCCGGTGCTTGCCGGAGTATTGCCCGCTGACTTGGAGGTATCCTGTGCAGGCAGGACGGAGGTGGCACGACAGTCCGCGGCCAAAGACGAGATGAGCAGACGAAAACGTGAAATTTGGGAGTCAGTGCTGGATACCTGGCAGGACCGGTGGGAGAAGGAGACGAAGGGTCGCGAGCTCTTCCAGTTTTTCCCCGACGTGTCTGGGAGACTCGGCATGCGCTGGGTCGAACCAGATTATGTAACCTCTCAGATTCTCACGGGACACGGGTGCTTTAACAAGCGCCTGTGTGATATGAGGCTAAGGGATGACAGTGGATGCGAGTGTGGTGAGCAAGAGGAGGACAGGCATCACGTTTTGTGGTACTGTCCTATGTATGAAAGTATTCGCCAGGAGCTGTTGAAGGGGATCGAGAGGCAAGGTTGCGGGCCCGTTTGGTACACCGATCTCGTCTCCTCGGAGGCGAACTTCGGACGGCTACGGGAGTTCGCGCACGGCTGGCACAGGATCCGGAACCGCTCGAGCTGCCCGGCGCCAGCAAGTGCAGCCCCAGAAGGGGGAGAATGCATACAAGGGACAAAGGACGAAGAGTTAAATAACTTGTAAAGAGTCAAGAATTGCGGCGCGGTGGAGTGCAGAGTGCCTAGCCACACGCAATATCCGCGCGCATCTCTTACGATTCGGCCTGTATAACCGAGAGGTTGGTAAGGCCATGGGTGGTTGGTGGGATTTGCCCCTACTTGCACCAGGGACCGCTAGACGAGGCCTTCGTCACCACCATGTTTGAACAAAACTTCGCTGAGGACGCTACGTGGACCTTGGAGAGGACTAAAAAAGAATGCAAGGTGCTCTTTAAGCGGTCCAGGAGGGGCAGCCAGGAGGTCTCAGTGGTGCTAGAATGCACTCCACGCTTCCGGACTGCCCTCATGAAGAAGGAGACGTTATACTTATCATGGAACCTCTGCAAGGTGGAGGACTTCGTCTCTGTAACATGCTGCAGCAAGTGCCAATTATACGGCCACCCAGAAAGGTATTGCAAGAGCCCGGTGGCCTACTGCGGAGGTTGCAGCAGCACCACACATAAGACCGCCGAGTGCACCAGCGCCACCAAGTGCTGCGCAACGTGCACTAGATTCAAGAAGACGGAAGCCGCCACTCACGCTACTGCCTCCCGCGATTGCCCTGCTAGGGCCTATGCGGAGAGCAGGATGGTTGCCGCCACTCAGTACGGGCCTGGTTAACGTGCGGGTGGGGCAGCTGAACCTGGCGGGCGCCGCGCTTGCGACGGAGGAGCTACCGGCGCTGGCCCGGGGGCTGGGACTCGGTATTGTTCTGGTACAGGAACAGTATTCGATGTCCCGCCTCATCCTCCAGTCCGGCCCTTCGGCGCAGGCGGGGGCGTTCATCAGCAGGTCTGACATGGCGGTAGCCGCCTTGCACCATCTCTCGTCACGCTACTGCTTCGTGCTGCACGTCCCAGACGCGGATGTATACCTAGTGTCAGCATATTTTAAATATAGTGACGACATAGATCCGCACGTGGAACACATAATCAAGGTCCTCGACGCACTCAAAGGACACAGGATCATTATAGGCGTCGACTGCAATGCGCACTCCCCCTTGTGGTTTTGCACCGACGCTCAATCGCAAGGGCGTAGAACCACGGCGGACCACAGGCGACGAACCGTGGAGGAGCTTATTCTGGGCCGCAACCTTGTTCTCCATAACTTGGAGGACCAGCCGCCCACCTTTAACACCTCCAACGGGGAGTCAAATGTGGACATCACGCTGTCTACACGTGGTGTCAGAATCCAAGATTGGACAGTACATATTGGAGGGAGTACTAGCGACCACAGACTGATTACATTTTCGGTCAGCCAGCCGACCACTATGCACTAGAACAAGAACAGGAGCGGTATCCGAGTGCGCAGAGCCATTCGAAGAGCAATGGGGTTTCGGGATCGGGGTGTTGACTGGGACCGCTTCCGCAGCTTGATCCATGCGCGAATGGGATGGATTGATTTTAGGAAACCTTCCAACGAGGTAAGCAGAGTGTTCACCGATGTGGTGGTACGCTCTGCTCGACAATCCCTCGGACAGAAGGGGACTACGGAGGCGGAACAGGAAGAGGCCTACAAACCGACTTTGTTTAAAAGGACCAAACGAACAAGTACTGTAAGGAAAAGTCCCAAATAGTGAGACGAAATGGATGCCAGAATACAAACTCTGTACGGACGCGTCACCGTGAGGTCGATAACGAACAAGTATCACAAGGGAAAAACAAAATGGATGCCAGAATACAAACTCTGTACGGACGCGTCACCGTGAGGTCGATAACGAACAAGTATCACAAGGGAAAAACAAAATGGATGCCAGAATACAAACCCGAAAGACAATGGATGCCAGAATACAAACTCTGTACGGACGCGTCACCGTGAGGTCGATAACGAACAAGTATCACAAGGGAAAGACAATGGATGCCAGAATACAAACCCAAAAGACAATCGATGCCAGAATACAAACTCTGTACGGACGCGTCACCGTGAGGTCGATAACGAACAAGTACCATAAGGGAAAATCGACGCACGTAAATGCTTGAACAATCTACGGCACGCCTGTTAAGTTAAACGTGCTATAAAAACTTAAAACTTATTTGAAGTAATCGCACAAATATGTAAAAGTGAAATGAATGTTACAGACAGATCCTGTCTGTCAGTCAAAATGGTTCTGCTTGAATTAGGAAGAACCACCATTTGCTATTGCGCTCCCGCTCCTTTCCCCTGCCTCCCATCATGGGCGAGCATATAAACTAAGAATTTGTCAGTCGAATTTTATTTAAGCACACTTTTTATTTGTCCTATTTAATGTGTGTATGTTTCCTTTAATGTGTGTTATTTAACCTTATTATTAGTAAGATGATATTTTGTATGTATTGTAATTGTTTAAAAGGCAATAAACTATTTTTCTTTCTTTCTTTCTTTCTTTCTTTCCTATTTTGTTTTATTATGAAAATTGATATGATAAAAGGTCTAAGACTAACAAATTATTATAAAAGTTATCTGACAGCGGGGAAAGTAGATCATAACGCATTCAATATAGAGGATTTGTTTTAATTGTACTTTCTTGTTTGGTTAACTTGTACTTGAACAATTTTGGTTAACTTGTACTTGAAGAATTTTGGTTAACTTGTTGAAAAATATCTACAAATTAAGTTCTTGTAGTTGTCGTTGTCTCTTCTCTGTTAGCCATAGTAGTAAACTATACAGAGGGTTATCTCCGGTCTAATTTTCCCCATGTCAGGGTTGTTACTTTTAGCTAAAATGAAAGTGCCGCGTAAGCGGTGCCGAAAGGCCGTATCGCGCGAGCCTTATGCGGCGCACTGAGAAACAAGTAGACCGGCTCATCAACATGTAGACTCACTTGTCCCCGGGGCGGGTACTGCGGGCTGGTCGCTGGTCGGACGGCGATGGGGCGGTAGTGCGGGCGGTCAGACGGTGATGAGGCGGTAGTGCGCGGCGAGCGCCAGCAGCGGCGCGGCGGTGGGCGGGCGCGGCAGCGCGCCGGCGCTGGCGGCCACGTCCACGTGCGTGTAGCGCGTGTCGGCGCGGTGCAGCCCGGCCGCCAGCAGCAGGATGCGGTCAGACGGTGATGAGGCGGTAGTGCGCGGCGAGCGCCAGCAGCGGCGCGGCGGTGGGCGGGCGCGGCAGCGCGCCGGCGCTGGCGGCCACGTCCACGTGCGTGTAGCGCGTGTCGGCGCGGTGCAGCCCGGCCGCCAGCAGCAGGATGCGGTCAGACGGTGATGAGGCGGTAGTGCGCGGCGAGCGCCAGCAGCGGCGCGGCGGTGGGCGGGCGCGGCAGCGCGCCGGCGCTGGCGGCCACGTCCACGTGCGTGTAGCGCGTGTCGGCGCGGTGCAGCCCGGCCGCCAGCAGCAGGATGCGGTCAGACGGTGATGAGGCGGTAGTGCGCGGCGAGCGCCAGCAGCGGCGCGGCGGTGGGCGGGCGCGGCAGCGCGCCGGCGCTGGCGGCCACGTCCACGTGCGTGTAGCGCGTGTCGGCGCGGTGCAGCCCGGCCGCCAGCAGCAGGATGCGGTCAGACGGTGATGAGGCGGTAGTGCGCGGCGAGCGCCAGCAGCGGCGCGGCGGTGGGCGGGCGCGGCAGCGCGCCGGCGCTGGCGGCCACGTCCACGTGCGTGTAGCGCGTGTCGGCGCGGTGCAGCCCGGCCGCCAGCAGCAGGATGCGGTCAGACGGTGATGAGGCGGTAGTGCGCGGCGAGCGCCAGCAGCGGCGCGGCGGTGGGCGGGCGCGGCAGCGCGCCGGCGCTGGCGGCCACGTCCACGTGCGTGTAGCGCGTGTCGGCGCGGTGCAGCCCGGCCGCCAGCAGCAGGATGCGGTCAGACGGTGATGAGGCGGTAGTGCGCGGCGAGCGCCAGCAGCGGCGCGGCGGTGGGCGGGCGCGGCAGCGCGCCGGCGCTGGCGGCCACGTCCACGTGCGTGTAGCGCGTGTCGGCGCGGTGCAGCCCGGCCGCCAGCAGCAGGATGCGGTCAGACGGTGATGAGGCGGTAGTGCGCGGCGAGCGCCAGCAGCGGCGCGGCGGTGGGCGGGCGCGGCAGCGCGCCGGCGCTGGCGGCCACGTCCACGTGCGTGTAGCGCGTGTCGGCGCGGTGCAGCCCGGCCGCCAGCAGCAGGAACGCGCCCGGCGCCTGGTGCCCGCGCGGCAGCGCCGTGGACGGGCACGAGTCCGCCTGGTGGATCTGCGCCAACATCCCGAGTGAGTAAACAAGTTGATGACGATAGCATAACTTTCCTCGCGCGTATGATACTACCGGCCACCATTTAATCAAAATTCGTCGTCAAACTTCATATAATCAAAATTCATGTAATCAATATTCATGTCAAATCAAATAACCTATAAATAATAGTAGATTGTTAACCAAGGGCTGTATGACATCAATTGCATACGAGGTTTTTGGCGCCCGAACGCAGCGAGGGCGCTAATTAGCCCGAGTATGCAATTGATGCTTACACCCGAGGTAAACACTCTGCTTTACATATCGATTGTGAGGTAAGTAAAAAAACTTAACTTTTGAGAAATAACTCCAAAACACGAAAAAAAATCACTTTCGCGCCTAGCTAGTCGACTGCCTTTTTTACTCTTAACGATTTTATGGCACGCAAGCGCGTCAAATCGTGATGGCCAGTTCGATTTTTAAATCTATAGATTTCAACTAACATACAATGTGACTGCGAAACAAATAGTTCGATATTTAAAATAAAATCTTCATAAATTCTAATATAATATTCTTCTTGCAGTATGAGTATGACAGTTCTTTTTTCAAATTCCAAAACCTATGCTGTAATGATATCCATACACCCCGGCAATCGGGGATGTAAGTGACTACTTACAGAGCAAGAGATATGTAAAAGGTCATTAAAATACGAATGTGGTTTTATGAAACGAACGAAGTGAGTTTCATAAAAGGATCACATGAGTATTTTAATGCCTAATTATACACCATATAATTATGTGGCTGTTGCATAATGAGGGTCCTGACTATAAAATAGACATATTAGGGTATGGATGTAGATAAATAACTATTAATAATCGAATGAATGTAATCATAATCACGTACCTGCTCGTCGCCCTTGCCGGCGTGCGCGGCGAGGTCCTCGCGGCGGAAGCGCGACACCTCGATCATGTCGCCGAGCGCCTCGCCGGCGTCGCGCAGCGCCTCGGCGTGTCCGGCGGCGCGCGCGGCGTGGTTGTCCAGCGCGGCCGAGTAGCCGGCGCCGTACGCGCGCTGCGCGTGCCCCGTCAGCGTCGCCACCGTGTACAGGTGCGGGTTCTTCTCGTGCGTCGCGCGCTCCGCCATCTGCAACACGCACACACTACACACTCTCCACTCAACATGCCGCTCCTCATACTATGCATGTCGAAATCTGCTTGGGCAGTTTTGACAGCTCTATCGTCGAAAAACAAACTTTAAATGGCAAAATTGAATATGATCACGGTGCCTTACATGTTATCACAATTTTCATGTAATTCATGTAATCATAATCATAATTCATTTAATCATGTTATCACAATTTTCATGTAATTCATGTAATCATAATCATAATTCATTTAATCGTAATCATCAGTCATGTAATCATAATCACAATTCATGTAATCGTAATAACAATTAATGTAATCACAATCATAAGAATGTAAATGTACCTCTGCGAGCAGGTCGGCCATGACCATGCGTCCCTCGGCGTCGGTGTTGCCGACGCGCAGCGAGCGGCCGGTGCGCGTGCGCAGCAGCTCGTCGGCCACGTACGCCTCCTCGCCCACGGAGTTGCGCACCACGCCCAGCGCCGCCACTGCCTTCACGCGCGGCTTCAGCAGCTCACACGCCTGGCAACGCACACTATACTTTACAACGACCAACGCGACTGTCGCTCCCGCTAGATGACGCCAATAGGGAAAGGGTTGCGTTCCATTTCACTGTTGTATTGTATGTATGAATATCGCGAGACTATTGTAAAACATCAATTAAACAACGTGACTATTGTAAAACATCAATTAAACAACGTGACTATTGCAAAACATCAATTAAACAACGTGACTATTGCAAAACATCAATTAAACAACGTGACTATTGTAAAACATCAATTAAACAACGTGACTATTGTAAAACATCAATTAAAACGTGACTATTGTAAAACATCAATTAAACAACGTGACTATTGTAAAACATCAATTAAACAACGTGACTATTGTAAAACATCAATTAAACAACGTGATTATTGTAAAACATCAATTAAACAACGTGACTATTGTAAAACATCAATTAAACAACGTGATTATTGTAAAACATCAATTAAACAACTTTAGTGACTATGGACATCTTTTATTGAAACCACCTTCTTCCGCAGTAAAATAAAATATATGAGTGTAGGAGCTCACATACGAAGTGAAGTGTGTAGCGCCTTGCACCCTTCGCCATATCCTAACTTTAACCTTGACATATTTTAAAATACCTTAAAATAACTATTTGGAAAATCTAGAGTAGATCATTTCGTTTACGACTTTTTATGATTAATCTGTACATCTATACTAATATTATAAAGAGGAAAGCTTATTATTATTATTATTATTATTATTATTATTATTATTATAGGCAGGCAGGCAGTTGCGCCAACTGATAATGCCCGCATCCTATTAATCAGGACTCAAGATGTCTCTGTACAGCTAGCAAAATGTTTGTCCAACTTGTTTTTGAACTGGTTGACGTTTGATGCTGAGACTACATCTTCTGGCAGTCTATTCCACATTTTCACCACCCTGTTCGTCAGAAAGTGCTTGTGCGGATTGTTGTGCGAGAACTGAACTAGGAGCTTGAGCTGGTGACCTCTCAGACGAGTGTTGGTATTGCGTTCGAAAATTTTGTCCAAGCTTTCTAGGTCATAGCCTATAGCTTTGTTTGTTTGTTTGTATTGAATAGGCTCCGAAACTACTAAACCGATTTAAATAATTCTTTCACTGTTGGAAAGCTACACTATCCCCGTTTCCGGGTACTTTTGATCCCGGAAATGTGGGGGGATATACTGCGTGACATTTTAGTCGTTGTTTTCCCGCAGTAAAATGATTCTATCTAAGTAGTACAATAGATTAGTGAAGTTTTTTTTTTAGTCAAATCAAAAGTTTTACGAATTTGATAGACGAAACTCGAATTATTAGTACTAACTTCGTCGCGGACGGTCACTTGCTGGGATCATTGACCTTCGCGCTTATCAAAAAGATGATAATTCACTATTTTCCAACATTCGATATGCATTTTCCCGTCAAACTATAAATTTTTTTTTTCAAAAAAGTAAAAAAAAAAATTTAAAAAAAATTTAAAAAAAAAATTACTTGCAAAAATCGATAGTACTACTATAACTGAAGCATTCTGCTGCGGGAAAACAACGACTAAAAAAACACGCAGTATAATGGGGGGATAGTGCTAAATAATATTCTACAATTATTTATGATTTAAAGATGGAAAGCTAAAAAATACAAACTATGTAAATGAGAAGAAAATGCCAAAAGGAGAACTTGATATCAGCCACTAGTGTACCTTGATGAACCCGGCGACGGCCGCGGCGCCGCACTTGTCGCGCGACATGCCCGCCATCGCGCCGCCCACCTTGATGTCGCAGCCGCCCGTGTCGTACGTCACGCCCTGAACCACACACCTCAACATTCAATACTGCCTGTACTACTTTTAACACCCGACACACAAGCAGGAGTGGTTAGGCCTTGTCCAGAACATCGAATTCACCGCGAGTCTACGCGTGAACACAAGGCCGGGACTCCACCATAGCGGAGACGAGATGTTTTTAAACAACCAATAGAATTGCGTTGATGCAATAGAATAAAACACACAACAATAGAATTGCGTTAAAAACATATCTTCACGCACACATCTCCGCTTTGGTGGAGTCCCTGCCTTACACGCGTTGGCGAGGTACTGAGGCTGAATACATTGCGTCACTGTGACCGCGAGCACCGCGCGAGTTGAAAGCGCAATTCGCGGCGAATTCCCTCCTTTCTGGACAGGGCCTCAGATTGACCCATTTGCCACTGCTTGTAGCTCACTCATGAATGAACCGAAGTGTTTATTTTAATTGCAAGACTATTCATCGTGGCGTTTCTTAGCTGTTTTATGAAAATGTAAAAAATGCACTGTATACGTACCTTACCGACGAGCATCACTGTCTCGTCGTACTCCTCCGGCTCGTACTCCAGGAATATGACGCAACCTGCCGAACAAAGGAAGAATATTTACTAAACCTACATAGTCTATCTATATAATTATACTAATGTTATAAAGAGGAAAGAATTGTTTGTTTGTATTTAATAGATAAAATGAATTGTAATATTGACACAGTATTTAAAAATGTCATGAGTGCGCGCGGGTGTGGGTGCGGGAGTGTGTGTTGTGCGCATTTGTGTGAGTGTGTATGTTGTGTATGCATGTATGTGTGTGTGCGCGCGCGCGTGTGTGTGTGTGTGCGTGTGTGTGTGTGCGTGTGTGCGTGCGTACCTCTGTGTCTCGGCACGGTGTCGGCGGCGCGGCTGACGGCGGCGAGCAGCGGGTAGGCGGCGGCGAGCGCCTGCGGCTCGTCCAGCACGCGCACGCGCACGGCGGGCGAGTAGGCGGCGCGCAGGTACTGCGCCACGCGTGTGTGTGCGTGTGTGTGTGTGCGTGTGTGCGTGCGTACCTCTGTGTCTCGGCACGGTGTCGGCGGCGCGGCTGACGGCGGCGAGCAGCGGGTAGGCGGCGGCGAGCGCCTGCGGCTCGTCCAGCACGCGCACGCGCACGGCGGGCGAGTAGGCGGCGCGCAGGTACTGCGCCACGCGTGTGTGTGCGTGTGTGTGTGTGCGTGTGTGCGTGCGTACCTCTGTGTCTCGGCACGGTGTCGGCGGCGCGGCTGACGGCGGCGAGCAGCGGGTAGGCGGCGGCGAGCGCCTGCGGCTCGTCCAGCACGCGCACGCGCACGGCGGGCGAGTAGGCGGCGCGCAGGTACTGCGCCACGCGTGTGTGTGCGTGTGTGTGTGTGCGTGTGTGCGTGCGTACCTCTGTGTCTCGGCACGGTGTCGGCGGCGCGGCTGACGGCGGCGAGCAGCGGGTAGGCGGCGGCGAGCGCCTGCGGCTCGTCCAGCACGCGCACGCGCACGGCGGGCGAGTAGGCGGCGCGCAGGTACTGCGCCACGCGTGTGTGTGCGTGTGTGTGTGTGCGTGTGTGCGTGCGTACCTCTGTGTCTCGGCACGGTGTCGGCGGCGCGGCTGACGGCGGCGAGCAGCGGGTAGGCGGCGGCGAGCGCCTGCGGCTCGTCCAGCACGCGCACGCGCACGGCGGGCGAGTAGGCGGCGCGCAGGTACTGCGCCACGCGTGTGTGTGCGTGTGTGTGTGTGCGTGTGTGCGTGCGTACCTCTGTGTCTCGGCACGGTGTCGGCGGCGCGGCTGACGGCGGCGAGCAGCGGGTAGGCGGCGGCGAGCGCCTGCGGCTCGTCCAGCACGCGCACGCGCACGGCGGGCGAGTAGGCGGCGCGCAGGTACTGCGCCACGCGTGTGTGTGCGTGTGTGTGTGTGCGTGTGTGCGTGCGTACCTCTGTGTCTCGGCACGGTGTCGGCGGCGCGGCTGACGGCGGCGAGCAGCGGGTAGGCGGCGGCGAGCGCCTGCGGCTCGTCCAGCACGCGCACGCGCACGGCGGGCGAGTAGGCGGCGCGCAGGTACTGCGCCACGCGTGTGTGTGCGTGTGTGTGTGTGCGTGTGTGCGTGCGTACCTCTGTGTCTCGGCACGGTGTCGGCGGCGCGGCTGACGGCGGCGAGCAGCGGGTAGGCGGCGGCGAGCGCCTGCGGCTCGTCCAGCACGCGCACGCGCACGGCGGGCGAGTAGGCGGCGCGCAGGTACTGCGCCACGCGTGTGTGTGCGTGTGTGTGTGTGCGTGTGTGCGTGCGTACCTCTGTGTCTCGGCACGGTGTCGGCGGCGCGGCTGACGGCGGCGAGCAGCGGGTAGGCGGCGGCGAGCGCCTGCGGCTCGTCCAGCACGCGCACGCGCACGGCGGGCGAGTAGGCGGCGCGCAGGTACTGCGCCACGCGTGTGTGTGCGTGTGTGTGTGTGCGTGTGTGCGTGCGTACCTCTGTGTCTCGGCACGGTGTCGGCGGCGCGGCTGACGGCGGCGAGCAGCGGGTAGGCGGCGGCGAGCGCCTGCGGCTCGTCCAGCACGCGCACGCGCACGGCGGGCGAGTAGGCGGCGCGCAGGTACTGCGCCACGCGTGTGTGTGCGTGTGTGCGTGTGCGTGTGTGTGCGTGCGTACCTCTGTGTCTC
The DNA here is from genome assembly GCA_949319885.1 of Mecyna flavalis. NCBI lineage: Eukaryota > Metazoa > Arthropoda > Insecta > Lepidoptera > Crambidae > Mecyna > Mecyna flavalis. The sequence goes on along the minus strand of OX439419.1, from coordinate 55,904 downwards.
GGCACGGTGTCGGCGGCGCGGCTGACGGCGGCGAGCAGCGGGTAGGCGGCGGCGAGCGCCTGCGGCTCGTCCAGCACGCGCACGCGCACGGCGGGCGAGTAGGCGGCGCGCAGGTACTGCGCCACGCGCGGCGGCGCCATGCGCTCCGGGTCCGCGCCGCCGATGTCGCGCGCCACGCCCCTGCGCAAACACACAACACACCGGTCAGGGTCGTCCTACTTAACATTGGAGATCTACTTACAAAATATTCAACCTCATTATCGATGTCGACGACGCCTGGATGGTCTAGTGGTTTAAATACCGGGCCGAGATCTCAGGGTCCTGGTTTCAATTCCCGGGTCGAGCAAAACTTTGTGTCGGTTTTTTCGGACACAGCTCGGGTTTGGCAAGCGTGGTGATTGAGCCAATACCCATAATTGTAGCGATAATTTGATTTCAAGGATAGAGGCCTTTACCTTGCAGTGGGACATTAATAGGCTGATACTTCACCGATGTCGTAATAATTTTTTTTTATTAAGATGCTACGTTTTTACATATTTTGATCGTCGATGCGGTGCCGTACTTTGCGTCTGGTGATAGTGACAGCAGTGAGTGTCGGGCGGGCGGGTACCTGGCGACCTCGAGCGCGGCGGCCTCGTGCAGCAGGCGCGGCAGGCCGGGCTGGTCGCCGAGCACGCCGAGCGCGCGCAGCGCGTGCGCCTGCTCGGGGAAGGACTCGCGGATCTGCAGCGGCACGTAGAGCGCCTCCAGCGCGCCCAGCAGCGCCACGAGCGGCGCGCGCGGGAAGCGCGGGTGCGGCTGCAGCGCCAGCAGCGGCCGCGCCGCGCCCGCCGCCGCCGCGCGCCGCACGCCCGCCAGCGACGCCGCGTACACGCTCCTGACAAATGACAATACCGTCACATCAGCGTTTGCTATGTAAGCGCAAAAAATGTATTTATTTACGACCTTACATAAAAAACCTCTAAAATTATCAGTGTTTCTCTACTATATTATGCATGTATTATACATATAAACCTTCCTCTCGAATCACTCTATCTATTTAAAAAAAAAAAACGACGGGTTGCACTCCGGGAGTGCCGGCAGAAGTGAAAACCTGAATATTAACGTTGTGCATTTTTGATATATATTTTGGAATGGTTAGGGATTTAATTGATTGGTAGAGGTATAAAAGTACTATCATTTATGTGGTAAAATACAATATTTATTTATTGCGCTATCGTATACAAATATGACAATTTATATTACATTAAAAAGTTTATCTCTCAGAATTAATGTTATCAGAAACTTTTTCAGACTTATCAGAAACTCCTTGCTGTGACACTAAAACGCCATGTAATAAATGATGATAAAATGATTGACAACCGTCAATGTCATACTTTTTTGATTGACAACTATTTATTTTCTAAACAACGAAAACAAAGTTTGGAATTTACAACTAATTGCATACTGGAATCTGCGGATAAAGTTTTGAATTTGGAGCAATCGGCCAAGAAATGATTCCCTATACAGAATCCGCAGACTCCCGAATCGTTAATAACACGAGGTGTGTTACAGTAATAAACATGTCGCTTTCGAGGATGTTCACTGGGAATTTGGGGTAACAAGCCAAACTGTGTGTGAGAACGGGTCCCCTATATGAGTGCGAAAGTTGATAGTTCGATTTTCATTATATCGAACACGCTGTGTCGATAATTCAGTAGTACGATGTTTTATTACATCGATGATTTGTTAGTGCGATGTAACGTTTGTGCGAAAAATCTTATTGCGAAAAACCATACAGCGATTGCTCATTAGTTCGAAAATTTAAATGCCTTTAAAGGCTGCTTTTATGAATTTTCTTAACGTCTATAATGCAAAATTAGGCTAATAATTAAATCTCAGGGATGATGGTGGCCGTTTTAAAGCCGCATACTTACTATAGGCATAATGAATTTTCGAACTAATGAGCAATCGGTGTAAGGTTTTTCGCAATAAGATTTTTCGCACAAACGTTACATCGCACTAACAAATCATCGATGTAATAAAACATCGTACTACTGAATTGTCGACACAGCGTGTTCGATATAATGAAAATCGAACTATCAACTTTCGCACTCATATAGGGGACCCGTGAGAACGAGCCTCTTGTCGCAGGAAATCGGACAGCATTTCCAACTTCATACGACCTGATGCATGCTCCGCAGCATAGCGGATCCAAAGACTGCGGAGAAGTGGTGTTAATTTCCACAAAATACTGTTATATAATTCCGGCGAATAAAGATATTCCAAACTTTTTAAATGTTTTATTACGGCAATTAAATTTTGAATTTTGCAGGATATCAAATTAAGGTCTTTGTGGTCACTTTGTAGCATAGGAAGCATATAGGAAGCGACCGCACTGCGGCTATAATAGTAGAAGAGGTCACACTTGACAGTTCATTTATGCAAACAAAAATATACCTTACGCTAAAGGAATAAAACTCAAGAAAACAACATCAGTTCTTATTAATACAATTATTTACTCTACTCCTGATGTACATAAGATGCACTTTTCTTTGCATAAATGAGCTGTCAAATTGAGCAAAAAACCATTATTGTCTATAGACCGACAAATTATCTGTTCCGGTGGCGGCGTCGCTACTGTCTATTTAAAACTGTCATTAAATATCGTTTTTGCGGTTTTTGCATTGCATTTCACGTAGTTCCAATTTTGGCCACCGGAACAGATAAGTTTGTAGAAAACACGTGTCCGGACTTCAAATTTTATATGGATTTTCGATCAGGTCACGTGACACATAAATCCTGACGCGAGTTTAACATTTTTTCCCCATACAAAAAAAGTGCACAACGCCGCTAAAGAAGTTTTCACTTCAAAAACTGCATCAAAATCCGTTGCGTAGTTTTAAAGATCGAAGCATACTTAAGAGACAGGCAGAAAGCGACTTTGCTTTTATAGTTTGTACTATTTAGTGATGAAATACAATGTATCTGGACTCTTTTTTCCAATTCGTCCAAAAATCACATATAAATGCAAACTTGTCCTATTTATCGAGCTAGCTTCCTGGACATCTTGATGGCCAGTCATCTTCAGACGGACCCCGTTCTCGTACATCAGCTGGAAGTGGAGCAGTATTTAAAAGGTGGAGATGGCACGATGGACGAGGCACCTACCTGACGTCGTCGTAGTGCGTCAGCGGGCCGGTGGGCGACAGCACGAGCCGCTCGCCCGCCACGCCCGGGCACCGCAGCACCGCGAGGTTCTGCAAACAATTCATACTATTGTATGACTGACTGGCCCGATGGCGCATTGAAAGTGACCCTGCCCTATGCGCCAGGGGTCGTGGGTTCGAATCCCACCCAGGACAAACACTTATGTGATGAACATTTGTGTTTGTTCTGTGTCTGGATGTTTATTTGTATTTAAGTATTACATTTGTGTGGTTATTTATTTATTTATTGTCCCACAAAACAACAGACAAAACCTTTGTCATATGGTTATGACTGCTAGACAACGAATTATCGTTGCTGCTAGAGGCCGCTGCTGTTGCCACTACCTATGATATAGTACAGAAGCCCCCTCAAGTACTGGATCAACTAAAGGATACAAAGAAAGAGAAAAAGGTATGAAAGCAGGGATGATGCAAACAAAACAAACGACAAACAAAATTATCGTGAAATGTTATACCTAGGTTTACCTAGGTATTTATGTGTCGGGTGGTTACATTCCCTCTAATATGGTTGAGTGAAATTATGGCTGGCACATACGTCATACTTGTGCTGCAGGTGCCACCTTTGGGCACTGGTCTTCCAGGGCTCACGGATTTTTCTCGATTATAGTCTCATTCTTATACTTTATACTGTATGGCTTGGTATTCTAAAACTAATCAGTAATTTTGTAACAAACAAATTGTAAACAAACATGGCGATGAAAAAGAGTAACTGTCGAGTTTCTTGCCGGTTCTTCTCGGCAGATGACTGCATTCCGATACCGGTGGTAGAGTCACTCTGTAATTGACGATTCATAAATACTTGATACAAGTTTACATGAATAAAGAATATTTTGATTTGATTGATTTGATTTGATTTGTATACCTACATGAAAAATTAATTATTACTGCTCATACCTAATACACAATGTGTAATTAATAAGCAATGTTTATTAAAACTGTTCTCTGCTTCTAATTAAATATTATAATTTTTATTAATTTACAGTATTAACATTGACAAGACAAACAAAGGCATCGCTAATACGAACACGATATAGTTACCTACTCTACGCACGATATCCCTTGAGTCATTGTTATTAGATTATTAGATATAACTATATATCTATCTATTAGATGTACAAAATAATGTTAGTTTTTAGAATTACAAAATATTTTATTTTTTGTTTTAGTTAATCAGGCATACTTATCTGAATGGGAAATTGAACCTTCAATACGAGAATTATGTATTACAAAATATCACAAATTGCACCTTTTGAATATAAATACGTAAACAATCTTAAAAGATTATAGATTCTTTGGAAACTAATCACCAAGTTAAAAAAAAACAATAAACACAAAATGAAATGTTCATCACATGTTCTGAATGGGATTCGAACCCACGACCTACGGCGAACAGGACAGAGTCACCACCAAAATAATGCGGCAACGAGCTATCGTATGGATGTACGACTATAGACCTACAAACTTATCTGTTCCGGTGGCCAAAATTGGAACTACGTAAAATGTCAGTTTTTGCAATGCAAAAACGATAATTTATTGACAATACTAAAACGACAGTAGCGACGGCGCCACCGGAACAGATAAGTTTGTCGGTCTTTACGCACGTTGTCAAGTCCAGCGTCGAGCTTGGTGGCGTCGCTGACGAAGGCCTGCAGGCTGGGCGGCACGGGCGCGCCGGGCGACGTCACCAGCACCAGCGCGTCGTGCGCCGCGTCGTCCAGCGCCGAGGCCAGCCGCAGCGCCACGCCGTGCACCGACAACGCCTCGTCCGCGCCCGCCTCCCCGCCGCCGCCGCCGCCGTCGCCAGACCCGCTCATGCTGACCACACACACGTCACACATATTATTGTTACCGGCAAACTTGTTGAACATCTGTCGACGGAGAGGGGGAAAGTTCGCGCATGTGCACTTGAACGTTACCAATATTTTAACAATATTATTATTATATCTATTTATGTATATTGGGCTAAGCATTTCCTGCTTTTTCTTATATATATTAATAACATTAGCAATCTGCAATTAAAGGGAGACTTGTCACTTTACGCCGACGACACATGTCTATTTTATTTTGGGGACAAAATGGAATCAATCATTCAGGATGCCCAGAGTGATCTTGATCTTCTTAATGTTTGGTTCCAATGCAATTTACTTACGATCAATGTAGCAAAAACACACTATGTAATCTTTGCAGCCAAAAACAAGGTCTTACCAGATTTCGAGCCACTAAAGATTAACAATGTTACCATCAGTAAATCAGAACGGGAGAAATACTTAGGTTTGGTCTTGGATAGTCGTTTGACTTGGAGGCCTCATATTGAAAAAGTCAGGGCCAAGTTAACGTCTCTGACTGGTGCTCTACGCGGAGTAGCCCGATGTCTTCCACATAGCATACGACACACTATATATAACTCCATGGCAAAGCCACACATAGACTATCTCATCGAGATCTGGGGCTCAGCTGCTGAAACTAACCTCAAAGATGTTCAAACATCGCAAAATAAATTAATTAAAACCCTATTCCAATATAACTACCTCACACCAACATTGAAGCTTTATAAAGAAACAAAGCTAATGAACATTAAAAAAACCTATGAATATTACTCCTGTTTACTGATAAGGAAAATTATTAATGGGGAAATTCATTCTCACATTAAATTCAAACTTAAAAATGAATATGTCCATCTAAAACGTCTGAGAAGCGCAAATAATTTGATACTTCGTCCTCCACGAACAAATTATGGAAAGAAGAACATCACTTTTGAGAGTGCACAAATTTACAATGGATTGCCTGAAAGTATCAAAGCTGCAAAACACACTAAGGAGTTTAGGAAGCTCCTAAAGGCTTATCTGGCGTAATGGTGTGCCTTGTTATTTCCAGTGACCAACAAAAAATAATATATTATCTCAACTGTTTAAAAATTAACTGCATCAGAGTTCGTCTCGTCATTGGTGATACAGGGTAAAATGATAAAATAGATATAGGATAAATATAAGTTTAGAATATAATTATTAGTTTGTTAGCTCATATTATATACTGTGTACATATTTTAATATTTTCTCATGTAAGTGAAATGTGATTTCTTATGAGAAATAAATATTCTTTAACCCTAAGCATTTCCTATGTATTATATTATAACTATGTAAGTTTTTAAAAATAAAGTGTGTATATTATTAGTTGTCTAGCCATGGGGCATGTATCACTTAGTATGAGGTTAGGTGGAGCTGTGTGTGGAAAATATTAACTATTAACTATATCTATATAAATAAAAATAAATATCTGTTCATTAGTCTTGCTAAACCTCGAGAACGGCTGAATCAATTTGGCTAATTTAGTCTTGAAACATTCGTGGAAGTCCAGGTAAGGTTTAAACTATGAGAAAATAAGGAAAAAAATTGGGCTTAAATAAATATGGTTTATATCAATAAGTAAGTGATACAAAGTTCACCGGGTCAGCTAGTAAAATATACAATTGGCCTATTAATAACTCAATATAATAAAATTTAAAAAAACATTTTTAATTTTAATATCAGGTAATAGAATGAACATCCTATTAAATTTGGTCCAGCAAGTTTGAGATTGTAACTGAAACAAAAAATCATACAGGCTCGTGCAATTTTAAGCCGCCTCTGTGGATAAGTGGTCCAGTCGAGTCATAAAACTCTGAAAGTCCTAGGCACAATCCCTGCCTAGTATCTGGTAAGATTTCATAAATGAACAGCAAGATTAGCATCAAACAAAATCACATAATCAATTATTGCCAAAAAATCAGGTGTCATAGGTAAAATTCAATTTATCCTTGAAGATAGTTTGACTATATCGGGTGGAAAGATTATGTATAGTCTCCTAAGACCAATTTCTTGTAGCTGCAACTGCTGATTAAGGTACCTCCCTTGGCTGCCCCATTGAAACTTTCCACCCTGTATAGCAGGAAAATTAAGATATTAGTTTACAAATATTTGGTTTAAAATTAATTTTAAAATACCTCGAGTTAAACTTCTCTTCAATTTGAATCAAGGGAAAATGAAATAGAAACACTGATTACATTCCTACCATAATTTACTGGTAAAGTTAAATAATTATAGGAAGGAATTTAGGCAAATGTTAAAGACAGTTCAATACTTTGTTATAAAATGATAAAAATGATAGCTAGGCAAAGTATGCTGCAGTGATATAATACTATAGATAATCCTCTTTATGCCGGACATATTCAAGTCTAAGAGCGGACAATCATTTATGCATAAATTTATTATTCTATTGTTCTTGCATTCTACTGATGCATGTAAAGAATAAATAGCATTATTGACTGCCAGAAATAATGAATAAAAAATGTAGTTTACATTGTTTCTATAACAAATGGATGCATCTTCCACTTCTTTATCATCTTTGAGTCAAAACTCAGAATTTCCAAGAAAAACCTAAGTATATACATGTTCATGGAGTAACTTGGTGATTGTACTCAAGAACCCGCGACGTTACCTTCAGGTTAATGTTAACTAAAACCACAACCTTTACTTGAGGTAGGAAAAAAATAAAGACAATTTCTTATTATACCTAATATAAATTATCGGAAGGATAATTTGTCTTTCTCACTAGTCTTCGAATTAAACAAATAAATAGCATACCTTGCATGGGTCCAGTCAGCTGCCACATGTGGCTTCAATTACATCAACTTGAATCTCCATTGCTATTATATATTTTCTCTAATTTACATCTACTACATATATATCTGCACTTTCACTACATGTTTATCCCAATATTTCAAAATGTTATTAAAAATAATCTGCTTTAATGGCCTTTTACAGCCTAGCTAGCTAGCAGGTAAAACCAGAATGGAACATGTCACCCTTTTGTCAAGAGCAACTTAAAATGTCTAACATTTATGTTTATCATCTACCTTCAAAATACCATGACAATGTTCTAAATCTACCTTCATACCGTTTAACAAAGATATCACCTTATGCGCCATTTTTATTTGACAAATACCTATTAATTTATTTAAATTAAATACAAATATTATTAGTCCACACAGACTTGACTAATAAAAACAATTTTATTCATTTACAAAGTTACTATAATAAATCCTACTAATATTATAAATGCAAAAGTCTGGATGTTTGGATGTTTGTTACTCAATCACGCCTAAACTGCTGAACAGATTTAGATGAAATTTGGCACTTGTGTAGTTTACAACCTGGATTAGGACAGGCTATAAAATTCCTACGGGAAACGTCTGATAACTGCGGGATATTTCACAAAATAAATTATGTGCGTGTGAAAATGCGGGCGGGAGGCTAGTAGCTATGTATATTACCATTAACTTACTAGGCAAAAAAAAAATTGTTTTTGCTCATTTATAACTTGACTTTTCCATCATGTTTTCAGATGGGTTGATCTTCACAATCACAACCTAGATATTTAAAAATTTAGCAAATGTTAACTCTAGCCCTGATTCTTTGGTTCAGTTTATTTTCTTTTAAAGAAAATGGATTAAATTATTGGAGCAATAGATAACTTGACACATATTAAACCTACCAGCAAACATATGTTTCCATTGTTAATGTGCAGGCCAGCAGATTAGATAAAGGTATTTACAAAGAACAATGGAATGTGCTCGCAAACAATGACCTTTAATCAAATCTACCATAACTCACACCCAATCTATTATTGGATATTGTGTTTCACTGTATTAATGCAGGGAAATGTAATTTTGAAATACCTAACATGTTTTCAAATAGCTCATTTTAATTAATTATTGTGAAATAAACATTAATATGTGCATCCTTAAAAATAATTCATTTCAATTATTTAGCGGTCACATTATTTTTCTTATATTGAACGTCATTGTATATTCCCCAAAACTATATTTTGTCTTTCTTCTTTTATTTGCATGCAAAGCCAAAATGTTTAAGTAATTTAACCACTCAACGCCGAACCGGCACTCGGGTGCCGCATAACAATAGATTTTCTATTGTGTCTAGTAATCCGGGGCTAGAGTGGTTAATGTAAAGGTAAGGAAATTATAACTAAACTCCTTAATATCTACAGAACACTTCAATAAATAATAAATAAAACTACATCAGTTACCTGTTACTCAATCAAATATCAAGAAAATGTAAACAGATAATTTTGTAACAACTAACAATATATCAAGACATATTATGACATATTATGCATGATAAGGATAAGATAACATTGATAATGAAGGAACTGTGCAATGCCATAGCAACTAGGGGTGTGTTTGAACCTTAGATGAATATTATGATCTAAGGTTTGAACATATCTGGCAATAAATCTTAGTTATCGTCTTGCTTCTTATATTTTGTCGAAAAGGCTATAGGTTTTAAGTAATAATTAATGTTTACCATAGAAGTAGGAATTTTATTTCTTTAATTTATGATGTTTACTTACTACTAATAATGTTTTTCAACCAATTTTTAAAATGTTAACATTGCTTGATATTTTTAGGAGTTAACTGTAAAGCAGTTCGCTGGTAATGTAAACTTACGTGAGTCAGCAAATGTTTCAAAATATAACAGTCAGCAGACGATCAACCTCACGCTCCACTCGTACGAATACCAGCTTGGAACTGATTAAGATAAGTTAATCTATGCCAGCCAGACTCCCGAGTCGTAGCGTAACTCAGACCACTTTAAACGCGCGACACCAATGCAGCAGATCACAGAACACAATTACAGCAGAATGCAGATACACGGCGGAAACTCGGTGCAAAGATAAAACAAATTACCGGCTTAAAAATGATGTAAAAATAATTCTACCCAACAAACATACAATACAATACAAGCAATACAAAGAAAGAGAGCAACCTCTAGGGTTGCCAGATGTGATTTTCTATTTCTCCCCAAATTTAAAATAATTTTTCTCCAAATCGATACTATTGATAGTTTTACTTTTACCCAAAAGCCAAAAACAAAAAAAAACACCGATTTGTTTTTTGCCCGTGTTTCTATGTCGTATTTCTACTAATAATAACCAAACTACTAACAATAAAGTCGAAAACTCAAAAACAGTTGGTTACGGCGGGCGCCTTTTAAAATGACACTTTCTCCTCGCCTGACCTAGATTCGCGAGATTAATAGACGCGTTTGTAAATTTTTTCTCCAAACGTTTTAGATTCTCCAAAGTTTCTATTTCTCCAAAATTTCTCCAGGAGCCAAATTTTTACCCAGAATTGCGAGAAAAATACCCAATCTGGCAACAGCGGAGAGGAAACGATTTTGCTTATTCTGAGCGATTTTGGTAACATGACAGTTTGAACTTTTTCCTGGATATGCAAAGGAAGTTGTTTATACAGCCATACTAATTTTTAAACAAACAATACGAAACCAAAAACAATAAAAAAAATGTTTTACATTTATAGTATTTTAAATATCGGTATTTTACTCTTTTACAAAAAATACAAAAATACAACTCTTTCCTCTTTACAATATTATGAAACGTAGGTACCAATCAGCCTGGTAATGTTCAAATCACTTACAAAGTTACAATCCTCATAATCATGTTTTTTCATGGAATTATCTAGAGTATGTACATTTTAGGTACATACATTATAATTCCATGATCAAGTTAAAAAAGAAACTTTCCCGCCCGGTTTTCTTTTGATGGAAATTATTTTCATAAAATATTATTATGCTATCTAAGTACGAGTATTTATTTAAAAACTAGCCGCTTAGGTACTCCATTTACTGGACAAATATATATATTTTATTACCTACAAGAACGCTGAAACAAATGTGATGTCAAACCACACATAAAGTAGGGTAATGATGGTAGATGGGCAGGTATTGCAATACGTCGATGAGTATGTTTACTTGGGCCAGTTATTCTCCTTCGAAAACAGGCAGGAAAATGAAATCGATCGCCGCGGATTGAAAACGCCTGGAAAAGCTACTGGTCCATGAAGACGTACATGAAGGGAGACCTGCCATTAGCACTGAAGCGCAAGCTTATCGACGTTTGCATCTTGCCCGTCCTAACCTACGGTGCGCAGACATGGTATCTGTATCTGACTGAAAACCAAAAGTTTAGGCTCGAGGTTTGTCAACGTGCAATGGAGCGGAGTATTCTGAATATCCCACCAAAAACATAAATGTAAAAAAGGAAAGCCAAGTTCAATACAAAAATTATGTTTGGCTGTGGGCTTCGCCGCAAAAAGAACGGAGATCTAAATGAGTGCCAAGTTCTATGATCTTAAAGTAGGTTAGATTTGACTTGGCCAGTTTTCATTACATTGTATCAGTCATTTTATAAAGTTATTCAACATAATATATAATATACATAGATATTTTAATTCTGATAAAAACTGGCCAAGTCAAATCTTACCTGACACCTGCGGCTTCGCTTGCGTTTGCAACACTCATCGCACTATAATAATCCCCAACCCCAAGCAGAACCAAACCAATACCATGGAAATAATATTATTACGTTTATGACCAATACTTAGTAACTATTTAATAATCTGTGCCAATACCATGATTCATCTGCAAATATCCACGTACTTTTGTATATCACTAGAATCTCCAAAAAGGTCTTTAACAAAAAAAATATATACAAAAAATAACAGTTAGAAACTGATTTTCGGTGAGATTATTATAACAGTAATTATCTAATTTGTTTGAATAGAATTAAACAATTCTATGTTTTTTTTTATACTAGTATAAAACCTACTACTGACCTAGGTCAGTTAGCATGGCAGACAGACAGGCACGCTCCTACCTGATGGTAAGCGCCTAAGCGGTCACTGCGGCCTATTCCATTGAGGGACGTTTCACCTGGAGGCGTCCCTCAATGTGTTGACTGTAGACTCATCTGATAGTGTACTGACTCCCAAGTCCCACATTATTATTGCCGGAGCCCAGCCATAGATGTTATGGCGGCAGATTTCACCTAGCCAGTCGGACTCTGAAAAAGCCCTACCACCAACCAGACTCAAGGCGGGAATCGAACCCACGACCTCCGTGTTTTTATACCCGACCAGCTAAGCCATTGTTTGTTAATATTGAATCAAATACCTATACATAGAAGAACACAAAAAATGAATAAAAGTTAAAACCAACAAACAAAAGCGTAACGTATGAATTGCTATATTTTTTTCACAGGCGTCCTAGCCAACTAGCTAGCCGAGTTTTCGCCTAAAATAAATAAGGTGCACAAGTAAGTGCGCAAGCACATGTGTAAATAATTAGGTGAATAATAAAATCTATTTAATTTATTTATTTATTTGTATGGAATAACAAACATACATTACGTGCTTAAAAATAGGTTGTGATTACAACTAACTTATATGTATAACCAACAACGTTATCCACGTATTGATTATAAACATGCAGTGTAGGTTACCTAAGTTATACGACAGTTCGTGCCGTGTTTTTGCAGTGATTAAAGTGGTTTGTTCGTGATTCAGTGATGAAAGCTTACTAAAACAGGATGTCTGGGTAAGTAATCTACCTCTCAATACTTTTTGTATGTTGTGATGTGTGTGTCTTTGTTAAAAATTTCATCAGAAATGTAATTACTAGACTCACAAACCGCCTTTGACAACTTTTAGAAACTGATATTTTTACAATATTTCATCGAATATGAACTGTGTAATGTTTGTATATAAATAAATAAAATAAATAAATATCCCTGCCCTGGACACTATTCACACAGCGCCATCTAGCCCCAAACTAAGCATAAGCTTGTGCTATGGGTGCTAGACAACGGATAAACATTACTTAATATATACTTATGTAGTAGTAATTGTATAAAAAATGCACTGTTTGAGTTGAATCATGCAACCGAATTGATAACATCCTTCTTTTTTAAAGTCGGTTGAAAAAGAAGCCGTGTCCATACTATTGACGCCGCAAAGTGCGTCCGGACATGCTAAATATGATGTTTTTGTAAGCTTATTTCTGATTGTTTTTGTACTAAACGTTCTTATTGTTTATTATTTATTCGTTAGAATATTTTATGTAGGTTTTAATAACAAGAGGAATGAACCAAATACTTAAATAGTTTTATTTTCATAGCCCGATTTGTAAAGTCACTCATTTTAGAGCCGATACCAAATGGGTTGATTTATAGCTACGATAAGAGCTAAACTATTATTTTTTTATGTTAGACGGGGTCCCAGGAACCAAACACACTATACTAATAAAAGTCATAATAAATAAAGTCACTTGAGTCGGGCATTTTAACACTTGAAAAGTTGAAACCCTTGTTCTTATTTGCGCGCACGGCCACTCGTGAGAAAAAAGTGTTATGTTATGTTCAGAGTAGAAGAACGGAATGTAATTTGTATGGGGATATGGTTTTTTATAGTTGTAAGTTGTAGATAATATTATGTCTAAGATTAAAATAAAAAGTATGTATTCAAATTGTTTCATTTCAAAAATATATCTTTTATTACGCAACTTTACCTCATTTTTTACTTTCCTCTAAATTTATGCTAGGACCTATGAAATATTTTAACAAAATATGAATGAGTTTATATGCATTTTCATGGGAAATTTTATGTTGAATCCAAATATATATAACTAGAGGTCGGTAGATATTCTAACAACTTAACGATATATTATCCACTCAAACGTCCGCGCGCGTTTCGCTAGGTTGTCAGGACAGTCCGCGAGTCACGTGATACGCGCAAAATAAAATCGACAGGAGACGTATGCTAAATAAATGCTTATTACTCAGTAAATAACTCAAATATCGCAAAATGAAAAATACTAATGAAAGGCTCATTAGTTGACGATTTTTAGGCAATAGTTATGTTTGATTTTAACATTTTATTCTATTAATGATCTTACAGTGAACTTTAAGAAATGCTAATTTTGTCCTAGTTTTCAATTTAAATATTTTTTTTATTAGATATTTTTGACGTTTACAATATTAATACAATTTTGGGTTTTAGGTAATTTAATGGCCTTTCATTTGAAACCAAAATCCCATTATAAATCATCTTAAAAATATTACAAAAAAAATAAAAACTAAAGCTACATGATCTGTGAAATCGAAGTTCACGTATGGTAAATTGTCTAATCCAGAATGAAATATGGAATATTTCAAGAAAGTATGGTAATAACCAGACTATAATATTAATAAGTTTTCATATTAAAACATTTAATTACGATATAATATAAGAACTTTTTTAGATCTTCCAATTATTCACTAATAAAAACACAGAGTTACCGACCTATTTTAAATCCAAATTTTTACTTAAAAACTGACTGGAATCGCACATGATGTTATAAAATATGAAAATATGTAAGATTATAAATATTTTGATATACAAAACAATAATATTTTATTACTTACGGCATGATTTCTCGAATAAAATAGCCGAAGTCACTCGCGCACTGATCCACAAAAACAACAAGCAACTTGACAATTTATTTTTTTTGTTGCCATGAGCCGAAGTTATGTTCCACTTGAAATAAGGTGTGGTACATATCATAGAGCGTCAAAAACCAGCAACACTACAGACTATAAACATCCACAGCGATAAGAAAAAGAAAAAAACAATCGGCGGGCGCGAATTCTTAAAAATGTAACTGTAGTTACACGGACTGTCCTGAGGTATATGGTCTCTGTAACTGTGGTTACAGTGGACGTATGAGTGGTTATGAGAGAAAGTAATCAAAAACAGTATTAAAATAATAAATAATTCTAGCTTTTCTGATCCTCTCTGCAATTCTTTTCTTTTCTAACCGTTCCTCAAGACTTTGCTTTGGCATTTTAGCGCTTGAAATTGCTCTGTAAAACAAAAAAGAAACTAATATTCGTTTTATTATTCAACAACCACTTATAAATTACAATTTTAACCCTAATGGGATAAGCAGATAAACAAAGGTAAGTCCGCCACGCCCACAATTGACAAGTTTGGAGGGTTATTTCCGATAGATCTAGGTACATATGGCTGTAGTGACAAGTTGTTGGCCCATCGCCTGACTAAATTGTATTAGTCTGAACCTTTCAAACCTACCGCTTGCCGAATGCTGGAAACATGTCAAATCGCGCTTTGCTCATAAAAGCATTATGAGCAGTCGGAAAGTCTCAAAAAGGCTCGTCTGGCTGTGCATAGAGTGCTGGGCCAACACTTATGTACGGTACCTACCTAGTGAAAGTTGGGTACGGCAGAGGAAGCACGAGACTAGAATAAATGGAGTAGAAATGAGAGCGCTAAAAAAAAAGTATGTATGTTTGGAGCAAAGTTGAGTGACAGATTAAGAAATAGTGTTATAAGGGAAAGGTGTGAAAGAAGAACCTAAGAGTAGTGCCTAAGATCGAGAAAGAAATGTTAAGATGGTTTGGACATGTACAGAGGACGAATGAAAAGAGACTAACAAAAGAGATAAACAGGGTAGGAGTGAATAGGAATATTGGAAAGTAAAGGCCTAAGCGAACGTACCTAGATCAAATTCAGGATGTTCTTAATAAAGGCTCGGTAAAAAATACCCTAAACCGACGAGCGTGTATGAAAGATACTTTTACTTAAAGTTGAGGAAGCAAGGGAAGTATGTAAATCGTATCGAGTGGAATGCGTGGTCTCTGCCTAGCCTACCCTTCCGGGACACAGCCGTGTTCATTATAGATTATAGATATAGACCTTCAAATCCCGGGACTGATATATTATATTACGTACTCTCCAAACCACGGAATCGTCTACTTTTTTGAAATAATAGGTGATTCAGCCTGCAATGTGCAACGAAACTGAGTAAACACTCATAAATATTTTTTTTACGATGTATGGCGGACCCCTCCGGGAATTCAACCCGAACGCTACGAACTACACCACGGAAGCGGTAAAGTATCGTTACTGATCTGTTTGAAATACAAAACCAATGAAGGTTGCTACTTCCTGACCTTTCCTGTATCCTACTGACCTTCTCTACAAATCCTGTAAGGTTCTGACTGTTAGACAATTGTTTATGGCTACTTCTTGGAAAAGCATTTTCTGAGTGTCACAGACTCATATCTCCTATAAAATAAATTATTACGATAAAAACTATTATTACAACGTTTCCTCATTTCATTAAGCATCAGGTCATATAGATTTCTTTGATTAAAAACTACGAAGATCTGGGTAATTCACCATCAACACCTTAAATCCGGTGAATTTTGCACGTTTTTTACGTGTCACACGAGCGCCGACTTCTGAAAAATCGCACATATTTTTAAAACCACCCACATTTTTAACCAGTTTTCTACACACATTTAAAATAGATAAATCAGTTTACATATGTACTGGTCAAATTTTCAATTAATTGGAAGGAAACTTTTGATTTTATGGTCATACCACGCTTAGCAAGATCGCGGCGCGCCTTTCGAGGGGCACTGCTCAGGGCTGGCCAGGCGTAGGCGAACCCTGATAGGTGTATTCGAATCGTCAATTACGCCGCAGCTAGCAGGTGAGGTGGCCATGTCGCTGGTTCCCGCGCTTTGGATGCTGGAGTACGTTCTTCAATTTTAAAAATTTTGGTTCCCAGTTTTCCGGCATTCCCGTGTCACATTTTTTCAATGTAACTAATTGTACTACTTTTTGTAAATGGGTTTTGAGGTAAAATACATAGCTCCTTAATGTAGATGGACAGTAAAAAACTAGCTCGTTATATCTTTTCAATGAAAAGTTATCTTTAAATATAAAAGAAAGTCGTGTTTGTTACAACACTTATAACTCGAGAACGGGTGAACGGATTTAGATGAAATTTGGCACACGCATAGTTTATAACCGGGATTAAAACATAGGATACTTTTTATCCCGTTTGTATAAAAAAAAACGTAAAAAAAAAACGACGGGTTGCACTCCAGGAGTGCCGGCAGAAGTGAAAACCTGAATATTAACGTTGTGCATTTTTGATATGTATTTTGGAATGGTTAGGGATTTAATTGATTGGTAGAGGTATAAAAGTACTATCATTTATGTGGTAAAATACAATATTTATTTATTGCGCTATCGTACACAAACATGACAATTTATATTACATTAAAAAGTTTATCTCTCAGAATTAATGAAATCAGAAACTTTTTCAGACTTATCAGAAACTCCTTGCTGTGACACTGAAACGCCATGTAATAAATGATGATAAAATGATTGACAACCGTCAATGTCATACTTTTTTGATTGACAACTATTTATTTTCTAAACAACGAAAACAAAGTTTGGAATTTACAACTAATTGCATACTGGAATCTGCGGATAAACTTTTGAATTTGGAGCAATCGGCCAAGAAATGATTCCCTTTACAGAATCCGCAGACTCCCGAATCGTTAATAACACGAGTGGTGTTACAGTAATCAACATGTCGCTTTCGAGGATGTTCACTGGGAATTTGGGGTAACAAGCCAAACTGTGTGTGAGAACGAGCCTCTTGTCGCAGGAAATCGGACAGCATTTCCAACTTCATACGACCTGATGCATGCTCCGCAGCATAGCGGATCCAAAGACTGCGGAAAAGTGGTGTTAATTTCCACAAAATACTGTTATATAATTCCGGCGAATAAAGATATTCCAAACTTTTTAAATGTTTTATTACGGCAATCAAATTTTGAATTTTGCAGGATATCAAATTAAGGTCTTTGTGGTCACTTTGTAGCATAGGAAGCATATAGGAAGCGACCGCACTGCGGCTATAATAGTAGAAGAGGTCACACTTGACAGTTCATTCATGCAAAGAAAAATATACCTTACGCTAAAGGAATAAAACTCAAGAAAACATCATCAGTTCTTATTAATACAATTATTTACTCTACTCCTGATGTACATAAGAAGCACTTTTCTTTGCATAAATGAGCTGTCAAATTGAACAAAAAACCATTATTGTCTATAGACCGACAAATTATCTGTTCCGGTGGCGGCGTCGCTACTGTCTATTTAAAACTGTCATTAAATATCGTTTTTGCATTGCATTTCACGTAGTTCCAATTTTGGCCACCGGAACAGATAAGTTTGTAGAAAACACGTGTCCGGACTTCAAATTTTATATGGATTTTCGATCAGGTCACGTGACACATAAATCCTGACGCGAGTTTAACATTTTTTCCCCATACAAAAAAAGTGCACAACGCCGCTAAAGAAGTTTTCACTTCAAAAATAGTTATTTATGTGACTGTTGCATAATGAGGATCATTAAAATACGAATGTGGTTTTATGAAACGAACGAAGTGAGTTTCATAAAAGGATCACATGAGTATTTTAATGAATAGTTACGCTGCGGTTATGCCCTCCTGGTACCTTTGAAAATACATCAAGATGTTTTGCTTACATATGTTAGCTTAAAATCCAATAATTTTTACTTTTTAAGAAGACGTTCAAAATTTGAACGTAATTAAAGTATCGGTTACCGATACTAAAATGTAAACATTACGATGCAGCCACAGATACTTATATCTAAATGTAGGGCGTTTGCTCATCGCTTCTGACTATAAAATAGACATTTATGGTATGGATGTAGATAAATACAATTATATTAAAATACAAAATCTACTTATTTATACCTCTAAGGCGGAACAGAGTTCGCCGGGTCAGCTAGTTTCAAAATATATGTTTTTTTTGTAATTTCCATGGTGTAATTTCCATGGATAAAACACCATGGAAATTACGTAAGACCCATGGAAATTACCTTGTTTCTTTTAAGTTTATCATCATCAGCCATACGACACCCACTGCTGGGCATCCCCCAAGGATCTCCACACTGATCGGTCCTTGCGCCACGAACATCCCGCGGTTTCCGGCGGCCTTGGCAAGGTTGTCAGTCCAGCTAGTAAAATGCCTTCCCACTGAAAGTATTCCAGTACGCGGTCGCACTAAAAGACACCATTCCAGAACCTTTCCACCCCAACGGTCATCGGTTCTGCGGGATATATCCCGCCCACTATCACTTTAACTGAGCAACTCTTCGAGCTATGTCGGTTACCTTCATTCTTCTGCGAATCTCCTCATTTTTGACTCTATCGCACAAAGAAACACCAAGCATAACTCTCTCCATTGCCCAATGTGTGACCTTGAGGCTTCTTATGAGACCCATAGTGAATATATGTGTGTAGTTTAGTATTTAATATTAAACTATGGTTTATCAGGCTCATTTTCGTGGGTAAAAAGTACGACATAGTCCAGGTAAATAAAATGCTACAAGCTTTTGAATTATGGAAGAGCAGAGTGTGACCACGCGAAGAACGCTATTTTGACCCCGATTTTAGGTTTCGATTGAAAGTTTTGTTTAACGTTTTCTGAAATATTATAATAAAATAATGAATTCTAGATAGCTAATTTAACAAATCTATATATATAAAAGAAAGTCGTGTTTGTTACAACACTTATAACTCGAGAACGGCTGGACCGATTGCCATGGTTTTTGATTTGTTGGATTTGTTTCCGTCCCGAATAGCAGAATACATCTTAAAAAAGAAAGGATTTTGATCAATTCCCACGGGAACGGGAACCACGCGGGTGAAACCGCAGGCGGCCGCTAGTAATCATATAAAAAATATTTCTAGGCTGTGCGTTCTATATCATGGGACTGTAAGGCGTGTGACCGCAAAATTAGATCTCTTAAATTTTCACCCATTAAATAATATTATGTTTACTAATTATTATAAATTAAATAACAAATAAGTTCTTAAAAAAAGATAATTTATTAATGGCTTAAGAGCTTCTATGGCTAGTTTTTTAAATAATCCGGGTCTTAAAGTTAAATCTAAATGATTAAAATATTTATTAAATATAAAGGCTAATAATCTATTTAAAGGGGCACGTTCACCGGCGCATGTCTTTCTCGATGGAGAATGTGCTAGACACGCCTATGCGTGTAGTTTCTAGGGACTAAGAAGTTGAGGTGACTCAAGATATCTATATATACAATCTATTTTGTTATTGAGTATGCTATACAGATCATAGATTTAGTATATTTTTTGATACAGATACATTACATTCATCTAATTCATCATCATTCATTTCATTTCATTCATCATCATTCATCATTTCATTTCATTGGTCATTTTTGATACAGAAAGCAGAAGACGTCTTGAGTCAAGGCTTTTAACAGCTTAAATTTTGATAAGAGCTGATCATAGTCACAGAACATATACTAAAGTATCATAGTGCAGACGCGCAACAACTGTAAATTACTTTACGCAGTTATATTGTACTCTCTCAATAATTGAAATACTTACTTTTTAAAATATGGGTATGGTATTAACTATTAAGGGTATGGTAATAATGATTAAAACTAGTCTTGTAAGTACATACACGAGGTAATCCCACCAAAATCATTCTGTAAAAAACTAGCCAAGTCTCGATGGAGCTGCTGTTTATCTCTAAAAAGTAATGAAATCTAGACAAAGTCGTGCCAAGTCTAAGGTTCCTTAACTTCCTTACTGCGATTTCTTCATTATTATAGCTAATGTTGTGTGACTTGGCCGTTGAAGGGCCAGATGGCCAAACGGACGTAAACTCGACTTCGAATGGCCAAAATGAGACACTAGCGTCCAATTACCAATTTATCTCGCTTAACAAACATAGGTACTTAGTTACAACAGATATAACGTGTTAACAAAATTGACTTGTACCAACTAACGTTCAACGGCCAATTCAATAAAGAGGAAAATAAAAATTCAAAGCATCAAGTCAAAGTAGAATTTAAGCTACTCATCAATAGATGGCGCTGTGCATGTTAAAATATAAACTTTCAAATCCACGGAACCAAATCCAATTACAATTTATTAATTAATAATAATAATAATAATAAAGGCGTAGGGATGTGACGACCCCATCGCCCGTTGGTGAAAGTTGGCGCTCTTCATTTTATGAGGAGCTACAACTTTCATCAATGCAGTCAGTCTCCGCAGGGCAGCTTGTGGCGAGCTGTTGGTGTGTGGCGACACCACGGACCCGAGACCTCCCGGGGGAACTCACCATCTTATCCCCCACCTCTGGCTTGCCTTAGTTGGCCGTCCAGAGTGGAGCGCAAGAGCTATATGCTCGAAAGGGTGGAAGTGCTCAATCTGCGTAATAACGGGGAACGGCTGACCGGATTACCGCGATCCAGAAACCGGTGCACACCTCTCCGCACCCTTAGCCAACCACGCCGGTGTTGCGCCCGTGCTGCCCGCGACCCTAGTGGCCGCTTAGAGTGGTAGCTGTTTACGGGGGCCCATCTAGTGGGAGGCGAGTCACCGTCTGCCAGGAGAAAACCTGAGACAATTTGCATGGCAGACGTCCGTTGTCTCAACCCATAGCCCAGTTAACCAATCCATCGAATTTTAACACCATAGACCTGGCTTTGTTTTCTTTCATTTTACCAATAGTTCTTGCATTTGCCAGGTGTTGTCTGTGAACAAATCTATATTTGTTTAGAGATAAAACCTGGCAGATGTACTCATTCAGATTAGAGAAAATGGTACCAAAAAGCCTCTGCATGTTGGCTTTGGCCCCATGCATGCTTCAAAGGACCGGGTCCCCATGGGCCCGAGATCTTAAAATGTACCTACATAATAATAATAATAATAAATCTTGGGACATTATTTACACAGCGCCATCTAGCCCCAAACTAAGCATTAGCTTGTGCTATGGGTGCCAGACAACGGATAAACATTACTTATATACTTTTTTTTTTGTAAATACATACATATTATACATAGAAACACCCAGACCGATACAAACAGACATGTTCATGCACACAAATGTTTGTACCGTGCGGGGATCGAACCCGCGACCTTTGGTGTAATAGCCGACTTCTCGACCATTACACCAAATGGCTCGTCAAATTATTTGTTTTGTACAGTAAATGACCTATTTCAAATAGAAAATATGTAGGAAGCCCATATAAGTTTAATAATTAAACAAGATTTTGCGCTGCCGCGTGTCTAGATTGCACGTTCTATGTATTTGTACAGTGTTTTGTAGAAAGTATAAAATGTTTTGAAAAATAATAATGAGGAGCTAGAGAAAGGTAAGTAGGTACCTAATATGTATTATTTTGGTCTCTATATCCTGCGATCTTTTTATATCAGATCACTTTTCTGAGATATTACTGGTTTTGCAACCTCTAAATAACGCTATATAAATAAGAACAATCAAAACGACCTACTCGTATGTGGAGCAATGACTTATATAAATTACGCATCTTACCTACATAAAGTTTGAGTCCCGTTTAAGTCAATTTAATCTCTGTCTTTTAAGTTCTATCAGTTGATTTTTCTAGCAGTTATCAAGACCCCAGACAGCATCAAAGGTATCTGGACTATCTGATAGATAAAATATCAGGCACTTATCGGACGACTGTGAATCTGGCCCTAAACTTATTTTTTTAGATAAATGGATGACTTTGTTACGTCTATCTAAATGTAAATAAACCTTTTTGTCTTTTTCTTTCTTCCTACTGTAATTTCTAATTTTAGTATACAGTAATAGTTTACCCTTTTTTAATTACCAACATACAATAGCTATATTGTATTCATTGTTGGTAATTAGAATGGGGTATAATAATAACAATACAAAACGAATTATAAGGTAATAAAATATAATTATTTCGAATTAGCCGCGTATTATAGAGCTTTGGAAGCTCAATAGTCAACTAATTTAATAATATCATTGCCCTTCTTTATTTAGATAGTAATTTATTATTAAAAAATTAATACTAATGTTATTATTACATAAGCATACTGTTGAGCTATTTATTATTTATTTTAATAAATAAAAGAAACCAAAAAAGTAGTCGATTCCACCGGAAAGCATGGCGATGGCGGCGATTATCGTACTCTCAGCCAATCACAGGCGCTCTCTCGCCGCTTATTCGCCACCGACCAATCAGAGCGGCGGGTGCCGGCGAAATCAAGGTCACGCGCACCGCACACCCTGCTTCACCCTTCGGCTAGCCCAGACACGTAGAGAACTAGAGATGTAGTCGTTATCGAGACATTTACAGATTACAGGAGCTTTTCTTTCTTTAAGTTAGTTGCCACTTTCTTTTTATTTGTTGAAAGCACGCATGTAAAAAGTATAAAATGGAATTATATCAACGATAGAGATTACACTATCTAAAGTTTCTACTCTTAAGGGAGTATAGACTACAACATTTACCTGTATCTAATAAATGCTTAGGTACAGCGAGTGTGCATTTACCCGTAACGCAACGCCGAGCATTCGCACGAACGTAAAATTACACAAACGCTCGAGGAAATGTTGTAGTCTATCCTCACCTTTATGAGCTTATCACACAATAAAGTATATAGGTTTTTTAAAATCGCTTGAATTTTTTTATCAGTAGTAGAGCCTATATATTATTACAAAACCTAAATAATATGTATGTCTTTGTTTTATTTAGAAAATCAAGCCATTGAGACAGGTAATATTCAAACTAAATAAAAATCACTGCTTTCTTAACCATTACTGGAATATTTTTACACATAATATTATAATATCAAACTTGTCAATATTCAAAGAATGTTAAACTGTTACAGGTGCCGGCAAACTTCTTAACCATCGGTCGACGGAGTGGGGGAAATTCGCGCATGTGCAATTGCACTTGCCAGCTTCTAAAGCCTTCTAAAAGACCGGCTTTTAAATGTCCGGACATTTTATGATTTTGCCCCAAAAGACGGACGGGTCGGCCATATTGGCGACCTTTTTTTTAGCTTCAGAGACGACCTTTTTTATAGCTTCAGAGGTTTGCTTTGACGTGCCTTCCGAAGCACGGAGACGCTCGAAATGGATGTTGTTTTTTTTAGTTTGCTTTTTGCCGCATTCAAGCATTTAGTTTTTTTCCAAAGGTTGACTGGTAGAGAATGCTTTTAGCGTTAAGTCCGCCTTTTGTACCCAATTTATGTGGTCAATAAAGTTTTAATAAATAAATAAATAAATAAATAATGTCACTAAATGTGGTCAGATATTGGTCGCCCATCCATAAATCGACCACGGCTAGGGTAGGTCGACTTTCGTTATCTAACGAACCACTGTCACAACTGCGCCTGTAGCATTAGCACAGTTAATATAATACTAGTAATAAGTAAACAAAACAAGAATGTAAGCGAGAGTATATTTTAATAAGAATTAGATTTATTTAATCGTGCGTTAATCGATATCGATATGACGGCCGTCGCTCGCCGGTTGTTTCTCTATCGCTCTATGTAGATGTACACAGTTTTCGAGTTTCGCCACTTCGCCCGCCAGTAGTGCGCCAGCGCTGGTCGGAGCGGGACTACGGACAAAATTTGAAATAACTTTGTTACTTTTTCACTTTTTCATAGTATGTTTTATAATATTTAACTTCTATTACTGCTTAAACTTCCTTCTCCAGCTCCAGAACAATGTAAGTTGCAATTCGTGCTGATTTCTTCGACTTTGAACTGTTTTATATCTAAAAATGGTTTTAAAACATAAAATAAAATACTTTTCCAATCGAATGAAAGTTTGAAATCTAGTATTATGCTGTTTAAATAATTATAATAACAACAGTTTTATTGACTTTCGCGTCGATTTAATAGGGTGGAGGCTCCTTATATCGGCCCCCTCCTAATATCGGCCGTCTAGAGAAAATGCGCCATAACTTAAAAAAATGTCCTATAATCATAATTGTTTTTATGCAAATAGCAGCTGTATACCCTTACGCTTAACCTCCCGTAGTTTTTTATGAATATCTCAAAATTTGAACGAATGATAGGCAAAAGAGTGCGGGAGGTACGGAAATGCTTCGTTTGGCGGCATTTTCAAGTCAAATTCCTGGATCGACGCATTGCGTTGGAAAGTATTTAAATTGAAATAAACATACCCAAGTTATTTTATTTTATTTCTTCTTAAAGATAAAGAGTCAAGGTACCATTTAGGTAGTATATTTTAAAATTTGTTTATTTTTTTATAAAATAATCGCGTGGCCGAGATTAGGGATCAGTATTATCGACAAATCTCAATATCGGCCGAGTGGTCGATATTAAGATTTGTCCATTGTAATTAGAAATCCTAATGTCGGCCACCTCATATTCTTTGTGCGCCAGCTATGAGAAAGAGTTGATGAATGATGTCGAAGAAGAAGAAGACAAAAATATTTGATGTGACATATGCCCCGAATGGTTCCACTTAAAATGTGTACCTATTAGAAATATATTGCCATCACTGTCTGAAGGTAACTTTACCTATTATAGGTAATGTTTTTGGTAAATTTCTCTCCTATGGGATCCCCTCTGCAGTTTGTACCTGAATCATGGATTTTCTGACTGGACCTCCCACTCACATTGAAATAAATGCTGGCGTCCCTCAGTGATCTGTGCTTTTGGCATTTCTTTTTACATCAATTATTGTTAGCTACTTCCGGGATTCTGGGGTATGCCGATGGTAGCACGATAGTCGAGGGGTACTTGTCTAATACACGTGCAAGTAGAGGTGAAACTGAGGCTTCAGGATCTAACATGGTTGCCAAATTGAATCAGATCCTTCAAATTGTCTCAGACTCAACTACACCAAAACGCAGGCTTGTATTTTTTCCACAAAAAGAGTGGTTTTGGGCTGGCTACCACTTTTCATGGCGTATCCGTTCTTCTATCTGACCGACTACAGCTCTTAGGTATGGAATTATCTTCCAACCTTAATTTTGGGAGCTATATAGAGTCCGTAGCAGTAACTGCTTCTAAAAAGATAGGCATCCTTTCCAGAATCATACGCTACTTGATTGCGAAACAGCTCCTTGACCTTTACAGAGCTCAACTCCGTTTCTGCATGGAGTATTGCTACCATCTTTGGGATAGTTCTGTTCGATGCCAGCTGGCTGCTTTGGACTCTATTGAGCGGCATGCAAAGAGGTTTTTCGGCGGTGATGCTTTAGTCGAGAACTTGCAAAGCCTCGATCTTCGTAGAAAGATTGCTTGGCTCTCCGTCTTTTACAGGCTCCACTTTGGTGAATGTGCTGCTCAGCTGTACGATTCGGTTCTACCAGCTCCGTTCCATCACCGAACGACTTGACTCGGTCAGAGACTCCAACCAATCCTCATACTGAGAAAATGCTGCGCTTACGAATTGAATGATTTGCTTCATCTTTTTTGATACGGACTGCGCAAGTCTCTCTTTACCTGGGTCTGTCTTTCCTGATCATTATAATTATCTTGGTGCTCTTCAAGGCCAGAATTTACAGGCCTTTCCTAAACAAGCGCGCTTGATCGTAGACCGCATAGTTGTGTAACATCAGGCTACTTTGTGTTCAAGTGCTGGCATAGTAAATATATTTAAAGAATAAAATCGTTAATTATTTTTATATTTTTGATAAATAAATGACTAATTTATAAAAGAGTTAAATAAAATATGGTTTGAAAGTAAATAAGCGTTATAATTTTTTGCTTTTGTACGTTTTAAACAAAATTTTTCCCTTTGAAAAGGTATGCCGATATTAGGGTTATAAGCGGCGGATATTTGGGTGCTAGAGGCCGATATTAGGGAAAATCGGCAAGTTTGGAAACAAACATCTATATATTCAAATCTAACAAAGAATTCGTTATTTCGCGAATGTAATAATGGAGTTTCATTATCCCTTTACCTAAAAAAGTAGTTGAAAGAAAGCAAAAGTTATTAATGTAAAAATTATAAGCCTTGAAAGGTCAAAAAAAGTTGAGGGGGCCGATATTTGGTGCCTCCACCTTACCTACTATTGGCCGTGAACTTGTAAGAAAGAAGTTTTAGAATTTTCACGAAGTTTTCGTGTTCTCTTTTTATTTTTAAATGTTTTTGTTTGGTTTCTTTGAATAAGATATTGCTAAAAAGCTTGTAATAGCCTTAAATGTTATTTCGAAACAGTTTAATGCAAACTTATGATGTTGAAACTTTCGAGAAACTTTTCTCTACAATCCACGTGCGCGATTGATTACCTTATATAGGTAAGTAAGTAGGTAGGTACCTAGGTATTTATTTTTTGATGAAAATTTAATTTTATATGTTTGTTTTACATAATATGTTATATAACTTATATGCCATGCATGGACTGAGGCGAAGGCCATGTAATGTATTTTCTAACTCCGACGCCGTACATGAAATTGCTATTCGGATTTGTACGGCGTCGGACCTTAACGCGTGGTAATAAGGTCTGTTTTGGAGCGGTGCGGTGATGTGGGGGGAGAGGTAGCGGCCAACTCGAAGCAAACGCGTACAAACGTCGGGCCAACATTTAAGTTGATTTTTGGTAACAACTTCAGAGTCAAGTTTATGTGGTAGGTAGAAACGTTTGCTAATAAAGAGTCCTTTTTATTTATGGTGTTTTTAAATCTAGTAATAACTAGCTCGGCTTTTAAGCTACACTTTCATTCAAAGGTTCATGCCATCCTGGTGGCGCAGATCAAAAATTTGCATAATATGCCGAAGTTCCATCACGATGTGGCCTACGTGGAACAGTGGCTGAGCTGCTCGGGTACGTGTGGGTTCGGTTCCCTACTTGGAGTCTGGTTGGTGGTAGGACTCTTTCAGTCTGACTGGCTAGCTACCACTCCCACGCGTAAAATCTGCCGCCATAACAGCTTTATCTGTGTTCCGGCATTATTATTTTTTTATACTACGTCAGTTGGCAGACCGGCACGCAGCCCATTTGATGGTAAGCGGCTACTGCGGCCTATTCCATTGAGGGACACTTCACCAGCGTTGCTCAATGTGCTGCCAGACTGTTTAAAGGCCAGTACCTACGCTTGAAATCGAAGGGTCGAAGATCAGATGAGCCTGCAGTCTAGCAGCAAATTAAGCGACGTTTCCTTGTGAACTTCTCTCAATTCAATAGTATAAATAGGCAGTGGCCGCTAAAAAATGTACAGCATCCAATGAGACAAAGAATTTCAAAATGACTGATTTTGATATCGTTTTACTTGTAGAACGGGGTCAGAGAGCATCACGCCTGAGGAGTAGGTACCTACTTCTCGCGCTGGCCACCAGCGCGCGGCGCTGCGGTCGCGATCCGCCGCGTCCTCCGAACAAACTCCAGCTAAGATATTGTATAAGTACACATTATTCAGGTCAGGACGAATTATTGTAAGTATAAATTTATTTTTATTAATGTTTTTCGTTTCACAAGACTTGCTTGGCTGTCCGTCCACGGAGGCCCGGTCTTGCCTTGCGGAGTTGCGACCCGCAGAGACCACGTGGTAAGGTCGCGTACTCTAAATTTTGGAGTCTCAACATTATCGCCCGAGAAATTTACTTTATTTACGTTATGAAAATTGCAATAATATCGGTCTTGGCACAATGGTACGTCGCACTTTCGGGTTCCGAGGGACCCGCATTCGATCCCCGGGACGGATTGACTTAGAAATAGTCTCAGGTTCGTTCAATTTTATGAACATTGTTTACTTTTTTTTCACCATGTTTAGAAAAATGTTTCTACCATGCGGAAATCGAACCCGCGACCTCTTCTGTAATAATAGCCAACTTCTCAGCTATTACACCAAATCAGTCGTCCTAATTAAAGACAATTTATTGTAATGAATGCTCCACGTGGTTTCAGAAGGCGTGTTCCCGCCGAACGAGCTGCGAGCAACGATATTCGTTGGCTGCGAGCCGGCCCCGGCCGGCGACGACGCTGCCAGCGAGAGAGTGGCGGCAGAAATTACTGTAATAGGTAAGATATCGACTCTTCGTAATTACTATTATTAATATTTAATCAACATTAAGCTGTTTTAGAATAGAGTACAAATCATTTGAAAGATCAAACAAAAAAAATTGTTATAAAATTGACTACCTACTGAAATGACATATTTTTCAAAATGAAATAAATAATAATTTATTCTGAAAATAGATTCATAAAATTAATACTTTTTCTGAATATTCAAGCTTCATTACTCTAGTAGTTATAACATGATCTTAGGATGATTTCATCTTTTCCGACATAGCTCTAGTGCGTGGTCTCAAACACACAGTTGTGCTTAGTCCTCTGCTAATGGACTAAGTCCTTGTAGACCTCAACTAAATGTTTTTAGGTAATTAAATGTCTATATTCAGCAGTTGGCGATATTTGGCCGACATGGCATGATAATATATTTGTTGAGATACTCCAAATAGTCTGGTAAGTATTAAAAATATTGTGTATTTACTTGTTATTTATGTCTGACATTTATTTCACTCTATTCTTATGTTGAGATCGTTATTGCCAAGAGTTCTTGTCTAGATTAATATACACCACCAATAGAATTTCATTTTGTTGTGGTAATGGTATTCAGAACTCGGGTATTAACAAAGAAGTCGCAAGTTCGATCCTCGCACGATACAAAACACTCGGCATCATCATTTTCCTGCCCTTATCCCACGCTAAGTAGGGTCGGCACAACATGTACAAAAACACTATTTTATATTTTAGTGTAAGATTGGGATTCGAACTCATATGTTCATAAGCAATTGGGTCGGTGTATAGAAAAACCATTGGACATTAGATTTCTTTCGCTGATTCCAAATTCCATGGAGGTAATGCTTTAAAAAGTTTTAAATTACAAACGTTTATATCTCATTATAAAGTTTGTATATTATTATTACAATGCAAAGTTACCATGTGTGAGCAATGATAAGACATGTGCTTTAACCTTCCACCTGGTACGTGGTTTCAGGCTTCGCGGGCGAGCTGCGGTGCCGCCACCTGGTGTGTCGATACGGTAAGATTTTCACATATATAGATTTTTTTTGACCGCCTCCGTGGAACAGTGGCTAAGCCGTTCGGGTATAAAAACACGGAGGTCGTGGGTTCGATTCCCGCCTTGGGTCTGGTTGGTGGTAGGGCTTTTTCAGAGTCCGACTGGCTAGCT
The DNA here is from genome assembly GCA_949319885.1 of Mecyna flavalis. Taxonomy (NCBI): domain Eukaryota; kingdom Metazoa; phylum Arthropoda; class Insecta; order Lepidoptera; family Crambidae; genus Mecyna; species Mecyna flavalis. The sequence continues at coordinate 25,950 of OX439419.1, read as the reverse complement.
ACCACCCCCACAGGTGAAATCTGCCGCCATAACAGCTCTGGCTGTGTTCCGGCAATATTAATGTGGGAGCCAGTACACTAGAAATCAGAGGCTCGAAGATCAGATGAGTCTACAGTCTGGCAGCACATTGAGGGACGTTTCCAGGTGAAGCGTCCCTCAATGGAATAGGCCGCAGTGGCTGCTTACCATCAGGTGGGCTGCGTGCCTGTCTGCCAACTGACCTAGTATAAAAAAAAAAAAAAAAATATACAATACCACATTTATTTATTCCACATAAAACTATCTTTACAGAATATTGCCCTAAGCGGTAGAATACACTTAAATTTAACTTATTTCCTATAGAAAACTCATATATTTAACTTACTTCCTATCTGAGTCTGGTAGAGTAGGGTATTCAGTCCTTCAATACAGACGAGCCATTTGGTGTAATGGTCAAGAAGTCCGCTGTTACACCAGAGGTCACGGGTTCGATCCCTGCACGGTATAAACATTTGTGTATCAGTCTGGGTGTTTATATGTATGTATTTACAAAAAAAAGTATTGTAATGTTTATCCGTTGTCTGGCATGCATAGCACAAGCTTATGCTTAGTTTGGGGCTAGATGGCGCTGTGTGAAAAATTTCCAGAGATATGTATTAGGAATTTTATAGCCTATGCCCTAATCCGGGTTATAAACTATACGTGTGCCAAATTTCATCTAAATCCGTTCAGCCGTTAAGGCGTGATTGAGGAACAAACAAACAACTAAACATCCAGATTTTCGCATTTATAATATAGCCTTCCGCCCGCGGTTTCACCCGCGCGTAATCTCTTTTTTCAAATATTCCCCCTTCCTCCACATTTCCGGGATCAAAAGTATTCTACGTTCACCGGGGATAGTGTAGCTTCCCAACAGTGAAAGAATTATTCAGATCGGTTCAGTAGTTTCAAAATTGTTATTCCCGCGGGAATGAGACGTTTCCCGTAGGAATTTTATAGCCTATGTCCTAATCCGGGTTATAAACTATACGTGTGCCAAATTTCATCTAAATCCGTTTAGACGTTTAGGCGTGATTGAGGAACAAACATCCAGACTTTCGCATTTATAATATTAAGTAGGATTAGTAGGATACTTCATTTTATTTCTACAATGTTTAGTCTGGTTTTGGACAATGGTTTAAAGCGAATCAAACCTGCGAATATTTAAGTCAACTGGTCACCAATTAACCAAGTTGGTCGTGTTTCGTTGCAGTCGGCGGTTGCTGGATGCCGTGGCTGTTGAGGACAGTTGTTGCAGTCGGCGGTTGCAGGTTGCAGCTGGCGGTTGCTGATGGCTGTGGCGGTTGACGACAGCTGTTGAAGTGCCACTGCTGCTGTGATATACAGGTGGGCGCATTTATCAATACCATTACAGTTTATCTTCGTTATTTATTAGACGTCAAAAATCCAATCTTCCAAATGTTATGAAATCCAACTGATGAGTTAATATAATTAGATCATTACAGTGTATCGGTCAATAGATTGTTGTTTTAAAAAGCATAGGTTCAGATGCTATTAGGATAATACCTTTTGGAATGGAGCGAAAAATAACGTCAACTGCGCTTGTCCGTAGCGTTAGTGCAACTGTAACGCCTGTTTAAACTTTCCCAGCAAACATGCATATGTGCAGCATTGAGGGGAGACTCCTAAAAGTAAATCTTCCTTTCTGATTTTTTCGATTATCAGATTTGAGCAGGCCCTGATTAAGAGTTCTGACCGCCCTAGGCTAAATATGAGGACGCGCCCCCTCCAGGTGTGTTACGGACGGGTCTAAAAGTAGGAACTGAGTAGAGTAGTAGTATTATGAAAATTTTAACATGGTTCATAGTTACTACCTATAAAAGTTTTCAAATCGATCTGCAACCTCACGCATTATAAGACCAAAACCATGACAAGTGGCTGCAGGCTACCAAGTAGTAAACCAAATCCATCTCGTGTTTGCCAGCATGACTTGTATTGGCTTAGTTTCTATAGACAACTTAGTTTCCATTGCCATTGAATCGACTTGAGATTTTTAAATATTTACTCTAGAGAAAAAATAAATATTAAATATTAAAAAAAGAGGAGGAGCATCATACAAGTGAAACATTTTTGCAACTGATTCAAAGTCAAAGTCAAAGTATTTATTTTGCAATTTGATTTACCAAGAAATTCTTTTGCACGTCATAAACTTTTTTCCTACCAGCACTTCGACGTGAATGAATGGCCTGCTGCTGAGAAGAAGTGCCGCAAGAAACTCAATAAGCATAACAGTAGATGTGCAGAGAAGCAAATGTGTTTCATGTCCACAGAGTCTTGTCATTTAAGTAATCTTCTACTTTATAGTAACCTTTCCTCATAAGGTAATCTTTAATTATGACTTTAAATTTATTTAAAGGTAATTATACATACAATACGTTGTGGTACTTTGTTAAATAGCTTAATGCTCAGTCCAACAAATGACTTTCCTGTTTTATGAAGCCTGATATTAGGAACGGCAAGACTGTGCTTATTCCTTGTGTTAAATTTGTGACAGTCGGATTTTATATAAATATAGACTCGATGTCAGCAGCAGAGCCCCACAACAGTAGACCAATTATGACATGACACTATGAAAATAACTAAAATAAACCAATCTTGCCGTTTCAATATCAGTGATATATCTTATTCTTCTTACTGCATAAGCAGCTGAGCTAAGTCTTGCTGCTAATGCAGCAATATGAGGACCCCATTGAAGTTTGGAATCAATATTAATTCCTAAAAATAAAGTATCATTAACCATTTCTAATTGCTCATCATTTATAGTAATGAAGTATCCATCTGTTTTACATAAGGCATCATAAATTTAACACATTTCGTTTCTTTGCATTTAGTAATAAATTGTTTGTGTTAACCCATTGTGACACTCGCGAAAGAGCCCTGTTCACCTTGTCAAATGTTTTTTCATTTCTATCTGTTTTAAATATCAAAGAAGTATAATCAGCAAACAGAACTATCTCACAGAGGTCCCCGGTGTAGTATGGTAGATCGTTTATATAAATTAAAAATAGCAAAGGGCCCAGTATAGAGCCTTGTGGCACGCCCATTCTCAGTTTAGCACCACACGAATTAATATTGTTGATATTGACTCTTTGTATCCTGTGTGTGAGATACGATTCAATTAGTTTCATGGCAGCGTTGGAGACACCGTAATGTTTTAATTTATTAAGTAATATTGTATGGTCAACACAATCAAATGCCTTTGATAGATCACAGAAATACCTATTGCGTTCTGTTTACCTTCCCAAGCATCAAGGATATGTTTAATAAGTTAAATTCCCGCATCGGTTGTACTTTTGTTCTTAGTAAAACCATTATTGCTTTTTATGAAGTAAATTATTGATGTTGAAATGTTCAAGTAATTGATTAAACATAATTTTTTCAAAAATTTTACTTAAAGATGGTAAAATAGAAATTGGCCTGAAGTTGGATGGGTCACTTTTATTGCCCGATTTAAATAAAGGTATTATTTTACTGTACTTCATCAAATTGGGAAATTGACTTTCATCAATGCATTTGTTAAAAATGTATGCTAAATGGGGTGATATAACATCAATTTCTGTTTTCATTATATCAGTAGAGACGCCCCATAGGTCTTCGGTTTTTTTCATGTTCAGTTCTTTGAACGTTTTCAAAATTGTGTTTGGGTTTATATAATTTTTAAACGGAATCTGACATTCAGCTACACTCGAAGCTAATAAAATTTGAGCTTGGTGTGAGCTAGAATTTAATTGACTAGTTGTTATGATAGGTATATTTGAGAAAAAAGTTTCAAAGGCATTAGCGACTTCTATATCAGATTTAAGAATTTCATTGTTAACTTTTAAGGAATAGTCGCTTTCGTATGGCTTTAATTTACATGTCTCTTTATTAATTATATTCCAATTAGCTTTGACTTTGTTACTTAACTTATTTATTTTGTTACGCAAGTAAATAGATTTTGCTTTATAACATACTTTCTTAAAAATCTTGGAATAGTTTTTAACATATTCTATGACCTTTGGATCTTAAGAACATGCTTTTAAACCATACAGTTCATATAATCTATGTCTACTCTTATAAATACCTGTAGTTGCCCAGTCATTGAATGAAGCTTAAGAATTATTCGTTTTTATTGTCTTTTTAGTAAATATTTTGAAGCGAATTGAGGAGAAGAATATGCAATTGAATCAAATGATTCATTTGTTGAGGCGCTGATCCGAATGGATCAGTAAATCATTTAAAAGATTTGAATCACTGAGTCGTTTCAGTGAAGAGTTACACACGACTATATTGTAGTGGGCGGTGCGAGTTTTGTTGAATTCGCCTCACCTCACGGCCTAACAGAAACGCGCGTTTACGTAAAGATTGAAGATTATTTTGTATGGGAATTTCAAAATTTTATGTTAAAATCAGGGACTCTCAAGCACACATTTAGTTTTAATGTTTGGTCTAGTTGAAATAAATAGGGTAGATGCAATGATGCTAGATTAGTGCATACGAAGACACGATTTCAGCGCCCCCCTCGATCCTCGCGCCCTAGGCTGCAGCCTAATTAGCCTATGGGTAAATCAGGCCCTGGATTTGAGAGTAATAAGCGCCTAATTAAAGTGTAGGGAATGAACTAATGTTTATATATATCCAAAAATATTGAATAGCTCTATTTAATGCTATTAATGCAAAGAATATACCGTTCTTTAAAATATTCCGTATGGCTTATGAAACTTAAGTACCTAGGTACGTAAATTATTAACAAGGTTCAGTTCGCTATTTAACTTGTTCAGCATACAGTTATGATAAATTATACGCAAAGTATCTAAGTAGGCTTTTTGTGAATTAAAAACGGCAAACTATGTGATCTCTTTTGTTTCTAAAAGTCTTCTGTTCGCCTTTTATTAACTCCGCCGGGAAAGTAGAACATAATAATATAAGAAATTTAAGCGGGCGGGCATATTCTTATAATCTTTTTAATATTTGTGCATCTATTGTGCAAAATAAAAATAAAATAAATTAAGTTTCATACGGTATGATTATGATGAATCTATGTCTTTGAGTAAATAAATCGCTTCAGGTATGTAGTTGATTCAATAGTCGCCCTTTTCCTGCCTTCATGTTTGACTGAGCGCGTGCATGCTGTCCTGCTCACAAATATGCTAGAATGTGCAATAATTTGACGATTCTTTATTAGTATGAAAAATAACAATCATAATATTTATAAATCCATTATTAATTTTTCAACCTAATGCTACTATTGTTCGGACCGTAACTACGTTCCATTTCAACTAGCATGCATTATTCATTATTAGGGTAATTTAATACAATAGTAATATTGAGCATTTAATCAAGGACATGTTGGTTGGGAGTCAATAAATACAAGTTTTCTAATTCTGTTATGTTTCCAAGTATAGTGTATGATTCGAATTAACACAAAGTATTTGTAATATTGAGATTTCGTTAAATTCCAAGTAACTAGTCCAGGTAGAGGCTACTTCCCAATAAAACGAACACAAAAGAAAACAAACAAGACCAAAGTATTGGAAAAAAAATGTTACAAAAACAAGCCACGCAGATTAAAACATTCATAAAAACTATATTGGCCTGCGTGTTAGCAAACAAGATTTAGTTGTTTGCCCGCCCTCGCGCGCGATTGGTCCGCGCGGCCCCGCCCCGCGCCGCGGCTGGCTGGCTCGCTGCTGCAGCTGCCCGCCTGCTGCCTGCCTCGGCAACATGCGATATAAATAGGCCTACAATACGATCTTTATGCCTGATTAGTGTCTTTTAATGTTTCAGATGATATACATATTTGTAAATAGGCAAACCATGAAGAGGAAATGACAATTATGAAACGGCGTGATGATGACTGCCGCGTTTCTTAAATCTTTTAAGGCAACACAAAGAATTTAAAACTGATTTATGATTATTAAACTATTATGGTTATTATTGATTTCTTGTATTGGTAATTAGTGCGGATTGAAGTTTATTAATAGTGACATTCGTTATTCGATTGAAAATTATAAATAGTGACACATCGAACTGATCTAACACTAATATTACCTCTAATTACCACTCCTAAGTGATTTCCTCGATGATTAATTTAAAATAATAATTGTAGTTATTATTATTATCAGAATATACTTGCCACACTCCAATTAAATTAAATTAATACATATGAATTTGAAAAAGATTTAATAACGAAATTCATTATTTTGTTATTATCCGTTGTATCATGTATTTTGATAAAGTGTTTCTAACGTTTCATTTAAATTCATTCAAAATAATGGTGCAGTCGAACTACCTAGGTACTCGTAGTCTCGTATGGTTAATTTCGGTTTTGAAAGTTACCTGCTTTATAAATATTAAAAAGTGGAACATTACAAGTCGACGATAAATAATGATTAAAGAAAAAATCTCGTCACCGCGATTAAAATTGTAAAAAAAATTAAGATTAAGCCATGACATCTATTGGTAAAAAGCAAAATTTTAAATAATCAACTGTCATAATCAACTGTCAAATTTTTTTTATTTTGTAAATTGTTATCGACTTTAAGATTCGTAATATTATGTTATTTTATAAGATTTGATAATTAAATATTAATTAATGTTATTTTGGAAATGTATGAAAGATAAAAATACATTACGTATATAAAATAATAAGTGATTTCCGGTTTCGATGTTTAATGTGTGTCCACTGGACGCTAGATGTCAGTCGAGGGTGAAGAATCGCGATTGCGTTATGATTTTCCGGTCGTATTTCCCCGTCCCTGGTGGCGGGGGCCGCGGGTGGGTTTTTTTTCGCGATTTCGGGGCGGTTCGCTCTGCGGGTTGAAATCGAGTTGGTGGTTGGTTTTACTTTTTGCTTTAGTCAATTCAGGTACCTACGGTGTGGGTAGTATTTATGTAAGTTTGTTTGTTTGTATGTATGTACTATCGAGGTCACCCGCGCGTGATCACCCTTATGGCTAAAATCCTGTGCAGTATTTTCACGTTTACAAGCGCCGCTTCTAAGAAGTCACGATGCACGTGCACGGTATATTTTTCCAAAAGTGATCACGCGCGGGAGACCTCGATCGTACGTACGTATATGAATGAATGTATGTATGTATGTAGGTAGGTAGGTAGGTAGGTAGGTAGGTAGGTAGGTATGTATGTAAGTAAGTAAGTAAGTAAGTCTGTATGTATGTACGTTCAGTGTGTACCTATGTATGTAAGTATACAGTATGTATGTAAGTATGTATGTACCTATGTATGTGAGTTTGTATGTACGTATGTATGTAAGTAGAGTATGTAACTAGTAACTAGGTGACATGTAGGTTTGTAAAAAGGCTAGTAAAAAGTAAATATTTCAAATTAGGTTTAGGTTTGTGTTTAGGTTTGTGTTGGGTTTTATCGTTTGGTTAGGTTAGGTTAGGTTTGAAACTATTCTAACCTTTAGGTTAGAATAGTTTCAAACCTACACCACCAAAACCGAAACCAAAATTTACAAATTTGAGCTTTTGGTCCAGAGCGTTTTGGTCTAGAGCTTTTGGGCCAGAGCTTTTTGGTCTAGAGCTTTTGGGCCAGAGCTTTTTGGTCTAGAGCTTTTGGGCCAGAGCTTTTTGGTCTAGAGCTTTTGGGCCAGAGCTTTTTGGTCTAGAGCTTTTGGGCCAGAGCTTTTTGGTCTAGAGCTTTTAATGCTTTGAGCTTTTGTCACTTAAGCTTTTTGAGCTTTTGGAACCTAGTTGTTCTGAACCTAACCTAACCTAACAATTTAGAAACCTAACCTAACCTAACAATTTAGAAACCTAACCTAACCTAACAATTTAGAAACCTAACCTAACCTAACCTAACCTAACAATTTAGCAACCTAACCTAACCCAACAATTATTGAAACCTAACCTAACCTCAACCTAACTAACGTATATAGACCTAAGCTTGTTGTAACCTGACCTGACCACCTGACCTTTACAAACTAACTATTTATATTCTTGACTTTCTGGAATGTATTAGGCCTTTTGGCACGTTATGTATTTTTTAATTATTATTTTACGAAAAGAATTACTATTGTTTAATTAACGCGACAAAAAATTACATTTGCAACAAAGCATTATTGAGACACGGCTAATGAAAGATACTTAACTACATATTCGCATTTAAGCTTTGGAAATGTCATTATTTTGACACTATCCTCTTAGAACTTAACAATTTTGAACCTAAGCTTTGAAACCTAACTTTTATTAACCTAAGCCTTTGAAACCTAACTTTTATTAACCTAAGCTTTTGAAACCTAACTTATTTGAACCTAAGCTTTTGGAACCTAACATTTTGAAACCTAACTTTCATTAACCTAAGGTTTGAAACCTAACTTTTACTAACCTAAGCTTTTGAAACCTAACTTATTTGAACCTAAGCATATGGAACCTTACTTTTTTTAACCTAAGCCCTTAAAACCTATTATTGACATGAGCTTCAACAATTAGGAGCTTAATGACCTAACTTATCCTATAATTTTTGCAGATTATTAAATTATTGGATAATTATTATTGGTGTTTAACAATGTTCATTTCTCTTGTTCGCAGGTACTCACATTTACTATACCTACGTATTTCACACAAGAAGCTGATGCTTGTCTTGGTTAGTAGATAGGCATTATTTTTATTTATTTATTTATTTATTTATTTATTCATTCATTTATTTATTTATTACTTACTTACTTTTATTATTGATATATCTATCTATCTATTAATTAATTCAATAATTCATTTATCTATTTTTCTATATATCTATTAGTTCATTCATTCATTCGCTCACTCACCCACCCACCCACCCACCCACCCACCCACTCACTCACTCACTCATTCGTTCATTCATTCATTCACTCATTCACTCACTCACTCACTCACTCACTAATTCATTCATTTTACTGATTTCTTCTTAATTAATCTGTTATTTATAGTTTATATGAATAGTTTTGTTTTACTAAGTTGAAATTTCTCTTAATGTTGGTCACCTAGAACAACATTAAGAGATTTTTTTTTTTTTTTTTTTTTTTTTTTTTTTTTTTTTTTCAACTTGGTAAACATGCTATCGATTCGTACGATACGCGTGGGCATCAAAAAAGCTCACAACGGCACTGGTGCGCTCACAGTCAACAGAATTGAAACCGAAGGGGAAGCGAGCGAGCCGGTAGGCGGTCTGCGTCTATATCGTCAAACGCGGTATGGGCGCATGTCAAGTCAACTGGCGGCGGGCTCGGTTCGGTCGGCGCGCGGCTGTTTCTAAAATCTAGCGACGCGTTGCCGTCACCGAAACGACAGGAGGGGCTACTTTCAGTGAGTAGTGTCTAACTACTGACTTTGTGCTCTTGTCGTTTCTCCAGAGTAAGTCTTCGACGATGTTAGACTAATGTATTAGCGGTTGAATAGTTTACTATTTTGCCGTTCATGTTATACTTTGTGGATCGACAGATGCGTGTTTATAGCGTATCCGTACTAAAGATCTTAACGTCGGCCCAGTTGTATTCCAGCTGGCCGTTGGAACTTGTTGTATTTTTTTGATAAAATCGGTTGTGACCTCTCTAGCACCGGGCTGTATCGTATTGTACGACGACCATTGTTAGAATATAATATGTTTTAACGTGAAAAGTAAATCTATGCGAACGTTCAGTGTGGGCGCTTCTATGTATGAAGCGCTGTTCGTCGGTTTTCTTCGGAATCGTACGCACAACACACGCCATTGCATTCTCAAGTCACGTCCCGTTCGTCGGTCAAACGATGGACGGGTGCGTAGAGTTGATGGGAGAGGTCGCTCTCTCAGTCTATTTGATAGACGAATGTGTAAGCTCCCTGGTTGATCCTGCCAGTAGTTATATGCTTGTCTCAAAGATTAAGCCATGCATGTCTCAGTGCAAGCCGTATTAAGGCGATACCGCGAATGGCTCAATATATCAGTTTTGGTTCCTTAGATCTTACTCAGTTACTTGGATAACTGTGGTAATTCTAGAGCTAATACATGCAATCAGAACTCTGACCAGTGATGGGATGAGTGCTTTTATTAGATCAAAACCAATCGGCGGAGGGCCTCGCGTCCGAAGCCGTTAATTTTGATGAATCTGGATAACTTTTGCCGATCGCACGGTCCAGTACCGGCGACGCATCTTTCAAATGTCTGCCTTATCAACTTTCGATGGTAGTTTCTGCGACTACCATGGTTGTCACGGGTAACGGGGAATCAGGGTTCGATTCCGGAGAGGGAGCCTGAGAAACGGCTACCACATCCAAGGAAGGCAGCAGGCGCGCAAATTACCCACTCCCGGCACGGGGAGGTAGTGACGAAAAATAACGATACGGGACTCTTACGAGGCCTCGTAATCGGAATGAGTACACTTTAAATATTTTAACGAGGAACAATTGGAGGGCAAGTCTGGTGCCAGCAGCCGCGGTAATTCCAGCTCCAATAGCGTATACTAAAATTGTTGCGGTTAAAAAGCTCGTAGTTGCATTTGTGCGCCGCGCTGTTGGTGCACCGCATCCGCGGTGATACTGACACGTCTGCGGAGCATATCGTCGGTGAGCCGACCGTAAAACGTCGGTTCAATATCAAAATCCTATCGCGGTGCTCTTCAGTGAGTGTCGAGATGGGCCGACAATTTTACTTTGAACAAATTAGAGTGCTCAAAGCGGGCTCAAAATGCTGCTTGAATATTTCGTGCATGGAATAATAGAATATGATCTCGGTTCTATTTTGTTGGTTTTCAGAACTCCGAGGTAATGATTAATAGGGATAACTGGGGGCATTCGTATTGCGACGTTAGAGGTGAAATTCTTGGATCGTCGCAAGACGAACATCAGCGAAAGCATTTGCCAAAGGTGTTTTCATCAATCAAGAACGAAAGTTAGAGGTTCGAAGGCGATTAGATACCGCCCTAGTTCTAACCGTAAATATGTCATCTAGCGATCC